>CM055610.1:10208354-15008354 GCA_029379385.1 Quillaja saponaria | reverse complement strand
CCCTCCCTCCCTCCCCACCCCCCCTCCCCATTTTGAATAAAACAACCTCTTTTGTTTAAAACCTGTCAGACCCAGGACCAAGTCGGATAGGTTTTTTGTTTTTATGCATGACCCTATCAGGTGCATGGTTCCCTGGTTTTCTGGTCCAACCAGCCGGCTGGACCAGGTCTGGAAACCATGGTGTTCCCTACTATTTCGATTTTTTTATACACATACTTGTCTTAAAGCATGTTTTTTTACACTTCAAATGAAAAAGGAAGAATTTGGTATCATAATGTTTTAGTGATACTTTGGAGGCTATCAGACTTGAGATTTGCAGGGTTGAAGAAAGTTCCAGACTCGTGCTTTGGAGGCTTGCTGTTATCTGGAAGCTCCCTTGCTTTCTTCTTTCTGGTTCACAAGAATTATAGTTTGGTAGTTGATAAAACTTGGATTTTCAAGATCAAGCCCTAAAAATCTTGGGAATTGGCAACAAAGAGGTAGGATTTGCAAGTGCATTTTGACCTGGCATAGGCTTCAATTACATACTGGCCCTGCCAGGACCACAGTATAGTTACGAGAGATAAGTAGGTATCGACTTATGAACTGGATCCCTCAATCCCAAATAAGGATTCTTTACGACCTGGAACGCTACTTTCAGAGTCCCAATCATTAAAAAAATATATGGAACAAACAAAATCATATCAAATAAGCAAATACGTCATGGTTGCAGAATTTTTCTGATGCAATTTTGAATACTTGAACAGTCAAGCAGCAGCTAATTCAGGACTCCATTTGCCTGAATCCATTAGGATGGAACATTTTCTTTTCCAAGATTTGTCACCATAAAAAAGATAATGGGCGCGGATCTATTTTCAGTAGGACCTCCCCTACAATCAGTGGTAGTAGTACAGGCTGAGCCTTTTTTGAGAATAGATTTGGGAATATTTTTCAGCAAAAATGATGCTCTTCTACGTCAATGATAGGTTTCGCCATAAATCAATAGTTCAAACCGCACTCATAGGGCATTTCCCATTTTTATAGGACTCAATAGAATTTGATCAATCATTTTTTCTGTCAGTTAAGGTGGAGAACTGAACCAGATCAAAAAGAAAATTATTTATCTAGACAACCCACAACCAAAATCTTTTATAAACTGCAATTTTTTTCCTTCTGCAACCATGTTGTCTCTCATTTTCTTTAGGATGGAGAGTAGACAGACACTCAATTTTTTATTTTTTTATTATGTTTATATAAAAATGTGATTTTAAAAAGTGTTCCATGTTCCAAACTGACTGTACTTCATTCCAACTAATCAATACAAATAAGTCTACGCTTATTGTTCTAGGTTAAGTAACGTTCTATGTTCCCGCTCCATGTACTGTAGTATCGATCCACGTACTGGGTCACCGTCTAACTCTAGTCTATGGCTCAATGTTTGTGTTCATTAAACACATTAACGTTCAGAACCCTTTCTAAGAATAATGCAAGTATATCTGTAAAACTTCGATCAATACCTTTGTAGCATTTCATAAGATTTTCCCATGCTCTTTGGAGATTGAACTGCCATGACAAATCAACTTTAGAATCAGACATAGGTGAACCATGGGATCCAACCTTGTTATACACTGATGTATTTGGTACAAAGAGTGCCTTCTTAAAATGGACACCTGCAAAAGAAATTAATATTTTTTTAATTGCACCAACAGAGAACATAATCTCATCTCTAGCAACTTCACAACATGAAATCTATTCTGCTTTTCATTTCTCCACATCAATCCTTTCCTTGGTTTTTCATCCATAATTGAAACCACAATGGATGTCTGATATGGTCATTTTTACTTTACTATCATAAACCAATAAATTTTCACCACCATCGATGTTGTAACTGTATTCTACAAGAATTCAAGAGAGAAGGTCCAAAGATACTTCTTGATCAAGTACTCACCATGATCAGCACATGTTTTCATCAGGCGTGGGAGAAGCAACTGAGGATCTCTCACTGACATACAATTAAAGAGTAGTATCTGCAAGTAATTTTTGACAAATTTCAGGGAACAATAAATAAATAAAACTAAAGCAACAAGTTAATAAAAAGCCCAAGATCATCACACCTTTTATGCCTTTTCTTTGGTAGTAAAAAATCTGACTAAAATACACTTTTCTTTGGTAGTAAAAAATACATACTTGATTTTTGTACCAAAAAAAAATAAACATACATATTTGATTAACAATTAGAAAGTATATATCTATTTAATTCTTCCAGGACATTGTTAGGTTTCATTTAATATCAAATAGCTAATTTGTGCTAGACTTGTCAAATAATTAACAGGACCGGCTTGTTCCTAGCTGGCATATTTGATACTATTCCTTGGAATACACGAGATAGTTAAGAGTTTTTATAATTAAGAGTAAGATCTGTGCTCAAATCCGTCCATTTGCTCTCATCCACCAGACATGGAGAGGGTGTATTACATAGGGTTAGGTGATTATGTACCTTAGGTTTAAACACATAGAAAACTCTCCAAACAGCAATTTTCTAACCAAATACACATTATATACTACTGACGTGTGCTGCTAAAGGTCAGCTTACAGTGTAGAGACCAGAGGAGGAACCTCAAGCCTTGATTTCAAAGCATGCTGATGAATAGTGTACTCGGTAGTCTATTAACAGCTGACTTCAATTCATATTTGATTTCAAAGCCTTGATTGCTTGGCTCCCGTTGTTTGGGTTCTAATTGAGGTGAAGTTTCTATTTTATTTAGTAAGTTATATGGCATCTATATTAAAATGGTTTAGACTATGAATTATTGGATTTTATCTCACAATACAATATTTATGCCTGCAACCTATTATGAATTATAGCAGTTTTCAGCTGCTTCTTTGATTTCAAACACCAAAAAATTGATGGTCAATCTCTTGTAGATTTGCCTCTTATTAGGGGTAATTATACTTGGTCAAATGGGAGAAGTATTGCAAGAATTGAACCCTTTTTAGTTTCGCCTGACAGGGAAGAACACATTGTTGGGTCTTTACCAAAAAGGTTATCGAGGGCACAGTCATATCCTTTCCCTATCTTGCTTGAGGTGTGAGGTAAGCAAAGAGGGAAGATCCCTTTTCCGTTTGAAAATGTGGCTGAAAGTGGAAGGATTTATGGAGTTAGTTAGAAGCTGGTGAAATAGTTATTCTGTGGATGATGATCCTAGTTGTGTGCCTTGAATGCTTTGGTGGAGGAACGAGAGCTGACTTAGGCTGAGGTTCAAAGACACGCAATGTTGGGTGGGGATTTGGAAAACCTAATCCTTAGGAAGGAGGTTAGTTGGAGACAAAAAATCCTAGAGCCCTTTGGCTAAAATAATGTGATAAAAATATGAAGTTTTTTCATTATTTGGGAAATTTCAGGAGAAGATGCAAATATACTAGCAACCTTTCAGTTAACAGAATGCGTTTTAAAACAGATGAGATGTTACAGGAATAACTAATTTTTTTTCTGGAACTTGTACAGTGAACCTGAACAATGGCATCTGTTTCTGAGTGAGTTACCTTTTGACTCTATCACCGAGGAGGACAATGTTTGTCTTGAGAGAGGTTTTGATGAAGAGAAGGTGTTGACAACTTAAACGCTTGCAAAGGGAAGGCCCATGACTAGACAATTTCGCCATGGTTTTTTTCCAAAATTATTGGGGTGTAAGAAAAGATGATGTCATGGCACCCTTTCATTTCTTCCATGATAATGCTTTCTTTGAGAGGAGTCTTAATGCTTCGTTTCTTGTCTTGATCCCAAAGAAAAGTGTCCAGAGCTGTGACAGATATTAAAGAATGTTGCCCTATTATTTTAGAGGGTAGTATGTGCAAATTACTGTCAAGAGTCCTTGCATAGCGAGATTATCTCCAACCCACAAAATGCTTTTGTAAGTGGAAGGCAAATCCTTGACTTGGTTTTGCTAGAGAATGAATGTGTTGATTCTAGATCCGATCATTAATAATGAGTGGAGAAAGCTTATAACCATGTTAATTGGAACTTTCTGGTATATCTCTTGGATATAATGGTTTGGGGAGGAAGTGGGTAGACTGGATCTGTATGTGCATTTTGATGGCCTGTTTCTTAGTCATTATCAATGGATCACCAGTAGGGTTTTTGGGAGTTCTCGCGGTTTGCGACAAGGAGATCCTTCATCTTCCTTTCTAATCATTATTATTATGGAAGATTTTAGTAGATTGATATCATAAGCTGATGTCTTGGGTTGGTTAAACGGTTTTGCAGTGAAAAATTCAACTAATAAACTTCGTATCATTCACTTATTGTTTGCGGATAATACCCTCTTATTTGTAAAGAAAATTGTGAACAATTGAACTTACTGAGCTTATATTGTTCAATTTCCAAGTTATTTCTTGATTGAAAATTAATTTATCCAAGAGTGAGTCTACTGGGAAAAGTTGGTAACGTTTTAGAGTTGGTAAACATCCTCATCTGTAAGGTGTCCTCTCTCCCTTTGTCTTACATAGGGTTACTGCTTGGGCCATCTTTTCAAATTATTCAGGTGTGAGATCCTATCTTTG
This sequence comes from Quillaja saponaria, assembly GCA_029379385.1. Classification (NCBI taxonomy): domain Eukaryota; kingdom Viridiplantae; phylum Streptophyta; class Magnoliopsida; order Fabales; family Quillajaceae; genus Quillaja; species Quillaja saponaria. The sequence continues at coordinate 15,003,815 of CM055610.1, read as the reverse complement.
AAAGAACTGAAAAGAATTTGGCTAGGTACAAAATGCTGTACTAATCAAAAGGGGAGAAAGTTACTTTGATCAAAAGTACATTGTCTAGCCTTCCAACCTACTACTTAGTTCCAGATTCGACCTCTATTGCAAAGAAACTCGAAAGTTTAGGGACTTCCTTTGGCATGGCAAAGATGGTGAGCATAAATTTCATATGCAAGTCTTATGAATTTAGGGGTTTGAATATTAGAAACTAAAGAATATTTAACAAAGTGTTAATGGGAAATTGGCTATGGCAATTCTCCTACGAAACCAATGGGTTATGGAGAAAGGTGATCGTGGAGAAGTATGGCTTGGCTCGTGGCGGGTGCTCTTATGCACCAATGAGAGGTTCTTATGGTGTCTCAGTTTGGGTAGCAATTAGAAAGGGTTGGGACATGTTTAAAAAGTTCATTCGCTTTAAGATAGGTAATGGGGAGCATGTCTTGTTTTGGAAAGATGTGTGGTGTTCGGTGACTCCCTTGATAAATGTATTTCCAGATCTTTACAGTATAGCGAGAGACAAACTTACCACAATCTCTTCTTGCATGGACAGTAGTAGCGGTCATTGTGTTGGGATATACAATTCAATTGTCCTTTACAAGATTGGGAAGTTGACTTGATGGATGTTTTTCTCAATGTGCTTTATAATGTTAACACGAATGGGGAAGGGAAGACATCAAGTAGTTCTGAATCCTTTTTCGTTAAAAGTTTTTTTATCCAGCTGAATACGGGCGACAAAGTTTCTTTTCCTTGGAAATATGTTTGGTATGCTAAGGTGACTTCTAAAGTCGCATTCTTTGTATGGACGGCCTCCCTTAACAGAATACTGACAATGGACAATCTTATGAAGAGAAGTATTTGCATTGTGAGTTGGTGTTGATTGTGCAAAATAATGGTAAATTTGTGGACCACTTGTTTATTCATTGTCTATTTGCTAGAACTCTATAAGAGTTGGTGTTCTTTGGGATTGTTGGGGTAATGCCCGGTACTGTTATGGATCTCTTGTTTTGCTGGCAAAAAACGATAGTAGAAGATGCAGTAAACTAGCTTGGCAGGCATCCCTTTGTTTGACATGGGTGTTTTGGCTCAAAAGGAACAACTGCATCTTCAATAGTGACGAGACGTATGTGCAAAAACTGAAGAAAACCTTTTTATTTTTGTGGTTCCAATAGATTTCCACTCCATTAGGTCTTTTGTAGAGTTCTTAGATGGAATGAAATGTAATTTGTAGCTTTGCTTTTGTTTCTGGTAGGTTGTTTCTATACACGCATGGTGTTCAAAGATACATGACTCTTCTCTTGTTAATAAAATCATTACTTATAAAAAAAAAAAACATACCAGTACTTATCCTGCAATTTCATATCCTTATCTATAGAACCTAATCTGTGTCCGCCCCTCTAACCATAAATTTTCAATTTCTGCAAATAACCCTAACACTAAGTTTGTTTAAGGTTGATATCCACTGTGTTTGCCATAAGTTGAAAATTCAGACCTAGATACTCAAGTTGTAATTACTAATTATAGTACCTGAATATCTACAATAATTTGAATTTTTTTTGCGAATCAGTGTATTACAATTGCCATGTCAGTAGCAAACTGGCTGACAGTGTGCATGAGAAACTTGCATTTTCTTCCAAGCACTTGATATATCTTTCTTGCTCATGTAAGCAATTTGGCTTGCTGTCTTATATGTTAGATTGAGTGCCTCACATTTGGTTTGCATGGAAAAATATAAGAAACATTATATGACTATCAAACAAATGTAATACATGAAATTTTCGCAGAGTTTTACTAAATTTTGTTAGACATTGCATACCAAACGTCAACCACTGCCTACTTCATTTTGTCTGAAACACCAAATTCTACAGTTACAGCTAATTTATCTGAGACATTAAAGAATAATGACTTTAACAGGATTCAAAATCACTGCTTACCTGTGTGGAGTTCTTCCTGGCTCCTTCACCTTGGTGCCTCTGTACCACTTCATGTGAGAACCTAGAATCCTGTGGCTGACAATCCAAACTCTGGTCCTGGTGGTCTTCTCTAATGGCAAGCGAAAACCACCTTGCACATACTTCCAAGCTTTCAGGACTATGTGCTCCATCTAAATAGAAGACAAGGTCTCCTGAGTTTTCAGTGTTGACAGATTGATCTGGAATAATCTGAGCGCGTCCTTGCAAACTGGCAGTTGTTAGCCCTTGTATGAACTGCTCAGGCAATGTGCTCTGTTTCATAAAGATAGATAATGACATTATTAATATGACAAAATCATGAGACTAAAAGAATGAACTTAACGTATAGAATAAAAGAATGAACTTAACGTATAGAACTTACAGTCTGTTCCAGGTACATATCTTCAAGCTGACCAGTCCTCTTGAGCCAAGTAGAACATAGCGCAACAGCAAGACCAGCATTTAGATATTGGTGCTCACCTTCAAGCCCAAGCCTTTGACCATTCAGCAATTTGGCATCTAATGGTGTAACCACTTGAAGGGGCACCTGCAATTAGCAATATTTGAGCTGATTTAATTCTAAAAAATAAATAAATCTGTTCCTATTAAGGTAGCCATGGCAGCTAGGGTCAATTTAGTATCATGGGAAATGTCAAGATTACTGACTAAGTTAAAAGCTGAAACTTTCAATCCAAAACAAGGAACCCTTTCGACTTGGAACGCTACTTTCAACATCCCGAGTGTTCCAACCATGAAAACCAAAGATGGCACAAGAAAAAAAATCATAAATCAACAAGAAATTTTTTTATCTAGACATCCCACAACCGTTCTGTGTACCGTATCAATCCGCGTACCAGGTAACTATAGAATAAACAAGTCAATACAATGTAGATTGGCCAATGCAAATTGGATGAGATAGAAAATATTTTTCACAAAGTTGCTTTAACAGTTATGCCATACAAATTACCAACATATCATAGGACAGTGAAACTGAAAATCTGCAACTGAACAACTGATAGTTTGAGCAACTAATAGAAATCCAAAATCCAAAAAAAAAAAGTTGTGATTCACAGATGTAGGTATAAATGTAGTGGAAACTTGTTTCAAAACTATTCAGAGAAATACAGCCAAGCTAATAAACATTGCCGATTTATCATGTTTTATGCTTCACATAAACTCAACTCATTTATCCTATGATGGACATATTCAAAGTTAAAAATAAAAAAAAATAAAAAAATATCACATAAAAAAACTATCACACGAAGCTATAAGTTCCTAGTGATTAAGTTCAGAAACTATGTAACTTACACCCAATTGAGAAGCCTTCTCTTCAAGTACAGCCATTGCTTCATCAGGTTGAGGCACAGTAATGGCTGGGACATGATACTGCATAAAAAGGAAGAGGTAAATGCAAGTAGGAGGATAAGCAATTAAGTCAACTTTCCTTGCACTGTTTAAAGAAAGTTCATCCTTTTGGTAATGGTTTAGGGGAATTTTCATTCTAAAGAGTACCTTAAGGATACCAGCCTTCTCCCCTGCAATTTCTCCGAGAGCATATCCTGTACACATGAACCAGCAAGAAAATAAAGTCAAAATGCTTAAGAGACTTGACTACTTGCAGCACAGATTGATACTTGACTAAAACATAAGAAGTTCAAATATAAAATATGTCATTTTCATAATTTTTTAACACAAGCGTACTTCTACCTGGACTTTTAACAAAAATTATGGAAATAAAGAATGCTTACACATGAAAATCAGCACAAATTTGTCTCATAATTGAACATGCAATACTTCAGAAACTGCCTAACACAGATTTCTAAATTACAACTATACGTATCTCATATCTTCCAGTGATTAATCCTAACAAAAATGCTTTTCCAATTTTTCAACTCGTCACATGTATGTTACATAATAAAACCACATTAAATGTTCCCTGATATTCCTACATTAAAATAACTATATTTTCTATAACAAGCAATTACCCAGGATACAAAAATTCCAAAACACTAACCAAGAATCTCCATGTGATCATACCCAAGAGGAGTTATACCGCACACGATAGGAGCCTGTACCTGAAATGTTATAGACCTAAGTCAGGTTATTCCTAGACATTAGCTTTTGTATACAAATAAATAAATAGATAAATATATGAATTATATATATATATTAAATAAATAAATGATATATACATATTATACAGAACCATTTCGTAGTGGTAGGGGCTGATAAAACTTTTTCTCAAACAGCATTTATACATACCACATTTGTAGCATCATACTTTCCACCCAACCCAACCTCTAAAATAGCAACATCTACCTGCACAGAAAATCGAAATCCAATTCCACTTAACCGAAAATACATATTTAAAGTCTAGAAAGTCTAGGTGAGAGAAGCCTGTTTAGAAACCTAAAAGTGCACATTAAACCTGTTCTGCTGCAAATATCTTGAAGGCAAGTATGGCAAGGAAGCGAAAATAGGTAGGCATGGGTACATCATCATCAGTCTTTTCCTGTACACCAACAAAATGAAAAATTACCAAGTTAAATACACTAAGCAAAGTAGCAAAACACATTAACACAAAATCTTCTGAAAAACACTTAACCATCTCTTGTAAGTGGGTCTAATAACACTCTCAGGCACACTAGTTTAACATTATAGCATTACTGGTTAACTCCAGTTGAGTTGTAATAAATAACTAGTGACATGGTATAAGAGCAGACAATAGCTCCTGAGAAGGAACCACCAGAACCGATTTTTCTTTTCTATGCAGCTGTGATTACCTTCTTATATGTAGTCTATCAAAAATAAAAAAGGAGAAATGAAACTTTTCTAATACTTATATATAACTGTCAGAAAATAACCATTTGATTTCCTACAAATACAAAAATATTTTATGGGCTTTCTTTCATTGGAAATTGAGAGAAACAGAGAGCGAGAGACAAAGGACCATATAATTCTCCATGTTCTGAAGGAAAAATAAAATAACTATGTATACATACATACCTTTAGTCTATCAAAGAACCTGTGTACATACATACCTTTAGTCTATCAAAGCACCACCAGAAATATGCTAAAAATTTCTCTTCGCATATGTCAGCACTGCAGCAGCAAAACAGAGTACCTAGGGTTATATTTAATTGAAAGGTGCTAAGTAATAATTAATTATGTGCTTTAGTGGACAGAAAGGCACAGGGTATTTAGCAGGTCAAAAGAATTCGCTTAAGAATGGAAAAACAATTACAAAGAGATCCAACTGGTTTACAAATGAACCATATATTTTATTTTATTTTATAGGAAAAAAAGTTTTATTAATAGAAGAAAGAAGGGAGAACAAGGAAGAGGACCAGCAATCCTCTTTGAGATTTAAAACAAAAACATAAACAACAACAACAAAAAACCAAAAACAAAAGGAATAAACAAAGAAATTGCCAATAGGAAAACAAAATATATTCATTGGTCTGCTATAATTATTCAAAATATATCCCAGTGTACTGCCAAAAGAACCAGAAACCAGATGCTTAACTGGTATGCAGCTAAAACAAAGTAACTCAAACAAATCTTAGTTATCAAACAGAATTGCAGAAACCCCTACCCCTCAAGAAACAAAAGTTGACAATGGACAAAACAAGTCACCTTACTCTACTGTGACAATTCAATAGGTCAAATATGACCAGTTACTAATGCATAGTGGAAAACAAAACACACACACACAGAGACACATATGGATCTGAAATACTGACCCATCCAAACGAAATCTTTCTCTGACATCGATGAGGTGAGGGGATGTGAAAAGTCCAGTATGAAAACCACAACTACGTAATATAGATTCTGTGAAGGTGCATGTGGATCCCTGTTGAAGCCCAATAGGAAAAACCAATTTGCATCATGACACTAAGAAAGAAGTTTTAGGAGTAATCTACAATTGCTATATATCTTAAGACTGAAGTCGGTGAAAATTGAAAAACATAGCAAGGTAAATACAAAGTTGAAATCACAACTCACAATATATGCACTGACTGTCACTTTTAGTTAAATTAGATTAGAAGATATAAGACTATACCTAAAAAGATAACAAGAATTATCCTCCTAAAAATGGAAACAGTGTTATTAAAGGTGCGCCTAAGGTGCAGACCCCCCGGCCTCTGCACCTCTAAAGGCGGGCGCTGACACTAAGGCGCCGCCTAGCCTCATTAGGCGCATGCCTTTTTCTTGTTTTGAGGGGCCATGAGGCATACTCAAGGCAAACAGAAAGAGCTGCAAGTTATTTTTTTTGAAAAAAAATCTTCAGTTTTTTAGTTTCCTCATAAATAAGAAAAGTCAAACATTGGAAAGAGTCCTAATAGAAACCTGAAAGGTCCCTAAAATATTGAGATAAAAAACCCTAACACAACATCTAAACCAAAATTCTAATTCTAAGCAACCTATGAAGTCTGAGTTTCCCTATTAACTGGCTAAAAACCAAAGCATATTTTTAGTGTGTCTGCCTATTATATATCATATTTTTCAGTTACTTTCTAAGTCATCTTCTTCAGATTCTGCTTATACTGAGCCTTGCTTAGTCTAATCTCTGCTATTATACACAAAAAGCAAAGCATTTGTGTGGATTAAACCTTAACTATCTCTGCACTGTTTTGTACCTGAAAAACAAAGGGTACTCAGCAGTAATAATCAACAGTAAACCTTAGCTATCTCTGCTATGTTTAAGAAAGAAGAAGCATACATTCAATTTTTACTTGTTAGCTTAGGGGACTAATTGCTTGACATATTTACTTTAGCTAGATCATTTTTATCAACCTTTACTCTCTACTTGCTGGAATTCTTGCCAATGGATTATGTCATAAAATGTTAGTTTTTAGTTGTTGTAAGCTTGAAATTATTGTATGTAGATTTTTTTATTAGACGCGCGCCTAACTTTTGCTAAGGCTCACACTTGCACCTTGTACCTAGGTGCGCCTTAAGCCTTTGATAACACTGAATGGAAATATAATTGGATAGCTATGTGGACAACTCTGCCTAAGCATTTCAAGTAGAGCTTTCCTACTACATAAGAACAAGCAGAACACCTAAGTCGGGAATTGGCTAATCAACATCAATACTAAAAAATCCAAGTCACACCTTGCTATAAAATCTTGTTTTCAGCATAAGAAAGGCACATCATAGATTGATTAGTATAAGAGTTGAAAAGAAAACTTGAAATTTGATAACATGGACAAAATCCAGGAAAGGTAAGATGAAGCTAATTACAAATATAGTACACGGAGATATATACTGATTGAACAATCTAAATAATATAATAAATTATTCTATGCAACCCAAATTTAGATTTCAAAAAAAGAACAAAAAAACAAAAACAAACAAAAACAAAACTTTACTGGGCTGCTAGGCTTCTTCCATTCTCAAGCAAAACATTCAGGATTCCTGTTTTATTTTCAGGAAAACTTAGAAAAACAAAATGTACCTTTCCTTTGGTCCCAGCTACATGTATAACCTTCATCTTCGAAATTGGCTCCTCCAAATCCAGAATCTATTGAACGAAATTCATTACCAAAGTATAATCAGCCATTTTCACTAGTAAGAAATATACACACCATTTTTAGCATCACTAACTACACTTTACAGCAGACAGTAACCATAATTTTCAACCCAATTCACTAAATCTTTTACCTTTACATACTCAAGTACCAGGTCGAACCGATCCCCAGTATTGCTCTTCTCAGCACGAGTACGTGTAGTAATTAATGAAGACAATGCAACCAATGCCTCTTCATATGGAGACCCATTTCCACCTTCAAATAACCCATAAAGAACGTCCATATATAAAGCAACGAAGTTTCAAAATGCTAACAATAATTCGATTAAGCATATACACTGATTTGAAGAGCCACTGAAAAAACATAGATGAATATACTTGGATATAAGACGATGATAAAGGTTCCAACTTAAAGCTCTAAATACACAAAGGATTCTATTGATATTTATATATGTAAAGAAAAAGCTGAATAGAGATGGCAGCGGATACCTTCAGCCATGGCGATTATGGTCGGTACCTAAATCAAAAAATAGAACTTTAAGTTAAACAGTCAGCCATATATAAAGGCAGAGTGAGAGATTGAGAGAGAGAGAGAGATTTACTAAGTGCTGGGTGAGATGGGATTGGAATTTGAAGATGAAAGCTTTACGACAGGAATAGCATGTAGTATGAACCAAGAAAAGACATTTATTTTCCTCCCAAGAAAGTCGAGGAAGGGATATTCCTAAAATCATGACCTTTACTTTTGGTATAAAATGGACGATTAGGATCATGCCCACTTCATCATAGAATAAATTTGGTTCTATTTTACCGAAGTATCAAAATTTATCATACAAATAATAGAATTAGAGATCTTAGTTTCAAGTCCTCTTGGTTATATATATATATATATATAATGAGTTGTGAAGTGATTATTATTTTAAATTAAGTTATACCAATTATATATATAATTAATGTAAATATTATTTTTATCAGAAACAATATTAATAGAAAAAAAAATTTCGGTATGACATTTGATATATGTAAGGTCACAGCATCCAATAGTGCAAGGAGTATCATAAATTGTCAACCTTCTTTAGGCTAAATGTTGAAGTACTTGCAGGTAGGAACACTATAATTGTATTCTTGCATTAGTTTCGTGCCAAACAACACTGGTTGCCGTGATCAACTTCACCATCACAATGATCCAATTTCAAAACTGATCATTTGCTCAAACTAAAGCATCCCATCTGGAAAATAAATAATAGATGCTATAATAGAAAGGAAGGGAAGAGAGAAAGCTACAACCTTTATGTTGCATAATGAAAAAATAAGTAATAAATACAGAAGAAGAAGAAGAAAAAACAAACTTTTTCTTTTACATGAGAAAAACAAAGGTTAAACGTAAATGAAAGGAACAATGAATATGCTGAAGAAATGAAAGGATTTAAAGCAATGAAAAGAACAATAAAAATAAAAAATTTAACACGTAATGTTTAAAGGAAGTGGAATATCAAAAATAGAAAAAAGAAGATGGAAAAAAAAAATAGAAAAATTAGAAGACCAAAAGATGATGGTAATAGATTAATAAATAATATTTAATAATACTAAATGACCATAAATGTACTACAATTATTTTACTAAACAAATTATAATTAATAAATATTTATATTATGTTAAGTGAAAGGAGAACATAATGAAGAGATCACTCTATGTTTTTTTAGCACTTCTTATTAATTAGGCATAAAATAGGACAATGATACTAATAAAGTGAATTAATGACATTCTTTTAAATTTGACACGAGACAATAAAGAGTTTCAGGTGGCATATTAATGACATTTGGTCCACTTTAGTTTATTATTGTGCTATAATATAATCTATTGTGGTTATACCCTGTATAAAAGCTAATTATCTAGTTTTACATAATTTTATAATTGTTCTATGTTACACTCCACTCGGTTAAATATTGTTATCACATCTTTAAAATAGTTCCTAATTCCTAATTTAGCTCATTATGACAAAACTATATAAACCTACATGGATGCCAGAATTATAACAATGCATGGTTCACAAGTAGCCATGCTATTTGAACCTCAATTGTTCACCTTTTAGACTTTATGAAGTACACAATAAGAAATAACTATTTTATTTTTTATAAATCTCAATTTCAGGTTTTTGGTATACAACACAATAGATTTTATCATTTGAACCGGTTAACATTTTCTAACTATGCATTATTTTGGGGATTATGATATGAAAGAAAGTTAAATAGATGAAAAAATGAAAATTTGAATAAGCCTAATGAAATCCATTATGTTGTCATCAATATACAAACATTAATCCCTCCATAAATGCATACAAATTTAATATCGATTATTGTTCGTGGTTATGCTAATACAAGGCATTGAGATCCATTATGTTCCCACTTTCTTCTATTTATTGCATTGTGAAAGTTTATTGTGATAATTTCATTAAAGTAATGCAGGTTCTATGATATCATAATAGGAAATAATCATTTTTCTGGTAAACTTTAACTCTCTTGATAGTTGGGGAAACAGACATGAAAGTTTTACATTTTTTCACCATTGAGTTTACCGTGGAGTTTGAGCCATGTAGTGTGTAATTTTTTTCTTTTTTCGTTATCGTACTCGAGCTTGGGGGACTGACCAAAATAAAATAAAATTAAGTCTATAATAGTTTTAAAACTTTTTATATAGTTAGAATTACAATGGATACTCATATTAAAAAAAAAAATTCTTTTAAGTATAATAACTAAGTAATAAATGACAAATAATATTATTATGAATTACTAGTATTATACATTACATAAAAATTAAAATATAACTTATAAGATATAATTTAAGTAATAAAATATGTTTAAACTCTTGGTGTCGACCTGGTGAAACTGTAGAAAAAAAAAGAAACTGGAATGCTAATTACACAATTCAAGATTCATTTAAACCAGGCCTCCCTTCTTACATATCTAATTGTATGTCGTCTCAGCCACAATTCATACATCACCGTTTGAAACGAATCAAACGGTTGAGATTGCTCGTGCCACTCAAAATGCTTACTAGCAACCACACCCAATCCTCTCATTTCCTCGTACCGTTCCCTCCACGTGCGATCCAATACTCGCTTCACTTCTTTTACTCCTCGTTCACGTTTTACAACAACCACCATCTCCTGCCACCTCAGCACATCCATAAACGGCAGGTCGTTAATCGGACGGTCAGTAATCACCGCCGGTACACACCCCAAACTCAAAGCTTCTCCTATTCCCGTAACATCGACTTCATAGTCAAACAAACAAAATTTACTTCTCCCAACCTGATCAGACGGCTGTGATTCGATCAGAAACTCCGGATCATAGCTCAATTCGTTGACCAAAGTTGACTCTCTTCCCCCATTGACCATAACATAGCCCAGAAACCTCGCCGTTGTATTCAACGGCGCTTGTGGATTCTTTACTGGAGGTAGCGTAATGTCCTTGTGAGGGACGAAGTTGCCGTTTCTGGTTGGGAAGCAAGAGATTTGGACTGAATTCTTCTTCAACTCAACCAGATTCCGATCCGATTCGTACCCGATACCGGTACAGGATAAGTAGAAATGGTCGGCACCGAGTGTTCGATTCCAGTAGGGCTGCTCCATTCGGAGAGTTCTGATGAAACGCGCAAGCGAGCGCATGGAGAGATCGGGAGAGAAAGGGACAAAGAAAAGATGAGCTTCATCTGGGTTTTCAGTACGGAAGGGGCTGTGAAGAAGCGAAGTGTAAAAGAGTGATTCAGCCGCTGTTTCGTAGGTGAAGGGTTTGTTTGGCTTGTAGATGAAGATTTTGAAAGATTGGAGCATTTTTTGGTAATTTGGGAAGATTGTGGTGGGTGAGAGGTATGGGGAGGTGAGGTAAGGGAGGTGTTTGGATTGGGCTGATAGGAAGGTGAAGAGGGAGAGACAAACAAAACGGAAGAAGGAAGTAATAGCCATTTTGATTTTGAACAAACAAACACGGCTTAACTGTAATGTCTGAATCTGATACATTTGTAGCTGTAGCTGTAGCTGAGGAAGACGACCTTCGCTGTTTCATATTAAATCAGGATTAAACAGAAAGATTCCGAACGACGGCGTCTGGGTGGTGTAGTTGGTTATCACGCTAGTCTCACACACTAGAGGTCCCCGGTTCGAACCCGGGCTCAGACAATTTATTTTATTTGGAAGCCCATTGTCAGGGCCCAATTGAGCCCAATCTAAATCTGTTTGCCATTAACGTGCGTCTCGCTGGAAAGGAAGCAGAGCCCGTCTGTGGTGTGTAGCCGTGTAGGGAACAACGCCCGTGCTATTCATCACTCTCTTCCTTCAAGGCCTTTTTACCTGGCTTATAGAGTAAGAAAATCAGCGGGTTTTCCTAGGTCTATTTCTCTGACAGTTCGATTCAGCTCGGGGATCGGTTCTAGTTTCTGAAGCGCAATGATTTGTTGAGATACAAATCCATACCCTGTGCTTCTTCTTCTTCTCCATCTCTGCCGGATTGTATTCTTCATGGAAGAGTCGTACGGTAGCATTCCAACGAGTCATTTGCTCGGCTCGGTTCCAGTTCGTACTGATTCCTCTATCTTTTTGTTTTTCTTGTTTAATTCATTTAATATGCTATAGGATCCCTTTGATTGATTATTTAATTTCTCATATTTTTTCTAAAATTTGTTAGAAGGAACTGATCCAGTGGTTTTGGTGGTTGATATTGTTGAATTTTTGTGGGATCAATGTATGGACTTTGTGAGTCAATTATTAAGAAATTGAGATGAGCATGAGCTGGGAAAGAATCCTGCTCTCTTATGATAATTTACCAGTTACTCCAAAAGGAAAAAAAAAAAAAACCCAGAAAATTCAAAGAAAAGAACGGAGAAAACAGACTTACTCTGACCAGCTAACAACCAATTGACAAGTTTCTACTGATTTCAAAAAATCTCAAGTGAAATTGCAACTGTCATATTCTTCTGCAGACTAATATAATACTAGCTATGACATCATTTGTAATTTCCGAAACATGTTGTTCCTTAATTATTTGTTTAGCTCTTTAGGGGGAGATGTTTCTAAATATCTCGTTTGTACAATGCTATAATGCATTGCAATTTTTTCTATACATGACACTGCTCAGGTTATTAGGAAATTATTTAAAAGCAAAATCTTATACTGGGATTACTATAAGTGACTCATTTGCTATAGTAACTTTTTTTTTCCCCAAGATACTTAACTACTTGCAGTCGAATGAACTGCAGTTAATTTGCTTATGTTTAAGTTTAACATAAATTTAGAAACCTTACATATAAGACACAAGTTTTATTATTTATGAAGCATTGATGTCTTAAAGAGTTTTTTCTTTTTCTTTTTTTCCTTTCTTTTTTATTGGTTGCTGCGCAATTTCTTTATTTACAGTTTTACTTATTTTGTCGTTCTAAACATTTTTTCTGAAAGTTTCTTTTTTGTGCACACTGCACAGGCTGTCATCAGTGAAGTGAAGAGTACCACAAATTATGAGGGTATGAAGTTCTAGCAACCCTTTTTTCTTCTTAGTAGTGATACATTCTTAGTAATGATATGATACATTCTTAGTAATGATAAGCATTAAATCAATATTGTTATTTGTTAGTAACTTAATGCCCTAAAAAACTTGTTTGTTAAATCGCAGTCCCTGAAGCAAACTTGCAAATATTCCCTCCAAACAGTGGAGGAGATAAAGGACATGGATATCAACCTCTTGGAAGACCTAGCGGTATGTTTTACTCTGCGAGAGAAAATGGGTTATTTCTTTTCTATTGTTTTATTTATATAATTTAATGAGATAACACAGATGTTGGTTGTTTATCTTGAAATTTTTATTTCTTGTATTTTCCATTTCCTTATATTTATCAGAGATTAACTTCTCAATTTCAAGTACTTGTAAGAAGGGGATAAAAATTAAAATTAGGGATTGATTTCTAACTTAAACCTTTTTCCTTAACAACTAAGAAGTGCAGAGAGCTGTTTTGATTGATTTATTCTATTTACCTTGAGTCGTGAGCTATATAAACCTGGAATTTTTACTTCTGTCTTGAACTCCAAATCTACTAATACTAATTAACCTTCAGACATCTTTGGTTCATGTCACTGAAATTTTAATATTATATGCTTAAAAGTGAAGATCCATCAATTTAGGAGACAAATGAGTACTGCTGCAATTTTTTTCACCCGTATAAATGTTTGCTTGGTTGATAGGACATGTGGCTATTCACAAAATTTAGCTGTTCTTGCATTATTTAAGCCCATTCTTTCTTGAAAATAAGATAAAAAGGAATAGGTGAATCGCTATATCTAAATAGGATTCTTTGGTGTTATGATAAATGATGGAGTTTTTGTGGTGACTAGTGAACTCTATGGAATATTAGGAACCATCACTAAAAGGTAATGGAAGATAAAAGATTAATAGATCATTAGCGCCCATAAGTGGGAGGATATTTGCAAGCCTTATGAGTTTGGGAGTTGAATATTATGAATTTGTGAAGCTTCAACAATGCATTGATGGGGAAATGATCATGGAGGTTTTCCCACGGACCTTATATGTTATGCAAGCATGTGATTGTTGAAAAGTATGGTACGTCTCCTAGAGGCTGGTCTTCTTCACAGATGAGACGCTCACATGGTGTTTCACTTTAGGCAACAATCAGAAAGAGTTAGGACATATTTTAGCAGTTTGTTTGCTTTAAGTTTGGTAATGGGGAGAATGTCTTGTTCTGGAAGGATGTATGGCATAAAGTCCCTCTAATTCCCTGATTATATAGTATGGCGGACATAAACTTGCCACTGTCTCTTCTTGTATGGATAGTAGTGATGACTCTTTGTGTTGGGATGTACAATTCAACCACCCTTTTCAAGGCTAAGAAGTTGACTCATTGGATGCCTTTCTCTTTATGCTATACAAGGTTAACATGAATGGGGAAGGTGTAAATGTTTTGTGTTGGACACCAAGCAATATTGATTGCTTCTTCATTAAAAGTTTATACATTCAAATGAATATAGGCAACAGACTTTTATTCCCTTGGGAATCTGGGTAACATGCTAAGGTGCCTTCTAAAGTTGCATTTTTTGTTTGGACAACCTTCCTAAATTATATAATAACATCAGTCAATCTGATGAAGAGAGGTTTTTGCATCGAGAGCTGGTGCTATTTGTGCAAAACTAGTGGTGAAACGGTGAACTATTTTTTATTTATTGTCCGATTGAGTTGGTTTTTGAGAACTTGGTGTTGTTTAGGTGATGCCTGGTACTGTTATGGATCTCTTGCTTAGCTGGTACAAGGACGAGGTAGAAGAAGTAGTAAGCTTGCTTGGTGGGTAGCCCTCTTTGATGTGGGTGTTTTGGCTTGAGAGTAACAATAGTCTTCAAGTATGAGGAGGCTTCACTCGAAAAACTGAAAAGGAACTTTTTACTCAAGTGTTTCCAAACTTCCAATGGATGTCTATTAACCTTTCTAACTCCATTGAGTCTCTTGTGGATTTCTTAGAGAGTTTAACATGTAATTAGTAGTTTTTGTTTGTGGCCTTTGGGTGCTTCTATACCCATCTTGTGTACAAAAAACTCTTTTTTAATAAAATCATTACTTATCAAAAAAAGAGTATAGGCATCCTTTTAATATGCCTAGTAGTTGTTTACTCCGGGGGAACATAAGTAGCAGTTCTTGGTGATACCACTTATGATTTAAGGACTTACAGAGATCAGAAGTATCCATTGGTGGAGAGATTGTATATTCATTATAGTTTTTAATGAGTGGCTCTGTTCAATCTTGTTAAGCATATTCAGTTTCTTATTTGATAAGAGTTGCGAGCATAATTGATAGGCCATTGAGCTCATGTTTTAATGTATCCAGACTGGTTCGGTTGGTTGGACCAATTAATTGAGCCCATCCTCTGGCTATAATGTTGGGCTGTATGAGACTCTAGATTCATTTTGGTTCAAACTCAGCTGACATGAATTTGACCATAATCCAACAAGAGTGCCATTAGGCCTATTTGCAGGTCTTCTGAATTCAGAAAGTGAATCTTATTATATTGATGTAAGAGATTTAACTCATATACTTGGTTTCAACTCCTCATATACAAGGTGCAAACAACATCGAGCAAATGCCTTTATGCTTGTATCTCCCACATTATTTGGAATAAGAATCTTCTTTTTCATTCAAAATTCACTGTACGCTTACTTTGTACAAAACCTCTACTTCATAATAGTAATTTGTAAATCAATGTATTTTTTCAATAAACATTGTTAGTTTATGCAATGTCTAATAATAATATACTTGTCTTTCTTACCTGTAATAACCCAATATGGGGGCTGGGTTTGTGATGTATGGATATTAGCATGTGCTTACTCCCATATAAGGAGTGTGCTAATTCAATCTGAGCTATAAAAGTTACTCCTACGTAGCCTCAACCGTGACTAGTTCTTTCGGGGTTAAAGGAACATGATTTAGCCCATTACAATTTCATGACAGCGGTAGTTACCCAAAATCAAATTTGTTTTCTGGGTTGATGAAGGGTCTTGTGGTCTAAAAGATAAATTTGTATCTGTGACTGAATTATATTTTTGCAACGAAATGGGCTCACTTAAAATAGCTGTCCTTGTTTGCGATAGTTGTGCAATAGCTGCTGCACTGTTGACATCTAATGTTCTCTTGGTTATCCATTAATGCAGAAACGTTTGAGCAACAGCCTCCAAACAACTGGAAGGGAGTCTTTAGTGTCTCATCATACACACAATATTTCAATGTCGATACAGATGTTGTCGCTAACAGATTGATAAGTTCTTTGAATCCTGTTGCTGGAGATTTTTTTAACAAGATAGAAGCTAACCCTGATCTGTGAGTTCTGCATTCTTTCTCTTTTCTTCTCTGCTATCGAAATATCAAATCTGACAGACACAAATTGGGATCCCATTTGGAAACATCTCTTGAGAAAATTCTTCTTGTACTTTTGAGCTGTTCATGTGAATTCTTTAATCATTTATCCTTTGTTCTTTTGTTTTTTTTGGGGGGGGGGGGGTGTTAATTCATGTTTTCATCATCAGGGTGTTAGTTTGTCCGTCTTTTCCTATTATGCTTTTCAACAAGTTATTCTTGTCAGAGAAACCCAGGGAGAAAGTGAAGGTTAAACAAGCATCAATCTTACAAATCTAGCTATCAGTAATGGAATGGCCCCCTTTCTTTTCTTCCTTGCTGGATACGCTCTTTGTAAATCTTGTAGTTCAGAAAAATTGAAGATGACCTCTTGAAAGCTTGTTTAATGAGTTGTGAAGAAAATGACAATGAGAATAAAAGTTTATGCTTCTTGCATTTGTTGGAAACAAATTACTAAAAATCTCAAACCTTGTGGAATCATAATCACATTGATGGGGAAACTATATCTATTCAGAAGAAAGATAATGTGCAACTAATGATAATTTTTTTTTCCCTTCTCCTGATTCCCTTTTCATTTTTTTTATTGTTGTTGTGAGATACAATCAGAGAATGGCACATATATGATTTTGCATGATCATGTTGTAAATCTCTTTGACATTTTAGATATGGGCTGGTATGGATCTCAACCACATTGCTCTTTGTACTTGCCTCACTTGGTAATCTTGCCACATACCTCATGCAAAAACGTGCAGACAGCAGTACTTCATGGAACTTTGATGTCAGCTATGTAAATGCTGCAGCATATTCTGTCTATGGGTATGCAATTGTCGTCCCATTGGCATATTTCTTCATACTTCAGTATCTGGGTTCAAATGCAAAGCTTGTACCCTTTTGGTGCATGTGGGGATATTCCCTGTCAGTGTTTGTTCCGGCTTCAGTAAGTTTCTGCTTTCTTTGATGTTAATTTTAATTTAGAGTTACTTTTTCATACATAGCAATTCATCAGAAAAAAGCCACGCATATGAAATTTGTTGGATTACCTGTTTTCTCCAAAGCTTAAGCAATTAGGAAATGGTTGCTAATTTAGCACTTCCCATATGTGCCCTTGCAAGTGGACAATGGAACTGAACCGAGGCAAAGACACCATAATTGCATAATTATTGAATGTAGAGGTTATTATCAGAGCATTGAACCAATGACATGTGAACAATAATGCTCTAATACCATGTAGGATTACCAGTTTCCCCACAAGTGCTAAGCTGTTGTAAAAAAGGGGGCCAACCATTAACAGAATTCTTATCCATGAAAAAGTTGGAATCAACTATGAAGTAATGAACTCAAATTGTACATTTCTATACTAATTTCAAAGAAAATTCTTAAACTCATAGGAGGGCCACTTCACTTAATTTTTTGTTTGCATTCTCATTTTAAACTCTGACACGCATCAATGGACAATCATGAATTCTGTCCTGAAATATAATCATTCATAAGTTATATGACAATAGATATCTTTCTATTCATCTAATACATATTTGGTGGAATTTTTTCAGTTTCTGTTGCTTATTCCAGTTGAGTTTCTCCGGTGGGTTGTAATAATCCTTGTTGGAACTTCCTCAGCCAGCTTTGTTGCCCTTAACCTCAGGTCTTACGTAGAAGGAAGTCAAGGAAGTGATCTTTCAATTTTGGTGTTTGCTGCATTTTTCTTGCAAATTGCTTTAGCGGTCTTTATCAAGGTCTGGTTCTTTGCATAGCTCAATATGTGGCCTCTTTTGTGAGGAATAAAACTAAAAAGTACTCACTGTGCACTTGCTTCCTGCGTTGTTTGGCTAAGACATGAGTGAGTGTGGAATTGTCATAAGTTTGTTGTTTGTTGGATTTAGTCACTTGGTTGGATGGTAGGAGATTAGGTTCTAGTAATCTGGTTGTTTGTTAGTGCTTTTGTATCTGACTGAGTGGCCTTTTGTCGTTGTAACCACAGGCCTTGTGGAATGTCAATATTTGCAGAGGGAGAATTGATGTAATAGTTCCTCCAAATTTGAGCTCTCTTATAGTTCTGTAAATATACTTTCTTTGTAGGAGATATTTTTCCCCTATCCTTCTTTAATCCATACACAGATCTTGGTGTACTGAGCTGAATCAAGTCAGTATGTCTCTCTTCCCCTCCTGCTAATTTGTGCAAACTGTGCACTTGCCTTGCAATTAGTTAAATTTGAGGCAAAAAGAAATGACAATGTAAAAGATGTACTATTTAGCAGGGTTGCTTTGAATGCATCTGGTTCAAGGTATAATTTTATGTGATTCAGCAAACAGAATATAAATTTCATCATTCCATTCAGATGAAGAATAAGAGCAAATAATGGGGGGTATATTCTATAAATGGGGAAATCCAAAATGCTTAGGAGTGGAAATGAGGGGTGTCTACAATACCCGGGTTGAATCAGATACAATTTGAAGGGTTTTGTAAGTTAATTGATCAAGGTTATCAGAAGAACTTATAAAGTTTCCAAAAATTGAAGATACAGATCAAGAAATTGAAATTCAACAATTTCAATTATTTGTGGAAAAATATCAATTGGTAGCATATACAAGCTATTTTCTATCAGTCAAAATGTATTGTTGGTTCTAATTGTTTCGAAACCCAGCTCTTATTTATCTGACAATAAATTTCTCATAAAACAGGTTAAGATTCTTTTAAACACAATACTAATTTTAACTATATGAAAATTAATCATTACATCCATATAACACCACCATTCATTTATACACCTCGGAGTTAGAAATATATATATATTTATTTAAAAAAAAAAAAACTAATTTCAAATTACTATTTTTAAAACATACGGCAAACTATTTTTAGAAATATGGTTTCTACCTATACTCCACCAAAATCAAAATCAGAAAATTTTGCCACTTGAACATGCATATAATTAAGATAAATTGTCAAACTATAATCTTTAAAGTTCAACTTAATTTAGCACACCATCTTAATGCATATTTCCTAGGTTTCCTTGATAAATAGCTTGCAATGACATGGATAAACCATTGACATTAAGGGCTAGTTTAATGTAGTTTTTGGTTACAAATGTGGTTTTAGACTATGGTTACAAATCATGGCTTCATATATTTTTGTAGTGTAGTTTGGATGACTTTAAAAATCATGGTTTGAAACCATGATTTGACAAAAAAAATAAAAATTTATTTGCTATTTAAATTAACAAAAAGCACATTCATGATGTTATAAGTTTACTTTTTTTATTCCTTTAAATTTCAATAAATAATACTAATCAAAATATTAATATATACTTAATTTAATGACGTGTACGATTAAATATAACTTTATCGAAAATTCATAAATAAAAAATATATGCAATACTAACATTTATTTTTGTGTTTGTTACACAATATTTTTATTTTTTATTTTAAAAAGCAACGCTATTTATTTTTTATTTATATAATATTATAAAGTAATAGTGGTATATTTAATTTAAATATTATGTTACATAATAATAGTAATATATTAATGTTAAAAGGTATAACAGCTTTAAAACTCCCATAACTAATAACAATAATGTCAGAACTATGTGACCAATACTTTCTGCTATAAACTTTTTTTTCTTTTGATTTAGGAGGGAGATTTATAAAATCTCTGACCCCACCCAACCACCATTGTTCATAACATGAGACAGAGACTAAGAAATGTACTATCATATAATATAAGTATTTTTCTTTTTGTCTTTCCGTCTCTTTGTGTAATCTACAAAATCAAGTACAAATAATTGAAAGATTTTTATAAAAATTTGATAGAAAAAATAATAAGTTAAAAATTAAATTGATCAATTATATCAGATTATAAACATTAATGAAAATTATGCAATTTATGAGATGTGAGAAAGTAATATACCCTAATTGTAGTCGGAGCTCAATTGAATATTAGTTGGTGCACCAGTTGACTTTGACCCACTTGTACGACACAGATCTATCAATTAACACAGTCGTCTCGTCTTTGTCATGATCCACCGCTCACCGACATGTCATCCGCTTCCTAGTCTTCTATTTTTTATTTAATGTCAAAATTGGAACAGTTCATATATTTTTTTAATAATCAACTATCACGTCTAATGATACAAGTAATATGATACACTTACATTTTACAGTTAAGTAACTTTTTTACTATTAAAATTTTTAATTTTTAAAATAATACATGTGAAAATAATTATCACGAATTTTAAATAAGATTAATCTTATATTTAAAAATTAAAAAAAACTCATGAACATTAAAAAGAAATAAAAAAAATTAAAATTTGGTCTAATTTGATTTAGAGAAGGTGGCCAATAAACTCTTTATAAATTTATTAGTTTGGTAAAAAAACATAAAATTAAAAATATAAATTTATTGAGGTGTTCATAAATTTATCAATAAAACCAAAAAAATATAATTCCTTCAAAGCCCTTGGAAGAGATAAACTTGGCGTATTCTAAATTGGTCTGGCATCTATTTTCTTTGTGGTCCTTTTGTTCGTGTCAGCTTCATCCTCAAACTCAGGGCACCTCCAGAATTTAAAACCTAAAATAACGTTATTGTAAATCTAAGTCCTTGACTGGTTGAGTCGCTTTGTTTTTTCTGAACCGAGTTGAACTCGCCGACCCAACTCATTGTCTTGGACATGGACAGCGTTGATAGTTCTCGAGCTTTCGTCAAAGACGTTAAGCGTATCGTTATCAAGGTCTGCTACGTTCTTTTTCTTATCTATAAAACTGTGTCATTTCAAGTTCTCTTATCACCAATAGTGCCAATGTTTCAAGCAATAGCTTTTCATTCTCTTAATTCCTTTTGCTTTTCCATAACCCATTTTTAATTGATTAATTCAGCTTTGTTTTAAGTTTAGCTACTGGGTCTTATTCTATATATAAACACTTTATACTTTCTGCAATTTTCCAACAAAGTAAACATAAGTTGGTTGTGAAATTGTTAAAAGTAGAAATTTCAACTTTTACCTGTTGGTCCGCATTAAAGATGATTTGTTTGCTTATGTTGAGTAATTTCTGATTGGTTGTTTAAGGTTGGGACTGCTGTTGTGACTCGAAATGATGGAAGATTAGCACTTGGAAGATTAGGGGCGCTTTGTGAGCAAGTAAGCTTGAATTATTTGTCATTCATGATTAGTTATGTAGCAACTGTAGGCGGCTTAGTTTTTCCCGTGGTTTTCAAATTGACTTATTTTTGTGGTTTGTAACATTAAATCGAAAATGCCACACAGCTTAAAGAACTGAATTCTCTTGGATATGATGTTATTATGGTGTCATCGGGTGCTGTTGGTCTTGGCCGCCAAAGGCTTAGATACAGGAGACTAGTTAACAGCAGGTAAGATTAAGACATAATTGTCGAATGCATTCTTCAAAATTAAAATCTATTAAAATTTTAAAACTAAGGTCAGCAGGATTTTTCACCTATTTTTAGCGAACTTAGATTGTTTATTTACTTGGTAGTTCATGTCTTACTGCAGTTTTGCTGATCTCCAAAAGCCACAACTTGAACTTGATGGGAAGGCATGTGCTGCTGTTGGACAAAATAGCCTTATGGCTCTCTATGATAGTTTATTTAGTCAGGTATAGCTGAAGTATGTTCATCTTAAAATGCAGCAGCTAAGCTTTCTTGTGTAGTAAAATTATTAGTTTGTAATGTTATTATCCAAGATCTATTGTATGCCAATGACAAGGTCCATGTCTTTTTTCGGTTATCCCCTATTCATCTTTTGGTTTATCATAGTTGGCATCTAATACTTTCCGTTTTCTCTGCCCTCTCTACAGCTAGATGTGACATCTGCTCAGCTTCTTGTGACAGATAATGATTTTAGAGATAAAGATTTTAGAAGGCAACTTAGCGAAACTTTGAAATCTTTGTTAAGTTCGAAAGTTATACCTATATTCAACGAGAATGATGCAGTCAGTACCAGGAAAGCTCCATATGAGGTTTTTTACTATTACTTCTCTTATTTGTCAGCCATAGAAAAACTCAATCTTGGAGCTGAATTGCATAGAAAATTGCTCCTTAGCATAAAAAAGAAAAGGCCTATGGAAAAATGTTATTCTTTACTTGTATTAATATTCGATGAGTTAATACTTAAATGTAAATACTAAATAGAAATCAGATTTATTTCCTTATACTGTTTGAATTTGTTATATATATATAAAAAAATATTGTTAACTTTTGTATATCTAGAGTTACATTAATGGATGAATATATGGTGGAAGAATTTTCTGTTTTAATTATTATATTGTATACCTATAGAATATGGTTATATGTTTGAGCATGTGCCTCAGAGCTAACATTTAGATACTTGTAGTGTCTCTTTTTATTTTTATTATCTTTATTCCTTATCTTTTCTGTGTGAGGTGTGGGTTGTAGACTTCCTGTGGGAAAGTCATCATGCTGTGTTCTGAATAAGAAAAGTGTGTAGCTTGTTTGTCTCTTCAGTTTGAAGAAAGAGGTTTAGAATGAGTTACTAGAGTCTGTTTATTGTTCCCATCTTATTATTAAACAATCTAAAGTGCCAACAACTCATGTTATCTGCAGGATTCTTCTGGTATATTTTGGGATAATGACAGTTTAGCAGCTCTTTTGGCTTTGGAATTAAAAGCTGATCTTCTTGTTCTATTGAGTGATGTAGAGGGTCTTTACAGTGGCCCTCCAAGTGATCCAAATTCAAAACTTATCCACACATACATCAAAGAGAAACATCAGAATGAAATTACTTTTGGAGACAAGTCTAGGGTGGGAAGAGGTGGAATGACGGCCAAGGTAAAAGCTGCTGTAAATGCAGCGTATGCTGGGATCCCTGTTATTATTACCAGGTATACTAAATAACTTGGTTCAGCCTTGAGCTAAATTAAAACTGAAGTTTCGAAGCTTTTTAACTTTTTTATGTTCTTCTTGTTGTCAATAAGGTATAAATTGACATATTTTTCAGTATTGCCATTTTCAGTTAGAAATATGTCATTCTGAAATAGGTTGCCGTGATATGTGAACGCAATAAAAGAAATCCCCCTTTCACAAAAGCAGAAGCAATTCAAAGAAAAAACAATAGAACCTACTTAACTTTGAGCTAAAATCCTCTCACTTATCTATTCGATCTCTGATGTCTTTTCCTGCATTGCCACTCTATTGTTCAAAAGTAAACGAGAATTTTGATGTATGGCATTTTCTTATCCCTTCTCTTTTCAATGTTAATATATCATTCTTATTTCCAGCAATACTTTCATAAAGAACCTGCAGAATGATTCTTTTATCCACGGCAAGCTGTAAATTTAAAATTTTGAATTCAATTGATATTACCTACTTTATGTGATGCACATATCTGCAACCCTGATTATGCAACAATTTCTTTTCGTTCCTTCTCTAGTGGTTTTGCTGCTGAAAATATCATTAAAGTCCTTCAAGGAGAACATATTGGAACCCTCTTCCATCAAAATGCACATTTATGGGCTCCAGTAAAAGAAGTTGATGCACGTGAAATGGCAGTTGCAGCTAGGGAAAGTTCCAAATGTCTTCGGGTAGCTGGCATTCATTTTTACAAAACTTAGAATCTTTGCAGTGGCAGTATTATACTTGTTTCTAAAAGTTGACTCACTCTTTATCTTTATCAACTTCTTAGCATAAGATTTGGTTTAAGTTCAAGACCATAGTCGCTGACGTCCCATTTAACAGGCCTTGTCTTCACAAGATAGGAAGAAGATTTTGCTGGACATAGCTGATGCACTGGAAACAAATGAGAAGTTGATCAGGACTGAAAATGAAGCTGATGTGGCTGCTGCACAACATGCGGGATATGAAAAATCTTTGGTAGCCCGGCTGGCTCTAAAACCAGGGAAGGTTAGACCCTGAAATAGTTTTCTTATTTATTATTTATCTTTCCTGAAAACAATGCTAGGCTTTCTGATGTTGAACTGACTGACAGATTTCAAGCCTTGCAAACTCAATACGATTGATTGCAAACATGGAGGATCCAATCTGGTCAAGTATTAAAAAGAACTGAGGTAAAAGAAAAATGAAAGTGGTGGTAAGGATATATATTTTAGGGTCAAGAGTTGGGTATAAAGTAAATTGGTTATAACTTGTAACAATGCAAATGCAAATTTCTGATTGTTAATACTCGATGTTTCTGACAATTACCTTCTGTCCAGCTTGCAGATGGTCTTGTTTTAGAGAAAACATCATCTCCCATAGGAGTTCTCTTGATTATCTTTGAGTCTCGCCCTGATGCACTAGTACAGGTAGATTAAACATATCTGCTTTTTTTTCTTTCTTTCTTTCTTTTTTCTCTTTTTCTTCGGAAAGTGATTATCCATTGAAAAAAGAATAACCGAGTCCCTGCACTAATATTGGTTTCTGATGGTACACTACAATTTAATACAAATATGGAATGGAATCACAGATGTGAATGTAGTCCATATCATTATGAGACAGAAATTACATTCTCCTCATTAAACACTCTGCTCTGCAGTTGTACTCACTTATCATATTTGACCTTCTAGTACATATATTCTGCTCGTTTCTACCTAGTTACTAAGTGCTACATGTCATACATGTATAACAAGGTAGTGAATCTTTCTGTTTTTTTATTCTTCTTCTCTCAAGGGGAAGGGGGAATTTTTAGAGGATTGATATTATTGATGCCTTTGTGCATTGAGTGTCGGCAAGTATTGGGAGACATCTGTGGGAGAGGTGACGAAAAGGAAATGCCCATGATGTTTATAATGATATATTCATATATCCAAGTTGGTTTTCTAGATTGCTTCCTCTCCTTAAAGTCAGCAGCTTTATCTGTTTTTCTTTGTATAGAACAGAAGCTTTATCTGTGAAGCTAATACTTGACCCATAGGTTCTTCTTTTACACTTATTAAACATTTTCTCCAGTTCTTCTACAGCTGCACTGTTTGAGTTAGCTATGTAGGTGTGGGTGGAAAATTTTATTGATTTGAATTAGATTAATGTGCTTTATTAAGTCAGTGTCTTGCTCTAAACTTTACTTGAATTCTTTACTTGTTGAGCTTCAAAGTGTTTGAACTGATTCTCTGATAGTCATATACTGTCTTATCTGTCATTGTATGCCAATGCCTTCTTATAATCTGTTCAGATAGCTTCATTGGCAATCCGAAGTGGGAATGGACTTCTCCTGAAAGGAGGAAAGGAGGCTAAGCAATCAAATGCAATTTTACACAAGGTTTGATTTCTTAATTAGATAATTGTTGATTAAGTATATTGTATTTCTAAGTCATCCCCTTTCAGATTTTCTTTTTTAGTCACCTCCTTTCGTGGTACTTTAGGTGATCACTGAAGCCATACCAGATACTGTTGGAGGAAGACTTATTGGATTTGTTACATCTAGAGAAGAGATCCCTGAGCTGCTTAAGGTGGGTAGAGCTCAGATTATCTTATCTTTAAAGTTTCCCACTTCGAAAAATGTTACTGTTAGCTCAAGCTGAAGTTACAGCGTTACTTATATGTGCCAGCTTGATGACGTGATTGATCTTGTGATCCCAAGAGGCAGCAACAAGCTTGTTACTCAAATTAAGAGTTCCACTAAAATTCCTGTCCTGGGTCATGCTGGTGAGATGCATTACACTAACCCTCTTGTCCACATGTACCAAGCAGTAGTGCTTTGTTTGGTATACTAATTTTTTTTAAGAACATGATGACGGCTATTATATGACAGCTGCATTTTTGCAACCCAGATGGAATTTGCCACGTTTACATTGACAAGTCTGCTAATATGGATATGGCTAAGCGAATTGTCATGGATGCAAAAATAGATTATCCTGCAGGCTGCAATGCAATGGTAATCAGTAAATTAGATGCCTATTCTTTTCATTGATATTTTTGTTATCTATAACTTATTGATTACTTCAGTGCAAGCTTGGTAAGAACCTGCAAGTATCCTTTTCCTCTTCACTACTATGCACAATCTTCACTGCTGTTTAAATTGCTGTTTCTAGGAAACACTTCTTGCACACAAGGATCTGATGCAGAGTGGTGGGCTTAATGATATCATTGTTGATTTACGGACTGAAGGTCTGGGTTTCTGGCCATCACCATTTTCCTTATTAATGTATCATATTTTAGATGATTTTTTTCTTGTTCTATGCTTTCTTTTACTTCACATTAGGTTTTCTGTGATCTTTGTTGAATAGGAGCTTTCTTGTATGTATCTTGTGCTTTTGTGCAGTGCCCAAAATTCCTTGTGATTCATGCCAATAATATTTTTTAAAGTAGCCATAATTGCTACAAGTTTACCTTCTTTATAATGCTTGTGGCCATTTGTTTGGCAGATAAATAAATAATGTGGGCATCAGCAACTAATTTAACTTTGAACCTCATCTATGCATTTTAAGACCACACTACTATCTAACAGGGAAATGCCTGCCTTCCTACTTTCTCTTTCCTTTTGCTGATGTAACATATCTGTGTCAGTCTGTCAGAAGATAGCAGATAAAACTCCTTTTGATCTTGCTCTATTTTACTTTGCAACATTAAGAACATTCCCACATTCTAAAAGACAAGTTTGGGGTTACATTTCATCATTAAGAAAAGAGTCACCCTCTCGTCTTCATGCTCTCAGTGCATGTTCAGCACCGATCCTACTGCATGAAGACTAACAGAAACAGATCTAATTGCCACTCTCTTTATGCTGTTTTTCTTTCCCTGCTATCTAATTAAAAAAAAAAAAAACCTTTTAGAATGATAATTTATGTGCAGACTCGATTACAACCCTAGACTTCAAAAAATTTGGTGACATTGATTATTATTGGCATTTCAGGAAAATTTATATGCGGCATAAAAAGTTCATGAAAATTTTAGAGATAAATTGCATTCCTGTATTGAGATTACCTTAAATTTTTCCCTTAAGGACTATTAAACTTTTAATCATAATTTTGTTTTGCCTGGCAACATATTTACACTCCTGAAACTTGGGTCTATTTTGTACTGGCCTACAAGGACACCTATCTCGTGAGGCATAGCATTGGAAGGTTCTTTCAAATGACTAATTCATTCATTCCTTTTGCAGGTGTTACTTTATATGGTGGACCAAGGGCAAGCTCATTGTTGAATATACCGGAGGCTCGTACATTTCATCATGAGTACAGTTCATTGGCTTGTACTGTTGAAATTGTGGATGATGTGTATGCAGCTATTGAACATATAAATCAACATGGAAGGCATGTTTACATTAGGGGATCAGATACATGTTTCAAGTTTTATACCTTTCACCTTCCTCTTCACCCCTGCCCCCCTCTTTCTTTCCAGATGACATCTACTTACAGTATAGTAGATTTATAGAGACATAAATCAATTTCTCCGTTTTCTCTCTTGCCAGTGCGCATACTGACTGCATTGTTGCAGAAGCTAATGAAGTTGCAGAAGTGTTTCTACGGCAAGTGGACAGGTGTTATTTGAAGGATCCTGTTCTTTCTTCTTCTAAACTTTTTTTCTTCTTATTTCTTTGTTATGTGACATTTAATTATCTCTTGCTAGTTGGATACTTGGAGCTTTGTCTTTGATAATGTTATTTTACTGGTTGAAACCTTTTTACTTTAATTTTTGGATCACATTATTAAGTAGCTATTGGTTGACTACATTGGCAGTGCTGCTGTTTTTCACAATGCAAGCACGAGATTTTGTGATGGTGCCCGATTTGGACTAGGTGCAGAGGTAGGGTACATTTCACCAAATATTTTGTGAATAGTTCCAGTGAAGGCTGTTAAAAACTTAAAATTGGTTTCTTATGTTCTTTTTTGGCTTCAAGGTTGGGACAAGTACGAGCAGAATTCATGCTCGGGGTCCTGTAGGAGTCGAAGGATTGTTAACAACACGATGGTATGTGCCAGTGGTCTTTGTCATATACTTCTATGAATATTTCTAGAGAAAGTAATAATCTTTTACCATCCATACCATTTTATGATCAATTTTCCTCTAATGTACTGAATGACATAAAAGACCATAGTTACAACATCCAGTTCTCGTAGTTTAAAATATTCCCTAATCCCAACTCTCCTTTAATTTTTTATACATTTCAAGTTACAATGAGACACATCTTTCCTCTTTTTGTTCATGTTTATTTTAAGTAGTTGGTAGGTTTGAGTCTTGACCATTCAATTTTTTGATACGAGATTTGTGAAAGTAGTCAAATATATAACACTGAGGCTGTTAAATAATCTTTTGTAACCTTATACTCCATATGTAAAAAAATTCCATTCTGAAGACAAGGTTACATATGTTGTATCCCCTTTAATCCTTTACTTTTCTAAATGTTGAGAGTTCCAGTTTTCTTTTCCTAATTTATATATATATATATATATTGCTGTTTACGTTTAAAGTTGGCCTTGCTTACTACGTGTGCAGGTTACTAAGAGGAAGTGGCCAAATAGTGGATGGTGATAAAGGTATTACTTACATCCACAAGGACCTTCCTATTGAGTCATAAGTTTATACCTTTAAATTCACACCCCTCTTCATTGAGTAGAAAGGGCAGGGAAGGTGATTAATTTGGGAGCAATTTGTCTTTCTCTCTTGCTTTTTTCTGTTTCATTGTCTTCTGAAGCAGGGCAGGGGGTTTTACAGGTTGAATGTAGGAGGAAGAATGATCATAGCTAGTCACTTTTTTCTGTATTCTTGTTTTTCATTTCTTTTCATTAGGGGGGCAAATTGAGCCGAGGACTATACAAAGTAGTAGTTCTTTTCTTTTCCTATAAAAATCCAACACCCTCCACCAAATAAGATGTCCTCTAGGAGACTTCACATGTTGTCATGTTGTAATGTGAGTGTATTATAAGTTGGTAGCCAATTTCCGTGAATGCTTTGCAATAAATATCACTTTTGTTTGCCTTATTTGCTATTGTAATATATTTAAGAAATGACTTTCCATTGTAAACAAGATGTGATTTGGATTCGAAGGTTTATTTGCTTTTAGAAATCAGAACAATTTGGTTAAGTGATTCATTTTCACCTCATGTACATATGCTCCTAAAACTTATAATTTTAAATTAATATATGTTATGGCTTGTCAATTTGGTTAATTTATTCTAAATCAAAACTCAAATGATCCGATTATTCATATCTTAGAAACTAGTCATTTTGTTATGGCTTGTGCTCAGCATTACCAGTTTAAAATATTGGCAGTGTACTGCCATCTTAAATTAATACAGTATAGACTAGAAATGTCTTGAATAACATTTTTGTAACCATTTTCTACGTTACTAAGATAATTTACAAGATCTGTCTATAATTTGTGCACAAATTTTATGCATCTAGCAATTCTCTCTAGCAAATATGGTAGCAAACAGCAAGTGGCCTTCCCATTGCTCTATGACTAGTTGACTACCATACAAATTATAAGGAAAAAAAATTAACATAAGCATATGACTCAAGTTGTATCAAGAAGTTTGAAACTTTTAGCAGGGAGTTTCTCAATGACTTGCCACAATTAAAAAAAAATGCATATATTGAAAGAAATCTTCAAAGAAACATCCAACCTTGCAAAATATTTATGTCAATGGCATGAGACTTAAGCAAACTCAAGTCTAGATAGAACATGCGCCATTGAGTTCATGCAATTGCTTATGGCCCAGTGTGAAAGAGATTATCGAAAAGCTCAACACCTGATTTCCCAGCCCCTACTGTCAAATCAACACAAAAATAACCACAAATGAACAATTAAAAAAGTTCAGATCTATTTCATTGTAGAAATCATAGTTGAAACTTAAATCCTTGGTAGTAATATGGCAATCTTCTCTCAAAATATTGTTTACCTAAAAGCCTAGCAATACAGAATAGGGCAAAATGAAACCTACTCCTGTATTGTTCTCCAATAATTGGTTTAGGTGCATGACAGAATTGACAGTTTATGCTTCAATGAATTTCTTGAGCTTCTTCAACCATATAAAATATTCTCTGCTATCCTTGTTGATCATGTACTCGTGCAAGAAATTGGTAGCGCTGGGTTTGATTCCTCTGATTTCTAAATACTTGTGAAAAGCCTTTTGCAAGTTCTCATCCAAATCACTGGAAAAGAAAAATGCAACATGTTCGTGTAAATCCAGGATATACAAACTATTATAACAAAAAAGAAGAGTAAAGGCTTACTTGAAGTCTGGACCCTCGTAGGGAATCTGATCTTCGGCATTTTCTGGATTTTTTACTGCCAAGCTGTCGAGAGTAATCTCGTCAGGATAAGCAGTACAACTAAACTCTAGACAGGGTCCATCCCTCTTAGAGACACTGACTAACAGGGGGATGCTAGACTGGCTCGGTTTTTCACTATCAACGTCATCATCATCCTGATCATTATCATTTCCACCAGTAACCAGATCAGGCATGTGAACCTCAACCCTAATTTCCTCACCTTGGTATGTTCTTTTCAGTGTTAGTGTTTGCAGTCCAGGATTATCTTCAATTTCAAAAGGAAATCCACTTGGAATTTCTTCAGCCTATCAAACAAAAAAGAAGTGTACTATCAAACACGAGTTCAATATCATACAAGAAGTAACTGGCGATGCTAAATAAATTCTCTTTTTAAGTGAACATACCAGAAAAGAAACGAATGATTATTTTTCCATATACTCACAAAGAGTTGCAGTTAGAAAAATTAAAGAACAATTTCAAAGTGGTTCATTAATGAAAAAAACATTACAAGGTCCTTCTATCATAATGAAGGACTAAGTATTCCTTTAACGGCTTCAAAATTGCCCCTTGTTTTGCCCCCAAAAATAGCCAAGGCGCTGAAAACACCACCCAACTATTTCAACCAATAACGTCTGTTGTTAGTTAGACTACAGATTCTAGGCGCTTGAGAGAGAAAATAAAATCACTAGTGTTAAACTTATCACTGCCACTTCGGATCTTCAAATGGAAGATCAGCACCCCAACTATTTCAGCCAAGACCAGGTAAATTTTCATTTTCTGAAATCCATAATGAATTAAACCATAAAAATTGACGGTATCATGTTCTTCCTTTCATTTATTTCGGGTGAATCACGTAATCAATTATCCCAAAAAAGAAGAAAAAATCAAACCTTTTTCTCCCTGACGCAAACAGAGCACAAGTTCACTTTGGTACTTCAAAAAATAAACTTCAAACAAAATTGAATCTTACAGGAGTTGAAAACTTCTTATGGAACATTCAAAAATTATCCTTTTTTTTTTTTTTTTCTTTCTCTTTTCTCTTTTTTTCTTTTCTTTTCTTTTTCCTATCCCCTGTACTTCAACACAACAAAACCAAATTATTATTATTATTATTTTTTTTTTGAAGCAGCCAGAGTAAGAACAACCTACTTAAAATTGGCCCAAAAAAGAAAAAGGACAATGTTCTACAACTACTTTCTCAAATACTAAAATACCCATTAAGCCATACAACTACTTACCCTATCGTGATCGTCTCCCTCCTGGGCGCATGAGATTTCCGATTCAATCACTCGAATTAGGGTTTCGTCAGATTTCTGCTTCTTCAAAGCCGAAGAAGAAGAATAGCGAAAGGTTGGGATAAATGGGATCACTGAGGTATGGCGAGAGAGATTAGGTCTGGGTTATGGCGGTGAAGAGCGCAGAGTGATAATTTCGTTGGCTCTTGACCAACCGAACTGCGACAGGCCCTAAAGAAGAGGCCGATTTGCGAAGAATGGAAGCGAATGCCATTTTCCTGCGAGTGAGTCCAGGAGATGGAGTTAGAGAAAGGGTTTAACGATTTAACTAGGGTTTTGCAGTTGGAAGTTGAGAAAAATGAAAACGCAGATATTGGGCTTGTCGTCCACGGTTTTAACAGGTTTAGTTATGGGTAGGGTTGCTAAAATCACTCATAGTTTGTCACCCATCAAGTAATTTTTCACTAACCAATGGCTTCATGACAGATTTTATTTCTTAATTTTTTTCTACAGTTTTATGTGTGAATAAAGAAATTATGAAAACATTGACAAATCAGTTAAATATTAACGGATGCACAATGTACTTGACATTTAGAATTTTGATATTTATTTATTTCAAATCCATCATTTTAAAATACTTTCATCTAAAATTTATTGATTTAATTTTTTAGATACAATAATTGTAATTGAGCATTTGAAATGAAATTATTCAAATTCTAATGTTTGATAATAGAAGATGACTAAGAATTTAGGTTTAGAATTTTTATTTTTAATATTAATTTTACATTAACTCATATTCTAATTTTAATTGTTTTATTTCTTTAATTATTTAAAAATAAGGTGAATTTAAGTAAATATTTTTTTATAAATATATATACATAATTCAAAATTATGTAATATATATATATATATTTAACTCATATTCTTAGTTGTATTAATTTAACAATTATATAATTTGTTAAAGTGGCTATTCATTCAACCTATATATGATATGATATGATATGTTTAAATAATTACGTGGCAGCTCATATTTTTTTAAGCTGGGAAACGACCAGACAAGGTTGGGTTAGATTTGAAATGTTCAAATAATAAGGAGTAAAAGTGTAACTGAATAAAAATTAAAAAAATTAATATGATCACAAAAAAATTCGTGAAAGAAAAAAGAGCTTAGAAACCCTAGTTGCACTAGCTGTCCTTTTCTGACTAGTCCATGGTGTTGTGATGGATTGTGGAGATTTGGTCCCTTTCATGATTTGTTTTTGACCAAGTGTGCAAGATCGTTTCTTTTGAAGAATTAGAGTTAGATATATAGTCATGATCTCTGTGATTTAAAGCAAGTACCAATATCTTGAAGGACAATGTTAGATGATGACAATAATTTCAAAAAATAACTATAATATGGATTCAGATGATCTAAATAAAGTCAATTAGATTTAGATATATATTAAGTTTAGGATATGAATGTCATTCAAGTGCTGCATAAATATTTTTTTAAGAAATGAAATGAGAATATTTATTACCATTAATGTCAAATTAATGACACTAAAATAAATAAATCAAAATATTTTCAGATTTAATATTACAATATGAACTACAACTCTTTTTTTTTACCAATTAGAATATAGAATTTAATTTTACTTCTTTCTTAATATGACATGTGTATTGTCATATAAAATCTATAACAAAATAGTTTTACAATCAGAGTTCTCCATCGTAAATACTGTAACAATTTAAAAGTGATCGTTTAAATAGGACACTAAATCATAATTTTTCATAACAAAATGAAATAAATCGAATTGAAAACAATAAAGATTCTCAAACAAAGAAAATCATAGATTCCTGTAGATATATCACAAAAAACTTAAGATATACGGTAAGAATATTATATATATCTAACACCAATTTATTCAAAAGTATGAAAAGTAAGAGAAAATAGTTAGATGTAGAGTGGCTGTCGCCAAGAGAAACCGTGACGACAGCCCTTACACAATTTCTTTTAAAGATAGCTTGGAGAGAAAATTAGGCCGACTTTCAACATAAATAAATAGTTGTAGAGGTATTGATTGTAGTTAGATGTGAGTTTCTAAATGTTTGGATTAATATATTCATATTTGTGATCATTCATAATATTCTATATTGTTTTTCGGGTCTCTAGCTTAATTCTTATGACATTAAACTATAAGATAAGACTCAAAATGTCACAATTTAAGAGATTCACAGTAAAAACCTTAGTTAACAATTTGCATGATGATTTATTTGTTTCTATCTCACCCAAACTAATCTCTACGATCTGATCGAATCCAACCACGTTTAGACTAAAAATTTATGTGTACTGTGTACATTCAAGATATTCAAACACAGAATGTCAAGGAAGGGAACAAACCTCATTGAACATTAGGCCAACCTCTTGGAGTTTATGAATTTAAAATGTGTTTCACTTTAAAATCTTCATATATTTTAAGCTAAAAATAGACAATGATCATAAACACCCTAGTAATTTAGATTTTGGAATGAATATAGTATCATTATACAAAGAAAAAGAAAAATCGCGCGCAGACACGGGATTGCGATTCAGACAACCTCGTACCCACACTAAACACAATGTTGTAATTAGCCACCCTCAATTTTCAATTGCAATTAGATGATTAAGAAAACTAAGTCGGCTTCATTATTGCACATGATCTTGATGACTATAATTTCGTTGTTTCCTACATAACCCTGGATTTGGTCGTCGTGAAGACTTGTGGTCATCAAATTCATTCTAATTAAAGCAAAACGTGTATTTTGAATCAGCAATGAAGTACTAATTCCTCTCTTAGATAATATACATAATTATTTATTTCAATTAAGGCAACATTTAACCCTTTTTGCTATAATTAATTAACATAATTTCATCCAAAAATTGGTACACGGAGCATGTAATTCTATTAATTAATTATGAGAACTTCTTCCTTTTCAAAATATTAAATATAAGAACTACTTATGCATGGAAATTTAACACATCTATATATATAAAATAATTATTAAATATCTATTCTATTATAAAAGACATAAAAATATATGTGAGTGATGGGTGATGTATAAAGTGAAAAAAAAAAATGAAAACTCTGCCTATTTGCCTTAGACTAATATAACATAAAAATATGCACATTTGTATCACACAATCCTTTGATCTTCCCTACATATATTAAATATCTAGAGCAGTTAAAGGACTAGCTCAACTTTGGATGAGGGCGGCCACCATTGTATCATATTTTACTTCAATTGAAAATAATGAACATATAATCAATTGTCTATGGTATGGCCTTGACAATGTACTAAATATTAAATCTCTGACACTTCCTTCGCATATAAATCGAAACCCTTTGCATGAAATCATATCCAACTTAATTGTCTTCACCTGCATAAGCTTGTAGCTTAACAATCTCTGCATATCAACAAAAATGATCTCTCTTACTCGTTTTCGGATTCTACTTCACACCCTCACCTGCATTCCTGCTCATTACTCACTCATATTCTCAGCAAGATGATCGAAAGGCAAGCCAAATCTTATATATATATCTGCTGCTATATACATGTTTATAGCCTTTGTCTATATTGATCTGCTGTTTGAATATCCCTTGATTTCTCCTTGTTCTTTTTTCTTTGTTTTCTGGCCTGTTAACACATTCTATGTTATGAATGCAGACTTACATTGTGTACATGGGTGATCAGCCAAAGGGCACGGACTCAACTGCATTACTTCACATGAGCATGGTCCAAAAAGTGCTTGGCAGGTTAACCATATACAACTTTCTCATGGCCAAATACATTGTTCATAATCCTGATTATTAATTTGTTGAGCAAGTTACTTAGCATGCAAGCAATGAAATGATTTCAGTAATGGCAAAAAATTGAAGATTAAAGATTTTTTTATTGTTCTGCCATATTTATTCTGCTTTGAAACATAAGCAAGCGCACATTAAATTATATATAGGAACTAACCTTCCTATTAATTGGCATTCGTCCAGTAATTTTCAGCCAGATGCACTACTCCATAGTTACAAGAAGAGCTTTAATGGATTTGTTGTCAAGCTAAGAGAAGAAGAAGTACACAAAATGACAGGTACTTACCGTAAATTTTCCTGCCAACCAACCGAAAACTATATATGATGTTGGAAGTTAACTTGTGTTCTGTTCGGTAAACTTATCTTGTAAAGATTTTGTTGCATTTAGGAATGGATGGTGTAGTTTCTGTTTTCCCAAACACAAAGAATCAGCTGCATACAACAAGATCTTGGGACTTCATGGGCTTTTCTGAGCAAGTTAAAACAACTAAGATAGAGAGTGACATCATCATTGGAGTTCTAGATACTGGAATTTGGCCTGAGTCTGATAGCTTCAGTGATGAAGGATTTGGTCCAGCACCCAGAAAATGGAAGGGTGACTGCCATAACATAACTTGCAATAAGTATGTCGTCTGTTTGCATTTTCACCTGTGCAACACAAACATATTTACTTTGAGTACTTATTAACTGAGATCACTATTTTTATGCAGCAAATTAATTGGAGCAAAATACTTCCGTAGCGATGGATTGTTTGGTGAAAATGATGTTGTATCTCCAAGAGATTCAAACGGACATGGGACACATACTGCATCAACTGCAGCAGGAAGCTTAGTTAGCTCTGCAAGTCTTTTTGGACTTGGCAAGGGGACAGCCCGGGGAGGAGTCCCATCAGCGCGCATTGCTGTCTACAAAATTTGCTGGTCAGATGGTTGTCATGATGCTGATATTCTTGCAGCATTTGATGAGGCAATTGCTGATGGCGTTGACATAATTTCTCTTTCGGTTGGAGCGACTACTCATCAGCACTATTTTAACAATTCAATAGCAATTGGATCTTTTCATGCAATGAGAAATGGAATACTAACATCATGTTCTGCTGGCAATAATGGTCCAGAATTAGCAACTACAACAAACATTTCACCATGGTCTCTTTCAGTGGCTGCAAGCACAACAGATAGAAAATTCCTTACCAAACTTCAGTTAGGGAATCATAAAACTTACAAGGTAAAGTTATGCACTCTTTAGAAACAACTACTACATGTTTAACAACTTGCAAAAATTTCCTGATTGATATATGAAAAAGTAGTAAATCTCTTTGTCCGTATGCAGGGGGTTTCTATAAATACATTTAACCTCAAAGGTGAAATGTATCCTCTAATTTATGCTGGAAATGCACCCAATACTAGTGGAGGTTTTAATAGGTCGATCTCCAGGTAACTAAAGTTACCAAAAGATTTAAGGTTCTTTTTTATTTTAAAAAGAAAAACTTTCTCTGTACCTTGTCACTGTAGTAATGAAGCTTATTGCTGCAAAACAGGCTATGCTTACCAAACTCATTGGATGAAGATTTGGTGAAAGGGAAAATGGTTTTATGCGACGCCTTTCTGGGTGCTACTGATATAGAATTCTTGTCTGGGGCAGCTGGTGCTATTATGAGAAGCTCAGCTCCCAAAGATAGTGCTAGTTCTTTTGCCCTACCAGCAACTCACCTTACTGTGGAGACTGGTTTAAACATATTCTCCTACATTAACTCAACAAGGTATCAACTATCAACGGAAAATACTTTTGTTTCAAGCAATTCAAGATCAATAAAATTAATTAAATTTTACAGAGTTTTCTAATGTTACCAGGAATCCAACTGCAACCATATTGAAAACTAATGTGGGTAATGATACATTAGCTCCTTATGTGGCTGCCTTCTCATCAAGAGGTCCAAATTTGATTACACCAAACATTCTTAAGGTAACATTAAATTTATGGCTAGATGTTATTTGAGTTAATCTGCCAACAATCTCTAACTCTGATTTCAACCATTTTTTATATTCTTGTAGCCTGATATATCAGCTCCTGGTGTTGATATTCTTGCTGCATGGTCTCCAATTTCCCCTGTTTCGGGATTTGAAGGTGACAAAAGAGTAGCACAATTCAATATAATCTCTGGCACATCAATGGCTTGTCCACACGTTACGGGGGCTGCTGCCTATGTAAAGTCATTTCATCCCAAATGGTCCCCGGCTGCAATCAAATCCGCGCTGATGACGACCGGTACTGACTATATATCATCCATAAAATTCTCTATTTTCCTTGCCATTTCCAAATTATTTTCATATCTAATATTTTTGCAATATTTAACTTGCAGCTACTCCTATGAGTGCTGAACTAAACCCTGATGCTGAGTTCGCATATGGCGCGGGCCACATAGACCCCATTAAGGCAGTAACTCCTGGTTTGGTATATAATGCAAGTGAAATTGATTACATAAAATTTTTGTGTGGACAAGGTTACGATACAAAGAAGTTAAGGCTTGTTACTGGAGATGCAAGTAGTTGTTCTGAAGTCAGGAATCAGACTGTCTGGAACCTTAACTATCCTTCCTTTGCTCTTTTGACAAAGCCCTCGATCTCTTTCAACCGCACTTTCCATAGGACTGTCACAAATGTTGGATCAAAAATATCGACATATAGAGCTCTTGTCATTGCTCCATCAGGACTGAAAATTTATGTGACACCTAGAATTCTGTCATTTACATCTTTAGGGCAGAGAAGGTTATTCAGGATCAAAATTCAAGGGAAAATAGATCAGCCAATAGTGTCTGCTTCTTTGGTTTGGGATGATGGTACTTTCCAAGTGAGGAGCCCCATTGTTGTGTACTACAAGAAGTAAAATCCAGAGCTACATGAAGGATGAAGCAGAAACTTTTGCAAGGGTGGAAGAATAACGAATGAAACAGTAGGATGAAAATAGTGATTTATTTGATTCTTTGTGTAATAAAAATTCATTGAGTAATTGATTTCTTGTTGTTAAAACTTGACAACAATGGTTGTAAAGTATGCCTTTGTTTCTTTTGTATGTTAGATTTGAGAAATACCAACGGTGTTCTTTTGTAATAAATTTAATTTTCTGATGGATCAAATATATAGTTTATTTTACCAGGAATGCAACAGCAACTATATTTAAAACTAATGTACAATGATACATTAGCTCCTAATGTAGCTTCCTTCTCATCAAGAGGTCTGCAATTTCTCTGGTTTCAGACTTTAAAGGTGACAAAAGATTGTCACTCCAGCATATCAATGATGTGGCCACATCCTACTGGGGCCGCTACATTTGTAAAATCATTTCATCAGGACTCAAAATTTCATGTGTGGCCTAGAGCTCTATCGTTTGAATATATTGGGCAGAGAAGTCATTCAGGATCAAAATTGATGTGGAAATAGATAAACCAATAGTCTCTGCTCGCCTGGTTTGGAATGATGGTACTTTCCAAGTCAAGAGTCCTGTTGTTTTGTATTATAACCAGTTCCTAGGCTACATGCAACATTAAGCAGAAACTTATTCTAGAGTGGAAGAAAATGCGTAAAACATTGCAATGAAAATAGTAAATAAACTTGAAAATAAAGGTTGCATAGGCCTAAAGGTTGCCTTTTTTCATTTATGAATTACATTTAGAAGTTACCAACAGACATCTTCTGACTTCCTGCATAACATTACTCCATCTAAATGTACCACATACTTAAAAAATGGTTTTGTTTGTTAACCAGTCTTTCCAAAAACTAGAGGGGATGAGAAACAGTCATGTATCAAACTTGCATCAACCATGTCTCCATTTTAAATGTTGTTCATTTTGTTTTATAAGCAATGAATGCTTGCATCAGCTAGTCTGCACCTACTTCAAATATGAATGACTAAAAAATAATTAAAACAAATGAAAGAGAGAGAGACAGATCAGAGGAAGGAAAGAAAAAATAATGATCAAAGCACATGAGATAGTCAGTGAGCAATATGTGAAACAGCTGTGAGTAATGTCTTGTTCTTGTGTAAAGATTTCTCGTCTCATCTATATGTTAGTGATCCCTTAACAGGTTACTACAGAAACCTTCACTAATAACTATCCTAAAATTCAATTCTATCACTATCAATCAACAAATTCTGAAACTCGCATTTCATTGTAAAAATTCTCCTTTCCGATAGATAGTTTTTCCTTCCTCTTTTCCTCCTAAGAGTAGGATAGCATAGCCACGTATCATATCAAGAAGAATATACTATAAATCATGCATTTGATCAAATGTATGATAATAATGTCAAACAAGTGTAAAAAATATTTTGGGACTGGAAAAGGGAATAGGGCCAACATGCGAGGATCTGCATTTACTTATTTAAGTTCTTATCCTTAGAAATTGGACTGGCCTACAAATTGCTGTGTTTTGCAATTGTTTGTTCTTATTTTTAATTACAGTTTCTCTTTTCTACTTATAATATGATTATGTTGTTGAATAGGTGGCATTTCATATGGTATGTCAGACTTCATTTTCATTTCCCATACTTGTGCTTATGTTTTACCTTCCTTTCCTGCCACTGGACACCAAAATATTGTAAACATGTTTTCTTAGACAATCAAACGTCCTTATAACCTAGGAATCCTGGATTGTAAATATGTTTATATTTCTGCTGCATTTAGTTTGGCCAACAAAGATTCAGAGGTTCCAAATTGGGATTGGGGAGGGGGGCACATCACTCCATCAATCATACTAGACTGCTAAACCAAAATGTGGACCGAAAATAGATTCTTGCCGCCAAGTTACAATCAAATGGAGAAAACCAACTGATAATTTATTTCTATATATACACTTGCACATCTTGCACAAATTACCAAATTAAATAAAAGAACTGACCTTTCAACATTATCACTGACATCACTTAGACTCAATGTAGCCAACTTGTACATTGTAGGCTAAGAGAAAGGGAAGGGAGGTAAAATAGCAAGAAACAAAGATAAGACACAAACAACAACCATATTTCAGACTCGACAACTTATAACTGACTAACCACATTCTACAAACTTGAACACCATGCCCTCACATGACTATCTCTGGCTTCAAAATGCTTGATTTGATCTCCTTGTGCGGCAAAACCACACCACCATTGCTGTAAATTTCATCACATACATGGACATCTTCTCCAAGAATAGTCATATTCTCCACACGAGCCCATTGCCCAACAGTGGAGTGCCAACCAATGATACTGCTGGATATGCAAGCATGCTTTTTGATGCGGGCTCCGCGCATTACTGTGCAGCGTGAGAGCCTAACTCCTGGCTCAACGATGCAACCTGGACCAATTGCAACATCAGGCCCAATGAGACATCCCTCACCAATTTTAGCGGTCTCATCTACAATGACATTCCCCACAATGTGGTGGCCAGTGGCCAACTTAGATGAAGATTTCTTCCTCAGAGAATCTAGGTAGAGTCTCAGGCCTGCAATGTAGTCCCTTGGCTGTCCAATGTCCATCCAAAATCCTGGCAGGACCATTGCGTATAGCTTTTTCTCTGCTGCAATTTTTGGGAAGATCTCTTTCTCAATAGAGGTAGGCTTTAGTTCAATTCGATCCAGAACTGAAGGGTTCATGAGGTAAATTCCAGCATTGATTTTGTTACCAACAAATATTTTTGGTTTTTCTACAAATTTCTCAACTTTCCCTGTAGATTCTTCCATGACCACCACACCATACTTTGATGGCTCATCCACCTGCAAGATAAGATGGAACAATATGCTGTAATTTAACTAGCTTCAAAAGTGTAGTAGCATTTTCTAAGAATATGAATGCGCACACTGAGAAAGGAATTTTAATAACTTCGATATTACCTTGGTAACCATAATGGAAGCCTCTGCCCCATGGGCTTTATGGAATTCAATCATTTCTTTAAGTGGGTACTCGCTGATAACATCACTGTTGAGAACAAAGAATGGTTCCCCAGAATTATCTATCAGCTTGTCTCTGGCAAGAGCCAGGGGACCAGCAGTCCCTAGTGGTTCAGTTTCTTGAGAACATGTAATTTTGATACCAAGCTTTGTCTCAAAGTCCTTCAAGAAGTTCAACATCACCTGCAGCAGAGAATATATTCATAAGAAAATATATAAACGTCAGCCTCATAAATCTCTTTTAGCATTGGTTAAATGATGAAGAATGAAGTCATGCTTCCTTACCTCTGGTTGGTAATTGATAGCTAACACAACCTCATTCACTCCAATAGCCTTAAGAGCTTCTATCTGAAACATAAAAGCATACATTAGTACTAAGGTACATGGGCCCACAGTTGACTAAAAAGTGCATTACACAAACACTGACACACCCAAACCATGTAGAATTAGCAGATGATATTAGAACGGATACAAAAGAATACCACCATTTCTCCACTAAAGCCTGATAGCAGAGAAAATTTAATATAACAATTCCAAAAATTGAATTTTAAACTACAGATTCCAGGGTTGACAAAAGAACTTGGAAGAACTGATTAAGCCATAACTTTAGGCCAAGCGTTTAAACTATTCTTTGACCTAGGCTTCTGATTAAAGAAATACCTGCAGAAGTTGCTTTTTCAATTTAAAATCTAAA
This sequence comes from Quillaja saponaria, assembly GCA_029379385.1. Classification (NCBI taxonomy): domain Eukaryota; kingdom Viridiplantae; phylum Streptophyta; class Magnoliopsida; order Fabales; family Quillajaceae; genus Quillaja; species Quillaja saponaria. The sequence continues at coordinate 14,961,556 of CM055610.1, read as the reverse complement.
ACATTTAAGTATCATTTTCAATGTCCAACAAGTTATAGCGTTGTATATTAAACTTCCAGAAAACAAAGCATCAGAAATTCCACCTGATGCAGGATCATGGGTTTATTAGCAAACTCAACAAGTGGCTTAGGGACACTCAGTGTCAATGGCCTCAATCGTGTTCCAAACCCTCCAACAAGAATCAGAGCCTTCATTGTGATATGCCTCTTGCCTTTCCTGTAAATTTTAAATTCAGAACAAGAAAGACTCGCAGAATATACAATTTAAAACATGACCAGCAGATAGATCCCCACCCTCTAAATATTTATGCAAGGAAAAGAAAGATGAACTCCCACAGAACTCTACACAGAAATTTCTAGATCTATAACAATGGAAAAGAAGCTTAACCTAAGGTGACACTTGACAGGTGTTCTGATGAGCTCGACACGAATGCAGCTAAAGCTAAGATGAGGAAATGCACACCAGTCTGTCACAAAAGTTAGAAATATATAAGACTAAAAATTAAAGCTAATTGCAAGGGAAGCAACCAAAAGATTCAAAATGTGTCACAAGAAAAACACATGATGCCACATGGTAAGTGAAGTGTTTCAAAGCCCTTGTAGCCAATAAAGACAGAGTACAGCTAAAATGGTTTAATTTTAGGAATGGTTATCTCATAAATGATATGGAATCAAACCAGAATCTAGTTATGCAGTAACTTTGACAAATAAATTACAGATAGTTCAGATTTTATAATGACCTAATGACGAGAAAATTTTCTCACTTCATTGATGATGAAACTTCCATTCGCTACATTGCTGTAATTTTGTTGGTTTGGAATCTGGGCTCTTCTACTTCGTTTTATTTACTTGTTTTTTATTATTCTTTTTTTTCCCTCTCTTTTCTTTTGAAACGAGCTCCAGTAAACTCCTGCCAAAGTTTAGATTGGGGGCTACATTTATACATATAGCAAACTGCAGGAAAGTACTGAAGTCTCAATCCGACATTTGATGTAGCTAAATGATTATTTCTTTCACATTCTGCTTACATAGTATGCAAATCGTGATCTTAATGAGTGGAAGATAACACTTTTAATGGTTGTGACTAAATCAGTTCTGTTCGGTGTACGAACTAAGAAAAACAAGTAGCATTGGCATTACCATTGAAAGGGGGGAAAAAGAAAAAAGAAAAAGAACCGGATAAATAGAAACTACACTTTCTAATAGTTTATTTGTTGTTGATAAAAATTTCTGAAAAGGGATATAGCCAAAAGTGCCAAAGGTGAATGCTGCAGGTGCAGTAACGTCAAGAAAACAACAAATTGTTACCTGTACTAATGGTATTGTCAGTAATGAATGAATACTACTTTCTAAAAATAAAGTATTCTTACTCCTCCAAGTTATTCTTTCTCTATCCAATTCACAAAGTGTTATCAAACAAATTGGGAACAGCTACATGAAAACGTATTTCACACTAATTCTCATCTTTAATATCTAAATGAATCTGATTTCAAAATGAAGGCAAAGTTGATAGCATTGACCCAAGATTTATCCACAGGCACCGAAAACAATGTGAATTGGAAATAATATAAAACCAATCAAATAGAAAGAAACAAAATTGAAAAGAGAACAGCTAAACCAACCCCAGATCTCAAAATTACACATATCAAATTTCAATTTATTCATTAGGAAATGATATTAGAATTAAGCAATAAAAAAAAATTAAAAAAAAAATCTGTCCAGATTAACAGCAATTCAATACAAGATTTCAATTCTAATGAAACCAACCCCAACCATATTATCCGAATTTGTTCATGGATCACATAAATCAACATAAACAAACAGTCAAACACACAATTTACGTACCTTAGATCTCACAAAATTGAAACCGTAATGGAGTTGTAAGCTCGAGCTTAAACCCCAAACCGGACCGAGTCAGGAGCGAGTCGACACGTTGAGGCCTAGGCTCAAGCTTAGTACAGAACACCCTTAACTGTCGGTGCTTCAGAGGTCTGAGCTGTGAAAATGGCGTTGGTTGATTGAGGGAGAGAGAGTTACGTGGGATTTATATATACGCGCGCAATTAACTAACGTAGTCTCTCTTTTTTTCCTTCGTTGGCGTATTTGAAAATAAAATCGTGGGGTGGAGGCTTTTCTTTTGGGTAGTTGAAGAAACCGGTTTCACATCCGGTGACTGTTGCGGGTATTAGCCTGTTAGGCTTTGCTTGGAATTTGCACATAATGGCCAGCTTCCTGGTTGTTTCTGATTTTGGTGGGTTGGGGGTGTAGATGGCAGAGGATAAAGGAATTGATTTTTTTAAAATGTTAAATTACATTTTATTTTTATAATTGATCGCAAATTTAGTTTTATATTTATATTTTTAAAATTAAAAATATCATCATTAAATATATATATATATATTTAATGTTGTTCATGCTATTATTTTCGTTTAATTTAACTTAACAGAAAATTACGTATCAAATGAAAATCATGACACGTGAATAAATTATGTAAGACATTTTTTGCACGACACTATTTCTTAAATCTGACAAAAAATAATCACAACAAAAATAATCACAAAGATTACATTCTGTATTTTTTAAAACTATAAAAATAATATCTTAATTTTTTAAAATATAAGAATAAAATAAAATTCACAATTAAACAATTTAAACTAAAAGTATAATTAAGAAAACAAAAAAACGTTTATGTGTTCTCTTTACTATAATTTATTATCATAACTAAAGTTGAATAAATTTACCCAGATGATATATATTTTGTATAAATCATTGTTTCGACTAATCATATTAATATGAGAAAAGAGGCTATCGTATTGTATACACCCCATTGTGTTATATTAATGGTAATTTACTAATTTGTTATATTAAGGCCAATATTTTCTATTAAATGCACTATATAACTGTAACAGCAAGATAGATTTTGTTTTAGATATAAGATCCACAAAACAAAAACAAAAAAGCTTATAAAATCCAAAAATACAATAAAAGTGTAATAAATAGCTAAATACCAGTCATTGCAAGTGGCTGTTAACAACTGAAATCAAAATCTGTGGGCTGCTATATATTAATAAAATACTGATTTTTTTTTTTTTATTGAGTTGTAGTCAAAGCCTTTGATTGGGTAGATAATAATTTGGCAATCCCCTTTAACAGAGTACCAAGTCATAGATTTGGTGGCTTTGCCCTTTAAGGCATTGGGCTGCCCAAATTAAATATAATAAATTTTCAAAAATCTTGCTTCAAAGTGTAATAATTAATAATAGCAAAATTGTTTGAATGGGTTGTTTTTTATACATTTTGGATTGCATAACTTGAGAATGGAAAATGAGAAAAATGATAACTTCAATATGAGAAAGCATGCGCCTACTAGTTCACGAAAATACTCGTTTCTTTGAAATTGGGGTTGACATTATGGATAGGAAGACAAGAACAATTATAAAAAATGTCAAAAATTAGATAGAGATCTAATGTCTCATTTTGATATCTCATTTTTATGTCTTAATTCTTGTCTCATTATTGAAATTGGTCATATCATTAAATTTCACATGATAAATTAATATATTAATTTTAATCATGATATGTGATGGAATAGAGAAATAAAGCATTGTTAAAACTAATATTGTTAGTTTATCACGTGTAACTTTTAATAATATTACTCATTTTTTTTAGTGGAACAAAGAATTGAAAGTCTAAAAATAAGACATATAGATCTCTTTCCTAAAAACACGTGGTAATTTATTGTGGTTTAATGTATAACAAACTAGTTTCAATGAAAAGCATAGTGTTTTCTTTTTCTGAATATGAAGGTAAGAAACCCAATGATTCATGCTTAGATGTACTTTATTTTCTCACGTGTTGTGCTGAGCTGTCAACAATCAATAAAGTGCTTTTCTTTTCTTTGGTTAAAACTTAAAAACAGCTAAGCAAACAAATCAGACCCAGTTCATGTGCTGATGGCTTTTGTTACATGCTGATGGCTTTTGTTACAGTTTAGTTTGCCCGGGTGCTCGTCACAATTTCATTATATAGATTGCTGTATATTTTGGCCAAAAAGTAAAAGACTGACTAATTTGCTTGATGTTTTTGCAAAGCCTATAATCCAAGTGATTGATATAAACTTAATGATAATCACTAATTAATTATTAGCTCAACTAGCATAGACACCCATGATACAAATTCTGAAAATATTTGTCGAGATGTTATGATCCTAATATATATGGTAATGGACTTTTCCAAGGTGGCTTTGGGTAGACTGCAATCAAAGTTTTCCACTCCAATGCCCTATGATTATCACTACAACCGTTTCCCTGGCCCAGAAGCTTTGGTATTCTCATTTTTCATTCATGCTTCTTGGTTTATGCACTATAACACTGCTACACATAACTCCCCTAAAACAGACAACTCTCTTTCTTATATGGGGTTAAGGTGGATCCTGCAGCTGAAACATAGCAGATAGGATCATGACTGGTTAATTAAGAACATGTATTAGGGCTTCATACGTATCCAAATTTCCAGGCCATAAAGGAGGAGATGAGCCGTTTCAATGTGTCACAGATGCAAAAATGTGTATCAAATAGCAAAATAACTTAACTTTCCACAGACACTGATACTGTGATACAGCCTCAGCTGCAGAATGAGATCAAATCAAACCCATTTAATATCATGATTCATGACAAGCAAAGCAGGATTTGAATGTGGTTTTGAAAATCCTATCCAAGCATAACACTGTTCATTCATGTCATCTTATGATTATTTACATGGTAAGCACCAAAAAGATCAAGCCCCTTCTTAACTGTAATAGTAGTTAGGGAAATCATATTTCCATAGGGGGAGAGATCGCTTCCACGCAACCATCTCTCTAGTGGGACACAGATGTGAATTCCACATGCAAAGAGAGGGTTGCGTGGATGCGGGAATAGGGACTAGCTCCCTGAACATTAACAACAACAAAAATTATCATACTTACTGTTACATTAACTTGTACTTTGTTACTTATCTCTATGTCGATGGCAATGTTTGCACAAATCAAGACTTTGGGTCCTCCCCTATAGCTGCACTCATGATGTACTCAATCTCCTCAACAACTTCTTTCATGGAAGGTCGGTTCTGTCTCCGGTCCTCCAAGCAACTCAATGCCAAATACACCAATGACTTCATAGTCTCCAGCTCTAAGGTGCTGGCTCCCTCCTTCAACTTCGAATCAATGAGTTCCATTAGTTTCTTTTCGTTCACCATTCTCTGTACATAAACCGTCAAGCTCACATCATCCGCTTCCCTATTAAAATCTATAGCCTTTTGGGATGTCAACAGCTCCAACAACACCACTCCAAAACTATAAACATCACTCTTATCAGGTCAATTGATAATTCCTGTAATATTCAGGATCAAGATATCCTAGAGTTCCCTGAGCACATGTTGAGATATGACTCAAATCAGTTTCAGCCAGCCTAGATAACCCGAAATCCGAAACCTTCGCATTCAGTTTCCCATCAAGGCAGAATATTACTGGACTTCACATCTCGGTGATATATAGGAGGCACTGCTGATGAATGAAGATAAGCAAGACCTTCTGCAGTATCATGGGCAATCCGGAGACGACTTGTCCAATTAAGCAGGCCATGCCCTTTACGCCTCTCACCTTGCAAATGTTCAAGAAGATTCCCATTATCTATGTATTCATAGACCAAAATAGGCTGCTCTAACTCTACTGAACAACCAAGCAGGCGGACAAGGTTCCGATGATTAACTTGGCATAATATTCGAACCTCATTGAGAACTTGATCAGTGCCTTTGGTGTTTCCTACCTTGGCAACCTTCACTGCCAGAAAGGTGCCATCTTCAAGAATGCCTTGGTAGACTTCACCATAGCCACCAGCACCTATAAGGCAGTCTTTGGAGAAGTCCTTTGTTGCTTTCTTAATCTCTTTACCTGTGAAAAGTTTTGCTGTTCTGCATCCAACACTGGCATGTAAAATTTCTTCTCTTTCTTTGACCATGCGTTCTTGTGATTCCTTGATACTCTTATTGCGTTTGTATAGTAGAAAAACAACGATGGCTGCAACAAGTATTGTTACAATGACAGAGGTTAAGCCTGCACAAGTTTTACAATTAAGTTGAATTAGAATGAAACTAATTAAAACCAAATCAAAAAGTAAGCTCAAAATTGCTTAAATTCTTCGTCCATTTCAAAGCATTTCTCAATGGAGAATCAATTTTTGTAAACTACAATTACATCTACAGCTTAACTAAAACTAACAGTGATTTGTTGGTAGTGTCAAGTAATGCAATTTTACCCAAAAAAAAAGAGAACAAGAAGGGGTAAATAGCAGACAATAACGAACTAGAATATAGCAATCACATTTGTATTGACCCAGTTGATTCTTCTTTTCTTTCTCTTTTTGCATTGCCATATTGGTAGAGAACGATTACCAGCTATTAGTGACAACCTATGCGCTGAGCCACCCCAACCTCCAGGACTTTGACACTCGACATCTGTTGCACAAAAACTCAGTCTCATTATTTTTAATAGACAATAATCCTTATTTAATAACTCTTTCAAAGCACCACTCAATCCAAAAGTTATTAGTCAAAACAAAAGAGATATATTTTGATCTCTTACAAGTTCTCTATGTGCAAGTGCATCAGGTTTGCTTGCATAGCTTGAAGATGCTAAGAACCATCATATCTAATTACTGAAATTTAGTTTACTATGAGAATGGGTGACAGTAAGGGCTGAACCTTTTGATCATTTAGTTTTACAGACTTTGATACTATTCAATAAATATTCGACTCAAAAGTTTAAACCATTAAATGAGACAGAGAAATAGTTTTCATATCTTAAAACTCAAAATAAAACAAAAACCAATAACATATTAATATTAGAGACAAAGAGCTTAGATCAAGATAAGCTCAAAAAATTCTAGAACCCTATAAAAATCTTCTCCGAAAAACCAACAAACAGTGGTCAAGAAGTTGGTCAAATACCAAAAGACTCTAGAGCTGAAAAGACCTCTTCTGGAGTCAGGCATGTTCTCAATGATGTGAACTGCAATAACAAGCCATAACAAAGTGGTCAGAGCATCTCTTTCTTGATCTAAGCTTTCTTTCTCTAAAATCAATAGTTAGAGTGTTCGTAGATGGTTTGTTCGATTTAATGGTCTAGTCCAATTCAAGTTCTAAAACACCATGCTATTAGCAAAGTACCTCTATTCCTAAATTTATTTAATGTTGAGAATAAATTAATAAATCATAAGAAATGATATGTTGAGTATAACTAGTTTTGTTGAGATGAATTCAGCTTGAGCAATAACCATTTATTATCATCTAAGGGTTAAAGATAGAATATATTTTTTTAGAACTCCACACATATCCAAATCACTTTTTTTACAACTCACTTTGAAAGCATATCCCTCCAACTGGGTCCCACAGAAACCCAGGTTTACAAAAGCACCTTCTTGTCCCAGCTTCATGTGGGTCAGGCCCACACGTAGAATTTCCTCCATCACCACAATCCACCTGGGACCCACAAACTGGTTCTCGAGGCAGTTCCCACTGAATCTCCAAGCCGGGTTCGGGCCATTGGTTCACCGTCAAATTGGGGTTCAAATTCACGAAACTCGTATACGCACTGCAACCAGTATTCCGAACCTGAATCATATACGCAGTGGTTGACCCACCCGTCCGAAAAGAACAACACAGAGATTCCTCACATGGGCTCACAGCTTTCGAACCGTTAATGTAGGTATGACACAAACTGTTCGACGAACAATTCAACGGCGACAGTAGCAGCGAGTCCGTACAATTCAAATAAATAATGGTATTACTGCTGGTGATATTGAAAGGGAGGCTGTTATTAAGGTGGATACCTTGATGGATAAAATCTGAAGCCAAGCAAGTATCGGGTAAGAGGTTAGCGGGTCGGATCACAAGCCGTTGGGATTGTGGGTTGATTGAGGTAATCCGGTAGGAATTGTTCAGAGTATCGAAGATGAGAGAATCCCCATTGCACCGGATTTTATAAGACGGGTCACCGCATGTGGGTCCGGTGCTGAGCGGGTAAGGTACAGAGATGTTGGCACAGTCGGGGCAGTGCTTGGCGGAGAATCCAAAGGCAGTACAGAAGAACAGCACCGCCGTAAAAAAAGAGGAGTTGAGGTGGTTTCGCTACCATTGTTGGGAAAGTGAAGAGTTAGGGAGGAGGAGACTGAAGTTTGTAGCAGTTGTAGAAATGAAATGGATTTGGTGAAGACGGAAAATTTGAGGAAGGGATCATAGATAAAATCCGAAACTTAAATGTCAGATAATTCCTTCCATTTGTCAACCTTCTTACGTACAACTAAGAATTGGTGGGACCCACCCTTCTTCGGTCTACCATTTTGTTTTTTCCATGAAATGGCACTAAAATTTAAAGGCTTTTTTCTATTTTTGGTGCTTGTAGTTTTAATTGGAAATTCACTTTATTTCTTATAAAATATTGTATAAACAAAATCCTTGTGACAAATAAAATAATAAAATAAAAAATTATATAAAATTAAGTTAGTCTAACAGTCAAGTCAAGACAGTTAAAGATATTAAGTGATAGGTCATTAATTAGTTTGAAATAAAAAATGAGATAGAAAAACAGATTACAAGAACATGTGAACTTTGAAATTACTAATAAGCTCAAAAATCAAAGCACCGACCATTTCTCTCCACCAATCTCATCGTTTTCTTTGTTCAATTATCATCACCTTCATATACCCTCTTCTTGTTCTAGCCATTTACAAACGCGCGAGCTAGCTTGTGGAGAGATAGGAAGAGAAAGGGACAAAGAATGTATGAGCTTCATCTGGGTTTTGGGTTTTGAGCTAGCTTGTGTTTATTGTCGTATCTGTCATATGTCCTGATAATAATATTTGTCATGAGTATGGAAGGAGTTTATTGTCGTATCTGTCATATGTCCTGATAATAATATTTGTCATCTTTAGCAAGTCCTGATGGCTCAACGGTGGCAGTGGATGGCGACTGACAGTGATATGGATGGTGGGTGGATGAGTTGTTGAGGTTGATGACTAGTGGCGGGTGGATGAGTTGTCATGGTATAGAATGTGCGCCGCCATAAGCAGGTGGTGGCTAATATATAATTGTTTCTTAAATTGAGTTAAAAATTTTAATTTTAATTTTAGAGTGTATACTAAATTGAAAAATTTTAATTTTAATTCATTGTATCACACCTTTAATTAAATAAGAAATTGCCGGTGTTATAAAAAAATTTGGACAATTTTTTTTTTTCTATTTTTAATTTTTACTTTCTAATTGAGTCATGTATTTACTTTTTAATATAATTCCTTTCTTAATATTAACCTCCATTTTTTTTTTGGGTAGAGGAAGCTCAATATTTTTATTAATAAATGATTTTTACTAAAATAAAAAATTTGTACATATATAATGAACATTAATTTTGAATACTAATAAAGAGTAAATATCAGTGTCTCCTTATAATGAGTCAAAACCACATTACCCTTATTTGGTGCGAATCAAAATAATTCAATCTGTATTTGATACAATTATTTTAATATCCACTTTTCTTTATTAAATTTATTTTTTCTTGTAATTAGCCCTAAGTAGCCCCAAATCAACCCAAGTCAGACTACCAAAATTTAAAACTACAACCCAGAAATGTTGAATGTCTCTAACCCAATTTTTTTTTGTTTACATGAGTTAGGGCCAATTTAGTTTGGTGTATGAAAATTGGTATTTTGGATAATTAATTTTGCTAGAATAAATTATAGAAGAGTTGATTTTAGCATAATATATTTTATGTTTGGTTAGTTATTCAGTAAAATTAATTTTAAATCATAAAAATATTAAAATAAATAAAATTAAGAAATTTTTGTCCAAAGAAATATATATAAACTGTGCCTTGTAATTTGCTTATATAAATATATTATGGAAAACTACACAGACAATTTTAAAAAATTGACTAAAACTATGTTAGTATTTTTAATTTTAACCAACCATACTGAAAGTAATTTTCAGACTCTCAACGTCAAACACATATTCCAAACACAACCAAATTGAAACTTAATATAGCTTTCATCAAAAAAACCTAGCAATTCATTGTATTGGGTGCATAACGTAAAACCTCAATTAGATTGAAATACGCCTTTTAGTTGGGTCTGTAATCAGTTTGTGTTTTTCTTTCACATTTTCTGTTTACTTCTTGACCAGAAAACATTGTGTAACTAATTGAATAAAAACGTGAGAGAGGAACACTAAACGCATGCCAGTTTGAGTTAATTTGGGGATAATTTTTGTGTAATACTAGTGAGATACCCATGCCTTGCACGGGTGTCCTATTAATCTTTTTTCTTTTTTTTTTAATATCCTTGCTTGTCAAAATTGATTTTATTGTCCTTTTATCAATAGCTAAGCAAAATTACAAAGTGAGAAAATCCTGATCTAAAACTATTCCAACACAATACTTATCCAAACAACTATTTTCTACTTCATATGGAATAGCAATAGAAAAACTTAAACTGAAAATCGAATCTTTTAAAGTCAGAATATGTAAAATACAATTGAAGTTTGTGTTAATAGAATCCAAATTTTTATTTTTCAAATAGGCTTCTTTTTATTTATATAAATATATGATTGTTGTTACGACTACATCCAATACTTGTAGCGGCTACAAATTGTTTGCTCCACAATGATGATGTCGCCACTGGAAATACTAGTCTCCTTTGGTATCCAACTTTCAAGAAATACTCCCTACAAATTGCTTATTGTCTACAATTCTCAAAATTCAACCAAAAAAATTTCTTTTTTTTCATGAAAGGGTACTACAAACTGGAACAAAAAGATACTTGAAACAATCAAATATATGCAAGTAGAAAGTTCTTGACTGTAAATTATTTCTCATACATGTAATGGAATATTGATAATGCCTCATAAAACTGAATGCCATTAATCTCAATGTAATGAAACTAATCAAAAGATCCCCTCTCTATAGGCACGAACCAAAAAAAAATAAAATAAAATAAAACTATACCTTGTGATTGAGCAACAATTTTTCATAACAAATGTTCTCTGGTTCATAATGCAGCCAGCATCACTTCATCCTCTAAAAGCACATCTTTTTCATCATCTAAATTTTAAAGACAAATGAGAAGAAACTTTATGAACTTAAAAGTAAGAATACATGTCAACTTTAATCTCAAGAACGAAAATGATAAAAGATGAAACATAAAAAAACTGCTACATGCACTCTTTTAAGATAAAAAACTTGTTTAGAATGTGCGATAGGAATACTCCCAGAGGTCGGCCATTCATCTGTGTATCTCTGTGTTTGTCTTTCAATCCCCTTTAAGCACAAAGAGTTTAATAGCTTTGACAACCTAGACTTGTAAGACAACATGGTGCAACTACATACCAATTACTAATTACTTCATAATAGATGGGCTATCAGCATAATAGAGAAAATTGGTAACATAATTCTAGCTCACATGAAAGTACAGGCATGCATGAAAAGGAAAATCATAAGTAGTTTTCTACACTTAACGGGGGGTGCACTTGGGGTCTGATGATTTAATTAACCATCGAATGGCATGAAAGTTACTATTCTCCAAACCATTCACCAAACTTATCTATTTTCCTCATTTATTAATATCACCAAATCATTTTTGAAAGTTCGTTCATACTAAAAAAATAGGGCTCACCGTGCACAATGTCCCGGCTATGCGGAGTGAGGTATGCGCACTGTTTGCTTTCCTTACATTTTGCAAAGGTGTTTCAACGCTCGACCATACAGTCACAAAGTTCCTCATCCTAAATCCACAATTTCTACTGCTATTCCTGTTTTGAAACCATAACATTCTCATCCAACATCACAGAATAACTTATATCGAATAAAATAAAACAAAACACAAATGCATCATCAGTTCAGCAGCTACATGTCATATATAGGAGATAATTCAATGAGTAAACAATGACGGTTTAGGAGCCTATCAAATGTACTTCCTGCACCAGAGGAAGCAAAAGTTAAAGTCTATATAGATGAAGATATCCTCAGAGATAATATTCACTTGAATTCATGAGAAGAATGATATTGAATTTCCTTTTTGGTAAGGAGACAAAACTCAAATTCTGGTATTCCACACTATTCTAAGTTTCCATTTCGATGTCATTCATACTTCCTATATAATAGTACAAAAAAGCATAAAGAAGTATATAGTAAAATAGTTCCACCAAAATTTAAAAATAAAAATAATATATATATATATATATATATCAAACCTAAACACAGTAAAATAATAGAAACACATCTTTTTGTTTCAAACAACATAAATTGTAATAAATAAAAATTGTAGTTGTAAAATATATTCCAAAATGATGGCGGATAAAAATAAAGCTAGCAGGTTAAAAATGAAAGTCTTCCAAAAACCTTTTTGTTTGGTTGGCCGGAGTATGACCTCACGCAGTTGAAATGTCTTTGAACTTGGTGCAAGAAACATTGAGAAAAATTAAATTTATGCAAAACAGTCAGAAATCTTATTTTCTACTCTTTTCACCAAATATATAAAAGTACAAAAAAGGTTAACCATAGTTTACTTATTATCAAGTAAAGTAGAAAATATGTGATGGATCAAGTACTTAAAAAGAAAATTTAGAAAACTAAGTTTATTAATTGCACAAATCAATCAACTTCTCAAAATATTATGGAAGAATATAAGTTCAGAAAAGTAACATACAAAATTTAAAACTTAACACCATATTAACAGCTTCTTGCCTAGTAAATTTTCAATTTCATTTTCTAACTTCAAAACTCTCATGAAACATGGGTCAATATAATCAGAAAAAAAATGAAAAAATAAAATTGGCATTTTAATCAAGGAGTAACGTACATCAAGAAACATTAATTTGTTTTTCTTTATGGATTGAAATGAAGAAAAATTTCAGTGTATCAACTCCACTAAGATTGATATGAAATAACTAATAAAACTGCCAAAAATTAAGCAGCAAAATAAAATCCTTTATTTGAACATTCCTCACCTTACTATGCCACTTTTTTTCTTCAGCTTTTTGATAGAAAAAGATCTTCTGATAAGATGAAAATGAAGTACATACTTTTGATTTTGAGGTAGGGGGTTTAGCTTTTCATTTAAATGGTAATATATTGAGCATATGTTCATTGTAAAACTTGGACTTATTAAGCTATTTGGAGATTGCATAAATTTCATAAACAATCTATGCATGAAGGAAAAAGACCACATTGACATGAGAAGAGGCGAAAAAATAGAGAAAGAAAGAAAGAAAAGAAAGAATTGTAGTTATCCTACTTTGATCACTTCAAATGACATGAATTGATGATAGTACTTGCATAAGGACTTAGTTTTGATTTGAACTTCTGCAGGATAATCAGGCAGTAACATGCAGTTTTCAAACACTCAAAGACAAACATGCCAAAAAATACCTTCGTTCTTATGATGCTAATATTAAATTATATTGAAACATTAAAATTTACTTACCAATCAAGTGTTTGGTTGTTCCTCAGCTGTATACAGAGAGAGAACTGCCAAGCAAAATTCTCAGGATACCATGACAAAGTCTAATGGCCTCCACCTGACCCCATCATCAACTTAAAAAGAAAGAAGAAAAGAATGAAAAAAAAAAAAAAAGCAAGTTCAATTATAACGATGACAACACGTTATTGTCTTTGTATCGTACTATAAATAAAAGAGAACAATGTGACTTGAGTCGGCCGGAAGAGATTTCATGAAGTCACTTCTCTAGTTGGAACTTAATGTCTGTACAAAATTAGCTACAGCAAACTGGAACAAAAAGGTACATAAAACAATCAAATATATGTACGTAGAAAACAGGACCGAATCAATCTTGACCTGAAAATAATTAACATGCATGTAGAAAGAAAAATATTTGTATAGCCTTATAAATACTGAGTGTTAACCTCAATGTCATGAAACTAATGTTCTCTGATTCATTATGTAGTAATCACTTCATCCTGAAAGCAGGTGACTTTCATCATTTGAATTTAAGGAGAAAGGGGAAGAAACTTTATAAATTCATAAGAAAAGATACATGTCAACAGGAATCTCAAGGGAAAAAAAAAAAGGTAATAGACACAATACAAATAAATAGTTCCAAATGCCAACAACAAAAAACAATAAGGGCTTTCTTTCTTTTTTTTCCATCCAAATCCAAACACATTTTTTCTTCTACGAATTCTATTGCAATCGAGAAAGGTGAGAGAAAAACTTCACATTAAAAGTCCATATGACAACAACAATAACATTTAAGGCCAGAAAATGTTACAAAACAAAAATCTTTTGCAACCACAAAATACATTGCATCGGCCATCAAAGCTCTTAAAGCTAAAAACCCACATGCCATTTGACTTCTAACGATAATATAAACCATAAACTCAAATTTTCCATCATTTCAAAATTTAACTATCAAGTGCCAATGAAAAATATAATTAAAAAATACATTACAACCAAGATCACATAGTTCCACTAAATGAACATTTGGAGCTAGTTGGAAAGCAGTATTCTAATTTTCATCTGAAAAAGGTTCGGGATGAGGCAGCTGAGATGTATCTCGACCTATTGGATATGATCTTAATTTTAGAGAACTGAAAATATTACTTTCTAAATGGAGAACAATCAGAAAACATCTTGGAATGAACACAGGTGCAGGCCATGCAATTTATTACATTGCCTCTGTAATAAACATAAAGATAAATAAATTGATCATGCCAATACTAGGAAAAATAATAAATCATAAAAGCCTTATAGCATGAATTTTTGTTGTATGATCAAATGAAATTTTCTTACGGAAATTTATTTTTGCAGTTATCTTAGACTTGATACTTTTTATTTCATGGTTGTATATGTCTTCATACATAGTGTGTTGATTGCATGCTTTAAAACTGTTCATTTTTATCTATACCAAACTCAAGCAAATTTGGTTTAGATGAGACTACATATGAGGAAAAGAATTATCAAAGCTACAAAATAGGTGAATGTAATATCAGAGGGAAAGAACAATAATGAAAACACAAAATATGCAAAAAATGAGATTTTGAAAGGGCAATGGAAGATATAGGCTCGTAAGTGGTATATAAATTAATTTGGTGATGTTGAAAGAAATATGTATTATTCACTTATTTAACGATTTATGCAACCCACCAGGGAATGACATGTTGGGAATAAAACATAATAGCAGTTTCTCTTACAAGGTAATTTATTGAATACAAGGAATAGAGAATCCATAGTTAAAGGACACTTACCCAACTGAGTCGGAAATACATTATCCTCCTCCACTACTTGCGACCACAGAGAGACTACATGCATCTAGAAAAATAGTAGAGTTATATATTTACCAATGACAACACTCAGAAAATAAGATTCGGAAGTGAAGGTGTGCAAATAGAAGCTGGACGTTGAAAAGAAAAAAACTTGTAAGTCAAAAGGTTTGGAATCAAAATGACACTTCTATCAAGCAAAGCTTTAACGATGAATAAAATATAAGCTAAGAGTTGATGTTGTTTACTCATTTTGCAAGCATCAATATGACACCTTTGCTAGTCAGTTGATGCTATTTACTAATTTTGAAAACATTACTTGCAGAAAGCTTTAATCATCAATTAACAATATACGTAGGTCATTCAATTCAATCACCAAAGTTGTTAGCGTGATTGAGTAGTAAAACTACATAAATAATTGAAGGAAAGTTGAAAATCTATTTTTTTTCAATCTGTATTTTAAAAATTCCAATAACTCCCAAGATATAATAATATTTTTTATAGTGAAAATGAAAAAAAATAAAAAACTTCCAACTTTAATTTCAATAAAAGATAATCTTCACCTGATTTTGTATTCCATAAACTGAAAAAATATGCATGTCTTCCTCTTATAGTTCTCTGCAAAAGGAAGAAACAGCCCAGTGAGAGGTAATATGAACTTTTGCTAACCCACCTAACTTAGTCTCAAACACCATTTGATATATTTCTTTATACAATGGTAATGTTCAGTAATCGCATACATGAGAGAGCAGTAAAATCATAGGCAAGAGTCAATTTTTGAATCAAGTTCTACCAAATAGATGTCATAATTTTCTGTTTCTAAATACATTGTGTTATACATGTTCAGAAAAGTTTTAACATAATCATTGCTCAATGCATAATGAATCCATACTCAACAGGCTATACCCAAGTACAAAAAAGATTGTCAAGATGCTAAAATATACCTCTTGCAATGGTTACCATACCTCTTCTATAAATATTGGCTCCAGCCTATAACAAAGTTTAAAACTTAACAAATATATCAAAATATTTTTGTAAGAGTATAAGAATATAGATCAATTTTTCCTTAAGTCTCTAGTGCTGGACCCTCCAACAATTTTATCAGCCTTCTGTGTAGTTATAGATAAATGGTTAGATGAAAAATAAAATGAAAAGTAATTGAGAGCTTTGGGAAACATATAAATGAGAGAAAAAGTGAGAGCTGAACCTAAACTGAAAAACATACTAGCACCAGCTCTTGTATAAATCTAAGTTGGAAGCAAAATTTTGTTAACCAATTTACATAAAAAGTAAAATGAAACTATTCAGTTGGAAAAAATAAATGTTTACAACATGAACAAAGATAGATTCTTCATCATATACTTGCAGTCACATTCATCAAATCCAAAACCAAAAAGCAAACACAACATGAATTCAAAGACCGATTCTTTATCATATACTTGCAGTCACATTCATCAAATCCAAAATTCAAAGTAATTAATATCAGAATTGTTTACAATTAAAAAAAAAAAAAAAAAAAAGTGAAAACACAGAAGAGAAAAAAGAAATAGAGTAAGCAGAAAGAATCGTACAATGGAGTTTGGGCTTTTGGGATATGTGGTTTGTGGCTGGTTTTAGATATGGGTTTCAGCTTCCATTCTCTTCCCTTCTACCATCTCCCTCTCCATTCTACATTTGATGATATCTCCTTCTCATAATTCCAAAACCAAAAAGCAAACATAAACAATTCTCATACAAATTAGGGCCAGAACTGCCCTCAAGCAAACAATTATTTTATGTTCAATAGGGAAGCAGAGGCATCAATCCTCACGAATCATGAATCTCCACCAAATTCTCCCCAAATCGCGGTCAAATCTTGCCCAAATTAAGGAAATACCAACGAAAAACGGGGAGAAATAAACGCAGGGGGGGGGGGGGGGATTTTGTGGAACCTAAAAATTTTGACTTCCCTAATTTACGAAATAGCATTTAAGGGAAGGGTGATCTGTCTCCTATGTATGTATGGAAAGATTGTTACCTTTCTCTGACTCCACCACTTCCATCTCCTTACTTTGAGCAGAGGCCATACTGTCGAGTTCATCAGCCATATCTTGCCAACGTCACATTCCTTAGTGAATAATTTCACACAGTATTCAGCCATGAACAGGGACTACAGTGAAGGAAACCCAACTGTACAATGTACAGTGAGGGGCTCCTCACATTCTCAATTTTAAAATGTAGATAGATAGATGTTGGAGTTAATTTGGAAAAAAAAAATGAGTTACTTTAAAAAAATAAATAAAAAGGGAGGAGTGGGTGCTAAGATAACTATGCCAAGCACAAGTGTCTTGAATGACATAAAAAAATATTGCAACCAAACTTACCCTAAATTACATAATAAATTTATCTTTTCAGGAATGATTATAACCATTTTGAACTGATACTAAATATTGACTTGACATAAATATGGTAGAAATTATTTTTAGTACAAATTGGTATGATATAAATGCAATATTCCTTTTTAAAAAAAATATGAGATGAACTATATATATATATATATAGTGCCTTCAATTAAAAGGTTAATTACATTTTATCCCCGCATAATAATTTTATAAACTATCAACTTAGGTATATAATTTTTTTATTTGAGTCATAATTAACAAATGATCATCACCTATCTGAATTAGCTATTAAATTTAACAAGTTAACTTATAAAATATTAAAATGTCCTCATTATAATTTTTTATTATTTTATGTTTTCTCCTTTTTATATATATATTTTTTTATTTTCAATGAAACTAAACTCTTTATATTAACTCAAGGTTAGCATAGATAAATAATATTTGAATTAATCATAATATTTATTTTCTTGTCATAATATTTAAATTATTAATAAATTTACTAATTTTATTTTTCTCATTTATAGAAATTACATGAGTTGTTTTTTCAATTTTTTTTTTAATGATAATATTTTCATCAAAACTTTTATTTTCTTATTATTGTGTTACATATTAAAGAATATGTTAAAATTGAATAAATATATTTTTTAATTTCTAGAAAAAAATATATAAAAACAAAAACAAAAAATAGAAAGTGAAAGACATAAGAAAAAAATAACTTATAATAAGGATAGTTTTGTCTTTTCTAAGTTAATTTTTTAGATTTTATAACTAATTTGGATGATTATGAGTTATTTACTAATTATAATTTCAGATAAAGAGTTATATGCCTAATTTGATAGTTTATAAAAATTAATATAAAACGAATGATAGTTTATGAGATAAAATACAATTGACCTCAATAAATTATTTATAAATATAAAATTTTACGAATTTGATTATATTCAACAACCTTAATCAAAATGTTGGTTTACGATTTTAACTAAGTTACTTAGAATCTCGTGTATAGTCTCAATTAACAAGATATATATATATATATATATATATATATATTTTGTTATTCGATTATCCAATTAAAAAGAAAAAGACAAACTAATCACTCAAAACTGTGATTTAACTAAAAAGAAAGAGCAGCCCAACATACACCTTGTCTAGTAGTCTTCCTTTTTTTCACTTTTCTCTCGTGTTCCTTTTTGTTCTAAAATAATAAAATTGGAAAAACTTCAAAACATAATATTTCCTAAAATATAAACTGAGACTATCTTGCATGACAGATCATTGTCCACTCATCATCTACAAAGTTGAACTATATATTGCAAGAAACATCATATAAAATAGATATGCTTCAATCTCCAAGATTCAGTGGTTCCATTTTGCAAGTAGTAGGAGAAAGCAAACTTGCATTACTTGATTCAGATAAACAATACACGGGAAAGTTTCCACAATGACATATACACAACAAGCTACCAATATTGTACAGCTAAAGAGAAAATACAATAACCTAGTTCTGAAAGCCAACATCAACCAAAGGTGTTAGAAGCTACAGCCATCCATGGTGAATTACACCATGAAAGAATGAATACTGGCATATATATGTATATGTATAACACTAACTGTATGTACATATACATATAACTAAACCCCCACCAAACAAAAGAACAGCTAGCTAACAAAACTGTGTCAAGATCCGTAGAAGCTATGACTTCAAGTGGGAGACTCAGCCAGAAGAAGAGTATGCCACCAGCCACATGCAACGTTTTTAGCAACACAATCATCAATGGTGACTTGAGAAGGAATGTTGCGGTCAATCACATCCCCAAGGCCAAGCTGTTTCAAACATGCAAAAGATTTTCTAAGACTCTATTTTCATACCACACAACCACGAGTTAAGTCAGAGAATATGATAATCCTTATTCCTTAAGTGCTATATAACTATATAAATACCTGCCCGTATTTGTTCCATCCCCAGCAAAAGACTTTTCCATCATCTTAAAAAGAGAAAAAGAGAATCAGAATGAGCTAATATTGTACATACTCGTGAAAGAAAATATAGCACATATTTGTCACTTTTGCCTTATTAATTTACATTTAAAACATGTATGTGGACACTAAAGATGAGAACTAGGGTTAATTGTAGTTCTCTAAATCAAACTAGCATATGATGACTATTTGAAGTTGAAATTTCCAGTGTTGCATTTTATTAGTCTTTTACCAGAGTTGTCTGATGATAGTAGTATTTTAGTGCAGAAGCTAGGAAGTATAAAGCTTTAGCTATCACAAGAAAGACATTTTACCAGTCATGAACAAACTTCACCTAGGAACTTTAATTTGACCTTGCTCCAATGCCATTATTGGACTTTGCAACTGAAAAATACATATCAACAATAACATCTCAAACTGGTCACTGGGCACTAACAAGAAGTTCTGCAGTCTTTTCTCCCAACCAGTCACTCACTATTCCAATCTTTGGATTGCTTTCGAGGACAAAAACACCCCTTGGTGACCTCCTTCATAGCCAAGAGGGTCAAATATGCTCCTTAATGAATTGCAATAATCTAATGGGAAAAGTTGAACACTGAAAAGTTGCAGCAACTTTTCCCAGATTTAATTTTCACTCTTTTGGCTTTCTTCCTTATTTTCAGATTATCAGAACAAAAATCCACAGAAAGGGGCCATCCTCAAGTCTAGTAATGTGAAGAAATCTGCACACACCTAACTTAGCAATTCTAAATAGGAGGTGAATGCTTTAAATATTGTCACATACTGACATACCTGTTATTACAGCAGTGTGACGAGCACCACAAGATACATTTTTTACATGCATATTGTCCAAGCTTGGAGAGTCCAACAGCCTTGGCAGAGTCTGTTTCAAATATTCAAGATACTTAAAACTAGTTGCTCAGAATTGCAGTTAATACAGATATACATATGTACTGAGCTTTCCCATGAAAGAATATGACAAGAAGATTAACAAGAAATAGAAAAGTGCTTGGATCATTCAACACATGAACAATGTACAGTGAAGCTAAGAATTTAATACCACTCATTTGGACCTGTGAATTGATCTTTAGGCCAGATAACCAATTAATTGATTCATGACACAGCATCATCTGAATTTTGTGACATTCTTGCAGCTTTATAATAAGTGAGGAACCCAAGGAATGGCATCAAATTAAATTTAGATTGTACCTCAGCTTGATCACCACCAGTTCCCAACTGTCCGAACTGATTTCCACCAAATGCATAAACATCACCATCAGCTGACGTACAAACTGTATGCCACAATCCCGCAGCGACTCCTTCTATCTGGATTCCCAATAAGGAAGATACACATGCCGGGCTTAATTCATCATCTGTACTTCCTTGCCCACACTTGAACAAAGCAAAGTAAGACAAATTACTCCAATTCAGTGAAAAAGCCTAAGCATGTTACAACTAAATTAGTAACAAAAGGATAATTATATCTAAAGAACAGAACAGATTGTTCCTTGTTAGAGTGAACCTCATCTTCAAAATCTACAGTGCTTTTTGTCCACCTTTTTCTACTTTACCCACATGTTGATCCTGAAGAAAGGTCAAACATTTGGGAAACTCGATGCAGAGTTATAGATCCAAATAAGGATTTTAAAAGTTAACATCTTAACTGAAGTAGTAAAAACTAATTTCATTCAACAAAGGAATCATATTTCTAGAAGTATGCAATATAAATTTCCACAAACACAGGAGAATAAAAAAATAATAATTAGGTGCATGGTGCTTCACATCAATTGACACATCCAACATAATAGATAACATGGCTGTTCAAAAACCCAAACTGAAATAATTCTTATATGGTATAAATGTAAAGAGCCCCATAAGAAATGTAAAGAAGCTGTTCCAATTCTATAAACATTGAAGTATCCTGATCATGAAAGGCTTTACAAAGAACTGAATAATTGAAAGACAGATCTCAAAGAAGAGAATGTTATCTTACATGAACATAAGAAGCTAGGGAGAAACTCTGGAAGGAAAGAAGTAATTTCTGTAGCAAAACTATAGAACTGCGCAATCTTTGTACAGAAGTTCTACAGTCCCTTTTGGTAAGCACACATACCAGGAAAGAGAAAAGAAAAGAAAAGGCCATGACTTAGCAATACATGATGGAAAAACATATCAGCCCCCACCCCACCCCGATTTAACAAGGTTTAAAGTTTTACAATTTTTGCAATGAAAATTATCTCATTTTCAATTATCTTCTCAAATACTCTTAATGTTGCCCTCAAAGGAAACTTATGATAAACTACAAAAGGATAAATGATTCTTGCAGACATACACCTCCCAAGTCTTCAAAATCTTTGCATTCATGAATTATATGCATATTTCTTCCCAGATACTCATTTCTCATGTATCTGGAGGGATGATTAGCAGAAGAATTTCCGAAGATACACTCTTCAAAAGATATTGACAACATAGCACACCAATGCAAAAGTAAAGGACTGATAATGTTTTCATGTTTTTGGTGATGTCCTCATATAATTACCTGTCCATATAGTCCCCAACCAAAAGTAAGTAAAGCTCCAGCATCTGTGAGTTCAAGAAATAGACATTGAAATATAAGTAAATCTGAAGATACAAATGAATGCATTTATCAGAAATACACAAAGAATCCACTAAGCAATTGTCTCAGTTTTTACATTCCACTTGTCTACTTCTCACCTAGGACCTGGAAAATACAACAGACTTTAAGTACAACAAAAAATCAGTGGATACCAATCACCTACACTTAAATAGTTGAGTTCTAAAATTCTGATCACTATACCTCATCTGTGGCAGTTACTAACAGTCATATACTCAACTCATCAATTCATACAGAGGTTGTGAATTCTTTTAATAACTACCAACTTATTCTTTCTACTACATTGGAAGCTTAATTTATTTTCAAGAGCTACAGTTTTCCTGTATTACCATATATAAGAGCCTCACTCTTGAAAACCAATTAATTAGTTACAAAATGAGAGGCCCATTTACTTATAAGGAGTGTGAAGCTCTCTAGTCTCAGCAATATGAAAGTTACCACATTGACACCCCCACGTAGAACATAGAGATCCAGAGTTGTGAGGTGGAGCTCTCAGTCGAGGCCGATCAATCATTAAGTGTGAGCGTAATGGGTCAGCCCAACCACTCGAAGCCTAATTCTGATACCATGTTAGAGCCTCACTCTTAAAAGCAATCAATTGGTAATAGAAGGAGTGACTCATCTACTTATAAGTTTAGCAATATAAGAGTTGCACATTGACACCCCTTACGTACAACATGGATTTTCCAACCAATTTTTGGGTTGTGGCAGCTTAGGCCGGAGTGTTACTGAGAAGCCCTGCTGATGGGCTAGAATTGGCTCTGATACCATGTTGAAACCTCAATCTTAAAAACCAATTAATTGGTTACAAGAGAAAATGCCCATTTACTTATAAGGAGTGTGAAGAGCCCCTAGCCTCAAGAATGTAGATGTTACCTCATTGACATTATAATAGAAGTAATCCTTTCTAGCAAACTAGACAATTGACTTAAAACTGAGTTATTATCCAGATATACAGAGACCTGCCAGCAGTTCCAAAACAAACCTAATTCATGTCATACATTTTATGCATATCAAAATAGTGATGTTTTCTCACCATGTCCTATAAGTAAAATCAAAATCATTTTATTTGAGTTTATTCTTCACAGGACTAGCATACTAGAATATATTTCGTATAGGATTTGCAAGTACCAGATCAGGTTAGAGACCTTGGCCTATTTCTATGCCTATAGGCTCTTCTCTTTAGGAAGAAGAAAAGAATCATTTTCTTACTTTCTGACTAAATTTACTTGAATGTAGGCCTTTAAGAAAAACAATTGCTTTCAAAAGATGGGATTTTTTGTGTTCATGTATCACTCCCCTTTTTTGCACCTCATCTATTAATTCTTTATATTATTCTCAAATCAAATACCAAAGCACAATTCCCTCTTTTTAATCTCTAAAATCCAAAAATCTTGGTATCAGCAAGAGGGATTGCAACATCATAGTAAGTGGAAACTTCAACTGTATAATGTGTTACCCCACTGAACAGATTGACATATATGTACCTGTTATTACTGCACTATGTCTCCCTCCACAGGCAATTTTTTTGACATAACTTCCAGGAACTCTTAAACCTTGTCCCTCAGAATTCATGCTTCCTCGAGTAAGTGCTATGGATTTGCCTTTTCCATAGGAGGAATCGATGCAAGGCACGGGATGAGGAGATGACACCATACGTATTCTGGAGCCCAGACCAAGCTGTCCCTCACCTCCATAGCCCCAACCCCACACCTGTCCTATATCTGAAACTTTTGGAAAATTAGTATACATCACATTCTTGCTCTACATAACTGATCTTCCATAGCTTCAAACTTGATACTGCATACCAACCTATCTACAGAGATCACAATACATGGGAATAGCAAAGTAACATGCATCAAAGCTGAGGCTTATGGATTAAATAACCCAGAACAAGATCCTATACCTGACAATGCTAGGGTATGGCGTCCACCAGCAGCAACGCTTGCTATCCTTACTCCTGGATTTAGCGTCACAAGGCATGGAAATGCTGTAAGAGTATCATCTCCAGATAATGAGCTTTCAGCTGCTTGCTTTGATGATGATATTTTTCTTCGCTTTGTATTTTCTTCTGCACCGGTACTTGAGACAGTAGCTCCAGTTGATCTTGAGCCTTGAGAGTGAGGGCTTACTGTTGCAGAAGCACCTACACTGGTTAGCACTAATGAAGGCAAGAAACTGGCTCTTTGTCAGAATGAAAAAGCCAAACTCTTCAAATATTTCTTTTTGGTTTAATTGTCCCCTTCCCCGCCAAAGGAAATAGGTGCTTTTACACCACCTGGATGAACCTAAGACTACCACCTTATGTTAGGAACAGCATACAAGTATCCTAAACTAATATGGCTCGTTATATCAAGAGGGAAAACAAGTAAGACCTTGTTCTGTCAATAATGAATTCTGTCTTTCCAGGATGTCCTTTTCAAGATTTCCCCCCACTGATGGGCCACCAAAGATCTTCCCAGATGGAACACACTCTTTCCATCCCCATGTGTAAACCTCTCCACCATCTGCAGAGAAATAACAGAACAAACTTTCATAATGATGTCAGGAAGCATAGCTAGTGCAGCATCAACAGACTAACTGATAAGATTTGTCTCTCTACTCACAACTGTTATAAATTACGCCACAGGTGGTTTCTCTTGGATAATTCTTGATGAATTGGTTAATTTTCCCTCAGCTTCTTTAATAAATTACTTATTAGAATTAGAAATAGACTAATTCAATGACAAGAGACCTGGAGGCGCCTTACAGAAAGACAACTAATAACAGCATGTTTCTACGCATCCATTAAATGCCATCAACATAGACTGTTTTAAACACACAATATGAGGAAACCAAGCTGACCTGTAACAGAAATGCAGTGAGCCCAGCCTGCCGCAGCTTTTACGATAGCAGCTTCTGTTGGAAGAGGGAAAGGCTCTGGAGTTTCCTAGACAAATCAAACAGAAAACGTTGAATTATTTGATAAAGAAATAAAAAGACAAAATTTTGTGGAAAGTCATATAGAAATGCATTACCCCGTGCTTCCCAGATGTAACATAGCTTTGACCTAGATCATCTGTTGAACCCCATGTAATAAGCTTTCCTGACTCTGGTCAGGAAAGAAGGCAAATCAGCATTAACTAAAAATTTGAACGAGAAAAAGGGAAACAAACACGCATGAAAAAGCTGGGAACAACAAGACGGAAGGAACGACCTTTCAATTAATATCCAATGTATAAACTAAAGAACCACCAAACTGTATTGATACTAATGATATTGCATTATTCTGGGAAATGAAAATAAAGGAATCTTATTGCAATTTGCAAGCATATCCAAGCACCTGATTGGTACTTAAAAAGTCAATTTCAAACAAAACGAATCACACTCCAACAAAACAGCTACTTTCGAAGTTACTAGAAAGGGATTAGGAAAAAGAAAGTGCTAAATTAATAGGAAAGAGGTGGTGAAGAATCCCCCACAGAATGCAGGAAAACTCTAAAGTCAAAAGCACAGGAGGAAGCGAAAACGAATTATTGAAATTTTAACCTTCAGAGAAATTTGTAATCTCAAAATGAAAAAACTTTAACGTAATATAAACCATTGGTCGTCACTCGTCAGGGAAAGAATAAATATACCAGAATACTTCATTTTAAAAAAAAGAAAAAGAAAAAGTTTTGAACCCACTAATACAAAAATGTATCACTCTTCTGGCCTTATCATTATCTAGCTCGATTTAGTTTACCATCTTTTTCCCTTAAAATCAAATCGATGTGAAAATACTAGACGACGCTATATTATATACTTTTTTTTCTTTACATTTTCTAAGCACCCAAACAGAGGCAACTGTCAGCTTCAAATTTTCAATTGTTGAACCAAAAAAAAAAAGGAAGGAAAAAAAATCTTTTTCATTCAGTAAATAAAAAATCAAATTGAAATGAAGATAAAGCACCAGAGATAGCCATGGCGAATCCACATCCACCACCACAAACATCTTTCCAAGAGTACCCGGCTGAACCAACTGACGGTGGAACCCTAACGACCATCGGAGTTAACAACGGAGTCCTCTGCGGTAGAGCTCCCGGAAGGTAACCCCACATAAATACCAATCTCTCCTTAACAACTTCCAGTGAAGAAGCCTCACCACCACCACCTCCTCCTTCGATTGCCTTGCCATTCATGGCAATTTCACGAAGAAAAAAAGAAAGGAAAACAAATGATATTAAATTAACAATGTAAGTATCAATAATTTTGTTTCCTCTGGTTTTTTCTAGCGGTTTCTGTTTGGACGGAGAGAAAATGAGATTGAGTTTGGTGGACTAACGAGTCTATGGAAAGTGCCCTAATCTCAACTGGCGCATTAAAAAAGGGCCGTATCATTTTCATGAAAATGGGGATGCCACGTTGGATGGTCACGTGGACGTATGTACAGGTGGCAAAATTGTGACCGCTGATGTATCGGTCATTCTTAGCCAGGAGTTGGCTAGAACTTTCTGGAAGGTCAGTGCTACTGAGGCTTCTCCAAAGGCCATGGCCGGGGACTGGCGTGCAAGCAGTCTCTTCCGGGCACGTGTTAATTTCAAACGCAATGTCCAATCATTACACGTAGCCGAAAGTGATCGTGAACCTTTGAAACGGGATGACACGTCACCTGAGGCTCCTTCTTTGAGGAGACAAGTCAGACAAGTTCAACTTTTTGAATCCAAATATTTAGTGCTTCTTGACGTTGGATACAATAATAATATAATAATATAAAATTATTTAATTTAATTTATTTATAATACTTGTCAATAAATAAGATATTATTTGTCTATTTTTGACACTTAATATTATATTTAATAAAAAACAGATAATACAATAATATAATAATTATAAAATTTTATATGTTATATAATTACTAATTATACAATTATATACGACGGATTATTCATATTATAATCTCATATAACAATTTCTCTCTTTCTTTTGAGATTTTAAAGCATAAAATTTTTGTGTTTAGAATTGTCTAAGCAATATAAAACTTAGATGTCTCAAATTGAAGATAACTAACCCCTTTAATTTTCAAATTCGGCTCTTTTTAATTTTTTTAAATTTTAGCTATTCATATCATTTTTAAAATCTTAACCGTTCAAATAATTTAATTTTAATTCTTTTATTACTAAATCAAATATTTTATATTATAAAATCTACTATATTTTTATTCCAAATTTTAAGTTTAAACTTAAGCCTAAACTTAATCTTAATCAAAGACCTAAATCTAACCTATTGTAACCCTAATCTTAATTTTAATTATAATCCTAATTTTATTAAAATTTACTTTAAAAGAGATGTTATTAAACAAAGATTAAGGTAATTCTAGTTTGCATAATTTCTATGACATTTTAGAGTATCTAAATCCTCAATTTTACCTTACGTGCATATAAATCACATGTAATTTTTAAATACAAAATTTTATTATTACTTTTTATTTAACGATCAATTGCATTATAGTCACATATCGACTATTCATTTTTGGTCCCCTGTGATTCTTCAACATTGTTAATAAACTATTATATCAAAATTAAACCCACTTTAATTTCTTTTTTGATTTCAATCTTTTACACCTATAAAATTAATTTCTGAAATGTTTAAGGTCAAAATTCAATTCATTTCAATTTTAGATGTCACTAACACTAATCCACATCACTCACTAGTGAATTCAATATTAACTTATAAAATACACTTATCCTCAACATGAAAAAGAAAGAAAAAAAAAATGATGTGGCTCATGCTGAGTCAACAATTTTAATTGGACTGGCTGCTACCTCTCCACAGAAATGGGCCCATGGGCCCCCAAATGTACAAGCCACTCATTTCTGTGGTCAAACGGGTACGGATCCTGAAAACCACTCCTTAGCCCCATGGTGACCCAAAATACTGTATTGGGCCCTTTGATTTCCACGTGGCAAAGCCTTATGTACTCTCTAATAATTGTACGGGTCAAGTCCCAATTTGGAGCAGTTAAGTCTACATTCATTTTTGATGAGATAGATAGGAAGATATTAGAAAATAATTGTCTGTAATTGGGCCCATGATTAAACAGTACGTACGGACAAATAATAGTCCTTTCAGATTTGAACCTCAAATTGGGCCTGTAATGTATTTCTGAGTTTGTCTACAATCATTTGGTGGGGTCTTATGTTTGATGAGAAGTGATCATGTGGTTAGAAGGACACGTGGACAATGATTGTTTGCAAGTGACCTCACATTTGAGTTACGAATTTAGAAGGTCCGATTGACAACACGTCAGTGAATTATAGCCCTCAATTTTATGAGGATTATAACTTGTTAAAGTGTGAGTAGGGCCTCCTACTTCATGATTGATTTGTGAGAGAATTGGCATCCTCAATTTGTTGGGTGCTTGGGAGAAGTGTTAAGGAGATAGCACAAAAAAATTATTAAAAGAATGAAAGAAAATATGTGGATTGCGTGATATTACTATCTTTAATAGAGGTTTGTTTGTCTAATCCAGATTAGTTTGACCTAATCTAGATGAAACTGATATATTATTAAACTTAAGTTTTAAGTTAGGTGATTTTTTATTTATTATTGAGAGTGAGATCAATCATCCAGTAAACAAAGATTTCATCTGAAAACACTTGACTTATCCAAAAATTATATAAATCAAATCCAAACTAGAATTTTTTTCACAAGATTGTGAGTCAAACCCAATCTAGTTCATGTTGATGTTTAAACTTATCATATTTAATTTAATTTATGTTCATGTTCATGTTAAATATATCTTATTGTAAATTATATGTCATATTTTGATATTTTTTTTAATTAAAATTGTAATGTTAAAATTTCTAATTTATGTTTATTTTTAGTTCAAAATTTTATAATTTTGTTTTGTTTTTAGTTTGGCCCTTATTATTTGCTAAAAACAAGTTTTGATTCATTCTACATATTTCAACTAATAAAGAGTTTTATATGTCTGACCACCCCATTTCAAAAGATTTGACACTCTTATACTTATTATAGTACTAGATAAAAGATTTGATGATTCAATTAAAGCATTAATTAATTGGAGAAATTCAATCTAATTTAGTAATAGGAGAAATTTGATTTAAATCAAACCAAAATATTGTATATCAATAGAAGATCCTAATATACAGGATATAAACAAAAATACCTGTATGAAAAACGATAGTTTTAATTTAGCAATTAAATGGAAACCAATCCATGAATAGATAGTAGGTTTGTTGTAATTTCTGATTTAATAAAATTTGATTGAGAAATAGAATCTAGATTTATCAATTAGAGAGATTTAAAAATCCTAAGCTCATAGTTAATAAAAAAATATTATTGAAGATAACTTTAAAAGCTAGCATTTTCAGTAGAATTTAAAACATCTGGTTCCAATCTTTATTTTAGAAACAAATTGAAAATAATTTTTAAGAAGGCTCTTTTAAGATTTGAATTCCTGTGAAAACCCATGTAGAAAACTTACGGTTTTTTAGTAACTATTAATAAATAAATACTCAATATCGTTTATTTAGTCAATAATTTTTAATAATTTAATTATTTGTATAGAAATAAAACAAATTTAATAAGTACTCAACTTTAGTATTACTTGACTGATTGTCACATAGAAGAACACCTCTGTAGCTACAGGTCGTTTGACAAGTTTATTAACTAAAACAAACGAAAAAAAAATTATTATTTTTTAGTTACTAATCATTTAGATCTAGTAATATAAGTCTATTAACTAAAACAAAGGAGAGAAAAAAAATAGACGATGCGTTTTTTTTGAATCTTAACATTCTAGTTTCTTCGGACAGAAAGATGATGATGGAATTGAAATAATGAGGAAGAAGATGGGCACATAGAGAGACACGGGAGAGACACGGCATAGCCGTCAGCTATTAAATCCTCGTTAGCCTCCCTTAGCCATCATCCTTCTTAGTAAAGAAAGCCTAGAACAAAACATCTGATTATTGTCAAAAAATCAATCAATACTTTACTTTTTAATACAATACAAGCCAATATAGAGAAGTTTTCATTTAAATAAATGAATGTAGGGTGCACTAGTTTTTCATGTCATTCACGGGCAAAGGTGATATACATAAGCTATATCACTCAGGATATCATGACATTTTAATCCTTGGTTATATAAACAAATTGATCCTCCATCCAAAATTAGTTATCCTCCAATATCCAAGATATCCATATTATCAATATATATGAATCAAGTTAAATTTTGAATAAAAATCGTTCCGTTGGAATGTCTCAAAAGAAGCTCAAAGTTTTGAAAGAAACCTAATATAAATTTTACACTTCTAATGTGTTTATACATTTATTTTTCAAAAAGTAAAATCATAAAAAGAATGTGATAAAGTATACTTTAGCACAGGTAGTACATGCTGGCTACAAATTTTTGTTATTTGCAAGATAGAAAATTTGCCACAAAATCTCGTGATTGTCGAAAGCTAAAATCTGTTATTCGACATTCAAATCCAGTCTAGTTTCTATGTGGGTTTGGGTTACAGTTACTATTGGTGACACCAAAATTCCAAAAGAGGCCCTTAAACTGACACATTTCCAAATGCCTTCAACAGTCCAATATTTGTACGGACAAGCCTACAATCACAGAATGTACCTTAATTTTTCTGAGAAAAAAAGAAAAAAAAAAAAAAAAAAAAAAGAAGAAGAAAGGATGTATCTTAATTTTTGACCTAATTCATGTTTTCGGCATTCTGGAGTCTAGACGGATTGAAATAAATTGCTGGTCAAAGTTTAGACCAATTGCAAATCATCGCCATCCGAATTTTTATGTAGATTATGAAGTGTCATCTGTTAATTTTATTAGTAGCTACTTTTATTTATCCTTCAAAATTTTACAAATTTTAATTAAGTTATATTTTTTTTATTTACATATTATTAATTATCGAAATAGTCACATTTGACATAAAAATAATAATATACATAAGTTGATATCTTACAAAACTTTTTGATTATTTTATCATTAAATTATGTAAAATTATTGTATTTATACATGATAATGAGAGAATATAACTTGATTTTTTAAAAGATGAAATTGACCAAAAACATTCTTTAATGACTAGATTAAAAACTGAGACAATTTTGAGGGAATAAACAATAGTTAATTTTTAATTTTTTCTTATTTAACAATCAGGTATGTTCGGATCAACTTACACATTTCTCAACTAATTAAATGTAAATGTCACAATAATAACTCTATTCACAACAAAGGTAAAATTGATTAATGGAATATCAACATGTTTTTTTTCTGATTGGCCTCCAATTTAATTGGAGATAATTCAATTTATTAGTATTGTTGTCTACTTTCTCCTAAAATTCTATCATGACTGGTGGGATTAATTTTCATCAAAACTGGATATGATTGATTTGTTTATAACTAAAGGTCGAGATTTTATTTTATAATTTTTGTAGCAACATGATGATATTCGCAAAATGATCTAGTTTATACTCGAGCTTTTAAAAGTATCCATTAGAATAAGATGTTTATTAATAAAATAGAAAAATAATTCAAATTCTCTTATTAAAAATTGAACAAAAATGTTTTGACCCACTAAAATTTAAACAAAACAATTTTGATCTTATTTAAAATTTAATAAAATAGTTTTATCTCCATCAAATTTGCATAATAAAATAAAAATTGACTTAATTGTCAAGAAGTTAAATTTGTTGTCAAATTTTCTCAAAATACAACTTTCTATTATTTTTAAAAGCCGACCAACTTATTATATTTTGAATTATTACCAGATTAAGTCAATAAGAATTGTCACGTTTTTGTTCGAATAGTTTTATTTTATTTTTTAAAATAAATCTAACCAATCATTTGGCATTAATATGTTTTTATATGCGAAACATAATAAAGTAAACTAAGATTGGACAGAAATCATGAATATAATTGTTTGTATTTCATTGTTTCTTTTATCTTAAATAATTTTTGTTTAACACACTTATTTTATCAAGTAAATACGTACCTCCAATCAAGATATGATAAATTTAGTTATTTTTTATATTTAAAGTAAAAAAATCCAGTTTTTCTATTATTAAATCTTACCATATATTTTTTTAATTATTTAAAAAGTGTCAGTTTTTTTCATGAACTCATTCATAGAATTTTTTTATCTTTTTCTGGTAAATTCATTCATAGAAAATTATTTTGTTAAGATTAATACAAATTGTGATTAAAAAAAGAAGATATATATTATATATTGTGTTTATCAATTATTAGTATATGTTAGGTACCCACTCACGAAAAATTCTAAACACACACTGGATGATATTTAATAATTGCATTGTACAATACTCTTTGTAATCAATCCATAAAATAATAATAAAGTATATTATATGCTCAACAATTTCTAAATTTCTTCACATTGAGATATCAAAGTAAGACAAGAGATCTCTAAATTTAACTTGTTTTCTACTTTTGATAGGTGATAGAAGAGGGAGATGAAAGTTGTTAAAATTAACACCGTTAGTTTATCATGTGATTTTTTTAATGATATTGCCAATTTTCATCGGTGGAACAAGAATTGAGACATCAAAATGAGACATAAAATCTCTATCATTGTTTTACCTATTGGTGGGTACTTATGCAAATATTATGTGATAGAGTGATCATCACTAATAATTTAAGAAAGTAAAAGAAACATACACACAACGTTAGTGAAGCTTTCATTTTTCTAGATTTTAGATTTACTAAATGATATTTGTTTCATATTTTTCTTTTCCGTACAATAAGAAGTTAATTATAACTTTTCTTTTTCAGATTTGCAAAGTTTTAATTTATTTTATTTTTAAATTTTAATATAAACTAGTCAATTTGTTTGTCTAAAATTATGAGGTTTGAATTTCATGACCTAATTAAAAATTAAAAATAATTATATTTTATCCCATAAATTATCACCCATTTTACAATTATAGTTATAGTCCTTATGCATGCATTATCAGATTTGGTACATAACTTTCTTATTTGAGTCATAATTAACAAATAATCATCAATCATCTAAATTAGACATAAAATCTAATAAATTAACTTTGTAAAGACTAAATTATCCTTATAATAAGTTTTTATTTTTATTTTTTTATTTCTTTCACTTTCTATCTTTTGTTTCTTCTTTTATCTTTTCTTTCTCTAGCAATTAAAATCTCCATATTTATTCAATTTTATTATATTCTTTAATAGCTGTAATACAATAATAATTAAATAAAAGTTTTGATGAAAATATTATTGTTAAAATGAAAATTGAAACAATAACTTGTATAATTTCTATAAATGAGAAAATTGATATTAATTAACAAATGTTTTGATAATTTAAATATTATGGACATGAAAATAAAAGTTATGAAGGATTCAAAATTATTTATGTATACTAAAATTGAATCAATATAAATAATTTAGTTTTATAGAACATAAAAAAGAAAATATGTAAAAAAGAGAAGACATTAAAAAAAATACTTATAATATGGGTAATTTAGTCTTTTGTTACATTTAATGACTAATTTGGATGAGTGATGATTATTTGATAAATATGACTTAAATGAATTGTGTGCCTAATTCGATAATTTATGGAATTATTTCAAAACATACGATAGTTCATGAAATACAATTAACCCTAAAAACTAATATAGCATCTAAGGGTTTTTTTTTTTTTGGGATAAATAGCATATATATATATATATATACTAGTCACATGCACGTGCTTATGCACATGCCAAATAATTTTTTTTTTTGACAAATATAAAATGGTAATTTTAAATTTTTGAATCTTATTTAAAAAGTAAAAGATGAGTTACCGCCAAAAGCTTAGCTTAAGCGGTTGGTGTTTATTCCCGTCTCCTAGTGTAGAGTTCTAGCATTCCTAATGTACCCAAAAAAAAAAAAAAAGTAAAAGATGAGTTAATGTGTGAATTAGGGTGAAATGGGTAGTTACTCAAAAGTTAAAATTTTTAATTAATTAAATTAATAAAAAAAAAATTTATGTGAGTGCGTAAAAAATAATGGGTTGTTATTAAGAGAGAAAAAGTAAGTTTTATATATATTTTTAATTAATTTTAATAAATTAATCTTTATTCTAAAATAAAGATCATAAAAATTGTTTGACTTTTAGAATATGAATTATGGTGAAATGAATAGTTACTCAAAAGTTAAAATTTTTAATTAATTAAATTAATAAAAAAAAATTACGTGACTGTGTAGAATAATGGTAATTATTAAGAAAGAAAAAGTAAGTTATATATATATTTTTAATTAATTTATATTTATTCTAAAATAAGAGATGATATTTGACTTTTAGAATAGTACAAAAATAAATATATAGGGGGCTAATTGGGATCTAGAACATCATTTAACAAAAACATAATATCTAAGAGGTGTAACTCAGCCATAGATGAACATATGGTCATTGTAGAAACAATTCAATTCTAACATTAAAAAATATTAGTTATCCTCCACTATCCCAAAATATATTAAATAAATAACTAAACCTCAAAGACAACAAGTATCATCGGTTCACTATCTAAGAGGAATAACTCAGCCATAGATGAACAGACATGACCCGCTGTAGAAGCAACTTCAATTCTAACATTTAAAAATATTAGGTGTAGTCCATTTCCCAAGAATCCAAGATATATTGAATAGTTCACTATCCTATATCCTATAGAAAAACTAAACTGAAAATGTAGGTTTTTACAAGTAAAATCATAAACATGATGTGATATGGAATCAAAACCTTTAGGCAGATGGATCATGCGTATTACTTGCTTGCTAACTTGTCAGGAATGTGAAATTTTTATCCCCCACTTATGAATGGGTGATTAAAGTGAATATCTGACATTTTAATTTGTAATCATTCATTAAATAAGCTACACAAGAAATTCATTAGACCCATGAGAAGAGTTTCACATCCACTGAAGAAATATAATTGGCGTATGGAAATGAAAGAGAAATCTTGCCCTAATTGTAACTTTCACATGAGAAAGTAGCCAAATGGGAAAAGGGTTCAGAAATGAACCCTTCTGTAAATAACATAAATATGGGAATCAACCAGGGTGGGGGAATCCCTCTCGAAAAAAAAAATATATATCATTAAGCTGAATTTTGTCAATCAATAAATGAAGGAAGTAGATCCAATTTCATAAAATTTACTACTAGAAAGACAGCATTAATCTTTGAATTCATAGAAAACAACTTGGCTATTATCTACATATCCTATGTCAAAACTCAGTCAAACAATTCTAACTAAAACTGCTGTCAGAATTTGCTGGACCAGAAATTTCATCAACAAGAAATATGTCACAACTTACAACTTTGGGGACCAAGTAGAACGAAAAACCATTGAGCCACTAAAGAAATTGCAGTCATGTAATGTGACAAAAGAAATTGCATAAAAACTATGTCCGCCTCCCGATACGCCTGCCATTTGGATTAGCTGATTCAGCAGCAGCAGCAGCCCCATCTGCCAGATCTTGCCCATATACGCTGCTGCCACTTCTCTTTCTGCTCAACAACTGCCTTGTGTTATCATCCACCGATGCAAATGTCTCAAGCAACTCCAACAACATTGAGGGGCAGCTCTCCTTCAGGTGCATGAAAGCTTCAGACTGCATTACCTCTGCAGAACGTGATACAAAATTTAAATCAAGTATTTAATGAATACAACAGAAAATTGGGAAGGAACTTGAAGGGGATATGTATGGAAGTGATGGAACAATAAGAGACAATCCTTATTGGGAAGAAAATAAAGCATGAAAATTTATATGGCAATGCTAACACACAGGGAACTGTCAAGTTGCATCCCGAGACAGACATTCCACCACTATATCAACACATAGAAAAGGAGATATATCCAAACAAATCAGAGAAGATAGAGCCCCACCAAATAAACCAGCAGAAAGCCCGTATGAATTGCTTTGTACAACCACTTGACATGTAAGAATGCCCTCCAATACATGCATCCTTACAACTGTTATTCAGATAAAGTTTCCAAAACACATCACATTGACACCATAAACTATTTTGCTACTGTTCACACAAATTCATAATTACTTGCAATTCACAAAAGGAATTGGACTCCAACGGAAAAGTAGAAATTAAAACTGATTTCAAAGTCATTGTTTTCTCAGAGTACCTAAATGGAATATCAAGAATTATTGACATAGTAGCCCAAGTATTGACTACATATTAACTCGCTTTCTGGAACCAATTTTTCCCGCTGATGTCAAATCAATGTTACAAAAATTACTAAACACTTATCAGCCAAGACCAGCAATCTCAAGTCCCAGATGGAATAGCCTAGATCCTTAAAAAGATGCAGTATCATCAAGGTCAAGACTCTAGATACTCCTCTGTAACTTCTTATGAAACCCCTACTTCCCTCTTATTCTTGATCCCAATAGCTTCATGGTCTAACTTATATGGGCTGGATCCTACAAAATTGACACCCTCCACAAAGCATATATTATGATAAGAGAATTCTTTAACTTTACACTCATTCCATATAACAAGTGCATTAAAACCCCTAAGGTGACAGATATCAAAAGAGAATATTTGTTTAGTGACCCTCCATCAGTTCAACCAGAAATTCATCAGTACATACACATAAGACCATTTTACTCTTTTACCGAAATCCAAGAAAAAGAAAGGGCCATGCATGATGCATACCTCTAAACTCATTAAAAACCCTAACACCAAGTTAGCACAAACAATAAGAATGAAGATTCCCCAAGAACAGACCAACAGGGTAACTAACGCAATGGGGATGTTTACTTGAGCTACAGAGGTAAATTTGGCAAATGCTATTTTTCAAATGATGTGCATGGTTTTTTATTGCCTTTTCAATTGAAATGAGCAAGCACATTTAACTATCTTCTTAAGATCACTTGTGCCTCCTCCTATCCATAATGAAGGAGAAATACAAAAATATGGATTGATATTTCCAAATGACAGTCTTATGACAATCTTAACATTCAAATTTGCATTTGACCGTGTCATACTAGACTTCTATTTTGCTGGCTTATGAAAAGGAGAAAACATAAACATATTATTCGCATGGAATTTAATTTCATAATATTGGGCAAGCATGAGGAGCCATAGTGTTGTGCAAAACTTGAACTGAAGTTCAGAACCTGGAACTTCTCACGTCATTCTATTGGATAACACGCACCTCCCAAGTTTGCTGGATTCGCTATGAATTTCAAACAGATGGCCTTAAGTTGTGGACAGTGGTGTTGCTCAGCAAGGGCGAGTGTTGGTGCCACTATATCAGTGTTGATTTCTTCACACAATTTTGATTCACATAATGATTTCAGCCGATCGAGATTATATAGATCAGCAGCAGCCAATAGATGCTGCACCATGACAGTGTACGAGCACATGGATGTTAAGCCCATAACTTCATAGATGTCAGGAAGCTTGTCTGTGTAAATATACAGAAGCATTGCCTGAAAGGATTAGTTGAAATGATCACATAACTCAACAGTCCTGCTTAACACAAAAAGTAGGTAAAAATACATATCATCTTAAGTCTAAGATTTCCCAAAAATAACATACAACAACGAAGAGTCTGGCTGGAGGGCATTACCTAGAAATCCAGCCTAAGATTCAGCTGGGACCACATTTTTAAAGAACAAAGTTGGTTACCAGAACAACCTCAAGCTAAACTACTATTTTTTATTTCTATTTTTTTTTATTTTTTATGCAAGCAACATTACTAATCAGCAAAACATGCAAGTACTGAGAACAGCAGAAAGTAGCAGCCAGAAAGTCTTATGAACCTTTTTCTCCATGTCAAGAATTTAATGAGGTCATATTCATCCATTCCACCAACCTCTCTGTTTACTACCCAGAGAAACAGCAAAATCAACAGACCCAAACAGCTGAATCATTACACTTCAAAAGTGGGGAAATTTTTTTTTTGTAGCATGACATAATCATGCAGAATTATATAAAAGTGTCTAAGGCATCTTAATGAGTTGCCTGTATCTTTTTTTCACAACAATTATTCTACTACAATTTTCTCATGTATGAAACCAGAAACAGTACCATTAAGAAGCCTAAAGACCTGGTAGGGTCAACAATTATTCTATTCTACTACCCTGAAGCACATATAATAGCATGTCAAGAAGTCTTCTCAGGCTCTTTTCTGTATAACTACATCGCCAAACATTCAGCATTACTTCATAAGTTTTAGGATTTAGTTTGTGCTTATGGCTCTTAGAGTCTCTTTTTCTCAATATATACACATTTAAAATCCCATAAGTTGGTGCCAGCCATCACGAAGCCTAAACACCTGGTAGGGTCTTTTAAAGTTCATAATTAAGGCTTCTTCTGAACTAGGTGGTTGTAAACATCAACTAGACACTTAGTAGAATGCACATGTAAGAACTCTTATCTTATTTTCTTTTATACCAATCAACATTGCTTATATTTTTTTGATAGAAAAAGAAATTCCATTAAGAAAGAAAGGAGTACAGGTCCTCTT
Organism: Quillaja saponaria; assembly: GCA_029379385.1. Taxonomy (NCBI): domain Eukaryota; kingdom Viridiplantae; phylum Streptophyta; class Magnoliopsida; order Fabales; family Quillajaceae; genus Quillaja; species Quillaja saponaria. The sequence continues at coordinate 14,922,767 of CM055610.1, read as the reverse complement.
AAACAAAAATGATAAATAAAATGAAAACTTAAAACAATAATGCTGGCCAATCGCGCTGCATATCTACTAAAAGAACACCCTGAAAAGCTCCTAAAGCAAAGCATCAAAGAGAAGCAAGAAAATACAATTTTATCCCAACGAAGATACCATGGAAGACAATCAACATTGCTCATTAAAAATGGATATTCCTATCAAGCACACATGTGCAGAATCTGCAGATGTTCAAAGCATAAACACTGTCACATTCCATATTTTCTTTCTTCTTCTAAGGGCTCATTTTTCTACATTCTCTAGCTATGATTGGCTCACAATCCAACTGATGCAGGACCAACTCGAAAGGGACAAATCGGAGGGGCAATCGAAAGGCAACAATATTTTTAATTCATCAAAAGCTCAATACTAGTACTAGGGTTCATTATATAGCACTCGTGAAAAACCCTAATGGCATAAACAGTAAATCTAAAGTCTTAATAAAAAAGAGGAAACCATAATGACAAATAGATAAATCTAGAGTCCTAATAAAAACAGGGAAATCCTAATATGCTACTAAAATAATAAATCAAAATTTTAACATAATTACAATCAAATCCTAAAATTTCCATTATTAGGTTCTCCATCACCAATAATCCTAATACAATTTGATGTTCCTAGTTCCTACAAGGAAGAAACATGTGCTACGGCTGGTCAATTCATTGAGAACATGAATAATTTGTAATACCAAATTATATAACACACCAACAGTATATACAGAAGTAAACACAGCCAAAAAAAAACACCAATTGGATTAATATTAACCTTAAAGAAAATGACATGTAAGCAACAGGAGACTTGATGGCAGATTATTCTTAAAGCATAAGACAGAAAAATTTGATAATTTCTTCACATGGACACAGGCCAATAATAAAAATTAAAATAGTACCTTGAAGATGAAGGGCTCAATATCCTCCACCACTACTTTATCTAAGGTAGGATCACCAACAAGTCCAAAAAACTGGGCCCTAAACACAGGAGAACGAGCAGCAAGTATCAACTTATGAGCTTTGAAGCTTTCACTGCCAACCTGAAAAACTATGTCATAACCAACTTCAGATTCTAACAAACCCTTGAAATCATGACCCATGTCTGATACAGGCACAGTAACACACTGTTTAGCTCCCTCAAAACGAGTTTTGACAACACCGACAGTACAATTCATGACAAGACAATTGTCCTTTATATATTCTGAATTTTCTAGAGATGTTCTTCGGAAAAAACGCTTGTAACCCCTGAAATAAACACATAAATGTAAATAGAGGGGAAGACACTAATATAACTGTGAACACGAATTTAGACAAAAACTCCAAAATTTTGGTGCCTACAATAACCACAAATAATTCCCACCAAAGAAAAGAAACAAAGAAGACTCCTATTTGTAACAATAGAAAAGATGAAACATGCAATACCCGAGCATTTGTATGAAAAAAAAAAAGCATGCAAAAAAGTTCAACACGTTATGATAATAATCCCACCACATGCAACTCATAAATAAATCCCAGACAACATAGAGAATGCCAACAAAAAAGTTTCAAATTTCTGTTATGTCTGGATATAATTAAGAACCCACAGGCCTACTGAAAGCAACAATCTAGGTGTCCCAACAGCTAAATCTTCGACAAATGCTACAACGTGAAGCTTAAAAGTAACAACTCCACCTTCTCTCCATTACAAAATGTAAAATCTAAATTGCATCAAAGATAGGTGGTAAAATTCCAAATGGCATCATTATGAACGCAAAATTCAACAAAATCAAAAGACCAGGTCTTGCAATTAATTTTAGCACAAACAAAAGCATAGCCATGGGTAGTACCAACAGAACTGTATTAACATTCATCATTCCACCTACATACTTAGGCCTAAAACATAGTCAGTTACCTTTTTATTTTATAAAGGTATTCGATTAACATTTATTTCTATATAAACTTCTGATTGGAAATGGGATAAGAATTGTTTTAGGATTTATTTGTAAACTTTTCTTGTATTTATCTTAAAATAGGATTAGCAATAAATAATTCTTAACGAGTATTAGCTTCCTCCCCTTTGTTCTCTCTCTTCCCCTCAAATTTTCCCTCCTTTTCCTCTTAATTTTCCCTCTATTTCCCTTACCCTTCCCTGTCCTACCCCAACATCACTCATAAACCCATGACCCTAGCACAAACTACATTTATTCCACCCAAACAACTAAACTCTTCATTTGTAACCAAAAAAAAAAAAAAAAAAACCCATTTCTAAACCACGATGTGCCCAAAAAAATCATGATACGGTGTTTATGAAGCATCTAGTTTGAATTTCATACCACATGCTGCCCCTGTACTTCAACGTATACGGCCCACCCTCCAGTGGCCGATCAAAATGACTGTGCACTTTATGGTTTCCCTTCCCAGTCTGATCTACCAAAATCAATTTGAACAAAGCTCTCACGTCCGTACCCTCGCTTGCCAATGCTATGAAAACGGAGACATACGCCGAATTATCTTCTGGGTTCTTACCATCCGGGTAAAAATAAATCGCCCAATCGTACCCACCAACCTTGAATGTATCACTCGTTATATACCTCCCAGCACCCATTCCTTTGACCAACGAATAACCCTTTATCGTGAACTGGTGTGACTCATTTACCGTCTCGCAAATTGACCTCGAGCAAGAGCCCTGTTCTGAAAATGGCTTGAAATCGTTCATAATTTCATCCGATCGAGAAGTTCTTGCACGTTTGAGATTCGTCATGTATCCCAATACTAAAACCCTACGAAGCGAAAATGAACCATTGAGTGCAAAATCAAGGAAATGCAGGAAATGATAGCCCTGATTGTGGTTTCAGAACATTGAATTCTTATAATTATGGGAAATTTTAGCAGAGAACAGGTACTGGGTTGGTGGGGATTGGGTTGGCCAAAGTGTTTGGCCGGAGGGCAGTGACAGAGAAATGGGCAGATACGAGAGTGAGTTCATTGAGTTTGTTGGTGGGTGAAAAAAACAGTGACGGGTTTTTGTGGCTGGGCGGGTGATTTTAACGAATTCGTTAAACCTCAGAGTCCAAGCCAAGCCTTTCAAGTTTTAAGTTTAAACTTCAACGTATGCAGAAAGGGGGCTGAAGGTACATATTAAGGTTTTGTTTGGGTGATCACAATAAGGTTCTGTTTGGGTGTTTGCAGTAACCCCATAAAAATCTGTTTATAAATCCATTTAAATTTTGTTAGGGTTGTTTGCACCTATCTGATTTGTCTGGTATATACTTTTGGATAGTGATAAGTTTACTTTAAGGGCAGACCTAGAAATTTCACTGTAGCCCGATTCACGTTAATGGGTAACAATGAACTTAGCCGAAACTTGCATTGACTCATAAATTTTTAGGCAGTTTGAGATCAGCTCATGTTCTTATAAAACTCAGCGAGCGTAAGTTCCTTAAAACTCAAGAGCCTAAATCCAAATTCAAGCTCAGCTTGTTAGTTACTTTTAAAATATAGTTACAAATATATAGACAATTTATTTTAAGAGAGTCAAACTCAATATCAATTAGAGATCCGAAATTATCACACTACTAATTTATTATTTATTTTATTTTTAGCATATAAAAATATTAACTTCATTATATCGACAAATATATATATATTAAATGAGATGAACTTGCGAGCCTACAATCCAATATTTGAAAAGATTGAGCTTGTTTGCTTGAATAGATTGCCTCCATTATAAACAAGCTGAGTTCCAATTTTATTTTTGAACTCATTTTATAAATATAAATTAAATTATATATATCTTAAATTATTTGTTACTATTATTCAATATCCATTTGATAATATTTTGCTAGTCGCTGCACTGCACAGATGTGCATATTCTGTATTAAATATTTGTATATTTAAAGGATGAGAATGAATAAGAGTGTGGGAAAGTGAGAAAGTGGGAATGTTATATTTAGTAGTTATTAAGTGAATAGATGAATTTTATTTAACTAAATTTATTTTCTATATAATTTTAATAAGTACATATTATATAGTATAAGGTTATAAAGAATTTTTTACTTTTATAATAGTATATAATACATAGATATGCAGTAGTAGGTAAAAGAAATTATTTGATTTGACGATAAATCATTTTTTAGCAAGTCATTAATAACAGTTCGATTCTCCCTAATGCTAATATAATATTCTCCCTAATGCTAATATAATGTTTGCCTGCCTTGTTCGCTAAATGTATATTACAATATATTATATAATTTGAAAAATAAATATATTTATAAGCATTATCATGTTCATGAATTTTCGACATAATTTGTTTTGATATACTGAATTGTCTAATTCAAATTTTTTCATTTGATGTACACTTTAAAATTAAAATTTTTAACTCAATTCTAAAGTATATTGAAAAGCATCTTTACAATATAATTTTCAATTTTTATTTGTAGATTCTAATAATTACATTATAAATAATTTGTATCATAAATTATTTATATATATAGAAGATATCATAGTACATTGTTTGGCCACCAACCATCATAAATCTCCTCCACCCATCACCAGACCTTTTGCCCAATAAAAATCTTGTCCACCCACCATCATCCTCCGTCCATGACCAATATTGAATTGTCAAAACGATGGCGAATGTCATAAAAACTACAAGAGATGACAATCAAAGTCAAGACTTATCGAATAAGACAACTATAACTGTCGAGACTCACAAAGAATGATGACAAATATTATCGAGACTCACCCAGAGATAACGACCACCATCGTAGGGACTTGCTAAAGACAACTATAAATATTGTCAAGACCCACAAGAGACAATAATGATCACAATCGCAACTAACCAAAGACGATGATAAACACTAGATGAAACTCACCAGAGACGATAATTGCTATCCTTGTGACTTGTCAGAGACAACAACAATACTATCAAAACCCGTAAAAAATATCAAATACGATGACAAAGTGCTTGTAACATAATTCTTATTATAATTATTTATTTCATCCAAACTTATAAATTATAATTCTAATTAATTATAATTAAATTAAAATTGATTTTAGAATTCTAATTTTATACGTCCAAATGCACCCTTAAATTAACCTATGCTCAAGAAATTAAAACGGATACCACATAAGAGCTAACAACTGAAAACGAAAATCGTTTTGGTGTAGCTGCCACCCCTGAACTTAACCAACCGAAATTATACAAACTAACGATGTAAACTCAGTTCACTTGTCGGTGATTAGCAGCTGTTTCTTCGGCAACAAAAAACCCACTCTCACTCACACTCTGAGAAGCTCCATTCCATATGCTTTAGTTTCACACACCGAGTCCCAACCCAATACATACAAGGGATTAATCTGAGATTTGAGATCTATACCATCTATCTTGTTCAATTCGGATACTGAAGTAGAAGCATGAAACCCTTTGTTAATGGGGATTTGCTCAAAACCTCATTGATCCTCAAGATCTCAGCTGTCTTTGTCATTTCGGTCACTTTCTTTTACTTGGGCAAGAACTGGTCAGATGGGTATCAGCAGCTCATCTTCTTCTCCAACACCCGCCAAAACCCGGTGGTTTCAATGTCACCCAATTACAACAAAGGTTTTAATGTGCCTTCGCTTATTAATCAGAATCAGACAGAAGCAATCCCAGAAAAACCCCTAAGCCTGCCCTCGGTTCCACGGTCATCTCCTCCTCCACTGCAACCACCCTCAGTAAAGACATTTGGGATCGTCAATGAGAATGGCACCATGTCAGGTGAATTCGAGATCGGGGAATTCAATCCGGAGTTTGTGGACAATTGGGGCAGGGAGAATGAAGTTGAAACGGAGTCCAACAGTGATTCTCCGAAACTAACGGTTAAGAAATTTGGGTTGTGTCCGCAGGAGTATGAGTGAGTTCATACCTTGTTTAGATAATGAAGAGGCAATTCGGAAGCTAAAATCGACGGAGAAAGGGGAAAGGTTTGAGCGTCATTGTCCTGAGGAAGGTCGAGGATTGAATTGCTTAGTTCCCTCTCCAAAGGGGTATCGGACCCCAATTCCATGGCCCAGAAGCCGGGATGAGGTATTATTGCTTTGTTAGCAATGTTTGGTATAAGATTGGTTAAATTATATGTAAAAAGTACTAAAGTTTCTTTTCAATTGAAGTTCCTAGTTAAGCAAGCCAAATGTCAGCTTCGATTGCTGGAAAATATTTGTTCTTTCTTTTTTTAATTACTTGAACTTATGGGTTTGACTTGTGCCTTGCATGGTTTTTCCTATGCCTATTTCAAACCATGATAATAATATATGAATTATCTTTGATATTGTTCTTTTGAAGAACTGTGGAGATTGTCTGAAAACTTGATCACTTTTGGGTAAATCAAATGAATTTTATAGTGGAATCAATTGCAGTAGTTGTAGCCTTTAGTATATTTCTCTAGCAAATTTCTCTTTCATCAAAAAATGCTCACTACTAAAATTCAGACGACAAACTATTAGACCTACTGTTCAAAATCGATACACAAGTTTGCATACATGGATTACTGAACAATTATAAAATGTATTAATCAACTCCTTGATAAGCTGCAAGCTTATTTTGATTTTTGACTCTCCAAGGTATCACAATACTGATAGTCGGTATTAGAATCAGAGTAGCAACTGCAATAGTTTTAGTATTTCTCAGCTGTGCTGATTCATTCCCAGCTTACGGCTTCTACCTCATGGACTAAAATACTCTCAGTGGGTTGGCTGAAGACAAATGCAACAATTACTGAGAGTAATATAGTTGTAATATTGTTATCCTTTTGCATTCTTTTCGGTTTGGTCAATATGCAGATTTGAATTAGGCAAAAGGAGCAAAAGGAGTCAATTCTGGAAAGTTTCCTCGAAAGTCTACCCTGTAGACCAACATTTCTAGTGGGCTAATTCTTTAGTGCATCTTTCATTCTTTTTATTCCATGCTGCTTGATAAAGAATGATGCTTTCGTTGTAGGTGTGGTTCAGCAATGTCCCTCATACTCGTCTTGTCGAAGATAAAGGGGGTCAAAACTGGATTTCCAGAGAGAAAGATAAGTTTAAGTTCCCAGGAGGTGGTACACAGTTTATACATGGAGCAGATGAATACTTAGACCACATTTCTAAGGTAATTACATATTTCATTTTTCATGAATAGAGTGATGCGGTGAAATTAGTGCATCTACTCTTACTGATGCTCAGTTTTTTCATCTGTATGTGTAGATGCTCCCCTGAAATAGCCTTTGGTCAGCACACTAGAGTTGTTTTAGATGTTGGTTGTGGTGTAGCTAGTTTTGGTGCATATTTGCTATCAAGAAATGTCATCACTATGTCTGTTGCTCCCAAAGATGTTCATGAGAACCAGATTCAATTTGCTCTTGAGCGAGGTGTACCAGCAATGGTGGCAGCATTTGCAACTCGGCGTTTATTATATCCAAGTCAAGCTTTTGACTTGATACATTGTTCACGTTGTAGAATCAATTGGACTCGAGATGGTAATCATTTTGCTCTCTTGTGTGACCTACAGTACTTCTTTATATGTAGGGGGAAAAGAAAGAAAAAAAGAAGAGAAGGAAAGGTTTAAAACAGCTGATCAAATGTTAGACTGCTCATTGGGAATACCACCTTTCAAAACTAACTATGACTATTTGCTCTATGATGCTTAGAACTGGTCATTTTTATTTTGTTTTGAACTTCTATTTTCTGAAAATATGAAAGTGAAATGGTTTCGAATTTATTTTGTTTTGACTTGTTCTTCCTTAAAATGGACAAACCTGCTAAAAGACTTTGTACTCTCTTTTCGGCTAATTAGATTCTAATTTCAACGCGGACAACTCATTCCCAGGATACCTTCTGTCTGTATTAGTGGAAGAGTTTCTAACGATGATGCAAATAAAATATCATTATGACCACATTATCATGTTAGATTATGACTTTTCAACTGCCACAACTCGTTCCCATGATTCCTTCCGCCTGTATTTGTGAGAGTTTCAACGTTGATTGCAAATAAAATATCATCATGACCACATTATCATGCTAGGATAATTAGTTAAAATAAAAATCTAAAAAGAAAAATATTGCTTGTTTAAGTTTCTTAAAAATTTTCAACAATACACCTTCTATCGCAATAAAAATATTGCTTCTTTAAGTTCTACCACCTTTAGTCTTGAATATCTTGTGATTTGGCCCATTTTCCTTTTATTACTTTGATGAAGATGGGATTGTGCTGCTTGAAGTCAATAGGATGCTAAGAGCTGGAGGGTACTTTGTTTGGGCAGCCCAGCCAGTTTATAAGCATGAAGAGATTTTAGAGGAACAATGGGAAGGTATCTTTTTAATGAATTTAATTTTATATTAGGTTCCTTGAAGATTTCTGGTAAATGAGTTTTGCTTTTTCATGATTGCTATTTGGAATTTCTTCAGTTCAAAATTTCTATTAAATGTTTCCTCTTTTGACATATTTGTATGTGGGGGTCCTATCTGCTACATTGTCCTTCAGTTTTCTACCATACCAGAGAGAATTAGTCTCTTTGATCTGTTACTGACTTCATATCGTAATATTTTGACCCTGATCCTCCTTATATGACTTGTTTGTCTTCCCCATACTAGAAATTAACCTTTCCTAATATGCTCACCAGGTTACTGTTCTCGTAAGTCATATTTTGTTGTTGTTCCAAGTACAATATGACTTAAAGGTAGTTGATGAACAGTACATGTGGGTTGTGCTTAAGTTTGATATAGATCTATGTATTTGCTGGCTTGCAAGCTATATCAGTTTGACAGGGCCGCCCTGCCAGTCTTTGTGTTGAACTGACTTGAATGCCTACCAGGGTTGGTCCAGTTTGTTTGAATAACTGTAAAGTGTTTATTTATGTTGAGTATAACATCATTTTATTGTTATTTCAGAGATGCTTAATCTTACCACTCGTCTTTGCTGGAAGTTTGTGAAAAAGGATGGATATATTGCAATATGGCAGAAACCTTTTGACAACAGCTGCTATCTGAACCGTGAGTCAGGAACTAAACCTCTGCTGTGTGACCCAACTGATGACCCAGACAATGTTTGGTATTGCATCCTTGCCTTTCTGGTTTGCTGAGGATAACAGGACTGTATTATTGAATTATGACTTTTACATAAGATAAATGTGATGCTTATCTAATAATGTGGAACTTCCCGGATAAAAACAAGCAATGGGGAATAAAGGGTAATATGAGGTGAAAAACACTTAAGAAGTTGTATAGGATGGTTCCTTTGGGTAATTTAAAATGTGAAATTACCTTTTTTTTGGGTGAATGTGTTTGCAGTTACAAAAAAAGACAAGCACTGATTAAAAGAAGAATTTAAATGGTCTTCTTAAAAAACAAAAAATAAAAGGAGAAAGAAAAAGTGGAAAAAAAATGAATTAGAATAGTAGCCTCTATATTTAGAATTTCAATTTAGTGAATGTAAACCCATTTCCATCGCTACAGTTCAATTACACTAGATTACTTGTCTAAAATCTCTTTTGATATATATTCTTTTCTTTCTCAGCCTTTAGTTCATCTGTAAGACCAGAAAATGTGCCTGCATGGTGGAAAAAATCTAGAATTTGAAATTGCAATTTGTTTACCAGCATCATTTACCTTGCCCATGCTACAAAATATGCTCATTTTGTATTTTTGATTTTCTGTGCTGGAAACAATCTTATTGGAAATTCATGGCAAATGTTAGACCATACAGTAGTCCCCTGAAAAAAAGGGGTAAATTTTTAGTGAAAAATTGAAACTTTTGTTCAAATGATAATAATAGATTTTCATTCTCGTGCATGTAAAAGGTCACCTGCTTACTGAAGTTATAATTTACAGAATTATTTTTCATTCTTCATGCATGTAAATGGTCACCTGCTTACACAATAATCTTAATTTGTTAAGAATTCCTAATATTTTCAAATTCAAATAAAATTCATTTTTAATCAATTCCATTTTTTTTATTTGATTATTGGATTCGAATAGGTAGACAATAGTTTTCTGCTTTCACAAAAGAAAAATTTTAGACTAAAAAATATAAAAAAAATATATTAATTTGTTGATTCATTTCTAGATTGAATGGATACGTTATTGAATTAGTATCATGGGTGAATACAATCAACTATCATTAAGAATTTCATCTTTGGACCAAAAACAGGCAAAGGGTGGAATCCCGCAAAGAGTTACAATTTACAATCTTATTTTTCATTCTTCGTGCATGTAAAAGCCTAAAAGGTCACTTGCTTACTGAAGTTATAATTTACAAGCTTGTTGTGAGTAATAGCATTCTTTGTTGGGCTTCTTAGGTATGCGGATCTAAAAGCATGCATCAGTCGACTGCCTGAGAATGGATATGGAGCAAATGTTACAACATGGCCTGCTCGTTTGCAAACGCCACCTGATAGGCTTCAAAGCATACAAATGGATGCCTACATATCTAGGAAAGAGCTTTTTAAGGCAGAATCAAAGTACTGGAATGAGATAATAGAAAGCTATGTTCGTGCTTTACATTGGAAGAAGATTAGATTAAGAAATGTAATGGACATGAGAGCTGGTTTTGGAGGGTATTATATTTCTCTTATGCTCTAGTTTTCTATTGTTTACATATATCTTAGACTTCATTGTACTTTGATTTCAATTATATTTGAGTGTTTTACAGATTTGCAGCTGCATTGATTGATCAGAAACTTGATAGCTGGGTTATGAATGTTGTTCCTATTAGTGGCCCAAACACCTTGCCTGTTATATATGATCGCGGACTTATGGGAGTTGTTCATGACTGGTACTTTACCAAATTTGGCTTATTAATTTATCGAAAGAAACAAAAAAGTACATAAATTCCATATATTCTTTGGAGCTTTTCAATATGTGGAACCTAATTTCACTAAATGTAAAACTTCAAAATATTATTCAGGTGTGAGCCATTTGATACATACCCAAGAACCTATGATTTACTACATGCAGCAGGACTCCTTTCTGTTGAGAGGAAAAGGTACCTCCTAACTCGTCAACCTTTTTTATGGTTAGTGATTATTATGTTTAGGATGTTATGCTTGGCAATTACCTTGCTTCGTCGTTCCACTAACTCTAAGCAAACGTGATTTGCTATTGTTATCCAATCTGTAACTTTTGCTTTTGCTCCTTAAAGATTACACTTTAACAAGCAAATTGATATTGAGGGTGCATGGTTGAGCCTTTGGAGTTACTTAATGCCTCAGTAGTTATTGCCTGTAAAAAAAAAAAAAAAAAGGTTATATTTCGGATGCCAAATTTCTTTGGTCAATTTAGAAGTAACCTTGAATTACGTCTTTGGCTGGTGTACTCTGATAATGCTCGTGGTTCTGTTTGTTGCCAACAGTGCTCTTATTTCATACGTTCAATTTGTTTATATCAGATGTAATATCTCGTCAATCATGCTTGAGATGGATCGGATACTGAGACCTGGTGGACGTGTTTACATCCGTGATTCTCTTTCCATAATGGATGAACTTCAAGAGATTGCGAAGGAAATGGGCTGGCACGTTACATTGCAAGATACATCTGAGGGGCCTCATGTGAGTTACAGGATCTTTGTTGGTGATAAGCGTCTCTTGCGTGCTTGAAGCAATAGGATTGAAAAGCACACTATTTTCTTTAGGTCCCTGTAAGGGGGAAACCAATACAACAGGCTAACTTTCGATGCTGCCAACAAAGGAAATTGTCGGTGCAAATACTACATTCTGATAGACTTGCAAAGATAGAGAGAGATTTGAATGGGGCATCTCAGATATTTATAACACATTGTATCTTACAAGACTCAGCAGGTGGTAAAGGCAGTGGATACTAGAAGCATTTGTTTGGCAGGAACATGATATTTGCTGCTGAACAAGAGCCAGATAGTATATTGAGTGCATCTTCTAACTTATTTGTATAATTTAGTTTCATTGTATATGCAAAAGATTCTCAAGTTGAGCATTTGTTCAGTTCCTTGCTGCCGTCTATTCAAATAATGTGTATCTTATGCGTTTGTGTTTTTCTCTTTGTAATTTTCCTTTTGTTGATTATTCGGTATCCCTAATGAGAACTCTTCGGTTTTGGTAGTCCTTTTGGTTGGTTCCATCAAGGGCCCGTTTGATTTGTACGGCCCAAGTTACGGCATGGGCCTGCCTATTGGGCATTTGGTTATGTACATTGGGTCCAGCTTGGGTTCTTGGGTGTTGGGTCGCAGTTAACTAGGCCTCTCCTCTTGCATTCTGCCCAAGCCTGGCTTCCCAGAGACGACTAAAATGCCATTTTATTCACAATGGTCACAAATTTTGACAATAAAATTCTATTTCTTTTTTAAGCAAATTTTTTCAATTTTATTTAATTATTTAAAAAAAAAAAAAAAAAAACTCAGCCAATGGTCATGTGACCATTTTTTTTTAATTTTTTAATTTTTCACTTGCTAGCTTTTTATAAATTGAGACAAACTTGTCCTATTTTTCTCTACCATTTTAACAATTTTCTCCCCCTCCCAACAATTTACAATATTTTCATTCTTTCACTCAACATTTCTAATAATTTAGTTAGAATGTTATTTATTAATATTTAAAAATAAAAATAATATTATTTCATAACGTGAATACATTTATATCCTTTTTGATAATTTATATAGTAAAAAAATATAAAATTTGTCAAGTCATAGTAGCAAACCATGATTTTTAAGTTCATTCAAACAGCACTAAAAAATAATAATTTAGCTACAAACTATGGATTGCAACTATGGTATGAAATTGTGATAAAAAATTATGGTATGAAATTAAGTTTTGCAACCAAAAAATAAACCAAATTCCCCTAATTCGGTTTTTTTTTTTTTTTTTAGCAAGGTGACTATTGTCATATATATTATTTTTTATATCATAAGTGAACTATGTCTATTTATAAACTGCAATAGGTTGATTCACATTATATATTAAAAATTCAAAACATGATAGAAATAATTTTAGTAAAATGAGAGAAACGGTGAAAAAGATAATTAATTAAGCTTTATAGATAAAGAGGAAGAAAACCTATAACAAAAACTTAAATAAAAATGAAGTTAATAAATACTTGATTAATTTTTCATAAAAAAATTTACTTAATTAATTAAGTTATAAAAATAAATAAAATCCCAAAATCTTATTGCAAAGTTTCTAATTTTTTAAAATCTTACTGTGTTAAATTGTATTGGAGAGTTCAATTATTTAATTAAGGAGTGAATTAGTTAAAATATGTCTAAAGGAAGTGAGTATCACTAAACCATACTAAAATTTGTGTAATATAAATGTAAACTTCTGTAATAAGTAATAACAATTATTAATGTAACATATAATTATTTATTCTATATGTAAATATTAAAATTTATTAAAACAATTATAGCTCGCTAGCTTACAAATTAAATTTTATAAAATTTGACCTCCATCCATTCATTAAAGGCAAGTTCGAGTATTTTATGAAAAAAATTTCATTTGCATTTTATGAGATAGCCCTTTCAATTTGTTTGCTTTCTCAACTTCAAATGATACTATGTGTGTTATAACTCGATAACCTAAAAATTAAGTTTTAGATAATGAGTAAATTTAAGTTATTAAATAACTAAATTAAATAATATTATAATTAAATATGTAATAACCTAGTATGTTTTAAAATTGTAGGTATAGCTTATTGTTATATAACGTAAATCAATATTAAAATTTATATATATATATATATATAAAAGCAAAGCAAGAGAAAGACAAAAAAAAATTTGCACCACACAATTTTCTTCTTTTGTTTGACCGTGACCAAGACTTTATTTCATATTATTTGCTTTGTTTCTTTTCTTCCATCTTGAACCGACATAGCTACCTGGAGATTTATTTTCTTCCTTGCTCTCAGTTTGCTTCACTTTCCTCCTTTCTTGATTTTTCTAGCACTCCTCCTGTCACAGCTCTCCTTTGCAACTGGAGGTCTCCTTCTCTTCTTTTGGCCGTCTAGCTGCTTAGCACAAGTTCGTTTTCAGTCTTAACAATAGGTTGGCCATGAGTCAGCAACCAGCCATTGTCCTTTGTGTTGGCAGCCACAAGCTTCTATTTTCTTCCTGGGTGGTGTGTAAGTGAGTGGTGTTCTTGTTTTGTTTTCCTTCAACCAAGGCATCTTGTTTGATTTTTGGGTGGCAGCCATCAAAAGACAGCTGCCCTGTTTTGAATTTCTGCAAACCGTATGCTTTATGGGCGGAGGTTTTAGCCAAGGCAGGACCTCCTTCCTTCCTCTTTCGATTTCAACTTATGATTGTGGTTTCTTCAGCCGTGCGTGTCTTATCTTGCCATGTTGTCAACAATTGCAACTGCCCTGTTTTCAGCTATCTTCCATTCTTGTTGTGTAGCTTTTCAACTATGGCAGGCACTTAAGGGCAGCAGCCGAGCAAGATCGTGGCACCTTGTTCTTGGCCTTGCCGTGAGGTGAGTATGGTGGGAAGCCTAGTGTGCTTAATTGTGTCCCTATCATGTAATGAACTGTGAGTAATTGGATTTGAATTAGACGGTATTGATGTTGGAGGCATGTATAGATAAAACTTTTAAGTTACTTTCATTAATTAAATTAAAGTCTACCTTGGAATTTGGAATATAAGCAATGCTAAATTGATGAAAGTGTGTTGATCAAATTGGGGTATATATATATATATACACTTAAGATGTTAGTAAAAATGCCTAAGTGAAAACTAGATATAACTTTATGGGAAAAACTTGGTACATTTAATACTTGGTGATTAGTTGTTATTAGAATTGAATAAAAATATCCTAAACTTGAACAAAGAATGGTTAATTAATGTGGTGAATTGAGGATTTGATGAAGGTATGTAGGCAGTATGAACAAAAGATGTGTAGTTGTGTGTAAAGTGTTGAAAAATGGGAGTTAAATAATTTTTTGAAAGGGTGCAGAGCCAGATTTTGTAGGTTAGAGAAAATTAATATTTCAAGTATTTTCGGAGTAGAATTAAATTAAGAGTTCAAAAGATAAAATGTAGCTTATAGTCTTGAAATATTGTCTACAAAATTTTGTAGCTTGTTTCCAAATATGTTGTGAGTTATAGCTGTTAAACTCCAGCTAGGTCAAACAGGATTCGTAGTGTCTTGTTTTTGGTTCATGTAAGAAATTGAGTGGGTTAAAAACAGATTTTAGGAAAAGTTTCTAAATAATAAAAATAGATATACTTGTCTATTAATAAACCCAACAAACATAATTAGATTTCGTTTTTCCTAGAGGAAGTTGTGTTCAATTTACTAAGGTAAGGTCAGAGTTGTCAAAATTCTGCATGTTGCAGAATTTGTTGCAACTTCAAACAATAAAATGTATTAATATACAAATCTAAAAATTACAAATGATATACTATTATAAAGCTACATGTGTCTAGTATTTTATAAATTTTACGAAACTGGATTTGGAGTTTCCTAGAAAAAGACATGATTGTTAAAGTGGATACTAGTCCAAATTCTCAAGTTTGGACAGCAACAACTCTAACTCACTAAATGTTTTTTTTTTCTTTTTTAATGGTTTATTCTACCCAATGCATTGTCAAGACATTTAAAATGCCCCTTCATTATTAATCCTATCACACAAAGTCCAATTCATATTAATTAGTATGTAATAGTTTAATGGAAAACTTTCATAAAAAACTTATACAAGTTGAGATATAAGCTTAGAAATTAAAAGATTATAAAAATAATATTCATGAACTAAGTATTATTTGGAATTATGAATTTCAGTTCGGGATTCTAATATGAACCTGTTAAGATGCTTGAAAACAAGTGTGAGTGACGAGTGAAATAGGTTACAGGTGAGTAGTTAATTGCTGCCTTTATGGGCTAGATTAATATGTGTAATTATATGTTTATTTGAATACTTGTGATATATGGAAAATAAGCAAGTAGAGTACTTTCATAATTTATTTAAATTATGTTTATTTGATATTGATTGTTGTGTTTGACATTAATTGTGGTTGATAAGGGCCAACAAAGTGATATTTTTATGAAAAATGATTTTTATCTCCGAAAGTAAAAATCCAGGTGCACCTAGGATGTTTTGATTTAAAATCATAAGAAAAAAATTCTGATTCTGATAAATATATATTTTTTAATTGAGTGCTCAGTCCCGGTGGGATGGATTGTGTACGGAGATCAATTTGTTGTGCAGGCGCGTAAATGCCCGGTAGGGGGTGATAATGTTGTGCGGGGCTGGGTCACTCGTTAGCCCTTTGGCTACTTTGTTTGATATTGTTGCTCTGATTAATTTGTGATCTTGTGTTTCATGTAAATTGTGAATTTATGACGGTTATAATGTATACGTGTAATGTGAATTAAAGTATGAACAATGTTACATGAGATTATTATATATGTTATTTGATTGTGTTGGGTGATGCTAGTACTCTTCGGGTACGATTTTTCACTCACAGAGTCCATAAGACTTATCCTTCTTGTATGGTAGTATTTTTTTTTAGGAATCTAATATATGACATCGTTGAATTTGTTGACTTGTTGACAGAGTAAGACAAATATATTTTTCCAGAATCTCATACTTGAAGTTAAGGATGGAAGTTGCAGTCACACTAGAATGGTGAAATGCTTAATTTTGTATGATGTAACAGTCTAGATAATTGTCCTCGTGTCGTTGTGTGGATTTAGGAACACATATATAATGTATTTTGAGGCATGTTATATAAATTTTTAGTAAGTAACAATTTGTTTTAGAAAAATAAATTTTTACAGTGAATTTTTATTTTATAAAAGTTATTTTTATTCTTTAGTTTGGTCAAGAGTCATGGGTATTACTTTGTTTTGAATTCAGGGTTACAAAAATTTGGTAATTCAACTATCCGGCCAGTCATATATCCGTGAGGTGTGTGACAATGTGAATATTATAGATGCCATGCCCTTGTAAAATTAAACTTAGTTGTACATATAAAATTATATGAAAATCTGTACCATTGGACTTTTTTTGTTGTTAAATTTATCATTTTAAATATGAAAAAAAGCATGACATTGTCAAAGTAAGATGAAAATTCTGGATCTGCCCTGAATTAAATAAAAAAAAAAAGAGTAGACGAAATCATAAATTCATCTTCAATTCAAATATTTAGTATAGAATGTAATTATTTTTTTGTAAGTGACCAAGTAATGTTTAGACATATTTATAATTAGGTTAAAATACTCAAAAAGTAATTTTCATTCTTGTAGTTTTGAAAATTTTCACATTCATCCCTATAATTACAAAAACTAATTGCATTAATCCCTATCATCACATTCTGTTAGGGTTAGTTTGGAACAAAAAAATTTATAGACTTGAATTCATTGTAAATGAATTTCATCAAACTTTTGTGTTTGGAACAACAATTAATGGGAAGTTAATTCATTTTAAATCCTATTTTTATAAACCTTTTCTATTTTGATTTCTTGTTAAAACTTATTCGATTTGCAAGGAATTCAACAAATTGTATTAGACAAAAATAACCTCAACTTTCTTTTATTATTATTGACACTACCAAAACAAAAGATGAAAACCTTTTTCCTACAAGAGCAATACTAAGTTGAGCTGCTTCCGATGAAAATTAGTTATTCGAGATGCTTCCAATGATAAATCAATCACCAGAACAGTCATAGGATTGACTTTTAATGTCACACACTCATTGAAAAGCTTAGAGTAAAGTTGTGAAGCACATCTAGTTTCAGTTTGATGCATAGGTTAATATTATAAAAATATTAAATTCAATTGAATTCTATTATTCAAATTTAGAATCCAAACAACATATTTCAATTTAATTCAATTGAATTATGTTAATTTGATTATTTGTTTCAAACATTTAAAAATATATATTTAATTGAATTGAAATAAACTTAATTAAATTGAATTCTTTAATAATTTTGCTCCAAACTTCACACTTAGAAGTTGAGATTGCTTACAATAATAAGTGAGCATTGTCCCATTGTCTATCTTATTTTTTAGTTCATCTCAAATTTCATAATTCTCAATTCTCATGCATTTTCCCATTTGACCAGTGCAGGTTTTACGAATCCCATACAAATCAGCTTTAGCTTCAATAGTCATTTCAGATGTTCCACTATAATAAACTTCTAAAGCCAACAAAGGAAGGGGAGGTCCTCTAATCTCTCACATATTTTTTGCTAATGATATTTTGTTGGCTGGTTAAGCTGATACTATCACGGCCAACAGCATGAACAATGCTCTCTAAGCTTTTTGCCTTGTTTCAGGTCAATGCATTAGCACCCATAAATCCAAAATCTTCTTTAGCCCTTCTGTCCCTCTTGATAGTATTGAAAACATATCAAGAATTTTGGGTATAAGAGCTACAGATGATTTGAAAATGCATCTTGGTTTTCCTTTCCTTAAAGGCACACCTAAAAAGCATAACTTTTAGTTTATTATTGATAAGGTTAGAAGCAAACTGTCTGGATGGAAGTCTAATTGTCTCCCGCATTCTAGTAGAATCACCCTTATAAAAGCTATTATTGCTTCCATTCCTAGTTATTATATACAAAATTGTGTTCTTCCCAAGTCAATTTGTGATGAACTTGACAAAATTAATAGGAATTTTTTGTGGGGTTTCTCTGATGAAAAAAACAAAATTCACCTTATGGGGTGGGATAATATTACTTAGAGTAAAGGAAAAGTTGGTTTGGACCTTAGGAAAGCTAAACTTAGAAATCTAACTTTGGTTTCTAAACTTACTTGGAACTTGGTTATGGATAAACATGGTTTTTTGGGGAGAGTTTTAAAAGCTAAGTACATCAGAAGGGGTAGGATTATGGATTCTTTTATTAAGCCTAAGAAAGGCTCTGCTGTTTGGAAAAAAAGGCTAACTCTTACTTGGCCTATAATTGATAGTGGTATTTACTGGATTATTAAAAATGGTAAGACCACTAGATTATGGTTGGATAATTGGATTGGCTGGGGGAGAGGTGAGAAAGAGTTCAAGGTCTCTAATCTTTACTCTTAAAGGTCTTGGAACTGAAATCTTATTTCTTTTCACCTTAATACTGATATTATTGATAAAATTAGAGTCATAGCTTTTTAAATTAGGGGTGATAAGCCTCATCAATTGGTTTGGAATGGTTTTAATAATGGCCAGTTTTTAGTTTCCTCTGCTTATGATATTATTAGTTCTTCTTTTGATTATGTGGATAATGTGAGAAACTTTAGTTGGATTTGGAAAATTCCTGTCCATATCAGATTTAAAACTTTTTTTTTGGCTTGCTTGTCATGATAAGATCCCTACTAGGAGCATGCTCCTCAGTAAAGGAATCAATATTAATCAGGATTGTATTTGGTGTTCAGGTAATATTAAAAATGTTATGCACAATTTGAGAAACTGTATTGTTGCCAAGCACGTATTGTATTTGGTGTTCCGGTAATATTGAAAATGTTACGCACATTTTGAGAGACTGTATTGTTGCCAAGCACGTATGGAATTAGCTAGGCATGCCTAACTGTATCTTGAATTTCTTTAATTTAGATTGTTTCACTTGGATTAAATCAAATTCCTTGTGCCAAATCATTTGTCGCTGGAAAAACTTCAAAATTCCTTGAAATACTTTTTTTTTCCTACATATCTGTTGGAAACTTTGGTTAAATAGGAATTCAAAATTTTTTGATAATAAAGACCATTCCATTGAGTCCATCATCTAGTCTACTTGCATACATACCATTGAATTTGTTGCTCTAGTACAAAACACCAAGTTTAGAAATAAGGTCTTAGTTCCCACTAAATGGGAGCCTCTTAAACAAGGTTTTTTTAAATTGAACACTGATGGCTCCTCTTTGGGAAATCTCGGGAGGGCTGCTGGTGAGGTTTGATTAGAAATGAACTTGGAGGGTATATTTCTGGCTTTATCAAGAATATTGGATTAAGTACAAGTGTGAAAGCTAAATTAGGGGCATTGAGGGATGGTTTAAACTTGACTTTGGATATGAGAATCATCAATTTGAAAACTGAAATTGATCCTAAGCTTATAACTAATCTTATTAATTCAGCTGATACTTCATCCAATTCTTTGAGATTTCTTATTACTGATTGCATATCCTTGATCAAGGAGTTTCTTTTGATAAAGGTGATCCATAGTTACTACAAGGGGAATCAAACAATTGATATGTTGTCCAATACCATAACACAAAACTTTACTATATTTAATACTATGCTGTCTTTTTTGAGTTATGTAATTCTTTTTGATGTTTTTGAGACATATATCTCAAGACCTTGTGTTAACTCTTAATGCTATTGTTCCCTTTTCACCAAAAAAACAAAAAGCCAACAATCCAATCCAAATTCTTATATGCTTATATTATTTTTGGGTTTGTTTTAGATAAGATCTTTTATAAATTTTTTTTATTATAAATACTTTCAATTCTCAAAGTTGAGGACTTCTGAAATGTGAATGGAAATAAGCAGTCTCATAGCGCTAACCAAAATGGTCTGTGATAATCATTGATGCGATGACTTGACTTAAAAGACTTACCACTATGATAAATCACACGTTATTAATGTAGTAAAAAATTATAATGTATTTATATATAAGTAAAAGTGTTACTTAAACCATTAATTTTAAGAATGATATTTTAACAAAAATATTCTAATAAAAAAACAAAAAAAAAAAACAAATTGGAGTTAAATTCCAGTTGCTTGTAATCATAAATTATCCTAAACATAATTCAATCGGAACGGTACTTTAATGAAAAACTCTCCCTATCACTTTACGAAATAAAAGAAAATAAAAAAAATATTATAATTATGACATAGAATTAATAATTAATAAAAATAGTACATTTTCTTGACTATTGATAGTCAATCACTTATTGTTTGACAGCTAATCCAAAACACAAACCTCAGCGCCTGCCATTCATCTTTCTTCTTCCCAATTTCAGAAGACCAAAACCCATCAAATCAATATAAAAAGTCACCTCCTTTTATATTAGTCTCGAGTCTCAATAATCACCCATCTTTATCGAGCTTCTGCTTTTTTTCCCGCTTTTCCAATAAGGGCGTTTGAAGAAAACCCTCTCCCTAAGCAATGTCCACTGCTTTTTTTGTATTCAGTACTCACTGTCTGTATAAAGTTTTATACTTCTCAGACTTATAGTAGCAAAAGGGAGTTCTGGGACCTTTTCTAATTTGCTTGGCAATTCGTACATGAAGAATCAACCAAACCCTAGAAAACAGACTGGAAGAAGAAGACGGCAATCATATTTTCGCTCTTGTTTTGGTATGTGTTTCACTTAATTATGGGTTTTCGTCAGCATTATAATTTGACTATGAATTTTGCACAGCAGTTCTTACTTATCGTATGAGGACCTACGGATGAGTTATTGTTGATGTCAGGGAGTTGTGCAAATAAAAATTAAGCTGATTTTTCTTTTTTTTTCCCTTCCTAATTCAATTTTTTTTTTTTTTTTTGCCTGGGTTGTGACGACTGAATATTTTTTTGGTTAATATAAGTGCTTGTGGGTTTCTAAATAATAATGGGTTTCCATGCTGGATTAGAGGGTAGCTGGGTTTTGAGATTGAATACTTTCTGCTTAGTGGGATATGATTTGAGTTGTTTTTTCAGGCACATGAACACAAATTTATACTCATTCATTGAAAATAGCAAATTGCACACACATAACAGCCAATCTGCTGTCACAATGCTCAGTTAATAAATTGTGTTTTGGCGGCTTATTGCTTACTCTTCTGAACCATTAGTGGGGCTTGCATATAGGTTTATGTGTCACTTATTGAATAGTTTTATCACTTTATGGCTTTCCTCCATTGTGTTTTCAAAGATTTGTTCGGCCTTTTAGTGTTGGTTAGATGGAGGAACTTTAGAGTAGAACGCTTTATTCTCCACATAGCTAGTGGCAAGTAGTGCTGTCCAGTGCGTGAGCTCAGTTGCTAAACCAGAGGGGAGTGGTCTAAAAGATCTGCATGACCTCCTAATTAATGGTCCATACCATACATAACTAGTAATGGCACAGACAAAGTGGACATCTCGGGTTGTCTCTCCAGGAAAGATTTAGTGATGGCAAGTGAAAAAACTCATTGATGGCCTTAAGAATGGAAATTATGAGTTTCGACATCATTATTTATTTAATCCACTACTATATAAGGCCAGTATACTGCCTTAAAATGCACCACTAGGTGCTTCCATACCTTATTTAGTTCAAAAAGTATGAACAAGAATGATAAGAGCTCGACTTACTTTGAAGAGGAATTTCTTCTTCATGAGTGGAGTCAATCAAATTCAGTCAACTCAAATATGGATCCAGTTGTTTTATTGCATGGAACCCTGTAATGTAGCAAGACTAAAAAAGAAAAAAATGAGTAAGGTTTATGATTGACATTTTATCTGTGTTCTATTGGTCCATGAACCAAAATCGGCAAGGTTGTTTCTAAAAACCCTCTCAGTTGATATATGGAACATATAGTTTGGTAGATTCATCTGCGAGAACCACTATGAAGTGCCTAATGTAAAATTTCCCTACACCGTGCTATATGTTGCACATTATATGATTTATTCATTATTTCATTTATATGAAACATTTTTCATACTCCTCAATGTTTGAATTGGATAGTATAAATAAAAAACAGTCAATTGTATATGGTACCTAACTATCTAATTTTCTTTTCTTTTATTCTTATGTTAAAAGCATCTGTTTTCTCACGAACTAAATATAATTTTATTTTTCCAATCAGCATAATTCCTATTCTTGGAAAAATGGGGTTATATGTTGGAACCCAAAATTGTTTTGGCTTTATATAAAAGATTTGTGTGCCCTTAATAAAAATAAAAAGAGAAAAATTGATATGACCAGAAAATAATGGCTCTGAAGATTCACCAATTTGTGCAGTTGGAGGCATTAACTGCTTTCGGAATCCACTCCATATTCATTCGAATCATTCAGAAAGAATTTCACCCTTCCGCTGTCCCTACTATTTGACATTTCCAGAGGAGTCAATTAGTGAGGGAAGGGGAATAAGATGGTTAACTTATATGTGGTGCCTACATAATTACAGTCCTTAACTGTTTCAGGTTAGGGAGCAGATCCAGGGCTTTGAGTTTTGAGGCTTTGATAGGTTGAGATGTTATGAAATGTTCCACTAATGCTTTTGTCTTCCTTGTGATATCATTACTGTTATGAATGCTGAAACCATTGTTAAACATATTTTTTTTGTTTGGCAGATCAACTCTGATATAGTGTTATATGGTGACAAACATGACCATGTATAGTGTGTTAGACCATGTTATGAAACAGATACTTCAAGTGATTACACCCGTACATGAGGATTGGGCAATACGTTGTCAAATAATTGATGATTTACAAAGAGTTGCTGAATCCGTGGAAAGTTTGAGAGGTAAATCTTTTTTTTTTTTTTTTTGTTGGGGGGGGGGGGGGGGGTGGTAATTATGTATGATGCCAATTTACATATTATATATATTGAAATTTCTTAGTGGTTCAAACTGATTTTAGGTATTCTGACCAAGGAATTAAAATTCGTTTCGAGGTGCTGTTTCGATAAATCTGAAAATGGAAACGTTTCGGGAAACGCCTGGAAACGGCATAGAAACAGTAAATTGTTTGGATACGCATGGAAACATATAGTAAAACACATATTATAGTAAATTTCAGTATCTAATATGATTAATTTAGTATATAAATTATTTATAAATACATACTAAGGAAAAAAATCTTAATATAGACATATAAATTGAAAGAAAATATCAAACTACATTCTTTATTTTATTTTATTTTATTGGGAAAGTGAGGAATAAATTTTTGAGTAGGCTTTCAGGAGAGTCAACCCTTGACCTTAGCATATAAAAACATGCAAGAAAATATATTATTAATACATTTAATAATTAATTGTAACAGTCAATACAATTAATCTTTTTAAAGTTTAAAAATAATATTAATAACTCAATACAAAATATAATTTTTTTAGATTTATCTAATTTAATATTGTAATTGATAAGTAAAAATTTTATTTGCATGACTTATTTGTCCATAATATATGTAAAGAAAGTTATTAATTTTAAATAACAATCTTAGTCATAATATACCCAACCAGTTTCTTATAAATTTTTTTTTTCTTTTTTATTTGAATGACTAAAATAACAATTTTAGTCATAGATATTTTAAAATAAGTTAAATGGGTTAGTTGGTTATTTTATTTAGTTGTAGGCCTTTTTAAAATATTGTGTGGACCTAACAAGCAAAGCCCGCAATCAAAGCCCAACAAAATTAAAAATAACTCTGCCTCCTAAACGCATGCGTTTCAGTCTTCTTATCCAGCACAAGTCTTCTTCTCCAACATGAAGCAGAGAGCAGTCCACCGTGAAGAGAGCAGATTTGCAGTTTGCCCAGCCGCCCACCAACACAGAAAGCCAAGCCGCTATGCGGAAAAATTGCACTTCGCCATATTTAACAGAAGTTTAGATCTGAAATTTTTTAACTTTGTAGGTCGATCTGTTCAAAATGAAAATGATGAAAACGGCACCGATTCTATCGAAACTCCATGGGTATGTTTCTGTAAGTGAGTTTCGTGTCAGAAAGTCTAGAAACCGAATTGATTCGCCCGAAACGGGCGAATCGACACGACTTTTTGTACCTTGATTCTAACATGATTTTATGAGTTTAGTTTTTCATTCTCTTCCTACCAAAATATGGTAAAGGCAGAAGATGCCAGAACTGCAGTTTGAGCTTCACATAATTTTAAAGGTTCCTCTGCAGAAACTGATATGAGTTTAATCAAAATTGTCCAAGTAACTTATAATGTGATTTAGACTGGTTGCCTTCACTGTGATTTACCTGAAGTACAACAGACATCATTTTTAATAAAGAAATATGACATCAATTAATTTCCTGTGAAGTTTCCCTGCTTCATTTATAAAGTCATTAAGTTCCTATATCTTATAGAAATAACGAATATTTTTCGCCTTGGTTAAGTCTGATTACTTACAGTATATGCATTTATTATTCCATTGATGGAACAGGAGCAACTATTGAGCCATATGGATCATTTGTTTCTAATCTTTTCACACGAGGGGGTGACTTGGATATCTCGATTGAGTTTCCAATTGGTGGATATATTTCATCTATTGGGAAAAAACGCAAGCAGATGTTATTGAGAGATTTATTCAGAGCTTTGAGAAGGAAAGGTGAATTGCTTTTACTTGGAGCTTCTCTCCTTCTCCATTTGATTGAATCAATTCATCATATATGGAGTTAAAGTCAGGAATTTCAGTCATCACTCATCACATAATCATTATTTGGCTGGTGTATTTGTTTCCCAAGTTTTACCCATATATTATCAAGTTTCCCAAGTTTTACAGAAATAATAGATATATTAGACTTTGTGATTATAGGGACTTATAGTGACTTGTACCATGCTCATGTGCACACATTTTAGCAAAAGAATATATATGTCAGTTTGCATAAGTGGGTCACATTGGAAATTGATATGTATATTTATTTCTGCAAAGCATTTGAAATTAGTATACTGTTGCATTTATTGGATTAATTTGAGACTTGGGACTTGAAGTGATCTTTCTTCAAGTTTTCTGACCATTTTTTATATTGACGGCACTGAATTCTGCTTTAGAACTGCAGAAACAAATTGGATTATGATATAACTAGGATTTTGAAGTGGCTCTCAAATAGTTTTATTCACTTTCAGGTTTAAGAGCTCCATTGGGAAATTCTTATTTAAACTTATAATACATTATTGGGTACTTATAATATTATCATATGTTGTATAATTACAGTAAAGCAGCAAACAACATGTAGCATCGTTACCCCATCCTTCTCAAAGGTTTTTTTTATTTTTATTTTTATTATTATTTGTTTAGTATTGTTTTTCTTGTGTGTCAACATCGATTTTCAGCTGGATGGCACAGCTTGCAATTTATTTCCAATGCCCGAGTTCCGATTCTAAAGCTTAAAAGCAGCCGCCAGAGCATCTCCTGTGATATTTCAGTTGATAACCTTAAGTGCCAAATAAAGTCCAAGCTTTTGCTTTGGCTCAACAAGATAGATGATCGCTTCCGCGATATGGTTTTATTGGTACATTCTTGTGGCTGACATTTGTTATTACAGGGAATGGTTGTTTGTGTTTGATACATATTTTTCAAGCTTGTGTAGGTGAAAGAATGGGCCAAAGCACATGATATCAATAATTCAACATGTGGGACTTTCAACTCATATTCCCTCAGCTTGCTTGTTATTTTTCACTTTCAGGTACCCCCAGTTTTTTCTGA
This sequence comes from Quillaja saponaria, assembly GCA_029379385.1. Taxonomy (NCBI): domain Eukaryota; kingdom Viridiplantae; phylum Streptophyta; class Magnoliopsida; order Fabales; family Quillajaceae; genus Quillaja; species Quillaja saponaria. The sequence continues at coordinate 14,896,483 of CM055610.1, read as the reverse complement.
TATCAAATGAAAGAAAATGCTGTCATGTAGGATGATATTTACTTGCCTCGTAGAGGATGTTTAGTGTTAGATTATCATGTAGTTCGTTAAAAGTTTAAGGTATTTTGTAAACCTTTTCCCATAATATCTTTATTGTACACTGCAAGTGAATTAAATCTCAACCATAGAAAAAGAGTTTTTAGTCTCTACATTCATAACTCTTTCTAACCTTGGGGAAGGCAGGGTTTGGATTTGTAAGAATTACCTTGTTAGTTTAAATGGATGGTCCATCTTATATGTTTAACTTTACCTTTTATTTTCAGACATGTGTTCCTGCTATTTTACCACCACTTAAAGATATCTACACTGGCAATATCGTTGACGATCTTAGAGGTACTTTTTAACTTTCATTTTGACAACAATATATTTTTGTTCATAATCTATCATTTATGTGAATGTTGTTTCCGTTCTTTGCAACATTAGTTGTTTTCTTCTGTAATGGAGTCCAACTGACTCCTCTCTCTCTGTTATGTGTCTTGGACATGCAATATACTTTTTGAAGTCTTACAAGATGTGAGAACCCTGAGCTTTAGGCTTTGTGGACCCCGGTCTTGATTCGTAGATGCTATCTACTTACCAAGCTTGATAAATGCTTGGAATCTGATAAAGAAATATATATTACAAAGAAGAATTAAAATTTTTATTTTGGAGTTGATCGTTGTATTTGAGACAATCCCAAAGTTGTGAAAGAGGACAATTTTTTTTTTTTAATAATTAATCCGGGGCCTATTTGCTTATGAGGAATGTTTAGCATTGATTTTTGAGTGTCATGGCATAGCAAAAGTACGTGCATGGGTAACTGGAAGAATAAATTATAGTTACTTGACAATATTATTTGTATTGTTTTAAGATTTTTGTTTGTCTTTAATATTTGAATTAGTAATGTTGTTTTTGTAATCTATAAGCATGAAAAAAGGGTATATGGATCTGAAATACTGATTTAATAGCATAGATTAGGAAGACTGATGTGACCTTTATTGGAATATGCTTTATGCAGGTGTGAGGGCTGATGCAGAAAAGCATATTGCAGAAACATGTGATGCTAACATAACCAGGTTCACATCAGAAAAGTTCAGGCCTGTTAACAGAAGTTCTTTGTCTGAGCTTTTCATTTCATTCCTTGCAAAGGTAGTAATGTTTGTCTTTTTCATTATTCCTTCCATCAACTCATCCTATATTTTGTACTTGTTCACTTTACCTCCATTTGTAGAGTATTTTCCTCTGAAGCATGTTTACGGTTTATGAGTCTTAGTATTGTATTCCTAATGCTAAAATGAATTTTTGCCAAAAAAAATTGAAATTTATCAAAATATATTTTTATTCCAGAAGGATTTAGAAGTTTCTTTTGACTTGTACTGGTAACGAGTAGGACATGTGTATTTGCAGTTTTCTAACATCAGAACTATGGCTTCGGAGCTTGGGATTTGTCCATATACGGGACAATGGGAAGAGATAAAGAGCAATATGAGATGGAGATCCAAGACTTATGCTATATTTGTAATTCTCTCTGTCGCTCAAGCATAATATTTTTTTATATTGTTTCCCAAGTTGATTTGTGTTTTGCAGTTTTCAGTACTGCCAGTAAAAATAAGCATTCTATCATCTCATATTTGGTGATATTTTTCTCTTCCATTACTAGCAATAACCATTAGTTCTCGTGTACTAATTATATGTTTACTGGCTTCACTCTTGGCTGGTCAGGTTGAGGATCCTTTTGAGCAACCAGAGAATACTGCAAGGTCGGTTTGTGCAGTTCAACTGCCAAGGATATCTGAAGTATTTCAGATTACATTCTGCAGGCTTACTTCAGGCCATCCAGACCTGAGAACACTCCTCACCGAATTAGTCCAACCTCAGGTGGCACAACATATCCCAAACACACCTCCTGGGAACCCAGGTTACAATGGTGGGTTGTCCCAACCTCGACCACAGGTGCAGAGATCCGTATATTCACCCTCCCAACTGCAATATCGATCTCAGAATACAGGTCTAGGAAGCCATTCATACACTTCAAGCATAAGACCTGGGAACACACATCATGGTCGAGCTCAGCAAATCTGGAGATCGAGATCATCCAATGGATAAATGGTGGTGTGATTTGCTAAACATCAACTGCCATTTTTCTTTTGTTTTTACTGTGAACCTTGGGTTTGGATTTTGCCAGAGTTTTATTTAACTACCAGGTGGCATTTAAGCCAAGTCATTGGCATTTGGCACCACTTGGTTCCTGTATTAAAAACCTTTTGTTCTTGTGTTAAGGAAAGATTTGTATTGAAAACCTCATTTCCATGTTTTACATTGAAAATTGTGTCTGATAAAATAGCGGGAGCCGGGAAACGATTTGTCTCTATGCTTTCTCTTTTTTTGGAGTGCCAATGTTGCATATGATTCGAATGATATCGCATATTCGGCTGTGATGCATGCTTAGGAAAGGAAAGATACTGTTGGTATGGCTTTAAATTTGTATGATCCTACTAGAACGGAAAAATTGGTGCATTGGTACTGTGACAACTGTAAACTTGATTGAAATGTACATGGCCATGTATGGCACTCTGTTGGATACCAAGGGAATAGCTAAAAGGGTCTGCCTGGCCAAAATCATTGATAACAAGATGACTGACTATGATTTATCACCAAATTCGTCAGCCTATGCATCTTCATCTCTTTTACTAGCTTATGGTGGAGATCCTTTCAGCACTTACGAAGGATAGAAGGAAAAGCACAAGATTACTTATGAGAATCAAGGAGGTATGAAAACTCCCTGTAATTTTCTGAATTCTAAATTTCCATATACCTACATCCGTAATTCTTATCTTTATCACATGGATTATGAGAACCACCAGCATAAAATGCTTTTGCTAGTTGATATAGATAAAGAAATTCTTAATGTTAATGATTGTGATAATTATGAGAACAAGCTGATTGGAATGTTTGGAATTGATGGAAATTTTGTGGATGCCACATTCGGAAAAACTTATACAATATTGGATTCTAAGATTGGCAGTGTCGTGAGCATGATTGAATCTGAAATTGATAGGAATTCTTACCGGGGCAAAGCATGTTATAGATACATCATACAACACTGCTACAAACCAAGGCCAAAAGTATGGCAGTCCATGTTATTGAAGATGCAAGTCTAGTAGTTGCAGCTTCTTGTAAGGCATTTGATAAAAGCTTGGGTTGAATATAAGGATGAATTTATTAAGGAAAAAGGTGACAACCTGTTACTTTTCATATCAGAAGTAGCAAAATCTGGATATGATGATACAGCAATGCCTTGTGACTACTTAGGAATAGATAAGAAAATATTGGCTGAAGAGAATTGTTGCTGAAACCTTAGTTGTAAGGTCCACTTTACTGTAGATTATTTATTTTGCTTGTGATAGTCTCCTGGCTTCAAGTTTGGAAGAATATGAAATGTTGGGCATTGGGACATTACTAACTTTCGAGGACTAAGTTGTAATTTTAGTTGCTTAAACAGGGTATAACTGTATTTTTATATCTTCTAAATTGTTTACTAAAGCCAGCTTCCCCTTATCTCTGATTTTGTTGACGATGATTATGAAAAATCCTCATCCTTCCTCAAATTTCTCTGATTCTTTTGCTTTCTCTGAGTTAAATTCCTCGCATACCTTTAAATACCAAAAAGTTAGCAGTTTTCTTTGAGATGGAACGTTGCCAAATTAGGAGTGGTCTTTTTCTTAGAACTCCTAATCCATCTTTGGCTAGTCTCAGATGCTCTTCTCTAAAACCATTCTCCAATCCTTTCCACAAAGCCCCAACCCTAAAATTTCAATCCCCAAAACGCCTTTTAGTTGTCTCACTTAAGCAATACTCTAATCCAATTCCAAATCTCCCAATTATTAGCCAAGACCCACCATTTTCATGCCAAAGTGTTGCCTCTCGGCGTAATGTTCAGTCCTTTGCAGGTCGGAGCAAGAAGTCTGGTGGCTCCTCCACTGGGCGCATAGAGGGCAATGCTGAATTTCGGCGACAGATGAAGCGCAATGCTCGTAGGAAAAGCAAGAAGCTTGCTGAGTCCCTCTTCTACCGCCTTAAGAACCCTAATCGGAACTATCCTGATAACTTCTCTGAAGACGAGCTCCAAGTCATTGGTCTTGGCTACGATAGGATGGTACGATTCATGGAAAAAGATGACCCAAATCTACGCCACCCTTATGATTGGTACAAGTATGGACAATTTGGACCCTACTCCTGGCGCGGAGTTGTTGTGGGTGACCCTATTCGCGGTCGGTTCTCGGACGAGCGGGTGACAATAATTAATGAAGTCAAGGATCATGAGGAGTGGGAAAAAATTGAGCAATTTGACATGGCCCAAGAATTTGGGAAAAGATTGAATCAAATGGATAAGAGTAATGGATTCAGGTATTTTTGGGTGTTTGTGAGGCACCCTAGGTGGAGAGTTTCTGAATTACCTTGGCAGCAATGGACATTGGTTAGTGAAATTGTGGTTGAAGCTGGAAAGCAGAGGTTGGATAAGTGGAATTTGATGGGTAGGCTTGGGAATAAGGCAAGGGCATTGATAACACAATGCGCTGCATGGATGAGACCTGATATAATATATGTGAAGCGACCAGTTTACCAATGTAGGTTTGAGCCTCAAGATAATTTTTTCAAGGCATTGACACCATTTCTTGATCTAAGTACAGAGCAAGAATATCTTTTTGATCTTAAAAATGATGACGGGAGCATTGAAATGTGTACTTATTTTGGTGGGTTGTGCAAGATTGTGGGGGTGAATCAGAAGGCATTTGTGGATGATGTGGTTAATGCATACGAGAAGTTGACTGATGAGAAGAAGTCAAAGTGTTTGGAGTTTTTGCTGACCAATCATCAAGTACAATTGTTGCATCCATATACAAAAGAGTGGAAGGCTAAGTTGGAGGAGATGGAGCTCGGTTGTGATGCTCCTGATGATGATGATAATGTTATAGTTGGTGATCCAGGTGAAACAGAGATAGTAGATTGGATTGAAGCTGATGACGATATTGATGAAGGCGATGCTGACAATGACGATGAGGAGGTGGTTGGTAGTGATGAGGATGATGAAGATGATTACGAAGATGATGATGAGCGGGACATAGAATTGATCATGGATAAAAAGGAGGATGAGAAGCAGTGGGAGGAGGAGTTTAGAAAAGCTACAAGTAGCGCAGAAGCAATGGAAAAGCTAGCAAAGCGCAGTGTTGAATTGTTTTCTGAGTCTTACAAAGAACACTTGAAGGCAACAGAAGCGCAGGGGCACAGGGAAAATCCAGAAGATGGGGATGAAATAGCCTTGAGAGGGAAACGGGCAAAAGTTAGTCCAGAAGAGTGGAAGTATGCTGGATATGGTCCATGGAGGAAAAGGATTCAGAAGAGCAAAATTCCTCCAGAGTTGTTCCTTCGAGCAGCAGTTAGACCTTTTACTTACAGGAATCTTGTGAAGGAGATTGTGTTGACAAGGCATGCAATTTTGGATGGTGATATTGGTAGGAAGGTTTGAAGCACTTTCCTTTTGTCTAGAGGCTGTGGCTTTTTAAGTTTGATACTGGCCAGTCTGCAAAAATTCCAGCAGTTTTGGATTTCGCTCTGTTGACAAATCAAAGTCACATGAGTACTTGAAACAAATAGAGTGGACTGAAAGATTTTATTGACTTTCCGTGGAAGGATTTTATAAATGTTAACATAGTTGCTGAAAATGGAAAGGGTAGGTCTATCTCACTTGTGGTACATCAGCCTTGAATTCATTTCTTAAATTGAGCTCTATGTTATTTTTATATTTCCCCCTTTCACATGCTGCAATGTGTAACCTTATTTTCCGACTGTAGTTGATGTTAACATGTGAAATTTTAAGGAATGCTGCGCCCCTTCATCCGTTTCTCAAATTGGTTCAGTGAGAAGTGAGAATCTGAATGAGATAGTTACACTCTGAAGTCTGAATTATGCGGGAAATGTGCTCTGGATGGTATCTATATCAAGGGATCCACGATTGTTTCAGTTGACTGGACTTGTGAGAGCTTATGTTTAGTTTGAATATTAGGTGTAGCCACATTAGCTCTGAGCTCATTTCTAAATCCATCTCTAATTTTTCCCCGTAGTTCCCCCTTTCAAATCATGCAAGTGAATCCAATTTTTTGTGCAGTGCAATGTGAATTTTACTTAATTGTCCAACGTTGCTGGTTACATATTCAAAAACATGTTAGTAATAGTTGCTCCTATTCATTTGCTCCTCAAACTGGCTTAATGGGGATGAGAAACCATCGGCGGTAGTTATATTCTGAATTATGCAGGAATCATGCTGAAGGTATCTATATCTAAGGATCCATGTTAGTTTTATTTTGTGGAACTTGTGAAAGCATATGTTCATTACGATTATTATTAGGTATGGATTTTTTATTGGAACTTTGATGTTGTTTCGGACTAGAAGTTATTGTGCCGGAGTTGAAGTCAATTTTATGGATCTCTTAACAGTTCTTCGATTTTGATTGTATAATTCCTTTTATGTTCTGTGCAATCCATAGGATTCAGTGACATGTCCTTTTTCTTGACTTTATTACTCTGTGATGATCGATTTTTTATTATGCACAATGAATGTGGTTTTCTCATTGGTTGTTGGTGGTTTGATATGAAGCATATTTGTTAATCTATAAATTTTCAAGAATATCAGAAACCTATGAATTTTGATACGGAATGTGAATCTGATTCGTAATCCAGTGAAAGGATTCTGCAATCGTGAATTTTAGTTATTCATTATTCCCATTTTACCTTTTTTTTGGGTTGGGGGGCGGGGGGTGGCTGTTTGCCTGATACACCAATGTCTTCAAGTTTTAGGTTATATTTTAATCCACTATAGACAGTGAGAGGAATTCTATTGGTATTATTTCTCGTGAGATGTTTGTTTGATGGCATATTCTTAACTCAATTTAGGGTGCATCACTTCCATCACCAGTCAGGATGATCTGAAGGATTGTTGAAACCGATCTGAGGTTCTCAACAGGCACCTTTGTTTCACAACGAGAGGCACTCTATCTCTTTATTATGACAAGCATGTCCTAGAGATAAATGCCTCATATGCCGGCAATCAAATAAGTAGTCATAAATAGTTATGACTGATGATCTTGAACTGTTTCAAATTTCTTAGTCTCATTTTTTTCAAGTTTTTCTAAGTGTTATACACATGCAAAGCTTGTTTATGATTTTTTTGAATGAGTGAGTAGGGTCTGGCTGAGGTGCTTCCTCTTTGAAATGCATTTCACTAGAATCTGATGCTTGGGAAAATGATTTGTCAATAGTTTTTATTTATTGATTATATACTTTTGGACAAATGGTTCACCAAATATTCCCTATTGCTTACAGCATTACGGATAACATTTATGACAAACAGGATACAAGAAAAGTGGAACACTCACTATCAGTTCAGCATAAATCTGTCAGACTGGGTTGAATTCTTCACAGCATGCTTTGGACTACACTCATATCCATATGTTCTGACTTCGTTTACTGATTTCTCTGATATCTGAATCTTGAGTTTTATTGTAAACCATATTGTTTGTAATTATAGTATGAATTAGAATCTGCTGCTGCTCTCTATTGAGAAATGCAATAGTACCTGGTCCTCGTTAATACACCCACACAGTAAGATTACTTACTCTCTTTTGTATACTTGATTGATCAGGTTTTGTTTACGGGTACACGTTATTGAAAACTAGGGACATTGAAAAGGTATGAAGCTAAAGCCAGCAACAAGCATAAACCAGGTTAGAAGTAAGATTATTTGGCACCATACTGTCAAAAAATGTTCTTCTACTTCAAGGCTTGTTTAATGGAGGATTTAGCTACTGACCTTTATTCTCCTGATGTTTATTCTTCTACTTCAAGGCTTCTTCTACAGTATTGTGTGCTGTGTTATTGGCTATTGTGCAGAGCACGAGAAAACATATTTGTGAATCTGTGTCCTTTAATTTAATCAACTGGATTTAGTGTGAGTCACTTTTTTAAAAATTGATTTAGAATAAAAACCCATTTTGTTAATAACGAAATTTATATCTAAAACTTGTACTGACCAAACTGTGCATTCAAAAACTGGTTACTAATTTTGCCACCATGACTCTAGTTTATATAACTTGTCATTCTCAGTAGACGGTATATGCTTTGTCACTTGCTGTCAGCTTATGCTTTTTGTTAGTTACTTCAAATGGTTGTCCTTAACAGATCCCCTTAAGTTGCTGTATTCAGGTTTTCTTTCTGGGTATTTTTTTTATCCCTTGTTTAGTTGGGTACTTGGGTTATAATGAAAAATATATGACTTGAGGTTTTTTTTAAGTATTTTAGTATAAGAAAGAATAAATTTCATTCCCATCACTCAAGCACAGTTAAACTAACCACCAAAATCAACAAAAATCATGCATAATTTAATCCTCATTGCTTGCTTGTAGTGTTTGGGGAATCCTATTGACTTGGCCAAATATCTAATTGTTAGTTTTGATTTGTATAAATAGTAATCAAATGTCAAAAGTGTTTAACTTTGGGAGAGAGGAGAAGAATTAGACAATAAACAGTACTCAAAGCAACTACCTGAATATTTTCCAATTTAGGTAAACTAATCATGCTTTAAAAATTAAATAACAAAGGGTTTTTGTACTATTAAAGATAAAAATTGTTTAAGAAAATAGATGGAGATAAAAAATAAAAAAAAAACCTAGAATTGGACTCTGGGGACCAAAAGAAAATTCTATCAGCATCAAATCTGAGCAAATCTAGTTCAGCTTAGAGATGTTACGTGTATGCTTTTTTATTATTAATAACTTTATGGGTTGGCAGTGAGGAATATGTATCAAATGGTGGAAACAAAAAATCTATCCTCATTTTGTGCTATATTCATGTGTATTGGAAGAGATTAATATATGTCAACTATTGATGTGCCTAATTTGAAAATAGTTCTGCATTGAGAGTATTTTTTTTTTTTTTTTTTTTAAAACAAAAAAAACTTTATTTTCAAATAATCAAAGGCAGGCATACTTTAATTAGCTATTAGCTGATCATGGATCGTGCGAAGTTATTGGTGGATTCTAATAATTGTGAGGACATACTTTAGCTGATTAGAATCATAAGGTTATTGGCCGTGGAGTGCAAAAAATTAATAAATTAGATATATATATATCATACAATGAGTACACAAATTTTTATTATTATTAAGTTTGTTTCACAGTGTATAATTTATTAAATTGTCTATACATAAATTTGGTTTACAAAAATAATAAACATACTTATAATTTAATTTCAATAAATCAAATTGTAATAAAAAGAAGGAGAAAAAAAAGATGTCAAACTACCTAAATGATAGCTTCTACATTAATTTTTTGTTTTTTTGTTTTGGAGTTCGTAGGAAAAATTGGTTAGACTTATAAAATTATACAATGAAATGTAACTCTTCTTTTTTTTTTTCTATACACTCCCTCCTAGGTGAAGATGAGATCTCATGTGTACAATAAACACCTTCAAAAGTTTTATAATTAAAGAGAATACATATTTATAATATAATTATAAAATTGGTTATCATGAAATTAAATATATATATTTTATTAAAATTTTATTATGTTTTAAAAGTTAAGTGTGGAATTTAAGATTTAGAGTATAATTTAAATTTTATCTTTGAAAATTTAATTTTTTGGACAAAATTAAAATAATTATTAAAATTCATAAGAGAGTATTATTTAACAAAAAATTAAAACTTACTAACTTCAAATGAGTCAACTACCCATCCATTGTGAGTGGACCCGTCAAAGACTCGCTGAAACTCGTTGAAGTCAATGAGTCATTAAAGTATTGAGTAAACTGACCCACTGAATTATTAACTTATTTTTTAACTATTTTAAATATTAAAATTTTTTTACCCTTCAAAGCATTAATCTAAAACAAATTATTGTCAAAATATAATAAATGGTTTAAATTATTTTATGTAAACCTTCATCCTTAATAATGGTTTATCTATTAAAGAATAATGTTTAATTCATTAAAATAAGAAGTTGCCTGATGAGTCATGATACAACTAACACAAATTGAAGCAAACGAATCCTGTTAAAAGCTTATAAGGTTTGATTAGTTTTACAAATTCAAGGATTAATCAATTAATTAATTTTGATGTTGATTTCTCTTCAAATCAACTACAACCACGCTCACATTGTCCGTACTATGCCTAGCCAAAGCCAACTTCGTTAACAGAATCGATGCGTCGGAGCACGCCTTGTCTGAGCTTTCCGCGGCGGAACCAACCACCGCATCACTACCCGGAGACACTGTCTGTGACATCGTTTTCTTCCCCCGCAGGCACGTACGTACCACTCCACATGCGGTGTCGTTTGATACCACATCCCACAGTCCATCACTTGCTAATATCAAACACTCGTCCTCCGCCGTTCGATCAGTTACCGTCACGTCCGGTTCCGGAATCACATACGGTTTCAAATAATTGTCACCTGAACAAAATACAAATTAAGTAATTAACAATTTAGATTCTTTGCTATAATGCGCCCAAAGAGTACTAGTTAGTTATCGTGCGCACTCACCTATTGCTCTGGACATGGCCAAGACTCCGAGAACTCTCGGACCGTCCCAATAGATTACGCGGCCTCCAGCAGATTCAATCCGATGCAATTCGTCGGGTCGGTCGGGCTGCACAAAATGGAAATCAGAAAATTTGTATAAAGAGTGTATACTACACGAGCGATTTCGCGAAGCGCTCACCTTGTGATCGGAAGAGAGAGGGATAGCGACGCCGTTTCGACAAAGAACTGCGCGAGAATCACCGCAGTTGGAGACGACGATCTTATCCGGCGTAACAACTGCAACAACCGCCGTAGATCCAACGGCGTCACAGTTTGGCGTCTGAAGCTCGCAACGGCAACTCCAATTCTGCTCACCGTTACTCCATTTGCTTACCTCCTCGTCCATCCTAGCAAAACTCTTCTCCATCGCGTTCTTCCATTCGAAACCTTCTCCACCTGCTTCAACCTCTTCCTTGACTATGTTATGCATTTTGTTCTTGCACATACTCGCCACCTGAGAAACAAATCACAAATTAGATACCAGATCGAGCAATAAACCAACAAATTGTTTGTGAATTTTGGGATTTCAGATCGGGGTATTTACATGAGAGCAGCCATGGCCGTCGAATACACCAAAGAAATGGAAAGCGTTTCCAATATTTTGAACAGACACGGCGTCTTCCATGTCTCGTCTTCCACCACACACAGATGTGACGCCAAATTTCGGAAAATCCTGCACGGACTCGTTTTTAAACTCAACCTCTCCGGCCATCGAATTCAAACATTGACTCGCAGATTGGGAAGAAATTGAAATCTCATCTTTCTTTGGTACTTGTTTTGGATTTACACCACTCGATTCGCAATTATCAACCGCGTTTTCGCGCTGTCTCAGTGATTTTGAATTATTGTGAAGATCCAGATTCTTCTTTCGCTTCCGGGTGCCAATAACGGGCTGTGGTCCTACTACGTCGGCCATAAATTTTGGTAGAAGGTCCAACCGTCGACGCCTCGAAGGACGGGAACTCGGCTCAGTTGATGCCAGCGTTTCTGTATCTCCGATCACACCACAACAAATCCCAGCCATTCCAAGATTTCCTCAATGAATTCGAGAAACCAAGAATTAAATGCTTCACCGTCCATTGAAATGGCTACCATTGGAGCTTTTCTACTACTCAGAAGAAGGCCCACAATTTCACCTGGGGGCCACAAATAATCACGGGTAAGCTGCCCGTCACCGCCACGGGCAGGATCCGACATATACAGTTGGTCTGACGTAGAACGCTGAATACCAAATTGTACATCCTCACCGTCCATTATATCAGCTCTCCCTAACTTTAATCCAAGATTCAGGCACGTGTATTTGCTTTTATAACTGGATTGCGTGGCCCAATCGTTATACAACACGCTACGTTCGAAACTCGAAACTTATTATTAATTTTTAACACGAAATGGGGTCCACAAGTCAGACCCCACATCTCTCACTCCCCAGTCCAAACCCAACTTTCGCTTTTGTCCCAAAACCCAAGACGGAGCTCCTTATTCCGTACACGAGACACACAACTAAAACCTAATTTTTTTTCGAGTTTGTTTAAAGGTGGTGTTGCGCAGGATATCACCACGTGTCACGATCCTCATATACAATATTCCCGTTCGATTCCTGTGCTCACACTCGCTTACAGATAACCAAAAAGCGCGTGTGATGCGCATTTCAGTTAAACCTTTTTTCTTTTTCTTTATAAAAGATAAATCAACATATACAATAATAAAATTTTAACTGACAAACTAATAAGGTGAATTTTTTTATTTAGGCTTTGCACAAAATTTCATATTTATTATGCCTTTCCAAGATGTATATATTTAGGGAGTGAAATCCCATGTTTAATGACTTAAGATTTAAATATTAGATCTAATTTTATCAAAACTTAAATATCTTTTAAAAAAAAGAAAAGAAGAGCTATTAAGATTTTAATTTTTGACAATTATGGCCCAAATGCTATTTTTATTTTATTTTTAATTCAATTTCCACATATCTGGAAAGGATTAAATTTTTATTAGAAATTATAAGCCAAAAAAAAAAAAAAAAGCCTTGAAAAATATTTTAAAAAAATATAAAGAGTAGATGTTGAGATTATGAGAGATGGTTCTTTAATTTAATTAATAAATTTTATAATTTCTATCTATTGTAATAGTCTATATCAATATTTAGACAAAAAAAAAAAAAAAACAACTTAAAATAAGTCTTTGTTATGGTTGATTTAAAAATTATGAAGATTTTAGAATGTGTAAAAAAAAATTGTTTCTAATTTTAACAATAAATAAACGTTATTATATTTTAAGTGATAAAATATAATCTAAACTTTGACAAAACAAAAATAAGAGTTCTAGATAAGAAATTAAACTTTCAACAACTTAATTTTCTTTATAAGTAAATTGTATTAATTTTTCTTCTAGATTTATATAAATTTTATTTATATTTCCTAAGACATGAACAAAACTATTTTATTTACCATTATAAGATTTTGTATAAAATTTAATTGAAGAAAAAACATTCAAGTGGAGAGTGAAGACACGTCCTTTTCCACCGTGTGAGGCTTGAATGCTCAGTTGTTCAACTTTTTTCAGAGGCTACGCATCGATTGCGACACGTGTGTGGGACCGAATGCCAAAGTTTAATTGACGCATGCAAAAATATCTTAGCTTTCGGTTCTTTAGAAGTCGACACGTAGCTTGGGCAAAATAAGTTCCGGGCAGTCGGGCAGTCGTGCATTGTCCTTCTTTCCCAATTATAGAAGTTTTTGCCGCCCAGACTAAATATTATAAGAAATTGTAAACTTCACCTCACATTTCACGAAATTTAATTCTGAAGATGATGTGATGTAACTTAAGCAACTTGTGCTCACTTGTAGAAAAAAGAAGAAGTAATTTTAGTAAAAAGCTAAAATTTTAAAAATAAAGTTATTAGTTTGAATATTTTATCTTTCTTATGAATTTTTTCTTCTTGAATCATGATAGTGTATTATATTAATTTAACAAGTTGGTACGTTTTTTTTTTTTTTTTGGTAAGAACAAGTTGCTACATTTAATTGGCAGGACACCCCACTTGGAGTGGGTAAAATTCAAAGTTGGAGAGCTAAGATTTATTTTATTTTATTTATTTTGTAAAAAAGTGAATAAGATCCTCTATGTAGTTTTTTTTTTTTTTTTCCTTGAAGTTGAAGATAGGTATCTATCTATTTCTATATATATTTTTTTAAAAAGACTTATTAATTATCTCAAAAAAAAAACATTTATTTTCTTTTTACACAATTATAGATTGCAGGAAATAAATAATCTCCTTTATTTAACAGACTTATGTTCTTTTATAAAAGACAAAATACATTCTTTCTAAAAGATGTATTTCATGAAAATATTATTTTTTATAGAAAAAATTTGTTTTCTTTCTCTCACTTTGTCAAGGGTGGCAATGGGCCTCGATCCGGTCAATCAAAAATTATTCTAGTCATGTTGGATTTGACCCAATCCGGATCTGACCTTTTTGTTTTGCAAATTCAATAGTTTGTAAAAATATAATTTATATTATATTACAATATTAATAGAAAATAATCATCATTATAAATTAAGCTTGCAAAAACCATGATAAAATATTATCTAAAATAAATTTCTTAATTTTTTTTATTTACCTAAATAAAAATTTATTTAAATAAATCATGATATTAAATTCTTTAATTATCTAAATAAATCAATTTTAAAAAATTAAATTCATTAATGCCTAAATAAACTTTAATGAATTAAATTCCTTAATTTAAGAAAAAAAATATTTTTTTTTTTTATATAGACTTATACAATCTATTTAAGTAAATTATTACGTTTAATTAACCCTCTTATTTTTTTTTCTTTTAAATAGTCAACTTTTTTACTATTGTTCCAAATTATTCTTATTCTTTTGTATTATTTATTTCTTTACAAAAAGGGTATAACAAGAATATAAATAAATGGATGGAACTGACAGACAGATGCATAGAGCAAAACGTGCATGGAATTCTAGGTGATAAGAATTCAAAGTCGGAGATTATTTTGGAGGTTTTTATGGATTTAGATCATGAATTCACTCGCTGAGCTATGTTATTAAAAATTTGTTTGATTAAAAAATAAATTAATTTTTTGTTAAAAAAATGATGAGTATCTATCAAGAGGAGTCTTTAAGAAACCAAATGAGGTCATGCCCCCCTCCCATATAAGGAGATTATGTTGTCTCCATCCTATAATTTGTCACTAATCACCCAAAAAAATATTAGAGAGAAGAGATTTTTGATTAAAAAAAATAGGTAAAATCTAAAATATATAAAAATTTAATATAATTTGAATTATTTTTTAATTTCAAAATTTATTTTTAAAACAATTACTAAGTATATATAACAGTGATATGAAAAAATTTATTTTTATGTTTGATCAGCAAAATTTAAGAATTGAAATAGTAACAAGTAAGTATATTCTATTTTTTAATTTTAAATATGTTTTATTTATTTAGATTATGTTATTAATTTAAAATAAACAACTATAGAAACAAATATATCAATATCAATTTGTTAATTTGAAAGAATATCAATCACAATTTTAAATTTTATTTAAGCAACTCAATATGTATTTAAAGAATATTTATTCTTATCTTTTAATTTTTGTAACTTATAAATTTTTAGAATGTCTTTATAAATTATTGAGTTTTTTATAATTTATTTTATATTATTTATGACTGTAGTTACATAAATTTATGTAAAATTTTAGCCTGCTCCCAAAATAAACATCTAGTTCCGCCACTGCCTCTAGCATGGCTGAGTTTTGGGATCTAAGAGATGATCTACAGCTAGCTTCTAATTTAGAACTAGCTTCTAATTGTACGGATTTATAAGAAAATTAGAATTTGGATAATATATGTATATACTTGGACCACATTTGACAGCAATGCATGTATTAATTACACGTTCCACAATTGCATGAGTCACCAATATTAACGTGCCTAATGTATGGTGGAAACTTTTTCATATAGTGAGATTCATCAAATAAATATAAATATAATAATAAGTTTCATATCCCAATAAATTATAAATGTTCATTTTCTCCAATGCACACAATATTCATCATCATTGGCCCATACAAGCCCACAATAGGCACTTCCCTTAGACATCAATTTGTAATTCGGGTTAGTTAGTGTTTTTTTTTGGCTTACAATATGTTCCTCAAGTTATTTAGAGCTGAAAATAAAATACTTTTTGAGTTCATAACAAAGCAAATGCTCCTTTTTGAAATATCTTAAAAACAATTCATCGCATTTTCTGCATTAGACAAGGCATAGTAATATGAGGAATGGTGTAGGGTCCTTCTAATATACCTTGAGCAATCCATCTATATGCTGCTTCAGTTAAATGCACACCATCCCAGTTAATATAGTGATAAGGATTATCACAAGCGATCCTCACTGAGGATCCACATAGTGCTGACATATTGTAATTGAAAGAGCCTCCACCTCCACAGCAACTTTTCAGAGCTGATCCTGTAAACCCTGCCATGGAAGTTGGAATGAAGTAAATCAGTAAAACATACCCAATCTCACTACATATTGACTATATTGAGAGGCCTAGACAATCTTCCTTAAGCATCAACCCCTTCACCACTTAGTTGAAGATGCTTATATATCATTTAAAAAACCAACCAAAATAAAAGTTTAAGCTAGCTAATAGCTATTTAGTGAGGCTCATGAATGGTTCTGATATCTCTTAACACATAATAGAAGCATAAATTAAGGGAATAGAACTACCAAATTGGTCTGGATCCTGATATAAAGGAAATGCAGCATTGTAATAATCCGCATAGATGATATTGGTGTGTGGATGGAGCTCTCTGAGTTGATGTAGTGCAAGTTGAAGCTGCTCATTGTGATATTCAGAAAACTTGTTCAACCACTTAATGCAACCTGCTTGGTCATATTCCTTCTCATCTATAGTCGTATAAATTGTTAAATACGTTGAAGAGCACCCAATAGGCAGATACCCAGGAACCACAATCGTTACAGCCCCTAAATCAATCAACTCCTACAAGACAACAATGAAAAATACTCTGTTCAGAAAGTACTGTCACTGCCCCCTCTGTTTAAAATTTAGACTGCCCAAGTTAATTCATTACAAATAATCTAGTAGATGCACAAAAGACAGTACATCTATAAATTCATGCCAAAGTGTCTGCATTATATGAAGTCCATCAGGTTGAGAACAAAACCTAAATTATCCATTTGAAGGTCGAAATTTTTTGGTAAAAATTTTCCATGACATTAGCAGTTAATTTATATTCATACAGTCTCAAAGGCAATGGAGTGTATCACTTCTAACAAAAAAATTATCAACTCAAGTGTGTTATTTCTTAAACTGCCTAAGTTCGTCAGATGATTTGTCAGTTCTTTGATTAAGAAAAGAAGTTGCAAAATAGAAATAAGAGTTGAGTGGAGTCTAATTCTCATACAAAACTTGCCAATTGTGTGAGGATTGACAACACTTTTTTACACTCTTTGCAAAGTAAAATTAATGTACGGGGAAAGAGAGAGTCACCTGAAATTAGCCAAATTAATTTCTTAATAAATTCTCACCTTGATGCCCGAAGTGATAGCACCAACTACTTGGGGTACATATGTCATGATCTCTTCTACACTCTTTGATTGAAGGAATAAAGGATAATTATAATCATTACCCCCAATCTCGCCAAAAAAAATTAAAGAGCTTCCAAGAATACTTTTCAATCCTGCAGAAGCTAAAGGAGCAGTTGTTAGGAATTATATGAAATTTCCCTTCAATCTATTAATGAGTTATAGTAAAAACAACAAAGAACATTCATACAAATATAAATAGAAGAAAAAAAAAAAATAAACATCAATAAAGTGGTTCGGCCCATTGCCTACATTCACGGGCAAGAAAAGAATTTATTAATATTCCAAAAAATATTACATAGAAAGAGTACACACAATACATAGTTTTCTGACTCACTCAAGCCATATCTTTACTAATATCTCTTGTACCCCTATCCCTGAGGGGCTCACAAATATTAGATCTATCTCTTTCTCATACCTACAACTCTCACAAGCTTACATATTTATACGACTTGCCCAACAAGCAAACTTTTTCTCCGATTTATGAAAACCCTACAATCATCTATGAGACTTACTTACCCAGGTAAATCTAATTAGGAAATCCCATTAACATCAAATTAGTTATTTCTTTCCCATCAAGAATAAACTAATAAATCCCATTAACATATAATTAGTTCTTTCTTACTTACCAAGAATAAACTAATTAAGAAACTGCCAAATAAAGATTTGGGTCAAAATCTCTACTGCGGCAAGTAAAAAATTCTGAGAATTAAAAATTACAATCTCTACAGCACAGTTGTAGGAGTATGCCAACAGCAGTCCCAATTTGTAAACCCATTTTAGTCCGGAGATTTGGATTCTTCAATAATAGAACCAAAGCTCCAATGTTCGCCTTTTCTTAAGCCACAAAAGTCCTAATGTAGCTTCTAATACCATTTTCTGTTCCTATTTTACCCATGAACTCACTCTTAATTGTTATCTGCTCATTTCATAGTGACAAATGCATCCTAAGAAAACAAAATGACCAAAAAGAATATAATTTACCAACCACAATTTAAACAAAAAGGAGACTTACTTGAAGAAGAATTCCACAAAGATGGCAACAATTCCTTGAACCAATCAAGCTGAATTCTCAGAGAATCGTTGGTAATAACATTATGAATTCCATTTTTATCAAAGAATTCAATTCCCAAAGCTGTGCTTCCTGCAACCGCAAAATTCACTCCCCGCTCTACATTTGCATCTTTTAATTTCCCATTTTTTATTCCCAGATATGGTTTCAACAATGGGATTCCAAAATACTCAGCTGCCCAAATCCAAATACATATTATATTTTTTTAATTTTGTAATACAAATCTATTGGAAATAAATGGGTAAAGTAATTGAATTGGTACCTACGAAGTCAATGACCAGGCGGCCATCGGAGCATCGTCCGGTAGGGTACTGAAAATAGGTCTCTCCGAAGGGATGGAGGAAGCAATTGTTGGTCGGGTCTTGGGAGCTATAATATAAATTACCAGTATCAGCGAGCGAATCTCCGAAGCTGAAGATTGATGTGTAGCATCCCATAGTAGCCTTGGGAATGGTCACTACAAGTACTACGAGAAACACTTCAATCCATTGTTGTTGCAGTGACCAAAGAAAACAAGGACAAGCTGCCATGGAAAGATGATAAGCTTCTCTCTCTTTTTTTTTTTTTTCTCGATTCCTCGAGTCCATTTGAACTTGTGGCTTGTAACTTGTGTTCTATGCCAAGCCACGTTGTGACTTAAATGAATTTGTATCTCCACCAAAAAAAAAAAAAAATCATAAATTTCCTTACAACACATTTGCTGTTCTAGACCATAACAGATATGGGGAAAGTTTATTTTAATTAATGTACTTGTTTGTAGATGATAGAAGAAAAACATGATTCAAATTTAAGACTTATTATTTTAAAAATATGTCAGTTTGTCTAAAATTTAAAATTTTTAATGAAAAAATACATTTAATATATTTTTTTTAATTGTAAAAACAGAGATTAATTCTTAGGCGCAACCAAAAACAAGACAAGTTAGATAGTTAATCAAGTAGATATTACAGTATCAAAGTATTTTTTAATTTTTGGAGAAAAAAATAAATTGACTGTTAGAAGTTTAGAACCATAGCATTAGATTCTTTTACATAAGTAGTTGGAATACTTCCATCATTCCAAGCAAATTTCATGTACATGGCAATTGTATTTATTTTCTTGATAAACATACCACGAATGCAAGGCTGGCCCATCTAATGCATCATGCCCAGAAGTCACGTGAGAGACTCTTATTTATTTATTTATGAATTTGTAGTACTATTTGTTTCTTTTCATACCCAAATTCATATCATTTTATTTAATACAAGTATGATTTAAAGACGATTTTGTCATGCTCAAAATTTATGTTCACAAATATGTTATAAGGCTAATGTATCAATAATAATATGATATAATATTGAATTATAGTCATTAAGATTATTATAATAAAGAATTATCAATTAACTAAAGATTATGCCCTCTAATTCTTATAGGATCATGAATAATAGGGTATGAGAGACTGACACTAACATTTATTATGAAATTAAGTTATAATAACCAAAATATAACACAATATACATTTTTAAATTAAATTGAGAGCATGTGTAATGCTAAAATCATGAGTGCCATTGTAATATGCTGATGCTAGTGACTAACATGATCTTATGTTCTAATTATGATTAAGGAATAATAAATATTTTTAATTAAATAACTAACATTATGCGTCCAAATTTTAAGATCGTGAATGACAAACTATAAAACTCAAACTTATAATCTAACTATACTCTCTGTTCTAATCATATGAAAGAAATATAGTAATTAATAATTAGTGAAGTTAAATGTAATGAGTTTTAATTTTGAGATCATATATAATAATTACGAGACTAATTATGTTCCATGTCTGATAATTCGACATGACTTGATGGCCTAATCATGAGAAAATAATATAATATTTTTTTTTGAATTGGTTGTTAGTTTAATTGATTAAAAAAAAATTCAACTTGACAAAAAATATATATTCTATTTGAAAAAATGAAAATTTTGAATTAGAGTAGATGAACACAAGACAAAAAAAAATAAAAAAAAATTCAAGAAATAAACTTAGAAAATAAATTATATACTATAAAGTAGAAGTTCATAATCTTTATTTTTTGTTGTTGTTCAATTCCATTCAAAAAAATTATATTATAAATGAAATCCATAAATAAAATTGGGAAAATAAAATATATGTTGTAAGTTAAAGAAAAAAATTAATGGATAAACTATGTGACAGGAAATACTGGACACTTAAATAAGAAAAATAATGAAATGGTGATTATTAAATTAAGATATTGCTTGATAATTAAATATTTTGTTTTTAGCCAAATAAATAGGCCATCTGCAAGGTGAAGTTTAACTTATTTGGTTAAGATAGAGATACTGATCATGAAATCTCATATTCGAGTCACTTCATTATTTTTTTTTGTTGCCACGTGTTTTTTATTTTTTTTGTATACTGTCGTGTTTACCAAAATAATGCACTTCAACCAAAACTTTTGTTAAGTCTCATTGCCAATATTTTTGTTGAAAGAGGAGTAAAATGAGGTAAGATATAATTTTGAGTTCTTATCAATTGGTAATTAGGTACTTGGTATTGCAAGTGGAAAAGTGAAAGACTAGATACCAAGTGATGTTCCAAGATATTCATATCACATCCATTCACAATTATGAGTATAAATAAATAATAATAATATATATATATATATATATTTATATAAATGCAATCATTTATACTCATCATTTCATACATGAACTCATTTCACATAAATGAGTATATAGATTATCCAAAAGGATATATAGATGAAGACTTTAGTCCAACTGGGTGGAGTTACTCTCAAGCTAGGGTTTGAAATCCTTTCATAGTTAGTCCGCCATCAATAGCAATAGCCTGCCCAGTGATGTAAGAAGCAGCAGGTAGGCAAAGTGATTAAATTTGATGAAAGACTAAAGTGTTTCCAAGTTAAGAAGTTATAATTCATTAGAACCTGATTGTTTGAATTGAGTGTGATTGGGAGCCTGTTTTACAGGAACTCAGTAAGTCTTAAGTGAAGTGCATTCAAACCTTGCCTATTTTCTGAATATATGTCTGAGTTGACTAACACACATGCATTCTCATACTGTCTATAAGCATACAATGCATATTATATATGAGATGTGTTTTGTCTTCTAAATCAGCCAATGCTTCAGTCTCTAAAGAACTTCAGGAATCACATCCCGAAATGAGGTTCGCTATTCTATCAATCTGATTATCTGATATAACAATGCAGAACGTCCCCCATGACAACGAGAAAACAATCACTTAAGAACATTTTGTTTAACACAAATGGAAACCACAAGTCTCAACAGAGCACAGGTGCTGATCATGAACTGCATAATGAACAATGTGCTGGGAACTAGACGGTGGAAATGACAAGGAAAGATCTGTGGCTGCTCATTTCTTCAATCCATGATGCAATATCAGTTAAATGACCAAATTATTTTCCAAAGGACTGGAGGATAGGTCAGTGGACATTTCAGTTTATCAGCTTTACTTTTGAAAAGGAAAGCAGCAAAAGTAGGAGGCAACTATGCAAGAGAAATACACGTTCTATAAGTGGTGTTCTGGTTGAGTCAGGTGCAATACAATTGCTCCTTATATTGTCTTTTGCCCATTCACAAGCCAGATTCTTCATACTGTAATGTATGACATTGTTGAACAATTAAGTAGTTCAAATGAATTTATGACAATTTCCCAATGTTTATCTTATGAGAAAGGTGGTAAAGCCACAAACAAAGAACAAACTAGACAGAGACCATCTGTAGGCCTGGAAATGCCTAGAACATCATCATAAAGCAAGTCTGTAAGATCCCCTCCATGGAAGCTGGACCAGATGAAATAATTACATATGAAATGGAAAACATTAAGGATGATTTATGAGTATGGAAAATCATAATGTTAGTGACATAGCCTATGCAACACTATGATATATCTGTATTTATGCATCAACTCAGATGTGGGCTAATCTGACAAACTCTTGTAATTGATAGAAGGAACAAACTATTTCCACTTTGATTAATTTAATTGTTAGCTTTTAAGGGACTGACAAGGATATTATGCTTGCCACTGAAGACAGAAGCCACTCCCTCAATGAGCTTGAGACCTCACATCCCATACCGACACGGTAAAAGCAAAGCCCTCTAATACTTCGTCATTCCTTTAAACACTTAGTGAGCTCTGCTTCATTTCTGGAACAAGTGAGCACAGTAGCACCAAATTCAGCTAAATCCTCCACTATGGCATGCCTAAACACAGTTGATAAACAGCAAAGCCCTCTTATACTTTGTCATTCCTTTAAACACGTAGTGAGCTCTGCTTCATTTCTAGAACAAGTGAGCACAGTAGCACCAAATTCAGCTAAATCCTCCACTTTGGCATGCCTAAACACAGTTGATAAAGAAAGATCCAATGTGAATTTTATTGTTTTTATTTGAACTTTGAAGAAAAGAAATCTGAGATTCAACAAGACAAAATACACCTTTTCTTCTGGGATACTTCGTCCAGTACCTGTTGCGGAAACAATTTGTCAAAATCTGATTCTTTTGTATGCACCCACTTGCCAACTTTTGAATTGATTGTGAGCCAGCATCTTCCTCTCATGTGGGTAGACTTCGTCTTCTGGAATCCACTTGAACAAATTGCTCCTGCTAATGGTATTTGTCTGAGAAATGCTATTTTTATTTTAAGTTGACGAAGTAAAACTAGTTAAAACTTGATGAGATGAATCCTACCAAATCTATATTTCACAAAATGGATTGTCTTATTCATAGTAAATTAGGAATTTAGTTTTAGTTGTGATAAAATTGTATAGGATCCTTAGTCCAAGATAAGTTTTACAGAAATACTAATAAGATTCCATGCGATTGTACATGCAATGAGCAAGTGAAGAAAACTGCTGGGAAACAAACCAGTAATTAGACATTTTATTAAGTCTCATCTTCACAATATTTTAGTTAAAAGAGGAGTGAAACTGAAGAGAAAGATAAATGTTTTACTAATTCTGATCAAGTGGGACATGGTAATGAAAGTGAAAAAAAGTAAGAATAAATTTTAGGAGGTCCCAAGAAGAGTGGCTTGATTTTACCACAAAACAATTTCATAGATAAACTCACTTCACACATGAATGTATATGATTCTCCAAAAGCAGAGCATGAATCATGGATAAAGAACAAGTTTCATTCATGCTCTGCTTTCAAAGTTTAAAACCATGTTGACAGCCATGATTAACAATTGTAATCCATAGAAAAATAACATTAAACAAACGGATCACCTGGAGACTACAAATGAACAGGAAATGCTTAGTCTAAGACTTGAACATTTGAGGAAAATCGAACATATGAAAACAAGGAGAATCTTTATGCAGGAGAGATATAGCCTATAGAAGTGGAAAAATTCAGTTAGGTTATTCTCATGCTTGGTTGAAACCCATTCACTGTAAGTCCTCCATCAACAGAAATAACCTGCCCAGTTATGTAAGAAGAAGCAGGGAGGCAAAGGAAAGCCACCAAGGATGACACTTCTTGTGCTTCTGCAATACGATTTAGAGGGATTCGAGCAGCAGCTGTTGGGAAAAGAAAACAATTAGGAAGAACATTAGAAATAGATAAATTTGTTAGTATATTCATCATATAATCATTGGATAAATTTGATTATATAAATTCGGCCAATCCACTTTTATCTATATGATACATGCAATGCAATGGGAACGGGAATGGGAATGAGAATGTTACTTATCCCAGAACGTGGTACGATAGAGATAGACTTATCCGCATTGCTCAGTTGAAAACTTGGAATGAAGTACGTTGATAATTCGGAACACAAATATTTTTTAGTACCACATATGTATTAATTTCATATATATACAATTAAATTTAGATAATTAAACATATAAGCATAATAGATTTTGAAAATGTGGGTGTCTACTACTACTCTCCATCCTGTAGAAAATCAGAAACAACAACATGGCTGCAGAAGGAAAAGATTTGCAATTTATAAAAAAAATAAAATTATTGTGGATTGTCTAGATAAATATTTTTCTTGTTGATTTATGATTTCTTTTTTTCTTTTTTTTTTTGCTTCTGTCTTTAATTTTAATGATAGAAACACTGAAAATAGCATTTCAGGTTAGGGATCCTCGTTTGGGATCGAAGAATCCAGTTCTTAAGTTGATACCTAAATAGGGATCTCTGGTAACTATGGATACAATTGCTCCCTTTTGCATGGTTCAAGTAGAGCTTGTACCATGCACTAACTTTAGGAGAAGTAGATAAATTGAGTATCAGTATATCAACATTTTCAATCAGCTTAAACTTTTGGAGCAACTAATTTTCAATATAGTGCCAAAGCAGAAGATCCTGCAATCAAAACCAGTATGCTCCTTAATAATTCAACACTAACAATGAATTATCCACATGGAAGGACCACTAATATAAGAGGGGTTCACACCTGAAAGGGCTGTTGTAAGAGGTAAAATTAACTGAAAACCACTCTCGATCATCTTAAGCTTTTTTATTAACTTGTTAGTTTCTTATTAGTACTTATTCAATATACATTGCTGTGACTGGACTATAGTGGCTCAATCTATGATCAATATGACATTCATTTCACAAGAGGTTCCTATATATAGGTTTCAGAAAAGAACCCGCAGAAACTGATTTGAGTTATAGTTTTCAAGCCTCAAGGTAAATGAAGTCATCTTATTTGTAGGGTTTGAAAAGCCATTTAAATTTTAGTCAAGCTGTTCTGCTAATAGGCAAATACAGATCTAGATAAAAGTACCTACAAGAGCATAAGAGGATTGTTACTTTGATTTGGAATTTAAGATGTATGAGTCACATAATTGTGACCCTTATTCCAATATAAAGCCCAAAGTTCCTAATTAAACTCGAGTATATGGAATGAGTAATTATGCCAATAACAGAATCAATTAATAGTTGAGAGAACGATAATAAGATAAGTAAAATATTATTACTTTTGAGATTTAACTATCTCATTAAGGGAATTTATCTTCAGAAAAATGTTCAATGTAATGTAATGAAAAAGAAACTACTATTTTGGTATATAAGTATTGCAGATTTACATACAGAGAACTTATTTGCTAAAGTGAAATTCTTTCAAAAGCAGAGAGCCATGTCAGTGGAAGGCATTGAATAATACCATCCATTGTCTCATATTGGACAGTACAGTATTTTCGGAGTTAAGAAGGGAACTTCATTAGGAGAATATAGTCTGAGTCGGATCCTCTTATGTAGGAAGTCTAAAGAGAAATGCATTCCTTATTTCTAGCCTATTTTCACATTAATAAGTTGGTCACTTTCTAAATCTATGTTTAATTTGTTAGTGACCACACATATGCAAAGCTCAAAATGCCCTGTAAGCAAGCCAAACATATAATGAATCTGTCTGAGAAAAAGAAAATCTACCTGTTAGGTTTTTCTAACTGTTTTATCTTCTAAATCAGCTGATGTTTCATTCTTTCATTGACTTAAGTGAAGCACAAACCATTCACATTAAAAGACACCGTGATAGAGAAAATGGGGTCAATTGCATAATGAACAATTTGTATTTTTAAGCATTAATGTTGTTCGTGAGGAACTGGTTGGTGGAAGTGACAAGCAGGGGAAAGCTTTCTGCGATAATTGGATCAACCAATGACCAATATCTGTTCACTGGTCAAACTATTTTCCAAGGGATTGGGGGATTGTTTATAAGTTTACTACTAAAGCCTCTGGCAGAAACTAGTAAACAGGAAGGCAATAAAACAAACAAAAGTAGAAGTGGAATGCAAGAGAATTACATGTTCTACAATCGGGGTTCTGGTAGTGCCACGGGCAACACAATTGATCCTTATATTGTCTTTGGCCCATTCACAAGCCAGATTCTTCGTAAGATGATTGATTGCAGCTGAAAACGGCAAGAGGAAGAAATCTTTTTAAGCCACTTTGTCCAAACTAACATATAAAATACAAACACACTTATGCAAAAGAAAACACCTAGTGATTATCACCATAATATACCTTTCCTTGCTGCATAAGGGGATCCAGTACCTAAGCTCACCAAGCTTGCCATAGAGGAAATGAACACAATGCTTCCCTGTTCAGATGCTTTCAGAAGAGGATGCGCAAGTTGGCAAAGATGGAATGCAGAATCAAAATTAGTATTCATCAGTTCAGAAAATTCTTCGGCAGTGTAAATTGTTGGCTTCCTAAAGTTTGTACCAACATTTTTTACCTGAAGAAGATCAAGCACTATCCTCATTTCAAGAACCTGATAGTATTAACATTTTGATTGGAGCTTGATTTGATTTAATTCACTAATATCATAAAGTACCATTTAACTTTATAGAAGCATTGAGCAGCTCAAGTGAACGATGCTTAAAATTTTGCCAACAAACTAAATGTATTTAATGGGACGTTTTTAAGGATGATTCGTATGGCACTTCAATGACCGCACAACTGAAATTTATATTTCTTAGATGACGAGGAACCTTAATGAGTAAACCCGGAAGCTGGGACCCCTTAATCCCTATATCCAACTCCGGATCGGCAGACAAAATTTATGTTGAAGTAGGTATACCTACTTATCATCTGAGGAGGGTAATGAGGAGGCCTTGAAGGATAAAAAAGGGCAAGTGATCATGATCTTAATAGTATATAGATTGTGCAGCTTTATGCTATAACTGTATATATATAATCAAATTGGATGTTGGGTAATCTAACAAACTCTGTAGTTAATAGAAGGAACAAACTATTTTCACTTTGACTAAGCTAGCTATATATTAAGGACCTTGTAAGGATGTTAAGCTTGCCATTGAAGACAGAAGCTACTCCCTCAATGAACTTCTCTCTTTGGATTTGAAACCTCACATCACACAATGACCCAGTAACGGCAAAGCCTTCACTCTGCCATTCCTGTAAACACTTGGTGAGCTCTGTTTCATTTCTAGAACAAGTATGAACTGTAGCACCAACCCAGCTAAATCCTCCACAATGGCATGCCTAAACACAATTAGAGCAAAAAGATCCATGTAAATGTTTTTGTTTTCCTTTTAAGAAAAGAAGAAGTTTCAAATTCAACAAGACAAAAGTAGTAATGGACAAGTGCCACCGGTGACACGAGCAGTCATTCCCTTGAGAGACCATCTTGGACGACTGCAACTGCCACTGCTATTTGCCTCTGCCATTTGTCCAGTAACTGAAGGGAAGGACTTGGATCTTACTTTTAGAACTCAAAAAGTCAATATCATTCTCATGCGAGTTTCCGAAACAGTACACCTCCTAGTCCTACTCTGGGTGGATATTTCTGTCACTGGACCCACGACCAATCGAGTCAAATAAAATTATACAAAGCTAACTTATATCTACTGCCATATTAATTCTAGTGTACTAGTGTTCATGAATTGGTTGAGTTGGCATGATGACTTAAAGATGTACTCTTTTTGTTTTTGTTTAACATGAGGTTCAACAAAATTTCAACATGACTTATTATTTGAATTAAGTCTTATAAATAATATGTATTTTTTTATTTGATTTGTTTTGAGACAGGAAACAAAACCTTCATAAATTTTTTAGTTCTGATATAAATAATATGTTTTTTATTAGATCAAAAAGATAATTAATCGAATTACATATAAACTGATCAAAAATTTCTGATTAAATGTGGAATTTCTATTCATTGTTGTAGATATCCTCCTCACTAGTGTATTATAAATATTAGGTATTAAATCCATAGTCTTCAGTAAAATTTTTAGTCCCGATATAAATAATATATTTTTTGTTAAATAGAAAACATAATAGAATTGCACATAAAACCGACGTACACATCTAGCTACTAAATAAAAAAAAAATGAATTGTATTGAGAAAGAATTTCTGATTAACTGTAGAACTTCCATCCATTGTTGTAGATGTCCTCCTTACTAGTGTATTATAAATATTAAGAACTAAATCCATAGAGAAAAAAAATTTCCAGATGTTAAATCTTAATGACCAACCAATAAGAGTTGGGTGCAGCAGTAAGTGAGTTTCATTCTCAATTTAAAAACACAAGTTTAAATGTTGGAGTAGATAATTATTGAGAGGGTAATCATAATCATGTCAGAGAGCCACAACAATGTTGATGAAAAAATCTGAAAAACCGAAAAAGATACAAAATCTTAAAGTCATTTACTTGACACTAGTTGTGTCTTATAAATTTCTTATTTACTGAGATGATTGCCAAATGATAATATTCTCAAATTTTAATTGTATCAATTTATTATTAACTCACTAATAAAAACAAGTAAATCTGCTACCTACTATCAAAGAAAAGAAAAATAGTCACAATAATCTTATTATGTGTGAATAATTATTGCCTTCAATTTATCATTAATATCCTAACAGCACTAACTTAGTTAAAAGAAAAACACTTTAGTATTATTATTATTTTGGTCTTTTATGATTATCTTAATTTCCATTTCAGTCCTTCAATTTTTTTTTTTGGATAAATTTTAACCTCTAAAATGTAGAATTTTTCAATCAAAGCTGCTATTTTCTTTTCTGTTTCTTTTTGTTTCCATAAATAAAAAATAATATTATTTGAAAATTTCAAAGGTTGTTGCTTTACACCACTCCCAAATTCTTTTGGAGTATCTCATCAAAGAGGTTATGAAAGTAAAATTTTTACAAATTCTCTAATTTCGATTGATCTACTTTTAACCAAATCGAAAAAATAATTAATCGAGATGCTCGTAAACATATCCGATCACACATTCTCTCTAAAAAAAAACATTTATGGATGTACTAACTATTCAATTCCCCACAAACGCATTGAATAGTCTCTCTCCTTTTGTTGCATAATAATTTTAGTGTTTTTTTCTTTAAAGCACTTTATTCAGTTTGAATTTATTCATTTTGTAATTAGAGGTGGAATTCAAACTAAATTATTCGAATTCAAATTCGAATCCGAATAATGCAATTCGAAAAATAATTTGAAATGGTTTTGAATTCGAATTAATATTCGAAATAATATATATCTTTTTTATTAAATATTTAAATAAAAATATTTTTTTATTTTTACCTAAATACCTTTCAAAAATGGAATATTTTTAAATTTTAATTCAAATTCAAATTTGGATTGAAATTTAAAATTTTATTCGAATTCGAATATTCGAAATTACATTCGAATTCAGATTTCAATTTAGATTCGAATTCTAATGTAGAAATTTGAATCCGAATTCAAATAGTACACTACCCTAAATTATTCGATTTAAATTTTAGTTCTATTTGTAATTGTTACTAAGCAATATTATTCAAATGCTTTAATTTCTTTTATTCTGGGACTCTATTTAAGGTTGAATCAGGCAATTTTAGCCAAGAATTTGTCCAGAGTGTAAATCAATTGACATGTCATATGGAGACAAATTATCGTGTGTGAGCCAAACTTTAATCATAAATGACTTCAGGATACAAAGCATACACAAAAAAATCATCTAACTAAAAAGGATAAGCTAATAGGTGACGTCATAAATGCTTTTGGTCGTTTACAAGTCTCGCACATACAATTTTATTAGCTTATCACAGTAGAGAATACGCATATTATTCTTATCCATTGTGTTGAATAAAAATTAATTATGAGAATGTGTAATAACAAGAATCAAAATCTCATCTTTTGGTCATAAAAACTGTTGCCGTATCAAAATATTCTTTCACTCAAAAATTGCTAGGCGAGGCTCCAGAAATAAGTTTTGATGTTACAAAAGTTTACAACATTACAAAATTATAACGATGAACGTTTAAACCAGATTCATTGTTTTGTAATTTGTGAACGAATGTTAATGGCCAAGATGAGCAATAGTACTCCAAATAAAATAACATGAAAGCAAGTATGTGATAAGCACCTGAAACCCATGAAAACAAGGATAATCTTTCTGTAGGATAGATAACCCACAAAAATGGCAAATTCAGTTATGTTATTCTCATGCTTGGTTGAAAGCCATTAACAGTTAATCCTCCATCAACAGAAATAACTTGTCCAGTGATGTAAGAAGACACGAGCAGGCAAAGGAATGCCACCAAAGATGAGACTTCATGTCCTTCTGCAATGCACTGAAGAGGTGGTTGAGAGAGTATTTCATCCACAAACAGAAAGAAAAATTACTACGAGAAAGGAAAACGATCAGCAACTACATTATGAAGAATGTCCCCAAACAGAAAGAAAAGAAAAACATTGCAGAAGTAGATGAAGAAGGGATGATATGGATTTGTAGGATAGCTCAATATATATCAAAATGGTATAACGTCTTAAATGTTCATAAGTAAAGTCATTATGCATAAAAGGTAAAATATTCAATATCAACTGGTTTTTGGTCATATGTATATCTTCAGTGCTCACATAATATGTTTAAACCATGACTTCTCCAATGGGAGGCTCATCATATCATATGTGCGATAATAGTAACCATTTTGACAAGCATGTTGCAAGTGAACAGTAATGCACCTGAACGTTTTAATTTTGAAGGACATTTGCATAAACAAGAACGCAATCCCTTGGAGACAATGCTTTCCCTTTGCAGATATAGCATTATACCCAAAACAAAATTACAAACAGATATCCCCTCTCTAGTAAAATGACGCAATGAAGCAAATTAATAATTGGTTTCAAAATAATAATAATGGCTAGAAGAAGACTAATTTTCCATTGAAACAATCAGATGGACTTAGAAGAGACATAACGAAGCTCAGTCACCCATAGAATCAGATGGCCAATTTTTTTAATCAGACTAACTGTTACTTCGACTTCGTCATGATCAGGATGCACTGGGGCATGGGGAGAGAGGTGGAACTAAAATTAGCATATTATGATTCAATAATGTTGGATTTGATTGGTAGAGATAACAAGATGAAAACAGTACTAAAATTAGTTCTATCTCAATGTCGAGGCCTCAAACACAACCTAAAGCAACTTAAACAAACAAAAGAATAATGGAAGAGCATTACGTGTTCTACAAGTGAGGTTCTCGCATACCATGGTGCAACACAGTTGCTCCTTATATTGTCTTTTGCCCATTCACAAGCCAAATTCTATGCAAACTGGTTGATTGTAGCTGAAAATACAGCACTGAGAACCCTTTGACCATATCATTCACAAAAATTTGTAATTTATAATATTTAAGACTCCTAAAAACGACAGTAACTCACCTTTACTTGCTGCATAAATGGTTCCAGAACCGATACCTACCACACCTGGCAAAGAGGAAATGAACACAATGCTTCCCCTTCCGGATGCTTTTGAAAGAGGATACGCAAGTTGGCACAGATGGTATATATGTAGACTCCAGATTAGTATTCATCAGTTTTGTATATTCTTCAGCAGCAAACTCAATCGCTGGCTTCCTGACGTTTGTCCCAACATTATTTACCTAGGCCCAGAAAATCACACACATAACTCACCCAATTTCAAATAACAAGAAACTCTGCACACGTTAGAGTTTGTGGTAGGAAGATCAAAACTTCCTTGAAAATCCATTCATAATGATTCCTAAATGATACTCCTTTTCCGGCTACAATGAACTCCAGACTAATTAGCAGATGGATATATTAGTGCAGTTTTAATATAAACTAGAAATGCTGAACTGGCCTAATTAACTCATCTGAAGCATCAGCAGAATGGTCTTAGCTAGGCAAAATGCTTAACTCCTTGAAAATTAAGTGTCTATACACTGTAATAAGCTGAAGGACAAACACATGCACCAGAACTTTGATGGCATTCACTTGTCCTTCTTATGAGAAAGTAAATCGTAATGATAGCATGCCACTCAATCCAGCATCCTGAACCCAAGTTTGAATCATGGTATATGTGAGATAAAACAGTAATTTCTTTAATAAGTGTTTGCATGCCACTGCAATTAAGAAGTCAGCATTTCAGGGCATAACTGCTCCATATCTGAAATGTCAACACACACAAAAAAGCAAACCATCAGCAGTTGACCATCAAATGATTATTACTCACCCGTTTCTCAGGTCCACTTAAGAACTTCAATAATATAAAGGAACTGGTAAAAATGTCTATCTCATGTTCAAGCACACGCATTGTAAACCAGAGTCAATTCCAATTCAAATCAAATTCCTATATAAGCAACAAGACCCATAAAACCACTTCCACAATGTAAGTAAAATCTGTAGCTCCTTTCAAAATTTGGTTCTGGGTTCAGAGGGAACAACAACCCTAAAGCTTATTTCACCATATTACGACCATTAAGTTTCAAATTGTAATCACAGTCTATGACATTTTTTTTTTTATTTTTTATTACTGCAACCACAAACATATCTAAAAAACAAGGAAAAATTACAAATTCAATTGCAAGGAAGAAATAAAGAAAAAAGAAAACGCATGTGCTCTTTTAATTAATAATATCCTACATCCTATGTTAAGGGACTTACAAGTATGTTAAGCTTGCCATTGAAGACAGAAGTCATTTCCTCAATGAGATTCTCTCTCTGGGCTCGAGAAGACACATCACACACAGACCCAGTAACGCAAAGCCCTTAGCTTGCCATTCCTTTAAGCACTTAGTCTGCTCTTGTTCGATCCTAGAACAGGTGCATACAGAAGCTCCAAATTCAGCTAGTTCCTCTACCACGGCATGCCTAGACACAAATTCGATCATCTATCAAAATTCAAAAGGGTCCCTTAAAACTTACGCTTTGCGATGCGTAGCCTAACACCATGGATCATAAATGAGAAACGTAAATGAATGAGATTTATACAAAAAGAAATAGCCAATTCCACAAGTTCCACTGGTGACAAGAGCGTTCATTCCTTTCAGAGACCATCTCGAGCTTCTGCTCTCTGCTCTATGCCATATCTCTTGCTCCCCGTGCTATTGAATGAGGGAGAAAATACGAGAGCCTTTATTTCCCTTTTTTACTAAAGAACGAGACCGTTTAGGGATCTGCATTTTATTTTAAAAGAATTTCTTGCTTTTCTTCTTTTCTTTTGTTGTTGGACGCAAGTCCAAGCTTGAGCACACCAGATATGAAGTTACGTCGAGTGTGATCACTTCTGACAACATCAGATAAATGCATTAGGTTTCAACCTTCAATGATTAACTTAAAAAGATTTTTTTTGGTAGAATGTATAAGATTGTATAGTATATCAGTATATTATGTTATATAGTTTTACGGTTATTATATTATTATTCTATTCTTTTTCTTCCAGTTGTATAACTTTACACTATCAAAAGAGAGAATCAATAGTGTAAGTCATACTATCTTGTTGCTACCAAACACTGTATGAGAGCCAACTGGATAATCTTATACTATCCTATTATTTTTATAAGATGCACCAAAGGGCCCTTAAAAATGTCTACAAAATGATATATTTTTTCTGGATTAGGGATGTCTAATGTTGGGACTACTCTAAGTTTGTTTGGTAAACCGGATAAGAAAAGTCGAGTAAATTTTTTCTATATTATCCCGTTTAATTAGCTATCTAGTGTATTCCGAACAAAAAAAAGAAAATCAAAATGGAATTTCAATCTTGTTGGACTAAGATTATTCTGTATTAGATAAAGGAACAATAAATTAACATAAAAATTTCTAAATTGCCCCAATCCAATTCTCTTTCTCTGAGACTCTCTTTGGCTATTGAAAACTCTTTTTGCTTTTTGGTCAAAATTTCCCCCAAACCTAATTAAATTACTCTTTCTCCACCAAATTGATATAATTGAATGATGGCCTGTAAAATAAGAAATTCATGTTTCTAAGTTTTAGCTATATTGGAAACACCAATTCTATACGTACAGGCACACAAATACATGCATGTTCCTAAGCTGAAAAATGTCAAACGATATAGCTGCTATCCTGCTAGACCTGGGAAGTGGTAACTGCTGATCAATCAAAACTAGAAAACTACATCAAGAAAGGCAGAAATAAACTCAATCTAAATGTCAAAAACACCCCCAAAAAAAGCCACAAAAAGTAGAGAACATTTTCTCATTTCCCATCTGATCAATTCCCATAATGAAACAATCGAAGAACACACAGAAACACAAACATCATGCCCATGTGCGATATCTCTGCATTTTAAACCTCATACACAGCCAGAACTCAGGCCTTCTGCTACTACTAACTGATCTAACTATTGCATTAATGAAAATTAAAAGCATCCATTTGAACCCAAATTTGCTACTTCTCTATGTAATATGTATGTGCAGCAATTATTCTGTTTAACGAAAAAGCAATGTCTCATCAAATTTCCTTACAAAGACACTTTAACCACAGCTCGCTGTGTATTCTGGATGATCAGTCGGTGTCTTTCATAATAACACACAAGGGTGGCTACTGGCTACCACTGTTTATTACTATAAGAAAACAGGGTATTGGGCTATGAAACGTTGAAAATTTGAACAAATTCAGGCTTAATCTAGCTACTTGGTGGTTGGCTTTTTGGCTTACAAGATATATTGTACCAAAAGCAAAAAAAATAGCTGTATGAACGGTACCCTTATTTAATGGGTATGCTATTTAATTTGATTCCATGGAGTGGGTTGGATTTTTGGAAGAGAGCAGAGAGAAAGATGTGAAAGAAAAATAGACAAAAAGAAGGGCTTGGTGTTTGAATTTTTTTGGGAGGATTGGCGATAATCCAGGCCAAAAGGATTAATGATATGTACTTGTTGAGGTTTATTTATGCATGCCAATTACTGTTTTAGTCCTTTGTAATATGTGGCTGAAGTGACCTTTTTATGCTAGTCACTGGCAGTTCTTTAACCCCCCCTTTAAAACCTAACAGTCAAATTCTTAATTCTTGCCTTCCTGCACCTTCTTTCCTCTCTCTTTCATTGCTTCATATTCATGTATGTCTGAATTACTTCCAGTTAACTAAGAGTATTTAATGCCCATGAACTGTTGAATCTTGTAGTAGAAACAGAAAAGTTAAATCCAAAGTGATAATATTTGAGAAAGAAAATTTTCAACTACCCTTAATATGTAAATTAATATGTATGTCAACCAGTTGTTAACTCAACCAGCAGAGCTTGAATTCTGATATGCTAGCTTACCATATGATATTATTCTTTATATAATGATTGAGAAATGGGGAAACCCTAACTAAGTTAAAACAATATATCATTCTATTCAGATCTTGTTAGGGAAAGCAAGAGAGATGTTTGTCTGTTTTCTTTCTTTCTTCCATTAAAAGTAATTCAAAGGGAATAATTAATTAAGGAGCTAGAAGCATTGCAATGATCTTCATTAGAAAAGGCAAATATTACTTTTGGAGCCCATAGTACAATTGCAATCGATATTGGATCTACACCGTAACTACTAAACTTTCTGTGGATCCCCCAGCCTGAGTTCAAGATCCAAGTCTTCCATTCCTGGCTTAATTCCTAAGAGAATCTCGGAAGATTGGAAAACCAAGTGCCTGCTATCATCTAAACGTGGCCTGAGGCCAAAGACAGGTAGTGGAGAAACAGTGGTTTTAGTTCTTTTACAAGTAATAATTGCTTCATTCCCACATGACCCATTTGGTATTTTTTGGCTAGAATTAAAGGAACTCAACCCCATAGACAACTTAGTTTCAACATGATTATTACTATAACTTGTGGAGCATCTGGAACCTTCTTCTCTTTCATTCTTCACCTCTCCAACGCCAACACAATATTCTTGTCTAGGTAAAAGTGAAACCCTAGAAGGAGAAACAGCAGTTGATGTAACAACACTAGGATTAAGACAATGATTTTCATGTTGATGATGACCATGATGAATATTGGCTACCTTGTGGGGGCTAAGACATTTTTTGAGCCTAGCTCTATCCCTCCTATGGACATTCATGTGACCACCAAGTGCTTGAGCAGAACTAAATTCCCTCTTACAGAAACTGCAAGAATATGATCTTGGAGGCCATGTACACCTCCCGGCTGTATCTTGTGCAAAAGCCCTTTCTTCCCATGATGGCTGTAAATGAGACTTCAAGATCTGCTTTCTCTTCACCCACATCAAACACTGAGCTTCCTCCATTAGAGACAAAGATAATTTGCAAAATCCAAGTATGAATTATAAGTATAATTCGATGGAAGCCTATTATACATATATATAGTGGTGCAAATTGAATATGTGAAAGCAACTTAATTAAGAATCTATGAGGGAAGAGAAAAAAGGTCAGACGGCTTATAATTATCTGAAAAGGTGTAAGCTTTGCGCCTCATTTGGCTTTTGCAGTGAAACTGTTTTGTTGGTTTTTAGCATCTGGTTTGCTACACAGTATAAGTTTTATTTTTTGGAAATTTCTAGTGAGGAGTCCCCATGTGAAATTGTACATATCCCCATTGATCCACATGCATATAAAGAGATAATTATATTGGTCATTAATTATACGTACATGTGTAAGAAAAAAAACACAAATAATTAACCAAAAGGATTTTTTTCTCTATTTCCAACAAGTTAAAAAAAAATGATTTTTTTTTCTTTCTCAATTTAGTTTTTACATCAATTACATATCACAATATTGTGAGTTAATCCCAATTCATTAATATCACACTCACATATAAATAGAAAATAAAAAATAAAAAAATCAAACATCTAATAGAATGCAATTTTGAAATCTCACTCTCTCATCATCTCAATTTTATATCAAATTAAAATTATCGATTAATAAATAACCTAAAGGACTTGAAAAATTATATATATTTATTGATAGTAGCAGATTGGTATTATCCAATCATGATAAAACACATAGATTAGTCAAAACATAACAATATTACTCGGCTAATTTCGTTGGAAAAAACCTTCAAATCCAAACTAATGTCATCAATTTGGCATTTCACTATGGCGTCAAGAACTTACTGTTTATGGGTTCCTCTTGTATTTATCCCAAATTTAAACCCCAACCGATTTTAGAAAATTAGAAGGTTTATAGGATTTGTGTAGAGAAGAGAATTAGGGTTTGATTTAGAAAACTTGTGTGATGAAGGTTATGGATAATTGGAAGAATGATGGTGGCTATGGATGAAGGAACGGTGGTGATCAGGAAGAGAGAGAAAGGAAGGAATTGGAGTTTACTTTCGTTTTCATTATTTTAATTTTTAATACTAATTTTAATATTTTCTTCTAGAAACTGATTTTCTTTTTTATTTAACTTTTATTTAATTTATATGTCTAACCACGGGATAGTCTTTTATTTGGCTAATCATGTCATGTCGACTATCCACTTTAATCCTATTGACCACATAAGTATTGTTGCTATTAATTTGAACAATAATTGACATCTGGGATATAATTGAAACGATTTTCATATTATAATAAGTCCGTTGTATGATTTTAAAATATAAAAATATAATTAAGATTAAAATTAGATTACAGGTATGGACAAAAAATGTAATTAATTCTATTTGTTAACGAGTTATTTTTTAGCTAGCATACAATTGGGAATTACTTAGGCAATCTTCATCGGATATAATGCAATTTTTAGAAAAGGGAAAGGAGGAAATAGACATGCATAAAGACAAGATCAAAGTTCAAAACCATGACAGAATGGTGAAGAATCAAATGACAAATATGTATAGCTTAATACTAAGTATTTTATGAGTATGATAATCCACTAAGTGATTGTCCTTTTGTTGAATCTTCCATTCTTTGATTTCTTTTAGTCAGAAATACAAATGCAAGTGAACCAGTTAAAATTCAATTTTGATGTAGTTTATTTTGTGCTACATGTTTATGCGGTGGTACGTAGAGTCAACCTCTGATTTGGTCACTCTAGGCTTTTTGCTTTTGTATCTGTAGCAACAGAATCTTTTAGGCTTTTCCTTCCATACTACATCAAGCTAACAAGTCAAATAAGAAAGAGTGTGGTCGAATTAATCATATATTAAAAAGTCAATAATAGTGATGTTGAATTGTAAATTATTACATGAAAATTTTTAATTACTTAAATTATTTATTTATTTTTAAGTCTATTTATATACCAGCTGACACATCATCTTTATATTACATTTTTTTTTAACTAGAACTGACTTTCATTTTTTTAAAATTTATAATTAATAAAAAATATTACTCTATTTTAATGAAATTAAACAAATAAATTATAAATTAAATTAATAATATAAACTTATAATTTTGTTATTTTAATTGTTAAGATAGAAAAATAATTAAAAAATAATATTAAAATCATAAAAACTATACTCCTAATATTTCTTTTTATTTATAGTTTCTTTTTTAATTTTGATTCATAAAATTGAGAATGATTAGAAGAAGAAAAAAAATTATAATCTTATTAGTATTAAAATGAAAAAAAGTTAAAAACTAAATAAATTAGTAATCTATTTAAAGCACAATATACAATATTCTAATGCTATGAAATAATATCTAAAGGGAGTTATATGTGAAACATACAACCATCTAATAAATACTGAAATGTGAATTATTAAAAGAGGAAAGAAAAAAATAAAAATTCACAACACTATATTAGTATTTTTATATATCTAGACATTGTTAGAATAACAATTTATTCATTGTAATTAAGAAACTAACATTTTCTTTTGAAGTCACTCATCGACAATAAGAAAATACTCAATCAATGCGTATATTAGAGTGTTTGTGCTCAGTATATGTAATTAAGAAACCAACAATTTCTTTAGAAACAATGTTTTCCAAACGAGTTCATTCTTTTACCTATGTTTTTTTTGTCAAAGTGAATTTTAGTCAACATCTTCAGTATTCCCTTACCTCTTATAAAAGTTGCGCTTTCTTATGAAGAAGAAAAACAAATTGGCCTTTTACGATCCAATATAAAAGGTCACATTATTGGGCTTTGTAATTTCAATGGCCCACTAAATGAGAGAGTTGTTAGTTCTTGGGCCCAGACAAATAAAAACGGGGTTCCCCCAGGTACGTTTTGTTCCCACGATCTTTATTCTGGTTTGTCTGTTAGCGTATGAAAGTTTGTCCTTTCGTTTATACGACATATTCTAATGCTGCCACGTGGAAAGGTCAACCTAAAAAACAGTAATTTTGGACAAGGTTGGTCTGTCATTTGATATTAACCTGACAAGTGTAACACGTACTGAATTTTATTTTGTTAATGCTTGAGTTGTCGCTTTTCCTTGGACCCTGAGTTTAGGAAACAATCGGGTGGTGAACAGGTAAAAGGCGCCAATCAATCTTTGCCAAGTCTCCGCATTAACATTGACGCTGGGCCCCACTTGTTAATCTCATCACCCCAACAAATTTCATCTGTTTGAGCCTTTTCTGAAATTTACCAATTGGAATCTCACTTTATTCTTTATTATGATATGTGTAAAATTTTAAATCACACAAAAATTATCTTCAATGAATCTTTTTTAAATATAAACTTGAATATTATGTCCAGAATGATAAGATAAAATAAACTAACCAAAGAACACCTGAAAATTTTGAATTATTTTGCACAAAATAAAAAAAATTACTTGATTAGTCAAAATAAGAGAACTTGTGATGACTAAATCTTAGTCAAGATATTAAAATGCACTATCTTTAAATTCAAAATCAAGACGCACTATCACTTTAAACACTACCTTTAAGTAATGATTATTTTGTTGAAATAAACATAGCCGTGAATAAGGTTAAAATTTTCATGCCGATAATAATGGCTGGGTGTATTTATACCATAAGATCATTCATGGCCGTGAATAAGGTTAAAACTCTTTCCACAGGTTGTAAAACAGTGACTTTCTCTCTCTCTCTCATCCTCTTATCATTTTCAAAACAGTCCCTTTGCGTTTGGAAAGGGTTGTTCATAAATAATTAATACTTGAGTAGGACACTTGTCCCTGTACGTTTAGTTGCTTTTCTTGTATTGTATATATGTATATGTGCATAATCATAGCCTTTTTTAGCGTCTCCTTCTTTCATTGTTACAACGGTCGAGGAACAAAATCGCCAATGATCTCAGAGAGAGTTAGAGGGAGAAATTTGAGAATTCCAGAGGAATAGGACACTCTAACAAAAATTTCAAAGGAATATAAGAAAAACCCACAAATGAAATTTTGGGGAAAGCTGGTTCCTTGAGCATTCAAGAGCTTCTTGATGTAATGGGATTGATGGGCTAAGCCAAATTCTGGTAAGCTACCACCTTTTATGCTTCTTCTTCTCCTTCTTCTTTTTCTTTGTCTTGAACGTCGTCGAATTCATCGTCCTTTTCCTCCCACCTTTTCTTGTTCCTATTTTCTGTTATATATGAAATAAGAGGGATTTGGTCGTAAACCTAAGGTTTGGTACTTTTTTATGAAATTTAAGTCAGGGATTTCACCCTATTATTGTTAATTTTTATCTTAGGCTCATTAAAAAAATTACCTCTCTGAGTTTCCCATTATTATGTCTTGGATCATTATTCTGATTTTTATTTTTTGAGCTGAATAAGGATTAAGGAAGTTTGAAATGGAATATGAATTAATTCCTATGTGATTTGCAAATGGACTACCAGAAATTGGTTGATTTGGTAGCTCCATAGGTGCATATACAGGGTCCCTGCGTGAATGTTTATACAAATCAAACTATAACAAAACATATGACAAGGAAATGGTTGATAATACTTTGTGGCAGAGACTTTAGGTTGTTTATGTTGATTGAACCACTTGTGTGAACAACAGAGTAACTGATTGAAGACCTGAATTCTACACTAATATTCTCTTTTTGGTGGTGAACACCCATTTTAGATTTTGATTGTATTGGTAAATTCCCTTGTGAGATCTGGTATCAAGTGTTTTT
This sequence comes from Quillaja saponaria, assembly GCA_029379385.1. NCBI lineage: Eukaryota > Viridiplantae > Streptophyta > Magnoliopsida > Fabales > Quillajaceae > Quillaja > Quillaja saponaria. The sequence continues at coordinate 14,855,417 of CM055610.1, read as the reverse complement.
AGGAGTACTGTCTGTGATCAGATATATAACTTTGTATGGATTTTACAAAAATCATACTATAGTTATTAATATTATTTTATTGGATTATTAGCTTAGGAGTATGTCAGTGAATGGAAAACTGGAAAGTTGTGTTTGATATTTGGTTATGATGAAATTTAGTGGCTGTGGCCATCATGGTAGTAGATTTGGCTGGAATGTGATGGACGAGGAGTCATGCATACTCTGCATTATATGATCTATTCTGCAGCTAAGTCAAAGTTGAGAATCAAAATCTGCTATAGTGCCTACATAATTTCAGATTTGTTAATAATAGAATTATGTGTACATGTTGAATATCTGCTTGTTTGTGTGGTTTGGTTGTTTGGTAGGTAACCTACATTCAGAAGACTTTTTGAAACTGGATTCTTGTGTTAGTTCTCATGCTTTACTAAACTTAGTGTAGATTTTAAAGGTATTCCTTGCTGCAGTTTTTCTGTAGTTTGAAACTCGGATATAACTTGGGTTTAGTTGTAGCAATGGGGTGTCAAAAGTCAAAACTGCGAAGATCAGTTGATAAGGAGGAACCTCATGGAAAGTTAAATGTATGCCATGTATATATTCAACTCATTTACCAAGGAAGTTTTAGAAGTAATGCAGCATAAAAATTTGAAACATTAGGTAGAATTTAGCCTCAAGTCAATCAGTGAGAAAACTCCATTGCAACCAAAAGGGGCCATCATGAGCTAAAAACTCCTTTTCATTGCCTGGACCCAAAGTTATAGTTGAAGTTTTTTGTGTAAGAAGGGCCATTTATTAAGCTTCTTTCTGATGATATTGAAGTAGTGTCTTTAGGGTGATGTTGAAATGAGTTTTATTGAGTAAAATCCTTTGTTTAACTTATTTATTGGATTCTCATATGCACTGATTTGTTGTGTATTTATCTTAATTAATTGAGTTAATAATAAAATATTACACTTCCTCTTTTGTTAGAATACATCTGGTTGTTTTTTTTTTTTTATATATATATTATTTTTTACCTAACCGCTAGAATATTAATTGAATGTTTTTTTTTTAACAAATGTTCTAAGAATACTTTTTAAACTGTAATAAATATATTTGCTAGAAATTAAATTTTGTAAAAATAGTAATTTATAAGTTAAATAGTACTAAAATCATAATTAATTATTTAATAAATATTATAAATTTTCTATTTATAGAATTTAACAAATGTCAGTTAAAATATTCCTTATTGAATTACAAATTATCTCGTATTTACAACAATTGATGATTTATCTTTGAATTTGTTTCCTTTCTCTATTCTCAGGGTAAGACTGAAATTTCAATTTCGTGTTGACTGTGGCTTCTTGAAGGTTTAGAAGTAAAACCTGGATTGACTGAAATTTCAATTTCGTGTTGACTGTGGCTTCTTGAAGGTTCAGAAGTAAAACCCCGGAAGCTTGGAATTCACATTCATTGGAGTAGGTTAACAACTTGTTGAGGTGGCTTCATCAATTAAATTTTTCAAGTAGTCGGAAGTCTAATTGAGAGCTCAAATGTAATATTTTTCAATCGATTATAGGCAAATTCATAAAATTACAATTTATTAGGGCTCATATTATAATTTCTATATCTAACCCCATATTTGGTTGAATTTTTAACAGGGAAAAGAGGCCGATTTCGACTCGGTTGGAACTGAGTCCAGACCCATATAAATCGTCCAAATTCTTCACCTTCCCAGAAAAACCATCTGATATATTCGTTGTGTTGATGAGAATAGGCCTATTCGTCTGCCTAATCGCGTCGATTTCACTTGCTATTTACTCAGCTTTCTCGAAACCGACCGGGTGGTTCCCCTACCCATATCGATCTGTCCGTAAGATTTCGGATGTTGACAGCAGACCCACGAACATCTCCCATATCCTTTTCGGACTTGCCGGTTCGTTAAACACTTGGCGAGATCGCAGCCGTTACAGCCAACTTTGGTGGGATGAAAACACCACCAGAGGTTTTGTTTGGCTGGACGGAAAACCCGATGTTGATACTCTACGGCCAGAAGTTTCAACGCCGTATCGGATCTCGGAGGATTGGACCCGGTTCAAGTACTCGAGCTCGCAATCTGCGGTTCGAATAGCCCGAATAATTTATGATAATTTTAAACTCGGGTTACCCAATGTGAGGTGGTTCGTAATGGGAGATGATGATACGGTGTTTTTCACAGAGAACTTAGTTTCTGCGCTTGCGAAATATGATCATAATAAGATGTATTATATTGGCGGGAATTCAGAGAGCGTGGAACAAGATGTTATGCACGCGTATGATATGGCGTTTGGTGGTGGCGGATTTGCTGTCAGTTATCCATTAGCGGAACTGTTGATCAAAATATTGGACGGTTGTCTTTTTAGGTACTACTATTTCTACGGCTCTGATCAAAGGATATGGGCTTGTGTGAGCGAGCTGGGTGTGCCCCTGACAAGAGAAAGTGGGTTCCACCAGGTACAATTTTCATCTTTTCTCATACTGGTTTGCTGCACTGTTTTTTTTTTTTTTTTTTTTTAGGGAAGACCAGAGATCGAACCCACGTCTTGAATCGGAAAATGAAACTTGTTTGTTCATGTATTTGTTATTTTCATTTTATTTTTCAGTTTGATATAAGGGGAAGCCCTTATGGTCTTTTAGCAGCACACCCAGTGGCACCACTTGTATCGCTGCATCACCTTGACTACTTGGACTCAATGTTTCCAAACAAGACTCAAATAGAGTCATTGAAGTCCCTCATGGATGCATACCGAGTTGATCCAGCCCGTTTATTGCAGCAAAGTTTCTGCTATGATCGTAGCCGGAGGTGGTCGATTTCCATCTCTTGGGGATTCACAATTCAGATATATACATCAATACAGATGGCTAAAGATTTGCAGGTGCCATTGCAGACATTTAGGACATGGCGGAGTTGGAGTAATGGACCTTTCACATTTAATACCCGACCCGTTACATCTAACCCGTGTGAAGCACCAGTTACGTATTTTTTAGACCACGTTGAAGAGGTTGGAAAGAGTGGTAGCTTCACCAGTTATAAGAAATTTGTAGCCGAGGATGCAAACAAATGCAAAACAACTGTGGGAATTGATAATATTGTAGTTTCTGCAATGAAGATGGACCCCCAGTTTTTTAGCGAGGTATATCTCTCTCTCTCTCCCTCACTCACTCACTCACTCGCTCGCTCGCTCGCTCGTTCTTTGTTAAAATATATTTTGAAATAAATATACGTTTTTGTATAATAAATAATGATCTGATGACCGAACTCAATATGAACAGTATAACTTACCTCTTTTTTATTACGTTGAAGCAGGCACCACGTAGACAGTGCTGTGAGATAATGGATAGGGGGAAATTGAAGAATGGAAGTCTGCGGATTAGAATTAGGAAATGCAGAGTCAGAGAGACAATTACTATGTAGAAGATTGTATCCAGTCGACATATTCAGTAGAGCCTTTAGAGCTTTGTAATAAGTTAACATTTCTACGTGTAAATAAGCAACTATAAGTCTATAACTTGGTGAAAGTTGATGTCATGTTATTAACATTTTTTAAGAAAATAATCATATACAACTTCTAAACTTCTGAATATCTTAGATTCGAATCTCACACTAGAAGTAGGAAATAGTGAGTTTTTTTTTTTTTTTTTTTTTCTTGTAAAAATATATATGTATACTTATTTTGGAGTTCATGAGCCTTCAAATGATAAAAAAAAATAAAATAAAAATCATCATAGATAAAACAAGATAAAGCAGTAAGGTAAAGGGGTATACTGGCCAGACTATAAGAGGCGTAGACATTCATCACCAACTGGAATTGAGGATTATATATCTAACTGTTTTTTTTTTTTTTTTTTTTGCCTTAAAAAACAGTTTTTGTTGGGTTTCAACTATTAAACATTTTTCTACACGTGGCATGTCTCTTTGTTGACAAGTGTCACATTTTACAGGTTAATTTTCTTTTTCACCGGTTAACAACTTGCCAATATTTTTTAAATATTTAATTTTTAGCCCATACTGATATTTCTTTTTATTATTTTACCCCTTCTCAAATTTTCCTACACAAATCCATATTAAAACAAATATTTTCTTTCACTTTCTATCAAAATAAGCACTATTTTTCAAAAAAATTTATACTTTTATTATTATGCCAAAAAAACATAGCCACCGTCCACTCCAATTCCGTAACCACCATCATCCGAATCACTAATTGATCATCAGCGTTTCATATTTTTCCTTCTTAATCCATCTACTACTCTAATTTTTCTATGCCTTCCAATGGACCATTGGAGGAAATGGAGGATGAACATAATGAGTTGCAGTATTATTGGGAAAGTGAAAAAAAATTAGAAAAAGAAAAGCAAAAATTAATTTTAGGGGTATATTGCACTTTATCCCATGTATTACCATTCATTTAACAATAACTCTAATGAACTTATAAATCAGGCACATAACTTTTTAATTTAAGTAATAATTAACAAATAATCCTTGCTCGTCCAAATTAGTCATTAAATATAACAAATTAATTTATAAAGAACTAAATTACCCTCATTATAAATTTTTTTATATGTCTTGTCCTCTTTACATCTTTTTCTTTTCATTTTTTTTTTTATGAAACTAAACTCTTTATATTGATTCAATTTACATAAATAATATTTGAATCTTTCATTATTTTTTTTCTTGTCATAATAATTAAATTATCAATAGATTTGCTAATATTAATTTTCTCATTTATAAAAATTATACAAGTTGTTTCAATTTGCATTTTAATGATAATATTTTCATTAAAATTTTTATTTTCTCATTAATGTATTAAACTATTAAAGAATATATTAAAATTGGATAAATATGAAGATTTTAATGTCTAGATAAAGTAAAGATAAAAGAAGAAACAAGAAATAGAAAGTGAAAGACATAAAAATAATAATAAACAAACAAAATTTAAAAAAATAAAAGCTTATAATAAGGATAGTTTAGTATTTTAAAAGTCATTTTGTTAGAATTAATGACTAATTTAGATGAGTGGAGGTTATTTATTAATTATAATTTAAATAAGAGGGTTATGTGTATAATTTAATAATTAATAAGTGTTATTGCAAAACGAGTGATAGTTTGTATAAGTAAAATGCAATTGATTCTAGTTTGAATTATTGTGGATTGTTGTTCAATTCAAATTTTAGGGTGAAAACCTAATTTTACTAATATGGTTTCAAATGGTAATGAATTTAAATTTTAGACAAATGTGATTGGATAGTGGAAAATGGACGTTGGATCTGTGTGCCATGTAAACTTGGGTATTAAAACCAAAAAAACCATTGGGTATTGTATAATCCTTCTTAAATATTAGCCTATTAGGTGAATATAATAAAATAATATCTATTATTTTTAAAATATTACATTTTTTATATCTCATATCTTTTTAAAATATTGTAATGTATTTTTTTCTATCTAACTATTAGTATTTTTAATATAAATTATTAGCTTGCGTTAATATATAATATTTTTTACCATATATATTTTTCAAAATTCTTTAAATATTTTATATTTCCAATAATTGATTTATTATATTATGGATATATTTATTACATTATGATAATCTCATGGTTTGACTTCAGCGAATGTTCAGAGTCCTCTCTTTTATTCTCGATCGCTCACTCAACAGCCAAAAGTAAACCCCAAATGCCCTTCTTTCTTTTCTTTTCTTTTTTTTATAGATAGGATTTTCCCTTTTTCTCTGTCGGTTAGGTCATTTCCCTTGTTTTCTAATTCATAATCAAATGAAAAAAAATTAGAATGACGTACAATTCGATTATACCATTCATGTCAAAGACTTTTGATGCAATGATATAGGAGTCTGGATTATATTTTTGTTAAATCAAATGCAGATTTGATCATCAATTTAACAATATCCTAATTTTTATGATTTTTGATAATTACAAAATAACTTATAACTTCATAGGAAAACAAATTTTAATTGTCATTTGAAAATTAATTGAATAAAATACTGACATATCATCAGAATATTCTTGTAATTCGATACGTCCGACACCTACACTTTGACATCACTTCAGAAAATATGTCATATTATTTTAAATAAATAAATAAATGGGTTGATGAGATTTGAACATGTTAGACCCCTCAAATCCCTCAAATAAAATAATAAATCAATAATCACTTTGACAAGTTAATTATTATTACATTAACTCATAAAAATGTGGGCATGCATTAAATCTTGATTGAAACAAGAATTAAAAGACTTCATATTTACAGTTTTTTACATAAAATTTTTTATTTCAAAATCTCCAATAACAGAAAAAGATAAAAATACAACAATCCTCACAATTTTATTTAATTTTTTTTTATAGTTTGATTTTGTAGACTTGATTGAAACTCAAAATAAATAAATAATTTAAAATATTATTTTATAATAACCCGTGCATATATAGCAAGTACATCTAATTTTTGTTATATTATATATATATAATACTAAAAGTCAAAATACCTTTATAATGTCCTCTAGCATTTTAAAATAAATTTTAATTTAAATACCATACTAAAGGGTCATGTGTCCTCCTAAAATTTAACCTCTCTTTAAATTAAAATTCTATCATTTATTAGAAGCTACTCAAAAAATTTAACAATAAACAAAAAACTCACATATGGTTAACTTCAATTATTCAAATTTTGTTTTTTTTTTTTAAATAAAAACAAAAATCACCTCTTCTAAAACTTATCTTTTTCCCTCCATTTTATGCAATAATTATAATATATTTTACATTATTTCTTTTTTTAATTAAAAAAACAACTTTTGAACATATGCGTAAGCGCGTGTGATGAGATTAGTATATTTATCTATATCTATATTTCTATATTTTATACTATACTAAAGGCCAAAACACCCTTATGACATCATCTGACTTTTTAATATAGTTTTTAATTCAAATAACATACTAAAATGGAGAATAGTGTTCTCCTAAATTTTAACTTATTTTTAAACTAGAATTTCATTATTTATTAGAAACTAATTATTTTCTCCTATAATTAAGAAAAAAAATTAACAAGAAACAAAAAAACTCATGTTTGTTAACTTCAATTAATCAATTATTTCTTTTTAAAAAAATCAATATCTTCTAAAACTTATCTCATTCTCTTCATTTTATATATAATTGTAATACTTTTTTTACATTATTTCTTTTAAAGATATATATATATATATCCTTGAACATGTGCATAAGCACATGTAATGGGCTAGTATATTTATATCTATCTATATATCTATATCTATATACTATACTAAAAGCCAGAACACATTTATGGTGTCCTCTGAACTTTTTAATATAGTTTTTAATTCAAATACTATAATAGAAGATAATGTCATCTTAAATTTTGACATATTTTTAACTAAAATTTTATCATGTATTAAAAACTACTCACTTACTCCTATAATCAAGGAAAAAATTAAAGATAAACAAAAAATTCATGTATTGTCAACTTTAATTAATCAATTTTTTCAATCAATATATTATAAAACTTATTTACTTCTCTCTATTTTATACAATAATTATAATATTTTTAAAGCTATTTCTTTAAAAAAACAAAAAACCCTTGAACACATGCTTGACGGGGCTAATATATATATATATATATATATTATATTATATTATATTATGAATTTATTATATTTAGAGTAAAATCTCTTAACTTTTATAGCTTCAACATGAATGGTTGTCTGCCAATGATTGGAGTAGAAAAATAAATTGAACTGCACCTATAGTGGGCTTGCACCACATATTAAGTATATGCCGAAAATCTAAGAACTTTACTAATTCAAATCAATCAGATCTGAACCAACCAAAACCTGATAATTTACCCAATTTTTTAAGTTGGTGGATGTTTATCATTTTTTTTTGGGTCAGGCCGATTATCCAGGTGAAAAATAATAATAATAAATAACCCAATAACACCTGACCCACCCAAAATAATTTACTAATATTTTAAAATTACTTTTAATATGTAAAGAATCGACATCAAATCAATTTAGAGTCTTTTGATACATAAGCATAAGCATGAGTGTATGACTCTATTTGATATATTTTCATGTTAATTTTTAATTTTTTCATATTTAATTTGAATTTATATTCATGTAAAAATATATAGTATTGTAAATTATATTTATTTGATTTTAATCTTCTTATTAAAAGACTCAAATTTATGTTATTTTTTAGTCCAAAAAAAATATATAAATTATATATATATATATTTATTTATTTATTTTTATTTTGACATTTTTATTTGTTATAGATATGTAGTTAAGATGCCAACTAATGAAAATCCAACTTGGTCGACTTGAATTTTAATTGGTTATAATTTTCTACCATCCGATCATCCAATTTCAAAACTTGAATAGAATTTTTGTCAACCCAACTTAATTAAACTTTAGGTGAGATTTATCTTAAGATCTATTTCGGAGTTTGAGACAGAATGAGATGCGAGTAAATGGAAGGAGATGAAGGGAGAAGGGAGTGAAGGAAAAATGAACTAGATTATACATACATTTACAATTTTGTTTTTAAAATATTTTAATTAAGTATTAATAGATATTTAATACAAATAATAGGGTATATTTGATTATATAATAAAATATTCTAAAATGTTAATCGTCTCATTTTAAATTCTCCTAGTTTAGAGAAATTATAAATTTAAGATTACATATATCCTATTTTCACTTCTTTCGTTAATTAAAAACTTTTAATTTAAGGCTACATGTACACCATTTCCTCTTCCTTCGTTAAGTAAAAACTCTCAAAGAAAGAAAAATATATATTATATTAGGACCGTTTGGTACCATGGCTACGGTAGCGGCATAGTGCCACGAAGGGTCCTGTGCCACAGAGGAAGTACCGCAGCCAGTTTGGGTTGCCGCGGAGGCAGAAAACCTGCCCCGGTTCAGCTTCTTTGCTATGGCCATGGTACCAATTTTCACTCCCCATTTTGCCCTTAACTTTTTTTCTTAATTCCTTTATATCCCTTGCCTTAAAATACAAAAATAACCTCCTCTATTCTCCTCTTAGCATTTTGTTTTTAGTGTTTGTTTGTAGTATTTGTTTGTTTTTGTACTTTTTTTATTTTAATTTAGTATGTGCATTTGCATTTGCATTTGTATTTGTGTTTGATTTTATTGTTTGTGTGAAGATAATTAGTTTAAATTCAATAAAACCTCAAAACTAAATTAAAAATAATTTTAATATAAATTAAAAAATACTTTAAATTAAATGAAAGTAAAAATAAATAAATTAAATATTAATTTAAATTAAATTAAATATCAACATTGATTAATGTAAAACAATTTAATTTATTTATTTTTGATACAGCACATAAATGTCCTTTTAATAATTTTACAATAAATAATTTCTCTAACCATAGTCTCAGATTATAATTTTTCAATTATCCAAACAAATAACACTTTTAATTTATGACCATAGTCTTACCATGATCTCTACCTTACCACAGTACCAAATAGACCCATTCTCCTTTCTATTCCTATCTCTTCATTCATTTCCATCCAAATAGACATTTAAGCCCGACTCACCTAGCTTTGTTACACGCCCATTGCCATTAAAAAAAACTTGAAAAAAAAATTAAAAATAACTTCTAGAATAAATTTACATTATCAATAATTTGTATTTTTAATTTTTTTTTTAAAATGAGTCCTAAATTTTATATTAATACTTTTATGTCACTTTTACCCTTATTTTTTATTTTTAGTTTTAAGTTTAAATATTAATTAAGTACATTAATTTTTCAAAAAATTATTTAATTTATAAATTAAATTTTATTATTTAATAATTAATAGAATTTTCTTTTTAAAAGTTAATGATATTTAAAAAAAAATTATATTCATAAATAAATTTTGAAAAAAATATAAAAAGAGATAATGGGAACTTTTTATTAATTTTTAAATTTTTTTATTCTTTCATTAATGACTAAATAATAAATTTTCATTTTTAAATTAAATAATGTATTTCTAAAAATATTAAACTACTTATTTAATATTTAAAACTTAAAACTAAATAAGAAAATAAAGGTAAAAGTGATATAAAAAGTGTTAATATAAAATTTAAGAATTATTGAGAATTTAAATTTATCTTAGGATTTATTTAGAAAAAGAAGAAGAAGAAGACTTATCCTTTATTTATTTTTATTTTTTTAAATGTATAGAACTTAGGTATATTTTTTTATATTTGTACTGCTAAAAGACTCCTATTAATATTATTTTTTAATTATAAATTATAGAGCTTAGTTTTTTTTAATTTTTATTTAAACGACAGAAAATTCTACCCAATTAAAAATCAAGAGTCAAACCACTCTGGATTTTTAATTGGGTAGAATTTTCTCTCATTCAATTACCCAACTTTACAATTCAGGAAGAATATTTTTTCTTTTTGGTAGACAGGAAGAATTTTTATTAACCCGACCAAGTATAACTTTCCGGTTGCACACCCAAAAAAAATAAAAACATTTTTGTTTAATTTTGTGTGCACCTGGATCTAGTTTTCAGTATAGAAATGGAGATTACAGACTGACTTCCTGAATTCACGCCCAATTAACTCCTTATTTTTCTTCCTGGGATTCCTGAAATTTGCTCAAAATTCAGAAATCCGTTCGGACCTCTGATCTTGTTTCTACCGTTCCGGTAACTTCAGATCGTCGGCTTCTCTGGCTAGTTTCACTTTCTTGCTCTCAAGTCTTATCATCGTATTAGAAAGAGACCTGACTCTCTGATTCTCAATACAATGGAAAATTATTTGAAGGATTTCCAAGTGGAACACAAGAATACCTCACGGTGGTGAAGAGCCGCTTTGTGGAGGTTCCGTAAGGTTGCAGATCTCGTTAAACGATCAGAATCTCTGAAGATTATACGCGAAATTCAGGTTTTGATTCCTTCTGTTTGATTTTTATTACTATTTTTCGATTCTATGTTTCTCACAAATCCAAGCTTGTTTTATATAAGATCGAAAGTAATTTGAGATAGAGGTCCATTTGGTTGCCGAGAAAAAAGCGATAGACATCTCGAGGATAAGATGGGGCCGATGAGAAAATGTGCTTGTGTTGATCAGATTTGATGAAACCATCACTAGTCACGCTGCTGTTTGGCTTAAACATTGAATAGTTATTATCTAGCTGTATATTGCTTGAATTTTAGTTAATTAAGTAGATGATAAAGAAACATTTGTTTAGAAGATTAGTAGAGATTAGTAGACACAACAGATTGGAATGAATAGTGAGTACAGTGAGACATTCGTCACTGTACAATGTACTGTGAAACCACACTTAATAATCTGAAAACCAGGGCTTAGTATATGTTAGTAGATGTTCGGATGTTATGGTTGAAATTGGTTATGTGGGGAAGAGTTGGTCAGCAGTAGCATAGAATCGTAGTATAGTTGGACTGAATTTGGTGGAAGTGGAGTGTACTTTTGCTTTTGCAATTGATGCAGTGTTGACTAGACATACTAATATGTAGTTAATCTCAGAATTATAGGCTACATCTAATTTTGAACGGTTCAGTGTAAATGCTGCATTGTGTAGCTGTGAATACAATTTAAAATAGCTGCTTCAAACAACCACTTATGCATGTGCTTAGTTCTGTGTGTGTATTTCTTTGTTTCGCTTGCTTATGTAATTTAAAAAAACAACAAATGCATCTAACAGCAGAACTGTGTCTTGAATTGGCTTAAGCAACACTATTAGAGTTGTTTACTTTATCCTCTAACTTTCTGCTTATTATCAGCCTTGAGATAGTTTATACCAAGGTTACGGAAACTCTCAAAACCCTGCCTATAGCAACCAATAAACCCCATCTAGTCTCTGCAATAAAAAATCATAAGATAATAGTCACATGCGAATCACGCGCTAATAAATAGGAAAAGCAAAAGTGTAACTACTAGCTGTAGATTAATAAATTAAGAAAATGAAATGAACATAACTTAAAAATGACTAATAAAATTAGTTTCTTCTCCATCGCTTGGAACCAGCAAGGTTTGTCTTTCCCCTGTTGTTTGTCAATTGTGTCCTTCAGCCTGATCTTAGGCTCTGAGCCTCTGACTCACCTTCATGTCCTTTGGCCGGACCTATTCTCTGGCTAACCCTCATATGCTCCTGCACCATTGCCTGCTCTATTTTCATAGCCTTGGTACGCTTTTCCAGTTTGCATTTCATGTATCTGTAAAAATGTTGAAGTTGGATTCTTTTATGATAGCTCTAGTGCTTCATTAAACTTATTCAGTATGTGGACTTTCTAAATGTACTTTGTTGATTTCTCTCTGGATTTCAAATGCATTATTTACCAGGCTCCTATTCCACCTTGTATTGTCGTTGGTAAACCCAGGTAGGACTGTGGTTCCATACGAAGAGTATTGTCAAAATGGGGCGTCTAAAGCTGCAAACTGGTATCAATGCAATTGAGGAAGAGCCTGAGGAATGTGAGAATTCCAATTCTAACAAAGCTACTTTAGCGTGCATGATCAATTCAGAAATAGGTGCTGTTTTGGCAGTTATGAGGAGGAATGTAAGATGGGGAGGTCGTTATATTTCAGGTGATGATCAGTTGGAGCACTCTCTTATTCAGGCTCTGAAGGCACTAAGGAAGCAAATCTTTTCATGGCAACATCAGTGGCATGCCATAAATCCTGTCCTGTATCTCCAGCCATTTCTGGAGGTGATTCGATCGGATGAAACTGGTGCACCAATCACTGGTGTTGCTCTGTCTTCGGTCTACAAGATCTTAACTTCTGATGTGATTGATCGGAACACTGTTAATGTGGAAGGTGCCATGCACTTAATAGTTGATGCTGTCACTAGTTGCAGATTTGAGGTGACTGATCCTGCATCGGAAGAAGTGGTACTCATGAAGATATTACAGGTTCTTCTAGCATGCATGAAAAGTAAAGCATCTGCGATGTTGAGTAATCAACATGTTTGCACTATAGTGAATACTTGTTTCCGCATAGTCCATCAAGCAGGGACAAAAGGTGAGTTGTTGCAGCGGATAGCACGCCACACAATGCACTGAGCTTGTTAGGTGTATTTTCGCACACCTTCCAGATGTTGACAACACAGAAAGCACATTAGTAAATGGCAGTGATACTGTCAAACAGGAGGTAAAAATTGTGTTCTGCGTCTTCTTTCTTCTTTCCATATTACTTCTTTCTCATTATGATGGTAGAGACCTGGGGAATTGAAATAATTGAAGAGAGAGAACAATTTTTTTCTTTTTACTTTTATATTCTTGTTTAATCTATTAATAATAGAACTTAGAAGTACCTCTATACCATCTGTTGTCTACTTGTGTCTGATCTTTAAAATGGTAAAGCATTATCAGAGAAGAAACTTCATTTGGCTTCTCTTGATCTCTGTTTATGCTATTAATTGTGTTTTTAATCTAAAATTTCTTAATTTATCCTTCCCAATAAAATGAATAATGTGGATGTTGGTGGTGCTAGAGACTGTGCATTGTGTTTGGCCAGCTGGATATCCTCAGGACTGGAATACTGTGGGAAGTCCAAATTGGACTTTACAGCTGAAAATTATGCTCATATATTTTGTGTACACGTGTAGTGTGTGTGTTGTGGGGGGGGGGGGGGGGGGGGTTGGCTAATCTGCTAGTTTATGACTTGCTAATTATACAGCTCGAAACGATGAATAATTCTGGTGGATGTTCGCAATCTTAGTTTTTGAACATAACAATTTTTTTTTTTTTTTAATGTACAATCTGTTTAGTATCTTTATGCAGACTGGTGGGACAAATAATGAGTTTTCTTTTGGAAGTAGAACACCGGAGAACGGGAACCTGAGTTCTGATTATGACAGTCAACCTTTATCCACCAACTTCACTTCCAATGCAGAAACTGTAATAGATGAAAACATAGTTATGGCTGGTAGTGGGAAGGAGGCTGTTCCATATGATTTGCTGCAGATGACTGAACCATATGGGGTGCCCTGCATGGTGGAAATATTCCACTTCCTATGTTCATTGTTAAATGTTGTTGAGCATATGGGAATGGTTTCCAGGTCAAATACAATAGCTTTTGATGAAGATGTGCCTCTTTTTGCCTTGAGTTTGATAAATTCAGCTGTAGAATTGGGTGGGCCTTCCATTAGTCGTCACCCGAGGTTATTGAGCCTAATTCAGGATGAATTATTCCGCAATTTGATGCAATTTGGCTTGTCAATGAGTGCGCTTATTGTTTCAATGGTGTGTAGCATTGTCCTCAACCTGTATCACCATCTGCGGAGAGAAGTCAAATTACAGTTAGAAGCTTTCTTTTCTTGTGTTATTTTGAGGCTTGCACAAAGCAGATATGGGGCTTCATACCTGCAGCAGGAGGTTGCCATGGAGGCACTTGTTGACTTCTGCAGGCAGAAAACGTTTATGGTGGAGATGTACGCTAACTTAGATTGTGACATAACTTGCAGTAATGTATTTGAAGAACTTGCTAATTTGTTGTCAAAGAGTGCATTTCCTGTGAACTGTCCATTGTCTTCTATGCATATTCTTGCTTTGGATGGTCTTATTGCTGTTATACAGGGAATGGCTGAGAGGATACGGAATGGATCTTTAAGCTCAGAGCTTGCTCCTGTAAGGCTTGAAGAGTATACTCCATTCTGGATGGTAAAGTGTGAAAACTACAGTGATCCTAGTCAATGGGTTCCTTTTGTTCGGCGGAAGAAGTACATAAAGAGGAGATTGATGATTGGTGCTGACCACTTTAATCGTGATCCTAAAAAAGGTCTTGAGTTTCTCCAAGGAACGCATCTTTTGCCTGACAAACTTGACCCTCAAAGCGTTGCTTGCTTTTTCCGATACACTGCTGGACTGGATAAGAATCTTGTTGGAGATTTTCTAGGAAATCACGATGAATTTTGTGTTCAGGTTCTCCATGAATTTGCTGGAACTTTTGATTTCCAAGACATGAATTTGGATACTGCTCTCCGTCTGTTTTTGGAGACTTTCAGACTACCTGGGGAATCACAAAAAATTCAAAGGGTGCTTGAGGCTTTCTCTGAGAGATACTATGAGCAATCACCACATATCTTGGCTAATAAGGATGCTGCTTTACTGTTATCATATTCACTCATAATGCTTAACACAGATCAACACAATGTTCAGGTGAAAAAGAAGATGACAGAAGAGGATTTCATTCGGAATAACCGGCACATAAACGGTGGGAATGATCTACCTCGAGAATTCCTAGCAGAGCTCTACCATTCAATTTGCAAGAATGAGATCCGCACAATCCCAGATCAAGGTGCTGGATTTCCCGAAATGACCCCAAGCCGGTGGATTGATCTAATGCACAAGTCCAAGAAAACTGCTCCATTTATTGTATCTGATTCCAGAGCCTACCTTGACCGTGATATGTTTGCTATTATGTCAGGCCCTACAATTGCTGCTATCTCTGTTGTATTTGATCATGCAGAACATGAAGAGGTTTACCAAACATGTATAGATGGATTCTTAGCTGTTGCAAATATTTCAGCTTGCCATCATCTTGAAGATGTACTAGATGATCTGGTTGTATCTCTCTGTAAATTCACAACCCTCCTAAATCCATCGTTAGTTGAAGAACCAGTGCTAGCTTTTGGGGATGATACGAAAGCCAGAATGGCAACTGTGACAGTTTTCACTATTGCGAATAGGTATGGTGATTACATTCGAGCAGGCTGGAGAAATATTGTGGATTGCATCTTACGGTTGCACAAGCTTGGCCTTCTTCCCGCTCGGGTGGCCAGTGATGCAGCTGATGAGTCAGAGCTTTCTGCTGACACTGGGCATGGGAAGCCTATAACAAATTCTTTGTCTTCAGCTCATATTCCAGTTATTGGTACTCCAAGGAGATCCTCTGGGTTGATGGGCAGGTTTAGTCAGCTGTTATCTCTTGAAACTGAAGAGCCAAGATCACAACCTACTGAACAACAACTTGCTGCTCATCAGCGCACCCTACAGACTATTCAGAAATGCCACATTGACAGCATATTTACCGAAAGTAAGTTTCTGCAAGCAGAATCTCTATTGCAGCTTGCAAGAGCACTAATTTGGGCCGCAGGGAGACCACAGAAAGTGAATAGCACACCTGAGGATGAAGATACTGCAGTTTTCTGCTTGGAGTTGCTGATTGCAATTACACTGAATAATAGGGATAGGATTGTGCTTCTGTGGCAGGGGGTCTATGAGCACATATCCAATATTGTTCAGTCAACAGTGATGCCTTGTGCACATGTAGAGAAGGCTGTCTTTGGCCTTCTCCGGATTTGCCAGCGGCTACTTCCTTACAAAGAGAACCTTGCTGATGAGCTTTTGAGGTCACTGCAACTTGTCCTGAAGCTTGATGCCCGAGTTGCTGATGCATACTGTGAGCAGATTACTCAGGAAGTCAGTCGCCTTGTGAAGGCAAATGCCTCTCACATCAGATCCCAGTTAGGTTGGCGCACAATTGCATCCCTGCTTTCCATTACAGCTAGGCACCCAGAAGCTTCTGAGGCTGGGTTTGATGCATTAATGTTCATTATGTCTGATGGAACGCACTTGCTGCCAGCTAATTATGTTCTCTGCATAGATGCTTCAAGGCAGTTTGCAGAATCTCGTGTTGGACAGGCAGAGAGATCTGTAAAGGCACTGGATCTTATGGCAGGTTCTATTGATTGTTTAGCACGGTGGACCAATGAGGCTAAGGAAGCAATTGAGGAGGAGGAAGTTGCAAAAATGTCTCTGGATATTAGTGAGATGTGGTTAAGGCTGGTGCAGGGATTAAGAAAAGTGTGTTTGGACCAGAGGGAGGAGGTTAGAAATCATGCTTTGTTATCTTTGCAAAGGTGCTTGACTGGAATAGATGGCATAGACCTTGCACATGGTCTGTGGCTACAATGTTTTGATCTGGTGATCTTCACTATGCTTGATGACCTGCTGGAAATTGCCCAGGGACACTCCCAAAAGGATTACCGGAACATGGAAGGCACACTTATCCTTGCCATGAAGCTTTTGTCCAAAGTTTTTCTACAGTTACTCCAAGGCCTCTCACAGTTGTCAACATTCTGCAAACTATGGTTGGGTGTCCTCAGCCGAATGGAAAAGTATATAAAGGCGAAAGTTAGGGGGAAGAGAAGCGAGAAGCTTCAAGAGCTAGTGCCCGAGTTTCTTAAGAACACCTTGCTCGTTATGAAGACACGGGGACTACTGGTGCAGAGGAGTGCTTTAGGCGGAGATAGTTTGTGGGAATTGACATGGCTACATGTGAATAACATTGGTCCAGCATTGCAATCTGAGGTGTTCCCTGAGCAGGATTCAGAACAGTTGCTGCAAAAACCTGGCGAGTCAGGGGTAAGTATGGTGCCAGATGAAATGGGTTCCGTTACTTCAAATGAAACAGTAAGCCTTGAAGGTACTGGTACTGTAGGTTAGTATAGTGTACAGCGTTTTTGCCGCCTGACCTGAACTGGTTTTGGCCTATGGGTCTGTTTCCAACCACGAATACAGCACCCTCATAGGATTAGTTTTCTTGGAGACATTGTGTGACTAGAAACTGGAATGCAGAAAATTAGAGACCAAATCTTATTGTGGTTGAGGCTGCTAGATGCAAATTACGAAAAGAGGGGACATGTAGTGAATCCTCATGTGAAGACCTGCGAGATTGGTCTGATAATATCTCTTATTTTTCATTTGGTTGTCTCTTTGTTTTCCTTGCCTCAAGTAAGTTTATTATCACTAGCACTTTATAGATGAGAATTGATTGTAGGCTGAGAATGTCAGATTCTATGATGCACGACCACTTCTCTCAAAGGTCCAAAAAAAAAAAAAATCATACCTTAAAGCTTGTGCTGCTTAGTGAAGTAGAAAAAATAAAAAGAAAAAAAAATTGTTGATGTTTGATTTTTATTCTTCTCCTTGTGGATTATGTGCGTATGCGTTGCATAATGGAATTCTCTTCTTACGGATTAAAAGGAATTGATATTTGGTTTGAGGATTCTCTTCATGAGCACATGCCAGTCACCCTATATGTAGAAAGAAAAAAAAAGGGTGAGAAACCATATAATAAACTAGAGTGAAACCACATGATGAAATTTGTGGGATCCGTTTAGATGAAATTATAAACTTCATTTAATTATTGTAGAATTAGAATTGATCAAAAATTATAATTTATGAGTTTGAATTATATAAATAATTTATATGCATATGCTTTGTATAATGGAATTCTCTTCTTACGAATTAAAATGAATTGATATTCAGTTTGAGGATTCTCTTGGGGAGCACATGGCAATCACCCTATATATATATAGAAAGGGAAAAAAAAAAAAAAGGGTGAGCAACCATATAATAAACTAGAGTGAAACTACAAAAGTGAAATTATTTTCATCACTGTGGTTTAACGTGTGGGACCCACTTAGATGAAATTGTAAAATTAATTTAATTATTATAAAATTAGAATTGATTAAAATTATAATTTACGAGTTTGAATCATATAAATAATTTAATCAAAATTATCATGGCGTTTGTTGTTGTCTCGTACTTGGTGCAAGCAACAATGTTGATAATCTTTTCAAGTAGATCTCAATGATATTTATCTTCTTTTCTAATGAGTTGCTATTGTTCTTTTCTAATGAGTTGCTATTGCAACCAGTAGTCCTTGTCTTGGTGGGTGCCAACGGTGCATGTCGTCATCTCAGATGAATTTCGAGAATGATGGTTATTGTAATCGGTGAGTCTCGACAAATAAGGTTGTCAGTGATTGGTGACCGATAACATAACATGAATTATCACCATAATATGCCAATATATACAAATAATTAAAATAAAAAATACTTTAGAATTACAATTATTAGAATTTACTCATAAGAATCGAAAATAATATTTTATTATTATTTTTCAATTTTCTATAATTAAGTTAAAATTTTCAATTGTAATTTTAAAATGCATCTCCCTCCTTTGAATTAATTAAAAGCAATATGAATTACAGTACTCATTTACTCATAAAGTATCTACACTCACAAGCTAGTGAGCTATTAACGGCTTCCTTCCCCCAAGTTCCTAACCACAAATCCTGTTCAATGAAATAAGAACAATATCCGTTCATTGTGGTTATGGTGAAAATACAAATGCATCATATATTCTTCAATTATTTCAATAGTATCTCGTTTTGTTTCCCACTTTTTAATGGAAGTCTATATTCTTCAAATTTTTGACATAAATATAACTTCCAACATCTAGGGAATATCATCATACGAGCAAAATGCTACTTAAGAAATCAAGTATTACAACCAACAGTCCACTTGGGGATGTGGTCTAGGTCGACCTCCCTCCCTAACTTATGCTAAAAGAGAATATCAAACACTTTTTCTTAATCAGTCTATTCGTGTGTAATAATACAAAACAACTGAGGACTGACCAGTGACCACGTGTTAGTTAATATAATAACTCTTGGCGAAAACTAAATGAAGTAAAGGATAGCATGAACCCAAGTAAAATATAGCTCAATTTGCAATGGAAGATTTGAAGTTTGTTAACAATTTTACAAATGGAGAAACACTCATTTATATTTCATAAATATTAGAACTTAAATACACCAATCGGCAACAACGTATAAATATAATACACGAAAGTATTGTAACAAAGATAAATTCAACTTCACTGTCAAAACACCAAAAGCAAACAAGATGTTACAACCAAGACAACAGCACACTTGAAGGCATACAGAATTTTCATGTTCACCATCATTAGCTTACAAGTATTTGATCAACAGCCATGCAGCAACGACCAGAACCACTATACCAGTAACTGATAGAAGCATGCAGCAGCAGGTGCAACCACCCTTAGTGCGTTTATTCAAAATTGCCAAGTTCTTTTGTACCCGCTGTTATAACCATAACAGAACCAAAAGAATGTCATAAGGAAAGAGTCCTCAGATACTAGTAGGGATTTTCAATTCCAATCATTAGGCTCGGCAAGAAAATTTGGAGATGTAAGAGAACCCCAAAAAAGAAAAATTAACTCCACCGAGTGTGGGGAAATGGAATGAGAGAAAGACAGGGATATCCAATATGGAGCTAAATTGATGGGTAACTTGACTATAATTAAGAAAATGATGTATCTCAAATTCCTCAAAGAATACTAAAGCAGGTACATTAGCTCAGATTCTCCAGGCACCAAAAAGAAAAAAGAAAAAAAAAGAAAAGAAAATAGAACATAAAACACTAACTGGGAATTATTGACATAAACTCTATTAATATTACCGTTGCTAAATATACAACCATGCAAACATGCACATTAGTTATCATTGATAGTCAGTTTATCTGTTTTGTTACAAAATACCAACATATATGTAACTCCAGGGTTATACACAGATTGAATGTTTTTTGGGAACAAAACACTTTCTGGAGAAGCAACTGATGATCATATGGCTAAATACATTATCGGGATTTACATATATTCGTTCAGAAAACAAAAACCAGGAATTATGTAAAGTTTTAATGTGAATGTTATATTATGTAAAATGGATGTACTGTACGTTTCATAATAACTATCTCTAAGAAGGAATTTGCTCCTAGTTGTAAGAGCATAAGTGGAGAGTATTACCCGTAGCCGAGAGTCAGTTACATCTACGTGATGGTCCAAGTCATCCTGTACAGAGAGAGAGGAAGGGTTCACATTTAGATGCAAGAGCTAAATATGGAAAAATTTCACAAGAACCAAAGGAAAGTAAATATGACCAGAACGTACAATCAGTCTAGTGTGAAGATCCAATTCTTCATTCACAGCTAATGCAATATGTTTTGTACTTGTTACAGTCTCCTCCAATTTCTCAAGGCCCTCATCTTGCTCTGCTTCAATGATATTTCAAGTAATCCAATATTACAAAATACAAGCAACACAACAAAATAAGAAAATTTGTTATTTCAAATAATTCATATCAACTTACCTTTCATAATTTGGCGTTGAAATCCAACGAGTCCATGGTTGTCAAGGCCCACCGTTCTGTTCATTGCATCAGCTCCCTTTATTTCTGGGCCAAGCAAACTGTCCCTATTAGCGAAGTTCGACATGTTCAATGTGGAAGCCATCTGGTTAACTTTTGATCTCAAATTTGCAATCATGTCCTTGCGACGATTCATCTCCTTTTCTGATCTGTATACCATGATAAAAATGTAAAACAAACTTCAGAGAAAAACCAAAAGAAGACAAAAATGCAACTTGTCAGACACCAACTTCTATACCAGAATGAAAGATATTGCCAGCTTTATTAATTCGATAACAAGTATCGAAAACTGGAAGTTATTCTAGGAGGATTTCAAAAGTGAAGAACAAGAGTACCAAATATTTGATAGTGAAACTGAGCACATTATAAAGGCGTTCTGTCATATTATAAACAACTTTAGCAGCAGATGACAATCGATCCTTAGATAACAATCCAAAAAGAATATGATCTGAAAAAAGTAAATGATTTACCATCATACTTGAATATAGGAACCCATAGACAAACCAAGATGTAGATTTTTTATTTTATTTTTCTAATACACCCAAGCTTGCAGGTCTATATTCAGTGGAAAAAAAAACATAAAGAACACTAAAGGTTGATAAGGATGTTTCCGAAAATGATGGTAGACAGTCTTGCAATTCTTTTATTATTATTTTTTTTTCTGGGACAGGCTGAGCATGTTCTTCATATATTATGGAACTTACATAGTCTGCTTTCCTGGAAGCTTCGACAAAAGGGATTGCAAACTATCAAGTCTGGTCCCTAATATTGTAATCTTCCTTCTTATAGAAGATGCATGACGCTGGGTTTCTGGTCCTGATGCAGGGAAAGAACTCCATGCAGAAATCATGCCATTAATTTCATCAGTAAGCTTAGATGCTTCATTATATTCCTTCATCCATGAGTCCACTGAAGATGCCATTGAGCTGGAGATAACATACAAAAATAAGTAATCACTACACAATTGTGATGAATTATAGAGTAAATACGACCTAAATTTTGAATATAAATTTTATCCATTTAATATAGATTGAATTATATAAAATAGAACAGAAAAAAGTATACCACTAGCTAAGGACATGGAATGTGAGAGAATCACAGAATTTTCAAAATAGATCAGAAAAGATTGAGAACTTTTCCACCCAGTGTATTAAACACTTCAAAGTTTATGTTTAATTGAAAAAACTTGTAAAAGAGACTCTTTTTAAATAAGTTCAAATCTACTATATTGCAATTAAGAATAAATGATGTGTAAATATGAATTAGATTTATCCACATCCATATATGGTCTGACAATGATAAATTCATCTAAACCAGAGCATATTCTTATCTTAACCAGTTTTTCCCAATCAGCCTGAATATAAGAAATTGCATATAATCATATGTGAATCTACAACACGATATCTGGCACTTGGACACAAACAGTAAGTCAACGTAAACAATAACCTGTAACTAAATGAAAACTAAAATACCCATTCATAAACATACCTACTACTAGTGGGAATTTCACAGCAAGCTTAACATGCTACCTATGTAATAGTCTCGAAGCAACCAGCCACTTGCATATAGATATGCAAAAACCAAAAACATAAGAAAATTGACAGGGTATGACTAGTAACTACAAAAGTATGTAAGGTATTGGTTCATTAAATATATTAGCATTGCTAACCTAATATGATAACGGCCTCATGTTTCAGAAAAACATAGGAATCAACTCATATAAGCTTTAAAGTTTAAACTCAATCACATAAATTTACACCTATAATTCAAAAGCAATATATATATATATATATATATATATATAAAACCTTCTCTAGAAGTAAACAGCATAAAGGTTCATGTTGGAAAACAGAGCTTAATGAATATCAAAATAGTACCTAGAAAAGAAGAAGAAGAAGAAACCCTCCATTAATAAGAGCATACCATATTGAAACTACTCATTTCATCCCCCTCCCAGCTCATTTCCACAATATATTAGAAAGGAAAAGTAAATCAGCGTTTTCAACTTAGATACAGAAATCATGATGATCAGCTAACAAATAATATAATATAAAACCATATAGTCATCAACAGAAACATTAAAAATCCAAATTTGTACAAGAGACAAGCCAAATTGTTCCACAATGTAAATTGATTCATACGTATGAATTTCTTTGGAGAAATGAATGACTGAATTCACTTAGGAAGCTTTAAAATAATAACATAACATGTAAATGGATTAAGTCACTCATAGTATCATAACATAAACAAATCTAAAAACAAAGGTTATTATTTTTCCATCCAGCAGAATCACCTCACCATAACTATCATAAATTTGAAACAAAACAAACAACACCATAGAATAAATCTTCTTCGACTCTCACATATTTCGATTTCTTTATTATTCTTTTTCCATTTCACTAACAACCTAGCAAATGCTATATAGAAAAAGTTATATCTGAATTATTGCAAAGACAGTCTGATACTGTGAGGGCCGTGACAACAAGAAAGCAATCTGTCAATATAGTATCAGAAAAAGAAAAAAAAATGAAACTCTCATAGCTCCATCATCTCAATAGCAGCCAAAATCCAACTCAACACAGCTCAAATCAACCAGCATTGTAATTCTCCATCGCGCCATAGATCTACACAATTCAATAATGATGAATTCCACCAGCAGCTCGACCTTTAAACGCATTAATTTGAGTTGTCTCCAAAAACAAATACGGATCGAGAAAGTACTTCGGGGTTAGGTTCAAAATGGGAGCAAATGATTTCTATTAAATTTGAACCCACAAATTCTACAGTGTTATACACGACAATTAGCTCAGATTGCTTGATGATTTCCAAATGACATTCAATTTAAATGCACAAAAAAAAAAAAAAAAAACATGATTTCAGACAATCCCCGCTTTCAAAATATAAACTTTACAAAAAAGAATCCACACATATTTCTCAAAGAAAAAGAAATACGAAAAATTCAAGCAAAATTGCATTTGCATTGAAATCAAATTGGCATGAAGGGAAAGATCGGAAAGGGATTACCTTCTTGGAGGTGATAATTTTCGGGTTTGAGAGAATTGATTCGATGATGGCGATCTGATGTCGTATTAATAAAGTTGCGATTATTAGAAAGTGGCGTACGGCGCCACCATCAACCGGCAGTGTTTGTCCGTCCCAGTCGTCGTCTACCTCATAGGATTGTTGAACTTTTTAGCTCAAATGAATAATTCAAGAAAAAGCGACATCGTTTATGGTGTCCTTTGAGCGATAGGCAACCCGAAAATTATCCGGTACAAGTGCACCAGTATATCTGATTTACAAGTCATTGCCACCCGAAAAGCCAACGCACCTAAAAAAGAAAAAAAAAAAAAGGAAAGAAAGGAAAGGCACTTTGGAGATAATATCCGGTACAAGTGCACCAGCATATCTTATTTACATCTCAAACATCCAATGTGAGAAGCGGCCCAACTCCGATGGGTTTGGTTCGGGCTTATTGTCGTGTTGATTGAATTGGTTTGCTCTTCTCGATCAATTTTATTAGATTAATTTAGGACTTAAATAGTGAATGACCTGACCTAATCTAATCCAACGATATTACATTTACTTTTTTAGAAAAATAATAATATATGCCTATAAATTAATTTTTTTTAAATTTATTTGTCCATAACAAGTTTAATCCATAATAAAGTATCTATTATGACACGATGTGCTTCAAGTGAAATATTTATGAAAAACACAAAAAAATATCTATCATGGCTCAACTAATAAGTACCTCATATCAAATATCAAAAGTCCCCTGAGTAGGCTAAATCCAATTTTGACATTCAATTTTCATCAACAAAAACCCTAGACACGCACACAAAAAAGTAAAAAAAAAAAATTTAATTGTTTTAATTCATGTCCAGTTATAACAATAAAGGAAACAGTTTGAGACAAATTTTTATCCATCATGTATCATGTATTCATGATAGATAGTTTCTTAAGCAATGTTGTTTTCACATTAACGATGTGTTTGAAACAAAATAAAAAATAAAATGTATTTCATTTTAAATGAATTTTACAATTCAATTCAGTTAAAATGACTTATCTTATTTGAAATAAAAACTACAATTATGAAATTCAATCTAATTCTTATTTAGAACAAACAAAAAATTCATTTTAATTTAAGTATTTTTTTCATATTACCCTCAATTTTTTGTAATTAAAACTAGCATTGATTAACTAAAAATATAAATATGGAGAGATTAATTGTTGTTCAATGAACAAAAGACAAGTTGAGAGAAAAAACTTGTAATTGGTTAGATGAACATTTGAGATAAAATGGTGATGACTCTTTATTAATTTATTAAAGTAAAAAATATGTATAATATTAAGGATAAAAATATCATTTGAGGTGGACAATAATAAATTATCTCAAATGAATTCTACAAAATGAAATTCAATCTATTTGGTGTGAAATTCATAATGAAATAAAATATGGATTTAAAATGAAAATTTTACACCATTTCATTTGTTCCAAACATAAAAAGTGTAGACTTAATCTGAGATCAAATAGTGATGGATCTTTATCTATTTATTTAAGTGAAGAGTATATGTAATATTAAGGATAAAAATGTTATTAAGGTGGACAAAATAATAACTTATCTCAAATGAATTTCACAAAATAAAATCTAACATATTTGATGTAGAATTCATAATTGAATAAAATGAGAATTTCAAATGAACTTCATTTAAAAAATGTAGAATTCAATTCATTTCAAATGAATTCTCGGTTTTTTACATATGGAACAAATGACTGGTGTAGATTTTAAATGAAATTCATTTGAAATCTACATTTTATTTAATTATGAATTCTACACCACATAGGTTAGATTTTATTTTGAAAAATTCATTTGAAAATAAATTATTATTATTTTGTTCACCTTCAAATGACATTTTTATGCTTAGTATTACAAATACTTATGATTTAGATAAATTGATAAAGAATCATCACCATTTCATCTCTAATATTCATCTAACCAGTCACGAGTTTTTTTCTCTCTCAACTTATTTTTTATTCATTGCATAATAATTAGTTTCTCTGTCTTTAAATTTTAGCTAATCAATACTAGTGTTAACTAAAAATTTTAAGGATAATATTGAAAAAATGCTTAAATTAAAATGAATTATTCATTTTATTTCAAAAAATTAGACAAAATTCTTATTACAAATAAGAAAATTCATTTAAAAAAAAAAGTAAATATAGAATTTATTTAAAATAATATATATTATATTTTTTATTTTGTATAAAATTATATGTCAATTCATTTGTTTAAGTGTGCAAACATAAAAAGAATGGTGTAGAGTTTATTTAAAATAACTGAATTCTATATATATATATAATTTTTATTTTTTCTGGTTTCCATCGATTCATGATTGACTTTAAAACCAATACAACCCGGCCATGAACACCGCTAGACTACCGTGTAATTTAGAAACTGGGGACCAGCATCAACGAAGCTCAGAAAAGGAAAATTAAGCATGTGTATCGCGGGGTTTATATGGGACGCTCACCCAGAGTACCCTTTCCTGCTCTTACTCAACAGGGACGAATATTATAGTCGGTGAGTTTAATTCTTCTGGGTGTTCCCTCATCGCCCTCTTTCAATCTGCTTCAGTACTTGATTTATTGGGTCGAAGCTTAATACCGAACAATAGGGATTCTGGATTACTGATTTGTTTTGTGTTTGAAGGCCTACGAAGCCCTTGACATGGTGGGAATGCAATAGAATTTTGGGAGGAAGAGATGGACAAGCTGGTGGAACATGGTTAGCTTGCACAAGAGATGGAAGGGTGGCTTTCCTTACAAATGTGAGGGAAATTTCCAAGCTTCAAGATCCTAAGAGCAGAGGGGAGCTCCCAGTCCGTTTCCTTGAGGTGGGTTTGCTTTGTTCCACTTCAATAATGCCCTCCAAATATTTGTTTGATACTCTAAAAGAAATGTTTTCAAAGTTCATTTTTTTCATTTGTTGTCATATATCGATGTGATGTCCTTGTTTAGTTGCTGACAGTTTTGTTGTTGTTTGCTTGGCTGATTCCCGTTGTGGTTTCTTCTTCTAGCTGTTCTGGAATGATGGTTAACCAGAACTATTGTAGTCTACAGAAGTAAGAACCCAGAAAATTGGAATATGAATTTAGTATATATGTGCGTAGTTTTGGCATATGGTGGCAATAGTATTAGTTTATTAACTAGAACATGTTAATGGGGATCTTCCTTTCTTTATTATCATTATTATTATGTGCGAGCCTTGGCGCAACGGTAAAGTTGTTCATTTGGTGACCTGTAGGTCACGGGTTCGAGGCGTGGAAACAGCCTCTTTGCAAAAATATAAGGGAAAGGCTGCGTACATGTGCGCCCACCCTCCCCCTACCCCCGCAATAGCCGGGGAGCACTTTGTGCACCGGGTGAGCCTTTTTTTTTTTTTTTTATTTATTTATTTATGTATTATCGATTCCTTGATCACAGGGCACTAAGAGTCCCATAGTGTTTGCGGAGGAAATTCTGAAGGAGGCAGATCAGTATAATGGGTTTAACCTGATGTTAGCTGATCTTCCCACCAGAACCATGATTTATGTCACCAACAGACCCAAAGATGGTAATTTTGTCTCCAAAGTTCCCCCTGGAATTCATGTGTTAACTAATGCAAGTCTGGACACGCCTTGGCCAAAGGTAATGAGGCACACTGTACTATTACCATCCATTAGTTCTACTAAGTGATTTAACTGAATTGTGGTCCAATCTGAACCAGACGTAGGGCAATACTAGGAATGTTGGAAAATCAAAATGCCCTCCGAAAGTATGTAGTTCAATGTGTTAGAATACCTTCATCCTGAACACCAAATTCTTCATTTTATTGATGATTGTCATTGTTTCTGCTTTTCCTTATGCAGAAAGTCTTGCTTTTTCTGTTGTATGAAATCTGACTGAAAGTTATTTGTAGTCCACCAGTCACCACTTTATGGTGGTTCTCTGCAAGCTTGTCTGTTCAAACGGTTCTCATATATACTTAATACCTCATGCTCACACCATGATTTAAACTGTTTTTTTTTATGTTCCCTTTTCAGGCTCAACGATTGTGCAATAATTTCAAAGAACTACTAGATCAATATGGTGAAGGTGAACTTCCCATCAAAGAATTGGTTGAGAAACTAATGACAAACACAATTAAAGATGAAGAATGCTTGCTACCCAAAATTTATCCTCCTGAACAAGAATACTACTTAAGTTCTATATTTGTTGAAGCTGATTTCCCATTGGTAGATCCCACTTACTTACCTACTTACCACTGCTGGGCAACATTTCTTTAAAAGTGTTTTCTCTTGTGTAGGGACGTTATGGCACTAGGAGCTCTTCTGCCTTGTCTGTTAAAGCAAATGGTGAAGTTAGTTTTTATGAGAAATATCTGTACAACGGCGAATGGGATGACAAGACATTGATCTACCAGATAGAGGAGCTGAAGTGAATGTTAGGGTATAGTTCAGTACTATTGTCTACTTCCCCAAGTTGAAATTGCCCTACTTTCAGTTCGGCTGAAGTGAATTCCATCAAAAAAAAAAAAAAAAAACAGATGACTGTATTTTATATTATTTTTTGGTTAGCTGCATTGAATTGTTATGCTATTATCTAAATATGCTAAATTTGCAGCTATTTTTTCATTTAAAAAAACGTGTTCTTTTCAAGTTCAAGATTTTGTGATTAATGAAGCTTGAAGTAAAAGGAAACGCATCAGTTTTTCGCCTTACCTGAAGGCCTCAGTTAAAGAGTCAGTATTTAAGATCGTGCTTTGAATTTCATAATTGGGTTGATAGTAAAGCATGTCTCTTAAAACATGCTCGTTCCGTGGAGATTGTTAGGTGTTATAATTTTCATTTGGTGTTTCTCTCCTTATACACTCACTAGTCTCCAACTAATCCAACTAATGTGAGATTATTGTCCATACAACCAGTTGCCCATAATAAACCTTCACGCTGTAGGTAGCTTCTTGCCTCTTTTCCACTTTGTAACGGCTTTCACTCTGACTCGGTCAGATAACATCCACCCTATACATGTAGTCTTTCCACATGGCGGCTCCACTCTACTTTTCTCCGTCTAGTCAAGCTCATTAGGATAAGATTGGTTTTTGATACCACCGTCAAGCATTTCCAGTTGTTGAATTCACCCTTAGAGGAGGGTGCTTATCTTTATATAAACCAAATTTAAGTTGACCACACAACCAATGTAAGACTATTGTCCAAACAACCAAATGGCTCATAACATCTTACAGGAGTTTTCCATTGTTCGAGGCAAGAGTAAAGATGATGCAAGTTCTGAGAAAGGAGATGCATGTAGCGAATTGGGAAATCATCTATCAAATATAGCTTTCATGTAACAAGGGTACATAGTGCTTCTGGACGAGCCATAATTAACACGCAAAATACTTGTAAAAGGCAATAAACACTCCTTCCTCCTTTCTGTCAGTGTGTACAACTTTGGTGGGTCATTTTAAATGATCCATAATACTCGGTAAGCAATAAAAATAGTTTCTTTCGATGTAGGTAATTGAGATGCTCTACAACATAAACACAGGATGTTGGATAGACAATGCTTAAAATATTGCTAAATTCAAAAATTGCAGCTGAATCGGTGCAGCAGCAAAAGCTCGCCTTTGGTTCAATACAACTTCTGCAATGAAATACTAATTGCAAAGCAACGTCTCACGTGTAGCATTTCCAGTTGTTGAATTCACCCTGGCATCAGAAAGGCTTTGATGTGGGTGAAGCATATTTCAGGAAGACAAATGTGTAAAAGTAGTTGATCTTACCCATCTGCAACTTTGCAAAGGTATACCCGTTGATCATCTCTCAAAGGAACATCTGTGAAGTCTGACCGCATACAGAAAAATAAGCAAACAATAATTGATAACTTCATACTAGTAAGTTTCCCAATTCAAAGATGCAACCAAGCAAGGAAAAGGTAAAAGAAAGCAGTGATTTCTGTGATATTTCTTAAAATACTTGAATGGGGTTAATCTTAAGTCTTAATGTTTCTGCTAGATTAAATAGAGCATTATGAATTGGGGTCTTGCAGATTATATAACAATATGGAAGGTTTTTCACACAGCATCTACATTGAGCATGTAACCAACCATCTAAACTTTCCAGCTACCATTAATAACATCATCTTCAATATCCTTAGAATTTGTGTCTTTTTGCAATTCTTAATCATTTATATAACACTCTCAGTGCTACATATATTCTGGTAAAAAAATCATTTCATCACATAATTCATGAAGAAGAAACTGAATAGCAGTTGCAGCAAAATATTAGTTGCCTGGATAAAACATGTGTATTAGTTAGCATTTAGCGATTTCTGCACAAAAACTTATTTAAAACTTATTTGCTACCACAATCTGGCCTTCGCTTACTCTATTCCTATCGAACATTACACTCTTTTCAGATCAGATTGAACTTAAACATTAGCCAGTAGATTATGCTTATACATACCAGCTCCTGTTATATTTGAGCCCTTGAAAGATGTATTTCCTGTAGTTAGTGCACCTTCCAAGTTAGCATTGCTCAAATTTGCCTGCAGGAAGTGTATGCACAAGATGTCAAAAGGGGACCAATATAGTGAATTGGCAGACTAAAAGTTCAACAATGGATTTCAGGGACAATTTCTAGCTTCAATTGGAATGATATTGAAAGGAATTAACAGTAGCTAATACACAGCCTCTCCTTCCACATTATCTGGAGTTCTGGAAAGGCATTAACATAAGATGTCACCATGTTAAAGTGCAGTTCGCAAACCATTGAA
The DNA here is from genome assembly GCA_029379385.1 of Quillaja saponaria. Classification (NCBI taxonomy): domain Eukaryota; kingdom Viridiplantae; phylum Streptophyta; class Magnoliopsida; order Fabales; family Quillajaceae; genus Quillaja; species Quillaja saponaria. The sequence goes on along the minus strand of CM055610.1, from coordinate 14,824,567 downwards.
TGGAAATGTTGATAACTTGGCCGAAGATTCTCTACATTTTAATTCCCATATAATTCTTATGACAGCAATAGTATTAATTAATAGAACATATCATGATTGTTGAATGGTCAAAGAAGTATCAACCAGATTGAATAAGTAGATTATATATGAAAGTGTTACTAATATAATATCCCTCATTTTTTATAACGACCACAGCCAGCATGCCAATTTTCAGAATGATTTACATAACAGAAAAAAAAATAAAATGAAAGAGTTAGCACATTATTCAACATAATCAAGTTCGTGAATTGTAAAAAGTTGCATGTAAGGGCTGTGGTAGTGTGATGATAACCTAGAAGGAACAATTCTTGCTGTTCTGTGCAAATCATTCTAGAGATTAAATGCCATAAATTGTAAGGTGCGAGGATTTTACATTTGACAACATACATCCAATAATGTACATGCAAATCTGAATAAATTGTAGAACATACAATACTGTCCTGCTACAAAACCAAAATGAGTATATTTTTAAACCATCACGAATTTATATACCACAGCCCTGGCAGCGCAAAGATTGTTTGTTTGTCACTTAGAAAATGGGCTGGGATTTGTGGTGGGGGAAGGGAACAACACATCATGGCACAAGATTGAAATGTACCTTGGCCACATTTGCCAAAGAGAAGTCTGCACTTCTGAGATCAGCATCTGAAAGATCAGCCCCTGGAAAAGGACCGGAAAAGATACTCAAAATAGAAAATTATAGCTATAAATTAATGAAAAATTCCTTATTCGTTCATCATTGCTTTTGATTGGTAACTTTTTAAACTCACTTGCAACTGTTGGGTTAAAACCTGTTATCTCTCTCCCTCCATCCTATTCTCAGAGGGAAAGGAGTTTCCATTAAACCACCTGTAATTTACGGGAATTTCTTTTTATGTAATTGAATTATGCTTATGGATGAACACCCCTAACTGGTTGCTTCTTCTTTTCTATAGTTTTGCTATGTTCACCTTCTTTTACCATAATATGCTAGTTAAACTTAAACACAAAATTCATGTGAAGGAATTGCATTTGCTTGAAGATTCAATTTATTTTCTTTACTTTATGAACATTCAAAGTGTCAGAAACTGATCAGAAACAACTAGAAAGCATGCAAAAACAATGTTTTGGTAGATTAAAATTTTCATAGGAAGCAAGCAACAATATTCCGATATCAAAGTCCTCTACTCCAGTTGCTCTACTCTAGGAGCAGAGGCAAGATTATGTTACTTTTCTCTACTTCCTTTCAGTAGTATTTTAACTAATTAAGCACCAGTTCAAACTAATTAAGTGTCTGTCTCTTTCTTATAGATGATGAACCAAGACTAGCATAAAAGAACCTTGATCTCTTATTTGCATGGTAAGAATAAACATACAGTTTTTAGATGAAAACACTGACACATAGATACACTTGCTTAGCTGTCAAAATCATAATTTACCATTTAAACCAGTTTAATACTTAGTGTGGAAAAACTATAATAGTAATAATAGTACTTAAAGTAACATACCAGTTAAATCAGAATCAAAGAAGCTAGCACCTAGTAACTTTGCACCTTTAAAATTGGCTTGCCGCAATATGGACTGTAACAGATAACATATACAGCCATATGTCACACACAAATATAATCGGATACATCAATTTGTATAAGTATGTACAAAAAATTTAAATAATTGAGACCGTTTTGAAGTCTTGCTTGATTAAAGTTCTGCCACTAAAATCCTTCCCACTGAGATCCTGTCCCCTCGTAACCTCTTGACCATAGGGACCACCACCCTGTATTCAATCAACCCACAATGCCATTTAAATCAATTGATATGAAACCCAGAATATATCAACGGAAAGGAAAATTGAAACAGAAACGCTGATTTCTGATTGCTCAAAGGAAAAAATGAATATTTTTTTTTTCTTTTCTAAGCAGCTTGCATATGTGATTAAATTACTATGAATGCCAGCGTAGGATCCACGAGGAACAGCGAAGCAGAGAGAACAGCTAGCAAGCTAGCGCTGGAAACAGATTCCCCGAGTGAAAGTATAAAACTTTCTTGATGGGTTTCGTTCTGTTGCTTCAGTCTCAGTCCCTGCCAGAGAGCGAAGGAAGAGGCCGATTAGCTGAAATGAGCAGGGTGTGCTACTTAGACCAGATACATAGAAAAGGGAAGAGGGTTGCGTAGTTTACAAACCAGGGACGTGTAGTTGCCCGGGAGAGAGAGGCGGGAGCTTGGAAGATGAGGTTTTGGTGGGAATTTGGAACACAAAGAGACGTTGAGAAGAGCCATTGCCTAATGCTTACAGAGCCAAACCCTGCATTTGTGATTGGTGGAGGCCTAGAGGGTTGGGTTGGGATTGGGATGGTACCATTCGGATAATGTGTTTAAGCTGGTTTTTTCTTATGTGTGATATACTCGGACCAATAATACAGTCCTCTGAGATGGAGTTGAAACACGTGGCATTTCTCTTTTTAATTAAGCCTATTTGGGTCAGAGATGAGTTTGGAATAAAAGTGTGGAACTGGTGTTCCAACTTCCCTTTGGGCTGATCATAGACTTGATAAAAGGGTAAAAAGGAGGTTGGGGCCATTCTTAATAATAGTCCTTCCTCCTATAACAGCTCAATTTTAGAGAGATAAAACCCTTAACAGTTGTTTTTAATTATTCTAGTCTGAAAAAATAAGTAGAATGTGAATAACTTAAATTAATAAGTTAATTCATTAGTTAAACTACTAATCCATTCTAGTTCATGTGATGCCCTTATAAGTTTGAGATTATACTTTAGATTGATGTAGAAAAAGTGACGGCAATTTACACAATCCCTCTTCCTATCGTGGTTGGTTGGTTTTGTAGCATTAATGGGATGTAAAAACTAAAAACTCAATTTTATCCATTCCTCAAATACGCATCTCGAGGGCTATCTCACGAGTCAATATCAGGCTCAAGCTTATTTGAGTTATGAGTTTGAGTTCGATTCAACTTGTTTGAGTAAGCAAGTCGAGTTCGAACAAAATTTTAGGGACTCAATTTAAAGCTCGAGTTTTTGAAGTTCAAGATCGAGAAGTTCATAAGTAGCTTCGAATAAGCTCGATCTAAGAATATTTTATAGTTTTATTAATTATTTTAATGAGAAATACATTTTGAATGAATTTCAAATTTACTTGTATTAAATTATTTAAATAATTTATATTATTAATGTTACTTAAAACAAATATAGATACATAAATTTCAGTATAAAAAAATTAAATCTCACAAGCTCAAATAGTCAGCATCCGAGTTCGAAAAAAATAAATTATGAGCTTAAATTAAGCTTAGTCAAACATGTTCAAAATTGAGTCATGTCCAGTCCTATGCATCTTAGCTTAGTAGAGTGGCCAAGTGGGTTCTGAATCTTCTCTGTGTGTCATAGCAGCTTCGAAATTTGCCCTAAGATTCTTAACAGATAATCATCTGTTGAAGTCGGTTAGCAGTCACAGACAGACCCGCAACAGCTTTCAGAATGTACATTGTAGTGTGGCATTGCCAGCATAGTGCAACTGTGCAAGTACTTTGTAGCAGCAAGGCAAGAAGACCAACTCTTAGCTTATAGCTTAGCTAGGCAGGAATAAAAAAAAAAAAAAAAAAGGAAGAAAGAGAGTCTGTCTCTCTTATGGCTGGCTCCTCTGGGATTTGCTTGGTGGCTCGGTTTTTGGCGGTGCTGTTCCAGACCTCGGCATTTGATACTTTGTCGTGACTGGAAGACAATGGCCTTTCTCCAATACTTCGTGCGAACGTTACTCCCACTCCCAATCCCACCCCCACCCACTTCTTGATTTCATCTTTGACAGACAAAAAATCCCAATTTTGAAGAAACCCCCTCCCCCAAGAGGCCAAGTTGTCGTCTGCCGTTACACAATTACAGTCAAATTTATTCAAACCAATCATGATATTACACATTAGGTAGATGAGGGTAAGTATTGTAATTCAGTAACTTCATATTTCATAGAGGTGGCAATGCTGATTGATTAATCAATTTTGGAAGGTTAAATAAGGCAACCAAAAGTGGGATGGCTTGCATCAACTTGGAAGCTGGAAACTTTGAACAGCAGACAAGAACCGTTTACCAGGGAGACAACAAAAACCAGACCACTGAAAGAGGGAAGAGAAAAAAAAAAGAAAGAAAGAAAAACTGCTACTGAGAATCACTCTGACACAGCAATACTACTCTACTCCTCCTTTGGAGTACGCCCACAGTCGCACAATCACAGGTCATATATCAGCTTCAGAAAATACTTAGGACCATATTCAGTCCAGATACTCTTCATATCCCGTACTACTCCGATCCTTTTAGCAGCAAAGATTGAGATACCCAGAGAAAATAACAAAGAAAAAAGCATATTTTCTTCTTCTAAGCCAGGAAAAACTTCTTTGTAGGACAATTCAGAAATTTTATCAAGCATCTGGGGTTTCATGTGATAAAGTGCAAGCACGGAAAGTTTCTCCAGTTTGGTTGGTGTACTTAGATCTCTGAATGAAAGCTTTTGGATTTCTGGGTTGGTAGGTTTTCTTTGGCTTTTGTTAATTATGTAGTGTCTTGGTGGATCTGATTTGTGAAATTAGTAGTGGATCATTGTACGGCTAGGGTTTTCAATTTTCATGCAAAAACAAGCAGACCCATGTGTTTATGTTTGATTTCTAATTCATGCAGATTGTTAGCTGGGAAAAAATGTAATTTTTTTTTCTGGGTGAACAAAAAGAGATAAGGTTTTGGATTGTACTCTCATTGAGATCTCAATTACCTCAAAGCAGAAAACAGACAAATTAGGAGCAAAGGAAGGTCCAGTGACTTCCAGTCTTTATATCCAGTAGATACTCTCGGGTATTTTTCCAAGTTGAGAGCTTTGTCATTATCCAATTTCAAAGAAGGCAACAACCGAAGAAAGAGAGTGTGAGACAAAAAAGAGTATTTTTCACCACTTGGTTCGTAGATTTCTCACTCTTTCAGGAATTTTTCAAACATGGCGAATCGGTGGTGGACTGGAAATGTGACGATGAGAGGTGCTGACCCCATGACTACATCTCCATCCCTTCAGCTCCGAAACCCAGATGGTGATCACGGATTGAATTCGGTCGGACCTAGAAGGGAGCAAGAATTCATGGAGAACAACACCACCACCACTCCAACCAATAGCAGCACCAGCAACACTAACCCAAACCCCAACACTACTTCTCAAAGCCAAAACGCAGAGGATGACGACAGCAGAGACAACGAGCGTGAAGGAGATGAGCAATACCTCGGTAGCCACGAAACTGCTGAGCCTGGTAGCACTGGACGCCGGCCGCGGGGCCGACCACCTGGATCAAAGAACAAACCAAGACCTCCCATCGTCATTACCAAGGAGAGCCCCAACGCACTTCGAAGCCATGTGTTGGAAATCAGCAGCGGTAGCGACATTGCTGAGAGTATTGCAACCTTTGCGAATCGCCGACATCGAGGGGTGTCGATTCTTAGCGGTAGTGGCATTGTGACCAATGTTACACTCCGGCAGCCGGCTGCACCTGGTGGGGTTATTACACTCCATGGGAGGTTTGAAATATTGTCACTCTCAGGTGCTTTCTTGCCTGCCCCTTCTCCCCCAGGGACTACTGTGCTAACAGTGTATTTAGCTGGTGGACAGGGGCAAGTTGTTGGTGGGACTGTTGTCGGTGCTTTGATGGCATCGGGGCCTGTAATGGTGATTGCAGCTACATTTACAAATGCAATTTATGAGAGGTTGCCACTAGAGGATGAAGCTGCAGCTGGGGAAGGAATGCAAGTGCAACAGCAATCAGGAATGAATTCAGGAAATAATGCAACTTCAGCATCTCAAGGTTTGGGTGAACAAGTTTCAATGCCTATGTACAATTTGCCTCCAAATTTGCTACCAAATGGTCAGATGCCTCAAGATGTGTTTTGGGGTCCTCCGCCTAGGCCTCCTCCTTACTGAGAGCGAGAAAAGTGAGAAGGAGAGGCTTGTCCATGTTCTTTGATCTTGATGACTTGTACTTTTGTGCAATATTGTTCTCACAGTTTCTTGTAAGCATAGCGAGGTAGGACAATTGACGTTTTGCTTACCTCTTTTCCCTGTGAAAATGGAATTTATTGTAAGCATAGCAAGTGGGTTACGAGATTTTGTTTGCTTCTTTTTCATGTTAATCTAGCCGTTCAATGGAATTTACTATGGTTTACAACTTCGGGATGTTTGTTTCTCTTCGATCTAATCTATGTTTTTTTGTGGAAGATTCATTTACCTTGTGAAGGCAAGGTTGAAATTACAGTCAAGAAATGGATTAGAGCCATCCAGGGATGTGTAATATTCTCATTCTACGGTAAGCTTTCCAAATTCTTTGTTGTCTGCCTTATTTTGAATTTGATATTTCATGGAGCAATAACTTGTTTAAAACGACATAATGTGACATATTAGAGTTTAGTACATTAGATGTTAAATCTGCACTCTAGTTTGTCTAAGGGAGTGAAAAAAATAGGACTGATTCATCTGCTTTTTCCTAAACTACATGATCTAATCAAATCTCAGAGTACATTGTTTGGCATAATTGTACTTCAGTTGGATTCCCAAAAGGATGTCTAGATGCAAGTATTTAGATGCTTTCTTTTAAGTTGATGGCTGGGTATGGGTTTGAGGGGTCATTCCTGACTATGCTATACCAAATTGACACTTATATGGAAGGCTGAACTTGGACTTCATAGTGAATTCCATCAAAAGCCACATGTTCTTTTGCTTTTACCCCTGATTCTCAATTTCATAATCTGAGAGATAAAGGTTTTTCACTACCTATAAGATTTGCTAAATAATAATTTCTCTAGTTGTGGCATTTGGGTGCACTATGCACCACCAGCCAAGTCATCCCTCCCCACCTTCCTTTCAAATTTTCTTTGTTTTAGAAAGTTATTTTTGTTGAATGATGATGAAATTATGGAAATTGTGACCTGTCAGAGGACACTATTCTTATCTTCGACTCCATCGTGTTTTACCTTATTTTTACCTCCTTACCCTTAAATTTCAATTTGGGATATATGCATTTCCATTAGAGTTTTGTATGTGTTAACTGAATACTTTTACAATTTGCAACATGGATATAGTTCTGGGTTGTAGATCATTTCTCAAGGTAGAAATCAAGGAACTCTGATGTACGTAATAAGTGAAAATGTAATTGGCACAAACCAAGAAAAGTAGAAGTAAAACAATTAGTTCAGAATATTTGTAAATTACAATATGCAACTACCATCTCCATGTTTTCTTCCGTTGTTAATGTGTGTATAAAGATTTCTCTTGCTAAACTTAAATGTTTTTTAGAATGTGAATATTTTCCTCAAGTGGAATTGAGTACATTTAAATATTCCTCTACATAATAGCATTGGGATTATGTTCCAAGAGCTCCCACCTTATGTTTTAGATTAGTACCTGAACCCCTTGTTTTATTTTGGTGAGTTTAATATGATGGTTGTGGATTATATTCACCTTCTTTGATTATCTTCCTACTCTGAACATGCTTCTTTGAATGCATGGTCAACCCTTCTCCTAGTGCGGTTTCAATGTTCGAACCTAAAATGATCTGCCTGGCTCTCTTATTGAAGATGCTTTGGGAATGAACTGTCAATGCTTTTTTAGCTAACTGCTTGTAATAAGTAAAATTTGCATTGACAGTACTAGGTCTTCATGTCAAACTCGACTTCATGATTGTCCAATTTCTTGGAATTACTTTTGATATAGAGGGAGTTGAACGTTGGCTAAGTTCTGTTGAGAGCCATTGATGTCAGATAGTTTGTACTAATTAAGGCTTCTACTTTCTCTCTTTTTATAGTGATGATAGAGTCAGTTATCCCTTTGCTCGTACTTCAGACTGCAAGAGTAGAATATACAAGTCACTTTCTTAGGAAAGCACACTCTTACCTGGGAAGCAAGTCTAATTGCTGGTTCCTTCTTGGTTTTGGCATGCAATTCTCTGGCCTGTATGTTTTAGAAAGTTTGTCCTTGTACTCAGGAAATTAAGGCCGAGTTTTTCATTCTCTCTTCACTATAATTAGAACTTTATCATAGGTGTGATCTTTCTAAATTCTAAATGAACTGCTTTTTATTTCTGAATGAATGTTCTGCTTGAAAGAAGCTTGTGGAAAGCCTTTGCAATGGTAGTCAACTATATTCAAAGCTGTACTGACATAATTATCATATTGGTGGGTTGTTGAAATCATGCTATATCTGGAAGACAATTCTATACAGGAGTTCAAGAAATGTGTGATCTTATGTATGGAAAACAGTCATGAAACCCATGTTATGTTATCAATTTCTTCCTAGAAGCTCATGGATTTGATTTGGATGGGAGTTGAACAATTCAGACATGTTTCTAGCATATGCAGTTTTGTGGGAGTTCTGGGACATGGTAGGAAGCATAAATGCTACCAACATTCACGAGTTAAGGGAGGACCCCAAAAGTTTATAGAACATTAATTGTTTCTTGAGACTTAACTTGAAAAGTGAAAACTTAACAATGGGTTGGATTGATTTTGGTAGTTAAAAATGTGTGTTTTATTTATTGATTTTTTGGGTTTGAAAATGTAAAATTTCCATTAAAATATAGTCGCATGTAAGTTGGTCTACAGTTTTACAAAATAAATCAGTCATATTTTGACATTCATTTCAAAAAACTCTTATATTATAAATTAAAATATTTATCCCACTCTTACCTATTGAATTTTTTGTTTAAAATATTAATTAATTATAATTTTTTTTTATAAAAAAGAAATCAGATATTCTAAATTTTGATAACTTATAGATTTATGATTTAATTATTAATTAAAAAAAATAAAACTTCTAAAAATTAATTCTCCTTTATACAAAAAATATGTTTTCATGAATAGATTTATATAAATTAATTCTATATTATTTCTATAAATGCTTGAATTTTTTTTAATTCATATAAATTTATATTTATAAATTGTTTATATTTTTATAACAAAAATTAGTTATTAATTAATATTCAAATTTAGTTACATGTACATTGTAATATTTATATTTATAGATCGTTTATATTTTTATAAAAAAAATATGTTTTCTATATGCTGCACCAAATTACCATTTCTGTTAAACAAATGGATGAAGGTGAACAAAACGAAATACGAAATACACAAGTGCACTATCTTTAAAAAAAAAAAAAAACAACAACAACAAGGAGACAAGGTAAAGTAACTTTTTCCTATTTATCCCAAAATGATATGTAGGGATTACATGTCATTATGATATTTTCAATCCAGTCACAAAGTGCCGTATTACTTGAAGTATATGATTTGTGACATATATAACATAAAAAATAAGAAACTTTTAAGTATATTAATTAAAATTGGATGAAACTAAATATGAACACGGCATCTCGAGGTGATTCGAGTTTGGCGAGGACATTAAGGGTCATTTGAAACAGTTAAGGAGGATGGGAATTTGGCTTTGCAAAGGAGCTAGACTAGTGTTGTTAGAACTGAGTTTGTGGGCTTTGAGGGTAGGTCTTCAAACTGCTTGAAACAAAGGTTTTAGGAGACTGTTGTTAGAGGTGGATTCACAGGTAGTTCTCCAACTTACTTTTAAGGATGATTGCAAGCTAAATGCTCACAAGCCTTTGATTGGTGACATCCGTCGATTGTTCCATAAAGAGTAGGAAGTTCGCCTAAATCATATTCAGCTTGTAGGCAATAGAATGTCTGACCACTTGACGAATTTAGTTTTGGATGATCAAGATTGTGACTTAGATTGACAGCAAATTTCTCTCTCTTTGAGACTCATTTTAAGCTGATAATGTTGGAATAGCTTAACAACGTTGAATTGCGATTATTGTTCCCTAGCCTTGTTTTTTAATTAATTTCCTATTTTATTTTTTCTTTCTCTTTCAATGAAAAAAATAATAAAGTCACCCAATTAAGGCATGTCATGTGGCATTCAGTTGTCTTCGAAATTTCTATACATAAAGTGTTTTTATATTTACTAATTTTTGTATTACATGTGTTGCACGAATGTCTTTACACTATATAAATATTTATTAATAAACATTTTAATGTCTATTATTATCTTTAAAAAATAAGATATATTTCTGTTTACATATAAATAAATACAAATAATAATTATACATCTAAACAACCAAATTACATTTGACTCTAATGGATTAATCAGGTGGTCAAAAAGTTATACTCTCTTTATTGACTACATGAATTCATATATCACTGGGTGGGAGGCTGTGGAACCAAAAAAATAATTAGTCAATATATATATATAATTTAGCCAAAATTGTAAGATTATTCAGATAGCGTACAGTTGGCTTTACCATTCAAATTATATAATATAGTCACTTCCTTGATGCTTCCTTTTTGGTGGTCTTCCTTCCGTAATAATATTTCTGTTTCTTCAGGTTAGGGATGGTGGGTTTTTTTTTTTTTTTTTTTAATTTTATTTATTATTATAAAATTATCCCAAAAATGTAATGAACAATTGTGCACAATGCACTAAATGACAAGCAATATGAGATCAATTAACCCACAATTATGCAGGAAGGCTTCTAACCATGAAAATAAATAACTTAAAACAAATTGTAGTAATCACACTTGCACCTATTTTAAATAGACAAGTCAATTTTTTTATTAACATAAAGTGTAAAATTAACATCTCTTGGGAGTACTTGCACCTATTAATGTTATGTTGAGCTGATGTGCAATGACTTGACACGGCACCATCTACAAAGGACCTAGGAAGTTCCTGGCTGCGTTTGCTTCGGCTGCTCGCCACGGATGCGGACCTTTTGGTATGCAGTAGCTGGCATCTCACCGGCCATGAACTGCCTGTGTCTTTTAATTTTATTTTCTTCTTGTTACTTTACAAATTAAATTGTTGAATAATCCAAACACACTAAAAATTATTATTTTATTTTTAGAATTTACATAAATTAGTTTTTTAAACTATTATTATAATCATAATTTTTAAATAATCCAAATACACATTGAAAATATGACGAGACGAGAACCATGGTTTAAAATCACAATTTTCGTCTCGCCACCAATCCAAATAGATTGTATTCGCTCTTATCATTCCATCTATCAATTTTAACTACAAGTGTGACATAGATCAAATTAAGAATACAAATGATAACAAACTACATATATGTTTTATTAAGAAATTAACAACTTGGTTATCTAATGTTAATACAAATATTAACTTAGGGCTAATAAGCCCAGGCCCACCAAAGACCCTACAAATACAAGCTCTCACATTTTCAAAAAAGGTCAATCTCTCTACACTTTATAGCTCTCCCTTTATCTCTCTAGATATTGACTTGAACTTCGGAGTGCTGACAGATCTCCAGGACCACCTCTGCAGGTTTCTAGCTAGGACAAGTGGGAGGCATTGAGGAGACCACCTCGTCAGGTCTCCAGCTCGGACAAAATTCGACATTAACATTGGCGCCGTCTGTGGAAAATTCATATGATTTGAATTTCCTAACCTTTACGCAGCTCTCCAGATCTCCATCTCGCCAAATCAATGTACCAAGTTTCCTGGTCTTTGCTCCATGAACAACCTTCAAAAAATATTCAGCCAGTACAATAAAACTGACCCTCATTATTGGAACACCTATTCTTCACCACTTTAATTCTCACACCCAAGCACTCAAACACTTCAACTCACACAGCTCACCACCTCTCCAAGATACACCAGGAACGCCTTATTTCTCAAGCAGAACAGAGAGCACCCAAGAACCTTTTGGTAGCTGCTCGTCCAATCAATTTTTAGGCCAATTCCGGACAACCTGAGAACCAAGGGAGACCAACCTTATTACCGGCGCCGACCTCATGGGTCGTCCTGTCAAAACCGCCACCTCGCTGGTGTAGGGATTTTGACTATACCGGCATAGCGAAAATTTTAAAAAAAATTATGCATAACCAAATTCCTAGGATAATCTCTATTGTTTATGAATCAATGTTTTCTATTGCTCTTATAAATAGAATATTACCTCTTGAAGCGATTAGGACGATCTTAACTTTTGATCCACAAGTTGTACATGGTGTACAACCTCTAAGTATATCCACACCGAATGATTTGATCAAGAGCTATGTGTTGGCTACCAAAAATCTCCTTGTGTGCTAGCACAAGTGATGAGATTTTCTCACGTCTCACAAAACACTTAGTTTGCCAATAATTCTCTGTAGAGAATTTTGGCTCTCTGTGATATCTGAATAAAAGTTACATTCGTTACTTATCAAGTCTAACCTTATTTAAGTATGATATAATTGAACTCTAAATAATAAGATCAGATCTTATCTATTAGAAACTTTTAGATAAAATAGGAAAATCTCATCAAAGTTAATCCTATTTTAAATTTCAAATATCATTTATTTGTAATTACATGAAAGCCCAAAACTTTTCTTAATCAAATCACATCCATTTGTGTGTGACCCCTTAGGTTCATATTAAACTGGCAGTAGGCCACATTAACTTAATGTATTTTTCAATTAGATCCACATCTAATTAATTTAAATCAAAACTAATTTTGATTTATCCATTAATGAGAATTAATTATTAAATTAATTCTCGAGTTACCTACAAGTCAAGATTTATGACTAGCAGCATGTGATGACTACCCATATAATATAAATATATTGGTGAACCTTTCCGTTGTTAGCTACCATGCAATTCAATCTTTCCATCATTCAATGTTCCTGATTAAACTTAGAGTATGGATTAATGTCAAACCCTAAATTGTTTAATCTGATGTATCTATTTATAAGTCATAACTCATGTGGTAAAACTTCAATTCTCTAATCTAGTTTCACACCACCCTAGTTAGGGACTTTCTGAATTATGTCTATATTAGATAACATAGAACATTCTCTCTTTTTACTGAGAGTGATAGATCCCTTATTGTACATTCATATACCTTTATACATAGATAGTCATACCCAACATTTATCTCTGTATAACCCATGGTGAATTATACTTAGATAGTATCAAAACATAATAACCTATATATAAGGTATCTATGATGTCTCAGGTCTGAAGATCATTTGCGCCACTACAACGAAGAACACTCATTGACAACTATGTAAAAGTCCATATAAGTATTCTATAATCGAGTCAATTCAGTGAACTTGTTCTCTAACAAGCACCTACATGCTTATTATAGTGTCAACTACACAAGTGATCATGAGATCAATCACCCTCAACATTTGAGCTAATATAACAAGTACTAATCTAACCGGATCATTAATTCCCATTATTAATGATCCTATGATTAGGAATATTTAAGAACAAAGCTTAACAAAATATATCTCATAAGCATGATCACATCATGGTTCTTATTTTCATTGTTTATATTTTATGAGATTTATCATGTTCATACTAAAGAATTAACTAGCAATTAAAGTACATGATAAATAATAATACCATATAATAATAAAACATATTTATTTTATTAATAACTAAATAAGACTCTATTTATAAGTAATATACCATAGACATCTAATATCATTGGCTTGTAGAGCATACTACTAACAGCCGGAGTCTGCACGCACCCCCACGAGTGGCCTTAAGCGGCGGCACTCCAACAAGGTAGCCAGATTTTGTGCATGGATGAGCTGCAGTTCCAGTCCATTTTCAGGCTAATTCTGGCGACCTGAGAACCAAGGGCGACCAACCTTATTGCCCGCGCCAACCTCACTGGTCGTCCCGTCGAAACCGCCACCTGGCCTGGAGTCTGCACGCGCCCTCACACACGGCCTCAAGCGGCGGCACTCCAACCAGGACTCTAGATTTTGTACATGGCGAGTTGTCGTTCTAGTCCATTTTTAGGCCAATTCTGGCAATCTGAGAACCCGGGCGACCACCCTAGTTGCATACTCCGACCTCACGGGTCGTCCCGTCGAAACTGCCACCTTGCCGGAGTCTGTACGCGCCCCCACACGAGGCCTCAAGCGGCGACACTCCGCTAGATTTGTGAATGGTACATACATCTCCCAACTCGGCCTACCAAGAGTCCAGCTCAAGGAAAATGCAGATCGCCAACTCGGGCTGACAAACACAGCCCGCCAGGTCGGCCCAAGCCAAAAAACAACCCAAGTTTATCTATTTTTCTATCTGGTCCCTATACTTCATATATATTATGGTAATGACTATATAGTTCACATATTTACAAAATTGGCTCAAAATTTTAAATAATTATAATTTTGACCTGTTAATTTAACTATTTTTACATTCAGACCATATATATTTTTTAATTACATAAATGACCCAAATTTTTATAAATTCACATAATTACCATATATCTTTTCATACTTATCAAATATGCCCCTATCATTTATATTATTTGCCTAAATAATTCAAACTAATTGGACAATAGTCCACAGCCTTTTATATTATCATATAATTGACCAAAATAATTCTAGAAAATTACATATAGGCCATAAAATTCTTTAAATGGCTTAAAAACTTTATAAATTTTACACAAATTACTTGCAAACTTCTATGTTCTTATAGAAACTCTTATCAATTTTATATCTTCATGCAAATTTACTAGAATCGAATGCTCAGTTTAATTTATATCTGCTTAACTGTTGGATTACATGTTCATCAACAACAAAAATATTTCAAGTATTGAAAATATTAAATTTGAAGATTCATAAGCTCGCCTAAAAACACCATAATTATAAAGCTATCACAAAAATGACCCGGTCACTCACTTGACAAAATAATTGGCGTCTTAAGGTATAGTGGACCAATAATTCACCTCGCCTACATCCTGCACTTTGTAGCAGGATAAAAATGATAATTGCAATGCAACTATATCTTTGACATATTATTGTATGTTCAGAAAGTATGTTATTACATGTTCACCATCATATGTGGCTAATGAATTTTCTGTTGAGATCGGTCGTTTGGTCATAGTTACAATAATTTTCTGCAGGTAAAGTTGAAAGGGAGAGGCATAGCCCCCCAAAACCAATCAAAAAGAAGATCTCCAAACTTGGGTAGGAAACGGTTGAGATTCACCTGGTCGATCCAACGGCCCTGACAGGGAACTCAACCTCCCCGGTGCTCGTGGTCCAGGCAAGCTAGGCCGCTAGGTTTCCATCCTGCCGTTCGAGCCTCCGCCGAGTTCACAGAAGATCTCCAAAACCCGGGTCGGAAATGGTTGAGATTCACCTGGTCAATCCAACGGTCTTAACAGGGAACTCAACCTCCCCGGTGCTCGCGGTTCAGGCAAGCGAGGCCGCCAAGTTTCCATCCTGCAGTCTGAGCCTCCGCCGAGTTCACAGAAGATCTCCAAAACCTGGTTGGAAACGGTTGAAGTTCACCTGGTCGATCCAACGACCCTGATAGGGAACTCAACCTCCCCGGTGCTCGCGGTCCAGGCAAGCGAGGCCGCCAGGTTTCCATCCTGCGGTCCGAGCCTCTGCTGAGTTCACACAAGAATCTCCAAACCCAGGTCGGAAACGGTTGAGATTTACTTGGTCGATCCAACGGCCCTGACAGGGAACTCAACCTCCCCGATGCTCCTAGTCAAGGCAAGCGAGGCCGCAAAGTTTCCATCCTGCGGTCCGAGCCTCCGCCGAGTTCACCCGCAAAAGGTCTGCACTTAGATATTTAACTTTCCAAAGGTGGACTCTAGTACTGCATGACTTTTTTAATCGTAAAGCATATTATTTTACCTTTATATGTGCCTAACAAATTTTCTTTTGATATCGACTGTTTAACCTTAGTTGCAGGGAAATTTCACAGCCTAAGACAAAGGAAGTTAGAGCTACGAGCTCACCCCAACTTTGCAAGGCTTGGAGCTAAAAGCTCGTCCGCTAAGAAAAAACTCAATTAACACAGGTTTTGCCCTTAGTTGACTTCAAGTCCGAGTCACTTCATTTCTCGAACTTGTTTTTGGGGGGACTTGTGTTAATACAAAATATTAACTTAAGCCCAATAAGCCCATGCCCACCAAAGGCCCTACAAATACAAGCTTTCACATTCTCAAAAAAGGTCCATCTCTCTACACTTTATAGCTCTCCCCTTATCTCTCTAGATATTGACTTGAGCTTCGGAGTGCTAACAGGTCTCTAGAACCACCCCTGCAGGTCTCTAGGACCACCCCTGCAGGTCTCCAGCTCGGATAAGTGGGAGGCATTGAGGAGACCACCTCGCCAGGTCTCCAGCTCGGACACATTGAGGAGACCACCAGGTCTCCAGCTCGGACAAAATCCGACATTAACATCTGGAGTTCAAAATTAAAAACATGATACAAATTGAGAACAATTAGGAACAAGCCAGCCGAGTAGCCATGTGATAAAAGATAATGGTCGTGTGGGATTTGCTAATTATAATGGCAAAGCACTGAGAAGGACAGGGTTGTATTCTGTAGAGGGTTTAATTAGATTGATAATATATTTTATAATAAGTAAATTAAATAAGGATATATATGAAAATCAAAAGATTATACCTACTGCAAAATTAAATTTGTAATATAAATTTATAATTTTTTTTTCTAATAGAAAAAAGAATACTTTAATCATAAAAAGATACTCATAATATTTTTTAATTTTAATTAATAAAATTAAGAATAATTAGAAAAATAATATTATAATTATTATGAATTTATTAAATAAAATATAAATTAACGGAGAGATATTGAAAATTCAACCTTTGTTACTATTGAAAGAAGAAAAAAAAGAAATCAACAATAAAAAAGCAATTGAAACCCTATTATTATTAAGAATGGATAATATCCGTAAGCTAAAAAAGAAAGCAATTAGTCTTATAATTATTAGGAACTCACAAATAAAAAGAATACAATTTATATTAGAATTTACTATTATTAGAAATTTATAGATAAAAAAATAAAATTACTATTGAATTGAATTGAAAGAATTAAAAAAAAAATGAAACAAAAAAAAAATAAAACAAACCTGCAATTCTTTTTTCTTTTCCAAACAAGAAAAGAGACCACTATGAATTTGAACCGTGCCTATCGTGATCCCTGTTCAAGTTTTCAACAATATAATTTTGCCACAGCCATTGAATATTCCAAATTTGAATAATTCATCTACAAATAATTTATAATCAATCACAAAACATAGATTCAAAACAAGTTCGTTTTCAATATCAATTTGTTCGAGAGCTCCATCAACACTTCCCAAAGAATTCAACATTCTGTGGTCAAGTTCAAATCCCATGAATTCTCAACAATCCATCATTTATCATTCAGTAATATCATAAGAACAACAAGTCCACTACATGTTTTTCTACAAGCAAAGTCAGTCTTACGCGCTCGACTCTCGTGATCAAGCCACGTGCATGCAAAGATCCGTTAACTACATACTCAACAATAACTAAAATCATTATTTAGAAGAATAAATATTATTTCATTTGGGATCAAGTTTTCAAATCCCTGAATCGGAAAAAATTTACAAGATTGAATCAATAATTTTTTTTATTTAAAAAGAATATACAAAAACAAAAATTTCACACTACATTCATGTCTACAAACTAATACAAATATTATTTTGTACACAGTTTCTTATCAATTATTTCATAAACTTGATATCCGTGTTTACATTCATGAAGAGTAAAATCTATATAAATTTTCTAATCTCGTTATTGATAGCCTGATTTTAATAAGTTCGTAGAAGGGAGATTAGTAGATATGCATGTAAGCTGACCTAGACATCACCTACCAAACTAAAAGAAAAAAACGTTAGCTAACCAACGTAGTGGTCAATAATGTATGCTTCATTTGTTGATTTCTTGTGTTTGAATCTTCTTGAAATTGTGTAAGTAAAATTCTTATAAATTTTTTAGTTTAACGTGAATATCTTGTTTTTGACTAACAACTAATTGTTATAAAAAAAAGGAAATAAATTACATTATCCTCCCCTATTTATTGAAACAACACTAAGTTCCAAACTTTGGAAATATGTCACTTTACATGGATGAAAAACTAATAGTGGTAAAAATAAAGTTGAGAAAAATACTAAAAATTCATAATTTTATTTTAAAGTACCAAAATGTCCTACTTTATTAGAAAGAACAAATAATTTTTTAAGAAAGGCTTAACTACCTAATATTCTTATATATAAAAAAAAAGCTTATCTGCGATTTGGTCTTTCAAGATTATATCAATCTTTAGTTTGGTTTTTCAAGAATTTTCTCAATTAATTTTATCCTTTAAAATTCAAAATTTTTCAATCAAATTCTAATTTTTAATTTACATATTATGAATTAACAGAATAATCACACTTGATATGAATATAATAACATACATAAGTTATTTTTATATTTTATCATTAAATTATATTGAATTATAATATTTATGTATAATATGAGAATAAGAATGTAATTTGATTGGAAAATTATAAAATGAAATTGACCAAAAATCTTTATGAAAGACTAAATTAAGAAGTAAGACAATTATGAGAAATGAAAACCGAATAGATGATTATGAGTATAATTTATTAAGAACAAACAAAAAAAAGAAAAACCAATTTAGATAATGACAGTATTGACTTGGTTGCGTAAACTCAAATAAGTACATTTGAAGTAAGATTGTTGGAGGAGTGAGTCTACGAGTCATACGAGAAAAAGAAAGTACAGGGTAGAGACAGAGTATCAGCCAGAAGTAAAAAGAAAACAGAAAAAAAAAAAAAAAAAAAATCTCATACTGGAAGGGTTTTTCTGTCTGTGTCACAAAACCCAGACTACGGAGTTCATCGGCTGTACAGCGTAGCCCTCTTGCCTCCCTTCCCCTCACAAACCCATTTGGTCCGTTACCGTCCGTGTCCACCACGCTGTCGTCTTCTCACTTCAGCCTCTCCAGGTTATTTTCTTTCTTTGTATTCTCGCTTCCTCAGTCCCCTCACTCCAGTCTTCATGTAATTGACGATTGAACCCTTATCTCTCGCTATCTTTTGTTTCTGTTACTATGACCTACTTATCAGTTAGCTTTCCTGCAATGTGCAATTTGATTTCGTTGAGTTTTTCTAGAATTATATTTTTCTTGGGAAATTTTGCAGGAGTATATCTCGTGGAAAAGCTTTAAAATTTGTGGGTTTCTCTTCATCATTCTGATAGATTACGGATATGGCAGCTGCTATGGAAATTGGGGCGGCTGAATTCTTACAGGTTTGCTTCTGATACTTTTTTTTTTTTTCTTTTTAGTGCTGGTTCGGGGAATATTGTTTAATCTAGAAGAAGTTTCAATCAATTGTATCATTTTTTCGTTCTTTCTGGATTGTTCATGACAGGGTACCTGTAGGCAAAGTCTGTTTTTATTGAAAAAGTCTCATAGTCAAAGTAGCCATTTGCTTTGGGGTACCCTTCGGAAGCGTAATCCTGCTCTAAAATTAACTAGAGGAGCAATATTTTCGAGGTGCTGTGCTCAAGTAAAACCAAGAGCTGCGGTTTCTGGGGGTGTTAGCAGTTCAGTAAGTGAAGAATCGAACTTGGTTGAGAAGCCCACTGAGCAGATTCTTCATTTTTACCGCGTACCATTGATTCAGGAAAGTGCAGCTGATGAAATACTCAGGGATGTTCAAACAAAAATCTCAAATCAGATTGTTGGCTTGAAAACTGAACAATGTTTTAATATTGGGCTTGATTCGCAGCTTTCAACTGAAAAGATTTCAGTCCTTAAGTGGCTTATTCAAGAAACATACGAGCCTGAGAATTTAGGGACTGAGAGCTTTCTTGAGAAGAAAAGAAAGGAAGGGGTAAAGACTGTGATAATAGAAGTTGGCCCCAGGTTGTCATTTACTACTGCATGGTCTGCTAATGCTGTATCAATTTGTCAAGCATGTGGCCTGACAGAGGTGACTCGTATGGAAAGATCAAGGAGGTACTTATTGTACTTCAAAGGTGAGTTGCAGAATCATCAAATTACCGAGTTTGCGTCAATGGTCCATGACCGGATGACTGAATGTATTTATACACACAATCTTACATCCTTTGAGACCATCCCAGTTCCAGATGAAGTTTGTTTTGTACCTGTAATGGAAAGGGGCAGGAAGGCATTGGAGGAAATTAACCAGGAAATGGGGTTAGCATTTGATGATCAGGATTTACAGTACTACACTCGGCTTTTCAAAGAGGACATTAAGCGGAATCCAACAACAGTGGAATTATTTGATATTGCACAATCAAACAGTGAGCACAGTAGGCACTGGTTTTTTACTGGAAAAATTTTTATCGACGGACAGCTGATGGATAGGACTCTGATGCAGATTGTGAAAAGCACTTTGCAGGCTAATCCTAACAATTCTGTTATTGGGTTCAAGGATAACTCAAGTGCAATCAAGGGTTTTCTAGTAAAGCAATTGAGACCAGTTCAGCCAGGTTCAACATGTCCGTTGAACATAAAACAACGGAAGTTGGATATCTTATTTACAGCTGAAACCCATAATTTTCCATGTGCAGTTGCACCTTATCCTGGTGCAGAGACAGGTGCAGGAGGTCGCATCAGAGATACGCATGCAACAGGAAGGGGTTCGTTTGTTCAGGCAGCTACAGCTGGTTATTGTGTCGGGAATCTCAATATATCAGGTTCTTATGCTCCATGGGAAGATCCTTCCTTCACGTATCCATCAAATTTGGCATCACCTTTGCAGATCCTCATAGATGCTAGTAATGGTGCATCAGACTATGGGAACAAATTTGGAGAACCATTGATTCAGGGCTTCTGTAGAACCTTTGGAATGAGGCTTCCTAGTGGTGAAAGGAGGGAATGGTTGAAGCCCATCATGTTTAGTGGAGGCATTGGGCAGATTGATCACATCCATATATCAAAAGGAGAGCCTGATATTGGGATGTTGGTTGTGAAGATTGGAGGCCCTGCTTATCGTATTGGGATGGGAGGTGGGGCTGCTTCGAGCATGGTTAGTGGGCAGAATGATGCAGAGCTTGATTTTAATGCTGTACAGCGTGGAGATGCTGAAATGGCACAAAAATTATATCGTGTTGTCCGTGCCTGCATTGAAATGGGAGAAAAAAAACCCTATTATCAGCATTCATGACCAGGGGGCAGGTGGGAATTGCAATGTTGTAAAGGAAATAATATACCCAAAGGGGGCTGAGATTGATATCCGTGCAATTGTAGTTGGTGATCATACAATGTCTGTTTTAGAGATATGGGGGGCAGAATATCAGGAGCAAGATGCAATTTTGGTAAAGCCTGAAAGTCGTGACCTCTTACAATCAATCTGTGATAGGGAGAGAGTCTCTATGGCTGTGATCGGAGCAATCAGTGGCGAGGGACGCGCTGTTTTAGTTGATAGCTTAGCAATACAGAAATGCCAGTCAAGTGGACTCCCTCCACCTCCACCTGCCGTGGATCTTGAGCTTGAGAAAGTACTTGGGGACATGCCTCAGAAATCTTTTGAGTTTCATCGGGTTTCTCACAAGCAAGTGCCACTTGATATTGCCCCCATGATCACAGTGATGGATTCTCTTAAGAGGGTATTAAGATTACCATCTGTCTGTTCAAAACGCTTCTTGACAACAAAAGTTGATAGGTGTGTTACTGGTCTTGTGGCACAGCAACAGACTGTTGGTCCCTTACAAATTCCTCTTTCTGATGTTGCAGTTATTGCTCAGACTTATACTGATATGACTGGAGGTGCATGCGCTATTGGGGAGCAGCCAATCAAAGGTCTGCTAGATCCCAAAGCCATGGCAAGACTTGCTGTTGGAGAAGCACTCACAAATCTTGTATGGGCGAAGGTCACTTCTCTTTCTGATGTTAAGGCAAGTGGTAATTGGATGTATGCTGCCAAGCTTGATGGGGAAGGAGCTGCTATGTATGATGCTGCTACATCATTGTCTGAAGCTATGATTGAACTTGGTATTGCTATTGATGGAGGAAAGGACAGCCTATCTATGGCAGCCCATGCTGCAGGTGAAGTCGTAAAGGCACCTGGAAATCTTGTAATTAGTGTCTACGTCACTTGTCCTGATATAACAAAAACAGTGACCCCGGATCTGAAGCTTGGAAATGATGGTGTTCTACTTCATATAGATTTGGGGAAGGGAAAGCGGCGGTTAGGTGGATCTGCTCTTGCCCAGGTTTTTGACCAAGTTGGGGATGAGTCTCCTGATCTTGATGACGTTCTTTACCTTAAAAAAGTTTTTGAGGGTGTTCAAGACCTTCTAACAGATGAACTCATATCTGCTGGTCATGATATCAGTGATGGTGGGCTGCTAGTCAGTGCCTTGGAGATGGCATTTGCTGGGAATTGTGGATTAATCTTGGATTTGGGTTCACATGGGAAGAGCATTCTCCAAACCCTTTTCTCAGAAGAGCTTGGCTTAATTCTTGAGGTAACCAAAAAAAATTTGGATATTGTGATGGGAAAGTTAAGTAGTGTGGGTGTTGCTGCTGAGCTCATAGGACTAGTAACTGCCACTCCAATGATAGAATTAAAGGTTGATGGGATAACTCATTTTAATGAGGAAACTTCTATCCTTAGGGATTTATGGGAAGAAACCAGTTTTCAGCTGGAAAAGTTCCAAAGACTGGCATCTTGTGTGGAAATAGAGAAAGAAGGACTGAAATATCGACATGAGCCGTCATGGAAATTGTCCTTTGCTCCTTCATTCACTGAGGATAAGTATATGCATGCAACTTCAAAACCTAAAGTGGCTGTGCTTAGAGAAGAAGGCAGCAATGGAGACAGAGAAATGGCTGCAGCTTTTCATTCTGCTGGATTTGAACCATGGGATGTTACTGTGTCAGACCTTCTTAATGGATCTATTTCTTTGGAGGAATTCCGTGGAATTGTATTTGTTGGAGGTTTCAGCTATGCTGATGTGCTTGATTCTGCTAAAGGTTGGTCTGCTTCCATAAGGTTCAATCAGCCCCTTCTAAATCAGTTTCAGGAGTTCTATAAGCGTCCCAACACTTTCAGTCTTGGTGTTTGCAATGGGTGTCAGCTAATGGCTCTGTTGGGGTGGGTCCCAGGCCCCCAAGTCGGTGGTGTTCTTGGTGCTGGAGGGGACCTGTCACAGCCTAGGTTCATTCACAATGAGTCAGGGCGGTTTGAATGCCGCTTTACGAGTGTGACTATTAAGGACTCACCAGCTATGATGTTCAAAGGTATGGAGGGTAGTACATTGGGTGTGTGGGCTGCCCATGGTGAGGGAAAAGCATATTTTCCAGATGAAGGTGTTTTGGATCGCATAGTTCATTCAGAATTGGCTCCTTTAAGATATTGTGATGATGATGGCAATCCAACAGAGGTCTATCCTTTCAATGTGAATGGCTCTCCTTTAGGGGTTGCAGCAATTTGTTCTCCAGATGGCAGGCATCTTGCCCTGATGCCTCATCCGGAGCGTTGCTTCTTAATGTGGCAGTTTCCATGGTATCCCAAGCAGTGGGATGTTGACAAAAGTGGGCCTAGTCCATGGTTGCGGATGTTCCAAAATGCCAGAGACTGGTGTTCTTGAGAGGTCAGTTTTTCAACTTTGTTTTTTGTGATTCTGTTTGTTTCTCTTTCCCCTTTATTTGATCACTGATTCTCTGTTTGCACTGGACAGATTGTTCAACTGATGGGAGGAAATAATTCACATATTTTGTGACTGATATAAGTTTTTGAAGATCCATGGTTGCTTACTCCGGTTGAGTCATTTCATTTCTTTTTCATATTTATGGAACTCAGTAAGGAACTAATTGCTCTTGAAATGGACAAATTCTGATTTTTTTCATCACACGTCTTTGTGATAGTTTTGGTGAACTTGTGGTTTGAGCTTTGTGTTTGGTAAGATATCTCCATATAAATTGTCTATTAAATACTACCTTTCTTATTTGTTAGTTTCTGAGAAGCTTAAAAAAGACACTTCAAACTCCCATTGCAATCATGATGAGCCTTTTTAAGAATAAAAATATGCCATTATATGTTCAGCTTTCATTTAGCTATGCTTGTCTCCGGTCTTTAGTTTTATAGCATTATCGGTCCATTTTAATTGCAGTTATGGTTCGTACTAGGATAATATGACAGCTAAAATTTTACAGATGGAAGTCATCTATGATTGGTTCCCATATTCATCTGCTTATGTAGGCTGTAGAACATTAGAAATTATTGATTTGAAACTTGTGAATTGTGATACTTGTAATCAATATTAAGCACACACCCTGCAAGTTATCCTCTGCAGCCAAATTCTTTTCCAGTCACTTATGTTATCTATGATGGATTGTGTTGGATAAGATGATTCAATGAAATGGATGTTTCTTTTAGGGGTCCAGACTAGAATAGATCTACATAGTAAAACTGAAAGATAGTGCTTGTTTGTTGTAGATGGATAAAAAATCGGACCGATACAAATTTTGATCCTCATGTGAGGTGATGGAGCTTTTGTCATATTGAACAGCTCCTGGTTATGCTAAGCTAAACTTTTAGTTCCAGATTTGGTTTTTCTTGTTGGCACCCTAGTTGGATCCTTGGTAATTTGGAAACATCTCTTGGATCAATAGCTGCAAGGAGTTTATCTAAGGGATTTAGGATGGACTCATTAAATAAGTGATCCTCCCCCCATCCAATGGCAGTCGGAAGCTGTATACCATTCTGGCTATTGGAGCCTTGGTTGATAGTTGCATTTCCCTCATAAGACAGTTGGGGAGCCAGTGGATTTTGATAATATTGTGTGTTGTCAATGTCATGCTGCATAAAAAATTGTAAACTGTAATAGGAGTTGGTTGTTTCGTGTGATCTTCCGCAACCAGGAGGACCAAGACTGGAAGTGGCCATTGAATTGCTAAGAATATCTATCTCCTCTTGTAAGCTAGCAACCTGCATTCAAGGTAAACAGTATATGAATCCAAATAGACAACCTACTTAAATCATTAGAGTGATTTAACAGGTTTTGGAGAGAAGAAAATGCTACAGTGGGGAAACCTGTTGTTGCAGTGCAAAGATATGACCAACACAACCATACACTGGACCGTTCATCCGAGCCAGTGCTTCGTAAGATATGGTAATAGCAGCATCACTTCTGTTGGTTATGGGTAGTTGTAACAATAGCCTGGAGACATTACTAGCACCAAACACCTTATGTATTGCTGCAAAATGGGAAGCAGCTTGGTCATAACAGAAGTAAGGAGCAAACACACAATCAATCGTGCACTTTCTCCTCAGGAACTTGCATGCTCCACATGAAGAGCCAAACCCTGTCATTGTCCTGAGCTTTTTACTTATCTTTGTCAATGGTTTTTCGGTAGTATTAGCACTTGTACTGGTTTGTATAAGTTCTTAAAATTTAAGGGCTTTATAGATATCTTGGAAGGGTTAGTCCTTTTTGTATTCTCAGTACATTCTAACTTTAGTATAAAGTATGTTCGTTTGGGTCTCTTTTGTGGCCTACATTGTCATTGTCATGTAGGGAAACCTTTCCTATTCTATGCCCGAAAAGTTCTTTATTCATAAAGTTTCTTCCCATATGCGACTGTGATTGAAGACCCAAGCACCAACCAAAATTAAGTTGGATTAAAAAACGAGAGGATTGACAGTTTCAGTAAGTATTTTATGACTAGGAATTTTTACGTGTCTACTTCTATCTGGATAACTCAAAGTTCATCCTAGCGTAAATGATGATTGTGTAAAAACTGCCCTTGACTGAGATTTGGATGCTGATTGTAATGGCGTTGCTAACTAAATTGTCCTTTTTAAGTTACAGGGAAATTGTTCTCTAGTAGAAACATCCAACTTTACTCAAAATGCTGGACCTTTCCAAGCTTTGTAGAATGGCAGAACCATTTTATTGCAGTGACTTTTTTTTAGATGAAAATTATTAGCTTTTGGATTTAATCCTGGCTGGTTTAAACTTTGTTGGGTTTAGTTTGATGCATTTGCCAACTTGTTGGCAAAAATTATTAGCTCTTTACACCTTCTGGATTCTTCTGTGACTGCATAAGGAAAGCATTAATATTCATATCATATTATATGCCTTCTATCTAAATCAAGTACAAGAATTTGTGCATTACGGCTTGAGTTGTGCTTTTTCAGCTGTGGAGAACATACTTCAATATTTCTAGCGTAGGGGCTGATTTAGAGTTCATGACTCATGGCGGCTTTATGTCTGCATATTACTAATGATCCATAAATATGCTTAGTTTATAATTTCACTTTGTGTTATTCCTTCAAATTATGCATAATCCTTCGGTAATTCAGGTTTGGCTGTTGGCCACTTAATTATGGGGAGGTGATAACAAAACCAAGTTTCCTTCCAACTCTTTCTGACACGTGACATGTAAAGCTTATATAATCATCAGCAACAGTTGCAGTAGTCTATCTCTGAAATGCTACTAAAGCATGGTTGGGAAAATAAGAGATGGGAGACAGTGATATTTTCACATACATGAATTTCTGGTTTCTGTCATGTCAAAACTGAAATTTTGCTTTTGAAGGTATCATTTTATGGGTTGGTGGACGTGGAGCTTTTTGGCTTTCGAGTTTAACGATGCAAGTGTCTTTATCAAGTAACAATCATCATTATTACCACCTCATAGCTAGCTTTCCAGCTCTGATAATGTTCCTCCTGTGTGTGCGTGAACCTTATCGTGAAACTTTTGTTTCAACAGGACAATTCTGTCTTGTATATGAGAAGGAATATCATCTTTCTTTTGAGAGTGCTGTTTTTAGTGCTATGACCAACTTTATTGGTTCTGGTTCTTCCTATAAGTTTGAAATAGAACATGTCCCGTATTTTATATCTGACTTGCTTAGCATTAAGTGTTCAAGAGATTTTTGGTGTGTTTGTTAGATATGACAAGAAGTACATGACGACCGGATAATGATTACTGATTAGATTTAATTCTCAATTTAGAGCCTGTTTAAAGGGTTTTCTTGTGTTCTGTACTAATCTCATTTCTTGTTAAGGAGGATCTCTCTTAATAAACCTTCTTCTTCGGTTAGCAAAAAAGAAAAGATGGAAAATTAGATGAAAACTTAAGAAATATAACAAAATTTTTTCACTCCATTCCTTTGTTTTTCTAGCTCTGCCTTGCATAGTCCTAAACTGCTATTACAGTTTAGAGCTACATCAACCTTTTTGTGATATGGTATTCATTTGTATTCTGTGTTTAGAATTTGCTGGACTTGCATGTCCTGACTAGTGGTTGCATTATTGCAGCATTGAGTTCTACTGTCTAGTTCCTTCAAACCGAGTGACATAAATATAAATACCTCTCAAGAACTTAAACCATATATAGTCATAACTGGAATGCTGAACACAAGATTAAAAACTTAATGTTCTAAATGACATCCATGAGGCTGGAATAGGTGATAGTTCAGAGAACGGATGCAAGGGCCTCTATTGAAAAAGGTGATAAAACAAGGCGGGGTGGGGGGGGGGGGATGATAATACTAAGTTTAGAAAATTATAGAGGGACAAAACCTAGTGGAGAGGATATGCAGTGATTGCTCCTATATATACTGAATGAAGGAGACCTGAATTACTGTTGGTTGAAGAAAATGAGGAGTGGCAAACTGAGGTAGATACTGACAAGTAAAGTCCCAAGCCAACCAGAACTAGATATCAGAAACAAAGTTTGGTTCACTGATGTAACTGTCTCAGATAGGGTACTTCCTCTGCTTAGAGTGCAGCATTGCCGGCTGATGTATTCGTGTATGTTTTTCGATTAGTTCAAAAAATACAAATATGAACACTTTTCTGGGACAGATCGACTAAGTGGTTGGATGCTTTTTCTATAAGGGTGCGAGTTGGAATAGGAGAACAGTCTTTTGAGATAAAAACTCACGCCTGCCAGGACTAGATGAAAAATTATTACACCAGAAAGTAAATTTGGAACTTGAATGCTGAATATCGTCAATTACCCAGTTAAGTTCAGCTTCTAAAGCAGTATCAAGTTAGCTACTAGCTTCTGAACATTAATCTTTCATAGAAGCCTTTTCCAGTTTCTACAACCTTATATGAAGCTGCAGCCGAGGAATAAAATACTGTCCAATTAAAGTAAGCTTATATAGCCTCATTGCAATTAATCTTTCCCTGTTTGTAAGCTTGTTAGGCTGCTGCAGAAGCAGCCAGCTTATGCTTTGGAATATATATTAATGACAGAACCTGAACAGGACCAAATGAACATTAATATCAGCTTCTTAGAGCTTCCCAGGTTTTGGACAGTTGTAAGTACCTGCAGATTTGGAGGAAATTGACAGGATAGTCTCTTGTTCAGAGTGTATAGCAACAGTATTAAAGGCACCTTGTATCTCCACTAGACATTCAGACCTTGCAAGGTGTTGCTTTGTAATGCTTCACTTCAGCATCTATATTACTTCCAGCATCATAGATTACCCTTGAACCAAACAAGATGGACTAAGGTGATCAGAAAGCAAATGTTCAAACCACGAGGAAAGCATGTTCTGCATCATCAAATTGTACTCAAGGTTGGCCTACCATTCTTATTTCTAAAGCTTTTTGAGCAGCATGCAAAGCCTCAATATTTTTTTGATTAAAATATAAACTATTTTGAGTGAAAATTATGAATATTAGCAGTTTGCTGGATATCTATTGTAACTAGGTGCCAGTGTTCAAGCATTATGTTTATATGACTGGATCTAGCTACAGGACTCCTTTTGTATATTACTCACTAAGTAGAAGACTGTTTGAAAACAAAATTATATAAATTATGTAAGTCAACCCAAAAACAAAAATTTCGTTTGCTAAATTAAACTCTATTTTGTTTAGTTTTAATTATGGAAGAAAATTGATTGAAAAAATAACTTCAAAGAAGAGAAAGTAAAACTATTTTCTTATATACTTGGTTATGTAACAATGTAAAGATACAATAGCATGTAGTAGTTTGATTCTTAAGCGTATACCTTTCTTCACAAATCTCAAGTAGAAGAAAATATGTTATTTTTAGAAGTATACATTTTCAACATCTTTGGTTTCTTTCACATCATATATTAATTAAAACAATATAGTCAATAGAGTAAAAATATCAAAATAGTCTTGATATCTAATAATTAATTAAAACTCGGTAAGTTGGATTGAATTCCCTCAAATCCTTATGCAATTGTCCTTTAAAAAAAAAAAAATTTTTGAATTTTTAAAGTATTTTTTCTTCTTAAAAGAATATTTAATAATTGATGAAAACTCGATAAGTCAAACATTTGTAGAGGGATTTAATTTCCTCAAAACCTAATTTCCTAATTATTCCGTCAAAAAAACCCTCAAATCTTTAATTCATACAGAGAGAGGTAGTCCAGATAAGGTTTATCTAATAGTTCCAATCTATCTCTTCTATGTGGATGACATAGGGCAGATGGCAGTGTTCGTCAAGCAATTAAGGGAAATGTAAAGACTAAATTTTGATCACATTAAACTGAATTATGAATGGAAAAGTCTACGACATTCTATGGCTGCGGACCCCTACTCTCACATTTGAGAATTGAAGTCCACCTCAAAATTTCCCATTTACTGACTGAGAATTAAAAATTAAAAATTAAAAATAAGGAGAATCACAAACATTTTGTTGACCTCATCTTGATTAGAGACAACAATAATAATGCATGCTTCTGATGCTCAAATTCTAAGCTTGTGTTATGTGGTAACAAATAAACATAAAATTTGGTGGAGAAGATAAAAGCTTAAATTTCAACCTCAAGGTCCTATTCTCCAAGGAGGTGACCTTAACAACCAGGACTTCTCTGTTATCCAGGTGTCATCCAGGCAATCTTCAATCTGTGGATGCCAGGAATTCAACAAAGAAAATTTGAGGATATGAAATTCTGTACACCCAAAAACCAAGTACTATAAGTCCTCCTCATTACTCATTCCTTCTCACCTTGCATTTGCTTTGTAGTACCTCTCCACTCAGCAACTGATCCAACTAGCACACGACCGTCCAACCCCAGAAACCGACCAATGGCTGCCTCCCTCTCCACTGTTGGAGCTGTCAACAGAACTTTAGTGAGATGTCTTCCCAACCATGTCATATGTTTTTTTTTCTTATCCTTTAATTTCAGATGCACTAACTGTTCGAATTATATTAGGCGAGATCACTGGTTTTAATATCGTCTAACGTGTGCTTTTGACATGTAATTTAAGTAACCAATAGAAAAGAATCATTGATTAAACAATACTAGTGGTAATAAATCCATGCATATGCATGTCTAATATAGAGACATAATATACCCTTTTTTATGTACATTTTGACAATATGGCATACACAAATTAATTTGACATACATATTAGGCTCAAGGGTGTTCTTGATTTTTGGGTTATTTTTGAGCTAAACTTGAAACTTATAAACCATGTGAAAAAATTTCAACTTAATGAAATTAAAAGCTGTTTTACTACGATATGTGCAGCTGAGTTTGAATGGCTCTGTTGCTGGACCACCAGTTCCCAGCTCAACCTTCTTGGGAAGCAGCTTGAAGAAAGTTAGCTCAAGAGTCAACAACACCCAGGTTTCCTCTGGAAGCTTTAAGGTTGTTGCTGAAATTGATGAGAAAAAGCAGACTGATAAAGACAAATGGAGAGGTCTTGCCTTTGATACATCCGATGATCAGCAAGACATTACAAGAGGAAAGGGTATGGTTGATTCCCTTTTCCAAGCTCCAACGGGATCTGGAACCCACTATGCCGTCTTGAGTTCTTACGAATACATCAGTACCGGACTTCGCCAGTGAGTAAAACTTGCTTATCAATTTTCTACCTGATATTCATCTATTGCTTGCTTAGTATGATCTTCTTGGAATAGAAAAGAAGTTAGTTTAATCTTAAGGTTTGTGATTGTGTTTTAGGTACAACTTGGACAACAACATGGATGGTTTTTACATTGCCCCAGCATTCATGGACAAGCTTGTTGTTCACATCACCAAGAACTTTATGGCACTGCCTAACATCAAGGCATGTTCATTAGATATTTGATGAATTTCCTAGCCCAGCTATATTGCAATTGGATTCTCAATTCTTTATTTTCAACTATAGTTAAGTGACACAATATGTCCAATAAATTTCACAGGTTCCACTGATCCTTGGTATTTGGGGTGGCAAAGGTCAAGGAAAATCCTTCCAGTGTGAGCTTGTCTTTGCCAAAATGGGAATTAAGTGAGTGATTAATGCTTCACTTGCTCTTGTAAATTTTTAGTATTAAATGAAAGATCAGTACATCTTTATCAGAATTTCTTAATTATTGGAGGTCTTGCCTAAGCTAGATACATATGCTTTGCTTTTGAATTTTGGTCCTTATGGGGGAATTTGTAATTGCAGCCCCATCATGATGAGTGCTGGAGAGCTGGAAAGTGGGAATGCAGGAGAGCCTGCAAAATTGATTAGGCAAAGATACCGTGAAGCAGCTGATATAATCAAGAAGGGAAAAATGAGTGCTCTATTCATCAACGATCTTGATGCCGGAGCTGGTAGACTTGGTGGAACCACCCAATACACTGTTAACAACCAAATGGTTAATGCTACACTCATGAACATTGCTGATAACCCAACAAATGTCCAGCTTCCTGGTATGTACAACAAGGAAGACAATCCTCGTGTGCCTATCATAGTCACCGGTAATGACTTCTCAACATTGTATGCTCCTCTCATCCGTGATGGTCGTATGGAAAAGTTCTACTGGGCACCTACCAGGGAAGACAGAATTGGTGTATGCAAGGGAATTTTCCGCAGTGACAATGTTGCCGAAGAAGATGTTGTCAAGGTTGTTGACACCTTCCCTGGTCAATCAATTGGTACGTTTCCTCCAAGAACTCGAAGAGCTAGCTAGATGAAATTGAACTGCAACTCCTTATTCGTTTGAAAGTTCATAACTAATTAATGCTACCCCTCTTTTTGCTTTTGCAGATTTCTTTGGTGCATTGAGGGCAAGAGTGTATGATGATGAAGTGAGGAAGTGGATATCAGGTGTTGGAGTTGAGAGCATTGGAAAGAAGCTTGTGAACTCAAAGGAAGGACCCCCAACTTTTGAGCAGCCAAAAATGACATTGGAAAAGCTTCTTGAGTATGGTAACATGCTTGTCCAAGAACAAGAGAATGTGAAGAGAGTCCAATTGGCTGACAAGTACTTGAGTGATGCTGCTCTTGGTGATGCTAACCAGGATGCTATTAATAGAGGAACTTTCTAAGGTTAGCTCCCTTGTCTTAGAGGCCTTGATGGGAGGTTTGCATCTAGCTTTTTATTTGCAGACTTAGAAGCAGATATTTTAGGATCAAATAGAAGAGTTTCCAATTAAGGTTTTTGCTAATTGTTTTTGGTGCAGGCAAAGCAGCCCAGAAAATCGATGTTCCTGTCCCTGTAGGCTGTAGTGATCCAAATGATTAAAACTTTGACCCAACAGCTAGAAGTGATTATGGGAACTTCTTGTACACATTCTAGGTCTTTTCTGTGTATTAGGTGGGAGGAGAAGCACTGGATGAATAGTTGAGATAACCAAATAATTTTAGTCTTATGCTCATATGGATTGCTGTCCTATAATTTTGTGTTTGTAGACTAAAAAGTTCAATTTGAAAAGTTGCTCGTCTCTTAATTACTGCTTTTGTATGGAGAAGACTTCCCTGTCAATTCATTTTCCTTCCTCTATATGCTTGCATGAAAGTACTAGTACTCACTTTTTCCCATTGCAATTCATAAAATTGTGACTAATATGTTTTACAAAATTTACATTAATTCTACTTTACATGGAGTTCAAGAACTAAGTTGAAGAATTCAACATAAAAATTTAAGCTTAGAAAAGTTTGCCAACAATAATGTGACTTGTGAGAAATAATATAAAAAAAGTAGTAGATTAATTTATATTATATTATGTTTAAATTAATTTATATTTTTAAATTTTATAAAACTTTATTTCGACCAGTATATTACATTTAGTATGAAAGGAAAATCTTATAAGCAACTACACACTTCAAACCAATTTTCCAGAAATTCTCTCTTAACGTAACATCTTCAAAGTTAAGAAAAAGATCAAGTATAAGAAGAACAGTCATAATCCTCCAGTAGCTCAATCCATCTACGTTGTCTCAGATTTAGTTCCTTATGATCAAAAATGTATTTAAGACTTTTGTGATTCGTGAAAATCTCAAAAGTTTCACCATACAAGTAATGCCTCCATATCTTTAATGCAAAAATTACTGCTTCCATCTAAAGATCATGAGTAGGATAGTTCACCTCATGCTTTTTCAGCTGTCTTGAAGCATATGCTACAACTCTCCCATCTTGCATCAAAACACAACCAAGTCCAATACGAGAAGCATCACAAAACACAATATACTTACCCCGTAGTAGAAGGAAGTGCAAGGACAGGAGCTGAAGTCAAACAAGTTTTTAGTTTTTGAAAGCTTTCTTCACAAGTCTCGGACCACGAAAACCTGACTCCTTTATGAGTCAGTTGAGTCAAAGAAGCAGCAATACAGGAGAAATTCTCTACAAATCTCCTGTAATACTCGGCTAATCCTAGAAAACTGCAAATTTCAGAGACATTTGTTGGTCGAGGCCAATTTTGAACTGCTTCTATCTTGCTTGGGTCTACACGAATACCTTCCTTAGAAATCACATACCCGAGAAAAGTCACATGATTCAACCAAAATTCACACTTAGAGAATTTAGCATAAAGCTTATTTTCTCTTAGTGTTTGTAATACAATCCAAAGATGCTGCTCATGCTCCTCCTCACTTTGAGAATATACCAGAATATCATCAATGAAAACAATAACAAACTGGTCCAAGAAAGGCTTAAATACCAGATTCATTAGATCCATGAATGCTGTAGGAGCATTAGTAAGCCCAAAAGACATAACCAAGAATTCATAGTGCCTATATCGAGTGCGAAAAGCCGTTTTCAAAATATCTTCCTTCTTAATTTGAAGCTGGTGATACCCCAAACAAAGATCAATTTTAGAAAAACATTGAGCTCCCTATAGTTGATCAAATAAGTCATTAATTTTGGGGAGAGGATACTTGTTTTTAACTGTGACCTTATTTAACTGTCGATAATTGATGCATAGTTTAAATGAGCCATCCTTCTTTTTAACATACAAAACAGGAGCACCTTAAGGAGATGAACTAGGACGAATGAACCCCTTATCTAGCAAATCTTGTAGTTGCACTTTAAACTCCCTTAACTCACTAGGAACCATTTTATAGGGGGAATAGAGATTGGTTGAGTGCCAGGTAATAACTTAATTCCGAACTCAATCTCATGGTCTGGAGGAAGCCTTGGAAGCTCTTAAGGGAAAACATCATAAAACTCCCTCACTACTGGGATACGATCTAAAGGAAGGACACTCTAGCTGAGTATCCCTGACAAAAGCTAGATAAGCTAGATGTTTCTTCTTGATAAGTTATCTCCCCTGAATAGCTGAAATTAAATTGCGAGCCACTTCACTCCGATACCCTTGAACAATAACAGTCAACTAGGCAGGAATGTTGAACTTAACGCTCTTATCACGGCAGTTTACCAAAGCATAATGGTTAGACAACCAATCCATGCCTAGAATCACATCATATTCTAACAAATCCAGTATGATTAAGTTTACCAGACAATTATTATCCCTCACAAGAACTTCACAAGAAGATATATGCCGATCTGCTAAGATAATTTCTCCCAATAGAGTTTAGACTGCTAAAGGGATCTCAAGAGGCTCCACGACCTTCCCCACCCGAGAAGAAAAATATGACGAGATGAAAGAATGAGTAGCTCCTGGATCAAATAGAACTTTAGTACTAATGGAACAAATAAACAAATTACATGATACCATTGCATTAGAAGCCTGAGCATCTTGAGTCGTCAGAGCATAGACTCGGGCCTAACCTCTCCCTGCTGATGAAGAACCCCTGGAAAAATCACCACGTACCCCTGGAGGCCTCATAGGTGTTGCAGGAAGTGGGGGTCTACCTGGATCGAAGAAGAAGTCCTGACTGAAGTGGACTGACCTCTCAATAGTGGACATTCTCTAATACGATGATCCATCGCTGCACATTTAAAGCATGTACCTGTCTCCAGTCTACACTGTCCAGTATGCTTATTGCCACAAGTACAGCATGTAGGGAGCTCATATAATCGGGGTCCACTCGACGATCTTCCCTGAAACTAAGCTCCTAAACCTCGCCTCATCTGACTTCTACCTGGCTGAAAATTTCCTCTAAATGAACTCTACTTAGAGGTAGATTCACCCCCAGGCCTCCGTGAATTATCAGCTTGAGAGGTTGACGAACCCTCCTGCCTTGCCTTCTTATGACTCTCCCGTTCCACCTGTCTCTCCACCACCCTAGTCTCCAATCGGTAAGCAGCATCCACAGCCTGAGTATAAGTCGTAATGTGTGACACGACCACTGATCTGAATAAATAATCATTCAACCCATGCACGAATCTCTTCATCCTCATCTGCTCCGTTACGACCAAATACAGGGCAAAATGAGACAGTTGAGTAAATATAGTCTCGTACTCTGCCATTGAAATACCCTCAATTTGTACTAATCGCTCAAAATCAAGAGCATGCTTGTCTCACATACTCTCAGGTAAAAAACGATCCAGAAAAGCTCTGTTGAACTTTGGCCACGTCAGTGGAGTAAGCTCAGTCCGCCGCTGCACCAATGTCTTATACCAATTATAAGCCACATCATGTAGCTGATAGCTAACCAACTCAACTACATGGACGGGATCACATCCCAAAGCTATACACAGTAGGTCTGACTCATAGAGGAAAGCATAAGGATCCTGTGCTGGATCAATCCCAAAAAATCTCGGCGGTTGCATCTTCATAAAATCATGTAGTGTCATAAATACCCCTCGATCCTACTGAATCGGAGCGGGAGGATTTGCCTCTTACTGAAACTGAACAGGGGAAACAACTAGTGGCTGTTGCTGAGTTTGTTGCTGTTGGGCCAATATCCCAACTAAGTCACCTACAATCCTTTGAACACGATCTAATCCCTGCACCAACCGCTCAATGTCGAGACCAGGAGCTGTTGCCTAAACTGGTTCGGCGGCCCTGCCTAGACCTCAGCCCCTACCGTATCCCCTTCGACCCCTGCCTTTAACTGCAGGTGTTTAGGGACCGACAGATCCCAGATTGGAGCCAGCCTCATGCAGCTCTTCTCTACTATCAACTTGATCGCTTCTTTGCATTATATCTACAACAAATACACAAAACTTTAATGTACATTTTAAGATAAAATAAAAGACAGTACCTATAAATAATCGTAACTTGGAGTTTCAGGATGATTTAGAACGCATTACTAAATCTACATACATCTCGGGTAACTTATGCGAACTAAGCAATAATATTCCATACTTGTAGTCACAGACCTCTAACCATGCTCTGATACCAACTTGTCACACCCCTAAAATAGAGGTATGACTGGCAGGGAAAATGAATGTCCATACCCCCGTAACCTTGAATAATCAAGTAATATGCATCACAATTTAGAAACATTTTATAGTTAAGACTACCAAAATCTTACAGAGTTGAAATAGAATCCAGTATCAACAATTAAATATAAAAGATTACTGAAAATATTGACAATGGTTCCCCGTGCGGAGGAACATACCCATGACACATATAATCTACCTAGTTACAAAGTCAATAGTAACTTATGATAGCAGAATATACAGGGGAGCTCCACTCCTGACAAAAAGATGTAATCACCATGGTAAAATCAATATAGGTTTACATGTATATATAGATCAATAATACATAACACCTAAGGTGACTGCAAGTATCATTTGTTAAGCTCCAAGTATGCGATATCAGAGATATACCTTACTGCTACAGAGTCGGCAGATAGCACTATATAGTGTTCAACCATGGTTTCCTCTGCAGAATAAAAAAAATAACTACAAAGGAAAGGCTGAGTCACACAGACTCAGTGAGTAAATCATGTACCTTACGGGTACCACCATCAAACAACACATATATCATAATTTACAACTCATGTTCAAATTTATTGATGCACGTACACCATTATCATGATTATACAATCATAGTTCACAATCCCAAAATAGCAACCAAATCATACAAGTCAATCAACAATTAAACAATCAACTAAACAAGCAAATGGCCAACGAGTAACCTAGTCCTGCATAACAATATCTCTGTCACTGGGCATTTACGCGCCGGCACAACAAGTGATTCTCTGTACACAAATCCATCCCACCGAGGCTGAACATTCCCATAGTTTTCAAAACAATTGTCAGAATTAGGATAACAAATATAAACTTTCAAGTTCAAATAGTTTTCAAGTTCATATAAACTCCAAAAGTTTTCAAAACAATTGTTAGAATCAGGATAATTTCAAAAATGAAAATCATTTTTCAGAAAATTTTCACATGTTGGCCCTTATCAACCATAGTCAATGTCAATCACATATCATCCAATTAAATAATTGAAGTCACTCATTTGCTCAGTTTTTATTATAACTCATTAAATTCAAGTATGCACATAATTGCACACAATAATCTGGTAACAATAAAGCACATAATTCACTCACAAGCTCATGAATGTGACTCGTCATTCTGTCTAGTTTGTGACAGTGTCGGAATATCCTTGACATGCTCTGGAGCTAAAATCATAAATTCATAGGTTACTAATAATCACTTCAAAGTTAATTCGACGATTTCTTAATCGTACATAATTATGTCTAAATTATTTCTTAAAGCAATGTTGATTGATTCGATATATTCATTAATTTAACTTTCATAACTTAACATTACCCTGTATGTATTTTAGAATTAATCTCCATGTAGATATATTAAAATTTTACTTCAACTTTATTTTTTCAACTTCCTAAAAGTAAGTTATTTGTGTGTACACACATACACACATATATATATGTTACTTGTTCAATATTATTTATTTATATTTAGGTTCAATGTTAAAATTTCTTGATTTCAACTTTTAATTCCTTGTATCGTTCACCCTAACTAATCTAACCATAGTTTAATTAAGTTTCCTAATTCCCCTAAATTATCACTTTTGGTCCACCACTTGCCTTAGCCTTGTTGTGACCATGCCCTAAAACTACCACTCTTTTTTTTTCCCCTCTCATACTTCACCAAAGACACAAAAGAGATAGGCAATTAGCTTGTTGTCCTAAAACAAGGGATAACAGCTTGATCCTTAACTCCCACCTTTAAATTTCTTTAACCATTTCACGTACTCATTCCCCTTCAACCTTTCCTCCACCAGTGACCGAATTAGGCCCTTCCATAACATAGTCTTTTGCTACAATTTAGCTTTCCTCCCAACTGCCTTACTTACAGCATCATACCAAGCAAGAGAGGAATTTGGGACACAAGAGTCCAAGTTCCAATATTTTTAGTCAATATGGTAAGCTTTTTACTTAAAATGCCAAAATGGGGTAAGTTGAGAAACTGGATTTTCAAAATTCGGTTTCTAGCTCCACATTACCAGCTCATGGGTCCATCACCACACACCTATGGGCTCAACCCCTGCAAAAAATTCAAACCGGATATTTAAAATCCTGTTTGAGGCTATCAATTTTAGATTAAAAAAATATCATATAAATTTAAAAATTACTTACACTTTTAAATTTAATAAATATCATAAATTTCAAATTTTTAACATAACATACACTATAAATTTTAAAATTATTATACACTTCAAAATTTAAAATTTATCATACATTTTAAAATTTACCATATGCTATAATAAAAAATATCATACATTATAAATTTAAACATTATTATATATTTTAAAATTTGAAAATATCATAACTATAATTTAAAAATTATTATAAATTTTTTAATTTAAAAATATCATATTTTAAAATTATCATATTTTTAAATTATCATACAATTTAAAATTTAAAATATATTAGATACTTTCAATTTAAAATTTATCATATATTTTAAAATTTAAATATATCATACATTAAAAATTTTAAAAATATTATATACATTAAAATTTAAAAAAAAATCATGAATTTTAAAATTTTAAAATATTAAAATGTATAATATTTTTTATTATAGTGTATGATATATTTAAATTTTAAAATAAATGATAAATTTAAATTTAAAATGTATAATAATTTTAATTTATAAAATATGATAATTTTTAATTTTAAATAATTTTTAAATTTATATGATATTTTTTTAATTTAAAATATATGATCTAAAACTGAATTTTGAACACTCAGGTTTTAGTTTTTTGTAAGGATGGGACCGTGAACATGTGGTGATGTGGCCGTGAGCTGATGATGTGGAGTTAGAAACTAGATTTTCACAATTCGGTTTCTTTAAATTATCCTATTTTAGGGTTTTAAGTAAATAGCTTATCATATTGACTAAAAATATAAGAACTTGGACCCTTGTGTCCAAAACGTGAGCAAGAGAACACAAGCGTGCAACTAGAACCAAGACAAACACTAAGCTGCCAAAGTTATATCCCACGACCAAGCATGGAAAATTCCAGCCAATCACTGAAATTTTCAAAAACAAATTGCTTTCCCAGTACACAATTACAAACAGCCACCTAAGGAAGAAAATATACATGAAACAAACTCAAAAAGAGAGTTGAAACTCTCGGGTACCACCACCTTTACAGAGCTGAATTTCAGCTCTTAAAACTCCCCTTTCGTCCACATACCACACACCTACTCGAAGAAGGACCAAGAACTCACCAAGAGTTTGAATAGGATTGCCAAGAAAGAAGGAAGTCACGGCCAATCCAGCAACCAACCAAGAACAGGGAGGACGGTTCGGCAGAAAGGAAAAAAAAGGAGGAGAGCTAGTCTTTTTTCACCAAAAGAAAAGACGCACAGCAGAAGAAAAAGAAAGGAAAGAAAGAAAAGTAAAAAGGAAAGCCAAATAAAATAATAGGAAACACCTACTCCATTCATTAATTAGATATTTACATACCTATACCATACCTTCTCCATATCACTTTATATTTATATCTTTTTGTATATATATATATATTCCTATATATAATTATATGTATATAATTCACATAAATAAAATTGTACTTAATTCCACTCCACAATTAACTATCCCATTTAATGCCAATAAATTCACCATTGGTGATATATATATCTATATAGATATATATATATACAAAAATTACGTACAAAAATTCTAACGTACAAATTAAATTACCAGGATTATGACACATTGAAAATTTATAGTTATTTTAATTTAACTCACTAAGTGGAACATGTGTAAAATTTATGAGATAATATTGATTAGTGGAGGAGAAAATATTTGAACAGAGAACAAGGATTAACCATATATGACAAGAATTGATAAGATGCTTATGAAAGATTGAATATAAAATATCCATAACAATCAAATTTTTTTTTTTTAGTATGTTAGATGAATATATATATAAAAATGATTTCAGAATCCTAGAATTAATAATACAATGATTACTAAAAGTAATGTATGAATTTATAATTTTCAGCTTCAGATTGTGTCGATGACATTCCGACACCTTCACAGACTAGAAGGACTGATGACCCATGTTCTTGAGCTAGTGAGTGAATTATGTACTTTTTGGTTACCAGATTATTGTGTGCAATTATTTGTATATTGCAATTGATGCGTTATAATGAGAAATAAGAAATAAGTTATTTCAGTGATTTAATTGAATTATATGTGTTTGAGATTGAATGTGGTTGATAAGGGCCAACAAAAATAAATTTTTTTGAAAAAGGGTTTCTATTTTCGAAATTAAAAATAAAATCTATGTGTACCTATGATATTTGGATTTGATATGAGTTATTATGATGTTGAAAATTATTTTAAAACACATAGTGTGCTCAGTCCCGGTGGGATGGATTGTTACAGAGAATTAATTTGTTGTGCGGACACGTAAATGGCAGATGAGGAGAGATAATGTTATGTGGGGCTGATGTTGGCCTTTTGTTTGTTAATTGGTTGTTTAATTGTTTGCTTGCTTGTATGATTTGTTTGATATGTTGAGATTTGTGAACTAAGTGAAGTGTGATCGTATGATAATTATAATTACGTACGTGCATAAGTAAATTTAAATATGAGTTTAAGCCATGATTTATGTGTTGTGTGATGTTGGTACACTTAAGGTACATGGTTTACTCACTGAGTCCTTGTGACTCACTTATTTTTTTGTTGTGTCATATTTTTTAGTTTCCAAGTAATCACTGTTGGTCGTGACCAAATTTGTTACCTGCCGACTCTACTGTGATAAGGTATTTCTCGAAAATCGCACACTTGGAGCGTAAAGGACGACGCTTGCAGTCACTTTAAATATTATGCGTGGTTGTTGAATACATTAAATTCACTACAGTGATTTCATGTTTTGTTAAGAGTAGAGCTCATCTGTATATTCTGATACTATGAGTTACTATTGACTTTATAAACATGTTGATGTATGTATTATAGGCATGTTCCATCTTATGGGAAACCACTGTCGATATTTTTAGTAATCATATTATGTTTAATAGTTAGGTCAGGATTTTATTTTAATTCAGTAATATTTTAGAAGTTACTGTAGTGTGTTTATAAGTTATAGATGTACAGTGTTTGAGTTTTCAGGGTTACGAAAGTATGATTACCCATTCCTCCTAGCTAGTCATACCTACATTTGAGGGTGTGACATATAAATAGTAATTAAGATTGATTTTCTCAATTTTTTATTTAATAAGTTACAATTAATTATAATATTATAAACTAAAATTTGAAAAAAATGTTATGAATTAAAATAAATATTAAGAGTAAATTTTTTATGATTAGAATATTTTTATTTTTTTTCATTTTTAAATTTTAAATTTTTAAATTTTTTTAAAATTATATATTTGAAGTATTTTTTTATTAATTATAATTTATTGATATGTATATCAATTATTAATATATATATATATATATATCATAAATATAGTTTACGAGTAATACTTGTGCCATGAAAGGTAGTAAGATATAAACATTTCACTCTCGCACTTTCTATACAAATTTCTATAATATATACAATTGATATATATAACTAAGTTTTATATAATTGATATTCAATTTTGATATACACTATTCTCTTACAATTTCATCTTTCATATTCTACTAGTATTTGAGTAAGAAAAGGTGTGGAAAGATACAATAACTTGTCTCTTTTCTTGTGTAAGATATTGAGAGGTATATAATATAATAGCTGGACTACAAAAGAAGAAATCTATAAGATATCTAAATTCAACTTTTGGAGTGCTAGACATTTTGAGCAGTTTTTAGGTAATATTACTGCTAAAGCCTCAGAAGAAGGATAAGTCGAATTAAACATATTTGACTTAGATAAAATTAAGAGACTTAAGAAAAAGTTTCCTAAAATTAGATATATCCATATAGGGATAATCCAGATAGAAATAAAAACATTATTTCGTCAAGGAATAGATACCTCTATCTTAACTATCATGTATGACAATAGGTTAAATGATCTTATGAAAGCTTTCATAGGAGGAATCCAATCTAATCTAGTCACAGGAGTAGTTTGGTTTAAAATCAAGCCAAATTATTTTATATCTATCAATAATCCTAATATTCAGAATTCTTTAAAACTTAGAATTCAAACCAAGAATATAGGAATGATAGAAAATAGTAATGATTTAGCCATAGAATGGAAATCCATCTATGAGTTAACTAATTTGCCTCAAACATCAACTAGAGAAGTTGATAAAAGATTTGTAGAAATATTTGAGCCATGTGGATTTGATTCAGAAATTCAACCACGACTGATAAATTGGAAGGATCTAGAAATACCTTCTGATTGGCTAATTACAGACTTGACTGAAAATAGGGAACAAATAAATGTTGAACCTATAGAATTCTAAGCCTCAGGAAGTAATCTCTACTTTAGGGATAGAAGATCCTTCAGTAGTAGTCAACCAAGATTAATTCCTAATATAGGTTTCAGAAGTCAAAGTCAAAGAGAAAGTCAAGAAGATCAATTCTCTGAAGAAATCAGTATGGGAAATAATCAAAGAATAATAAATTCTAATGTTAATTTTCCAATACTTCCAGGATCAAATAGTTCTTCAAGAAATGAAGAATTAAATACTATAATAGTTTCTCAGTTACTAATTGGAGAAAATGAAGACATCATTTTTTCTCATCAAAACAAAAAGAAATATAATTATGTGTTAGGTAATTTCAATTTCTCAAGATATAAACCATATCAATTAGATGTTTTGATTGATACAGGTGCTACAACAAGTACTTGTAGAGTAAATGCTTTGCCTATAGAAAAATGGGTAATAATGAAGCATCCAATCTTAGCAAAAGGAATAGATGGCAGAGAAACTGTTATCGAATACAAAGCTAAAAATATACCAATATGGTTAGGAAATAAAAAAAAAATTATTCCAAAGATATTATGTTTTCCTTTAATGCATGGTGATATGTTGTTAGGAAATAATTTCCTACAGAAATATTTTCCTTTAAAATTAGATAATAATTGCTTAGAATTATCTCTGAATAATTCTAGAATACCTATACCTATACTTGTAGAACATAAGTATAGATGTGACAAATGATTTGAACCTTTAAGAAGAAAGGAGAAATTCAAACCTTAGAAGCTTCACATTGGTTATACAGACAGTTAGAACCAAATTTTAGTGAAGATCCATTAAAATTATGGGAAAGAAATCCTAGATATTGTAATCTAAGATTAAGTGATCCCAATAAAATAATTAGAGTTAAACCTATGGTCTATACTAAAAAAGACATGGACGAATTTAAAGATCAAATAAAAGAACTATTAGACAAAGGATTAACAGAATCCACTACTAGTCCTCATTCAAGTCTAGCTTTTATGGTAAGAAACCACTCTGAAGTAAAAAGAGAAAAAACTAGGATGGTCATCAAGTACAAGAGATTAAATCAAAATCTTGAATTTAATGGTTATTTTATTCCCAGAAAGGATGTTCTCATTAATCAAATTAGACATGCTAAATACTTTAGTAAATTTGATTGTAAATCAGGTTTTTGGCAGATAAAGCTAACAGAAGAGTCAAATCCATTGACAGCTTTTAGTGCTATATACGGATATTACCAATGGACCGTTATGCCCTTCGGTTTATGTAATGTTCCACAAATATTCCAAAGATGGATGGACAACATTTTTAACAACATTAAAGATTTTTGTCTAGTCTACATAGATGATGTTCTTGTCTTTTCTAAAATAGAAAAAGAACACAGAACTCATTTAGAAAAAGTTTGAGATATTTTCATAAACAATGGAATTATTTTGAGTACTAAAAAAATAGAAATAGAAAAAAAAGAAATAGAATTCTTAGGATTAAAACTAAGTCCTAAAGGAATTCAATTACAGAATCATATTCTTGTAAAGATTAAAGATTTTCCTAACAACATTGTAGATAAAAAACAACTACAAAGTTTTTTAGGAATATTAAATTATGGTAGA
The DNA here is from genome assembly GCA_029379385.1 of Quillaja saponaria. NCBI lineage: Eukaryota > Viridiplantae > Streptophyta > Magnoliopsida > Fabales > Quillajaceae > Quillaja > Quillaja saponaria. The sequence goes on along the minus strand of CM055610.1, from coordinate 14,780,163 downwards.
AATTTTATAAAGGATTTATCCAAAAAGGAAAAACCTTTATTAGAAAAACTAAAAAAGAATAAACAATTCTTTTGGAAAGAAAGTGATTCTTTAATAATTAAGTCAATAAAGGACGAGATAAAAATCTCCCTTCAGTTTATTTTCCTAAACATGAAGATAAACTAATATTAGAAACTGATGCCAGTGAAGAACACTGGGGTGCAGTACTAAAAACTATAGTAAACAAAGAAGAAAAAATTTGTGGCTATAATTCAGGAAAGTTTAAGCCCAATGAAATTAATTATATTATTTACGAGAAAGAACTCTTAGCTATAAAAAATGGCATAAAGAGATTCCATATTTTTCTTGCACTAGAAAAATTTCTTATTCGTACTGATAATCAATCAGTAAAGAATTTTCTAAAATCAAGAAAAGGAGAAGAAAATCCAAGAAGGATTCGATGGTATAATTACATTTGTCAATATTCTTTTGATATAGAACATATTAAAGGTAACAAAAATTTTCTTGCAAATTTTTTAAGCAGGCATGAGCCAGAAAAAAGATAAAGGAAAAAAGCCTTTATTCGAATCAACAGGTGAATGGACAACTGTCAAGCCAAAAGCAAGGATCAATCCTAAACTAGGATAATCCTCAAGTGCTAGCAGACATCCTAGACAAGGACAGTCCACAAACAGACAAAATAACCCTTGTCAATGAGATCATGCAACCAGCATATTTCAGGTATAATTCCTCAATCTATGTATAATAGACCACTATACATACAACCACCTCAAATACCATACCAACCTCCACAATACATACAATACTCACAAAATCCGTTGAGTCAACTTATGACCTATTCACAAACAGTGAAAAAGGCAGAAAAATTAGTTATTCAAGAAAAGAAGGAAGAAGCTAAGCAAGTTTCAGATTTCTTTAACCCAGGCTTACCAGAAAACCTATATGAATTGTTAAATGGAGTATGGAAATCCCATATTCTAGAGATAAAAATCAGTTTTCAGAAAATATATGAGAAAGCTTGTAGAAGAATTAGTTAATCAAACTAATGTCTTCAAGAACTTTAAATTTCTCACTAAAAAGGTGTTAAAAGAAGTTAATTGGGACAAGTATGTTAATTTTGAACAAATTAACACTATTCTTGAATTATTTGAATTATTAGGAAGTCAAACAGACGATGATCCAGTATTTCAAAAAGTCAAGAGAATTAGTCTCTATGAAAAATCCAAGATGATTCTCCCAACAAAGTTATCTTTTAAAATTACTAGCAGCATAGACAATCTCATCATTTCAAATTAATGAAAAATTAGAACAATTTTCCTTTAATATTCATATTCCTACTGATTATTGGAATATTAATATTCCAAAATTATCTCTCAATTCTTATGAAAGTCTCGACATAGAAAGTGTTGAGATGAGATTCGTTGGAATCATTATCCTAGAAAATGATAAATTTGAGAAAACTTTCAAGACTAAGTTCTTTTCTCAAAATCATGATCCTTTACTCCAGTCATGGAAGACGAGTCAATATCTATGTATATCCCTTTCTATAATCAGTATGATGAGATATTTTCAAAGAGAAAAATTCTATCAACATTTTCAGATTTTTGATCTAAGCAAGACATTAGATTCTGATTTCGACCTTTCAGAAGATGATCAAACTCTCCTAGTCAGACATACTATATCTGGAGATCAATATTATGTTAAATGTCTTGGACAACTTGTCAGAAAGACAGATTTTATTTTAAGTGAAGACTTCTTTAATATCTCAGATGGAAAAAGAATCTTTACTACAGCTCTACCAGTCCAGTACAGTAGATCCAAAGAACAGATAGATCTTTGTGATCAAATTCTCAGAAAAATTAGACTCTTTGAGGTAGAAGGCTCTGAAAATCTTATTTCTGATGCATGGATGGATTTCAATCTTGCAGACAGAGCAAACAGTGCTTGTAGCAGGAGTGATGGTACCAACACGTATGACAGTGTTATAGAACACAACATTGATAACATGATGGAATCATGACAACGACATCTCCACCACCGAAAGCTGAGTAGTCATTTTCTAAAAAAGACAGAAAGTTAATAAGTCAGCATTCCAACAAATTAAAGATGACAAGTCTCTATCTGAAAACGACAGGCAGATGACAAGTCACTTTCAAGAAAGGAACACTTCAGCTAAAGAGATAATGCATATCCACCTTTAGCAAAAGCAATCTTCTTTACAGCAATTAAAGGAGATTCGTTCTTATCTCTTTACCTAAAGTAATAATGATGTTTGTTAAAAATTTTCCTTTAAATAAGTTGATGCTTAGGCATTATAAGATATCTTAGAATTTCTTATTTTCTCTGTTTTAATACTTCTCTCCCTCACCATCTTATATACACCAAATCTCTCTTTTAAAAATCCTCAACATTCCACAGCTTGTTTAGTACATGGTGAGGAATAGAAGCTGCGGAATGTACTAAAAATCCTCAACATTCCTCATTAACACAAGCTGCGGAATGTTGAGGATTTTTAAAAGAGAGATTTGGTGTATACAAGATGGTGAGGGAGAGAAGTATTAAAACAGAGAAAATAAGAAATTCTAAGATATCTTATAATGCCTAAGCATCAACATATTTAAAGAAAATTTTTTAACAACCATCATTGTTACATTAGGTAAAGAGATAAGAACGAATCTCCTTTAATTGTTGTAAAGAAGATTGCTTTTGCTAAAGGTGGATATGCATTATCTCTTTAGCTGAGGTGTTCCTTTATTGAAAGTGACTTGTCATCTGCCTGTCGTTTTCAGATAGAGACTTGCCATCTTTAATTTGTTGGAATGCTGACTTATTAACTTTCTGTCTTTTTCAGAAAACGACTACTCAGCTTTCGGTGGTGGAGATGTCGTTGTCATGATTCCATCATGTTGTCAATGTTGTGTTCTGCAACACTGTCATACGTGTTGGCACCATCACTCCTGCTACAAGCACTGTTTGCTCTGTCTGCAAGATTGGAATCCATCTCTGCATCATAAATAAGATTTTCAGGGCCTTCTACCTCAAAGAGTCTGATTTTTCTGATAATTTGATCACAAAGATCTATCTATTTTTTGGATCTACTGTACTGGACTGGTAGAGCTGTAGTAAAGATTCTTTTTCCATCTGAGATTTTAAAGAAGTCTTCACTTAAAATAAAATATGTCTTTCTGACAAGTTGTCCAAGACATTTAATATAATATTGATCTCCAGATATAGTCTGTCTGACTAGGAGAGTTTGATCATCTTCTGAAAGGTCGAAATCAGAATCTAATGTCTTGCTTAGATCAAAAATCTGAAAAGGTTGATAGAATTTTTCTCTTTGAAAATACCTCATCATACTGGTTATAGAAAGGGTATACATAGATATTGACTCGTCTTCCATGATGGAGTAAATGATCATGGTTTTGAGAAAAGAACTTAGTCCTGAAAGTTTTTCAAATTTATCATTTTCTAGGATAATGGTTCCAACGAATCTCATCTCAACACTTTCTATGTCGAGACTTTCATAAGAACTGAGAGATAATTTTGGAATATTAATATTCCAATAATCAGTAGGAATATGAATATTAAAGGAAAATTGTTTTAATTTTTCCATTAATTTGAAATGATGAGCATTGTCTATGCTGCTAGTAATTTTAAATGATAACTCTGTTGGGAGAATCATCTTGAATTTTTTATAGAGACTAATTCTCTTGACTTTTTGAAATACTGGATCATCGTCTGTTTGACTTCCCAATAATTCAGATAATTCAAGAATAGTGTTAATTTGTTCAAAATTAACATCTTTGTCCCAATTAACTTCTTTTAACACTTTTTAATGAGAAATTTAAAGTTATTGAAGACATTAGTTTGATTAACTAATTCTTCTGCAATCTTTCCCATATATTTTCTGAAAACTGATTTTTTCTCTAGAATATGAGATTTCCATACTCCATTTAACAGTTCATATAGGTTTTCTAGTAAGCCTGGGTTAAAGAAATCTGAAACTTGCTTAGCTTCTTCCTTCTTTTCTTGAATAACTAATTTTTCTGCCTTTTTCACTGTTTGTGAATAGGTCATAGGTTGACTCAACGGATTTTGTGAGTATTGTATGTATTAGTGGAGGTTGGTATGGCTATTTGAGGTGGTTGTATGTATAGTGGTCTACTATACATAGATTGAGGATTATACCTGAAATATGCTGGTTGCATGATCTCATTGACAGGGTTATTTTGTCTGTTTGTGGACTGTCCTTGTCTAGGATGTCTGCTAGCACTTGAGGATTGTCCTGGTTTAGGATTGATCCTTGCTTTTGGCTTGACAGTTGTCCATTCACCTGTTGATTCGAATAAAGGCTTTTTTTCTTTATCATTTTTCTGGCTCATGCCTGCTTAAAAAATCTGTAAGAAAATTTTTGTTACCTTTGATATGTTCTATATCAAAAGAATATTGACAAATGTAATTATACCATCGAATCCTTCTTGGATTTTCTTCTCATTTTATTGATTTTAGAAAATTCTTTACTGATTGATTATCAGTACGAATAAGAAATTTTTCTGGTGCAAGAAAAATATGAAATCTCTTTATGCCATTTTTTTATAGCTAAGAGTTCTTTCTTATAAATAATATAAATAATTTCATTGGGCTTAAACTTTCCTGAATTATAGCCACAAATTTTTTCTTCTTTGTTTACTATAGTTTTTAGTACTACACCCCAGTGTTCTTCACTGGCATCAATTTCTAATATTCGTTTATCTTCTTAACTGAAGGGAGATTTTTTATCTCGTCCTTTATTGACTTAATTATTAAATAATCACTTTCTTTCCAAAAGAATTGTTTATTCTTTTTTAGTTTTTCTAATGAAGGTTTTTCCCTTTTGGATAAATCTTTTATAAAATTTCTACCATAATTTAATATTCCTAAAAAACTTTGTAGTTGTTTTTTATCTACAATATTGTTAGGAAAATCTTTAATCTTTACAACAATATGATCCTGTAATTGAATTCCTTTAGGACTTAGTTTTAATCCTAAGAATTCTATTTCTTGTTTTTCTATTTCTATTTTTTTAGGACTCAAAATAATTCCATTGTTTATGAAAATATCTCTAACTTTTTCTAGATGAGTTATGTGTTCTTTTTCTGTTTTAGAAAAGACAAGAACATCATCTATGTAGACTAGACAAAAATCTTTAATGATTTTAAAGAGGTTGTCCATCTATCTTTGAAATATTTGTGGAGCATTACATAAACCGAAGGGCATAACAGTCCATTGGTAATGTCCATATGGAGCACTAAAAGCTGTCAATGGCTTTGACTCTTCTGTTAGCTTTATCAGCCAAAAACCTGATTTACAATCAAATTTACTAAAGTATTTAGCATGTCTAATTTGATTAATAAGAACATCCTTTCTGGAAATAAAATAACTATTAAATTCAAGATTTTGATTTAATCTCTTGTAGTTGATGACCATCCTAACTTTGTATTCAATAACAGTTTCTCTGTCTTCTATTCCTTTTGCTAAGATTGGATGCTTCATTATTACCCATTTTTCTATAGGCAAAGCATTTACTCTACAATTACTTGTTGTAGCATTTGTATCAATCAAAACATCTAATTGATATGGTTTATATCCTGAGAAATTGAAATTACCTAACACATAATTATATTTCTTTTTGTTTTGATGAGAAAAAATGATGTCTTCAATTTCTCCAATTAGTAACTGAGATACTATTATAGTATTTAATTCTTCATTTCTTGAAGAACTATTTGATACTGGAAGTATTGGAAAATTAACATTAGAATTTATTATTCTTTGATTATTTCCCATACTGATTTCTTCAGAGAATTGATCTTCTTGACTTTCTCTTTGACTTTGATTTCTGAAACCTATATTAGGAATTAATCTTGGTTGACTACTACTGAAGGATCTTCTATCCTTAAAGTAGAGATTACTTCTTGAGGCTTGGAATTCTATAGGTTGAACATTTATTTGTTCCCTATTTTCAGTCAAGTCTGTAATTAGCCAATCAGAAGGTATTTCTAGATCATTCCAATTTATCAGTGGTGGTTGAATTTCTGAATCAAATCCACGTGGCTCAAATATTTCTACAAATCTTTTATCAACTTCTCTAGTTGATGTTTGAGGCAAATTAGTTCACTCATAGATGGATTTCCATTCTATGGCCAAATCATTACTACTTTCTATCATTCCTATATTCTTGGTTTGAATTCTAAGTTTTAAAGAATTCTGAATATTAGGATCATTGATAGATATAAAATAATTTGGCTTGATTTTAAACCAAATTACTCCTGTGACTAGATTAGATTGGATTCCTCCTATGAGGGATTTCATAGGATCATTTAACCTATTGTCATACAGGATAGTTAAGATAGGGGTATCTATTCCTTGTCGAATTAAAGCTTTTATTTCTATCTGGATTATCCCTATATGGATATATCTAATTTTAGGAAACTTTTTCTTAAGTCTCTTAATTTTATCTAAGTCAAATATATTTAATTTCGACTGATCCTTCTTTTGAGGCTTTAGCAGTAGTATTACCTGAAAACTGCTCAAAATGTCTAGCACTCCAAAAGTTGAATTTAGATATCTTATAGATTTCTTCTTTTGTAGGATTTCCTATCCTTAAAGAAGATTCTTCTATCTGCATACCTTCTTTTATTATATCTCCAAATTTTGTAACTTGTTCAGAATTAGGGACTTCTTAAAATAGAAAAGAAAATTCTGATTCATTATCTGAACTTTCTTATTCACTAGTTATTTCATATAATATAGATTCATTATCAGAGATTTCTTCTCCGTAACAAATTTCTAGTTTATTTTCTTCTAGCATTTTTATCATTTTCTTTCCACTTTTTCCTTTATTAGGACATTGTGGGGCATAATGACCTGCTTCGTTACAAATGTAACATTTACAACCTTTTCTAGGTTTCCATGTTTTCTTTTGTCTTCTAACATATTTTTTATGTGACTGAAACTTTATTGGAGATTTTTTCTTCCATTTTTTCCAAGTAAACCTTTTTGGTTTAGACTTGTTACAACCAAATTCCCAATCATTTTTGAGAATTCTGGTGCAGTATCTGTCACCTACTTGTTTCTTGACTTGTTTAGTCACTTTAGCAGTTAGACAGTAATCTAAGACCTGCCTAATAACATACTTAACTCTATTACCTAGAGTGTCTTCTCCATTAGTTTTTTTCTAAAAAAGGAGTATATGTGTTGTTACACAATTCATCCCATGGAGGAGGATAACTTATGAACATACTGATTAAGCCAAAATTTTGACTCAATAGCATCTAACTTATGATAATATTTTTGAAATTGTTTAGAGAATCTTTCTAATTCCCTAATATCACACAATTTTATTTTAGTCAAAGTATAGTTTACTTCTGACTTTAGGTTTTGAGGATCCATATATCCACAAAATTCTTTCTTTATTATATTGACGAATTCTTATAGGATTTTATCAAGACTATTAAAAGTTTCAAGTAATCTTTTCTTCTGGGCTATTCCTTTTATAGAACTTTCCCATTTTCTAAGAATTACAAAGTGTCTCCTTACAACGTTCCTGCTATGAAGTCTAAAATTTTTTCTTTAGACCAAGAGGCTCTATAATTTGTTATAACGATGGACAATGATTGTGCCCATTCATCTATGATTTTCTCATAGTCTTTAATAGGAATATTTGTTAAATCCAAATATGTCTCATTGACTGCTATATTTTGTTTATTTAAGTCATCTTTTCTAGAGACTGTAGGAATTTCAAAAGTTGAAGGTTTTCTATCTTCTTCTTCTTTTAATTCATCTATCTCTTTTTGAGAATAGACTTTTATTTCATAATCTAGATCTAAGTGATCTGGTTCTTCAACTTTTCTCTTTCCTTTTATTTCAAATTTTTCTGAAAATGTTTTTTCATCTTCAGAGATGTCTGAACTATCATCACTTAAGGTGATTATATTTTCAGATGTAAATGATTCTGGACTAGAATCACTTTCGTCATCAGAAATATTTAATAATATTTCATAATTATTTTGCTTCATTAAATGTTCGTTTTGAACAAATAAATCTTGTATCATACTTACTAATTTGTTTCTTTCTGTTATATCAGGTTTTTTGATATAACGACTTTTTCAATATTCTATAATTTCTTTTATAGCTTCAAACTCTTGTTTAGAGTTTTTCTTAGGTTTTACTTTTTCTTTTAAAGTACAGATTTCTGTACCATAATATAACCTAGGAGTTTCATGATCCTGTTGAACATGAATAGTGGTTTCATTAATACATTCTAATATTTTTTCTTGTTTCTTGTTAATTTTTTCAAAATTAAACAGAGACAAATCTACTAATGAGTTTAATACGCTACTTATACTATTGACAGATTTTTCTTCAGTAATATCTATATGAAGACTATGATCATAAAGTTTTTCTTTGTGATCTTCTCCTATTATGCACTTAACATGTTCCATTCTGGGCAGATTATGGTTCCTAAGACCTCCTAGGGATACTATTTTCACTTCAACAATAGGGTACACAACAGCCTATCAATGGCCAACAACACCCAAACAGAAGTTACTTATCCCAAAGCATATAGGATTTCAATAAGCCAGAAATAAAAAAACAGTAAGCAATAATAGAAAAGAGATACAAGTAAAACTTACAGAAATAGCTTCACACATTTATTTACTGAATATCAAACGTCACTGGTACAAGCTACTGGTACAAACTATTTCAAGCTTTGTTGTTTACAAAGATTTGCTAGGCTCTGATACCATGTACTAAACAAGCTGCGGAATGTTGAAGATTTTTACAAGAGAGATTTGGTGTATATAAGATGGTGAGGGAGAGAAGTATTTAAAACAGAAAAAATAAGAAATTCTAAGATATCTTATAATGCCTAAGCATCAACCTATTTACAAAAATTTTTTAACAAACATCATTATTACATTAGGTAAAGAGATAATGTATATCTACATTTAGCAAAAATAATCTTCTTTATAACAATTAAAGAAGATTCGTTGAAGATACGTATCAACACAACTTTGTAACAATTGAACAATTTTAGTGGTGATACGATTCATCTTACAGGTAACGAGATACTAATACCTCATCTCAGATATCTAGTGGATAACATTACTTGGTGCTTTTCATTCATCTGATTAATGACTATAAAGCGTTGTATTAAATATTTAATTTTATGACTGAGAACTAGAACATTTCATAACTAAAGTTGAAGTTCATGTCATCCTTCTCACTTGCATAGTTCTACATATTCCATAACTTTTGACTTGTTCCTTTCTTTTTTTCTTTTTTTTCCTGAAAAATAAAAAGAAAGTCCAGAGAGAGAGAGAGTAGATGTAGACCTAACATATTGTTGGTGCAAAATTAATGGTGTTTGCTGGACCAACTTCACGGAAATGCTAGGAACATTAATGAGGTAGGGCATGTCACTGTTGAACCATGTCCAAGCTTCTAGACCACGACCGTACAGATATTAAATCTTTTTGTAAATTTATTTATTAATTTTGAGAATATCAATTAAAGATTATTTTACTCTTTTATATATATATATATATATAGTCCGCGACACTAAACAAAAAATTAGTAAGTATAATTATTAAAAAATAATGATATTATAATTTTTTTAATTTATTATTTTTTTCTTCTTAACTCAACATTTGTTTTAGTATTTATCTAGCTATTTTACTAATGAAACATCTAAGATGAATATTAAAACGTATTAATTAACATAGCATTTTATTTTATTTTTGTCTTTTCTTTTACATTTTATTACCTATTATAAGGACAAAACTTACAAATTTTATGAGAAACTATGTATTTTCTTTAAATATTCATAAAATTTTATTTCAAAGTATATAATTTCAAACAAATATAAAATTTAAGAAAAAGAAAAAAAAATGCCATTAATATTCTCTAATATGTATATTAATTTTCATTTTTATATATAAAAGAACCAAGTTAAGGTATTTTGATGCTCATAAATAATAAATTCTAAATAACTAGGAAAATGATAAAAATTAAAATTAAAATTAAAAAAATATTTATTGGAAAATAGAAAAAAAATATAATATAATGTGTAACAAAATTTTCATGTCATCATTTTCTTGTGACTACACACTAATTTTTGGATAGTTATTTTGACAATGACCTCTGTGCATTTTTTGTTAAGAGCTCTTAAAGGTTTTTTAAAAATTTTAAAAAGGTTTTGTAGTAAAGGGGAGTTAAACTCAAAGCCTACTAAATAATTATTTAAATAACTTATCACCAAATCAAGTTATAACTTATGTTAGTTTTTGTATATAAATATATTTATTATAAATTTATATATAAATAATTAAAAAATTTATTAGAAATATTAAATTAGTCAACTCACGAGTTTTAATAAAATTGAGCTTAGCTTGTTTTACTAAATAAGTTCACAATAAGACTCAAAATCCACTCATTTAAAAAATAAGCCAAGCCCGAATTGGTTCTTTAACGAGTAGTTCACAAACTGTCAATAAACTAGGTTATCTCACTGTCACCCCTAACTCTTGCTTGATCAACTGATGGCTTACAATGATTTTATCTCAGATTTAAGTGTTGGGTTTAGTGATTTAATTTAGTTAAACAATTAAAACTAATTTTGTAATCAACTAAAAAGGCACATCCGTCGCATTATCTTATAGAAAATTTTGAAAAGTAGCAGGCCTTTTTTGTTTATGAGAAATCAAAAATCCAACTTATTTAGACTTTCTTTGATTAGATCTTTTATTATACTAACTAAACTTTGACTAAATCTATATCTATAGAGTCTATTCTATATGTGCTTAGCGACGATTATTTATTTATTTATATATTTATTTATATTAATTTGCCTTTATATATATTTTACGTTTTAATAATATTCTTACCTAATAATGAAAGTCGAAAGTCTGATAGTAAAATTCTTTCTTTCTTTTTTTCAATAATTTATTTTGTTAGTAATAATTAATAATTAATAATTTTATTTATGCATAATAACATAATAATATAACTAGTTGGAAAATTTTAAAAATAAAATAAATAAAAAATGTCCATGAATAACTAAATTAAAAATTAAAATAATTTTGGAAATAAAACACAGTTGAGCGGTTTACATGAGATACCAAAATATCCTCTTTACAACGCAACACAACAATTGATTGTTCAAATTGCAACATTTTCACACAAAATCATTCTGTTTCTGAGAGCTCAATCTATAATGGCAGGAACACTCATACTTTTCTGGGTTTTCCTTCTGTTTCTCTCAAACCCTGCAAAATCTCAGCTTGATGAGCTATTCTTTGCTGGATTTGATGGTGCTGGCAGCAACATAAGCTTAAATGGAGCTGCACAGATTCAAAAAAATGGCATACTTCTCCTAACAGACGACACCAGTAGAGTACTCGGCCATGCGTTTTATTCATCTCCAATCCAATTCAAGAATTCCACCGATGGTAAAGTTTCGTCCTTTTCTACAGCTTTTGCTTTTGCTATAGTTCCTGAGTACCCAAAACTAGGTGGCCATGGCTTCGCTTTCACAATCTCTCCCTCCAAAGAGCTTCGCGGCGCACTTCCAAGACAGTACCTTGGTCTACTCAATACAAGCGATGTTGGGAATTTCTCAAATCACATATTTGCTGTCGAATTTGATACAGTCCAAGACTTGGAATTTGGTGATATCAATGATAACCATGTGGGTGTCAATCTGGATAGCTTAGTATCAAACAAATCTGTTCCTGCTGCCTATTTTACCGGTAATACTACTTCCACAAAGCAAGGCCTTAGTTTGCAAAGTGGGAAGGTAATTCAGGCATGGGTAGACTATGATTCATCAAAAAAGCAATTGGATGTGAAGCTTTCTCCTAGTTCTGTCAAACCCAGTTCCTCAATTTTGACTTATGAAGTAGATATCTCACCAATTCTTCAAGATTCTATGTATGTTGGGTTTTCTTCTTCAACTGGGTTGCTTGCTAGCTGGCACTACATCATGGGTTGGAGCTTCAAGTTGAATGGAGAGGCTAAATCTCTGTATTTGGATACATTGCCTTTACTTCCTAGGCCTAAAAAAAATAATCACACGGCCTTAATCTTGGAAGTCATTCTTTCAGTTGGTTTTGTAATGTTTTGGGCGATTGGTGTAGCAGTTCATGTCATCAGAAAGATAAAGAATGCTGATGTTATTGAAGATTGGGAGCTTGATATTGGTCCACACAGATTTTCATACCAGGAACTAAAGAAAGCAACTAAGGGTTTCAAAGAAAAACAGCTTCTTGCGGTTGGTGGGTTTGGTCGAGTTTATAAAGGGATTCTACGAAATTCAAATACACAGGTTGCTGTTAAGCGGATTTCACATGAATCAAAACAAGGGTTGCAAGAATTTGCGTCTGAGATTGCAAGTATTGGTCGTCTTCGTCATAGAAATTTAGTTCAATTATTGGGTTGGTGTCGTAAGGGTGGTGATCTATTACTTGTCTATGATTTTATGCCTAATGGAAGCTTAGACAAGTACCTGTTTGATGAACCCAAAGCAATTCTTAATTGGGAACAGAGGTTCAAAATCATCAAAGGTGTGGCTTCTGGGCTTTTGTATTTACACGAGGAATGGGAACAAACTGTGATTCACCGAGACATAAAAGCAGGGAATGTTTTATTAGATTCAGAATTAAATGGTAGGCTTGGTGATTTTGGTTTAGCTAAGCTATATGAACATGGTTCAAACCCAAGTACTACAAGAGTGGTGGGCACTTTGGGTTACTTGGCACCAGAGCTGACACGCACAGGGAAACCCACAAAAAGCTCAGATGTATTTGCATTTGGTGCTCTGTTATTAGAAGTGGTATGTGGAAGAAGACCCATTGAGCCTAAAGCATTACCTGAGAAACTTATATTGGTGGATTGGGTTTGGCAAAGATCGAGACTTGGGGCTATTTTAAATGTGGTTGATCCAAGATTGGGTGGTGAATTTGATGAGCTTGAAGCTGTGGTGGTGCTTAAATTGGGGTTAATGTGTTCAAATAATTCGCCTGAAGTTCGACCCAGTATGAGACAAGTGGTGAGGTACCTGGAGGGAGAGGTAACACTGCCGGAGGTGGTGGCCGCCCCTGATGCATTTGATAGGAAAAAGGGTGGCGGAGAGTTTGAAGATTACGTGCATTCTTATCCATCATCGTCGTATTTTGAGAAAGCAAGCATATGGTCATCGGCTGGTGATGAGGCGGTGGTTGATGATGTTGAGGTTGACTCTGCTGCACCTTTTACAAGTTCCGGTAGCAGACATGTTGGTTAGTATTTGTATACAACACTAAATGTGTGTTTATTTATTTATTTTTGATTGATTTTCAATTTAGATTTTGAGATAGGAGTATGAATTTTGGTGTCAAGTAAATTAATTTTTTTTAAGAATAATGTAAAAAAAAAATATCTACAATGTAATTGTGTAAGTATTTAATTAATATTGTTTTCTCTTTAACATTTATTTAATGAGTTCTAAACATTTCTACGAGTTTTTACAGAATGAAACTTGCTGCAGGATGAAACTTGGAAGTCCAAGTTCTGCATTCTTGTCTGAACAATAGTATTTTTTTCTATAGTTACCTTCCACACACTTCCTCGAAGGAAAGGGTATGGTTGATTCCCTTTTCCAAGCTCCAATGGGATCTGGAACCTACTATGCCGTGTTGAGTTCTTACAAATACATCAGTGCCGGACTTTGCCGGTGCGTAAAACTTGCATGTTCATTATACATTCGATGAATTTCCTAGCCCAGCTATACTGCAATTGGATTCTCAATTCTTTATTTTCAACTATAGTTAAGTGACAATATGTCCAATAAATTTCACAGGTTCCTCTGATCCTTGGTATTTGGGGAGGCAAGGGTCAAGGAAAATCCTTCCAGTGTGAGCTTGTCTTTGCCAAGATGGGAATTAAGTGAGTGATTAATGCTTCACTTGATCCTGTAAATGTTTAACATCAACTGAAAAATCAGTACTTCTTTATCATAATTTCTTAATTATTGGAGGTCTTGCTTAAGTTAGATACATATTCTCTGCTGTTGAATTTTGGTCCTTATGGGGGAATTTGTAATTTCAGCCCCATCTTGATGAGTGCTGGAGAGCTGGAAAGTGGGAATGCAGGAGAGCCTGCAAAATTGATTAGGCAAAGATACCGTGAAGCAGCTGATATAATCAAGAAGGGAAAAATGAGTGCTCTATTCATCAACGATCTTGATGCCGGAGCTGGTAGACTTGGTGGAACCACCCAATACACTGTTAACAACCAAATGGTTAATGCTACACTCATGAACATTGCTGATAACCCAACAAATGTCCAGCTTCCTGGTATGTACAACAAGGAAGACAATCCTCGTGTGCCTATCATAGTCACCGGTAATGACTTCTCAATATTGCATGCTGCTCTCATCGGTGATGGTCATATGGAAAAGTTCTACTGGGCACCTAACAGGGAAGACAGAATTGGTGTATGCAAGGGAATTTTCTGCAGTGACAATGTTGCCGAAGAAGATGATTGTCAAGGTTGTTGACACCTTACCTGGTCAATCAATTGGTACGTTTCCTCCTAGAACTCGAAGAGCTAGCTAGATGAAATTGAACTGCAACTCCTTATTCATTTGAAAGTTCATAACTAATTAATGCTACCCCATCTTTTTGCTTTTGCAGATTTTTTTGGTGCACTGAGGGCAAGAGTGTATGATGATGAAGTAAGAAAGTGGATATCAGGTGTTGGAGTTGAGAGCATTGGAAAGAAGCTTGTGAACTCAAAGGAAGGACCCCCAACTTTTGAGCAGCCAAAATGACATTGGAAAAGCTTCTTGAGTATGGTAACATGCTTGTCCAAGAGCAAGAGAATGTGAAGAGAGTCCACTTGGCTGACAAGTACTTGAGTGATGCTGCTCTTGGTGATGCTAACCAGGATGCTGTTAATAGAGGAACTTTCTAAGGTTAGCTCCCTTGTCTTAATGGCCTTGATGGGAGGTTTGCATCTAGCTTTTTATTTGCAGACTTAGAAGCAGATATTTTAGGATCAAATAGAAGAGGTTAGGATCAAATAGAAGAGTTTCTAATTAAGGTGTTAGCTAATTGTTTTTGGTGCAGGCAAAGCAGCCCAGAAAATTAATAAAGTGATCCAAATGATGAAAACTTTGACCCAACAGCTAGAAGTGATGATGGGAGCTTCTTGTACACATTCAAGGCCTTTTCTAGGTATTACGTGGGAGAAGCACCGGATGAAGATTTGAGATAACCAAATAATTTTAGTATCATTCTCATATGGATTGCTGTCCTCTAATTTTGTGTTTGTACACTAAAAAGTTCAATTTGAAAAGTTGCTTGTCTCTTCATTACTGCTTTTGTATGGAGATGACTTCCCTGTCAACTAATTTTCCTTCCTCTATATGCTTGCATGAAGTACTAGCACTCACTCACTTTTTCCCATTGCAATTCATAAATTTTTGACCAAATCATATGTATATTTATAACAAATTGAAGTTATTAGGCAAATTAAAAATTGTTATGTGTACAAAAAGGGCTTTGTTATAGTGAAAAATAAAATTGTTGAGTGCATAAAATTCGGCCCATTTGTGCACTTAACAATTTTGGGTATTGTACATATTACTATCCTATATTTATAACAAATCAAAATTATTAAGAAAATATTTTAGAGAGAATTCATGTGGATTGATTTTGAGGGAGAGTATTGTATACATAGTATCTATTGATCATCATATGAGTAATTTAGAATTGAATTTTAGAGTGTCACATGCAAGGAATAAAACTTTGTGTCGATTCGCCTGTTTCGGGCGAATCGATTTGGTTTTAACATACATGAAAATGAATCACATATATAGAAATGAAAGTTTGTAGTTACGGTGGAAATGGAACCAATTCTATTGTTTCCAATCAAAACGGATCGACACAAAGGTAACAAAATTTCAAAATTGCAGGTCTGTAGATACGAAAAGGGGAAGAAAAAGAAAAAGCAAAATCAAAAGCAGACAAATTTGAAAAAAAAAGGCAGTAGATAATTGAAGGAAGAGATACTTATCTATTTTTGAATAAGATGATGGGAGAGCAAGTTCGCATTCCGTAGGAGTGAGAGAGGCGATTCTCTTGCAAGAGCTGAAGTCGATCAGGTGTGAAGTTTGGACTGTTGGAGACGAAGTTGAAGAAGAGAGTGTTGCAGAGTTCCAGACTTCTAATTGCAGAGTCCAGTTGCAGAGGTGTTGTTGGAGATAATAGGCAGAGACCAGAGAGAAGGGCTGCGACGCTGCGTGAGTATGTTTTTTTTTTTTTTTTTTTTAATATTTTGTAATTAGTATATTAGGCTGGGTTGAGCTTAAAATTTGTTATTGTTTTTATATAATATAACATAATAATTATATTTTAATATAATTTGTTAATTAATTTTTTTTACTTTTTCTTTTCTTTTCCTTGTTTTGACAAGAAATTCATATATATATATATATATATATATCAAAATATATATATTGGGCTTTTTATTTTAAAGTTAGTTTAATTGTTGAAATAGTTAAAAAAAATTAATAAATATTTGTTTATAGATGTTTATTAACTCAGAATATTAGTAAATATGAATAAGTTAGAAAATAATTTTTATGTCATTAACCTGTAACATTAATAAATATGAATTAATTTTTTTTTTAAATTTCAATTATTATCTATTTTTTTATTATATAATTTATTTAAACTTTCAATTATTAGTATTTATTTATAGATAGCATAAACAATGAGGTTTTATTTTTAAAGTTAGTTTAATTTTTAAAATAGTGAAAAAAATAATAAATATAAATTATTTATATATGTTCATTAACTTAGAACATTAGTAGACATGAATTATTTATAAAATAATTTTTAAATTCATTATCCTATAACATCAGTAAATATGACTTAATTAGAAAATACATTTTTTTTAATTATTTTTTCTATTAATTTAATTTATTTAAATTTTCAACTATTGTAATTTATATAATTTCAATTATTATTTTTTGATTTAATTTCAATTATTATATTTTTTTTCCTATCAATTTAATTTATTTAAAATTTTAGTATAATTTAATTATATTACATGTTTATATTTTTATAGTTAAAAATAAAAGATAGATTTTTCTTCCTTAAAAGGTAAACAACTGGCTATTGAAGAGCCATGATCCAAAAAGAAAAAGTCCGATAATATTGGATGGTTGTATTTTGAAAGAATATGTGATAATCGTCAACAAGTAATTTGTAATTTTTGTGAAAAGCAAATTAAGGGAGGAGGTATAGCTCGAGGCAAACAACATTTAGCTAGAGATTATCCAAATGTGGCAAAGTGTGAGAAATGTCCCGTGAAAATTTCTAAACAAGTGAAATTGCACTTGAGAGAGAAGAAACAAGAAAATGAAAAAATGAAAGAAATAAGAGGTGAGATGAGAGAAAATTTAATGAGCGGGACAAGGAGAAGAGTGGGGATTAGAGAAGAAGATATTGATGACACAGATGATGAGATGAGCATACAGGAAAGATAAGATCTTCAATATATAGGCAAGTTCCACATCTAAGGGTGGAGCCTACACGAACTCGAAATTTTAGTCGTACTCAGAGTGTGAAAGAAGGTTTTGAAAAGTTTACTAGGAGAGAAAATGACCCAAGCAGAGAAGAGATAAATCCAAGCATATATAGACAACAAGATGTTTAGCAACAAAAGTTGAAAAACATGTGGAATCCAAAAAAGTGGGCAAAGTCAGCAAAGCATGCTATTGGAAAATTCTTTATTTATCAAAATATTGCTCCTAACAAAGCACAAGGGCCATATTATCAGTGTATGATTGATGAAATTGCACGTGCAGGGGTTAGAGTTGAAGGGCCTACTCCTTATGAAATCGGTGGTTCTATTTTGGAGGATGAGATAAAGGAATTGAAGGAATATATTGATGAATTTAAAAAGAAATGGGAGGTTTATGGAGTGACTCTAATGTGTGATGGATGGACATCTATAACTCATTTGTCAATAACAAACTTTTTGATTTATTGTGATGGAAAGACAGTTTTTCACAAATCAATAAATACAACGGGGATTGACAAAGATGCTAATTATCTTTTCCAGTTGATGGATGAGGTTGTTCAAGAGATTGGTGAAAAATATGTAGTTCAAATCATCACAGATAATCAATCTTCATACAAAATGGCTGCAGAGTTATTGATGGATAGAAGACCACATTTATATTGGACATCGTGTGCTGCACATTCTCTTGATTTGGTATTATATGACTTTGCGAAATTCAAAAGTGTTTCACCTATTCTATAGCAAGCAAACAAGTGTACAAATTTCATTTATAATCATGGAAAAGTTCTTCATTTGATGAGGCAACATTGCACAGGTGAATTGATACGGCCAACTCAGACAAGATTTGCCACAAATTATATTGCTCTTGAAAGTCTTCTACAACATAAGAATGGCTTACAAAGAATGATGACTTCAGATGAATGGGCAATGAGTGCATCTATTAAGGATCCAATTGGGAAGAAAGTTCGCCAAACTCTTATGGATTCTAAGTTCTGGGAAAGAGCTAAAAAAATTATTAGCATACATGCTCCAATTGCAAAAGTACTGAGAATGGTTGATGGGGAGAAATTAGCAACTATGCCATATGTATATGCAACAATGATAAAAGCAAAAGAATAAATACAAGAAATTGTCCAAAATTCTTGTAAAAAGTATATTGATGTCATTGATAAACGTTGTCGGAAGCAGATAATATCTCGTATTCATATAGCAGGTAAGTAATGAATATACATTCTAGTTATGTATGATTTTGCTTATGACTTGATATTCTAAACATACCTCTAACTTGTGTTATATTTTCATTTTTTAAAAACAAAATAGCATGTTACTTGAATCCCGCATACCAATATAGTGAAAATATTAGGGATCAATCAGAGTTGATAAATGCACTTAAAGATGTGGTTAATAGAATCAAACTAAGCATTACGCACTAGCAGGGGTAATAAGAAATGTTCAATAATATTGAATTTTATCTATACTTGTTGCTATTGAGAATTAACAATTTATTTGTTAATAGGTTAAAATTTTTCGAGAGGCCATGCATGGATTTTCAAGTCGACTAGCTGTTAAAGGAAGAGAAAAAATGGATCCAGGTAACTTGATCTTATTTAATAACTTTATTTCATTAATACAATTTTTAGTTAATGGTATAATAGTAATATATTTTTCACAGCTGAATGGTGGTTTTTGTATGGAATGGATGCTCCAAATTTGAGAAAGATTGCATTAAAAGTATTGTCACAGACAAGTTCATCTAGTGCGTGTGAAAGAAATTGGAGTACATTTGCTCTTATTCACACAAAAGTACGTAACTGACTTAACTATGAAAAACTAGAGAAGCTTGTTTATGCACAATACAACATGAGGTTGAAATTGAAGCATATTATGAAAGAGAAAAGTAGGGAAAATGTTGATTTCAAAGCAATAGATTTAACCACTGTGTTTGAAGATAATGAAGGTCATTCTGAATGGTTAGATGATCCTGGAGATATATTATTGGATGAATTTGATAGTCATGGCCAACCAACTAGGCCAAATGCTTATTTAGTCACTTTTGCTAATCGTTGGTCAGACACACAAGATCAATCACAAGCACATGGTATGAGAACGCAAACAAGAAGAACCCAAATAGCTGATGATGAAGAGTTTGAAAATTTAATGAGATGATCTCAACATCGTTCCAGGTATATATCTGTTGATACTGAAGAAGAAGAAGAAGAAGATAATGATGATGATAAAAGTGGTAGTGATAATAGTGGTGATAGTGGAGATGGAGGTAATAATAAAGGAGATGGAGGACAATGCAACAGAGGTAGAAGTTCAGGTGCAGTATTCTTTACTGAAGAGCAACGATTTAATTATTGTACTCAAGATACTGATCATGGGTATCGACCATTACGTGAAAATGAAAAGCATTATGGTCGAAGGAAAAAAAGAAATAATGAAAGTCAAATGCAAAATGATGGAGATACAGTGATGGTGGATGCTGAAAGTTTGACTTCAGACTTTTCCTCATTTCATTTGGGTGGAACTAACATGCATAAAGATGATTTTTCAACTTATAGTTCTAGCTATGGATATAGGTCTCAACTATCTAGATATGATGCTTCTAATTTCAATTATGGCTAATTATCCTCTAATTATGACTATGATGCATCTTCTGGATATGATACACAATCATCATCTTCTTACTTTGGTCATTTTGCTATACAAACTCAGAATTTTGGATACAATATTGAAGATTTTCAGAAATATATGAGGGAATATGAAATACATTTCTATCATCACATGAGTTATGATCAGTATTGTAGCTATGTTGAACAATACTATCAATTTCCTCTTAGACAATTTCAATATTCTGGATATGCACCTACTGGACACTCCACAGTTGGTTGGATGTGATTGTAATTTAATATTTTTCTTGAATTATTATGTTTGTGTTATGATTTTTACTTTGATATGTATTTATTAGTACTCTATGTACTAAATTATTCATGTTAGATACTTACAATTATTATAATATGTGTTTTATTATATGTTTCTAAAAAAATTAGCGTTTCCATGCCGTTTTCATACTGTTTCCCGAATCATTTCCGTTTCTGGACTTGTCGAAACGGTCCATCGAAATGAAACTTTGTTCCTTGGTCACATGACATTACTAAAAAGTTGAATTGTCAACATTTTAATATAGAAGCTAGCGTATCATAATGATATGTTTTCAATACTCAATTATTAATTTTATTATATCTCATAGATTGTTGAAATATAATTGAAAATAATAAGAAGAAGAAAAGACAAAATATTACTATGCTCAGTCGAACCCAATGTTTTAAAAATTGGACCGATTCAACCGTTGCTTGGATGACATTTTTAGGCTGGTTTTGACCATATAACTATTTTGGTGATTAGACAAAACCAATAGAAACCTAAAGAATAGAGAGAACCGGACGACTCAAAATTTATTTTAGTGGTTGAACTTTTATTTTTTCTGTTTTAAATAATCTAAAAAGGCAAATTTTGATTTTAATTTTTTAATGGGTAATACTAATATGCATTCAAACCTAAAAGAGATAAGTGCATTTTTTATTAATTTATTTGGTATTATATATATTTATAAGGTAAAAATTTTAATTTCTCCTTCTGTTTTTACATTTTTATAATATTTATATTTAATTTATCTTTTTATATATTTATATCTATTATTTTTATATCCAAACACATAAATTAAAATGAAATAAGTGATAATATATATACCAGTGAGCTTGTTTATTTTTATTTTTCTGATAAACTCTTTATTATTGAATGAGAAATAGTAAAATAATGGTTGAAATTAAAATTTAAAAAACATATAAGATATATAATATCAAATATAACAATTATAAGTATGGTTAATTATGTACAATATTATTAAATATTAAATTAAATATAATTATGATGTCATCTGGTCTAACTATCAGTTTTTGACTTCTATTGAATTTGTGATCCTAGACCTAATAAATTTTTTGAGTTAATCACCTGTTTGATTTTTAAACATTGGCCAAAGCCTAGTTTTTAGGTGTTGTAGGATTAGGTTGATTCGTTTTTATATATACTATCACACCCTTAAATAAATATATGACCTGGCCAGAGAAATGAATAACTACACCCTCGTAACCTTGAATACTCAAGTACTATGCATCTGTGACTTTTAAGCAAATTATAGTTAAGACTAATAAAATGTTATTGAATTTAAATAAAATCATGACTCTGTTATTAGACATAAAATTTTTACTAAAAATTTGGTGGTGGTTCCCCATAAAGTGAAACATGCCCATAATACATATAAACAACCTGTTTACAAGGTCAACAGTAAACTATATTATTAGAATATACAGAGGAGTTTTGCTCCTAACAAAATATGAAATCCCCATGGTTAAGTCAATATATATATATATGTGTATATATAAAACAAAAATGTATAAAACCTAAAGTGACTGCAAGTGATGTCCCTCAAAACCTCAAATGTACGATTCTGAGATATACCTTGCCACAGTAGTGTCGACAGGTAACAAATTTTGACACCGTAAATAGTATTTTCTTAAAAAAAAAAAAAAAAAAAGTGAGTCACAAAGACTCAATAAGCAAACCACATACCCTGAGGGTAATAGCATCACACAACACATATATCACTGATTAATTTTATGTTTAAATTTAATTGTACACGTACATAATTATAATTATCATACAATCATGATTTATATATTTCACACTTTACAACATAGCAACCAAATCATACAAAGCAATCCAAGCATACAAACAAACAAACGGCCAACGAGTAACTCAGTCCTGCACAACAGTATCACCCCTTACCAAGCATATACACGCCTGCACAACAGATTAATCTCCGTACATAATCCATCCCACCGGGGATGAGTACTCTACTTTTAAAACATTCATCAGAATCAAAATATTTCAGAAATTCAGATCAAGCAATCCTAGGTGTACCTGAATTTCAATTTTGAAAATAAAAATTGTTTCTTAGAAAATTTTATTTTGTTGGCCCTTATCAACTAACAAGCATCATTAGAATATTCAAATTCATATAATTTAACTCACATAATCATCTGGCAACCAAAGTGCACGTAATTCACTCACAAGACTCAAGAATGTAGTTCGTCAATCCGTCTAGTCTGCGAAAGTATCACAATGTCCTCCACACGATCCGAAACTGAAAATCACAATTCATAGATTATTAACATTAATCATTTCAAAATTAACTTCTTGGTTTTTAACTTACTATTAACTAATGATATTTATATAACCTGCTTCTAATATACCCATAACATTCAGATTCTCTTAAACCTCTTGCTCACTAATTAGTATACACATGTCTTTCTAATCAAATTAATTTACCTTATGTTCTTTATATTAATCATATTCCCCATTCTTAACTTAAACTTAGAATAATTACTTGAAGTTACCTAAGATACATTCATATCTTTAAATTAAATCATAAATTATTCTTCCTAATTCACAAATTCATTAAATAGTTACACTTTAATTTATATTCAACCATTAACTAATTAAACCTATCAAAAGTTAATTTACGTACCTAATTAACTATATAATTAAACTTAACACAATCCATTACATAACTTATACACCCCACGGCTGTCCCTCGGCCAAGCTTAAAACATCTAATAAAGTATCCCTCTCATGGCTACAACCTCCCAAAGTATATAAATCTTGACTTTTAAGGGGAAAAAATGATTTTAAGGTGGCTAAGTTCATCCACAAGAGCTAAAATTAAAGGATTTTCACACAACAATTTTTTTTTTTTTAATCTCTGTACCATAACAACTGACCCAAAGCCACTCGATTATCCCTTTTTTTTTTCTTTGGCTCAGGGCTACACGGACATACCCCCAGAATTTGTGGCTTGCTGCCAACAACCCAAAACAGGGCAGCTCACCATTTGCTGTCCTTCTTCATTTTTTATTTTTTTTGACCACACACCCACATCAACAAGGGAGGCATCCCCCTCCACACGGCCAGAAAAACGCCAACAAAGAAATTGGAAACAAGGAAGGATGAAACGCCAAGTGAGCCACTTTTAGCTCCTAAAGCCTTTACCAAAAAGCTTCTTTGCCAACAAAAAGAAAAGAAAAGAAACTCACCAGCTACTAAAGCTTGCTGCCCACAAAAGAAAGACCCACGCTCAAGAAGAAGAAAGCAAAAAGGAAGGTGGAGAAGCAGAGCACAGCTATCGTAAATGCAAGGAAAGACACATTCTAAGTCGGTTAAGCGAGAGATAACAAGGGACAAAACAATTATTATATTATAAACTAATGGTTTAGCTTTGTTTTACTAATTTATGCTACAAATTAATTCAATTATTTATATACACAATCATTACTTTTCAATTTAATATGTATACACATATTAATATTGTTTATTTATTTCATTTACATGAAATGAATTAAAATCTAAGTCCAAGCCAACCAATGATATAGTAAAAATAGAATTTTCTAAATAAACGTGTATATATTTATATACCAAATTTTTTTTATGTTAATTTTATTATTATGAGAATTTATTATTTACGTAATCACCATAATTTATGTACATTATACTAAAATATACGTTAAATTTTTGGTTTGTAACATATACTAGATATATTCGATTTTTGTGTGATGTATAAATTTTTAATAGAGTTTTAAATTTATTTTTATTTTAAAAACTTCAAAGGTTATAATATTTTTTAGTTTTGGTATAAATTTATCTTTTATAACCTTAGGGAAATTGTATTGTCATAACCCGATATCCTAGTATGCGTTTTAAAATGTTGTGTCTAACTTATTGTTGTAAATTAAATAAAAGTGTGAATAAAATAAAGTAAAGTGAAAAAAAAATGTTTCTTAAAATACATGTATAATTTTATTGTGTAAAATTTATTATATACCATGTATTGGTTTGATATTGATTTTAATTTTCAGACTTTATCTTATAAGAAAATTTAGTATAAATTATAGTGTAAATAAAGAAAAAAAAATTGAATGGATTGATTAAGCATATATATGTATATTATGAGGAGTAAATATGCACCACAAATTGAAAGAGAATGTTGACTAAACTTTTGTATTTGTCTTTTTCCTCCCTTTCCTCTTTCCTTTCCATCAACTTTTGCTTCCTTCCTTTCTGATTTTGCTTGCCGTTTTCTGCCTCATTTGAGTGCTCCTCCCCTATTTTCAATGTGAACAAGAAGCTCTTGAAACATAACACTTTGGTAGCTTGATGCTTGAAATTTTACCCCGGACATGCCTTAGTCTATGTTGGCTTTTGGTATTGGACTTTTCCTTCAAGTCTTCGGCTATGAGAGTCACGTTTGGGCTGGAAGTGATGTCTTCATGTATACCCAGAATTAGTACAGTTACAAACGCTCTAACTTTAGCAGATTCAAGCCTTATGTTCCAGCTGCAATTTGGGGCAGCAAGGCAACAACACCTCTATCCTTTGACAGCTTTGTTTGTGTTAAATGCCAAGCTAATCCCTTGTTTCCTCTTTAGTTTACTTGCTATTTCTTGATGTTGGTTAAAAGGTTAGATAGTAGTGTTGAATTGATGTAGTATATTGATTAATTGGGATAAGAATATATATAGATATACATACCTATTAAGGGAAGTAATTTGTGCACCTTAGGTGTTTGATAAAATGTTTACAAGAAAACTAACTATAACTTTTTAATTAAAACTTGGTAAATCTAAGTATAGATGGTTAATTGTTATTAAGAATTTGAATAAAAAGTTCATAACAAGAGCCAAGGGTTGGCTGATGTGTTGGGCTAAAGAGTTAATGGAAGTAAGTAATAACATGAACAAAATGAGAGTTAACTAGTTTTGAAGGGGTGCAGGGGGTAGATTTTGTGAGTAATAGAAATTCGGTATTTCAAGTATCTTCAGGGAAGAATTAAATTAAGAGTTCAAAAGATAAAATGTAACTTATAGTCTTGAAATGTTTTCTGTAAAATTTCGTAGCTTGGTTCCCAGTATGTTGTTAGTTAGAACTATTAGACTCTGATTAGGTTAGGTATAATTTTTAGTGCCCTGTTTTTGGTTCATGTAAGAAATTGAGTGAGTTCAAGAATAATTTTAGGAAAAAAAGTAAGAAAGTTAGATATACTTGTCTATTAATAAACCCCGATAAACGGAATTGAATTTCGTGTTTCCTAGAGAAAGTTATGTTTTATTAACTAAGGTAGGGTCAGAGCTGTTAAAATTTAGCATTTTGTAGAATTAGATGCAACTTCCAAGAATAAATTGTATTGATATACAAATATAAAAATTTCAAATGATATACCATTATAAATCTACATATGTCTAGTATTTTTTTAAAAATTTACGAAATTGGATTCAGAATTTCCTAGAGAAAGACATGACTATTAAAATGGACACTGGTCCAAATCCCAAGTTAGACAGTTTCAACATCTCTAACTCACTAAGTGTTTTTTTATCTTTTCTAATGGTTTCTTCTACCATATGCATTGTCAAGACATTTAAAATGTCTCTTCATTATTAACCTTACCACATAAAATATAATTCATATTAATTGAAATGTAATAGCTTAATAGAAAACTTTCATAAAGAAACCTATACACGTTTATAAACTAAGTATTATTTGGAAATATGAATTTCAGTTTCGGATTCTAATGTGGACCTGATGAGATTCGTGGATGCAAGTATGAGTGATAAGTGAAATTGGTTACGAGTGAGTGGTTAATTGCTGCTCTTGGGGCTAGACTATTATGTGTAATTTTATATGAATTTAAATAAATGTGCAAGTGCAATGTTTTAGTGAGTTAATTGAATCATGCTTGTTTGAAATTGTTTGTGGTTGATAAGGGCCAATAAAATGAGATTTTTTTTAGCAATATTTTTTATTCTAAAATTTATAAATCCAGGTGCACTTAAGATATTCTGATTTAAAAATCATGAGAAATTCTGATTTTGATAAATATTTTTTTAAAGAAGGGAGTGCTCAGCCCTTGTGGGATGGATTATGTACGAAGATTAATTTGTTGTGCAGGTGCGTAAATGCCCAGCATGGGGGAATGCTGTTGTACGGGGCTGAATTTCTCGTTGGCCTTTTGTTTGCTTTGTGTGCTATGATTACTCTGATTCATTTGTGATTCTATGAATTATAATGTGTCACACCCTCAAATACCAGTATGACTGGCCGGAGGAATGGATAACCACACCCCCGTAACCCTGAATACTCAAATATTGTGCAACTCTGATTCTTTAAGAAATTACAGTTAAGACTAATAAAATGTTACTGAATTAAAATAAAATCATGACTCAGTTATTAAATATAAAACATTCAATGAAAATTTAGCAATGGTTCCCCATAAAGTGGAACATGCCTATAATACATATAAACAACCTATTTACAAGGTCAACAGTAAATCATAGATCAAAATATACAGAAGAGTTCTACTCCTAACAAAACATGAAATCACCACTGTTAAATCAATATATATATATATATATAACAACAATGCATAACACCTAAAGTGACTATAAGTGTCGTCAGTCCCTTAAGCCCCAAGTGTGCGATTCCGAGATATATCTTGCCGCAACAATGCCGACAAGTAGCAAACCCTAGCACAGCGTATAGTGTTTTCCTAAAAACTAAAGAAAAACAATAGTAAAGAAAAAAATGAGTCACAAGGACCCAGTGAGCAAACCATGTACCCTAAGAGTACTAACATCATACAACACAAATATCATAGTTTAATCTCATGACTAAATTTAATTATGCACATATGTATTTATAATTATCATACGATCACGATTTACATATTTCACCATTTCAAACCTAGCAATCAAATCATACAAAATAATAAAAGCATACAAGCAAACAAAGAGTTAACGAGTAACTCATCCTCGCACAACAGTATCACCTCCCATCGGGCATTTACGTGCCAACACAACTAATTAATTCTCCGTACACAATCCATCCCACAGGGGCTGAGCACTCCATTCTTTTAAAACACTTGTCAGAATCAGAATAGCTCATATCAAAATTTCAAATCCAAATATCCTAGGTGCACCTAGATTTTAATATCAGAAATAAAAATTATTTCTCAAAAAATTTAACTTTGTTGGCCTTATTAATCACACTCAATATCAACAAATATACTTCAATTGAATCACTGAAATAATATATTTGCTTATTTCTCAATATAGCACATCAATTCAAATATACACACATCATCGCACATAATAATCTTACAACCATAGTGCACATAATTCACTCACAAAGTTCAAGGACGAGACTTGTCATTCCGTCTAGTTTGTGAAAGTGTCCGAATATCCTCGACACAATCTGGAGCTGAAAACCCACAATTCATATGTTATTTACAATATTCAGTTCAAAGTATCTCTATGACTCCCTAATTTACTTAAATACACCTACTATGTTTTTAGAAGCTCATTCCTCTTAAACTTTGATTGTACATCCAAAAGGTATGTTTAACTTTCTTGAACACAAGTATATATTCTTATATATACCTTGAGAAATCAAGTTAACTTACAAATTATTATTTTTATTTTGTATTCAAATTCCAGATATTGACTTTAAATTAACTAATTATTTAATTTCTATCCAAACTTAAATTAAGCTTTTTAATATTTACATGATTCCAATTTCAACTTTTAATTGATATGTTTAACTTTTCTATATCAGCATACTTGATTTCTAACTTATTTATTTCATAATCCTAATTAAGTTTAAAGGGGTCACAACTAACTCACTTAACTAATTCTTTAACTTTCATCTCAACATGATTTATACACTTCTAACGTTAACATACATATTTTACTTCCAAAACCTCCTCCTTACACAAACCATTTTTCCACCAACAAGCTATAAATTATATCTTTTTAACTATCAATTTCATTTTTCTAGCTAAATTCGAAGGTGTAGAGTTTTGATTCATCTAAGGTCATTGACTAATACCTATTTAACTCTCCAAAGAAGCTCACTGCGAGGAAGGAATTCTTGCACTTTCCTCCTTGCTAACCCCCCTTCCAAAGGCCTAAATCCCCCTCAAAAATCGTCCTTTAATCTAACCCCTTGGGTGAGCAAGAATGACCAAGCTGCTGCCCCAAAACAGGGGACGGCAGATTGGTCACAAGCTCCTGCTAGGCCACACAATTCCCCTACAACACCCACTCATAGCCACAACACACAACCAAACCTTAAGCTTATGGTTGAGAAGGACCTCTATACGGCTAGACTAAAATTTTTCTGAAAAAAAAAAAAAAAGGCAGCCACAACTGTAGAGGAGAACCAAGTACACCAGCCCCAAAGAAAGAAGTTCACTCGTGGTTAAGGAGGCAAAAGAGTTGATAATTCACACTTAATTGCTACAAGGAGGAAAAATTCTAAAAATTTCCTAGCTACACACAAGTTGACGTTGAGGAGGAAGAAGATGGAGGTCTCGGTCAAATTGGAGAAAAAGAAAGGCAGTGGAAAAATGGATAAAGCAAGGAAAAAGGAAAAAAAGTGGAATTAAGAAAAAGACAAACGTCCAAAAGTAAGTCTAAAATGTGATTTGTATTATATATATATTAATCACATCTCCACCAAATCATATAATTAATACATGTGCCCCACTTACTAAACTTTACACAAGATAAAAAAAAATCAAATTCTAATTCAACCAATTAATATCGGGCTATAACATCTTAATAATTAATATGTCACACCCCTCACGAGACATGACTGGTTGGAGGATTGGAGAACCAAACCTCCATGACCTTAACTTCAAAACAAAGTAACAAACATGACTCTTAGCCCATCCAAATGATAAAATTAACTTTTATAAACAAAAGTTCATTGAAATTTTTATTTTCTGAAATAGTTAACAATTTACTGAAAAATTTTGGCAGAGGTCTTCAACAATATGGAACATGCCTCAAAACCAAAACACAAACACCTACGCTTATGATCTCACACAACAATAACACCAACACAAATAACTAAACTCTTACATCGTACCAAAATTAGACATCTCACAGGTCTAGTGTGACTACAAACTTTCAACATTAACTGCAAGTCTGAGATCCTGGAGTTATCGTTCCACACTCATTCGGTAAGTCCTAAGCTCGACGACGCCATGTACCGAACTCCTGTCACTAAAACAAATATCCATGAGAGAGGGGTGAGTCATATGGACTCCTGTGAATGGAAAATCGTACCTAAAGGTACTAGCATCACACAATACAAGTGTTTAACACATAGATAGTAACATCATATAATATTGTTCATATAACATTTCACATTACAAGTATACGTTGTAAGTTTCACAAATCCACAATTTATATGACCTATATGATCACAATTTAAATCAGAGCAACAATATCACACAAAGCAATCAAAGGGCCAACGAGTGACCTAGCCCCGCACAATATTATCACCCCCTACTGGGCAATTACGCATTTGTACAACAAATTGATCTCCGTACACAATCCATCCACCGTGGCTGAGCACTCAATAAAAAAATATTTATCAGAATAAGAATTTTCTTATGATTTTAAATTAGAACATCCTAGATGCACCTAGATTTTTAATTTTGGAGATAAAAATCATTTTTCATAAAAATCTCACTTTGTTGGCCCTTCTTAACCATAACCAATGTCAACAAAGCAACCAATATCAAACAAAAATAATTCAAATAAATTACTGAAATACTCTACTTGCTTATTTTCCATATATCACGTATATTCAAATAAACATATAATTACACATACTAATTTAGTCCCTAAAGGCAGCAATTAACCACTCACCCTGTAATCGCTTCCATTCATCACTCACACTTGTGTCCATGCATCTCATCAGGTCCACATTAGAATCCGGAACTGAAATTCATATACCCAAATAATATTTAGTTCATAAACGTTATTGTTATAATCTCTTAATTACTAAGCTTATATCTCATCTTGTATAAGTTTCTTTATGAAAATTTTCCATTAAGCTATTACATGCTCATTAATATGAATTGGACTTTATATGATAGGTTTAATAATGAAGAGACATTTTAAATGTCTTGACAAAGCATAGGGTAAGAGGAACCATTAGAAAATATAGAAATCATTTAGTGAGTTAGAAATGTTGAAACTGTCTAAACTTGGGGTTTGGACCAGTGTCCACTTTAATGGTCATATATTTCTCTAGGAATTTCCAAATCCAGTTTCATAAAATTTATAAAATACTAGACATATATAACTTTATAATGGTATATCATTTGTAATTTTTGGATTTGTATATCAATACAGTTTATTCTTTGAAGTTACATCAAATTCTACAAAATGCAAGATTTTAACAACGTTGACCTTACCTTAGTTAATTGAAACATAACTTTCTCTAGAAAAAATGAAATATAATTCTGCTTATTGGGTTTATTAATAGACAAGTATATCTATCTTTATTATTTACAAACTTTTCCTAAAATCTATCATGAACCTACTCAATTTCTTACATGAACCAAAAACAGGGCACTACGAATCCTGCCTCACCTAGCCGGAGTCTAACAGCTATAACTCACAACATATTTGGAACCAAGCTACGAAATTTTGTAGACAACATCCCAAGATCCTAAGCTCACTTTCTCTTTTGACCTCTTAATTTAATTCAACCCCAAAGACACCTTAAATACCTTCTAACCCACGAAATTTGACCCTGCATCCATTTAATAACCTCTTTAACCCTCATTCCCTTATAACTAGTTTCATTTAGGCATTTTAACAAACACCTTAAGAGCATAATTAATTTCAACTCATGTATATGTATATCTATATATACATATACCATGATAATCAATACAAATCCCTCACTGCAACATTAATTCACTAACATTACTCCTAAGCATTTTGTCAAACATCTAATGCGCATATTTTTCCTTAAAACATGTGTAAATATACATATACCTCCTAATAAAATCAATACAATCTCTTAAAGCTTTATATTATTCTTATATCAATAATTGAATTAAAATTGGTTTGATTCATCAAGGTGACCAAAAGCTTGAATCACCCCTTCCAACACCAAGTTACTCTAAAACCTCATGCTAACTACCTTCAACACCAATATTTAGACTGTTATAACCCAACAATTTAATGTACGTAATAGAATATTCGTAGGTTGTTATGATTATCACAACCCAGTAATAAGTAACAGTATAAATAAATATCCTAGAACCTAACAACTTAAAATATGTTTCGGGATATATTTTATAAATCGTCGTGGCGGATTAAATAATTATTTTCCATAAGTGAATTAAAATAAAAGATAGTTTGAATCTATGAATAGATATATGTGTGTGTGTGTGTATATATATATATATATACATACATAGGTATGTAAATTAATTGATTTTTTTTCCTCTTTCTAATTGAGTAAGTTATAACTTGTAACTAATTGTAAACTTGCTATTTATAAGTAGAACAAATGTGCAATCAATTCAAATATTTAATATATAAGTTAGTATATATAAATACTAATAACCAAGATTAAATTTGAGTCTTAATTTTAAAATCATTGACTTTGATTTCATCGAATAATTTTATTTTTACAAAACGTGAAAATTTTAGTAGCAAATAAGATAGAAGTGTAATTCAAGATATGATACATAAAATAATAATAATAATAATAATTAATTATTATTATTATTATTATTATATCTATGACATATATAATTTCATGCACACAGGATTAAGTGATGACCACAAATCATATTTTGACATTGACTGTTAGATTTTTTTTTTTCTTTCACTCTTGTCTTCCACCGCCAATCCTTTCTTCATACAACCGAGACTTTTGTTTTCATTTCCTTGGATTGATTTTTGTGGAATTCTTTCGGGCATCTTCTGGTAAGTTCTTCCCAAGTCAGTACCTTGATTTTTCTTTTTCTCCTTCGTACAGGTAGTCCTCTTAAACTGAAGCAAACAGCTCTTGGTTGCCATGGAAGTGGCTGAATGACTCTGTCTTCGGCTGGTGGAATCATGAAGGGCAATTGTTCTGTGTTCTGGCGTGGCTCTGTTTAGGTGAGTGTTAACTTCTTTTTTTTGTCTTGACGGGTGTTGGAATGCAGGATTTAAGCTGTCTTAGTCTAGCAAGTGAGCATATAGAAACTTTGATTTGTGGTTTGGGGGTGTGGGAGCTGCTGTAGGAGTGTTGGGTATAGGTAGTTAGGATTAAATTTGTAAAGGAGCAGATCTAGGTAGTTGTGGAAGTTCCAGCCATGCCTTTTTCCGCCTACTGTGCTTGCTCGGCTGTGGCAATTTTTTTCAGTTTAATGTGAGTTGGAGCTTGGATGGGGGTGACGGTTTGGGTTGAAGTTTCAGCCAACACTCCCCTGTTTTGTCCTAGCCGTGGCTCTTAGAGGTAGTTTAGGTGGTGAAAACTAGTTAGTTAATTGAGTAATTGAGTTGTAAATTACAAATCAAAGTTAGATAATAATTAGTGTATAAAAAAAAAAAAATAGTTAGATAACATAAGAATTTTAGAGTTCTAGCATTTCTAAATTTAGAACCTATATGTGTTAAGTAAATGAACTTTGAGAAGTTGTTAGGAATTGAATGTTAGGATTGTGAATATTAAATGCATAGTTGATTTAATTGATATAAGCTTCAATTAGGAAGTAGCCTGCCTAATTAGAAAAACGTAAAAGTTGGCTATATTAATGTTAAATTATAAACTTTGAAATATGAATGATGTAAGTGATAATAGAATTGTGTAATGGTACAAATGTATAATTTAGTTTTTTTTGTTAATGTTGACAATAAATTTAAATTGAATTTAATAATGGAAAGGAGGGTATCAAGGGTAAGTGAATTATGTAGATTTTAATAATAAATATACATATAGGATTACACAACAGTGAGTACATAAGTTTTACTAATTAATTGGTTAATTAGAAAGTACAGAACTTGAGCATAGGTATAGTGGACAAATAGATAGTTGAATATTTGATTAGCATTCGGTAAGAGATTTATATAGAATTCTATAAGTGAATCATGAGTAATATAAGAGTAAATTGAATTGTGTAGATTATTAGGAAATATATATAGATATTTAAACATACACATGAGTGGGAATCACATAAGCATGCCAAGTATTTAATGAAATACTTAAGAGAACTTTAAGTTTAGTGTATGTCTAGAAATTGAATCATATGAATTTCTTTACTTAATTAGCTAGTTGAAAGATACGAACAATTAATTAAGTTAATGTAAAACTCGATAATTAGTGCACTAGTAAGATTAATATTGGAATTATGGGCTATTGGGGATTCTAGGAATTTGGATTAGTTTGATTCTTGGGAGTTAGTTGTTAGCTAAAATTAACTAAAAGTTTAAGAACTCATTACGAAACACGCTTTGGCAAATAGTCAAGGAAAGGGAAGATCCTGGAACGTAGTGTAATGAATATTGGGAACTTATAACTCACGCTCTTAACTAATTGTAAGCAAATAACTTAATTTGAACTTTTATAAGGTAAGTAAAGTGGAATTAAGAAAATAAGTGTTAACTTCTTGGTTGATGTATGTATAATATATATACATACATGAATCAGAATTTAAGTTGTCCTCGAAGCACTAGTAGAATGTCTAAGAGGCGTAGGGTTTTAAGGAAGGTATAGGAGTAGATATTTAAATTTAAGTAAGTAAAGGAGCATAACTATGGGGTTTATAAAATGAGTAATATTTGAAAATATGATTTTCAACCCAGGAATGTATTATTGAGCCAACGACGCGTGGATTCGAGGATGAGCGAGGAATGTGATTCATAGTACGGTGAGTGGTTAATTGCTTGTCTTTAAGGGTTAGATTAGTATGTGTGATTATATGTTTATTTAAATATGCATGATATATGGAAAGTAAGCAAGTAAAGTATTTCAGTAATTTATTTGAATTATGTTTGTTTGATATTGGTTGCTTTGTTTGACATTAGTTATGATTGATCAGGGCCAACAAAGTGAGATTTTTATGAAAAACGATTTTTATCTTTGAAATTAAAAGTCCAGGTACACCTAGGATACCCTGATTTAAAATCATGAGAAATCCTGATTCTGATAAATTTTTTTTTTTTTTAAAATTGAGTGCTCAGCCCAGGTGGGATGGATATTGTACGGAAGATTAATTTGGTGTGCGGGCACGTAAATACCCGGCATGGGGTGATAATGCTGTGCCGGCCTGGGTTACTCGTTGGCCCTTTGGTTGCTTTGTTTGATATCATTGTTCTAATAAATTTGTGAACCTGTGTATCATGTACATTGTGAATTTATGACCGTTACAATGTATACGTGCAATGTGAATTAAGATATGAATAATGTTATGCGATGTTACATACGTTATATGCTTGTATTGTGTGATGCTAGTACCATTTGGGTACAATTTTTCACTCACAGAGTCCGTAGGACTCACCCCTTTCTTGTGGTTTTATTTTTTTAGTAGTAGGACCTCAAAAGAAGTTAACTACTAATACGAGGTTTTGCTAAGGATTTAACGACAAGTTATGCCTCAGAATCTCATACTTGGAGTCAAGGATGAAAGTTTGCAGTCACATTAGAACTGTGAGTGTCAAATGTGGTATGATGTAATATTCTAGTACTTGTTTTGTTGATGATGTGAACGGAGCAGAGCTCTTTATTGTCTTTGGATTGTGTTGATTAATAAAAAGAGTTTATAGGATTGTATTTTAATGCATGTTCCATATTGTAAGGGATCTCTGCTGAAATTTTCAGTAAGTTGTGATTTGTTGTAATCAACAAATTTTTAATGTTAACTTTTGCCTTTATAATTTCTTGGTTTTATTCATTGGTGAGTTAAGAGTCATGGTCGTTCCTTTATTTGAGTCAAGGTTACGGAGGTTTGGTTACTATTCTTTTGGCCAGTCATGCCTCCATGAGAGATGTGACATAGACTTAAAATATTTTACATAATTATAATTTAATAAAATCTTAGTCCTATATAAGACATTGGGTTTGTATATTAAAAAGTATTTGTAAGTGATATTAGCTAGCTAGGTAGTTACAGATCCAGGGATTTTGGACACAATGGTCCAAGTTTCAATGTTTTTAGTCAATATGATAAGTTTTATACTTAAAATGTCAAAATGGGATAACTTTAGAAACCAGATTTTGAAAATTCGGTTTCTAACTCCATGTCCATAGGCCTATTACCACATGCTCACGGCCTTATCCCAACAAAAAACTAAAACCAAATTTTCAAAATTCGGTTTCAGGCCATATATTTTAAATTTAAAAAATATCATATAAATTTAAAAATTATCTAAAATTAAAAATTTCATACATTCTAAAATTAAAAAATATCATGCACTATAAATTTACAAATTATTATACACTTTAAATTTAAAATTTAAATATATCATACACTATAGTAAAAAAATATTATACATTTTAATATTTTAAAATTCCTGATTTTTTTAAATTTTAAAGTATTTGATATTTTAAAATTTTTAATGTATGATATATTTAATTTTAAAATATATGATAAATTTTAAATTTAAAGTGTCTAATAAAGTTTAAATTTTAAATTGTATGATAATTTTAAAATATGAATGTTTTAAATTTAAAAATTTATGATAATTTTTAAATTATAGTTATGATATTTTTAAATTTTAAAATATATATTAATTTTTAAATTTATAATATATGATATTTTTTTATTATAGCATATGGTAAATTTTAAAATGTATGATAAATTTTAAATTTAAAGTGTATAATAATTTTAAAATTTATAGTGTATGATAATTTTTAATTTTAGAGTGTATGATATTTTTTACATTTAGAGTTTATGATAGTTTTTAAATTTATAATGTGTGATATATTAAAATTTTGAAATTTATGATATTTATTAAATTTAAAAGTGTAGATAATTTTAAAATTTTAAAATTTATATGATATTTTTGTAATTTAAAATGGATGGCCTAAAACCTGATTTTGAAAATCCAGTTTCAATTTTTTATAAGGATAGGTCTGAGCTAGTAATGTGGAGCTAGAAACTGAATTTTTAAAATTCGGTTTCTCAACTTATCTTATTTTGACATTTTAAGTACAATACTTACTATATTGACTAAAAATATTAGGAACTTGGACTCTTGTGTCCAAAATTCCTACAGATCCACTAGTTTTGAAAATATTTTAATACAAAAATGTATAAATTGATATATACAGAACAACCAGGTTTATTATTGGACAAAAATTTATAGTGGCAATATGAGAAACTACTGAGAATTATAAACTTCAATCGATGTAGAAGATATATAATATTCCAAAACAGACAATGTGATTTTTCAGCTCAAAAAATAATAGGGTAATGTTATTTTAGTTTGTCCCACAATATAAATATGATGATAATTGATGAAAACATGGCGGGTGTGACTAAAATGGACTGTAGTGCTAAAGTTGCCTTATCCATCGCAATCTGTATTCTGTAATATCTCCATGTGTTTTTATACTTTAGTAGGGAGATAACAAAATATCCTCTTTACAACCCAACAGAACAATTAATTGTTCAAATTCGAACATTTTCACACAGAATCATTCTGTTTCTGAGTCAGAGCTTAATCTATAATGGCAGAAACACTCGTACTTTTCTGGGTTTTCCTTCTTTTTCTCTCAAACCCAGCAAAATCTCAGCTTGATGAGCTATTCTTTGCTGGATTTGATGGTGCTGGCAGCAACATAAGCTTAAATGGAGCTGCACAGGTTCAAAAAGATGGCATACTTCTCCTAACAAACGACACCAGTAGAGTACTCGGCCATGCGTTTTATTCATCTCCAATCCAATTCAAGAATTCCACCGATGGTAAAGTTTCGTCCTTTTCGACAGCTTTTGTTTTTGCTATAGTTCCTGAGTACCCAAAACTAGGTGGCCATGGCTTCGCTTTCACAATCTCCCCCTCCAAAGAGCTTCGTGGTGCTCTTCCGAGCCAGTACCTTGGTCTACTCAATGCAAGCGATGTTGGGAATTTCTCAAATCACATATTTGCTGTCGAATTTGATACAGTCCAAGACTTCGAATTTGATGATATCAATGATAACCATGTGGGTGTTAACCTGAATAGCTTAAGTATCAAACAAATCTGTTCCTGCTGCCTATTTTACCAGTACTACTACTTCCACAAAGCAAAACCTTAATTTGAAAAGTGGGAAGGTAATTCAGGTATGGGTAGACTATGATTCATCGAAAAAGCAATTGGATGTGAAGCTTTCTTCTGGTTCTGTCAAACCCAGTTTCTCAATTTTGACCTTTGAAGTTGATCTCTCACCAATTCTTCAAGATTCTATGTATGTTGGGTTTTCTTCTTCAACTGGTTTGCTTGCTAGCTGGCACTACATCATGGGTTGGAGCTTCAAGTTGAATGGAGAGGCTGAATCTCTGTATTTGGATACACTGCCTTCACTTCCTAGGCCTAATAGAAATCACACGGCCTTAATCTTGGAAGTCATTCTTTCAGTTGGTTTTGTAATGTTTTTGGCGATTGGTGTTGCAGTTCACATCATCAGAAAGATAAAGAATGCTGATGTTATTGAAGCTTGGGAGCTTGACATTGGTCCACACAGATTTTCCTACCAGGAGCTAAAGCGAGCCACAAGGGGCTTCAAAGACAAACAGCTTCTTGGGTTTGGTGGGCTTGGTCGAGTTTATAAAGGGATTTTACGAAATTCAAATACACAAGTTGCTGTTAAGCGAATTTCACATGAATCAAAACAAGGGTTGCAAGAATTTGCGTCTGAGATTGCAAGTATTGGTCGTCTTCGTCATAGAAATTTAGTTCAGTTATTGGGTTGGTGTCGCAAGGGTGGTGATCTATTACTTGTCTATGATTTTATGCCTAATGGAAGCTTAGACAAGTACCTGTTTGATGAACCCAAAGCAATTCTTAGTTGGGAACAGAGGTTCAAAATCATCAAAGGTGTGGCTTCTGGGCTTTTGTATTTACATGAGGAATGGGAACAAACTGTGATTCACAGAGACATAAAAGCAGGGAATGTTTTATTAGATTCAGAATTAAATGGTAGGCTTGGTGATTTTGGTTTAGCTAAGCTATATGAGCATGGTTCAAACCCAATTACTACAAGAGTGGTGGGCACTTTGGGTTACTTAGCACCAGAGCTGACACGCACAGGAAAACCCACAAAAAGCTCAGATGTATTTGCATTTGGTGCTCTGTTATTAGAAGCGGTATGTGGAAGAAGACCAATTGAGCCTAAAGCATTACCTGAGGAACTTATATTGGTGGATCGGGTTTGGGAAAGATTGAGACTTGGGGATATTTTTAATGTAGTTGATCCAAGATTAGGGGGTGAATTTAATGAGCTTGAAGCTGTGGTGGTGCTTAAATTGGGGTTACTGTGTTCGAATAATTCGCCTGAGGTTCGACCCAATATGAGACAAGTGGTGAGGTACTTGGAGGGAGAGGTAGCGCTGCCGGAGGTGGTGGCGGCGCCTGATGCATTTGATGGGAAAAAGGGTGGCGGAGAGTTTGAAGATTACGTGCATTCTTATCCAACATCGTCGAATTTTGAGAAAGCAAGCACATGGTCGTCGGCTGGTGATGATCAGGCGGAGGGTGATGATCAGGCGGAGGGTGATGCTGATGTTGAGGTTGGCTCCGCTTCACCTCTTACAGGTTCCGGTAGCAGACATGTTGGTAGGTAGTAGTACAACAATAAATATGTGTTTTTATTATTTAATTTTGTTTGATTTTCAATTTAGATTTTGAGATGGGAGTATGAATTTTGGTGTCAATGTAAGTAAATTAATTCTTCTTAAGAATAATGTAAAAAAAAAAAATCTACAATGTAATAGTGTAAGTATTTAATTAATGTTCTTTTCTCTTCAACATTTTATTGAATGAGTTCCAAATACGACTTTTTAACCTTTATCAATATATATTTCTACTACTTACACATCCGCCAAACAAAAATAATAAAAAACAAGGGCAAACAAATTGAAGGGACATTCTTAATTTTTAATTAATTGCTACAGGATGAAACTTGGAAGTCCAGGTTCTGCATTCTTATCTGTCCAATAGTATTTATTTTCTATAGGTACCTTCCACA
This sequence comes from Quillaja saponaria, assembly GCA_029379385.1. Classification (NCBI taxonomy): domain Eukaryota; kingdom Viridiplantae; phylum Streptophyta; class Magnoliopsida; order Fabales; family Quillajaceae; genus Quillaja; species Quillaja saponaria. The sequence goes on along the minus strand of CM055610.1, from coordinate 14,740,422 downwards.
CACTTCCTCAATGGGATAGACAAAGGAATCCTTGAGCATCAAGTAAGTTAGGTCCACTAAGCGACCTAGACCTATCAATATCATGCTTCGAAAAAAATATACTAAACCGTTGTTTGTACGAAAAGCAAACCAGTTAATAAGCTCTAGTTGGTTGGTTGTTGAGAAGTGTATTTCTTGTATTTGAATATTTAAAATTGTTTGAATCTTTGCTCTCACAAGAGTAACAAGTAGTACACCAACCCCCCATGGTACCCATAATGTTGACTAAGCATCCCATAGTTTGAATAAAAAGTTAAGGCATACTGCCCCCACCTAAGTATGAATGCTAGTCCCATGTCAGTCTGCTAAGCAGAGCCAATAGGTTCACTGTAAAGTTGGAAGCAGAGCCAACAGATTCACTGTAAAGTTGGGAGCAGAACCATCAACAATGTTTTTGGTGTGGACAATTTCAACTTGTCTAAGTCACATTACATGCTTGTGGGCAATGAGCTAAAAGTTTAGAATCTCACCCATTTACTTGCATTATTATTGAATACATAACCATGTAATTCAAAAGTAGTAGGCTTGTTACCTGTCTGGCTGTCTCCAAATCAATGTCGGAATACTTTCAGCTTGAACTGGAAAAGTAACCAACTTCATAAGTTTGATGAAGCTTATGCAACAGCTAATAATTATAAATCTTACCTTTGCTCCCTCTACTGAAGGTGATTATAACCTAAACGGGAAATGTATTAGCAACCAAGATGTCCAGCTTCTGTGTTGCTGAAATTTTATATAGAAAAAAAAAAAAAATTTTAAAGATGTCAATTGACAAATACACCCTACTTAATTCCAAGTTCCAATCATTCAAGAATCAAAGCCATTTCTTCTCACAGAAAGCGAGAAAAAACAAAATAATCCCATAGAAAATGCAATAAAAAAAATGCTCTTTTGTTTCCCCTAACTGCACGGAGCTTTATCCCCAAAGTCATTTCTTCTCATAGAAAAGTGAGAAAAACAAAATTATCCCTAAGAAAATGCAATAAGAAAAACAAATGTTCTTTTGTTTCCGCTAATGGAACTAAATTTGAGGAGAGAATACGAAGTCTATAAGAAGATGAATTTGGTTTAATTTATTGATGAATTCCACCCCAGTTTAAACATCAAGTTGCTGTTAAGCAAATGAATAATGAGTATAAACAATTTCAACAACACTTCAACTTTTATGTTCTGAATTCTGATCATAACTTCGAAGAGTTGAGCTCTTCCAGGCAGAATATATGTTGAAAAAAAAGAATCACTTATCTTGTTTAAAGCCATCTCTTCAAATTTCATACAAGCTTTACACTCTTGATGGTTATACCCTTATACAGATAGAAAAGCTATAATGTACAGGAGTGTTAAAATCATACCAGTATACACTATCTAATGATTGGCCGCACTGCCTTTTCTTGACAACCCTTCCGCCTGCTTTCCTTTATTTTCTATTTCGAAGAATGCATCACCTACCAGCAGTTGGAGGCTTCAAGAACATGCCTCCAACTCTTTTTCAAATTTGATAAATGTTAGTTGATCGTGTATTTCATTATAGCTCTAGACAATACTTTCCTCCGAAATAGGAAAAATTGTAGAAAGCCATCAGATGGAACCTGGATTAAACCATGGCCTATTGGATCATGTCTAATGGTTTAGCACTTTCTCTCCAGCATTGTCATCGTCACCATCTTTCATGCAACTAAAAATCTCATAATCATCAAACCCTGAAAATTGACAACAACTTGATACTTCGGTTAAAATATCTTTAAGAAAGTTCCCATATCCAAGGAAATATGATTACCTTCACCCAAGTCTTCAGTTTCATCTTTTGGAGGTCTTATAAGCATCGAGTTGATAGAGCATCGATCAAGTGCCATCCAATCCGAATTTCCATAGTCCTCCATGTACATATCTTTCGCTCTGACCCAGTCTTCAACAAGACTAATACCCTCAAACGATATTGGATCAATAAAATCTTGTTCTTTGCTCGTGCCAACCCTGTTAGAAAATGTTAGAAAAATATAAAATTGTTTTTTCATTGAATCACCAACCACAATTTATAAGTAGTCATGGGTTCATTTCTCACTTTTCTCTTAGTCGCAAGTTGTAATGAACAAAGACAAGGTCACTAAGGCGTTGACGCTCTACGTAGTTTCTTGTGTTGTGTATTTGCTCAAAAGGAATCTTGTTTCTCTTACAACCCATCGAGCTGCAAGTTTGAGTAAGAATACGTATGGCTAACCGTGTCAAGTTCGGGCAGCCTCCTCCATATGTTGACCACCATTCAGCTAAAAGTAATAAGTTCAAGACAAGCTGTCAGTTGTGTACTAAACAAGGAGGAAAAACACACATAATAGAAAGCACTCATATGGATTGATTTACAAAAAATGGGCATGTGATGAATTTAACCACCTTCATAGTATATTAAACTAGATAGTCAATGATATAATTATACCCACCTATTCAGCTCCAAAAGATTGATGCTCAATGGTGATTATATGATATAAATGAGTTTTTCTCCATAATTAATTTAAGATGGTAGTAATCTATGCTATACTTTTGACAGAAAATGAAATTTTTTTTAAGAGAGCAGAGAACAGATGCAGCAGAAGGAACCCTCCTAATCAACAGAAGGAAAAGAAAAACAGAAATGAAGCTGAACAATGACTAATGCAACACAGCTATTCTTTCCCTCTATATCTCTGACAAATACTATTATCCGCCTTGCAGAGGGTCAAAATCCTTGAAAATTCTAGTATTACCCTCCAACAAACACACCCAAATGACCAAATCACTGCAACCAAATGAAACCATTGTCACCTAAGCTATATGTATTGACAAAGTAATGTTCCATTTCAACTCATTAGGTGCATTGACTGCACTAGCAAAGCATGAGGACAGTGTTTTACAGTACACCTTGATGCCCTGCTACAAGAATTTTGAGTAAATACTATTCTATGTCTTTTATTTTCTTCTTTTATGCATAAGTTTAGTAGTTTAAGTAAGAAAATAAGCTAAGTCATAATGTAGTAGCCTACCAGGAAGTAGACTGTCTCTAGCCCTGACTGCCATCTTCCTCCCAAAATCTCCAGCAGCAGTTTTGTATGAGTTAATCTCTTTGATGATTTTGTCTTGAACTTTTGTATCAGAAACCAATCTCTCTATGCAATCAAACATCCCTGACAGAATTTTGCTGTGTATATCCCCTTGAATACTGTAGAAGAACTTTGGATTAAGGTAGAAGCCAGCAGCATGAAGAGGATGATGCCACAGCTGTTCCCACCGGTGATCCATAATATTCCAGTAGACCATATAGTCCTCCCTTTTAACAAGTTCTTTCTTGATTGTTTCTTTTGCCCTATATATTCCAGCATACACATATCCCATTGCAGGTCTCTTGTTACTCCCAACTATTCTTAAAACTTGTAAGAGAGGAATTGTTAAACGAACAATCAGCTCACACGAGGACCAGAATGTTTGATTACTTACATAATCTAACATTTCCAGACCTCCTTTTTTCTTTGCATACAGGCAATCCATCCACTCTTGAGAAGTAACCATAGCCTGCAAATTGTGTTTGAGATCAACCATCTGTTTTAGTGTTGCAAAGTTTGTTGCAAAGTGTGAGAAAGCAGGTTCCACAATATCATTGCCAAAAGTATACCTTCTTACCATATTCAAAACTACACTATGATTATAGACAAAACTTGTAATACATCTAGCCTGTTCAATCACTGTACTTATCCACTCAAGATTTCCAAAGTCTTCCAGTACCAAATCTACTGTACGAGCGGCACAAGGAGTCCAATACAGAGTAGGAATAGTATCAGCCAATCTTCTCCCTGCAACGAAGTATTGTTCTTCACCAGGAGAAATCACTTGCAGCACATGTTCCACCCCAACTTCTTCCACAACTTGTTTAAGCAATTCATATAGATCTTCCCAGGAATTTATAATCTCGGATGCATCCAAGGATTTTAAAAACACTGTTCTTTCAGGACAATATGCAAAAAAGCTTAGAAATGTCCTACCTGTTTCCGTGCTCCACTGGTCAACCAAGACAGAACAACCAGTCCTAAACCATGTTTCCTTGCATTTATCAATATCGTTCCTCACTTCTTCAAAAGAATCCTTTAAAACCCAACCCCGAAGATCATGATATGAGGGTGGCACAACTCCCGAACCTCCTGAAACAATTGCAGCAATCATTTGTTGAAAGTAGACTGAGTTCACAGCATCTAGAGGTGCACCTATGTCATACAAAAACCGACCTATTGCCATATGAACCTGATTGTCCACCTTCTTTGAGCATAATGCTAATGCTGTTCCGTTAATAGAAACCCCATCAATATTTGCAGAATTGGATGTTGGATTCTTGCCTGTGCCCCTCTTCCTTCTTTGGATACTTCTGTCCACAACATCTTCTGAGTTCACTAACAAACTTGAATTGGTTTCAACAGCATTTGGAACTCCAATCAATTGGATTTCAGTATTTTCAACATCTTGATTGGCAATAAGGTGTACATCACTAGCTATTGGGGTTATATTCATTACTTCTTCCTCAATTTTTTGCTTCTTCCTCTTTTTCACTACAACCCCATCTAAACTCTGCTGCATTTGAACACGAATATCATTTGGCACGCAAAGACAAGTAGATGCATTACCTTTTTGACCAGCAAGATGTTCTTTAATCCTATGAATCCCACCACCTTTAAACATTTTCCCACAATATATGCATTTCAACTGCATCCTTTCCCCATTCTTAAACATTTGACAATGTTTCCATGCTGGGTCATGTTTTTGGGGTGTAATTGGTACAGGTTCCATACCTGAAGCTATTTAAATGTCTTCAACAATTTAAAAAAAAAATAAAATGAAATTAGCCCGGTTTTCAAAACTATCATTTTCATCTACAATGGAAACTAAACCAAAAACAAAATCCTATTTTGATATTTCAGTACCAAAATGCTGCATATAATCTAAAAACCTAAATCTTTTACATCTAACAGATAATTACCGACAGAAAATTAAAGAGAAAGACTGGGCCTGAAGAGCTTACTGGTTTTCTTCGGCTCTTGAAATTGCTATGGCTTTGAGACGATTATATGTTGAAAATAAAAATCCGAGTCGGGAAGGGTTTGTATAAACCGTGATTATATAGAACGAAAGGAACCGGTTAGGGCAACGCTCATCCGGTTGAGTTTTATAAGATAACGTCGGGTTTTAATTGACGATCCGGATTTGTGGTCAAAAAGTTTTAGAAAACCGGTTTGGGGAAAGGAAAAACCGAGATGTCCGGTACGTCCGAATCCAGAGCCGGAGCTTTAGCTCGTAAACAGACCGTACATACAACCGCCGATTTGATCAAACCGGCAACCTTTACTAGTTTTCACAGGTATGGTCTTTTCTCCCTCTAAACCGTTTGAACACAATTTTCAGACATTGGGAGTTTGCAATCTGATTCTGGTGCAATAATTTCTCAAGGGCTCTGCTTCGTCCTTTACAAAAAGTAGGAAAAAATATATGTATTTTTTTTTTCCTGGGAAACAAACATTGGGTTAGAACTTTAGAACTAAGGGAGATATGCAACTGTTGAAAATTAGTCATTAAATTTGATCAGGTTTTGGAATGTGGGTTAGGGAAGGGATAGTTGAAGGATCTGATTTTCTTGAGCTTTTTTTATTAAGGGTTCAGCTGAAATTATAAAATTTGATTGTTTGAAAAGAAAAAGAAGTTTGTTTCTTTTAGAACTACATCATCCCATTTCTAGAATTTTGCAGAAGTCCAGGAAATGCTGATGTTTGGATTTCTTCATAGATATAGTGAAGCAAAAAATCTGTCTTTCAACTGTTTATATAAACTTCTATGAGGAAAAAAAAATGTCATGAATATATGGCCTGTTCCTTTTGTTGCTATGGTACTGAAAAAGTTGGTAGATAACTTCAGAAGTGAATCTGGTTGTTCTGTCTCATTGATATGAATTAGGTCTTCAATTTTATAAAACCTAAAATCATTTGGTCTAATGAGTATGGATACATGATGAAGCTTTTAGCATGAAGTTGCACTGCAAACTTATTTTGATCAGGTACAGGAATAGACTTAATTTAGAGATTGCTCACTGTGGTTCCTGCATAATTTAGAATTTACTTTGAAGTTGTTCCTCTTATTGATTAGGATGTTCCGTACAAATAGATGTGTTTGATAAGATTAGACTTATCTCAATTCTCTTTCTCAGTCAGATAAGAAGAAGGAGATGCAATTTTTGGTTCTGGACTTCTCTGGTTCTGAAGTGAACACCAGGTCCATCCCTGGCATGATAAATAGCATCCTGAAAATTCAACAGTCTATAAGTGGAACACTTACAGTCAACAGGTAACATTCAGTTGTCCTTATATTGATTAATGAGTTTTCCCCATCAGGATTGGGAAAGTTTACCAGGCTGCAATATGAAGAGGAAAGACTTTTATCATTCAAAAAATTCATAAATTCTCAATTAGAGGCATTTCATTGTTTCTTGCTTGTTCCAATCTGTAGTCCTTATTCTTCTCAAGAAGAAATTTTTTCTTTGGCCATAAATGTTACCAATTAATCAGACATTCTTATTTCTTTCTTCGCCTCTCTGACATAGAGTTGCAATACAAAACTATACAGTACAATCTTATGCCTTACTCTGATAACCCAGTTTATAATTGGTAATTAGCAAGGGAATTTTTATATGTTTTTTGGCTTCACCTAAAACAAAAGGAAATGGTCGGAAAATGAGGACAAAGGCAATAAATTGTGTAAGAAAGTTTGAACAAGGAGTAACCGTTTCCTGAGTTTGGGTCTCTTCTTTTGCAAACCGTTTTTATACATGCAGTTGTCTTCAAAATTTAAAAATTCTTTCATGGTGGCTTAAAAGAAGAGCACTCACACATAAGTAGAACAGTCGGTTTTCAAATCCAATTAGGAAAAAGAAAAATGCCAACTTCTTCCAATCTCTTCGTCTTCCTCTGCATTTTCATTATGATCTCCTTCACAGGTACTCTCTCTTTATCTCTTTTGAACATTTAATTTCTTCATATCTTTTATGGTAGTAATTTTGGGGCTTTCATTTCTGCATATTGATTTTGGTTGTAGATGGGACTCAACTCATAATAGTAAACAACTGCAAGCAAAGTATATGGCCTGGATTTCTTGGAACTACAGGCCACCCAACTCCTAAAGATGGTGGTTTTCATCTCTGCAGCGGAGAACAAGTAGTGGTTGAAGTCCCTGAGAGATGGTCAGGAAGAATTTGGGGCAGACAAGGTTGTTGCTTTGATGAACAAACCGGTAAAGGCTCGTGCCAAACTGGGGATTGTGCAGGCCTTTTACAATGCAGGGGGATTGGAGGTGTCCCACCAGCCACAGTTGTAGAAATGACGTTTGGAACCACTAAATCAGTCTTACATTACTATGATGTGAGTTTGGTTGATGGGTTTAACCTTCCAGTGTCGATGAAACCAGTGGGTGGTGATGTGGGTTGTGGAGTTGCAGCTTGTGAGGCTGATTTGAATGTTTATTGCCCATCAAATTTGGTTGTGAAGAGGCAGGACAAAGTGGTGGGTTGCAAGAGTGCTTGTTTGGCTGCAAGATCAGATAGGTATTGTTGTACTGGGGAGTTTGCTAACCCAAAAAGCTGTAAGCCTACAGTTTTTGGTCATCTTTTTAAGGCCATTTGTCCACAGGCTTATAGCTATGCTTTTGATGATTCAACAGGGCTTAAGACTTGCAGGGCTCCTGGGTATGTTATCAAATTTTGCCCTGAAAATTGATGGAGGATATTATTGTGGCATATAAAAGGTACTAGGGGCAATTTAGATGTAATATGTGTTTTGGAATGTATAATTGGTATGGAATTTTAAAAGATGAGCCATTTAAACAGCATTAATGAAGTATGGTAAAAAGGTTGCTAAAGAAGCAATTCCCTACCCCCCCCCCCCCCCCCACCCCCTGTTTCTAGCTATCAATTTATTTTGATGATAGAATCAGTAACTACAATCAAGGAGATAAAGTTGCAGAGCTTAGTTGTTCTTGGTTCTTTCAAGTGCTTTGTATGGTTTTGAGGCAGAGAAGAGATGACAGCCGATTAGTGTGTGGTTTAGGGAGTTCATAAAACCCAGGACCGAGCAGTAAATCGTATCACAGAGAAAAATTTACGGTACAAAAATAACGGTAAATAGTTTTATCTTAATTCAATTTTTTTCATTAAGAAACCTCTTTTTTTTTTTAATTTCAAGGCCATTTAAAATTACTCCATTCGAGCTTCTTCTAATAAAATTAAATTATACTCTATATTTAGTAGAGAAAATAATATGACAACAAATAAAAACAATGTGATGGTTCTTTAAAAATCTAATCTAGATGAAACTCGAATATATTGGTGAAATATGTATATATTGAATTTTACAGACATTATCTTCTAAGTCCTAGTCTATCCAAGGCAACCAAACAAAAAGAAAAGAGAAAGGAGGAACGTTCAGCAATATATATACTATATAGTGACTCCACTACAAATAGCTCTTTGTCGTTTTAACATCAATATCATAATCTTCAAATGGTATTATTGAATTTGTAGAATCACAGGCCATCTTTATATACAGTATCAATTTTTAGTTACTTTCAATTGAAGATCAGATCAAGTGAGCACAGATGGATTCAGAAGTTGAAGACAAAGTTATGCAAAAAGATGATGGCATGGCTTGGGGTGGGGGAAATCTTTACCAGTACCAAGTGTCCAGGAGATGGTGAGGAATGATTCTCAGATTATTCCTGAAAGGTAAGTAAGGGAAGAAAGAGATAGGCCAGTTCCCAGTCCATATGAAAAAGAAATAAGCTATGGCAGAAAATGATATTCAAGGATACGGGCAAACCTTTCTAGTATCAGAAAAGCAAAAACTGGATTGGAGTGATATAAGTTTCTTAACCATATTACCACCTCAGCATAGGAATATGAAGTACTGGCCAGTCACTATACCAGGTTTCAAGTATGTATTTCATTCCCACTTAAGCTGAAAGCACATAAAAGAGAACAAGCGCTAAATCTAGTATTGCAGTAATTTACATCAATATGATCAGCATAAATAAGAACCTGACAAACCTTTTCTAATAGGGATGCAGTTGAAGAATACTTAATCAAACTCTATAAGGTTTCTGAAGAGATACTTGCCAATCTTTGATTATTGATGGGAATGGAAAAGGTTAGTTTGAAAGAGTTGCATAGAGAGATGAGACTAGGTATGCGCATGAACTACTATCCCCCTTGCACCAGGCCTGATCTTGTTCTCGGTATTAGTCCACATGATGGTGGCTCGATAAGCATACTTTTACTAGACGATGAAATTACCAGCCTCCAACTTATGCACAAGGGAAGATTCCTGGTGCATTGGTTGTTAACATTGCTGATGCATTGGAGGTACTGCAAAAACTTGAATACATATAAAGGAAATTGACACTAAACTTCTCATACTACCACTTGAAGAGTGAAAGTTTTATGCTTCATTGAGTATTTCACAACCTGATCTCCTTTGTCATGCATTCCATCCCCTGTCAGCTCCAATGATCATGATTTTCTGTAGCAAATCATTAAGACTAGATACCGTTACCAGTATTAGGATCAATTTGCTTTTATACTCAACTCGTATTATATGCAGATCTAGAGTAACAGTACATACAAAGTGTTGAGCATAGAGCTATAACAAACACAACTAAAGCTTTCTAAATAGATAGATTTGCAATGTATGTATTATAACACAATTTGTCTTTGGACTTCATGGAAGTATCAAGTGTTAGCTCCAAGCATCAGACACCTTGCAGGCAAAGCATAGATTGGTTGGAACCAATTCTGAACTTCAAAGCAATTTGGATTGGGCCACTACCACTCTAACTTACTTATAAAATATGTAGGCACGCATGACTTGCCAGAATGACAAAGATTTGCCAAAAAAAATCCCTTACATACAAATTGTTTGAAGGCCTAACTATTTTAATTTTAAATGACTATTAAGCAAATCAATGGCTTGTCTAATGATTTGCGAACATGTAATACTAACACACAAGTTGAAAATATTGCTTACATCTTACATCAACAAACTCAGTGACAATTTTATTGCAACCTATGTATTAGAGTGACAAAGTAATAGTAAATCATAAACTTCGGTTATAAAATGTGTATTCATGAGCAAATTGTCTAATTCTTTGACTAGTTATTATGAAATTTTTATTCACATAAATCGTCCAAGCATCAGTTATAATCATCTATAGTAAAATGTGTACTAACATTTAAATTGATGGAAGTACTAATCCTTTGTTGTTAAATATCCGCTAACTCAAATTATTGGCTAATCTGTCAATATAGGAAGAAATAGCATATCACCACTAGAAAAGTCAGAATTAAACAACAAATTTGATTTATGAAGTTATTGATATGGTGCTTTCTTCTGGACGTCAAGGACAATAATTTTACTGACGACAAGATATTTAGTCAGCCATATACATAGACCTTTTACGCACGATTCTCTTCACAAAGTACCCATAGTAGCATTATATAGGGCTGAATTATATTTTTGGTCCTATAATTTAATTTTGAGTTCAATTTTGTCCTTATACATTCAATTGTCGTAATTAGGTTTCTCAATTTTAAATATGAATAGCAATTGGATCTTTTTTGTTACATTTCATCTAAATTAACCTAATTTAACTAATGAAAAATGAGGTGAACAACTCACATGTTATTATTGGTGAAAGTGACTTGTCCATAATTTATATTTAAATTAAATTTTAATTTTAATTTTTTTTTTTTTTTTTTAAAAGAAAGAAAAATTAGTAGTAAAAATGTATAATAATAATTTTAAAAAAAAACACACACACAAGAATTGGATTGTCATCCCCAATGCTCGTAGACGTATGGAAGTTGCATCAATGGCCTGCATATCCGATTTAGAAAGTTTGTGCGATGTGTGGTTATGAAGTATTTGGAGGAATGGTGGTAGTTATATATGAAAGAAAACTGGTGTGGTGGTGAGGAAGAGAGAGAAATGAGGGGTTTAGGTTTTATTTTTTTCATTTTTTTAATACTACTTTTCTCATTTTATAAACAATAATTTTTTAAATTTAATTTTGATATAAATTATGTACAAACCACATGGGTGTTTTTTATTTGTTAAGTATGCCATCCATGTTGTGCAAATTCTCACATTAGTTGTATCAACTTCTATTAGGTTAATTTAGATAGAATATAACAATAAGTATCCGATTGTATTTATTTTAAATTGCATGGACTCAATTTCAACAATTGAATGTAGAGGGGAAAAAATGAACTCAAAATTAAACTTACGAAACATTAAGAATATTTTTATCCCATGATATATTACAACGACTATTTAAAAAAAAAAAAAAAAAACTAATGGGTATAGTGATCTGTTGTTAACTTATTGGCATTCATATATTACCATCACTAGTGGCTTCATTTTTTATTTTATTTTTGTAACTGATGACACTACAAGAAAATGACAGTTTATGAGTTTAGTCACAATTTAGCGAGGGACAGTCATTCTCTAATTAACGAGGGATTAAGGCAGCAATTGATTTTCTCTAGTTAATTTGGTTCCAAAACAATTTCGCTTGTAGTCCTAGTTCAGGCTAAATTTTGCGAGTAATTAATTAGCAAGAGAGTGGCAAGTAAATGTTTCATGTTTAGGATTAGAGAGAGAAACGTTCCTTGTTACTCCTTTGCTAATTTTATGGGTTATTTAGCGAGGGATTGGCTAGAAAACTTTCACTCGCTAAATGTAGCCAAGATTGGTCTTCCTCACTACAGCCTCACTAAACTGAAATGTGTGTTTTATTAATTCAAATTTTATTTAGTGAGGCATGCTAAATTTCGATTTAAAAAAATTATCAGATCTCATTTTCCCTCCTATTCTGGTTCTCTCTCCCCATTGTTGCTATTCGTTGTTCCTATCGTCCATCACCATTGCAACCACCGCCGTCCCCAGCCTTCAGTTACTCCAGTTCATCCTTCAATTTCGAATTTCGGCCAAGGTAGGGTATTGGAGTACTTTTGAATTTTGGGGTTTTAAGTTTTGGAATTTTGTATGAAATTTGGTTGTTAAATGTTTTGATTTTTCTGGTTAATTGATTATATTATATGCAATTATTTTAACTTGGAGTGGAATTTTGAGGTATTTAGTTTTGTGGTTTGGGAATTTTAATTACTGATTAGATTTTATATAATTGTGTAGTTAATTTGGTGGTTCAAAGTGTTTTAATTATTTTGATTTGCATAAAATTGACTAGTTAATTTGTTAGGAATGGTTTAGATATAGATTTTGTATTAGATTTTGGTTTTTAAGGTTGGATTTTTTAATATTTGAATTGATTTCAGATATTGGGTTAGAGATTTTGAATATTGGTATTATTTTGTACAATATGGTTGATTATGTGTGATTTTGAATGTTGGATTAGGATTTTTGAAGGTTGAATTAAATTTAGATATCGAGTTAGGAATTTTGAATATTTGGATTAATATTTTTTATACAGTATTGATTTGGATATAATTTTTATCACTTAGATATTGTTATTAATTTGTTGTTAGGTATGATTTAGGTTGTTGACTAGGTATAATAGATTTTGCTAAGTTTTACAAATTAGATATAAAGATTTGTACGTAATTAGACATAGTTGAATAAAAGTTAATTTTGATAAACTTATTTAGGCTTTCATTTCCTAAAAATTCACAAATTTTTTTCTTTTTTTGGTAGATTAAAAATTTACAATTTGATGCTAAGACTCGCAAATTTTTAATTACATTAAATATGTCTCTAATATCTACATTTATATATGTTTATGAGATTAAATATGCCTCTGTATATCTAATGTTTGAATGCATACTCATTAAACATTAAAATCATGTTCAATGATCAATAAATTTAAATGAATTCATATGTTCATGTTCATATACCAATATTTACTTCATTTTGTATTGATCTAATTGAATCGTCCAAGTTGGATAGTTTAAGAAACGAAACATCCATTATATATTATAGTGATTTGCTAAACTTTTTTCATTTGTTTTGTTTAAACTTTCAATGTTTGTCAAGTTATTTTATGTTCTCCAGGTGCGTACATAAACATGGTATGTATTATCCATTTATGTCATGTACTTAGGAGAGTAGAGAAATGTTGTCGTTGACAAAGTAGAATGAAAAGTATTGTTTACGTATTATCAATCTACTTCATGTAATGATTTTGAAGAAACTTTACTGTTGGTTGGAAAAGGTCCACCCAAAAAACATAAATGCTGGTTGAATTACATAACGACACGAAAGAAGATGGAACAAATGAATCGTATTTTATGTAAATATATTTTCACAGAATTTCATTATATATGATTATAATCAAAACATTGTTTAGATTAATACTTGACGTATGTAGATCAGAGGTCGCAGCACCAGCAGAGCAAGACGAGGTGACCTCCATCTAGCTCTGGATCTCAGAAAGTAAGTGGAGGAGCTCTACCTCCACCTCCACCTCAACCTCTTCTACCTACTTCACCGACGTTCACGACTTTGTTGGTTTCTCCATCAATATCACCATCTCCATCTCCAAATCTGTCATCTACTCCACGGGCTACCCATCTGATTGATGCAGATGTTGATCGACGTATCCCCATCAATTTGGAGTCTATAGCTAATCCTAAGTTCAACATTAAATTCTTATTTTGATGCAAATTGAAAATCTTTATCATTTCGTTATAAATTCTTACATTAAATTTTATTCATATTTATAGTCATCGATTCTTCCCAAAGAGTGTAACGAGATATATCTCGGACCAGATGATCTAGCATTTGTCGAGTCCGTATTTCATTATAATGACTATCCTATGGACCATAGAGAGTCATTGTTCGATACTTTCATGATATGATATATAACTCAATTCAATTATTCAAGATACGACAGTACGTGGGAGGCGCGTGGCAGAAACAAAAAATAGTTTTGATAAGTGATTGACACTTAGTAGTTTAATACTTAAATGACTAATGCTAATAGAGTTTCTTATTTTTATCTTGGAAGAAAAGGATCATTTGAATCGCCCAATCATTTACAAGGAATTGTACGATCGTATGCATAAGACGAAAACTGGGGAGCATATATGTTTCTCCTATGTCTCAGGAGATAGTCTTTTAGTGTTTATATAATTTAATTTTTAATTAATCTATAGTTTTTATTTATATTAATATCAAACTCTTTCATTTTGTGTTCTTCAAGATGTAATAATTATACAGATCTCATACATAAATTTAGAACATATTAATAATAAAATTTGTGTACATGAGCCATAGCAGCGGATATGTAAAACTTCAAAAAAGTACGTCTCACTATAATGCATATATAGCTAGGTCTTCCTCTCCGTACTCTTTGTATTTTCTAATGGCAACTTTTAATGGGGCAAGATACACATGTTGAGAGAGGAGAGGAGAGGAGACCTAGCTATTTAATCTCAGATAAAACTCTAAGAGTCCTCCCATTAAAGACTCCTAAAGTCACTCAGCCTACACTTACTACCAATCCACATCTAATCAGATAAGAAGTGTGCTTAAGCCATATCCCAAATGATCACATAAACTATATGAACTTTTACCAGCATGTCTCAATTGGACCAAACCTTAAGCCCATTTTATTATTAAAACAAAACCATATAATTAATGACAGCCCACATATGAAATTTCTAACATTCTCCTACTTGGACAACATTAATTGTAGTTTTAAAATTTTGAAAAACATATTTTTTAAAAACGACTCTTGGGCAAGGTATAACTTTTATGTGGCCATAATTTTTTTTAAAAATTTGGTCTTGAGACACACTTCAAACAATCCAATCCAATTAAGTTATTAACATCGAATCATGACAATTATTGTGCCACTTAAACGACACAAGACCAATCCATGGTTACAAATGCCAACAACCTAATCTACAATGGATCTAGATGTGATAGTGTAGCAAGAAAATAACATTTAAATGTGATCAACATATGCGATTTTCATTGTTGGTCCTCCAAGTGATTTCATTAAAACTGGATGCTTTCTAAAGCATTAAAAATCACTTGAGCTTAATTTTAAGCTTGTATGTCTCAATAATCATATCGAGATATCCAATTAGTGTCATTTGAGACATACTTCCAAATTGACAAAATCCGTCATACTTAAGATAGACACAAAGTCTTAAGATTTTAAGGCAATGACATGTCATATATAAATAACCATATGTGCACATATAATATCAATCATATCATAATGAAAAAAACTATAATTTTCATTAATAAAACATATCATCCAATAAGGATGTAAGTAAAACTTGGGTCACAAAATAGTATACATAACATGCTAACTTTGAACAAAACAAATCAAATTCTCACTAACCAAAAAATCAAATGACTCCACAATACTCATGTTATCAACATAACTTTTGAAAACCCCAATCTTAAGTTTCTTGGTTAAAGGATCTGCCAACAGTTTATTGTATCAATATATTCAAATACAATGTCTCATTTTTTTTTATAATATCTATAGTCATAGCCTCTCGATGCATTAGAAATTTTATTGCTCTTTAAGAAGAACACGGTAGAACTATTGTTATAATAGATCTTAAGCAGTTTAAAATCGAGACAACCACACAAAGATAAATTATCATGTTCTTCAACCACATACTATGCTTGTATAGTGAAATAAGCTTTTGCTTGAAATAATTCCAGATACAACTCCCAAAATTAACATAAAAATATATTCTGAAATGGATTTAAGATCATATTTGTAACTAGAAAAGTCAGAATCAGAGTAACCAATTAATTTAAGGTGATCAATCATTTTATGCATTAGCATAAAAACTTTAGTTCTTTATAAATACTTTATAACTTAAGTTCTGATCCTGATTTGACTGTGCCAAAAACTCCCACTGCAAAAGTAATGTCAGAGTTAGTACAAACCAAAACATATAAGCTTCTAATTGCACTAGCATGAAACACATTTCTCATGGACTTTCTCTGCAACTTATTAACGAGATACTAATTTAAACTAAACTTGTCACTCTTGACAACAGGCATATCCTCAGTCTTACATTTATACATATTGAACTTATACAACACTATATCAATATAGGTTTACTAGAGAAGACCTAACAAGGGTGAGATTTATTTCGGTGTATCTCAACACAAGAACAAAAGATGTTTCTCCAAGATCCTTCATGCTAAAGGTTTAGACAACATCAACTTTGTCTCACAAAATAAGTTAATGTCACTATTGATAATAAGCAAGATATCATTGACTATTATCAGGATATGATAAACCTGCTCCTACTAACTTTAAGGTATATTCATTAAATCAGTATCACTAAATCAATATGATAAACTAACTCCCTCTGACTTTAAGGTATATTCATTTATCAACCTTATTCTTAACATAACTAAAAGAGGTGACTACCTCATCAAAATTTCAATAACCATTATCTAAATGCTTGTTGGAGACTATTTGATTAATTTGTTAAACATACAAATAATATTATTACCTTTATTCTATTTGAAACCTTCATTATGTAAAAATGCTTTATAAGGTTTCCATTTAAGATAGATGTTTTCACATCCATCCACTTGTGAAAACATCTATCTTAAATGGAAACCTTATAAAGAATGTTTACATAGTGAAGATTTCAAATTTATTTTTTTTTCTTTACTAGTAGTTGAAAACCTTTTCAACTCAACGAATCAAATTCTAAGAATTTAGCAATGTGAGATACTACTATCTTGGTTACACGCATAGATAAAACATATCCCCCTTAAAGTGATTTGGATAACTAGTAAAGTAACTGTGAGTAGAAAATATGACGATTTTCTTCTCATTTGTGTTATATATTTTTATTTTAGTTTGAAAATCTTAGACACGAAAAAGGTTCAAGCAAGATTTTCTCCCAGTCCACAACTCAAAAATATTTTTTAAACTTCGATTTAGTAAGAACCCATTAAAGATGTTCAAGCCAGTTTAGGGATTTCTCCCCAAAAATATTCAAGGAAGTTTGACATGTTCATCATATTTTCCATTATGTCCATAAAGATATGAGTGCGTCTTTCGGCCACAACACTTAATTCAGGTCTACCAAGCATGGTATAATGGGTTAAAAACCCACACTCTAATATGCATCGAGCAAACAATCTCATGTCTATCAACATCATGTTTGCCATAATACTACCACTATGGTCAGATCTTAAAGTTTTAATAATTTTTCCTAATTGTATTTCAACTTCAATTTTGAAAATTTTAAAATTTTCAAAACAATCAGAATTTTACTTAATCAAGTATAAAAACCAAAATGAGAAAAGTTATCAATGAAAGTGATAAAAATATATTTTTTTTTTCATGCTAATCGGTGGAATAAAATTCACTAAAATCAGTGTGAAAAATCTCTAAGAGACTTGAACTATAATTTTTCCCATTTTTCACTATTTTGGTTAATTTTCTTCTGATGCACTTAACCCAAAACCTTAATTTTCCAAAAATAAGTAAGGAAAATAACATCATTTATGAGATTTTCAACTCTTTCCCTTAAATTTGACCTAGATGTTTATGCTAAAACATTTAGGATTTTTCTTTAATTAGAAATATTTTGGAAATAAATTTTCTTAGTATGAAATGAGGAGTATTACATTTGGAGGAGTTAAATACATCCATAAAAAATTTTAAAATTTAAAGCATTTGTACTTTAAAATTACCCAAATCAAAAAGAAAAATGACCATTTTTTTTTTTAGCGAGTAAATTAAATCAAATTCCACCTATATGTTTAAAATGACTTTCAAGTCATGAAAAGACTACTCCAATGAATCCATTTTGAGAACATTCCAAACTCAAGGTTTTACCTTTAATTCATTTAGGTTCTTTTTAAACACATTTCTTGGTTTTATAACCAAAACATGAATTTAAGGCAATATGCCTTCACATAACCTCTCGAACTTCACTAAAAGCATAATAGATCCATTTTCATGACAGACTTAGAATCGCTCACATTAGATTTTAATCGTTACCATGCCTTTTAGCATCCTGAGATTTCTTATTATAAGTATGTTTCAGTTTACCATAAATGTACTTGTTAAAACTACTTTTGAACTGAAAAACTTAAAAGTCACCCTCAATTTCGGACAAACCACTCATGAGGTGTTAAGAGATAGACATTTTGAGGCGGGTAAGGTTTAACCTATTAGATTTCTCCCATTTTCCAAAAACTTATTTCTAAGTATCAATGCTAACAACAAATGTGATGATTCAAAATAAAAGAATGCAGCATGCCAAAGAATCAAAGTAATTAATAACAAAAATAAAACTTATTTTTCATAATTCCAAGGCGCATCATTGCAAACTCCCCTTTGGTTAGAGAATGCAACATGCCTTTAGGATCTCACTTCAACCCATGAAACTGAAACACAAGAGCATCCCAAGTTTCGAAAAGTCTATCCCCTTTGGGCAGATAAATCTTCTAAGCCAGAAATGCAATATTTTAATCAAAATGGATACTAAATGATCAAGAATAAGAACTTATTTTACATAATTCCAAAGTGCATCATTACAAACTCTTCTTTGGGTAGAGAATGAAATATGCTATTAGGATTTAATGATCAACCCATGAAACTAAAATTAGAGCATCCTAGCTTTCAAAAAATCTATCCCCTCTGGGGCAGATAAACCTTCTAAGCCGGTATACCCCAAACCATATGTTTCATGTATTTTTCAAAATTAAAGTATATAATAACCCCCTTTGGGCAAGAAATTATATACAATAATTTAAGAAACAACTTGTACTATAGCTTTCGAAAATCTCACAAATCTATACAGATAGACCATTTTGGTGGCAACCACTTATATAAACCTATAAGATTTTTCAAGCTGGGAAAATTTAAATACTCCAATTTATCATTTTTAACTGAAATACTATTTAAAAGTATCTCAAAGGATCACTTAATACATGTTGCAAACTTTAAACAAAATAGAATTAAAACAAAAGTTTCTACTAACACATGTTTTAAAAACATGAAAGTATGATAATATTTATCTCTGATTAGGGAGAGTACCTCCTATTTTTAGTTTTAAAACATACAAAACATGTAAATCCAACAAGTCTCAATATTTAAATATGTGCTATTAGTTTTAAACATAACATAATAGCATATACTAATACTATAATTTATGCACATAATTTTTCAAATATAATCATACCATAAAATTGGAAAATTCAAATAAAAAATACCATAAAAAATTTGGTGGGAAAAGACCACGGAAGGGCCGAGGGTGAACCTCACTCTCCCTTGGCGCGAGTGGGCTTTGTTCAAGACAGGTTGACAGCTTCTTCAACCTCTGTCCGGGTCAACTTGACCCGGTCTAGAGTGTATACGGATTTTTTTTGACCCGTTTTGAGAAAAGTGGGATTTTCACCCCAATTTTTATGGTTTTTCTCAAAAATTTTGTATGGGTTTTGTTTTAAATTAGTATTCTAACAAAAACCCTCCAACAATTTAATGTTATATACTAAGAAAAATTGTCAATCAATTAAAATTGAAAAATTATGAACCTTAATTTGAACCCAAAAGGGTTTTAATTCGAATTTCTAAAAATTATGTGATTTCACACATCCAATTAGTTTCTAATGAGTATAGAAACATGCTAGAAGCAAAACCCATAATCATAGTTGATCAAAACAACATGAAATCATAACTTTTCTAATCCAAAAATTAAAATTCGTTTTTATGTCAAACTGAATCTTAAAATCCAAATTTCTCAACTTATAATTGATGAAATCATACAAATAATATATCAAATTAAAGATATTTTGAAGAGGAACAAAACCCCTAATATGAGGAATTCAATTTCATACATATAAGGTTTCAATTTTTGAGTTTAAAAATATGAATTAAATGAACCCTATTATTTTATATCAATTAAATAAATTTCAGGGCTCTAAATCCATGTAAGTTAGGCTCTTATACCACATGTAATAATTATACAAGATCTCATACATGAATTTAAAACGCATTAATAATAAAATTTGTGTACCTGAGTCATAGCAGCGGATAAGTAGAATCTCAAAAAAGCACACCTCACTATAATGCATATATAGTCAGGTCTTCCTCTCTGTACTCTCTGTATTTTCTAGTGGTAGCTTTCAATGGGGAAAGATACACATGTTAAGAGAGGAGAGGGGACCTAGCTATTTAATCTCAGATAAAACTCTAATAGTCCTCCCATTAAAAACTCCTAAAATCACTCAGCCTACACTTACTGCCAATCCACATCTAATCAGATAAGAAGTGTGCTTAAGCCCTATCCCAAATAATCACATAAACTATATGGACTTTTACCAGCATGTCTCAATTAGACCAAACCTTAAGCCCGTTTTATTATTAAAACAAAACCATACAATTAATGGCAGCCCACATATGAAATTTCTAACACAAAAGGGTTATTCAAAAAAGGTCACTAGGAAATACAGAGATGACGGAACTAAACAACCATTGATCAACCCAGAAGCATGGGTGGAATGTTGTCGGCCAGCCAAGCCAAGAATTAGGCATAATATCTGAGCTTGGTTGGACCCTGGCTATGCGCTTCGATGTCCTCATCCGCCTCAATGCCTCCAAGAGAGATGCGTTAGATCATCTGTGGGGAGATATATAGAGTAGGGATCTCTCAGCAAGCAAATTACTACGCGGGTTACTTCACAGGTGACTGATGCATTGGGATTAGCCAGCATTTTTTGTGGTACGCAAGATACATCAATTACAAATGTAAGTTAATTTCCATTTAAAATATCAAAAATTTAAACTTAATTAGTACATAAGTTTATGATAACTATAAATGTATTATTAATGTACTACATATATGTTTTAATAGGCTGACCATGATCGTGGAGCTAATGAGGCAAGAGATGACAAGAAGGACTTATAAGGTCGACATTAATTTAGTTATGTAGTTTCAGTTAAAAATAAAACAATTCAATTTTGTTCTAAGTTATACTATTTTATGGCTTGAATTATTTATTTTAATCATAGTTCAAATGATTACTTAATGTATTGTGGATTGAAATGTTGTGAATTTTTGTAATTTTGTTGTTGTGGTTTGCTTTTGAAAGTATTTGGGAAAGTTTATGGGTGAAAATGTTGATATTAAACTATATTTCACAAGTTTTATACATAAAAGTGAAAGGTTATAAGAACATATATAAAATTGTCAAAATTTGTAAAATTTAGCTAGGGAATAGCAAAGGAAACCACAAATAGCGAGGGAAAATACCATAAATTTTAGTATTGCTGAGTGATTAGCATGGCATTACCTTAGAAAATGGTGTAAAATTTGGTAATTATATGCGTAGCATAATTTAAAATTTTGATTCCTTTAACCTGAAATTACCTTATAATTATATGAAAGATCCAAATTCTAGTTTAACAATTAAACAAGAAGTTAGAGAATATGTACCTCCGAGGCTTTCATTTCTTTCGTCTTATTTTTGATTCGGCGTTCACTCCTTTGTTGATTCATCAAGATCACAGCAACGATACATGCGTCACGTCTCTAAATGTATCCACACAAATGAATCATAGAATCTTCATGCTTAAAGGTGAAAGGAGTCATCAAGAGATTCCTTGTGTGCTGGCAAAAGTTACTGAAACTCTCTTGTAATTTAGAAACTATACTTAACCTAAAATCTTTCTTGATTTTAGGCTCTCTGTACAGTACGTATAATTATTTTTATCTTCTGTGTCCTTTTAGTTTGTTAAGTCTTCTATTTATCAAAATAAGGCACCTCCTTATGTATTGGACAATCCTAACACATTGGAGATTATGCTAACATTACGATTTAATCATAATTAAATCTAATGCCTAACAAACTATAAAAATTACATGACTGCCCCAAAACTCTTCTTAGTTGAATATCATCCTATTGTGTGTGACCCCTTAGGTTTAAATTATTTATGACAATAGGCATTTAACTTTTACATACTTATTATTGGACCCCGCCAATTAAATTAGAACTAATTCTAATTATTTAAATTAAAACTATTTTTAATTCACCCTTTAATTAAAATTAATTAATTAATTATCAAAATTTATTACAAGTCAAAATTAGTGTATAGCAGCACACGATGACTATCCATAATAGTATGAATATGGTTGTGAACCTTTTGAACCTTTCCGTTAATAGTTACCATGCAATTCAATCATTCTATCATGCAATGTCCCGATTAAATCTATTTGGGTATGAAAATAATGTCAAACCCTAAATTTAATCATATGTGTATAATTTTAAGATTCTAACTTCATTGAAAAAATTAAAAACTCATATTCTAATATTCACCCTGCTATGGCCATAGACTTTAAGTTAAATCTTTCATAGACTACATAGGGCATTCTCTCTTTTCTACTAAGAGTGATAGATCCTTTATTGCACATTCACATACCTCCATATGCAAATGATTATACCCAATTACTACTTCTCAGGTGACTCATTAATAGAATCAGAAATAACATCAAAGTATAATAATATACATACAAGTTAACTATGATGTCTCAAGTCAAAAGACTATTTGCACAACTGTAAAATTAGAACCACCTATTAACATGTAGAAAAACTCCATATAGGTGTTCTCAGTTAAGTCAGGTCAATGAACTCATTCTCTAATGAGCACCTACAGATATGTCTTAGTGTCTTATACACAAGTGACTATGAGATCAGTCACCCTCAATTCTTTGAGCTAACTAGATATATAATAATCTATCCGGATTCACTAATGCCCTACTTAGTGATCTTATGATTAAGAACATTCAAGAATTAAGCTTAAAGGAAATACATCTCATTAGCATGATCTCATCATAATGCTTATTTTCATTACTTTAATTCTTTTGGCTCATGATGGTTAATTAATAACTCTTATACATGATATTGTTTTTCACTTATTCAAATAAATGAATATTAATATTTATTAATAATAATATGAATAAGATTGTACATAAAATAATATGCCACAACATCACATGACATTGACTTTAGAGCATATTACTAATATTACCCATGGATTAGCGATGGAACATATAGCGAGCAAGTAGCTAGAGAATTTCTTTTACTGTGTTGCAATATACTAGGGAATTTGTGAGGGATTGGCGAGGAATTTTGCCATGATTTACCCAACTGGGCGTGGCGAGGAATTCGCGATCCTTGCTAATGTAGTGAGACATTAGAGAGAAAACGTTGCTCACTAATGTTTAGTGAGCGATTGGCGAGGTATTTCTCTCTTCCTCACTTATTAGCGACTAGGATTTAGACAGAGAGCATTTCTCTCTCTATTCTTTCGCTAATATGATTAGCGAGGAAAATATTCCATGACTAATTAAACTGTCATTCTGTTGCAGTGTGAGTATTGTGTTCATAGTTTTTAAATTTATTACGACAGTTTCTTCTGAAAAGTATATGGAAGTATATGTTTTAATTAATAAAATAAATAAATAATATAATGTAGTATACATAGAGAGGTTTTAATTTTCAATTAATCATAATAAGAAAGTTATTTAAGTTTTCTTAGATGCCATTTTCCATTAAATGCAAGTTAATCTGAAACTATTGACCCGTTAAAAATATAGAATTTTACTTTACTATGAAATTCATTAGAACTTCTTTATAATTTATTCTTTTTCTCGTGAAACTTATTTTTATTATAACATCTTATGCCGTATATGTGAGTTTAACGTGACCTCTTGGAGACATATAAATGTGTGTTTAAAGTTATCTCTTCAAGAAATTCTCACCAACCTTACCTACCCAAGAGAAGAAATTCTCCATGCCAATTATCCAACAATTAATAAAAATGAGATTGTATAAATATTTTATCAATGCTGAACAAAAGAAAGCTCTTGGACAAAAGTTGAGAAATGAACATGCAACCAAATCTTTTTAGAAACAAGTATACAATTTAAAGAGAAATCACCTTAACTTTCTAACCTGCCTTAATATTAGTTAACTCTTCTTCAAAATTTTCATGAATAACCATACTTAATCAAATTTCGTCTATCTTAGGCCATTTTAATCACATAAATTTCTAACCTACTTTTGAATTTAGTGACTTTGCATATGAATGCATATGAATATCATTTTGGTAGAAGGAATCAAGTATTAAACTCCATTTGAGCTACGTACGTACTTACAAGTAAAGTATCTAGAACTTATTCAAAGCATTATAAATTCAACTTATGCAAAGCTATACTAGTTTGTTGATTATTAATTATTAGAAAATAGTTGTGAATTTTATAAATTATCTAAAACTCAAACCAATTTTTTATCTTCAAATTACTATACTAGTCTCCTGCGAGAGATTGACACGTAGTAAGTTTGAGAAGATGGAAGCTAGCCAAACAAGTGTCGTTGCCAAAGTGTTCCTTACTTCAACAACTTTTGGTGTTATTGGCAAAAATAAATCATTGAAAGTTGAATTTCTTTCATTTTTTGTAATGAAACGATATTATTAAATAATAATAAATGACAAAAGCAAAATCTAATTTGTGGAGGGGAAACAAAAAGAAACCAATTAAAAAGTCAAGTTGAATTAAATATTTGAAACAAACACGTAAGTAATTTCCAAATCATAACCTAAAGACTGATCAATATGTGTTTATATGGACGCAACTTTAGGTGTAATATACCAGGTACATATATAGTCCTTATTTTTATACAAATCAGCAGCCTGAGTTGTTGGGGTTAAGTAATCAATCTTTGCCTATTAACTTGACGTATAATCCTTTATTCTTCTCTACTATATCTACCTGCAGCCCAGAAAACCAAAAAGAGAGAGAGAGAGAGAGAGAGAGAGAGATAAATTAAACACATACATACACACAAATATATATAAAGGGGGTAGTTGTAAACTGATAAGCTGCCTAATTCCAAGTATTAGAAACCAGTCAAATATTTGCCACAATTCGTTACCATATAATCCATTCTCAATGTTCCTAGACCCTAACAGCCAAAGTTTTTGAAAGTACCCAACATTTTCTGGGGAAAAAAAATAAAAAACAAGGCACAAACTTTGCAAAAGAAAACTCACTTTCAATATGGGATTATCGGTTGTTTCAGAGTTTGAAGGCGTTCTTCTAACAGACCCGGATCCTTTCTCTTACTTCATGTTGGTTGCATTTGAAGCATCGGGCTTGCTCCGGTTTGCCTTGTTGTTATTGTTATGGCCTGTGATTCGACTTCTTGAAATTATAGGGATGGAAGAAGTTAGGCTTAAATTGATGATCTTTGTTTCTGTAGCTGGCCTTCCTGAGTCTGAAATTCAGTCGGTGGCGAGGGCGGTTTTGCCTAAGTTTTACATGGATAATGTTGATATGGAAGCTTGGAAGGTGTTTAGCTCGTTTGATAAGCGAGTTGTGGTGACTAAGATGCCAAGGATTATGGTGGACAGGTTTGTGAAGGAGCATTTACGTGCAGATGAAGTTATTGGAATCGAACTCTCGGTTAACCGGTTTGGGTTGGCCACTGGGTTCCTTAAGGATGGTGGTGATGATCATAACATTGATTTTTCTATTTCTCAAAGAGTTGTGAAGCTATTTGAGGACAAGGTTCCTACTTTAGGGTTAGGAAGAAGGTCTGCTTCAAATTCTTCATTCCTACATCAATGCAAGGTGAGTAAATTAATATACATGATAATACATGTTTCATTCTTATACAAGGAGTAAAATGTTTAGTGCATTCAGCTCTTATATCTGTCTCATATGAAATTTACTTTTATATATGATTTGTGCGTGTATGAATGTTGCTCTGTGCACTTGTTAATTTCATTTTTCAATAATCTTTGCTAGTCAAAAATTATCAAAAACTATGATATAACATTTTATGTGTATAAATTTTATGATTGACAATTAAGCATCTCAATTTCGACCTTCTTAAACATTTGATTTCATTTGATTTTGGAGGGGTTTTTTTTTTTTTTTTTGGTTAATTCTGTATGTTTGCTTTAGACTTTTTCATATATATATTAAAAAAAATATTATAATTGTCAATATGTGAACTTCTACGTTGTTAAGATTAAAAGACTTCATAATATTTATAAGTAAATAGGTCTCTCCTCTTGTCACCAATTGATTGATTTTTAAGAGTTAGGCTACAACAATAATAAATGATAAAGAAAATATATTAATTAGATATGTGCTCAATTAATGATTTCTAAATAATTTGGATGCAGGAACAAATGTGCCACCCATTTGTTGCAAACCAAAAGTATGATGAGCACCAGTTGCTCCGGCCACTACCAGTGATATTCCATGACGGCCGCCTAGTAAAGCAACCAACACCTGCCACTGCCCTTTTAATCATCATGTGGATGCCCTTAGGCATATTGCTTGCAATAATCCGAATAATTGTGGGATTCATGTTACCATTTTGGGCAATTCCTTACGTGTCTAGAATATTTGGAGGAAAAGTAATTGTGAAAGGAAAACCACCACCGCCACCCTCCGGCAACAATCCGGGAGTGCTATTTGTGTGCACTCACCGAACCCTAATGGACCCTGTCATCCTTTCTTCAGTACTTCAACGTCAAATACCAGCACTGACATATTCAATTTCTCGATTATCGGAAATTCTGTCACCAATCCCGACAGTTAGGTTAACAAGAATTCGACATGTTGATGCAGAAAAAATCAAACGACAACTAGCAAAAGGAGATTTAGTAGTGTGTCCAGAAGGAACAACTTGTCGTGAACCTTTTCTTTTGAGATTTAGTGCTTTGTTTGCTGAACTAACCGACCGGATTGTCCCGGTTGCAATGAACTATAGGGTAGGGTTCTTTCATGCAACCACAGCTAGGGGTTGGAAGGGATTGGACCCCATTTTCTTCTTCATGAATCCAAGGCCTGTCTATGAGGTTACATTCTTGAATCAATTACCAGTTGAAGCAACATGTTCATCCGGGAAAAGTCCACATGATGTTGCAAATTACGTGCAAAGAATATTGGCTGCCACATTAGGGTTTGAGTGCACAAACTTCACCAGGAAAGACAAGTATAGGGTTTTGGCTGGGAATGATGGGATTGTACTGTCTCGCACTTCCTTGCCTGATCAGATTAAGAAGGTGCTGACCACTTTCAAGCCTTTTATTCAGTGACAAACACATATACATATTCAAGAATTAATAAGATCATGACAAGGATATCATATCTTAAATTGTACTTCTTTTGCTTTTGTTTTATATTTTGTGAGCTTGATTTGTAAATTGATTGCGTTTAAATTTATTCTTTTGTTTTTGTGGATTATTAGTATTATTCCTAAAGTGTTGAATAAAGAATGTATAAGGATGACTAATACTAATTAGTTATTATAATTGAAAGATTACTCTTTTTCTTTAGTATAAAGATTATTCTTAATTTATAATTTCTTTTTGCAAAAAGTAGAACAGGCAACCACCCTTTGATTTTTATTTTTGTTAGTGTTAGTGTTGATGTTTTGTTCCCTAGAAAGATTGGAGTTTTAGGACTCTGTATTTTATATTACATAAAACATTGTAACAATAGTCACATTTACTTTGGATAATCTTTTCAAATTTTATGAAATTATTTTTGGATTTTAGAAATTCATTAAGAAAGAAAAATATTTTAATTAGTATTGGTACTTGGTAGTAGTTATATATTAACATAACCATTGATCAGACATAAAACTAGTATATATAGGGAAAGATATAATGTTCCTGTTTGGTTTGTTTTTAAAACATGTTTTGGATTTGAGTTTTTATACAAAGTTGTTTGGTAATTTAGGTTTTATTTTTTAAGCTTTATAAAAAAAATATTTTGTGCTTTTACTGTCTAAAAAGCTGCTAAAAGTTAAAATAGGACTCTAAAAGCTAAAGCTAGAAAAGAAGTTTTTTCAAATAGATAACAAGGGGAATCAAATAATTTTTAGTAATTTTAATACTCAATATCTATTTTTTTTTTAATAACAATCAAATAAAAAAAATTTATATATCTTAAAGCTTTTTTACATTAATTCATCCAAATATTTTTTAACTTTTTATACGGTACTTTTTAAATAACTCTACTTAAAATATATTTTTAGACACAATGTTTTTACATAGCTTAATCAAACAAAGCCAATAATTCTAACATTTTGAAAAACATTTTGTTATATATTTCATAATTTATTATTATTAAAATTTCATCTTAATTATATGTGCCATAAGAATCCTTAATTGAGAAGTGTTCTAAGACAACTGTTTTTTCATTATACACCCCTACCTCTAGCGGGGATGACTCCTTCTGGGCATAACGACTACATAGTCTTCATTTGTCAGTATGGGGAGCCCAACAGATACACAAAATTATAGGGCTGCTAACTTGAAAATCAAAACTGGGCCTAACACTACTGGGTCAGAACAATTCAATGTCACTAATAGTTAAGTGGGCACCCTGTTTTAAAAATTAAAAAAAAATATATAGAGAAAATTGAATGTTTAATTGTAGATCCTAAATTATAATAATTTTTAAGATAAATATCACTTTATCTACTTGTTGTTTACATAATATAAAAAAAAAAGAGAAAATTGAATGTTAATTGTAGATCCTAAATTATAATAATTTTTAAGATAAATATCACTTTATCTACTTGTTGTTTACATAATATAAAAAAAAATAGAGAAAATTGAATGTTAATTGTAGATCCTAAATTATAATAATTTTTAAGATAAATATCACTTTATCTACTTGTTGTTTACATAATTTTTATTTTTTCAACATGTAATTTTAGACCATCATTTTACATACCCAAGATTGACATCATTATTAGTTTCAGATTATCACTTTACTTACACAAAATTGACACTATTATTAGTTAATCCACCCACATTCATTTTTTATTTATTTTTATTAAAGCCGTGTGACATGTATAGAACTTTTATTTTTAAAGAATAAAAATTGAATATATGAAATTTTTTTAGCTTCTTGATCAACAAAGAAAGAGTGATGGGTTACAACTTTCAATCTTTAATTTTTTATTTTTTTTTCATTTATTGCTTCCATTTTGTGTTGTCCAGTTAGACATGTTTCTTCTTTCACTACATGAAAAATATAGTTTAGCCACAAAATTTAGAGAGGGACAAGATCCCTCTTTAATTAGCTAGCTATATCCCTCTTCAATTTGATACGAAGATAATTTCTTCCATAAATTGTGTTGGTGCCATATTTATCGAGCAATTAACAAGAAAGGTTTCCTCTCTAATTGTAGCAAGGGATTTATGCCTTGTTAATACATCGAAAAAACTCCTACAAATTTAGAGAGGAAATAGTGAGAAAATTATTTCTCGCTAATTTTAGAAATGACAGATATTTTCTCACTTTTTTCTCTCTAAGAGAAAAAACATTTCATTTATACAAATTTAGATTAGTTAGGGATTATCGAGAGAAATTAGTGAGCAATAAACTAGAGATATTCAAATTTCTATTAGCAAGAGATTAGTGAGAAATTAACAAGATGATTTTAAATTTGGATTTAGCAAAGAATTAGGAATGGAATAGCAACAGAATTTATCCCTCACTAATTTTTTATTAAAAAAAAAAATTTCATCACCATTTTTGGTTTCACTCTCACCCCCTCTCACTAATTTTTGATTAAAAATAACAAGAGCATCAAACAAAGTTGTTTGGTTTTGCTGCTTTGTCTAGCATGATTGATTAAAGTTTTGAGCAACCAGTTGAGGATTATATTGCATTCAAAATCTCTACTTTTAGATGACATTCTTTGAATAAATTTCTCACAAGGCTAAAGAGTGATTGCAAGAATGAAAGGCATGGTTTTGAGAAATCTTCCTTAACTAACTCGTTAGTTATAAAATCAACAAAATGAAGCACTCTGTCTCATTAATCTTATTCTGGTTACAGAAGAAATCGAAGAATTTCTTGGAAATTCTATAACATCCATTTGTTATTTTTTCTCTAACAGATGGTCAAAACTTCATTTGGATTTGAATCTTACTGAGAGGTTCACTAGAGATCATCCACTAAAGAGTAAAGTGCACCTGAGATGTTAATATTAGTAAATCAGCAGATCTATCAAGTGTTGAAACACAAGTAACAGTTGTATAGCAAAATCATCATGTGCTGAAAGAACTTTCACATAATAAGTTGACCAATCATAAAAGGAACTGCTAATCCTGAAGGGTTGAAAAAACAACTGACAGCTAAAAATAGAAGACTATCCGCAAAAACTCGGACTAGCTACTGAAAGTTTAGAATGATTTAACTATTAAATGATTAAATGCTGACTTTTAAGTGATGCACACCATTTTGATTAAAAGGCTATCTACTAAAATAAATGAAAAACTAGAGATCTTTGATATTTATTATTTAGATGCTCAAAAAGATTTGACTAATTGAGTTTTTCTCTCACTGGAAATTGTCTCTACTATATTAAATTCATTTTAAATCAATCTATTAAAGTTGATCTCCATACAAGCTTTCACATTAAAAGAAAAAGCCAAGTCTGACATCAAATATGTTCCAAATAAAATTTTGAGGCTGAAATGGCACAACATTCCTAGACTGTACACAAATGGAAAAACCGTTTTTGCAACAATTGCAAAAACTCTATCCAACAGATTAATTTGTAATTTTACTTTTTTAAATAGACAAATTCTCAGAGTAATGACTACATTCATGAAGAGCACTACAAAATGAATATCTGTATGGGTGAGATCACCATAAAAATAAGAAAGCAGATAAATAGAGAATACAATTAATATCCGCTCTAAGCTTAAACTTTCACATTATCATTATTCACAAAGAGCCAAATTTTTATATTATTTGTTTTATTGTAAAACTCATCAAAATCAATATGATTTTATGATTGAGTAAAATATTTATAATTATTCTTGTAAAGAACAGACAAATTATGTAACTTGTGTATTATACGAAACAAAAGTGGTTGATTGATACTTGTAAGTTCATAAACAAATTAAAATTTAGAAAAAAGAAAAAAGAAAACCACAAAAATAGAATAAGAAAGGAAAAGTTCATAAAATTATATAAATCACTGTAATATGTGTTCTAATTTTTATCCTTACTCATTAATTTGTAGGTTTCATAATGAAGATGTTACATAATTTTGCTCTTTGTAAAAATCTCTTACGAAATGATATGATATACTTGGCATTAACTGCATGGATGATGAGAATGTGATAACCATAAAATCCACCAATTAATAATTCTTATTTTACTTATCAAAAAAAAAAAATCGTAAATTTTGTAATTCTTTTTATTCTTATCTATAATATTTTTCTAAAATAAATCCTAGATCTTACAAAAAAATATAATAATAAATCCTTGGTCAATCCGCCACGTCAACAACGTCTGATTGTTTTCAAATGTTTGCAGGGTCAATATATATATATATATGTCTAGGTGCATACATCATTGCCACCATTGGGGATTGGACACCCATTAGGCATTATAAATTATATAAGATAAGATTAATATAGTTATATTAATTAATTATTCCACCAATTTGGTGGGTGGATTCAAATATTTATGCTACGTACTAATTATTATGTATTCTTATTACTATACTATTTTCTTCCCAATCTTTCTTTGTTTGGTATGGCAGATTTGACAGTTTTATAATTCCCCAAATTAGGAGGGCTTGTAAAGTAGCTTAGGTGGTTATGCCAAAAATATAAAGGATTTTGTACTATTTCCCCATTGCTTACATGAACTATACAGCCTTCTTTATAGTTATTTATAGTAGTGTTCAAATTAGTTTAATTAGACATATCTATTAATTTATTTTTTTTGTCCTATCAAAATTAAAAAATGAAGAAAAACCAAATTTCATTAACCGTGGGATCAGCCTTTAATTATTTAAATAAATTCTTGAACTCATTAGATATTTAAAATGATTATATACCAAGAATAAAAGCTGTCACGCATTTAAAATACTCAATCAAAGGTATAATTAAGAGCAAGAATAAACAATTCAATATCGTGAGACTGACAAGTTGCAATGAATATTCCATGTGAATTTGTTTAATTAATTCAGAAATCTTGAATATTTCTCATTTAATTGTAATATTCTAATCTTGTATTCTCTATTTCAGCAAGCAATGTATTTTATTAGATAATATTGGTATTAAATTAAAATTAAAAAAAGTTGAATAACATAAGTGATAACAAAATAATATTGATTGTTACTTTCATTAATAAATGGATTGAAAATTCTTCGGAAAATATTATTTTGTTTAATTATTTTTCCTTTCTATTTTAGTGAATAATAAAATATTACCTTTAATACGAATGCATGCGCTATTTGACCAAAATAATGAAGCGTTGGACAACAATGTCTTTTTGTTAGTATTGTCTGTTTTTGGTTTATAAAATAGAATTAAATTGAGAAATTAGCTCACAATTAGTCAATTCAAGCTCATATTCTCAACAAGAAAATCGTAGATATTATTGGGACAATGACTCAATCATCCACAAACTTCTAACTTAGAAATCTTAATGTCCAAAAATCATGTCTTTTCAGAAAGACATGATGCGATGCATTGCAGATTTTTCCCACTCAGATGTAAATATGTAATGTTATGCAGCTCACTTTCAAGGGGCATGAGCTGTTTTTTTTTTTTTTGTCTTTATGATTATTTATTTCCACTAATAAAGGAAGAAAAGGAAAGGAAAGCAACAAAATTCTCTGTCATTGTCCTCATTACAAATAATTTTCTATTTTAAGATTATCAATCCTTCAAAAGCAGGATTATATTCCCATTAATTAAGAAAAAATTAAATCCAAATTTTCAAAATATAAAAATGATTTCGCCACGTCAACAAATGTAGAATATTCCCTAAAGCCAAGTGACTCCATACAGTCCCGGCATATTCGGCTCCGTTACAACTTCTACCTGTCGTTGCCCCGTTTAACTTTAACACATGTCGTTTTGTTTTATCCAATAAAATCAAAGCACGTGTCAAATTAAAAAGAGGGTTGTTGACACGCTAACAAATACGAGCTGTTATTTTCTCTCCACGCCAGAGTTATCTCTCCCTGGAGTTATCTCTCCTTCGTCTTCATTTTCTCTGTCCCTGCAACTCTACTCCATCTTTTTCTCTTTCTTCCTCTCCTTGTCCGTGTCTCCAAGACTCCAACTCCATGGAGAATTTGACCAAGACTTAAATGGAATTGGGGAATTTCTCGGGTTTCGTAGAAAAGTTTCGATATTTAACTTTTTATTATTATTTTACCTGGACACCATTTTTCTCCTTCTCCCTTCATCTCTTGGAGGAAAATGTCATCCCTTCTGTGAAATTAGGGATTTTCTGAGTCTGTTTTTGCATTTCTATCGAAACCCAATTCGAAATTCAATTCTGGGTTTATATTCTGGGTATTTTTAAGGAAATTTCGTTGAGGGGATCTCTTGGATCTAGATGTCTTCGCCGACATCTTCGTATTGGTGCTATAGGTGTAGTCGGTTCGTCAGGGTTTGGAGGCAGGACTCAGTTGCTTGTCCCAACTGCGACAGTGGTTTTCTTGAAGAGATCCATAATCCGTCAAGGTCCATGCATGTGGCTGCTCGCCGTAGGAGATTTCCTGCGGCTGCGATGTACATGATTGGTCATCGTCCTAATTCCGATCAGAATTCTCGGTCAACTCTACGAAGGACTCGAAGGAACGGCGGTGATCGCTCGCCTTTCAATCCGGTTATTGTGCTTCGTGGGTCGGCTGATGGCGGTGGTGGAGATGGCGGAGAGGGCCGTGGGTTTGAGCTTTATTATGATGATGGCAGTGGCTCTGGGCTTAGACCTTTGCCTCCGAGCATGTCGGAGTTTCTGTTGGGATCTGGGTTCGATAGGCTTTTGGAACAGCTTTCCCAGATTGAAATCAATGGTATTGGGCGATTGGAGCACCCTCCGGCATCAAAGACTGCTGTTGAATCAATGCCCACGATTGATATTGATGAGAATCATCTAGCCACGGAATCTCACTGTGCTGTGTGCAAAGAACCTTTCGAATTGGGGGCTGCAGCTCGAGAAATGCCTTGTAAGCACATATATCATCAGGAATGTATTCTTCCATGGCTTTCAATTCGCAACTCTTGCCCTGTTTGTCGCCTCGAATTGCCAGCTGATACCCAGAGACCCACAGAATCTGTAAGACCCGAAAATGGTCAATCCCTTACATGGAACGAGGACGAGAATGTTGGGTTGACAATTTGGAGGCTTCCAGGTGGTGGATTTGCTGTGGGCAGGTTTTCTGGGGGAAGAAGAGGTGGTGAGCGTGAGCTTCCTGTTGTTTACACAGAGATGGATGGTGGGTTTAACAATGGTGGTGAACCCAGAAGGATTTCTTGGTCGTCAAGGGGAAATAGAGGAAGGGAAAGTGGTGGATTGGGCAGAATGATTCGCAACTTATTTACTTGCTTTGGAGGAGGAGTTCGTTCTCCTAACTCCTCTCCTTCTAATGCAGAATCTCTGTCTCGATCGACAAGGAGGACTATATCTCGCTCTGATTTCAATTCCCATTCAAGGAGGCGTAGGACTTGGTCTATGGATGTGAATAGTGGAATGAGGATTTGGTAAGTTATGTGGGGGGAAGGGTAGGAGTATGAAATTTGCTTCTGGGTTCCCCTAACTGGGGCATGGGAATGTTCTGTTGAAAAGGCATGGTGGTTAATTGATGTATATAGTGAAATTGAG
Source organism: Quillaja saponaria (assembly GCA_029379385.1). Classification (NCBI taxonomy): domain Eukaryota; kingdom Viridiplantae; phylum Streptophyta; class Magnoliopsida; order Fabales; family Quillajaceae; genus Quillaja; species Quillaja saponaria. The sequence continues at coordinate 14,705,636 of CM055610.1, read as the reverse complement.
GTTGTGATTGGGATGCTAATGCAATGGGGTCCTTCAATTTGCAATTAAGCAAAAGATCTTGCTAGTCATGGAGGCTTGGATTTCAAATGGGGAAATGCTAGGGTAACTTGCTATCTATATGAGCAATAGGGACGCGCAACAGCAGCAAGGGGAACAGAGAGGAGAATTGTGAGGTATTATTGGTGGGTTTTGGGGGCAAGAGGATATAATGAACTGAAGAAGCTGCACTTTTATTGACTTATTACTTTTTTCACTATTTGTAACTTATAGTTTGCTTCAGTTTGTTATCTTTCATATTACCGTTCATTATATTTGTCTTTGTTTTTTCTCCGAGGAAAATCTATAACTTCAAACCATCATGTTAATGTTACTTCCTTGCATTAAATTGCTGACCAACTCTTCATGTAATTTATGAACATCTTGGCCAAATGCCAAATGTATTCCTTGAAAAGCAATAAACTTTCTGCTGTAAATTAAGAGCTAAAGCTTCTGACTTTGTTAAATTCTTGCGGTAACCTATTTTGGGAAGTTCTTATTGGCCTGGAATCAAGAGGCAAAGCCATGAAGTTCGTGTTTTCAAAAGGGCATTGATCATGGCAAATGAAAACATGGGAAATTTGAGAGGAATGTTATGGCCTCTGGATCTGGGTTGCTTATTGGTGTGCCTCGGTGTTGGAATTGGCAGTATTATAATTGAAGTGGTGTAATAGGTGAAGAAGTCGTATATTGGTTTGTTTGGTGGGTCTGTTTGACACAGTTGGCGTGGTACTAGGAACGAAAATGCATACAGGGATGGGAGCTGGGGCCTGGGAGTGATAATTGAGGAAGCAAATAATTGCACGTGCTGAGTGTAATTCCAAGTTCCAATCCAATGTTTCTTTACTATTCATTCACATTCTAATCCTCTCTTCCATTCCACATGCTCTGTATTTGAAGTTGTAGACTATAACGGTGGCGATTTGGATTTATACTTCATTCGATTATTAAATTTAGTGCTTGGTTAGCCACAGTTTGAGAAAGAATGAATGAATGAATGAACAAGGGCAGGTTCTATCTTGGTTTTGCTTTTTAAACTGCAGAGAAAAAGATAGTGACAAGAATTTTTAACCTCCCTCTCTGTTCCTCTCTCTTTCTTTTTACTGTGAATCTCAATCCAACAGTTTGGATTCCTGCCTTTTATAATGCAAGACAAGACATAAGAATCAAATAACACTGAAAAGTTGACCTCTTGCAAAAAAAGAAAAGAAAATAACACTGAAAAGTTAGGGATGCGTTAAAAGCAATCATTCTTTTGTTTTGAATTTTGATCCGGGCTGTCTGTGACTCTGAGTTGTTTGTTTCTTCAAATTCACAACTGTCTCAGACCACAGCTAATATTTCATAATGGCCATGGATTTCCCCACAACCACATCTTTTTCCTGCTTTTAAATATGGCTTTTGAAGAGCCCATTACTTGATCAAAGAACAAAAAGCCCAAAAGTGTTGGGACAAAAATAAAAAACACCAAATAACCGAAACAAACCTAAAGCCCAGAACAAGAGATACCAACAGCAGATCAAGGCCATTCATTGATTCATGTCATGCATTTAAGAATCGATCGATCTCTCAAAATCTTACCGTGTCCGATCAATATAAGCTGACTGTGTTAATTTAATAGGTGGTGAAAAAGACAGATTTAGAGTTGTTAAAAGTTAACACTATTAATTTATCATGTAATATTTGTTATGACATTGCTAATTTTTATTAGTGAGACAAAAAATTAAGTTATCAAAATGAGTCAGGAGATTTCTATCTATAAAGTTTAACAACTAAATATATTTTTCTCTCTTGCCAGTTCACTAAATTAGAAAATCAATTTTAGGTTCCTTTACAATATAATTTGATGTGCATATAAGCGAAGGTTCCATGCACCTTACTTATTCCATGGAAACTATTGCTTGCGTAGCCAATTTGTATGCTTCTTAATTAGATCAATCATACAACAAATTATTGACTAAAATCTTTGATGGTCTAATTAAATAAAGCCAAATTCATCTCTTAGATAACACCTTTAGAAAGACAAAAATTAAATAATTCTATGTGTTTGGGGAAGAGGGCATTATCTTAATAGCTTTCTTAAGGATTGGTAAGAATCATGTATGCAACCATATATACCTTCTCCAGACTCACTTTGATTGAGAAAGTACACCCATTTCTTTGTTTTCTTATACATCATTGACTTCTCACTTTCTCATTTGTTAGTTTAAATGGCCTATATAAATCTGATCAATTATATACATACTCAGCTCTAAAATAAAAAATTATAAAAATCATCACCTACTTAGTGATGCATGAAATAATCGCATTTATATATATTGTACCAATTGTTAAATGTGTGAAACTAAAATTCACTGTAACCATCAATAATGTTAACCTAATCTACACAAGAAAAAAGGTCGCTATTGAAATTTCATTTTCAGTTGTATTTGTTCAAAATTTTGATGTCACTATATATGAGGAATTTTCAAACAGAGCATTGTTGTATTGGTTTTTGTAACTTAGATGGTCCCTATCTAAATTGAATATTGTATGTAGTGGACACACAACTGGTGATGGACACACAACTGGGGTTGGCCACTCAGAGGCAGCTTGACTAGATGGCCATGGGATAAAGAAAATACATAGCAGCAACCTTGGTAAACGTCAATATATATATATGTCTCTTTTTGTGTTGAAAAACACTAATAATTGGAGGGGAAAGTTCAGAATGAGGACAATAATGTTTTAAATGTTGAATGTGAAATTGACAATGAAGCTATGTATATGATTATGAGTTGGCAAATATATTCATCCAAAGATCTACATTATGCTAATTTCACACGTGCAACTTTTTGACATTGATATCACTTGCAGTGAAAAAAGAATCATGAAAAAGAAAAGAGGGTGTGAATGTGTGATCCCTAGCTTATGAGCATGGCAGTTATTATTTATTAATTTCAATAAGAAATAGTGAAAATATGATTCGTTTTGAGATGAATTATGAATTATATTTATTTTGTATTTTTTTCTTAACATTTTTATTTGTTTTTTGTGTTTATTCAAAAATTGGTATGTGAATCTTTAATGAATCATAATCTAATCTAATTTTAATATGATTCTCAAATTGCTGAGAGACACAAAATATTTAATTAATATTTAATTGGATAGAAGATCCAGCTCAATTTGACATGACTTAATGGATTGAATTGTCAATATCTTTACTTTAAATGATGAGTGCTAATCACTGTTTTTATTTTTCAAAATTAAAAATTCAGCATAAATAGTTATAGATTTCATCTAAAATTTAAACAGTTAAGTAAGTCTAGTGAGTGAATATTATGTGACAACATACATGTCACATAAAAATTATAATGGATTGATGATAACAATAATCAAACTCTTGAACATGTAATCATAAAAGCTAAAATTTATGTGATAAACTAATTTTTTGATGAAATCTTATAATAGTATAGACTTATAGTATTGAGCTCATCTTATATTATGTCTGATAATATAAAATTATACTTATAATAACAAAATAACTATACACTTTCAAACATGATATGATTTTATGCTATATAATCGTATATGATACATTAAACGAGCCTTATTTTCTTAATGGACATAAAGAATTTAACGCCATAAGTGAATATCATTTCATGACTATGTCTTGGAGTATGTCTCACACATGAAACAATGTGTGAAACTAAATTAACTTGGTCATTCTATTTGTTAGATACATAATATATATAGTTATAGCCATCGTCTCTACAGTTGCGTTATCTACAATACTAGCTATTAAAATTTTTCAGTAAAGCCCATGATATAGAGCTTCAATGCATATCTCATACATTTTATTTATTAATTTGTTTTAAGATTGAATATAAGTAGAAAAGTTGCGGGAAATAAAATTCTCATAATTTTAAATTTTAGTGTAAATGATTTATTTGTAATTAGATTAAAAATTAAAATAATTAATCGAAGTGTTTGAAAACGGGTATGATTTTTGCCCCAAAATAAATATTAAAATAATCTTTCTCCAATAATTGACATAATCATTAATCGATTACTTGTAATGCTTGACACCATATATCAATTACCAAATCAAATCAAAGTCTAATTAATGTCTTCTTTTATTGACTGGTTTTGAAATTGTTGATAGACTAGTAAGCTCAGCAGCTAGCTTCCACACAGATCACCACTGTCCAAAATAAACCTTTGTGTATATTGAAAAGTTATACAGAGCCTATATTTTATTAAGGTATATCAATCAACTATACAAATCATGCACGTAAATTAAGCATTACATCACTTAATCTAAATAAATAGTGTAAGTTAAAACAACTGGTAATAAATTAATCTTAGAGAATGAAGAAGTAGACGCAAGTTTCTCATCTCTAAGTTGTACCTTTTTGGTGGTTGCCTGAGCTCTTCCCCACTTTCATAAATTATTCACTTTTTGTCTCTGCTTGTACCTTCAAGAGAAAACCTAATCTATAATTTAAATTTTCTAACATATATACTATTATTGTTGATATTAACAAACCTTGTGCTCACAGCTAGCAAACTATATATTACTAAATAGAAATTGTTAATTGAATTCATAAGAATATATTATCAAATTGGTGTGAGGGACAAGGACAACATTATTTTTCAACTCCTGCCTTCAATTTCTATTCAATCCTTCCTTGTTCTTCATTTATGATGGGTAAATCTCAATCTTTTTTTTTTTTTTCTTTTTTTCAACTAATGTTTTTTGTGACATACGAAAAAACTAATGCTTTTTTAGTGATTTTCTTTGTGTCCTAAATAGAAAAGCTATATATGTAAGAGTGCCACTCTCCACAACCACAAAAGTTCCAAAGCAGCTCTAACCTAAGTATAGAAACCTCCCTTACTCTGTCTTTCATCTTCAAAATTGTTTTCCTCAAGTCATGGCCTCACTTCCATTGTTTCCTCAGCTGGTCACCCTTTTCTTACTAATAATCATTCAAATTCAATATTTTTGTGTTTGTCTCTCTTCAACACAAACACTGATACTGCCTCTCAAAACCCAAGCAATCCCACATGGTGTAATTCCCTCTAGACCTTCAAACAAGCTCTCTTTCCACCACAACGTTACCTTAACTGTTTCACTAACAGTAGGCTCACCCCCACAGACTGTTACCATGGTCCTTGACACTGGGAGTGAACTCTCATGGCTTCACTGCAAAAAGTTCCCAAATTTAATTTCTGTATTTAACCCATTCCTCTCTTCTTCCTATTCTCCAATACCCTGCTCCTCCCCAATTTGTATGACTGGAACCCGAGACTTCTCCATACCCGTATCCTGTGACCAGAAAAAACTATGCCATTCCATTGTCTCCTATGCTGACGCCTCTTCCATTGAAGGCAACCTCGCTTCTGAAACTTTCTTTCTCGGAAACTCTGCCCAACCCGGTACGATATTCGGGTGTATGGATTCCGGGTTCAGCTCCAACTCAGAAGAGGACTCCAAAACAACCGGGTTAATGGGTTTGAATCGTGGGTCTTTATCCTTCGTGACTCAAATGGGTCTTCCTAAATTCTCGTACTGCATATCGGGTCATGACTCGTCGGGTGTTTTGCTTTTCGGCGAAACTGGCTTTGCTTGGCTCGGACCTTTAAACTACACCCCTCTGGTTCAAATGTCAACCCCTTTACCTTACTTCGACCGGGTCGCCTACACTGTTCAACTGGATGGAATCAGAGTTTCGAATAAACTACTGCAACTCCCGAAGTCGGTTTATGTACCGGACCATACTGGGGCGGGTCAAACAATGGTGGATTCGGGTACACAGTTCACTTTTCTACTCGGGCCGGTTTACACCGCTTTGAAAAACGAGTTCATACTCCAAACGAAAGGAATTTTGAATCTTTTAAACGAACCCGATTTTGTTTTCCAAGGAGCAATGGATTTATGTTACCGGGTTCCATTGAATCATCCGGGTCTTCCCCAATTACCCACAGTGAGTTTGATGTTTGATGGAGCGGAAATGAGTGTATCGGGTGAGAGGTTATTGTACCGGGTACCGGGTATTGTGAGGGGTAGTGATTCGGTGCATTGCTTTACATTTGGAAACTCCGACTTGTTGGGGATAGAAGCGTACGTGATTGGTCATCATCATCAACAAAACGTGTGGATGGAATTTGATTTGGTGAAATCTAGGGTCGGATTTGCAGAGTTTAGGTGCGATCTTGCAAGTCAAAGGCTTGGAATGGGTCCCTAATTTGTAGAATACATGTGGGGTAACTTTGTAAATTTATATGTGGGCCCAATAGTCCAATCCATGGCCCACCTCAATGTACTACTAGAACTTGAGGTGGGCCTTTGATCGGAGTGTTGGTAAATATTCAGATGCAAAATTTATAATTATAATTTAGAGTTTATTTTTTTGAAAAAATCTCTTGTATGAGAATCTTTGTTATTAATTTGGTAAAGGGTTGGTGAGAATACCAACCCTTGAACAACTCAATGATTAAGAATTAGACGATAACATAAATGGCAATTAATAGAAGTTTCTTGCACTGAGTATAATTAAAAATAAATAAATAAATTGTTTAGTGTATTTATTACTGTAAGAGCTCGTTTGATATATTATATAATATAAAATTATATAATGTATCAAATTAAATAATTATTATATTGTTATAGTATTTTTGTTTTATTTTATAGTCTCATACTGTCGTGTATAGTATACTAGAAAAATAATAATATAAATTTATATTATTTTATTATTATTAAATATTATATAAGAGTCAATTAAATAATTTTATATTATTATGTTATCAAATTAATTCTAAATGTATATATACTGGCGATTATATTTGTTTAAGAACTTTGATAGGGTAGCATTCTAAATTCTGCATTCTAGTGGTGATTGAAGCTCCAAATTTTGAGAAATGGTGTCGAGCTCAAATTTGCAGCCTGGCTGGTACTTGTGGCATGTTAATTGTTAAACGCGTTTTGTATTCCAACTTGTAGGATAGATTGTAATATTAATGTTAGGATAAATCTTTACCACGTCATCCATAACAAAATCACGAGGTCCACAGCCCCAAATACTTGTAGAGTCTAGAATTCAACTATGTTCCGCTTCTTTTATTTTTTTTAATTTAAAGATAGAATGATTTGATCTTAAACTATCAATTTCATCTCAAAATCATTTTTTTAAATCAAACTTGTTTTATAACTTTTCAAATATTTGTAATGCCTCCCCTAGTACTAACATCGTTAGTATCTTTAGATAAAAATTATTAATCTGACTCAATGGCAAGAAAATCGTAGTTTTTTTAATCACTTATCTCCTTTGTCATTTCCTCAATACTCTCATATAATCTGTCTCCTCTCTGTCTCTCTTCCACTCTTCGTCATCTCTCTCTCAAAATTATAAAATTCAAATTTGGTGATGATTTAACTATTTTTTCAAAAATTGTCAAATTTCTATTTCCTTATAGATTTATGGATAGGAAATTCAAAGTTTGACTAGGTTAAGCTCAATTTTGAGCAATATATTCTAATATTTAAAATCAAAACAATGATTGACTCTATCTTGTTTTGAGTTATTAGTTCAACTATAACAAGACTGGATGATGTCATAAATATATTGAATTGTATATTTTAAATATTATATAATTATTTATTAATTTTAAATACTAAATATACAAGAAAATAAAAGGTAATAATTCAATATTCATTAAATAATAAGAAAATTATACTATATATAGTCGAATATAGTTATTAATAGTTAATATAATAACTAATTGATTTATTGTACATCACTAAATTCAAGTTTAAGCTTGTTAATGTCGGATTTTGTTAGAGCTGGAGACCTGGTCTCATCAATGCCTCCTACTTGTCCGAGCTGGAGACCTGCAAGGGTGGTCCTGGAGACATGTCAGCACTCCGAAGCTCAAGTCAACATCTAGAGAGATAAGGGGAGAGCTAAAGTGTAGAGAGAGTTATCTTTTTTGAGAATGTGAGAGCTTGTATTTGTAGGGTCTTTGGTGGGCTGGGCTTATTGGGCCTAAATTAAAATTTGTATTAACAAAGCTTATACATCAAAATAATAAAGACAGTCAATATAAAATACAATTGTTTCATTAATTTAATAAATACAAATTTTTCACTAATTCTTAATACAAATAATAGTTTTACCAGTTTGATTTAATCAACCCAGTATTGATTTTATTAGTTTTTTCAATTTTTACAGTTTTTACGAGTTTTGATTGGTTTAACCACTAAAATGATTTTTTGGTCCAACCCAATTTGATTTGTCACAGGGACGATAATCCAACAAGTAAGACCTTCCGGGTCGGTCTAATTTTCAAAACATTAGTATCTTCAAATACTCAAGTTTTTGGGTATGATTACGAGTCTAGTAGTAAAAAACATCATGGTTACAATCAAATCAAAAGTTTATTAAACTTACATTAAATATACTAAATCATTTAAATTTTTTTTTTTAATCTTTTCATTTGAGTCCTAAATTGTTTTATATATCTTCTTGTATTTTTTTTAATTTTTTTCTTAATGTTAATACATTATGTTAATATATATTTTTAACATATTATTTAATAAAACAGAAAAAAAAAAAAAATTACACATGCAATTGTACTTTAAAGAGACATACATAAAAATATATTTATAATTATTTTTTTTATCTAGATGAGAAATGAGAATTAGGCTTGAATACCAAATAATTAATAATAGAGAACCATAAATTTATATGAATTTAGAAGATAAGTTCAAGCATTTGAAGAGAAAATATGCAATTGATTTATATGAATCTATTCATGAAAAAAATATTTTTTTCTTTTAATTTTTGGAAGAAAATAGAAAAATATTATATTAAAATTTTAACTATTTTATTCCTTAATTAATGATTATATCATAAAATTTATGTTATCAATTTTTCAATTCTAATTAATGTAAAAATTTAAAAATAATAATTACAATGGGTTAAAGTGGTAAAATGTTGTAATTTATAAGTCTTATTTGGAATAAAATCTTAAAATGGTTAGTTATTTGTCTAATAAGTTATGACATGACTTTTTGGATTTTAGTGATACTCATAAGTTTTATTGATATTTTTTTTTTTTTGAAACTTTACTTAAAAAGTTCTACTTATATATATATATATATATATATATATATATATGTTTGTGTGAGAGAGAGATTAACATAGTGTATTTCTAGTAATAAAAAAAACTAAGTATAGAGGGAGGATTCAACTTTCTTTTATTAGTATTCAAAATTATTTAGTATTCAAACTAATTTATAGATTTATGAAGGTTTATATTTTCTTTTATAAAAATTAAAGAAAAATTAAATTTTATTTTATTTAGTATTTAATTTTATTTATGCTTATACATGTGTAAAATATTTTCTTCTTTTATTGAAAATAATGTGTTAAAAAATTGAGATTAACATATGTATTAATATTAAGAAGAAAAATGGAAAACTAAAGAAAATATAGGGAAAAAAAAAGTATTTAAGACTCAATTGAAAAGAGAAAATTAAAAATAGCATTTTTTGATAAATTTTAACATCATTAAGTTCCATCCATTTTAGGGAGTGGTGTCAATTTTTTAAAATATTAGACCTTTGTGTCATTTCAATTAACCTCTAATAAAGGGATAGTGTAATTTACTCCTTTTTTTTAATTTTATTTGCAAAATTTTTTTTAGATCAATTTTGTTTCATAAAATTAAAAAATTTTGTAATGTCTTTCCTCAGCCTAATAACGTTAACAATTCAAATGAAAATAATTGATGTAAATTAAAATGCAACATTTTTGCCACATGTGTTAATAAGTTGATAAAAAAAAAAACATTTTTTTTATTTTTTTTATGGTACCATCTCTTTTTAAAAATTATGAATTTATAATTTATAATAATTTGAACATTTTAAAAGGAAATTAACAAAAAGAAAAACACTTTTAGAATATAATTTTTTTGATAAAATATGATATTTTAAGGAGAAAATTGATAAAAAAAATATATACTTGCAACAATTATTTTTATTGTTTTTAGTAGAAAATGACAAAATGATGATACAGCATATCTCAATTTACCTGGGAAATATTAACAGTTTGGACATGACGACGATGGATGCGTTATCACGTTAACCTACACCGAGACAACCATAAAAAGATAGAAGATCAGATTTCTTACTCTTACACCTCATTTTCTTCAACATAAAGATATACAGTGAACGAAGGATCGAAACGCTGCGTATTGTTCTAAACCCTATTCTTCAATTACAACCTAATTCTTCTTGTTTAATTCAGATTCAGTAAGTCTCTCTGATTATCCACTTGCCATATGATTATCGCCACAGTTTGTGAAGAGCATTGATTTATGTTTATGATCATAGGTATGTTCTTGTAGTTACAAAAATTGACGAACTTGTTAAATGGGTAACTCAAAGAATGTGATTTTGGGATTAGGGTATTCGTTAGTCTTGTTGGGTTTTGGCGTTTTGATTTGTTTTGAGGTGGAAGCTGCAGAAACACTATTACGCATTACCTAAGGTTAATTGTGGGGATTTTCAGATGATTTTTTTCATTTGGGTGTTTTAATAATTTTGATTATGGGCCTAGTAATGTGGATATGCTCAATGCACCAATAATATGAAATGGAAGACTTTATCAGAAGCCATCTTGAAGTTTTTCAATTTTGTTATTCTATGGAAATTCTTGAAAGTGATTTCTCAGTTGCGGTTTTCATTATGTTTCTTTTTCAATGTTCCCGCTTGGTGATGAACTGATGATTTATTGCCAATAAAAGTTTTGCACAATTTAAATGTTGGTGTGTTATTGGCATTTTGTTTTATATGCTTGACTGAGAATGATTAATTGGGAATGCCCATCATCGTAAGAAAATGGTTGTTCAATGAAAAATGCTGTTCTGTGGTTGTTGATATGAAAGAGAAAGTGATGACTGCAGTTAGCAGCATGGAGAAATGTGGTTGAAAAATAAATCGAAATTTACTATTGTTTTGTCAAAAGCGGTCACCGATGATGCAACAGAAACAAGAAAGCATGAATCAAGAATGTTATTGATCTTATTTCGGGTTGTGTTAAATCGCAAGTTATTGCTTTCCAGGTGGATGGAATTGTTATTTATCCATGGTAACTGTTATATTTTGGAATTTCATTGGTGAAGAAGAAAAAATAAAGGAGGTGAGGGTGGGAAACAGAGTTAAGTGAATCATGGTTACCTTTTCTGTATCTACTTATTGAGAGCATTACATAAATTGCACCATTTGTTGGTGTAAAATGATGTCGGAACTTGCCTTACAGATGAGAGATGACAGTGAAAATTTTGATATCTATTATGTTTATGCTTTCCTGGAAGTTACTCGGATTCATCTAGTATGGAAGTCACAGCATCTATCAGTTTCCCCCCTCCTCTCAGGTTAACTTTTGGTTTTCCAATTGGTATGAAGGGTTATGATCAGTAAAATATTCTAGAATAGCAGGTGATTCTGATAAGTGATCCTTTTTTCCATTTAATTGTTGGCCATGGGATTTCATGTTTTTGTTATTTTATACCCCATATATATTGTTTTTGGTAGTTTGGATTCTTTTTTCCTTATGGATGTCAGTTTTGTGCTGAATTCAAATTTGTATTCAAAGCATGTAACAGTATACCTTTGATACTATGTTATTAGCTTCTGATTATTACATTTTTTATTGTTCAGACTATTCATAGATTTTAATTATATTTTCTGTTTCATTTTTCCTGTAAAGATAAGGGAACGACCCAAACATATAGAGCCATGAGTTTTGTTTTTAGAGGGACAAGATCAGATATAGAAAGTGGATTGCCAGGACTTATACCTGAGCGGCGTACAGTGGTATTTTTTTTTATGTCTGACTCTGTAGACTAGTGTATTGTTATATCCAACAATTGTCTTGCTGTATGATTTATCTACAATCTGTTACATCTCATCAGTGTAAATGATATCATTTATACATAGTCCATCCATATAACAGTTGTCACTAATACCTTTTCATATTTGATCATGTTCATCCATCAGCGTGTTCATACGGCACGATCTGTTAATTCCAATTCACTGACTTTTCTTGTCACAGGTACTTATTTCTTTCTTATTCATAGTTGTAACTAACTTTTATCTCTAGATTAGTAATTTATTTTTATGACTAGATTTTCTTATTCTTAAATTACCATTTCTTGTTACAGTTCTCTTATTATTCATGATACTTAACTCGCACCAGATGTCTCCAAATTTTCTGGTAGGTGTTTCCAGTAGCTAATTGATGAATACGAGTCTTCTCAACAATGAAAAGATATCAAATTTTACTAAGCAATTAATGGGACTTCCTTTTGTCGTGTAGCTATGGCTAGTGCTTGGTGTCTTTTTGATGGCTACAGTGTTAAGAATGTATGCAACCTGTCAACAGCTTCAAGCTCAGGCCCAAGCTCATGCAGTAGCTGCCAGTGGCCTTCTTGGTCACACTGAACTGCGGTTGCATATGCCACCAACAATAGCACTTGCGACCCGAGGCCGCCTACAAGGCCTCAGACTTCAGCTTGCACTTCTTGATCGGGAGTTTGATGACCTAGGTCTAAAAGTCAATACTTAAATTTTCTTTTCTATTATATTGTTGACCCTGAATTTTAATGTTGCTATTTTACTATGTTTTTTCAAAACTTTGAACCAGTTATATCACATTTATTTTACACGTCTTTTTTTTTTTTTTCTTTCCCTGATACCAGCTTGTGACATGTTTGCTTAAGACATTTGTAGGCTATAAAATCTCTTAGTTATCCATATATGTTGGATTAACCCAAAGCTTAAGCTGTTAGGAAGAGGGACCAACTGTTATATCAAGCTAAAACATTGAAGTTAGATTTTTTTTTCTTTGCAGATTATGATACTTTGAGAGCACTGGACACAGATAATGTTCCTACGGCACTCTCTATGAGTGAGGAAGAGATAAATGCTCTTCCCGTCCATAAATACAAGGTTTCTGGCCCCCAGAAGTAAGTTATCAGTTTATCAACCATTAACTCATTTTTTCTTGGTGGATTCTGATTTCCTTTTTTGAAAACATTTCTTCTACAATGTCCACTTATCTAATCATGAAGAACTTTGTGACTTACATTATATTTCTCAAATCTTTCTAATTGATTAGGTATGCTTTCTAATTTTAACTTTCTTGCACAACCATATCCCTGTCTTTGCCTGAGCTTAACCTCCTTAAGTTGTTCCATGTTCCGTTCTGATGTGATCAGTTTGCAACTTTGCATCTATTCACTGTTAAAATTTGACGTCTTTCGTATCTGGATTTTCTTTATGCTATAATAATTGGAGCTGGCACCGGATTAATTGTTTCTGAGGAGTGTTTGAAATGTTTCCGAAACTTTTTATGAAATGATGGCTTTGATTATTTGACAAGAAGCTGCTTTTGTTTACAGGGGTGATTCTTCAATGCAACAGGCCTCATCTTCTGCATCTGCCGAGGTATTTACCATGTCTTTGGTTCCTCTTATACTTCACTATGCAAAATGAATATATAGCTGCACCATGGGACTTTGTACAATTATCAAGAGATTAGAGAATTCTATTTCTTTTTTTATTAGTTAGAGGATGCTAGTACCTTGCCCGCTCTCCCTATTTCGTCAAACTGTTCACGTCTTCATACAAAAGTGTACGTTGGGTGTTTGCAAATACAAAACTGAATGCTCTCTAATTTTCAATTCAACAAGGCAGATATTATACTCTATGGCTTCTAACTATTTGCTCTGAATATCAATTTATGATTGAGGAGCTTTAAGGTTTGTAGATTCTGTAGGAAACCAAACATGGGAAATCTAGCAATATTAAAGAAAAATTAAATTGTACTAAATATTTACTATAAGATTCCCACCTTACCAAACAAAACATTTAACTTATCTAGGAATCTGAATCTTTGAATTTAAGATGATCCCGTGAGCCATATAGACCCTGAGCTCTCTCATGTTTGTGTCTGTACAAATCTGATATGAATGGTAGTTTCTCTACTGTTACTGGTACATATTTTACTTCCTTTCTCAAGTATTTGTTTTAACTGACAGTCTAATTACTCTTTTTTTCCTAGCAGAAGCAGCAAGATACTTCAAATGCAGTTGGGAACATGAAAGCTTCAGAAGATGAACTAACTTGCACTGTTTGTTTGGAGCAAGTTAGTGTTGGAGAAATACTACGTAGCTTGCCGTGCTTGCATCAGGTTCATCATTATGTAGCAATTTTATTTTAATAAGTTTTAGCAGATCTAGAGTGTAAGCTTTGGTTGTTCTTCCATTTGTTTAATCATAATTTTAGTTGGCTATTGACATCAAACCGCCATCCAAGACAAGCTGAATTTGTTGAAATATAATATCCAGAATTGTATCAATCATGTTGGCAGAAAGAAGACACCTTCACCGTCAATCCACAAAAGTACACACTACACTAGACTAGCATTGGGGATGGCTGCAACCTAGGTCTAGGCTTTACATGCAGTGTTGCACTGCTTAGGTTTGATAGAAAAGGATACTAATGTGTTGTGGAGGCTGATGTTCTTTATTCTTTTTCCTACCAATACTGCAACCTCATTTACATTTATATTCTTTTGCAGTTCCATGCTAACTGTATCGATCCTTGGCTGCGGCAACAAGGAACATGCCCTGTCTGTAAATTCAGGGCAGGGTCTGGATGGCATGAAAGTGGACAAGGTGGAATGGATGCTTCTTACATTGTTTGAGCACCTTAGTTATCCTACCAGGGATTATGTTAACACCTGGCTGTATAAATCATGCTCATGGATCAAAATGAGTAGTCTATGACCAGCATTTCTATAACTACCTTGACTTATGGCATCTGAGAAATAGCAGAATATTATGTAACAATTTGATAACAAGTATACATTTGTATTTTTGAAAAAGAAAATTTGATATTTGCACAATTTTCGTCTGCAACAATCCAAATTTTCATAGTGGATGCTATGCTAGTTAAGTTGTAGTGTGCTTGTTTACACAATCTCTTCTGTGGACAGGATGCACTTTGTAAGCATGGGCAGTTTGGATTCACCTTAGTTTATTGCCTTTTCTTTTCTGCCAAAACCTGAATACATTGTAACGGACCTTCAAATGTAAACTTGAAAAAAGAGATGTTGTGCAATTGATTAGCATACTGGGTTTGAAATTGGTCAGAAATCTTAGATTCATGAAAATTGGATATAGCCTCCACCAATTTATGCCTATTGCTGCATATCTCATCATTTTGGTAAACAAAGATGTTGAAACATCAAACAAACAGAAGTAAAACAATCCATTCTTCAGAGGGCCTTCTTCCCATGTGGAGAAAATAAATTGAAACGTTTTCAAATATGATGTCATCCATCGCAAAGACAAAAATTACTGTAAAATTGTAAATGCATCTCTGTCCCCGTGCATGCACTCAACTTTGCAGCAGTATTACAACAGAGAAAGTTGAGACCTATTTTAGATTACAGAAAACAAGTGATGTATAACGAAACTACAATAAGCTGCTATTTTTATGGTTTCCAGGTACTGAACACAGTTTAATCAAATTCCTTCCATCTGGGAGCACAGATATGTAATACAAACACAATCATATTCTTGGTTTTTTTTTTTTTTTTTTTTTTTTTTGGGGTGGGGGGAGAACTTTAGAATTCAATGATATACTATTCCATCCTTACATATTGTCTTTATATAAATTAATTTTTGATCTGTACTTATTTTCCTTTGCCTTTTCCCTTTCCTTGACCTTTCTTGGCATCTAACTTGGCTTGAACACGAGCAGCAGCAGCAGCTTTTGCTTCTTCCCTTTTTTTCTTCTCTTCCTCTTTAGCAGCAGCAGCAAGCTCTCTTTGCTTCTTCAGCTCTCTGGTTCATTTTGTTTTTTTTATGCACACAACATAACCATCAATATCATAGTACTTTTGGTAACATGTATATCTTGAGTGAACGAAATGAATTACAATTTTGATCTGACTTCCGCTAATGGGCAGAATAATAAGTATATAACATGATGACAATATACTATACGACTTACTCTAGTCTAGCCCTCTCCTCTGAAACACTTCCCAGGCTGGAACCCTTCCGCGGCCTACAAGCAATTAGCTCTACTTCAAAAATAAGGGTTGCACTGCAAGAAATAGATATAGTGGATTATGCTTTACTTGAAGAGAGAACTGTTACAGTAAACTCATAAAGCCTTTGTCAAATAAAATAGAACGAGGAAAATGATCGTGGCTTGATTGATATCTCAAAGCCTATACCCATAAGCTTTATTTATAGTAAATAATAAAACCAGTGTTATCAAAGGCTCTAGGTGCACCCAGGCACTAAGGGTCCCTGGAGCCTAGGTGCAAGGCGCAAAGCGTAGGCACACACCTTAGCAAAGTTAGGCGCACATCTAATGAAAAAAATCTACATACAATAATTCCAAGCATACAACAAGTAAAAATTAATACCATTAAGTTATGACATAGAAAACAGTTTTTATAGGCAAGAATTCCAGCATGTAGAAAATAAAGGTTAATAAAAAATGATCTAGGTAAAGTAAACTAAGCTAACAAGCAAAAATTGAATTTATGCTTCCTCTTTCTTAAACAGGGCAGAGATAGCTAAGGTTTACTGCTGAGTATTTTTTGTTTTTCAGGTACAAAACAGGACAGAGATAGTTAAGGTTTAAGCCACACAAATGCTCTGCTTTTTGTATATAATAACAAAGATTAGACTAAGCAAGGATTAGTATAAGCAGAAGATGAAGAAGACTTAGAAAGTAACTATAAAATTATAAAACATAATAGATAATAGGCAGACTTACACTGAAAATATGCTCTGCATTTTGGCCAAGTAACAAGAAAACTCAAAGACTTCATAGGCTGTTTAGAATCAAGATTTTGGTTCAGTTGTTATGTTAGGGTGTTTTTTTAATGTTTTTGGGACTTTTCAGGTTTCTATTAGGACTCTTCCTAATGTTTGACTTTTCCTATTTATAAGAAAACTAAAAAATTGAAAAGTTTCCTCAAAAAGAAAAAACTGAAAAGGCTTTTTCTAAAAAAAAAACTTGCAGTGCCTTTTTTGTGCCTTGAGTTCGCCTCATGGCGCCTCAAAACATGGAAAAGGCGCACATCTAGTGAGCCTAGGCAGTGCCTTAGTATCAGCACCCACCTTTAGAGATGCAAAAGCGGTCTGCGCCTTAGGTGCGCCTTTAATAACACTAAATAAAACATAGACTTTCGGGACTACACAATACATTATTATTATATTCCTAACACTCTCCCTCAAGATGGAGCATATAATGCTTAATCTTGTACAAATAAAACCCAATTATCAATCTCAATACTCCCCTCACTTACAACAACCTAAAAACAATAGATCAAGCTTCAATCAGTCTAATGAACATATTGGTACCAGTGAACAGTACTCGTGTTAGCTAGAAAGAGGTATAAAGGGATTTTTTGGAAAAATAATAGGAAGCACTGCTTGAAAAAGACACAGCGGGAAAATTCACATGGGTATTGTTGAAGAAAAGGGGTTGAGAATAGATAACTAGGGATAAAGAAAAGAGAAAATAAATTAGGCTTGAAAAGAGGAAATAATTAGGCTTAATTATGGTTGGCAACAAAGCCCTTTTTTCCTTCTTTTTCTTCATGTGAAGGCTAGAGAAAAGAAAGAGAGGATTAGGGATTTTTGAAAATCGGGCCAAGATCGGGATTGGGTTTAAAAACTGCTCTGATATCATGTTAAATAAATAAAATGAGAAAAGGGAATATCTCAAAGCCTACACTTATAAGCTTTATATATGGTAAATAATGAAACATAGGCTTCTACATTTAAGCAATGTGAGATTACACAATATATTAATATTATATTTCTAACAGCTTTTTTAAATTTTTTATTGAAGATATACAAATTATTAAATCTAATGTAAATAGAAAAGAGAAGTTCAGTGACCAAATTGTTAATACAAGACTTCACCTAATACTGGTAGTCACCATAATATGTTTACTGTAAAATATCAGCTTGAACGGGTGAGAGTTAGACCAGCATTACTAGGAAGTTTAATCCCACCCAATGCCCACATATCGTCCCATCTTTGTCTCCCAGAAGTGGAACTTTTAAGTCTACAAGATCTTATTGGTACACAGATTAGGATTTGCAGATAATTTACAGCAAACAGATCCTGGTAAAGGACATACATCCTACTCCTTTGGTTGGACACTTCTCATGTTCACCAATACACTAAAGTTACTTCAGCGAACTATCTACTTTTAAAGGCAATCAAATGCATGATTAACTTCTCAAACTAAATGTTATTGGAAGTATGACAGGAAAAGTGACAATACTTTGGTGGGATATCTGGTGGAGAACCTGCACTGCCATAGGCGTATTCTGGCTTGCAAGTTATTTTTGCAACCTCCCCAACCTGATAAAACAAAAAAACAAAAAAAATGTAACAAGAAGCCATTAGTTGAATTTTGCATCAATAGAAACATACTCTGCTTGACCTTCATGGTTTTCAGTGCAATGTCCCAAGCCTTGATAACAGATCCCTTTCCCAGCTCAAAAGAGAACACAGAATTATCTTCATGTGTAGTATCAAAAACTTCACCAGTATCAGAAAGTGTACCCTCATAGTGAACTGATCAAGACAATCAAGCATACAATAATCATCAGGTAAAATTATGAGCACACCCAACATTCTCTAGAATAATGTTTACTTCATTAAGAAGTTAAAAAGGAAATTGTGGTTATTGTCTATCCTAAAACTAAGAACCCTCAACTTCTCTGGGTTTACAAACTGCTATTACCCACATCCTTTGGAATATGCATTATCAAATTATCAATACAGAGATATTTTCTGACAAAGATCACATACATGTAATGGGAAGTCTTATATAAAGTGGGGGAAAGTTTAGCCCTTGCTCAGTTATGTAGTCCATCAATATAAAAAAACCAGAACAGACATACCATCAACAAGAGGAAGATCTTCTGTAGGAGCAATTGCATCAGCTTTCCCTTGCCTTAAAATTGTCTTCATGACACCTCCATCTCCAGTCAAATCAATTGTATCACCCATGGCGTGCAATATGTTAACAACCTGGTGAGAAGAAAGAAACACTTTAAACCATTGGTAAAGTTCATTACTGCTTAAATTCTCACTCTCACTCTATTGATACTTTATAATGAATCTTTAAGTGAATAATGCAAGTAAAGCTAAAAATCAAGAAAACTGAACAAGAAAGACAAGCAATGCACACTTTTGTATTCTTATACTCTCAACATGCTCTGCAAACCAAATCCAGATTCCTAAGGCCTTGACCTGAGGACAATTTTCAAATATTATCCCCAGGGTAAATAGAAGCTATTGGATTTTCTGCAACCAGAGTCAGTAACCCTAGGGCAGTTCAGTCAGACGTGTTTCTGCATAGATAGATAGATAGATAGATAGATAGATAGACAGTTCAGTCAAACGTTTTCTGCATAGATAGATAGACAGTTCAATCAGACGAGTTTCTGCATGCATAGATAGATAGTAAAGTGAGAAACTTCTTTCCTGGCATCCCAAAACAGCTATTAAGGAAATTGACTTTCAAACGACAAGAAATGGAAAGAGGCAGTATGTGGAAACAAACTCTGACCTAAAGAAACTGGGATGTCAACAACATTCATGGAGTCATTGTTTTGAACAACCAAAATACAGGCCTCCCCCTATCCAGTAGGATTGTGGGGGAGGGGTGACATTAAATTTTAAATTATAAAGCTGGTGGTAAATCCCACATTGGAATTAAAACAAATAGCATATTTATCCATACCAAAGACATCGACAGTTATTACTTTGTCTTTTTACATATTTTTTATCTAGGTATTACATAGCTATTTGAAGGGTTTTCTATACTATTTCAAGATAAATAAACCTGAATTGGTTTTTTAAGTTTTCCCATCACAAGAACACCAGAAACTACTCCTGAAGAGAAGAATACCATCCAAGAAGGAAGACTATCAGCTAGAACCATTTATTCAACACTAACCCATAGGGAGTATTACAAAAAATTAAACACAAAAATACACAATTTCTTCCACATCACCCAAAACCAAGACTAGGGTGCCTGAAACTTAAAGCCTAATAATCAAACTAACATTAACATATTTTGGTTAAGACTAATCAATTCACATTCTGATCCAACCAAGCATGCAAACTTCATACTCCAGCCATCAAAAGCTCCACTTTTTAGGTAACCTCAACAAGACCCACCTTATATACATTTGAAAATAATTTTTGGAACATCTAATTAAGCAGGAAATAGTCTAAAATCTAAAGCAAATCAACCTAGAGTGATGAAATTCGGAGAAAATATTATCTAATCGAATAATACTTAAGAGTCACTATCATCGTTGGTAGTTGTCTTTTTATTCTTCGATGCCAGCAGGTAGAGCATGCAAACAACATCAATATTCATAACAGATGGAGAGACTGACCACTTTCAACGCGAGGGTGAAGCTTGTGAAACGAAGCGGATGAATCGGGTTGTTGAATCGAATCTGGGAAGATATATCTGAGAGAATTTTCGTGAACCTCGGTGGCCATAGGCGTCTGATGAAGGTCTTTGCTGGAGGAACAAGAAGTAGGGGAATAAGAGGAAGGGTCAACGACAAGCCCGCGCGTAACTATGGCGCGTTAACTAATTGTAAGCATTAATATGTCGAGTGTGTCAATCACGCTTTTAAAAGAGCGTGTAGTCTTTAATTTTTATTACTTCTTTCATATTTTCTCCTTATAAATCTTTGATTCCTTCTAAGGAAAAAGAAAAAAGAAAAAGATAGAAGTGTTTTTTTGTATTAACAAAGGATTCAAATATTATTTTTAGATGTATTATTATTATTATTAATTTTTTAATTTTTTTTGATTGAAGAGGAAATAACAAAACAACAAAGACGAACCCTAGTGCATCATAATAGCAATTCTACGTGACATGCAACCCTTACATGAGATGAAGCGAAAGAAGAACTTGCATCCAAACTAACTCGATATCTTTAATATCTTGATCATCCAGTGTCATGTTTGTCAAATGATTAACTATTTTATTTCCCTTGTGATAAATATGACTCAAACAAATGTCCTAGTTCAAATTAAGAAGCCTACGAATATCTCAATGGCTTATAGGCATTGTGTGTGCAATCTTCCTTACAAACCAATTTAATCACTAACTGCGAATAATTACTTGTCTGAATCCACCTCAACCATTACTTATTGTCTATGTTTGAAGTTTTAAAATATAATTAAAATTAAGTATCTCAATCTAAATTACTTTTCTTTTAGACTTAACTTACTTGTTTCTAATGAAATGAAATATCAATATATACAAGAACTTATTATTATTATTTCTAACTTTTTGACATTTTTAAGAAATCATAACTAGTAGTTTACTATTTTATGTTTTTTGAGGTATATTTATGCTTATTATTTTCAATTAATTTAGTTGTTTATGTTTTAGTAATGAGTAATATTAGCAAATATTTTCATTTTTACATTATAGAAAATATTAGGAAAAAATAGGTTAGGTTATTTTATTTAGTAATTTATTATTTTAATGAATAATTAATAGTAAAGGAAAAAAGATGGTGTCTCTTTGTTAAAAGGTCATTAACATTTTTATTTTTATTTTAAAATTTTTTTCAGAATTCCATACTTTAATTTGAATGTGGGTTAAGGACAATTAGGCCGTCCAGCAAAAAAAGGCCAGTTGCCAGGCCTATTTGAGAAAGTCAAGCCCAAGCCATGAAAGTAAGAAGAGAGAGAAAAAAAAAAGAAAAAAAAGACAAAGTCTCGTTTGGATTGAATTTAAAAATAAATATTTAAGTTTTTTTACAAACTATTTGGTAATATAAGTTTTATTTTTTAAGATTTAGGAGAAAATATTTTTGGGCTTTTAGAGTCCTAAAAGTTGAAGTTAGAAAAAAAAATGTCAAATAGATAATAAAAGAATGTCAAATAAATTTTAATAATTACTTATTTATACAAATATAACAATAATATTTGTGAAAATGTTCTTTTTAGTAATTTTAATACTCAATATATGTTTTAGAAAAATAAAATAAAACAATGTGTTTATATCTCACAACAATTTTATGTTAATTCATCCAAACATTTTAAAAAAACAACTTTTTATACAGCTTTTTCAAAAAAATTAGTTAAAAAATATTTTTACACACAGTTTAACTAAATAGACCTAAAAGAAAGCATACAACATGTTAATAAAACTATTCATTTGGATTTTCTTCAACATGAAAGGCTATGGCACGCAGTAGATCTAAAAAATCAGTGCATTGCACCAAATTTTCCTTCGCCAGAGATTTCGATCAATTTTTGACAATTTTGAACAATACACTTTGAAACTCATCTTTATCTATCAAAACAGGTACTAGATCCAAAATCAACTTCAGTCTCATGTTGGTCTCGCATGAAACAATTACAAATTGTGAGTATCACATGGCACGATATGATATTTAATTTCTTAGTTCTAATTGAGAAAAAAATTACAATTATCATTTTTCTCACTTCAGAGTTTTAAAAAAAGAAAAGAAAAGAATAGGATAATATATCTTATTTGGTAGAGGTGTGAAAATGAGATAAATGATATGTTATGACATACTTTTATGATTTTATTTTATCACTATGAAAAAAAATTATAATATATTTTATCATCTCCTTCAAAATGCTCCCAATTTAGAGGAATTAACAAAATAGAGTTTGGAGGGATATATGGACCCTTCCATTTCCTCCCATTCTTTTTTTTTTTTTAAATAAAAAAAATAAAAAATAAAAATTCTCAAACCAAAGAAAACGTACACTCTCCCTGTATTTCTCTCTATCCAAATCCAAATGAGTCCTAAAATTCTATTATGAACGGAGAAGAATGTGAAGGGGAGTAGAGAGAAAATGACATTTAATCTTCTTATTTGAGAGTTAAAAAAGTCGTGGGAGATGAAAGGAAAGATAAGACACATTTTTAATTTGGTAGTTGATGAAAAAAAGAAGAAAAAAAGTAATATATATTACATAGGTTTATAATTATACCCTTAAAATATTTGTATGTACATAATAGAAAGAATATGGTATATTTATCATTACAATAAAAAATTATAATATATATATATTTTCTCTTATGTAAGTTTTGAAATTTGAAACATTTCCAACAATAAAAAATTATTTGTTACGCAGTATTGAAATCCTGATTAATCTCTACAATTAATAATACAAAATTTATATATTTATCATATTAACAAGTATTTTATGCACATCCCTTAAAAAAATTCATATATATCATATAGATAAAAAATAAAAGGACTTAATATCTCACCTGAAAGCAAGGATTCAGTATTAATATTCTTCCTAATAAATAATAAACTAATAAAAAAGAGTTAAATTACCATGAGAATTCATTTTTATTAAAAACTCTATAAAAAAATGAATTTATTACTTAAGAAGAGTTTAATTATTATTAAACTATTATTATTAGAAAATCAAAATTTAAGATCTATAAATTGGTCTCCTAGGTACAATTTCAATCACTATAATGTAAGATCATCTATAGTTTAAGACTTAAGTCACTTAGTTACACCGTACTTGTAAACATTCAGACGCTATGTCTAATGATGACTCACCTCTCAAATTAAACATCCCAGCCACCATTACTCAAACCCAATATGGTAGATACATCTTCTGCAAAAACTTCAATTTACCATTGACAATGATAAACAACTTTCAGTAACATGAAACCTCTAGACAAGAAACCTGTACAACTTTGGTACAAGTTTGTTACACTTAATAACGAGCAATATATCGTCCAAAACCACCGGAGATTATACCATCCCTTATTCTATTATCCAAAAATTTTAAAACACATTTAAATTCCCAGGCCCGCAATGACTCATTAGAAATATCTGTTTGAAACAATAATAAATTTTTACTATAGTTTAAATATATTTATTTACTCTGTACTTATATAAAAATTTGCAAATTATTGGTTCGATGCCAGCAAATTATCACACTTTGCTTTCTTTCATTAAACCGAATTGTTGCCATTCAAACCGTTCACCCTATATACACCACAGTCAAGATTTTAATTTATCACTTTTATTTCTCAATACAACAAATTTCACACATAGAATTTATCAAACCAACTAAAAGTAATATATTACATATTTAATATTCATATAAACATAAATTATGTTAGGACTACAGTCAATTTCATTACGGTATTTCTAATTTTAACAATATAGGTTTATAACTTTAAGTCTCATTGCTAGAAATGAATATATATTTATTAGCTTTCATGACACAAGCAACGCGTATGAGTTGTATTTATATATGATATATACATATATCTTTGTCAATAATTAATGAAAATATCAAGAAATTTTCTTTAAACATATATTTATTTTATAAATTTTTTTAAAGATGGAGTAAGAATCAATACAATAATATTATAATAAAAAAAATTATGCTTTTAATATTTCTTTTCATTCATAATATTTTAAAAGAAAATTAATTTATAATATTATAATTATTTGTAACTTAATAAATTTAAAAAAATCTAAGAGTCAATGCTAATTACTATTGATATATAGTTATTGACAAATTATAGATTTATTAATCTTGAAAAGAATTAGGATAGAAAAAAAAATCAATAATCATAAAATAATTACAATTGTAATAATATTACAATAACAAAAAATTATGAAAGTAGTAAAAAATAGAATATTTGAAGCAAAATAAAAAATAAAAAATATTTATGTAATAGTAAAAACTCATAGGATATTTAAGAAAATAAATTCTCTTGTATTAAAAGTTAAAACAACAATATATAATCATCGAAACTATACTCTATATATTTTTTAGTTCATAGTATTGAAAAAAATTATTTCATAAATTTGAGAAGAACTAAAAGATATTACAATTTTAGGAACTAATTAAATTAAAATTTTGAAAAATTTAATATTAACTAATATTGACATATAATTATTGAAAAAATATTTTTTTTTTATGATATAAAAGTTAGACAACAATATTATAATCATGAAAACTATACTCATAAATATTTCTTTTAATTCATAGTAATTTTTTAAATTTTAATTCTTAAATTGAGAAGAACTAATTTAAAAAAAAAAGAAGAAGATTATTAGGTACTTATTAAATAAAAACAATCAAAAATTCAATTTTTAATTACGATTGACATATAATTGTTAAAAAATTATAGATTTATTGATATTAAAAAGAATTAGTAAATTCTATTAATATTAAAATAGAGAAAAAAATAAAAAATATAAATAGTAGTCTATTTGAAATAAAATATCAACTAAATATAACTATGTATTAATACAAAATCATAACGGTATAAAAAATTAAAAAAATTCTGCCACTAAGTCTTTTTTATATATAGTAGAGATAATCAAAATCTATAACTTATAGTTACGTATTTTGAATGAAATAGGAAGATCTTGCAACCTCACTTGAGAAATATCATGGAATCTAATGTGAATTTGGTATGAACAATAGATTTCAAAATTAGAGAAGAAAAATTGGGATATAATATAATTGATATTTTGAATTGTGATTTGTGGATGTGAGAGGAGTCTTAATTTGCGCATGTTCAAAACCGATCATAGACCAAAACATTCAACATCCACGAGCATGAGATGTATAATTGTTATAATAGTCAACAAACACCATTTATTACAATTATTGTCCCTCATGCTGCTTTACTAGCCAAAATGGTGTGCTTTTACTGATTTACTCTACATGAAGCATGAGATGCTCCAGTAATGTGGTGGAGCAGTGTATCACACTCCTATATAACATTGTACAAAATATTTTGATACGAAAAATTAATGATTACTATCTTGCATATCTAGAGAAAAGAGAAAAAGCATGATGATGATATTGATTTCTAAAATAACTATCTATCCATTTCCTTTTATCTTCTAGGTCATTTAAAAGTGAATACTATTCATTGGTGAAGTAAGAATTAATGTGACTAAACAAATTGGTGAAGACTCCTCTTTTGATATAATATGGAGATGCATCTTTTTATGTATTTTTTCCTATTCTTAAAAGCCAAATGAGGTATGACTTTGCTTAGTGATTCTTAGACTAAATTTGTTGATGTTATTGTAGAATCATTGCCTGAGATTTTATTCTCCTTATATACCACATAGGCCTAGAATATCAATGATTTCCTTAGTTATAAAGTAATTAGCACTATGGATTTTCCTAGTTTTATTAAATGTTTGCTAGAAAAAATATTACTTACAATCGAAGTTATAAAGATATGCCCTTCGTTTTACACCACCAAAAAAGTGAAATGATTTAGATTCAATGGAGATCTATAATCATCCAAATATAAGTGCGTTTAGATTTGTGGTATGATTGTCTTCCCACTTTTTACTTGGGTAGCTCTTGTTTCTTAGGCACGCCAAGACTAAACCCCAATCATTAATTTTCATACTCTGTTTCAGAGTGATGTTAAATTAGTTGATTGCCATTAAAGTTCAAAAAGATAAAGGAAAGCAAAATCTTCTCTTTGACTAGGAACAAGAAAGGGACAAATCGGGAAAAAAGAGAGAAAAAGACAAACAAAAAAAAAGAGGAAGAAAGTTAAGATAATCTCTTGATCTTTAAGCCTTTAGGATTGGTTTATAACAATGTACTTACACCATATATTAATGAACCAATTTCCGCCGAAAAAATATGTCCAATTTGACTGAGAAATTTTTAATGGATGTCTAAGACATTTATTAAGATAATAAATATAAAAATTTTGTATTATTGATTATAGTGGTTGACCATGATTTTAGTGCTGTGTAATAAATAATTTTTTATTTTTAAAATATTTCAAATTTTAAAACTCATTTATTATACCTTATCAAATGTGTACTAATTAGAATTTTTTTTTACTAAATATGGATGGATCATTTTTTATTTTATTATTAAGTGTATTCGGATCAATTTATATATATTTAGACTAATCACTTCTTCTGCTAAATTAAAAATATATCAACAAATTTTTTTTTTTAAAACAATCACCTCTTCATGGTGTTCTAAATGAGATCTAAATCTAGAAAATCAATAAAGATAGCACACATTAATGAATTTTCTGCGCTTTAATTCTATAAATCTTATTTATTCATCTTAATGAATGTTTCTTTTCATCCAAAATAACATGTTTTGAACATCTATAACAATGTTATCTATAACAATAACATTGTTATGTGAAAATTTTGAGTATCGATAATCTTTAATTCTAATTTAATTTTAGGTAAGGAAAAATTATATTCAAATTCAAGTAAAACACATTATTACCGAGTAAATCTCAAAAGAATAAAAATAGAGCTATTAAACTTTGTTATTATTCTTTTTTCTTATCAGTTTTCTATGTTTGATGTCTCTTATATATAGCACAATTAATTAATTTTTTCTATTCAATAAAAAAAACATTATATATCTAAACCCAAATAATTAATAAGAAGATATACATTTTTAAGTACTACACAAACCCTGAGAGATAACATCTCTACTAAAATTTTGTTTGCTTGAGTGTGACACCATGCTTAGTTTCTTGTGAAGCAGTGTCAGCGGCCATGCCAACCTGCCATTCCCAAAGCCATGTTATAAAACATTCATAAAAAATCTAATCTACACAAATTTTCACAGCATTACACCACGCCAATACTGTATTGGATTTACTTATTCTAGTATGCAAGCTACCTTATGATTCCCAAAGCCCTTGCACTTTTTAACGAATAGTCAGATCTATCACAAGTCACAATACATGCCACAATTTTAAATTACAGCAAACCCAGCTGCAAAGTTTTAATGGACGATAATACCCCCATTCGTAAATTGTACTTAAAAGAACATTATGGAAAAAATTCAATCAAAATTATCAAGTTTTAGGACAAATTTGTCATTTTGATAACTAACACATTGGAGACTGCGCCTTACTCCTCCATCGGGCTTCAGCTATAGGCCTATTTAGTAGAAGAGATAGCAAACAAGTGGGGGAGCTTACTATGCTCTCCTATGTTTTTACATCAAAAACAAATTTTATTGCGTCAAGATTGGATTTAATTAGTACAAAATTTATTATACGAGGGGCATCTTTTTTTTTACCCTTTGGGCATCCAAATAGCTCTTCTTTCAATAATCTGAGACTTGCCCATTTTTCAATGAATATATTAGTACCAAACATCCAAGTTTCCATTAAAAAATTGTGAAGAAAATATTAATTAAACAATGGTATGCGTCAGCCTAAGCCCATCAGATCTCCATAGAACTCAGCAAAGCTCAAGCTGCCATTGTTGAATGGCATCTACCTGAGATTTCAGATCTCAAACAGGCCCATCTAGTCTATCATCAAGAGCAAGAAAACCCAGAAACAAAAATTAAAATCAAACCCAAATTAAGAAATGTTTAAGAAAAGGGCTAGAGAAAGACTGGAGCTATAATGATTCACTTTCATTCATTCTAATCACTCATCTTCCTTCTATTCTCAGATAGATAACATTGAAATTAACAGTACCAGCAAGAACCCATCTCCTTCAAACAAAAATTAGAGCTCCCAAAAGAACAAGAAGCCAAAAAAAAAAAAAAATCTAACCCATAAAAGAAAAGGAAAAAAGAACAATTGTTTATGTACATGTATATCTCTTCCTCCTTTGATGCCAAGAACAAAAAAAATAAGCTCAAATTTTGCTTCTTGGAACAAAATCCCAAAAGAGGACTTACGGATTTTAGAAAAGAGAGAACTTTCTTCACTCTGCTCTACATAACTTGTTCAAGAATCACTGTAGTCACGCCAGCAGATAAGCATTGTTACACACCGCCTCATGATATAGAACCGAGCCCTCTGCTCCTTCACCAGCTTAGCACACTTTCTTGTAAAAGCACATCTTCTGTGTGATGAATTTTTGATCAAAGGGGAATTTGAAGAAAGACTTCTTGATGACCCTTCTTTCTTTGAAAGCTTCCATTTCTCAGTCAAAGTAAAATGGAGGAGGAGCACTAGAAGTGGTACAAGTAGAAATAGAAGCCATGGATGAAAGAATCGAGAAAATTGGCTCTCTCTCTGAAAAACACACAGCCTTGTAAGGATTTCAGTCTGAGTAAGGAAGTGAGATGAGAAGAGGTGGTGGGTTAGAGTAGTATTTATAAGGGCTTAAGGGTAAAAGAGGAGTTGCAGTTGAGTGTGGCAGTGTGTATCTCCTGGGCCTTCATTTGCCTCGAGAGGCCCAAAAAAAATTTCTGAAAAAAAAATTAAATATTTTAATAAATATAATGAGGTGGTTTCCCAAAGCATACGTCATGGAATATCTAATTGAGTGAAAGAGAGAGAAGGGAATTTAATGCAGTAAATCTTACTCAGCTTATGCTGTGGATGGCTGTTAATTGAAGAAAAATAAAATATTGTTTTAAGCTTTAACTAGAAAATTAAGTTAAAAGCTATGCTTTTGAGTTGGTGAAAAAAAATAAAAGATTATACAAGATCAAGTTAAGGAATAAGGATACTTGTTTTTGAAAGTAAAAAACTTTTGGCAGGAGAAAACTTTGTTGCAGAAAAAAGGCTTTTTAATTTCATGGGAATCAAGAATGTGCAGTGACAGCAACTTAGTTCACTTAATGTAGTGGTGTGAATTCAGTGCAGAGAAGTGCTCATCTTAAAATTAACACTTACGGATTACAATTTTTTTTTTGATAAGGTTTTTTAAGATTTAATTTATTAATTAAATTTTCTAAATTATTTTTTTAATTGAATCTTTAATTAATCTAGTCATACTCATTAAATTGAGATAAAATCTAATAAAATTAGTTAACATTTTATTTTAGAGATATTAAAGAAATTTAACATTAGTGCATGGAAAAAAAATCTTATGACTATCAAATCAATCATCAGATAAATTTGTGTGTTCAATTAAAAAAAATCTAAACTCGAACCACATTTTAAGAAACAAGAATTTTTCACAGATCAAGAATTTTTCTAAAGATATTTTTAATTTAAATTAAAAAATAACTTCTAAAAGACATGTTTAGAAAATTAAATTACATAAGATTCAAAATAGAAAAATAATATAATTTTTAAAAACTAAAACCGTAAATAAGCCTTAAATTATTGTGTAAGAGGTGGAACCCATATTATATATATATATATATATATAGTTAAGATAGGGATGCATTAATTAAATTAATTAAAATCCATTCAAATTAAATGTAAAAAGTCAGTTTGCCGTAAATCTGATTGAAAATATGAACAAGAAAATAAAGAACATCAACGAAGTTAAGAAAGCCTCTAGATAAACTAAATCTAAAGTTTGCAATCCCACCAAACTAAATCTAAAGTTTGTAATCCCATCACCGAGAATTTAGTTTAGCAGTTAGTATCTGTTTTCTCACCTCTAGGTGGTGAGTTTGAGCATTTTCAATGTAAGAATAATAATAATAATAATAATAATTTGCAATCCCATCACTATAAGCATTTGCTTCTTGAAAGGTTAAGGGTCAAAATCTACATATGACGATCATGTGAGTTGGAATTTAAATTACATAATTTGATATTTAAATTTGAATTTGTAGTCTATTTGAATAATAATTCAAATCAAATAAAATTCCTTTCAGAGTTGAATTTAAATTCAAATCAAATTGAAATGATGTAATATTCGATCAAATTATTTGATTAAGTATTTGATTAACTAATTGATATTTACTAAAAAATAAGTACATATAATTATAAATTTTATATAATTATTTGTGTTTATTTAAATTTTTTTAAAACATATATTACTTTTACCATTTTTACTATGGATTTGAATCATATAGAATTTCTTAGGAATTCTACCGAATAGAATTGTCTTAATTTTTGTTAACAATAACTCTTTTAAAATATTTTGATTAGGATTAGAGTTAGGGGTGGGGATAGATTAGGATTAGGGTTATATTTAGGTTTAGGATTAAATTTAGGTTTACACTTTGAGTTAGGATTAGGGTTAGGCTTAGAGTTAGGATTTAAAATAAAAATAAAAATATGGTATATTTTTATCATAATATTCAATTTACTAATTAAAAAATAATAAAAATTTAAAATTAAAATATTTGGATGATTGAGATTTAAAAAAAATAGAGTGAATAAAAATTTAAACATAAATATATATATATATTTAGGTAAATATATTTTATACAATTAAAATTCAAATATTCAAATATGAATCAAATTTTTGAATATTCATCAAAATCAAATTCAAATTCAAATATCATTTTAAATTTGACGAGGTATTCAAATTTGAAATCGATTGAATGAATTCAAATACAAATACAACTAATAAAGTATTCGAAACTATTCGATTTGAATTCTAGCCCTAAATGTGAGAATTCGAATATGTTTTATCATCAATCAAATATAAAATAGATAAAACATCTAGTTCAATATCTAGCTTCTAAATATTTAAAGATCTAATTAGTAAGGGTGTCTCATGAAGACCCTATAACTTAGCGAGAATAATTAATCTAAAACTTACTTTTATAAAGAAATCCTGAACAATGCTATCATTCTTGCCTCATCTCGTACGAGACTAGGTGAACTGATAATATTTAAATTATCTAAAACCTGACACATTAGTCTTTAATTTACCCCAATTTCACCGTGGGGTAGACCAATGAATACCCTGCCTAACTATATGATGGAGAGTAAGAGAACATGCAACGAAATGAAACCCATATTGTTTTTATTGCAAAAACAGGTATCCTTAGGCCAAGACACCACTAGTTGAAATTTGTCTAAATCCAACAAAATAAGAGAAGAGAAAGGATCCACATTCACATATTTATGTTGCATGGCCTCAATATTCTGAAATATCAAATCTGAATACAACCCCTGCAGAGTAAGTACGCAACTTTACTTTGTTCGGTGCACGAGCTGCACCGACCCACCATAATCTAAAATAGAGATTGCATGAAAATGTATTGGTGGGTCCCCTTCCTATAAAAAAAAAAGAAAAAAAAGAAAAAAAGGTAAGTGACAAATCAGAAGGCTGTTATCATTTAAAAGGTAGGGCCCATTGTATCCTATATATCAAATTGTGGTTTAGATTATGATGCACGAGCAAATCGTGATGGATGGGAAATATCAGAGTTGCTCTTGTAATTTCCCATCAAATTAAATTAAAAGAAAACCAACAGGAAAAGTAAAAAATTGAATGAAGGTACCTTCATATATGTGTTGGAAATTTTGATTGAATAGAAATGTGAACATTTTTTATAATTTTAATTCTAGTAATATTGTCTCAGTTTTAATTAATTGATCATCACTAAAGCCAGGGTTTTTTAAATTGAATACATAGGGTTCTTGTTTAAGTAATTACGTGAGTATTGCAAGTGGTGGGGTGACTAGAAATAATTTGGGAGATTTTGTGTGTTGTTTCATAAGAAGAATTGGTTTTCGAAACAATATTGAAGCTCGAATTTGAGCTTTTAGGGATGAATTGATGCCTACTTTCAATTTGGGTATTCAGAAATTAGAGGTGATAGTCGATGCCAAATTGATTATTCATCTGATTAAACATGTTGATGATACAACTAATCCCTTGGGTACCCTCATTGATGATTATAGATCAGGGCTCAAGGAGCTGCCATATGTGGACTTATATATCTTACTGCTATTGATCGAGAGGAGAATAATGTGATAGATTTATTGATGAATAAGCCTACCATAGAACTAAAAATTTCACCTTATTTAACTCTATGATTGTTTTCATTTCCAATGTTTTGTTGTATAACATTCATGGAATCACTTCCCTTAAACTTATATCTTTAGTTCAATCGATATTTCACCAAAAAAGAAAGAGTTTTTTTTTTAGTAATATTCAAAAAACACTTAATAAGATATAATGAATATGAATTTTAAAATTTAAAATATTCAAAAAGTAAAAAATTATTTATTACGTAACACTTTACCACCTTATCCTATAGACACTGTTAAAAAAATTCAGAAAAAGAAAAACCAATCTAAAAAATTAGTTATGAGTATGAATTTTCTTCATTTTTGTGGTTTCTATGCACCTCTTTTTTCACAAAAGTATGGAAGTGTGGAAGTGGATGGGAATATATGCACGTACTTGTAAAACTTTGACTTCCATGAATGAACCAATGCATTGCAAAAATTAATTGGGAAGTGGATTCAAATTTCAAAGTGTTCAAACTTGAAGCAAGCAGACATATGTGAAGCTGCCTCCAAGAATTATTGCATGGGCTATACATTTATATAACCCAATCATCATTTGTTATGTATTGCTCTATAACTTGTGATTAGGCTCAAAATTGTAACTTCAAAAGTGAAATATTGTATATAAGTTCGTTAAAGTTAATTACTCTTATAGACTCACCCTAGCTTGGTTGTTTGTTCAAATTTAATTAAGCAGGAAACCAAATTAAAATATTTTATTAGTTTTTAGGGATAAAAATTACTAATTCTTTTTCTTTTGTAGTTTTGTAATAAATAAATAAAAGAAATTAGTAACAATTAGTAGTAATTTTCTGTAAATATGTTAGTCTTTGTCGTTTTGCACACGTACTCATGGGCACGTAAAATGGAAGCTGTGTGTCTCCAGTCACTCGGACCAAAAGTCCTACAAAGAGCTTTTGCCTCTTCATTTTAGGTCAACCGTCAACGTTTCCATAAGACAGAATCTCCTGCGTACACGTGTATATATTTTTCTATTTCTGCACTTTAAACTTTCGATATTCTTATAAAAAAAAAAAATTAAATATTAGTCATTAGGTCCTTCAAAGAAAATTATTTTTAATTAGGTCCTTCCATTTTTAGTTTTAATTTTAATTTTTGGTCCTCTGATATATATTTTGTTTTACATTGAATTATTAATCGACCAAAAATATTTTAGCAAATTAATTTTTTTAATTATTGGGTCAATATCCAAGTAATTTTTCTTTTTATGCATTAATATTTTTCTTTTTATCATCTCCTAAAAATATTTTAGCAAATTTTGTTTGATTCCATTTCAATTAAATAATTTTGACTAGATTAGAAATTAAATTAAAAAATTAAATCATGGAGGATATAATACAATAAATTGAATCCTAGAGAATCTGACTAGAAAAAATAATTCTTCAATACCCAAAATAGAAAATGAAGTAATCCTCAAGAATCAAAACAATTATTAATAAATTTTCATTGAGAATGTTAAATCTTGATTTGTAAATTAAAAAAGTTTCAAAGATAAGAATTTTTTTTTTTTTTTTTAAATGAAGTACAATAATTTGGAAATACATTATAAATACATTCTCTTTATTCTCCATATATAATTTAGGGCAGACATGATGTTGATGCATTCTCAATTTCAAGCATGGCTAACAGCCTTTAGCCTCCAAAAGTTTGCCTGATCATCACTATGAGGCTGGAAATCAGTCTTCAACTAAACTTAAAAATTTTCAAGCTAGTTGGATCAGTTACCTATACATATTTCATTTTCTTGACTCCACTTACTAGATGATGTGCTTCAATTCTTGTCCCTGGCATATTTTTCAAATAGTGTATAAAACAGAACCAAGAAATGAGTTGCAGCTAGCAACCCTTTAGCATGCATATGTTCATCAATGGGGGAACATATACTCTAAAGTATTTACATGGCATTCTTCAATTGGATTCCATGGTATCTTTCTTTGTGTTTTTGCTTTTAATTAGATGATTAATTTGACCTGTCAAACTTCTCCTACCAATGCATACAGTGTAAAATGCATGCCACTGCTACAAATAAAAACACTTCAAATTAAGCTCATCTACCACAAAATCCAAATTGAAAAATGACAAAGCAGCATCTGGGATCATGGGCTAATTACTACAGTCTTAATTAAGTCTAATTGTTAATTAAAACATTTGGCCGAATTGCACTTAATTTAATTTCCCTTCTAATATTAAAGAAAAAAAGTCAAAAGTAACTTGGACCATAACAAAGCTACATCCATATAGGCATAAACATTAGTTAAAGCCTATAAATATTCTCCTTTATAATGTGCAATAGTATATTATGTATGTAAGAAAAGATTTCTTTATCTATTTCTATTCTCTCCTTTTTTCCTTTTTTTTGGTTCCATTGTTTTGTCTATTCTAACCAACCAAAACATAACTGAGATCTCGTAACTCATGAATGAGTTTTGATCAATTACATGCTCACAACACACTTATCTTATGTAAAAAAATAAATAAACTATTATTAGAATAAATAATGGTAATAATCGAACTCGATCTTTATTTTTTTGGTACACTTTGATACATATACTACGTCAATTGCGTAACCAAGTAAACACCACAAACACCATATGCTTCAGTAAATTTAGATGTATATGTTAGACAAAGTTGCTTGACTCAACATGTTACTTTCTGCTGCATGGCTTATATGTCGTTTTCTTGCAGCTTTCAGTTTTTAATTGATTGTGACAATATACAATGATTGATTCATTTTGATTGTCCAAAACTATACCTACTATTGTTTTGTTATATCAACTGGAATAACAGAATCACATGATCCCATGTGAAGTCAAGTTTTTGAAGGTTTAGACTGTGCTGGAGTTGTGTCATGGGATTTTTGATTTAATTATGCTGATGTATTCATAACAAGGTTTATACCAACAACCCTGCAGCCTAATGTCATCAAATCTCTTCATAATCGAAAGGGAGAGGTTAAGGGGACAAAATCAAACTTCTTCTAATGTGATTCTAATTACAGCTACAAACGATGACTGATCAAATAAGATTTTGAAACATGCAGCTTCTTGTTTTTCTATTTTCATGATCTTAATGATTAATTACGATGATGATTGGAATGGATTTTGTGTCTCTTTGTCGGGCTCCTCAATGGATTAACCAGTTGAATAATGGGTTAAGATAGCAACGCGGTGATATATTGCAGGACCTTGGGGGCCTCAATAATCATGTTCTTAAAGAAACAGGTTATGCAGCTAACCATTAATTATTGATTTTGGTCAATCTAAAAGTCCATTTCATTTCCTTGGATAACATCAATTATGTTACAGTTGAAAAAAGAAATTGAAATGGTTTTGTAGATTTTGTCCATTCACATAAATTTTCATTTACATTTGCAAGCCATTGTCTATATCATGCATGCACTAGCCGGAGATTGATATGTTCTTGCTTGCTACTTGGTAGAAGGTTTAACAGGCAAGATGTTTTCTTGCTTGCTGAAGCTAGTTTTCTGTTCAATTACTTCATTTCCATTCAATCACATAACCTCCTTCTTACTTGCATAAAACCTAACATCCTGCCCGTCACAAAAGTCAGTCTACCTGCCGTGAACAGGAATGCCATGATCAAGAAGAGTGTGTCATATGATCACCTCTGTCTCTGTGTGAAAAACACTATCAATTTAATCATTTGCAGGCATAGCATATATTCAGAGTTTTATTATTGGAATTCACTTTACCTTCTGTGAATGTTTCGTAAATTAAGTGAAAACAAAGAGCAGCTTCCTAAGAGAATGCCATATATGTTTCCTTCTATGGGGATTCTTTGAACCTAATACTATTTCTAGTGTTTTCTTTCATTCAATGTTATAGAATATGCCCTTTGTGTTCCTAAGAATATAGATATTGTAAGCAAACTGTAAGGTTAACTTAGGCCATCAACCACGGAGTCAAGCTGTAAGGTTAACTTTGGCTTGGCTTGTGTATTTGAAATTCCCTCATTCTAATTTCTAATAATCCAACTTCAGAAGCTCAATCTAACATATCAGCTTATCTATCAGATATAGTATATTTGCATGCATATGCTGCCTTCCCCTTATACATACACCATCTGAAAAGTCTATATTAAACAACCCATATTTTGTTATGAAATTACCCGATACTTTATATAATTTGTAATCCTAGTCTTGCAAAATTCTGTTTATATTTCTCTTCTCAGTTGATCGTAAAGGGGCCAACATCCTGTGATTTTAGGACACTTTATGAAAGTTAATCTTTTTCCATTGACTTCTTTTGCCATGCATGCTACTTCAAAAATAAAAAATAAAAAAAATCAGACGACACTACTCAATGAAAATTAAGTAGAAATATTGAAAGCATTTCTTCTTCAGCATCCTACTAAACATTTTTGTCAATCATTAGCTCTATTTCTTGTTATGGCAGAAAAAAAAACTTCTATTACAAATAAAATTTTGTGAGGATTGTAACTCCCCTCTACCTGCCCAATGTGCCCATTAATCTCTACTTGTCCAACATATAAATAAGAGTTTTGATAACTCCTTTTGTACATGATCGTTCATAGTTGGTCTAATTATGAACTTAAACAGAAATCCCCATGAATTGAATTCTGGTTTCCTAGCTAATTTGCTTATTGCTGTCTACAACTGAAAGAGCAAATCCCTACAGGAAAAAAGGCATAGGATATTTCTTGAACAGCAGCTATCCAAAAAACTTACTATGTACAGAGTAAATTATGTGAGGCCATCCTTGCAAGAAAATCAATGACATAACATCGATATCATTTTCTCATGCTTCTTCTTCTTCTTGCATGCTAAGTAACAATCCCACTCTTTTCAATGAAGATAGGGTCCATAATTATAAAAAAAAAATCATTTTCTCCCCCCAATAGTGCAATAACAATCTTTGGCTCAGATTATTAGACAATATGCTTCAATATTTGTCCCTCCTTTTCCAAAAACAATTATTAAAAAGAGCCAAGGAATATGGTGCAGGAACCCTTTTAATTAGAATGCCATGTTCATCAAATAGGAAACACATAGCTTTCTTCAATTGGATTCTATGGTATCCTTGTTTTAGGATTTTGCTTTTAATTATCTGAATTGACTAGTCAAACTTCTCCTACCAATGCTAAAAAATAAAAATGAATGCAACTGCAATAAAACATTTCGTATTAGACTCATCTACCACATGAAGCACTCAAACACCCCAATTGAAAATTGACAAAGCAGCATCTGGGATCATGGGGTAGTTGTTCTGTTGGCTTAATTGAGCTTAATTAAGTCTAATTGGTTAACATTTTCCCATATTCTAGTTTGCCTATTGGAAAAAAAGTCAAAAGTTTTAGACCATAACAAAGCTATTACATAGGCATCAAAACTAGTTAAAGCCTATAAATCTCCTTTAGAAGGTGGAATAGTATTATACTATGTAAGTAAGCTTTCTTTATCCATGTCATATCCTTTTCTTTTCTTGATGTGGTTCCCTTTTTTTTTGTCTATCCCAACAAATGGTAACCACCACAAAAACTATATGCAGCAGCACATTTAGACGTATATGTTAGATTAAGTTGCTTGACTGCACATGTTACTTTCTGCTACATGCCTTATATATTGTCTTGCAGCATTCAGCTTTAACTTTTATGATTATATACAATGATTGCTCAATTGATTCTCCAAACCTATACCTACCAATTGTTTTATTATATTAACTTGACTAACAGAATCACATGATAGCATGTGAGGTTATGGTTTGAAGGTTAAACTGTTGGAGCTATGTGTCAAGGGATTTTGATTTAATTATACTGATGTTTTTTTGCCTAACATGGTTTTTACCAACAACCCTGCAGCCTAATTCTATCAAATCCTTCATTATCGGAAGAGAGATGGTAAGGGAACAAAATCAAAGCCCTCTGCTAATCTCGAACATGATTTTGATTCCATTAGAAAAGATCCCTGGTTAATCAACTAAGATAATTGAATGTGTGAGACAAATCTTATCAGCATTTTCTGGTTTGTATAATTTGATGATCTTAATGATTTATAGAGCGATGATTGGAGCTGATTTTGTGTTTATTGTCGGACTCTGTAATGGATCTGATATGGATCCAAAATCTGCATTTTATTATTCAAAATACCATTGCTTTGCTATAGTAACTGGTGAATCTTGGAGGTCTCAGTAATCATGTTCTTAAAGAAAAGGAGTTATGGTGCTGACCATTAATTATTGAGTTTGGGCAATCTAACAATTCATTCCTCTTCCTTAGATTTCAATAATCATGTTAGTTGAAGGCGATAACATAATGCTATTACTAGCTGCTAGCAGAACATATTGTGTGGTTTCCTATAGACATTTATGTTATTTCACATACCTAGCTTCAACACAATGAATTAAGACTAATAATGCATGAAGAAAACTCTTTGTTTCCCTTTTGCTGTAAATTGTGAGTCATTGCCTATACACTGGTAGCAGGATATTCATGTTCTTAATTGCTTGGTACTTGCTATTATAATTTTAGTCTCTTCAACCAATAGCAGGCAAGATGTTTTCTTGCTTCCTAAAGTTGGTAGCTTTGATCAGTTACTTCATTTGCACATGGGTAACTTTCTTACTCATATAACCCCAACATCTTGCTTTGTACAAAGATCCACTTATTAGACCATCCATGAACCAAAAATGTTGGGCATACAGTTATAGTTTTTATGTGCCTATTTTTCGCTTAATGCAAAGTCCAGTCTACTTACGGTGAACCGGAAATTGAAAAGTTAATCAAGAATCCCATCACCTCATTCTCTGTAAAATTGTAAATTATTATTTCAATCTTCATCAAACATGTGAAAACAAAGGCCAGCTCCCTAAAAGCCTGCCATGTTTCCTTCCATGGGGATTCTTCGAACCGAGAACAGTATATGTCTAGAAATGTTCATTCATTGAACTTTGCAGCACCCTTTGTTTTCTCTGGTGCTTTTAAGATGAATTTTTTCCTTGAATTCATAGTGAATGTAAGTATCTGAAAGTGTTAAATTTGTGTTACATATATATACAGTTAGCCTAACATGGTTTGTGTACTTGAAAGTCCCTCATTCAATAATATATATGAAACTTCACCAGTTCAATGTAGTATCTCAGATTATATACAGGAACAGATGACTTTCCTGCTATAGCAACATCCTTCAAATAACACCTTCTGCAGAAGTTGATTATTTTTTCTGAGGCTTCTTTCCCTACAAAAAATAACACTTCTAAATGAAGGTGAAGTGGAAAAGATTGAAAAATAAGTCTTTCTCAGTGAGCAGTACCTCCAACATTTTAGCATGCTATGTTCATAAATTGGGGAACAATATACTGTAAAAATCTTTCTTCCATTGGTTTTTTATGGTATCTTTGTTTGGGTTTTGCTTATAACTAGTTACCAGTCAAACTTCCCATACCAAGTACCAATGCCTATATATAATTGCAAATGGATACAACTGGAATAACACGTTTAATTTCAAATAAGGCGCATCTTCCACTTTAAGTGCTCAAGCTGACTGAAGCAGCCAATTTTAAAAGGCTAAAATCTGAAAGCACCCCCTCCAGTTATAAGTCTTCAACCCCATACTATTCTGATGATTATATCACTTTGTAGGGTGGATCCGCTATAGTTTATAAAGTTTCTCTTATATAAATCGTTAGATAATAATAAATGATTAAAATTAAGATAACTCATTATGTTTTATAAAAATAAATAATTTTAGTCAATATTTTATTAAATAGATTTACTTTTTATAATTTTATTTCTTATTTTATATTTTTTTATTCATATAAAATAAAAAATAAAAACATGATTGAAAAGCTTGGAAAACCTAAATTTGTAATTAAATGGACCGAGCTCAGACAAACACAGACTGAGCTTAAGTCACTTATAAAGCTGAACTTTGACAAAATGATTTCAAGCTTGATTTGTTACCTCCTATACATATTTTATATTGTTAAATTATTCAATAATTAAGCATTATATTTAAATTTACAACGAGTCACACTTTATGTCATGCATTTGTGTATGAATTAAATGCATTAATTTAAGTTAGGATTTTCCAAACAAAAAGGCATGTGAAAATAGATGACCTACAATTTTGACAATAATAGAGCTTTTTGAAAGATTGTTCTGACTTTACGCTCACATACATGAGGAAGCTTCATATGAATGTTACCCATATCTTCCTTTTTGCGATTGAGGTAAAGCTGCCCTCATCCCAAACAAAAAAAAAAAAAACAGATTATGGGCTTCGGAGACATGTGGGAATGGACTATCAAGAAGAGCAATCTCAACTATAGGATTTAATGCACAAGCCCAAAAGTTATATGAAAAGTTATATGAAGAGGAGTAATTTCAACTATAACATTGTAATATTATGTTGCTACTAAATGTTATAAAGAATTAGTTAAGTAGTCTTATATTATAATATTATTTTAATACGATGTGTCAAACGAGTCTATGTAACACTCAAATCTCATCTAATATTAAAATTTGATTTCTCACTATGTTATAAAAAAAAAAAATTAATTATAATATTGGGTTTTAATTTTCATACACAAGTTTCATGAAAGAGTGGCCTTATTGGGATGATTATTTTACTTTTTTCCATAGCCTCGTAAAAATAATAATATCTAACTAGATAAAAGCACCCTTAATGACTCTTATTTTTTAACCCATTTGTTTTTTTATTTTTTATTCCTCTGTTTCGGAAACCCACTTGCTTTTTTACCCAACAACAATCTCTATCTATTTCTTATCAGTTCATTCCATGCAATTTTGATCAAACCTTTACGTCTTTTACCTGATATTGCTTAAAAATTTTGAACACCATAATAGTGAATTACTCATGCATTTTTGACGAGCCTGAAATTTGCAAAATTTGAGGAACAAAATCTATAAATCATAATCCTTCACATTCAACTTTTTCATTAACTGCCAGACGAGGAGCCATCCAAAAATACCTAACGTAAAAGAGTATTCACCAGGCATATTGTTGAAAAGGATAGAGAAATAGAAAGAGGGTCTAGAAGATAAATTCAGAAGCAAGTTACAGCCCGCTGTGAAGGTGTTGTAATATTAGCGAGGGGAAAACCTACACTTTCGAAGACGCTGAAATTTGCAGAACTTGACTATTATCTAAATTGCAGAAAATGAGAGGATGAGAGAAAGAGATTGATGCTGAATAAAAAGCAAATGCATGAGTTCCAGAATCGATGTAAAAAATGGGTTATAAAATAGGCAGTCAATAAGGTAATAATATTTATAATAAATTGCATTCTTCTACTTGTGGTTTGTGAAAATGACATTTAGCTCCAATAAAAATGGAAAAAGCTACACTCCACTGTGGTTTGTGAGATTTTGCTATTTATATACACATACATACAACGCCAATCATCAATGCCCTGCTAATGAAACTGGTTCTGCTTCTTCTTCTAGTTACCTGGTTCACTCTATAATTAATTAGCTTTGAGACCTTTTCTTAATTTGAGAGAGAGAGAGAGAGAGATAGAAT
Source organism: Quillaja saponaria (assembly GCA_029379385.1). Lineage (NCBI taxonomy): Eukaryota > Viridiplantae > Streptophyta > Magnoliopsida > Fabales > Quillajaceae > Quillaja > Quillaja saponaria. The sequence continues at coordinate 14,663,264 of CM055610.1, read as the reverse complement.
GAAGGGAGAAGATTGCAATGAATTACTCTCAAAATATGCATACAGAGGAGGGTTGGAGGACCATACTTAAAATGGGAAAGTAATGAATTACTCACAAATTGATTTTGGAATAAAGTCATGAAATGCAACTAAAAGTAACATTTGCATGAATACGTGGCAATCGTCACTCTTCATCCCATAGACTTTGCATCGTTTAAGTTGACATAACGAAAATATATTTGAGACATATCCATATGGGAACTTCAAATTTTTTTTATCCCTTCACACACCAATTTCTTATCTCCCTTATCCAAAGTATAAGTTATTTTCGATTTGTAAAATTTTCCATTCCGCTCAACCAATTCCAACTCCAGACGATTACATAACATCTTCATATCTTCTCGTGCTTTTGAATTGTTCTTGGTCTTTCCCTTAAAATTAAATGTATTGAAAATTGTATCACACGCATTCTTTTCTATGTACATGACGTTTAGGTTATGCCTCACAAGGTTTGTATACCAATATCACATGCAATTTCCTGAATATACTCTTTTTTGTCCAATTATGATCAATACACATTGTTTTTGGATTGAAAGACATAAACCAACTCAAAACTTGTTCAATGGATAACCTCGGTGGAGACATAAACCAACTCAAAACTTGTTCAATGGATAACCTCGGTGGAGACGTAGGTCTCTTTCAATAGTGCTTATTTTGAATTTGTTCAGTTCTCTTCGAAAGTGATGATTCTCAGCTAAGAATTGTTAATGACAATCAAACCAACTATGTTTTCTACCATTATGTAGTCTATATATATATATATATATATATATATATTTAAACAAATACGGCATGTCATTCTACCATGAGTACTCCACTCAGAAGCCATGCCATAGGATAGGAAGTCACTAATTGTTCACATTATGACAATTCTCATGGTAAAGTTTTGTCTAAGTAAATTATCATAAGTTACCTCATCGTTACTTCATAACTTTTTCAACTCCTCTATTAAATACCACAAATACACATCCAAATTCTTTCACGGGTGTTACAAGACCAGGCTAGAATATGCAATGTCAAGAACAAATTATGTCATTTCATGCACATTTCCAGTGGTAGATTATAAGGATTAATAAACACCGACCAACAATTTCAAAGAGACAAGAAGACTAAAAACAAAAAAGGAAAAGACACCATGTTGTTGGTTCTGGCTAAGAAGCACAACTGGACAGACTTTTCGTTGTGGCAACCTAACAAGACGGAGGTCTTCACGGTGGCATGATAATTGTTTTTTTTTTTTTTTTTTTTTTTTGACATGGGTTAGAGATATAGTAAAGATCAATAGAGTGCGAGAAAGAAGAAGATTACGCCTTTGTCTGATATAAGTTTAAAATATATACCTCTGCCACTGTAAACACAGGTACATTAAATGACAGACGCATATACATAATTATTTTTAAAAAATAAATTTTCTATTTGCTCTTGCACCGTAAACACAGATAAGCTCATAAAAATTGGCATTAAAATAAAACCAGTATATGTATTTGCAAAATAGTATCAACGTTTGTATTCAAATTTTTAATTTAGTATTAGCTTTTGTAGTTATGTAGACTCAAATAGAGAAATAGCAGATGCAAACAGTGGTTATCTGTGTCTATCGAAAGGCATTTGTAGATACAACAATTTCTTGTAGTTAGATTTGGTTAAATTGACATAAGCTAGTTAGAGCCTAGGTGGTTTATATGATTAGTTGGTTATGGCTCAAGCAATAGGTGTATGATGTGAGTTGATAGTACGTGTGGGTGGAGTTCCTTAGGGTTTGATTATAAATAAGTTATGTTCCCTCTTATCTCTGAATCAGTGTAAATTTGTCCCATTGGAAGTATAAGGATTTAATTTAGCATGCTTACTTAAGAATTCAATTGTTCTGCTGCTATGACTCAATCATGTATGCGGATATATATATAAACTGTGTTCTAAATTTATGTATGTAATCCTTTAATAATGTTACAATTTAATCATCTAAATAGGGCACACTATTTCTGTAATAGTACATTAAAAAGTATTTACTCAAAACAAAAATGAATCTACTTCAACAGAAAACACATAAAAGGAATAAGAACACACACAGATACAAGACAATGGGGTCGCAAAATTGCGAAGATAAGATAATGAGGTCATGAGATAGGAAGAGAGTAAAAGAAACTACTAAAAGAGTCATTGAGACACAACGACTTCAAATCAATAAGCATTATGTACTCAATGGAGTACTAAATCCACTACAACACAATACTACAACAGAAATTAATCATTTTGCAATACAAAGATAATGAAGTAGAGAATGACTTCTTGCGTATTATATAGTGATTAGTGAGGGAGATAAAGTTTAAACCAAATGATTAACTTTTTTCCTATTTTACTCTGTAACATCTACTCCATTATCTTCTGTTTTTTTCCCCAATTAACATTCAAGAATGAAGGACTACACTATATGCACCAGGATCAAGAAGCATAACCTCTTTTTTCTTCCTTTTTTTTTTTTTCCAATAGGCCAAGAGAAAAAGAGAAAGTAAATTCTTCTTACTAATTCCATTTCTGAAGAATGGGCAAAATCAATCGTTCACAAAACTATGCACAGATACCTTTAATCATATTATATTCTCTCTGTCTTAATTTACAGTAATAAAACACATTATCTCTCTCCCTAGCTGATCATACAACCTCTCTCTCTGTTTCTCTAAAATTAATGAAAAAGGCAGCACAAATTGCCTCCAACAAAGTATGCACAACTATCGACTTAGACATTAAAACAAATATAGAAAATGCAATCCAATTTGTTACAGATAGACCAACCAAACCCTTCAACCATGGAAAACAGAAAACAAAAAGTAATACCACAAAAAGAGATAAAAATATATCATACAGATTCAACCCACCATTTATTCTATCAATTACATCATGTAAAATCAATTTGCATTGCGGAAATTATTTATCTAAGACTAAATTAACAAAAAACAGTGAAGAACAACAAAAAAAATAGTAGGTTAAGTTTCGGATGAAATAACAAATCAAAAATAACAAATCATACATGGCCTAGAATTCAAAAGAACACATCTCTCTGTTCCACATCTCATCTAGGTGTCAAAAAATTCATAAAAAACATAACACCACAAACCAAAATCTTAAATTTTGATATGCATTCTACCACCATCCCAAAATCAACTTACAAAGAGCATTAAAAAAAAAAAAAAAGACTTACAGGATCAGACCTGCGACCACGACCCTGGATCATCATCCAACTTGACCTAGACTGCAGATTAATATAATCTCCACCGATGAACATGTAGTGTACTGGAATTCAAACCAAAACTCAAGATTGCTGGGTTTGAAAGAGAAATCAAACGTAAAGAGAGAGAGGGGGGGACAAAATCGCAAGTGAGGAAGAAGAAATAGATAAATTAGGTTATAAAATTAGGAAAAATCATTAGTGACAGCAGGCGACGTTGCTAATACTTAATAAGTTATTACAGATATAACTAACCAAAAAAAATTTACTGAGAGAGCAACCATGTCACTCACAATAAGCACGTTGTCACACATAATTTCTTGTATGTTGGTGCAAAATCAATTTATTATCAGCAACAATAATAAACTTATAAGTGCAAAGAATAAATTTTTTTCTTTACATTCATGACAATGTTTTTATTATCGTTAAGGAGAAAATATTATTGCTGATAGTGGTTATCAGCTACAATGTTATCACAATGTTTTACTATTGCTGATATTAACCTTTATTGTAGTGTTTAATGCCTCATGACGAACAAGAGGCGCACATATTTATAGGCACACGTAATTGGTGTCAATCTCCATTCTCATTTCTTAGAAGTAAAAGCCCGAAACTTTTCTCCTCCATTGATGGGATGTGATATTGACTACCTCAATATTCTTCTATATATAATTCAGCTCAGCTACCTCGGCTACCTCAGCACATGCATGATCAGTACGATAAGATTGAAGTAACACGTAATCTATAGATATAGAAAACCAAAGCGATTAGAAATAACGAAACAAAAGAAAATAAGTTAAAATATACATAATACGGCCTTTGATCTAATTTACATTAAGAGATTCAACAGTATTTTATACATAGTAGAGTATCAACTAGTACTTGTTAGCTGAAATTACTGAAAGAAAACTAAAACATAGATACGGGTGATATTGTAATAAGGCGATGACATTTTTAAATTTTGTGAAATTCTTACAAAATGGATGTTGTAGATTTGTTGATTTTTTTTTTAATTTTTCACGAGTAACTCTATATCTTTTGAATAAGAGTTTAATCTCGTTTAAGAGAGTGTAAATTTAATCTTATTCGAAATTTGTAGTTATTTTTTTTCACAAGTATTGTTTTACGGACTCAAATCTCTAATATTGTAGAGTTTTTCAACTGTTAAGTTCAACTATGTCTTATCACTTAAACTATATTTTATAAGTATGAATTTATTTATTTAATAAATAATTTTAAAAAGTTTTTAATGGTTAAAATTCAGAAAAAAAAATATATTATGAAATGTTACAATGGGAGAAGTTGAACGCATCAGTTTGTCTTTTACTCCCCCTGTCTTTCTCAGTGTGACGACAATTTAAGCTTTAGATTGACGTGAGAGACCCCTTTTGGCATGTGAAGAGCTAGACGACAAATCTAGCATAACCCTGTTTCAATTTTTTTTGTTTTTTCATAAAAATAATCTGCAAAAGCTAAAAATTGTGATTTAAAAAGGCAATGAGTGATTTACGCGTTGATTTAACCGTTAAATTTATTAGTATTATATGTTAAGGACTCGAATCGAATCTTATCTTCATTTTACAAAAAATTGAGAGATCTACTTCATATCTTATATCTCATAAGCCTAAAATAAGGGATTGGACTTTTTCATGTTAATTCCATCATATCTTTGAAGATTTTCTGTCCAATAAATTCGTTTATCAATTCTTTAGAATAAGATGATCTAAGATTATTTTTTTCTTCTCATTTTGTATAACTTGATTAAATAAAATTATAGTTTTTATTAGGAATACATAATTATAACTCTTTTATATTATCGACAGTGTATAAATTTTCATGAATCAAATTATTAGTGTAATAAAATCTATAAATTATTAAGATGAGGAAGTATTATGTGTCATTAATATTAACTATTATTAATAATAATTTTTGTAACTACTATCAACTTAAAAGAATTGTAATTTTACTAAAAAAGTAACAATAATAAATTGATGGAATTAATAAAGTAAGAGATTTGTAGGAAGCAAAAGTTGGTACGAGGAAGATGATATCGATGATGTCCAGCATGGGCAAATTAACTGGTTCCACTTCTCCGTGTTCAACGCTTGTTGTCTCTCTCCCTCTCTCTTTTGAAACACTTTCCGTACAATTACAGTCACATCAATGTCATATTGTCACCATCATCAAACATTCTGTATACAAATATTCATCTGTCAATATATCCTGAGGACACATAACTGCACCCTTCACAGTTTGGAGTTTGGACTAACACATGCATGTAGTACCTCTTGCCTTCTCAATGAATCTCCTTTTCTTTGAGAAAAAAAGTGAGATCCAAAGCCATACTTGCAAACCTATTTCTGCTTGGTAATTAATTATGATGATAAAATTGAATTTAGGAGATGCTTTTCAAACTAATTGCAATATATAGAATGATCAACGGTATGACTTAAATATTTAAATTTAAGTTTTTAAATGAAATAATTAATATCAGTAAATAATATAGAAATATTTATCTAGGTCACGATAATAAATTAGTGAACTAAAAAAATCAAAAGTCATTCTTAAAATTTAAACTTAATTAATAACATAACAAAATATAATACAACATATTATTTTATTGTTGATTTAACATATATTTAATTAGGTTTTAGTGCGCAAGTTGCTTCTGTTTGTTTAAGTACTAAGATTCTAGGAAAGAAGTATAAATTAAAGATAAAGAGATTCGCTTAAGATCTTGATTTTATTCCACTAAATTATCATCAAGATTTAGTGGCCTTAGCCTTTTTTCAAAAGTTAATCAATTGCTTTAATTTGTATTGTACAAAAGATAAGATAGGTTTATATTACTTGTTGAAACATCATTTGGACTTAATGATCATAGCTCGAGGAGTCACTCATTGCTATTATAGTTGCGTATGCAAGTACTATGATTCTTTGTCAAAATTATATACAATTTAGATAAAGAGATTCCCTCAAGATTTTTATATAATTCTACTAAACTATGATGAACGTACACTGTTTACCTTAATTAATTAGCCTTTTCCTAAGTTAATCAATTAGGTTTTACTATGTAACTAAGAAGGTTAATTATGCAAATAATAAGTCATAGATATTTATGCAACCATTTTTTTTAAAGAGTAATTTGATAAAATTGAAAATTTTAAGAGTGGAAGACTTATGGAAATAATCAATTAGCTAGTCATGATTATTAGTGTTAAAAAAATATTAATTGAAATTGAACTTGTTCAAATAAAATTAGTGGTAGGTAGTTTATTAGGAATCGGAATTTACATAATCAAGAGAAGAGAAGAAGATAGCTATCTCTCACCAATCCAATAAGTTTTCTAATTGAAAATCATATAACAATAAGTAAGCATATGATAAAGAAATCACCAAGACAATATTCATCCAAAAAAAAAAAAAAACTACATGACATGGATATATATGAGCAGAGATTGGCTTGAGTAACCTAATTGAGCAAGAGAAAAAAAGAAAAGAAACAACCATTTAAAGCCATTTAAATTGATGAAATAACCTCTAGAAGTAAGAAAAAAGCCATTTAAAGCCAAATCCAATCAAAGACTACCCCTTAAAAAGAATCCAAAAGAGGAAATAGAAGGATCAAAACCAATGAACCTTAAACCCGGGGGACTGGTGCACTAGCTATAGCTAGCTAGCTAGGCTAGGCTAGCTTATGAGGTCAATTAAGGGTCAGGGACTCAGGCGTCAGGGTCCTGTCAATCTTGAGCCCCCACTTAATTGAAAAAACGCTTGTAGAGGACGCAAAGCAACAAATAAATTAGATACTCCAATATTTAAACACACAATATTGTACATATATGGAAGTAAGAAAAAGTCACCATTTGCATTTCAGATTTTTCAAAAGTCTTATACTAAATTCTATTTCCAATTTTTTAAAAATAAATCTTTTTATCCATAACAATTTATATAGTATCATAATTCTCACATTAGTTTTTCTTGTAAAACTTATACCATTTTAATTTATTGTGGATTAGATTAATTTAAACTTTAAATTTTTATTTTTATTTTTAATTAGAATTTATTATTATAAACTTGAATAATAATATTTTCCACTTATAATATATTAAAAAATAATAACTTTTCACTATTGAAGTTGTATTTTACATAAATATACTTTTAATTATGGTTATATTCCATTCAAATTTAAGATAAAATATATTTTTATATATAAAAAAAAAAGAGTTAAACTCTTCTACTTGTATTTTTAAAATAATTATACATTCCAAAACTAAACTTTAATGAGCTTATTAACTAAAGGGTAAAATTAGTAATTAAATATATTTTTAGGTAAAAGAACTTATTTTAAAAAATAATGCTTATTCATCATATAAACTTATTATTGGGCTTTTTTAGAATCTGGAATATAAAATAGGACTTTTTCGTACTTTTCCCTATATATATTTTGTTTGTTTACATATCTTGAGCAAGACTGGGTCAGAGAGTTTTTAAGTTTTTGGAAAATTTGGTACCTAGAATTACGATGGATAGCTGTTGAGGCCCTCTCACTCTCTATCTCTCTCTCACTCTCTATATATACGCTTCATTTCTCAGTTCTTCTTCAACCTTTTTTCATTTCCTTTCTGATTCTGGAGTCCCTCTATATATATATTTGCTATACTTTACTTTTGCTTTATGGGATGTTTAGGGTTAGGGTTTTTAGGAATGTTCAACTCTATCATCATCATAACCTATATATATTCCTTTTCATTTTCAATTTTTCTGTTTTGCATGGGATATTGATGATGAAGATGATCATGTGAAGGTGAAAATTAGGAAAAACAGTCATTTTTTGTGGGTGCAGCATCATTAAGATTCACAAGCTCTAGGGGGATTTAATTTGTTTGGATCTTGGAGTTTGTGGTCCCTAACTAATATATTAAATTGCTTCAATTCATCCAAATAACCCTTTGGATGTATGGGAATCTTGATGATGCTGCAGCTGCAATAAATGACTACATATACTGCTTCTTCAAGATTTGGACAATCATTCTAGCTTGGAAGGAACTAAAAGAAACAGGTGAACTTATTATTTTTCTAGCTAATTAAATTATTTTTTTCTTTCTGTCTGTGTCAAATGGACACCAAGTCCTGTTATTCATGAGATTTAAAGTTCAGACTCTACATGTGGTTTATTCCCCTCTCCCACACACCCCGGAAAAAAAATTAATAATAATTCTTTCTTAGTTTCATATATTTTTCTTGAAAAAAAAAAATGGATTTTACGGTAAACAACACAACCCTTCAAATTTCAAAATGCTGCTTAGTTCGTTTTTCTTTTTCTTTATAAGTTGTGCCTTACTTGAATAATTGGTTCACCCTTGATATTGTGAAAAACTTAAGGTTAATGAGCTTTTACCTTGTTTAAGTTAGGCAATGATGTCTGATGCATATATGAGTGTTATTTAGAGGATTTCCTTTTTAATTTGAGAGGTATTGGATTTGGGTTGTTTCAGATCTATCTTTCACAAAAGGCTATTTGTACTACAAAATCCCTGCTGGAGTTAGCAAGTATATATGTCTGTATTTTGGTCGAACTCTTGTGTACTACCAGAAATCATAAATCTGATCTGAATGCTTTTAATTTTATGGATATATATTGGGAGTTATTGACTCACATTTTTACTCAAAGGGTTTTATTTGAATCAATGATCAGCTTTTTACTGCTTTCGATGAAGTGTTTGGTGCACATAAACATATACACTAGCTAGTTGCACATTCATTCAGTTTTTACATATATTGGTTTTTTTTTTTTTTGGTATACATGAACAAACCATGAATACCATCTTAATATTCATTATATATTTTTCCATTACATTCAAATGAAATTTAAAAGTATAAATACTAATAAGTTTTATTATTTGAGGTATCAGTAAAAATTATTATAATATTATTATATACCGATCATCAATCAAATATTAATTTTACTAATAATAATATTTATTTGGTGGATTCCTATGTTCTAAAATAAGCGGTTTCTTTCTCGGTGGTTGTGGTGGACACGCCACAGCCACCGGTATTTGACATCCTCTGTCCACCGATGTCCGGCAACCTTTTTCCACATCCATTAAGAAACAAAAACAAAGTGAAGCTTCATATGCAAGACTTTCTCAACGTTGTTGTTGGCTTGTTGCAATAAATAGTTATAGCAAGTGCTGGCTTGTTCCCGGAACTTATCCAAACTTGTGGTGTACGCAACTAGAGAGAATGACGTGGAGTCCACGTGGCTTAAGATTCTTCGTTGGTTTTTGTAAAGTGGGGTGAGGCATGGATGGTGCGAGAAGTTTCAAGGGCTTTTTTGTATTTTGAATCTGGCCCACTTATTTATTTTCTTTGGTTTTGGACGGGTCGGGTTATGGGTTTGGTTGAGGTGTCCATGTGTAAAGTGGGCCGCCTTTCAACAGAGCTGTTACAAAGATGGGCTAGAGCAGTTAGAATTGGGCTTAAAGGTTAAAATAAGAGTGGGCTGGAGACGGTAGCAAACGGCCCAGGATCAAATAAAGAAAGTGTGAAAGTGCATGTGAGAATGATGTGAAAACAACATTTAATTTTCATTTAAAAAATCACCTTCTATTTTCTTGATAACTAATCAGACACATGACATAAAAGAATCATCACTAGACTGCATAAGGAATTTCAGTGTTTTTTTGGTTAGTTTTTTCTTTAATTAGTTTAGTGTAAATTTTTTTCTTTATGAAAACTCTCGAGTTTTATAGATCAACAAGAATCAAACTTTTCTCTTTGTTAGAAGTCTCCTCCAACTAGGTTATCGTTATGATAATACATGTTTAGCAATGTTTTTAAAACTCGGACCGTGAGCCAAGTGCTATTCGGGGCCAAATTAGGCCAAAAATCTAAAATACGGGAATAACTTTGAATTGACTCGAACAACCTGGGCATAATTTCAAGACTTGGCCCATATTAAAAAACAAATTAAATAAAAGTTAGAATATTTTTATTTCCCTTTTAGTTTTCACTTATACTTTTCTTATTTATTGTTTTTATTTCTTATTTCACATTAATATGGGTTGACCCGGTGACCTGAGACTCGGGCACTTGTTCGGGTCAACCCCTGGATCAGGTTTCAAAACACTTCTTTTTAGATTTTATCATTTGAATAAATAAAAAATGTGACATTATTTTTCATATGTATTTTCACAACTTAATTCATGGATGATATTAATGCAATAAACACAAATATTTGCAAATTAAAAGTTTGTGGCACATATGAGAATATAATTAGTGCAAATATTATAGAAAGTTTAGTGAATTTATTCCATTAAAACAATGTTAATATATATGAGGGGTGTTGTGAGAAAAAGAATACTAGGGAAGGGGTGTGATAGCAATTTAGTTTAAAATTGGGCGAAACAGATATGATTTTCTCAAATTGGTTCAACCATTTGCAGTCCTATTTCCAAATCGGGTAAACCCTAATTTAAAGTCCTTTTAGTATGTTTGATTATGTGTTTTTGGTTCTGCGACATATATGTAGAATTAAATTGATGGCGATTCTTGTTCATTTGGGTGAATTAAATGAGATTTTTTTTAAAAATTGCAAAATGTCTCTATGTGAGAAACAATGTTCAGTTGGATTACTGGTTATTTCACACATTCTACTATGAAGAATCCAACTAGAAAAATTAGGAAGAAGCAAAAAATTATGTAAAAATATTGGTAACTTACCAGTGACTTCAGACAATCCAAATTTTAGAAGCTTTTTTCAGAACAAATAAAATGAGTAACTGATTTTCTCCATTCTGAATCCCTGTGCTATACTGTTAAGTTAGTAGTTGTTTTAAGGTTCCTATTCCTAGTTGTAAAACTATGAAACTTGAACAATAAAGAGGGGCGTTGGTTTGGATTTGTCGCAGGTTTGCAATGACTATCTTTCTCCTCTCTCTCTCCCCCAGTAAAAATTGGATATTACGCTTCTTCAAATTTGAAACAGGGCAATGTAGATGTGGGGTATGCACATAATTTATGGCACTATCAAGCACTATCACCCCCCTAATACCTAATTTTAGTTTGCTAGTAAAACTTGTGAGTTGTGAAATTGATGGTGTTGGTACGTAGCACTTAATGAGCTGCTTGATTGAAGATTACTTTATCTTTTAGCATTTTTAGGATCACATTAATTTGGGTTCCATTTCTTGATTCTTGGTTTGAGGACAGAGCAGATTGATCATCCTGTCCTGATCACATAATGTGTTCGCAACCCATTCAGTCTCGTAGTAAAATGGCAGAACTTCTTTTTGAAACTTATGGAGTTCCATCAGTAGGTATGTAAATTGTATCAACCCTACAGAAAAATTATCTTGTTTTTTTTACCTGACATCCCTGATGAGATGCTGACCCCAGAGCAGGTGTGTTTTTATACCAAACAGCTGCTTCAGCAAATTGAGTTTTTGATTTATTTTCCTTCTAAAAGCATGTGTAAATTTTTTACTGAGAACGCATCTTTCTTTTTTATTTCATTACATGGGACTTCTTGTCCTTCTTGTGTTTCTTTCGCTCTTAGTAAATTTCAATTTCTTTCAAACAATAAAAATATCAGTCAAAAGACGTGTACATATATTGCCAAACTATCCAAATCCCCCCTTGTATATTCTTCTGCATATCAGTACGAGGTTGAGTGGTTGACATACATTTTTGGTTGTGGTCTGTCTGTGGCTCATAGAATAGAAGAAACAGTTATCTCTCAAGTCCATGTATGAAGGTCGGCAGCAATCAAAACGGAAATGCTATGAAGTGGATTTAGATCTTGGTTCTTTTTTTAATAAAGGCAATGTGTAGGAAGGGGCAATCCCCACAGTGAAAAGTAAGGGAAGCAAAGGGGGGGGGGGGGGGGGGGGGGTGAGAATCATTCCAATTTGTTTAAAGAAAGGGTTATTCAATTAATTTAATTGGTCTCCAACTAGATAAGGGACGTCATCAATCTGGATTAAACATAATACAAAATACTTGTTTTCTCAAAGCGTGACTTCTACAATATAACCTTGAATTATTTGTAGTACTTTTGGAAGATATTAGGAAAAATGGATCTTTGCTGCTTATGCTTGTGTTTATTAGTTTGCCTTTTATTGTTATTGTAGAGAGAACCCAATGCTTTATTTGGAACAATTGCGCATTAGATACTTACGACTGGTGTAACTTCTCTTTGCCCTGGTATGAGTGAACGCTTGGAAGTTGAATTACGGATGATAAGGCCATGTGGATCACCTTTTATTAGTTAAGAGCGTTCGGTCCAGTTTTTGATGCATGGCGTGGAGTTGCTGCTTATGCTTCAGCGTCACAGTTCCAAACACTGACTTCCAGTAAGATGGATTATGATGAGAAGGATGAAGATTGGCTTCGGAGATATCAATTGCGATATACATTGTAGTTTAGCTGGTTAGACATCATTGTCGCTAGAGACGAAAGCTCAACTTGAATTCGATTTGATAATTATTTGATTTGTACTATATTCGAAGCAAATCGAGCTAAGCTAGAATTTAATTATAATATTGTTTATAATTTCGAGACAAGTATCGGAACACAGATACTCAGGCTCAAAAGCTCAACAATTGTTAATTTATTTGAATTATATGTTGCACATATTAAATATTAAAATGAAATTGTTGAATATTAAACTAGGGTTTTTTTTGGGGAGTTTGAATGATAGGATTAAGATTTTTTTTTATGTGTTTTAGATTATGAATTTAGTATGTCTAATTTGTTATGAATTTAGATATTGATGACAAGAATTTGTCAGTATTCTGATTTATTTTTATTTTGTTATTGTATTTACATATTTTTTATATTTCTTACCGAGTACTCGAGTACAAAATGAAGCTACTTTTCTAGCTCAAACTCAAGTTTTTTATTCGAGCCAAGCTTGAGTATTCCAATGCTCTCTACTCGGATCATTTTTATCCCTAGACATTATTGTATATTTATTGATTTACTCATCAGATAAATCTCCATGTAGACTGTGTCTAGAATTGGTGCCTTTTGCCATTGTCGCTGAAGATGGTAGTGAAACATTGATGAATGCTTAGTGTTTTCCCCGTGACAATCTAATCAAGTTATCTGTTTATATAACGTTTATTTTACTTATTTCATTAGCTGCTTGACTCATGTCTACACAAATCCATGATAGAAATTTAAGCAACAGCTACTTTGGTAAATAAACCAAAAACATACAATTTTAGCAAAAAAAAAATAATAACAAAAACAGCCAGGTTGATCGATCCATCATCCATGATGTAATTTGACCGTTAGAACATTGTATAAAAAAATATATGAATAGTCAGCAATCAAGTTTCTTTCCTTTTCAGGTTCCAATTCCCACATACCGCGCCTATAAACCCAAAAGTAATTTGACCGTTGTAATTCTTCCTCCTCTTCACAAAAAAAAACCCTTGGAGAAAAAAAAGTCTCTCTTTGTCTGCAGAGAGAGTCCTTTACCTTCTTTCTCTGCTCAATTCTACAGAAACCCATAGAACTCAAGGATAGCTAAAAGATTAAAGAAAACCCAGAAATGGAGTCACCTCAGACAAAGAAATCTGGGCTTAATCTCCCAGTTGGAATGTCCGAAACCGTTTTTGCGCCTTGACAACTTTTCGGGTTCATTCCGTGCCATATCGAACTTGTCTTCTCCTTCGAAATCGTCAAGCTGTAGTGACAGATTCATACCTTGCAGATCGTCATCCAGGCTTCACACATTTGGGTTGATTGAGAAGGCGTCGCCGGTTAAAGAAGGCGGAAATGAGGCGTATTCCAGGTTGTTGAAATCTGAGCTTTTCGGGTCTGATTTTGGTTCTTTTTCTCCTGCAGGTCAAGGGTCACCAATAAGTCCTAGCAAGAACATGTTGCGGTTCAAAACAGATCACTCCGGCCCGAGCTCGCCGTTTTCGCCTTCGATTTTACGCCAGGATAGTGGCTTTTCTTCAGAGAGTTCCACGCCTCCGAAGCCACCTCGGAATGTACCCAAGACACCCCATAAGGTAAAGCTCTGCTCTTTTTACTTGTCTATCAGCAACTATGATTTTTCCATTTTCCTCTCAAGGCCTGTTTGCATAATTTGGGGTTCTGTTAATTCAAAAAATGACCGTTAAAGCAAGTGACTGTCAGGTTCAATTTATCAATCTGGTTGGTTTTTGTTTCATAAACGATTAGGATTAAGGAACTTGCTCAATTTCAGCTGAGATAGCAATAATAGGACTGAAATCAAGCTTAGAGAGGATAATGAAATTATTCTTTTTGGAACTCTTGGGCAATGAAACCCATCACTTGCAACCTGCGCTTGACCAAGCTACCTGATCTTGCAGGTTCTGGATGCCCCATCACTGCAAGATGACTTTTACTTGAACCTGGTGGACTGGTCCTCACAAAATGTCCTTGCTGTTGGGCTGGGTACCTGTGTTTATCTGTGGAGTGCATCAAACAGTAAAGTAAGTCATCATTAACTACATTTTTAAGTTTTCACAAGAAATAGATATGTTTAAGCTTTTGAAATTTGTTCTCGTGTTTTCAGGTGACAAAGTTGTGTGACTTGGGACCTCATGATGGTGTCTGTTCTATCCAATGGACCCGAGAGGGTTCCTATATATCCGTTGGTACAAGCCTTGGTCAAGTTCAGGTAGCTTGTTAACTTACCTTATCTTAGTTATGGTGTTTATGTTCTTCATTGAGAATTAACAAGCATTTTCCTTATGTTATAGGTTTGGGATGGAACCCAGTGCAAGAGGGTGCGAACAATGGGTGGGCATCAAACAAGAACAGGTGTCTTGGCATGGAATTCTCGCATATTAGCATCAGGAAGCAGGGATCGGAACATACTTCAACATGACCTACGGGTTTCAAGTGACTTCATTGGCAAGCTTGTCGGCCACAAGTCTGAGGTGAAGCCTTCTTTTTAAATATATATATATTGGTTGGTAGAGGAAAAGTAGGGACTGAGAGCTGAGTCGATTTATATGTGTTAACAGAGGTATATGTTCTGCTTATCAAAGATAATGACAGCAATCTTAAATCTTGTATTTTCCAGGTATGCGGGTTGAAATGGTCCAATGATGACAGGGAACTTGCATCTGGTGGAAATGATAATCAGGTATACTTCCTTCTTTTCCCTTCCCTTTAGAGAGATAGATGGAGAGGAAGAGGAAAAGAATTTTTGCCTCCACATATCTTGTTTACCTGCATTGCCATCTTATTAATTAAGTGGCTTATCTTCATGAACAGCTCTTGGTCTGGAATCAGCATGCTCAGCAACCTGCTTTGAGACTGACTGAGCATACTGCTGCTGTTAAGGCCATTGCTTGGTCACCCCACCAGAATAGCCTCCTTGCATCCGGAGGTGGAACTGCTGATAGGTGCATCCGCTTCTGGAACACCACAAATGGTCACCAATTGAACTCTGTTGACACTGGGAGTCAGGTTTGTTTGAAGTATCTTTATCCACGGTGACTTAGTTAAAGTTCACATCAAGGAAACATCTTAGTTAAAATAATCTGCTTAAACTGCAGGTTTGTAATCTTGCATGGAGCAAGAATGTGAATGAGATAGTGAGCACTCATGGGTATTCCCAGAATCAGATTATGGTGTGGAAGTATCCTTCAATGACAAAGGTACTTCCGTCCCAAAATAAACCTTCAGCGTTTCAGAAGAAACAAAGAACTTGTGATTATGTGGTTTTTTTTTTTTTGTGATGCAAACAGTCATCTCACTTTCTGGATTACTTTATTAGGTTGCAACTCTAACTGGCCATGGTATGCGAGTACTTTACCTGGCAATGTCCCCTGATGGTCAGGTACTGTGTAGTCTCCTTCATGTTTTATCATACTGATTTTGCACACAGCATTGACCAGCAAATGTCTAACCTACAAAAATCCTCTTGCAGACAATAGTTACTGGTGCTGGGGACGAGACTCTTCGGTTTTGGAATGTCTTCCCGTCAACGAAAGCACCTAAGCACGTAATAATCACAATTGCAATCATAAAAATGTTCTTCCTATTTTAGCTAGATAACCGGGGCTACTCTGATTTGCATCTTTCTTATTTGCCACTATTTCTTGTGTTTCCAGGCACCAGTAAAGGATACAGGCCTTTGGTCACTGGGGCGTACCCACATTCGATGACACAAACTAAGAAAGGGAATGAAGATTCTCTATTTATTTCTCCTCCTGTCCTGAAAATCTTTGTAAATTGTTATGTTGTAACATATATCCCACGGACATGCTGGAACACTCGCATGAAATTCTATGTATTTCTCCCTTTCTCCTGAAAATTTACCAATGTAAAGTTTTGAATTGTGTAAAGCTTTTTCGAATATATAACACTTATAGCTCTGTTATATTCATGGTTATATCTTCTTACTTATGATTCCCGATATTTATTTTCTTTTTCTTTCTTTCTTTTTTTTCAATAAAAGGTCTTCATTTTAAAGTGCTTCCAATGACAGATACTTGAGTTCAGCATGAACTCTTTCCAATATCATTCATTGAATGAAATTTGGGGTCAACGAGATCAAGGGGTGCCTCAGCAGTCAGTCAGTACAGCAGCAAGTCACTAAGATATGTTGCTCACAATCATATGTTCGTTTCAGCTGATACCTAGTTAGAACAGTTGTCATCGCAACCTTACAGAACATACGTTCAATGCATAGAAATTCAACTTTTTATGTGGCACTTTTAAAACTACCATGTGTGACATAATGAAATAGGATTTCAGTTGTTACACGTAATCTTTTTGAAACTGTTACGTGTCGATATTATATAGTCATAAATTATATGTTCATTTTTCTAACAAATTTTGATTTAGTTAAATTAGTTTAGAACTTTAGATATTATTATGGTCATTATTTGTAATAGTGATCATAAAATCTCGAATAGATTGAAAGGAAAATTTATAGGTTGACAGTGAGACCAGCTATGTTGTATGGTACCGAATGTTGGATAGTTAAGAAGAAATATTCGCATAAGATGGGAGTAGCCAAAATAAAAATGTTGAGATGGATGACATTAGGGATGTCAACGAGCTCGGCTCGGCTCGTTAAGGGCTCGTGATGAAAATTCTAAAAATATTTTGTAGGCAAAGAGAGTTGAACCCAAGTCCTCTTAGTGAATATTTGTGCAGATTACCACTAAACCAAGTAACAATTTGTGTTAGTTTTGTTGTATATAAATATATTTATTATAAATGTATATATAAATAAATAAAAAATATTTAAATAATATTAAACGAGCTAGCTCACGAGCTCGCGAGCCGAGCTTTGGAAAGATTGAGCTCGGCTCGTTTTACTAAACGAGCTTAAAATAAAGCTCAAGATCGGCTCGTTTTTTAAACGAGCCGAGCTTGATCTGAGCTCTTAACGAGTAGCTCACGATCTGTTCATGAGTTAGCTCGGCTCATTGCCACTCCTAATGACAGACATACAAGAAATGATAGAATAAAGAATAAGGATAATTCGTAAGAAGGTGGAAGTGGCACCTATTGAGGAGAAAATAAGGGAGAACCGCCTACGTTAGTTTGGACATATCCAACGTCGGCCAATGGACACAGTAGTTAAGCAAGGTGACTTGGTTCAGGTGCCAACAGGGTAAGGGGAGGCTAAAACTTAGATAGTCATCAAGAAAGATATGATTGTGCTAGGATTAATGAAAATGTTGTCTTGGATCGTTGCGAATGAAGGAAAATAATTCATATAACAGATCCCAACTAATTTGGGATTTTAAAATTTAGTTTAGTTAAGTTGAGTATTATTTGTAGTAGTGATCATTAGATAAGGTTTTTAGAAAAAAAATAAAAAAACAACCATTTAATCATAACACCAAAATCTCCTTAAATTAAGGGAGCAAAAAATGTTGATGTGGCAAACTTGTGGGAGCTTACACCATGTACTACATTTTATTTTATTTTATTATAATGTTATAGGTTTATATATATATATATATATATGATTATATATGTCTAATGATTTGTATGTATATAGTGGATAGGTTTTGTTTATGTAAATTTTTTATTTTTTATTTTTTATGAGTATCTTCATATTTTTTAGGTGTAAGCCCAATCTCGTTCAGGATTTGTGGATATCCCGATCTATAAATATTTTCTTACAAGCTCGAATATTTGACATTGTAGAGGCCGCTTAATCGCTAAGTTCAAACAACATTTTCACTTAAACCACACCTTATTGGATATGTAAATATTTAATTGCAAATATCATAAATATATATATGTATGATTATGTCTAATGATTTTTATATACGTAGCATACAAGCTTTGTTTATGCAAATATTTAATTGCAACTCATCAATAATTAAAGTGATTTATTTATTAGTACACACTCTAACATAAATCGTCATTATATAAGTTGATTTATGTGTAAATAAACATTTTGTTTCCAAATCGTCAGTATCTTTGTCGACTTACAATTACATATATCAATATAAATTATTAAAACTTACATTGATTTATATATTAGACTACACTCAACCTATTTATTTATAAGCAAATAAAAATATCATAGGTTACACTTTATATTTTTCTTGTTTTAGTTAGTTTAAATAAAAAACAAAAATACCTAACAAAACTTTGAGAGATTAGTCTCATAACAATGCCTATGAAAAAAACTAGTAATATACAAAAAAAAAAAAAATTAAAATTAAAAATAATAATAAATATCATATAGCATGATATCATAAAGGATAATTCTTTTTTAAATTAATACAAATCACAATATGAGAAGTCTTGTTTCTAAATTCTATCCGACTTCACTTTCCCCTCGTCTTCCTGAACTCAATAACTAAAATAATGGACTTACCAAACACCTCCTTAAGGCTTAATCTAATTAAAAATTAATTAGTTAAAATAGAGGTGTTGGAACTATAAGACCAGATTGGGAATACTCCTGTAACACTATGAATTGTGATATATAATTGAATTTAATGTGAATATTATCTATGTATGGCTAAAAGAAAAAAACTACAGCTAGCCAAAAAAATAAACAAATGAATAAAAGACCAACTAACTTAACTAAGGAACTGGCTACCGGCAACAAAAGGGAGGTTCCACTGCTGGTCGATTCTTAATAATAATGAGAAAAATGCGTCACGTTAGTGAAAGTGAGGAGAATCCGGTCACGCAGCCACCTTTGAAGCAAAGAATTTGATTGCCTTCTAAGTAGGAAACTTGTTCAAGCTACCTGTTACGTGTAGATAACACAATTGTCCTATGCCCAGCTTTTTGTCTTTATTCCAAAACAGAGAGAAAGAGAAAGACGAAGAAGAAAAGAATTTGGGGTTGGTTGGTCCGTTGCCAATCACATTTAAGTTATTTATGAAAAACCGTGCAAATCAGAAGGTAAACTGATGTTCACATCAATCACAGAAACAAAGGATAAGTTGTTTTCTATTTCTCATGGTGATGTCTCTAAAATTTCTACGAGTTTATAAGATTGATTGAAAAAATGAACGAACAAATGTGTTCTTGTTAGAACAATCTTATTTCATCAAATCATTTACAAAATGCCAACCCATCTGCAACTAAAGGATGGCAATGAATTGAGTGTTAGAATATTACATGAAATTGAATGATTTTGTACAAGTTTGTTTTTCCTCTGTTCCTATCAATAACATTAAACTTTTCTTTTTACATCATAACAATTGGAGCCACACCTTCTACACCAAGTCTTTCAGTTGAGGCTTCCACATTCCTCGGAGTTCCAGCCTGATGTTTCACATTTTGCTTACCATGATGTTGCGACCAGTAAGCATGAGCACCCAAGACTCTGTCCAAGAGCTGCTGGGGAACTGGCTGCCCCCTCCTTTGTTGAGGGGAAATTTTTGCCGTGTGAACCAAAGTTTTCCACTTGTCCTGCGCACATGAAAAACAATAACTTGAAGTGGAGACATTTTCAGGATAACAATGGAATTGAAATATACAATGTGCCTACTGGCTATGATACCGAAAATAATCCATGAAATACTTTTGGTTCCCAAAAACAAGCATTTAATGCAAACATGCCGTTTAAATACACCCCTCCTATCCCCAGGACCCACCCCAAGAGAACGGGAAGACATCACTACAAAATCTTTGTTAATCCTAATAATGCAACTAAGAGAGCAATGGTTATCACCCAAATAAAGCGAACACACATGAAATGTTTCCATTGACAACCTAAAAAACAGAAATTCATACGGAACATACATGAACAGATCGGATTATCATATGTACCAAGCTGAGCTTCACATTAAGCACAAACTCTCTTACAATCAAATATAGCATGTGGATGAAGCAAGGAGCATATTGAGTAACATAAAGAAGTGGCAATATGGAACACTCTAATAATAAAAATCAATCTTCAGTGACTCAGAAACTCACATACCTTGTCCTTTGCATATTTATAAACTTTAACTATATAAACCATGTACTTCGAGAAATTTTATCTAGACCATAAGAAAAGGAAGACTGAATATATACCTTCAAATCAACATAAGTCCGGTGATCAGCATTCTCAAAAGCACGCAGTTTAACATCACGCCACCTGCAGAGTGAAAAACAATATCCGTAATTCAGCATCCTACTTAATATACACTTTCATTGGTGAAATTAACTACTGCAAATGAAAACTATATCGAACCTTCCAGTTCCAAGCTCTTCAACAGCCTCAACTAATGCTTCCACCTCAGAGACAGAGAACGGTCGTCTAGTTCGACGCTGTGCAAGATCAGAACGCCTGGTTTTCTGGCACGTGGGAACTACAGCTAATGCATCTGTGCTCCTTGCTGGAACAGTAACTAGATCTCTAGAATCTGAAGTCATTTTATCAGTTATAGTGTCAATGTGGGAGGAAAATGAATCATGGTTATCTTCTACAAGGTTTCCGGTCTTGGTCAGCAAAGAGGAGTCAGGTAAGGAATATGGAATCCCTGAATCTATTACAGGACTTTCTGAAGACCTACAAAGAGTGAAATGATTATGGTAGCTATAGTTACAAGTGGCTTTAAACCATTTATACAATTATGCAAAAACAGTGAACCTGAATTGTCATCACACAATAATTTTATGATGAAAAATACCATCTTTATCATAGTTAACTTACTTGGGCAAAGGTTCAGGTGCTTCAGGTGATGGCAGAGGCGAACGATCAGTAGAGCATATAGGTGGAGAAGCTTTAATAGAGTTGGGCTCCAATGTGAAACCAAGGGTATCCAGATTTTCTTTACAGGATATACCAGTCTGCAATAAAGTTCTATTATCATCTCTAACCTTCTTCCCATGAAGAAGAACCCCAACACGTAGTCCACCGCCAAGTATAGCGGACACTGCCTCCACAACTGTCCTCTACTTGGAAAATAAAAATAAACATATAAAAAAAAGGAATTAATACAGTAGTTGAAGCCAGACAAGACAATCGACAATTCAAGAAAAATAATCACTAGTGAAGAATAATGATGGGAATAAGACAAAATTATGAGAACATTAAATCTGCAACTTAGGTAGCTTTGGTCAACAGACGCAGTGCAGCCAGTGCACCACATTAATGAGGCATATTGACAACAATTGCTCTTTCTATGAGTATTTTTATACCAACTTCAGAAGATAACAACTGAAATTTTTTTGTCATACCTTCAATGAACCAACAGTAGCAGTTTCCGGGACCTCAATATAAAGCTCTGGTACCCTGAAGGACTTGATGCTAAACTTCATTTCTGAAAGAGAAAGACCAAAAATTAGCACCTACATATTGGATGATATAAGGCATTCAAGTTGGAAAAGGAAAAAAAAAAATTAATGAACATTAAACCATAAACATACCATGAGAATCCTTAGTGTGGAAGGATGCTTGACGACCAAGAACTGAAGCTGATAACCCACTCGCTGCATAGGAGAAAATGAAGAATCAGTAAAATTCCATAACACCACAGAACTAATAATCAGAAAGGGATATTTTGAAGGGGGGAAACGAATTGTTGATGTGTTAGGGAAGGACCTCCAGGCAATATTGTAGCTGAGCCACTCTTGTTTCCACTGGTTCCTGTATCAGGTGAATTAGTGACACTCTCACTGCTGAACCCTCCATCAGAAGTTACCACAGAACTTCGGTCAAAGAATTTCCTCCTCTTGAAAACATTGTCATGCTGACATCTTCCAAAGTTGTAACAAGTCTTCCTCTTATGGCATAGAGATTTTACTCCCTCATCTGCAAAAGGGAAAATCATTACCTTTAGTATTCACATGCACACAGATACAAATTAGAAAAGGATTAACCAAATAATAGAAAACGTTTTGCAAGCTAATTACCAGATCTAGAAAGTTCACAATCCTTCAATTTTGGAGCTGCCTTCCAGTATTTGCAAGTCAGTAGCTTCCTAATCCTTCGATGTGCAACACGTTGCGGATGCCTAAAAGTCCTCGACTTGGTGCTAACTTTATTGCACCTCAAAAGTTTTTCGTCATCATCTCTACAACCTAATATAATATCATTCCCATGCTCAGAAAAAGAAGCATTAGGAATAGATTCCCCATGAAATGGAGACTTAGTTGTACTGTTTGAATCAATTAATGGAGAGGAGTTAACACACACGTCCATTGCATCCTTCAAACTACATTTATTAGCAAAAGTGGATACTCTAGTGCCCAAAGGCCCCAAACCCTCAGCCTCCTCTTCTCCAGTAAATCCATTCTCCAAATTACCACCAGAAGACTCCCTAAAATCTTGGGGCGCTTCTGCGACTCTACTAGAATAATCTCCTAATGCATCTTCAGATTTACAATTTAGTGCCTTCACATCAGCATCAACCTTCTTTGAGAAATCGCAATATTTGATTACAGGAGTCCGATGCAATGCCGTCTCAGCATGCTGAAGATGTTTGGGACTAATGTCTTTTGAGGCCACCTCAGATAGAAATATACTCTCTTTACAACTTCCATGATAAGCAGCACACTCTTCTTTTAATGGTTCATCTTCATCTATTCTTTCCTGTTTAAGGATACCTTTGCCAAACAAAGCCTGATCATTTCCTTCAGATGGATTACTAGAAGCAGAAGAACTTTCAGTCTCCTGCAATAACTTGCCAGCTACAGAAGCTAGTAATTCGAAAGCACAAGTTTGACTATCCTCATTTATCTTCTTATACGAACCCCTCCTCTGGTAATAATAAACAAGTTATGGAATTAGAATAGAGTTCAAACAGAACAGAGTATAATGGTAAAATCAAACAAAATATAAAATCCCAGAAGTACTTACTCTAGCAGATCTAGGAGCTCTAGGTATAAAGGGAACCTGGAAACCATTGAATCCATAACCTAACCTCTTCTTCAACACCATTTCTTACACACATGGCAATAAGAACTCATCAAATGACAAGAAGCATCAACAGCAGATCCTCTTAACTGTCATCAAATTCCAAAAGGTCCACATATTAACTCAATTTCTACAATCTGTTAGATTAAGAAATAACAAGAGTAAATCCAATGGATCTAGTAAATACAGAGGCTAGTACATCTCAAACATTATGAGTTCGACTTTCATCACATAACAACAATGCCTGCAACCATGGCAAAGGGTTACATGAATCAAGTAGTTTCTTGTCTTTCATTTCTTAAAAAAGTGTGGAAGGGAAGGGGTTACAAGTTACAACGTAGTGTTTCTCAAAATATCCATCAAAAAGGAAAAAGAAGAAGATAGAAAATGAAAGTAGAACGAAACAAAAACTGATAAGCTACCAAATTATGAGACCATATTTTTATTTCCGCCCCCAAATTTAATGGGTCAAGAACAATTCATTGTCAATTCAAAACAACTCCAAATCTTTCTGATTTAAAATTCTTTATGGGTAATATAGCTAACAGCAAATATAAAGTCCATAATGGAAAATTTTAATTTAGCAATCCTGTAATAAGAAGTGGAAGATCACATCAAAAACGAGATTCCTCAAAGACAAATTGTTTTTAAACAAATATTTTCATCAGTTGCATGGAAGTGGAATTCAAATTGCACGACCCAATTGCAATTTGCAATTATAAGGAAGTTGCCCCAGAATACTAAGCAAAGAATCGCATCTTAGCTCCATAAACTCCAAACCCAAACAAATAATAGAAAGCTCTTCAAATGAAGAAAAAGAATTGGATTTCCAAATAAAGTGCAAGTCAACATATCCATGAACAAATATTGCTGCATCCTGTTGTTCTACATGAAGCACGAGAGATCGATGCTAAACAACCCAATTCCATTTCTGATCTTTCTTTAAACCAAATCAAAATTATGCAACGTAGTGAATCCAAGAGAGCTAAGAGAAAGCCAATAAAAAACAATTGCTCAAGACCAAAGGTAGCCTAACATTCACCAGCAGATCTTGATCTCAACTATAACCCCAGAATCAAACGAAATCTACAAAACCCAATTGACTGTAAATTCCAAATTCTCACTCCACATCTCTCGTGACACAAAATTCAACGAGAATGACCCAAAATTAAGACAACCTTCGTAGAACCCCGGGAAACTCAAAGATCGCGACTTTAAAACGAAAAAAATTTCGAAAATGAAAAAGAAAAAAAAGCAAACTCACCTCCTGGAGAACGATCCCAGAGCATTAATCTTTAAACTAAAATTTTTCCTTCAAGTAACGAAATTTCCAGAGGAAAACATTTTCGCGGAAAAATGAAGAATTCTCAGAGAAAATCAATATCGGAGAGTTGCCTGAAAATATAAGAGATCTCTGCGAATTTGAAAATCTAATCCCCAGAATTCTCTCTCTCAGATTTCTGAATTTTCGTAAAAAAAAAAATTTTTAATTTTTTTTTTCTCTCGGAATAGTTAAAGAGGACAAAACCCCACCTTAAACAAAAACCACGCAACAGTGGCTTAAACCCCTTATATCATTATTATAGTTTTGACCACACAACCGGATAATCCAGTAAAAAAGCATTTATGACCGGAAATAGCTGGTTTCATAAACCTACCTTGTTTACTTAGCCGGTCCTTAACCCCCACCATACTTTTCTTAATCCAATAGGATGTGCCACGTGTCAGCCTTATTGATTGTCCCAAGCTTTTTGTCATGTTTAATAATTTTTCGGATAAGGAAAAAGTTGGGACACAAATTAAAGCAAGAAGATTAGTTTTATAATGAGTTGTTCTTCATTTGCTTTAAATCTTGAAACTCTCAAATAATAAAAGGATTCCAATATGTTCTAAGAGTAAAAAAGATGGGGAGAGTACAAAGAGTTTATCTAATAAATATTTTTAGACACTTATTAAGTATTATAAGTTAAAAATTTTAGTATTTATTATAATAATTAATCGTAATTTTAATATTATATAATTCATAAATATTATTTTTTTTTAAATTAATTTTCACAAAATATATATATTTTTTTATACATATTTGGATCATTTCTTGCTACTTTTCAAGAGTCGTATTGGAGAGAGGGTATAATCTTCCTTCTAAAGTGTATTTAATTCAAGAATTCAATTTTTTATTTTTATTTTTTTGAATTTGTCATATCATACATGACATCATATTGTTCAAAAAGAAACATAGAGAATTTGAATCTATCCATATCAAATTCAATAATTAAATATTATATTAGTGATGTTTGATTGAGTTTACACATATTATCATTATTTTTTATTTAATAAAAAAAATGATAAATTTTTTTTTTAATTACCACTCATTTTATAATATCATATTAACTTATTAAATCAAATATAATTCTCATTTTTGAATTGTAATTGATCAATAATCAATTCAAGTAGATATTATATATTAAATATGGAATATGACTGCTTTTATTTTTATTAATTTTATAGATTTGAAGTTCTTTTAAAAAAAGGAAATTGGTGAGTAAAACTCTTAAAAAGTTTCCTAGTAAACATAAATAGATCCAAATATCATCTTATTACTAAAAGAAAAAAATGATAGGCCTCAAATTTTTGTGACATAAACCCCATCTTGTTACTTCTAAATTATTAAGTGATGAATATATAGGGAATTCAGTTAGTATATTCCATTCTTAGATCTCCATCCCCTATGACCCATGATCCCACATGGTCCATGTGAAATGAATTTAAAAAAACTTCTCAATATTTTATTTCTTTTATTAGCAAAATATACATCATTATCTAACTGTCAACAAAAAAAAAAATTTTGAATAATTAAACCACGTGAACTTGAGAAACTTAGAAGATGTTAAAATATAAATAAATAAAAGTTTAAATTGTATACCTCGTGCTTATCAAGTTTAAAATACAGGAAAGATATATTACTAATCAAAGCTTGAAAGTTACCGGGAAGGAGTAGCCCAAAGTTGTTGGCGGTTATCCGTTTTGTCCTGTGTTTTTGTGTTTGACCCGCTTGTTCTGAGGTTAAATTTTCAAGTACGACTAGCATAAAGACCTCGCCACCTGGCCCTTCTTTTAAACTGTGTATATATTTATTTCGGGTCAAAATTTTCATCTTGTTGTTTTTTTTTAATATTTTATTTTTGAGTTTTTGTGTTTATTTATGAGCTAACCAAATTAAAATGGATTATCACTAATAAGATTACCAGGGCATGAATGAAAAGGACTGATTGACAAATTTTATAAAATTGAAAGTCAAGAGTTGGGTGCTAAATATATATTTACTATTAACTAATTAGACCTTTGGGTTCGAGTTGTAATTTTCTTAAAAATTTATTATTATTTTTGGATTTTTTTATTAAAAAATTAAAACAAAAAAATAGTCTAATTTATTTTCTCTCATTTTTCTCTTATTCCTAATTAATTGGTTCTATTTCTGGAACAAAGGCTGAGCTCAATCAATTTATTAGAAATAGAGGGATGAAAGTTCAGTATTCAGAAAATGAAGGGGCCAGGCCTGAAGTCATTCATGTGTCCACATTTGGGCTCTATAAGTGTAATATGAGCTGCAAGGGTTCAAGGGATACATGCTCCAACATTATTTGGGTGGGCTTTGTAGGGACCTTAGAAAATAGTGATTTCAAATATTGGCCCAATAAATTATACACAAGAAAATAACAAATATATATACTATTGAGAAAAAAAAAATCCTCAATATCAGTTCTGAGTTCTAACTTCTAATGCAAGGCCTTCTCTCCTCTTTTTATCATTTTATTTTTTCATAAAATTTCATATAATACTTATGATTTCTAATTAAACATCTTTTTCAATTTATAGCTTTCAATGTCATTAAAATGTAGAAAAGGAGAATAAAAATAAAAATCATCAACTACCAAAATGAAAATAACCTCTTATCATACCTCTCACCCCCGC
Source organism: Quillaja saponaria (assembly GCA_029379385.1). NCBI lineage: Eukaryota > Viridiplantae > Streptophyta > Magnoliopsida > Fabales > Quillajaceae > Quillaja > Quillaja saponaria. Next base: position 14,635,695 of record CM055610.1, on the reverse strand, counting down.
TAACCCACTCTCTCCCATCATCTTCCACTCTCTCTCTAAATATAAAAATTAAAATCAAAATTAATTTTTTTTAAAATTATTTTCTTAATAATTATCTAAGTTACTTCATTCTCTACCACTCACTTATATTTTCTCCTATACCCTAACAAATAATTCTTTCCTCTCCTACCCTTGCATTAAAAAGAAGAAAAATATAATTGTATCATAGGCTTAATAATATATTAAGTTTGCAAACTAAGAGTTGAATTTTTTTTTAGAGAATGACTTCGTGAAGATATCTTCAATCTAGTCCGAGAAAGGAACAAGAATGAGTCGAAGAGTGCCACAAGAAGATGAGTGTGCATGACGAGAATATGAGTGCATGACATGATAATTAATTTCAATGTGTTTTTTCATTCATGAAAAACATCATTGTGAGTAACTTAAATAATACTCTGACTTTCACAGTAAATAGGTATAACGGAGAATAGGATCAGAAAAAATAACACACATGTCCCCTCGTAACCATCGTGTCAGAAGGATGGTATAACGGAGAATAGGATTAGAAAAAATAACACACATGTCCCCTAGTAACCATCGTATCAGAAGTATCATGTGCCCAGTCTACATCAGAGTAGGCAGTGAGCTGGAAGGAAGATGTAAAAGGATAAAGTACTCTGCATCAAAGTAGGCAGTGAGCTGGAGGGAAGATGTAAAAGGATAATGTACACCATGAAGTAAAAGGATATATTGACACAGGCTAATTTTTCCAACTATAAAACGCATCGTTTTGTAAGAGTAATTAGTTGGGTTGTTAGGAGGTTAGTAACGGGTTAACTGTAAAATGGGCGGGAAGTGGGGTTAAAAGATGGATTACTAGTATAAGTAGACTTGGACTGATACAGTGTAGGATTAACTTTGATGAATATACAAGTTTTTTCTTATCTCTTTTCTTACTTTCGTTCTTAGTTTACTGGCTGTGAGGAAACTATCTGTTTGGTTTTCAAGAATTCCAATTTGCAGGAACTGGTTTTATCATTCTGGTATCAGAGCTATTTGATCCATGGTGAGCCAAACGCAAGCGAAGATTCAAAGGCTGGAGACACGGATTAAGGGCGTCCAAGAGGCGTTGAATACTACGATGGAGGAATTGAATCGGAAAGAACAAGGAGAGGGTGTCCCATATGATGGAGGAATTTAAGAAGATGCTGGAAGCTCAGACAATATCGATCTAGAATCCTTCAACAATCATGGTGGGAAATGGGAATCCTGGGAGCTATATAAATCCAGTAAATGCTGAATTTGGGTCTGCATCACGAGCTGCACAGGAAACAAATGTTTCGCCGGCAAGAAATCAGCCTCCAGAGTTACAACATTCGGGCACTAGTGGGGGAAATGGAATTCCAGAGATTCCAAATCTTGGGGCTTTTGGAGGTTTAGCAGGTGGAAATGGGACACAAGATGGATGCAATACGGGGGGTATAGGTGCTTTCACCCATGAAGCAATGAATCTAGGAGCACATAACTTGTTTGGGCAAAGGGCAACCATGCCTGATGCGGTTCAGTGGGGAACATGCTATCAGCCAGTGAGATATGCTAGAATGGTTTGTCCAAGATTTGAAGGGGATAATTTCAGAGAATGGATGTTGAAGACCTAGTTGCAGACTTGGTGAAGTTAAGGCAATGGGGAAATGTGAAAGATTACCAAGAACAATTTGAGAAGGTATTAAGTCAAACCTCAATCTCTGAAAGTTTTTCTGTTAGTTGTTTTTTGAGTGGGCTGCACAAGGAAATTGAGAGTGCAGTAAGGTGTTTCCATCCAAAAACACTACCGGAAGCTATATATCTGGCAAGATTACAGGAATCTACTCTTCAAGAATTGAGTAGAAAAAATAAAGCCAGAAACAACCATTATCAAAATAACCCCAAGAACCTACCTCTATTACCCTTACCTACCCAAAAGTTGTTAACTCCTCACCATCCAAATTCCAATCCACCACTATCTTCCAGTTTAATACCCAAACCCAGAAATGAAGCCATACAAAATAAGTCCTATAACACCTATAAGCCTACCAAGAATATGAGTCAAAACGAGTATGAAGAAAAAAAGACTCAAAGGATTGTGTTACTGGTGTGATGAAAAGCACACACCAAGGCATAAGTGCAAGAGGTCCCAGTTATATCAGATAGTCCTAGAAGCAGGTGAGAATCTAGAAACTGAATACATTGGATGGATGGAGAGAAGTGTAAACCTTGTGGAGTTAGAGGAAGAGGAGAAACAGGAAAGAATCCCGTGATTTCGGTGCATGCCTTGTGGGGAATAGATGAATTTCATACTATGAAGACATAAGGTAAAATCAGAAAACAGAAGTTTTTGGTGCTAATAGATAACGGAAGCACACACAACTTTATTAATGCAAAGTGTGTGAAAAGAATGGGAAACTGAGGCTTGTAAGGTGACGGTTGCTAATGGCCAAAAAGTGGGAATATAATATTCTTGCAAAGAACTGAAATGGAAGATGCAGGGAGTAGAATTCCAAACTAACTTCTTGGTGATGCCCTTAGGGGGTTGTCAGATGGTTTTTGGTGTGCAATGGCCTCAAGGTTAGGACCAATATTATGGGACTTTAGAGAGGATAAGAATGCAGTTCTGGTATAATGGAGTGAAGATGACCTTGATAGGAATGCAGTCCAATGATGTACAGATGATTGCGAAGCAAGAGGCGAAAGGAGGATTTAAACAGGGAAATTCCTTGATGATGGTGTAAATTTCTGGAGAAAAAAGGAGGAAGTTCACAACATCTTATGGCTCATGTAAGTGAAAATGCAGTTCCCCAAAGAGGTAAATCATCAAGATGCTGATATTCAATGCTTATTAGCTCAGTATCAACACCTATTTGAGGAACCTAAGGGATTGCCACCGCACAGATCACATGACCACAATATACCTATGAAGGATGAAAATCAGTGTATTAAGATTAGGCCTTATAGATATCTTGCAATTTAAAAAGACATTATTGAAAAGATGGTGCAAGAATTGCTAGAATCTGGTGTGATAAGACCTAGTACCAGCCCATTTTCATCACCTATAGTCATGGTTAAGAAGAAAGACAACTCATGGAGAATGTGTGTGGACTATAGACAGTTAAATCAGCCCACCATAAAAGATAAATTTCCAATACTAGTAATTGAGGAGCTGTTGGATGAGTTACATGGCACTAAAGTGTTTTCTAAGTTGGATCTGAGGTCGGGGTACCATTAGATTAGAATGGTAGAGAAAGACATACCTAAGACAGCCTTTCGGACACACTCAGGTCATTATGAATACCTGGTGATGCCTTTTGGGCTCACAAATGCACTTTCTACTTTTCAGCGCTTGATGACTGAGATTTTCAGGTCTTACTTGAGGAAATTCATACTTGTATTTATTGATGATATCTTGATATAAGAACATGAAGCAATATGTGCAGCACTTGCAGAATACTTTTGCAATTTTGGAAAAACACAGGCTGTTTGTGAAAAAAAACCAAGTGCTCTTTTGGTGAAAATGAGGTAGAATACTTGGGACATATCATCTCAAGAAATGAGGTGGCTGCTGATCCTAAAAAAATTGAGTGTATGTTGGAATGGCCTACACCAAGAACTGTCAAGGCACTTAGGGGGTTTTTGGATCTTAGTAGGTACTACAAAAAATTTGTGAAAGGATATAGCAATATTAGCATACCCTTAACTGAATTGTTAAAAAAGGAAGCATTCAAGTGGTCACAAGAAGCTGAAGAAGCCTTTCAAAGATTGAAGACAGCCATGACTAAGGCTCATGTATTAGCCATGCTAGATTTCACTGCCATGTTTATAATAGAAACTAATGTGTGTGCTACAGGTATAGGAGCAGTGCTTATGCAAACTAGAAACCCTATAGCTTTTATTAGCAAAGCCTTGGCACCAAAACATCAAGCATTGTCAACGTACAAGAAGGAAATGTTCTGTAATAAAATGGAGCTGCTATTTGGTGGGCAAGCATTTTCAAATAAGGACATATCATCAAAGTATACGATACCTTTTGGATCAGAGGTTAATCACACCTGTACAACAATAATTTTTAGCCAAGATGATGGGATTCGACTATGAGATTTGTTAAAAAAGAGGGTGTACTAATATAGTAGCTGATGCCTTGTCTAGAAGGGATGAGCCACAGTTATGCATGATATACATTGCCACACTGCAATCTGAATTACTACAGCAGATCAAGTAGGGTTGGGAGCAAGACCAGAAGGTGCAGAAGATCATTTCTGAGTTACAACATGATGCTAACAGTCACAAACATTACAAGTGGGTGCATGGGGTATTGAAAAGAAAGGGCAAATTAGTGGTAGGAGAAAATAAGGAGTTAAGGTAATAAGTAATCAAGATATATCATAACAGTCCTGTTGGTGGTCACTCTGGGGCAATGGCAACTTAGAAAAGGAGGGCAACCACTTTATTTTGGAAAAGGATGAGGAAGGATACCAGGGCATATGTGAGGGACTGTGCCATTTGTCAGTAAAGCAAGTATGAAACTGCTACACAAGCTGGTTTGTTGCAACCCTTGCCAATACCCGAGAGGTTATGGACAAATATTACTATAGACTTCATTGAGGGATTGCCTAAGTCTGAAGGGTAAGAATTGATCCTATTGGTAGTTGATAGATTAAGCAAGTATGCACACTTCATGGCATTAGCACACCCTTTCACTGCCATTTCAGTGGCTTAAGCATTCATGGACACTGTCTTTAAATTACATGGGCCACTATTGTCTATTGTATCTGACAGGGATAAGATATTTTTGAGCTCTTTTTGGGCTGAAATCATGAAGAAGTAGGGAATGAAATTGAGGATGTCGAATAGCTTATCACCCCAAACAAATGGGTATAGTGAAGTGCTCAACAAATGTTTGGAAACATATTTAAGATGCATGACAAGTGAAAATCCTAAAGAGTGGGCAAGGTGGCTGCCACTAGCAGAATATTTGTACAATACCAATTTCCATAGTGCTATCCAAAGCACACCTTATCAAATTTTATATGGCCAAAGTCTTCCTCTGCACTTGCCATATTTAGCTGCAAGAGAAGAAGCTATGAAGTTGCTGAAGTTTCACTTGGAAAGGGCCCAAAACAGAATGAAGATACAAGGTGATAAACATAGAAGAGATAAAGTTTTTCAAGTAGAGGATAAGGTATATTTGAAACTACAACCATATAGACAACATTCCCTGGTAACAAGACACAATTTCAAACTTAGTTACAAGTACTTTGGACCATACTTGGTGACTAAAAAAGTGGGTCCTGTAGCTTATGGATTACTACTTCCAGAATCATCAAGGATCCATCTAGTTTTTCACGTTTCTCAGCTCAAAACCATAGTTAGAGATCATCTTGTCACTACTTCTCTTCCCTCTTGTCATGAAGATGGCATCACACTTGTGGAACCTGTGGACATTTTGGATAGAAGGTTTATTAAGAGAAATAACAAACCTGTTACTCAAGTATTGATCCAGTGGTCTTCATCATACTTGGAGGATGCTATGTGGGAGGATTGGAAGAGCATCAAGCAGAGATTCCCACATTTTCACCCATGAGGACAAGGCTGCTGTTCAAATAGGGATGGTATTGATAAGGCCAATTTTTCCAAGTATAAAACGCAGCGTTTTGTAAGAGTAATTAGTTGGGTTGTTAGGAGGTTAATAATGAGTTAACTGTAAGATGGGCGGGAAGTGGGGTTAAGAGATGGATTACTAGAATAAGTAAACTTGGATTGATACAGTGTAGGATTGACTTTGATGAATATACAAGTTTTTTCTTATCTCTTTTCTTACTTTCTTTCTTAGTTTACTGGCTGTGAGGAAACTATCTGTTTGGTTTCCAAGAATTTCAATTTGCAGGAACCGGTCTTATGATTCTGGTATCAGAGCTGAGTTGGAAGGAAGATGTAAAAGGATAATGTACACCATGAAGTAAAAGGATAATGTACTCTACATCAAAGTAGGCAATGAGCTAGAGGGAAGACGTAAAAGGATAATGTACACCATGAAAAAGAGTTTCTCGGTAAGATAAATTAAGCTACCAACCAGGTGACGATAAAGATTAGAATTAGGATTCGGATTACAACTTGAATACTATTTCAAGGAATGCATTCATATTTAGGAAGGCATCATTGGAGGAGGGATCTGGAAACCATACTCTTAAACATTTTGAAAATCATGTTAGAGTCTCACTCTTGCAAACCAATCAATTGGTAACAAGAGGAAAAACTCATTTACTTATAAGGATTGTGAAATCCTCTAATCTTAGCAATGTGATAGTTATCATTCACAGCTAGGAAGCAACTTGGTGTTGTTGTTTCTTAAAGTTAAAAGCTTTTAGTTATTCGAGTTAAGTAGATGGATCAAGTCCTCAATACTCATAGGAAAAATTAAAAGGGATCGTACATGATCTCAAATATACAACCAACAAACATGCACATTACTCGTGTATCAACTCATAATTAAAGTACTGAGTCTAGACTCACATTGACCGAATAATTAAGTTCACAAAAACGTAACATTATTTTTTTATTTATTTCAATCCATATATGAATTGATTCTTGTTAGAATTTTGAAAGAAGAAACAAAACCGTTGATTTGAATCAAGATATCAATGCCCACATCATAGTTGTAACTTGTCATCATCAACTCGCTCTCAATAACTAGTTTTGTTTGCAAATATTAGCACATGTTAGTTATGTTGTAGTTAACTGTCTTCATCAAACTTTATGTAACTAAATATAGCAGAGAGAGTCAAACGTAGAAGACTTTGATATGATATGTGAATTAATGATTAAAACGAAGCTTGAGTTTAAAAGAAGACACTAGAAAAGAAGAGTTGTTGGTGTCTGCATGCATGGGAAGTCATAAATTTAAGCCAAGATATGATTCACAATCTGCTTGCTTGCTTCTGAAATGCGAAAAATGTCTAGGCATTGCGTAAAGCCCAATAGAGTCCCCAATTTGAGTACATAGATTCATATAAAGAGGAGACAGAACACGCATGGTTCATGGTCCTCTTGGTCCAACATTTGGGTCCAGTAATTAAATATATAATATTATTTAGGCAAGTTTTCGATTAAAGCTAGCATGCATTAGGAAATTGGGAAATTCATTATTTGTCTCATGAGTAATTGTACGAAGATGCCCTGGAAAATAGAAACCAAAACCAATTTGGAGAATTAGAATAATTACTCCTAAGGATATTGTAATTAATCCAAATTAATAATCACCAATACTTTTCTTCAGAAATCAACTTCAAAATATATTCCAATCTTTTATAATTAATATTATTACTTTTTTGTTTATCAATATCAACATTACTATAACAATTTTCACTTCTCTCTCTCTCGCTAATGAAAGTCCTAGCAATAGTGTCACAGACAAAATTGTAGTTATTAATATTATACTTAGAAAAATATTCTAGATAGATAAAAATAAATAAAAAAGTACACAAATAATTCTTGCTATTTATATAATATATAAATAGAGAATTTTTTTTTTTTTAATTTTAATGTTAAGAAACTCTTTTTCGAATTTATACTATGCGTTTTTAAGTTGTAACAAAATATTTCTTATTTCCTCCTTGAATAAATTCTTTTTTGAGATTTTCAACCAAGGATACGGAGTTGGAGCTTCTAACTAAACTCCCATAGTCCCATGTCATCTTTAATATGTTCATTTCGGAATGAATTTTTCCAAGACTAACATTGATTGGGGCATGGCTAATAAGGGAAGACCATAAATTGCAAGGGTAATTTTTTTATTTTTTTATTTTTTTTGGGGGGTGACAAGTGTAAGGGAGGGATTTCATATACTTTTTTTTTTTTCCTCATTGAAAAGAGTTCATGGATCTTGAATTACACATTTATTGGAGAAATTTTTTAAAAATTTCTTTTTCATAGTCACATCTTGATCTCATTAAGATTTGAATTGAGAACTCTAACTTGAAGATCATAAATTCCAATTATTGGGTTACTTTCATTGGAGACACAAACAATTAAATGATTTATATCTACCAACAGGCAACAGTGGGTTGGTTTATCAAAAAAATAAAAAGTAAAATAAAACTCAAGTAGCGTTCTCGAAGAGGTTGAGAATTTGATTTTTCTTGACCGTAGTTTGCAAGTTGACAATAAATTGACTTTCCAAAACTAATCATAGCCATCATCAAAGAAACTCTAAGCTTCGGCAATAACGTAGATGTGGTAGGAGTTTCTTTCAAATAAATGATGGTAGTGATGTGGGCTCATTAATGGTTTTCTGTATATAGAATGGGATACACATATGCGCTTCCTATAGTTTTATTTTGTATTACTAAACGAAAAAATTAATTATATCCTGTAATGTATATGACGTACGTAGGTCAATATAATAATGGACAATGCATAATTATTGTAATAGTATTAACGAAAACTATATATATATATAGTAGTTGAATATTCAATTACATTCACAGGTATAAAGCAAATAATGTGGACACTAACTTGAAAGGTTGTAAAAATGATGCATGTGGTCAGGAATTGGCAGGTAGTGGTAGGAAAACTCTCTTGTATCACTTTTCTTATTAGTCAAGTTTTGTTTTGTGTATAGAAGATTCTGATACAAGACTTAAATATGTAGGCCGTTTTGATTGAAGAAACTACATATATAATATGGATAATGCTGGGAAATAATGAATGTTGATAGGTTTTTTCACATGCATAAGTATGTCCAATTAAGGGTAGGTTCGTTACTTTGTTGTTGAACAATAGCTTAATTATTTTGAATTACGTGGCAGATATCTTAGATTTTGCCGGTTGATAATTTGGTTGGGAAATCTAGCCAAGTCATGACTCCCCAAAGTCCTAAATTGATGGATATTCACACATCTCATGCTTAATAAGATCTTGTTATTTGAGTCAATTCTACTCTATTTAATTCTACTATGACTGATGGAAATTTAACCTAGTGGATGGGTAATCATGCACCAACCCGAGATATCAAGCATAAGATCAACTAAAAAGTTATCTCTTTATTTACAATATTTTGTTTAAGTGGTAAGACGCGCTTGAACTTAGCAGTTAGTCTTATTGCAATGTCAGGAATTTAAGTCTGCAGGACAATATTTCTGTAAAGAGACAGACACGAATTATTTGAACGAAATTAAGTTTATAACCAAAATATGTTAAATACTCGCGAAAAAATTCCACACAAAAAAAGAACAAAAAAATCATCTCTAAATTTCATTATTTTTCTCCTTCCTTGTCTTACATCAATATTTCTAATTTATATTGTTCATAATTTATCTAACATATATAATATATTAGAAAATGATGTGACTTTACATTTTTTTCATAATAATAATTTGACTCATCTAATTTAATTAGATAAAATTATTTTTATAAGTCGTGTTGAATTCGAATAATGTAAATTTCAAACTTAAAATAGGATACTGGCATGCCCTAGCTAATAGACCATGTGAGTGGCAAAGCTAATACGTACGGAAAATGCACGGCGTGATACGTGGGGCGGTGAATGCGGAAGAAGTGGGGGTCCATGGAACTCGATCTACATCTTAATTGGTTGGCTTTTGCTCAAATTTTCTTTGTTCAAGTCATTCGATTAAAACATCAACTTGGCGAGTAAATCTTTGCTGTATTCTATGTTCAAATTCTTTTATTTTTATTTTTTATTTTGGTCAAACTTAAATGAATTCAAATCCCACAAATTCCATAGTGTGAACTGATTATAAAAAATGCTCTCTATTATCTCTTTTGGAAAAGAGAGATGCTATTTGTATTACTTAAGAGTCATAGTATTAGGTTAACAAATTTTCCTTTTCCACTACCAAATTAGTAGACTAAATCATAATCACTATCTAATTACCATTTGGGTTCTTTTACTCTTCTTGTAGCCTCTTTGTGATGCGATTTTCATGCCAATATTCACATATATACATTGAATCGATGAATTTGTCTTTTAATTATTTGATCTCTGTTTTTAATCAATAAATAATAAAAGAAAGATTTAATCACACTTTTAACTCTTATAATGTAATTGAGAATTCAATTTTATTCTTATACTTCAAAAAATTAAAATATCATTCTTATAATCTCGAAAATCATGCAATATAGTACTCATCTTAAAATCAGAAATTAATTAACAAGAGATAACAGTGACAAAAAATATCTTACAGTGACTTACGTGTCATGATATCTATTTGACACGTCATTGATTTATTTTATGTTAAGTTAAATCTAACAGAAAATAATGACATGGATTATATTGTATTTTTTTAAAATTATAAGATGATATTTTGAACTTTTTGAAATATAGAAACAAGAATTAATTATTGATCAAATTACAAAGACTAAAAATATAATTTATTCTAAAAGATAATTTGAACATGTATGTTCTACAAGCTGGAGAAGATGGTTTTCTTTAAGATAAAAAGTAGTACTCTATACTTGACTTGAAAATTAAATCATAAGATGAATGGTGCAAGTATACCAAAGGCCTCTATCCGTGCTATAACTGAGGGTACTGCCACTGCCCCATTTTACAAAATGACAAGTTTCTCTTCATTCAACAAAAAATAAAGTGTGACATTGGTCAAGAACTTCATAGAGAGGAAAAAAGATATCCAAAAAGAAAAAATTTAAAAAAACCACAAATTCTTGCAGTTGGTGGCACAACTTGCAAATGAAGCAAAGCGAATTCATATCTGCCTTGCGGATCTCAATTCCTCAATCCCTTTTGTCCCACACACTCATTCCGCTATGTTTGAAAAAGAGATGCAAATAGGTAATTTTTATCAACTTAGTTACTAGGGAAAAACATAATAGCAATTTAATTTTACTTAATTAATTGAATTAAGATTTATTTTTAAGTGATATATTTTGATATAAAAAAAAGAAATGAGATATTTTGAAAACATAATAAAGTGATTAGCTAAAAACCATATCGGGATTGAGGACTTCCTAAAGTTTTTCATATTATACTAAATCTTCTTTCATTTCATAGTATTTAACAAGATATCAACCTAAACTGAGTTGATATAATAGATAGTAATAATTTTATATATATAAATATTTCAATTTAACGATAACTAAGTATATATATATATATATATATATAAATAAACTTATCTAAAATATAACTTCATGTCTCAATTACATATAAATTATTATTTTTATTCCTATTTTGAGTGTATGAACAGTTGTGAGAAATCAAAAAAAAGAATAATAATAATTTCTCATGCACAAAGTAATAACATTAATTAATCTCATTGAGAGGAGAAATCAAACCTTGAGGGAATCCTTATCAAGTAAAATTAGAAAAAGCTATTGAAATTGATAGGAATTACATGCAAACAAACAAAAGGGATAATGAAAGTTAAAAAGTTTAAATTTTAAAAAAGACATAATTAGGGGGAAATAGAGACCAAGCAGCATTAATTAAGGGAGATAATGTAGTCTCCTCATGAATTTAACCTTTTCACACTTTTTCTGTTCCACATCCCTCACTGCCTCCTCTCTGCCTCCTCTCCATAAATAGCAGTAGTACTCGCTCTGTTTTCAACGCACACTCTTCCATACCCATCTTGCTCTTTCTGGATCAGATAGAGCATTCAAAGTAATGGCAGTGCTCAGCATCGTCGGCATTGTATGTCTCTTTTCATTTTTTATTGCAACAGAGGCCAGAATACCCGGTGTTTACTCTGGCGGAGCATGGCAGAGCGCTCATGCTACATTCTATGGCGGGAGCGACGCCTCCGGAACTATGGGTACTTCATCTTTAACCGTCATTAAAATTTCATACTTTACTGCGATGTTAATTCTTTTGAGTCCATGAAAAAGCTTTCAACTTTCTGTTTGGTTCCCTGTTTTCAATGAAAATGCAAAAACGAAAGAAAACTTGCCCTCATTTTCCCACAAAGAAAAATCTGAGGAATCTAGAACCTAATTGTAATTTTCAATTTTAGATAATCTCCCACAAAATAGGTTGTCAATCAGGAAATCCCATTTGCTTAATTCTACAAATTGTTGATATCTTTGCATTGATTTATGTTTCACAGGAGGGGCTTGTGGTTATGGGAACTTGTACAGCCAAGGCTATGGCGTGAGCACTGCAGCGTTGAGTACTGCTCTGTTCAATAATGGGTTTAGCTGTGGAGCATGCTTTGAGATCAAATGTGCTAGTGACCCAAGATGGTGCCATTCTGGTAGTCCTTCAATCTTCGTCACTGCCACTAACTTTTGCCCTCCAAACTATGCTCTTCCCAGTGACAATGGCGGCTGGTGCAACCCTCCTAGGACACATTTCGACCTTGCCATGCCCATGTTCCTCAAGATCGCTGAGTACCGTGCCGGAATCGTCCCCGTCTCTTACCGCCGGTAACTTTCTCAAGCTCTCTGTTTCTACTAGAAAAAGGTCAAAAATGTAAATGGCGCCGACTGTCGCCGTTGGCCCATCAGTGCGTCAACATTTTTAGCCTTTTATTGGGCTTTCAGGCTTTAGCAAACAGTGGTCTCGCTTTCTTACCAAGAAAATAAATAAATAAATTTGAGTTGTCGTCGCACACTGCTTATTTAAGCAAACAAGAAAAACGACTGTATTTTTCTATAAACGACAACGATTAGCTACATCATCCGACTCTTCGACAAACCGACCCCTCTTAGATGCACAAAGCAAATGTGTTTATAAATTACTCTATTTATTACAATTACATCAGAGCCGTAGAAATAAGAAATTTTTTCATCAGGAATCAATAACTGGGTCCCACATGCATAGTATGTCCCTCTCTTGGTTTGACAAACCGAACCCTCTTAAAAGTGAGTGGGCCATGGCCAGGGAATCTGGTCCGTTAATCAGAAAAATGGTTCTGATTTTGTAGACCTTCCCGCGTAAATGCACGATTTCCTAGAAAAGGAAGAATCTCAGTACTATGAAACCGCGTCGCAGGTTAATCATGGGGGCGTTTAGTAAATTTACCATATTACCCTTGTCACGTGTCTTTGATTTTCATTTCTTCTTTTCTGTATAGGATACCGTGCCGGAAGCAAGGAGGGATCAGATTCACAATCAACGGCTTCCGTTACTTTAACTTGGTTTTGATCACCAACGTCGCGGGTGCAGGAGATATAGTGAGGGTGAGCGTGAAAGGTTCGAGAACTGGTTGGATGAGCTTGAGTCGTAACTGGGGTCAGAATTGGCAATCAAATTCAGTTTTGATTGGTCAGTCACTTTCCTTTAGGGTGACAGGCAGTGATAGGCGTACCTCAACTTCATGGAACATAGTCCCATCTAATTGGCAATTTGGGCAAACATTCAGTGGAAAGAATTTCAGAGTCTGATTAAAAAAGAATGTACTGCTTTTATATAAATATATAAAAGTAGTTGCTTAATCACTTATTATATATATCTGTATGTGCTGTATTTGTAAGATGCTGAAGTGGCTCCAAAATTCATGAGCCCACAGCTATGGTTATTTTAGCACTCTTTTATATTTGTATTTATAAACATGGCCTAAGTTTTTTTTTTTTTTTTTTTTTTTTTTTTGTATTATTCACTTATCAACTATGTTAGTTTATTTTTATGAATGTGATTGCATTTGCGCATTTTATTTTTAACCCACACTCTTTTGAATGGATCTGCAGCATTTTTTGACCAAAATAATTGAAACAAAAATAAGTGGCATAAATGTCAAAGCCTCAATCAGTTGTAAATTTTGCTTTACAAAGAAAGACAGATATGAATATGTGAGATGGAATAAGTAGTCAAATTCAATAGGATAAAATTAAACCCATCATCTCTACGGCTGTCGGATCGCTGCCTAATTTATATATAAAATAAAATAAAAAGCACAAACTCACTATATTTCTAATCATTTTCTGTAACCACTGTTGTCTTGTCTCAAGGAAAAAACAACCAAAATAAAGTGTTTTCTCCACAAACAGAATAAATAAATAAAAGTTACGGACAATAAAAATCATCTAAATTTATTTAGATAATATATAAATTTGATATAAGAAAGATTATTAAAGGAGTCGACTAAGAACTATTTATATGCATGTTCACCTATTCTTTTCAAATTACTTTTAAATTTTCTTACTTGGTATATAAAATAATTTGTAAGTTATAAATTTCTTATCCTCTTCCACATGACATATGTGTTGGAATAAAATAGAATTAGCATATGGGTAATACTTACACATACTCACACTCAACAAAGACGAATGTAAGACAATACTCCATAAATTTAAAACCTATTTCTGGTTAATGAAAATTATAGGCTATTTACCAAATTTGCTTACAGTTGCTAACAATTTGATTTGAACTAGCAATAACATTCAAGTTATGGGGGTATACATTATGTAGACAACCCACAAGAGGTGATTCAAGTGATAAGACATGCTTAAGCTAAACAGTTGAGAGACTTATACAATGTCAGGAATTTGAACCTACAAAAAAATTCTTAGCAGTTACGAACCCCAACAAGATTAGAGGATTCTCGTTGAAAACCAAAAAAATACATTATATAGACAGAAGGGCAACTGCAGAACTCATCACTGGTCTCTTCTTTACACAGTTCCCTTTTAAATTCTCTCTTACTTTACAATCTTTCCTGGCTTAGGAATTTGGGGCTTTCTCCTCTGAATTATTATCCACAGGTTCTATTCATCTGCTTCCCTCTTTTGCAAGTCAACAAATTCTGTGTGTATTCTACCTGTTAAACAATCAAACAAACAGACATTAAAAAGAATAAAGTTCATCTACCATAAAAAGAACTGCAGGGAATTGCAAATGTTCCACACTACTATACAGTCATGATGGCTGCTTCTCTACTGGTAAACTAGGACGTTTGGAATCCAAAGCATTATTTCTATTTATTATCCCAATTCATCAGATGGATACAAGTAACATAATGTACAAAACAATACATTTTATACCAGGAATACAAAGTGATCTTAACCAGAATGCAGACTACTAGTCTATGATAACAGAGAATGAAAAGTTAGCAGAGCAGCCTGATAAGGAAAATAAAGAATATAATTAATGGTATATAAAACAACATATTAGTTACCAAGCAAGATATATTAAAACAAATCAACTAGGAAATCATTACTTACACAAATAGGTGAACCAAAAACAGAAATTAAGATAGGAATATTTCACTAATATGTTGATTTATATAAAAGTAAAAAGCTGAAACCCCTTTTCCACCAAACACTGTAGTATCACTCTTTCCTAAGTTCCGATAATTTTAAGGTACAAGTAATAACTATCAATTTTGCTTCACTCCGATTTCACTATTAGGTGAACTTGCCACTTCTATTAACCCTACCAACAACCAGTTCATTATACACTTGACTACGTAAAGGGTTTCCTAAACTACAAATTGAACAACAAACAAAAAGAAAATGGTGGAGATAGTTAGTGTCTATTTTTATTAATTTAGGGTTTTTAATTTGGGTATTTCTTTTTTTAGGGTTTCTTTTATTTGTGAATTGTCTTTATTTAATTAGTTGCTTGGAGACTATTCTACTTCTTTACTTAAGGGTTTCGGATTCCCTATTATATTTCAGAGGTTGCCCTAGCTGTTCTTTCTATTTGTCTCTTGGTACTACATCAGAAACATAATATGTATATATTTAAAAAAAGAAGAAGACAGAAAATATATATCTTGTTAACTCCTAGGAAAGTCATCACCTCGGTTCATTGGCAGCATTTCCAAAAGAAAGCAAAACTTCAAAGATATGAATGATAGCCCTATCTAGTTGCCAGTCTTATTACATTGTCTTCTGCGAATACTATCATTTTTAGAAAGAGAATCACACAGATACATTCAATCAAATAATTGAAGGAGGCAATTTGAAGTTGTTTGGTAAAGAAACAGGGTTGGAGATGAAGCGTCCTTTTCCATGGATCTGTTCCACTTATACACACAATAGGTAAAATACCATTAGAATAGAAGAATGACCAATATTTATTTGGTTGTCAATGACCAAATATTTATTAGACAATTAGAAAATGCTCATAAATACTGACGCATCATAGTCTCATAGACATCAACCTAGCAGCTTTCCATTTTCTTTTCCTATTCAGGGAAATTATCTAATAGCTTTAAATGCACTAACTAACCCTATCCTATACCTTAAAAGTACACAGTTATTCAGGAATTACCAAAAAACAACCCATCCAAAAGAGTCTAAACCCTCATTTGGAAGTAGTTCCAGTTTCTGGCATGTATAACAATGGTTTCTGTGCAATATATTAACAACTGATATTGATTTTCTAATCTATCATGTCTAGCTTTGACTATTAGGTGAAGATATGTAGCAGAATGCCATGAATATTCTTGAAGATGAATGCATTTGTCATATTTGGCAAGTTGAAATGAAGCACAATTTCATTTCCCATGACTGTCACCTAATATATGCAATTGTTAACCTAACTGTAAGTTTATTTACACCCATGCAGTTAAGGGAAGCACAAACAACTGCTTTCTTCCACAGCTCTATTGAAACTGTATTAAAAATTGCAACTGCAGTGAGAAGAGTGCAAAATATGGAGCATCAGCAAAAGTTGATAATAACAGGAAGATCTGCAAAACTCAGATATTGCATCAAAAACTTGACTATACTTACTATACATGAAGATGTGATGACATCAGCATCACTTTCTTTTACGCTTGTGAGCCTTCAGTTGCCTGATAATGTATTGAATAATTTCTTTTAAGTTGGCTCTTCTCTCCTCCTTCCAGTTCCAGATTTCAGGAACAGCATATCTTCCACTTCCATTGTATTCGTTTAATTCCAGTAATGCAGTTGTTACAGCCATGTATACTACTTCACCATATTCCTTTCTCAATTCCTGCAATTC
The DNA here is from genome assembly GCA_029379385.1 of Quillaja saponaria. Lineage (NCBI taxonomy): Eukaryota > Viridiplantae > Streptophyta > Magnoliopsida > Fabales > Quillajaceae > Quillaja > Quillaja saponaria. The sequence goes on along the minus strand of CM055610.1, from coordinate 14,618,792 downwards.
TTCATCATCATCATTTATAATTTCCTGCGATTACCAGAAATGTATACTTTTTTTTAGTATTTGAAAAGGAATGATCAGCATGAGGGTTGTATACATTTGACTTTAATTGATCTATATTGTTTTCTCGACACCAAGGAGACCATAACATCTGTAAGTGGAAACTGTCACTGTCAAGGACAACAAGTTTTCTTTCCTCCTGATGAAATCAATAATAACATATATGACAACCAACATATTCTGGGATTGGTACTGCACCAGCTGATGTAGCAGCCATGGTGCGATTAGAAGTTTCATCCTCTTTGGAATCCCATGGCTGAAGTTATGGCCATCCAACTTCAAAGAATTCTATTTGATCTAGGAACAACTCTGCATCTTAGTTCATTAGACTATTAGCAATTTTCTCTTTCTGAATCTTGACTTGTTATTTGGTGTCAGTGCGACTTTGAGCTGTAGTTTCAAGCCATGAATCACACTTTACTGATAATTGAATTTAATTATATTTTGGGCCTCAGTTAGTAGAATTCAGGTAATTCTATTAGTTAGTTTCCTGGTTAGAAGTCTGTCATATTAGGAGAATTCAAAAGACTTAATTCCTTTAAGTAAAAGAAAACTCAATATCCAAATATATCTTCCAAAATTCAATATAAATCATATATGAGCTAATGATAATTTTGATTGTTTTGTTTATGGGTGATTTCCCAAAAACAAACTCTGGAATTTTATTTACATAGTTATCACTGTAAGTTAGCTGATATAAAACTAAGCTATGAGTATAAAAAATTTACAAGGTTAGTATTTTTTGCCTTTTCCCTTATTGAAGTCTTGCAAGACAAGGTTTGACTCCTTTTCTTCTTTTTTCTTTTTTGGTCAGAATTAGACCCATTGGCTTATGAGCTACACAACATGAGGTAGCCCTCTCACATCCCATAAACCCACCATCCAGGGTGAAGCGGAGATTTGATCCCAGGTCCTTGGTATCAATACTAAGTGACTTTATCAGTTGAACCACCTTCAGGTTTGATTCCTAGGTCCCCTTCATCTTCTCTTATAGGCACTGTTAGTAAGTTCTTTTAGATATCTTTATCTTCTCTTGCACCATAAACAATACTTTTTACAAATACTTTCTTTGCCTAGTTCCATTACCATTTAATAGCACATATCCAGCTAGCTTCCAGGGAATCCAACGATTTCTATCTAACTCCATATTTCCAAATTGTACATCAATCTCAAAACCTTGAAGAAATTCTTCTTTGAATCCAAACCTTGAAAACCATAGTTTTGGAACCCAAGAGCTGCCCAAATAGCCACTGTAGAGAGATTATCAAATACACTTATGTTACCACTATTCATCATGATGGCTCCCTTTTCTCACTTTCACTCATTTTCGATCATACTAATAGTCTAATACTACTTCCAGTACCATTTAAGCCATACATGAAGCCAGTCAAATTTCATCGGATGGTTCAAAGTTCCCACTAAGCAGGAGTCAATCTATTTTCTTCAAGCTTATTTAGTTAGAAATTTGAAAAAGTAGAATTTCTTTGAGTGTTAGATCTCTGATTCTTGTTCTACGCAACTATACTCTTTCTTCCATCTATAATCTCTAATTTTGCAATCGGTACCTTTTAGTCAAAAACCTTCACATAGAAGTTTTATTTCAAGATTAGCTTGTCTAACTCGAAGATCTCATAATTTTCATATACATACAGTCATTTATTGATATATTCAAAGCTAGGTGATAAAGAGGACACTGATATTGAAGAGTAGATGTATGGAATACGGACATACTTTGCAATTAACCATATCATTCTTAAAAGGATGCCAACACTGCATTGCTTAGCTTCTCTTGCCATAATGAACATAGCTGAGCAGATTTCTCCTGCCAGTCTTCACTGGAGTACTTTTGCGAGCACATGTCTTGAAAAGGTTTTCCATCAAGTTCTCCCATTCTTCTGATTCCAAGTTGGGAACGACCTTTGAACATATCTCTCAAACTCTGCTAGGAAAAATCAAAATGATAATGTCATTGTTCACCTTGTATTTGTTAGCATGGCATATTGCATTTTTGACCCATATAGTAGTTGAATTTAGAAAAAGAAAAGGTAGTCATAGCGGCAAATCAACTATTATCTCTTTGTTTAACCAGATGCTAGAATAAAGGGGTTAAGAAGAAAGAGGCAGAGTGAGAGAGAGGAAGGAGAAATAAAGAGAGAGTCATACATCTATAGCTTCTTTGCGAGCATCTTGTAGCTCCTGGTTAGTCCTGGACTCTTTAACTGACAGACTGATTGCAAGGCTTTCCAAATACTGCACTCTATTGTTCAAAGTTTCGATTTGAGTTTTCCAATTGCTATTACTGTCCACAGGTTTTTGAGCTTGCAATTCCCTTTTCAAGCTGTAACAGTTACAACTGAATCATGACACTAAAATGGCATTATCAATTGATTTGATGATTAAATAGAAAAAGTACATTCATATTGAAGTTCACAATGGGAATATATAAAATTGTTGCAAAAGCAGTTGAAAGAGGAACTTTTCCATATTAATTGTGCCACATATTGTACTTCAACTCCACGAAAGGAAGGAAACTAATGTATTCATGTGATACTGGTACCATTAAATGTACCAGCATACTTCTTCCTGGACTTACTAATATAAACATCCAATATAATCTGTCAGGTCACATATTTGGCCTTGATACAAAAGGCACGAAGATCACTACATTAGATATTAAACGGCATATGCTGAAAAGTGCTGAAGGCCCATTCAATTGTAAAGAAGACACTTTCATATTCCATACCAATTTGAAAGTTCACATATCATATCTGCTCATTAATAATAGGAAAATAAGTTCTCCAACTTGTTGACTTCTTGTGGATATTGAAAAGCACATAAACAGTTGGAAAACTTTGTTTTCCTAATTTTGATAGGATAAATGTCATTTGAATGGGCCCTTACAATTTCAGGTAGCAATATTGCAAGTGCTACCACCAGCCTATCAATCTTTATGTGACTTCTCACAGATACAGAATGAAGATCTAAGTACATGGTGCCTAAACAAGATATTGTATAATTTCTAGATCTTCAAGAACTTCTTGAGAAGCAATCAAGCTCTTTTACAGAAAATGGATGCTGTTATAATGTCCAAAATAATCATTTCCAATGAGTGTTTTTTCATGCTTTTAATCAAGCGAAGACATTGTATTACCATATCAACTTGACATAGGGAATTTTGTTTCATGTAAACACATGGAAGTATCCTAAAGATAATTCAGGCATATAAGGATCATTACTGACCTTTTCAATCTCATCTACAAAGCCTTGCCGCTCCAGCTCATTGTGGACCTTATTATCCTTCAATTCCTTAGCAAGCTGCCCAAACTCTTTCTTTAGACATTCCATGTCATGATTCAGCCTACTGTTCATGAACTTCAGTTTCTCTAGTTCTGGAAATATAAAATTTTGAGTTACACATAAAAGTTGGAAATTTGAATCTTACTGAGATTTTAGTAGGGACCTCAGTTTTGTAAACACAAGAGACTACATGATAAATGACTACCTCATTAAGCATGTGCGGTGTACAATGAAGTTCAAATAGTGAACATAATATCCAGTTTATAGAAGTTGCTTGCTTTAGGAGGGAGACAACTCTCAGAAAAATTTTCATCCGACCATGATTTAACCTTTTCTTTTTATCATGTTTGAAGCCAAAAAGATTCAAATTATAGTAACAGAGTTTACATTAAAAATATGTTTGGTGTGGCGCCTTTCAGTAATAGAATGAAGCATCTTTGGAACTTTGTATATTTTTGATGAATTGAGATATGTATAAAAGTGTCTAGCAACTTGCTGGTAAGCAATTCAATAGCTTACAGATTGGCTATGGTTATTTCTTTTGGCAATCAGATGTATGCAGCATTTTTTCTGAAGGGTATTTCATAGTTTACAGACAAATGGCTGAACAAAGAAGAGTTACAACTCGTAGAATATATGACCCACATTTCCCAGTTATACAGAGAAAGATGCCAGATTGCAGAATTTAGGCCTACTGACCTGTAGGAAGAATAGTCAACATCTTTCCAATCCCAATAGAGGTCAAAACCTTCACAAACCTTACAAACATAATAAAACACATACTGCCAGCAACAAGGTAAGCAAACTTTGAGGGCTTTGTTTATTACTTTGCAGGAATAGTAAAGCCCCCACAAACATGAACAAGGTGGGCGTTTTATCTTGCCACCTTCCCAGATAAGTTGCTTGCTTAATTATTAATCTATAAGTTCAAAAAGAGAAGTGAACAATATTCTGCATGCAATTATTCTCAAGTTCCTAATAAACAAAGCAATGAACTAAGTGATGATCATGGAAAAAGAGGCAAAAGAAAAAGGGAAACAATCTCCAACTAGATCAGAGATAAGGATTAGCCACAGATCCTTTATAAGAAGAAAGGTCTAGACAAGAGTGTGGATATATTCTGACATCACCCACCACCCATAGACTCACTAATTTAAATTGAGTATCTTCTTTTCCACAGGGATCACATAGCATCATTGGGATCAAAGTGGAATAGACAAGAAATGAGTACTAATAGGTATACAAAATTGTAATAGAAACAGAACTTTCTTTTTGTTGGAATTTGCAGTTCCATCTGATCAATCCTATATGTGCCAAAAAAAATTGTTAAAACCTTTAAAAAGTAATTATCTTGAGAGTAAAAAACAGAGCCTCAGAAGGTGCAGAGCTGGAGAAGGGATTCCACAAAGCCATACTAAAGAGGAAAAGAAAACTCTGCTTTCTTTCATTTTTTTTATTTTTTTTTGGGAATGTTTTTAACTGGTACACTTTCAAATCAGGTGCTACAAATTACAAAATATAAGCAACAAACTAATGAAGTTCTCAACTTCCTAATTTTAGGAGTTGCACAGAGTGAGTTATAAGTCATAGGTAAATGAAAGGACAGGGAAGTAAGACCATCCTCTAGACTATTCTAGTTTCTTCTTAGAGGTAGCTTGCAAAGAAAAAACTAGAGTCGTGGGTGTAGTGTATCTATTGAATCCAAAGTTGCTTGGGAAAGGAAGTTGATGAATGGCAGAAGGCGCCGGATTGCTGAAGGCAGAAGCTTTAAGAGATAGGGGAGGAAGGTATTAGCTCTTGCTGTTATTAGTGCCCTTAGCTGGTGTTCCCCTTTAGGAGGAAGTCCCTTGGTTCTGGTTAGAGCATACTTCTTTCTCTGGCTTTCACTGCTTTGCATTGTCAGCTGGCCATCTCTGGTCTGAACTTCACCTTCTGATTGATCAATATTTAACACGTTTAAGACAAGGTATGTTTCTCAAAAGCTCTTGTACCTTTGAGAGCAATAAATGGTTTTAGTGCAGAAGATAGTTTCTGGAAAAATAATCAGTTTACCTTTTCCTACCACATACTTCATTTTTAATGTTGTGTATCTATTACAAATGAGAGGTACATACGTTTATGGTGTTCCTCATGCAGTTTCTCTTTCTCATTCTCCAACCATCTCACTGTAATAGAAGATTCATCCAACTTTTGTTCCATTTCAAGCAAACTTCTGTCTTTGCGATTAATAGCGAGGGTAAGCCCCACAACAAGTTTGCGCACAGTAGTAGTTGTCTCATCATATTTGTGCTCCATTTCTAGTAACTTTTGATTCTTGTAATCAATTTCCTTCATGAGTTTCACCACAATTGTAGACTCCATCTTCATAGCCTCCTCATAACCATGGTTCTCCATTTCCACAAACTTCTATTAAGTCACCTGCAACATCAGCCAAAGTTAGGAATCAATAAAACAATTAAACAAGAATCTTGTAGATTACTATTAATTAACATCAATAGTGGAAGTCCCGAACAATGGTAAAATAAGAGTAACTTCCAGAAACTTCTGACTGCTGAATAATTATTGAAACCAAGCTGTGTTAGGAATGCCAAGACGACTCATAATATTCAGCTTGGTCAAAGAAGAAAATCCTAACAGGCTCATGAACATAAATTATAAAAAAGTGACCAAAAATGCTATTCGGACTAAAAATTTGGCACAAACAGCCCCAGTTTCTAGCTTGTCAAGACATTAACTTACCATATTTAAGTTTGCGGGATAAATTAGTTTTTTATAGAATACCAAACACTGAAAAAAAGAATTTGTCTTTGTCCAAAAAACTGCTGAATCCACATAAATTATCATCTTCATATATGAGAAAAACGACAACAGAACCTTAGTCAATAAGAACTCTTCTACCTGTTCAAGAACCCAAAATTTGTGACAGGGAGAACTTTTACTACTATGTAGCAGAAAAGAAGAGGGGGAGATAAACTACGAAGTACGAGCCCATTTTGAAATGATTCCTAAGAGCTTGTGACTGGTTCATAATGTACACAGATTTCGAGAAATAGTTGGAAACAATGTAGGTATGGAAATAGCCTTACGCTATGACAAACCACGAAATGCAAAGAAATAGGCAAACACTAATACTCAAAATGAACCATAACATACCTAAGTGGAAGGGCTGACCTGACCTGTCCTCCTATGGCTGCCTCGCAGGGAGGGAATCTCGAATTCCCGCTGGTTTTACTACACGCTATTTGGATTTATTGTACTACATATATAGGAGGCTTAGCTGGAAACATAGAGGGAACTTTTCTTTATGCCTTTTCATTTTTTATTTTCTTTTTAGAAAAGTAGTTGTGGATAGTATCCAATTCTTTCAATTTTTTGTTGTTGTTGTTGTTTCAATTGTCTAGTGTTAATTACTTAAAAGCTATGCTTAATTATTGTTTAATGATATAGTTTTAAGGGTGGATGCTTAAATAAATATCCTAGTGGCCAGTGCTAATACTTTGATTTTGTTTGCAAGTATGCAAGTATTGCTCCCAGGTAGCCAAGGAAATAGATTTCCTTTGCTGACTTATGGATTAAATTGTATGGATAAACAGCCTCTTTGTAGAAATGTTAAGGAAAAGATTACGTATATGTGCGCCCATCCTTTTCTTATTTCATAATAACCGGGAAACACTTTGTGCACCGAGTCTTTTTTTTTTTAGGTTGGGAAGTAAAATATTAATAATTTTTAGGGTCCCAAAAATGAGTAAAGATAAAATTATCATATAGAGAATATAGTGTAACTACGTAATAAGTGAAGAAATATCAAGTAGAGAGAACATATAGAGAAGAAAATCCAAATCCATTGGCGTAAGCTCAAGTAATTGTATGAGGGAAATCAACGAATGTTTTTCAATGTTCTGTCTTCTTCCCTCTTGTTCGTTTTGATTCAACTCTTAAATACTAATTTTGAAGGTAATTTCTACTCTAATTCTTAACATTAATCTTCTAATCTTTTACCTCTCTTCTTTCCATTCTTCTACTTCTGTTAAGTTTCATAAAGAAAGCCCTTGCTCATGCAGGAGATAAAAATAGAAATTCAATTTTGAATCTCATGAAAACTAGTAACAATTTCAATTTCGACCGACATGTGGCCTATCAAGACACTTCATTTTGCTTATTAGTGAAAACATTTTCATTTGATGAAAGTTATTAATGAGTATGTTAAATACATCAAACATGAAAACTTTAATCATGTCCAAAGGTCTTGCAAATTAGTCTATTCTGACAAGAAAAAGGTTCCAACATATTCCCTGTAACGTTCTTGGACAAAAACATAATGTTATTTCCTCTAAAATGAAACTTTTGAATATCATATATAGAATACATGCTGGGTACTTCTGCGTTGATGAAGTGGCACTAACAGTTTCAAGACCTGACATTAGACATCTACGACGCTTTAAGACTCTTGAGCATATTAAGTTCTTGGATCATGTACTTAATTACCTCTTTTAGCTCAGCTTTCCTGACCTCCTTGAAGTTCCATAGTTCAGGAACTACATACTGTCCGCTTGGGTTGCACTCGTTCAGTTCCAGCAGTGCATTAGCTACAGCTTTGAACACTGCCTCACCATAGGTACTTCTCAACTCTTTCAACTTACTGTCACCTTCATCAATTATCTCCTACATTTTCAAAGAGCTGTATGTTATACTACCAATATAAACTCATGAGTAGTAATAGAAGAGCCTTCACAACATCTACCGACTACCATGCAATTTCACTTCTAGTGTATCTGTCTTTGTAATTCTTCCACTGTCTGACCACTTAAGACTAAACCAGTGAAACATTACTAACACCTTTGAGGATTCCAATATTCCTTGACATTTAAATTCAAACCAACTAACTGTCAACTGTATTCAATATTTTCCTCTAATTATAATTTGAAGCAAGCTGGAGATAGTAACAATGGACTAAAGGTGAAGAAAAATACTTGCAGTTTTCTATCAATGTATTCTTTCTTAAAAGGATGCCAATTTGGATTGCTGACATTGCCACAATGAACATAGCTCCGCAGATATAACCTGCCAATCTTTAGGGAACTTCCGCAAGCATACATCTTTGAACGGTTCCTGAATCTACCTCTCCCATCCTTTTGATTCCAATAACAGTTTGGCTATTAATATACCTTGCAAACCCTTCCCAGTGGAAAACAAGAGATAAATTTACATGACAAACTATTTGCTGAGACACATTCAAGATAAATGCGTGTGTTTGTAATGTTCATTGAACATTTGTCAGAAAGAAGCTAGACTTACATTTATTAACTCTTTATGAGCATCTTGCAGCTGAAGGTTACTAGAGTGCTCTTTAAGTAATCCACTTTTTCCTCCAATTCATTTCTCAGGGCTTCAATCTCGATAAAGAACAGAGAGGCACTCTCTGCAGAGTTTTGAGCCTTCAACTATGACAGTTAAATTGAACATGACATGCCATCTAGGCATAGAGTATATCATAAGGATCAAGTAACTGAAAAAATGCACAAGGACCACAAATAAACATTTCACATTGACAAATGTTAGTATACCATACGAATAACTCACTCATCAAAATGAGTGCCTTATCATGCACTGAAAATGTGTGAGCTCGCAAATAGGCATATCATTTACGGATCTCAGTTACAGCTCCCAATTAGGTATATCATTCTAGACATCATACAGAGTGCCTTATGTAGTACTAATAATGTGTGTAGCCGACAAATAGGTTTATCATTTACAGATCCTGGTCAAGAGCAGCATATTTACCTGTATTTACCTTCTCTCTCTCAACAGGTAAATCTTTCTGCTCAAGATCATTTTGAGATATGCGCAACTCCAACTCCTTGACTCTCCGATGTAACTTTGCATTCTAGACATCATAAAGAGTGCATTATGTATCTTTAACAATATGTATGGTCCACAAATAGGTTTATCATTTACAGAACTATCACATTTACCTTCTCCCTCTCAACAAGTAAATCTTTACGCTCAATATCAGACTGAGCTACCCACAACTCCAACTCCCTTAACTCTCAGTTCTAACTTTTTATTCTGGAGATTGATGATCTGCATTTTCTTCATTTCTGTGGAACAGTATTAATATGAGACAAGTAAAAATGTCTAACACATTTAGGTGATGTACACAAAATTCAAGTGATTCTGCATTTTAAATTTCAGCTTCAGGTTACAAGTATCAGTGTAATGAAATAAGAAATAACAAAACAAATTTGCGCGTGGAATCTGTACGTTAAAGGAGAATCTGCAAACTTCTGTTAATTTAACGTAATATCAGAAGGCGGTGAGAAGCAACACAGACAGACTGAAAGTGTTCTGCCAGATTGAGAGCAACTTATACAGTTCAACGAAGGTGACAAACCAACAATAAGAGCTCAACCTCATTGAGAATACGAATAAAGATGTAACGCGAACTTACTACTGATTATTTTCAAGAGAAGATTCATTCTCTCAACTTCATGCATATGTTTGGCCCAGCTATTGGAAAATTAGCAAATCATGTTGAAAATAATATGAATAAAGGACAGAGTCAAGCCACAATAAATCAATCTAACAATGGTGTCCTATATTGATCTGCAAAGTCTGATTACATGGACACATTAAGCTCCAAAACTCTATCTACCTGAATATACCATAAATGTATAAGCTTGTTGAAATTGCTGGATTTTTTCCCAAAACCACATTTGCTCTTGCTTATCTAGAAAGAACATTCTATTATGAACATGTAATAGACTTTAGTCATTTCCAAATGCAAGCCCAAATAAATAAGTGAAACATGTCCAGTAGCACAAATAACTAGCAACATAGGGAAAGGAATTGTTCAAAATATACGACAGTGTAGTACACACAAACATTTCAGTAAGAAAATCTACAAATGGGAACATAATTAGGCTCTTCAACCTTTTTTCTTTGGCAGTGAAGGGGGGTTGGGTTCAGGTGATAGTCGCTATAAAATGGAGCGTAAGCCTCAAAATCAGATACCGCTCATTCCATGGTTCAACCCAACACTACCTCCTCGTTGGAGGCGAAGAAATACCTCTTGTTTGAAAAACAGAAGTGCAACATACCTTGAGCCTTTACTTGTTGCAACCCAGAGTTCTCCACTGTCACCATGCGAAGAGATTTAGATATTTCATCAATCTGCTGCTCCATTTCGAATAATCTTTGGTTTTTGACATCAATTTTCTTGGCAAGGCTCACAACAAGATTGCATGATTTATTTAACTCTTCAAAAAGCTGGTTCTCCGTTGGAACCTGAAATAAAAGGTGATACCAATAATGTAGAACTTGTAGATTGACACATTCCAAAGGATATTAAGCTGTATCTATCCATCGACGCAATAATGAACAGAAAACTTTTATCTAATGCTAGTGTGGGACAAATCAAGGTGAGAAGTGAATATTTTAGGACTAGTCTTCAAAGATATGGAAAATGCATGTGACTTTGCCAAGAGGTTGAACCGTTGAAGGCAAAACTTATCTAATAAACACCTACAAGACCTTCCTGCTAGCTACCCAGGAGTCAGAACAAAGCGCATACAGACTGTCAGCTAGACCACATTGGTAGATAAGAGTAAGTAGACCTCTTGTTTCAGCAAAAAAAAAAAAAAAAAGAGTAAGTAGACCTCCACAAAATCAGAGAATCATTTCTATGTTGATTTACGGCCTCAAAATATTTGGTACACGAAGATACCTCAACCATTCGTGATGTCTACTGCTGTCTTTGCCTTCTAAATGTTGTGTATTTTCACTCTTTTTATACTGCACTCTTTTGAAGAGTTGATGCAGCATGAGCACCATATCTTTGATGCATTCATTGGGATTATGTTGTGGGAATGTGGGAATAGCAGCACCAACATTTTATCTAGTTCACTTCCTTAATCCTAAAGGTCAACCGAAAGAGTCCATATTTTATCTTGAATTTGCATCCCTTAATGCAGAAGCAGCTCTGACAACAGACTGTCCTTTTTATTCTTTTTACTTTTTTTGTAGTGAGATTTCATTCAAAAGCAAAGAAAGAAATTGGGTCTTTCATTCCCTCCCCTTTATTTTGTGTTGCAAATAAAATCCCCTTCTTTTTCTTTTTTTTCCCTCTCCAAACGAAAGAGCTAGTTTACTGGTATGTTAGATTTTCACCACAGGAAAACAAAAGAGCTGCAGTAGCTGAATAAGAATTAAGGCTAAAATAAAAGGCCGTCTAAAAGAAACCTTAGGATATGAATGGCTACTGATAAAGTAAAAAAGTACTGTTTTTCAGAAGTTAGGACCCTCAAATTTTCCATTACTGGGACTTCGAAATTCTATGCTAAATACAAGTTGGTTTTTATTTTTTTCCTTTTTCTATTTAACTTAGTTTGTCAACCCATTTGTTTCTCAAGTAAACATCTAATAAAGATTCCATTTTCTCAGTAACATGCGGTAAGTTGGTAAAAGAGTCACAACCTTCAAATATCAACTTCAATGGGGTCAGCACAATGGAAGGGAGGGAAAAGTTGAAAGATAAAATGCAAACAGATTAAGTGAATGAATAGATCAAATTACCAGTTGGTTTAAGCAAAGCAGGTAGTTACACCTTACATTCCGAGTGTTCTTCCTTCAAGGCTAGTCTCAAGACTGAACATTTTGCTCTTTTAGCTTTTTTAGGCAGAAAAAATGACATATTTTTTAGAACATAAATTTAAATAGACTATTTTTGAAAATAATGTTACAAATAGATCAAATTTGTCAATTCGGCCTGCCACACCCAACTACCACATCCTCAAGACCCAAAAAAAAAAAAAGAATAGTAACTTAAAACCCAACCCACGAGTTTTTTTTTTTTAAAGTGAGAAAAAAAATTTTACATCTTTTTCAAAATTTTTTAAAAAAATAATAAAAATATATGAACAGTATCTTCGTGATCCCAAATCACAAAGTTAGTATTTATTTATTTATTGGATTTTTTTTTTCCATAAATAAAGCTTTATTTATTTATTCCTTGTAATATTTTTTTTTTGTATTTTTTCTTATGGAGAAAGAAACTTTGACCACCAAAATTACAAAAAAAAAAAAAAAAACTGAATAGTAACGTTGTGATCTCAACCTACAAAATTACGGTTCATTGTTTGTTTGTTTATAATTTTTTTCCAATCAGAAGAAAAGACTATACTTAGGGAAAAAAAAAAAAAAAAATGACAGTAACTCGTGAGCCCAAAGCAAGAAGGTACTATTCATTTTTTGTTTTCCACTTTACTCATTTATTCCTTGTATTTTTTTTTCTTATCCAGTCAAGAGAAAAATTTAACCCCAAATTAACAAAAAAATAAAGAAGTGTGAAGGTGAAGGTGAACGTGAGAAGAAGGTGAGCAATTGAGAGAAAAAAAATGAAATATATCGCTTGGAAAATAAAATTGAAGTGTAAAGGTTGAAGTGAAGTTGAAAAATAAATAAGTAGAACCTGTGTGTTGAAGAAATATAGAAAGTGCAGATTAAGGGTATTTGTATAAGTTGGCGGTGAGGAATTTTGATTTGTTGGAGGTGAGAAAGGGTTTTATGTATAAAATGGAGGTGAGAAAGGGTGAGAATGATTTATGGAGAGTGAATAAGGATGTTCACGGGTGTAGGAGCAACAAATTATGGCATGCGGGGGGCAGGAAAAAAAAAAAAATGGCATGCAAAGTTTTGCAAGTAAAGGAAGGAAAAAAACAGAAGCATGCCAAAAAAAAAAAAGGCATGCAGAGTTTTGCAGGTAAAGGAAAGGAAAAAAAAATAAAGCATGTAAATGAGGCATAATGAAACAAGAGAAAAATAAAGCATGTGACTCATTCTCTAAACAAGTGGAGGAAAAAAATTAATCTAGAGAAACAAAATAAAAGTGTGCTGAATAAAGACTACTTTTGATTTGGAAAGCACACATGGTACAAAGATAACATAACAAAAAAAAAAAAAAAAAAAAAAAACAACAGCATAAATAGTATCTTTGATTTGAAAAGCATGCATTTACAATAGAAAAAAAACAAAAATAAAAGCATGCAACAAAAAAGAAGAAGAGAAAATACAAGAGAGTAATTAAAATAAATAAATTAAAACATATATTTACCTAAATTAAAAAAAAATTGAACATTACTACTATAGTAAATCAAGTTGCTGTTATATATATAATACAACGAATGGACGGAAGAAAACAAAAGAAAAAAAAAATCATAGACAATAACTTCGTGAGTTGGGCTTACAAAGTTATTGTTCATGCTTTTTTATTTTTTTTTGCAGTTGAGGATGTGGTAGGTGAGTTGACAAATTTGGATATTAGTTTCAAAAGTGATCTATTTTAATTTTATATTTTAAAAAATAGGCCATTTGATGATTTTTTCCTTTTTAGGCTTTGTAGCGAACAGAGATCGCCGAAGGTGCGTTAGGTTTAATGTTTTACTACGATGTCTTGTGAGATGTTAATCTATTTTAATTTATTATAATCAATAAGAAGAAAAATAATAAATTATTAAAATATATTTATGGTAAATTATTAAAATAATAAATAGAAAATAAAAATATATTTCAATTAATAAAAAATGACATCCAGTTTTTTCGTTTAATTAGTCAAATTATAAAAATTTATATTATTGTTGCGTTTATTTTAAAAAAAAATTGTTAATGGTATATTTGAAGAAAAAAAAAAAATGTAAGTCAGCATCAGCAAAAGTTGCCCACCATTACTTTTTTTTTTTTTTATAAAGTAGGGAGCAAATGAACGGACTCTTAGGATGTGGGGATAAGAAATGGTAGTCTAAGTTTGCGTTTTTATTTCTTTATTTATGTTATACTAAAACTTAAGTAGTCTTATGTGTCCTTTAAATTTTAGCAAAGTTTGTTTTAATAAACCACTTATCAAATTTGTTATCTCTCTTTTTTATTCACCTATTATTTATCTATATGCTCGATTGAATCAATAAATAAAATTAGAAGCAAATTGATTATATAATTCTAAGAATTTTTATAATTATTTATTTGGTTGAATTTTTAGGATGATTTTAAATTTTTTTTTAAGATAACAGAATTTTTAAATATTTATTTTAAAATAAAAAATATATATAAATGGACAAGAGCACATACGCTGGTAGATTTATATATATATATATATATATATCACAGAAAAAGTGTGAAAGGAAATGATAGATAAAAAAAGAGGAGTTTGTTTATAAATGTCTAAAGTATAAAAGTTTTATGATAAACTAGTCTCGTTAATTTTATTTTTTTTGGTTGGAATGATGAGTAGTTATAAAAATATGTCTTTTCTTTTAAATATAAGACTAATCTTAACATTCACTCATTGTGAGTATATATTATTAAATATCTACTCTTTTAGGTAGACAAAAAATCCCAACTCTATTCATTTATTCAAAATAAGAAGGAAGGATATTATAGTAATGTAATTTACAAGTTTATAAATTCCTGATTTTAATATTACAATTTTCTCTCTCCCAAACCTCCCCCTTCTCTAATTTTCTCTCTGTTCCTTCCCTCCATCGATCTGCCCTCTCCAAATTAGACATCATTTCTCCTCTCCATACCTCTATTGCCCCTCCCCTCACCCATCTTTTTTGTATTTGTTGCTCTCTCTCTCTCTCTCCCTCGTCCTTACCAACATCAAACAAAAGTTATCCTTTACAAGTTTACAGTCAATTTGCTTCATTCGGAATTGACTTTTCTTGGCTGGAAAAGACTAAAGAATTATTAACTTTTACGGGCTGGAGATGGAGATATGACATTTTAATGTTTTCTCATCAAATGCATAACCCATAAACAAAAATTATATAACTATTTACTTTGCTTCTTAATCTTTAAACTCAATATTACTATTATTGATTAATATTTCTTATTTTTAGCTGTGTATGTCCGCTATATCTCTTTATAGCTCCCTTCTACAGTACTGTCCACGACTCACATAGGAATACAAAGGATATGTATGGAGATAAGCATGAGGTGGCCGAGGGAGGATTAGAGAACACAATACTGATTTTGAATACAAATCTTATTTCAATAATTTGTATGAAGTAGTTTAATCAGTTATGAAAAGAGTATAAAGCACAGCTTTAAACTTCTGTTTTGAAAGATGGTAGGTTAAGTAAACGGCAAGACAAATAACTAGCAAAGGCCACAGAAGATGAATAATGAGAAAGGAGAGGGGGAAAAAAAAGGAGAGAAAGTGCTAGAGAGAAGTGCTTTTATTGCTTTGGAAACTGAGAGATATCAAGTATTAAGGATACAGAGATTGTGTGACCTATGTCTTACATAAAACATTTTTTTGTTAAACTAAATTAAAAAGATATATGAATTTTTTGCGTGGATATTGATAACAAGTAATGTTAGGATTTTCTTAAATATATGTTGTTAATTAGTAAAATTTGTATGTGAAAGATTTAATATACAGGTAGGAAAGAAACATGGATAGTTATAGAAGAATATATGTATTTATTAATTTGATATATTTTTTATCCAATTTAAGGTGACAAAAGAATTTAATTTGATGAATATTGTATAATAAGATATCATAAAAGGTCTATAAGCATAGATATTCAATGGTAAAATATAGTTGTTTTAGTATACATTCAACCATTTATATCTAGTGTCTAGTACATAATTTATTGGAAATCGTCATTATTCTTTGTTAGTAAATTCGATAAATCTTCAGATATAATACATATCTGATATATTAATACACATATCTATGTTGATTTACGTTTTAGTAAACATTTCATTGTAAATTATTAGTATGTTAGATGATTTGTGTGTCATAATTATTAAAAATGACATTAGTTTGTATCTTAATACATTCATAACCTATTTATTTATGAATTATTTACAGGTTTAATCTGAGTAGAGGAGAGTTAGGTTGGTTATTCACCCAAACATTGTGTTTGCTTGTGAACATAGAGAGGGGGAAAAGAATTATGATTCTCTATCAGCTATTGGCATTCCTGGTCTCCTGAACCTGAGGATAGTTTTCCTATCAGCGACTTTGTTTGCTTTAGACTTTAGTGGGAGAAAACTAAGAGCACTTGTAGCAAGTTGGTATTCAGTTTTGATTCCATCCCCTGTAAACCTTGATTTTACAGAAATTTTGTAGTCTTTCCACATGGCTAGTACACTAAAAACCGTCAAAAGAACAAGGAAATTAAAAGCAGAAGATCAAGGGTAAACACATTCTAGATCAAAAGCTACTTAGTCAAACAGGTTTTACATTGGTGTCTTCTTCCACGCCTTTACAGCATGAAGCAGTAGATTAATATAAATAGAGCAGGCTAGTAAAGGTTTAATTTGTTTAACCAATACAACCATCAGTTATGGCAGCTCCTCAGACCTGGTGACTGGTGACTGGTGACATGTGATACAGCTTCTAAACAAGGATTTCTTACATACATGTTAATTCCTGTAATCAACATAAACCTTGTCTGTCAGGGGTAAAACCAAAAAACAAAACAGAAAAAGGTAAAGAAAGAATATAGGCCACCACTTTGGTATGTATTCTGTTATCTTGTCACCTACTGTAAAAATATCCCTCAACATAAATGCCATGCTGCAATGATAATATAACTTGATATGTTATTTGGAACATTAACATTGATCAGAACAAAGAAAACATTTATACTCAATGGACTACAATTCATCTAACCAGTGTTTTTCCATGAAAAGATGCCACCTAGGAGGTAAAAACTTGCCAGCATGGAACTAAAGATCCAGCTATATGTTCATCTGAATGCATACTTTTACCAGTCCGTAATTTTTCCTTCTTATTTATTTAGATAAAAAGAAAAATACTCTAACTACAGCAGTAAATACCAACCTTCACCACGTTCCCCTTTTGCCTTTACTTGTTTTCCATTTGTTCAGTAGAAACGCAATTCCCTCTCGCAATGATGCCTTCCTTCCTTGTCCGTAGTTCCACAACTCTGAGGTTGGATACCTGCCACTTGGATTATATTCATTTATTTCCATTATAGCTGCTACCACAGCTCTATATGCCCCATCACCTATCTCCTTCTTCAAATATTTTAGCTTTTGATCTTCTTCATCAATAATTTCCTGAATCAATAGGATTTTCTCATGTAAATGACAAAATTATAAGTGTGAGCAAGAAGTCTTTCACAAGGAAAAGCATTAAGATCTGATATAAAGTTGAGTAATAAATATGACCAGAAAACCCCCACATTAAACAGCTATGAAAAGGTGATCCCGAAGCACGACAAGGACAACTAATTACAACCATACAAATGGAAGTCCAGGTCAATACTCGTAGTTGGTATTCATAAAGTACTTAACCATAATATTACAGATGAGCCAAAATAATAAGTTGGACAATGTTAAATCAAAAGATGAAATGCATGAATATAGTAGAATAAACCTAGCTACATGTGGACAGGGGGAGAAGAGGGCACTCAAAGTGTCTGGTAGGTCCTGCTTGGGAACCCAGCACACAACCATCAGTAGACCAGGTAGGTGAGCCAATCCTTCAAGTATACAAATGAATGTATATCCTAGTGCATTTTGCTGCACATAGGAATGATACTTTAGCCTGCAGGAGAACTACTAATTGTCCAGTTACTTAAGATTGCAGAAACATCATGTCAGTAATGAAATACACATCCTGATGCATTTTTCTGCTGCTAGAGAGACTGCAAATATTGTAGGCTCTTGCCGCCGAAAAAGTATAAGAGAGCTGCTCAAGCTTTCAGAAGAAAAGGAGAAAAAAAATCCCAGTCCATAAAGTGTGATGTGCATCTTGTTTGCAGAATATGTATACGCACACACATATATATATATATACTCAACTCAACTTAATCTTAAATCCCAAAATAATTGGGGTCAGCTAACACACACACACATATATATATATGCATAATTATTTTTATAAGTAAAACATCGTACATAAAAAAAAAAAAAATTATATATATATATATATATATATAGAGAGAGAGAGAGAGAGAGAGAGAAGAGAAATAGTGTGTGCGTAAATCACTATAATATCCAAAACAGTGAAACTGAAGCCTTACAATTATCCATCCAACATTTATAAACAAAGTAGATCTAACTTTCCTGTTATTTTTGTTTCAGCATATGCAAAGGATATTTAGTATTTGCCATCAACAGCTATAAAATAAATATAAATGCACATGCACCACCGACCATCAAACTGGCTAAATTAGATTGAGAGCGATATCTTCCATTAGATTTTATGATAACTGTAAAAGACACACCTGATGCGTCCCTTCAACCATAATAATTTTAAATGGATGCCAGTCTGGATCCTTAAGATATTCTTCCCACAATGAGCATAGTTCTGATGCTCTCTCCTCTGCGTCTTCCTCATTATACTTTCTCTTCATTGCTTCATGGAACGGTCTAGTGTCAAGTTCTCCCATTCGCTTCAAGCCAATATGGGCACGACTTGATATCTCTTTGATGCCCTGCACATAGATAGAGAGAGAGAGTGAGAACCAGTAAACCTTGCAAATAAAAGCAGACAGTAAATGGCTTTTGAAAATGCTAAAAGCTGAATTTAAGAATTTACAAAAACCGGCAGCACGTGGAGGCCACAAGTCATAACAGAGATTAACATTGAAGATTTATACTGTCCCAGTATGTCTCATTCTTATAACTAAATTGTAAACTTGACCATGATTTCAAATTTCAACTATTTCCTCCAGTTTATGCTACAAACGTTAACAAAAAAAGCAATATACCCCTTGGTCAATTAAGCAACTTACCCCACCATGTAAATATATTACGGTGCAGTACTGTTTCTTTTACTTTTTTTTTTCCCATATGCACGGCTTCTAAAGCAGTTTCTTCAGACAGTATACAATATCTGTGTATTAAAAATAATTTGGATGCATCAAATATGTAACAAGGAATAGTGTCCATAACAGAATTTCTCAAGTGGTCTCTACTCTCTAGACATTCACATAAGAAAAAAACCCTGTAATATGATATAAATTGGCAGATGCCTTCAAAGATTTGATGAATGAATCAGCATTCTGACAACAAAGAATGCAGTAAGAAGAAGTAACACTTACATTAATCAATTCTTTTCGAGCTTCCTGCAGCTCATCATTGCTTTTACGCTCCTTTATGATTAACATTTGGTTCAGTGCTTCTACATCTTCAAGAGAGCTTGTCTTTTCTCTTAAATCATTATGTAAATCTTCCACCTTCTTCATAACTTCTCCATCTCTGTCATCTCCCATGTGCTTCATAACATTTAGTCTTCCTTTTACCTGCTCAATTTCCAATTCCAGCGCTTGTTTCTCATCTAGTTGCTTTTCTATATTAATGATTTTATTGTGGTGTTGTTCTTTTTGCCTCTGGATAATATTGAAAGTCACATATCATCAATTATCTGCCTACAGACACTGACAAGGAAAATTTTGGCCACTAGGTAACAAACCTTTTGATCTTCTGCCAGTTTCATTACATTTTCATCAGCCCTCTGTTGCTCCAAAGCAGCCAACTGAAGAGAATTATTTTTCACAGCATTCTGAAAGGATAGAATGGTCAACATTTTCACATGAAGCAATAGCAAACAATGCCAGACAGTTTCACTTGAAGCTTCTGCATTCAAGATCCTCAACTACTCATGAAAGAATGAAAATTACAAAAAATCCAACCATAAAACGACAACATTGATGCCATATGACCACTTGCTCAGCTTTGTAACTTTAATTCACTGACATAGTAATTCTGGTGATATCTTCTTTAATTCTTCCTATGATATAAACCAGAGGATGAGAACACAACCTAAAAAAGCAAATTTGACATGTCACAAGAAAATGCACACCATGATCTGAATGTCAGACAGTCAGTGAGAGCAAGAGCACCAGCTCCAACACACACAAACACACAGCTGATGGTGATCACCAGAGGGAGATTTCTCTTCGAAATATTTACACTATACAGATGAATATTTACTGAATCCCACTCATTCAGCAGCTTAATTGGGCATTAAGTACACTAATAACTGTGCGAACAAATGCACACAGCACATTTTGGAAAAAGGAACACAACATCCACATGAGGTCAGGTTATTAAGGTTTGCATTGATGGCTGGTGAGGATAATTATCTCTTTCCTATTACTACTTTTCTTTTTCTTGAGGAAGTTGTTTGGGGGGGGGGGGGGGGGGTGTTGACAAACCAAAAGTGCACCAGCAATCAAAGTATAGTTTGACATCTATCACCGATAATGTTGTGTTTTGTCTTGTTATTGGGTTGGGCCAAAGTTTTGCAGTGCAACTGTTGGATAATTATGGCCCATAGCAAGAGAACAAAATTGGGGGTTTGGGGGCTTGCCTCCTAGCAATTTTTAAGGGTTTGTTTCTTTCTTGTAGCCTATGTATAAAGGCAATTAGCTATAGGGTTTCAACATGTTTTTTCGAACAAAACACTTGCATTTTCTCCAAGAACAGAATAGTGAATTTCAATCTCTTCAGTGAGGACGTAGGCTAGATAGAGCCGAACCTCGATAGACTTGTGTTCTTTCTTTTGATTGCTTTCGTTTTTACGTTCTAGATTTCATCCTATCTTGCTTCTATTGAACAGATAAGCCTTCGAGTTAAATATAGGTAACAGTAATCAGTGTAAATGGTTTTTTCATCAATCATTTTCAGTTATCATCAATAATGATACGTAACAGTGAGAAAATTATCATTATGGCAGATACTTCCTTGCTAGAAACTAGAAAGCAATGGCACATGCAACAAGTTTACTAACTTTTGTTCAATCAACTTTGTATTTAATCTCTTTTCACAAGAACAAGGATCATGAAATGTTTGATTTCGCAAAAAAAATAAAGGAAAAACTCCAGAGAAACCCAATACCTTTTCAATCTCTTCTGCCAACTTTTTTCTTTCACTTTCATTCTGTGCTTCACGTTTTTCCAACTCTACCCTTTGCAATTCCAGCTCTCTTTTATGAGATTCCAGTTGCATCTTAAGCTTTTCATGATCATTAAAGATCCTCTGATAGTGATCTCTCGCACTCAATTGTATTTTCCTTATCTCTGAATGCAGAAAATCATGGCATGATTGAACAACATCAGAGCATCTCAAAATCATAAAGAAATAATGAATTGTAACAAAAGCAATAGGGGAGATCTAGAGTGTTGCTCTCAACTATTTAAGGACATCTATAACTATGCAAATGGATCAGAACCATGAGATACCCGCAAGTGAGACTAACTTTTGGTTCATTTACAAAACGCACCTGCATTATAAGCTTGCAAGAGCTTATCTTTCTCCTCAATTAAGTTATTGAGAGAGATTGAAGTCTCACTGCATCGGACTTCCATCTCTTTTAAGTTCTTGCTCTTGATTTCAATCATGTTTGTCAATTTAGACACAAGTTTGTCCTGCTTCCTTGCTTCTTCTTCCATAATTTCAGAAATGGTTTTAACATCCGAAATCTTACATAGATGTTCTGCAATGATATTGGTTGAATTGTAGTCATCTGCACGGGCAACCCAAGCATAAAGACCAGACTTCTGCTCACTTTTAGCAAGCCAATCCTTTTTCCCATGATGATCTGCTTCATAAGCCCTCTCTAATGACATTGCATTATGTAAACCTGGCCAATCTTTGTTGAATTCCACAATAGCAGTTCCTGAGTGACCCCTATAATTCCATAAAGGTTGGACTCTAACAGGGTTGAACCCCCTGCTTCTGTACTCATCTCTAAGCTTTGATCCACTTTCTCCAACATAGCGCCCATCATCTGTCTGTCTAGTGGGAATGTTAACCACTATTCCAATCCATGGCCAGACAAAATGCTCATTGTGCCTGCAATTAGCTGGAGGATCACCCTCATTCACAGGCTCTGATGGTCCACCCATGGTTGCAAGATCTTTTTCCAAATATTTCACTAATGCTAAATGATTGGCCTTCTCTTTTGCACTTCTCTTTTTTGAGCTACTCTTACCAACCCCTGAAGCATGCTGAAGGAGTTCCTTGTACAAATAATCATGTTTTCTCTTTTTTGGGCAGTAGGGACAAGTAAAAGCATCATCTGCAACTTTCACTTGGTGGATTCCACTCTTTAATTCTTCGTAAGATTTATCTTCATACTCATCCATTTCAGATTCGCTTATGTCAGTATCATCTTCTGTGTTGTGATCCATTAAAAGTTCCTACTTGAGTTACTGAAATGTACCTGAAAATAAAAAATGAGAGTTAACATTGACAGTTGCATCTTGCTATATTAACATTTCATATTATTGTTCAGTAGCGACTCTAGATTAACCTGAACAGGGAAAAACAATATACCAGATTAAAGTTAAATTAAACCACTACATTTAGTTTTTATTCAAGACCTTGCATTACTTGAACCTTTGGACTATGCCACAAAATATGGAACTGAAACTTGATAAGGAAAACGGGATTAAGGAGGGAAAACATAAATTATGATCATGTCAGGGCTACAACCAACTCGTCATATCAATCATACTAACCCAAATAATAGCTTACTTTGTTTAAATAAAGAAACAAATTTCCTACAGGTAACAGCACACATATGAGCTTCACCACTATTCATACTTCATACATAGTAAGTGGACTGACATCTTCTTTACTTGTGCCACATCAAACAATTTATTAATAATTTATAAACGATTGTTCTGCTTTTTTCTCCTTTACAGCAGATAATGCAACAATATTTGAAACAGAAGTAACATCATGTATAGTTTATTATTTCCCTGAAAATAATTATACGGAACCGCTACGATGATCCCTTTTCCAGAGCTAGTTGGGATTGAATTAGTATTAAGCTACGAAGTCAAACAACTTAAAACATGTTTCAGTTGTAAAAACTGAAATACCCCATAATCTTAATCTTTGACTGTAAACAGGTAAATCTACAATGTAACACCAAAGTATAATTTAAGCAAAAGCATATAAACTCAAATACAAAGATTCAGTGAATATTAAAGCAAAATCAGTCAAAAGGTACAAGGGAAAGTACAACACCAAACTCCCATGTAGAGCAAGCAATGTAGATATCTACATCCAAACAGAAGCATGCATAAGAATTAAAATACTTCAAATGCAAAGAAACTACCTGTCAAAGAGAAATGCACAGAATTGTGGGTAAATGTAAGTAACAGAACTCTTCACCTTCCAAAAGCCTACCAAAGAGAAATGCACAGGATTGTGGGTAAATGTGAGTAACAGAAAACTTCGCCTTCCAAATATTTCAGACTCCAAGGCTCTCTAGCCTGATGGACTATGGGAAATCTGGGTCTCTGTGAGCTTCTTTTTCAAGGAATTGGGGTCGAACAATAGGGAATGTGAGTGGACTCCTGACAGTGATAGGTCCAAGGTAAGCAAAAAGGATTGAAATGGGCCTGGTGCAGATATTAATCCAGTACACAGTGGTGTATACGTGTATATAAATCCTATTAAATTGATAGTGACTAGGGAGCTCTATTAAAAATAAAATAATTTTTATTTTTACTCTTAGGCTAGCTCATGAGTTGAGCCAGAGTTCTGCTCGATAAATCGCGGGATCGGCACGACTTGTCTGACTTTACAAGTCGAGCTCGAGGATTTTGAGACTTTATTATAAGATCAAGCTTTTAGGCTCAAGATCGATAAGTTCATGAACAGCTCAAAAAGGCTCGGTTCATAGATATTTTATATTTTTTTTACTAATTTTTTCAATTAGATTTATCATTTTGACCTTATCCAAATTTTTTTAATTAGATAAGATTTGGCCCATAAATATTTGACTAGTTTAAACTTCTTACTTATTTTGCTATGCAATTTAAAATTTGTTTAGGTTTAGATTGTTGCCTTGTTTAGTTGAAATGTTAGATATTGTCTTCTTGTTTGATTGTTGGTTATTGCAGGTTGTTGGCCACTGACTTGTTTGGTTGAATTGGATATTGAGAATATATTAGATCAGTATTTATGTTTTGATTAGAATATTTTTAGATGTATTTCAAGTTTGGTTGTATTAGAACATGTTTTACGAGCTTGAGCTGATATCCTACATAATTTTTTTTTTTAATTAAACACGAGCCGAGTTCAAATAAGAAAAAAAAAATATCGAGCTTAAATCGAGCCTAGCCGAACAGGTTCAATCTCGACTCGTGTTCAACCCTATCAGTTTGAGTGCTCTATGTATTTCAACAAAATGTTTTATAAATAAAAAGAAATATAAAATTAAGTTATCCAGTCATGCATTTCTAAGAATATCTTAATTTTTCTATATTCTTATCTAATATTTAACTCATTTTATTAACTTTTATTTTTTTAATGTGGTTCTTATAATAAAACAAATAAAAAATAGATATGTAAACTAGTTATAACTATAAAATAATGAATTTTTTATTTTTATTTTATTTTATGATATGATATTTAAAGTTTATTTTATCTAAATTTAAATTAAACATCAATATGAATAATATAAGTAAACCAAAAACAAAATATATATTATACTCATTATTGACAAAGATTATCAAACCTCAATTTTCCTCGCTCCTCCTTTTGTATTTTTCTTATTAAAAAAGACTTATAATTAGCCAAAATATTTAAAGAGCATTTTTAAAGTGTATATTTATGCATTTTATTTCTGATTTACTCTATTTATATTAATTTTAAAATTAAATGAAATTTTCTAAAGTATCATATCAGAAAATATATAAAAACAAATCAAATAAACTCTCAAAGATGATATTTTTTTGAAAAAAATGTTAGGATTACCTCAATAAAAAATAGAGGTACAAAAGGAGTTATTGTTATATCCGAGCATCAAATATTAGATAGAAATATAAGAAAATAAGATTTATTTTTTAGGTAAAAGAAAAGAAGATTTAGATTTCACTAAGAAAGACATATTTAGATTATGATTTTATTTGTGAAAAATACAATAGGACTTATTGGTACTTTTCATAGAAAATGACTTATTGAAACTTTTATGAACAAAATATGACTTGTTGATAATTTTTCATGTCATTTATGAAGTATTCTATTGGAATCTCTTAGGGCAACATGTAAATTGTGGTAGTGTAGGTTTTCTCTTTTATATGAGGCTCATGCTGTTATTTCAATAAACCGGGTTAGTGTAGTTTACTCTTTCTTATATACACGATATAATTACTTGATCACCTATTAGTTCAAGTGACCAAGTATTAGACAATTTTAGTCCAATTTTTCTAAATATGCACAATTAGAAGAAAATTAGCTTCGTATATGATGATTTCGGTTCAAATTGCACAATGAAAAGAAAGTAGGCTAAGCATATGGCAATTCCAATTCAAATTATATAGGCGTGCACAATTGAAATGAAATAGCCTAAGAATGTGACGATTTCAATTCAAATTATGTAAACATCACAATAGTAGGAAATATGGTGTCAAGATATCCTCCGAGCACCCTTCTCGTGAATTGTCTCATTATATATGTACTACAATTTCAATTTGAGTTATACAAACATAATTAAAAGAAAGCTTGATGAGTCATAATTTCAATTTGAATAAACATGCACAACTGACAGAAAGCTGGCTGAGTATATTGAAATTTCAATTTGAATATAAACATGTACAATTGAAACAAAATTGGCTGAGTATATGTCGATTTCAAATCGAATTACATAAATATGTGTAAATATATGATGAATTTTTAGTTCAAATTATATAAAAATGCACAAATGCAAAAAAAAATAAAAAAAATGGACTTAACACATGACGATTTCAATTCGAATTATATAAAATATGCATAATTGAAAGAAAGTTGTATTGGTGTATAGTGATTTTGGTTGCAATTATACACACATGCACAATTGTAAGAAAATTGGCAAAGATTTTAGTTCAAATTATATAAATATGCTCAGTTGAAAAAGAAAATATCTTGATGTATGGTGATTCGATTCAAATAATATACAAATGCGCAATTGAAGAAATCAACTGGGTGTGATGTTTTTAGTTCCAATTATATAAATATACACAATTGTAAGGAAAGCAACTATGTTTATGGCGATTTTAGTTTAAATATATAAGTATACACATGCACAATTATAAAGAAAATTGACTTGAGTAAATGAAGACTTTAGTTCAAGTTATACAAACGTACCCAACTGAAAGGAAATCGATTGAATAAATGACATTTTAAGTTCAAATTATATAAATATGCAAAATTAAAAAGAAATCTACAAAGTATATACCGATTTTGTTTCATAGTATATAACACACGCACAATTGAAAGGAAATTGCCTGAGTATATGACAATTATGGTTCAAATTACGAACACATGAACAGTTAAAAAGAAGTTGATTGAGTATTTAGGGGTTTCAGTTCAAATTATATTAGCATGCACAACAAAAAAGATTGAGCCTTTTATTTCTTTTATGGTTATGATTTCAATACTTTGTCACCTAGTAGATCAAAACATCAAGTATAAGACGATTTCAATCATGGGGTTGTAATTTGTTTACTACTACAACCAACCACATTTGGGTGGCAAATCACTTCAAATTATATAAACAAATAATGAAAAAAGAAATTTATTGATTATATGACAATTTTAGCTCAACATAAAATAAACATGTATAATTAAAAGAGAATTGACTGAGGGTTTGGTTGGATTGGCGGCAAGGCAATGACCATGATCTTCGTCTCATTATATTTTTATTGTGTGTCTGGCTTATCTAAAAGTTATGGTTTGTAACCATGGTTTGAAAAGCTAATTTGTGAGTAAATTATAGATAAATAAAAAAAATATTTATTTTTTCTGTGTTTGGGTTATCCAAAATATTCAGTTGATGGAAGAACAAAAAGAGAATAAAACTAAAAAATATAAGACATAAAATAAAAATAAAAATGGTGAGACAGCAGCCTTGAGATGCATGGGATGTTGGCTTGGGTCCCAGCATCTGAAGTATCCTAAGGCTCTGTTTGGTTCTGTTGCAAACAAACGTCGCGATGAGGCCTAGCTGTAGTTGTGCTACTAGGGTGTCACTGGCCGACTTTGCTAGCACGCAAAGACGCCTATGTAACATTTGCTAACTCCTCGTGGGTAGCAAGTCAGCTTCTCCAATGCCCCTTCTGGTGTCAACCCGCAAGGTTAGTACGTAACAATGTAAGCAAGAAAGCAAATACAACACAGTTTGCAAGAAAGGGCTTCAACTTCTCATTAATTGAAAAATGATCAAATTACAATGTTATCAAAATACTCTCGACATGACTACGACATAGGTAAATGGCTTGGTGTAGGGGGAGTTACAAGCAACACCAAGACCTTTGACACTCATCCGACAAGCTCTTGTACAACTTTGAATTTTCTCATATATACACCCCCCCTAAAGAGCTTTATGTGCCATAGGCCCTCTGGCAGGAGGGAACATCATATTTTCCAGTTGCCCGACTACCCCTGGCTACCTATTTACAAAAAATGCCACAATGTGTCATGACATATGCCTAGCTACCCACAATGTGCCCATCACAAGGCAAGTGGCCATGTGCGACATGCACTGGTCAAGCTTGGGTTGTGACATTCTCCCCCACTTAATTGGTCGACGTCTTCGTTGACTCAGCTACTTGAAAGTCTTCAATCTTCTGCTGGAACTCTGACAGATCTTCGGCTTTCTCCCAGCTGATTTCTTCATCTCCAAGACTTTTCCACTTGACTAAGAACTCAAGTCGTGGGCGTCTTCTGATAATCACTCTCCTTTCAGCTAGAATCTCCTCTGCTACTCTGCTTGGTGGCTTCTTGAGGTTGATTGCTGGCCTGGTTGACTGGTTACGTGCTGGATTTTCTGGATCAGGATGATACGACTTCAGGTTGGAAACATGAATCACTGGGTGTATCTTCATCCAAGGTGGAAGGTCGATCTTGTAGGTAACTTTCCCAACCTTGGAAATAATTGGAAGTGGACATTCATACTTACGAATAAGCTTGTGATCCTACCCCCTCAGTCCCTTTAGTTGTTCCTTCATGAGCTTGACCAATATAAGATCCCCAACTTGGAATTCCAGCTGTTGACGTCCCTTGTCTGCCCATTTCTTCATTCTCTTAGAAGCTTTTTCTAAGTATGCTCAGGCAATGTAAATGTTCTGCTTCCAGTCTTTAGTAAAGTGATGTGTTTTAGGACTTTTTCCTGTATAAGGCCCATCAAGTGTGTATGGTAGGAGTGGCTGCTGCCCTGCAACAATCTCAAAAGGACTCCTGTTTGTCGCAGAACTCTTCTGAGCATTAAAAGTAAAACTGAGCAGTGTCTAGTAGCTTTGGCTAATTCCTCTGGTTGACACTGGCAAAATGGTGCAAATATTCCTCAAGTATGCCATTGAATCTCTCAGTCTGGCCATCAATTTGAGGATGATAGCTAGATGAGATGTTAAGTTGTGAACCGAGTAGGTTGAATAATTCGGACCAGAAAGTCCTTGTGAACATGCTATCTCGATCACTGACAATGTTCTTGGCACACCCCAATATTTGACAACATATTTAAAGAACAATTGTGCTGTGTCTTCTGCCGAGCAATATTTTGGTGCCAGGATAAATGTGGCATACTTCGAAAACCTATCCACTACTACCAAGATAGTAGACAAATCTCCCACTCTTGAAAGACTGGTGATGAAGTCCAAAGAATCACTTTCCCACGGACCAGTAGGCACCGGCAATAGCTCTAGTAGACCTGCAATCTTCTTCAACTCAACTTTGTCTTGCTGGCAGATAAGACACGTTTTGGAGTAGTTAACTGCATCCTCTCTTATCTAAGGCCAGTAATACCCCTGTTTCACAAGGGTATAAGTTCTCTGCCAACCCGAGTGACCGGCCCACAAAGTGTCATGACACTCCTTCATGAGCGTCCTTCATAAGTCCCCTTCGCCATCAGTAGTCCATCCTCCACCAAGAACTGATGAGTCTTCCCTTCTTTGGCTAGGTTTACGATAGCTTGAACAACTGGATCCTTATCCAAGTTCTCTCGAATGCGCTCTCGCATTGAAGTAGCAACACGACTAGCCGATATGTGTGCTACGTAGGTCATTGCCATAAGCTCAGCCTTGCGAATAAGGGCATCAACTGCCTGATTACTTTTCCCCGCCTTGTGCTCAAACTCAAAATCAAACTCTGCTAGAAACTCATGCCAACGGCCCTGCTTAGGTGTCAACTTCGGCTGTGTAAAGAAATGACTAACTCCCATGTTGTCAGTCTTCATAATGAACTTTGACCCCAACAAGTAATGTCTCCACACCCACAAGCAATGAATAACAGCAAGCATCTCCTTCTCTTGAGCTGTATACCTCATCTCGGCTTGTGATAACTTATGACTCTCATAAGCAACATGATGATGCTCTTTAAGTAAGACTACCCCAAGGGTGTAATCAGATGCATCAGTATGAACTTCAAAAGGCTTCGAGATATCTGGCAAGGCTAAAATAGGATCATTAATCATAGCCAACTTCATGTCTTCAAATGCAGTTTGACATGGCTCACCCCAATGCTAAACTGTGCCATTCTCCTTGAATAGCCTTCAACAAATCGCCTATAGTAATTTGCTAAACCAAGGAAAGAGCGCAATTCAGTCTCGCTAGTGGGAGTCTTCCACTCTTGGATGACCTTCACCTTGTCCAAATCCATTCGGACATGACCTTGCTCAATAATGTGGCCAAGAAACTTGATCCGCTTCTACGCGAAAGAACACTTCTCCCTTTTCACGAACAACTGGTTCTCTCTCAGCCTGTTGAAAACCAGCTGCAAGTGCTTTTTGTGATCTTCTAGAGTGGAGCTATAGATCACAATATCATCCAAGTAAACCATGACGAACTTGTCTAAGTACCCACGGAAAACCTAATTCATGAGAGTGCAAAATGTGGCTGGTGCATTCGTCAACCCAAATGGCATCACCAAGAACTCAAATGCACCATATCGAGTGACACAAGTTGTCTTCGGCTCGTCCCCCTCCGCAATTCAAACTTGGTAATACCTGGACCCCAAGTCCAGCTTTATGAAGTACTTGGCACCACTCAATTGGTCAAAAAGATCAGCAATGAGCGGTATAGGATAACTGTTCCGCACTGTGACCTTATTGAGTTCTTGATAATCAACACACATTCGCAGGCTCCCATCCTGCTTCTTCTGAAACAACACCAGTGCTCCAAACGGTGCCTTTGAAGGTCTTACGAACCCTGACTCTAGTAATTCATTAAGTTATTTTCTAAGCTCAACCAACTTAGGTGGTGCCATCCTGTATGGAGCCTTTGCA
This sequence comes from Quillaja saponaria, assembly GCA_029379385.1. Taxonomy (NCBI): domain Eukaryota; kingdom Viridiplantae; phylum Streptophyta; class Magnoliopsida; order Fabales; family Quillajaceae; genus Quillaja; species Quillaja saponaria. The sequence goes on along the minus strand of CM055610.1, from coordinate 14,588,185 downwards.
GATGGCTTGATGCCTGGCACTAACTCAATCTCATGATCGATACCCTCTGCGCGGCAGCAAGGTTTGTGGAAGTTTGTCAGGCATGACTCTTCATATTCCTTCAAAACTCCCTGTATGGTTGGCGGCACTGGCTCTCCATCTCCTTGATCCTTAGTAACCAAGGGTACCGCCACAAAAGTAGGTTCATGTCTCTTCACGCCCTTCTTGAACTGAAAAGCCGACAGATGCTTGGTCTCACCAAGTTGTTTGATCACTGCTGGCACCATGGCTGGCTGCTCTCCCATTATCATAAGACAACTAGTAGCAGGGATTGGAATTGTTTTGTGAGTAAGCATGAACTCCATCCTGAGGACAACATCAAAATCGTCAATCTTAGCCACCACAAAATCGACACGGCCTTCCCATGTCCCAAGCTTTACAGACACTTGATTGGCTTGCCCTGCAGTAGGCAAGGATTTAGAATTCACAGCTTTCATCCGGCCTGTGTCCTTCTCCAACTTTAGGCCCAGTTTCTTGGCCTCTGCTTCAGAAACACTCGTAACACTCGCCCCAGTGTCCAGCATGACACTCGTAGCCGGCTTCCCACCAAGATGGCCCTTCACAAACATGAGACCCTTATCCCCGCTCTTCTTGAAACTCTCAGCATGCTTCTTGAGTGTCCCAATAAACCGCAATGCCCCCATCCTGGGTTGATCTTCATCAGACTCGTCCTCATCCTCATCCTCATCAGCATGACTTTGAGGTGCTTTACGAACTGAAGCTTGCAAATCATTGAGTGCAGTTTTCTATGGACATTCTGCAACTCTATGAGGTCCATTACACAAGAAACAAGAGATTGTCCTTGGTTTGGAGGGGTAGGAAGGTTTCCTTTGATCCCTTCCCCCACTTTTCTTTTTTCCTGGCTTGCCAAACTGTCTACCAATACCTCCACTAGAAGATTGTTGTGGTTTCTTACTAGCAGAGCTTTCAGGAGCATAGTCTGTCAAGCGCTCGGCTGCCGCCTGAGCTGTGGCCAAATCTTGGACCCGCTGTCGTTGAAGTTCGGCCCTCGCCCATGGCTTTAAGCCTTCAAGGAAATAGAACATCTTGTCTTTCTCCGACATGTCAAGAATGTCTAACATTAGCCCCGCAAATTTCTTCACATACTCACGGATAGTCCCCGTCTGTTTCAACTCTCTTAAGTTGAGTCGAGCGATGTACTTGACGTTCTCCTGAAAGAATTGGGCCTTCAGCTCTCGCCTTAAATCTTCCTAGGTGTCAATTACGCATCTACCATCTTGTATGTCAACATACTTTGTCCTCCACCAGAGTTTTGCATCTCCAGCAAGGTACATCGTAGCTGTTGTCACCTTTGCTTCTTCTGAATCCATTATCACTGCTTAAAAGTACTGCTCCATGTCAAATAGAAAGTTTTCCAACTCATTTGCATCTCGTGCTCCTCCAAAAGCCCGAGGTTCAGGAACTTTCATTCGACGTTGCCCCACACCCTCAGCATACGGGTTCTGGTTGTCATTACCCATCGCTTTCATGGTGATATTGACCTTGGTGTTCAGCTCACCAAGTTCATCTTTCATGATGGCCATGTCCTCCAAAATTTCACCACGCATGGTGTGGACCGCACCCTCCAGTTGTGCTTGGGATTGGTCAATACTACTAACTCGCTCCTCGAGCTCAGCAGCATTGTCACCTGTGCCTTGGCCATTTTTATTCCTCTCGAGTGCCTGCACTAAGGCTGACAAGTCCTTCAAGGGTAGTTACCCTTTCAATCAATTCAGGTATGTCAAACTCTTTCAATGACGCAAGTATGTCTATCATGGAGTCAGACACTCCAACAAGCTTCGCCCAGCTGCGAGTCAATCCAATCGAACTTTTCTTGATTCTTCATTCCCTTCATCATGACAACAACCAACTGCTACTTCCTCAGCGGTTCGGAACGTAGCTCTGATACCAACTGTCACGGGCCGACTTTGCTAGCACGCAAAGACGCCTATGTAGCACTTGCTAACCCCTTGTAAGTAGCAAGTCCGCTTCTCCAATACCCCTCGGGTGTCAACCCGCAAGGCTAGTGCGTAACAATGTAAGAAAGAAAGCAAATACAACACAGTTTGCAAGAAAGGGCTTCAACTTCTCATTAATTGAAAAACGATCAAATTACAATGCTATCAAAATGCTCTCGACATGGGTACAGCATAGGCAAATGGCTTGATGTTGGGGGAGTTACAAGCAACACCAAGACCTTTGACACTCATCCGACAAGTTCGTGTACAACTTTGAATTTTCTCACATATATACCCCCTAAAGAGCTTTATGCGCCATAGTCCCTCTAGCAGGAGGGAACATCATATTTCTAAAGTTGCCCGACTACCCCTGGCTACCTATTTACAAAAATGCCACAATGTGTCATGACATATGCCTAGCTACCCACAATGTGCCCATCACAAGGCAAGTGGCCATGTGCGACATGCACTGGACAAGCTTGGGTTATGACACAGGGACACGTCGCAGCCAATTTTTTTTCCTCTCTATTTTACCCTTTGTCTTTTCTATTAATCCTTACCTTATCCTTCCAACTTGTAACCCTTATAAATATCTATATTTTTTTTATCTTTTTCCTTTACCTTTTCAAAAAATTTTAACCTTATCTCTCCAACTTGTTATCCATGAGAATTTTTTTTTTCTTTTTTGTTCCTTTACTTTTTTAAAAAAAATTTCAACCTTATCCTTCCAACACTCACAAATGTGTAAAAAATAATTCAATTTTATTTTTTTTTAATGAAATTTGTTTGTGTAAAAATAATTAGTCTAATTTCAATTAAACCTTAAAATTGTATTAATAATTACTATAATTTTTTATTAAGTTTGTTATTACAATTAAAATCATATATTTAATTTTAATTATATTTAATCTTAATCAAAAATAAAATATGAATAAAAAATTTAATTTATTTTCAATTAAATATCAACACAGAATAAAAAATAAATTCGCTTAATTAATTTGTACACAAAACAGTTTAAAGTGCTTTTTGTAATTTATATACAAAACAATATCTCTAACCATGGTTTTAAACTATAGTTTTTTAACCGATCTAAACATGCAACTACTTTTGAGACAGATCTTTCTATCTATGGTCTCAGACATTTATGATCATAATTTTGGATCATGGTCTCTGCTTTACCTCCAAACCAAATGCACCCTAAATCCCAGATGCAGCGTCCAAGCTACAAAACCAAATGCAATGCTGAGTATATCACAATGTCAGTTCAAATTATCTAAGATACACATATAAAGATATAGCCTTTTAATTCTTTTTAAGTAAATTTCTTTAACCTTATGATTTGCTAAAATGACTATTATATAAAAAATGGAAAGTGCACACTCCATCTCAATTAAGATGTTGTCTTAACCGATTCCAAAGAATATTTCATAAATAGAAAAATATTAGTTTTTATAAGATCAATAAGTCTTATTATATTTTCACAATAAGTTATAATTTTTAACGTATCTTTACAAGGAGTCTTGTATCTTCTGAGTTTCTTCGTATTTATCTATAAAATATAAGATAATTGATATTTAAAAATTAATTTAATTTGTTGTTGATATATAACCTTTCTTATATCTTTGACACTTAATATTTTCGCATCACCTTTTAATTATTTTTATACCTCTCTTAAATTATATCATTTTGTCACATTATCTACTAATTCTCTCACACATCTCATAAGTTAATTATGTAAAATATAAGTTTTTACTTTTTCAATCTAATTTATATTTAATAATTAAGAGTTTAATTTTTTTCTCTCTCTAATCTTTCTCATATTCATAATTTTGTTTAGTTTTTTTTTTTTTTAATTTTGTAAACAAAAAATTCTTACTTCACTCTCACTTAGCAGTTTTGAAGGCTTTTTGTAATATCAGGGATTTGAGTAAGTAGGAAAACACTTGTGGGAAACGCAATCGTGAACCCAAACGGGATTAAACTCACCTAAAAAATGTGAAAATACTAGTCAGAAAAAAAAAATTAAAATTAAAAGTTTATAGTATATAATATAATTATTAAGAAAATAATATTTTGACAGAGTGACACATAACAAGATAGGTTGGTGCACTAATTAATATTTTAATGTCACGTCAATTTAATTTCTCTTCTAAACTTAAACATTGAAAATAAAATAATAATAAATCTCACAAAATAAAATAAAAATAATAAATTTGACAAAATATTAAATTCACAATTTTGTTTGTAATTTTTATTTTTTTCTTCTAAACAACCAATTTTTAATTTATTCCCACTCTCTATGTAATAAAATATGCTGACACAATTTGACACATAAACAAGATAAATTGACAAATTAATTCATATTTTAATATCACGTTAGCTTAATTTTCTCTTTGAAACTAATATTTTCAAATAAAATAATATATATATAAGTTAATAATGTTGTTAATAATAATCTCATAAAATAAAAAATTAATAATAATTTGACATTGGAATAAATCTAGTTACCATCTAATATTTAATATTTTTATAACAATAACTATTTTATTTGACTTATATACAATTTTTTAATACGGTCCTCATAATAAAACTATCACATACTTTTACATATATACAAATAAAACTAATTATATTATAAACATTAAAAAATTAAAAATATCTAATTGTTTTTGATAGTGTTATAATACTAGTTAAGAATTGGACAACAATTGATATTTTAGGCAAAATGTTATTAAAATTGAATTTAAGGATAAGATGGCGAGATCTTAGCACAATAGTTAAACTTAAGATAGAGGTATTAGGATTTGAGGTGAGTCTCATCACTGTTGTGTGTTTATTTTTATTATTATGTGGATTAATTTTCTAAAGATGATTATTGTTAATTTTTTTTATTACAGATTATTAGATTATTGATAATTAATCTCGATGCGTCAATTTATGTGATTTATGTACATTAAATATTATTTTAGTCTAATATGAATAGCATTGATATGAATTAGCACCAAAATTGAACTTTTATAATATTTGGAGGATCGGCTTACATTATCTTTTTCTTTTCTCTTGGCATCCAAACGGACCTAAATAGCCGGCACCGGTTGAAGCTCCAAATTCAGTTAGCATTGTGAAGATTCATGACATAAAGAATTCTGAGAGAGAAAAGAGTAAGAAGAATGTTTCCTCAATTCGGAGCGACGTCGGATACTCTAAGCAAGGCATCGACGATGGTGTTCCGGATCGGTACAGATGCCCACCTCTACGACGATCCCGACGACGTCAACATTGTTCTACTATTGGACAGCAAGTTTGACTCCGAAAAATGTGAAGCTCTCAAGCGATTACTCGCTCTCATCGCTCAAGGGTTCGACGTATCCAACTACTTCCCTCAGGTTCCAATCTTCCTCTCATGATATCAGCTTTTCGTCTTCTTTTTTATTCTGGTCACTTGTTTTTCTTGAAAAAGTATTAATTTATGTTTCTCTTATTGTCAAGTTGCAATTGCTTGGTTGATGCGATTTATTTTTATAAAGTGAAAAAGAAAACTTAGTGCTGAGCTATTTCTGTCATAGTTGAAGTTTTTTGATTGACCGATTCAATTATTTGTAGAGAAATCAGCTGGCAGTATCTACTTAATTTGGTTTTATTGGAATTGAAATGGATCGTAAAACTTTCAGAAATGTAAAGTACTTGATTTTTCTTTTTCCTGTTTTTAGTTCCCTTGTTGCTAAAAAAATAATAGAAGACTCATTTTAACTGAGCTCGATTTTTTGGAACATGGATCTGGATAGTTTGGTAAAGCTTATATGGCAGTTTTCTCATAATTCAAGTAATAAATGGTTGTAACTATGTGCTAAATTTAACCTTTCATTCATTTCCAGTGCTTTATCTGCTAGATTGCTAAGAATTCTGTTAGCATGGATTTATTTGAATTGTGTAGATTTTGGGCGTTTCCCACTTCTCATGCTATTTATTTATCTGGTTATTTCTCTTGTTAATGGAAGTGCAGGTTGTGAAAAATGTAGCATCTACATCATTGGAAGTAAAGAAGCTGGTTTACTTGTACCTGCTGCATTATGCGGAAAAGTATGTTGGTGCAATAATTTTGGAAGTGCTTAGAACTATTTGTCGTTGGTAGTAGCAATTGTATTTATCTTTTTGGAAGAGGAATTATTGCTATGAATTTTGTGAAATTGACTTGAGGGAATTTAATATGTTTGTTTGCCCCTCCCCACCAAGATATTGATTTTTTTTTAGTCTCCCAAAGACATGCACACATTGAGTTCAGTATCGATGATCTCTTCCTGCATCTTGTTCTTAAAGTCAAAGGGGGTGAGATTAGACTCAACGATCATTGGCTAAGCCGCTAAGGATTTGTTTTAGGAATTGCATAGAAACTTCTATGTGAGATTTCTTTGTCTCTAATAACATAGGATGGTCTGCGGCAATTGAGACTTGAGATTCAAGCTACAATTTCTCCGCACTAGATCCTTTTGAAGGCATTGATATATGTTCCTTGATTAGATCCTAGATCTAATTGTCTCTATTACAGAGTTTCAGCAGATAAGGTGTCTTTGGTATTACTTATGTTTCGCCTCTGTTTCTCTCTCTTGTGATCATTAGGCGTCCAAATGAAGCATTACTATCAATCAATTACTTCCAGAAAGACTTGGGGGACCCAAATCCATTGGTGAGGGCATGGGCACTTCGTGCTATGGCTGGAATTCGCCTCCATGTAATTGCACCTCTTGTTATTGTGGCTGTGGGAAAATGTGCTCGAGATCCTTCTGTTTATGTCAGAAAATGTGCTGCTAATGCTCTTCCGAAGCTTTATGATTTGCGGCTAGAGGAACATACCTCTGCAATTGAAGAGGTGTGATAAACTTACGTGTCATCATAATTATTTCTATTTCTACTATTTTCTCAATACTATCTAATGTTTAATCTTGATTATGCAAAAATTGGAAAAGTAGTATTTTGTGATGGTGGTGGGCGTGGTGCTTCTATATCAGCAACTTGTGCTTTAAATAACCAGTTACATATAATGAATCATTCTTTAGAAGGATGTGCTTTGAAATTTGACAGGGGATAGTTGTTCTGATGGCTCATTAATAGAGCCTCTAATGACTAATGCCAGTTTCACTTGCAGATTGCTGAGAAGTTTTTCCATATCATTTTCTCCATAAGAAAAACCCATGACGAGGGCCTCATCCTTCCTTCACTTGTCCTACATTCATGCACTTTATCACGTTTGCCCAACTAATATTGTTATTTTGTTAACTTCTGAGCAGGATACTTGTAGTTGCAATCTGCATCATCTTAAGCTTTTGGTACAATTGATAATCCAACAATCATCTGATATGCCGATAGTTTCTGGATGGGAATTAGTTGTCGAGCCTCACCTGATATTGCTTTTTGTTTGTTTCAGTATCATCAGCAAATAACTATAATGTTTGTTTGTTTGTGCTTGTGGCTTTGCCCATGTATGCATCATAATTGTTTCTTATGTGGTCAAGCATTTTTGTATAATCACATAATTTTTAGACTCAGAAAATGTGGGAAATCAGGTTTGTAACAATTTAAGGTTGGAAGTTAAAACAACACTGCAGGTTCCAGTTGTAATTAGTGTCTCCTTTGATGCAGATTGTTGGGCTTCTGTTAAATGATCATTCTCCAGGAGTTGTTGGAGCTGCTGCTTCTGCATTTGCTTCTATTTGTCCAAATAATTTTTCATTGATTGGAAAAAATTACAACAGGTTGTGTGTGATTCTTCCTGACGTTGAAGAATGGGGTCAAATAATCTTAATCGGCATCCTTCTGCGATATGTAATAGCAAGGCATGGACTCGTCAAAGAATCCGTCATGTTTCCAATGCATCATACAAAGAATTACTATTCTGAAGATGAATCAGATACTAACTTTGCATTAAAAGAAGATGCTGATTATTCCAGTGGAAACAAGAACTCCGAAATATTAAGCATGCTCTCCCGATGTTATGTTGAGGGGCCAGATGAATACTTATCAAGATCAAGTTGTGCAAATAAGTTTTCTCCTAAATTTGATGTTGGAAAATTTACATCTAGCAATAATGATGATGTGAGGATCCTGCTGCAGTGTACATCCCCTTTGTTATGGAGTAATAATAGTGCAGTCGTACTTGCAGCTGCTGCTGTACACTGGATAATGGCCTCCCAGGAGGATGTCAGAAGAATTGTCAAACCCCTCTTGTTTCTTCTGAGATCATCCATTGCCTCAAAATACGTGGTAATGTCCTTTTGCTTGAATAGCTTACTTTATATATGTATATATATGCTGTTTTTTTGTTGTTCATTATTGCATTTGCTGATTATGTGGTAATGTGCATATGCTTCTTATGAGGAGTGTCTATGATGTTTTGTTTTATTGACTGTTCTTCATTTGCCATATTGAATAGACTAGTTTGAGAAGCCCTAACAATTGAAGAAGCTTTCAGATATAGTATTGAAAAGTGGAAACAGTGGATTCTCAAGCCTCGATAAATTATGTGTCATGAATTTACTTATCATTTCAATTTTTAGTAAAGGGAAAAGAAAATTTATTGTGAGAATGGTGAAACTGAAAATAGATGCGGTATAAAAGAAAATATCTATAAAAACTTGTGAGAATGATGAAACTGAAACGAGATGCGGTACAAAAGAAAATATCTATAATTGTTTAACTTAGACTACTAAAAATAGTTGAAAATTTTGCAATAATTATGAGATAGTTTCTGAAATTTGTTCTATTGGCTGTCTCTAGATCCCATTTTTTCTTTTATAGGACAACTTTGGATATTTGATCTTTCCTATTTAAATTCTAGCTATTAGGATTTATTTATTTTTTCATGTATACGTCTAGTCTTCCTGGGTTTCTTTCCCTTTTAGCATGTTTATTTAAAGCAATAGTTTAAAAAACAAAGATTACAGATTTCATGACTGACTCTAGATTTTTGGTTTGGGTCAGTTGCGTTTCCCCCTTAATGTACCCTTAGATTTGCAATGTTCTCCATGATCTTTCAAATTAAGTGCATTTTGCTAATAATCCAAACTGTTTAAAGTAGATGTTAACTTTAAAGTTTCACATGACTTGCACATGAGTGGGTGCAACAAAAGTACATTTTTGCCCTTATTAGTTGAGTACTCACTACACTTGTACCGGTGCTTGTAGCTTCACCTAGCTCTTACTTTTAATAAATACCGAAAACTAAAGGAACTCCTATCCGATGTAGCTGAACTTGAAATAATTGTTTTTTCACCAGCAGTTGAAGTTATTGACTGGAGCCTCTAACGCCTAAATCCTTTCAATCTATCACCAACTAATAGTCTAACACAGCTTGGTGCAGTGAGCATATCTTCTGTTGGGAGGATGCATAAAATCTATGTGCTTAATTGCATTTGGGCATTTGAAGCAGACTTGGAATGGTAATCATGTCTTGTAGGCTAGAATACTTATATATTTTATATGTATTTATAATTTTATACCAGTATTAATTTGCTATTCGGCATTTGTAACAATAGCTACAAAAAGCAATTTGATTCCACCTGAAGATGCATTTTCCTTCCCCACCCCCGTCGAATCATTCAACCTTCTTGGAGACTAGGTGATTCCAGACTAATTCATACACTTCTTATTTTGTGTGACAGTTCAAGCTTATCTTCTTCTTTCTGAGACTAAAACATGCCAACAGATGGTTTTCTCTTCACGGCGGTGGTACCTGTCTAATAATGGCAAGATTTTACTTTTGTTATGCCCACTCATGTGTAGGTCATGTGAACTTGCAATCCTATTGAAGTTAACACTTATAAACGGTTTGGGTTACTTTGCAAAATGCAATCTAAATTGAGGTGGCAATGTACTTACTATGAAAGATCATGGAGGACATTCCAAATACTGAGGAAATGCTAGATTTGATAGTCTTCAGTGTATAACTGACTATAGGTGAATAGTTACACTTGTATACTTTCTGTTATTTATATATGACATTGCTTAGGGACTGTATTACTTTTTAGTGTTGGTTTGTACATTGTACGGCCAGCTGGTATGTCATCATAATATGTATATAGATGACGTGCATGGGAGCTCTCTATAGTCTGCCACTCTACTTAGGACCTATGGTTTCAGAGAGCTACAATGTTAGAAATGTTCTTGAAACGAATGATGGCTGTTTACATTTTTCTCTTAAAAGAATGGGATTCTGCAAAGCATGGATTGAGAGATGTGAACACGGCCGAATACCTTTTTGCCTGTGAAATATAGTACAGGATAGTCTTGACATTAGGTTCTCATTTTTCAGCTTATAGTTGGAACGATGTTAAGGATGGTTTTATCAACTGATTATGCAGGTGCTCTGCAACATTCAAGTGTTTGCGAAAGCTATGCCTTCGGTCTTTGCCCCACACTTTGAAGACTTCTTCATATGCTCTTCAGATTCATATCATATAAAAGCTTTGAAGCTTGAGATACTTTCTTCCATTGCTACAGATTCATCAATTTCATCTGTATTTAAAGAATTTCAGGTATCTTACCCCAAATTCAAGGCATGTCTTTCCTGAACTATATTATGTAAATACATGACTGCCTCATATTAAAGTTTTTGGAATTTCATACTTTTTCCTCCTTAGGCATGCCAAATGGATTTATATAAACATAGTTGAACTTTCTGCACATTTTACTGTGATTGCACTATTTTGTTAATTTTATAAGTTTTTGGTTGTTTAGTATCTGGAATTTTTCTTTTGGGAATTAAGTTTTTCTTACTTCATCATGCAATAAAATGAATTTGGTTGTAAGTTGATCTATGAAAATCAACTGAATAACTACTGTAAACACTAGAGAAAAGAGAAACCCTAGAGTATTTTGGGTAAAATTGAGTGTGTATTCCTCACACAATGAACATATTATTTATACTGTTCATTGTGTTTGGATGGGTTGGCTTAACTCTTGGAATGTTTAAAATTGTGGGTTGAGAATTTAATTCTTCTATATGTGCATGACCTACCGAGAGTTATGCTAGAGGAATTATTTTAATTGTGTTTGATACAGTGTCATATGGCTAACTACCCAAAAACTTGAGAAAATAAGAAAGGGCCAAACAGTGTCTGTCTAGCTTAATACACACCAACAAAAGCATGAAAATAAAGTGAGAATTTGAAGCGACAAAAGAAAAATATAACTGTCATGTGACTTCTAGAAGTAGCAGCACGTTTGTCCTCTAAGTTACATGTAAGTTGCTGGTATTCCACTTGTCTTGAAATTTCATTATTCTACTATTTGTATGATGCTTTGTTGACAGCTAGCTTAAATATTAATTGCAGGAGATTGTGAACACAACATATGATGCTTTGTTAAGTCATTATTTTTCTCTATGTTTTCCTAGGAATGTTTGTTTACTCTGTTACAGTTTGTAAAATAAAATCTTATAACTGCATAATGGACTTATTGGAAAAACACTCAATTAAACATCTCGGGTATTGGTCAAATAATTCATTTTAGTTGGAGAAGATTATGACTAGAATATTTGATTCTTTATACTTTAAGTCATTATATTTCTATAAATCTCCTGTTATATATAATGTCAAAGTATAAAAATGATTATATGCCCACCATCACTAGAAGCTTTAGTTTTTAGATAAGGTGATCATTTATCATGGTAACAGAGCAGGAGGTCTTGAGTTCCAACCCCACTTCTTTACCCTTAATTAAAAATCATAAAATTCACATCTTGGTCAATCCATTAAAAAGAAAAAGTATCAAGCTCGCACATGAGGGTTAGTGTTAGAATATACAAATTGAAGGCCCTCTCTCACTATAAGCTTAAGCTTTTAGGTGAAATAGTTATTTGACAATATATATTATAAATATGTTTACCTACCTCAGTAAAATGAACCAACAGAACTCTACAATGAACTGACTGGAAAGATATCCGCATGATATGTTGTACATAATGTAAAATGTTTCACAGTTGCCACCTGGTAAATAAGGTAAACAGATAGAAATCTTTCTCTTCAATAATAACACATGCACATATGGGAAGGTTGTCTTGTAGAATCTGATAAATGTGCAGATTTTTACTTTGCAGCCTTGTGTGCTTAGGCTATTTTTAAGACACGAGTTCACTGTGAAGAAACATATTCTCGGGCAGTCTGGATTCGTTAACCTTCTAGTATGTACAGTGACCTACTCATGGGCTTCAGACGCTGTTTTGGGGATCTTCTGGATTTTGCTCTAAGTTGCCCTCTTCCCCTGCCCCCAATCATTTGCATGTCATTCATCTTCATGGGAATGTACACTTGAATTGACAGTTCACTTAGTGTGTTGCTAGGACTATATCAATGATCCAGACCGTAGATTTGCTGCTGACACAGTTGCTGCAATTGGTTTATGTGCTCAAAGACTTCCAAAAATGGCAGGAACATGCTTGGAGGGACTTTTGTCTCTGATTAGTCAGGGTTGGTTCCTTGCTTCTTGTCCTATGGTAACATTCATACTATATGTTTCAAGTTTTTTTATTTTATTTCCTCCATCATTGCAGAATTTCTGTCTAGTGATGTTGGGCCTGTGGATGGAGAAGCATGTCTGCTAATTCAAGCAATAATGTCCATTAAATCAATCATAAAGCTAAATCCACCTAGTCACGAGAAGGTATTCTGTTTCCCTTTTGAAGTGATACTGCATTGATGAGCTTCTGCTCTTCTCGTTTCTTTATAATGTTAAAACAAAAGAAATTTCAACAGAAAGAATAGATAAATCTTATAAAAGAGTGTTGATTAGATGAAACATAAAATGCATAGGTTGAAGAATTCCTCATTATTTTATAATGTTGGGTCTTTATCTTATTTGTGCCTGGTTTAGATCTTCTGTGATAGTGATTCTGTTTTGTCTGTAGTTAGTGGTCTATTGCTAACTAACTCTTACATTTCTTGTTTTTCTGTTAATTTGTTTAATGGTACGGGGTATCATATTCATGTGTCAAGGTAAATGATACTTTATTCCTGCAAAAGGTCTATTTGTATATTTATGATAGATTCGAATTTCATATATCTTCCTTATAGCACAATTATTAGGTTCGCGGTACATTTCGGGACGTGGTATGGGAACGGGAACAGGGGCAGGGACGGGTTACACTACCTTGTTAGAAATATGATATGATGGAATAAGCTTAGTTGGTTCACTCTTTCGGGACATGGTATGTTTGAAGTATTTACTAGAGTTGCTCTACTAAATTTTTGTGGTACCTTTCATATTAAATTCTACTAAATTACTCAGAATATTAAATTTATGTTACAAGGAATATAATGGCCTACTAATTATTTAAGTACATGCATACAAATAGAAAGGCAATTAGTAATAATTGATATAGGCAAAATTCTCTTAACTCTTTCTCACTTTCTACCTGAAAATCTCATGATTTTGGGTCATCATTTCAGTAATTTGGATCATGAACCACAGTGATCCCAATACGAAAAAACCACGATACCAGAACAACATCCTGGAACGTGAAACCTGGGGAGGTCAAGAGCTCCCAGTAACTATGCTCTATGGTGATATCTATGCCTATGTGGATCACATGCCTACCTTATATAACTCTCTCATTCTCTCTCCCTCCCTCCCTCCCTCCTGTATGTCTCTTTTGATTGCTACCATCACTAATTTTAGTTTTTTTTTTTTTTTTTCCTTTTCTTTAAATTTTTGGTACCGCCCTTCCATCTCTAATTTTATAACTAGTTGAACCTGTGGGACATTTATTTTGCATTTTCTAATCGACTCCTTTTAAATTTTCAGATTATAATTCAGTTGGCCAGTAGCCTGGACTCAATCAAGGTCCCTGCTGCCCGTGCTATGATTATCTGGATGGTAGGGGAGTATAACTCCTTAGGTTTGATAATTCCAAGGATGTTAGCCACCCTACTTAAGTATTTCGCTTGGTGCTTTGCTTCAGAAGCAGTGGAAACAAAGCTTCAGATTCTTAATACTATAGTTAAGGTATGTCCGTAAATTTCTTCACGCTTGAATGCTATTTGTGATTGATTTTTTATTAGGTAGTTAGAAAATTTCGGTCCTACTTCGAATATTTTTCCATCTCCAACTTTTTACCTATCTATTGAAGTAGGTAGTAAAGGTTTTTTTTTTTTCTTGGGTCAAAGTCAAAGATAGTTGATAATTTGGTACAATTGGAATATACCTCTGGGGGTGCAAAATTCAAATATGGACTAAAAAAGGCCATCAGCTTCATGTGAGAAACTGCAGAGATAATGGTTGAACTCTTCGGTTATTTGAGGAAATACTTCTATGTTGAATGGCTTATGTCTCAAAAAGGTTACTAGGGATACTAAAAGGACAGTCAAAAGTGCTACTTGTAGAGGCCTTAAACAGGCATTTTGTGGAAGTCGGATTTTGAAACTAGCTTTCCGTATTTGTCTACATGAATGCTTAACAAAACTAATTGTAACCCTCCATACAGAGACTCCTTTTCCATTTAGTTGTATCGAGTTTTGTACATTCTTTCCTATCATCCTGCAGCTATATTTTTCCTTATCACTTTTGTCGTACTATTATTCATATCCCTCTTATCCACTTTGAATTTTCTAGTTGAATTTTTCGTACTGTCCCACATTGTTTTTATAATGTATGTTGCCCCTCCTATCCATATAAATGGAAAATTGAGTTATATAATGAACGTGGCACCTTCGCAGTCATGATCTTTGAGGTCGATCAGCAATTTTCTGCCCCCTGGGTTGTTTTGGTGTACCTACTTATATACTGCCGTGCAGGGGGTTAAGACCTTAACAAGTTACCCAGGCTTTTTAGCCTTTGTTGCTAGAAATGCATGGACCTTGCATGAAAAGCTAGGAATTTGTGATTTTCCAATCTATAAGGCTCTGACTTTCATTTTTTCTGTGCACGGAATTGTTTAATGATTACAATTATTGTTTCAAGTATCATAATTTTGTCTATTCTATAAGTTAATTGCTTTTTGAATTTTGTTTATTACGCATTACTTTTGTTTCTTGCTGGGCTTACTCTTCATATTTGCCTGTTTGGTTTGGGTGCTTTAGAGGAAAAAATGCATTTATTCTGTAATTGTTCTTTCCGCTCAGGTCTTGCTCTCCACAGAAGGAGAAGATATCTGCACAGTGAAAAGAGTTCTAAGCTATGTTCTTGAACTGGCTGAGTGTGATCTGAGCTATGATGTTCGTGACCATGCACGTTTCTTAAAGGGTCTTCTGTCATGCAATTTGGGATGTCAACAACTTGAGAAAGAAGAAAATAGTCAGTCACAAGATAAAGATCTGTCATATGTACTTGCAAAGACCATATATGGAGGACGAATGAAAGCAACAAGAGTGTCACCTGAACCCGTTAATTATCGGTTCTATCTTCCTGGTTCTCTCTCGCAGATAGTACTTCATGCAGCTCCTGGCTACGAACCCCTACCAAAGCCTTGTAGTTTGCTATCCAGTGATCTTGAGCTACTTGATGGAGCTTCAAATGGTGACATGAATGAGGAGGATGATGCTGACACATCTTATGGATCTTTAGATGAGGAAAGTGCTTCAGATTATAGTTCTCAACATTCAATTACTGGTACAAGTGTTAGCAACGGCACTAATGAGACTGTTTCTACCAATGAAGGTGACAACAAAGCTAATCCGCTGATTCAGATTTCAGATGTTGGCAATGCCTGTGAAAATAAGAACGCTGGTTCTGAGTCTGCCTCAGCTGATTTTGAGGACTTAATGTCAAATAGAACTCTTGAGTCATGGTTGGATGAGCAGCCCAGTTTGTCTACAGAAACTACATTACAACAAAGTCAAGCCTGCAGATCTTCAGCAAGAATAAATATCGGAGATATTGGAAGCCGAGTAAAAACTAAGTGCTACAGTCTCCTAGATCCTGCAAATGGTAATGGGTTGAAGGTGGAATATTCATTTTCATCTGAAGTTTCTAGCATATCCCCTCATCTGGTATGCACAGAAGCTGTCTTTGAAAATTGTTCTGTGGAGCCCATGTCAGATATAATATTGATAGATGAGGATTCTAGAAAAGACTCGGATTCTGCAGAGCAAACATCGATTAAAACTGAAAGGCAAGCTTTTAATCTATATCTTAATCTCTATGACAATTGTCTTCTTTTTCGTTTTCTGTTGTTTCTTTTGAATAGTTGATGCACCTTGTTGTTGGGAAACTTGTAGATGTGCTGGCCGTAGAAATGTTGGTGTTTGGTTGGTCATGCCAATGATTTCTAATCTGTTAACATGAGTTCTTGTCATGATGTGAATCATAAAATACAGTGAATGACTTGGATGACTCTACTTTGTTCTTCTGTTGTAGATAAGGTTCATCAGTTAAAAGATATAGTAAAGCCATGCTTGATAGGCCTTAAACTAGAAAGAGAGAAGAAAAATTGAAAACTCTGAGAAGGACTTCCTGTGTTTACTCCTACTGATCTTTTGTCCACTGTAAAGTAATGTTGGTACTGTTTTTTATGTCACCACTTAACAAATTAATTCCTCTGTATAATTGTGTAACAACTTTGGAGTATATATAAGGGCCAAGCATCAGTGTTAAGTTTGTCCTATTGAAGTTCTAAGAACTGAGTTCCTTTCATTTCTGAATAATTTATAATGTGTTTGTGACCAACTTTTTCTTCTACCTTTCTGTATTTACAGGGTTTCAGGAAGTAGAGTATATGTAAGGGTTAAGTTTTAATCTCAAGTTTGTCGTCTTGAAGTTTTCAGGATTGAGTTTCTTGACCTATCTAAACCATTTTTAATGTAATTGTGACTAGCTTGCTCTTTTTATTTTTTTTCCCCTCCATCTTACTGGTTTGGGGAAGTACTGTTTCATCACTTTTAGGTCAAAGTTTGAATTTCAAGTTCGATAAAAGCAAAAAAAAAGAAAGAAAAGAAGCTCTTGGAGTTTGTAAACTCTGGTGTGTAAAACTGGCCTGAATCACCAGATTCGCTTGAGTTTCAGTGCCACCCACCTTTTGCTTAAGATGTTTTACATGCTAGCCTGCTAAGCACTACTTCCTATGACACTTTTACCTTTATGCTACAGCTCTTTGAAGTCCAATGCTGATGTACCAACTCTACTTTCTATGGATGAGATTTCTTCTCTGGAACCTGGTCAGACAGCCAAGAGGATTCTACAAGTTCGCTTCCATCACCACCTAGTACCTCTGAAGCTGGCCTTATTTTGTAATGGAAAGAAGCTTCCTGTTAAGTTGAGACCTGACATTGGATACTTTGTAAAACCACTTCCGATGACTATTGAAGCTTTCAAAGACAAGGAATCTCACCTTCGTGGAATGTTTGAATACATAAGGAGGTCAGTCCCTGTCGATTGATCTATTTTTGTTCTTAGATACTAGTAGTTTAATGGTTTGACCCAAGCTTACCCTTTCCATGTGATCTAGTTTAGACTGAAACTAGAAAAGTGCTTTCAATAATAAAAGTGGGGTTAACTTTATTTAGACTTCTTATTATGCAGTATTTGGTAGAAATTCTGTGTCTTGTGCTGGATGAAAAAAAAAAGAAAAAAAAGTAGCTTTCTTATAAGTAGGTCTGGAATTTGAATTGAATAACTTCAAATAGTCTACTAGTTGAATTGTAGCTACAATTTTGAATATTCGGATTCCAATAAATTTCGAATTCAAACAAAATTTCAAATATTTGAATTTTTAAGGGTATTTTGATAAAGAAAAATGTTTATAAAAAAGTAACTTCTTATTTAATTTTTTTAATAAAAAAATATAATTCAAATTGTTTGTCGAATATCGAATTCGATAATACATTATCCGAATTCAAATTATTTGTTTCGTGGGCCAAGCCTATTTATGCGGGTATGAATTTGAATGCTTACATAATTACAAACAGTTATCTTTTTTTTTCTTTTTTTTTTTCATTTGTCATGAGACTTCTTTGTTTTTGTACTTTTTTTTCCTCTTCTCTTTTACTGTTTTTTCTTTGGTATTGGACACTAAATTGTATTTCTTGCAATGTACAACAGTTGCACCTTTACCAGTCACATTGTAGAGCTAAACAAGGGCGATAACTCTATAACGAAAGATAAATATCTTGTGATCTGTGAGAGCTTAGCATTGAAGATGCTAAGTAATGCAAATCTTTTTCTTGTATCTGTGGATATGCCAATTGCTGCCAACCTAGATGATGCATCAGGTTTGTGCTTACGGTTCAGCAGTGAGATCTTGAGCAATTCCATTCCATGCTTAATTACAATCACTGTTGAAGGTAAATGCTCCGATCCATTGAATGTTTCTGCAAAAGTCAACTGTGAAGAAACTGTATTTGGCCTAAACCTATTAAACAGGGTTGTAAATTTCTTACTCGAGGCATCTGTTACTCACTTATAATTGACCACTTTGGCTAGCAGTTCTAAAATTATTTAGCATTGAAGGTTGGCAAAGTACATTTGAAAGTTCAGACCACAATTTATTTATTGGAGTTTTCACTGTGTGTATTTCTTTTTCTTTAAATTACATGTGGCCAGTATCTTTCTTGTGACTTTCACTATATTATCAAAATTCCTCATGCATCAATTTTCTCCTTTGATGTCCTGTTTTCTGATGTTCCATATGATTTACTTCTTTTTGAATTTTATCTTTTGCTATGAAAGCCTAATGTATTCTGTAGATGAACTTAAGACATTGTTATTCAACCAGGAAAAGAAATAAAAAGTGATCTCCATAAGCCTGTGTAAGATTTTTCTTTTCTTTTTGAACCGTAATAGGCTAGGGAAGGCACAGAAAGTCCTTCAGTTACAAGGGGCATTTATGTACCAATTTCTTCCTGGACTTGTGTTTCTTGGATTGTAGAAGTGGGAATTGCTTTTTTCTTCAAAAGCTATGATAATTGAGGCTGCCTGAAGTGATGTTTGCAGCTCCACACAAAATGTAGGTCTATCAGGGAAAGCGTTGCCACTAACATTAGTTGGACGTAGTAAGAGTTAGAGTTGAGGCTTACTTAGTCAAAAGAAAACTTTGAAGAATTGAAGAATAATGTGTTATGCATATTCTATGAAGGTAATTTTCATATTATTAGACAATAATCCATTTTGAGAATTATAGAATTTGCATGGTGTTCTAGGCCTGAAACATGAAGCTTAACTGTAATCAATAAATTGAATACAGATCTGTGGGTACTGATATCTCTCTATTGTATCATCTTCTTCCTTCTTGCACTTACAAAGGTAGGAGATAGCGAAACTCAGCTTCATATGGTTGTATTTCTACCATTTTAGAGATGGGGGATTTTGTCTCTCTTATTAAGCACTCCATCATTACTCTCTTCAGTGATCCAGAGCGTGGCAAATGACTATATATCCATTCTAATAGTGACTCCATGTCATCTGCAAAATCTCTCATGTGCCATTGCAGAAGCTTGGGAACTATTATCTTTCTCTTGCTTGTGATACCCACTGAAGCTTCCAAGTACTCCACTTTTGCCCTCCCCAATTCATTCACTACGTCAACTGGGGTATACACCCTTAACTGCACAAATTCATGTTGTTCTTTTATCAAATTTACTGTATTAACAAATTGTTAGTTCTCACTAAATGAAAGGGTGGGGATACGTGCAGAGAGAAAAATATTCCGTGTACCCTATATGGGACTTACTCATAAAACACTGGCTTATCCGGAACATTTTAACTCCCTACACCTAGACATTAATCCTTAATGAAATTGGAGAGTACTTTTGATACACTTACTGCTGGTGAAGACCAACTGCCACGGCACAGAGCGAATGTTACATTCGGTTCTGGATACCCCAAGCCATGGTAGCATTCCTTCTCATCCATAAGGCCCTTGTAAGTGTATGTGAATTTATAAGCTCAGTAATGGTAGACACATAAGAATGAGGGTTTTAAAGCTAGGAGCATAGATTTTGCAGTAATTGGATAACTGATACGTACTTGCTTTGATTCACATGGATGTCGAAGAATAAAATGCTCAATAGCTAAAGCATTAAGTACTATCCCTCCTACATTGATTGCAGCCTGGATCAATATGTAGCTACCAATCAATATCAGCATGATGACTGGGAAATAAGAATGTCTACTTTCAGTTTCTTCCTGATTTACATTTTCAATGATTGCCTAAAGTGTAACAGACACTGACTTACCTTGTTCATAAGTACCAAAAGTTTATCTTGTGTTGAAGGCAGGCCATGTTCTAGAAATGCCTGCAATTGATAGAATAAGATTCATGTCCTATGTTAAACTAATCTATGTGTCTTGAAAATCAGAATGTCTTACAGTACATTCATTATGCAGGCATTATAGATGTTTATCCAGAATGCCAATTTTTGCTTATAGGTCAAGCAACTCAAATCCACATCACATAGCTTATGCAACAAAACCCTGCACATAATTTTAAAGATGAAGGATGATATATGATCTGTAGAATGTTAGAAACTAGAAAGTGGTTCATGAGCTAAGAAAACTCAAAAGGAACCTTAATTTTCCGATTGCTGGTAAGCATTGTGAAAATCGACCAATGTCCAATGAGCTTCTTGTAATGTGAACAAAGTCCTTGTATGGTCCAACATCCCTATCACTGTACTCTAAATCTGACAGTATCCCATAAGGATCAAAATTTGTGACATTGTTATTGAATAGAAATGAGGGTGCTTTGCAGTTGAATGAGGCCTTTGACTTGAAGCCTGTGGATTTCATGCATGAGAGAGTAAGTTTTGGGATAGTAGCTGATTCCTCTCTCTGCAATGGTGCCTGGTTCAGTTCAAGAAATATGCCTATCATGCATTTGACCAATTCTTCTGAAAGTTCATTTGGGTTCTCAATTCCAATTTCTAAGAGCATATAATGGCATTGTTTTGAAACTTTTACAGTGCTCCTTCTTGGTATTTCATATTCTGTTTCAGTACATATCAAAAACCAATTTTTGAGAAAATTGAACTCCAAAAAAAATAAAGGATACTTTAGCACATAGAATGCAGAGTGTAAATAGGAGTTTACCTTTAACATTGGAATTTCTGGTTGAGGAAAATAGGCTTTGGATATCTAATGCAGAACCCAAAGAGACTCTTCCATCTCTTTTCATTCTTCTCCTTCTGAAATCTTCATAATTGTGTGATTTAGACCGATGCTCGTTAAGCACTGAACCATTTTGTAATGCACCCAAAAACTCATTGTGTTTCGGTATCGACCTTCTTAGTTGCTGCCACAGCATTTCACATTCTTTGGCTTGTTCTTCACTCTCTTGGTACAATGTCAACTTCAGCTCCTTAACTTTTCTTTCAAGCAAGATGATCTCTTCCTCAACCATTGCCAGTTCTGCAAGAAGCACCTGAACCTGCAATTTCACAATTCTGAGATACAAAATCTATATTATTCTCTATGAAATTTGCTCTTTACCTGAGGTGGACAAAATGAGGAAAGACAGCATGGATGTGAACCGTTTAGCGTGCAACGCAAGACCCGGTTCAGTGCCTGTTCTGCATCCAACTCTGCTTGCAATTTGACAACCTATATAACATTGTATATGTGAATAACTGAATATTGAAGATGCCCATTTTGGAATATGAGTAATGAACTTCCTCACCTCCTCCTCAAGGTCCTCTCTTTTCTGCTGGTTTTGGCTTTGCTGTGATAGATAGTCTTCAAACTTCATTCTCGTTACTAAGAATTAAGACAGTAGCACACTTACACTTTTGTATACCCTAATAAGTTAACCTAATAATGAAAGTTGCATAAAAGACTAAGAGCTTGTTATAATATAAGTGGAGGTGAAATGTGGGTGCCATTAAAGAGTAGAGTAGGTAGATAAGAAAACAAGTATGCTACATAGAAAGCTATAAGGCATAGAAAAGGAATAAAGGAGAAAGAAGAAAGAGAGAGAGAGATTGAATGCATGAGATTTGTGATGAGAATAAGCGGTGGATTGGTAGACTTTTACAATGGGGAATATGTTTTTGTAAAATGTATTGACGTTCCGTGGCGATCCCATGAACTCTTTTCGTACAGTTCATTTAATTCAAAGGATTTGAGGTGGGACGTGAAGCACATGAACAGGCATTTTTAAAGCATTCCAAGAGGTAGAGTGAAAATTGCAAAGCAACAAAGTATATGATAGAAAATTGAAATGTCAAATTACATTTTGTCGTTATAATTTTCTATTCTAGACTGGTCAAAGACTAGTCATTAAAACTAAAAAATTTATAAAGAGTTTACTCTCTACAGTTTTTTCCGAAAAAATAAAAATTCAGAAAGTCAATGAATTAAAAAAAATATTTTATCATTAATCCAATTCTTTAAGTTAATTTTAATTTTAATTTTAGCTGAGTATTGTCATACATGTATCTCCATTAATTTACGGATAAAAATTGTTTAAAAATGAAAATAAGACAACCAAATGAAATAAGAGGATGACGAATTCCGCACAAATTACACGGCCAAATTGAAAAGTTCGAGAAAACCACAAAAAAGTTAAATTTTGAAATGCTCGCCGTCTGTGGGGATCGAACCCACGACCACGTGGTTAAAAGCCACGCGCTCTACCACTGAGCTAAGACGGCTAGAATTAATCGTGAAGAAAATAAATGGCTACGTCTTTCTAATCCGAGAAGTGTTGGTTCAAATGTTATGTATGTGATCAATGGTTTAAGAAAAATGAAAATTGTAACATTCAATGTCACTTTGAGGAATCATAGTAATGACAATATTGCAATAGTTCATACAAAAAACATAATAATTTATTTTTTAATTACAAGATATTAAAAATGACCTAAATATCGATGTATTTATTTTGATAAAAGATTATAACAGGAAACTAAAAATTGATGAAAATATTATGTTTAAAACAATATATTAATTCCAAGCCAAAAAGTTATTGAACATTATATCTGAAATACAGACAAATATTAAAAGGAAATTAAAAAGAAAGTTCAACATTGTCTTCAAATTCCACATAATTTACATGATGCACAAATAAGTTTCATATGTTGACCAACTGATTTGGAAACTAATACTGGCTTTCTTTCCATCCTCCAATTTCCCCATCATCATATTCTGTTTCTTCCTGTCAAGTCCAGCAAAGAAAAGTATAACATCAATCAAACAAGGAAACAAACTCACTTTCATATATATATATATATATATATACACTACAAATTCAGCAATGTGAAATTATTTTGTATATACATTATTCTCACAAAACTAGTTGGCATCCTCATAAAGGTTTACCTTTCGGTTAAAAGTTACACCAACTTGAATTTCTCCGCAATAAGTTTGATCAGCACGAACCACTCTATACTTACAAGGATGAAGTTCAGCACTTCCATTCTCTACTCCTAGAGCCAATAAATCATTCAAATAGATCCTGTATATTGAAAAATCCAAAATGAATATTAGTAACTTGTTGATTTGTATGAAATAAATAGAAGGAAAAATGAAAAAATTTATGAAGTTTTTGACTTACGTAGCTTGGCCGAGAAAATCATCTGCAGTGAAGATGTCCTTGTCCATGATTTTGAGAGTGAGCTTGTATTCATTTTCACCAGGGTACTCTACCCTGAATGTGAATCTTTCATTCCATTCTGGATTTCTTCCTTGCTCTGCATCATTCAAATATTACTTCTATGTCAATCAAAAGTCTTATGCAAGCATTCATAAAGATAATTCTATTTTAATTAAGCTGATTTCATTCTTGGACTTTTTTCTCTAAAACATCCTAAGTTGGGTATTACACCAACTGAGTTAAAGTTTCGGGACCTTTGAATATTTGCAATGTCTTGTATTCATTAAATTATTTTGTCCTATCCATAATTAAGATTCAAGGAAGATTCCTATAAACCTTTGATTCTAGATGGGGTTACAAATATTAAAAGACTTCTTTCAATTAGTCTTTGTCAAAGTATACCTTAATAATTAGGAAAAACAACTTGGTTAGCAGTTGTTGGCTACATAAGGACATTGACAATTTCAGTATTGACTTGGTCACCAAAGACAACTATTACCTTCTTATGGTCTACCTACTACGTACTAAACTAAATCATCAATCTAATTGTTTTTTTTATAGCATAGGTTGATCATACGTCTTTGTCACCGATACATCATAGGCAGTGTGATTCTCATTGTAATTGCGTGAATCATTTGTTTATTTTCCAAACAAATTAGTTTAATTCACATCTTGATTTTAATAATTAAGCACAATAATACAGTCATACAGATTATGATTGAAATATATAAAAACAAACAAACCTTTATCATATGCATTTTTAGAGATTCTCAAGGCATGAATGTTAACCATTTATGAAAATCCTTAAGTGTGAATTGGATAGGAGAACAAACCATGGGCAACGCTGCTCTTGTGCTCTTGGTTCTTATATTGTATCTGCACATAAGGATCTATACCACCTATTGGGAAAAAAAGAATAAGAACATGAAGAACAAAAAAGAGTTTCTTCTACAAGCAACTGAAATTGAATCCACATAACAGAACTACATCATATACTAAAACTAAAAGAATCTGTATGTTAAATTCTTGATACAATAGTGGGTATGCTCTGCCTTTCCATTTCATAGCTAGAATTTTCCAACCTAAGTTTAAATTATAGTAGGAATTGAGAATGAGAGAAGGTAACAAAGAAATTGAAGGGTCAAATCAGAAGAAAACCCATGAATCCATTTTGGTTTTTGAATGTTCTAGCTCAGACAAATAGAAAAAATTGGAAAAGAAACAAGAAGATGAAGAAGAAATGCATGTTACATACCAAAAAAATCAGTGTTTTGAAGACTTTTTGCTTTCACCAGCAGAACTTCCATTAATCCAACTGCCATTTCTCTCTTTCTCTCTCTTTGTGGACTCTGGCTTTCTCTGTCTGCAATAAGAGTTTCAAATTCTGAAAGACTCTTCTTCTATTAAGGTCACTCTTTTGGATTTTATTAGTCCTTTATGAGAGGGTCTTGTTGTTTTTTTAATAAGGCCAATGGCTATGGCCCGGTTTATATCGAAGGCTGGGCTGCTGATACATTGACAGGGCAGCCAAGATTCCATGTTTTTTAATGGTATTTTCTTCCTAGTTCTACATTAACCATGTTTAAAATGCATGAGTTTATGACTTGCATGAGTCTGATTTGGTAAAACTTCAAAATTGGACTGCTGCTCTAAAGGTATTAATCATGGTTAATGCAAATTAGTACATACGATAAAAATTCAAGAAAAGATGATTTGGGGAGTCTATTCTTGGGTGGTCTTTGTCTAATACTATATTATTTATATAAAAAGGAAGAAGTTATACAAATGAGGCTGTTAAGTGTTAATAAACAATCTGCTAGATAAAGTCACAAATTCGTGTTTGGTTGCTGAGTTGCATTCTTATGGGCTCAACTAAACACGGATTTTGAATTGTTTGGTTTGTATTCAATTCATCAAGACTGGAAAAGAATACAAGCTAATATTAAGAAACCAGAGAAACAAGAATACTTTTTCTCAATTCTTTATCTCATTGACCAAAGCTTCATATAACTAGGCTGCATGTTAATCTGTACAATCACCAGCTAGAAATTAAAATTCATTTTCAAATACCGTTTCAATAAATTTAAAACAGAAACGATTCGAGAAATACTTGCAAATGACATAGAAATTGTAATTATTTAGAAACACATATATTATAGTAAATTTAAGTATACTACAAAAAAAAATAAATTAATATATATATAAAGTGTAAGAAAATATCAAACTACAATAATTTCTAACCTTAGCATGTGAAAAGATGTAAAAAAAAAAAAAATTATTATTATGTAATACATATTTGTAAATGATTTAAAAAATATATATAATAATTAATTGAATATGTTGAAGGTTTAAAATAATTTTGATAACTCATTTTAAATTTATTTAATTTAATAATATAATTGATAAAATTTTTATTTACATGACTTATTTTTCGACAATATATGTAAAAAAAGTTATTAATTTTGACTTTAATTAAAAAAAAAAAAAACCTATACTAATGGTTTGTTGTAGTTTTCTTTGGTATAGTAGAAGTTATTAATATTAGAAACATATTATATTTTGTTAGTCTTTTCTTGATTCTATTATATTAATTAATAATTAATGATAATAATAAATGTTTTTTCTGTATATTTTTTAAACCAGTTTCATAGGACTCTATTTCTTTTTTTTTTCCTATGAGTTAATTTTTTCATTTTTTTTTGGTGCTAGTTAGAGATTTGTTAAAATAAATTAAATGGGTTAAATAATTATGTGATTTACTAATAGCCATTTCAAATAATGCTGGCCTAACAAGTAAGACTAGCAATCAAAGCGCAACAAAGACTGAAAAAAAAAAAGCCCCTGCCTTTAGTGACTTTAACATGATGTGACTTTTATAAGAACAGATGCGTCTTTCTTCGCCACTACAAATTCTTATCCACCACGGAGGAGACAAATCTGCTGCACAAAAAGCCAAATTGATCATAGGAAAAAAAATTTGAAATTCGCAAACTCTCTGTTTAGATCAATATGTTTCAAGTGAAAACAATAACAATGACACATTCCACTAAAACTCCATAAATATACTTCTGTAGGTCAATTTCATGTCAATAAGTGTAGAAACCGGATTGAAACTGACGCTTTGACAAGACTTTTTGTACCTTTGAAGTAAATTTGCAAATTTAACTTGCAAAGACACGGAACTTGAATCCATAATAGTTGTTTCGAACCACAGGATGACTGTCCTTTCTGCCCTGAAGGTTATTCCCCCCTCCCCCTCACCCCCACCCCCACCCCCACTAAATACCCGCCAAGACAAAAAAAAATGGCAAACAAGCTATGACAAAGTCTGAAAATCCATCATAATATTCTGAATTAGGATAGGAAGCAATATATTAAGAACTTAAAACTTCATATTTGTAGTCAACCAATCCAGCAGTACCCTAAAAATTCAGATACCATGTATATATCATTTATCACACCGAAATCAACATGACATAAACACACCAAACTGAAACACAATCTGATGTAAAATTAAAACACACTACAAATATTTATCCAAAAGAAGTTTCAGGTTCTGAGACATGAGACATAAGCCTAATTCCATATAATTAGACACGAGCCTCCGACATAGCATCACCCATCTGCAACATCCATAACATAAAAACAATGTCATAACCCAAAAATTGATTGCCAATTACAGACAAAGAATGTATGGTGTCCACAGTCCTTTTACCTTATCTGCTGCGTCTGGGTGACAAATCAACAGATCTTGATCTAGATCCAGAGGGTGATCTTGATGCTCTACCTGGTGACGACCGCCACGGGCCTCGTGCAGCCTCAGGCTCATATGTAGATTTCCTACAAGTACATATATGATGTAAAGCGACTGCAATCAAGGGGGAGAAAAAGGCAAACATGTAAGCAAGATCTAGCAGATGATAAATAGATATATCAGCACTCACTCGCCATATCCATTGCTTTGACCATGATCAGCAGCATTGTCATAACCAGGAGAATATGACCTGCGGATATGATCACCATCTCGCTCTCGGGGAGGACCTCTTGGTGACCTTGGGTGCTCCACGTGTCGTACACTAGGGGAGATAGAGTAGTCATCATCTCGCTCACGGGGAGGACCTCTTGGTGACCGTGGATGCCCCACATGCCGTCTACTAGGGGAGATAGAGTAGTCACCACGCCTTCTTGGCACAGGTGAGTACGACCTGATAATGTCAATTTACAAGTGTTCAAGTGATTCGGAATGTTAGATGATGAAAGCAGCTTAATTTTCAATGGCTTACCTTGAGTGGTATCGACTTCTAGAACTAGGAGGATGACGTGGGGATCGTGATCTGGAAACTGACCGAGATCGAGAATGTCCTGAGGCATATTGAATGCAGAACATAGATAGATGAAGTCACCTCTAGACTTCTAGGCTACATTATAAGCATGAAGACATGCTAATTGACTAATCCCATACAGACCAAACCATTATTTATTAAATAAATTAGCGAAAGGCTTGTTTAAAAAGTTTTCACATTTATCAAGAGCTTGACAATCAAATCCAAAGATTGAAATCTCAATTGCTATTGGCATAGCCTATTTTTTCTATTCAGTAACAGACACTAAATAAAATGCAAACTTGCAGGAATCGGAACAAGAAACATCCAACAGCCCATCAACTTGGCAAGGTAACAGCATACAAAACCAAACATAACCATATGACAACCACCAGTTCAACAAGAGTGGTTCTCAACTAAAAGTGTCCCTATAACCTAACCCAAAACAACTGCACAAACTATAAAGACAGTTGTCACGCATTAAATAATTTTTTAATGACAAAAAAGTTCTACAAATACTATTCTGGAGGTAGATGCGATTAGTCATGAAGCCTTTCAATGCAACAAAAACAAACTTCATCCAAATGTGGTCAAGGTTCAAAAATTTGTTTCGTTTCGGGCAATACACTTTGGACCACACTGTTGGAAACGAAACTCACCATCAGAAACGAAGCTAAGAAATTTCGGTGGAAACTGTGTTTTTTACACTGTTCCCACTTGAAACAATTCGACCCAAACAATGATTCGCAATTTTTTTCAGATCTGGAGGTGTAAAAAGAAAGAGGGAATTGACGGTTTTGGTATTGCTGGCTGCTTTGCAAGTGGTTTGTGGTTTCATGCTCTAAGTTTTGGTGGAAAAGATGAACTTCACGCACCATTTCATATAATTTAATTTGGTCTTTTTTTTTCTCACTTTTTGTCTATTTTCTATTATAATAGCAGGCATTAGGCTTTAGTTGGCCTAGTTCTTTTTGCTAAAAGCCTATTAAAACCCAAATAAAGATTTGACCATATAAAGTTATAAACTCGATGCAGCCTACAAACATAACTTTTTTTTTTTTTTTTTTTTTACAAATTTAAAAAGATTGAGAAAAATAGATTTTTATTTTTATTTTCTAGCAAAATTATATAGGGAATAAATAAAGTGCTAGAGAACTAACCACCAAGGCAGAGGAAAGCCAGATTACGTTTTTTTTCCTATCTTAGTTTAACTTATTTAAAATTGAAGAACGAATTTTAGTATTTTCATTTTATTAGAATTTCAATAGTTTAATTTATTGTTATATTTGATTAATTTTTTACTCTCTTCTCTCTCTCTCTCTCTTTTTTTGTTTTTTTGTTATCTATTTTAATTTATTAAGGTTGTCTTTTAATTTGTTTAATATCTGGATATGCAGTTTCGTGACTCATTTATGTTTCTAGCCTAATCGAAACGGTACTTTGAATCTCTCACAAAAAAAGGGGTATACAAATTAGACAAAACTTCCAATATCCCAAGCAATTCTACAAAAACAATCAGAACAGTAATAGTAAATAGTGTAATCAAACATTACATTCACGGCCACAGATAATTATTCTTTTCATATTGTAGGTAATATAGAAAGTAAATTTTTAATTTTCAGATGCACATAGAGCATGTGAGCATATTCCACGGGCAGAAAAATCATCTCCTATTACATGGCATACTTGTGTGTGTACAGAAATTATATAAATCATAGTAGCTCGGATAATGAAGAACTTCAATTCTTAGAAGCAGCATACCGTAATAAGAAGAACGCCGTGACCCATGGCCTGGTGGTCCTCTGCAAAAAGTTTAACAAACCATAGAATGACTCAATATGAAAAAATAAGTTTCTAATGGTTAATCACTTGAGGGAGAGACAGAGATAGAGAAATAGAAATACCTAACTCTTGTCTTGTGCCGCATTTCCTCAGGTCTTTTCCTTGTCTCTGCAGCAACAACTACAGATATCTCCCTCCCAGCAAATATCTGCCCATTCATATGGTATTGTGCCTCCGAGGCTTCATAGGCATCCACAAATTGCACAAATGCAAATCCTCGAGGTTGTCTGTAAAGAAAAGAGGCAAAGCATCATTGAGAGAATGTAAGGCACTTAGTATGGGGCAATCTCTCAATGTGCAAGTATGTTGACTAGTCAGAATATGCACAGTTACCACTTCAATGCACATTGCTTACTATAGCTGTGAAGCACTTTCACAAAAGTGGTGCTGATTTTAGTGAAGCAGCTAATCCAAGCTTAGTGGCTGACCTTTTTCTTTACATTCAAGTAGTAAAGGCAACTTCAAAAGCAAGTGACTTGAAAATTCTTCATATTCTTGTATTAATAAGAACTTGACATCAACGTGGCCACAAACTTAAAAATCTCCTCACGTAGTCTTCGATTGGTCAAGACTCAATCTTCTTCCCCATCAAACTTCTATTGATTGTGTAATTATATAGTTTCTTCACATAGGAATGAACATTCTTCGTATGAACATTAACAGGCTTGATGACCAATATGTTAAGCAATGATAAATAGTGGATCTCCTCAAATGTGGGGCTTGGGCTTGATAAATTCAAAGTTCAAACCAACATACCCCCTGAGAAGCCAGTTCAGAATTTAATGACAATGAATGGAAAGTAAACAGATTGATAAAAATTGAAAAAAAAAAAAAAAAAAAAAAAATAGAAGATCTTAATTTCTATCCCCTACTTACTCTGTAATACAAGATCGCCAAGATGATAGAAAGAGGAAAATCTGAAACATCTAAATAGCAAGTTACTTTTTCAATCTCATCTGCATAAGCTATACACATTATATGGAAGTAGACACAACAAAATTAGGCTGCTTCTGTTAAAAAATCAGTTTTATGTATAAAAACTGTATATAAAATATTACAAACTGAACTAATGTTCAATAGTACTGGTTCAACTTCCTCTAAGTCCAATAAATGTCCGTCACTAGTCAAAATGCATTGCTAACAAGAAAATTTTATATCATACGCTTGGCACAACACAAACATGCTTCGTAAAGGTTAAGTAATTATTCTGGACTTCCAGTATTGTAAATACTACAAAAGCAAGTTAAAGTGTTCACATCCAGTAAAAATAAAGAAACAAATAACGCTTCAGCAGTAAGCCAATAATCATCACCAGTAGGTGTTTAACATTTACATAACAAAGGTCAAGGGAGTTTCAAGTAAAAAAGAACTACTGGAAAGATTGAAAATGCCCCTTCAAGCTCTAGCCAATCTCTAGCCAAGCTCAAGCTTGACCCAACCTCATGTGATATTTGGTCAGTTTACAAGCAAAATTACTATGGTATGAACAAATTAATTAACAAGTGTGATAAAGAATTGCACAAAAATGCGTACGAGATACAATGCAAAAAAGTAAAAGGCCAACCAAAAGTTTATTTCTTTATTTTTCCCTAAACACAAATAGCTTACCCTGTGTAATAGTCCTTGGGGATATAGACGTCCCTGACAAGTCCGAACCTTTCAAAGGGAACTCGAAGTTCTTCTGGACTGCAAACAACAAAGTTTAAAATCAAACAAGTTAAGGGGACTGAAGATTAATACAAGCATAGTCTAACAAAGAAGATTGGTCCAGTGGGACTGCAGTAGTTCCAAAAAAAAAAAAACATACATAACATGATTAAGAAAATATTACCGGCAATCCAGTGGGATATTTCGAACCAAAAGGCTCCCATTACTCTGTTCCTTGCGTCTACCTCCACCATATCCCCTTCTAGGAGGGCTTCTCCCTCTACCTCCACCATATCCTCTTCTAGGAGGACTGTAGTACGGTGGGCTATACCTCCGCATACTATGCTTAACCATTAAAAAACTATTAGAATCGGACATATAATTCTCCGAAATTCAATTCAAAGAGAAACATAATCAAGAAAAGGAAATTAGCCTAATAGCGAAAAGACCCATAACTGATAGTATAATAAAGATCCAAACCCTAATTCCATAGTCTGTCAATATGAAAGATTCCATAAACAAACAAACAATAACATACGACAGACCAGAAAAAAAAAAGGTCAGAAAAAACGTGAATCACATTCAAGAATCTGAAAATTTTCATTATTAGGTACCTGACGAAACCTAGCCCAGGTCGTAAATATACTTAATCGTCTAAAAAATTTGGAAAACAAATACAGTTCTCGATGAGCCACGAAGCAATGAGTAAAAACAAACAACCATAGGAGAGAAGAACAAGTAGTACCTTGAGTTTTGAGTATTCAATTCCTTTCCCAGACAACCAAACAGGGTTTGGTTAATTCAAAGACAAGCAGGAACTGGAAATATCACCTGTATTTTATAACAAAGACAGCTCCGAAGGAAAGAGAGACAAATCACAGCTTCGGATCTTATTTCAAACCCTAGAGAAGTATGTCTTTTTGCCTTGGGCGGGTTGGCACGCTTGGGTTCCAGTCTCAAGCCCTTTTCATTTATATTTTTTTTTTCTTTCTTTATTCTATTTTTTTATTTCTAAATTTAATTTTCTTTAAAAAAATAAAATAAAATTCAGTAACAAATGTTTTCCATGAGACATTGTGCACTTCTTTTACTATGCTTTCTCATAATCAATCACTTAGTATTTGATTAATTACTTGGACCGGATAAGTAATTTAGTTGAGTCGAATATCAAATTCGAATGATATCACTTAATTATTAAAATAAAATAAATAGAATATCATGAACATTATTTTTTTTTTCTTTTATTCTTAAACATTTTAAACAAATTTTGTTTGAAAAAATCGTAAAAAATTATTTTAAGTTAAGATACAGTTCTAATAATGTAATAAAAATAAATTATTATATTATCAAAACTGTCTATCTGTAAAACGATTTTTTAAGATTTTATTACGTTATTAGAAAAAATGATTTAAGAATTTTCCTTTTCTCACTGCTAATTTTTTTTTTTTTAGATGATTGTATTTTATGTGGAGTCTAATAACACGAACTCATAATTGAGACATGTAATTGATAATGTGAACTTAAACCACGTGGATATTGATATCTCGATTTATTCACTGTGTTAGAGAAACACATCTAAATATTGATGTCTGAATTTATTCAGAGAGTAACAACTTGTGCTTGCTCTTCGGCCCCGGGTAATTGGGTTGCACCAAATTTTAACTTTTTGTCGTAGTTAGATTTTGGGCATTAGAGATAGCACACACAAAAGACAACTGAAATGTTTAGAGTGATTTCTTCCTAATAATGGTATTTAAAGAACCAATTGAACAGAAAAACTGAATAGTAAACACAGTTTGGATTGCCAGAAAAGCTTCATTTTAAAATTCTATTTTTGAAGCCAATTTGTCCAGAAAAAGGAGCAAGAGATAAACTTGTGTTTGGGTAAGTTGTACTCAAACCAAACAAGCTTCCAAGAGCAAACCTGTGACACCTTCATGGCTTCATTTACCAAAAATATTGGTTCTTTATATACAGACTCAGTGACAAGATAAAAGTGTTGGTAATCTGATGACAAGCTTACTGCAGCACTGAGACTCATCAAGAAAACATGTTGAAGAAATGGTTTGATTTCATTACATTGTGGAATTTCAACTACACAGTATTCACCTCTCTTTAAGTTCATAATAAACAAGAAGAATCTGTATTCAATCAACAAAATAAAAAATACAGCACATCATATTCTCCCTCATTCATGTGTGACTGCGAAGAGGAGAGGCAGATGGTGTCATGTTAGAAACTCCTCCATTATAATTTTCAGTGGCACTCTTTCTGTGGTATCTGGGACCACTGCTGGAGTTATGATTATTACTTTGGTGGGTTACATTTTGAGAGTGCCCTACTCCCTGTATATCCTTGGAGTCCTGAAGTTGCTCCAATGCTCTTACAACCTCCTCCATGGTTGGCCTCAACTTGGGTTCTGTGGATAGGCATCGGTTTGCAAGATTAGCTACTTTCATTGCTTCGTTCACAGGGTATTGGCCTTCAATACGGGCATCCATAACTTGGAAAATTCTGCGTTTGCTAGTAAGGTAAGGCTTGGCCCATTCAACTAAATTATGCTCCCCACTTGGCATGTTTTGGTCCAATGCTCGTCTGGCAGACATAATTTCAAGGAGAACAACCCCAAAACTGTAGACATCACTTCTTTTAGTTAAGTGCCCTTCAGAAGAACAGAGTGGACAAAGATCAGATAGGAGTCAGCTTGTTGCTCATCTATGACATTAAAAGTTATAGTAGTGAACTACAAGATTGACGAAATGAAGCACATGTAGATAAAATAATAATTAGCAGTTTTTACATGACAAGCTAAGCTGCTAAGGTAATTTTGCAGATAGATAGAATTTTTATTATCTGAATGAGCCTCCAATTGGAAACAACTGAGGGAATTGATTGTAGTCTGTAGACATTTTCAAAGGGTATATCAATTTTTAAACAACCAGTTGATTGAATTGTTCCTTTGAGTTCCCCCAATAACATGAAAAAGCAAAATTTACAATACTGGGAGTGTGCAGAAGTAACAACATAAAGAATACAGGTTAGTGCTCCTCATTATCTGGAACTGCAATCAGGGCTGACTATATAAAATTATAAATTATGAAGGACAACCATGTTCCTAGTCTAAGATTAAAGTGCATATGTATGTATCTCATTTCCTAGTTTCAGTATATATGGAACTTCTAGATGAGGATTTTAGTGACACTAATTACCTTTATTCTCATAATGTCAAAGAGGCCTCGGTCTGCCTATGGCCTGAAGGCATATCCTCCCCATTTACGAACAACAATGGAAAGCAAGATCACAAGTTCAAAACCCACAAATCAGTGCATTCATGTATTTGTGTGCGAGACACCATAACAAACTAA
This sequence comes from Quillaja saponaria, assembly GCA_029379385.1. Taxonomy (NCBI): domain Eukaryota; kingdom Viridiplantae; phylum Streptophyta; class Magnoliopsida; order Fabales; family Quillajaceae; genus Quillaja; species Quillaja saponaria. Next base: position 14,553,504 of record CM055610.1, on the reverse strand, counting down.
GAGGGAGAAAGAGGGAAAAAAAATTAAAGACTTGAGAAACAAGGGACAAGTAGTGATTTTATTTATATCCAATAATGCAGGCATAAAGAAGAGGGTGAGCCTTGGCGCAACGGTAAAGTTATTTCTTTGGTGACCTGTAGGTCATGGATTCGAGGCGTGGAAACAGCCTCTTTGCAGAAATGTAAGGGAAAGGCTGTGTACACGTGCGTCCACCCTCCCCCTAACCCCGCAATAACCGGGGAGCACTTTGTGCACCGGGTGAGCCCTTTGGAAATAGATATATCAAATACAACTGGGGCCAATGCCAAAGATATGAACCAAGACAAACCTGTTGCCATATACTCGGGAGCTGCATAGCCATAGGTTCCCATTATCCTTGTTGAGACATGGCTTTTATCACCTTCAGGCCCATCCTTTGCCAACCCAAAGTCAGAGAGTTTTGCATTATAGTTCTGAGAATTTACAATTGAAAATAATGTAAGAAAAGAAAGGTTAACTAATATCCTCCAAAAGACATTAAATTGTAAGTTGGATAAGAACATACCGAGTCAAGCAATATATTAGAAGTTTTAAAGTCACGATATATCACTTTTGCTTCATCACTGTGAAGAAATGCAAGACCCTTTGCAGAACCAAGGGCAATCTTCATGCGGTGCTTCCAGGAAAGTGGTTGAAAGTAAGAAGCTCCTGTTCCATAAAAACAGTTAAGTATCCAGACTGTATCAAGTAAGTGATTACTTTAGGTACTAGATCTTGGAATGGCTATACAAGGACACATACTAATAACTCACTTCTAAATAGATGATTATCCAAGCTTCCTTTGGGCATAAATTCGTAAACCAAAAGCCGTTGATCATCCTCCAAGCAGTAACCAATCAGTTTCACAAGGTTAGGATGATACAAGCTGCCCCAGGTAGTTGATTTCCAGTCTAAAGTTCAAGAATGGTCCACACAATTAATTAATCACATTATTAGAAGAAATTATCAGTAATATCATTTATTTGAAACAGGCAATGCCAAGATAAGAATCTCCAAGATTCTCTAATCAACTTTTATGAACTATTTTCTGAACTATAAAATACCAATGCATCTTTTAATTCTCATGCTTGACCATGAACACAAAAACTCATGCCCCATAAATTGAATATTAGCTTAAAACATAAATCATAACAACTAATACTCACCAGCCATTCATTGTGACCCTGGAAGCCTTCTTGATTAAGCCTCTTCGCAGCAATTACCTTGCCAGTCCCAGGTTTGGTAGGTGTGAGTGTATTCTCATCAACCCATCCCTTAAATACACAACCAAACCCACCTTCACCCACCACACTATCTGGACGGAAGTTCCTTGTGGCAATTTTTAGTTCACTAAAGCTGAAGTTTTTCAAATTGGAGGACTGCAAGATCTCACCCTCTGTCCGAGGAGTGGGAGGCACGGAGACAGAGGAGATCTTTCTGTTTAAACCACTCAAACCATTCACATCTTTACTATCATAGTCTGAATTGTACCTTATACATGACACAAGTTAGATTTGACACACAATATCAGACTAAAAAATTCATATACTAGATTTATTGTCAATAGAACAAGAGATGACCAAACTGATTCAATGAGTTGACATTAATAAACTCCTCTTAGGCAGGTGCTGATCATTTAAATTCATGAAACAAGTATCACTTGATCCCAGAAAAGGCAGTTAGAAAGAATAGGGTAGTGGGTACAACTGTATCTTTATGTATTCACTTAGATACCAAGTTTTCTAGTCAATTGTGTTTTTCTAGAGAAAAAAAGAGGGAGAGATCTTTCCTCGAGCACCAAACATATCCAGCTTAATTTTGTTATTAATTTTTTAATGATTCTCCTTCCTTTTCAAGATAACACACAAAGCATCAATAATCATAAGGAAACAAAACAAAACAATTACTCAAATATACTAGCTAGAGCATCTATAGTGCATGCTTAATCAATCAAAACAAAATTGGACCTACCAAAAGCAACAAAAAGACAAACCCCAAAAAATAAAATCACAATAGTATAAGGCTCAGAAAGCACCAATCAAACTGATTCAGCAGATGAGGAAAGAAATTGAGATACCATTGCGGGGAGGACTCTCAGCTTTGATTCGGGCACTGAAGCAGGACCCCATGAAGTAAAACAAAGCTCAAAATTCCTCCCGGACCTTTTTTCTGTCAGCCCCAAAAGCCAACAGCAACAGAGCTAGAGAGAAGGAATTGAATTGGAGACCCAAGTGTAGAAGCACTTGAAAATAGCAATAGATGTAGAAAAGAGGAATTAATTGAAACCCAAGTGTAAAAGCACTTGAAGTTTTCAACTTGAAAGAGAAAGAATTGAATCCCGTGAAAGAAAAACAAATATTCAAGTGTGAAAGCAAAAGCTTTTTCGACCAAAAAAAAAAAAAAGTTAGCTGTCACCCGCGGACGAAACTACCCGAGGACTCTGGGATAACTGAATGAAATTTGGATTCAATTACGTGTTTGGATTCTGGGAAAGTTCTTTTATTAGACCATTGAGACAGACAAAATTGGAGGGAGTTGACCTGGGCGTCAGTTTGGCTAGTTTTATCAGCAAGTTGAGGAGAGAGAATAGAAATGATATCCATGGTTTGAAAAGCTTATCCAATTTATTGTTAGTTACGTTTTTTTTTTATCCAACTACATAAACGACAAAACATGCATGGCCCCATCTATTGCAAACCGTTGGATTCGCATAAAATATTTGTCAAATTTCACTGCAGTTTCTTAATGATGACTCCCAAGCTTACGTAGTTTGTCCATGGAAATGTTAATTATAACATAATTTGTTTTTTTATTTATTTTATTATATCTACATACGTAATTGTAGTATAATTTTACTCTGTATGACTCAAGAAATATTACAAAATTGAAACCAATACGAATAATTAAAACGTGCATGACAACTCAAAGGTCGGAATTTTAGAAAAATTAATATTCTAATTGATTCATTCCTTTGAAGAAATTATAGGAGTTTGAACAAGTCTTGTAATTTAGAAAATATTTGTTAAATAAATAAATATTACTATTTATTTAATTTAAACTTCTAAGTAACATAATAATTAGGAGTTCTAAATTAAACTCATCGATAATTGTTTGTTATGGGCTCATCGATGTTGAGAAAATAAAAAAATAAAAAATTACCATTTCAAGTTGTTGATTTTTAAATTGTGATTCAACGAGTAAGGGTTTCATACAAGATTTACAGATCTATTTGGTATTATTTGTTTGGAATATGATTTTTGTTTGGGTGCATGAAAGCAGTAAATTATATAACCTAATTAATTATTATTAAGTAAAACTACACAATTCTTATATTCATTTCATAAGAGAAAGGAAATTAAACAACCCTAAGATAAAACTACAACCCTTATATGAATAATAAATTGTTATGACCAATCTAAAATAACAAAATAAAAATAAAAAACCAATTCTTGGTTTTTTTTTTTCCCTAAGCATTTGTTAAAAATGTGTCAATATAATTTCCCATCTTTCTCAAGCAATGTTTCTGAACAGACTCAAAACACAACAGCCGCGTGGAAGTAGTCACATATTTCCAACATAGAAAGTGCATGAAGAAAGTGAGAAAATTACAGCGGAAAACTGAAGGTATTCATTTGAATACATTTTCAAGCATCCATTGTCTAATGGGTTCTTATAAAAAAGTGTACACACTTTGTAGAAACGCCAGTGAATACAACATTGTATCAGAAAAGACCTTAAGATGAAGCACTGATAACTTGTTTTGTTTATGGCTGTATGAACCAGCTTTTGTCAGGCTTAGAATCTTCCATTGAGTTCTCTGAACTATATAATCGAAGCGGGCTTGTAGTGTTCCCCTAATTTAAAGGAACTCTTCGTGTACGTGCTTTTGCATAATTGCTTCAAAACTTTGTCATGTCAACATATACAGTAGTTCTGAATACAGATAATTCCATTTACAAGTTGGCCAATCATCTAGCATGATCAACCATAAAAAAGGCGAGAGAAAGAGATGCTAAAACTTTGACAGGATAGTGATAGGGAAGGAAAATTCACCAAGAAAAGGACACAAAATAAAATTGAAAGGACACATACAGATACATGTATCTCATCTCAGGGAAAAGAAAAGGGCAAGTCACATGATACTTCATTTCTATCTTATGGAATTGGATCCATACAAAGGACACATAAATGCATGAAGAGGTCACAGTCGCAGGTAGTTTCGATCCGGTCCACTTTGGTCCAGATCCGGTAAACATGCAGAAATTTGGTTTCCAACTTGCAAAAGCACACAAGGGAAAGAATAAACTAGCAGAAGTATATCTTCACATTGTAGTTTGTGCTTCAAACACCTTTGGCAGAGAAGATGAGTGGGGATCACAAAGGAACGTAAATCAGAGTATGGGCACAGAGGATGTGGCAGGTCAATTCGACCAGAATTGGATGTCAGCAGCATTGGTGAGAAATGTAAGAATTGATGGGAATGGAGGTGGCATTTGCAAATAGGTTTTCAAGGCAATGCTACTGGTCACTAGTTTGACTCACTTTGGCTTAGGAATCCAAGAATTTGGTGGACAACAAGTCTTCTCTTCAGGATCACTAGTCTATGAGTTTGATCACCCACAGTCCATTATGATTAACATGCAGGAGTACGGCCAAAGCTATTTAATCCCAACTCCTAGAGAAATCATGAAACTACCTCACTACAACTATCTACCTAGAGAAATGATGAACATCTACATACAGGATGGCCAAATAATCAATAGGGTTATCAATTCCCAAGCACCCTTTAATCCCAACTCAGTACTAGAATTTTGGTTCTGAACTGATTTTGACAACTTCGATTATCATTTTAAAGCTACGTGGTAGGTTGAAGTATCAACATATAAGCAGATAAAACTAATTGTGATATTTTATCAGAAGATGAATAGGAATCTTCCACCCTAACCTTGTATGTTGTCAGGGAGCTGAAATTAATCATTTTTAAATCTTAAAGGTAAAAGGAAAAAAAGAAGTCTGATAATAGAACAACTTTAATGAGCTTAGCATTTTAGAGAACTTTTTTATGCTCAAAAGACCAGTGTCTTGAGCACCTGATGTAAAGTTGTGGTTTACCTGATAATGGAAGAGAGATGATGCTATTACACCAATCAAATCTCAGAAGAAAATCTAAAAGATGATGCTTACAGAAAAATGTAGAAGATAACATGAACTTGAAGGAGTAATGTTATTCACACAAACATTTTGCATGAACAGGTTTTCAAACATTGGTGACCTTTAAGATTTATTGTTTCTTTATCAAGACAGTTAAATAAAAATCACTACCAAGTTGAGTTTATGCAAACTTTTTGTGCAAGATGTTTGTGTTAGCAGTACTGGACTTGAAGAAACAAACATATATTTTAATATCAGAAGAATATGAACCAAATTATCCTTATAGCAGAAATAAACTAATCACTCTGTACAATGATATCTGGAGTTCCAACATAGACTACGCTGAAGATGGAAGAAACAAAGAACAATTATTTGGAAAAATAATAAAAATTAAAAACTTACGACCTATATATGATGAAGAAATCTTCCTCTGAGGCATGAACACGTGACTATAAATGTTCAAAACCAGATGCATATGTTCTAAAGAAAAGATAGACATACAAGAGAAAGAAAATTAGTACCAAACAGGATACTGTATATTGCTAATTTGCAGTCCATGTAGAAGGAAGAAACTACAGCTTATCGTTTTTGAGCTTTCCTTCTTCTAGACTGTGCTTTCTGCCATTTCTTCCTTGCAACCAGTTTGCCTCTTTGGTTTCAACTTTAGCTCCGGTGAGAATTTGTAATTTGGATCTCTCATACGTGTTTGTATATCCTTGAAAAACTGCATGTTTAATTTTTTAGCTCCTCCCCGTCGAAGCTCTTCATATTCTGGACCCGATACAACATTTTCAAATGCACCAATTAGAATGTCTACATCACTCATGACCTCCCAGACATTGGTATAACGCCCATCTGGACCTTTCTTCAATTTTTTCAAGGCATTCTCAACTGCAAGCTTCCTGGCTTGCTTTCCTGGGGATAACTCTTCAGGTTCTTCTTCAGCTTTCAATAACTCTGAGATTGTCCGATACTTAGGCATCTCCTCAAACTCAAACAGTTTGTCTATGTACTTATCACTACTTTCATTGGGGTAAGCTTCTGAAGGAAATATCATCATCATCATCCATTTCACTACCAGTCCAGAGGGTCTTCTCTTCATCACTCCCTGACCACACACTTCTTAACTCATCACTGTCATCGGCATCAATTAGGTCAGAGTGCTCTTTTGCCTTCAGTCTAGCTTTCCGGATCTCTTCTTCAAGACGACTCTTTTGGTCTTTTTCATCGTCACTTTCGTCTTCACTTCCTGTCCATAAGCAGGTATCTTCCTCCATCTCCTTTGCCCAGGTTTTCCTGAATTCTTCATCCCCAGGTTTTCTGTTGCCAAATAAATCATAATTTTTACGTGCACCATGAGCATACAATCGCAACCCTGTAATACATTCAATTAAATACCAGATGCATCGGCTCAAAGAGTAAAGGGATAACAAATTCCTGCTGAAACACTAAGTAAGACAGTCAATAATGATATACGAGCACTACAAAATTAAGTTCTCCCGACTTAAATAGTTATATTATAGCTCATAAAACCATATTGGACCTATGATGCACCTAATTTTAGTAGAGAAGAATAACTGAGTTGGTTTTGTCAATAGCACTACAAATCAATGGCAAGTGGCAACCCAGTAAAGATAGGCTCTTGACCCATGTTACTCAATCATATTCTGCTAAGTGTTGAAACAGGAAATGAAACTTCATTTTTATTTTTACTTTTATTTTTAATTTATTATATCATCCCTTCTATATTGATTATCAGACACCAATGATAAACAACTCAACGGATACTATGAACCAAACCTTACATAGAAACCCAGTGAATTTTCTGTTTCCCAAAACACAGATTACATTTTGTTTTCTCCCCTTTCCTCCTTCATTAAAACTCCGAACTGTGACGCTGAAATGGGTAGGTCTTAAACAAAACAGCCAGTGCCTTCTATGAGGACTTTCCTCAAGAAAATAACATACATAACATACTTTCAGAAACATGGCACAGTAACCAGTTAAAATCTCATTTATGGAGTTGGTACACATTATAAACACAAAAACGAACCTTGAAATTCCGCCCAAAACCCATAACAATTGCGGTTCTTTGAAGTACTAGGAGCTAATTCACAGAACGTTTCAGGCCTGAGAGACATAATTGGGTTAGTTTGTTCAGATTTTGATACATCAAAAGAAAAAAGCTATATGGTATAACTACTTGCTGAGAAACTTCTGACCTTGAAAAAGGTAAAGGTAGCAAATGAAGTTTTGGAAATCTTGAAAGGGATGGAAGGTAGCCCAGCCGGGAACAGAACCTCCATGCCATAATCACTTGCAGAGCATAAATAAAGTTCAAAGTTTTATGGTTACGATGAAGAAAGGCTTTTGATTTAGTGTACTTGGAACTTCCACTTGCAGCTTCGGCTCTGCGAGAAACTGAAGAAGGACAGAGAACAAAAATTGTAGAAATTCGGAAAAACCTGCTTAAAGGGGGACCCAAAAAAATTCGCATGGTTAAAAAGAGGAGAATTTGAAGACATACTAAGCCCAAAAATCAGGAGTTGAAGGCCCGGTTTTTGCCCACCGTGGCACTCAATCAGGCATGAGAAAGGGAATAAGAATGAATTATAATGGAATAGGATGATAGATTTTATTTTATTATTTGACATGTCGGTGAGAATAAATTATTTTATTTATTTTATTTTATGTAATTTTTATACATCAAATAAAACAAAATAATGCTTAAAAAAACAAAAATAACTCTCAAATAGATAAGTAGTAAAAATGTAACATAATTTTTGAAATATTTTTTTTTAATTAATTTATTTTAAATTATATTATTTAATTATTATTACTTATATTTATTTTATTATATTTATTATTTATTAATATAAATATTTTAGTTTAAATAATTTTATTTAATATTAATTAATTATTTATAATTATATTATTAATTATGATATGATTGGTATTTTTGTTATTTGAATAAAATAAATTGATTTATTATTATTTTATATACAAAGTTTTTATTTTTTATTTTTATTTATATTATTTAATTTGATATGAAGAGTAACTTTGTTATTTGATTAAATTAAATATATTTATTATTTTACTAATATTTAACTTTTTATTTAATTATTTATTTTATGTGATAGAATGATTGTTTTGTCATTTAACTGAATTAAATCAATTTCATAAAAGTAAAAATGAGCAATCTTACTCCTTAAGTGAGTATGAGAATTTTTACTTCAATTGAATAAAATGACCGAAATATAATGAGTATATAGAATCTAAAAACATGTAAAACGAAAGAATGTTCATTCTATAGAATCATGCATAGAATTTAATGGTCATTCTTGCATACCAAACTAGCTTTAAATATATTCGATAGATCTAATTCCAGCTCCTGAGCATTGTTTATCATACAAAGAGTACCTAAAGTAGGTGTTACCTAAGGATTGATACAGCACCATGAAAATCTTCAAACTCAAACCCGTTCTAGTTATTTCTTGATTAAATGCAACAACTCATGGTGAATTCGAAGGCCAAGAGGTCTGCCTTGAAGCCCAAAAGGTTGAGTGCATGGTTGAGTTCATTGACATTGATAAGGGCAGCCCCTCTGTTAACTATATGTTTTTTTGGACCCTTTGAAACAGTTTTCCTTTTTATCTTAAGGCTCGTTTGAAGCATCTTATAGAAATGTATGATATATGATTATATAATATATTAAATTATATAGTTTTATAGTTATTATACTATTGTCTTATCATTCATTTCTCCACTGCATAGATTTATACTAGTCAGGCATTGTATAAGAAGAAGTAAACAGTATAAGTCTATATTATCCAGTTGATGCCAAACACTATATAAAAGCCAACGAGATAGTCTTATAATATCCTGTCATCCTTATATGATGCACCAAACAGACTCTTAATTTTAACTTCATGGAAGTATGTATTTTGTCTTAGTTATTAAGTGATTATACGTATTTTATTAATTAAATTTATTTTTTAAATATTTAATATATATATATATATATTATATAATAGAAAACCACAAAAGTATTATGATTTTTATATGAAGTATGTATTTTGTCTTAGTTATTAAGTGATTATACGTATTTTATTAATTAAATTTATTTTTTAAATATTTAATATATATATATATATATTATATAATAGAAAACCACAAAAGTATTATGATTTTTATAATAATATAAATAAGGAGAACCGTATAATATTAATATAATTTAAAGAATGTTAGAGTAATTTACTCTTCTTCTTTTTTAAATTAAATTTTCCATATTCAAAATTTTTTAATTAGGTTTTCAAAAATTTGATGGCTAAGAATATCTATAGAAAATTATTATTTGGCAAAATTTGAAGCCTAAAGAGGTAAAAATCTTGTATTAAAAAAATATTATCAATTGAATTTTTTCATGCATTGACATTTCATTTATGCAAAAGAGGTTGAACTCAATCTCAATTTAATTGAAATGACTTATTAAAAATTCAATTTTACAAAATTGATTAGAAAATTTATTTTTATATAACACAATTAAAAAAATTAATAATCTTCGAAGATGAAATTAAAAACTAATAATTATGTCCTTAAATTTTTATTTTTATTTATATATGTTTTTTTTTTTCGGTGAGCTGTGTCATTTATATATAAAAGTTCTGAATCCTTACAAATTTTGAAATGCTAACTCTAATTAGTAGAACAAGAAAAAGAAGAGAGAGATTTCCGTATTCAATTCTTTTTTTGTTTGCACAAATTTTGGAAATATTTGTTATTTTATATTTAAAAATCACAATCTATTAATATTAACTAAAGAACATTTTTTGTCAACAAATTTTAACTCATAAGCACATGGTTAGCAAATGATCTAAGGCCAAAAAAACACTAACAAATACTCCTTAGAAATTTCAAAAGAATAAAAATGAAAAACAAAGCAAAGAAAAAAAATTGGCATTTGACACTCAATTATAAAATTATGATTTGTTAGGCTAAAACAATGGATTGTTTCGAAATTTGAAGTTATCCACATCAACTAGCCGGTTCCAATGCCTGCTGTCTGTCTTGCATTTCATCAATAAAGGCCACAAATGAAAGATGTTTGACCATTTCCATTATCACAACAACCTTATTTACATATTTTCTATTTGTAATGTAAAAGTGACAAGCTCCTCCTCTCTCCTCTGGAAGGGGGCCTTTGCCTATGACTACAAGTGATGCATCATGTGTCCACAACGTAACTTTTAAATGGTTATACAATAAGTCACCAGATATCACTAGATACATGTATTACAAGACGACAGAGATCATGGTCAATGTCTCTATGTTGCTGGGGCTTCATCATCTAACATCTCAACTACAGGAGCAAACTGCAGAAATTGAAAATTGAGTAAGGTTATCACACACAGACATCGATAGAAGGGAACTGGTGAACTACTGACCTCATCATTCTCTTCAGAGTACATTCCATCAACAGCGTTGTCCTGCTGGAATTCCCACCCTAGATTGTTCTCCAGCAGCCCCTTCAATTTCCTCGTCTGTCACAAATATATAATTTTACTTTAATCTTTTCTCATGATCAGTCAGCCCTCTTGCTGTCTTGCATATGCTAAATGTTGCAATGCTGGCAAGAAACCAAGAAGGGGAAGAGTAGATGGCAGAAGAAAGTTGATCCCATAACAGAATAAAAATTTCTAACTTGGCAAAAGCAGAAACAGGGATAGTACAGAGTACAGACTAACATGATTCTTCAGTTTTTTATCCACAATATGTACATCAACAATCCCTATACAAACCATCCATTAGTGTTGTAGTCAAGGACAAAAATTTGTAGAATTTCTAACTGCACCATTTTTCTCCACAACTCTTCAAACCTAACATTGCAATAAAATCACCTTCTAGATTATACTTATCAACTGCAATTTTACCTCCTTACACACACACACACACACACAGAGAAACAGTTATATGGATGGAATGCAAATAAAATCACAATTATCTACTTTGAATACGAAAGATGCAAATAAAAATTTAAAAGCTTTTTTTTCTTAGACCTGACTCCATATTTATATGAACAACGTGAATGACCTGGTCATATTTTGTTCCCTAAGATTGTATATCATAAGTACAATTTCAGGAGCAGTAAAACACAAAGTATACCATTTATATGTTTCATAGCATAAGTGCCGTTAAGTCAATGAGAGTAGAAGGATAAAAGGAATATATATAGTCTTCTTCTGGAAAAAAGGAACTACTAATGACAGAAATGCAGCAAATTAAGCAATCATAAGCTTAAAAAAGTTTTTCTTTTTTCTTTTAATTATTCATAAGTTTGCAGAGGCAGCAATAAGACATCATAACATGGAGACCTAGGCTCAATGCCCATACCCATGAGAGAAGATCTCCATCAACAACTGTGGCATCGTCCACCAATGAGAAGAAATCCTGCAAATGTCACTCAATTATTAGTCAAAAGTAGAACCAACTTAACCGATAATATAAATTATCTAGTAAAAAATGAAGATAACGCATTATTCAGATAGTGTGACCAGAGATAACAAGATTTCCTTTCTTTACTTTTTTAATTCTTGCAGGAAAATAGTAGGCCAAAACTAAACAATAGGAATATTAATGTGGCAATTAGTTCAATAGAGAAATTGCAAAGAGGAGCCTTGAAAATCGACTCGCAGACAAAGAACTATCATTAAGGCAACAAGTGACTGTACAGCATAAGATATAATGCAAGCCGTTGGTCTTTATGCCTTATCAGGACATTTTAATTTCGGGAGGAATGGGATTTTTTGTCTCTACTGTAATCCTTGTTGTGATGATCTTCCTTATTTTTTCAAATAAATTTGTTTTGGATCTTCTTGATTTCCTAAAATAAATTAGACTTCTTGCATGTTGAGACTCTCCTCCAAGCTACTACTCCGCCCATGCCATTCTATACTGTCAAGTAATCATGTGGATTTTCCACATTAAAAAATTTAGCTTCATTTTAAATGTGAACTACCTTGCATAGATGGTGTAAAAAGCTATCAGCAGTAAACAAAGAATCATCCAACAATGCCGGTGTCCCTGTCTCTGCATGATCTTTTTGTAGTCCATATTTCAGTTGATAGAAGACGACCTTGATAAACTGTGAGAATACCATCTACTGTCAGATATCATTACAGGGAATATAGAAGTAAATAAGAGGGGAAGAACAGGTAATGGAGGTTGGCTATTATTGAACAGTTGGAATGTCAATATTCTATGAATTTTTGAATTCAGGTTTAACATACCCTTGTCCCGGTCTAAGGACTCTAATCAGTAGGCTCCCGGTGCCATTTTTATTAACTAGTATAGGAAGATTTCTAGATACATCAAACTATAACTGAAATACTAGGCCTGTGCTTTTTCTTAACGGAATTCACACCTGTAGGTGAATTTATGGTTTGTTACATATTTCTGTTGTGTCATGAAAGGCATTAGACGTGTGGTACCTTGTGGAGATTTTCCTTTTTCTCAGATTTTGATGGCTTTTGTCATTTCAATATCTGTGAGAAAAACTGCTTGGTTACTGGCCTGGGCTTACAAACAAGTCACTAATCACTATTAATCTGTTCACTATATTTCAAGTTCAATTTTTCTTCTCAGATGGTATTTGCATTAATAGATTTCTTAAATTATAATCCATATCACAATCTACTCCCACATCAAACCTATTTCTTGAAGAATTCACCTATTAATTTCCGAGATCCAGTGATATTCAATGGAATCCATTCTTCAATAAATAAAGAGAAATGTAACAATTCTGATTTGACAATCCTTGAGATTTATTTAGTGTAGCTAGTATGCACTAAGAAGAAAAAAGACCATGCATTCCATTATCTTTGTCAAGTGTATTAAATTTGATATACACAATTGGGTGACTTCCTAATAGCCTTAAGCTTTTAGGATAATTTGTAAATAATTGAAATCCAACAATCTCAATTATTAAAATTTCATTGCTTCCTTCTACAAGAGTATTTTCAGTTAAACATGATTTACAGTATATTGGAACTGTAAAATTTACCTTTATGAACAGTTGACTCCGTGTGTGAAAAGGCTGCAAGAATGTAAAAAAAATCTCATACATATATTGTAACACAATAAACAAATATTCAGATACTGTAAACAACAATGAACCAAAACCAAAGGCTCCAATTAATGCCATACTAGATATAAAATATCATGTATATTCATGCAGTGGCTATGCAAATAAATAAGAACTGCTAGTACAAAGGAAACATTAGATCATTTCAGATAAACCAAACGATCACAGAACATCCGTATTTATGAGACACTACATAAGAGAAACCTCCGGAAAGTTTAACCCGTCTGGATTATAACAGATATATGAAAAAATAAAAAAGAAGCTAAACGCCTACACCCAGGAAAGAAACTCGGTGAACTCATCTGAATCCAAGTTCCAAACAAGTATGTAATGCTTGCTTGCAGTCCAGTGTAATACCCACAGACACATGCTCTATTGTGTTTTGTCTGTTTATTGGGTTAGGCCAAAATTTCGCAGTGCGACCCGTTAGATAATTATGATCCCCAAACGACCAGAAAATTAAGTTTTAGTTCACAACGCGGAGGAATGGGCTGATAGAGTTTCTTTCTTTCTTGTAGCCTATATATAAAGGCAGTTAGCTTCAAGGTTTCAGTATGTTTTTTTCGAACAAAACACTTCTATTTTTTTCAAGAACTAGAATAGTGAATTTTGATCTCTTCAATGAGGACGTAGGCTCGATTAAGCTGAACCTTGATACATCTTGTGTTCTTTCTTTTGATTGCTTTCATTTTTCAGTTCTAGATTTCATCCTATTCTTGCTTCTGTTTCACATGCTCACATGGAAACATGCACAATATATACCATAAACCATATTACATGACAACAAGGTCAGCTTCTTCACCCTTGCCTGACAAATCAACTAGGTCATCTGAACTCTCATTATGAAACTTAGGAACTTTATGGATGTCAATTATTCAACACGATCATCAATATGATGGTGATTTCAAGGGAAGGGAACAGAACAAGAAAACTTGAAGCTCGACGTATTAGTATGTGAATTATGCCAACCAACTAATTTATCTTCTATAGTGTACCTTGATAATGACAGAACCATTGCAAGAAGAGGCCCAAACCGTGGTGAATTTCAAGAAAGAAGCTTCAATTAGCACATCCCTTTCCCTTTTATCTTTTGAAAACTGAACCCTGTGACAGTTTGATTAAAAGCCTCACTACAACCCCATCACACATCACCACAAGCGAGACCTATGTCTTGGGTTTAGCCCAAATTTTTTCTAAATTCATATATCTCTAATCTTGGTTATCCGAGTATTCATTCAAACATTGGAGATGATGTACCCCTTAAAGTTGAAATAATAACTAGATTCATTATGTTATAATCATAACATTGAACAATATCATCTACTCATCACTCGACAGTCAATAATCATTATGTGAATACTTTCAAACAGTGTTTTCCAATACTTGCATGATTACTTCCAGATTGATTTATCTCATTCAAGAGTTATGAAAGGTGCAAATCAATCCATTAAAACTGGAAGCCAAATTTACACTTACAGCCTTAGTACAGCCAAGTAAAAGGCTAACCAAAGACTTCCACTGCAGAAATGCTTCAAGTGATTGCCCCATCTGCAAGATATCTATGTCATATAGAATCTAATGATATAAATCAATCCGGAGGTAATCAGGTAAGTCTGCACGTACCAAAAATGCAATAAATGCAAACTGCAGTTCCCCAAGAAGCAACTCTTCAGAACCTCCATATTCTTTTGCCAGTAGAGTTTCTAACAACTGTGTCTGAACAAATAAACAAAAACATATACATCCAAATTAGCAGAAACAAAGTATCTTACATACACGTCCATTTCCCCTCAGTTTTCATAAATCTTTGAGAAGAAAAAGTGAAAATGTCAAGATAAAATCTCATCTAAAAAGAAAGAAGTCTGTATAATAACTCACTTTGTCAAGATTTAAGGAAGTAAGTTCTTGTCCATGAATCCCTTTGCACTTTATAACACGGGGAATTGATGTGTAGTAACATCCTTTCCTCTGAGAATTGTCAACAGATGTTGAGAACTTAGTATTCTTCAGTTGCTCATCAAGAGCTTTTACCATTGCTGTATTGGCAGTGTTTTTAATCATCCCAGGTTCACATGCAACAGTAATTTCTCCTCCAATGGGCTCTGTTCATTGAGTGAACAATTTAAAAATTGACATTTGTGCAAATCTGACTATCAGAGTCGTAATACCATTAAAATCAGGAAAACAAGAAACACACTTCACTGGTGAAAAAAAAATCCTAAATCAAGAGAAATATTGAAATTTCTGGAACCAAACTTCAGCACAATTAGGTGAAGTACAAGTTGGAGCATCATTATCATTGAAGTTTGTGAGTGACAATCTTCTACGGGTCTTCAGAATTGCTACAGAAGGATCATCATTAAAAGAATCAATGCTAGGGGGGAAGGGGCTTATGACAAACTAACAGAGCTTTTAGTAACGAGTATGGCCATTGTCACAGTGGAAGCTATTCCAGTCGACACAATATTGCCTTCTCTAGGATTTAAGGTTTAATAATATGAAGGTCAGGACAAAGCACGCACTAAGCACCTCACATCCTTCACTGAAAGCCAACTCACACCTGAGGTTTGTTCTGAGTGAAAAACGAGAGGACAACAAAAAATTTAAGGAGAAAAAAAAAAAAACTCTC
Organism: Quillaja saponaria; assembly: GCA_029379385.1. NCBI lineage: Eukaryota > Viridiplantae > Streptophyta > Magnoliopsida > Fabales > Quillajaceae > Quillaja > Quillaja saponaria. The sequence goes on along the minus strand of CM055610.1, from coordinate 14,537,566 downwards.
AGTTAACAAAAGATCAGCTCTCACAAGGTTTCTAGTTCTCTGTGTACCTAATGCTCCACACCACAGTAATATTTAAAACCATTGCATTTCAAACGTCAGTTATAGTGGCTCTATATTGCTATATAGTTCACCAAATAAAGATAATTATACAAAGAACAAATATTAGATACTACTAACAATTAGTAAATGACTACTATAACACCGTCAATTTTGTTCGAAATTGCTCATCTGCCATTCCAGTTTTGGTGCATATGTCTTTTGGCCTCAACTCAATATTGCTTTACATAGCATGGAATCTTTTATCCCATTCCAAATCAAGACAATAAGAGATTAATACCCCTGGGGCACTATTAATTCTGCACCTAAGCTTGTAGTGTTTTACCAGCTTAATAATTGTATGTGCTGGTATAATGGTGGAATGGAACAAATACAAATTGAATATGATAGCTATTTCTAGTCATAAAGCCAATGACCACTATTTACAGATGAAATCTCAATTCTCAACCTCGTGTGGATATAATGTCAGTTGCGAATCATTGGTGGGAAATTCAAACTCATTGTAAACATAAGTGGGCAAAGTGACAATTACCTGTATCAATATATAGATGAATCTCTTCTAATGAAATCTAACACAAACAAGGATGACACGAACCCAGACCCAAGTGATCCTTAATCATTAATTCAATTTTCAAAGCCCTTCTAGCCATTTTTTACAGTACATAATCATGGCCAACAGGAAACAAAATTGATCAAAAGCTCACCGTTCGCATAATCCCAAAAGAGGAATCAAAAAATGAAAAAGAAAAAAAATCATGGGAGAAAAAAAAAGTTGTTGCAGAAGATTCAAAGATAGACCTAGCACCAAAAATGTTCCTTAGGTAACCAGGTAAGCAAATACCAAACCGTTCAATGATGCCCATTGTAATGAAATTAGATAATCGCTTCCAGTCCCCATACTGGCTTAAATTGTAAGGACCAAGTTGTCTGTCGAACTCCAAACTTCTAACTGCTTGACAATATCTGTCTTCCTAGGTGGGACATAGAGACAAGCAAAAACAAAAATTTAGTCTAATAGTGCAATTTCATAAACTGAAAGTTTGTAAAGCTTCATATGCATTACAATTAGGTGCTTCAAAAAGTACCATATGTTTTGACCTTTCAAATAAGGAGACGTTTTAATAAAGGTGAAATATTTTCTCTAAAACTGAGTGAATCTGTTGAGGATCCTAAATGAACACCCTCATACTTCAATTGATAAAGCATTTCCATTATTAGAAATTCCTTTCCTGGCCAACAAATGTACCCATGACATATTACTAAATTAAGGATAAAAGTTCTGCTGAATAACACACTGAATCATAGAAGAATGTGCTGTATTTCTGCTCAAGACTGAAGTACTATGAGATAAGACCTTAACTTTCCTATGGTTTCCAGCAAGATCCAGAGCTTTATGTAGATTGAATAGCAAAACAGGACAGATATCAAAAAGTAAAAAGGAAACAAACTATCTTTCCCTCAAGAAGTGTCTTCCAGATATTTCTTGCATTTTAGCAGTTCAGACATACAGCAAGTTAGGAACTTTTAGAGTGTCAAGGGTTTGCCCTACATTCATCCACAGGATGTTCAGAACTTATTCTCCCAAGTTAATAGTGCATGAATTCGTCAATTACTTTTCAGGTTTGTGATTACACCAATGCAATGTAAAAATATCATCAATCATCCTGTTTCATTGGTGTATGTGCATCAGGAGGGAAAAAAAATATTAGAACTTCATAACATATATTCAGTACACTAATTAAATTAAAACCTCTTCTTCTGATACTTTGAGAAGTCTTTCCTCTTGTTGATCCCACTTACGAATAATTACCTGTTATGAGAATGACGCACAAGAAAGATCAGTCATGTTCCAAACTTTCGAACCTTTTGAAAAATAGTTTATTTACGTTCACATTATTCAGAGATCTTGATACACAAACGGAACTCATAACATTTGAGATTATGAAGGATTATACATAAAAGCTCAATCACAGCCTTAGAAAATATTCAACCCTTTTATGTAACTCTTTGACAGTAGAAACAATAAAGTACATATAAATCATAATTAATTGGGTAGCAGGACTGCAGGAGATGGTAAGCAAATTCTTTGCAATACACTAATCAAAATGAATGGCTAGAAATTTGTAGTTTTGTTCCTCTATTTGTTATTCAGCAACTTGCTAGTATAAGTTCAAATTTAAGCCCAGCAAGGATTAATCACTTTGCTTTAATTTAAGGGTCTCCCAAATCCTTGTATCCATTAACTAACATTATAGATTAAATAATTTCAGTATTTAAATAGATATTGTGGTTTCATTCAGAGGGCGAGCCTTGGCGCAACGGTAAGTTGTTCCTTTGGTGACCTGTAGGTTACGGGTTCGAGGCATGGAAACAGCCTCTTTGCAAAAATGTAAGGGAAAGGCTGCGTATATGTGCGCCCACCCTCCCCTACCCCGCAATAGCCGGGGAGCACTTTGTGCACCGGGTGAGCCCTTTATTGTGGTTTCATTCAGTTCCTAATGACCTCTAGACAATTCCAATTATCATCTTAACACTTAAGCATAAAGATAATGGTTATCAATGAAAACTCTCCATTCACAACCATACATAAATATATTCCATAACTTTGGGAAGAAAACTAATGCAGGACATTAATGAATGATTCCCATGATAGGTACTGGTACTACTACTTGTACATAGAATGGTATTATCTATAACAGAAAGAATGACTAATTGCAGCTCAATTAATGGGACATATTTGTAAATTCAACTAGATAATGAAAAACATATGAATCTTCAACCTCCGAGGGGCTAGTATCCACAAAGAATCCAATAACTGGTGAGAACTCCTTGCCATCTCTGCATAGATGATGGACCAAAAATGAAAATAAAATCATAAGAGTGAAGAAATATATAAATAAAACAAAGATGTAAAGCAAAAGCAACTAATAATTCAAATATTCAATCAAGTGATGAACATTGGTTTATCATGTTCAGCATCAATGGCCACACACCCACACACCCACACATGCAAATATAGCTTAGTGGTCTCCAACTAGTACTGTCATCCAAATTGACAAGATACTTGAAATATTTAATTTCATGGAGAATTTTTCTTATCAAAAAATGAATATTTTCATCAACTTGAAAATAGCAGATAATAATGAGAGATTGCACACAAATTGAAAATATACACAGTTCTTTCAATAATTTCTAATATTTTCTCATAACCCCTCTCCATTCGAAAATTGTTTTTTTCTTTCTTCTTTGTAATTCTTCCCACCTAGGCTTCCGTCTCTTTCTCTTGACTCTTAGTCCACTCCTAGTGAATACCCTTAACTAATGTATGACTCTTTGGCTATTCCTACAGACATAAGGTTATTTATGCTAATTTTGTACTTTCAATCAAATCAAATTGTTAAATATATTAAACAAAATGGGACAAGGTGATACCGATACCTGCTTGAGGAACTATAGTACACAAAATGAGGACCAGGAGGAATCATCTTAATACCCTTAAAAGCAGGTCCCACAGAAAAAATCTGCAAGTGAAAGAAATTTACATGTTAGTTATGTTTGAGGATATTTAAAGTTATGACAATTGTAGGATTGCTTATATTTACACTTACAACAGACAAGATAAGTGACAGAAAAAAAAGTAGTAAGGGGCAAAACTAGAAGAGAAGTTAATGAGGGGAGCCTTTGCACTACCAGAAGAAAGTAAATTGTTTCGTTCTTGAAACTCCTAACCAGTTGCATTCTAGCCCTATGCAAATAACAACCTAATTTGAAGCGTTCCATTTTCTTTATGGTTTTCTCTTTCCCAGGCCTCCCCAGCCTCAGCAAGCAAATGGGGGCAATTGCTATGAAGTGACTTTTTGTAACCATAAAGTAAAATGCATCTATTTCTATAGGATATTAAACGAAATGTAAACGATACCTCATTTGAAATGAACATACATGCAAATATAGTTCCAATTTCCCAATATGAAAGATTTCAAATCAAACATCAAGTAAATTTCATACTTAACTAAACAGAGAGAATATATATATATTTAAAGGGTTTACAGCCGTTTGGATAGCGAGAAAAATGAAAGAAAAAACAAAGGGCCTTCACCCAATAAATCCAAATATTCCTTCATTTCTGAACTAGCTAACAGAAAATAAAAGGAAAAAGAAAAAGAAAATGCGATATTCAAGTAAATAGAAAGTTTTCAAGTGAGGACCTGAGTATCAATGCCGACAAGGGTGTACTGAGGAACATCGAGGAGGAGAAGTGTGACGCCATGCTTTACCAACTCTAGTGCTGTATCGGGATCCATGTTGCAAATTGCAGCGGCTACTTCAAGTTTTTTATTGTAGCCAGACTGCGTAGCGAGCTTCAATGCTTAAGTTTGGCTGGTTAAGTCCCCGGTGGCGGTGTCCAGAAGTATCTTTTATAATTCTTACCTTTTTCATATAAGCATAAATAACTAAAAAATTTCTTCCAGTTGTCTATATATGTCATGCTTTTGTTTATTTTACTTTCTATAAATTTAAAAATACTAATTACATTTTTATAAATGAAACGTATTTTATTCAATAAACTATTATTCATTTGCAATAGTCTCATGAATTATCCAATTAAGCACCTAATCTCATTATTGAAGTTATAATTAATAAATAATTCTAAATCATCTAAATTAAACAAATTAACTCCAAAAAAAACCCTTATTATAATGTTTTTTTTGTCTTCTCCCTTCTACATTTTGTTTTCTTATTTTTCCATGAAATTAAACTCTATTCAATTTTATATACACATGAAGATTTAAATTCTTTATTTTCTTGTCATGATATTTAATTTATGAATATATTTGTTAATAAATTTTCTTCATTTATAAAAATCATATAAGTTATTGTTTCAATTTCCGTTTTAATGATAATGTTTCCTATCAATGTTTTTTTTTTTTAATAATTGTATTAAAATTATTAAACAATATGTTAACATTGGATAAATATGGAGAATTCAATTGAAAAAAAGAAAAGAATAAAGATAAAAGAATAAACAAGAGATAAAAAATGAAAAACATGAAAATAAAAAAAAAATTATATCTAAGGATAATTTAGTTTTTTTTAATTAATTTATTATATTTAATAACTAATTTTGATGATTGAGAATTATTAATTAATTATTATTCAAATAAAGAGTTATTCACATAATTTGATAATTTATAAAGACTATTGACCCAATTTTTATTTATGGTTTAGTTAAATTGTGTAAAATTTTATTAATTATTTATACCGAATTTATTATTCTTTGATAATGTAATGAGTGTGTAATTTTACTTTTATATTTTCACTTAAGGGGTTTAAAGAGTCTTAACTTAATTAACCAAAGGGTTTGAAATTGCTGTTATTCCATCATAGAGAATTAAACAACATATTTCACCTAAGCCAGTATATAATAAGATAATTAAGAAGAAAAAAAATGGAAGATTATCACCGCCTTTCAGATTTATGTAAATGTTCAACGTTTTCATGTCGCCTTACAAATGAAAGATACGATGGTACAATTTCAACTAGTTAAATCTCTTCACATATCACATCACATAGTTATAAAAATCTAAAGATCCAATTCAATTTTCACCATAAATTTATGAGATAAAAGAAAATTATCTTTCATTCCGTAACTTACAGATTCAATAGGCTTTTACCAACAAAAAATAAATGAAAAATTTGTCCTTTTCACATAATTGGAGCATCAGTACTTTCATTGTACTGAGAAAATCTTATTCATAAAAACCAAGTATGAAAAATTGTTTATTTCCTTCTTGTTTATTAGCATTGTTATTATTCTAAGTAAGAAAACGCAAGTACTTCATTGAGAAGAAGATGATTGTTATATCAAAGAAAGGATTATTAATCAAGTTTCAAATCATATCTCCAACTTAGTATCTTTCAGCTTTGAATTTAACTTCCGGGTTGCGAATGTCATCCTGGCTTTGAATCAATCTGATCTCTAAACTGCTTGACTGCGGATCATGCCCGGCACTTCTGTAGTCATTTAAAGTCCTCTGCAAAAGTGCCTGCAAGTTTTGTAGCATGCACTCTATCAATCAAACATCAGTCAGAGATTCAGAGCATTCACCAAGATGAAGGTCAAGTTCTCTATGATCTCCATTCTCAAGTTATAGTTAGTCTAAGCATGACTCAGATATTGTGTTCAACTCACTCGTAGGTTCAAGGTTATGGAAGGATTCTCATCATTCAAGAATCAAGTTTACAACATTATGGAACCAAATAAAGATAATATCAGGCATACAGGAAGAAGAGTTTCAGAAAGAAGCAATACCTGCAAGCTAGAAACTGCAAGCTCTGCAGCTTTGTCAAGGTTGTCAGGATATTTCTGGATAGTAAAATGAGATATTATTAGTTAATTATACATTATTTGAGAAAGATTCAAACAGAATTAATATTCAAAGGTATTACATTGCTCCAACCAAGTAGTAGTGCAGTCATGAGATCTCCTGTTCCCTACAAGTATATGCAACATACTCATTAATCAAGAGAATCTAATAAAGGCATACAAGAGGAAACAGATTTGTTTTCAACAAATAAACAAAATAGTGCCTCAGTTGAATAGACTTAGCCATGCAACAATTTTTAATAATTAACCTGCTCTTGGACTAAGAGAACACAACTGACAGTGAAGATAAAGGTATTAAAAGTGTTGTCCAAATGATGGATTTCATGACTATCAAGAAGGCAATAATTATCTAGCTTCTCAAGTTTCCTAAAATGTGTTCACTTTTAAGCATAGAGAACAGGCTTTCCTGCTTGTCATGCATAAGAGCACTTAAACTAGCTCTTGACAGAGAAAGACAGAAGAGACAACTAATGAGGTCTCAAGTTTCCTATAATGTGTTCACTTTTATGTGTTAGAGAACAGGCTTTCCTGCCTGTCATGCATAAGAGCACTTAAACTAGCTCTTGACAGAGAGACAGAGAAGAGACAACTAATGAGGTCTTATCAAAGAACAGACCAGAGAAACAGGAATTAACAAATGCAGAGAGATGCATCCCCAGCCTCTTTTGCTACCCCCTCCAAACATAGAACAAACGGAAAAAACAGAATTTTCTTTCCTTTCGTAGGATTATGAGGAAATACAAGGTATTCAAAATTTAGATGCACGCAATTCAACACCACAAAGCAGGTAGCTTTGTGGTTAAGGGCTCATCCACATCACCCACACTCAAATAAGAGTCCCCAGTAGTGCACTCTGTTGTTGGGATCAAACTCTGTATCCAGCTCGGCATTTTGCTCCTCTGTTGAGGCCTACCTGATCCATCTTCACCACATGTACATGGGATCGTTCAGTCACCACCATTCCATTCCTTGTTAGCAATAAATAACAAATGAAATAATTTTGGGGATATTTTAACTGATAGGTAGTGCAGTGTAAGATATCAAATCCTAATCCAAGGCTTCACCCAACAACTTCACTTTTTGAGTAAGATGGTTCTTTGACATGGTATCAGCCTCCGGGGTTCGATTCTTGTGTTATCCATTCTAATAATTAAAAATCCAGCACAAGGTAAAGCGGAAGGCATGCACATTCTCCACGCTGACAAACCCAATCACGTGCAAGGGCATGTCAGAGATCAAAACCCTCACCTAACAGTTTAAGCTTTTGGTTGCAAACAATTCCTTGACATGAAAAAAATAACAGAAACCTATAGCTAGTATTTTGAGAGGAAAATATAGGCATAATTTATTCCATTCGAGAGACACTCTCCATTTTCAAAATGAACTAAATCGTATATGGCATGACTTCAAAAGAACATTCATAAAAAATAGATACACTTGAAAAGTTGAATTGACCCGTACAAACCCCTCCCCACTCCCCAGCCTCCCCTGCCCAAATAAAGCCATAAATAGTCTATATATCAGTCACAGGAGAAAAAGATAATTTGATGAGGAAAAATTTCATACCGTGAAATATGCAGGAATCTTGGGAATCACAATCTTAAATTGTTCAGGAGAATGTCCCTATAACAATCAAGTATTTAATTAAAACATGAGACTTTACAATTCTAAGCATACCTGTATAATAAATTTGGACCATGAAGAAAATAATTAGAATGCCAACTAAGAAATCAGAGGAATGCCATGGTAGGCACAAGCACCATGTAAGTAAACATATATTTTGAGTTAATCATGTTTCACACAGTGAAATTTGAGAGGAGATACAATTATGAACCAGAACAACCCAAGATTAGAAACATGGATAATTAGTTTGAACTTTCAAGAACAAGAATATTCACTGCTAAAAGAAGAAGTTATAAATGGGATATAGCCCACCTTGTCCTTTTGATGGCTGCCAATGAGGAGTAGATTTCCATCTATGTTAATGCTTGTAATCACAACCTGAGGTGGGTCAAAACTTATGCATTAATTACAGAGTCATAATACTGATTTATGCAGAAGAAGATTATCACAGAAAATTCTTGACTTGTGATAAAAAGATTAATAGTATTCTTAAACAACGGAAGGTTGAGTGTCACAAAATATAAGGTTGTGCGTGTAAACAACAGAAAACATAACATTTATACATGCTAGCCTAAAAGAAGACCTAAAGAAACTGAAGTTAAACTTGGTGGCTCTTCAAAGCACATAAAGCAGTTTTTTTGCCCTCAGATTTAATTAACAAGTCTGCTAGCAGCAAGAAAATTACATAGCTAGAATGTGGGGAAGAATTTTCAAGCAGTCACTTAACAAATCTTGAAGATTTTGGTGGGTAAGAATCTAGACAAGCTGCATTAGCAAAATAAATAATAACCTTTTAATTTGAAAAATATAAGGTGATAGATGAGCTAAAGAGCGGTGTTTATGATCAAGCATCCCGCAAGCATAACCCCAAAGACCAAGTGTAGGTCCCTGCAAGAGATTACAACCATGGTGAAGTCTCTTTGACCAAGTTGTCAGAGTTTAATCCTTGCCACCACCAATTTTATGATTAATATTTCAGCACAATGTATAGAAGGCATGTTCTTTGTCCATGCTAACAAGCCCAAAGGGCTTGCATGTGAGGGCCCATGTAGTAGATTAAAATCCATTCTAGGAGCCTTACCTAACAGCTTATAGTTTTTGGCAAAATAGTACTTTAAAAACATAAGACATTTATGATTGTTGTTTGCAATGTTTCTAGTGTCAGCTTATCAAGAAGTAGAAGAACTAATCTTATAAATCGTCAAACCAACACTAAAACAACAAGCTTGCATGTGCAGATGCAGAAAAAGCAAGACATTATAGGACCTGGACAGGTTCAATATGTAATTGTAACACCAAACCTTTGAAGGACCAGCTGCATGAAGAATATTACAAGCTTCCTGTCCATCTCCTTCAGACACAATCCTGCAATAAATAGAGCTTCTGAGAAGGCAAAAACAGCTACTGTAGCAGAAAGGCAACAACAAAGCCAATGCCACATATTCTTAACACAACTTATTCAAGAGTCAATCAGGAAAAATATCACAACAGATCCAAATAGGAATAGATGATTCCAGTGCAAATAAATGTTGAAACTCAATTTTTCATTAGCTCACATAACCAATTGTTTCAATCACTCGTTCTCACCCTCTTCCTTTCTGATACAAAATATACCCAGACACTCTTCAATTTAAAAAATTTCAACAGTTTTATCCTAAAACCAATTGATTCCATATTAAACACACAGGATCACGATTCAAATATGCATCTTCCTTCCCCATCCAGGAGCACTTAGACATGCACTCACAAGTCACAACAAAGGTTTAACCATATATAGGATGGTATCTGATTACACAAATGAATAACAAGCTAGTGTAATATCACTCAATACAATAGTCTTCCATAAGAGTCATCATAGTTTGATAAGAATACATTTGGTGTTTATGCCCTCCTTGTTGCAATAAATGTGGTTCAATATCAAGTCAACTAGAAAAAAAGGTATATGCATTGTATTATGTTAAAAATGTCAGGTCATAGATCAGATGGTTAAGTTTGAGCATTTGCTCCTGTGAAGGACTGAGGAGGGAAAACAATAACTTAAAGCCCAAAAAAGTTATTGACTGGTCCAGTAGTAGCTCTATCTGTAACCAAATGAATTTGATCCTCACTCTCCATATGCATGAGCAAGACTCGTGAGTGTACATTTACTTGTGAAGGTATCATTGAATGAAGAATCAGATTGTACATCCCCCCCCCCCCCACGGTGAACAAAAGAGAGCATATCATCTTGTCATCACAGCGGAAGTTATATTTATGTATGTATTAACTGACTGATGGCCTCTGGTGTTTTACCATGTGAGACTCAACCAGACAATTTTCACTCTCATTAATCAATTCCAAAGAGGTTTAACTTTTATATCATAAGCATGACCCAAAAAAATTTCAATGCACTAGAAAACAAGATTCTGTTGACCCATTAGGTACAACCAAAGAGATCCAAAAATATGGAACACACACAGAGCATGGAAAGATTCTTCAAATCTTAACATATGGTTATGGCAGAATTACCTGGCCCCCGTCAACTTTTCTGCTTCAAACTGGTTGGGAGTTAACATTGAAGCCACTGGGACAACCTAACCAAATGGAGCTATTACTAAAGTTTTTACAAAAAAATTGGAATTTACCCATTTATCAAAAAGCTCAGATTCAAATATTGATTTAATATAAAATAAAGTTCTAGCATTAGGGAGCAAACAAATTAATATGGATGCATATTGTCAAAATCTATATAGTTCATCTTTCTGGTTAAGTTACCTTCTCACGATATACTGACACCATATCTGCAGGAACATAAAGCTTGCCTTCATCACCCATTACTGGATCGCATACTGGACAAGAAGATACAAACCTCAACAAAAATGTATATAAGTAGGATTTTTTTTTTTTGTTATGGAAACAAACTGCGACTATTCTACAAATTTCAATCCCTCAGCTTCAACTGCCAACCTTGAGCTTGATTAACAGTGCCTCTAGTCTGTTTATGACACTCGAGAGAATTTTTTTTGATAGATCACAATTAAAGACTAGCATTATCATCTTTCTTTTGCTGAACCTTGCAGGGGACATAATACATTTGTTTTTCCTTTTTTGTGTGTGAGGGGGGAGGAGGGACCTAGTATGAGTATGACATGTAAATTTAATCCTTAAAAAAGTTCAAGTTTTGAAAGTTCAATCTCAACTAGCAGCCTTAAAATAAGGTTGCCAAAATGGAAAACCAAACTACATTGTGATGCCTCAACTATTGAAATCTTCACTTTTTCTACAATACGATATAATCTTTTGTAGTTCTCTAATATGCACAGCTGATCATACATTTTAGTCATGGGTGCATCGAGGTTACTGAAAGCTCAGAACCTAAAAAAAAAAACAAAGTATAATATCCATTTTGAAGACAATTCTGAACTGCTAAAGACAAGAACTTCACCAATATTAAATAATGTACTCACCATATGTAAGGTTAGGGTTTATTGAGCGAAGCTTGCTGACAACTTCCAATATAGTATTCAGAAAGGAAACAGAACCAATATAACCTGAGAGTTTATCAATTAGAGGAAAAGGCAGACTGCTCCAGATAGAGAACGGATTAAAGAATGAGCCAAATTGACAGGTTACAGGACAATAGTTCATAAGATATGGAAAACTGATCAAAATAATTCGAAAAGCAAAAATATTTCCCTTGATGATTACAAACAAATAGACATAGACATAGTCTTAAGAGAGAAACTGAATCAAGGTTATCAGAGAAAACACAATAAGAAAATGATTGTAGGATTGTATTAATTGCATCAATTCAGGATATTTTCTCTACCACATGAGAGAAACGTAAAAGAAGCCTTGTACCTGCAATTCCCAAGATCCCAAGTGAAAATAACAAAAATAGTAACTCAACTAGTTTGATCTTCTTGTAAAACACTTTCAGATTCAGACTCAACAAGTTTTATTATATTTCATGAAGACAGAGGCATATGCTACCAATCAAACAATACACAGGCACAAAATTTGCTTAAAGTACCTGTTAATAAGTGAGTGTAGTACAATAAATCATTGGCTTCAAGGCCTTCTATTAATTCCCATAGTTGATTTCCATTCAAAACTTGACCCTTAAAAGTTGGGTACCCTGCACCAGTGTAAAAATCTATTAAACACCAAAATCTCGCCATCATTTAACAAGGAACCTTTCCTGAATTTATGCAGATTGACAGATGACATCGCACCGTATATCAGACCTCAGAGTCCTGAGACTGAGTGAAGTAATAGAAGCAGCTTGCCTGTGTGATTTGAGAACTGCACGGAGTTTATTGGATCCACATCATAGCCCAATAGTTGGAGAGGAAAGACAGCTGATTTATTACCAACATATCCCTGAAAAGAAATAGCAAAGATTGATAATGTTAAGGTAATTACATAACCTTCTTAATACAACTGATATTTTTATTTGGGAGAGCTCCAATAAATGAACTCCTCTCTGAATAAGCAACATAACCCTCAGCAATTTTATGAAAACATTTAATGGGTATTTAACAATTGACATGTGATCTTGTGGTCCTCCCTTCTTCTAAAAGATAAGGAGGAGGCATGAAGCCCAAGCAACACAGGATATAGATATCTTCTTAATGATTAAGCAAAATGAATGGATGCGTCACAAGAAAAAGAAGGAATAATAGGAATTTAGAATACCCCAATGCCCAATTGTGAATAGTTTCAGTGACCATACCCCGGGAAAGAAAAATAATGAACTCACTGCAAGTGCTCTCCGGAACAATTTTTGAGAGCTCGATCAAATGACTCAACAGACCTCGAGAAAACTCATTTTGTAGACATCTATTTTTCATGGGGAGACAAAATCTTTTGTATTTAAAGTTCACATGTTCCCTTACTAATTCTTACAAAAATAAAGACACACCTCTTGGATCATACGCATTCTCATCTCATTAGAGACATAAATATATCTAATTATTGTTTTTTAAGGAGCTACACCACGATCATATTTTCAGAACTTCTCTTCTATTTTTTTACATTCAGTAATGTTTCCTCTTTTCATATATTACAAAAACCTTCAAATGAAACATATGAATTCGTCCACAGTTCATTTCATGCATGCCAGCTAAGTTAGGTGCTCAAAAACAGAGGTCTTTTCTGTATTTTTCTTTTTCAGTTTTCAAGCCCTTTTTGTTGACACAGTTGTATGGATTTCTCTAATTTTGATAAGACTTCATCTTGTAGACCTCTATTTTTCATGGGGAGATGAAATCTTTTGTATATAAAGTTCACATTTTCCCTCACCAATTCTTACAAAAATAAAGATACGCCTTCTGGATAATATGCATTCTCATCTCATTAAAGATATAATCTAATTATTGCTTTTTAAGGCACTACACCACAATCATATTTTCCGAAATTCTCTTCTATTTTTTTACATTCGGAATGTTCCTCTTTTCATATATCACAAAAACCTTCAAATGAAACATACGAATTCGTCCACGGTTCATTTCATGCATGCCAGCTAAGTTAGGTGCCCAAAAACAGGAGTTCTTTTTTGTAATTTTCTTTTTCAGTTTTCAAGCCCTTTTGGTTGACACAAGTGTATCGATTTCTCTAATTTTGATAAGTAACTAAACATTGAAAGTCACATAGCCAACTAAACGGTTGTTCACGAAGAGTTACACTACCTTAGAGGGAGAGTGAGATAGAGACAGAAACAGAAAGCCCATGAAAAGTCAAAAAAATGAGCCATTAAATAAGATTCCAGTGCATCTGGATAATCCAAGAACGATTGAACAGCATGAAAAATGTTAGCTTTTATGCCCTAATCTCTTAAAATCATATTCAATTTACAGACCATACAGCCAATGACTCCCAATATTTGCAGGAAGCTTTTTCCTAGTCTGTTTTACAACAGCACATCACATTTTTCAATCATTAACCCCCCACCCCCCCACCCCTACTACTACTGAGAATTATATTTCTCTAAAGCTGTCCCACGCCAATTGATGCCAAATTGCCAATGTTATGGATGAATCTAAACTACAACATAATCATGTGATTAACAATTTTACTCTTAAGATTCAAAGCGAATCATAACCTACTGGACCAGATCCAAATTCCCAATTAGACCCAATATGTTAAAAATTCTAAGTTCTAACTGAGCACTTTTTGGTTTAAAAGCCTTAAAAGTTTCTTTTCTACATTCTCAATGTATTATTAGAGCAAAACCATAAAATTTTAATCTAAAAAAAGCGGTTGGCTTGTTATTCTTCAAATCAAACATAAGAAATAACAATGGTTTTGAAGGGAAGCAGAAATTTTTCACATTACACAAACACTTGCTTTAAACTCGATTTCCTTTCAATTAGCCAAATGATCATTCATTATATGTTAAGATATCTCATTTTTCAATGAATTTAATTTCTATTACACCCATAGATTTGATTCAGATTTTCTTTAAAGAATTTATACCGATTCTTGAATCTCAAAATCAAAACTTCGATTCACAATTTGAATCTCAATTAGACAACTATGATCATCATCAGCCTAACGCAAAATCAACATTTCATTTTCATTAGGAGAACTCCTGCTCCCTCATAAATCCATTGCCCTTGCTCACTATTCCAATAAGAGCAAGCAAACACACTCTTACTAGTCTTATCCATTTTTCGTAACATACGTAGATATACTTTAATAACATGGGTGACAAACAAAAAATAAACACAAAAAAGAACTACTACCAAGTACTTAAACCAATCAGAAAAAGAGTAGCATGCACAAAAGCAAAGGCAAAAAACTAAAAAGAGTAAATTTACTTCAATTTCAGCAAAGATGAACCAAACACAGGGCAATCGCTAGAAACTTAAATAAGAAAAATAAGATGAACCTGTACAGTGTGAGACTGAATACTGAGAACTCGACCGGTCTCTGATGGTAAAGCCAAGGAAAGAATTGGAGGCACCATCTTTAAATTCCTTGAGCTTCTCGACCTTCAAAGGTAACCCAGAAAAAGGAAAATGAACAAAGTCAATCAGAGTAAGAAACTAAGAATGTGGTATTACCGAAAACTTCAGACTCGAAGATGCAGAAGAAATTGGACAAATTCGGGACTAATTCAGATCAGATAAAACTTATATATTACCGAAAAATGTGAGTTTCTCGGAAAAACCCCAGCAGTGGACGGTCTTTGAACAAAGTCTGTAACATGGAAATGCAAGAAAAGACAAATCTCTCGCAGATTAAAGAAAGAACAATACGACGGGCACTTGTTGATGAATCGTGAAATTACTAAACTAGCACTCTATTGTTTACGTATGAACGAGGGTTTTCTTGTAAATTGATTGCAGATTCGACTTTTCTTCCTTTTCGTTTTTTAAATTAGGACAAATCTGATCTGTACGTCACGTTGAAACAAAGAACAATAACTTTGGTTATTCGTAAGAACAATACGACGGCCACTTGTCGATGAATTGTGAAATTACTAAACTAGCACTCTATTGTGTAGGTATGAGCGAGGGTTTTCTTGTAAATTGATTGCAGATTCGACTTTTCTTCCTCTTCGTTTTTTAAATTTGGACAAATCTGATCTGTACGTCACGTTGAAACAAAGAACAATAACTTTGGATAATAAATGCACACTTG
This sequence comes from Quillaja saponaria, assembly GCA_029379385.1. NCBI lineage: Eukaryota > Viridiplantae > Streptophyta > Magnoliopsida > Fabales > Quillajaceae > Quillaja > Quillaja saponaria. Next base: position 14,521,875 of record CM055610.1, on the reverse strand, counting down.
TCAACCATTACTCCCCTTGTTGTTTTTAAAACCAATATGAATTTTCTGACGAGTATTTATTAAAATATAATAATTAAGATTTTTGATTATAATTTATATAATAAATAATATTAAAATTATAATTAATTATCATAATAAATATTTTAGATTGTTTATATATTAAATCTTAATAAATATATTTAAAATATTCATTAGAAAAACTCATTATTATATTTACATTCTATTTACTATTTGACAACTCTAGTAAGATCCATGCGAATTGAATTCTAATTGTTCTTGACTTGGTTACTATTTTACTCCATCAAAATTTTTTTTATGTTTTATTTTGATAAATATATTTTTTTTCAATCAGTCTTTTAAGATTTCTTGTTATATTTTATATTTTAAATAATATTAAAATTATGATTAATTATCATAATAAATATTTTTGACTTTTTATATATATAATTGTACTTGAAACTTTTGTTAAAAAAACTCATTATTATATTTACATTTCATTTACTATTTGGCAACTCTAGTAGAATCCATGTTAATTGAATTCTAATTTTTCTTGATTAAGTTACTAGTCCATCAAAATTTTTACTGCCACATCACCTTATCACCAAAAAGAGAAAAACAAAAACAAAAAACAAGTACCCTAAAGAGTTCCAATTGAAACCCAACCGCCAAACTATCATTAAGACTAGTTGACAGAGATGCTTCATAGTTTAAATGGTGGTTTAAGCTTGGGGATATTCATAGCATACTAGATTTGTTTTTGCAAGCATTAGAGAGGCCAATACGATGATTCTTTTATTTATTTTATTCAAATTAAATCTAACTCTTTTAAACCCTTACCTCGAGGAAAATATAATCTCTTTAAGGCTAAATCCGGTTCTTATTAGAGAAGCTACACTGAAATTTTATGGTGTATTTTTTTAAAGTTTTGTTTTTGTTTTAAAAATAAACTCTTCAGGGATAGGTTACTGTGGTAAAAAAATTAGTTAATAATTCTAGGACCTATTGTCTGAGGCAGATTGTAAGCCGCAAATTTGTCATTCATACAAAATTCTATAAGCATGGAGTGTAATAACCAAAAAGAAAATAGTCACATTCATTTTGAGAGAGGTGTGATTGTGGTGTTTACAACCCACATTAATCAATTATTAAGTATTTTTAAATTAATATTTTAACTCATATGGTGTGATTCGAAGTAAAATTGGAATCGAATAATTTCGAATAGGACATTATTCGAATTCGAATAAAATTTCAAATATTTGAATTCGGTATTTTGGTAAAAAAATAATAATATATATTATTTCGAATACTAATTCAAATTATTTATCGAATATTGAATCAAATTATATACTATCCGAATTTAAATATTAAGTAAATTAATGTAAATTATTTAATTGAGTGAAATTTAAATGTAATTATTAATTTGAGTACCACTATGTGTGAGTCGTGGATTCTTTAACATGCTAGTTGGGCTTGGGGGTTGTAAATAGTATTAGAGTATTTATTCATTCGTGGTGTGTAGGCCATATAGACTATGCATTTTCGGTGCTATCCTCAGTCTAGCAAGAAAAGTGGAGAGCTCAAAAAAACGAGGACAACAGCATGGTGGGCTGTGCCTATGCATCCAAAAATCCACATCACCGGGGGGATTTGGACCGAGGAGGTGGTTTCAGATACTTAAAGTGATATGGGACGGTGTTTTTTTTACTGTAATATAGAGAAAATCTGGCTGAAAGGCTTTTGTAAATAGATCGAATCTAGCAAAGTAAGATAAAACCTCGTTGTCGCGTATGAGGGTGTCAGGTCACGGCTTGGGAAGCTATTTGAGGAAGCTGTTCAGGGAGAGCTTCTCGGTGCTGTAAGGGTTCGTTTGTTGTGGTAAGCGCCAAATCTAATGAAAATCAAAGAGAACGCATAGAGCGTACAAAGCAATTATGGATCCGTTACCATAATAATAAATTAATGTCTCAATTATGTTTTGGAATTGAGTGTTATGTTTTGACTAGTCCACATATCATATCATAATTGGGTATACTAATAAAATAATATCAAATATTCAACCCACATGCTTGTGGAGGGTACCCCTCTCTCTCTAAATTTGAAATTTTAGATGAGATTATGATTTGTCATGCTTCTATCATACTATGATATTGACTGCATGCAAACAGTATTCTTAGCCTTAACATACTAAAACTAATTAAAGAGGGGGTTTAAGTTTTAACTCAATTTTTTTTTTTTCCTTTTTTCTGTAAAAGTTTTAACTCAAATCAGCTGTTAGTCCAATTCTATTCAATATTATATGGTAGATTTAATTTTTTTAATGAATTTTTTGGACAAGTATTTTAAGAGTACTTGTTAAAATGTAATGAATACAATTATTAAAAATTACAATTTTTTGAAAATAATAATTATATATTAAATATTATTAAAATTATGATTAATTATCTTAATTAATATTATAAAATTTTAATTTATAGGACACTAACATGTAAAAATTCAGTATGAATTTGATCAAATATCTTAATAGTGGCAATTAATCTTGGAACTTTGTATGAATTTGAATGGTCAAAAATGCATAAGTTTCAGTCATCTGTTCAGTTTTGTTCAATTCCAGGGCCAACAAGCAGTCAACCTAAAACGGCTTTGGATAAGTTCAACAGCAAGATACAGGTCATAGAGGACTAACCATCACATGACTCAGCAGTTATATATAATTTCTTCACGAGTTACTGAAATTATAATATATAATTTTTGATGGGGATAAAAGATGCAGTATTAGTTTCAATTTTGAAAATTATTTTAAAATATGTTTTGGGAAAGAACTCTTTTAGGAGATTTTTCAAATTATTACATTCTTTGATAGTTCTACTTTAGAAACATATATGACCAAAAAAAAAATCAATTTTAAAATGAAAACATCGTTGTTCATAATTTATATTATATATTCTAGATGCTATAAGTCATAATTCAATTAGTTTTAATTTGTTATTTTGACTTTTAAATTGTCCGTGACTAATTAGCCCAACGACATTTATAAATTGTTGCTATTTACGAGGTCAAAAATTTGACTTTCGAAAATACACAATGGATTTATTCATCATCTCCTTTAATCCAGGAGAGGAGTAGTCATTTTGAATTTCAATCATGTTGAATAAGACTTGATAAGGTAGTTAAAAGATTGGTAAATGATTAAAAACAGAGTAGTTATTGTTTGTTGAAATTTCTTCACAATTTCAATATGGATCCATGTGATCTTCTTGTTTTCGAATCTTGAAAAAACAATCTCAATATTATAAAAAAGTTAGCTAATTATTGAAGGAAAATACTTAAAATGAACCTTTTTTTTTTTTTTGGTTTTCAATTTTTGCTTTTGATTTTTTGTAGTACATCAAAAAAAAAAAAAAAAAAAAGCCAATAAAACTAGTATAGTCAGAGAGTAATGAGTGATCAACAATGAATTGCAACTTGCAAGGAGTTCAATCTTTGTAGAATTGGAAAGTTCTTTAAATTTGTTCCATAACCATGTCAATGAACTCAGTCTTTAACAACTGATTTGTCCTAAAAACACCCGTTTAGGAACGTAACTACACCAATCAAGGATTTAAATGCTAAATAACCAATTTTAATTGAAATAATTATATTTTTTTTTGGGTACATTACGAGAAGAAAATTTCAAACACAACTAGGTTACATTAAAGAATATTTTTATTTCAGAGTCAATATTCAAGTAAAAGATAATAAAACTTCAAAACTTGACTTTCATAATTTTTCATATGAAAGGATGATATTATTTTATTTTATTCAAAAAACAATGGTTGATCATGTCATATAGAACATTATTGCATGGAAATAACTATTCTAGGCTACTAGAATAAGAGATTATTCTCGTATATATTAAATGATTTATAAGCTCAATAGAAAATGTATATTTATATTTATTCTAAATTTAACTCGCTCACATTTAAAAAAATAGGGAGACTAATAACAAAATAAAATATTTATACTAATATGCATAATTAATTAACTTTTTAAATTTTTATATGGGACTCAAGGGTCCATTTGGATTTGGAAGGAGAGGATATGTACGTACCTTTTTTTTTTGGTTTGAGAGGTTTTTTTTTAAAGGAGGGAGAGAAAAAAGATGGATACATATATCTCTATAAATTCGCTCAAAACCTTACTGTTATAATTCTTCTAAATTGGGAGGATTTGGAAAGAAATGATAATATATATTATAATTTTACATGTTGGGATTAATATATCTCTATTAGTTTTATTAAATACCTATCAATATCCAAATAGAATATTTTAAATGTATAATCATAAAATTATGTAATGATATATCATTTTATTTATTTTTCCATCAACTCTTAAACAAAAAATGTACCATATCGGATCAATTTGAATTGGAGACAAGGTGAGAACCATGATTTGAGACCATAGTTTACATCATGTCATATTTTTCTGATGTGTTTGGGTTGTCGAAAGTGACATGATCTAAGGACCAGAACTGTGTGTAAATTACCAAAAAGAGCATTCCTTAATTAAAGTAAATTTTGTTGGTTTAAGTTGATATATTTGGAGGGATAAAAAAAAATAAAAAAATTGGATGATAAATGACATAAAAAAAGAATACAGAGAGGTGAGACTGCGCCTTAGAACGCAAGGCCGAAAAACATTCACTGGCTGCTTCTCGGACGAGTGAGGTGCAGTCCGCACAGCCTCCATCCCATGTCCCACAAGTCCTAGGAAGTGTGCCCAAATAAGCCCTTACTTCATCTTCTATTTTTCTAAACTCCAAAATAAGATAAAAGATTTTCTTCTCCTCTCTCCTCTCTCCAAACTCCCAAATAAATCTTAAAAAAATTATAAAATAATTTTATATATTTTTGGTAGAAATTATAAAATAAACTTAAGCTTACATTGAAGTTATCAAAATATTAATATTTTTTAACTCCCATATAATGCTACATCAAAAGAACTAGGCTAAATGTGCAATGTTATTATAATTCACATGAACTCAAGCATGATGACAGTTTAATTTACTTTTAAGTCAATTTCAGCTATTTTTTTTTTTTTTAAATTATAATATTTTCAAATAATGCTCGGCATCAAATGTACTTCTACATCTTGTGTTCTAGGTTGTCTTGTGGAGTTCGAACGCTTCAACCAATAAATGGATGTTCTTAATTCTTATTTGATTAATTTTTACCAACCATAGAGTAAAAAAAGGACCAAAAAACGTTGCATGCAATTTGGTCAAATTACATACAAAGTCAATGTTGCACACAACTACCTGATGTAAGCTGTGATTTTGAGTTTGAGCTTCCCTTCTTCACTTCCAGGCTCCAGCAACTATTATTTTTGGGGCCTATAAAAATTAAAGCAAATTCAAAATTGCTGAACTATTATTCTTATAATATTTTAAAATTTTGATAACTTTTTCAATTGTATGTTAATAAATAGTTTTATACACTCATTAAAAAAAATAAAATTGAGAAGACAGTTTTATCCATTTCTAAAAAGTGTCTAGATACACACTAAATCCTATTCACTTTAATTAGACAAAATATGTGAAAAGAATCTTCAACATATCTCACCACTTTATTTTCCAATGTGAAAAGCAAAAAGGTTTGATTAAAAAAGAATCCTTTGGCCTACCTTCTCATCATGTTATTGAGTTTTCCCACTACTATTTACAATTACTAGGTCTAATAACATAATTTCCACTAATTCACACACATGTGCTCCCAGTGCCTCCGGTCCCCCTAGAATCCAGTTTTGATTTTTTCAACCACTTCACAAAGACTAAAATACCCCCATTATATACCTATTAAAAAAAAAAAAAAAAGAGTAAGATACCATTAATATAAATACCAATTTGAGCAAGAATTGGAGAAAGCAAACATATCGTGAGAAAGAAAATAGAGATGGGTAATAGTATAGGAAGAGGAAGAAGAAAAGCAAAGGTAATGAAAGTGGATGGAGAGACCTTCAAGTTGAAGACTCCGGCGAGAGCTAACGACGTCGTTAAGGACTATCCAGGTCATGTACTATTAGATTCAGAAGCTGTTAAGCATTTTGGGCTCAGAGCTAAACCATTGGAGCCACAGCAGGAATTAAAACCCAAGAAAATTTATTTCTTGGTTGAATTGCCCAAGATTGATATTAATCCTCCCGAGGATGAAAATGACAAACAGAATCTTACTAGGAGGGTAAAATCCAGTGGCATTCACTTGAGTGCTAAAGATAGACTCGAGGTCTTGATGTTATCTCGGAGATCCATTTCTGACCTTTCGCATATGAGACCGAGTTCGGGTGGGGCCGATACCAGTAATGGGCCCAGGACGGTCAAAATGAGGTTGCCAAGGGCCCAATTGGATAAATTGATGGAGGAGAGCAAAGATGATGTTGAGGTGGCTGAGAAGATTATTAGTCTTTATGCTGGGGAGGTTGACGGCGGCCCGGTCGAGGGCAATTCAGGTATTTTAGTTCACCGGGAACCGAGGTGGAAGCCGGTGCTGGATAGGAGCAGCACAGAAAGACAAAGTCACAAGGCAACGGCGGTATGCGTTTCTTTTAATTTTTGGTATTATTGTGATTTTTTTTTTAATATACAGTTCACATTGAATATACATCATTTTGATGTGTTAAAATAAATAACACATTCAAACAAATAAATAGTCTTTCGTCGATGCCATGACTTTGATATTATTATATGAGTAATAAAAATAAATATTTTTGAATGAATGCGTTTCCTTGAAAGCAACCACTTAAATTAAATCCAACTAAATAAAATTATTTCTGCCAACTTCTTACATCTATACAATTAATTAATTAAGTTGTTAATTGGCCCAATGTTTTTTTTTTTTTTTGTCTTGGTTTGTATGAGTATCCCACGCGTGAGCGTAATCTCTTTGACTTCCTGGTTGCCGCTCATAACAAAAATTTTCTTACGGGATTCAAATTTCTTATATTACAGAAGTTTCTTAACCGTTCATCTCAAACATGTCTTATCCATTTAATTATATTTTTCAGGGTAATTAGGCCCAATGTTTTACTTTTCAATGCAAATATTCTAATTTGACACTTCTAATTTGATATTTTCATTTAGTTTTTTTTTTTTTTTTAATAAATGGTTTATTAACTTTTTGTAATTTTGATTTTATTTTTGCAGAAGCGAGTAAGCTTTCTTCCAGTGGAACAAGGCGAGATCCAGTTAGCTTAGTTCAATCAGAGGAAAGCAAAGCGCTAGAACCAATTGTAGACTATTTATGAGTGTATGTTAGATCAATGTTATATAATGGAATTAATTATTGATCCCTAAAATTCGATTTCGATTTCAATTTTCTCTCAATACTTTAAAATGATGCAATTTCTCTTTATAATTTGAAAATCGTTTCAGTTACATCAGGGTGGGGAGGATGCACACAGAAGTAAGTGGGGACAAACTACTCAACAAAACCCATCAAGTATAGTATAATTAATTTAAGGATAAGAAAAATAGTAAAAATGCCCCCACTGAAATATTAGATTTTCACTATTATCCCCACTAAAATTAAAGTGAAAAAATTTGTTCCCTCATATTTAGATAAAAATGAGAAATATAGTATAATTATCCAATTAATAATTAATGATATCTCATCAAAAAAACTTATTATCTATAAATACAATTTTTTATTTTATTTTGAAGTTTACCGGCTTGTAAATTCTTGAATTCTAAAATTTTAAAATTAAAATTGAGTTGGACCTGAATAATATTCAGAAAAAAGAAGGTTCACTCTTTTCTTCTAAGTCAACTCATTTTTACCCTATGCTCTTATCAAGAAAAGAAATTCAACCAAAGTGTTAGAGATGTCAAATACTTAATGATATATGTACTTAACATTGTGAAAAAAAAAATTAAGTTTTCATTTTACTTTACTCAACAATTAATAATATATATGTATTGGGCACATTAAAAATAAGTATGATTTTATTATAATGTAATTAATATGAAATTTTGGTTTTACAGAGTGAAGTAAGATTAACTAAAGGGCCTATTAATACCAATTCAAGTTCAACAAGTATACATCTTAAAAAAAATTATATATATATTAAACTAAAATTTGATTAAAAATATAATTTTTAATTAAAATTGAATTCGAATTTTTTATTTTTAAACTTTATTCTATGTAATTGTGACATTGCCCCTATTGACAAAAATTTCTAACCAAAAAAAAAAAAAACTTGCAAGGACACCGTTTTCTCATCTTTTGCTAATGCCTAAAATAAGTTTTACTCCCAAAACGACACCGTCCTATGAACAGGGAGATATCCTTCAAAAGCTTTTCTCAATTTCTTCTCCACAAGCAGCTCCTCTAATCCTCTGCAAACTCTTCCAAATTTCGTAGAGAATAATGGACAATGAGACACTAGAGCCTACCACGGGGTAAGTGTCAATTATTTGTTCTTTTTGAAATATGAGAAACGACATATGTGGTCGGAAGAAAAAAGATGCTCACCTTTGAATTCGCTTGGATTATATTTTCAATTTTCACATGTTTCATATTTATTCTATTGCAATTATCACGTAAAGGAATCTTTTCAAAGCGTATGTTAGACCAGTTTTTAACCTATAGCCAGAAATTTAAAATTTAGCATTTCTCATTTGATTGTCAATTTGTGTCTTAACAACTTACCCCATCACCCACAGTTTTCTTCACCATTTTCATGTCTTTCATTAAGAGTGTTTGATACATTGTTGCATTTATTTTTTTAAGCATTCATATGCTCTTATTGGTTATGAATTAGTATAATATTGATTTTGTAAGGATGATCAATCATGTAAAAGTTCGAATGATTTTGACAAACCGAAAATGGGAATGCAATTCAACTTAGTAGATGATGTTTTTCAGTTCATTCATGAATATGCAACAATAGAGGGATTTCACATTCGTAAAGGATATAAGTATAAGAGGCCAAGGGATGGATAAGTCACAATAAAATAGTTTGTTTGTTCAAAGTACGGTATTCATGAAACTAATTAAAAAAAAGTTATCATGTGAAGAATCCTTGAGCTCACACAAGAATTGATTTTCCTGTATTCATTCGTGTTCCTAAGACACTAGAAACTAATGTCACACTTGTTATATATAAATTAGAATTTGAGCACAATCATATTCTACGCAATGAGAAAACTGCTCAAATGATGCCTTCACAACACTCCTTTTTTGAAGTGCAAGCTCACAAAATTGATATGGCGGCCGAATCAAGCTTACAACTGAGACAAACACATGACTTTATGAGCTTACATGCCAGAGGAGTTACTAGCATTGGGTTCTCACAATTAGATCAGAAAAGCTTTCGTCGTACCATAAAACAACAAGACATGAAGGATGGTGATATTGTGAAAATAATGTCGTACGTTAATGATAATTCGAAAGATAACCTGTCACATCCCTCACGGAGGCATGACTGGTCAGAAGATTGGATAACCAATCTACCGTAACCCCAACTTCACAACAAAATAACAAACCTGACTCATGACTTAACTAAATAATAAAAGTAGTTATTCTATAATAATTAACAAATTACTAGAAATTTTGGTAGAGATTCCCTACAATACTGAACATGCCTCAAAATACAAATACATATACTCATGATTTCACATAACAATAACATATAGATAATAAGGTGCTTCGCTCCATCTATATCTTAAACAAGACAAAGAACTAAGACGCTTACATCATTTGAACCTAGACACCACTACTGTTCTAGTATGACTGCAAACTTTCATCCTTTAAATTCATTTTTGAGATCCTAGAATTACCTTGCCATGCTCAATCAGCAAGTGACAAGCTAGGCAACGCCATGTACCGAACTCCTGTTACTAAAAAAATAATCACAGAAGAGAGGGTGAGTCCTATGAACTCCGTGAGTGAAAAATCGTATCTATAAGGTACTAGCATCACTCAACACAAGAATATAACGTATATATTCGATTAACATCATGTAACAATGTTCATGCTTTAACATAAAATGTACGTACATATTTGTAATCGTCATAAATTCACAACTTATATAAGACATAGGATCACAAATTAATCAGAACAATCACAGTAAATAAAACAAACAAAAAGCCAACGAGTCACCCAGCCCCACACAACATTATCACCCCCTACCGGATATTTACGTGCCCGCACAATAGATTAATCTCCATATACAATCCATCCCACCGGGTTTGAGCACTCAAAGTTTTTTAAAAATCATTATCAAAATCAGAATATCTCAGAATTTCAAATCAACTTATCCTAGGTGCACCTGGATTTTTAATTTCGGAGTTTAAAATTATTTTTCATAAAAATCTCACTTTATTGGCCCTTATCAACCTAAACCAATATCAAACAAACATAATTCAAATAAATTACTGAAATACTCTACTTGCTTATTTTCCATATATCACGTATATTCAAACAAACATATAATTTCATATACTAATCTAGTCCCTAAAGGCAGCAATTAACCACTCACCAGAAACCGATTTCATTCGTCACTCACACTTGCGTCCACGCGTCTCATCAGGTCCACTTTAGAATCTAGAACTGAAATTCATATTTCCAAATAATGTTTAGTCCATAAACGTTATTGTTATAATCTTTTAATTTCTAAGTTTATATCTCAACTTGTATACATTTCTTTATGAAAGTTTTCCATTAAGTTACTACATGTTAATTAATATGAATTGGACTTCACATGATAAGGTTAATAATAAAGAGATATTTTAAATGTCTTAACAATACATAGGGTAAAAGAAACTATTAGATAAGATAAAAGCATTTTGTGAGTTAGAGATGTTGAAACTGTCCAAACTTGGGGTTTGGACCAGTATTGAGTTTAACGGTCATATCTCTATCTAGGAAATTCCAAATCTAGTTTAGTAAAATTTATAAAATACTAGACACGTGTAGCTTTATAATGGTATGTCATTTGTAATTTTTGGATTTGTATATCAATACAGTTTATTCTTTGAAGTTGCAGTCAAATTCTACAAAACGCAAGATTTTAGCAGCTTTGACCTTACCTTAGTTAATTGAACATAACTTTCTCTAGGAAAAACGAAATCCGATTCAGTTGGTTGGGTTTATTAATAGACAAGTATATCTATCTTTATTATTTAGAAACTTTTTCTAAAATCTATCATGAACCCACTCAATTCCTTACATGAATCAGAAACAGGGCATTACAAATCCTGCTTGACCTAGCCGGAATATAACAGCTATAACTAGCAACATACTTGGACCCAGGTTATGAAATTTTTCAGACAACATGTCAAACTATAAACTACATTTCATCTTTAAACTCTTAATTTAATTTAGTCTTGAAAGCTCCCGAAATACTTGATTTCTCAGTCCTACGAAATCTGACCCTGCTTTTCTCTTAGTATTTTCACAAACATTCTAGGTATATCACAACCTCTTTGGAATCAGTCCTTTTAATATACTACTTTAACTTCTTGAAATCCCCGTTACCAATAATTTCCATATTACTTTACTCATATTTTTCTCATACACTGATTATTGAGTTCTATATTAACCTAATCAATTATCTATATCTTTCAATCAATTATTTACTTAATGGATTTTATAAACTCAATTTCTAAACCTACACTAAAGGTTCTTTTAATTCTTTTACCGAATATCTCATGACTAGCTCAATTTAATCAATTACTCAAATTCTACAGCTTAACATTGACCTAATTAATTTCATGTTTCCTAATTAGTTTCTAACAATTGAAACCTACATGAATTAATTTCTAAACATATATACATATACATGTATGTTCATACCATCATCAACACTTTGTACAATTTGTTAACTTCTAGTGTTTATATTGTATGTATTAAACTTCCATTTACTATAGTTAATTTCAATGTCTTCTAATTATCTGTTTAAATGAACTTAGTATTGATTAGATTTCAATTATTTAGTTATTAAACTTAATTACTTCATTTAGTTTAACTTCACATTTGAATTACATAATCCTTAACTAACTTATTGGTCCTCTAAAATCCATGTATATATATATACAAATTGATTAATATAATTCCTATACATACTTGATTAGTCTAACCGAATTATTTCAAGTTTCTACTCAAACATAAAGTACTTATTTAGCTAGAATCTAATAACACTTAAATCAACATCACTAATTTAACCAAATCCATTTTTTTAAGGCCATAAAAATTTTATGTATCTACCTTTTTCTTCTTTAATATCATAACACTCAAATAACCCTCCCTCCTGGCTGGACTTGACTGGAACAGGGCATGGCAGCTTCCATCACCTTAGTTGCTGCCATGTTCATCCATGCTGCACACACACACACATGGTCATACAGCAAACCTGAATTTTTTTTTAACTCACAGCAGCAAGGTGTCCAGCCTTAATTGAAATTCTTGATTCAAAACAGAGCACTTACATCCTAAGAGCTGCTACCCACCCACGGTAATAAGAGAAGAATCAACTGGAACACAAAAAGGGAGAGTAGGAGAAGGGGTCATTACCTTGACTTGGCCACCACCACACTTTAATTACCATCAACTACACAATTGGGGTCAAGGAAGGGGAAAGAAAATAGAAGGAGACTCAGCCATGGCAGCTTCAAACATAGCAACAACCTTGTAAAGTTTAAACCCAATCAACTCAGGTGCAAGAGGGTTCAAATAGCCAGCTGAAATTTGGAAGAATCATAACCCAGTACAAAGAAAAGGAAGCTGGAAGAATCGAGAACAGGGGAGAGGAAGGCAGAAATTTGGACTGAAATAGAAAGGCAAGGAGACAAAGGCGGTGGGGGAAAGATAAAAAACAAGGAGAAAGGAAAAAGTGAAATAGGAAAAATAAATTAAAATGGTCAAAGTATAAAAAGGTGTGGTGCAAATTAAATCTTAAAATATACATATGTCACTTATTCAATCAATTAAATTTTGTTGGTCCAAATTTTTGTATACTATAAAATATTAAATTATAAAAAAAATTTTTAAAACATATACTAAATTCTCGTATATTATTATTTATTTATTTAACTTATTTATGTATTTATTATTTTATAACAAAAATTTACACATTATATCTAAAACTCGACTTTACGATGTCGAGTTATAACATAACCTCTCATTTCAAAATAGATTGCAATTAGATATTATGATTGCACTACGAATATGTTTTGGGTGGATGCGCAGATGGTTCTAGATTATACACTATTTGGAGATGTTATGGTATATGATGCCACTTATTACAAAACAAGGAGCATAGGCCTTCTGGAGTATTTCTCGTGTTCAACCATCATCAACAACATGTTATTTTTGGAGCTACACTTTTATTTGATGAGATAACTGCTTCTTATGCGTGGCTCTTTGGTGCCTTTCTAAATGTGCATAACAAGAAAGAGCCATAGACAATACTTACTGATGGAGATCACACCATTGCGAATGGGCTTTTTGAGGTGATGCCCAATGTATTCCATGCTTTTTGTATGTGGCACATATTGCATAATGGTATTAAAGCCCTTAGTTCTTACACATGACATGATGGAAATAAAAAAAAATTATATATGACTTGCATTTACTTATTTATGATTATATATGAAACATAGGGCAATTTTCAATCACAATGGGATTCATTCCAGGATACATATAATCTCAAGGTAACACCTGGTTGGATAGCATTTATCCAAACAAAGAAAAATGGGCTTGATATTACGTGAAATATGCTTTTACCGTAGGTATTTGTACTACACGCCTAAGTGAGAACTTGAACGCAAGCTTGAAAAACTATCTTTATAGTGAATTGAACATTTCTTCATGTTTCAAGTAGTTTGATATATATTGAGTTATAAGATGAATATGATGCCAAGGAAAAGCTACCTTGGATGAAGTTCAACGATTCACCATATATCAAACAAGTTTGTAATATTTACACACAAAACATTCTTCAATTATTTGAAGAAGAGGTAAATGGTGCTTTCACGGTTTTTTCGGAAACAACATATGAATTGAATGGTTTCTATGTTGTTAAGGACTACAAAAAGAAAGGGATGAGTTTATTGCTCATTTCAATTATGAAGAAATGACCATCTCTTGCTCATGTAGGAAATGCGAAACAAATGAATTCTTATGTCAACATGCCCTTAAAATTCTTCATCTATGTGGTAATCTCAAAAATTCCTGAAAAGTGTATCTTACACTTATGGACCTGACATGCAAAGACTGAGCAAGTTATTGATGACACTGGACATTAAGTACAAGAAGATATGCACATGTAAATATAGATTTATTTGTCCAAAATTAGTTAAGATTGCATGTCATGGTGCTGAAATTCTTGATGGACTTGCTTATATAAATAAGTATTTTAATGTATGGGATGAAAGAAATTAATGATGTGATAAATTGTTCAAAGTGTGATGAAGCTACCTTACACGTTCATCGTGCTTCCACAATGCAATTTGCCAAACCGATTTATAGCAATCGTGAAATACAAGAATTTGTGAAGAAAACGGGTAAAAAAAGAAAGCAAAAAGATCCATGCATGTCTGGTATAGAAAAAACTCAAAGAAAAAGTAGAAAAAAACAAGTTTAAGGAAAATGTGCCCCTAAAGTTTCATTTATACAACAAGGAGTAAGTGAATAAAGATTTTACTTTAAAATTTAATTTTTCTTTGATTTTATCTTATATTTTTTAGAATGTTGAACTGTCTGCTGATCTTGCTTGGGAACCACAGAGTTACACAATGCCATTGTTAGGAGAGTATGTACAATACTTTGTTCCCATGTCACCACAAGTATCAAATAATGCATTTCCTCATTATTAATATAGGGCTCTAGATGGTTTGTGTTGTCAACCATAAGTCAACCCAGGAAACCAAGCTGGATGTAATAGCCTGAATTGATGCTATCTTTTATGTACTTTGAGTAAAGCATAAGTTATAGTTATTGTGTTTTGAATGAACCATATAATTCATAACTATATTCCTGATGCTTTTATACAATTGTATGTTGTCACTTATCTTTACAATTCTGTATTCTATAATTTATTTTTTTTGGTATAGTTTTGTATTCTATAATTACAAAAATGAATAGTAGAGAAAATTTAAAATATATAACTTTAGTATGAGAACTAGTAATTCAAAAATATATAATAAAATTGATGCTTCCATTAAAGAAAAAAAAATTCTTTTTGCATGTTAGTTTATTTTGAAATTCAACCAAATGCTTAGACAATTTTTTTTTTTTTTTAAACTTACTTTTACTGCTCTTTAGTTGCACAAACTCATTTTCAAAATGAAAGAGTAGAATAAACTCATACTTTTCAAATTTTCTTAACCCCTACTATTTTTAGTTGTAAAGACATTTTATTTTATTTATTATTTATGTTGTTTCCTTAAAAAAAAACTATTACTCGATTTACCACCAATTGAATATTTCAAATAGATTGTTCTCTATTAAAACACATGATACCTTCAGTATGTTGAGATAAGCAATCGTATCTTCTTTCCATCTCTTGAAACAAAATGATTTGTTCAAGTCATCAACTCCACCATTGACATTCTTGGCTCCAGCAACGAGTTCTACACTTCATGGATATTTGTCTTAAAATTGTAGGGGATTTAGTAAGAATTACAATATAAAAAAAATATTATTTCACAGTAATATAAATGATTTACTTTAGATAAATAAATAAATTAAATTGAAATGAGATTGAGTCAAGAAATATGTAGTAAACTGATAAGAGGCACGAGTATCTTGTTATCTTTAAGATAAATCGTGTTACCAAAGAAGTTGCTCAATCGGTGTAGAGGTTCCTCAACATGTTGCCCCCAAGATACAACAGCCCAACTACTACATTGTATGTCTCTCAATATCCTACACAAAAAAAGAGACGAGTTCTCTCTACCCACAAATTTCCTTGCCCAAATATTAGTAGAATATAAAAGATGAAATTATATGAGAGCTGTGTGTATATAGAGTGTTTTATAGAAAGTGTGGGAGTGAAGAGTTTATATAGCATTATAGTTTGTAACTCTTGTTTGGAAAATTGCAGTTGACATGAATCCAGTTTTAAAATTGAAATGAATGCAATTTTATAAAGAGCTAATTAAAAGTAGTGGTTAAAAATTCAAATTGCTGAATTTTTTTCTTGTAACTTCACCATTCAAAATCTCTTAAATTTTGAAACTCCAAAAGTTATAATTTCAATAACATACATCATAAACTCTATTATATTATTTTTATTGAAATAGAACAACAACCCCCCACTTGTTTCGATAAGATAATAAAAATCATTGTACATAATATTAGGCAAAAATAGACTACCATGCTTAATGAAAGTAGTATTGCCATGAACTTTCATGTAGCATTTTTGCAAATTTTGGTCCATAATCAATAATGGTAATATATATCTTGAACTATGACCGTTCAAAGGATTCAAGTAATGTATATTGTATATAATAGTTCAGGTACAAATTTTGAACTCATAAGCCAATATATTACGATCTTGTACTTATTCCTGTTTCATAAAGTGTAATAGAGAGTACCCCTCCCCCCCCCAACACTCACATAAGTAAAATCTATCATAAGTGTTTTTGCATTATATGATTTAAGATAATATACAATTATTCTTAATGACAATATTATAATATAGACTTTAAATATTTACTTTATGTCTGGCGATAATAGATTATATATGCAAATACATAACTATATAGACCTTCTAATACAATATGTAAGATTAATACTCATCTTGTTACTAAATATTTCATTATTTTTTTGATAATATACTGGAATAGACTATTTTTTAGGTGGCCTTTTCTAGTTACTAAAGAAACAATTTCCGTGTTGAGTGAAAAACCGAAATCATCTATTACATGGATTCACAATAAGAAAATCAAGATGCTCACGGTTTTCTAATGTTGTGTCCATGTCAATATATAGTCTACATGAGTAATCTTGTTTGAAAATAAGAAAAAAAATCTTTTTTTCCAATATTTTAAATAAATATGTAATAATTTCACATTTCATATAAATCATAATTTTAAATTCTAAATAAGTTCTAATAAAATAAGAATAATCCTTTGAAGCTGATAGAGTTGGTGTGGCGAGGCAAAATAGGATTGCTATTATTGTTCCTTAGTTTGTTTCTTGCTCTGTTTTATTCCTTCCCTTTCACTTATTTAAAATATTGACAAAGAATGCATTTTTCTCTGGTAACACAAGATTTCACTTTAGAAAAAATCATACAGATAATTTTTTTTTAAGTAAACTAATTTCTTAAAAATCACAAAAAATAAAATTAATAAATTTATGATATAATCATAATAAAAGAATAAAAATTTATTAAAATATAAAAAGTTTATATTTTAAATTTAGATTAACTTTTAGGTGTGACTATGAAAAACTAATATCAATTTAACTTGAAAATGAAAATAATATTTTATTCTTTAAACTTTTTAAGAAAAGTATGTAACTAGAAACTGAAAACTTTTATTTTTACATTAATACTGTTTTATGTGATTCACTAAAAATTAATTCAGTTAATTAAGATTTTAAGCTTAAAAACTAAACTAGCCACTGCATGCACATGCTAGTGATTTTTAAAAAAATATATAAAATTTTAAGTTTTTTTAGTTATATGTAAAAGGGAAAAGAAGAGTTAGTGATGAGTAGAGATGACAATGGTCCAGATCCGGGCTGGCCTGGACCCGACCTGTTGTTTACCCATGCCCATTAAGGACCTGCAAATAAGACCCTTCTTAGACCAATATTTTACTGGCTCTGCCCATATACCCCTCCTTTTTTTTGGGGGATTGATATGTAGACGAACTAAATTTACTAGGTGGACGATTGTGGGCCCTTCTGCTAAAAAATTCTTGTTTTTTCATCTCCTTTGACTCTTATTTTTTATGCCTTTCTCTCTTTTGCTTCGTCTCTTCCTCGCCTTTTCTCTGTAATGGTTGAAGGAGATATGAATTTGTTGCCTTAGTCTCGTAGTTCTGATTTGAAAGAGTACCTGGTCTAGGAAAACAAGTGGTTTATCTGTTCTTCTTTCTCTGTTCTCCTTTTACTCTCATAGATTACTTGATTGTTGTTGAATGTCTACACATGTTGGTTCCTTCCTCCTCTAATGGCTTCCGTCTAACAAATCCATCGAGAATGGTACCAAGAAAACAAACCAGTTACATTCAATTGTCTTTAAATCAGTTTCCCTCACTAAAATCTCAGAAGTTGACCCATTCAAAAGAGAATTACGAGACTAAGACAACCAATTATATCTCCTTCAGCCATTACAGAGAGAGGAAGAGATAAAACAAGTGAGAGAAAAAGGCATGAAAAATGAGTTAGACCCAAATAAAAACACAAAAAGTACAAAAATAAAAGAATTTTTTAGCAGTAGAGCCCACTTTCGTCTACCTAGTAAAATGGATTCGTCTACATATCAGCCCTTTTTTTTTTTCTTTTTATGTTTTACAAATTTTTAAGAAATATTTTTCTGTAAAAAATAAAATAAAATTATGTTTTCCTAATTTTTTTTTCATAGAATTTGTTTATTTAAGCCACATTGAATTTTTGATTAATTAATATAATTTCATACTTTTGTGTTTAATTAAAATGACAAAAAAGGAACAAAAATTACTACTAGCTAGCCCACATTTCAAATTGACAATGCAAGCTAAAGCACACACAAAAGAAAAATAAAATAAAATAGATTACTCGTATTAAAGAAGCTAATATTTTTTGTTCAAAATTTCACTTTTGTTATTTGCCCAAATATCCTCAGCTACCAAACAGTTTAAATATTTTCTTGCTAATATATATAAGTCTTGGCCCAATTTATTACTAATTTTTTCTAATGTTATTTAGTGATATGTAATTAAAATCTTGATTATCCACAGAAAATAATACAAATGAAATCAATTGAATGACAATGTCAACTGAAAATTTTAATGAAATGAATAGAAAAATTGGGTAACAAATAAATTATATTGCAGGGTTGATAGACATTTTAAAATTTTAACTCATGTTGCATGACGTGCATATAGGAGTCATTAAGTTTAACCATAAATTTTAACATTTTGGATCAATTACAAATTATGTTTAATAATATCAATTCAATATCTAGATTCGAATATTCAATAAAAATTAACAACATTAGAAATTGAGTGGTAGTTTAATATTGGGTGAGAAATTGATCATAGACCCATGTTTTGTAAATTCTCATATCAAATCATGAATTTTCAAAATTAATCTTGCTCATTACTTTTTCATAAATTTTAAATTTTAAAATCAAATTTTCAGATCAAAACTATTAATACCAAATCATTTTTCCATATGATAAAATTTTGAAACTTAAAATCAAAATATAGTGTTATAATTATTATAGATCCTTTAATCATAACAATCATGAATTTTTCAAAATAAAAAATTTAAATTTTGTATTATCAAAAAAATTATCTTAGACCCAATGGGTCTTTGGCTTTTATCCAGACCTAGTAGGTAAAATACAAAAATACCCAAACCTAAACCGATTAAAAACCCATTAGCAGACTCTTTAAGGTTGAGCAGGGCCAAGGCCCAACAGGGACCCGGCCCAATTACCATCTCTATGTGTAAATAAAAGTGGATAGTTATTAAGAAATAAAAGATGAGAGACTTGTAGTTGGCATGTGAGTAGATGGGTAATGGTTAGTTATTAGGTGAGAAAAATTATTTTTTTAATTAATTTAATTTAAATTAGATTAATTATTCTATACTATTTTAAAGTAGAAGACCGCACGAATTTTCTAACTTTTAAAATAGTATAGATATAGATATAGAAAAAGTTAAAAGGGATAAAAATATTTCAATTTAAAGTTTAAGAAAAGCTCTTAAAATTAAATAGAACTTATAGGGAACACGATAAATTTTTTAATATGATTTTTTTTTAAATAATCTAATAATTAAGAATCTAGAAAATATGAAGATTATAATTTTTTAAATTTCATAAATCTGATTATACGTGTCAATTTGCTTTCATTAATATTCAAATTAAACTTTGAAAGTGCTTCACGAAAATATTTTCTCTCAACCAAAAAAAGATAAAAATTGTTTATATATCTTTCATCATTAGAAAAAAAAGATAAAAATTGTTTATATATCTCTCATCAACTAATGACGGAGAAAAGAAAAAATTGAGAGAGAAGATGTCAAAAGTTCAAATTTGACCGGAAAAGCTAGCAATAGGCCTTGCCATACCCAATAGAAAATTAGTAGTTAGCCATCTTTCGAATAATACCAAATAATGCACCATTCAATTAATTTTGAAATTTATATCAACTTAATTTTAAATTTAAATTCGAATATAATATTAAATATTCAAATTTTATAAATTTTTTATAAATATTATACATAATATTCTAATTGTATAATTCGAATATAATAAAATAATAACTAATATTATTACTAATAATTCATCGAATATCAATTATAGTATCGGTATATCCGCTATAGCAAAATTTAAATTCAAATATCAATCTCGATTTGAATCTCAATTTTCCAAATTTGATTCGAATTAAACTTCAATTTTTCAAATTTGATTCTAATTAAACTCGAATCATTTCCAACCCTACTTACCAACAAACCAATGTCATAGAGCTAATACAACCCTACTTACCAACAAACCAATGTCATCGAGCTAATACTACCTGTAGATCAGTTTCTAATCCTAATGTTGCTAACTTTGAAATAGTATAATACAAATATAACATACCTGAAATTCGTAGCTAGAATTTTATTTTAATTACCAAAAATAAAACTATTAAGATTCGAATCTTGATGATGAGATTTACTGAGCGAGCAAACAGACAGATTACATGTAACCCAATAAAAACAATACTTGCACATAAAACGTTTTACATTATACCCGTAGAAGTGTTATAAAGGGCAATGCCATATATATAAAAACAACAACATTAGGGATAGGGTGTTACACACTTACACCGTCACATACAGGTATTTTATTATTCAAATACTAGAAATGTAGTAATTAGATGGGTATTGCATTAGAGACAGAAGGGTAGACCACGGTGGCCGGATGAGCCATGATTCTGCGACCCTTCATGTGGCGGAAGCAATAAACCAAAGCCCCCACCGGCCATTCCACAATTGCCGCCGCGGCGAAGGCCAGGAAGCCGAGCGTTGGTCCAACCACCTTGCACCGGCAAGGGTTGGCTGCGGTGCCACATTGCACACATATTGGAACTCCAACAGCCATATTTGATAAATTTGGTTGCAGCAACTGCTTATAACTACGTTGTACTAGCTACGAAATTAGGAGTGTGAATTGACCAAAAAATAAAGATGAACACTACAATTTGTGCAATTGAGTTTAGGATGTGAGATATGCGCAACATGGTTTGGTTTAAGACCAGGGCCTTGGGTTTTATAGGCCAAGTCTTTTCAAGCAAGAACATGGTTTATTATTATTATTTTTTTTTGTGAGAGTGACTTATTCGTTTGAATGTAAGGTGATGTGGTAATTGTTTGGGTTTATCTGATACGTGTCAGCACCTGCAGCTACTGACTAGGACACTTGTCTGCAATATATGTGCCTTTTTGACAGGTGTTTCAGTTCCATTATTCTCGTGCTTTAATTATTGCGGAACAACAGTTCAGGGTTTGTTGTATAAATGGGCCGACTCAGGTGGGTTAGTTCCAAACCGAATAGAAACTAGATAAAGCCCAAAATGGATATACAACTATGGTAAAGTCCTAGATAAAATTAAGTGTTTTTAATAAAATAATTAAGGATAAACTATAGTTTACACTAAATTAGATATAAATAATTTTATTTTATTTTATATAGGAAACTATATATATACTAGCTACAATGCTTACGTACATACTAAATAGTTTTTTTCTAATTTTTTTTTTATATAAAAATAGTATAAAGTGATAATTTAAAAATTTTAGATCCTATTTAAAAATTAAAATATAATTTAATGTATAGGTGAGACTAAAATGGGTATTTATTAATAATGTAATTTTTTTTAATTAATAAAAAATATTTAATTTATGCATGCAGATAAGATAATATATATTTATTAAGAGATATAAAATAAGTTTCATACTTTTTTTAATTAATTTAAATTATAGAGCTAGAATAGTATAATTATATATAAATAAGTTTTGTTTACCCAACAATTTTATATTTACAGTGGGAGATCAGACCGTTTCACTAACATCCACACACACAACACAAATATTAATAGAGCCAAACTAGCTATTTCGTGTGCTCACACCAAACATAAACGGGGAGAATCGCATATGTTCAGTAAATTGAATGGAAAAATGATGACGGTTCCTATTTTTTTAATCTAATCTCTTCTGTTGTAAATTAATGTTTCGTATTTATGCTCTGCGGTATATGATATATTTCATAAACCTATTGAAATGATGTTGAATTACATGATTGAAATAGATTCTTTCCGCCTGAATGTCAGCTCGATAACCCAGATAACCAATAAAAATGTCACACCTGCAATGCAGCTGACCAATTCGAATCTCGACATGGAAGACGTCTTCCAAAACCTTTTACTGATCTCGTAATGCTTCTTCCGCAGGAATTGTTCAGTGCAATGACAATGCTCTGGTTCATACACTACTATAGTTCACTGCCTTGATTATCTTTCGATGCCAAATTGCGGTGTCTGGGTCAAATACCAATTCCCATGTAGGCCAGTAGTGCAAATCTTGCTTCAATGTTAGAACACGTGGTTTCCCATTTAGATAGACTGTCCTTACACGAACAAACTCACCATGCTCCAATTCCTGCGAACAATTCAAGAGGACTGCCATAAATACCAACACTCAAGAAAAAGATCACAACATTTAACAGTTCCATTCTTTGTTAAGAACAACAGATGGTCACTACTGGGACATAAAACACACAAGGTGCTCTTCACTCAACAGATACAAGTGCATAACGAGCAACATATGCAAGTCATTTCATGATGGGACTAGCTGATGTAGACAATCCTAAATAATTCTTCAGATACCCTCCAAAAATGGAATATTAGTTAGTGGCACAGTGCATTTGGCTTTTTGTATAACTATGATATTCCAAGACAATGATGACAATACAGAAAAGTGAGACCAAGTCTCATGCAGCCACAGCTCCCAAATCCCACAATTTTTACTACAAATAAAGAACCCAACCTACAGGCATATTCCATGACTATGTATGCTACCCTGAAATGATGCCAAATGCGAGTGTACTTACCATGACGTAAAAATAGTTTTCATTGCAAAACCTAGAACTAGAGGTCCCTTTTTCTGTTTCAATAATAGACAAATATACAAATAGCAACTTCATACTATCTTCCCGTTAACAAATTTGTGTTATCCCTTGTAAGGAAGCCTATTGTACTAATGTCACATTCCATACAGCATTCAAGCTTGCTATCAACATCATATATCTTGAGTCTAATTGAGAAAGAGTACAAGGAAAAGAAAGTACACGAATATACAAAATAAAGTTATATTCATAACAGAGTTCAAATACCTTTGTCACATTAGCAAAAGCATCTAGATTTGGAGTTTGTTTCCCATTAACTTCAACTATCCACTGAAGTGCGTATAGACCATATCTATGCACTGGACTGCCATGACACCAACTGGAAACAAATATTAAGTAGATTTAGTCATCAGAGAATTTGCACAGACCAACTCACATTGTTTTTTGGGAGAGAAGGCAGCAGGTGGATAACTTCAATAACATATGTTTCCCAAATCTCTTAAAACTTTAATGGGCAGCAAACTCATTAATGAAAACTGGTTTTTGACTGGAAAGTATGAAAAATCAGCCATTTATAAATTCTCTGGGGCAAGAACATTGCCCCTTCAATTGCAGCTAACAAGCAGGTTTGCAAAACAACTAACTTGCGAGTGCGCTAACAGCTAAAGCAGACATGTAATGCCGACATCAATTTTTTACATATTGTATTGATGCCATTTCTGGGTAAAGTAAGATCTCTAAACTCTTTTTGGATTGAACAATCCACAACCAAAGAGTTCTCACTCCCAACAAAACAAACAAAGGAAAGAAGGAAAACATACACACACTCTCACACTCAAAGGGGAAATCCTACCTTGCCACATAAACACCATGACCTTCCTCTGGAAGAAATCCAAGAGCACGCACAGCTTGATGAGAATCCTGAACTATAGAGCCACACCAGTTAATTGCACGTGTTGTGCCAATTCCGTCCCTAACATCTGTTCCTACAAGAAGATCAATTTCACATCCCTGGAAGATGTGCAAATCAATTTCAACAAGACAATTAATGCACATTTATATCACAGCTTCAAATATACAGAAGAAAGTGCATTCCTTAACCATTCAGCCTTCCCCAATCATAATAGTTTCCGCAAGTGGCAAAATATATTGATGTACCTGCCGGAAAATGGTCAAATTAAGCTTCTCATCATTGTTAAAACATTTGTCTAACGCTTGGCAAGCATTTTCAATGTCGTGGAAACATGTAACAGGTTCTTTATTGATAGCCAAGACCATATCCCCTTGTTCTAAAAGATTCTCAGCTTGTGATCCAGCCAAACAACCTTTAACACGTAAAACCTGTCGTCTAAATGGATCTTTCTTGACAAGAGACTGCAAAGATTTTTAACCAAGAACATCAATGCAAAAATGATGACATGCAATTAAAAGGAAGTTAGTAGAAACAAAGCAATAGAACTTATAAAGTCGAGAAGGAGATTATACAGTTTGGTCTTGGTTGGAATATGTCTCAAGGCAAAAAGGATGGGTAATGTGTCAGAAGCGTGGTGACACTTGCACGCACACAGATATAGGAAGAGAATATTGAAAGACGACACTCAAAATGATTTGTGTTTGCATTGCTATACTCAGTACAAGTGGTGATATATACCACTTGGGGTAGACCTCAATATTACAAGACTCACAACAACCTATTTTTTATTAGTAACACGTAACAACATTAAACTCCGAATACCCGCTAACTCAGAACTCTGCTTTAGCACACGATTCACCACTAACGTATTACTATCCCATCAACTAAAACACATAAAATCACAAGGATATTTATTCACGTAACATTTAGGAATACTAAAACACCAATTACAAGTTACTATTTATAACATAATGAAACCCTATCCTGCTTCTGATATCTAGATTAGGAAAATCACCATGTTACATAAATTGTACTCTACCAATAGTCCTCAAAATTGACAAAATCGCACTCTACAAAAGTCCAGCAGAAATGAAACATATAACGGCCATCTTGGGAACTAAAAGGCTTCGACATCAATTGGCCAAGCTACATTAATTATTTAGCATAACTCGATCTTAGCTACATTTTTTTACCCTGTAATGTAATAATTTGTTCCATTCTCCTCAAATACCAGAAGGCTTCCAGTTACACCGTGATGCAAACGCTTCAGGAAATATGATGCTAGAGTCATATTCATTGCATTTAATTGACAAATAAACCAACATTAATGAGGTAAAAAAGAAACAACTTTATCAAAAAATAATAATAATAAAAGCACTTCAGACTTCTGAGGGCAGACATAGTGATACATATTGCACATTAAAAGGCAAAGAAAGTATACTTGGATCCAACCATCGCTGAGTCCAAAACTCCGTGCCTTCGAAAGCAATGTAGGATAAAGTTCAACCTCTAAAATTCTAACAAGTGGCATTGGCCTTTTGACACCATTTATGAGAAGCAGTGGCCCTTTTGCACCAGATATGATTTTGTCAAGGACCTCACTGATGGCATATATTGGGATACCCCGGACAAATTGATGATCTTCCGACGTATTGCTACCAAATTTGAGCTGCAAAAGAAATTCGAACATCAGAACCATAGTTGATGAAACCAGTCAACATGTAGAATCTTCCTTTTCTACCTGTTAAAAGGAATGCAAAACTTCACTTAGTAACAAGTTTTGAGACATTAAAAAGTTAAAGATATATTCCTTTAAGCACTGTGACTGCTTTTAAAACCTACAGTCTTCTAGGTTTTTTTTTTTTTTTTTTTTTTTTTTTCGTATACTCAGTTGGATTTTGTAGCTAGATTAACGAAGCTCGACCAAGAGCAAAGGAGAAACGCACCGCTTGGCGTCTAATTGAAGTAAGAAATGGTGCTTTTGTTTTCCCAAAAAGAATAGGACATGCTTCTCTCTCTCGTCTTCTCTGCTCTGTTTGATTCGAGGTGGCACCACATGCCAAAGCTCCAGCTATGTCTCCTCTCTCTTCTTTGATTTTATAAGATGTCTTCTCTCTGTGTGTGTCTCTCTCTTTATTAACAGACGGTGATGGCTGACCAATGGCCAAGGTTCAGTCAGTATTGTTTTCTGTCTCAACTGCTTTTTCTGTTTCAGTCTTACTTTTCGAGAGACATAGCGTTTTGGTTGCTGTTTATAAAAATTTGACTTGTTAGCAAGGGCCTGTTATGATTATTTACAAATGTTTGCAACATTCTTCTCTTTCAAGTTTTTTGTCTCATGGGCTGAACTCTAACAAATTGTAGAACTTGGTTTTTTTCTTATTGATTATCTAGTTTTCTATGAGCATATAAAAAAAGGCCATGTTATGTGTCTTTCCATTTTGTACTAGTTATTCTAGTACTGAAAGAGTTATTTTCAAATAATGAGAAATGTATGTTTTGGGACACTATTTATTTGATGTTTATACTAGATAACTTCAAAAGTTTATTTAACAATTACAATTCTCATTAATGATGAGAATTGTATGTTTTGGGACACTATCTATTTGATGTTTATACCAGATAACTTCAAAAGTTTATTTAATACTTACAAGTAATCTTTAGTTTCCGGATGTCACTTTACATAGTTTGTACTCTCCAGTTTTTAGATTTTGCTTTTATATTAATATTTATGGACCCTCCACCATTTGTTTCATCTGTTTTATTTTAGCATTCTGTTCACTCGAGTTGACAGCTTCAGTTTGACAAACTTGATTAGAACAAAAAAATCTGGAGAAGCAACCTGAGTTGAGAAGCTTCCCCAAATAGCTTGTACCCGTCCATGCTCATCAGTTAGCACGCCTGAAAATGTACTACCGAAATCTGGGATAAAGAATAATGTAAGATGTAGATGTATTTGAATAACAAGTAGACAACATAGATGTAGTTTAACCATTAAGAACTTAATGACCTGTATCAAGATCAATCACTTCCATATTGGTTGCTCTGTACCGTGGGCAATCAGCAGATCCAATATTCAATGCAGTACATGGATTGGTCACCACAGATTTCCTGGATGTTGCTTGAAGGCTTCTACTCAACCCCACGAGATAAACAGAATCTCCACGACGTAATGCAGGCTCTGTCTTAAGAAAATACACGAGTGCCTTCTAAATAAGGGTAGACGATTCTGACAAAGCATCAATTTTCTTTTTTTTCCTTTTTTTTTCTATGCAGGGGAAAGGGTTACATATACACACGTCACGAAGAACCTTGTCATCAGATTTTAGCATCTACATATTAAATAAACTATACTCAACACAAACACAATGGTATATTAATCTAAAGTGCTTGCTTAGAGGTTTTGCAACGACTATTCAGAAGACAAGATTGAGAGAGGAGGATGATTAGATACTTTGGAGCAATTACAAAGTAGAAAGTATAAAAAGAATTTCAATTAAAAAATGAAATAGATGATAACCAATCATTCTTTTTTCCTCCCCCACCCAAAGAACGAAAGAAACCAGTATATAGATAATAATTTGAAGGCATTAGCAGAAATATGGAACTTCTTTCCAACTCCAGATTCTAAGAAACTCAAGCTAAGAAGGCAAAGTAAAAAAAAAAAAGTAAAACTGACCAGGAAGTAGCTGAGCAGCACGGACAACTGAAGCACCCACAGGTCCCAGGGAAGAGGGGTCATATGCAACGAAAGCATAATTGTGAACAGGATGGAGAAATACGACCTACATGAGAAGGAATATTAAGAGGAAAAGCAGAAATCATTGTTTTTTCCTTGACATGCAGTCACAAATTTACCTCTCCAGGAATCTCAATAGGAAAAGCAGCAAACGACAGCATCACGTCAGAAGAAGCTATTGCAACTGTGTTTTTGTCAACTGCAACCAATCCCATATCTTGAGAGTGATATATAATGACACCAGTTCCGAAAAAATGCTGTGAATGAACGCCATCAAGCATGCATGATGGTGGTACATGAACCTGTGATATAAGGCCAAAGTATTTAGCAAGACGTGATTGTTCCAAATGTAAGCCTAGTCTATAACATACAATAATAACAGAGATACAATAGACAATTAAAAAAAGAAAAGAGGGTCGGACAGAAGCCTTATACCAGCACTTGTTTCCTTCTAATAGACATCTATCAAATACAAATTAATAGATAGATCATCCCAGATATTGCTACAAAGACAAATAGACAAGTAATACAACAAAAGTTAATCATACTTATACATTTCAGAGGACTGATGTAAAACACAATCCAAGCATCAACCCAATTTATGCAACATAAAAGGCATTACATGATTAGAGACATAGAGGAACATATAAGTTGCAAGTATACTATGGAAAGATAGACTGGAAAGGTAAATGGAAGGAAAAAATATTAAATAGTAAGAACTCTTTCAGATCCATGATGAGTGGGGTGGGGGGAGGAGATTGGGCAGAAGTCAGGAGAACAATAGAATAAGGATCATATATTTTGAGAAGCTCTTTTTGTTAAAGTAAGTTGATGCAACTTTTGAAAATAATGCAGCAATTGTAATAGTAATTGGCAATAATCTTGATAACGGACTGAATAGACACAGAAAATTTTCTAAAAAATTATTCCACATTAAATGGTCAATCATGAAATAGTGAAAATGCTCATGTATCAGATCACT
The DNA here is from genome assembly GCA_029379385.1 of Quillaja saponaria. Lineage (NCBI taxonomy): Eukaryota > Viridiplantae > Streptophyta > Magnoliopsida > Fabales > Quillajaceae > Quillaja > Quillaja saponaria. The sequence goes on along the minus strand of CM055610.1, from coordinate 14,492,940 downwards.
AGAGTATAACCTGAAAAATCAACAAACTCTGGGCAATACCATATTTGATAAAATTTGAAACATAAAATTTCTAGCATATTACCTCAAACATTACAAGAGTGGGCTCAATCATACGTTCGGCAATTGAAGCATTAGCTGCTGCTGCTGTTGCACCTTGATAGTCCATCAAAACACTATCTTGTATTGTATTTGGAATTTCAACCTTAGCTTCACTGGTTTCATTTAAGGAGTCGGCAACAACACTTCCATCAGTAGACAAATTTCCTTGCACTCTTCGCTTCTTTGTTCCAGCATCAGACTGATTTTGGTGAGGTGCCTCCTCAGAAGTAACTTCAGAATTGGTTTCCATACTAGTGATACCATCAATTAACTCTTGATTGTTATCTTGACTTATATGTCCAATAGAAATTACCTCATTGGTCAGTGGAACTGTCTGACTGGCTAAACCTCCAACAACATTAACACCAGATGACAAAAATAGGCAATCGGTTTGAAAAGCAGGCTTTGCATTCCACAGACCCCTACTATCATCACGAGTATAAATCTGTGGAGGCGCATACCATTCATGACGATCAACTGTCACCAAGACAGACTGCAGCCACCAAAACTATCAGTGATCGTTACGAAATACAGCAACTATTCAGTGAAGAATTTAGATTTTGTAGAATCAATGGCAGTGCAGCAATTGAAAAAAATACATAACACAAAGTATATACGGGGAGTAAAGGTCGCACAATCACAATTTCATTGTTTCGCATATTATTGTCTCTTATTCAGTTCAGAATTCAGCGATGTGAAATGTTTCAACTATCTACTGAAAGATTAGGTCAGCTAACGCAACAAAAGTATTATCAGTGTAGTACCACCAAACTCACCAGTCATCAGCATGATTAATTCTATGCATTTCATCTAGATGCTAGTCAAATTTTTACCATAACAATTCTATTCCACCTAAAAACAAGGAATATACACACAACTAAGTGACACGGTGCTTTATAAGTGCTCATAAAAACTAAGGAACAGATTTTTAAGTAGTTTTATCCCCAAAAAGATATGAAAGGATGATGAGATATGAATGAGTACAATTTGAAAGTGAACGCACATCTATATCTTGTAAAACTCCAGTGGCCTCTTTGGCTATCCCTTCGAAAAGATTTTTCAAAGAACAAACAATTGTAGAGAAAATTGTTTTCATTTTCCTAAGCAGCGGCTGAAGACATTTTGCTAGGTTATAATATCAATCTTGTCTAAAAGTTGTTCATTGTTCTGGTAATTTCTAAGATTTTGTTCGTTAGGCTTTTTAAGTTGTCACTTATTAAGCAAAATACATTTTCATAGCAGAACCAATGCAGGTAGAGTCTGGACTTTTATCCTTCGGCTCTCTTTGCAGCCACATATATTATCATATATACCAATTTCTCTGTTCACTTAAAAACACGACATATTTCACAAACTATTCCCAATATCATTAAAAAGAGTAATATTCTTTTCAAAAGTGAAACCAAAAAGCAAGTTGCTTTTACATAATGCGGTATATAATGAATGGTCATGAATTGGATGATATGCACACAAATATAAAAGTGCAAACCACCAGTACCCTGAAATGAAACAGTATTTTTTGTTGAATATAATCTAAATGTATAGTCATCAATCATCATCACCTTCCTTCGATGGCGATCCGTGTAGCTTATATATTCCAATGGTACTCGGGCACCTCTAGACAGCTTAGATATAACTGAAATTAGATCTTCAAGTCGGGAAATTTCTTCACCGGAAAATTTCTTAATTATGGCATGGCGAGGAACTCGTGCTTTGAAAAGCATGTAGCTGCAGTAAGAAGATACAACATCACCACTAAGGGCTACCAAATGACAGGTGGCAAGATTTGGAGCAAACTGAAGGGCCAAGAAGGATGAGAACAATAAACAGGAGTTAGAAGATATTTATCATTAGTGGATTGTCATTATTATTTAAACCTCTCCTGGTTGTGTGTCAATCCAGAGTCAATCTACTATTTGTTGGTTCTGTAAATTTACTTACCAAGTAACCAAAAAGTCAGTCAAAAGTCATTAGTATAATTAGCCAAAATTCAATTAAGAGTATGTGAAATAACAAATGTCAGTTCCTGGAATGGGTCATACACACTTTGTAAGCAGAGGAATGGTACAAGGTACAATGATAACCTTAAAAAATAACACTTTATCCACATATGTGAAATAAATGATAAACCTTTTCTGTGAATACGAACAATCAGAAACACAATTTTGTTATTCCAAATAATCACAATTTTGGAATTCACGCCAACAAAGTTCTATTGGAGAAAGATGGAAAATTAGTGTTAAAACATGTTGGAATACTAAGAAATGTAAAATTTTAACATTTGTTAATCCTTAAAGGCTACAACACTCACAAACAAGTAGAGTTGCTAAAAAGTTGCCGTGGCTCTTTTCTTTTACTTTTGGTGGGGGGATGCGGTTAGTCAAACACACACACACATACCTAGTAGTCATTAGAAGCTGTGACCCCAACCCCTAAATTCCTGGTTCTTAACAAGGGAAGATATGCCTTTGAACTCAAAGGTGAATGGTCATTGGAAAAGTAGTTTCATATCGTGAACATCTTAAAGGGAATTGTAGTTATTATATCTATTTTTCCTAAAAATTAAAAAGTGACAACACCCTCCCTTGTCTTAGTTTATAGTTTATACAAAGTACAAAAAATAATTCTGCAAATTCTGCAAACTGTAAGCAACAATAATTTAACAGGCCACTTATAAAACAAATAAAAATTTAACAGGCCCAACACAAGAAATAATTAAAATCAGTATCAGTCAAGATAGGCATACCCTGGTTCTGCAACATAAACAAGACCACAATGAAAACGGAAGTTCCTAGCCTGTTTTTGGAAAGATGGAAACAGAAGCTAAATGAGTCAAGTGATCCATGACAAGAATAGTAGCATCAAAGCCTTCATTTTTTTCCCCCACCTTTTGGGGGGAGGGGAGGGGAAAGGGAGTATGGGTGATGGAGGTTAATGAATGCCACGTTAACATAAGTTTTTGGGAAGCAAGTACCAAGGCAGTCAACACATACAGAAACAGTATGTTTACATGCAATATGCATATCTTTAATTGATATATAAACATACTCAGCCATGCACAATCTTTCATACTCAATCAGATGCTTCATGCTTCTAATGTAAGACATTATATACTTGAAAAGGAGATACTAAGCAAATACCAACCTGCTGATAAGAAAGTGGATGTATCACACCACCACTTACTTCTAAGAAATAACCAGGAGTTATTGAGTGTAAATTTTGCACCTGAAGTATATATAATTTTGAGAGTAGTTAAACTTTACAATTATCTTTAGAATGAAAGTAAAATGGAAACAAGTAGAATGCTAAAAGTCATTAATATAACAGTACTCACTAATAGGATCATTTGACTGATTTAAGATATCAAGTTACCAACTAACTTGGTGTCTAAAAAGTTCAACACATAACAGGACCCAGGTTCCTAACTTCATTCTTGCTTCCTCTCTACCATATTTTTTGGTCATCATTGAACTTTTAGTCCTTAACTCCTTATAGTTTTGTCTCAATGAATATGATGTTTGCAATCAAATCCCTGTAAATAAACTCGATGAAACGTTTTCCCCACCATGAAAAGATGTTAAGACTGAGCCATCAAGTCTTCTTTCTTTCTTTTTTGTATAATAGAAAATTATATCTTTTAATGAGAAGAAAAAAAAAGTAGAAATTTACAAAGAGGACAAGATATCCTTTTATTCTCCTAAACGGAAGATAAATGAAATGAGATGATTACAAAACAGAATGGCAGCTAAAAAGAAAGCTCAGCAATCTCATTAGAAGTAGAATTAAGATTCTTTTTTTGTGTGTGCTTACGTGTGTTGGAGAAAGGGGGAAGAGTCAGCAGGGAATGTGGCTTTTTAATGAAGTAAAAGCCCATTATTCAAGATCGAGTCACCCTCTAGTAAAATCTTAAATTAGCTTAGATATTTATTCCATTTTCCAGGAATTCGTAAAGCCAAAGGAAACCTACAGTGAAAACAGGTGCCCACAGTTTTTTGAAATTAAGAAAGAAAAACGACAATTCAAGGATAATAAGTCTCACCAACAAGCTCACAGTCAATGATGTGCCACCCCTTTCAATCTGTAACTCAATGTGCTTGCCAACATTGTCATCAAGTAAGGTTTCCATTTTCAGGAATTGAGTAACAACCTGCATTGGGGTTCCAAGGTATTAATCAACTATTGCAAGTAATATCTCAAACTGGAGAGAGAGAAGAAGGTCTCCATCTAATCCAAGTCAGAAACACTTTATAGACAAGTTAAGGGCATGCTGTCACAGCTTTCGGGGGTGGGGGGAGGTGTTGTAAGACCATTAATTGCTTTCTAAGCATTTTGGAGAAGTTCTAAGAAGTGAGTTTTAGATGTTATGACAATGGACATGTGCTTTTCAAAATGGTTCAAATCAGGACCAGCATAAACTCACATTTGTTTCAGAAGCAAAAAACAGGACCTAGCATAGCAACCAAGTCAGGATTCATTAACATTTAACAGTCTTAGAACCGATACACTGCGCAAGATTCATATGTCTTGCTTTTCCAGAAATCAGCTTCGTAGCCAAGTAAAAAATTCCTTTGTCATGATTTGATGAACAATTCCAGGTCTACTTGCTAATCACTTTGCTTGATCACATCCTGGTGAGAGATTGATTCAGATAGGCTTATTGATTCAGATAGGCTTATCACAAGTTCAAGTTACGAGGCATGACCATCTCGTGATGTCCAAAGCCCAATATAATGAGACAATTAAATACACATCCATGAATATACCCTTAGGTTATCACTTAAGTTCTAATTCCACACGGCAACACAAATAGCATAATGAACAAAATTAAAAAAAGAAGAAAAAGACATGTAGCAAATAAAAATAATAGCTAAAGGTTTATGGTTTAGACAAACTTACTTCCCCGTTGACATGAATAAGTACATCACCTGGCTCCAAATGCTTATAGCCTGGGCCACCTGGAACCTGTAATACGTCCACGATCAGAGGCAAATCGACGACTCCTATAACACTATAATTTTACAAATAACACAAATGTTCTCACCACAGAATCCAACACAAGCATTCCAGTTTCCCCTTCATGAGAACCATGTCTTACCATCTGAACAAGTCAAAGACAGGGTAAGTAATTCGACGAACTTGTAAAAGCAATTCTTAGCCTATAAAAATAACATGAGTAAAAGCAAAAAACAAACTACCTGCTCTGTTTCACTTTGTAGACCAAGTCGACGTGTCTCATCAAATCCTTTATGAAGAAATGTCACCTACATAAGCCAAATCAAACAAAAATAAAACCTCCAATAGCATGTGAAGACACCCATATTTCAGACCAAGAGAATGAAAATTTATATAACTATTAGAATAGTTTATGTTATTATATAGTCTGTATGTGGTACTTTCCTTATTTCCTTTTACTATAAATAAAATTTGTGGGTATAGTATTTGATTCATTCAAGCTACAATCCCTTTCTCTTATATCTATTTACATGGTATCAAAGCAAATCAGTTCAAAACCCTTACCTTCACATAAAATCATTTCACCCCTAATTTTCTGGTGACCGGAAAATTAGGAAATTATCATAAGCGCCGCTGCCTAGCCTAGAAGCCCATTCTCCGGCGCGTATTTCGGCCATCCACCATTGCAGGAAGACTCAGCAGCCTCTGAACCGTCGGTCCCAGGAAGACCGCTGGAAAACAACGGCCCACAAGCCTCCACGTGCCGGTACAGTGGATGGCACATGACAACCATGCGCAGCATAGTAGGAAGGCGCGTGCACGCGTGAGATCTAAGTGCAGAGGCAGCTCTGGGCGCGTGTGAGTGCGGGTGTGCGTAAGGGCCACCAGCGGAGAGAAATTTAGGCACATGTAATGTGATTTTTAGGGAATTTCTTCTCTGATTTGGTTCCAGCAATCCCATATCAATTTCTACATCGATTCGGTATGTTTTTTGTGTTTTTGATGTATTTTTGGGAGATTATTGGCTTCCTCCTCCTTGTAAGCAATTTAAATGGGTATTTTCTGACTGAATATGGGTTGTGATCCTTGTTTTTGACTATTTTATCTCGACATCATATCTCAACAGTTGTTTATTGAAACACTCCTCTGTTCCTTTTTTTTTCTTTTTTGTGGAAGTATGGACTCTAAATCTACATTACCTTCATAAATTACTACTCGAAAGTTGAATAACAGTAATTACATGCAATGGTCTAGAGTTGTTGAGGTTTATTTGATTGGTCAAGAGTATGAAGAACATCTTACATCTAAACCTCCTAAGGAGGGTACTAAAGAGGCTAAGGCTTAACCAAATTATTTCTCTTTTATGGAATTCAATTGAATTCCATATTGCTGATGTGTGTTTCCATCGTACTGTCAAAGAAATATGGGATTTTTTGAAAACAATGTATTCTAGTAATTTGAATCGTCTGTATAATGTTTCTCGTGGTTTCTTTCAGGCCAAACAATTTGGTTCTCTCTCTGACTATTTTGTTTCTATATAGCTAGTTTATGACAAACTCAATATTGTTTAACCTCTTTTATTTGATATAGCAAAACAAAAGGAACAACGTGAACATTTATGGTTCTTAGTTTTTTGGCTGGTCTTCATTCTGATTATAAGCCTATTAAGGCACAGATTCTTGCAAGAGCTTCTCTTCCCCCTCCTGCTGAGGTTTATCATCGAGTATCTCAGTACTCACCTAGTACTGATGCTAGTCATGATAAATCTGCTCTTGCTATTCAGTCTTCTCAGTTTCATATTTCATGTACTTGTATAGTTGTATTACGCATTTTACATATAATGATCTACTAAAGGGCTAAATCCGGCTTCTTAATGCCAAATAGTATTACGGAGCTGTGAGATTTCATTCTCAAGAATGTTTAAGATTTCCATCACGTGTCTCGACTTGTTGTATAGGTTGGAGCTATGAAGCTTTACCTTATTTATACAAAGACCATCTGCGAGGAGCACAACCTTTAAAATAATTTAGTGTCGTGGCTAGCCCTACCACCTTCACTTTTTCCTTTTCTATAAAGATAGAGGTACCTTGGCGGAAGGGATTAGCCAATTGGTTGCTAACTGAAGGTCGAAGGAATAAGCAACAATGCCTTATTAGGAAATGAAAAGAACTGGAAAATCAAATATAGATAAAAGAAAGCTATTTGTTTCTAAAAAGAAATCCTAAAAATTATATGAATGAAATTAAATAACTCATTTTTGTTCTTTTGTTCCTTCTTCCAACAACAAAAGCATGTAAACATTTTTTTATATTCTCTGCTAATAATTTTTTCAAAGTTATAGTTAACTTTTTACAACAATTATTAGAATATAGTTGATAAATAAGTGATGTACAAAACATACAATACCAAGATAAGTAGAAGACAATTTTAAAAAGTAGGATTTATTGGTCTTCCAAAAATATGATTGGATTTTTCAATACTTCTCCCAAAAGTGATCTTGGCTAGTGTCTACTAATCACTGTGATGTAATCTATAACACAAACAAATTTCTGCCAGAAATACAGTTTTGCTCTATTGTGAGGATTGAAAAATGATGGTAGTGCATTTTCTGCAACAAAAAATTTCATAAACAAACCTGAAGCGTACCACGAGGTATAGAAACAGCCTGCCATTTATTTACATATGCATCACTTCCCTTCTGAAGAAACTTTAATGCCCTTACAACCTGCAAAATAAATAAGATTTAGCTGACCACTTTTCCCAAATTGAATTGGTCATCCCCACTAGAAGACTGATGCTTCCTCTTGGTTATTACAGGAAACATAAGACAAGGTAGCAAATATACAGGAGGAGCTCACTCGTTCTAAGGGTAAAAAGAATGCTGATGCACTTGATGACTTGCTCCCAGCATTCAATGCCACCGCCCTTCCTTGACAATCTATTACTGGAGAACCACTAGATCCTCCTTTAGTCCCAGAAGCAGCCTGCAAGAAAGCTAGGAAATCAATGTGTAATTTTTTTTTTTTTTTAAAGTAAACTATTAGCTTATAGAAAATCAATGTCTAACATTTGACACTAGCAATAACAAGCAGACAAATAATTCATCTGTTGACAACCTCATCTTAGTAGAAACTAGAGTAAAAAAAGAGGCTCCTTATGTGCATATCTGAAGGCCAATGAAGGACACTTTTGCTCTTGAAGAAATATAACATCTGCTGACAAAATCAAGTTCTTATGCATACTCTAGGACCCATATCAGAGAAGCACCAAACGTTTCCATGACTTTTATCAACAAAAGTATTGGAAAAATCAAAAGAGAAATCCACCTCATTTTTAAAATATCATATCTGGCCAATTGAGTAATAAGCCTGTCACTAAGTTCCTTTTGTTATTTTCTTTTGAGGAAAAATAGAAATAGTGTGCTCTTGGTTATCCACAGCCATTGAATGATCACTCTATTCCTGATTGGTTGTGTTAACTTTAGTTCCTTCCTTGTCCATCTTATCCCAAATAAGATTTCCTTTATTTTTTCATCTTATGTTCCCAATTTGATGCAAAACTAATAAAGTAAAACTAAATAAAAATGTGTATGGTCCACTCATGAAAGGTTGGATTGCTTGCAATATACACGAGACAAATGGGTATACCGACACCATCCATTCCAGATGCACTCTAAGAGTGCGTGTGGACATATACTGAGCTTAAATAAAGAATAAGTGTTAAAACAGAAGCGAGAATAAGATGAAATCTAGAATTGAAAAACGGAAACAAGCAAAAGAAAAAGCACAATATGTATCGAGGTTCGGCTCAATCTAGCTTACGTCTTCACTGAAGATATCGAAATTCACTATTCTGTTCTTGGCCCGCCTAACCGGAGACAAGACAAACACAACAAGAAGAAACACTAATGTTCAACAAACTTAATTCCAAAATAAACGGAGAATCAAACAGTAATTTTTGTCTCCACTTACTTGCATGTAGAACGTATTGAAGTCATTATACCCATCCCTACACCAAAATATTGTCTTCATTAACTCTTTAACACAAGAACGTGCATAAAATATGAACAATTATCTAACACATACTTCTTGTAATGAGGAGCATCTCTATCTAATCTAGCAATAGTACCAGCCAAAATCGACACCTGTAAATTAGAAGTTAAACCAATGAAAGAGCAATCACATAATCTTCTTTATAGAAAAAAACAATGAAGAAAAAGGAAGAAGTGAAAAAACAATCCCCTTGTAATATTGACATCAGTGCTGTAAGACAATCAAGCATCATTCCCATTATTTATTTCAAAGAGAAAAAAGATAATTAGTATCAAAAAGGATTCTATAATAAGCACATCATATTCTTATGATATCTACAATTATACAAGTTCTCGAGAGTAAGTTTATCAGCTTACTAGACAATTACAATTATAACGTCATCAGCCTATATGTAACATAAGACACTGAGATAGCGAAAATGTAAATGTTATGCAAATACCTTCTCGCCACTATCATTACCAACAACCCTGATTTCTAGTCCAACAGAAGCAGCCTCAGGAGCAAGAGGAATCTCCTCATAGTTTAAAAACTGTATGGCACCAGGATCATAACAAAAGAACCCAAAATCATGGACCTGCAAAAAGGTGCACATAATGTAAGTTACATCAACATATAGACAAGAATGGGTAAAGAATCTTACACCTCACAAGAATATACTGATTACACATGTATGCACGAGGAAGAAAGGAAAACAAGTCACAAGTATCCTGCTTGGACCATTAACAGCAAACACAAAATCCAACGTTTACAAAAAGTAAGATGCAAGGCACAAGCAAGGTTGAACGTGAAAACTTGATATCCAAGAACAATGGCTTCTAAGCCCTTGAAAAAACTATGAGGTAACACGGAAGTTGTAAAGATGGAAATAAGAAACAGGTTTGATTTTTCTTTATCATATGAAATAAATAAGAAAGTAGAAATTTAAGAATCATAATAGTGATAACAGCTAGGAAAAGAGATTGCAAAAGTGGAAGTATAAAACTTCTGTCAGTCCTGTAGCAATTTTCCTGATCCATAATTGGTACTTGGAAAATATAAAGTTTGTGGTAGATTGACCAAATAACAACTAGAATGAAGACAACAGTACATCAGCTATCCCGCATGCAGCTTGATTCATAATTGGTTCTTAGGAAATATAAACTAGGTTTTTTTTTCCAAATTTCTTCTATAATGTGTACACTGGACAGTAATGTGACCAAATAGAAGAAAAAAAATACCAAAAGAATTTCAATGGGATTGCTCAAGCAACAACTTCTATTTTATTTATAAGTTCTCTTAAAATAATCTAGCACAAATTTGAAGTGCACTTACTGGATCTCTGTATATAGGATACACAGGAACTTCTTCACGGTTCACAAACATGGCTTCTGCCACTACAGGTCCTACAGATGCAGAAAGGAAGAAGAAAAGGGAACCATCACGATTACTTTTACAACAATGAGAATCTTCTACATAGTATGAATATGAAGTATTATTTTATTTACAAAATAAAGAATTCATATTTGCTTGCTGAGAAAGGAAAGTAAGAGAAATTCTTGTTTTCTTTGATGTATAAGAGAAAGGAAAGAAAGAGATAATTGATATGGATAGACTAGAAACTTTTTGAATGTCATATTTTCTTTCTTTCCTTTATGTCTCCAAAAGCCAAATTGTTGAAAGAGGTTTAGCTATAAAGCAATACATTTGTTCTATTTAGTTCAACCGAATACAAATCTGATATAATGTGTCTTCTTCTGCCACATTTTCAAAGATAAAGGATAGTAGAAGAACATAAACTCAAAACATTGAGACTCCACAGTTAGTGGTACAAATCTGACAAGAAAAAACAAATTTGTATTTTGCTTTCTTTCAGGAATAGGAAGACCGTCAAACTGCAGGATAGTTGAGCAAAGAATCATGGTAAACAAAACTTGCGAATTAATTTGTTTTGTTTGGTAAAAGACTCAGCAATTAAAGAAACAGATACTAAGAAAGTTTCAATTTGATTTCTTGAATAGTATAGAAACAATGTCTTCAACTACCAGGTATCAGCTCATCTCACTGGTGCAATAATTAGGTCAAAAGCTACCTGTTTTATCTCAAACCTGTGACATTATCATATTTCCGAGCTATTAAACTGATACCAATATTTTTTAAGTAAATTTTTTCTTATGATTAATCTGATAACTGATACCAATCCCAACACTAGCTTACATATTCAATATTGAGAACTGAAAAAATTAAAAAGTGTACCAGGCTTGACGACATGGCGATTGGTAAGGATAATCCCGCGACGCTTATCAACCACGAACCCCGTTGCGTAACTGGCGCCGGCAGCTTCAGTGTCGAATGCCCGGCAGGCCGTCGTTCGGAGCACAAGAACAGCAGGTACAACCTTGTTCAGGGCTTTCCTCCAGTCCTCGGCCGTGGCGACATTCTCTCCTAAAGGTGGGTCGATCTCCATGCACAAATCATCCTTCATGCTCGACTCTAAACCCATCGAAGCTTCGGCATCTGATCCCAGCCTTTCCAATGGATCCCCCATTCAGTCTCTACTTATGGATCAGAAACAATGGTGTTTGAGGGATTTTCTCGGGAAAGTGATGGCGGGAATGGTTAGGGTTTCTGTGTCAATGAATTATCAAACTCAAAATCTGTTTTAGTCCCGTTTTCATGTTCTAACAGTTCACACAGTTCACTAGTTTCGTGCTGAGGTCTGCAACTTCTCACTGAGGACAGAGGCTGTTTTTCCGTTTTTATTTTATTTTATTTATTCTTGTTGAATATGCTTCCAATCCCAGAAAAGAAAACAATAGAAACGACGTTGATTGGGGAATAAGTTGAGAATACTATTCATATATTTTTAATTAGATTTGGAGAATTAAAAAATATCAAGATAAATACTTGTTAAATTTCAAATTTTATTTGCATTTTATCCATAAATTTGTCTTGATTATATTGATTAATTTATTATTTTTAAAATATTTTAAATATTAATCACCATACATGTTCTTTCTTAGAATAATTGAGAATTTACTTAATCTAGCATTTTTTAATTTCCAAGTCTAGATAAATGGTATTATCATCTTATAGTTTATACGAGGTATTAAAATGTATAATTATTATGTTATTATATTATTGTCTTATCCTCCTATTTCCACTCTCTAGCTTTTTACTGTCAAGACATCGTATAAGTGTAGTTCAATCATATAAGTTTATATTATCTAGTTTTATACTATCATGTTATTTTAATATAATGCATCAAATATTATATAGTATTTTTTTATTTTTTTTATTATGGATAAGAAGAATTAAAAAAAAAAAAAAATTAGAGAAGATAATTTCTTTCACAAATCAATTACTAAGTTTTGAATCTCAAATTTTATTCAAGTTTTAATTAATCATCTATATCATTGGACTTGGCCTATTTTTCATTAAATACCCTATGTGTAATCATTTGTCAACATTAATTAATATTGAATTTTTCAAATTTTTTTATTTAATAAGTTCCTATTAATTATAATATCTTTTAGTTCTTTTCAAATTTATGAAATAATTTTTTTAAAATACTATGAATTTTTAAAAAAAAATTTAGAGTATAGTTTCCATGATTATAAATTGTTGTTTTAATTTTTAATGATAGAAATTTTATTTTCTTAAATACCCTATGAGTTTTACTATTACATAAATACTTTTTATTTTTTATTTTGCTTCAAATATTATATTTTATTATACTACTTTTATAATTTTTGACTATTTTAATATTAATATAATTGTAATTATTTTATGACTATTGATTTTTTTTATCCTAATTCTTTTTCAATATTAATTAATCTAAATTTTTCAATAACCATAAATCAATAGTAATCAATATTGAATTTCTTAATTTTATAATTTTATAAGTTACAAATAGTTATAATATTATAAATTAACTTTATTTTAAAATGTTATGAATAAAAATAAATATTAAGAGTATAATTTTTATGATTATAATATTACTGTATTAATTCTTCCTCCATCGTCATAATTTTTTTAATATAATTAAATATTTAAAAATAATTTATTTATATTTATATTAATTTTTGATGAACATATATATATATATATATATATATATATATATATATAATTTATGCACGTTACGTGTGTCATGAAAGCTAGTTTATATAATTTGAATTTAATTCATCATATATTAAATAAATTTTCTTTCAATTCTATTTGTTTATATAATTTAAACTAAAATTATCAAATACTCAGTCAATTTTTTTAATTATATACATTTATATAATTTGAATTAAAATTGACATATACTCAACTAATTCTCTTTCAATTGTTTATGTTTATAAAATATGAATATAATTCAGCATATTCTGAGCTAATTTCTTATTTAATGTTTATTTTGATATGATTTAAACTAAAATGGCCATACACTAAATCAATTTTCTTTCAATTATATATTTTATATAATTTCAATATAAACCGTTTTTTTTTTTTGAGGTAAATATAAAATCTTCTTAATCTCCGCCAATTTACTTTAAATTGTGCATGTTTTATATATTTCAAATTGGAATTGCCATTTAGCGAACCTTTTTCTTCTCAATTGTCTATGTTCATATAATTTGCACATAAATAGTCATACACGCAGTTGATTTCTTTTCAATTAGGCATATTTATATATTTTGAACTAGATTCATATATTCAGCCATTACTCTTTCATTTTGCATGTTTATTAATCTAAACTAAAATCTTCATATTGTTGGCCAACTGACTCAATTATTTGAGCTATAAACGCCAAGTGCACAACCGATTTCTGTTCTATTGTGCATGTTTGTAAATTTTAAATTAAAATCGTCTAATACTTAGTCAATTAAAATAACAGGTGATAAAGTAAATATACATCATAAAAGAAAGAGTTAATTACACTGTCCTACCTCGTGGTCTACTGAAATAGCAATGAGCCCCATAAAAAAAGAAAAAGAAAAGAAAACCTATATTCAACCCAAACTTTGATGCTGCCTAGAGAATCCAATAGATTATTCCATAAATCAAATAGAACATTATTGTCACACTTCTTCCGAAGGCATAACTGGCCGAATGATTGGATAACCAAACTTCCGTAACCTTGACTTTACCATTACTAAACACACATGACTCCCGAAATAATTATATTTAAAACCAATAAATCTTTACTTACTTAAATATAAAACATAGACTTGTTACTGAATATATATAATATTTACTAAAAATTTTGGCAAAGGCTCCACACAATGTGGAACATGCCCAAAATATAAGTGATACATATTCTTGTTTATATATAAGAAAATCATAACAACCACAAAATTACACATAGTCAATATAACCAAAGAGCTCCGTTCTGTTTCTCATCATAATAACAATTGACTAGACTATAGCACGACATAAGATCAAACACCCCACTGCTCTAGTGTAACTACAAATTTTCACCCTTTGACTTCAAGATTGAGATTCCGAAGAATTATCTTGTCTCCACACACTCGGCAAAACCTATTATCGGTAATAGCCATTTTTGAGATCCTGTTACTAAAAAAAAATTATCAACAAAGAAGGGTGAGTCCTACGGACTCGGTGAGTGAAAAATCATACCCAAAGGGTATTAACATCACTCAAAGCATGTATATCATCCTTTAATCCTAAGTATCTTTATTCATGTTTTAATTTAAAAATACAAGCACACGTGTAATTTTCATCAATGTCACGATTCACATATTTTACAAAATATATAAATCAATTCAAATATCTGAAGCTCATAATTCCAAACATGAAAACATAGCATACAAAGCAAGTAAATGGTCAACGAGTAACCCAGTCCTGCATAACAGTATCACCCCCACCGGGCATTAATGTGCCCGCACAACATATTAATCTCCGTACATAATCCATCCCGCCTTGGTTGAGCACTCAAATTTTAAAAAATATTTATCAGAATCAGAATATCTCAGAATTTTAAATCAGAATATTCTAGAAGCATCTGGATTTCAATTTTGGAGATAAAAATCATTTATTAGAAAAATATCACTTTGTTTGCCCTTATCAACCACAACCAATATCAAACAAACACAATTCAATTAAATAACTAAAATACTACACTTGCTTATTTTTCACATATCATATCTATTCAAATAAACATATAATTACATATAATAATCTAGCCCCTAAAGGTAACAGTTAATCACTCACCAATTTACAATTATTGTTCGTCACTTTGTCTTGCACTCACTTATGTCATCAGGCCCACATAAGGGTATGAAACTAAAATTCATAATTTCAAATAAATACTCAGTTCTTAAACATTATTTTTATAATCTTTTAATTCCTAAGCTTATATATATCATATTATATAGGTCTCTTATGAAGTTATCAAGCCATTACATGGCAAGTAATATGAATTATTCTTTATGTGGTAAGGTTGTTAATGAAGATACATTTTAGATGTCTTGACAATGCATAGGGTAGAAAAAAACTATTAGAAAAGATAGAAAAACACTAGTGAGTTAAAGATGTTGAAACTGTCTAGACTTAGTGTTTGGACCAATGTTCACTATAACAGTCATATCTTTCTCTAGGAAATTCCAAATCCAGTTTCGTAAAATTTATTAAATACTACACACATGTAGCTTTATAATGGTATATCATTGTAATTTTTAGATTTATATATCAATATAGTTTATTTTTTGAAGTTGCATCAAATTCTACAAAAAGCAGGATTTTGGTAACACTGACCTTACCTTATTTAATTGAACATTACTTTATCTAGGAAAAAGGAAATCCAATTCTGTTTGTTGGTTTTATTAATAGACAAGTATATATTTCTATATAGGTATCATATGTATTATGATATGTATATTAGTACAATTAATTATTTAAAGTTTACTCTTTTTAGACATTTCACAACCCCCTTGGATTTATGTTTATTTTCAATTACATAATCAAATTTAATAAAACCAAGTTGAAACATTAATTTTAGGAAATTATCTATCTTTATTACTTAGAAACTTCTCCTAAAATAAGTCTTGAACCCACTCAATTTCTTACATGAACCAAAAACAGGGCACTGCACAAATTCCTAGTTGTCTATATCAGACTCCAAGGCTTATAAAAATTTCATACTAGAGAATTAAATTACGAAACTTTCCAATATAGCTTATCAAGGTATTAGGACCATTTCTTATTTAGAATTCTATTCCTAATTCGACCTTTAAAACTCTCTAAAGTCAATTATACTAAAACATGTTTAATTAGTAACCAAAAATCATAACTCTAAGTTCCGCCCCTCCAAAATACACACAACAAGAAATTAAAACCTGCTCCACTCCATATTTTATCTTTATCATATTAGGAAGAAATTTTGTTTGGAGGTCCTAGGCTAATTCAAACTACAACCTATGACAAAGCCTCCCAAATCGACTGCAGCTCACTAAAAATCCTGCATAGACCTAGCCGCAGTCCAGAAGCTTTATCAAAAAATATATTTAGAACCAGGTTACAAAATTTTGTAGACAAAACCTCAAGACCTTAAGCTACGTTTTCTCTTTTGAACTCTTAATTTAATTCATCTCCGAAGACACTAGAAATATTGAATTTCTTTTACTCACGAAATCTGCCCCTGCACCCCTTTAAACCACTTAACTCTCATTTTCCAACACTTTACCCATAACTAGCCATCCTTCGTTCATACCCATTACTTATTTTCATTCACTCTTTAACTCAACATATCAACCAACCACTCTTAGCTGTAGTTTATGAACTTTTATTCAAAGGAACTAGTTATTATATTTTCCATCAAAAGCTTAGACTAAACCTTCTAATGTCATTATGTTTCAAATGCCAACTCTTAGTTCTTGTCTTTAACCTTCCTCATTCATTTTATTCTCATCCTTTTCAAACCGTATATTAACATCCTAAATATTTATTTTACTAAAAAACTTATATACATCAATCTTTATGCACATATTACCATTTGATTTCTTTTAAGCATTTTGTCGAATGGCTAATATGCATATTTTAGTATAATTCATATGTATTGGTTCTTATATATATATATATACACCCCAAGAAACTAATACATATCTCCTAGTTCAACATTGTACATGTTTCAATTGTTACATTCAAAGTTATTATCTATTTACAATCCACCAAAAGTTTAACTAAATTCTTTTTCTCATACGTCATTTTTCCTTAATCACTTAACCACCTCTTTTTTCCTTTATTTCCAAATTCTAATTCATTCTCGTAACTACTTTAAATTCTAATTATTAATTAATACAAAAAAGAAATAACTCTAATTCTAAGAAACACAACTCACTTAGTTGAAAAAGGGACTTGAAAATACCAAGATTAGAGGATAACAACTAGGGGAGATGATGACTGTACTTGATAGCATTTGAAAAGAATGATTAATCTACTGCTTAACGGAAAAAAACCCTTGCTGCCATGGTTGGACAGCTGCAAGTTCTCGGCTACACAAGAGTGACTACTACATGCCAAAACAGAGCAGCTAACTTTATTGCTACTGGCGATGCTTGAAAGTACTTGGCCAGTTGAGGGAAAAGGCAACTGAAGCAAGATATAAACATGAGAAAAAGAGGGAAACATGACTAAAAGAAGGAGCTAAGGCACGGCAGAAATAGGGAAAGGGAATTTGGACAAGAACAGGGAAAAAGCAGAAAGAGAAAACTCGGATGAAAGGTACAAAACAAGAGCAAGAACTCTTGGTTGAAACATGTAAGGGAAGACTACCCAAACGGTGGAGTTATGGTGCACGGTTGAAGTGAAGGAAAGAGCAAGAAATTTCTCGAAACAAGCAAAAATAGGGGAAGCACAAAAATAAAGAAACCAAAGGCAGTGGGAGTTCTAAAAGAGAAGCAATCTTGTCACCAAAAGAATAAGACAAAGGAAGGGAAATAAACAATAAAAAAATCAAGTTAAAAGGTTAGATTGGTTAGATATTTGTGGTACATATTCAATTTCAATTATATACATATTTATATCTATATAATTACTCCATTAAATTTGTTTTATTTACACTTACAATTTCAAATTATATACATATTTATATCTATATAATTACTCCATTAAATTTGTTTTATTTACACTTACAATTTCACATAGGACAAATCTTAAAATTAAAATTAAGTCAAACTAATGCATGGTGTATAATTACTCTTAGTTTTATACCTATATATATATATATATATATATAATTTTCTTAATTACAACAAGTCACATACAAATATTTTAAAATATACATTAAAATAAATCAGGTTACAACGGTTGCTTACAGTTTATAATTTATTTACTTCAAATACTTGTATTTATTTATTATATATATATATATATAAAATCTTGAGTTATGTCCAATTGTTCAAATTTATATTTTAATATTGGTTATAACATGTTCAATTACATTATTACTTATTTAATTTATTTATTTTATAACATAACTTTGCACATTATATCTAAAACTCGATTTTACGTTATCGGGTTATGAGGGTTATAACAATTATTAATACGATTTTTCTAATGGGTGTTCTAAGGCACTTATTAAGGTGCAATAAATATGATTTTTGAAAATTAAAATTTTTCAAAAATAGTAATTTATGTATTAAATAACCTAAACAATATGATTTACTACCGTAATAAATACTATAAAATTTTTATTTATAAAACCTTAACCAGTGCTCTTAAGAGTTAAGACACTCGTTTGAAAAGCCCATTAGGTAGGTCAATCAATTTACTCTTAAAAGTATTTATCAGTTATTAGTCAAACTAAAATGTGTAACTATAATTTCCCAGATCTAGTAGGAGCTTGAAAGAATTTTGCTTCTACACTTTCTTTGCAAAAATAGTACTAAAGTAGTACATTCATAAATGAAAACAGACATGACCAAAAGAAATAGAAAACAGAAAAACCTTTCTAGCAAATCAAAGTTGATGTTAGATAAAACATATAGTTTCATGGCACTACATGAAACTTGTTATTGCATAGATAGATTTGCAGCAATTTATTTCCACCAAACTTCATATTCTACGCTTCATTGCCATCCTGTCAGCAATATATTTGACCTGATGCAAAGTTTGTTATATATTGAGGTTCCAAAGAAACCAACTTGCAGTGTTTATTTTGTTGTTTTCCTGCTCTTGAAAAGCACTGATCCTGTCTTGGTTATCTCAGAAAGTGGCTTGTCTGTGAATCTAATCAAGTTGTAGGTAAATCCTCCAGCAATGGTTCCAATAATTGGCCCTACAATGTACACCCATAACCCTTTATACACATGCTTGACAATTGCAGGTCCAATACTCCTTGCAGGGTTCATGGAAGCTCCTGATATTGGTCTGCAAGTAAAAGTTTCTTCTAATGTAATGGTTATTGAAAGATTGATCATGATTCAGAATTAGTTTTATGAATATAATCATTTAAATTCAATTTTTCGACACAGAAATTTCATTACCCAGCAACAAAGACATTCAACAGTATAGTCAGTCCAACTGCAATCCCTGCCAATTCACCTGTCTGCCAATTAAGGCAAGCAAAAATTTGTGAACAAAAATGCAATCAAAACTTTTAAAAACAATGAAGGGCCTCTTTTAACCGGTGCTAATTTTAGAATTTGTTTGCATTTAATGCAATGATATCTCATGTAATGTCAACTAACATGTTTATAGGGCCTTAACAATTATCGATAGGGAAATTATCTAGGAAGTAATGGTAAAAAATCACTGTCATGGTTGCATACCGCTCTATCGTCAGTAGCAACAGCAGAGATGACAAACATCAAGAGGAAGGAAATGATGATCTCCAGAGCTAGGGATTGTCCATTAGATCCAACTGGTACAGTTCCAAAGTAAGCTTTAGGTGTTACATCAAACACTAGAGCTAATGTGCCGCTGGCAAGGACTGAACCTATTAGCTGAGCTACAATATACAAAGGAACCTGCATATGTAACACAGTGAAAATAAAAGCTTTTATAGTACTTGATTAATTAGTTTTAGTATATACAAATTGATGTCTACTCTTCAATTACTAAGGACATAGCGCACTCATCAAATTCAACCCGAATTATTAAAATGAAGGAAAAAATTTATGAAGTAACACAAATTGGTCTAAAGGTTCAATTACCTCCCTGTAGGGGAACTGCCGAAAGATAGCAAAAGTGATGGTAACTGCCGGGTTGAAATGAGCACCGGAGATATGTCCAACGGTATAGATCATGACTGTGACTATTAGACCCCATGTCACACAAACGCCTGGAAATGTGACAGAGCCATAGATCTTGTTCACTGCAACAGAACCACAGCCAGCAAATATCACAAAGTATGTGCCAATCACCTCTGCAATCAACTGCAAGCATAATTTTTGTCTTAGTGCTACATTTTTATCAGATTCAAGCTTTTGCTAGTGTAAGAGGTACATTCTATGGGAAAAAAGAAAGAAAAGTTGGGTTACTAACCTTTTGTGTGATTGTAACAAATGAAGCTGATGAACAAAGACCAGTGTTGCTATTGGTATTGGACGTTGTGGAGGAGTTAAGACCTTCTTCAATCTTTGAAATTTCTTCCTCTTCAATTCCTTCAGGTTTAGAGGCCATTGTCAGGAATAGTGATTAAGAAGGAGGATCAAAATGATTGAGAGGGTGGTGCAGTGTGCACTATCTTAGATTGAAGATAGGAGCCCTAGTCAGAAGTTTAGAAGTGGTCTAATTGGTTTTGAAGACAAAAACAGGTGGAGTTGTTTCGGATATACTTCAGAAAAAATCTTCAAACTTCAATAGGTGTTTCCGTAAAATTGGGAAGCCGAGTTTGGAAGTTGATAATAAATGAAAATGTACTATTAATTAGGACTAAATGACATTCCATTTCTTAATTAGCATGCTTTAATCCACACAAATTATGCTACCTAAAACAATTTTAATATTATATAAAGTGGATCCACATGATGAGAGAGAAGTGAAACATAAAATAGGAGGAGCAGCAGCATGCTTGGGTATTATAGAGTGTTACTCAGGTGGGAGAAGGGGGAGGATAAGCCATCAGGAAAAAGGAAGATAGAACCTTCACCATTTCTCTCTCATTTAATACAACAGTTTCTTTACAAGCCAATTTCAAAATTATGCTTTTGCCTAGTACAATTTCCAGTTTATTAACATATACCAGTCACTCGATACCTCCATAATGGCCTGGACTGGCATTCTTCACTATATATTATTTCCTGTCTTTTTTTTTTTCCTTCCTAAGGAAATTTTTTCTCAGACACCGTGTTAAGAAAAAGAAAAACCAAAAAGATACAAAGCTGATAAACCAAAACAATCATTTTGAAGAAACTTCAGAAGCACGGGTAGTAATAGGCAGATCAGTTGGTGTGCATACAAGTGCCCTTTGCTGCAAGTGTCTCAAACTCTGTTCCATGCTAACTTGAACCATCTCAGCCAGCATCTTCTTTGCTTTACCAGATTGATCATCTCCATCAATCTTAGATATAATGTTGCTTACAATATTCTCTAGTGTGCCAGCTTGATGTTCAGATCTTGGGTAAGGAGACTCTCTAAGTAGCTGTAAGAGCATCTTTGCTTTTGATTGAGACTTGGGTGTTCCTTGAACAGTAAGCTCAAGAAGTCCTGGAATGACGCCTTCTCTAAGAATTGGTTCCCTATATTTACACCGGTCACTTTGACACATTGTCAATAGTGCTCCAACAGCATGCTCCCTGCTTTGGAGAGACCCATTTTCCAAAACCTCCACGACTGCAAGCACCCCACCTTCTTCAGATGTCAAGGCAGTTCTTCCCTCATCAAAACCCACTAAAGATTCCAATAAAGCACTGCATTTCTCTGCCGTCTTCGAAGATTTTTTACAGGTTTTAAGCAAATCAACAATATAAGGGATTGGTTTTGTTTCGAGAATGACGCTGAGATTACTTGGGTCTGTTGATAAATTTGAAAGAGCCATTACAGCATCAGCTTTGGCTTGTGGGCTTCCATCTCTAAGGACGTCTACAAGCAGAGGAATGGCACCTGAAGCACTAATAATTGGCTTATTTGATGCAGAGGCAGATAAAGTGAGCAAAGACGCAGTTGCATACTCCTGCAGAATTAGATTTTGTGACTTGAGGAAACTAATAATTGGGACTAATGCACCAGCTTCCACAATGCTAATTTTATTCCTGAAAGATGAGACAGGGAACACTTAGAAACTTGATAGAAAAGTGACTTAATAGTGCAATGCAAAAATTCCAGCTGGGTGTTAAATAGATCAAATAGAATCACATCTGAAGCATCTGATTCATACACAGATACATCCACACAGAAGAAAGATAGAAGGGGAAAGAGAGGGAGTGGCCAGGTAATAATGAACGATCCAGAAAAGCAATCGTGGCATCTGCGTGACTAAATGACAAACAGCAATAATGGAACTTCATAAGAAATTGTGTCATCTTCAATGACAAACACATTACAGCCAAAACTAAGCAATTGTGTCATCTTCAGCAAGAAGCAGCAGGATTATCTATGGTCAACCGAATGATTAATGATGTTCCATAGAAGAAACTAAATAACATGATTATATACGTCACAGGAACATCCCCTGGTTTAAAGCTAACAACACAAAAATACAGACCATAAAAATTTTCCGGCTCAGCAATAGAAGATGCTGCAAAGTGGCATCATTCTGGCTCATTAACCAAGCCAGTAGTCCCCTTAGTATTATAATGAAGTCACGAACCTTCTCTCTCACTCCAACCCTCCCCTCACCCCTAGGCCGCCATAAGAAAACATGAGATCCAGTCTAGCTGCATATATACTGTCCTTGGATTTACTGGATCATGCATGCATAAAGGTTTTCTTGAATAAAAAAGGGTACATACAAAGGTTTTCTAGCTGCATATATACTATCCTTGGATTTACTGGATTAGCATGCACAAAGGTTTACTGGATCATGCAAGCACAAAGGTTTTCATGAATGCATTAGCAGGTTAACTGTACTTGAGAGAAAGTAAGTGAATAGACTATAATTTTCATATACGTAACATCATTTGGTTAAATTCCTTAGATGAAAATGGAAAAAGTGCAATTACTCACTCTCTTTTCAACAAACAGATAATAACATGATAAATTCCAGAATAAGATATGCTGAAAAGAGAAAAGAAAGAAAGGAAAGTGTAATATGTGAACTAACAAACCACCATCCAATTAGATAAGCTTCAACCATACAGCACCACATTCTTTTAAAGGTCACATGGATGCACATTTTCAGAACAAGGAAATGCAACTCAATAACATTATGGAAAACATACAATAACTCTTGCAAATTTGATTAATCCTACCAAATTAAGAAAAAATGAAAAACAAAGAAGGAAAAATCTTAATAGATAACCTTGTTTCTTTTGGGTTACTTTACAACGTTTCTTAGCACGGAAACCGAACCAGTCGATTGATCACGTTCAATTTTTTAAGACCAAGAGCAAAAATAGAACAAAATCACCATTTATTAACTATAAGGAATATAATTAAAGTATCAAATTACGTGGTTTCTACTAAAAAACTCACACCAAGACAATAAAAAAGGAAACTTCAACCATTCATACCAAATGGAGTTTTTTTTCTTGAATTTTCTTTTTTCCTATTTATCTCCAGCCAATTAGTCACAAATAAGGAGCAAAAGTAAAAGAAAGAAAAGAGAAGAGGGGCACAGAAAAGAACAGCATCTCCTAGGACCATACTCTTCTTTACTTCTTTATCGAAATTGATATTTTATTATTCTTTTGGTATTGGATTCCCAAACTGATGACGACTTACAAGGAATTTATACAATCCAAAAGAATAGAAAAGTGACCCGAAATTAATAAATCGAAAGCACATAAAAATGAAGGAAATCCCAATACCAAGACATCAACTTGCTACAATAATATTGATATCCAAAACCCACTACAATTATTTAAAAATCAAACTAACCCCCACAAAACAAAATAATAATCAAATACTATCATCACAAATTCTAACAAAATCCATGTACTAGAAAGCTAATTAATTTTGAATCTTCAAAAATAAAAGGGAAATTTGCATACTTTTCGTCTTTAACGGCAAGGTTAAGGAGAGCAAGAAGAGCAGCCTCGTGGAACTCGGGTGAGTAGAATCGGAGCATGGAGACGAGTGGACCGACAGCTTGAGAGAGCTGACGTCGGCACCTTTGTGAGGTCTTAGTGAGGCGACGAATTTCTCCGGCAGCTTGAAGCTTCAAATCAGGGTCTTCAGATTGGATAAGGTGGAGGGCCCGACGGACAGCTGAGGATGCTCGGACTGTTGAATCAGCATCGGGATTCGTGTCTGGGCTATGACCGTCCGAGGAAGAACAGTCCATTTGATTGAAGAAAGAGTAGTGGGTTGTGAGAGAGTGGAGAGAGAAAATATCTGGGCAGGAGGATTTAAGAGGCTGAGAATGGAAAAAGTGAGGTGGGAGAGATTTGTTTGTGGCGTTAAGCAACAGTTATAACAGAGGCAAGAGCCACGGAGAGAGGGAGCAAGAAGTTGTTGGTTTTGGTAGTTGGGTAAAACCGTAAAAGCATTAGGTTCTTAAAAAAATATAAATTTTAAATTATTATTTTAACTTTATTTTCTTTTTTGTTTGTCTAATGCTCATTCGGCTCCTTGGCCCTTGCTATAAATCTGTACTAGTATGTGGGCCAATTTTGAGTCGACCAACTTCTAACTAACATGTGTGTTAGATCACAAATGACTCATATTTCTTTTGGAAAAGTATGAAACCTACTTTATATTTTAGATTCTAAAGAATCCCACAAGTTTATATGTTTAATAAGGACAATTATTTGGTATCCAATTTTGATTTGTTGGGTTATTGTAACACAATTTGGAGTGTGGATTATTATAGAAAATTATTTGAGTTAATATCTTTTACTTATTATCAACTGAAATATGTTTATAAAAAGTAGATTTGAACCCCAACAAAAACTATGAAATTTGTATTGAAGACATGTAAAGATATTATTGTAGGATCTAGTTGAAACCCAAAAACTACGAACATTGATTCTAATCAAAACTAATAGTTGAAGCCACATGTCCAAAAAATGAACTGTCCACCGTTTACTAAATATTATTTTTAATTTTGTTAAATAAGTCCTTTTACTCATAACAATATATATAAAATTAATAATTTATTCTTTAGTTAGTAACTCATTAAATTTAATTTCAGAATGTATTATTATTATAAAATACGTAGAAAAGTTCAAATCATTTTAAAAAAATAAAATTTCAATTTAATTTTATAAAATATATTTTATCTTAAATTTGAATGGAAATAACCCTAATGAAAATATAATTCATGTAAAATACAACTTCAATAATAAAAATTTATTTTAATATATCATGAGTGAAAAAATATTAATATTTAAGTTAAAAAACATAATAATAAAAATTATTTCTAATTGAAAATAAATATGATTAAGTTTAAATTAATCTAATCCACAATAAATTGAAAGGTCATCACACAATACCCAACAAGCTTTGTTGAGTTTTAAGTACCCAAATTGTCTGCACGTGGCTAAGTTAGTAGCTTGAAATGTGTCTTATTCTACTTGTAAAATTTTGATTTTAAACGATGTGAAACCTGCCAATAAGTTTATGTAATTAAACTTTTGCCCATACTGAAATATATTTGTACAATTGCACCCATTATTCATTTTAGGCTAAACCATATTTTTTTGTTCTTCATTTTAGCTTAGTCCCTGAAATATTTTAACTCAAAATATTTTTTCGCAAAATTAAATTCAGAGAAATCAAGAAAAGAAACGTCTTTGGTTTGAATTAGTGGGTGTCTTGATGTGTTTTAGCCTCGGAAGTTAGATGGTAGGAAGAAGAGCAGTCAACATGGAGGGTTATGGAGGTGAAGTTTGAGGCACCGTTGTGGTAATTTGTTATGGATATATATATATTTTAATTTTGTTGTTTCTTTTTTAAAGTTTATTAATAAAATATTATTATATATTTTTAATATTTTTTTTTCATTTAAAAAATTTAGTGAAGAGGCAAAATTCAATATGTTATATATAGACTAAAGTGAAATTTGAGGTAAACTATAAGCTCTAAAAGAGTAGTTTACCTAAAACCAATAATGGGTGAAACAATAAAAATATATTTTAGTACTTGGAGAAAAAAGATACTAATGTAAAATTATTGTGGGTTAAAATCAATTTTGCAGAAAAAAGTGTAATTTGGTAGCAGGTCATAAAAAAATTGGATGAAAGTGATTCAATTAAGGAAAGTTAACACTTTGATAGTGTGACACATGTCTTGGGGTTTCTTATACCCAACAAAACAAAACCAATTGGGTATTGTATAATTCTTCCAAATTTAAAATGATATAAGTTATACAACTTAACTCAACTAAATCTTAAATCTCAAACTCGTTGAGGTCGGGTATATGAATCATTTTTTTTCCATTCGCATTGATCCAAAACATCATTTTTAGTATAGCCTATAGCAGTCATATCCTTCTCAATGACTGTCTCATATAAGTTTCTGTCTTCCTTTACCACATCTAATACTTATCACTTGCACTAAGTTACATTTCTTAATTACAACGTCTATTGGTTGACTTTGAATATGTCCAAACTAAAATAGGCGATTCTCCTTAATTTTCTCTTCGATAGGTGCTACCTCCACCTTCTTACAAATATCCTTATTTCGTATTCTATCATTTCTTGTATGTCCGATCATCCATCTCAACATTCTCATTTCGGTTACTCTATCTTATGTGAGTGTTGTTTCTTAGCTGCCTAACATTTGGTATCATACAGCATAGTCGGTCTCATTACCGTCTTATAAAGTTTTGCTTTTAACCTATTCAAGATTTTAGGATCACATAAAATACCTGAAGCACTTTGCCACTTCACCCACCCTGTCTTGATCTGGATCCTGTGGTTCACATCATGCTCAATTGTGCATCTTTTTGTATAAATGAACCTAAATACTTAAATACATCATTTGTAGGGATTGCCTGACAATCAAAAGTTATTTCAATCAGGCTTTCTCTAGTGTCATTGAAATTACACTATAGATACTCAGCTTACTCAACATAAGACCTTTAGATTCTAAAGCTTCCTCCACAATTTTAGTTTGGAATTTAAACCTTCTCTAATTTTGTTTACCAACACTATATTGTCTACAAACAACATGCACCATGGAGTCTTATCCTGGATAGCATAAGTAAGTTCATCTATGACTAAAGCAAATAGGTAGAGACTTGAAGATGAACATTGGTGAACACCTATCGTGATTGAAAACTCTCTTGTCATACCATCAACGATCCGTACCTTAGTCATTACTTCCTCATACATATCTTTGTTATAAGTTATCAAAGAAAAAATAATATAAAATGAAAAAACAAGAAAAACTACAATGAGAGTTATAATTTTTTAATAGTATATTAACTAAAGGGTAAAATTTGTTTTATATAAATTTTTATGTATAAAAAAAATGTAAAGTAAGGTTTATTATCACATAGATTTATTGTATGACATTTTTAGAATTTGAAATATAAAGGAGGACTCTTTTTTTTTTTTCTTATTTCTTTTCCAACAATATGAAAAAATAGAATTAAGCAACAATTGCACATTACCCGTAAATTATCACCTATTTTTATCAACTATTGAATTAGACATATTATTCAAAGATTCAATTTCAACAAACAATAAAAAATTATTAATTCAAAATCTATTCTGCAGTCAATATATATATTTTTTTTAAGGCAAAAAACCAAAGAAACACAATGTTCTTGCCTTTAAAAAAAAAAAAAAACAAACAAACGGAGTTGGGTTGGGATTAGGTCGTACCCGACCTATTGTCATCGAGCAATCCACAATTTCCATTTGACTTTCACATTACCCTTTTTTTTGGCCTTCCAAAGACAGTATAATCACAAAATTATAGATAGAGAGTATACATCAATTTCCTCATCTTGTACGTCATTTAAACCAAGAACTTTATGGTCGGGCATTGAAATAGTTTCGGATGAAGAACTCTAACTAAGAAAAAGTCTGAGCGGTTAATTTGAGGAAAACCAGAGCAAGTTTGAGAAAAAGCCAAAATAGGAAAAGAAGAAAGCAAACAGTGTTAGATGAAGATAAGGCTTCTCGTGAACACACGAGATCTGAATTCCAATATTTGAAGTTTCATATGGAACACACGAGTCCTATCAAGCAGGGAACTTAAAAGATGCTTGCTCTATTTATTAGCTGAGTTGGTGGTACATACGATACGTATGTTTACTCTTGATATATATTTTTCCATTCTTCATTCTATCTTTTTAATTGCATTTATCATTGAATCAAGAATATATGTACGAGAGCTTATTGTTGGCTCGATGAACAAAAGATATAATTGAGTACATAATTTTAGTAATATATATTTTTTAATTTCATATTGAAATTATGAATATTAATTGATATTGTAAACATATGTAGAAGGTCAAATTGTATTATTATTATGAATTTCATGCGAAAAGTTGTACAACAAATTACTGAATTGTTTAATAGGTTGAACAAGTCATAAATTACGTCAACATATTTGTTTTTATTCATAAAAAAGTTGGTTCGTGGGTCGGATTTGGGTCTAGGCAAATTCGTAAAAATAGGGTCTAGAATGAGTCCTTAATAGATTCCAAAATGAGTTTGGGTAAATGACGTATTAGAATATTCAAATGATTAGATATTTTGCTTCAATTACTAGCTCGAGGTTGTGGTGAATCCAGCATCAGTGCAATGCACATATTATTATTTTTATTTTATTTTAAATTAATTTGTATTTTAATATAATTTTTTTTAAATTTGTAAGAATATAATTATCATGACCAATATTATTGATTTTATTTTTATTATATATATATATATATATTGTATGAATCTAATATATGTTCTATTTTGAGGAGAAGAATATAAAAAATATGACTTTAAATTATTTATTTATTTTGAATTTCAATAATGGGGCTAAAACATGAAATTATAATATAAACTTTATGAGAAAGAATAATATTTTAAATTTTTTATTTTAAAGTTAAATTGTTATTTATTCAACTAATGCTTGTATCTTATTTTAAGTTGAATAATTTCATGTAATTACTAAATTTATAGAATAAAATTAAAATCTAAAATATATGTCTCTTAATAAGAACACAATAAGTTTATTTTTGGTTTTTATGATAAAATTTTAGAGTTTTAGTTAAATTGTAAATTTTTTAAAGAAAATTTTAAGAGAGACATGTATAGGTTTTAGAAATTAAAAAAAAATTCAAGTAATTTTGGTAAAATTCAGAAGAGGTTGAAGTAATTTACTCTTCATTTGTTTTTAGCCTACCATATTTCTACATTAAAACCAAATTAAAAAGTCAATTGAAACTTAATTTTACAGTCTCTGTTTATATATCTATCTTTATGCGGTAAAAAAAATGTTAGTTTTATTATGCAAAAATAAGTTTTCGTTACCTTTTCTTAGAAGATCCCACCTATTTTTTTATTTTAAATTAATTCTTATTTCAAAATTTATATAAAAAGAAATTGGTTGGTGGGATCAATAATATATTTATTTTTATCATACTACAGCTGTGCATGAAAACCAATTTAGAAACTATATTTAAACTTACTTTTACACATTCTCTTTG
This sequence comes from Quillaja saponaria, assembly GCA_029379385.1. Lineage (NCBI taxonomy): Eukaryota > Viridiplantae > Streptophyta > Magnoliopsida > Fabales > Quillajaceae > Quillaja > Quillaja saponaria. The sequence goes on along the minus strand of CM055610.1, from coordinate 14,463,159 downwards.
TGTCTCTTTTATTATGTGGTATTTGTTTAATCATTTTTAGGAAATTTTTAAATAATTAAATCTATTGTTTTTTTTAAATTTCAATTTAGATTAAATACATGCTAAGCATATTTTTGCTGCCTTAATTCAAAAACTACTTAGTTGTCAAAGTGGTTATTAATCTCTTATTTTTATTTTATAAGTTTCAAAATTTATAAGGTTTTTTTTTTTTTTTTGTAATATTATTAATACTATTGTGAATTTTTTTTTTTTTTTTTGTATGAACTCTATATATGTTATTTTAATTAAATTGTCATAAAAAAAGAGGTACTTCAAATTATTTATTTATTTTAAAAAGTGAGCAAAGATTAAATCATAAATATAAAAATTTGTAATGGTTATTTTTCTAGTTTTTTCTCTAATGATGCTTTTGAATTTTAAAATAAAAGGTATTATGTGTAAAAATATAAATAGTTATGTACTTAAATAAGCAAAGAAGTTATTACTTTTTATTTTAAAATTTATAATTTTTTTAAGCGAGTGACTGTAAAATATTATTGACAATATTTTTTATATTTTCCCTATAAAAACCTTATATATATATATATTTTATTTTGATTAAATTGTTGTAAAAAAAAAGTATGTCAAATTATTTATTTATTTTGATTTACAATAGTGAGCCCAAAAGATCAAATTATAATATAAATTGAATGATTTACTCATGTGTCATCAACTCAATCAATTAATTCTTGAGTAACAATATTATAATATATTATAAATTGTTATATTCTAAAATTTGACTCTTTCTATATACTACATATGCGCGTATGTTTTGTACTTCCGTATATATTTTTATTTTTTAACTTAATTTGGTTTTTTTTTTTTATTAATTCAATTTAATAAAGAAAATTTGCGTATTAAAAGAATGGAAAAGAGTAGAATGAGAAAGTTGGAGATTACCATTTAATAGTTAGCAAGTTGGGAGAAAATTTATTAATTGAATTTATTTCTTAAATAATTTAAAATTGTGTATATTATGTAATAGGAGATTACAAGGGAATTTTCATTTTTTATAATAGTATAGATATAAGAAGCGAGGGGAATTAATCAAACAAGAAATTATAACGTCATTCAACAATATTACAATTCAATCTTACCATTATAACTCATAGAAAAAGACAATATTAATTAAATAGAACTTGAATTTGCCGTTTTAGTCAATTGAACTAAAATCTTATTTGCACAATTTGACTCTTTTATATGTGTGATGTTTCTATTTACCGATGCCCCAAATTAAATTATAGCGGCTTGTTAATTAAGAATTGTAGTTAACCTCCAAACAAGAATATAAAGGAGTGTTTTTTTATTTTTTTATTTTTTTTCGAGTAGGAGGCAGGGCTAAGCCCCCAACAAACTAAGAATTAGAAAGACACAATCTAGGAAATGGCACATCTCTCATAACTTTATAGAGAATATTAAAGATTCTTATTTAGGGATCAATAAACCTTGAAACACCAATATATTAAATCTACGAGTATAATTGACCATCCAATCTGCAACACGGTTTCCTTCATTAAAAATATAGTAAAACTTTACATACCACTTCTTGAATTTTCAAGATCAATGCAGATAATGGATGAGAAAAATCACATCCCTACTTGATAAAATTAATTGCAATTGGAGAATCAACTTCAAAGATAACTCTTCTAAACTCCAAACTCCAAGCCACAACAAGCCTCATCTCTAAGAAGATCAGCTGTGACTGGCTTACTGATAGAAACTTTAAAAAACCATGAGAATACTATGTGTACTTGACATGTACAGCTCATGTCATGCGGCTTTGATATTGAGAGAATAAAAATCTATTATGAAATTGTAGCTCAAAGTCAAACTTAGCATTGGTTGTCATTTATTTTTTCTTCTTCATCTTTTTAATCAAACCTATCTGTTTTCTTGTGATGAAGTACTTATTTTAATAGCAATGGAAACTTTGAAGCAACTACCATCATGAATCATGCACAAATGCTTATATCTTAAAATATGAGTATTTTAATTAACTAATTAGTTGTTAATTTAACTGGCAAGATACTCAAAAATGGAAAAACAAGGTAATTCGAACTGTAAGGAAAATTTAGGTAAAACAATAAAATAAAATCACATTGTCCAATATATAATTATATTTCCATCATGTTAACAATTATTATTTTCATAAAGTACATATATTTTTTGATTGATGAGGTTCTAACTCAATGATTGAGATGAATATGTACTGACAAAAAGCAGAATTCCATTGCTAATCTTCAGAAATAACAGAATTACAAAGAAAAGAAAAGGGGGTCATCTAAATGTTAAACATCCTTTAAACAAGTGACACCAGGACTTGCAGCAGATTTGTCCTTGTATTCTATGTAGTAGTGTCATGGGATTCATCTTTGATGAAACCCATTACTTTGAGCTTGAATTTCTGTCTCTCTGAGTTGAAAGAATGGCATCAATGGCTTCTTTAACTTGAGAAATATCGGGAGCTTTTCCACCTTGGACAGGCCAAAATTCATCAGTTGCCAACACCTGCACTACGAACCATAAAGGAATTAATTAAAGGAAGAAAAAATCAAACAAACATGGAAACAAAAGAAAAAAAGATTGATGAATTCCCACCTTCACTTGCAATTGAAGAAACTTTACATAACTAATGGCTTTCTCTAACATGGTAACCATATCAACCTGCAAAATCATACCAACAAGTTCAGACCAGACAAGGTGGGAAACCAAATTCAATTTAACCTTAATTACTTCCTTTTAATTAGTAACAAAATCCCACCTTGGAGCCATTAGGTACAAGTTCTTGTAGTATCTTAAGGCGGTCGCTAATCCGCTCTCTTCTGTTCTGTTATAATAAAACAAACATTCTCTCAACAGTGAATTTCATTTATTAATGTTGCTCAATTTGCAATCAAATTAACTATGTCAGTATCAAAGTACAAATTTGACTTAGGCTGGAAGCAAACCTTGGCAGCAACACTTTGAGGGTCATTTGCTGGGCTTGACTTGGGTTTTGGTTTCTTACTTTGAGTAGAAGTGCATTGTTGCTTCAGTGCTTGATTGCTCTCTCCCTATCATAACCATCCAAATGTTCAAAAACTTGTGTAATTGAAGGACTAGTACTATATTTCGTGATAGATAAAAGTTTTTGTAATTGAAGAAAAAATACCATGGAAGGGCGTTTATGGCAGACTTCTTCATGTGCTCCTGAGTCCTGCAGGCTATCAGCAAGGCTAATCGACTCCGAGTATAACAAACCATATGGAATTTCACCATTTTGGTTTAATTTTGCAGTATTGGCTATGGAGCTGCAGCTACAAGCAGTTTGAAAGCAATTGAAATCTTGCAGCAACCTTGGACTAATCTGATTCCATTGCTGACCATGATCTGTGTTATTCCCCCAGACGGAGCAATCATCTTTCTGATTGTTATTTTTCAGGTAAAGGCTATTTGACACCAGTCCACTCTGCTGAAAGCTAAGCAAAGATTCATTAACATTCATAAGATTGTTGTATCGGCCGGATTTGAAGTTTATCGAAGATTGTGCATCTTCAGGCTGAGAATTTTCGTCTTTGAATACATATCCATTAGCAGGGCCACATAGAGAGGAAGAATGGCTTATAGATGAATTCTTTCTCAACCCCTTAGTGCGTTCTGAGCCATCTTCCTCTTCAAGCATTGCCTTGTGATCATAGTCATTCATCCCATGAGGCCTCAGAGAGGAAATCTGTGAAACTGAACTCAATGATCCTGCAAAAGCACTTCCATTGAAGACACAAGTTTGGACCTTGATGGTTGCATGCGAGTTATGTGGCATTCGGTCTTTGGCAAGTGCCATTAATTGAGGGGAAGATGAAGAACCTCAATTATAGAAAGTTAGGTTTGTTGAGGCAGGCAGAATAGTATGTTGTGATGACAACTAGTGAAGTAGCCCTATTTGTAGAAAGCTCAAACAAATTTACAATTATTATACGTTGTTTGAAGATTGGAGCAAGAATACTTAATTGTAGAAAGCACTAGTTATTTAAAAAAAAAAAATGCTTGATGGAATTGAGAGTAGTCAAAAAATAATATTTATAATTGAGAAAAAAATTAAATTAAAAAGGTGTCTAATGGTTAAGAAGGTATATTCTATTCTTTAACTTAATGAATTCGAAAATTTAGAAATGACGTGTAGTGTAAAATTCTCATGAATTTCTTATTTTAGGCATGGATGGCACTATCTTTAATCAAAGTTGAAATATGAATTAGTCGAGATGCGCAAACTTGACCTGGACACCACCATCTCATTGCTAAACCAAGAAAGAAAAAAATAATAATAATAGAAAAAAACAATTTGTAAAAAAAAAAAAAAAAAAAGTGTTATGAACTTGCTTAAGTATTAATTAGACCATGTTTGTATTGGGATTGTTAGCTGGCAAATGAGTACATCGGAAGAAGATAAAAACAGAGCAAAGCAGCACAAGGGTCGCCGGATCTTTAGCCAAACCCACGTCTTTCTTTTGATTCCCTTACACACAGTTAGTCTTAGTTTCAGTCAGTTCTTCAATTTTGGGGAGCTTCTTACATGCTTCCTTTCTATAACTTCAGCACGTGGAATCTATCTATTTTATACTATATGTTACATTCTGTGCAGCTGTGAGGTTGTGAGCTAGTTAATGAACCACCCAGATACTTGATTGGTAATTGGTATGATGAGGGATCTATTTTCAATTAAAATTTCTTACTGAATTCTATTTGGACCTTGTGAATATGCTAAAATATTTAGGTAGGCAATAAAGAAACCATAACTGAAGAATGAGAAAGGACTTGGATGTTTGTTAGCCTTGGAACAATTTGCTTTTTTAATCAGAGTTCATACATGTAATTATGCTTCAATTTTGAGTCACAATTTGCAGCACAATTTCCATTTGACTTCTTTTGAGTTTAGTTATATACTTTAAGCCAATAACCTCTTAGCCCAGCAGCACTTGTTTTTCCTTATTATTAAGGAGGTTCAAGAATCAACTTTTCTGCAAGTATAGACATTAATTGATTAAGATTAGTTTAGTATCTAGTCGAATTTATTCTATTATAATAAAAAACGATTAATATAATCCATGACATTTAAATCTGAAATCATTGACATAATCATACCGCTCCCATTTTGGGGTACACGACATAACCAACAATAACAACAAGGGTATGTTTCAAGGAGGGAAAAGAAAGGAATAGAAGTGAAAAAGGTAAGAAGGAACGAGTGTTTGGATTTCCAAGAATAATTGGAAGGAAATAACTTAAATTATAGTTACTCCTAGTAAAAGTTGGTCATTCTCTCTTTCTTTTTCTTTTCAATTTTTTTTGGAATACATACAAGATTCATTGGGTAATGAGTTATAAAGAAAACGCCCTTTCATTTTATACCAATTTTCAAATCTCAGTGAAACTTCCTACATGAAATATTGAAGGTCCGACAACTTGGTCTCCTCTTAGCATCTCCTTCCATTTTGAAATTAAGAAAGCCAAAGTGATAAATTAAAGGGAGAGAGACACCCTCTAAATATTTTTTCTAGCCTCATATTTCCCTCAAACCAAAGAAAGATTGAACTTTCCCCCCCTCTTGCTTCCTTCCCATTCTCTCCAAATCCGTTATGGCTGATACCAAAGTAACCCTATAGAAGACCCAACCATATCCAATTTCAGACCAAAATGAATTCTTGTGGTTAATTACATGCAGTTCCTTTGAAAAGAAAAAGAAATCGTGGTTGCTCATGAGAGACAGTTAAAGTATATCTTTTGGAGACCCGAGGAAGATCATCATCCAAGTTTTGTTTCTCATACTCGAAAAGTTTTTGGGACAAGGGGGAAAAAACAAAGCTTGCATTGAAAAATGAGCAATTCCTTGTCTCACGGAGGCTGTGTTGCTTCTTACCATGAGTTGGAAACTCGTATTATTAGCACGGATCATAACATAATCCCATGTTTCGTTAATTATTAATGCAATGAAATTTAATGATTAAGTAATTAACTTCAAAGTTCCCCACCTCACTCTCTCTCTCACTAGATCCAACCTCGATGGCCACGTTCTGTCTTCAAATCTCCAATGCCTAAATTCTACCTATTTACATTCCCTTTTTCTCAAATTGCATGCACTTAATCAAATATTATTTAGACACTTGTTAAAAAAACTCTTCGAATTTTTTTAACTAGTGTCCATAAAATATTTGTTAAGGTAATAAATATAAAAATTTGTATTATTAATAATAATAATTGACTATGATTTCAGTGCTGCGTAATAAATAATTTTTTATTTTTAAAATGTTTCAAATTCCTAAACCCACATTTATTACACTTTGGGTACTGCACTAGTTAGAAAAACCCTTTCTGATTTTAGTGTTGCCTTCAGCCTTCAATAAATTGGCTCCTTAAGAATTTAAAAACAAGGAATTAAGATTTAAGAGTTCACAAAGCAAGTCATACACTAAAAACTGTCAAAGTTCCCAAATTGTATTTACTAACACAACGTGAAATCCCCTCTCTAACAAATACCAGGACAATGCTTCCACCTTATCTTCGATGGCCATCTTCTTTACACATGCATCATCACACTGTTACTGGGCAACTGAACAAGGTGGTGTTTGAGTTACCGGAATTGCAGCACTTGGCGATCTGCAAAAATGAACTTCAATGATTTCAATCAGGTGCTACAAGTAACTCCACAAGAATAAAAACATACCTTTTCCTCCACACAAATAAGTTATATATATATATATATCTCCACTTACACAGATAGAGAAGAAAGGCCAGCAAGCTTAAGTAATATTCCACACAACAACAAAAATCAATAGAACCAATGTTAGTTTCAGAAACAAGACAATTAGTGTGTCAATTCCCCAAATGCTCAAACAAATACGAGATAATTTTAAGAGGTGTGTAGATTCAATAATTTTTTTCAGATTAAGGCAGAAAACAAATCACGTGTTCCCAAAAAATGACCTTTCAACCAAACCACAAAGTATTCATACTTATCTTTCAAATTATAAATACTCTGTATAAAAACAGAAACAAGGTACTCACTTGACTTTTTCACGAGTTACATAAACTTAATTTTGTTGTGATTACATTTTAATATTTTATGTATTACATAAGCAAAAAAGATTTACTTACAAAAATTCATCAAGCTGGTTATTCACTAGTAATTCTAAAACCATCTGGTTATGGAAACCACAAAAAGTGATACAACAACCTACATGAATAGCAAAAACTTACAGAGTATCAGTGTGAGGCTTCTTATTGGCCTTTTTCTTGTTTTTACGCCGCTTTTTAGCATCCCCAGGACCATCAACATTTGGCTCTTGTGAAGTTGGATGCACAAAGGCAATTGGAAGCTTGATCACATCAGAGGTCATTTCTTGTTTTGGCATAATAAATTCATGATGGGGTGGGGACGTTCCAATGGAAGACGCTGGAACTGCAACTTTTGGTGCATTATTAACAGTCAAATCAACAACTTCCTTACTTTTGCTATGCGAAGTCACAGAATTATTTCTTGTGTTAGCTCCCACAGGCACAGCAGCTCCAACAGAAACAGCAGATCCCACAAACACAGCAGCTCCCACAGGCACATCATCTCTTACAGGCACATCAACTCCCACAGGGACAACAGCTCTTACAGGCACAACACCATTATACATATGTGAGTTCTTCACTTTATGTAATGCAGCATAGAGTTTGAATTTAGAATTTATGATCTCCGAAAGAATAGGGCCTGACCCAGAATTACCTGCATCATATATATATATATATATATATATATATAATTCATTGACAATCACATATCCTGTAGTAATTTCTGAAACTTTCGAAATAAAAGGATGTAATAAAGAGTACCCATAAGTGATAGAATAGCAGAACGAGCAGCCAATTGTTCAGCTTCTTTCTTGCTTCTACCAGCATCACCAGTATATACTACACCATTGAAAACCAACGAAGATACAAATAGAGGAATCAGCCCACCTGGCTGACTAGAAGTGTTGTAAGTAGGTAGAGGTAGGTTCATCTTCATAGAAAATTCATTAAGAATAGACTTGCAAAATACAGTATCCTGGAAAATAAAAAAGAAACTTTAAATGAAGATTCTAAGAAAAGAAGCATCATTTGGTCATCATGTAGAAAACATAGATGAGCTTTTATATCTTGTAAAATGAAGATAGCATTGGGCCAAATTAAATCATCCATCCTAATCGATATCAATAAATCAGAAGTATAAGAAGATCCAAAGCTTAAGTTTCAATCCTGTAAATAATGGTAGAAAGGGATCCAAGACCATTGTTTAAAAGCTATTTTCGGCATATGATCATTTTTTTCCTTCCTGTAATGTAAGTTCATGTGCAAATGCCATATATACTAATCAAATTTGGAACACAAGGTTCTCCAAATTGGCAATTTTTAATGGTTAGTGGAGAACATCTTACTTTTTTTAACATCTCCCGTTTGGAAAACAAGCTCATGGCACATAGAGAAACAATAGTTTTGATGTTAATTGTAATTGAAAAGTTTTTAAATGTACTTTCTGGGTTAGGGTTTTAGTAATTTGGCTATTAGGTAACTAGGGTTTGAATTAATTATGAGTTACACCAAAAGATATTTTTGTTATCCTGATTACTTTTAATTTAGGTTTCATGTCATTTTTATACTAGGGCATTTGGCTTTGCCTATTTCTAGGCGTATTATGAATTTGGTATTCAGGATTGAGTATTGATAACTGACTATACATTTTCTTGTTTTTCCCTAGTAGAGTATCTTTTCTCCAGTATCTCTAAAGTTTCTCTCTCATAACCTCTCCTATTCTCTCTCTTATTCTTACTTCCTTTCCTAACACCATAAAGGTTCTCAAGATATTTGAAATGAACATCATAGACTTAATACTCAATCATGAAAAGGTACACTTAGTCATCTTAAATCTAGTCATTTGGAGATTGAAAATAGAAAAGTATTTTCCACTACCAAATAATGCTGCAATTTTCTCTGCCACGAATAATACAAATATGACAACTAAAAGGTTCTGGTCTTTTAATCCTTACAAAGAAAATGCATGAGGATGGTAACACGATAATACTCATCTTTTAGATTGTAGAATCTAAGCCACGGCTCTTAAAAATAAATTCTGATATCTGACAGATACTTTACAAATATATATGCTACATGGTACATCACGCAGTGGCAGCTAAAATAATATGTGATGATTATATGGGGAGCAGATTGTACAAGTACAGAATGGTTGTGAACATGGAAACATATATAACATATATGAGAGTAAACTTCAAACTAATTTAGGCGGCCTGTGCCAATATTCAACATTGCTATCAATAATAATTCTAAAAGGGAGAAGGCCTGTGTGCTATTAGATCCACAAACACTTCTTGTTAAATATTGACCCCAAATCACAAATACACCACAGAAAATTTGGAGAGAAGGCTATTTGCCTAGACTTAAAACAGGGCCTCATGCCAAATTCCCTAGTATGAACACACACGAGCTGGAGTTGCTTAGTTATAGCGGGAAACTTATCAAACAGTACCTGAAAAATTTGGGAGTAAAAAAGGAAGATGAAAATAAATATAAGTAATAGTTTTACCAATCACCAAAAGATTATTTGCCTGTACTATAGTAGCAATAACAAAGTGCAGGTAGCATTATCTATATAACAGCTGCACTCTCACTGGGTGTTGACACACCAATTATCCTGAAACCTCAACCAAGCTGGAAGGAAATAATATCATGAACACCACCACTCTACAATTACATGCAGTTTCAGGACTACAGAAAATAATGAATCCAAGAAAGGGGATACAGAAACTTGACTCAATGATATATCAAATAACCATGGACTATAGAGTGTTGGATTGAAAATACCCTACAAAGATATTAAATTGATAGAAAATAGGCCTAACAATGTACAACAAGCTACAGCTCCAACCATCTCGAAGTTATTGGGATTATGCCCCTAAAAAAGAGCTAGGTAGGGGAAACCTACATTTTTGTCGTTTTATTTCATTTTAACTCTCTTAATTTCATTTTAGTCTATTCAGATAATATTTAATATGCAGAGATGTGATTGAGAAATGGTACCTAATTTATTAGCACTAGGTAAACTCACAAAACACCAACTTATTATTGTACAAAGAAGAATAAATAATACATCTTGAAACAAATTAGACATACTGAAGTGCTAACCGGCTCTGTATACCTTCAAAAACAAAACCGTCACCTGCACCTAGAAAAGTTGATAATTACAATCTAAGCAACAAACCTCATGAAACATAGGGCACCCTTCATCCTTTATCTTCTTTGTTATACCCTCCATGGCGTGTCTAGCAACATCCTTTTCAGCTGCTTTTCTATGAGGAAATGTATTTGGAGAAGTATAACACACTCCATTAACCACCACAGTTGATCTAAACTTTGGAGCACGTAAACTTCCTTCATTGACAGTTTGATAAACAGGAAGGGGTATGCCTGACTTCTGAGTGTACTCTTGCAAACGATTTTTGTGCAGTGTATGATCTTGAAGATCTAAGAATTGATCGACATGAAATTAGATGTCAATAAACTATCATACAGAGTTGATGTTGATGACAACATTAAGCATATGGATAGGCTAAGTATAATTACTAAAGGCACCTATTAATTTGTTGAATAGGTAAAATGAGGACAATATTCAAGGCACACAACAAGCTTAAAATTGATAGTAGAAATACTACAACTACTTTCAAGCATTCAGTACAGGCAATTGAATATTAACTCAAGAGTCAAGACCCATTCCAACATCAATCGGACTACCATATATCAAGAAATCTTGAAGTAAGATCATGGAGTCATCATGTGATATTATTTCATTAAGTGAATGGGAGACTCGCCAAGCATTGTAAAGCTCCATATTAATGAATATAATCGCTTTTCTAATTTGCATCAGATATTTATCTATACTTCAATGAGAAATATTAGGAAGTTATATGTGCAAATAAAATTTTCCATAAATTATTAAGGTCCTACATCACAATGCATAAAATGAAAATTAGTTTGAAGTTCTATAACCAGGAGATTAAGACATTAACAATTACGAACATGTTGTCTATATTTATAACAGTAATTCATTTTAAAAGCCCCATCGTTCATTCTATTCCTAGGCAAAACAAGAAATAATCTACTACCACAGAAGCTCAACATATCCTTCTTTCCTTAAGATTTTTTATTTTAAAGTACATCAGCTAAAAAGTAACATTTACTTTTCAGCAAATCCAAGTCATGACTCCAAGGTTTTGTCAAATTTCCATGTAGCTGCTCTAAGGTAAAAAACTTTTAACCATAAAATTTTTTTCTTTTCTTTTTTCCTTTATGATAAATGAATTTGGGGCTTATAACAAGTGTTCTTATTAGTTACTACTGCCACAAACATCTTACTTGATGCAAGATATAGACACATATTGTGGGGATTATTGACTTCTCAGTTCTAAGAAGCAGAGTATCGTACGTTCAAATCAACTCGTGCCACACAATTAAATTATCATAATCATAATCATTTAGTACAATTAGGTTCAGTCCTGCATACAAAATTATAAGTAATTCATTCGTAATATGGAGAAGAATTATAGAAAGAAGAGTTTTATCTTTTGTATTATTACTCGAATGTGAACTTGAATCCACGGCTTCGTCCTCCTTTGCTGTCAAAGGAGGATTGGAGGTTTTCGCAAAGGCTAAAAGGCGGAGCTGTCAAATGCCAGGGTGTAAAAACGTCTATTAGAGCAGAAGTTTGGGAAGTTTTACTTGGCTGTTATGCATTGGGTAGCACTGGTGAGTATCGAAGAAGACTCAGGACAGCTAGGAGGTCTGAGCCCCTCTACTTTCACGCAAGGGTTCACCACTTGGAAATTTTCAATGACCTTATACCACAAAAAACCCTTGTGAGTGTTTCAGCATTCAACCATATATGTGGATGTTCTGTCCAGCTTGTTTTATGTAGTTAACTTTGTTAGAGCAGAAAAAAGTCTTATCTTTCAAAGACACAGAACAATTTTAAGTGAAGCTAAACCATAAGTCCAAACTAATTTTTTCAATTTTTTTCAACAAGTAATTTAAAAAAATTATGCTTAGAGAGAAGAAATATATACCCCATAAAACAGAAAGTAAAATTAAGAAGTTCTCACATACTGATAGAAAAATCTACAGTAGCGGCGGCAGATGTTAATGCAGCCGAGGTCGAAGGTTGGGGCAGAGGTGGAAGTTGAGGTGAAATCAGAGCCGGAGCTTTAGCTTGAAGTTGAGCTGAAAATGGAGAAGGAGCAGTAAACTGAGCTTGAGGGGAAGCCATAGTCGGATTCGAGTGACTGACCTGAGCCAAGAGTCCAGAGGGAAACTCTTCTCTGCCCGGGGAAGCAGAAAGGAAGAAGAAGGGTAGGGTTTTACCGTTGACCTCTCAAACACCGTTCCTTCGTTTCTCTTTGTCGTATAGTCATTTAGTATTTTGTAGGCCAAGTTACATTTGGGTCCTTGTGGTTTTACTGTTTTTTAAACTAGAGCGTTATATTTTAAATTTGTTTTAATTGAGTCATTATGCTTTTATTTTAATAACAATTGGGTCTCACACATGCATCTCCCTCAATTTTGACAAAATTAAAAAGCATGATAATGTTTAAAAGTTATTAACAAAAGTCTCCCCAAAAAAAAAAAAAAGAGACAAAATCTTGAAGGAAATGCATAAATGAACTCAATTGAAATGAAAATGAAAGTAAAATGGCCAAATTACAAAAATTTAAAGTACAATGGTGAAAATTGTAATTTAGTATATTTTATAAGATATAGGAATATGAAAACAATTTCATAAAATTTTATACATTTATTGGTGATTTTGAATTTTTGAATAAAAAAGATTTATGTGTAAAAATATAACTTAAATAATTATATTTAGTAAAAAACAAATTTCTTATTTCAATTAAGATTTTGTTTTTGGTGAACAATAAAGAATTAATATATACTTATGTTTTTTTTATGAGTAATTAATATAATAAATTATTAGTTTATTACTATAGTTATTGATTTGTTATTTCATTTAAGAGGTTAACGGTCCAAATCTTCAAATCTGTAATAATTTTATAATATACTAAAAATGAATCGCCAAAGGAATGAGATTTAATAGAAAAAGGCATGTGAGTCATGTGACCCCATCATATTGTAGACATAATTGTTTCTTGGAAGTGGTGGATTGAACCCAAAGCAACATAATTTGATCATGGAGGTTGAACATTGTTAGGAGGCTGTCAACTCCATTTCCCATGCCACCAGCAGTCAATACTAACCAGAAGATTCAATTTCAAACACAAGAAGCAGAGTTCACTCGTAGTCTCATGTTGATGGTGAAAACAGTGTTCCATGGTGTCAAATAGGAAATGAGACTCTAATCATAGAACTATAATGAAATATACAATTAACCAATATTTATTAAATTTGAAAATGAGTTAGAAAAAATTGTTCGATCCTCTTATTTTGATTTCTCGAACTGAGAGATCCATACATCAGGATCCTAATGCATATAGATATAAATGGTCCAATGAGAGCAAGATTTTCCAAGAACATTTGGAACATTTCATTTCTAAGCAGAATAAACGTTTTCATTTTGAAGTGGTGTTCAATCATTGGAGGAACAATACCTAAATCTGATGAGGCTCCATAATTTTTTCAATTGGTCATTTGAGAACTATGATCTTTGGCTCTGAAACTTAATCATTTCTTTGTATCTAAGAAGAACTTCCAGATTAATAGGAATGAAGTTTAATTGGAAAATTATGTACCGTGCATATCAACATGACATAGGTAGCTCCTAAAAAGTCGCATAGAAGGAAATTCATAAATCGAATATGAAAGAAAATAGAAGAAAAAAAATTGAAAGAGGTCAGATTCTATTTAGCTGAAAACGGGAATTGAACTTTATAAGATCTAATTTCCTATTATATCTCAGTAGCTCAGTGTAGAGCGATCGGCTGTTAACTGCCTATTCGAAAGTTTGAATCCTACTTAAGGAGATTTAGGAGTCCATTGATGATAAGGGGCTAGGAAAAGCTTGAACCCAATTTCAGATTTCGTTATTTATATATTTATTATTAATGGGAGTTCTAGGTAATAGTTTATATGGTTCCAATGAGCCAACATTAAAAAAATATCTGAATTATTAATGGGAGTTCTAGATATTGGTTTATATAATTCCAATGAGCCAACATTAAAAAAAGGTCTGAATCGTTGACATCCACACAAGATAAACCAGACTTATATAATGTAGAGAATTGAATAACAAGGATAGCTGGAATAGCTCAGTTGGTTAGAGCGTGTGGCTGTTAACCACAAGGTCGGAGGTTCAAGCCCTCCTTCTAGCGATTTGATTTTTATTTAAATTCCTTTTTTTTTTATAAAAAAAATAAAAGTTAACCTAAAATAAGTTAACCTTTTTGAACGTGGGCGGCAGGATTCGAACCTGCGCGGGCAAAGCCCACATGATTTCTAGTCATGCCCGATAACCACTCCGGCACGCCCACTGCTCTGTCCATCTGACTGGGCTGTTTTTTAGTACTCAAAATAAGAATTTTTCAAAATGAATAAAGAACTTTAAAATAAAAAATATATATATAATTTTTGTTTAATTTGTAATGAGTTTTAAAATGTAATTTATATGAAAAAAATTCTCTTGTTTATCTTAATTTTTTTATTATTATGGAAATCAATTTAATTTTATTATTTGAAACTTGTGAATAATTTATTTTAGTTTAAGCATTAATTTTTTCCGTACTATCATCACTACAAAGAGAAGATGTGAGATTAATTACTGACTCGATGAATATAGGATACTTTTAAGAGAATAAACTTGAAACTAATTGAGAGAGAAGGCGTTTGAGAGAAATTGTGGTAGCTCTTTATCAAAGTTAAAAGAATGCTTGAAAAATAATGAGGGTAAAACTATTGTTTAAGAAATGATCTATTAATAGCTCATTTTAAATGAATTATATAAAATAAAATACAACCTAATTATTTGATATGAAATTGAAAACTAAAAAAAAAAAAAATTTTTAATTAAATTTAATACTAATTTATTCACTCAAAGTCGAAAAATATAAAATTCATTTTTTTACAAACACACTGTTATGAAAAGGATTTTCTTGATCATTATTACTATTTTTTGTTGTTGTTATTTTACAACTCTTTTAGATCAAATGTCATAATTGTTTATTTTGTTACATATAAATTTCCCTTCTTTTTAACTGTAAAAGAAAATAGAAACATTAAAGTTACAAATTAATAATTTGGAGAATAAAATATAAATGATTTCACGAGCAATTAGAGGCACCACATGTGCTTCCGCAAAATAGGACTTGGAATATATAAATATAGTTTACCCGAGCATGACTAAGTACCTGAGATTGAGGCTAAGTATATATTCTGGTCCATAGTCCATATATACTCACGTCAATGCATCAACTCACATGACTAGCATGTTATATATGTTATTGTTCAATATATTATGATAAATTACTCACATATATATAAATATATATAGTAAAACATAAATAAAAATATAAAAGTTGATATTCAATCACTCACATGCACATATACTTTTTTTAATATGATACAATGACTATCATATCCTATATACCAAAAACAAAAAAGAGAATATAAATTATATACAATGGAGGGAACTTTTCCTTACCTTACCAATACTATAAGCTTAAACCTTATTTTTATCATATGGGTGTCAAGACGTTAAACTAACTGGTAGGCCATATAAACATACTCTTAAGTTTGCATATAAGTATATAAACTGGTTATTTTATCTTCATTTTACATAAACTTGTTACAAGTTTCTTCTCTATTGTCTACTTTATTTATTAATTTTAATTTGCTTTATCTTAGTAATTATATATGACTAGAGTTGGCATGCACAACTGTAATGTCTCAGGGTTACCAATAATTGAATCCAACCTGATTACTGTTCTTGATGCATTGTACCGACAAAGGTTTTGGCTTTTAGCTTTCCCACACGACAACAAATTTGAATGTATAAAAATTAATAAAAGAAAATGACCAAAACAAAACAATCTAAAACTAGTTATTTGTCCGATCTTATATGTGAATGGTTGATTGTTGAAGTGAGATGCACGAGCCTATTATTCATCGATGCATGTGGTTGATATAAATACTTTATCTATAATAAAATAATATATAAATATTATTTTATCTATTTATAGTTTACATAATTTTTTTTATTTTATCAACATGTGACTTTTAAACTATTAATCTACCATAGCTATGATCAAAGCAATTATCAATTAATACATTCTCATATTTAACAAAAAATATATCATATGTTAGAAATATGCTCAATATATATTTGAGGCTTATTAAAAATAAATTATCTCCTAATAAGTTTTATTTGTTCATCTTGCAATTTCTGCTTATCAAAAAGCATTGGTCGTTATTCAAAAATTTACACTGGTAATAATTTGTGAGTAATAATCATATTGTGTTTTAGTTTACTAATTGAAACTTTTGAACTGATATCCCTGGGTTTGAAAACTTATAGGCATGATAGCTGGCATGAGAGGGTAAAATCACTTGTGGATGACTTTGTTAGATTTCCAATGGGTGCTTACTATATTTCTGCATTCTTGATAGTACTGATACGGCTCTAGAAATTAAGTGAAGAAATCTGTCTCTACCTTTCCTATATTTTCTTTGCTTTGTTTTGATTTTGTGATATGCTACTTCTTGAACCAGAGATGATTGTTGAGAAGCAAAAAGAATGAGATAAAAAGGCATGAAGCTTGATGTGTTTATGGGGCATTGCTTCTAACCGCTTTACTCTAAATCATCTTCTAATTTCACATAAATGACCAATTTCCATTTTATTTGGGGATAATTTGAAATTAAAAAGTTTAAATATTGAGCACATGCGTAGGATATGAAATTTTCCATTAGAAATGGATAGAAAATGAAAAAAGGTGGGTTATAATTGATAATTGTCTAAAAACTACACATTAATAAAGTGAAAAACCTGCATACCATACTTTATAACTTTTAAGATTAAATAACACTTGAATTATTAATTTGTGTATAAGATATCATGACATTCACCTATATGGCGGCACATCATGTAATATCACCCGACACTAATCACCGACAACCTTCTCCACCTGTTACCAGCCGTCACCCTCTAACAATCTTGTACACCCACCATCGACTACCATAGATCCACTGTCACCATCAACTAGTCAAAACGAAGATGATCATCTCCAATATCTATCAAAGATAACGACCATCATGATACTCACTAAATACGACAACCATCGTCAGGACCTAGATCCACTTAAGATGATAATCACCACTGTAGCGACCTACCAGATACTTCGACAAACACCAATGAGACTCACCGTAGAAGACAACCACCACCATTGTGACCCACAAGAGACGACGTTAAACACTGTCAAGATGACAACCAAGTGTTTGAAGCAAAATTCTTATTATAATTTTTTATATGATCCAAACTTTATAAATTACAATTCTAACCAATTTCAATTTCAATTTCATTTCCATGCATCCATACACTCCTTTGTAATTTATACAAACATTGACAAATTGAATATAGAGAGCCGAATTTGTTCTCACTCCCCTAGTAAGAATAACTCAATCTAAGTAAGATAAAAGTACGAGCTTTAAATTACTATGTAACAGTACAAAATGAATTCAATAAAAATAAGATTAAATGCCTTTTCTTTTCTTCTTCTAATGTTTAATTTGACAAAAAAAAAGTATTCAACCATAATTTCAATAATATAGCCTCTCAATTTCTTTTCCATTTTTGGCTGTGAAAATGTAGGGCACCATGTAATTATATAAGTTACTAAGACATATAATTTAAGTAATATGTTGGGATTTTAACCTAAATCCTATTTTGATAATTTTCTAATTAGTTTATTTTTGCCTACTAAGAATAAACTAATTAGATGATTATTAGAGTTTTCTAATTAAATTTACATTCGTGGGTAAGTAAGTCTAATTAGATTGTGATTGAGAAAGTCTAATTGAATTTACATTCGTTGGTTGATCTATATAGTATAAATATGTAGCCTTGTGAGAATTGTAGGTATGAGTAAGAGATGTATCTAATATTTGTGAGACCCTGAAAGATAGGTGTAAGAGATATTGGTAAACATATGAGAAAAGTGGTGAGAACAATATATGTAGAATCTAGGCAAGAGATCAAACAACGTTATATCTTGTGTATTTAATATGTTTATTTCTCTTTTCTTCTACTTATATTTTGTGTGAATGCACTTTGTTATTTTTATAATATCTTTACGATTGATGAGAATTTTGTAAAATTTCCAACAATGATTCTAATGTCGAGACAAGTGGTATCAAAACTAAATTCCATTGGGACATGAAAGGACCTAAAAGAATTTTGGTGATGATGGAGCTATTGTAAAGATACAAAAATGAGTAAGAAAAACAAAAGTTGTGATGATTGAGGTTGTGTAGAAGGAAGAGAACGAATAAAAAAAAAACTGGGTTTTGCATGATGTGTAGAAGATAGAAATTGAAGTTTTGTAGTTTTGTGAAATATGGAGTTTCGTGGAATATGAAGTTTTGTAGTTTTGAGTCTAATCATCACACAAGAGATTAGTGTGGGTGGCACATCTAGGACTGTTAATGAGCCGAGCTTCACCTCGTCTCATTTTAAGCAAGCTCGAGCTCAGCTTGAGCTAGTTTCAGGCTCTCGAGCTTAAACTCTTTAAAAGCTCGTGATCAAATATTCAAGCTCAAGCTCGGCTAGTTAAGGGCTCTTGAAGATTTTTTGAAAATTTTAAAAAAAAATTGTTAGTAAGGAGAGTTGAACCCAAGACTACTTAGTAAGTGTTTATGCAAATTATCACTAAACCAAGTAACAATTTATGTTAGTTTTATGTATATAAATAAATTTATTATAAATGTATATATAATTAATAAAAAAAATTATTACATAATATTAAACGAGTCATCTCACGAGCTGAGCTTTAGAAAGATTGAGCTCGACACGTTTTACTAAACAAGCTCAAAATAAAGCTGAAGATCGGCTCGTTTAAAAAATGAGCCAGCTTGATCTGAGCCCTTAACGAGTAGCTCACAAGCTGTTCACTAGCTAATTCAACTCATTGCAACCTCAAGGCACACCTAGTTGAAGTTTTCTAGGTGGAATTTCATACTAGTGTATATGTAGAATTTTGTGAATAGCTATAAGTTGAGAAAGTGAGTCTCCTTATATGCTAATAATATTTATTCTTAAGAGGATGTTGTAGTAAAGATTATGCTTACCCAACGATGAATGAAGATTGTTGATGAGGTGGAGTTATAATTTTTGTTGCACAAACCTAATCTAATGATGTGATGACGTGGAAAGAGCTCATCAATAGTGACATGTGAGGTGGACTTGAGAAGATGTCTATGTACATATGCATTATTGTTGTTGCGGGATATCATGGTGTTGTTCACTATTAGCAGGTAGAAACTCTTGATGGAGTGATGACTCTCAATGAGTGAAGCTCGTGAAGTTTTGATAGCTTCGTTGTTGATGGTAGATGATGCATTGTACGGGTGTTGAAGACGAAAGAATATTGAAGATTGTTTTGAAGAATTTGAGTCAAAGTGTAGATTGTTGGGATTTTGATCAAATTTTGTTTTGGTAGTTTCGTAATAAGTTTATTCTTGTGCACCAAAAATAAACTAATTAGATGATTATTAGAGTTTTCTAATTAAATTTACCTTAATGGGTAAGACTAATTAGATTGTGATTGAGATTGATTGGTGGACAAGTCCTATGTAGTATAAATATGTTGGTTTGTTAAAGGTTTGGGTACGAACAAGGAAAAGATCTAATATTTACGAAATCCCCTAAGGCCAAGGGTGCAAGAGAGATTGGTAAAAATATAATAGAGTGTTGAGAACACCATGTGTAGAGTATTACTCTTTTTATGTAATATTCTTGGTATATTAGTAAATTTTTTCTCATCCGTAAATGTAGACAAGAGATCAATATGTTATATCTTGTGTATTTAATTTTTATTTCTCTTCACTTCCACTTATATTTTGCATGAATGTTCTTTATTAGTTTTACAACATTTCATTTAAAATTGAAGAAGAATTTTGTAAAATTCTCAACAAAGTGTCCCTCTACATGAGTATGCAACTAGTTGAATTGGCATGAGTTTCGATTAAAAGATTTTTGCTCAAGCAATTGATTGACCCAATTTAATTAAAACCCTATTTTGATCGAATTATCATGTTATAACCGATTTCAATCGGGTCCCATGTTCTCGGGTTATTGGATATTTTGAACATCTCTACGCCATTATATATATGTGCAATTTATTTGATTAAACAGTTACCTAAGACCTAAACCAAAACCCTTTCTCCAAGACGTTCCAGTAAACCTAAAATTAAACACAACCTTCTAAAAGTGGGGCCTAAAAAACCTAATTGCATTTACTGATTCAATGGTGATTTTGGGAGTGTGAAGTGTGGGATGAGCCATGTGTATTAATTATCAATCTCAAAATCAAAATGTGTTTTGAAATGAATATTTACTTAGAAAAAGAAAAATGTCTCAAAATGAAAAATTATAATAATGCATACGAAAAGTTCATAATAAATGTAGGTTCCACTTAGGTACCGGCACTTGCCACACTTGGAAGGCCTACAAGTTCATAATTATCCTATTATCTCCCCATTTTTTTTTTTTTCTGACCAAATTTAAGTTACCAATCATAGCTAGATTATCTTATTGGGTCATTAAAAAAAAAGGCACACCTTTTTGGGTCCCAAAGCTTTATACTATAATTTTTTTTTTGCGTGTTTGACTGTTTAAATCATATCAATATTAAATAATTTTTTTGTCTAATTAAAAATAAATAATAGCTTAAAATGTCTTTTTATAAAATTATATATATACACATATCTTTTGAAATTAATTTTTTTTATTGATTTTAAGTAAATTTTGTTTAGTTGATTAAAGAATTATCCATTCTTTAGCTATAGTTTAAAATTTTATGACTTAATCTGACTTTCATTAAGATAAGAGGTTTATAAAAAATAAGAATAAAAAAAATTTCGTAACACCAATGTTAAAAGTGAATTCATTAAACCCCTCTTTTGTAATATATTATAATTCTATTAATAAAACTAGTATAAGTGAGACAAATGAAAGTAAGTAAATTTATTTCTTGTATACGGTTCTATTTTGTTTCATTTCCTTTTTTTTATTAAAAAAATTGTAATTTCTTTCTGGTTCTCATATATATATATATATATTTTTTTCAATAAGTTTGGCAAGTAAATTATTGTAGTATTGTGTCAAAAATTTGACATCGAAATATGCCCGCCCTCAACGGGGAGAAACAAATTAAAAAAAATAAAATTGATTTTATAGTATAAACTCATAAATCAAACAAACCTAACAAAAGTGAAGTAGTAATCTCCTTTCAAAAGTGTGCTCATGACAAACTAGCTCAACTAGGCTGTCAGGAGTAGTTGTTGGGGGTTAGAGGAGGTTGGATGGTCACCAAACTGCAAATCCATTTTATAGTTGATTTGGGTATAATTAATATTTTTGTCCTTTCCAAAACCCACACAAACTTTCTATTTCAATCTTTCTTTTCCATTTTATTCTTCGGACAGAGTTTATCCAAACTAATAATTCCACAATAAAAGTTTTCCATCTGCAAAATCTGAGCTTCAATTTTCTTTCAAAATTCTCTCTCCTTGTCTTTCTCTTGGTTCTTTACTCACTTTGCAACAATCAAATTATGCCCTAAACGTACCCTTGTGGATTCTAATTGTCTTCTTCAGCTTTAAAAACAAGAATCCCATTTTGTTCAACATCAATCAGGCTCTTCCTCTTTGTTAAAACTTTAGCATCAACTAGAAAACCAAAAGCAAACCCCATAATCCATTTGATCAAACGTTTTCATTTTCACCTTCTCCCACTCTAATGTCACATTACTTTAATCCAATTTCAATAATTTATATTTTATACAAAGCCCATACCCACCCCCCAACTCTCTCGGTCTCTCTTCTGTTGAGAAATTCTCTCCCACCCTACAAGCAAAGCAGCTTCCACTTTTCTTCTCTTTTCTAGTTCTCCGTTCACTTTTCTTTTTCTCTCTCCCCTTCTGGTTTCTGGGTTTCTGTGCTCTCTAAGAGACCGGTCATAATGGGATTCTTCCAAGGCACTTGCACTAACTTTGGAGAGCCACCCAATGCTCCATACTCTTCCTCTATTTTTGCAGATCAGTACTGTAACTATAAGGAGCTTAATTTCAAAACCATTGTACAAAAGATGATTTGGGAGATGGGGTTGGCCTGTGTTCTCCCATCGTCCCGCAGGCGGAATTCCGGCAAAAGTCAAGGCATTGGAGAAAACAACGAAAACAACCACAAAAACACAAACTTTGAGCACAACAAGTCATGGCTGCTTGCAGAATCTGGTGGGTGTGGGGCAGAGTTATCAAATGCTGAGCCACAATCAGTTCACTCGTCTTTCAGGTTCAGCTTCTGTTCTCAGGTTGAGCTTGAGTCTTTCAATATGAGCTCTTCCAGTGCTGCAACTGTTCTGATGGTGAATTTGGACAATGGGTCGAGTGAATCTCGTTCCCAGGAACTAAAATGGCGAAGAATTGAGTCGTTGGAGAAAAGCATATCCCTAGTGGCCAATACTTTAATCAGATTCAACTACGGTGAAATTCTTTCTGCTACTCGCAATTTCTCCAAAGGTAATTCCTTTTGTGGTTTATTTCGTTTGAATTGAATTTGACGTCTTGTATGAGATTGTAATTGAGTCTTTTGTTATGGGTAGGCAGAGTTTTGGGAAGAGGAGCATTGAGTTGTGTTTTTAGGGGGAGAGTTGGGCTCTTGAGGACTGCAGTGGCGATTAAGCGACTGGACAAGGAAGACAAGGAATGTGCAAAGGCGTTTTGTAGAGAATTGATGATTGCTAGTTCTCTTCAACACCCAAATGTTGTTCCCCTTGTGGGTTTTTGTATTGATCCAGAAGAGGGCTTATTTTTGGTATACAAGTATGTCTCAGGTGGAAGCTTAGAGCGTCATTTGCATGGTAATTATAGACTTTTTATTCTTAATTTATTTGAAATTTTATTTAAGATTGATGAATTTTAGTAACTTAAACATGTTTTTATAGGGAAGAAGAAAGGTATAAAGGGTAATTCCTCACTTCCATGGTCTGTGAGGTATAAGGTTGCCGTGGGAATTGCAGAGGCTATAGCATATCTGCATAATGGAACTGAAAGATGTGTTGTACACAGAGACATTAAACCCTCAAACATTCTCCTTTCTTCTAGAAAAACACCAAAGGTGAGAGCATGTATTGTGGATTATTTCTTGGGTTAATTCTATAGAAAATGGCACGTGCTCAACTTCCACTATGCCTATACAAGAAATTCTGATGTTTTGTTGTATACTTGTATTTCTCTATGCAGTTGTGTGATTTTGGATTAGCTTCGTGGACTTCTGCTCCTTCAGTCCCTTTCCTTTGCAAGACTGTCAAAGGAACATTTGGGTAGAAATTTGAATTCTTTGTTAATTTTGTTCTGTCATCACCCCATTTGATGCTTTTATAATAAGTCACTGAAAGTTGAAATTCTTATGCACAGTTATTTGGCTCCTGAGTATTTCCAGCATGGGAAAGTATCAGATAAAACAGATGTTTATGCTTTTGGGGTGGTCCTATTGGAACTTGTGACTGGCAGGAAGCCAATTGAAGCAAAAAGGCCACATGGAGAGGAGAACTTGATCTTATGGGTAGGTTAATGCATCAATTCTTGTACCTTAGCTTTAAATTGCTTCAGTTTTGATGGTTAATTAATGATTACCCATTAGCTTCTCTTATCTACTAATAAAGAAAGGAATCATCCTAATAGTTGAGAACAGCCAAAATGCTCTTAGCATAAACTATTCCAATCAGATATAACTTTAACTTTCATGAAAGCAATGTTGTTAATGCCACGTCAAGTTGTAGCTTCAAGATCATAAAACAATATATTGATTCAGTAAGACAGATAATTATGTGGTACGCATAATTGGTATTTACTATTTAGTGACATTAGTAAAGGGGGAAAAAGAAAACCAAAGATTGATGACTTCTATTAAGTAATAAGAATTCCATTGTGTATGCTGTGCAATACATACATGAGTCAGATGGAACTCTGCAGCTTTTCTGGTGAAGAGCACCAAAGAATTTCCTCTGTAATATTTGGTCATCTTCAACAGAAAATTTAAATGCAGACTCAGAAGATAGCAAAATGCAAGATCAGATTGAGACTAGCTTATATATTTGTGTGTATTTTGTACTTATTACAAACATATATTAGGATGCAAAACGAACCAATCGTTATTAAATGGACACTAGAGGAACAATGGTACAAAACTATTCAAATGTCAAAGTATTTATCAATTATACTGACAAATTTTTGTTTGCAGGCTAAACCCTTATTGCAGAAAGGGAAAGGAGCCATTGAAGAGTTGGTTGATCCATGTACCAAATGCACTGTTAGATGCTCAAATCAAATAGCTAGAATGATTGAAGCAGCAGCTGCCTGCATGACCAATGAAGAATCTCGAAGGCCAAGCATATATGAGATTATTGCAATACTGAAAGGAGAACAAGAACCTATTGTTTCCAAGAGGAAGAAGTCTGGTATTCTTGGGAATGGTTGCGTCATTGATTGTTACCCTCAATTACAGCAAACTAAAAGTCAGATCAAGAGTCACTTAGCTTTGGCTATGCTGGGAGTTTCAGAGTTTGAGGATGATGATGACCTTTATGGACGTTAGATTGCGACAGATTGAAGTTGTGTGCTTTTTTTCTTCCCTTTTTGTGATGCTGATCCAACAGAGTGATATCCATTAGAAATGAAGGAGTGTTGAAACTGTATATAGGAATAGGAGCTTAAAGCAGGATTTTTGTGTGCATATACAACTTCCATTTACCTTTCCCTTTTCTCAAGAGGCTAAAGTGTAATAGATTTCCAACTGATGGCTTACAGTTACCTTACAATTCAAGTGGAAGGACTTCCATTTTTTCATCTTGTCTTCCATAAATTTGGGTACTCAGAACAAATAAATATTTTTGCTCAATGTACTTCAGGTGTAAATGGACACAGCATTCATTCCATTGAAAAGTTTCTGAGATTTTGGGATACATTGTCAAAGAACATAAAAGGGCTCACCCGGTGCACAAAGTGCTCCCCGGCTATTGCGGGGGTAGGGAGAGGGTGGGCGCACGTGAACGCAGCCTTTCCCTTACATTTCTGTAAAGAGGCTGTTTCCACATTGTCAAAGAACATGATACCCCAAAATTAGTTCATCTCAAATTTAACCATCAACACTATTATATCATGAGAACTTACAAATAGGGCAAGTTCAAGATTAGGGAACTTCCATTTGCTCATGTAAGAAAATCACGCACAAAAACACAATGTTTTCTTTTGTATAGAATTTAAACAAGGGTAGCTTTAAAGAGTTCAGAATATCTTTGCAACATCCTTCATCAAACCACGGTTGGCACGGGCAAATTCAGTGAATTCATCGAATGAAATGAAACCATCACCATCAGTATCAATCTCAGCCATCATGCGTTTCACTTCTTCGCCTGTAACTGACCCGAGTGTCTTCAGTGCTTCCCCAAGTTCTGCTGCAGAGATCTTGCCATCGCCATTAGCATCAAAGCGCTTGAAAATGCGCTCCCTCTCGGCCTTGTCCTGTGCTTCATCAGCCATTGTAGATTGTCTTGGATAACAAGTTTTAAGCTGGTAGTCTTTTTAATTTGCTATGGAATTGATTGTGAAGCAAAGAGGTTGGTTATAAAAGAGTTGCTTGTACTAGAAAGGTAAGGTCATCCTTTAACATAGGCTACGGGTTCTAGCATTAGGCTCGGTCGTCCTAACGTACGTCACAACTGTTTTTTAGGGACTATGGTTGAGAAATTTATCCTACTTTTGTTCAAGAAAATGGTTGGAGCCTGGAGGGATACACCGGTCTCTCTACTCTATAGGTAAGACGTGTATCACTCAAATGATTGGGTCAATTTGAATCTGGGATTGGGAATCCTATGACTTACTTAGCTGTGATCCTTCTTTTTTTTTTTTTTTTTTTTCCAAATATCACTTCACAGTATTAAATTTACATTTTACCAACTTGTAGTTTTTGAAATATTACTTTACCCACTTGAGGTTGTCATCATTAGTGACTATATATATATCCAATACTAATAAGAGTGGATAGACAAATATAGTATCCTATTATTCGTGGTGGGTAAAAAATAGATATATAGATAATAATGACGGAGGTAGAATAGAGTATCGATTTAACCAAACTCGCTTCAAATTAGTTCTATTGCCATTCCTATGAATGATTTCGTCCTTAATAAAAGCAAAGAAGGATGAATTTATATGAAAGAATCATTCTTCATAAGTAGAGATCCCAAAAAGAAATAGCATGTTAAAACCTGTTTTTATATGTGCATTACAAATAGGGATCGCAACGGGCTGGGTTTATTGTCGGGTCCAGCCTGATCAAACATTCTACCAGTACAATTCACATGTCACACCTATTTGCTTTGCTTATTCATCTCACATGGAGTAAGTCTAGGATGTTTCCGGTGATGGGATTTTGATTGAACTTGGATGTGAATATGAACATGAAATGAAGAAGAAGATGATAAACATTATATGAGGATTTTTTTGCTGGGGTGAATTATTGATGAAATGTAACAGTTGGTTGAGTTACTCTGGTGGGGTGAATTTTAATTGAACTTGAATTGAAATTATTCTGAATTTAATTAATTAAAACTTATTATTTTTTAATTGGACATGATTTTTAGTATTATTTTTTTAATTTTAATTTTATTCATAATTTATTGATTTTTTTGAAGAGAAAATAAAATTTAATTATTAGATAAGTAAAGGATAAAATTAGTATTAAATATATTATTATGGGTAAAAGGACTTATTTTAAAGAAAAAATTAAAAATCCCAATTAGTTTCTCATGTGAATTGGCGCATATACACACTGATGATGCATGTTGTATATATATATATATATATATAATATTATAAAATATCTTGTAACAATTAAATTTATGAGAATATCACTTTGGTTTTTTTCCCAATGCTGCCAGTCTCACATACCAATCAACAAGATGGGCCTATTTCCCAGGGCAAGATAGTTCCTGAAACACTCACCAATAAGCAAGATGGGCCTATTGCCCATGGCATGTATCACTGGGCTTTCCAAGGTTTATTTTCTGCTTTTGATAACCCAAAGCCACTCGCACCGATTACACGTACAAGTGTAATAAGAAAACCACAAAGTAACACACTGTTTATAGGAATATATATACTTTTCAACTTAAAATCTCAAAAGGAACCACATACACAATATGCCATAATGGTTTACACCATTCCCACCCGGAATTGCCTTAGGAATACAACTAGATTAAACCAACAAATGGCATTCATTCTCCGACCTTTTGCTCTTTCTAGCCTCTTAAGTTCAAATAAAACATAAGCAAGTCTTTATATAGGCCTTACAAGTGATCCCTTACTTGGCAGCAACATCCCTGATGCCTAGGCACTAAATATTGCCTAACAACCCACTTCACAAGTTGTTACCCAAGCATGCATGCAGATTTTTCTCAACCCATTTCAGCAACTAAGCCATGATTATAAGTGCAACCAGCCACTAAGTCAACTTCAGCCATCAAGCCACGTTTTTAGGAACCACTAGCCAAAATGCCACAGTTTTAGGAACCATAATATTGCAGACAAGCCATGATTCTCAATGAATGCCAGTGTTAAGCCTTCTCCTCTAAGGCTGCTTAATGCCAAGCTTGATGTCAATGCCTTCTAGTGGTCTACATAATATTGCAGCCACCAAACCATAGCTTCCCCACTATGTTTCAACCTTGTTTGCAGCAAATAACATTGCTCTTTACCGGATGGTCCAACATGGCACAAGGCTGAGCCATGCTAACAGCACCTTCACAAGTCAAGTATCTAACTAGAAGATAGTTCTTTTTTTTTTTTAGCTAACATGGCAAGATAGTCCATGAATGCCTAAAGTCATGCTTCCTTTTGCAGCACATGCAGAAAGGGGTTACGGGTTGCCACAGGGCTACTAGTTTAACATGTAAGCGACAATTATATATATTATTCTAAAAGGAAAAAAAATTATTAGGATTTCTTACTTTAAAATAAATGTATATTAATTTATTTAAATTAATTAAAAATATATAAAATTTCATTTTTCTTTTTTAATAACTTATCAAACCTACTCACATTACTTCAATATTTTTATTAATTTAAATTACATATAACATAAAATTCTTTTTTGTCAAAAAAAATAAATTATTAATAATTATATATTTTGCTCAAACTCACGTAAATTTTTTTTTTTAGCTTATGTATAAAAACATAAATAAATGTACATATTTTAAAATGAAAGTTTTACGTGTTGACTTATGCCAAGTCCGCATGACAAGACTTACCAGGTAGACCAGTACTTTGTTTTTATATAATAAGGTGCATTAATTTATTTCCAAGTCGTCGATTTGTTCCATTTTTTTACTTGGTAATAATTCCACTCGTATTTAGAACAGGGGTAGAATTTAAGATAATATATATGTTATATCATTACTAAAAGTTATTATTTTAAATAATTTAAACAAATTA
Source organism: Quillaja saponaria (assembly GCA_029379385.1). Taxonomy (NCBI): domain Eukaryota; kingdom Viridiplantae; phylum Streptophyta; class Magnoliopsida; order Fabales; family Quillajaceae; genus Quillaja; species Quillaja saponaria. The sequence continues at coordinate 14,434,342 of CM055610.1, read as the reverse complement.
TTATATATATATAGATAGATTGATATATCTATCAATTTATCTATCTATATTATATATAAAAGAGTTTTAGAAGTAAAAAATTTTGATTTTCTTTTATACTCTTATGAGTTTGTATTATTATATAGTTATGTTTAGTTGTTATTTTACTTCAAATATAATATATATATATTTTTTTTTTACTTTTTTCTTATTTTTTCTCTATTTTATATTAATAGAATTATAATTATTTTATGACTATTGATTTATTTTTTACTAATTCTTCTCAATATTAATAAATTTATAATTTTTCAATAACTATATATCACTAGTGTTATATTGAATTTCTCAATTTTTTAATTTAATCAGTTACAAATAATTATAATATTATAAAATAACTTTCTTATGAAATACTATGAATGAAAATAAATATTAAGAGTATAATTTCTATGATTATAATATTAATGTATTAATTTTTCCTCTATGCTATGAATTTTTTTATAAATAATTATATGTTGAAATTATTTCTTGATATTTATATTAATTATTGATAAACATATATGTATATATCATAAATATAATTTACGAGCGTAGCGTGTGCCATGGAAGCTAGTATATATAAAAGCCTTAAAGGAAAAAAATTTTGATTTTCTATTTTACCATATAAAAGTGGCTTAATGTAGAATCTTTTGATTTCCTTAAATACCCTTATGAATTTTTAATACGATTGCCTTTAGTTGTTATTTGGTTACAAATAAACTATTATTTATTTTTACTTTTTTTTTTCTTCGTTTAATATCAATTGTAATTGCTTTAGAGCTATTGATTTCTTTTTTATTAATTCTTTTCAAGCCCAAAATCTTTTGTTTTTCTTGAATATCCTTATGAATTTTTATTATTACATAGTTAACTTTAGTTTGTTTGGCTACACAATTAAATTTTTATTTATGTTTACTTTTTTTCTTTCTAATTTTTCTCCATTTTAATATAAATAGGATTGTGATTGCTTTAAAACTTTTGATTTCTTTTTTACTAATTCTTTTGAATCTTAATAAATCAATAATTTTTTTCAATAATTATATGTCAATAGTAATTAAAATTTAATTTTTTTTTTTTTGCCTAATAAGTTCTTAATAATCATAGTTCTTCTCAAATTTATGAATTAATTTAAAAAAAAATAATAATAATAGTATAATTTTTATGATTATAATATTTTTATTTTAGATTTTAATTCAAAAATTAATTTTTATATTTTTTCAATAATTATATGTCAATAGTAATTAACATTGAATTTTTCTAATTTTTTGTTTAATATGTTCTTAATAGTTATAATATTTTTTTTAGCTCTTCTCAAATTATGAATGAACTTTAAAAAAAAAATTATTAATTAATCTTTTAAGAACATAATTTTTATTATTATAATATTATTGTTTTAACTTTTAATTCTTTTTCTAGCATAAGAATTAAATAATTAAATATAAACTTATGTATTTAATTTATTTATTTTTGTTAAATTTATCTATTTCTTTATGAATATGAAATTGGTTTAGTGGAAGAAATTTTATTTTCTTAGATACTCTTACGATTTTTTACTATTACATAAATATTTTTAGTTTTTATTTTGCTTCAAATAAACTATTTATTTATTTTTTACTTCTTTCCTAATTCTTCTCCATTTTAATATTAATAGGATTATAATTGTTTTGTTACTGTTGATTTTTTTTGTTCTAATTCTTTTCAATATTAATAAATTTATAATTTGCAAGTAACTATATATCAATAATAATTAAGATCAAATTTCTCAATTTTTATTATTTAGTAAGTTACAAATAAATATAATATTAAGAGCATAATTTTTTATGGTTATATGCTACTATTTCATTTATTCTTCCATTTTAATTTTTTTAATTTAAATTATATACTTATATTATGAATTAAAATTTATATTAGATTTATCTATTTGTTATGTCATTAATATGAAATATTATTTTTTTATTAACTCTAATTTTTTACTATGTACATCTATAACATAATTCATACGCGTTGCATGTGCCACAAAAATATATATATAGTCCCATCACATGTGCATATGCACATGCTCAAGAGTTCTTTTTTTTTTTTTTAATAATGTAAAATATATTATAATTGATATGTGAAATAGAGAGAATGAGATAAGTTTTGAAAGATTTTTTTAAAAAAAGAAAATGATTAATTAAAGTTAATAATACATTTTTTTTTTGTTAATTTTTTCCCTTAATTAAAGGAGAAAGTGAGTAATTTCTAATACATGATGAAATTTGAATTTAAAAAAAAGTCAAAATTTAGGATGACACTATTGTCTCTCTTAGTATGTTATTTGAATTAAAAACTATATTAAGAAGTTAGATGATATTATAAGAGTGTTCTAACTTTTAGTATAGTATAGTATAGTATATATATATATATATATATATATATATATATATGTATTTATACTAATTTAAAAATCTGAAAATTCTTATATTATCTTACTTGAAAAAAGTATAAATTAGCTAAAATAAAATATTAATTTATCTCTCCTAATAATTACCCATTACACCAACCGCTTACAAACCAATTACAACTATTTACCTTTTACTTTTTTAATAATTATCCACAGCATTCTCGCTCAACACTAATTTTTATTTTCTTTTCCTTTTTAAATATGACTACAAAACTTTATATGACAATTTCATATTTTCTAAAAAAGTCATTTAATATAAATACGACACTAGTATATATATATTTCTTAAAATGTATAATCTATATATGTTAATCTCATGACATTACTAAATTAACTCATAATTAAGAGTTTTTACTATCTCTCTCTTTCTTACTAATCTTTTCATTAATTTCGCTGACTATGGAATTAATATTAATTTATCATTGAAAATTCTTCCCTCCGATAAATTGCATTTAATTCATCATTGATTGGCTGTCCTCCCGTAAATTTATCCGTTGATTCCTCCAGAGTGGTCATCAAACCGCGTTGAGACGGAATTTAATTGAAGAGTATTGTAAGAGCGTAGAAAATTCGAGGAAAACTTGGTAATCATTACTTGATTAGTTGGACCGCCCGTAATTATATTTGGACCTTGTGCATTCTTGTTCCTCTGGATATCATAATAACAAAACAATTCATATGACGATCAAAATCAAAATGAATTACAATTACAATTACACTTGCGAAATGGGATTTTTTTTTTTTTCAGGCTAGCTTTGCCTTGTAATTGTAACAACACCGTGGACAATTTTTTTTGTGTGGGTATTTTTGAGTTGTTTTCTTGTTCAAGAAAAATTTGTAATTAATCATGATCAAGATTTCTATAGCTAAAGAGTTTATGTTTTGATGAAAATAGTAATTATATACTATCTGGGATGTCAAAATATCATAACTACTTTAAAGGGTCAATATGCACTAGAATTTAACAAATTTTATTAGTTCAAGATCTACAACTAACTATACATGCCCTTGGCCTTATACAAGAGGTATTCTTAGACATAGTTTGGTAATTCCATGACTTTTAAACAGCTGTTGTAACTTTTATGTTATCAAAAAGTCACAAAAACCCTATTTGGTAATTTTTTTATAAAAATTGTCGTGGGAAGGAAAATTAATGAATAAGTTGTTTGGTAAAACAAATTGTAAGTTACTGTGAATGTGTAAAATGACAAAAATATACATCATTAATATTTATTAACTTTTATTATTCGCAATGAAATATGAAAAATAATTGAGATGCTATTCGTATATTTTTTTTTCTTCACCTTTTTTTTATACATATATACTTCTTCTCAACATGATTACTAAAAAATAAAAAATAAAATAAATGTTTACTTATAACATTATATAATGGTTGGAATTTTTTTGATTTGGAGGGAAGATCAAAAAAATTTAGTGGGAAAAAAAATGTTGTTTTTGGAGGGATGGGAAAGTAGGAAATAAGAGAGAAGATCAAAATTTTTTTTTTTTTTGGAGAGAAATTAAATGGTTTATAAATTAATTAAGGATATCTTTAAATATTCTAAAATTAATAAGGTTATTATTGTACTTTTAATATTGAAAAGCTATAGTCAATTTTTAAAAACATCACTTAAGGTGCTTTTAAAAATACTATTGATTTTTAAAAACCAGTGGAAGAAACATGCCTTAAAAAAAATTCACCAAAAACTTTTTAGGTACTGTAACTTATAAAAAAATATAACACTCTCTCAAAAAGTATTATCAAACTCAATTTTAGCATTAAACAACTGGAAGTACTCTAACTCAAAATGTACAACATGACACCTGCAATCAACACATAAAACCAAAACAAGTCTCATTTCAAAGAAGTAAAGTCTAATTAATTGACAACCCATCTCAACAAATAAAGTTCAGAGTGAAGGCAACATTTCCGGCAACAAAAAATATCCATGGTGTTGTTGCAATTACAAGGCAAAAGCCCATAAAATTTTCACATTTCACAAGTGTCATTGTGATTCATATTTATTTTTAATTTGATCATGAATTGTTTTGTTATTACGATTTTTACATATTAGAATTTGTATGAAAAAAAGAACAAAAAAAAAAAAAATATATATATATATATAAAATAAACATGAAAGAAAACTGTAAAAATAAAATAAAATGTAAAGATCTAGAATAGAGGAGATAGGAGTATTAATAAAGAAAAATATTAAAGTAGAGACTTTTAATCCTTTAATTTAGTTTGACTGTAAAAAATTAGAAGGAAGCTATTAAAGTAGAGATTTTCAAGCGTTATATGGAAAAGACACGTTAATGACTAAGATTTGGTATTAAACTTAAAATTTGTACCGTGTTAACGTATTCTCTATGTATATATTTATGATATTAAAATAGATAATATATCCTTTACTTTTGTTGCATGATGCTTTTTTATTATTATTCTGTTTTATGAGTATTCTTAATTTTTTAGGTCTAATTTTATTCAAGATTCAAGATTATTCTTCTTCATAAGTGTTGAATGACACTATTAAATGTGAATCAAAATTAAAGTATATAATGAAACTCCATAAGTGACCAATCAAATTAATTCATAATAATATAAAAGTTTAAATATGATTTAAAATTATTAAATTAGCACAATTACCGTGTAACTTTTCACTCCTTGATTTTTTGTTATCCGCAATTACTAGCTGGCATGAGGATAACTCAAGTGTCAAGATAGAAAGCTAATAATATTAAACTTTAAAATTTTTAATTTGATAATCTTCAAGTTATACACTGTAGAAAGAAAAATAGGACACTGTATTTTTTTCAGCTTAGTATAATTTATAACATGAGAATAATGGTTTTTGTGTGGGTTGAACTTCATAACAACCATACTTTTGTGATGGGGTGATTTCCAAACACCAATTGAAGCTCAAGCTAGTGTTGTGTTGCTACTTGCGAGAATAACCATACAAACAAATAAAATAAAACTAAAAAAAAAAAGAAAAAAAAAAAAGAAGACGCGTTAACAGGTAAGAGTGCCAATCATAATTTGAGAAGCAGTTATAGACACCTCCTTACTTTACTCTTCCTTCTAAGCCTAGCAAGGCCAGTGGGGCCCACTGCTTTTCTTTAACCTTCTTTAAATAGTTTCTCCAACAATCCCGTGCACTCCATCACTTTCTAACTAAAAAAAGTCTCCAACTTCTATTGGTTATAAGCCACATGTACACAAGCCACCTACCAATTTTAAATGTAATCGACCTCTTCTGATCACCTCTCATCTTTAAAAATATTATTTTAATCGGCTTCCGTCTCCTCTAAAAAAATGGGTAAGTCGTACAAACGCGTACAAACCGCGTGATCGCACTCTATATAAATATCGCACTATTTTTCAACACAGGAAAAGAGTCCAGTCCCTTCCTCTTCCAAACTCTGCAAAATTTCTCTCTCTCTCTGCTCTCTGCTCTTTGAGGACTCCATGGACGAAGAGGTGAAGAAGATTTTCGACAAGTTTGATAAGAACGGGGACGGTAAAATCTCCACCTCCGAACTCAAGGAGATGTTCCGTACGCTAGGATCGGAGACGACATCTGATGAGTTGAAACGCATGATGTCGGAGCTCGATAAGAATGGAGATGGCTACATTGATCTGAAGGAGTTCTCTGAGTTTCATTATGGTGGATCGGATAGCAATGGAGGTAGCTCTGAGCAGTGTGTGAACAAGGAGCTACGAGATGCTTTTGATCTGTATGATCTGGATAAGAACGGACTGATCTCAGTGAATGAGTTGCACGCCGTGCTGAAGAAGTTAGGGGAGAAGTGTTCGTTGAGTGATTGCCGGAGGATGATCAGCTCTGTTGATGCCGACGGTGATGGTAACGTGAATTTCGAGGAGTTCAAGAAGATGATGACTCGATCGTAATTTCAAAAGGTAGGAATTCAATGCTTGGTTAGTGTTGTTAGTCTGAATTTGTAAATACATTAGGAAATCGTGTTTGTCGCTATCGTTTTAATTTGTTGGAGTTATAGGAGTAGATTTGGATTTCTTTTCATAAAATATGGTTGCTGGTTATGGTTTCTTTTTTTTCTCTTTTTTTCTTCTTGCTCTGGTTCACTGCTATTTTAAGGAGTAATCTAAAATCCAAATATTTAAAACGTAGAAATTAGTATAATTATTTGAATGTGGAAATTTTTGTATAAAACCAGATTTAAACTTTAACATCTATATTATTTATTTTTAAAATGGGAAAGAATCTGGTCAACGGTGTTATGGAAAAACGTGTGGATTTATGTGGAATTGATAGTTCAACATACGGCTTTGCTGAGCTCAACGCGGAATTGGGAGTTTCTTTGGTCAAAAAGTCAATAGCAGGGCTGTTTCATTAGTTGACAAAAGACAATAAAATACAAAACTAAACTAAATTCGGTCAAGCGATTAAGTTGCTGTCATCCTAACATTTACATTTACAGTTAATTAAAAATGGCTGTATCTATTTTCAATAGCTTTGTTGATAACATGTCATAAGTCAAATAACATTTTCATTTTGTTTAAAATTATTTGGTTTAGGGTGTTCAGGTACTAGATTGTTGGTTTAATGGTGGTTTAGTCTTGGATTGATTTGTTGAGTTAATTGATTGTTAGTAAAAATCATGACATATTACTATTGTATATAATTTATTCATATTTTTATTAATAAATAATAACATTTATTTAATTGAATAAATGATAAACAATATTATGTATAAGAGTAAATAATTAACTGATGTGGCCTCAATAATTTAATTAATAGAAATAAACATTTTGATAAGATTAATATTATATTTCTTGTAAGCTTAATTCTTAAATTCTTAAGCATATTCTCACTAAGTAGGATATAAGTGAATTTGGATATATTAGTGAAGACTTTAAGGGGCCATGCCCCTACCTCACCCAATTTTTTTTAAAAATAAAATTAAGTCTTAGCATTTTATTTTCTCTTATTGAATATCATGTTCATTCTAATAGTAAAAGCTGAATATCATTTTTATTTTTATATTATAAGAAAGATTAATGGGTTAAAACTTAAAATCCAATAGGCAATATGATTCTTATAAAAATCGCGTTACTTATAACTCAAGATGTATTTAAATGTTATTTATTTTTGTCTTTAAACTTTTCTAGTTTATAAATTTTTATTATGTGTTATACTCATTGAGTTTCTTATAATTTTTTTTTGTTATATTTGTAAGTTGAATGAATAAATGTCTTGCTCCGCCACTAATCATAATAACTTGTGTACGATACACTAAAACATATATAGGAGCTCATTAGAGAGTAAGTTCTTTGACTCGACTAAGTATACTTATATATGTAATTTCTCCACATGTCAATAAGTTGCTCTCATATAATAGTTGTGCAAATAATCATTTGACTTGAAATATCATAATTATCTTATATGTGAATTATTATATTTTGATGCTATATATTTTTTATTCTATTAAAAAATGGTAGTTGAGTATAAGACCAAATACTTATGAAGGTATGTGAAAGATCTATGAGAAAGAAAATAATATCTTATGCGGTCTATACAAAATATAAGTGAAAAGTTTATGATCATAATATGTTGGAAATTGGGAAAAGGAGTTTCTAATTTTCCAAAAGGCCCGTTTAGATTCTAGAATTGGAGTTGAAGTGAAAAATTACAATCTAATTCTAATTTTTTGATTATTGAAATTAGACTGTAATTATAACACTGTTGCTTGGAGAGCATAATGAATTACAAATTGAATTGTTTTCAAATTTTTATTTTTATTTTAGCACATTCAAGTAATATTTTCAGATTTGGGTATATATGAAATTCACCATCATCCTCAATTTTAGATTTGACTCAAGGATATTATTCGAATAAAATAGTTTTGATTATTCTATTATTTGTACTTGAATTTGAATTTAACTATTGAATTTGAATACCTAATCGAATCTAAAATGATATTTTAATTTTAATTTGACGAATATTCAAATATTGAAATCTGAATTCTAATATTTGAATTTCCATTGCCTAAAATAATTTTATTTGAAAATTTTCTTGTCTAAAAATATGAATAAAATAAAGCTAATTTTCAATCAGGGTATGAATATTAAAATTACATAACTATTATTATTAAATAAAAATAAAAATAAAAAACTACATGTGCTGAATACAACATAAATAAACAAAAAGGAAAAAAAAAAAAAAATAGTCCTAAGACACAAAACAACACCATACTAAGGATTATGAAGCAGGAAGAGTTCGATGCCTCTCATCTTGTAGAAAAGAATGACTCGGTGGGGAGGCCAGTAAGTACTAACTAGTAAGGCTAGGGTTAGTTAAATAAGTAAACTTTAAAAATTGTAAAAGTAATAATATTTTAAATTAAATAAATAAAAATGACTATATAAAATTAATAATGATATGTAATTAATTTTATAATTAACCAAATAGCTAATCGAATAATTTGATCGATTATTGAATCAAAAACTACATCACTTAAATTTGATTTAAATTTAATTCAAATTCTAAAAACTATTTGTATTTTATTTGAATTCAAATTCAAAACTATTTCAAATTCGAATAATTAAATCAAATTCAAATATCAAATAATTTGATTTGAATTCCAGCCCTAGACCATTTGAGAATGAACTCATTCACTATCATCCACAATTTTAGATCTCTAGTCAACGATTTACACAAAGATGAGTTGATTTATACTCAATCTCATAACCACAATCAACAATGTGTTAAGATGAGTTTGGTTATAGGTGAGCTTTGTTGCTTGAGGTTTGGCAGATGACCTTGGTTAGTCACCATGAGAATTAATTAATTATTACATAGATAATTAATTAATCTTAGCTAAGAATGAATTGAAAAGAGTTTTAATTTAAATAATTATGATGAGTTCTAAGTTAATTGGACCGAGTCCAATAATAAATATGAAAATATTACATGTTTACTATCATCGATAGTTTGAATCTAAGTGTCACACATATTAAAATAATATTTAATTAAGAATGGGTAGTGATATAATTATTTTAGTTTATCAGGCATTAGATTTAACTATGATTAAACTCTAATAATCTCACAATTCCTAATATATAAGGAGTGTCCAGGATGTGACTAGCATTTATAAACATAATGTTTAACACGTTAGACTTCTGGGATTGTATGTATAACACATAATGCTAAAATCATTTATGGTTAATTTAGATGCATGAATTGGAATTATAATTGAGAACTGGATTGTTGAATTATAATTATCTTGTTTGGCGTGCACTTTAGAATTGGAATTGTAAACTTTCAACTCAACTCTTAGAAATTGAAAAACAATCACAAAACATTATTTTTAAGTTTATATGTATATCCTAAAATTACAATTCTTATGCATGTTCTATTTTTAACAGCTAAGTAACTTATGATTATAACATGTTATGACATGTTATAACATTGGTCATCACCATCGACAACATCTGTTACCTACCGACAACTTCTTCTACCAGATATCAGCCACCACCACAGACCACAATCATTGTCGACCTGTCGATTACGATATTGACAACCGTTGGCACCGAATATGATGACAATCACCTTCAACCACCATCGAAACAATTAAAGACGACGTCAGCTATTGTTGGGATACGTCTGAACAACGACAATCATAATCAGGAACTCGCAAACGATGACAATTATCACCAAAGAAGACGAAAACCACCGTCAAAAGAGAGTTGCTACAAGTCGTAATATGAATGCTGCTGCTGTAACGTCCCCAGATCAATACCTGTTGTTCTTGGCATTGAAGACTACGATAATCAACGTTGCAAATTGTCAAAAAAGACAACCCTTGTAGGAAGCTGCCAAAAATGTTGACAATCTCCACCAAGTACTTGAAACATAATTCCTAATGTAATTTTTTATGTGATCCAAACTCGTGTATTGTAATTTTAATCAATTTCAATTCTACTAAACTTGAAAATGGATTTATAATTTCAATTCAACTGGATCCAAATGCAGCCTTAGCAATGATTTTAGACAAATATAAATTTTTGAATTGCAATATAGATGTGGTCACTTGTGCTAAGACATAAAAAATCTCTTGACATCCCTGCCCACATCTAAGTATGAAGATATTTGGTTGGATTAGTTCGTATGAATGCAAATAGAGATGGGATACTTTTGTCGTTGTTATCAGAGGTAAACTTAGGATATTTGTATAGCTCTGACTGATTTCATATTAATATTTTTATTTAAATTATAAATAATTTGAAATTTATACCTTTTCATAAAATGAGATCCAATAATAACATAAAAAATAAATACTTTATAACCTTAATTACCCATAAACATTGTGTTTCAAATATTAAAATAAGAATAATGTATAGTTTCATCACTCATTAACAGTTGAGAATTCAAATAATAAAATTAAACAAATAATATATGATATTTGTCACTAAAAGTAGAGATTCAAATAAAAAAAATAAATATACTAGCATTCATTTAACATCAAGTAAGGAGCAAATTTAAGAACATACTTGTGAGTTAATTGTTTAGAACTCAGTTTAATAAATGAGTACAATTCAAACCATCTATAATTGAGTTCAAGCTCGTGAACTCGATTTTTTGATAGGTTTTAATATAAATTTATTAATATTTTATACAATAAACAATATACATTTTTATTATTTATTGTTAAAATTTGATTAGAACTGATTTTTTAATAGATTTTAATAGAATTAATATTTTATCTAATCAATAATATACATGTTCTATTATTTCTTGCTAAAATTTGGTGCAGACCTAAATTTTTTGATAAATTCTAATATGTTATATAATAAATAATATACATGTTATTTTATTTATTGCTAAAGTTTAGGGGTATTCTTTTTAATATAACAAGTTATACAATTATACACAACAAGAAGCAAAAATTTAAGTTGCTTGGTCGTAGTTAAATAACATTTTTTTTAATTTTAATTTTTTTTTATTTGTGGAACTTGGGTTCGACAAACTTTGCCTTATAGTATTGTATGGTCTTTTATATTTTAGGTGGACTTTACAAAGAAAGAAAAACTCAAAATTTTCATAGAAATAAGTACACACTTTACAAAGGACTTGGACGAGTTTGGGCTGGCCTAAAGAGATGTAGACTAATTAAAAAAACAATAAAAATCTAACAGTGCATTTGGAACCTATTATTTTGAGGAATTAAAATAAAATTTATTTGAAATTATTATTTTATTCGATTAAGAATACCACATCAAATAGGTTAATTTAAATTTTGTGGAATTCATTTGAGACAAGTTATTTTTTTATCCTACCTTACTTGACCATTTTATTCTTAATATACACATATTTTTTACTTAGATAAAACTGATAAAGAGCTATCATCACTTCCTCTTACATATTTACCTAATCAACTTCAAATTTTTTCTTCACAACTTTTCTTTTGTTTATTAATGCAATAATTAATCTCTTGTTTTATATTTTTAGTTCATTAATGCTAGTTTTAATTAAAAAAAAATTAAGGTTGGTATGGAAAAGAAAAATACTTTAACTAAGAAATATTCTCATAAACAAAGGTATTTATGCTTGAATGGTGACACAAGAAAACTTTATATTCCCTGAGGAGGTTCTACCAGTTGGAAATGCCTATTTAACGGAGCTTTAGCATACACATAGACCATGGAACAAATAGTGTGGGTAGGCCTTACCACCACACAACTCGTATAGACACGAACCCCTCTCGTTATTGTAGGTGAGACTCTCACCGCATACGGCTAAAAGTAAAATTCAGAAAACAGAACCGATTGTATAGAAAATACTTCAAGAAGTTATGTAGGGCATCTCATATTGCTAAATAGAGCGCCTACTCTGCATAGAAAAGACATACAGGCATTCCAGTTCATTTAAATAGGTTTGATATTTATGGGATCATAAAAACCTACTTTTGAAAGATTCTTTCATTCTCTTCGGGATCAAACATTGATTGCAACTATTCGATAAATGGTTCACTGGGATAGCAACTCCCATCATATGAAATGGTTCAATGTCTAGTTACGAATCCTTGGAAAAAGAGGATGAATAGAAATATAGCTACTACACTATAACTAGACGCATAAAACCAACTAGACTTATGATCAGAATATTAGACTCAAAAGTTATGGAACTTGGGTGTGGGTATTGTCAAAATGGACCAAGAGATTGGTTTAAGCCATAAGAAGAATGCTTAGCTGGTAAATAACTTATTTCTTAGTCTTTGACACCCTCATTCACTATAGATGCCCCCAATTAGTGGGGATGACTTATGGTTGGGGTGAAAGACCAACCAAGATTGGATAAGGTTTCCTCTGGATAATTCAAATCAAATGGATATTCAACTCGAGCCTATATGACATGACTGATCAGTAGAAATACTCTAACACTCCACCTTGCATATATTCCATACATCACACTAGAACGAAGCACCTAACTACATAGTTTCACAGATCCAAGAACTATGAGATCGCCCTTTTTAATCTGGGCTGACAGTAGGATCACTCCATTTAAGCCTTTTTTTCCCTTCACTTCCCATGGTCAATTCCTTCTGGAAAAAAGAATTTTCTTTGTTTCCCCCTGACGATTCACTGCTCTAACGAGGCCTTCTATGTGCAGCAAATTTTGACACCTATGAGTGCACCTTTTTCTTCCTGCCGTTTTACTCTCACTTGTCCTTTAGGGAATTATAGAGTCAAGGTTCAAGAAACCATCAATATTTCACAATCAATGGTGTAGTACTAATTATAGTAGCGGTTCTTATATATCGTATTAACAATTGAAAGATGGTTGTAAAAAAACAACTCTCTATTTGACAAGACTTCTTCCTATATCTATTAATATCATTAAAACCATAAATAATATTCTTCATTTGTTTTAAATAAGGGAATTATATTTAATTCTATAGTGTAGTTTTTATTCTAAATAAGAGAATTTATTTTATACAAATTTTGTAATTTTTTATTTTAGCTTGAGTTATGGATCCATAATTGATTGTTGTGCTCTTGTGACTCAACAAAAAATGAAAGCTGAATCAAGAATATGAGGAGGAATTGAAAACCTCCGAGGTACACAATTCTATATCTTATTATTTATGTTAAACGTTTAAGAGTAAGAGTTTTCATATTATCACATGGTAACTTAGGCTTTAAAAGAATCAAAATTTTAATTTTTGCTTTGCGTGCATACAATTGCAATTTTTATACCGACTTCTAACATATATAGAACCTTAATTTAAGCAAATTAATTTTCAAGCTCAATTATTTTATAAATGCAATTAACATTTAACATGACATATAAGTAAGAATTGACATACCTTCAAACAAAACAACATAATATATTAACAAAATATTGATATCAAATTATTACGAAATTAAACTCGTTGATATAATAGGAAGGAATCGGGTATGTATTGATATGAACATTGAATAGTAATTAGTGGTTATGCATTATGGATTCCATGGGTTGGGTTGTAATTACCTTATCATGAGCTAGTGGACTTAAAAGACAGATGTTTGAGTTTACGAATATTTTAATATTTTTTAAATAAATATTAAATTATTGAATTAGTTCAAAAAAAATGTTATTTTTATTTTATAAGAAAGTTAGTTCGAAATAGTTCAGCTCAGATTAGCTTGATTTGCTCGGTCATGAATACCCTAATTCGATTTCACTGTATCATTATCACCAAGTTTGTCATAACTTTAATAATATTGTTTGATTCTTGTCATCAAATTTTATTAATTAATATATTATTTTAATAAGTATTTTTACAACTACTCATTAAACATATTCATAAAATAATGAAGTAATCTCTGTATGTATTGAAGAAATTATTTTAATTTAACCTTAACTCTAATAATAATAAAAAATAAAAAAACCTGAAGTCCGCATCTAACTAAATAATGATGAACATATATAAAAGCATCTTTACATATTTAGGGGGTGATGAAATCATGTTTTTGAGGTTTCAGTTTGTCCCAAAAATAGAAGAAAACAAAATTTCACAAGAAAGAAGCGGGAGTTCTGACTATTAATTTGAAATTCGTTGTATATGTCAAAATTTTAGTTGCAAAAATAATTAATTTAATAAAGTAAAATTCTCTACAAGCAGGCATACCCTATATAGTCTCCTATTATTTTCAATGTTTTGAAATTTGACCTAGGAGTTGACCCGTACAAGTGTCCAAGTCTCAAGTAACCGGGCAACCCAAATTTAAAAAATAGTTTTTTATTTTTTTTATTTTTAGTATAAATATATATTTTATGTACATATAATAATTTAATATCAAATAAGACATAAAATATAATAAATAAGAAAAATAAAAATATTCTATTATTAACATCTTTTATTTAATTTTTTTGTTTTATATCCTAGTTGGGTCTTAAACTTATACCTAAATCATCATGGTCATCCGGGTCAACCACTATTCCGAGTTTTTGGCCTAATTCGGTCCAAAATAGCATTTGGATCACGATTTGACAGGTTCGACCGATCGGACCGATCCGGTCTCAAAACATTGATTATTTCTTATCACATTGGTTAGTTATATCAGCAAACTAACAATAAAGAGAATACCAAGAAAAAAGATTGTTGGGTTAACAATATGAAAGCATCAGTTACATATTATTCTTACAAGAAGGAAATCCTACATCTATGATAATTTTCTAGGAAGCTACTTTATATAACCTGTACATGGATGATGGATATGGCTC
Organism: Quillaja saponaria; assembly: GCA_029379385.1. NCBI lineage: Eukaryota > Viridiplantae > Streptophyta > Magnoliopsida > Fabales > Quillajaceae > Quillaja > Quillaja saponaria. The sequence continues at coordinate 14,419,135 of CM055610.1, read as the reverse complement.
ATTACGTAATCCCACCCCTCAAACATTGAAATTTAGAGGAACAGAAAAAAGAACATGACCCTGAAACCCAATTCTTCACAGTTGAACTAGGCAATCTGAACGCACTTATGGCGCACCTTCAGGAACCAATTCTACCCTCTCTATGCAATTTTCATCCACATACGCTTCATGCAACCCTGCAGCTTTCACTATGGAAGTCTTGACCTCTTGGAACTTCTCTTCTGATAATGAAACTTTAGCAAGAAGTCTACATGCATATGCTTCTGATGCATCATCAAAATCCTTCCTTCTCTTCATCACTATGTGCCCACTGATCTCCCAGACCGCAGGGTTTACTTGAGTTTCAAGGATCTCCTGACTTACTTCTCCACGTGCTTGCTTCTCTGCAAAACACTGGATTATGCAAAGAAAACAATCAAATCACATCCTCTGTTCAAAACAACAAGAATGTTATTTATATACAAATGATGTATTTAATAATATCTTATACTAACATATAAGTATATAACCATATATGTATCTTATCTGCTATTTAGAAAATTTAATCACCCAAAAGACAAAATTGTATCCCTCAGTCTCAGAATACCACCAAACATGGTTGCAGACTAATTTCTAGTGTAAAATTAAATACTTTTATTCCAGATATACTCAGACTCTTTTCTGCTACCTTCAAGCAGAAAGAGCACTGGCACGAACCCAAGTATATTATATACTTTTTGTCATGAAAGTACATCACATACTCAAATAGCAGCAACATTCTCCTAAAATAAACAAGGATATCCACCAAACCAATAGCATTTCATAACAAACAGTTGCTCATAAGAAAGAGTAGTACCTGAGGGAGCAGAAATATCCTTTTTCCAGAATCAGAGATGAGAATATTGAAAGGAATGTTATTGTTCTGAAGGTGCACACAAGCATTAGCAACAGCATCAGATATATCTCGTATTGTATTTCCACCCTCAAAAACAAATCCCCGAACTGGATAGTTCAAGAGCCGAGAAACAAACACTCCTCTATGCTGAAGTCCCTTTTCCATGGCTAACCTTTGAGTTGGGGCTTTCTCAAGTGGGAAGTGTGCTCCTAGGTAATATGCCTGGAGAAAGCACAGAATTAAAAGAATGAATATGAGATTAAATATCAGAAACTACATTACTAAGCCAATTGAACTAAGAAACACACTTGGAAGTGAAGATGATTGATGGTGGCAAAGGCACCCAAGCTATTGTAACCCAATCTAAAGAAAGGATCAGCAGCTTCTTCAGCCATATAAAGAGCAAGCAAGAAGCTCTCATGGTCAATTCTCTGTGGCAAGCAATCTAGGACACGAGGTATCAAAAGCACATGTCCATACTCAATCGGGCTTACCTGAATCAAAATCAACAAACTCATCAATTGATAATCCTCCAATAAAATACACATATAACATATAATTCTCCTTTAAAACCAAAGAAATAACAATTCAATTTCAGAAAAGCACCAGCCAAAAACAGTTGTAAGCTAAGACATTGTTACAACATATTATTCCAACTACTACAAGAAAAAGTATTGAATTTACTTACATTTATGGCAAGGACATTGGGAGATTTTGATCCTTTGTCAACTCCCGCACTTGGGATGAAATGATTCCTACTGTCCTTGCTTTGTTCAAACCTGAAGAGGACTTCCTCTTGTCCAACTTTTGTGAAATTAAACTTATTTTCATCAAATTCTTGAAGAACCTGGTCAACTCGAAACTCAGTGGGCCGTTTCTTCAGATGGCGCCCTTCATTCAGCTGGGCAATAAATCCATATTGCCCAGGAATTATCTTTGTCTCACAGGTGGTTACGTCGTAGCGAAAAAGTCCCCTGGTCATTCTATCCTCCCATTGTCCCAGTAACAAATTATGAAGGAATGATATTTGAGATACCTCCTCGGAAGATTCTAGCAACCTATCTCGAACAGTATCCTCATCACCTTTGTTGAACAGATAAAGGGGAAGCGTTGATACTGAAACCAAAGTAAATATGAATAATAAATTTACAAGGCCAAAGAAGGAGGAAGAAGATATTTAACATCAACATAATTATCAGCTAAGTAGATTCTAAAAAAAAATAAATAATCATATTCTAATGTTTCTCTTTTTCTTTTGTTGGCTTACGGCTATACAAACTGAAAATGAATTCAATTGATCATACTTCGTGAAATTTTAGAGTTTTAGTTTAAATTAATATAAAAGTTTTAGGTTCCCCTGCCCGTTCCTCAGAAACATTACAAGTTACCATACGCAATAAATTTAGATTTGAACTGACATGCTTCCATTAAAAACTATACCCTTAAAAACCACATGATTTCTTTTCATAAAAAGAAAGAGAATAATTTCAAATAAATCAGAGCTATAATAAGTTTGAACCACAATGGCTTACCAGGCAAGCAACACTTCCCAAGGCACATCCGGCCACACCCAAATGCTTCTTTCTCACAATCCTCCTCCTGGTAATTGGAAACTACCGTGGAAACCCTTTTAATCGTCAACATATTCAATGTTTGTAAACAGTAATAACAATGACAAGAACCAATCAAGACCCAGATGCCAAATCTCTCTAAAATCCCCTATGTAATTGGTACAATATTTTATTATGTACAAAAGAACTATAGGTATACAGCAAGGAAACCACCACCGGCAAGGAAGAGAAGGTCGGAAGGAGACCCGCCAGCAGATGGAAGAGCACCCCTGCCACCGTGAGGGGAAGGGGTTCGGCTAATATTGACTCCCTCCTTCTTATTGCTCAAGCTCCTTTCTTTGTTCTGGGATTGAATTGGGTTTTTCAGGTGACTAGGGAGGTTTTCTGGTAAAGAAGCCGTGCTGGGCAATTTTCTGTATTCCCAAATTTCTGTGGCGAATCCGTTTCTTTCTCTGCCTTCTACTCTATTTTCGCTCTGGGATTTATTGGCGGCGTAAGGGAGACAGCCCTTTCCTTATTTTATATTATATATTTATAGGATAGGAGGAAGTGTTCGTGTAAATTAAGGAGCACTATAACATGGACATGACCACGTGAACCCCCGAATTCATTGTTTTGGGGATTCACCGACGTGCAGATGCACCGTGGGAAATACTCTCTGGAGAAGACGACCCAACAATGATATTTATAAATTTGATCTGGGCTACTTCAAGTCTATCACGATTTGGGCCTATCTCATCGAGGAGTTGTTGTTTCTTGACATGTTCTTACATTCATAAAGTTAGTTTTTAAAAATCAAAACAGTATTATTGGAACAAATAATAATAAAAATACTCTCAATTATAAGTAAAAATGATAAAATTAAGCTTGGTTTAGCAATGTTTTAGTTTTTATTATTAAAAAATAAAGTTATATTAATTTTTAAAATTTTTAGAGTATCAATTAATTTTTAATAATTCAAAGCGGAAATAGCCTAAATTTTCTTTTACCATTGACTTATTCTCTTTATAAGCATATATACACCCACAAAAAAAGTTATCAAACTAAGCCTAAATAATTAAAAGCACAACTATCATCATAATGATTGCATAACCCATACTCTATGGAGAAGACAACCCAACAATGATACTCATAAATTTGATCTCAGGCTACTTCAGGTCTATCACAATTTAGGCCTATCTCATCTAAGAGTTGTTGTTTCTTGAGATGTATTGTGTTATTCTAATTTTTTTAGAGTTGTTTTTAAAAAACTCATAGCAGTAATATTTGATAAAATTATAAAAAAATTGCTTCTAAGTATAAGTAGAAACAAAAAAATTAGGTTTACCTTAGGTAATGTTGTAATTTTTATTATTAAAAATTAAGGTTGTATAGATTTTTACAATTTTTTAGAATAGAAATCAGCTTTTAAAAGCTCAAAGCAAAAACATTTGAATTTTTTTTTACCAAATATAAAAAAATTGTCTTATACTCTTCATAAACATAAACACATTCTCACAAACATTATCAAACCAAGCCTAAATAACTTAAAAGCATAGATATCATCATAATGTTCCTATAACCCGTAGTCATAAAAAATTCAACAATCAATTTGCTTTGCTATCTTTAGAAACAACACTAACTTGATGAGGATATTTATTAGTGTTCTCCATTTACAATGAGAAGATTTTTTGATTCTTTAAAACAAAAAATATAAACTCAACCAATTCATATGTATCTTAGTAAGCTATTCCATTTGTCTCATAGATGTCTTGCTTGTTTGATTATTCAGAGAGATTAAGAAAGGCTTAATAAATTCCTGTCACCTTGAAGTTTGAAATACTAACAAAATTATCCATAGGATTGACATTGTTCAACATATGAAAGTACATCTAAGAGTTATTGAAGGAGTAAGTATGTATAAGAGAGTAATGATTAGTGTATTGTCGGTATATATAAGAGAGTAATGATTAGTGTATTGCCGGTAGACAATGTGACAGAGAGTTCCCTAATCATAATAGAACTCCATCAAGTAGGTCATCTTTAAGCTCCCTTATTTATTTGTTTTAGTCATGGACGGGCTTATGTATGTCATTCAGGATAGAATTCCATAATGTATGCTCTTCACCAATGACATCATTTTAGTGGCCGAGACTAGAGCGAGCCTAAATTGTAAGTTAGCATTATAGAAGGACACATTAGAATCTAAATAACTTAGTTTAAGTCAAATGAAAACCGAATATATGGAGTGTAACATTAGCCAGACTAGAGAAGGCTCAATTGAAATGGTTTTGGAAAGCCATGCATGAAATCTCGACGAATGAAGTGTTTAAGTATCTAGATTCTTTCTAATAGAAGAAGTAGCAATTGAGCATGATGTTAGCCATATAATAAGGTAGGTTTGATGAAGTGATGACGTGTCTTGGGAGCCTTGAACCTAAAATCTTAAATTTATTGAAAGAAATTTTATAGAACGGTCGTGAGACTAACTATATTGTATGGTTCTGAATGTTGGACAGTTAAGAAACAACACTCGCATAAGATATGAGTGGCTGAGATGTAAATATTGAGATGAATGATATGACATATAAGAAAAGATAGAATATGAAATGAAATATAATTAGGAATGTGGAAGTTGCACCTATTGAAGAGAAGATATGAGAGAACAATTTGCAATAGTTTGGACATATCCAATGTAGACTAATAAATGCCGCAGTTAACATATGTGACTTGGTATAGGGAGATAGGATAGAGGGAAACTAAGAATTACATGTGAAAGAGTATTTGAGAAGGATATGATTGATATAGGCGTCAGTAAAAGTGATGACTTGAATCGATGCAAATGAAAAAAAAATGATTCATATACATGATTATCCCAACTAGTCTAAAATTTAAAATTTACTTGAGTAAGTTTCCCCCTTAAAATGAGATTTGTATATAAGTAAGTATATGAAATATCTTGTGCATCTTGGTTGTCAATGAATTGTGATGAATGTTGGTTGATTCTCACTTCTAGAATTGACAGACACAAATACCTTCTGCCTTGTTTAGGTTTATGAATATTGATTTTTTTTCACCTCCAACTTAGATTAAAAGTAACTATATCTATACGTAGATTGTATAATAGTTGTTTCCAAATTTTGAAATCAAAATTTTTCGAAGACAAAATAGGACGTGGACACTGAAAAATTTCGTAAGAGTGGTTTTCAAGATTAATTAAAACTTAACATGGATACAAAAGAAACCTTGATATTTATTCAAAGTATTTTATAAATACACACACTCACCCCACTCGTTCACCTGTATAGTAATAGACCTGAGTCATAATTTATACACCATAAGGGTTCATTTGGATAGAAGGAAATAGAGGGTGAAGAAAGAAGAGAACAGGGTACATATCATTTTCTTTCATTTGAGATTTTTTTTTTTTAAAAGGAAGAAGAAAAAATGGAGGGGTACATGTACCACTCCAAATCCCTAAAACTCTATTTTTTTAATTCCTCCAAATTGAAAGAATTTAGAAAGAGATGATAAAATATAGTATAATTTTTGCATGTTGTGACTAATATTCTCTTCTTCTTTTGTTCTATTACTTATTAATATCTAAATTAAACATTTTAAGAACGTAATTGTAAAATTATGTTATAATATATCATCTCGTCCCTTTTTCCGTTAACTCTCAAACAAAAAATATATCTTGTTCCTACAAATATTTACAACTAATTTCGTCCACTCACGTCAACACATGATGGTGATCTAACATGCATATTGGATCGAAAAGAACTGGAAAAATATTTTTGTTCGACGGAAACTGCATTAGCATACAAGGCTGAATACATACTACTTCTCCCTTCTTATTTGAGGTGTATTCACCACCTCTCACTTTAATTTTGTGGAAGCATCAAAGAAATGAAACCGAGTTTAATTTATATTCATGATCATATGTGAAAATGTTGTAATTCGATCTCAGGAGGGAATGATAAAACAGTAATTAGGACTAAATGAATAATGAGTTTATTGCATCCCACTCCCAGAGGTTTACATGCTGGTATTCCTGCCAATCATAATGATGATGTTGTGCCTCTGCAGAAACTGTATTACAACTTTGAAATTCATCTTGCTCAGCCAATGGACTATCCCACCATTGATCATCATCATTATTTTCAAGTGCGGATCTCTTCTCAACCATGTTTTCTTGTTGATTATTGTTATAATTTATTTCTGAAGTGTTTGTATTAGTTTTCCCTAATACCCTCTTGGTCAGGTTCAAAGGCTTTGGCTTAAAAATGAAGGTGGCAGTGGCGGTGGCAGTGGTGGTGGTGGTTGATCCCGTTGCAGCCTGTTTGTCTGTTTCTTTGGAAGCCGTTTGTGATTTGCGTCTTCTAGCATTCCAGAAATTCTTGATATTCCTGTTCTTCCCGGAAGACTACTAGCTATCAATGCCCATCTATTTCTATTCATTAATAAAACTAGATAACAGTTTTAAAAAAGTCCATTTTTTTTTTGGGAATATTAATCATAAAAGACTTATTTACTGTATGGACTCTTGACAATTATATTATTTTCTATTTTGATTCTTTGAAAATGATTATTTTACAAGTTCTCCATGATTTGATTTTTGAAAATTATGTTCTTAATCAAGTCATAATTATTAAATTGAGATGAATATAACAAAATAGGCCAACATATTTTTTTAGGAGATAAAGAATATAGAAATATTAATACATGAAAAGACATCACAAGATATTACTCAATTATTACAAAATTAATTTTTTTTCAATTTTAGATGTAACGCCTGATTTTATTTTTTTTTAAAACAAAACTTTTTCATAAAATTCTTCTTAACTAAAATATTTTTTATATCTAAATTTAATAATTTTGAATTGTTCAAGAATTTAATTTTAAAACAATTTAATTTTGAAGGAGCAAAATAGACAATATTAAATCCTGAATATTCTTCAAGGACTAAAATAAAAAATCATGTAATCCTAAAAGAACAAAACAGTAAATAAGCCTTACAAAAATAAATAAGTAAAAGCAAAGAAAAATAAGTGTCACTGATAATTTAATTATTTGAGCATAATGATTAATTATGCACTATATTCTTGATGGTCCACCATGCCTCGATCCTAGCTCGAGCTTGACTCAAAAATCAATTATGCACCATAATAGTTCTAGCCTTCTAAGGTCCTCAATAATTCACTACCAAATAGATTAGATACTTACCATACCCCCAGCCATTTTGCTTCGTTTTGCTGTAATGTGCAAAAAATATCTTAATTATTTCATTTATTTGTTGAACCTAATATTCTCAATAAGGCTATTTTAAGAAAGAAAAAAATAAAATGTTATACACATATTTTTCTCCCTTAATAATATATATTTGAAAAAAGTTCATGAATATATGTAAGTGTTAAACGGCTATATATGTAATTTTTATTGTTATCTAAGTTTTCTTAGTATCATTATGAAAAAAAATAAAATTGTAAGTGCCCTTCTTTCCCGTATTGAAAGTGAAAATTATGATTGTGTTATATTAAAGCTACAAGAGATCAACTACTAAGAAATTTGAGTTAGCCAACCATTTTGCCTATGTATTGTAGGTATTTCTTCCAAGTTATTTCCGGTACCTTCCGTGTATAATTCAAGGAGTATGACGTTGTCTAGTCAAATTGAAAAGAACATGAATTTGTTAAGAATAATGGCGCAACAAGAATCATTTCCATGATTTATGACATCGTTATTTTGGGTATTTTTCGTGTATAATTCAAGAATAATGACTTTTACTATTAAAAACTCTCATGGTGCCTTGTAGTGTGGCAAGAATTGCATGAGACTATTGTTGGAGTATCTTAATCAATAATTATACCTTAATTCAAAAACCTGTGATTGTCTTGTAAGCCTATAAATTGAAGGCTCTACAATTATAAAATGTGAGTGAGTGTCGTATTCATGAAATAAATATATTACTCTCTTCCCGTAAAATATAGCCGATAATCAAACCAGGTACATCTTGTGTATTTCTTTTTTTCGTTTATTCTAAATTTCTTCCCACCCCTCTCAAACTCAAAGACCATGCGCTTCTGTTGGTGAAAGGAAAGTGAAGCCCACCAACAAGGAGGAGTTGGATAATCATCAACTTCTACAAAGAAGTGATACCTTGAACTCGACGATAAAGTCAAAGGTGGCACCACTATAAACTTTCTTGTTCAGGTTTTCAGCATTACCCAAAGTGTCCATCCGTTTTGAGTTTGGTTCTTACATTCGTGAAGTTATGCACTGTTTCTTTTCTAAAATCCGAACATGGTGTCATGGCAGAGCTGGGCATTTAACTTTTGGGGTAATCATAAATTGTTTTGTTGTTGAAAAATTCAAATAGCTATATGAATTATTATGTAATATAAAATTGAACAAACACTTTATTAGCAATTATAACTTAATTACAATATAAAATATTATTTTTATACAATATTTTTAATAAATTTAAAATATTATAAACAAATTTTTTTGTGAATAACTAATTTATGGAGATATAAAATGAATAGAGTTTTTTTATTTAAATAGGATTTTAATAACTCGGTAGTAAGAATGGATGAAATTTGGATAGATATATTAATTATTGAAGAAACAAAAATATATAAATCATAGAAAAAAATAGACACAAAAATGAAGGAAAATAAAAAATATATGAATATTCATTCATACTTTTTAAAATAGATGATATAAATATATATGTATTATCTATATTATATAATATACACATATTTAAAAAATTTAAAAAATAAATTCAATTAATAAAATTTATCCAATCACTTAATAACTCCTTCCTACTCTCCTACTCTTCTACTCTCTTACTCTTTCTCACTCTCTCACTCCACTACTCTCTTCTACCCTCTCACTCTCCTACTCTCTCACACCCTTTTAATATATAAATATTCTTTTATCAAATTAAATTAAGATAAAATATATACAAAACATGCACCGCATGTGTATGCAGGTCACTAGATATTATATTATAAAAGTCTCTCATAGTTTCCTATACTATATAACATAACCTATTTAAATTTGTTATTTAAAAAATAAATTCAATTAATAAAATTCATCTTATTACTTGATAACTACTAAACAGTAACCTTCTCACTTTCCCATTCTCTTACCCTCTCCCACCTTTTAATATATATAAATATTTTTTTATCAAATTAAATAATTTAAAAAATAAATTAAGTTAAAATATATGCCTGAACAAGCGATGAATGTGTATACAAGCGACTAGTATTTATTATATACTAACATGTATTTTTTTTTTTTTTTTTACTTTACTTATTTTTCACTCTCTTTCTTTTATTTATCAAACAAGTGTAATGCGAAAAAAAACTAAAGATAATATTTTATAAATTTCACAATTATAAAAAGCATTAAAGCTTATAATGATTTATATTTTAAAGTTCACAAATATGATTTTTCATAAATTTTGCAAGGTCAAAAGTATATAAATATAACTATTAATAGCCATATCATAGAATTTTCTCAAAATATTATAGGGATCAGAATGAAAAAAATTTATATGTAATTCTTAAGTGTCAGAATCGATTCTCAGTGAAAATATTTTGATTTTCACAACCCACTATTCGTCGTGTCGGGGGAAGAAATTGCATTGCTGTGATGTGCCAAATTTCACTTTTGTGCATCTTTTTTATCTCAAAAACTAACTTTTCTGGTTTGACATAATCATATATGCTGGAGTCCGGTCAAAATTCAAACGGTTGGAGGGAATAAGAAACAGGAATTGAAGAGGTTAAAAGGAAGGAACAAAAAGGAAGAAATTGAAAATATCAATAAGACTATGATGAAAAATATAAATATAAAATTAGTTTTGCATGTTGACACGTGACTAATATATAATATGCCATTTGTCTATTTTAGTTGGGTATTTAATATCCTATTTTTACAATATGGGATTTTGTCTAAGTTATATAATTAGTTAATGGCACGTTCACTTCAATTTATACCCATAGAAGATGTTTATATTCATTCACATGCCTGAAATATACTCTCTTAATCTGAATTTAAATTCTAGAACTAGCAAAAATTAATATGGATGTTGTTAGAATATGCTGAACATAGAATATAATTTGAATCCGAAAATGAATTATTTGTTTTGAGTGCCACCCCTAGTTGCAAATAATCGCTAATTTGGGTTTTTTGATTTTCCTATTGTACGTTGTTGATCTGTCATTAATAGTTGCATTGTCTCTAATAATAGTAGTTTTTATATATTTGTCCATTTTTAAATCAATTTTTTCATATTTTTTGTATACAACATGTTTTCAACATATAACATACACTAAATATTTATCATGATATAATAAACAATACATGTTAACTCAACAAAAAAATCAACCACATATTCATCATATCCAGTTTTAAGGAAAACCAAGTAGTTGTGATCATATGTTATAAACATAGCAAAAACGAGCTCTATGGATAAACTAAAAACTGCATTCTAATTATTGTCAAAATTATCGTCAGCCTCAATATCTTCATCCTAATAAGTAAAGAAAAATATAATTTAAATACATTATTTATTAGTTTTTATTTTTTGGGCTAACCAATAAACACTCAACAACTCATCGATATCTATAAGTGATTCAGAGGAGGAGGAGTTTGCTTCTCCTAATTTTTTGGAAACTCTACCAAATCACCTATAACAAGAATAAAAAGTAAAGATAAATTTCACTCTTATAGATGATAGCTGCATTTTCCCAAAAACTTTCTCAACAATTTCAACAAGTTCTAACTCCCAAAAATTTCAAACAAACTAATAATCGAAAACCTAAATTTTCTAATGACTATAATGTACAATCAACTAAAACAAAAATTAAAACTACTAAATCATCAACATTATATAACAATTCCCAAAAAAATATCAAAATATTCATCCAAAAACCTGAAATAATCTAATAATTATAAACTCCCAAAAATTTCATGCAAACTAATATTAAAAATCTAAAATTTTCTTACAATTACAACTAAAATCAACTAAAACATAAATTCAAACTAATAAAATCATCAACATTTTATATTAACTGGAAAAAAGTTATAAAACCCTAGCTCTCAAGGGACTTGGTAACTTGTGCTAGCACACAAGAACTCTCACCCTCTCACCTTCAAGCTTGGAGATCCTAGCTTGGCTGGATACATTCGTGTAGATACATCTAGAGATGGGACACTTATGCCTTTTTTGTACGTGTTTGGGTCTATGACATACTCAAGGAAAAGAAATAATTTGTTGCCCTCTAAAACATTTTTACATGGAGATTTGGATTACTCTCACCATGCAAATTAGTAACGCAATGAAAAGAAACTTTGAAGTCACATATTTACTATATAAGGCTAACATGCTAATAATCAAGCCTTAAAGTGAGACATTAAAATCTTGTTAGTGCGAGGTGATTAGTTGATACTTGATTCGACAACTAATTTGAACCTTGAGCTTGAACAATTAGATGTGAATACTCCATTTTTACATGGTGGCTTGCAGGAGAAAATTTATATGAATCGGCTAGAAGAATTTTAAGTAAAAGGAAAATAACACATGGTTAGCTAGCTTGAAGCAAAGTTTGTATCGCTTCAAACAAGCTCCACGATAGTGGTACAAGAAATTTGATTTGTTTATGGGGAGTCAAAAATACAGAAGAACATATGCATATCATTGTGTATATATGTTAGAAGATTTTCCAAATGCAACTTCATTATTCTATTATTATAATGAAGTTATGCTCATTGTAGGACAAGATGTTAAGATGATTTATAAGCAGAAAGAGGATTGTATAAATCTTTTAATATGAAGGATTTAGGTTCAACAAAAACAAAAAGTTCTAGGAATGAAAATCATGGTTATCACATGAGGAGGATGTTGAACGGGTACTTGAACATTTCAACATGAAAGATACTCATCGTAGCACACCTTTTTCGAGTAGTTTCAAGTTTAGTAAAAGACCTTATCCAAAATCAAAAAAGAAGAAATATCAGAAAACATCTATTCCTTATTCCTCCGCAGTCGAATCTTTGAATGTATTTTATGATTTGTACACGACCAAATATTGCTCATGCAATTGGTATAGTGAGAAAGTTTCTTTTGAATCATGGAATGAAACATTGAGAATATGTAAAATTGATCTTAGATATTTGATAGTTACCTTTGATTTGTGCTTGTGCTTTGGAGGTTCAAAACCAAAATTTGAATGGTTCCAGTTGCAGATACAATAGGTGATATTGATTGTAGAAAGTATACATTAGGATATTTTTTTACTTTTGCAACGGGAGTTGTGTCATACGAGTCTAAGTTGCAGAAGTGCGTTTTCTTATTACTATGGAGGCTGAATATATTGCAGCCATTGAAGCCTAAAACAAAAAATTATGTGAAAAGATGTTTTTTGGACTTCGGATTGAATAAGAAATAATACAATATTTTGAGTGCAATAGACTTGAGCAAGAATATTATGTATCATATATGCACGAAGAAAACACATTGATGTGAGATATTATTAGTTACATGATGTAACAGAGAGAAAGCTAATGCATGTGAAGAAGATTAATACTAATAATAACACTTACGATATGATAGCAACAATTGTTTCCAATGAGAAGGTTGAGATTTTCAGTAAGTTGGTGGGGATGGACTCTAAATAAGGGGTTTTATGTTGATTTCTGGGGCTGGAGGAGAAGATTATTGTGGTCTTAAGCCCAATGGGTCCAGCTCTAATTAATTAATATGATTGGTGGAAACTTTAAATTTACCCTCCAACCAAATATATAAAATGAGATTTTGGTTCTCTAGTACTACACAGTTTTGTGATGGTACAGTATTGTGAAGGCAATGGACAGAGTACAAGAATACAGGGTTCTCACATAATTTAGACAGTGAATGTGTGAGGGTAAGGAGAGAGCTACAAACAGTAATTTGGGTTTCTCCTGGGTGTTGTTAGAATGTGTTGAACATAGGATATCAATATATTAGTTCTTCGGTTTGCCCGATAACTTTTCTCCTCTATGTTAGAGAACTTTTTCACATAAATCTAATGTCACTATGTTATATTCCTGTTTGATTATATCTTTCGTACACATGTCACTATGTAGCTTGACTTCTAATTATTATTAATAAAATAATAATTTTGTATTTCAGGTTGGGTTAGTTTTTCAGGTTCCAAAGGTTTTTATGTTCAATCAACCAACCCGACATAAGTACTAATATATATATAAAAGATTATTTGTATACTAATATATAAGTGGCAAAACATTGCTCTCTTAAACTTTACCATTTTTTTTAGGCTATACCACACAACATAATTTCAACATAATCCCAAATTAAACAAAATCCTATGTCATCTCTATTTTCTCATTCCACTAATTCAACTCTTGATGGCAAAGAGAGATTCTCTGTATGGCTCTCCGACATCTCTGTCTCTCGGTGGGCAGGCGGAGAGGCAGAAAGCCAGCGAGGCTCTATATCTCTGCCTCCATGCTTCTCCAGTTCTCCTTTCGTTTTGGGTCTCCTACATAGAAAGTTTAGTCTCCCTACACTAAAGATCTAAAGTGATTCAACTGTATTGAGATGTACACCTCATGATTTGCTCGAAAGTTATAATTTAAGTATTCTATTTAGTTGGAAATTTGTTAAATAAAAGAATGCGGTTGTATTATTCAAAAATTAGTTGGGGATTGAGGTTAGGACAAGTAGGAGTAGGAAATCGAATTGAATAGTTTAGAGTACCTATTATTTGTATTTTGAATTTGAATTCAACTACTCGAATTCAAATTTAAATTTGAATACCTATTTAAATCTAAAATGACATTTGAATTTGACGGATATAGGAATATTTGAATTTTTATCATTGAAAAATGATATTTATTAGAAAATTTTAATGTTTAAAAACATGAATAAAATAAAATTAAGTCATATACAATCAATGTGTGAATATTAAAATTACATAATTATTATTATAGACTAAAAGTACTATCATACAATTGAAATAGATGAAAAGAAAAAAATAGTAATGTTACATGGACACACTTTTCACACACTATCGATAAATTCATTAAAACTAGAGATAAATTTCTTATACGTTATTGATAAATGTGATAACTCACTGATAAAAATATTTCATTCACTTTTAAGAAATTTATCAATAGTTCTCATGAATTTATCAACGTATGAGAAAGTTGTACAAGAAAAGTGTTTGCATGTAGCATTATTGAAGAAAAAAAATTACAAATAGCAACTAGTAAGGTAGGGTTAGTCCTAAGTCATTTGTATTTGTTCTAAATTTAAATATGAACTCTAAAACATTGTTTGTATTTGTTTTGAATATGAATATTCAAATCTAATTCAAATATTAAATTATTTGATTTGAATTTCAACCCTAATGACAATGAGTGTAATGGTTTGAGACTAAGGTGCAACATGAGAGGAATTTTGGTTTGGTGGGAATTGGGTATTGAGTTTGGGTTCGGGATATGAGGTTGGATATTTGGTTACTATATAGGCTGGGCAATAACTAAAAATTTATTTGAAAGGGGTACGAATTTCTGTTAAAACTAACATACTACAATAACCAATTCGATATATTTATTTAAAATTTTGAATAACTAAAAAAGAAAAACCAAACTGAACAAACCCAAGAACTCGGTTCAATTCGGTTTGTCGAATATATCTGACCCTCTTGCACCCCATTTATTCATACTCCCAATTAGCAACAATTTTTTATTTTTATGATTGATGAGTATACTAACAACTATTCATTAATTTTATATGTTCAGAAATCACGTAACATTAATGTTCTACTTCATCTATCGACCGTCTATATACCAATGAATCTTTCTAAAGGTTAAGTTGTAATAACTACAATTTTAAAAAATTAAAAATTTATATATTAAATAACATTAAAATAAGGTGTGTTTGGTATATTATATAAGATTGTATAATATATGATTATACAATATATTAAATTCTATAGTTTCAGTGTTATTGGTTAGACATATTATAAGAGAAAGTTGAGAGTCGACAGTATAAATCTATATTATTTTGTTGCTATCAAATATTACATAAAAACCAACTTATTAGTTTTATATTATCATGTTATCTTTATATTATTTGTCAAACGAGCCTTACAATATAATCAATTAATATGATAAATAGTATAAAAATTGTATTTATAAAATTCTAAAACACTTATTAAAAAATACTTGCATTAAATTCTAATGAATGCTCATTGCAATCATTGGTGTCACTTGTAAAATTTTGAATAACTAAAAAAAAAAAACCAAATTTAACGAACCCAAGAACTCGGTTCAATTCGGTTTGTCGAATATATCTGACCCTCTTGCACCCCATTTATTCATACTCCCAATTAGCAACAATTTTTTATTTTTATGATTGATGAGTATACTAACAACTATTCATTAATTTTATATGTTCAGAAATCACGTAACATTAATGTTCTACTTCATCTATCGACCGTCTATATACCAATGAATCTTTCTAAAGGTTAAGTGGTAATAACTACAATCTTAAAAATTAAAAATTTATATATTAAATAACATTAAAATAAGGTGTGTTTGGTATATTATATAAGATTGTATAATATATGATTATATAATATATTAAATTCTATAGTTTCAGTGTTATTGGTCAAACATATTATAAGAGAAAGTTGAGAGTCGACAATATAAATCTATATTCTTTTTGCTATCAAATATTACATAAAAACTAACTTATTAGTTTTATATTATCATGTTATCTTTATATCATTTGTTAAACGATCCGTACAATATGATCAATTAATATGATAAATAGTATAAAAATTGTGTTTATAAAATTCTAAAACACTTATTAAAAAATACTTGCATTAAATTCTAATGAATGCTCATTGCAATCATTGATGTCACTTGTTTCAATCTACCCCCCCCCCCCCCCCCCCCCCCCCCCCCCCCCCAACTTTCCAAGAATAAAAGAAAAAAAAATTGCAATCATTGATTGTCTGTATCACATCAAATTAACATAAGAGACACAATTTATGTGGGGCTTCTTCTGCCTTAACGTTATAAAATCAATCTACTGTCAAATCTAATCAATATATATTACAATAAATATTAATTAATTTTCTCCAGAAAAAAAAAGTAATTCACCCTAATTTTTTATTTTCTTTAAAACATATATATGTAGTGTGTTTCTTGTGCCTAAGATTATTCGTGATATATAGCAAGTTTCAATTGTTAAAAACTGTAATTAACTTTTGTGATTTTATCCAAGAGTTTAAATATTTTTATAATAAAGTGGCTTCTGTGAATACTTACTCTATATATTTTTATAATTAAATTTCAAGATAAGCGTATGAATAGATAGTGGATACAGTCGCAAGTCAGTAAACAACTGTTTCCGTTGACTATTAAAAATTACATATAGGATATATTTAAAATATTAAATTATCCCCACTCATTAAATCCTACATAAAATTTTGTCAAATTTTATGTAATAAGCAAATATTGATTGGGACAAGAGGAATAACATTATGTACTAACTATTGGTAATTATGGGGTTTTTTTAATGTATTTTACACTTACTAGTTGCAATCATCCGGGTGATCAAAAGAAGTTTTACTGTTATAATTAACATTGTATTATAAGTCATTCATGCAAGGCATGTCTTTCCTCTTGTCAATGTGGTAACTCCCACGTTGTATAGATATGAAGCTTTAAATATTGTTTATAATTATATGGGCTCACTATTCTCTAATGCCAATTGATTGATTTTAAAGTGTGCAGCTCTAACATCTCTCTTCCATTTGCTAGTCTTCTTGGATGAGGGCTCATATTCCTTGATGCCAATTGATTGCTAGTCTTATTGTATAATATCATAACTTGATTCTTCAAAATTTAGGGATGATCACATTATGGCGGGTATGGAAAACAAGAAGAGAGGCTAGTGCTACTCCTAAAAAACGAGATGTATCTTCTCAATAATTTATAATAACCATATCTAACTTTCCCGCCTTTTATGCAAGATTGGTTAAAGGATGAATTTGCCAATATCGCCAAATACATGAGTGAATATATTGAAAACTTTGATCAATAAGTAGCCATACTAATCAACTTGTAAAATTGGTAAAACGAACCAATTTTTAATATTGGTAAAATCGGCTAATATATAGGCGGAATGAGTGGCCGCACATTGATGTTCAATTTAAGTCAAAAAGAATCACTAAAAAACTATTGGTGGCAAAGTGCCATCTATCCCACTTATATTTAAGTGGAGTTGTAGTCTTTGGTCGAAAATAGGCCATATTATACCAATTAATGGCCAATATGACCAAAATTGTCATTTTTGACTGGTAGGCCAAATTTGGCCAAGAAGACCTAATGACGATATAGGTCATTAGGACTATATATATATATATATATATAAATTAATCTACATAATTAATAAATATTCTAAAAGCAAGAATATTCTTGGGGTCTCCTTCTGACATTAGGGGACTCCAAGGACATATATATATATATATATATATATATATAATAATCCTACATAATTAATAAATATTCTAAAAGCAAGAATATCCTTGGGTCTCCTTCTGATATTAGGGGACTCCAAGGCAAATCATCTATATCCAAAGATTCTCCAACAAGTTCTCCCACGTTCGTCACTGTTTCAATTTCCTCCGTCCAAAGATTTTTCATAACGAGCTGTCCATCTGGTGGATCAGCATCACTACCACCAAGCCCTTTGTCCTCGTGGTCCAAAAATAAACTATCACTCCAGTAATTGTCTGTAAAACCATCTATTCCTGACTGAGGTGGTGTCCATTTTGGAGATTTGCTAGTACGTGCATTTTCATTATTTCCAATCTTATAATTCGCAGGTAAACTCCTTTTCAAGCGAATTTTTAGAAAATGTCCGAGGTTTAGGCTTTATTATTACATGATCAGACGTACCAGCTTTCATGGTTTCTCTTGAGCTTGTAGAAGATTTGATAATTTTGTCTTTTTTGTTACCTTCATCCTTGTCAGAAAGATATACCATCTTCTTGCGCAAGTTAGCCATTAGTTCTTCTCATCATTAGCTGTTCTTCCCAGAATTCTTCCAGCTATTAGCGACCATCTGTGTACATTATCTGGATTATCCCAGATATCAAGTACTATTTAATTAAGAGAATTCAGTCACAATTTTTTCAAGTTACTATTTAATTCGCTTTTATAAATTTATACACCTTTAATTATAATACATCGGTCTACTTGCCATTGAAATGTTATAAATATAATTAAATATTATGTTTCTTTTTGCTCAAAATGTTTCCTATATGCCACTAAAATTTAATTGCCTACTGGATATTAGTTTCTTTTATTTTTACTTAGAACACATTTGTAATCTGGTTGTTATTAAATTACATAAAAAAATTAGTTAAATAAAAGTTGTAGCTTACACTTTTTTTATTTTTTTTATTTTTTTTAAAGATTGATTTGTTTAATTCACAAACTAACTCGACTAATTTTTACCTATATTTCAAATTGGAAATAGTATAAAATTTATATATTGACAATGTACCAAATATTAATTCTTTCAATAACTTATGCCACATTATAATTAACATTTTTCTAGTTCTATTAGCAAAAAGAACTTGAATGAGAAGTTAGGCTTGGTTTGAAAATGTTGTGACTTTTTTAAAGGTGATGTGCTTTTCTAACTCTTTTAGAGCTATTTTTTAAAAGTCATATCAGTAATGTTTGATAAAATAATATAAAACATGTTATCAAAATGTAGAAACCATAAAATTAGGCTTTGTCTGGTAATGTTGTGACTTTTTTTTTTTTAATTAAAAGATAAGGTTATATTAATTTTTTTAAAATTTTAGAGCTGAAGCTAACTTTTAAAAACTCAGAGCAAAAGCACCCAATTTTTAAAATTTTTTTTTTTTATCAAACATAGAAAAAAATTGACTTATGCTCTTCATAAACATAAGCACACTCTGAAAAAGTATTACCAAACCAAGCCTACTTAATTAATTTATTGACAACAGTAAGTGTTGTTAACCATAATTAAAAATTTCCCATGATCATAGTGTTAAGGGATATGGATAAAGATAAAAATTTTAGTTTAAAATATATATTATCATACTCCTATCTTATAGTAACTACTAAATTATAATAATTATTTAATATTATAATTATCTTCAGTTTATGATTATCTAGTGAACCGTATAAATAAGAAGTATCAATATTGTACTGATTGAGTTGAATGTGTGAGCTAAGTATTTATAATCAATGGAGTAGTATTATAGTCTCATTTCGTGGACTAGGTTTTATGGCTAAATTACGTATATCTGTGTCTCTATCTATATATAATATTCTAAAATCTAATACTTAGTCCAAAGAACTTTATTAATATCATAAATAAAAACACCTTCATCCACTGTATACCTGTTCCCCAGGAGTTTATGCAGCCTTATAATTAGATCAACTTCATCCATTGTGAAGTCTCCCCTCTTAATATTTGGCTTCAAATAGTTTAACCACCTTAATCTACAACTTTTTCCACATCTATTCAACCCTGCTACTTTTTTTAATAAGAACGTGTCATTCGTGATTTTATGAAAATGGACTAATGTTTTTCTCTCTATATATATAGTTGGGTAGAAAGATCTAAAAAGAGAAAGAATCATGATGAAATAAATATATAATATAGGTACCTGCTCTTTGAGGAACTAGATGCCATTTTCTCTCCCCATAGTTCTGAATACAGTGTCTAAGAAGTTTATCTTCCTCTTGACTCCATGCACCTCTTCTCACTCCAAACGATCCTTCCATCAATTAAAATTGAACTCTACTTGCTCACTGAGCCTGTTTATTGTCTACGGACATTTAAGATGTATATAGCTATCTTGTCTATGGTTATGCTCATAAATAAATCAATGCACACTTTAAGTAAAGTTGTCAATGCTCCCTGTATTTAATGTGCCGGCCCTCAATGACAGTCAGCTACTGTTTCTCTGAAATGGGGAGTGACAGATGTTTGAAGAGGGTCAGGTTTAGTTTAGTTAAGACGTGCATGTTTCTTATCCACACAACAAAACTAGTTGCTTAGTGTACGTACAAACGTGCGTAATTTGTTCATACCTAGTAGGATTATAATATACGTAGATGATGATCCTATTTAACTACCATTCCATGTTCCAACTAAACTAAGTTCTACCTGTAAGTCTATTGTTGTTTGAAAATCATCTCGATTTTATATGTAAGAGATTAAAATTTATTCTTGATTAAGAAAAAAAAATCTGATATAGAAAAGATTTTGGTTGCTAAATTTTATAATTTAGTAACAAAAAATATATCAACGTATACATTTTATAAGAATTAAAATTTTGCAACCCGATCAGTCATGAGTAATCAGTTACAAATTAATTATATATTTTTATTAAAAAATATATATGTAATTTTAGCAACCTACAAACTATATTAGCAACTTATAACTTTGTTCGTAATTGTTGAATGAAAAGAGAATTGTATATTGAGTTGATGTCAAATGTACAAAAGAGAGTCTCTATTTATAGAGACTAAGTATCATCCAAATATTTAATAAATAATTACATTTAATTACAAGCCTTATTTATTGACGTAATGGAGATAATTGAGAGCATAAATCATGAGTTAATTGTTATCCATAGATTTATGTTAACATTCCTCCTCAAATTCAAGGTGGTTGATGAGAGATCATATTAAGTTTGGAAACTAAGGGCTGAAAGTCTTTTATAAAGAATGACTTCGTGAAGATATCTGTAATCTGGTTTAAGGAATGAACAGGAATAAGACAAAGAGTGTCATGATTGAGATGAGTACTGTGTGACATGCAATCAATTTCAATGTGTTTTGGTCTTTCATGGAAAACATCATTGTGAGAAACTTGAATAGCACTTTGACTATCACAGTAAATAGGTGTAGTGGATAATAAAGTATGATCAGAAAAAAAATAACACCTATATCTCCTAGTAATCATTGTAGCCATATTAACTCAGTAGTAGTATCTACAAGAGCTCGATACTCAGATTTAGTAGTAGAACGAGAGACTATTAGTTGTTTCTTACTATGCTATGAGATCAGAGAATCACCAAGAAAAAAGCAAAAACCGTTATAGATTGTCTGTCAGAAGTATTATGTGCCTAATCTGCATCAGAGTAGGCAGTGAGCTGGAAGGAAGATGTAAAAGGATAATGTAGGCTGAAAAAGAGTACCTTTCACATATCTCAAATTCAAAGTAATGTTACATAGTGTACAGATGAAGGAGAAGACATAAACTGACTAACACGATGAACTGCATAAGTAATGTCAGGTCAGGTAACAGTAAGATAGACTAAGCTACTAACCAACTGATGATAAAGAGTAGGATTAGGAAGAGATTCCCTAGTTATCATACTATTTTTCCAATTCTCTTCTATAGGTGATACGATAGTGTCACTATCAGATATGCCTAATCTAGAAATCAGGTCAGAAGCATATTTGACTTGAGTAAGATAATAACTGAACTGATCAGAAGTAACCTCAAGACCCAGAAAATAATTGAGTGTGCCAAGAGCCATTATTTCAAGTTGCTGACAAATAGCTAATTTAAGATCAAGAATGCCTGGAGTGTCCTTACCTGTGATAATCATGTTATCAATATACAGTAAAATCATGATTAAACTAGAATTAGTCTGCCGGTGAAATAAGTCTGAATTATAGTTACTAGAGGGGAATCTGAGATATGTCAATACAAGGCTGAATTTAGAAAACCAAGCCCTAGGAGTCTGTTTGAGACTATATAGTGCTTTCTGGAGGTGACAAACCTGCCTTGGAGAATGAGAAAATCCAGGTGGAGGCTTCATGTACACTTCCTCAGTAAGCTCTCCATTAAGAAATGCATTTTTGACACCCATTTGGAAGAGAGACCATCTACGAGCAGAAGCAACGACAATAAGAGCTCGAACTGAAGTGAGACGAGTAACATGAGCAAATGTCTTCTCATAATCAATGTCATACTCCTGTTAGTTTTAGTGAGAGCATCTAATTCTTCATTCATAGCTTTTTGTCAAAAAGAGTCACGGGGAAGCTTCTTTAAAAGTGGTAGGTTCATGCAAAGTTGCAAGTGCTAAATAGCAATAGTAATCTTGTAAAAGAATATTAGGTTTACCGATCCTACTAGAAGAAGAGCGTATCTTATAAATAAATGGTGGAGCAGATGGTAGAGGATGTTCGGACGCGGACGAGGAAGGCAAACTTGGAGCAGGGGCAAGAATAGTTAGATGAGTTGGAACCAAAGCTGAAGCTAGAACTGGATATGGGGCTGCAACTTGATTTGGAACAAAAATTGGAGTATCTGGAAATAGATTTACTGGAGAATGAATTGGCAATTCTATAGGAGGTTTTGATTTTGGATTATCAAATAAGAATACAGGTTTGAAATAGGATCATAACATCAATACTCTTTTTAGGTTATTCCATATCCTAGGAAGCAACATATGCGAGAGCGAGGTTCAAGTTTATGTCGTTCATGCGATTGGAGTTGAATGAAATAAACACAACCAAACACATATAAGAGACTATAATTTGGACTATTGCCATGTAAAACCTCATAAGGAGATTTATTTTGTAAAATAATTGAAGGAGTACCAATATAATATAAACTGCAGTGAAACTTCACCCTATAATGACTCAAGAAGAAAAGAAGAGTGTAGCAAGGCATTAGTGGTTTCAATAATGTGCCTATGTTTACGTTCATCCTTACCATTTTGTTCAGAGGTACCAGCACAAGAAGTTTGAGCAAAGGTTTTTTCATGTGCTAGCAATTGTAAAAATTGTGTGATGTGTATTGTTTTGCATTATCAGATCGAAAAATTTTAATATTGCTAGAATACTATGTATGAACTATTTTAACATAATTTGCATAAACAGTTAAAAGTTATAATCTGTTTTTTAAAAGATAAATCCATATAAAATGAGAAAAATCATCAACATAAATGACCAACTAATGAGACCCCCCCTGAGGAAGAACTGGAGAAGGTTCCCATACATTGGAATGTACTAAATCAAAAATGTCTTTAGACCTTACCTCAATTTGAACTGTTTACTTATTTGACATTGCAGACAATGAAAATGAAAAATAGGTACTGACCCTGACTTACTACTTAAAACGAGAGGACAAAACTTGGACAAGAATGCATAACCAAGGCATGAGTGCCAAAGTTCGAGAGCTTTAGTTAAGGAGACAGATGAAGCAGCAATAGTAGTGGATGGATGCTAAAGACGATCCACAACAAAAAGATGATCCACAACAAAAAGATGATCTATCTTTCACCCGGTCCCAATCACTTTTTCCTTCTATTCATCATGAACAGTGCAACCAGAAAAGTTAAGATGAATTTCACAGCCATGATCAACAATTTAACCAAGGGATATAAGATTGTGAGATAATGATAGAATGAGAAAAGTGTTAGAAATAGAAAGTGTAGATGTGAAAATATCTACTACATGTGTGGTGTATAGTGGAGTACCATTAGCAATGTGTAGAGGAGGAATATAATTGTTTAGTGTAGTGTGAGAAAATAAGCTAGAATTAGAGGTCATATAATTACAACATGCAAAATCAAGTAACCATGGTTTTCTACCTGAAGTTACAAAATATGCAGAAAGGCTAGGAAATGAAGAATCAATATTATCACTATTGTTACCATACTAGGATTGTCTATAATGAGAAATAATCAACAGTTCTTCCAGAGTAAGTTGCATAGTGGTTAAAGAAAAAGACATAGCAGATGAAGTGTTATTTGCAATAAAAGCAGCTGGATGCCGGAAAAGGTGACAACTCGTTAAAGATTTAGGGTTGAAATGGGGAATGTCGTTTTAATCTAGAGATTTTAAATAACCCATCTATGAAGAAGATAAGACAAATGGAGGTCTGAAGGCTAAAAAATAAGATAAGCCAACCTTCCCCTTGTAAAATAAAAAAAAAATATATGTAAAATAAAATAAGAAGCCTTAAAAAGACTATGATACCATATTGAATGAAAAGAGAATTGTATATTGAGTTGATGTCAAATGTACAAAGAGAATCTCTATTTATAGGCTAGAGATATCTACCTAATATAGTAAATCTAGGCTAAGTATAATCCAAATACAGTATCTACCCAACATAGTAAACCTAGACTAAGTATCATCCAAATACATAATAGACAATTATATATAATTACAGGCCTTGTTTATTGACATAATAGAGATGATTGAAAGCATAAATCATGGATCAATTGTTATTCCTTGATTTATGCTAACACTAATTATTAAAATATATAAATTTAGTTAAAAGGATTCAATTATGCTTCTGAAAAAGAAAAATCAGGTACTAATATTTGGTTGAAAAGCGGTGCATTGCATGCATGACAATTTAGTTTTTGTAAGTTAAAATCATTTTCAATAAATTGAATTTCAAGCCAAAGATGTGCATTGTACAAAAGTTTTAAATGTATGGCAATGACAATAAGCACGAGCTAGCCTACAAACAGTACTATAATGATTAAGACATTTTCTGTTCTTTTTTTTTTTTCTCGATCGCATGAGTTTAATAAATTGTATCATAATTTATCAACAAATAAAAATAAATAGTATTGATAATATCAAATTATATAAATACAATCATAGTATGACACATGTCCTAATCAAGTTATAAAGGTCTTTGTTATTATTAAATTTTATTAAAAATAAGAGATGTCATAATGTCTTATTATAATTATATTTATCTTCGTAATGATAGTATTAACGTTATGACACTCGTTGACACAATCTACTAGCCATTGTATTTTATATAAATAGACAAAAATTTAAAAATAAATAAGATTATGCTTCATAACTCATACTCTTTATAATTTGTTAATTAATTTATTTATTTTAATTATATTGACTTTGGTTTTATAGGACTGTTTGAGAGTTACTTGAAGGACACATCAATTAGTCACCTCCCCTGCCATTGGGAATATCTATTTGATTTGGATTTCTCATCTTGTACCAAGACAAAAATACAAAAACCCACAAAATAAAAGAACAGTTCTCTGATTTTTTTTTTTTTTACCCCAATTTCAAAATCATACCACAGATACGAGCTCACCTCCACATTGATGAAATTTTCCCAACCAACATACCGGAAGAATACCACCGTCAAACGCCAGACGCACTCCCACATGCCACCACAGCTCCAACATGTTTTGTAAGATACATACGAAAGGCAGTGGCCTTTCAAGCCGATTTTCTCCAACTTTCAGCAGCCAAATGCAGCCATAGAACCTCCTGTAAAACATCCGGCTCGTCCTCCCAGTCACAACACCACCGAAAATGGACTGTCAAAGTTCAGTTACGGCTCTGCGCACGGCTGCAAGTGGCAGAGATGTCATATCGATCCAACCGTTTCTGAGCCTGATAGCCACTAGCTCAAGTAGGCTCCAGTATCAAGATTGGGCTCAATTGCTCAGTCCAACTCCATATGTCAACACAAATCAAAAAGGTCTGAAAAATTGCTATATGGTCCCTAATCTTTTACATTATACACAAATTGTCCAAATTGCTTACAATTTCATATAACTGGCTCAAATCTTTTATAAATTCATAAATTCAGCCTAAATTGTTATATACATTTGATATTTTTCCAATATCTTTTTATAACTACATAAATGGCCCAAAAATTTGATAATTTATCGAGTTTCCAAAAACTCTTATATATTTTGCATATGCCCCGAATCTTTTTAACTTTAGATTAATTGCCTAAATATTTTTGGAGAATTGCACATAGGTCACAAGTTTTTAATTCTCCTATAAGTTTCCCATATAATTTTATAAAATTACTTATAGACCATTGGATTTCATAATTTTCATAAATTGCATACATATCTACGTGATTACATGTTTACATGATAGTAGAAATTAAATTACGACATTATTATTTGTAAAACAACACTTGCATGTCTGATATTTGCATATTGATGACTTATATTGGGTGTGATTGATGATATGGTTCAACAACAGTACATGTTTGTCTCATTGATTACTACTTAGGACTATTTCCTATAATAGTTCATAATATGTTTGGTTTCAAACCTTATTAATTGTTATATGAATTGAGCAAATTCAGGACATGCTTATTATGTACGGACTTTTTACATGTTTATGATAATAAGAACTAAGTAGAAATATTGTATATCAAATATGCTTGGCTAGTACACCCTTACGATATAAATTTGTGATCTTACAGTTTTCCCTTACAAATAATCATTATCTCCGTTGAATTTATTTACATCTTTAGGATGATTAATGTTTGGAGAGCTGTTTGGTGATTAATGTTTGGTGTTTTATAAATACATGACATAGTTGCCTTATTATCTACTATTTGAAATTGCACAATTATATAATTTTTGGATAATCTGCATGGATCTTCAAGCTCTCACATATCTATGCATGAATAAAAAAAATGCGTGAACTCATATTTCACTCATCTTATGATGTTTATCAATTATTTTCAAACTCAAGTCAACTGACACAAAGCCATATGCTTATTTTTTAGTACTTGATAAAATGTTTTCAAGTGATTCAACATACATCTTATCATAGAAAAGCAAATACATACCGTAAGAGGAGAATTATTATTCCTCTTACATCACAAGCTACATATAGCTCGGTATCAAATTATCAAACTTAAAAGGTCAATACTCTGTGAACGATAAACCAAGAGTTTATACAAATTATATAAATTATATTATGATTTTTAGTAAAATTGCGTTAAATGTTTTCACGTTGCAAATTTAAAGATTTTTTTTTTTTTTTAAAGCTTAGCTTTTCAACCACAATTATAAAAAACATTGCAAGAACATTTTCGTGCACGAAGTCGCCAAATCAGATAAGCTCACTGTCTTTCAAAAATGGAAGAGGATATCGCATACCATGATAAATGCCAACAAACAGCTCAACGAACTAATATATAGCTTTTCATATGACAATCCTTGGGAGGAGTGACATCTAATATGTCCCCCTAACTACTATAAAGGTCCAGGCAAAATGAACTGACTCTAAGCAGAGCTAATAAGCAGCTTGTCAACAGGACCACTTACATACTAAATCATCAGAGGTACCAGGGTTTCACCTAACGAAGAGATAGAACTCAAGGAGATGACACACGGCTAGAACACTAATAATCACACTTAAGGGAGTAATAGAGCTAGAAAGTCAATGCCTGAGCAAAGCACCTATATAAATCAAGTGGCTTAGAAGCTAATCTTGAGTTTTCACCCAAAATGATATGACATCAATAAACAATCTCAGGTAATTTCACCCATATTGCTCAAAGTAAGGTATGTTATTTATTTAGATACAGTTTAATACAACTGCTTATTAGTTGTCACAAGAAAAACAAATCAGTATAAACTACTAACACAGTAAACTAGAACTTCTCAGTTTGCACTAAAAAAATGTGGAGTAATAAAGTAAAGTAGTTATAAGGTGGTGTGGAGCAGTAGAGTGGGGTAAGTTATAATGTATAGCAACTCATGTACTCATAGCATTATATCAATGATAAAAATATCACAACTATGATAATACTAGCATAACACAACAGTGATAAAAGCATCACAACAATGATAAAAACATTACATTAGTGATAAAACATCATACTAGTGATAAAAGTATCACATTATTGTTAATATGAGTAGAACATCACATCAACAATAGCACCATAATCGCAACCTGCAAACAAGGACGACAACATCTATTTTTTTTTTAAGTTCATGTTCTAAACATGATTTTTTTCAACATTTAGTTCAAGTTCTTACACTTCTTAAACTCGTTATTGAAAGACTAGTGATAATATTGGATTATACAAATCCAATTAGAATATGACACATAACCTGGTTAAGGTATAATTGTCTAATTTGAACTGTAATTACCACCGTCATTATCCTTTTAAAGTTATAACACGCACCATCATGTCCCATTATAACTATAAATGTCTACATAATTATCTAATTAATATTATGAAATGTGGCACAATCTTATTAGCCACTATATTCTATATAAAGGGGCTGAAACCCTAAAAGTAAATCAAGTTGTTCTCTATCTCTTTACAGCTTTTCAGTTTATTCACTATATAATATGCACTTACTTAAATTATTTAAAAAATATTAATAACTAAATCTCATTCTATTACTTAATAACTACTATTTATTTTAATTAGAAAAATACCCCACTCACTCCACACACAAAAACAGTAACTTCTCCACTCTCCCATCTATAAAAAAAAAAATAATACTATTTTAACAAATTGAATTTATTGAAAAAAAAAAAAAAAAAAGTCTCCCACTTACACACTAACTCATTTTTTCCCCCATAAATAGAATCAAAAACAATTTAAATGACAATTTTATATTATGTTTTAAAAGTCATTCAATAGTGTTTTTCCATTTAAATAGAATTAAAAAAATTTAAATGAAAATTTTATATTATGTTTTAAAGTCATCCAATACGTGTAGTGACTAATATTATACTAAAAGTCTAAACATCTTTATGATGTTTTTTTGAGTTTTAGTTCATTTTTTAACTAAAAATATCATATAATACCAATTTATTCAGTTATTCTTAAATCATATATATATATAGAACTTTTGATGTCTTTTTAAACAAAATTCAATTTTAAAAAAATTAACTATCCACTATTTACACAATTCACTTCTTAAATAAGCACTAATTTCTTTTCCTAAATCTTCTATTTTTTTTAATGCTAATGGTATTATAAATATTTTTACTATAATTTTTTTTTTCCTTTAATTCTTCTCAATTTGTTGTATCAAATTTTAAAAAAAAATAAGAAGTATGAATTAAAAGAAATATTAAGTGTGTAGTTTTTTTATTATATCATTATTTTATTAATTCCTCTTTTACTTGAAGAATTAAAAGAAAATATTTATAACTTTATATTATGAATTTAATTTTTAATAATACTTACTTATTTATTTAATTATATTAACAAAAATCATTTTTAGTTATTATTTCATAGTATTAAAAAGATTAAATCATTTTATTGTATGTAAAATGAGTTTCTTTAATATATTAAACTCGTAACAAAAAGTAAGTTTTAATGGATAAATTTGGATTTAAAAAAAGTGGGTGGAAGATTCACCAATATTAAGGAAAAATAAATATTTATTTTTGAAAAAATAAAACGAATATTTTTTAACACATAAAGATAATAAAAATAAAGAGAGAGTGAAATTAGAAATTGGGTGTGAGAGTAAATTTAAATGGATGTAAAAGTGTAGTAAGTTAAAATAAAAGTATTAAATATCATTAGACGTGACAAAAAAGATAGAGTTTAATGAATTTTTTTGGTTTTATTTTAATTGTCTTCCTCTCTAAGACTCTAATGTCTTCAGTTTGTAGATTATAATCCAAAAAGTATTAAACATCATATATTTGTACGTATTGCTATTCTACTACACCTAACAGTTCTATGTACCAAACAAGTCTTGAAGACATTGAAAAAAAGGAGCTCTAGACAAAGAACGCTATCCCCACATAATTAATGTACAACTATAGAAACGCCACGTCACGCCAAGCCAAGCCACGTCTTTGTCTCCTATTTTCTCAACTAAGCCTTTTACCAAAAAAAGAAATATTGAAGTTAGGTAGCTAAGTCCAAGGATTATACTGTGCCACGAGATAGTATAGAAAATCTGATCTTCTATGGCCACTGATTATGAAATAATATCCAAGTCGTAATCTTTGATGTGCACGAAATATAATAATTATAATTTATTAGTTTATCTTGCATAGTTTATTATAAAACATAATAACATTTAAGTAAGTTATAAAAGAAGAATAAAAATTTTAACTCACTGAATATTATAGTCAATCTAAAAAGTGAACATGCTATTTGATTTATAGTTTTGGAGGTCTATGATATTAAGTAATATAAAAATAAAAAAATTATTAAAAATTAATTTTGAACTACAACATTTATGTTTTTATAAAAAATTGAGGGGTCATGGCCTTTTCTGGTCCCTTAAAACTTCGCGTTGAGCCCAACTGAGCATATAGTAATATTGTAATTAAAAACTTTATATATATATATATATATAATTTATTGAAAAAATTAAATTTCAATCCTAAAAAAAAGATAAAATTAATAAATAAATAAATAAAAATCTAAATTCATCATTTTTATTGTTCTTTTTGATCTCACTGTGCCATGGATATTATCTATATGTATTGAATTTAGTCCAATATTTTCATTTAAAATTGAAATCATTTTAGTATTCATGACTTGTCAACATGAAAGTGGACATCCAAATGATGGTATAATAAGAACAAAAAAAATTATGATTTTCATCATTCAAAATTTTAAAATTAATACAAATAAATAATATATATCTTTTTATTTTAGTGGTGGAGGTCAAAATAAAATAAATAATAATAATAAAAACAAGGGTGTTGACATAGATAATTTTGATATATATATTATTTTTTGGCATAGATAATACTGTACATCGATCAATTACATTGTTGTGGGAGCTCATGGTCACTTTAATATTATTTTATATAAAGCAAATAAAGCAATAATTAAATTTACTTCCGAAAAATTATCAAATTTAATTAGCTAGGTCATATAATTATGGTGCATTACATTTATAAAAATCAATGATATTATTTCTGATAGTTAACCTTGCATTGATTTTTAAAAGCTCGTTAAAATTATAGCAATTGTTTTGAAAATATATATGAAATTTCTTGATAGTTTTTTTTATCAAAATTTACTTAGATTTTTGCATCATAATCTTTTAATATGGTTTCTCTATCAATAGCAAAGGCTTTCTTTTTTGGCACAATAATTTTTTGAATTAAACTAAATTATTCATTAATATTTTGAGATGCTGAAAATACTAAAAGATTGTAGTACAAATAAAGTATATCTATTTAAAATAGGAGGAAAATGAAATAACTTAATAGGTCAAAAACGAATAATTTATATCTTTTTTTAATTAAAAGTAAATATTGTTTAGGAATATTGTTGCGCGAATTTAACCAATAGGCTAGATAAACTATGTAAGTGTAATTAGCTCCCCATTATAATTAACTGCAATGACTACTAGTAGTAAAACAAATTTTAAGAAAAATTTAGTCTGGGCCTGGGCTTGGGCTTGCCCCTGTGGGTCTGCCCTGACTCTGAAAGTGTTGATAGACAACAATAACAGTGGACAACAATTATGTAAAATACCCAATTAGATAATAAAATATTCCAACTTAATCTAAATATATGAAGCATTCAAAATCAACTAAAGAAATAGTAAATAGATATATATATATATATATTAGCCCAACAATTTGTAGCACTTTCCAGAGAATGGTTGGAAGCTTTGTACTTCTTTTTCCAATGTTCTTTCTCCTGAGCCCTTTCTTAATTCCTTTGATGACTTTGCAACAATGGTGGAACCACCAAATACAAGCTTTGCTGATGAAGATGGTGCTTGAGCCTTCTTACTGATCAAACCTTCATCATTATTCTCTGAACTAGAATATTTACTGCAAGAATTCCCATCCAACCGTCTCGCGGTGCCCACGAAAGGTACAAACTTGACACCTTCAATTCCTCCATTCTGCTCTTCAATTGGTTTCTCTTTCTCTTTCTCTTTCTCTTTCTCTTTATCTTCCTCTTTCTCTTTATAGTCCAAAGGAGTAGCAAAATCAACCTCACAATCAGTCTCAATAATACTAACAGCAAAAGAAGGCTTTGTTTCAAGTACATCAATGTAAAACTTGTTTCCATTATGCATGACCATAATAGTATCCCCAACTGTTAGACAAGAGTGATTTCTCAATGTTGTTTCCAACACAGCTTTTGGATCAGAAATTTCCACAAAACCCATTGTATGAGGTTGTAATTTCACATAAGTAGCTTTCTTGAGGCTTACGTTTGTAATTATTACAAGCCCACCTTCTTGGAATTTCATGTTGTCCATCACCCAATTAGGCATCAAAATTGTACCTTCTTCTGCTGTGAACTGTAAGACTCCACAATGAGAAACATGACCTGTGGATGGGTTTTTTAATTCAAACAACATAGGGTAATCGATTGGTAGAAGAACAAGATGATCTAAGGCTGAGGCAGGCATTAGGATTTTGTCACCGATTTCTGGGTTTGATTTGTGA
The DNA here is from genome assembly GCA_029379385.1 of Quillaja saponaria. Classification (NCBI taxonomy): domain Eukaryota; kingdom Viridiplantae; phylum Streptophyta; class Magnoliopsida; order Fabales; family Quillajaceae; genus Quillaja; species Quillaja saponaria. Next base: position 14,386,456 of record CM055610.1, on the reverse strand, counting down.
TCTTGGGAGAGAGGGTAACAGCGATAAGTTTGCTCAAACATATTTGAACCTGATCAAGAATTTCAGTGTGTAATTGTAATTGTACTTGAGGCTCTTGCTTGTGTATATATATTTATAAGCTTAATTATTTAATTAGTCCTAGTTGTATTAGTATTGGTAACTCATAAATAGCTTGGTCAGTAAGTTATATGTAATTTATTAAGATTTAGAATTAGAGGTCATAATAGGTCAGAAGCCAGATTTGACCCATTACTTAGTCGGTCTAATATGAATCAAAAAATAAAATCTATTTTAGACTCATTACTTATTGAATAGATTGGAACTCATAGGCCTTATTCATAGATTTGTTTTTTTAATTAAAAAATATAAATATATTTTTCTAATTAAAAATTAATTTAATTTATTAATTAATTTAACATAATTTTAAATAATGCATAACACTAACTTTCTCATAAATTTAGAGTAATAACAAATTTAACCTTCCATAAATAAGAACTATAAATAGATTGCAACCATAAAATATGAAATTTTACAAAATTAATATTTAAAATTATGTAATTAAATTATTTTTTTTAGTCAACTCTCTTAATTAATTCTTTTTTTTAGATAAGTCTCTTAGTTTCATTTCTTAGTCAAATTTCAAGTAAGCTCTCTCAATTTTCTCTCTAGTCAACTACTTTTAAATTTTTGAAATTTCTTTATCTTGTATACATGTATATTAATAAAAAAAATTCAAATTTACACATATTCACCAAAAATAAAAGATAGATCATCATATAATTGACTGAAATAGGAACAAACATTTAAATTAACTCATCTATTCTTTCATATAAAAACTGGGTTGTATAAACCGATCTAATAACCTAGATTGTATGAATCTAACTAGATTCAATGGTCATTTGACTATTTCAACATATAAAAAGGAAATTAAAAAACTTAATACGGATTTTTTTAGATTAAAAAGAAAAAAAAAACACAATGTAGACCCATATATATACGCCCTCGTACCTGGTCCATGAACCCACTTTTCAATATCTATATATAAAAGTGTTTGATACAATTTATAATTATTTCAACAAGTAAAACAACATAAGACAATTATAAATAATTCTTACTACTCATTTTGTTCACAAGATTGATAGTATTAAATTTGAAATTCTATATACTTTACCTCCAATATCCAACAACTTAATCAACCTCATTACATTCCCAAAATTTTTACATTTAAAAATCAAATTCTCAAATCAAAACTATCAAGACCATATCATTTTCCCATGATTACATTCTAAAAAATAAAATTTGAAATTCAAAATCAAAATTATAAGGCGAGAAATAGAAATTTTGTTTTTATTGAAACACTCTGACCCAACAAGTAAAAAATTAAAATAGTCATACCAATATAAGACCAAAATAAAGACCCATTAGGCCGGGCCCGACAGGAACATGATCTACATGTTATGCAGCTTGTTACATTAATGAGAAAATTGACATTTTTGTGATTTGCAAGTTGCATCTGCATATATACATACAGTAAGCTCGGAAGTAATGATTCACAGAGCTTACTTATCTTGAACTATAATCCTCTGGAACCAGGAATGTCAATCCACTGCAATTTGAGTTCTACTTCTCCAGATTCTACATTTCGCAGTCTAAGAAACAAGTTCTGGACAACTTTGCCATCACTCCAGACAATGCAGCTCTCTTCAGCTAAGCAGTTTTGTCGGCTCGCTTGTACTTTTGTAATTATGGTTCCACTTGGAAGACTCTCCAACCGCATCCTTACAGCTTCAAGAAATGGGCCGATTTCAAACTCTGCATCCCCCATTTTGTCATCCAGGCTAAATGTATCTTTGTCATAAACAGACTGCAATGACAACACATTGAAGAATGTTACTGCATTGCTTTCGGGCAAGTCTGTGGACATATGAATTCAATGTTTCAATAGTTTAACTTCGCTAACAACAACGAGGTGTTAGAGGTCGGGAAAATGCCAACCCTCAGGTGATCATGAATATCCTAAAGGCCGGTCTGCAAAGGTCTAAAATTTTCAGGTTCTGATCTATCAAGTAGTAATGTGGTCTAAAATTTTCAAATAACTTAATATGGGGTACATCTGTTTCATGTGGGAGCCAACAAAATTAACACTTAGATACTCATGATTCCTAAAGTAGTGGCTTCTTTGGTTAGAATGCTCTGTTCAATTTGGGATAATTTCTTCTGAAATTAAAAGATTTTGAATCATAGAACATGATTGAGACTCAATCCTAGTGAAGATAACATAACATCCCAAGCTTGCAAAAGAATCTACTATTGACATTCTAAGGATTTGGAATGCAACTCCCAAAGTCAACAAGAACTTTTGCTTACAAGTTGGATTGGAAGATGAGGATCAGTAATGGATAGAGTCAAATCGTCGTTCCACTCAGGATTGATATTATTCCTCACGACGCGAGTCTTCAGCTTCTGTACCAGGTATGAATTTGAGATATCAGTTGAGTGTACAAAAATCTCACGTTGTATATATTTGATTCATGGAAAGCATATTCACAATACATAACTAGACATATATAAGTGATTGATTATGAAGCAGGTCAGATTGACCTCCATGGGAATGAAGATTTATGTATCTATGAGAACTAACTACAAAATAAGCCCCACCCACCAAGAACTTACTTGGAATTTGATATTCTGATTCTGTGTAATTTCTCATTGAATAGAAGAGAGGAATAAAGGCTGCTTTGTTCCTTAATCTTTTTCCTTAAAGATATTTAATTGAAGAAAGAGTGTTATAAAAGATTACACAAGTGTAGAAATGGAGATAATTATAAATGTTTTAGACAAGCTAGGAAAGATGCTAAGAAAGCGGTTAGGGAAGCCAGAGGCAAGGCTTGCGAAGGACTTTACCAAAAGTTAGAGACAAAGGATGGAGAGAAAGATATCTATAGGATTGCCAAGCAAAGGGAAAGACGAACTAAAGACCTAATTCGTATTAAGTGCATTAAGGATGAGGCTGATAGGGTTTTAGTTAAGGAAGATGAGATTAATGAGAGATGGCAAACTTATTTCGATACTTTATTTAATGAAGAGTCAAGGGGTGATTTTGGAGACCTTGATGTCACCTTTGATGATACGAACCGGCGATTTGTTCGTAGGATCAGAGCTCAGGAGGTTAAAGAAGCTATGCATAAGATGAAGAATGGTAAGGCTTTGGGCCCAGATGATATTCCAATAGAAGTTTGGAGATGCCTAGGAGATATTGGAGTAACTTGGCTTACAAATCTTTTTAACAAGATTTTAGTAACCAAGAAAATGCCAGATGAGTGGAGGAAGAGTACTTTAATCCCTATTTATAAGAATAAAGGAGATATTCAAAGTTGTTCGAATTATCGAGGTATAAAACTTATTAGCCATACAATGAAACTGTGGGAGAGAGTGATTGAACGTAGGCTTAGGAATGAGACTGTAGTTTCTGAGAATCAATTTGGTTTTATGCCTGGAAGATCTACAATGGAGGCTATTTTTCTACTTAGGAGATTAATGGAGAAATATAGAGAAAAGAAAAAGGATCTTCACATGGTCTTTATTGATCTAGAAAAAGCGTATGATAAGGTGCCAAGACAAGTCTTGTGGTGGGTACTCGAGAAGAAAAAGGTCCCAACTAAATATGTAGAAGTTATTAAAGATATGTATGAAGGAGTATTGACTAGGGTGCGGACTGTAGATGGTATGACTGGAGAGTTCCCGATCACGAGAGGTGTTCACCAAGGTTCATCCTTAAGTCCTTACCTATTTGCGTTAGTCATGGATGAACTCACCTATAATATCCAAGATAGGGCTCCTTGGTGCATGTTGTTTGCCGATGATATTGTGTTGGTAGACGAAACTAGGGAAGGTTTAAATTCTAAACTAGAAATGTGGCGGAACGCGTTAGAATCTAAAGGCCTTAGATTGAGTCGGACAAAAACTGAATATATGGAGTGCAATTTCAGTAAAACTAGAGGAGGCCCGAATGATATAATTTTAGACGGTCAGACAATCCCTACCAAGGATGTGTTTAAGTATTTAGGGTCATTTATACAAAAAGATGGTGCAATTGAGCATGATGTAAACCATAGGATTAAGGCAGGGTGGGTGAAGTGGCGGAGTGCTTCGGGAGTTTTATGTGATCCTAAAATCCCGAATAGATTGAAAGGGAAATTTTATAAGTCGGCAGTGAGACCAGCTATGTTGTATGGTACCGAATGTTGGGCAGTTAAGAAGCAACATTCGCATAAGATGGGAGTAGCCGAAATGAGAATGTTAAGATGGATGACAGGACATACAAGAAATGATAGAATAAGAAATGAGGAGATTCGTAGGAAGGTGGAAGTAGCACCTATTGAGGAGAAAATGAGGGAGAATCGTCTACGTTGATTTGGACACATCCAACGTCGGCCAATGGACGCAGTAGTTAAGCAAGGTGACATGGTCCAGGTGCCAGGTGTTAGACGGGGAAAGGGGAGACCGAAACTTACATGGGGGACAGTCATCGAGAAAGATATGGCTGTACTAGGAATTAATGAAAATCTTGTCTTGGATCGATGCGAATGGAGGAAAAGGATTCATATAGCCGACCCCAACTAGTTTGGGATTTTAAGGCTTAGTTGAGTTGAGTTGAGTTGAGTATATTTAATTGAAGAACTTTAACACTCATGGCCAAGAACAACTGAAATTATTCAGTTTGTAACTGTTGAAAATTACAAGAAACTGGTATTAAGTATCAGTTTTCTTATCAAGTCAAAGTTATCAGGTAAGTAAGCATCATAACCTCATCCATCAATGAAGAAAATCATGTTCACAGATACACAAAGATAAGTACAATCATAACAAAAATTGATCAAAATCTCAGAGGCAGCAGAGAGACCTCAGAACAGAAAAAAAAAAGCTAAAAAGTTCATCCCCAGAGAAAGAGTCAGCAAAACATAGAAACACGGTAACACAAACACAGAAGCTTGACCAACAAACCCATATGCCAAGCAAGTACACCACCCCAAACCAAGTAAACAAATGGGTAAAAGAAGGCATCATAAGTCAGAAAACCCAGAAATCCAGTAAAATAGATGCATAATACCCTAAAAAGAACAACAGCAAAATTTTACCTGATTGCCCATTTTGATAATAACATAAGGGTCACTGCTTCTTAAATCCCTGACAGCAAGATCCACTCCTTTATGGACATGAACTCTGAGCAAACCCATAAAATTCTCCATTTAAAAAATTGAACTCACTAGGAAGACTAAATTAGTTCAGGCCCTTCAGAGCTTGACTTGAGAAGTAGAGGCAGAATTCAGAGAGACAGCACAGACTTGTGATTGATTTCTATACTCAATCCTAACCTGTAGTACTATTAATTAATACATAAAGAAAGACCAGGTCTTTTTCATTGTGTAATTACCATGCTTGAAATCCCACAGTAAATTTGTAATGTCTGAAAATGAGACTGGTCTCATCTTCTAGATAGTACAAGAAAACAGACTACTGATTGTAATGGAGATGACGTTTTGACATCAGCATGAGCATTTAGTTGACGTCCCTCCTGAAGATAAAATCTAACAATGGGCAGCCTTCATTTACATTTTATAGAGAAAATATTAGTTTTTTTTTTTTTTTTTGGCTAAAGGGAAAAAAAGCTTAACCGTTAAAAAAATCCACTATGCATAATTATTAATTTCTATCATTTTCACTCTACTTTCTCTCATTTTAAAGAAATGTATCATAGTTAAATATTTGGTAAATTACTCTAGTTTTTTTTTTTTTTTTTTTTTTTTGAAGTATATACTATTACATACGCATCTCTTATTTATTTATAAAACCTGTATAAATCTTTTCTAAAAATTATAACTTAATTAACTCAAATTCTAATTTTATTTTTTTTTAAAAAAGCCTTATTATATTTTTTTTAAGAGACAAATATGATTCTAAGATTATTAAATTAGTTTGATGATGACATATATATTATTTGACATAAAATAAGATAAATAGGAATTAAATTAATCATTATTCTTAAAACAATAATACATTTGAAATAAAAATTTAAAAGGAAAAATAATATTTTCTTGATTTGATAACAACTTCATATTTTTATTTACAAAAAAACTATGGTACTTTGAAAAAAATTATTTTTCATATTCTAAAAGTTTGATCATAATTTTAAAAATAGTTATTACTTTAAATTTTCTTTATATCTATTTTAATAATATCATATCATCATTAATTTTAGAGTTTCAGTTGAGGTGTAGTTTTTTTTTTTTCAAATTGTCGAGAGAGTTATGTGTAGATTTTTAAGATAAAATGGTAGATACTGAAAATAATTAAAAAAAAATCATAACTACAAAATTTTGTCAAAGGAAACTGCCAAACAAGTTCAGAATCTGTATATGCCATGCCAAACATTTCACTTCAACTATCATGAAATAGTTGTTATTTATTGGAAGCCCAAAATATTGCCTTTGCCTAGGCCATCAGATATTTAAAAACAATATTGACTGAAGTTGAATGACAAAATTTAAAACGGATAGGAAGTTTGAGAAATAAAATAGTTATTTTCCTAATAATTTTATTGTGATTTTTTATATAAGTTAAAATTAATAAATATATATAAATTGAGTCAAACATATTGACTGTTAAAATTAAAAATAAAACATCAAATATGATTAGATTTAAATTTTATATATATATTATTTTTTTTAAAATTAAGCTCAATTAATTATATCCAACTCGACTTAATGGTGATTAGTCGTAATAATAAATGAATTATAAGACTAAATTTTTATATTTTTAAATTATCTTTTTAAAAATAATTAATAATTATATCGTTCTTTATACTTAAATAAAATTAGACAAATATTTTAACAATATAAGAATACTCAGTAAAAAAAATTATGTCAATGGTACCGAATAGCAATGTTGAAAGTAAGGTTGCGTGAACATCTGGACTCTCCTAACTAAGTCAATGATGATGACTTGAGCAAAACAAAGTAATAATAATAAAAAATATATATAAATAACCAAACAAAGTGATTTCATAATTTTTGTTGAAAATATGTTATTGTCAACCTCACAATAATGCATACAAAATAAACTTGTCTCACCTAAATAGGTGGAATCATATCGAAAGCTACAAGAAAAAGAGACATATATATTAATCTTCAACACTCTGCCTTCTTCCTTTCTTTCTTCAATAATTTAATTTTGAAAATGTTGGACTCACTTAGCTACGATGTTGCTTCATCAGATGTGAATCCCATATATTAATTGAACCAGCACATCCTTATTTTAATGATTCATGATTACTTATAAGATTTGTTTGTATTAACATTCTTGTACTCAAATTTGGTGCATTTCTTTTTTTTTATAAAGATTAATAGTTGATTGCCAATCAATATATATATTTTATCTAGCAAGAGACAAAATTTTAATTTATTTTGTAATAAAAAAACTTAATCATGATGCAATGGAAGCTGTATGAGTCTTACTTTGTAAGTTGTCTTTTGAAATAAATATTATTTTATAAGAAACGATATAATGTATTAATAGAATATCCACATCAATATTATATGACTTTATTTATTGAAATGAAAGGGTTTCAATTTAAAATAAACAATTATCCTTTCTAATCAATTTGGTTAATAAATTAAAATTAAGCCGTAGAACATAAAAAAAATCCCAAACCTTTAGACTTCGGTGTTTTGTCTTTTTGAATTGCACTTAGAATCCAAATTTAATCCAACCTAGCAACCTCAAAGATGAAACAGGCTCGAATTAAGCTTAGTGACAATTTGGTTTGGCGTTTAGAATTACAAATTATTTTTTGTCAAATGTCAAATACAATTTAATCGAAATTTTAAAATCTGCTCATAAGTAGTTTCTTTTTAATATATTTATAATAAAATACAATATACAGTTTTTATATTATTTTTTGACAAAAATACTCTATTTTTTGTTTTAATATTCTTATAATTTAAAATTAATTTTGTAAATAACAAACCAAACACAAAATAAATTATATTAAAATTACTTTTTTCATAATATCTATTAAAATCAATTATCTCAAATACATCAAATTAAATTACCCCCAAGTCTTCATAAGAAGAGCAATGAAGAAGCAAAGCCAAAGTTGACTAGTGTTTCTAGTGCCACAAGGATGAGAATTATTTAAGACTATAGTTGATTGGACAGAGGCACTAGCTAGGAATTAGGAACTAGATGGGGCTGGGAGTACAACTATGCATCTCAACCTGTAGAAAGCAAAGGGGATGCAACTGCAGAATGCCAAATTCGCAGCTAGGGATTTAAAGAAAAGAGTAAAAAAGGGAATCAAAGATTTTTTTTGGGAAAAAAGTGAAATCAAAGCTTAACATATTTATGGTGGCAACTGTCTCCAATTTCCAGTTGAGGTACTCTTATGTGATTCTCATGTGCACAAAAACTATTTAATTTAATATGTAGGATTAATTTTAAAAGGTTATATGATCATAATTTAAGAAGAGAAAGTACAGTTGATTCTTATGTTTTGGCTAAAATTTAAACACCCTTTTAATTTTGGATTACCTTTAAATACATTATCTTAATTTTTAATTAACACACCGTTTTAACTGAGTCACTTTTAAATACAATACACCAAATTTGACCAAAATATTTTATGCAAGCATTAATCTTTTGTTTTACCAAAAAATACTAACTAAATTTTGTTCCTCAAGTCAATTTTTTTAGGTTTTGCTTTTGTCAATTCAAAAACAAAATAAAAAAAATAAAGACATTGCAACCCATAGATGCACCAAATTAAGGAAAACAAATACATACATATCCAATAGACTACGACCCCATCTTAAATAATCCCATAATTATAATCATTCATCAAATTTCATTTAATTTGCCCATCAAATTTTAACGAATTTATGAAGATTTAAAACCAGAAACATAAATCACATAAACGAAATGGTAGAACATACAAATAAAACAACAAATTAAAGTGATCCAAAGTTAAAAGGGTATTTTAACATTTTAGTCTCTCATTACTATCTGAGTTAAACTCACATTCTCTATGTTTTCATTTCCTTTGCATTTAGATCCCTCATTAAAAAGGATTTTACCAAAATATAATATATTTGTTTTATTATATAGAAATTAGTTATTTCTCATTCTTGCATTTAGATCCTTTGAACCAAGAAAGTTGCTTGATCTAATTACCTTAATAATTACGCATTTTACTTAAGAAATATGGAAGAAACAGTAGGATTTTTGTTTTGTTTTTTTGTTTATGATAGAAATCGAACCTAAAATTTCTGCTCGCCACTCATCCTAATTCTCGCACGTTGATTTTCAGCAATTCAAGTTAGCCATGTGACCGTACATATGATTGTGACACGTGTCACTATCTTGCTCCGCTAAATTTAATTTTTTTTATAATCTAAAGCAGCAATATAATCCTGATCAGTATATGCGTGGAGCCGTGGGTTGCGGCAGCAGAAGCAGCTTCATCTATCAGAAGATAAACCTTGAGAGTAGAAACTTGTAGCCAAGGTCCTCCATACACTGTAAGTGCTGTTAAGTTATGAGTTCCAACCCAAATTCATTTGTTGGATTTTGCACATGAATGCCAGTATTTTCGTTTTTGTTTGAATGACATTTTCCATTTGTTGTGCTGGACAACGAGTTAGTTACATGTTTCTATTCCAATTGAGCATGACTTTCTTTCTGGGTTTTCAGGGAAATGGTGAATTTAGTTTAAAATGCAGTTTTGGTTCTCTTTTTTGCACCTTTTGTTTTAATTGGAGTGCTCTCCCTTGAAATTCTGTGGAGAGTCAAAAAAAGTAGTAAATTTGATTTTACTTTTAAGTAATATTTTTTATCCAAAGATCCAAACCTTCCTAAAAGAGAGGAACTGGAAACTTTGGATATTGTTAATTACGATAAAACATGGGTTTGATGCCGTTTCTCTATAATCACCTTAACAAAAACCCCTTTTGACTACAAGCCTGAAGAAGGTATTAAATAATGACCCTGCCAAGTGAATTTTTAATTTGATATTTCTGTTTGAAGCTACTTTTTTTGTTTTTTACCATGTGAAATATTGCATTTTGGGATGCCCAATTAATTGACTTTTCCTCTAGCTTTCCTAAGATTAAAGGTAGGATCAACTTGTTCCAACGGATGATGTTGCAAACGAGGTTTTAGTTTCTGATTGAGGCTATAAGGTATCTCTGAGTGATCGATCTTTGTTTTCTTATGGTTCCTTTGAAGTGTTTTTTTGGTTTTTAGACATTGAGACTTGAGAGACTTGAAAGTTGGTACTGGTTGGTAGAGTCAATATTCCTTGAAAGATGGGAACTCTTCCTGGTACATACTACATAATCTAAAACATTATGTTGTGATCATGGTGCATGTGTGATAAAAGATTGTTTTTCTTGCCAACATCTCTCATCTGCAAGGGGCAGGCATTAGGAAAAGAATCCAGCATTCATGGAACGAATAATGGAAACTGATGGTAGTAGATTGTAACTAGCACTATAAAGAAAAGAAAACGTATTATTAATAGTGGGTAATATTTTGAACACTGCACCTTTTAAAGGAAATACTTTATTATGGATGACATGAGAAGTCAAACATTGTCTATGATACTAGCCAATCAAGTTTATTTCATATACCTTCTTCAGATTGTAGTCCTTTACCTAACTCAGTACTTCATGGATTTATGGTCTTTGTGTTTCTTTAAGATTCAACATATTTTCTGGAATAAGAAATCTGACCCTCCTCTTTCTGTGTCTATATTTGGCAGGACAAGAGTTCATGATGGGGGTGGGTTGTGGGAGGTAAGCATGTATGGCATTGAACTTCTACACGAAATCATCTACTGAAGAAATTCCTATGATTATGGGCTAACTTTTATTGATTTAAAATCTTTGCAAATAAGCATGTTTTCCATGACTGCTTGAAAAATTGTCACTGAAAGAGTTTGCATTTGTTGATATTGTACATGTTCCTGGATTATGTTGTCAATATTATATCATCGGTCTTCCTTTTAATTTGTGATATTTGTATTGGAGATTTATTTAATAATGTAGTGATTCTTTTACAATATGAATAGGTATTGCCTTCACAAGCAACCGCTATTCGTTTCAAGAAATTTGGGAAAAATACATTGCGAAAATACTTGGAAACTTCCATATAATGTGGATTGCCGGAGTGGGAGGTTGAGCTATCAAAGATTGACTAATTCTTATCAAGCCTCTAGTGAAGAGCACCCAATTAGTCATTTTGTCTGGAGAGCACATTCCTTGTCGACAAGTTTAGAGGAATCTTCATCACTGCAGTCTGAAGATTATTCTATTGAGGATGAGCATGCACCTGATGATTCACCAGAGGAGCTTTTAGCACAACCACTGGCCAGTGATCAGGTAATCTCATGTGTCCACCTTATAGTCATAGTTTAGGCATTATAGTGATATAGTCCCATCATTCAATGCCCACGTCTGCCAATTGGTGTAGTTGTTGTCATGCATTTTGGCTCCGAAGTTAAGGGAATGTCTACCAGGCTATTTGTTTGTATCACCGACACCATCACCATCACCATCACTTATCGATTTAATGGATAATGCAAACAGCATTACCATATATTTGGAATCGTCTTTCTTTAACTGTAGAATTATTTTACATCTAGGAGTCTGGGGGTGTGGTTGGTCCTTGGAAACCAGTAAGGAATCAAGAACATCTTTGTCTTGTACAAGCAAACCATTTCTATGCCACTGTATAGAGACTTGAGATTTAGGCCAGTCTTTTCAAGGTTTCCTTTCTTTCATTTTTTACCTTTTTCTAGGCAATTCATTCCCGGGTAAAACTTTTATAAGTGTTTGTGTATGCCAAAATATGCCTAGGAAATGAAAATATTTTCTTGTTCCCTTGTTTGGTAAAAAAATGAATATTCCCTGGAATAATGGTGATTTTTCCATAAGCACCCCTGTCAAGAGCAAATTACATATTTCATACAAAAAAATAGCTCCATTACACAATACAATGCATGCATAATCCTAAATCTCAATTAAATATAAATCCACTATAAAAGCCGTCAATGATTTAACTTCCAAGTTTTCAATTACATATACATAATCCTAAATCCCAATTACATATACAATATACATCCACTACCATTGTCACCAAATAACAATTCACCAATGTTTTACATAAGTTCATGAGAAACTGATCGAGAAATTGATGAACGAGTGATTGTTGTTTCAAAATGCAGCTAAAGTAGATAGAGGGACCAAACCAGGAAGGGTACCATGACCTACAACACCAAAAAGGACACTAATAGCTAGGAACAGTTGCTATCCACAAGTCCATGTTGTATGGAACCACTGCTGGAAATTTACCCATTCGATAAGCATCTACTGTGATATAAATCACAATTTCCCCAGCTGAGTGTCTTATCCTTCCCTTGCTTGAAAGCTTTAATTGTTTCTGATATACTGCCACCATTAAAGCAGATCTCACTCTCATTCCAGACCTCATTGAGTTAAATAACCAATGCCTTTGAGACAAAGACTCAACAACCTTGGCAAGAATTACACATCCCAATATAGAATGACCTTGATGCAAATCTTCTTCATTGCTATTTGAATAGTTTACAAAAATATAGACTATCAGAGAAGCTACCATAGAAATTGTCCAGTGAAATGCACACAAGAGATTTGCATAGAAGAGAAGTGAAAAGCGTGCCATTTCACCATATCCAAAATATGAAATAAATGCACTCTACTGAGCATTTCAATAGTGAGGGCTGAAACCAATAGACATGAAGACACCCACCCACCAGAGTTTAGTATTTTGATCCATTTGGACCTTTGAACAAGCAATGAAACTGCAAAAACCTAGTTTGAATTACTCTGGAAATGTAAATAGCCATGCTAGCTTTAGTTATGACGTTCCGAAAAGGTTAGGTGGGATTTGATGCCATGAATTCGCATGAGTATGAAAACCTAGTTTGAACTTTTTTGTCCAATATTCAACAATTACTACAGTTTTGATCCTGAATGACACTGACACTGTTACCCCATATGAAACCTGGATTAATACACCTTCTTTTTTAGCTTACAGGGTTAATATATCTTCTTACTTCAACTTCTTTGGCAGCTAAAGTCACTTCTGGCTGACACTGAGAGAGCAAAGCTTACTAGGAAACTTAGTGAAGCCAACCAGCATAACCGGTTCCTCAAACGACAGGTTTGTATAGATATAAACCAAAATGACTTAGAACTTCTAAATTGCAAGAAGCAGTTTTATACTTTCTGTGGCACCCCTCATAAATCTTTCCAGTTTCTGTAAATACTTGAACAGATCAGATTGGGTAAAAAATAATAGATTTGTTTGCCTGATGGTTACCCAACCTAATAAATATCAAGCTAATTATTAATTTTCTCTTGGTTTGTGAAGGGAGAAGAATATTAGATATCTATGCATGAGCTGTGACATAGTTTATAGTAAATAACATCTGAATGACCGAAAGAGTAGGAGGGTCGTCTAAACATTTACTCATTTCTGGGATGGTGGCAGGTAATGTTATGTCATTGGCTTGTGCGAATTGAATTGACAGTAAACAGATAGAACATGGGTCAAATGAGGTTTGAAAAGTAGGTCCATGTAAATCTGTCATGACCTTTTTAGCTTTCAGCTCCTATGAGTTTTGTGATGATTTGTACATACGTGTGTCATTCTGTACAGATGTGAGCTCGTTAACTTTCCTGAACATGTCAAAAAGACTTACACGTACTCTGAGCACTCTTTTTGTCAAATCAATTAGCTGCATTCATAATCTGTTTCAGGATGGTTGTTGATACTTTACAACTAACAAATTCTCATTGAGCTGAACCTAATCCGATAAATGAAAATAAATATAATGCTAGGATCAAGTTTTCATGGCCACACTGTAAAGCAATTACATTCATGAATATGAAGCTTTACTTGGATTATTTGTTGATGGAAATGGCCTTTTAGACTGATGTCTGGATTGATATCTTATTTCACAGTTGCACATAAAGGAGGAAGCATTGATTAACTTTAAAAGCGAACTTGCTGTCATGGAACTTGAAGTGCAGGTTAAATTTTTTTGAATTTTCTGTATTTCTGCCTCCTCATGTTGTCCAACGCTAAATTTGAAGCTTATTAAACTACAAGTTGATATTTTAATATTTCTTTGATGTCTTGACTCTTGAACTGCATGAGTATATCTGCTCCATAGTTTCCTCTATTAAATTGCTGCTACTTGACTCATGAAGTTCAATGTGAAGCCACACCTCTGTGAAACTCTTTCACCTGAATTTATCTGTCAAGATCTGAGTCTATAATTGCTCTTCAATGAGAAATACTAATATATTATAATCTATGTTAAATAAAATATGAAAAGTACAAAAAGTTTCAAATTTGAAATTTGATCCCACCATAATCATAATGCAGAAATACCCAGTTTTCAGTTAGATAGCGTATTTTACAGTTCAACTGTTGTACTAAATTCTGTTGGTGGCACTGGCATGTTGCTGGCACTGGCACATCTGTTTTGCTCAAAAATTAGATACCTGCAATATCTTTTACAGGCTTGGCATCTTGTATAATGCTATAACCTGTTGTATGTATAAGTTACAATTTTATAACTATCTGTTTTTGCACAACAACATTTTGAAATTTGATCATTTCCTGAATTTTCTAAATCCCATCATCTATGGTTCCTACTGACATGTCATTTAGTCCAGAGTCACTACTACTATAGTAGTAATTCATAACTGTTCACTGCTAAATTCAATAATGATTCAATTTAGTAGCTAACTGCTTGTACATCAATGATTCAAATGCAATTGATTGATCCAAATCCATTTAGTAGAAAATTTACAGTGGATTTTCCAGGCAACAATGAAGGTAAAGAACACTTCATATTATTTATGAGCTGGAAATAATGAATCCAAAGAAACCCTGAAAAGAATACTTTTACAAGAGAAAAGCTCACTTCTTTATAGCCAAATTGGTATTGGCTTTGTAGTCATATACCACTGTGTGTATTATAGTAAAATGGTTTTCCAAGTGTTTGATCGTGCCATGTGGCTGCAATTCCAACCAGATTGATATGACTGCAGACATATATAATATTTCCAACACAACTGATTTCTTCCATTTTAAAAGCATGATTTGGTGCCATTAAACGTTCCAAAATTCGGCATGTTACCTCCACTCTGGAAAGTCTATGGGCTTGTGTACTGTCTCCTGCATCTGATTATGCATCAATAAAGATTACCAAGCTATGCTATTTCTTTAATGTCAGTGACATTGATAACTTGTGGAGATCTGAAAGAAGTATACAGTATCTTGCTGCCACCTCCTTGCAAATTATTAGTGTGTTGAATACTGTAACTTGCTATTAGTAGTTGAAACATCAGATGGTTGGAGACCATGTTGGCCTTGGATATGGGTTTCCATGATTTGATTGTTGAATCATATATCACAAACAATCTCTGATTATTGATTATATAAATTCCAGCTTGTTGGTGATTAGAGTTACATACAACATTAGTACAACTATCAATTATCATTTCTAAGGTGCAGCAAGGACTGTTGGGAGTTATAAGCTTCTACAATTTAGATTTTCTTTTTAAAAAATAAAAATCTATGGATGCTGTAATATAATTATTTAGAAATCTTTAATGCTATCTATAATTTTCTTTATTTGTCATGCACGGCAGGCTTTGGTCACACTAGCAGAAGAAATAGCTCAGTCTGGTGTCCCAAAAGGTTCAAGAAAAATCAATGGAAAATACATTCAATCTCACCTTGTTTCCAGGTTAGAAGGTACGATGGGTTGCTTTGCATATTCTGCATGAATAAATTCTTATTGTCCTACAATCAGAATATTACATGCTTGGACTCTAATTTACTGGTCTATCCAAATGGGTTGGTTGATGAGTGGACTACAGGTCAATTATGTGCTGATTTACAAGTGGAAAAGTCAATAACAATTCCTAGAAATGGATTTTGTTCTTGAGAAATCTGTCCATTGATTTTAACTTAATTCCATTGCCCCTCGTGTGTTTCTTCCTATGTGTACTGATGTAATCATGTTGCATGCACAGTAATTCATGAAAAATTGAAGGAACAGATAAAGGATGTTGATTCTGCACAATCGAAGGAGGTTCCCTTATTCTGGTGTGGCATGGCTGAGGTAAACATGCAAGACAGTACCTTAGATTAGATATTAAGTTGATAGTCAGTTTTAATGTTTCTTGCTTATATTGATGCTTTTCTTCAGTGGGTGTCATATGATTAATCTTAATGCTTGCTGTAGATAAGTATTTATAACTTTTTCTGATTATCCCATGATGAATAACACAATGTTTTCTTCAAATTGTAGTAAAGATGAATTAAATGACACTAATAGTTTCTTCCATTTAAAATACTCAGCATTTCTGAAGTCCTTAGTGTGGCATCCAGACTCCAGAGTATTTTTAGGATCCGAGATACTGGATTAATATCTGTATTGCCTTTTTTTTGTGTTTCACTTGTAATGATACAAGAGCGTGCAAGTTATGGGCACCTTTGATGGTTGGAGTCAAGGGGAGCACTTATCGCCAGAATATACTGGTTCTTACACAAGTTTCTCAACAAAATTAATGCTTAGACCAGGAAGGTACTACCTTTTTTTTTCTAAGTCATTTTCTGACTTGAGGTTTTACCTGTTCTCGACTGTTCTTTCAAGTTTCAACGCAAAAATTATTTTCTGTAGGTATGAAATCAAGTTCTTGGTGGATGGTGAGTGGCAACTGTCATCAGATATTCCCACTGTTGGTGATGGATTAATGAAAAATAACTTATTAATTGTGGAGTAATGCTAGGTATGCAATCCTGGCAATGCTAAAATATGCAGACAAATCAGTACAGCTCTATATGATTTTCCTTAAATTTTGTTTACTCTTTTTTTTTGGTTTTATTAGATTTTTCATATTGATGTACGGTAGCAAGCTAATTTGGAACTGCTGTTGTGACAAAATTATGCCATAATGAATAAATAATCCGCGTCTTGCCTTGTTCCAGTATCTTAACAACTACCTTTGCCTTCTCTCTTTGTTTGGCAGCGTATTAAACTCTTATTTTGCTAATGTTGGTTCTAGTCATTTTGTTATTGAAAATTGTAACTATGATATATGAAAGAAGCAGAAATTGTAATGTAATGCATGAGTGCAAATTCTTCCATATTTAACTATTGATTTTATTCTCACTTGAAAATTGAAACTACTGGGGAGAGTATAAAGTAGAAGGATTTGCTATTTGAAAAGATTACATAATAAAAACTAAAACAAAAAAATGTTTAATTTTTTATAAAACTATACATCCCAAAAAACAAATTATGAACTAAGATTCAACTAAAACATTACTTATAACAATATTTAATAATTCCTAATATTGAAATTTTATTTGGTAACAAGAAAAATAAAAAATGGAAAGGATAATAAGAGACAAACTTTTGTAGATGCCACCTGAGAGGCAGATAGCTTAAGAACAAGTTAGATCTCCAAGGTGCCCCTTTCCTTTCCACAAAGAAAAAAGTAAGAAAGCAGAGGAATATGAAGGAAAGATGCCAAAAAGCCTGTAAACAGAAGCAACTGCTTAATTACCTGCTCAATTCATTTTGCACCAGATGCATATGCCACCGCCACCACAAGATTACCTACCATATACGTTAAACAAATAAAATCCACTGAAGTTTAAAATAATACAAGATTGGAAATTTTAAGTAGGATACACAACTAGCCAATTCAAGCTCTGTTTTCACTTACAATTTTGTCTCCGACTCTAAGCCTTTCTTTTCTGCTGGTATTCTTGTTTTCATTCATGAAAAATCGTGTGCTTAGCTCCAATTGAGTCTTGAATGGTCATGCCTTTTCTTCTTAGTTTTTATCAATCCCCGTTTGCCTCCTCCTTTGGTTCCTGCAAAAGAGGCTGGTATTATCGCTGTCTTGGTCTTGATCCCTGAACCTATCCCATATCATTTCTTCTTTTCCATTCTCTAAACTTGTCATCTGATCTGTTTTGGGTTTCAATCTCATCTGGGTTTCTGAAAAATCAGAGAAAAAACGAAAATGATGAAGAAGACTGTGTCTGAGAAAAGTATGATGCAGAAAAATAAGAAGAACAAGGATGATCGAAGTTTGAAGAATAATAGGTTCTTGATCACTATCAACATTCTTGGAAGTGTTGGACCAATAAGATTTGTTGTGAATGAAAAAGATCTTGTTTCTGTTGTCATTGACACTGCTCTAAAATCCTATGCTCGTGAAGGCCGGCTTCCGGTTCTTGGTTCAGATGTCAACAATTTCCTCCTCTACTGTGAAAATTATGCAGAATCTGGTGGTACCATTATCTACCCATTTGCGAAAACTCAGATTCTTTTTCGTTCAGTTTTGATTTGCATTCTTCATTTCACATTCCAAAATGATTAAAATACATTTTATATTTGTTAGTTTTGAGTCTCTATGGTTGTAAGCTAATAGGTTATTATTTTTGCTGGAACTTGTTTTGTAGCTTTGAGTCCAATGGAAGCCATAGGATCTCATGGAGCAAGAAACTTTGTGTTGTGCAAGAAGCAGAAGCAACCACTTAAGACCGAAGGGAGATCAGAGATGATTTCTCAAAAGAGAAGTGGTTGGAAATCATGGCTAAACAAATCATTTTCTTTCAAGATAATATCTCACTGAATATGCTTTTCAATGGAAGATCTCTTGAAAGAGGTTGACTGTTTTGTGAATTTGGTTCTAGTCACTGTCTAGCTGTGGTGGCTGAAAATTGTAATTTTGTTTCATATTTACTATGCTTTTTAATTCCCTGGGCAACCCAACTCTTGAAAGTATTTGTTCTTGTTTAATAATGCAAACCAGATGCTTTGATACCATGGAATTTTGTAGCATTGTGTTTGGCATATTCAATTTCTGAGGCCATTTTGGAGCATAACTAACAATAAGAGTAAGAGACTAAAGAAAGGTGGGAGAATTGAAGTTTCTCCCCTTATCACTCTCCATCTCTCCATTCTCATACAAAGAGAGTTACCATTGAATAAGTGGCACATTCAAGATTTTATTTGTTGGTATAATATTTTAAGAAATGATTAGTAAGAACACCACTAGTGTTTTTCACAATACATCATTTATTCTCAAACTAATATGATTCAACAATATTATAATCAAAATCACCAATATTACAAATAGTTCACTAAGAAAACAAATAATATTATCAATATTATCTTATAGATGGACACATTATATTATCAATATTACAAATAGTTCACTAGGACAATGACACATTAAAAAAGTAGTAAATATAGGGTTATATGAGGGTAACTTGTAAATGATGTGAGAGGACCACAATTTATCTTATTCCTCCTTCCAAAGGAAATTTCGTCCGTGAATTCAGGAGAGTAAGGTGAAAAGCAAAAGATGGAATCCAAAGAAGAGAAGAAATGAGAGAAAGAGAACTAGAAAACAAAAAATTCATGGAAATCACAAAGATAAGAAGATTCAAATAGTGGGCGTTGTCCCTTTTTTTTTTTTTTCTTTTTCTTTTTCATATTTAAGGTATGTTTAATAATCTACATACTCTAACTTTAAATTTTGTAGTATTCAATAAAATTCTTGAAAATTACTAGTGTAAAATTATGATTTATTTTAATTTTATTACTCATTGTTGAAGTGTGTTCCCTTTACTACTTATTTATTTTCCAACTAGCAACTAGAATGTGTATGAATTTTTTTAGTTGAAATAAAATTTTATTTGTGACTATATGAATGTTCCACTATGAGAGACTTAATATGATCACATCATGAATTTATATAGTGATAATTATTGATCAAATTATTTTTCAGATGCATTTAACTATTTGATTCAATTGTGTTATTCTAATTAATTAATGGACAAATATCTAAAAGGAAAATCTCTACAAAATGAATTATCATCTCAAATCAGTGGTCAAGATCATTCAAGAAAGAATCACAATGAGATTAATTTAGAAAATTTTCTTTTAGATCCAGGACTTTGAATTACAATTTTATATTCCTAATGATTGAGAAAATGTGCGACGGGCATACTTACTTAGTTACATATATTGAGAATGATATATTTACTAATATTGAGAATAAAATTATTATGTAATACTTTTAAAAAAATAAAAAATAGAATGATTGGGGATTGTATTACCAAAATAGAAAAATAGATGATGGAGAATTGGGTGAGATTTACTTCGTGGGCTTGAGGAATATGTTGGGCTATGTATCACTAACAATCCATCCAAATTAATTATGATTATTATTATCTGCATTTTGTGGGTTCCAAGTAAAGAACTTCAACATTTCAGGGTGTTTGATTCCTACAGCATATAAATTGTCACTTTAGATAATTGTTTTTTTCTAATAAAAAACAGAAGCTCAACAGGTGTTGAAAGAGAGATAGGTTAGCTTGAGTTGTGGCTAAAATCTTGCTGCGAGTGAGATTGTGGAATTTGGCTGATTTCGTAGCTGAAATTTTATTGGAGGAATTTGTTAGAAAATATTTTTGATATTTTGAAACGTATACAATTTAATTTGTTCATTTATGTATCTTTCGTTTGTATTTTTTTTAAATTGGAAATATGACGAAATTTAGATCAAACTCCTCTAAAATTTCTCTAATCTTTGCCGGGAGTGGATCTACATGTTAGATCTGCTCATTAAAACCTGGAGATATAGTAGTTAAATACCATGTTTGATTAGACATGATTGACTACATTTCATTATTTATAAATTCTTGCTATAAAACAGAATCTCTACAAACTACAGGTTCTTCATGTTATCGGATTATGCTTAACTTGATATGCAGATTCTAATACGTTTTCTTCTATCATAAACTGATATAAATATGGTCCAAAGGTTTTTCTTTTCTTGTTCTTTTATTTGTTCTTGGTTCACAAACTGTCTCAATCTCAAAAATTGGTTGAGAACTAGTTTCTTCAATTTCTGAAGTATTTGAACCACTGTCATGATCTCTAGAATTGTGATATCACTTTTCTATTTCCTAAATAATGAATTCTCAAAAAATTATGCATCCCGAGATTCCATAATGATATTCTAGTTTACAAACAAAGTAGAACCGACAATGAGAAATCTATATGCTTTGTTATTTTGAGCATAACTAAGAAAAACACATCCAATTGTCTTTTTTTCCCGTTTCAGTCTTTTGGGATCAGTGAGGCTTACCAATGCTTTCATGCCCCATTCTTACGTGATGTAGAGAAAGTTTTCTTTTTTTTCCACACTTAGGAGATACATTCGTTGTTTTGTGAGGTACATAGAATAAAAGATTGATCTTTCAAAACCTTTTAATTACAAAGAAACATTCTCAATAGACAATAGTTGAGCAAGCAAGTACAAATGCTCCATTGGAGGATCTAATTAAAAAATCGAAAACTATCGATAGGTTAATTTAAACAGTTGGTATCTATCATTTTACTCTAGGAAAGATGCATTCGTTGTTTGAGAGGCTATACGACTGAGTATACATAATATAAGATTGATCTTTCCACCTTTCAATTACAAGGAAACATTCTCAATAGACAATAGTTGATCAAGCAAGCACAAATGCTTTCTTAGAGGATCTAATTAAAAAATCAAAAACCATCAAAAACATAACTCGAGTAGTTGGTACTTATCCTTTTACTCTTGGGGGATATATTCGTTGTTTTGCAAAGTATACGATTGAGTATATAGAATAAAAGATTGATCTTTCCACCTTTCAATTACAAAGAAACATTTTGAATAGACAATAGTTGAGCAAGCAAGTACAAATACTTCATTGGAGGATCTAATTAAAATTTGAAAACTATCAAGAGCTACCTATTTTTTTATTTCCTAGTTTGATCACTCCCAATATAAAAACATAAAAATAAAAAGTAGGAAAAAAACCATTGAAGATTTCAAAAGTGGAGCCGTCAACATTGAGTCAACCACGAGCAATATAAAGAGACAATAATTTAACACTATATTAGCTATAATAAAAGGGTTTCCTTTATTATTGAATTTTTTTTTCCTAGTTTATTTTCTAATGAAGTTTGATTGGATAAGGGCAACCTTTTCTGTAAGTGGTGGAGTTCTTAATCTTAGCATGACAATGTCAAAGAACAATGTTAGTGTTCAAAATGTTCATACGGTCAAGATCAAGATAAAAGATTTCAAGGAACCAATTAGTTGTGAGTCTTAATCATATTCATATCAAGTTGTGATTGAACATAAATTAAAAATAATTTAATTTTTATTCTTGAAAAACATAAATAAAAAAATAAATATATTGACCGACGTAAATAAAAGGAAACCCATATTTTATTCTTCAAAAAGTACCTTCCTTTTCAAATAGTGACGAATATCATTTAATAAATTTGTAAAAGAAATTGGAAAAACTCGAGCAGTTGAAAAAGTAGAATTTTAGCATATCAAAGTAGGGGATTCAAAGAACCTTTGTCATGCATGCTTAAGGGTCCCCTATCATTTTTTTTTCAAAGAGGAATTGAGTAGTGCTTGGTGATGTAAATTGTCAAAATCAGGAGAAATTCTTGTCAATTTCAGGACCCCAGTGCCATAAAATTGTTTGCTGGTCAGCTCAATTCTTATAGAGAGATTGTGACCTTAGACCAATTGGCTGAGAACTCTTGTATATATAATTAGATTTGGATGAAGGAGAAGAGTGATTAGTGGATGCTGAAATGTTACGTGCCTGTCAATCATCAAATGGGGGCCAATTAATCATTTGGTAAACTCTTATCAGTTATAAATACCATTAATTTTTTTTGTTGACTTTATATTTGTTTGAATGGTATGTAAAATTTATTCTCTAAAATTTCATCAACATAGTTTCTTTTTTCTCTCTCTTTACATTTACACGTTACTCACGTACATGAATTCACACATGTGAAGTATATGGAATTGAAAAATGATGAAATCAAACTAAATTTCGATACACAAGTCAATATAAAAGTAACACGGTCATTCAAACGAAGTTCTAATTCCCAGTTCCCATTGTTATGTATAATAATTCAATAAAGATGACCTTGACATGAACCTAAAGCATTTTCCAGGGCAGGGATGGAAGGACGAGAAAGGAAGAGGATGGGATGAAAGTGAATCGTGAAGAAGGCATGCATTAGTACTTTCATTTCTCATTTCTCTCCCTTATGAAGCGATGAAACCAATGCATGGAACTTAAAATTATTACGCCCAACTTAAAATCCTCCGAATTTAGAAAGCAGCAAGGGTAATGAAGTTGGAAGGAAGTGCCAACCCTCCAACTCATTTCCCTTCCCTTCCCTTCCCTTCCCTAGACTTTGTTTAGTAGGAGAGAAGTAAGAAGGAGGAGAAGAGAAATGGATGGTAAATGTGAATACAATATATTAGGTCTAGATTTATCCTCCAATATTTTCCATTCCTTAATCCTGTTTCCTTTTTCTCTATTTCATTTTTCCATAATGATCGTTTCACTTCCTTAAGTAAAAAAACTATAGGATTTTGATCTTATTTAATAATTTTAAATGATCAAGGGTTAGTAAGTAATAAAGATGACAACTTAAGAATTTATGATAATAGTCATCAACTTGAGTTTATGGTAATATCATGACTCTAATTGAAATGAAGAGCACTTAGTAAAATATATATTGCGCCAATCACTTAATTGTTATTGTTTTTAAATTTTTGTCCAATACGTACTTCCATAAATTATCAATAAAGAGAGAAAAAAAAATGTTCCTGTTTTACCCAACCTCAAAGTAAAATAAAAGGTCTCCTAATTGTTTGTTTAACTGCCTCAATTTTATGTTCATCACATTTTTGAATGATGTTTTTTTGTTAATCACATTTTGAATGCTGTAAGTGCTTGTTTAAATATTATCCTCCTTCTTGTAAAAAAAAAAAAACAAGGGTAAAAAAAACACAATCATCATAAGGGTAAAAATAGAGGGAAAATAAAATAAAATCAATCTAAGAAATTACAATTAAAAAGGTTCAAGTTAAAACCTAAATAATTATTTATTAAAAGAAACATGGAGAAGTAATTAAAAATACAATTACACGCCTTGTTTATTTTTGTCCTGTGCCTCGCTTACTCAGTCACTCACCCTCTCTAGAAATTTACAATTTTTATCTTGAACAACACAAGGGTTTCCCGAGTCAGATCGTTCACTTTTCCCAACTCAGATACATTGAGTCAACTCATTACGATTCACTGCTGGCGATTTGCCAAGCCGACGTGGTGATAAGTGGCCGAGTATGCCACCCAAGCATGAGACTCCCATTGTTCTCTTCAACTCTATACCCGTATCCACCAGCAAAATATGCTAACAACATGCTAGCTTGCTTGAACGCATCGGATCCAAGATGAGCCGGGTCAAACCCGGCTGAACCCATTCTAGCCCTCCACTGAGTCAGGGTCTCGTGCCTTTCAACTCGGTCCTGCCCTTCAAAAGCCACCACGTTGCATATCTGTCTTCCTAAGTACATCTCCGACATGACTAAATCCTGATTCGGTGGAGTTAACACGGTCGACGATCCTTCCAACGAGTCAAACAGGTTAGAGTAGTATTGCAAAGCCTCCGTGAACCGGTCAAAGAAAACAGGCCCGTTATGGTTTGCTTCTTGTTCCACTATGGTTACAAGCTTCGGCTTCATGGCCTTGATCGAGTTCAGTACTTTCTCGATGCCTCCGGGTCGGGCTAACACGCGGTGAAGCTCGAAAACGGAGTTTACAGCTACAGACTCTACCTCTGCGGGTCGGATTTCAAGCATGGACGGTTCAAGATCCGCCAAACTGTTACAGACGAATCCACGAAATTCGAATTCAACACCAAGAGTGTCGGCCAATTGGGCTAATTTCCAACCCACTTGTTGCAAAGCATCGGTGTTGTCCGGCTGTGGTGGGCCAATTCCGGTTAATCGAAACGCCGGTGGACCACCAGGTCGTAAAGCTAGGGCTTGCATTAGAGCTGGCCATTGCATTCCCTGCTGTAACCCGAAATCGATTACGTGAACTCTGTTCACCGTGGCGAAGGCTTCAAGTATGGCTTGGTTAGCCGTGAAATGAGCGAATTTGAGGTAAGGGCAGGACTCGTAGAAATGCATCTGGAGGAAATCGGAGTAAGAGGAATCGATGCCGTCTTGTGGGTATAATCTGTAAATTCGACGAGCTAAAGCTTGGGCAAAGTACGTTGCGACCTTTCTCATTGCGCCAGGCCTGAGACGACGCTAGCAAGCCTACGTGTTTCACAAGCGTAGCTGCAAGCTTCAAATTGTCTTGTTGAACAGCCTCTGCACAAGCCAGTAGAGTGTGGACGAGACGGACACCAGTTTCTTGTGAGTCAACCAGGACAACTGGCCGTGTTAGCTCTGTCACAGTCCCTGCTGATTCTCCGATCACCGACGGTGACGAATTTGACGTTAGCTCTGTCACGGTCCCATGCTGATTCTCCGATCGCCGACGGTGACGAATTTGACCCAATTGAGATTTTTAATCGCTTTCGGCTATTTTCCGTCTCTGATGTTGGTTCATTTGGTGGGTACGCCGCAACACCAGGAATTGCTCTTAGATCATACTCTGAATCATCGTTGTAAATCCGAGACTGGTTCTCAATCTGTCGCCTGGGAATTGTGGATGACTCAGCTGGAGCTAGAACAGGGTCGTTAAGATTGGTGGGTGAATTAGTGGAGCTCAGAAAGCATGCTCTGAACCCAACCAGAGAGATCTGAAGGATTAAAATGGACAGTGTCACAAGCAAGATGAGAAATCCCATCTTCCTGAGCTGTACCCATAACCATCTCAAGCTGTTCAAGCTTCTGGGCCACATCAGCCATGTCAGATGACCGAACCTTGTAACCCAAAACAGCAAGCAATTCATCCATTCCACCTGCATCTTGTTCATTATCCCACATCTTGGCCTTACCAGTTGACATTGATGAGCATTCAGCTTTCCCTACACTTCCACTTGACCCGCCATAGCCAGAACCACCATAACTCTCTTGGTGATCCCTCTTCATCTTGCAAAGAAAAATTCTATAACAAAAGGATTAGAATTTGTTCGTGGTAGTGAAAATGGGTTTTGTTTTTGTTTTCAAAACTCATTCTTTGATAAAAAAGAAAGAAGAAAAATGAATCAAATGACTGAACTGGATGGGAGGTCCAAATCCAATGAAGGTACAGGAGGAAGCTGAGAGTGGAAGAGATAAGGAACAATAGAAGCCATAAAAATAGGGAACTTTTCCTTTTTCCATTTTGTTTTAGATTTTAATTTTGCCTGTTGAATTCATTTTTAAAAATGAAAAGCATTTTTTGGTTAAACATAATAACCAAAAGGAAGCCTATACTATTGCACCTATTAAAATGAAAGCATTTTGGTTAAACATAATAACCAAAAGGAAGCCTATACTATTGCACCTATTAAGTTTGGAGCATGATGGATTAATCACGTGGAATAGAAATTTATCTAAGAGGTTGCTTTTTCTTTTTTTTTTCTTTTCTCCTTCAAATAAGGATATTATAATATTTATTTATGAAACAGTCTATCAAATTAGGTAACTCCACTTATTTTTTATTTTATAAAATAATTTTTTATATTTTTTCTTAATTACACCTTAAAATTATTTTTATTCTTCGATAAAATCTTTCAATTCATCTTTTATTTTATTTTATTTCATTAACAAGTAAATTGAATGTTAAAAAAGTCAAAAATAAATAGTCATACAATTTAAAACTAATTTTTAAGAATAAATATTAGTGAGATGATTACTTTTTTATTTCTCAATAATAGCCTTACATCTTTTTCAGTATAAAGTCTAAGTCTATTTTAGATTCACGACTATCCCTTTCTTATAAGTATTTTCTTAAAATTCGAAACCCTGAAATTATAGATATCCTTTAATTACTAATCTCATATATGTCTTATTACTTAATTATATTTTATAAATAATGGAATGATTATTGATATAAAGATAAAGATACAAGATGCACTTGTTTAAGTTAGTGAAGTTTAAATACTAATGGAACTAATGTGGGAACATCAGACAGGTTCTTGTTCGCAAGTATAACAATCAGTTAAGCCCCATATTAAATTTAGAGAAGATAAAAATTGTGTCACGTGTTAGCTTAATAGAGATAGAGGCCCTCATATTTTTTCTTTTCAACTGAGGGTAGAAATCATTACTTAAGGCCCACGCTTTTGTTTTCCAGCTATGGTAAAAGTCATTAGTTGCAAATGAATAATGTTCAACTGCCTGTATAAAACTGTGAAAACTCATCTTGGGTACTCATTATAATATTTAATTAAAATAACTTAACGAATTTGGTGTATTAAAAATTATTTACTAAAACTAAAATAACATACTCATACTACTAATTAATTTTTCTTAATCAGCAAGATATGTGATTTATTTTTTTTAAATAACAAAAAAATTAACTAATCCCGCAAATCAATTTCAATAAAAAAAATAAAAATTGCATTACTAACTATGCACTATAATTATTTACATATCATAAATAATGCATATTCATATTAGCATTGATTTATTGATTAATTAGATGTTTAGGTTCAATTTTTTTTCTTTTTAGATAAATTATTAATCATAATTATTCTAATTAAGCATGAAATTTTTTCGTATATTATTAATAATATACATATATGTCATATCATTGATGATCTAGTCATAAATTATTATATGCATGTACAACTTAAAACATATAGCTGAAGACAAATAGTTGCAGATGCCTCTACAATTGAATATCTTTAGCTACCTATATAAAGTTTTATAAACCCATGTTAAGTGGATGAATGAAAATAAGTTTTACGAACAGAACTTATTGTAAAAAAGTAAAATGTTTAATATTAAAGGTAATTAAAATTTTAGATTGACATTTTGAGTTTAAAATGAAAATTTCGGACATGATTTTTCAATTTCAAAAAGAAAAATCAACTCTTTATTTACAAATTATTTACTAAGACTAAAATAATATACTCATATTATTAATTACTTTTTCTTAATCATAAGATATGTGATTTTATTTTTCTTAAACAATAAGAAATTAATTAATCACACTATTAATTTTTTATATATAAAAAATAAAAATAGAAATTAAACTGCTAGTTGAGCATTATAATTGTTCACATATAAAAATATAACATATTCATATCAGTTAATGATTTATTGGTTAATTAGATGTTCAATCCATTTTTTTGTCTTTTTATTAAAATTACTAATTGTAACTATTCTAATTGAGCATGAAAATTGTCCATATATCATTAGTAGTGTACATATGACATATCACTAATGATATAGTTACAAATTATTATATGATTAATTCAAAAAAATTATTTTAATAAACATATTAATACTAATTCTTCTAATTTAGCATGATAATTGTTGACTCATCATTAGTAACGCAAAATATGATCCATCGTTAATGATTTAGTGATTAATTAGATGCATAATTCAATTTGCTTTAATCAAAATTTTAGTCCTAATTATTCTAATTGAGCATTATGATTGTATAAACATCATTCACTACTCACCAGTAATGCGCATATAACTCATTAGTAATGTTTTATGATTAATTAAATGCATAATTTAATTTTTTTGTTAATTAAAAATAATAAACTTAATTCTTCTAACTCAGCATTATGATTGTTCAAACATCACTAAGTAAGTAATGCACGTATTACCTATTACTAATGACCTAATGATTAATTAGATAATTAATTTATTAATTATTAATCTCAACTCTTCTAATTGAGCATTGTGGTTGTTCAAACATCACTAATAGTTTACATATGACCTATCAAAATGATCTACTGATTAATTAAATGCTTTAATTATTTATTTTTAAATTAAAAATTAAAAATTATTAATCTTAATTATTCTAATTGAGCATTAATATTGTTCACATATTATTAGTACTGCATATATGTACACATTTCTAATGATGTAGTAACTAATTTGATGACTAATTAATTTTTTTTAATTAAAATTATTAACTCTAAATTTTCTAATTGAGAATGATGACTACACACACATCACTAGTAATGCATATATGACCTATTACTCTAGTGATTAATAAGATGTTTAGTTTAAATTTCTTTTTTTCTTATTTAAAAATAAATTGTTAATCATGATTCTTCTACTTGATCAATATAATTGTTCAGATATTATAGTAGTGCACAAATGACATATCATCAACGATATTGTGATTAATTAATAATAAATTTAAATTTCTTTTTTAAATTAAAATTGTTATTCTTAAATTTTTTTTATTGAGCGCAATGGTGGTTCACAGATCATTAGTAGTGCACAGATGATCTATCACTAATGATCTCGTGATTAATTACCTTCTTAATTCTTATTTTATTTTTAATTAAAATCATCGCTCATAATTTATTGCAATTGAGCATTATTATTATTATTTACATATCACTAGTAATGCATATATGACATATCATTAATAATCAATCTAGAATTAATTAGGTAAATAATTTTAATTTTTTAATTTAAAACTATTAATCATAATTGTTCTAATTAAATATAAAGGTTGTTAACACTTGTAGTTTGATATTTGTGTTTAATTTTTAACTAAGAACTAATCTATAAATTAATCATATTACATGATGTGTAAGAGTGAATTTCTCATCTAACAGCATAATCACACTGATCAATAAGAATAAAATTGAAACAAAATTATTAAAATGAGTTTTTTTTTTTTTTTTTTTTTTCATAATCTATTAATTTGACTGTGATTAAGAAGAGAATAACTATAGCACGAATGAGAGGAAAATTGATTGTGAAAAGAAGATCAAAATAAATCAGTCTTGAGAGAGAATTTGTTTCTTTTTGAGAGGAAGACTTATCAATAATTATGTAAAAATAAAATAAAATAAAATTGGAGGCTAAGATATGAGATTTTAAAAACATTTTTTTTTTTTTTTAACTTTAGGCATATATTTTTTTTGAAGATATTCACCTCATGTGGTCCATGAAATTTGTTTTTGTAGATATTCTCCTCATTTAGTACATTAAATTTGAATGATACATGTAATTGACTCAAAACAAAATATAAATTATGGACAAGTCTAAAACTTTTCAAAGGAAAAGCCGTGGGAGCACTGTAATGCTAAAATAGATGCGACTGAGACTGATAGTGTACGGCCCAAACATCATAATTCATAGTTTTGAAGTATAACGAGTCAAATTCGAATTAGTTTATAAATAAATATAAAATAAGTTTATTTTAAATTGAAATTGCTCATGAATTTTTAGTATTTACTAAACCATGTAACTTAATATAGTAAATATTTCAAGTGAATAAAACGGTGGTAGTAAAAACAAAAATTAATTAAGTGTGCACCGATTGAGTGAAAGGATGGCTTATTGTGACCTTGAACCCTTTCCCCCACTTGCATTCCTGTTTCTCTGGTTATTTCTGTCTCTACCGGACTGCCACTCGTGTTGCTATCCAGGTTTTTATTGAGGTTTGACATATCATTAGGCTAAAATACACTTTTTGTCACATAGTTTATATCCAAATTTATTTTCGTTTGTACGGTTTAATTGGTCATAATTGTATTTATAATTTTAAAATCAAATTAATTTGACATTTCATCCCAATTTCTTTAATACTGACATGATTTCAATTTCTTTGATATGACTAAACGGATGATGACATAATTGATAGACTCATGACATCCAAGATGAATAGTAAATTATCGTGTTAAAAATTATACAAAATTTTTAAAAAAAGTCTTCATTTACATTTTTATATATGAAAATTATATTTTAAAAATAACGGCAAGAACAACCCAATAAACTAGGCACAGTTTGGTAAGCATGGTTGTGGCAATATTATATAGCGGTTGAGGTCCGTTGTGCCATCGAGGAAGCGCCGCGACCCGTTTGGGTTACGGCCCCAACCCCGACAATGAAAAAGTGAAATGGCAGAGTTTAGTTAGAAGTTTCAAGAAAAACGTAAGTGTGAAGACTTTCCACGTCTTTCCATAGGCACTAGCATTTATGTCATCCATTCTAGTACTCGGTCACACCCTATCATGTGTCAAGTTAGGAGTGGCACGTGATCGAGAAGATGAACAGAAGACTCGGAAGAAAACCATAACTCAAGCCCCTAATCACCAAATGCTGAGGTCACCCATTCTTGAGATTGAGGGGCGGGCTTCCTAGAGTCAGCCCTGATCGTAAGCAAAATTTCAAATAAAAAATAAAAACCTAATTGAGCCATACTGCAATTAATTCTTAAGAGCTTAGTTCAACTCATGTCTTTTGCTCACAAACTCATTTTCTCGGGACTAGTGTTAATAAGAGTTGGCCCCTTGCCAATACCATTTCTCCATGTAAAGGTCTCCGAGAAAATTACCTAAAATCTATAAAGATCTCGGGCCGACGCTCAAGATACGACTCGAGTCGCTATATGACTTTATATAATTCACTACAAGAAAAATGACATTTTTTCACAAATCAAATTTGTGGGAAAATGGTATAAAATTTGTGGGAAAAAGCTTACCGACAAATATTCTGTGGGTAATTTCTCTTGTGTAATTCCCACAAATTTTCGAAGTTTGTGGGCATTTTCCATAAACTTTTGTTGGTAAATTTTGTGGTAAATTGTGATGGGTGGTTTGTCGGTGAAATTGGTTTTCACCCACAAACCATTGGTGCATGGGTAATACCCACCAACCTCGTGGTTTGTGGGTAATTGTCACAGATACAAGTTTGTAGATAATTATTTTACATTATGTTTTTTTTTTTGAATTTACCACAAACTCGGTTTGTGGGTAAAATATTTCTGATTTTCATTTTTTTTTCTTTAATAAATGAATCAAACCTGTTAATAAACATATATCCATATTATCCATAAAACAAATTCATCATAAATTTAAAGTTTTGTCAACATTTAATAAAAAGCATCACATAAACACACAATGTCAACATCTACATTTAAATAATTAGTATTGAATATCAATAATTAACTCAAGTACAAATTCCAAAAAATACTTAATAAAACAATACAATTGATTCCCATTGAAAAGGAAAGCAAGGAGATCAGTTTCAGACCTAAGAAAAATTACACAAAAGAAAAGAAATAAATAAAAAGTGATTTTATTCTTCCAAGATTGTGAAGCAAACTTGAAACAAACCCATACTCATCCTTTCCAGCTTGACATCAACATGAACTAATGAGACCAGTTTCTGAAAATGTGAAATTTTGTCCTACGCTTGGTAAGCAATTTTGTCAGAGTTGAAAATTCCAATAGATATATCTATAGAACTGAAGTAAAGAGAAAAGATGTAAAACCCTATATAGAAAGTGAGTAATGAGAAGTTGAGTACAAATTTTACCTTCAATGGAGATCGGGTTTGACCAAAGTAAGATAGTAGGTCGATGCAAAGAGAGCGCCTAATTCTAATTTTGTCTGAGAGAAAGGATAAGAAGGAAAAATTGAGGATTTAAGTATCTGAAAATCACCCACAAACCATAGAGTTTGTGGGTAATCTATAACAAAATAGTGTATATCTTTATATTTCCTACAATTATAAGTTCATGGGTAAAAAAAAAATTTACCAACAAACCAAAGTTTGTGGGTAATACATAACAAAATTATGAGTTTTTATTTCCTATAAACTAAAGTCCGTGGGCAACAAGAAAAGAACTTACCAACAAACATAAGTTTGTGGGTGAAAGATAAATTTTTTTTACCCACATACAAGAGTTTGTGGGTAAAATTTGTGGGAGTGACAATTTAATTCCCGCCATAATACCGACAAAATGTTAGTAGGTAAATTGATGATAACAAAATTTGGTGGGTTTGTGGGTAATATAGTTAATACCCACAAACTTTTCTTTGTAGGAAAAGAGTATGTGGGAATTGTCAATTTTCTTGTATTAAATTCTAGAATAAAAACATAAATAACATAAAATCTATTAGCATACTACTAAATATTATTAATTAAATCCCTAAATTCTAATTTTTTATGTAATAAAATATAAATATCAATCTTAGATTAACTTCCCTAAGGATTCTCCCATCATGCTATCAGTCAACTTTGCCTTGGCTAGTCAATTTTCAAATAGGGTCTATTTTGGCTTGTGTTTGTCTGAAATTCACAAGCCTATAAATTCAAGTTGAAGCTTAGCTTATTATAGTTTTTTGACATGTTCTCTAAATTTTTTAAACATTATCCTAATTAAGGAGATTTAAACTTATTACTGGGTCAATTAAATAAATTATCCATCAAATCAAGTTATTTTTCATTTTATGTTTTTTTTTTTTAAATAATATTAAGTTCAACTCATTTATTAATTAAATAAAACTCAATATTGGTTCATTTAAAAAAGAACCTAACCTTGTAACTAATAATTTGCAAATTGCTTCACGAGCTAGCTTATGTGAATCTTTGTTAACCTAGCCCCACACGATTAGATAAAGTGGCTCTCTAACTCCCTAAGAAGCCATACACTTAATTTATGTTCTTTTCTTGCAGCCTTATCTTCATTTTGCTAGACTATATGCATAATAATAGCGTTACGTTAGTAGTGATCCTATTCCTTCTACAAATCGTAATATCACAAGCTAAATGTAAGGTATTTTTGGCTTTAATTAGATGGACTATATATGAACTTACAAATTTATTATAAAATAGCTAAGTAATTAAATATATTACGTAAAATCATGCATTTCTTTTCATTCATGTAGTGAATTACGACATATCTTTTTGCTTTGTTTTAAATCAAACTAGCATTAGCTCATTGGTGCAATAAGCTAGCATTTACCAAATTTTTTTGAAGTTGTATTAATTGGTAGCAATATTATTTTTTTAATTGCTTAGTGATGGAAAAATTCAAAATTCATGATGATATGATATCACACTAAATTTCTAAAAATTTAAAATTATAGATAATTTTGAATCAGAAATATACAATTGAGTCATTATTTAAATGACAAGAAAATTTGTATTAAAAGTAAATTCAATTATTTTTTTTCTATCTATTTATTATTTTATAAAAAAATCAAAATCAAATATTTGGTCATGCATATTTTAGTATGCTACCTCACAAGCTTTTTGAAGACAACCAAATACTAAAACAAATATTGACTGTGTCCAAAATCAATTGGCCGGTTTCTAGGTCTCGTGAGAAAGATACTAAATAAAGAAAGAAACTAATGCTGGAATCTTTAATTTGGTTGATAACATGTTGTCCCTTTACGTAAATCCACAAATATTTAATCTGCCAATAAAAATAATCTCATTAACCAATAGTTGTTGGCATGAAAAATTAAATAAAAATAAAATATGAAGCTTTTCTTAATATTTTAGGTTTGATTATTACTGATGTATATTTGCATAAATTATTATTTTTAGTTACAATAACTAATTGATTGTTAAACTGTCATTTTGCCGGCAATTATATTTCTTAATTGACACAAGTAATCGATGAGATCACTTGGAAAATAATTGAAGAAATAATTAAATAATTAAGTGGAACAAAAGAAGGATGCTTGGAATTATATAAATATTTGATCACGATTCAAGATAATATAATCCTTCAAATTTTAATTTTTTTTTGCTATTACTTTCATGTTTAAAACAGTGTGTTTTTTTTTTTATTTACAAGAAAAACAGAAATATAATTAAAAGTCTATAAATATAGCAACCCCTTTTGCTTCCAATGAGACCTTGCGTCTCTGATAGAAAAAATAGAGATTCCACTGACAACATGAACAGTATGATGAAAAGGAATCCTATGCATCTGTATTTATAAAGTTTTGATTTAAATTAGGGGAGTTCATGATTTGTGCTAGGTTAGTTTTAGATTTGAATTTTGAAGTAACCAATATTAGGTTTGATTGGGTTTGTTAACCAACCCAATCCTATTCAATAAGATTGACTTGGGTTGGTCTTTTAATTCGGTTTTGCACCATCTAATTTTTAAACTCAACTTAGTTTTTTTTTTATTGGCCATCATAATTAGGATTAGTGGCATTTGGTTTGGTTTAAGCCTTAGGAGGGATGATGTAAGTGTTAAGGCTCCAATAAATTTAGGAGTGAAGAGAGAAAATATAGTTTTTTTTTTTTTAAGGTTACAAATACATATAAAATTAAGTATTTCATAATATTAATAACAATTTTTTAAATTAAATTTATATACATAAATTTTGGTTCTCTATAACCAAATTAAAATAATAATAATAATAACTAGAAAAAAATAACCAACCCAATCTAATTTTTTGTTGTAATTTGAATTGGTTTCACCGATTTAATCAGTTCATGATTTAATCAATCCATGAATGCTTCTAATTTAAACAAGTGCATTTAACTAATAAATAGTTAAATTTGTCAAAATTATAGTTATTATTATCTAAGGTTCCACTCTCGTAATAAAATTGAATTTTTTTTCTCTCTTCCCTAAAAAAACAAAACTACCTTATAATCCCATAAAAGGTGATATATGCTTGAAGTTAAATTTCCTTCATATCATCGTGACTTGCACGGATCAACATTACAATGTAGGGAACTCAATCTTTTGGTTCACTGTGATGGGGATTTGAACGAATTCTGTTTTAAAATTTTCAGCCAAAACTGTATTTAATTAAGTTTCTTAAATTTGAATAATTTTTTTTATATTCTTAAAAAACATAAGAGAATTTAGAACTATGATTAAATTCGTTTTGCAATATAGTAAATGTGTACTAAACGTTAATGATTTGTTGTATAGTAGCATAAATTCTCATCAATATGTGTGAAGAATTCAAAAAAAAAAAAAAAAAGCCTCGAATACTTGATACAATATTAAATATTATCATTTGCAAATCAATGTCTCTGTTTTGGATAAGTTTCTAGCCTAACCATTATAAATCAAGCTTTCTTTCACATCCTACCATTGAAGTTCCTAGATAAAGGTGTGGAATAATCTTAATAATTCTATCCTACCACTCATTGCTAAACACACAATAATAAGATAAATCTTACCTACCAGTCAAATATTAATTATGTAATCCTATCTTATCTTGAAAGAAGCTTTAGCATGCTAAATAAGGCCTCAAATTTTATTTTATGTTTTAGTTATGTAATGCATTTATTTAAGAGTCTATTTGGAAGTTTAGTGGGAAAGAAAAATAACATTTATTTTTATTTGAGAGGTTAAAATATGAAAGAAAAGAAAATAATATGATATATATATATATATATATATTGTATTTGGGACACAAGTGGAAAGGAAAAAAAATGATGACATTCTGTTTACAATTATGCCCTCAAATTTTTTTATTTGACTACTTGTAGATATTTAACAAGAATGATGGAGATAAATTTTTAAGTAAAAATTATAATGTATCTTATTTTTGTTTATATCTAAATTCTCATAATTTGAAAAGATAAAAAAAAAATTTAAAAGAATTTGATGGGTCTATTTCTTTTTTCTCATTTAAAAAACAAAAATTCTCAAACAAAAAAAAAGATACCGTACCTTTTTGTTTCTTTTCCTCTCCTTCTATCTCTCTTATCCAAATATTAAATTAGATTAAGGTTGAGTTTCGTAATACATTTTAAGAGGGTTTTGCAGCTTTTAAAGTCACAACACCTAATAATTGTTTGCTTAATTTTTGTAAGGGATGTGTTCTTCTACTATTTTTAAAAAATTAATATTACTTTTTAAATGCATCTCAAATAATATTTTAAAAAACACTTAAGTGATGCTTTTTAAAAGCATGTTAGTTTTGAACTCTAATTTGAAAGACAAGAAAAGAATCTCATGGTGGGTCTTAGCCAGGCCCAAGACAGTACAAAAGAATCCAATTCCAACTTAGGTTCATAGGACCTTAAAAAGAGATTTGGGCCCAAGTCCATCACTTTAACAAATTGTGGGGCACACACACATAACCAGTTTTTCATTTGCAATTTACACTTTAGCTTCTTCTCTCTTTCATTCTCATACACAAAGAACAAAGTACTCATCTTCCCCATCACCTAAAAGGCTAAAACCTCAGGTCCCAAATTTCCGTAAGGCTTACTACAAATCAGCCAATGTCAACTGCCAGTATGCAACCGGCGGCTTGTGCGCTCTCTTCCACCGTTAAACACCTCAGCGTCAACTCCCGGCCCAACGCCGTCGTTTTCTCCAACCGTTTGAGCCATTTCAGGCGCCAAGAATCCCTCAGGAAGAATCTCACTGTGTCAATGTCTACTGTTTCTTCTACCAACTCTCTCGAAACCTGCGTCAAAGCTTCCAGTCACGAAGCCTAACACGCTCGGCGACTGTAAAGAATTCCACAACCTTCCTTTTCTTTTCTTTATCTTAAAATTTTTAATTGAACTTCTTTTTGGTTCCTGTTAAGAAAAAAATATATATTGAACTTACGATTTTTTTTTTTTATTTCTGAGAATTTTCGGTAAATGAATATTATTTAATTACGTTAAGGAGCCAAATTGCCATGCGATATTGAATTTGAACTTCGGTGTTCAGTCTTCTGAATGCAAACCTTTCTAAATGACCAGAATTCAGTATTGTATAGTGGAAGATATATAGAAATTGATCAAGCTTATAGTAATCACTGGCATTATCCATGTTTGTCTTGGAGGAGGGGACAAATATTCTTATGCACTTTGTTCCACTAAGAGCTTCTGAAGGAGAGGATACTGGAAATTTGGAAAGAAAAATAACGAGGAATTGAAACAGGAGAAATAAAAATTAGCAATATCCTGCAGAAATAAAAATTTCAAAGTTCCAAGGCAAAATTGCTTGAAAAACAGTGGATTTCTCCTAATATATCAAATTAAGTCTTTAGATATCCTCTATAATCACAAAATGGTTCATTTTTACTCATTGGTATTTGCTATGCTGCGCTGCTCAGTGATTTCGGCTTTAAAGTCAAGCTGTGTCTATGTTTAATTTTTTTTTTTACTCTTCTATATTCCGTTTTAGGTCCCTTTTGCCAAAGGGTATTGCTGACGCTCGAGGAAAAGCATCTCAATTATGACTTGAAGTTAGTAGATTTAGCAAACAAACCGGAATGGTGATATTCTCATCTAATTCCTCAGATTAAGTTTCTTCCATCCTCTGATTAATGAGTTTTTCTATTTGTCTAAAACTTAAGTATATATTCACCACAACATGGTCTAGGGTCTCTAGGCCACTTTGCTCTTGCTGTTACTTATTAGAAGTTGCTGTGAGAAGTTATTAATAAAACCAGAAAAAAATATGATGAAAGATGTATAATGTAGGTTTATGTTAGAAAATAATTGGGAGTTGAAAACTGGCTGAAATGAGAGAGAATTGTTAGCAGCTTGTGAAAGCAACCTTTGACCTGCTTCCAGAAGCATCTATAGAGCGGGAGCATCCAGAAAGCATTTATTCATGACTTTACCAAACAAACAAGTTGCTACTTGTGGAAAATTAAAAGCATTGAAGAACCTTATAATACGCAATACGAAATTGGGCTCCACTGGCACTTCAATAGACTTGTGCTGCTTTTCAGTGTTGGTTTACTATATATACTTGTACAGTAGCTGTATTAAGTTGCTTACATTGTGTTTTGTTGTACTAGGTTCCTAAAGATCAATCCAGAAGGTAAAGTTCCTGTGATAAAACTTGATGAGAAATGGACTGCAGATTCAGATGTTATCACTCAATCCCTAGAAGAAAAGTATCCAACTCCGCCGCTGGGTACTCCACTTGAAAAGGCTTCAGTGTATGTTTTATTTGAGTGTTATAATTGATATGCATCTATCATGTGTATTGTATCAGCATTAGAAGATATTTGGATGGTTGTCCATTATTCCTGATGCTTCACCCAATGCTGTTTGTATTCCTAACTGAAGTACTCATGGATGCATGTGCATATGCATATACACAGTTTCTTTTCTTTCCCACTCTTCCCTTTTTTCCACTCTTTAGCTTATCCTCTGGCACATAACAATTACATATTACAGAAGTCTCCAAATTGGTCATACACATCAATATACATATATATATATATATATATATGTATGTATGTATGTATTAGTTATACATATACATGTCCAATCTCCTATTTTGTAAAGCATATCTGGTTTCACTTCACTTTTACTTCTGTATGTGTTTGTTGCGGGAGTTTTTAAAGCTAATATTGGTTCATATGGAGTGGAGAGTGGCTATTTTGGTGGAAGTATTTAATATTTAAAAAGAGATCCACTTAATACCTTATGTATACAATGATTACTGAAATCAGTTATGTCAATGTGGGGTGGGAAAGACTGCATAAACATGTTAGAACTTCAAACCCAGACCCTTATCTCGTTATAAAGAAATCCAAGTTTTTTAATGCCTGAATGCAAGGTCATGCTCATCATGAGGTGGATTGCTAATTCTAGACTGGATCGATCAGATGAATACCTATGCTTTGCCGTACAATTTGATTATTTAGTGGAAAAGAGTTTCGTGAGATTGTAACTTCAAGTAAATGACAAATAATAATGACAGCACAGTGGAAGTCTTTGAGGTGTTTTAAATTTTTGGAGAGTAGTTATTTTTTCCAGTTAAGCACCCATTCTTTTCCAGAATTCTTTTTCTGTCTATCCCTAAACTGATCTAATTCTTCATTTGACCAAAGTAGAGATCCTTCTTTCTGTTACTGGTGATTTTATTTTTCTATTTCTTCTTTTTCCCTTTTGAGCAGGAGTTAGGGTCACTATAATCTAGTGTGCGCCACATGATATATGAGTTTCATTAGCTCTGGCCTGAAAACTTACTTATAAAAATAAAATAGCTCTGGCCCAATCAAAATGACCTCAAATTGTAAAATTGTGATAGGAGGGATGAAGTATAGGTATAGCAAGCAAAAAACTATTAGAGGGAGGGCGAGAATGGAGAACAAACAGATTGGAAATTTTCATAATCTGCTGGCCTGATTGTGATTCAAGAGAAACTTTTCTTTGCTTTGTCCATGTAGCTAATAGTTCAGAGAAATGTCATTATTATTTTGTAGGGTGGATTAGTGACTAGTTCAAATACTATTTGGTTGATAGGGAGAAGATTTTCTTCCATAATGCAATATTGTGGGGCTTTACATGCAGAAGTACTGCACCTTCAATTTTTTTGCACTTCTGGGAACTGGCTTTGGTGGTTCACTATGAAAAAGCATCAAATAGATGGACTATTATTGTTTTGAAATATGAGGTGTATTGCAGTAAAAATGAAATTATAGTTTAAGTTTTATGAAGGAACATTAGATCTGGGAGCTTCTTCTTTTAGTTTATTTATTTCCGAGCTTGTCATGCTCATATCTTGCTTGATAATTGGGAAAAGAAGGATATCTTATAGGGGTTGTCCAACTGGCAACTGTAGGTTCTTGCATATAAGCTGCATCAGAAAAACGCTTTTGGCTGAATTGCTATTTGAAAATGAAACTGGGTTATTGGGCATTGCTGTAGCAGTATGAGTGAGATTATAAACTGTGGGTCTTCTGCTGTCATTGTTCAGGTGCAGATGATTTATGGTCTTCCATTTTCTCTCTCTTCACGGTTATCTTATTGATGCCTAACGAAGCACTGATACCAGTACTTCAGTGTGATATGGGTACCGAGTACAGTGAGGGTACGTTGAATTAAATAATTAAAAATATAAATTATATAAATATTTTATAATATATATGAGAATAAAATGTTTAAAGGTAATTCATAGAATAAAACTAACTGAATACTAACAATGGTCAAAAAAAATATTACAAACCATTACATTATGCTAGAAGTACAAAGTCAAGTAAGATAATTAGACAAAAAAAAAAAACTAGGATACAAGCCATGATCAAGATCGAAGAATAAAGACCACTATGTTCAATTGTTCATTCACTGCTACTCACAAACATAATTCATCAATATTTAAAGACCAATCCACTGAGCAATTAACCAATATTAAAATATGAGCCACTAACTGTATCAATACTAACAGAAAGCTAGAAGCTCGTAGAAATTTCAGAATTGAAGAACTTCATAATTTGAAACAGAATCGAAGTCGCATATTCGAGAACTAACAGATTGAGAAATTTCAGAAATCAGAACTAAGAGATTAGAAATTTCAAGCTTGAGAACTTCGTAATCATATCTCAAATTCCTCAGCAAATTCCTGATGGGCAATGAAGGTAGCAGCATGAGGACGACAACACAGCAGACAAAGACTAAGAAAGCTTTAGGGATTTTCATAGTTGCATTTCCTGAACGCTACCAGAGCTATACTCGAAAATAACAAAATAAAAATAAATAAATCCGACCAGTACACGATACACACCAGGTGTTAGCACAGCACATAATATGTTGTACCCGTGCTTTAGTATGCCCAACACATGCTGAAGTTGACATGTTGAAGGGGTCATACAAGACTTTTGAAGTTCTAAGGCTTAGGATTTTTCTTTTGCTTTTTACTATGTGGAGATTTGGAAAGAGAGCTGTAGAACAACATCTGTACGAAATATGGAAGGGGGGAATAAAAGAACACTTGACAGCATAAAAATTCCGTTTTTTAAGTTTAAAATCAGGGTTCTTATATTTCTTACATTTTATGTTGTATTTTTCTCCATCCGAAAGACTCTTGCATGCCATTCTGTTTTTAATGATTTCCTACTTTTGGCAGATTAGGTGGGTGGCGGGAATATCTGGCTATCTTACTGGTCTTTATGCATATAATACATGTTTTGCTAAAAGATGAAATTTTAAGTTGACACTTGAGACTAAAATGGTCTCAGTGTTGGCTTGTGTGCCATATTTCTAATTTTTACCTAGTTTCCTGTTTTACTTCTTGCTTTTTTTTCTAAAGATCATCTGTTAATTATAAACTGAACGCAGCTATTTGAAATGTTGTCTTGTAGTGGGTCAAAGATCTTTTTGACATTCATTGGATTTCTCAAAAGCAAAGATCCTAATGATG
Organism: Quillaja saponaria; assembly: GCA_029379385.1. Taxonomy (NCBI): domain Eukaryota; kingdom Viridiplantae; phylum Streptophyta; class Magnoliopsida; order Fabales; family Quillajaceae; genus Quillaja; species Quillaja saponaria. The sequence goes on along the minus strand of CM055610.1, from coordinate 14,344,438 downwards.
GAACGGAACAAGCATTATTAAACGAGCTACGCTCTTTGAATGATTACCTCAAGGAAAATGTATGGCTGTTCTCTGCTTTACCCCCTTCTCTTTTCTTTTCTTTTTTTCAACCTAGATTTCCTTGTAGGTTGAGGGAGAAAGTTATCACAATCCTTGAATGGATATTATGCTCTCATAAAATTAAGTCAACTTCCATAGACCAGTTTTTGCTTGGTTAGAGTTGATATGGTGAAGAAAAAACCTAGAGGAGAGAAGAGAAAAATTATGGTTTTTCGATGAGGGCCATATTGCAGTATACTTTAAGCTCTTACTAATTTAGGGTATTTCAATAATATCTGAGAAAGCTCATGCACTTTTAAAGCATTTGTGTGTTAAACAAAAGATGATGGTACTCTTTTCTCTGTGCTTCCTTTCCTCGCTTTTTCTCTTTTGGAGAGAGGGAGGGGAGGTAGGCTGTTGTTTTAAGATGAATAATTGTGGTTAACAAATCACTTACACCCAGTGCTATCGCAAGGGTCAATTGCTTATCTCTTTGTTTACATTTGCCAAATATGGATGTAATTATGACGTACTTTGCATTTTTTATTTAATTCACTCATCTTTTCTTCTTGAAAGGGTCCATTTATCAATGGGAAAGACATATCTGCTGTAGACTTGTCACTCGGACCAAAGCTGTACCATGTGGAGATTGCTTTGGGGCATTTTAGGAAATGGTCAGTACCAGATTCACTTCCCTATGTGAAGTCTTATACGGAGGTATGTTCGATATGAGCCAACCCTTTTGATAATTTTAGATGCATATGTAGTTGTGGCCAACATGATTCCTAGCTTTTGAATGAGATCCTGACATTGTGTGTATACAATCAATGCTGATTTTTTTTTTTTAATGCAAAATAGTGCTTCTTCTTAAGGTAATACAGCATGCAAGGGAGGATGTCATCAGGCTAGATATTTTCAGTAAATATTTTATTGCTTTATAATTAGTTTACTGTAAAAGTTGTTAGTATGGAAGAAATGAGTGTGGTTCATAAATGGCTCTGAAGTTACATCAGACAGAATATATTTGAGCAGTTTAACTGAAACTTGATGTGCATTTTTGTGGAATCTAATATATTTATGGTTCAATGTCAATAGAATTTGGAACCCGCACCAAGAATTTGGAACCTATTAAATCCAAGTAAATTAATTGGTATAATGGTATCCACCTAAAGAGCTGCTCTTTTCACATTCTTTATTATTCAAATTAGTTATTTTCTGATTAGTAGGAGAGGATGGTCTTTGGTACTATATGACTTTTTTTAAATGCTCACAGGGCATTCTTTATGTTATAAGAAAGTCTCCTTGTATGTGATATATTTCAGTTTCTTTAGCAATGTAGAGGGAAACTCGGTGATCTCGTTCAATTACAAAAAAAAAGGAGGAGGAAAATGGTAGTTTAATTAGAATTTCCTCTATCCTGGAAGAGGAGGTAGTTTTTGGATTCCTTTACATAGTCCTGTGGAATTCTGTAGCCTGTACTAAATTTCAGCTTGTAAACTACCCAATAGATAAAGCAGTGTTTCTGTGCTTCTATTGGTCCACCTCAGGCAACCTTGTTGGAGCTGAGAGTTAATTATCCTGTTCAGATGATTCATATACTAGGATATGGGGTTACCTGTTAGTAAGCAAATTGAGTCAAAGAGCAATACAGCAGGTATACCTCGTCTAGAATCTGTGCACTTCGAAAGCCATCTTTTAATGGAGTTGCTATACAAACTCTACATATGTATTTGCCCAGAATACCTTAAGAATCCACATTGATTCACTTATGTTACTGATGATAAAATATTCTTGCACTTGAAATAGGGCGATGATCAAATTTTCTGTTTAGTGACTGTTTGTTTACTTATGATGTTCTGTGAACATCAAGATTCCATTTATTCTTCATTTGCAAAATATACTCTGCATTTCTGCATAATTAGAGCACAATAGCATAATGAACAGAAGAGCTCAACAGAAATGCCTGAATCATCTGCTGACATCGACCTAGGCTGTCTCTGAATGATCACCACCGACTATTAATGCCACTTTAATATCTAGAATTCTATACATTTTTTTTTTTTTTTTGAAAAGTAATGATTTTGTGTTAGGATTCTATATACAATTTTCTTTTGCAGGTCGATTTCTTTTGATGTAGATCTGTATTGCTAGAGCCTGATTTTGTGTTCTAAATTCTTACTAGAAAGTCCACACCATCAGTTGTTTTCTTTTGCTTTTTATTTTTTTACTTTTAGTTGCTGACAGTGCTAAAAATTCAGGCTATTTTCTCAAGGGATTCTTTCACTAAAACACGTGCACTACCTGAGGATGTCATTGCGGGTTGGCGTCCAAAAGTAGAAGGTTGAAATCAGCTGCTATTGCTTTATTCATTTTCACAATACTCCCCAGGTCTATACCCTAGTCTTGTGAAATATATTTATGGAATGGCATACGCCATGAACATATAAATTGTTGAATACTGCATGTTGAATCAAATTTAGTATTTCACCCCGAAGCTGGAGAGTAGATATATGAATGATGTATCAGTAGGAAAACTGAAGTAGTTTGCTTTGTACAAGATATTCCATTCCCTGGGAAAGAACTAACTCCACTTTTGCTATTGGTGAATTCTCATATATAAGATTACCACATTAACTATTAGGAAATGCACTTGAATGAGGATATTTTCATTTTTGCGAAGTTCATGCTTAACGGATCCAGTTTTGTCGATGTATCTTAATCAAGTTAGTATGATCAATGCTGAACACGGTAGCTCCAAGTTAACATGAAGATGTAGGGATTATAAAAAAGTTCAAGCAACTTGTACAAAGTGCATGTCCCAAAACAAGGGGGTTTGGAGTGGAGACACTCAAAACAGGATTGGTTACATACATGCAATTCCATGACCTGCACGGACTAATTTTGTCTATTGGCTATGTATTTAGCTAAGTAACACAAGGGGGCAGCCTTTGCAGCATCAAAATGTGAAAGCTCTGCCAAGGCTTGGTCTACCAGTTCATTTGCAAACTTCTTAGCCTTATCAATCCCCATCAGTTTTGGGTAAGTTGCCTTATCAGTAGCCAAATCCTTTCCTGCAGTCTTTCCCAGCTCATCAGATGATTTGGTGATATCCAAAATATCATCCACCACTTGAAACAACAACCCTATGCACCTTGCATACTTTCTCATTCTCTCCACCTCAATCACACTGCCCCCTCCCAGTATTGCCCCACAAACAACTGCGGCTTCCAACAGTTTTGCAGTCTTGTGGACATGAATATACTCCAAATCGCTCAAAGCCACATGTTTCCCAGCACTATAGATGTCAAGAATTTGCCCTGCTACAAGCCCTTCTGTGCCAACAGATGATCCAAGCTCAGCAATGGCTTGAACCACACGGTCAGGGGAAACATTAAGGGTCTTAGCCGCTACGTGCTCGAAGGCAAGTGAGAGGAGGGCATCACCAGCTAGGATGGCAGTGTCTTCACCATAAGCCTTATGGTTTGTAGGCTTCCCTCGTCTAAAATCATCGTTGTCCATGCAAGGGAGGTCGTCATGAATGAGTGACATGGTGTGGATCATTTCAACAGCACAAGCCATTGGTATAGCTGAAGATTCATCCCCTCCTACCAGTTCACATGAAGCAATGCATAAAATTGGACGAACACGCTTTCCACCTGCAAGAAGAGAGTACCTTATTGCTTCTGCGATTTGCACTGGATGTTTCAAAGGCACTGCTTCATCTAGTGCTATGTTCACCCTCTTCCCCACGGTGTTCATGTATTCCTTAAAATTGAATTTGGGTGAAGTATTGCTGCTTTGTGGCTTGGTATTTACATCTTCAACAATAACTTGTGGGGTTAAAGATGAGTTTGCAATCTGGGTATGGGTGCCATTAATTTTCATTGGAACAAATTTGCAGAGGCCAAGAGGGGTTATAATTGGGGTTCTGATCTGGCCATCAATTGGGTTCTTGAAAGGAGATGACTTGTAACAGCTTGATATGGTTGCAGAGAAAGCCATTGGTACTGAGTTTGGTACAAGACTAGAAAGTTTCTTAGATGCTGTTGGCCGTCCTTGTTTCTAGCCATTATATAGAATAGGGCTCACCAGACTTGTGGAAGATGCTGTTTTTGGCCACAGGTTGATTAATTTTATTCCTCCTCATGTGGCTTGGACTTCAAAAAAGTTAAGCATATGATTTAATTAAGGTTATAAATTTCGATATTTGTTATTATTATGACATGTAATTATCTATCTACTAGGTGACAATTTGGTAGAGCATATATCTAAAACAGCTATTGACCCAGCATCAAATTTATTTGAACAACTAGATGAATTCTGAAATTAATTAAGTTTATTTGGTCATTTTAAGTTAGGTAACGAAGTATATATCCATGACTTTTGTTTTAGAAAAACATAAAAAAAGACAAGTTGGTTTTGGTTTTCTCTAATTCACCATACTAATGGAAAATACTTGTTTTGACTAATCCAATATATAATACCATTCAAACCTTGTTGCTTCAAGCAGCAATAGATAAGGTGAGACTTTGGAGACACAAATTATTTTTATATGAGTGGTCCAATTTTGATTACATCTTCATTTGAGATATACATTATTTATTTTTTACTTGAAAATTTTATCATTTTCTATTTTGGTGCTATTATTCTTCTTCTTTTTTTGATCATATATTTCATAATTTAATTTTTTGTGAATTTTAGATTATTTTTAATTGAATTCTTAATAAGTCAAAATTAAAAAAAAAAAATCACATGAATATTGACTCAATCATTAAAAATATTTATTTCCTTGAATATATTTTATTTTATTTTTATTTTTATTTTTATTTTTATTTTATTTTATTTAGAATTCAGATGTGTCCAGATCAATTTAAGCACACATTGATTAATCAACTCTCGGATTCAATCAAAGACAAACAATCAACGTCGAGGATGTGAAATTTTACCCTCAAAGACCTCTCTCAATGAGATTTGAACGCAAAGTAAATCAATGAATGAAGCACACTCTCTTGACTTTTAAATGTTACAACCAATTTTTATTTTCAAAAATAATTTTTTTCATAGATCATAATTTCTTTTTCAATTATTTGTAACCATATCAACTAATTATATTAGATTCCTTTAAAATTTAGTAGTTTTGGTTAATTAAGAATCTAATTTATTTAAAGAAAAATAAAAAATATTAGAGAAACTAAATAGAAAAATTTGAGTCCTTTAGATTATGATTAGAAAAAATAATTTCTCAAAAATCAAATTAGAATATATTGTAATTTTCAAAAGGATTAAAACAATAAATAAGTCTAAAAAATTGATTATTATTATTAATTGTTTGTATTTTTGTTTAATTCCGTTCATTATTAGCTGAAATAATAATAATAAGAAAAATGTAAGAAATAAAACATCTAAAAAAATGAAAATAGCCGCTATCGTGTCCAGACAAACAGCTCTATGGATCTTCAATTAATAAATAAAATTTAATGTGAGAATCATTTGTCATGGATACTGTGCAACTAAAAATTGAAAATTCTATTCATTGACCAAGTTCATGTGGAAAAAAAAGAAGTAGTAGTAATAAAAGTCCACATTAAGAATTGACCATTGGCATAAATATCTAAGGGTTTTCTTTTTCAAACACTTGAAGTTTCAAAGTAATTAAGAGATGGTAATTGCTTTACCCTATTTATATTGTTATATAAACAAAAGTCTTGAGTGCCAAATTTGGGATTTAATTGTTTATTTTTGGGATGAATTAAATATTTTCATAAGCAAGACTTTTTTAACACCAAACAGTCCTTTTAATTTTTAGAATATAAACTATAGAAAATATAATAAATTTTTTGGGTAGAACTACGAGTACGTAACATTTTGTCTTATGTATAGAGTCCAAAAACATGAAATAATAAACTCCATATTACAAGGAGTGTAGTATTTACTTTATCTTTCTTAATTCCTAAGATCATGGAGCAAAGGTAAAAAAAATAGGGCCTGAATGTTTTTATATAAATTAAATAAATAAATAAAATCACAGTCTTTTCAATTACCCGGATTGCAGCCCAGATTGACACATCAATGGCAAGAGCCCATGTTGGTAGAAGAAAGAGGTATTTTCGTAATTTCGAGAAGTTTTGAAGCCCAATTTTGGAAAGACACGCAAACTCTTAAGTTCCTCATGGACATGTTTAATTAAAATCTTTGCTACCTTGGATTGGTTTCTTTAATGAGCTTTACCAGTAGCTTCGCTTTGGTGATGAACGACTTCCTGTTTTGCATGCATGGTTTAATTTCATGATGTTTTTAAGAAATGGATTTGTTTTTGATATTTTGTTTGTGCTATTTCTTTTCTTTTCCTTTCATAATTTTATGTTTGGCATAACTTACATTAGATTAATACACAGTGGAGGAGCCAACATCAGTGTTTCCTGTGTAGGAACCTTAAAAACATTTCATTTATAGACACAATGTTCAGTAGAAGCAGGTTAATCAACTGTTTCACAAGGAACAAAACTACTGATACCAACAAGACTAGCTTGACACCTACAAGAGATTACATCATCTCAAAAACATAACCATTCAGTACTGCCAACAAAGTCAATGCAGTGCTTAAAACCCAATATTTAGCTTTACTAACAACCGCCATCAAACATCATCACCTTGGACTTTGAAGTTAACAGCCAGAGGAAACGAAAAGCTTCACCTTTGAATTGCTTAGTTTCCACATCTAGCATCATTCTTACTGACAAAATCAGCTCCTGCAATGAAAGAAACTGTTTGAAATCCAAGCTCATCTGACATGACAAACCCTATTCATTGGAGGGGTGAAGAAATCACGTTACAGGAGACAAAGGAGGAGTGCAGCAAATATAGACCAAAAGGGAAACATCTTAAAAACCGTGTTTTTCTTCTGAGACCTGTGTGGGTGAAGTAAGTCTAGTAGTATCCTTGTTATTAGAAGAAAGGTAAAAGACTTCCTTTAGGAGCTCCCAAGAGCCATGAAAAGAGCATAAGAATTATCTAGCCATCTTTAACACATTGCTAGGATCAAAATTATAAATTTTGAAAAGCGCTCAATGCCTTACCAGCCATATAGTCCAAAGAAACGCAACAGTGTCAGTAATGATATGTTCTCGTATCTTAGTCAATGATGAAAATATTGAAGCTCTAACAGAGACAGAAGGCTCAATCCTGAACTTCTGATGCCAGCAAACTTCATAAGCTTCACAAGATCACTAGAGGAAAAGACGATCAACAGTTTCAGAACCTTATCACAAGAAGGGGCATACGGACATTTACTAAGGCCACTTGTTTTATTTTTATGAAGCTCATTTCTTACATGGAGACGAGTATGAAACAGCTTCCATTAATTTTTTTTTTTTTTTTTTTTTTTAAGGAATATGTTAACTCCATACCTTAACCAAGGTTTATGCATTTCTCTTGTTGGCCGAGCTTGATTCCACTCTCGCACTAACAGCCTGTAATCTGATTTAATAACTTAACCCTCAGAGGATGTGAGTCCCAAATGATAGCATCCTTTAAACAACTATGAAAAACGGAATATAACATAATTGCATTAACAATCAAAGCAGAAAATACGAACTAAACACCATAAGAATTCCTTCAGAAGATATATCAGATTTAAAAAGGTCAGCCACACACAAATTCAGTTTTTATTATTCAGAATTCCATGAATTGACAAATTGATTTTGCCACCATTTCCCACAACCAAACCAATTCCAATAAGAGGGAGGTCTCTCATTGCAGGATAACTATTTAACAAGACTGTCAACATGGTAGAAGAGAGGGTGGGGAGCAGATAGAAAAGGTACTGTGTAGCACACATGGAAGCAGCATATATAGATATGGACACTCTTCTTTTAACCAAAAAAGAAAATGTACAGGACAAAGTGTTGGACCAAAACCAAGAGACATTAAAAGTAACCATGCCTCTGATATTATTTGGTACATATATATATTACATCTTTGACGGTGCTGCTTGGAAAATTGGCTTCAGTCTAAGGGTTTTGGCTTGTTGCCTGAGCTGCACATGCGACTTGGGTAGCCATTTCAACTATTACCATACATTACACTAGTAATGTTTCTGCTTCAACCAGTTAATGGTAATCATACCATGTCTTGAGTATTATTTCAAACTCATGTTTCCATTATCCCAAGCAAGCTTTACCAAAACTAGGGCCAGCGCAGCACAACTTGATATTATCCTCATTGAAGCTATTAATATCTAGCCTTCATTGTTCTCAACACTAGAACCTTTAACATAGATGCAACTAGCCTTCAGTCCTTGAGAAGTCATTTCATTATAAAGCTGAGGAGCACTCTTTCTATTCCCCTTCTGAAATTGGCTAGCAATCAACTCCTCATAAACGCCAACATTTGGGGTTAGTGACCGCTCTTTCATAATTCTTAGATATTTTTCTGCTTCATCCAATTTCCCACACCGGAAGAGGCTCCTAATTAATTCTGTGAAAACAGATAATCCAGGAGATAAAGACTTGTACTCCATTTCGTAATAGAGCTTAAAAGCTTCTAAAGTCTCATCCTTTCTGGCATAGCCCTCAATCAGATGAGAGTATGTAATATCATTGGGTGAGAACCCTTTATCTAACAAGACTGTCAACATGGAATTGGCCTGCTCCACATTCCCGCTTTTACAGAGTTTCTCTATTATATCATTAAAAGTCGAACAACTAGGAACAAGACCCCTTTGTATCATTTTCTCCAAATGACCTAAGCATTCTTCAAGTCTTCCAGTTTTAGCACATCCCCTGATAAGATGATCAAAAGTATTGTTATACAGCTTCAAGCCCATGTTTTCCATTTCTTGCATCAAGCTATATGCTGCATCAACTCTTCCCTGTTCACAGTAGGCTCCTATAAATGATGTGTAAACAAAAGGGTTTGCACGGAAACCTCTGTGTATCATTTCTTCATGTACCTTCCATGCAGAATCCAAATCGTCAATTTTAACTTTGGCATAAACAATTAAAGAGTAGGCAATGGTGTCAGCAACCATATTCTTCTGCAACATTCTCTTCAATAATACCATGCTTTCTTCAATTCTGCCCTCCTCTAATATCCTGAAAATCAAGCCAGTATTAACAATCACTGAAGGAGAGCACCTTTTTCCCTGGATACTATCCAATATATCCACAACCTTTTGCAGCTGCCCTTCCTTGCACAATGCACTAATCATGATCCTGATAGTTACTTCATTTGGATAAGTTCTTCTCTGAATCATATGCTCATAAATATTCCAAACCAGAGAGCACTGATCAGATTTCTGAGTAACATGAACCAAGGTATTGAAACTAATTAGACTTAAGGAGAACCCGTGTTTTTCCAAATAAAGGCAAACATCAAAAGCAATTTTAAACATTCTCAATTTGGCATAAGCCTGTATTAACAAATCAAATACAAATGGATCAGCAGCAGAAATCTTGTAGCTACTAAGCAGTGAATCCACGACAAAAAATCTTAAAGGATTTGCCACATTTTTCTTCAAAACTGACTCAATTAACGCTCGAGCATCCATAAGCAGCCTAGCTCTAACTAGTATATGGATAGCTATAGAGTATGGCCGAAACCCATGTTCAATATTTTTCCTATTTGTGGACCAGTGGAAGAAACCCAGAGCTCCTTTTGCATCCCTAGGTTCTTTCAATTCCAGAAGCACCCTCTCCACAAATAAATCATTTAACTGAATAGAATCAAATTTTCTGGTTATTTTATCCCAATTCCATCCTCTTCTAAATGATTCACATATGTCACTAATATTATCCTTCTGTGCAGTGTCTGTGTGAATTAGCTGAGCATGTACATAAAATTGGGGAATAGAACAACAAACTATGGTGGAAATTCTTATAGATTTGGCAACCAAAGATGGAAGGATTTGGTGCAGTAAAGCCATAATTCTATGGCTAGAACATCCCAATTTTCCCCAGCTGCTAGACATAATGCTACCTGACAATAACATTCAGGTTAAGATTATATGAATTACCTTCCATGATTATGGAGATTTCTGGTGCCATTTACAGCAACATAGCACCAAGCTCAAACCGAGTAGTTCGACCAGAGGCTGTTCTGGTGGGCCAGTTAGGGCGGCGAGAATTACTGTAATGCTCTCTCTCTATCTCATACCGGATTTGGGCTTTGCCATCAAGGGCCTACTATACACCATCGGGGATGGGCTCTTAAGAGACGTAGCCTTTTCCCTAGTTTTTTTTTTTTTTGGCTACTATCTATCTTTCCGAACTAGATTACACGGACTTACTTAAGAGGTCTTTAAAACTAGTCCATCGGTATTCTTTTGAAACAAAAAGGAAGGATTTTTTTAATTGGTGTTCAGTATTCTAAGAATATTTGTTAAATTATAATAAATATATCTATATTAAATTATACGAACTTAATCAGTTCATTGGTATTCTTTTGAAATATAGAAACGATTTTTTTAACTGATGTTTTAAGAACAATTATCAAAATATAATAAATATAATCTTTGTAAATTGAAAATTTTCAAGAGTAGTAATTATATGTTAAGTATTACTAAAATCATGATAAGTACAATAATTAATATTACAAACATCTTATTTATAGAATTTCAATTAATGTTCTAAAGACACCAATTAGAAAAACACACATAGATAGGGGGTTGTATTACACGTAGTTATCCATCGATGCAAGAATTGAGATATCTGTTATCGAGAGTCGTTTTAGATACAAATTCGTGCAATGCTGCCTATGCAAACACCGTCTACAGACAGCAGGAACAAGCATTTAAATTTGATTTCCTTTGTCTTATTAATGATTGAAATCTGAATTGAATGAGTACATAGAGAACCAAAAAGAGAAAATCATTTACGTTTGAAATCTCCTGAAACTCAAGAACAATGTTATGTTGAACAAAATAATTGGCGTTAGTTGTTTATGAATATAGAAACGATTTTTCTAACTAGTGTTCTAAGAACATTTGTTAAAATATAATAAATATAATCTTTGTAAATTGAAAATTTTCAAGAGTAGTAATTATACATTAAATATTACTAAAATCATTATCAAATACAATAATTAATATTAAGTCTATTTTATATATATATTAATTTTATTGCAATCAATATATTTTAAATTGGATTAATATAGATTGTTCAATTGCTAGAAAAAGAAAGAAGAAAATAAAGAAAAATGAAAAAAGAATACTAGAAAACTTATAGCAATGATAATTTTTTTTTTTTGAGTTAATTTTTTAGGTTAATAGATAATTTAGATTATTCATCAATTATGGTTTAAATAAATTTAAATTACTACAAAAATATGTGATAATTTATATATATAAATATAATATAATTGATCTTATAAATTTTTTTATTTTTTTTCAAGAACAAAGAGAAGGATTAAAAACAAAGAAAGAGAGCTTGTTTAATATCAGGTTTGTTGAGGACAAATTATGTCATTTTAAAATATTAATATTTTATTATTCTACCTCAAAAAGTAGTGGATCAAGATACGTCATAGAGGTGGATGATGATCAGATAGTCGTGGGTACATGCTGAAAGTTTGAACATAAGTAGTGATTTGATGTGGGGCCCGGATCATTAATGTGTGGGTATGAAAGCCGATATTTATTGGGCATTCGAGAAAGATTGTTTTGTTGATTAGCAGGCCCATGAGGTCCTCAGTCCCTACTCGACAAAGTCTCTGCTTTTGTCCAACAGGCCCCACGTAACCAGAACAAACAAAATCTTCGCTTCCATCGCTTCTTTTGTAATTCCTCATTTACCCTCCTCCAAAGCTTCTTTGAATAACGACATGACATTGACAACATTTACTATCATTTTTTTTTTCTTCTTTTTTTAGGAGCATGGAAATTGGAATTGATTTTCAATGTGGATTGCATTAACATTTTTTTTTTTTTAAAGAGCGAAAATAAAAACACAGGCAAAGAAAATTTCTCTTTGGTATTTCAATGTTTAATAGTTTTCGTGACACATACAATAAGCGTAAATCGTCTTTATAATATTTATATATAGAGAGAATTGGAATTCGAATCTAACCTGGAACCGAAATTTAAATTTGAATATAATTTTGAATATTTGGATAAAATTATGAATTTTAATCCGAATTCAAGTTTTATTCGAATTTGAACTTGAATTCGAATAAAATTGAAAAATATTTAATTTTTTAAAGGTATTTTGATAAAAATAAAAACCAACTTTTGATTTCATATTCGAATTAGAATACTATTTTGAATTATTTTTGTGAATATTAAATTGAATAATTAATTATCCATATTCAAATTTAAATTTAAATTCAAATTCAAATTTCAAACATAACTAGAATCAAATTCAAAGTTTATAATTCAAACCAAATTAGAATTTTTTAAGTTCGAACCGAATTAGAATTTTTAATTTGTAATTGAATTTTTAATTCAAACTGTATTCAAATTCTTAATTTGAATCTTAATAATCTGATTCAAATTTCACCCTACATATATGTGCATCAATATTAACATGCATATCACAAATAGTTAAATCTATTTTTTTTATAAATGTTAAAAATTGAAGAAAAATTAACATAACGATATTATAATCAGAAAAACTATATTCTTAATATTTTTTTAATTCAAAGAATTTTCTTAAAACTTTTATTCATAAAATTGTTATGAACTAAAAAAAAATTATAATTATTTGTTACTTAATAAATGAAAATTTAAAAAATTCAATTTTAATTACTATTGATATAGAGTTATTGAAAAATTATAGATTTATTAATATTGAAAAGAAATAGGGTAAAAAAAAAAAAAGGAATGAATTAAGAAAGAAGTAGACAAATAAAAAAAAAAAATTGGTCTACTTTGAAGCAAAATAAGAACTAAAAAGAACCCATGTAATACTAAAAACTCATAAGAGTATTTAAGAAAATAAATTTTCTTTTAGTAAAATACTTTTATTTTCATATACAAATAGATAAATCTAACAAAAAAATTAAATTCATAAATTTATTAAAATAATAATAATTCTTGCTATGGAAGAATAATTAAAAATTAAAAAAAAACTATTATAATTATGAAAACTATATTCTTAATATTTTTTGAATCATAGTATTGTCTTTTATGAAAAAAATTAACCCTTAAATTTGCGAAGAACTAAAAAATATTATAATTATTAGAAGTTTATTAAATTAAAAATTGAGAAATTCAATCTTAATTACTATTGGCATGTAACTATTAAAAATTATATTTTTTTTATGAAATAAAAGTTGAAGAAATAATATTATAATCATGAAAAGTATACTTTTAATTCATAAATTTGATAAGAACTAAATAAATTATGATTTTTAAGAACTTGTTAAACAAAATAAATAAATAAATAAATTGAAAATTTCAATCTTAATTACTATTGATATAGAGTTATTAAAAAAATAAAATATTTATGAATATTGAGAATAATTATCAAAAAATAAATTAATAGTTCTAAAACAATGACAATCCTATATTGATATTAAAATAGAGAAGAATTTTAATAAAATAAAATAAAATATTACTAGCCTATTTGAAGTAAAATAATAACTAAAGCTAACTATATGGTAATAACAACTAATAAGGGTATTTAAGAAAATTAAAAATTAATACTATCAAGCTATTTTTATATACAGTATAGATATTTTGCATTTGACAATTAAATTGAGTTATGAAATTGTCATTAACTTGTAATTTCTTATTTTATGAAGTTTACAATCTCTTGTAGATTCGAAGAAAAAGAGAGCATCCAAATCACATTAAATTAAAATTGGTTAAAATATTAAAATATAAGAATAATTAAATAGTCTACACATATTTAGAGTGAATAAATCAACCAAACAATGTCTCAATTTACAAATTTTTTCATACAATTTAAAATTATGTTTGCGAGAAGTAAAAGGAAAATAGAAATGACAAGAACTAGCATCTAAACATTGACTTCAAAGTGGTTTACTAACTATCATTTAAAAATTTTAATTTAGAGATTATTATAAAAATAGGCATTCATCTTTGATACAATCACCTTTTTGTTTTATATCATTTGAGGCAATCAGCCAAAAACTGTTGAGTATAGTTATAGAAAAATGGTGATATGACAATTTTTTACATATTCATAAGATTTTATTTTAGTTGGATAACCTCAGAAAAATATAGAAAAACTAAAAATTTAGGGAAAAAAAAAAATTCACGTCATTAATTTTATCCAATATGTAGTTTAATTTTATTTTTTTTGTTAAAATACTCAAGTAAAGATTTAAAAAAAATAAAAGAAAGAAAATGATGCAGTTTGATGCTCATCAATAAAGAATTTTATGAATTTTAAGAAATAACTAGGAAAATACTTTTTAAAAAAATATTATGACGAGTGAAAAAATTGACATGTTACCATTTTTCAATGCCTATACTCACCAGTGTTTAGTGAAGTACCTTAAACCATATAAAAAAGAAAGATGGGTGCCTCAAATGATATATATAAAATAAAAAAAAAGAGTTGAGTGCCAACTTTGAGAATAATCTCTAAGTTGATGTTCTCAAATAATAATTAACTTTTTAAATTATGTCAGATATTTGAACCCGCAAAACACTTGTTGAGAGAGACATCCATGAATCTCGAAAGAGATTAGACTCACACTCAAAAAGTGTAAAGATACTCGTGAGAAACAAAAAAAATGATTTATGATTTTAATTATATGTATAGGATATTAAGTTGTCATGGGTTAAAAGGTGTTATGATATTTCAATAATAATTATAATTAAGGATAGAGTTTATGAGGTATATTTTTGAAATTATAATTTTGGGAGTTACAAAATTCAAAAAAAAAGTTTTGAATGATGGAGTTACAAGAAAAAATTCAATTGATTTGAATTTGTAACCACAACTCTTAATTGAGTTTTTAAAATTTAGCATTTTATTGCAATTAAATTATTACAATTCAATATTTGATTTTATAACTTATATCATTTAATTCCTTATTCATTTCAATTTTGAAATTGAAATTTATTTCAATTATTATATTGATATAAGAGTTACAAATCCTACAACTATATATACCCTACATTCCCACTTTCAATTGTATACACGTATACAACACTATATACATACAATTCTTATAATTCCATATTTATATTTTATTTTACATTGGGCAAAGAAAGGTGTGGGCAAGGAGAACTCGTCTCCTTTCTTGTCTAGAGAATTGAGAGACATACTCTGTGTAGTAGCTGAGCTATTGTATCCTGAGGGCAACTTGTTAAGAAACCTCTGTATCGATTGAGTAATCATCATGGTGGCACGAAATTGTCTTAAAGAAAACGACATATTTGTGCTTCATCTCAGCCTCTACATATTTATTGACTAAGTTTGAATTTAATTATTTATTTACAGCAATTTATTTATTTTTAATTGTAATTTTTGTTATTGATTATTGTAATACTGACCAACAAAATGGAGGAAAATAAACCCCCTTATGTGCATCCAAGAGTGTGAAGTTTTTGATCCATTGAATAGTAAGAAATTGCAAAAATGTCGCTTAAGCAATTGGTCACTTGCGATTTATAACTCTAATTAAGTCTTCTAAAATTTAAATTCTATTATAACATGATTGAGATATGTTTACAAGTTGATGTTGTGATTAGGAAAGCATAATCCACAATTTTTCAACAAAAAAATAAAATAAAAATGGTGGCCTTATTGCCACAATTATTTTCTTCAAGCTACATATTAGTAATTGACATGAAATTTATTTTTTCTAAAGTATCCTTATTTATTTCTTTTAATTTACCCCTTGTTATTAATATTAGAATCCTTATTTAATGTCTCTAGCTCATTCTTACATCATATTTTTATTAGACTTCTATTTTTATTTTATTTTTTCAAACTCTATTTTTCTCAAACCCTTGAAACTTATTCTTACTCATAAGTTTTCTCCTTATAGAAGTCTTATACAATGTGTTTAGAACAAGATAAAAAATAGTATTCATTTCATTTAAAATAAATTCTACAATTTAATTCATCTAAAATAAATTCTTTTATTTGAAATGAGAACTACAGTTATGGAATTCAGTCTAATTCTCTTATTTGGAACAAATGAATAATTTATTTTAGTTTAAGTATTTTTCCGATACTACCTTCAAATTTTTTAATTAAAACTAGCATTGATCAACTAGAAATATAAAGACGGAGAGATTAATTATTGTTCAATGAACAAAAGCAAGTTTAGAGAAAAAAACTTATAGTTGATTAGATGAGCATTTAAGATGAAATAGTAGTGGCTCTTTATCAATTTATCTAAATAAAAAGCATGTGTAATATTAAGGATAAAAATATCATTTGAGATAGACAAAATAATAACTTATCTCAAATGAATTCCACAAAATGAAATCTAATTTAATAAAATCTAGATTTCAAATGAACTTTATTTAAAATCTACACCAAGTCATTAGTTCCAAACGTAAAAAACATAGAGTTTATTTGAAATGAACTGAATCCCATATTTTTTAGGTGTTCCAAACACACTATTATATCATATATCTTTTTATTTTATTTATTTATTATTTATTATTTTTTGTATTTGAACTAGTTGTTAAGACAATGAAATATATATTTCATTAAAATACTGAACTAAATTACATCATTTTATAAATAATTTTTATTTTATTTGCAATTTTTTTAATTGTGGCTCATTTTGATATTTAACAAAGTTATGCATTTCCAGTAACTTAAGAATAGAAGAAATGTGGATGAAAATTGAAGCAACATTATAACAGTTGCTGAAAAATTGCAAATATATATATATAAATGAAAAAAATATAGAATGTCGAGATTATATTTAAATGTTTTACAAAATTTTGTTTTCACCCGAGGGCTGAGGGTCATGTAGTGTTTATCAAGAAAACAAAATGTGATAAATTTATTTTTTTAGTTATGTTAGAAGAGGCAACTATAAAACTAGACACAACATTTCCATGAAAGATTAAAAATAAAAACTTTTGTTATAGTTTACATTGAAATCTATCGAATGGATATAAAATTTAGCAAACAATTATAACAATATCACCAAATAACTTCGTATTGTGATTTTTAGGAATTATATATTAAAGATTCATTCTCCCATTTATTTTTATAACCAAACATTCTTTGATGTTACTATTACAATAAAGTTTTAATAAATCAAGTTAAAAAGAACTTAAAATTAATATGCACTATTTGTTACTATAGAAAAGTGATAATTAATGAGGTTGTGAGATATTCATTTGAATATAATTATTTGTAGTAAATGAAAAGATTTTCTTAATTTAAAATATAAATTGAGAGAAAATATAGAGATCAATTTTTTATGGAAATAATGTAATATTTTTTTAAAATACAATAAAATTTTAAGGTGAATTGAAAATAAACAGTAAAGTAACAAAGAATTTAAATTTTATTTAAAAATATATAGTTTAGAAACAATAAAAAAAAATTAAAAGGCCTAATAAATATTTGATACAGTGGCAGAGCTAGACATTTATTTTTGAGGACTGATTAAAATTTTTTATAAATGTATTTCATATAGTAATAAAAAAAATAAGAAATTCAATAAATCATAAAATATTATAAATTAATAAAAATTTATAAGTTACAAAAGAATTATAGAAATTTTAATTCATTAGTCTTTAGTCTTGTGTTTTAAATTTAACCAGTTAGTTTTGTAGTCAAAAAAATTAAAACGTTATCTAATTTTTATTTTTGAGAAGTATGATATTGAATATGAGAAGAATAAAAAGTTAAGAATTAATTTGAATTATAATATTAATATTTTTTTAAAAAATTAGGAGTCATGACTGCTTCTTGTCTCTTAAATATTATTCTCTTGCTCTGATCTTCTAAAGAGAGACAATAAATTATAATAATAATAAATAATAGTGTTTCTAAAACAAGTATACCTCATCTCAAATAATATATTATAACCCTAAACAAATTGTATGTGACCCTAATCACATTGACCGTAGAAAAAGGACAAAAAAAACCATAATCTAGACTTTAGAAAAAAGAAAAACTTTTTAAGGGTAGTAAGTTAAAAAATTCTAAATTCCTATGGTCACTTATTCCCAAATAGATAATGGCATTTTCGTTATTCACTGAATAAGATAATGATAGAAACGTACTAAAAAAATAAACTTGATTCACACACGTGTCCTTTTACACAGAGTCCTTATCCTTGTCCTCTTCTTCAAAACCCGACCCGCCTCTTCTCGCCATAGCTCTCTGCCTCTGTCGACTTGAAGGAGACCCTTCAAATACGACTAGTCTCTGTTTCATAGAGAGAGAAAGTACTGGTTTTTGTGAAGAGAAGACAGACGCGAGAAATTCGAAACATGGACGAGAATTCAGCTCTAATTGAATCAATTCTCAGAGAGCAAGAGGATGAATCTGATAAGAAAACGAAGAAAAGTGACGACACTCATGGATGGCAAACCGTTTCATACCAGAAACGTAATCGGAAGCCTTCAAAGGCATCTTCGTTGGACAAATCTTCCGATCTCCAAAGTCGTCGACCCAACGGTTACGATTCATCTGCCGATGTGTTTCGATCGATTGAGCAACACTCTGAGGAGCGCCGTCGTAGGGCACTGGACGCTCAGAGGGCTTACGATGCCGCTTCAGGAGAGGTTGCTGCTGCCAGATCGAAGCGGCATTCTGATGATGAGTATGATAGTGATGCTGAGGTACCCGCTGGAACTGTCGAGAATGGCTTAGGGGAGGTGAAAAAAGTCAAGCCCAAAAAGCCGAAGAAGCCGAAGGTGACGGTGTCTGAGGCTGCGTCGAAACTTAATACGGTTGATCTTAGCGCTTTCCTTGCTGATATCACCGTAAGTGCCAAGCCTTTAAATTTGTGTTTAATTTCATTTAAAGACTATGATCTTCTCGTTTTTCCATGATTTGGGATTTAATTACTGTTCATGCCATGGTGAAAATATGTTTTTCATTTATAAAGATGAATTTTATTCTGTGTAATTACCTTTTGTGTAGGTTTCGTATGAATCACAGCAAGATATACAGCTCATGCGCTTCGCCGATTACTATGGTCGCGCTTTTTCGTCTGTTAATTCGGCTCAATTTCCTTGGTTGAGGATATTCAAGGAGTCCCCCGTTGGGAAAATAGTCGATGTGAGTTTCTCTTTATTTTCTTCAACATATTTCAATTTGAATTTTTCTAGGAAAGATAAGGGCTTTAATAGATCAAAGCTCAAATTACATGTAAATTGCTATTGAAATGTGAGGTAACGGTCTTAGTGAAAAAAAGTTTGGATTTTGCATGATGCAAATGATATACGGCACTTAAAATATTTTCTGGTTGTTATTAGTTTTAGCTTTTTTAGCCTGTCCACTTATTGGCCCAAGATATTTTTGTTCAATAAATTTTAGTTATTTATTTACTTTACAGTGGATGTTTGCTAGATTTAATTCTTCAACATTTATAATTGACTTTCAAAATGTCTTACCTGTAGTTACCAACTTACCATCATTGTTATTTGATAGCTTTTTAAGGGTTTCCGGATTGTTATGAGCTTTAGCTGAACTTTATTTGTTATGTCTTTTTCTTCCTGGCAGATTCCTCTTTCACATATATCCGAAGATGTATATAAGACATCAGTTGACTGGATCAGTCAGCGATCTTCTGAAGCTCTTGGGTCCTTTGTGTTATGGTCATTGGATAGTATTCTTGCGGACCTTGCAAATCATCTGGGAACTGCTAAGGGATCCAAAAAGGTGGTTCAACAAGCATCATCAAAATCTCAGGTAGCTTTCTGAAACCGTATTATGCCTTACACATGTTGTTTGTGTGATCTTTGCAATACCAAGTGCTATTATTTATTGTATAACAAGCTGACTAGAGAACATTGTAAATTTATTCTACAAAATGGGGGATGATGTGTCATTTCTCCAATCATATTTTGCAATTGCAGTTTATTTTTTATTTTTTGTTATTGTCATATTAGATGATAAGAAAATAAGGATGGATTTTTTTTTTTTTTTCCCTATACGTTTTGAGCTTTGAATAGCCGAGTTACTTGAACCATGCCATTAGCTTTACAGGTTTTACTGTGGTTGGTGCAGGTTGCCATATTTGTGGTGTTAGCAATGGCACTGAGACGAAAACCCGATGTTCTGATCGGATTATTGCCTACAATGAAGGAAAGTTCAAAATATCACGGGCAGGAAAAGCTCCCTGTCATTGTTTGGGTGATAGCTCAGGTGAACATTGAGAAAATGATGTTTTATGACTTATTGTTTACTCAATATATATCTCAGCTGTGAATTGTATATCTCTTTTCATAGGCCTCCCAAGGAGATTTGATTGTGGGACTGCATTTGTGGGTATCTCTTCTCTTGCCTCTGCTGAGTGGGAAGTCTGGTTGTAACCCACAGTCCAGAGACATGATATTACAGCTGGTGGAGAGGTTACACACCTTTGATATTAAATAAAACTTCTTCACTGTCAATATCTTCTTTTCTTTATCCTTTAATGATCAAATGAGTGTTTGCCTTAATTATTGCTGAATCCTGTGTGTCATTCTTATCTTTAATGATGCTTTTTTTTATCAGAATTTTGTCATTTCCAAAAGCTCGCCCTATCTTATTAAATGGTGCAGTCAGAAAAGGGGAGCGCGTAGTACCCCCACTAGCACTTGAGGCTTTAATGGGAATCACCTTCCCCCTCCCTTCAGCTCGAGTTAAGGTGGGATAATTTGCGGTCGATTTTCTTATAAAGTGTAATCTAATCGGCAGTTTTTTTTCCTGGCAAGCTCTCTTATAATTTTACTTGTAATATTTTGGCTCAGGCAACTGATAGATTTCAAGCCATCTACCCAACACTAAAAGAGGTTGCACTTGCGGGGGTCCCTGGAAGCAAAGCAATGAAGCAACTTGCACAACAGATATGGAGCTTTGCATTCAAAGCTGCTGGAGAAGGTGATGTTAGACTCAGATTTTGTCTTGTCTTGCTCTCTTGCTTTGCTGGTCATGCTATAAACTGGTTCCCACTCCTCTTTCCTTTTCTGTGTCTCTTAATATTTTTTTGAAGGTGCGGGAGTTTGGCAGTCTTTAGTATCATAACTCTTAGCTCCTGTTTGATGAAAAATCAGCACTGAAGGCTAACTCAACCTCAAAAACTTGATTCTAAAATAGATGTAGATGAATGGTTTACATTGTTTGGCAACAGACTAAATTTGAAAAGTTTTTGCATTTTCACCAAAAAGTGTTGAGTTAGTGGTGGTCGTGGTGGAGCATGCAAAGAAGAGCATGATGAGGAATGTTGGGCTGGTGAAGGAAGTGTTGGTGGCTGCAGTAGCAGTATCTTGTCATGATAGAAAGGTTAGTAGTGGCGGCAGTTAAAGTAGTGAGGTTGAGATAATTCTAATGGGAGGTGTAGCAAGGCCGAGGAGATTGGGAGTTGGAGGTTGACAGTGATTAACAAATGTTGGTGGTGGGGATGATAAAGGCGGCTGTGTGACGGTGACCTGGTGTGCAAAGGTGCTGCTACAGTACTTGCAGCAGTAGGCAATAGTGTAAGGTGATGGTGGTTAGGGTAGTGAGGTCAAGGAATTGTTTGTTTTAATGGTGGGGCGGTTGCTGTGCTAATGGCGATGCAGGATGATAATGGTGACCTAAGTGACGGTGGGGTTGGGGAATAGTGCCAGTTGATGAGCTTCTCACCAAGAGGGAAGTAGCTGAATGTTATCAATGATGTTATGTGTTTAGTGCTTAGTTTTTGAGTCATCAAACATACTGAAGATTATTGAACTGCTGGCTTTTGTCTGATATTAAAATGAATGCTTGGAAAGGTTTATCAATCAGGCTGTTAATCGGATAATCTGTTTGCAGGCAATCTTGACCTATCAAGAGAAGCAAGTGACATTGCTATTTGGTGTTTGACTCAGAACCCTGATTGTTACAAGCAGTGGGTGAGTATAGAAAACAATGTCTTAGAATTCATTATTTGTTAATTCAGCACCCAACTCTCCTACTCATAACTCAAGTACTAATGCTAAGTGGTTTTGGAACAGGATATGCTTTATTTGGATAATCTTGACGAAGGCGTTGTTGTTTTGAAAAAGCTGTCCGATGACTGGAAGGAACATTCTGCGAAACATCTTACTCTTGATCCTCTGAGGGAAACTCTCAAGAGTTTCAGGCAAAAGGTAAACTTTCTTACATACTCTGAGATATATGTTGGTTTGGAAAACATTGCACCTTAGGAAATAGTATCCCATGTCCATCCTCTAAAAAGCTGGTTAAACACTTCCACATACCCTCTACCTGGATCTGTAGATTTTTGTTTTCCGTCATTGTTGGTATTAATTCTCAATTGATGTATAGTACCTCGTACCTCTTAAACCTTTTAGATTCTTATACTTTCCTGATTAGAATCATATGAATTTTTGGTCAACGCCAATGTTCTAGCAACAAATGATTCTTGTATGAGATAGTTATCTGGTATGATTGGGTTCCTGCAGTGACTTTATCCAGGAAGCATCTTGTCTTGAATTCATTCTAAATTGCCAGAACTGCTCGTATGTAACTAGAACTGGTAATAGTGTTGTTGTAACTTGAGCCTAGTTTATTTTGATTTATAGAATGAAAAGGCGTTGGTTAAGGTAGAAGATGGTGCTCGCCATGCATTACTGAAGGATGCAGACAAATATTGCAAGGTGATTTTGAGGCGATTGTCACAAGGCCATGGATGCATGAAGAGCATGGCTCTTTTTTCTGTTGCTCTTGCTGTGGGTGCTGCCCTCATGTCCCAAGACCTGCATTCCTGGGACTATAAGAAACTTACAGAAATGTTGAATTTCTCTTAAACCTTTAGAGTTCTTCAATTATGTCCGGCATAGTCAGTTCATCAACATGAGCCATAGCAAAGTGGGAGAAGAGTTCTTCAATTATTCCAATTTTCTATATATAACTCTTGGGTTTTGGTGAAAATTAGACAACAGTAGGAGAAACAGCACTGGTGGAAGTGTGTTGGCTGACCATCCGCAAGGTGTTGACGTGTCCTTAATTTGAGACTAAATTTCTGTTAGTTTTATGTTGAGTTTAATTATGGAGAATGCCAATTCCCAAAGGGCAAAGGGAATGGAATCATTCTTGATAGCAAGGTGAGAAGGCTATTTATTTTTGGTCATGTGGGAGTTTTGAATTTATTTGGAATAGTGCTAAAGAATGGTTGTGGATCGGATTGTGACATTTTCTGTGTCAAAATAATATAATCTGAGCCAATTTGAATTAATTTGATATCTCCTTTTAGTTTGAACATTTGTATTTTTTAACGGATCACACATAATCTGTTTCAAAATAAAAATGATCTTAGTAGCAATCTTGAATCTGGATTGACAATGTTGCTGCTCTGTAACTATTAGAGGGAGTTATGTTCTCTCAGTGGCCCGTCTTTGCCAAAATCTAGTCCATGATCACCTACTTTCTACTAATTCATGTATATAATATTCTGGGTTCGCTTAACAAAAGAAATTAGATATATACAAGTTCATTGTTAATTGTTATTACTGTATATTAAATATTACTTCCAACAATCGAGAAGTCCACGGCCCACGTTCTCTCACATGTCTGTCTCCCACTTAAATCTTAATCCGTACTACACTCAAATTTTATATATAAAAAAAGCAAATATGAATTTTATAAAATAAGTATGGCTAATTTGCACAAACAATATCTCAAGATTCTTAACAAGTAATTAGGTTTACTAGGGGTTGTTTTTTCAACATTACCCTTTTGACCAAAATTCCAATCAAACTTGTTTTCTTTTTTTCTTTTAAAATGAAGATGACTATTGTATTAGAGTATATTAGTTACAATGTGATAATTTTATATTTTACAAATTCAATTATATTATTTCATGTGACTCTCGGTTAAGATATACTAATCTAATGATATCATCAATAATATTTATTGTCTCTTAATTATATTATAATTACTGTAACAAATTTCATAACTACCTTCTAGTGACACGTGACATAACCTTGTTGGCTGCTACATTTTATATAAAGGGCTAAAACCAGTAAAGGGTCCCATGACTCATAATTTTTTATAACTTTAAAATAGCTTATTCTCAATATTATACTAAGTCCATAGGACCTTTCTTTCTACGTCTTGCATGTTAGATTGTCACATAGAGGACTTCTCAACTGGTCAAATTCAGACTTCATATTGGCGCCATCTACGAGAACTCATTCAATTTGAGTTTATGATATCCATGAAATCTTCAACATGAACAAAACAAAACAAAGATCAACCTCTCACCGAACAAAATTGAAACGGTAAGCTTTCAGTCAAATTTTTCAGAGTTCCCGGCATCGCATCACTAATCCAAACCCTTTGTAGCATTGGAAGGTTGTTTAGTAATGTGGTGTTAACATCTAGTATTTGATTGTTATCTCCATCAAATTTATCTTTACAAATTTGTGCCTTTGACTATGGCTAATATATAGGAAATAC
The DNA here is from genome assembly GCA_029379385.1 of Quillaja saponaria. Taxonomy (NCBI): domain Eukaryota; kingdom Viridiplantae; phylum Streptophyta; class Magnoliopsida; order Fabales; family Quillajaceae; genus Quillaja; species Quillaja saponaria. The sequence continues at coordinate 14,319,878 of CM055610.1, read as the reverse complement.
TTATTTGTTATATATTTTCAAACTCAAGTCAATTGACAATTGAGTCATATTCTTATTATCTAGCACTTGATAAATACTTTCAATTGGCTTAGCTTACAGCTTAACACAGAAAAATAAAGTATATTGAGGTTGAAAGACAGTCGCAAAAAGGAAATAATTCTTCCCCCTACATCACAAGCTACATACACATCATAGTCAAACTGAACCATAAACTAAGAGCTTATACAAGTGGTATTAAATATATTGTTGATTATTATTTTTAGGCTACATACAGATCATAGTCAAATTGAACCATAAATTAAGAGTTTATACAAGTGGTATTAAATATATTGTTGATTATTATTTTTAGTAAGAGATGGCACACAGTTAGAACTCCAATAATCACACTTACGGCCAGGGCACATGCTAGAAAGGTGGCACATGGATAAAACACCCAGACAAATCAAGTGGGTAGGAAGCCAATACAACATCAACAACCTCGGTTTTTCATTCAGAATTCTAGAAAATCAGTAAATAATTTCAGGTTTTCACCCATATTGCTTAAAGCAAGATATACTGTTTATTTCAATACAGTTTAAATACTAGTATCACATCATAAAAGAGAAATTCAGTATAAACTTTTATCACAACAAGCTCAAACTTTTCAGTTTCGTACTAAAAAAATATGGGAGTAATAAGATGAAGTATTTATAAGGTAGATTGGAGTAATGGAGCAAAGTAAGTTATAAGGTCGAGCAAAGTATGGACGCATAAAATAAAAAATATCACAACAGTGATAATATTAGCATAACATCACCACGATAATAATACCATAACATCATACCAATGATAGCACCATATTTTTTCTCACTTTTTGGCACAATAATTACACTCCACAAATAGGGAAACACAGCCTAGGTATATGATCTATTTATTTTAAAGTACATGTTCTAAGAATTTTTCAACATTTAGTTGAAGTCCAAAAATTATTTTTTGGGAACCAATGATAATACCGGAATATACAAATCAAATCATATTATTATACGTGACTTAGTCAAAGTATACCAGTCAAGTCTAAATTATAACTGACATAATCAATAGTACTTATTGTCTTCTAACTATTTTATAATTACTGTAAAAGATTCCATAAATGACTCCTAAATATAGTGACACGTGACACAAGCTTATTAGCCACTATATTAATACATATGGGCTAAAACCCAAAAGGTAAAAGAGGTTATATTGTATCTATTGACTCATAATCTTTATAGCTTATTCTCTATATTATACTGACTTGATTGTTGGAATTCTCTCAGGTCACAAGGGTGCCCTCTCCACATATTGCATGTCATATAAATTACCACGTGGGGTCATCTCAGCTTATCAAATCCAGACTTCAAGACAATGACTCACAATTAACACCGCTACAAGAAAATTGAGCTTTAGTTTATCACCGACTATCACATCTTTTGTGACAAAAAAATTAATTAGCATTGTTTATAATGTAGTTTCTTGTAATGCAGGGAGACTGATAAGGGGCTTATCTCATTAAATGAAGGAATAAATTTGTTCCGTGCGAACAGGTTCACTCTAATAAAGATTTGTAGGAAAGGGGAAGGTTCGTTTAACGGGTTTTCTAATAAAATAAAAATACAGAGAGAAGAAAGCCGATAAGCTCTGAAAAACGAGAGACACGCAGCTTGCATAGCTCAATGTCACATGACATGAAGCCTTAAAAATTCATTCCTAGCCAGAAAGCCTCAAGCAACGGATTCTAGTTTTTATTTTAAACTCAAATTTTAGTAGGTCTAGGTCATTGCCTTTCCACTCCCAAGTCTATAAATAACTCAACAATCCCTTCAACTTTGGCTTCATTTCTTGATATTTTGCTTGCATTATTGTTAATTGCAGCTCACAACAATGGCCGGAAGACATCCATACCCCTCCTTCTTGATCATAGTCCTCTTTTTGCTTCTTTCGGTTACATTTTGTGATCACGTGGCTGAGGTACAACATATATCAATGTCTATTTTTTTATTTTTTATTTATTTTTAAATCATGATTCCATTGATTAAATTCAATTTGGTTTATACATTTCTTCATTAAAACTGCAGGCTTATGATACAATGGCACTTGGTCCTTTAGGTATATATCTTCCTTCATCTAAATCTATAAACAATTTAAATAAGCACACGGAACAAATGAATTTTACGATTTTAATTAGGAGAGTAGATGAAGGGGGATTTTAGGTTTGAACTTAGAACATCTTGTTTTATTATTATAGTTACTATCTCGTCTTAAAGCTTATATATATATATGAATATGAATATATTCAGGTTGCAAAGTAAAGTGTAAAGATCGTTGTAAGGTGACTAGACACAGGAAGACATGCAATTATTTCTGCATCAAGTGCTGCAATAAGTGCCACTGTGTTCCTTCCAAGAGCCACATCTGCTCTTGCTATATCAACTTGAAAACCAAGAATGGAGCACTCAAAATGCCCATGAAATTAGACTTGAGTTGATAAGCATCCCGAGACGCAGGACGCATAGGCCGCCTCGGCCGCACCACGGCCCGCATCTCACGAGTCACAATACGTGCCCCCCATCTTTTTTATTTTCTTTTTCTCTTGCAAATGTTTCAACTCATAAACCAACAAAATGTAATCCAATTAAAGAATATTTGTTTGTGGTAATTTACACAAATCTTTTTTAAGACCATAATTATTTTGGACAACTCAAACACACTATAAAATACGACTGAGGCATAAACTATGATTTCAGACGATGGTTCTCGCATTGTCTCCAATCACCCTTAGTGATGAGTGACACATTCGATATTGGTTTCTTGGTAATGGAAGCTATGAATTGGATAACAAAAATTAATTAGTATGAAGTTTTGTAATTCATATCTTCTCAACTATATATTATGAAGGTTAGCTTCCTTATCTTTGGGGCCTGGGATATACTATATATGTTGTCTTTCTTGGTTAATGATCATAATTAATGTATAGATTCTCTCTCTCTCTCTCTCTCAAAGAGAAGAAATCAAGCCATAATATGTTATTATAAATCTTTTGTAACATGTCATGAAAATATCATAACATATCAAGAATGCTATCTGTGAGGTGAAATCCATATTGGGAAAATATAAAGAGAATATCAATTTCTATATTGTTAAAACCAAGCATGATATAATTGGGGAAGACGAGATTTTAGTTTAATTAGTTAAATGGAAGTGTTGTAATCTCATGATCTATATATGTTTAAATTTCATTATTTATAGTTGTGTAGTTATTTTCCCATTATTTGAATTATTTCTCTTCTATCACTTTTGGGGAGGCTTGAGTCCACTTAATTAGTTATTAGTCTATTAAATTGAACATATTCTTTTAATCAGATCAACAATGATAATTAAATATTTTTTATTTTAAAAAAAAAATAATCTTATGATCTGAGGATAAGTGTGAATAAATTTTAATCTCATGCTTCAACAATGGAAAAAAAAAAAAAAAGAAGCTAGCCTGAGATAGAGAAACGAAAAAAATTAATTAATAACTATAAGCTTAAATCTCTAAATCTAATTTAGGATTTTCTCTATATTATATAATATATAGTGCTGGTCCTCGCCAAGTTTCATTTTTCTTTTCTTTCGTGAGTATCCCCATACTTAAAGGGGATGAATCTAATCTCACTCGGGATTGCAGAGGTCCTCTAAACCGCTGAACCCAAGTGTGTCTTATTACTTTAATCATGAAACTTAAGTCTATATATATTGTTTTCATGCCAAATGAATTTGGAATTTGTAAAAATATACTGTCAGTTAAATTAAACAGTTTTTATTTCCTTTTCAAGAGGAAGATTAAAAAAAAAAAATAGATGAATAAACCTCACAAAATGATTTTTTTTGTTTTGTCCTTTCTCTATTTTTCCTATAGCAGGTTTTTGAACAGTTAAATCAAATAGGGTTGTCCCTCTAGACCCTATTATTTCTTTCGATTCTTCTTAGGCTGTGTTTGGATCCATTGAATTGGAATTGAAATTGTAAAATCACTTTCAATTCTACTAAAATTAAAATTGGTTAGAATTACAATATAAGAGTTTGGTTTACATAAAGAATTACAATTGAAATTATGCTTCTATGTACTTGGTGGTGGTTGTCGTCGTCACTGATGGGTTCTGAAGATAATTGTCGACGTTCCAACGGATCCCAATGGTGGTGGTTGTTGTACTCTTCGACTAGTTCTAACGATGGTTGGTATCGTATTCGAGCAGTAGATGGTGACGGTAGTGGTAGTGTGTGGTGGCCAACGGTTGATGTATGAAGTTGCTGGTGGATAAGAGCCATCAACGAGTAGCGTGCAAAGGTTGTCGGTGGTGGAAGCCAAATTATAATATGATGTGCCATCATAGTGGCTATCAAGAATAGCACATGCTCAAGAATTGAAAATTTTAGGGATAACCTATAAGAATTGAAGCTGACAGTTTTTAGCTATTTGAGTTGAAAATTCAAATTCCAATCTAAAATATGCAGCAAACAGGAAAATTAAAATTGAAGAGCACAATTTCCAAGTCGAATTCTAATTCCAATTTCAATTCATTGCATCCAAATGGATCTTTATTGCATTACTTTATTAGTCCATGTAAACAATGGGATAATTGTTTGAGTTTTATAGTGTTTGGAACACCAAAAAAAAAATAAAAAAAATACTAGAATTCAGTTTATTAAATGAATTATGTAATTTTTTTCTATGTTTGAAACAAAAGAATTAGTATAAATTTAAATGAAATATATTTGAATTTGGATCTTATTTTGTTGTTTGAGATTAATAAGTAGTAATCACATCTTCAATGACATTTTTAACTCTTATATAAATAACTAGTTTTATCCTTATTATTTTTCATATCTTAAATGACTGCTTTTACCCTTATTATTTCTCACACTTAAATGACAATTTTATCCTTATTTTTTTTCACACTTTAAATGACACTTTTACCCTTATTATTTCTCACACATGAACTAACAATTTTACCTTTATTATTTTTCACATCTTATTATTTTCACAGCTTAGAAGACACTTTTATCCTTATTACTTTTGACATCTTAAATGATAATTTTAGCTTTCATTATTTCTCACATCTTAAATGAATTTTTTATTTGACTCTAAATACACTATTACAAAAATAATTTGAAGAAATAGTATTCAGATAATGACTCAGAATTGATCATTTTGATAGATAACAAATTAACAAAATATTTTTCAATTGAGAATTTCTTAATTTAATATAATTCAAATTATAGATCTTAAGATTACTATGATTACTTTGCGCCTGCTTGATCTTTGCTATTGTAAATATAGTAATGAGAGATATTTAATATCTTGAGCATAATATATAGCCACTTGTTGCCTAATTAAGAAATAAATATTGTAGTTTGAATTATGGATTTCCAATCTTGTTGATATAATTAATTAAGTCGGTGATTCATGCAAAATCATTCCAAACAATCATCAACAAGTCCATGATTCCCATGTTCTCGTCACATGTCGCTTCACCAGTTACCGTACCGCATTACAGGACATGTATGGTGATTACAAATCTCAATCACATGACTTTTATATTTCTATATTGGCTTATCTTTTTAAACTAATCTTTACCTATCAAAAGTTGGTCGTTAAACCTTTACCAACTAACTATTGGGTCTTTAATTAGTGACCAATCTTGAACCAATTTTCTTGTAATGTATTTTGCACAAACAATATTTATAAGAAAAATTCAATTTATATAGGAAGAGGTGTATTGTTTCTATAGGATTCTCTTATTAATACATAAGACTCAGAAGAAGAAGAAAAAAAAAAGAACTCGGGATATATATTCCTCACGTATATATACAAGACAGATGGATATGTAAAAGCAATCATCTCTTTTGAGAAACATTAATTTCTGCTAATTAAAAGAACATGAAAGCTCTAATAAAAAAATAAAAAATAAATAGAAGGGAAGGGAAGGGAAAGGACCAACTTACATGTTACATGGTTGAAAAAAGCCACCCAAAAAAAATGAAACAAGAGACACGCCGTTTACATCGCTTGCTTTCTCTCATGACATGAAGTCTTGTTTTGATGTTGTGAACTCTGATTTCCATCAATTTTCCTCCCTTTCTCAACGCCACAAACAACGGATTTCCTTCTAATATCACATCTTTCTTCTATATATATATATATATATAATCAACAACTTGATCATCAATGATCTCCATTCTCCACTATAAATAACCCATCACTTGCTTCATTTTTCTTCCACCAAACATTAATTGATCTCCTTGTGTTTTGTGCGATACAAATATTTGACTCAAGTATAAGCATTTATTTACTTCACTTGTAATAGCAGCTCACAACAATGGCAGGAACAGGAAGACAACCGTACAGCTCCATCTTGATTCTCCTTTCTTTGCTTCTTTTGATTACATTTTCTCATGTGGCTGAGGTACATTAGTCTTTTAGCATCGTTCTCGCAACCTAGCTAATTAAAACTTTATAACTATTAATCTTCGTCTGAAAATAATTACTTTGATCAAATTTTTGTCATTTTTCTTACAATAATTAACAGGCTTATGGACGTGCAAGTGCAAGTGCAAGGGTTCGTCGAAGTTCAGGTACCAAATTATATATATTCTGATTTTATTTATTAAAACCTCTACTAGCTTTTAACATTTTCATGAACTAAGCTAAGTGCTATATATATGTGTGTGTTTGTGTGTAGAATGCAGGCCAAGGTGTGTTAAACGTTGCAAGGATACTTCACACAAGAAGCCATGCATGTTTTTCTGTGTAAAGTGCTGCACTAAGTGCCTCTGTGTACCTCCAGGCACTTACGGCAACAAAGAAACGTGTTCTTGCTACAACAACTGGAAGACCCAGGAAGGAAGGCCTAAATGCCCTTGAAATTAAGTTGAAAGCACTACTACTATAATCCATCTCACATTACTTCAAACTCTTAATTGTCCACATTTCAATTACTAATAAGCAATGAGTTAATGCAATGCCAGTTGTAGTGCTAATGTTCATTTTATGAGGGGCACATTTAGCTGTGTTCCCTTCATAAGGAACATATATTATTCTTTATAATTAATCCAATTGATTTATTTATGTTTGTAAATTTAATTAATCTTAATTAAGATTAAATTAATTCTTGGTTTCTGGGTTATATGGAAGCCAAAGAATTGGTTAATAAAAATTTATTTTGAATTCTCTTTTTATCAGGATTTAATTACTACGGTTGTCTATTTATTTATGTTGATCAATTATCATTTATTATATTTGAATCTTGATTTTGTAGTACATGACAATTAATTAAATCATATCTCGATTCTATTCAAATTTAACATGGTGTGATATGAGTTTTTTTAAATCAGATTTGAAAAATGACATGATTTGAATAGCCAAGATATGACCTAAACTAGATTTATATTGTATTTTTTTTCTTATATATCTTATGTATAAGAATTAAATTATTTTTGCTTCTTATATATTATTTATGTGTTTATTTGGGAATCAATCCAACTTGAGTTAAATATGACACGGGAGTTGATCATGCACATAAAAATTTGATTCGATTAAAGACCCATCTCGACGAATTAAATTTTCATTCGTACCCCTTAATCCTATACTATATAAATTGAAGGTCCAGCCTACCTCCCAATCTCCATCTATGCAAAGCAAAGCAATGGGATTCTAAGGATTTTACTAAGATTTGAGAAACATATTAAATTCCCTTTACTAATTAATATCTTATGGAAGTGTGCCGTTGGTGCTCCACATTGGATAAAGGGTGGTTAGAATATAAAATTCTATATTCCTCAAGAATAAACATACAAAATAGACATTTTAGATTTGAGTAAATTATATTTTCACTTTATTTGAATTCGAAATAGTTGATTAGATAGTATTTTTTATATTTTTAATATAAATAAATCAATAATTATGATATTTTACCCAATTTTATTCGATTTTAACTAGAAATAAAATGTGTTTAAAAATTTTATTAGGAGTAGGGGATAATATCATAATACACGCATATAGATGATTGGGGCTTTGCCAATTGCCAAGCAAGCATGGACGAAATAGAAATAGGTGGCCTTTATCTGTCGTTTTGCAAAACAACAGGTCTAGAAAAATTGAATCGCACAGACGAAACTTGAAGCCCCAAAATCCTTACTCGGATAATTCACTAGTGAATTTAAATTCCTAGTCTTTGTCCATTAGTGTTGGCATTCACGGGGCCACAGGCTCAACTTGTGGTTCTGAATTCTTGCTTCTTCTCTTTTTCTTCGGTTTTTGGGCCATGCCCACCTATATTTCACTCACTATAGTGTGAGCTTTGACTGCTATTCTTCCAATATCTTTTGCTTCCCCAACTTTTCTGGAAGTCAGTGATTTCTTCAACAGGTTAGTCACTCAAATTTCCTTGCATTTCTTGCTTTATTTTGGTGCTTTTTAGAGTTCCCATTTTTTTTCCAAACTATTGTCATTTGTGGGAAGTTTATGGTTTTCTTTTTCCCCCACAAAATTTCTTGTATGGGTTATGTTTTACTTCTCTAAATCATTAGTCAGATTGGGTAAGTTGGAGCTTTGGTTCTTGATTGTTAGTTTATTTGGGATTCTTTGAATTTAGTTTCTCCATGTAATGATTGGTGATGCTTTTGTTTTGAGCAGTTTAATGATTCAGATCATAGTATGTAAATTCTATGGTAAAATTATAGTCTTATTCCATTCTTCCAGAGTTTGCAGCTTTTAATTTTCTCCCCTTGAAACTGGAAATCTTTGCCCGAAAATTTTTCTGCTGATGACAGTCCTATTTATGCCCATTTGAGGGGAAGAACTACAAAAGTAATTGCACATTCCATTTAGGTTGTTATGAGAAGTTAGGTGCATTATATCCAGGCTATTGGACCAATGCCTTTGGTAGAAAGATACTTTCTCTGAGACTATCAGTGATCTACATTATCAAAAAGCAGCAAGACGAGTGATAAGAGCTGGCTGCTAGTGTCACACAAACAAATTAATGGTTTAAAAGAGGTGACTTCTAAGTTCCAAGAACCTAAAATGGGAAAGGAAGAGACATTCAGAGCTCACAAATGCAGGAAAAATGGAAAGCAAATGGTGAACCATTTTCGCTCACGTCATTGATTTGTTAACTTAGACTAGACATTTTTCTTTGAGTAATTACATCTTTAGATTAACAACTATTTATTTTTGCGTATGAGCTTGTCTACAGCAAGTATACTTCTAAAAATATCTGAAATGTGGTGTCAACAATCTGAAGAAGTAGTTATATAATGCCCTTCCCTGTTTAAAATTAGAATTCCAGAATCAAACTACGCTGTGCTACTGAATTTATAAGAAGTAACTCAAGATCCCCTAAAGCAGGCAGTGATCCCTCAAAGTTATGCTACTTTAATTTTTACATGTTCTGAGTTTCTTTTTGGAAAACCTAAATTGATCAAAGCTGACTGCATATCGGGTGCCATGAACCTAAGACATTTTATAGAGCATTGCCTATAATTTCACATTTATAGAGTAAAGTAACTACTTGTCATCATACATGTGTATGAACAACCGTGGTAGAATTGTTAATGTGGAACATGCACACTTAGTATATAAGGATATCAAATGTTTTTTCTGTATCTATTCACTCTTTCTATTTTTGTGATCTTGTAATACATAATGTACTCAAGACCATTCACTTTCCTTTCCCTAGACATACGCCGATCATTGTGAAAGCTTTTTGTTGTTAGACTAGTACTCGTTGTTCATAAAATCTCTATTTGAGTCACATGTAATCTGTGTGCTGATTCCACTTTTATTCTTGTATTTCTACAGCTTTGAACTGTTGTAAGAGAATTGCAGGATAGGCTTATCTCATACTTATGATCTTGATCTTCTGATGGCATTTACAACAAACAAGGTTTCAAGTGGCCCTGTGGTGACTTATAGGACAATGATTTGTAGATCACATGGAATATATAGTTTTTCCAGGTCAACTAAACACGATAGAATACATATTAGAAGACATGTACTTGAACATGAGGAATTGAACCATAGATGGGTCTTGGTAAAGAGGTCAACTTTTTTAAATAAGGGTTTGTTGCATGCATGTGAAAGGCCTGTTAGTTTCAGTTCTCCTGGATCTTCTGTGTTATGCAAGTCAACAGGAACCCATAATACTGAAGCGAAAGAATGTGTTACAACTTATGATGATCCTGCAGATAAAACTAGGTAATATACCACTGTAATGTAGTATTACATATTAACAGTACTTAAGAAGTTCTCGCATTCATTTCTTGTACTTACATATATCAGTATATGTACATAATATGTATATATATATATATACACCAAAGTGTCTATGATGACAAACATGTTCTATTATAGTTTCTATTTTAGAAGAAACCATTTGATTCTATTTACCATTGCAGATCTTGAGTGACCAGAGAATCTGTAAATTGGATATGATATGTGGACAAATTGGGAAGCGATGTCTTTAGTATTTAGGTTCCCTTACATCTATAATCAGTGACATTTCTGTATATGCAAGTAACAGGTTATAAAAGTAGGACTTCTACAATAAATTCATGGGGACATTTTATGAAAAATAACAATAATGTGTTGAAGATAGAAAACAATAACATTGTAGCTCTTGAGTGTTGCTTTTCATCAACAATGGACCTGTTGTACTCAATTCAAATGAATATTATGGTAAATTACATTGCAAGTTTCCAGAATCTGCTATGGTCACTAAAGGTTTTTGTTTTCTTATCTTTCCAAGTATAGTAGAAATTGCTTGCTAGTAATGTCTTGCAAATGAGTAGATTTCATCATTTACTATTTCCCTGAGGTGATAACACCAGTTTTAACGTAATGGGGTTTTGATTTGTAATTTTCTTATATGTCTTCATATGAAACGGATATGAGTAAGAGATTGATAAGTTCCAAGACCTCTTGGATTGGCTTCTTTTATTTATTATTCTTAAAAGCTTCTGATTTCTCTGGTTGGTAGAAGGTCAGTAATGCTAAGATTATCAAAAAGCTATGACGGATAAGTGGGCATTTATGTTTTCATGGTACAATTAAGTATTATATTAGAGGAACGAGCTTGTTATATCTTTTTGTTGGAAAAAATAAACCTATTAGAAAATTTCTTGGAAAATATCTCCACTATATATTTTAGTACTGCTAAATGCATACCCTTTCCTGGTACAGAAATGTCTACTCTGAGGACTTTTAAACGGAAGTAAGGAGTGAGGGTATCAATGGAGAATGAATAGGCAATTATTATGATGTTACTTGTAATTATTGATTTTATTTTAACTGTATGTTACTTTAATTATGGAGTTAAGGTTTTTAATTCAGGAATTAGTAGTTATATATGTTAATTAGGAAATATCATTATAATATAATTACTTGGAAGCTAATTTAGGGTTATTAGTACTTGGTTTTTTTTTTTTTTTTTTTTTATGAGGAACTAATACTGAGCTTTTAGTTGCCTATTTAAAGGCATATAATGTAACTGGTAAGGGGCCTACTGTTGATGATTGAATTCTTTGAATATGAGTTCTTGAGTTTTTCCCTAGTGACCATAGCCTTTTCCCCTTTCTCTAACTTCTTTCTCTCCCAATCCTATTCTTTTCTCTATCCAACCTATTTCTCATTCTATCCTGTGTGAGGTACATTAGCCAAGAAAGGTCGGTTCTCATATTAAATCCTCTTTGTTCTTTTTCTACCCTTGGCAATTATATGAATAAATTTAACTGCATGAAAGAATCACTGGATGAAAATCCATCCTTGCCCCATCTTAAACGCCGCCAACAGTATAACTCATCTACCTAACTATTTTCATTCAGCAACTTTCCTTTCATCTGCTATCCGCAAATCAGTTTATATAGTAGTCACTTGTAATCAATTTTGTTGAATGTCAAACCAACACTTACACTTCTTGTCCTTTTGGTGTTGGGCTTAACATGCCATAATTTTTTAAAGTTGTTCAATGATACCAGCTAAACTAATGTATGCTTAAAATATCCTCTTATGTGCAGTTCACATACTGAAAATGAAAAAGATGAGCTTTTGGTGATGCCTGGTGAACATGTTGAGTTAGGTGCAGGGTTGGCTGAGGCTTGCAGATTTGCTTACAATGATGCAAAGTTTGTAAATGAAAGGGCTCGTAATGACATTGTCCTTCTTTCTCGGTAATATTAAACCACCTGGTTGGTGTCTAATGCTATTCCTATTCTATAAATGCTGGATGTTATGTCATCAATCAACGTTTCCTCATTTGAGACAGCAATTAATCATAAAATAAGCATCCTTTTCCATTTCAGAAAAATTTTAAATGTAAACTTAAAATTTGTGCCCGCATCTGCAGCATTCCCAATTAATCATGACTTGCAAAGAACTAAACTTGATAAATGCTGGTCTTAGTTGGCTGTACATTTTTTTTGATGCATAGGGTATAACCATGTGTGTGTATGTGTCTAGTGCAAGTTATTAAATACTGGATGGCATTGCATTTTACATGGATAGAAACAACTATTCATGATTTCTTTTCTTCAGTGGCATAATGAGGCTGGACGCTCGTGCACGCCAGGACATTGCATTTCTAGGGACAGAATTTCTCAAGCTTGATGGTAAGCTTGTTTGATTCATTCTTAATTGTTATGCACTAATTTAGCATTTAATGACATGTCATTTAGAATGGGAAAGAATCTGGAACAGTTGCTGTTTTTCTTATAAGTGTCAAATGCATCCAGCACTTAAAGATTTCTATTGAGTTTCATATCACAAAGGAAGAAATACCTTTCCCTGCCTTGTTTTTGCAAACCTTCCACACACACACACACACACACACACACGCCCACCCCCCTCCCCCCAACAGAAAAAAACAAAAACAAAATCTATATGAAGTAAACAAGGAAAGAAGAGATTATATGGAATCATGTGGAACAAGTTTCTTGTTTACACAAAATACATAATAAGACCGTATAGCCCGTGTATATGTGCAATTGTTTTATTAGAATATTAGGGAATAATAAAATAGCCCGACATCTCCAAAATTATTCAAAGAGCATTAGGGGTATACTGAGACACAACTTAACTCAATTTAACCTTAAACTCTAAACTAGTTAGGGTCGTCTATATAAATCTTTTTCCGCCATTTGCATCGATCCAACATATCGTTTTTAGTGATGCTTGCTACTCATGTAATTCTTGGTATCCCTCTATCTTTTCTACCGCCTTCCATCTGCACCAAGTCACACTTCCTAGCTATGGTGTCTATTGGCCTACGTTGGATATGTCCGAATAATTGTAAGCAATTCTCCCTCATTTTCTGGATGCTACCTCAACCTTTTTACATATCTTCCCATTTCGTATTCTATATTTTCTTGTATATTGGGTCATCCATCTCAACATTTGTATTATAGTCACTCATCTTATACTAGTGTTGTTTCCTAAGTGGCCAACATTCGGAACCATACAATATAGCAAGTCTCACTATCGTCCTTCAGAATTATTTTTTAAACCTATTCCAGATTTTTAGATCACATAAAACTCTTAAGGCTTTTTGCAGCTTCATCCATCATGCTTTAAATCTATGGTTTATTTCATACTCAATTACGTGATACATTGTAAAAAGAAACATAGATACTTAAACAAGTCTTTTGTTGGGATTGCTTAACCATCTAAATTTTTTTCAGTCAAGTCTCCTCCAGTGTGTTTAAAATTGCACTCTATATATTCAGTTTTTGTTTTGACTTAACTAAGATCTTAGATTCTAACGTGTTCTTCCATAATTCTATCTTAGAATTTAGACTTGCTATAGTCTCGTCTACCAACAGTATGTCATCTGCAGACAGCATGCACCACAGAATCCTATCCTAGATAGCATATGTAAGTTCATTCATAACTAAAGCAAATAAGTAAAAACTAAAACAAATAAGTAAAGGCTTAAGGATGTATTCTTGGTAACCTATTATGATTAAAAACTCTTTAGTCATACCATATACGGTCCACACACTAGTCATTACTCCTTCAGACATATCTTTAATAACTTATTTGTTGGATTTGCTTCTTCTCAAGAGCTCACCACAAAACTTTTTTTTGCACCCTATCATACGTTTTTTTTTCTAGATTAATGAAAATTCTTTTTCTTTTCTTTATATTTCTTTATTAATCTCCTAGGGAAGAAAATAGTCTCCATTGTAGATGTTCTTAATATTAACCCAAATTGATTCTCAGAAACTAAAGTCTCATTCCTAAACCTATACTCAATCATCCTATCCGACAATTTCATTATATAACTCATAAGTTTTATCCCTCGATAATTATTACAACTTTTATTCTTATAAAGAGAAATCAACGTGCTCTTCCTTCGTTTATCAGACATTTTCTTGGTCACCAAAATCTTGTTAACAAGATTTGTGAGCCAAATTACTCCAACATCTCATAAGCATCTCCAAACCTCTATAGGGATACCATCTAGTATCGTTGCCTTACTACCTTTTATATTCCGCATAGTTTCTTTAATTTCATGTGCTTTAATCCGACGAACAAATCTACAGTTTATATCATTGAAAGAGTCATCTAGCTCTCTGACAGTAACATTTGAATCTCAAATTATGTTTGCCATCTTTCATTGATTTCATATTCCTTAACTAAAACTTTTTGCCCCTTATCCTTAATACACTTAATATGTGTCAAATCTCTAGTTCTTCTCTCTCTTTGTTTGGCAGGCCTATAGATATTATTCTCTCTATCCTTTATCCTTAACTTTAGGTAAAGTCCTTCACAAGCCTTGCCTCTAGCTTTCCTAATCACTTTTTTAGTATTTTTTGTAACTTGTCTAAAGTGCCCGTAATTATTCTCATTTTTACAATCGTGTAATCTTTTATAACACTTTTTTTTTTAGTTTTAATAGCTTGTTGGACTTCCTCATTCAACCCACATGTCTCCTTAATTGGTGGTCCATGTCCCTTACTTTCTCCTAATACCTCTCTTGCTGTATTCCTAATACAATTTGCTATCTCATCCCTAGCCTTGTTAGGCTTTCCCTTTACAATCTACGAGTCATCATTTAACATCTTTTCTTTAGAAAGAGTTATTTTTTTCTCCATTCAAATTCCATCATCTAATTCTATTACCCTTATTACACTTATGTTTTTTCTTCCATCGCCTACACAAACATCTACCATCAACAGTTTGTGTTGTTTCACTAAACACTCGACGAGTATAACTTTTTAATCCTTACAAAACACTCTATCAACCTTCTTAGTAAGAACAAAATCTATTTTGGCTCTTATTAGGTCCACTACTAAAGGTGACTAAGTGTGATTCTCTTTTCTTTAAGAAGGTGTTAGTTAGAATCAAATCATACGCTAACGCAAAATCCAAAATAGACTCTTCACCTTCATTCCTATCTCCAAAACCATAACCCCCATGTACTCTCTCGAAAACCTCATTAGTTCTTCTTACATGACCATTCAAATCTCCTCCTATATAAAGTTTCTCTCTAATCGGTACTCCTTGAACTGTTTCATCTAAGTATTCCCAAAATGCCTTCTTTGTAGTTTCGTCTAGTCCTATTTGGAGGCATAGGCACTAATGATATTAGGGGTGTATTGAGACACTATAAGAAAATATGTAGCTGATAACTTGTCCACCTCTCTTGGGGGAATAGGGAGACTTTCTTTTACTTGTTTTCTTTTTTTTTTTTCTTTTTTTTTTTTTTAAAATTGCCCATTCCTTTCCAAGATGATTTGGAATCATTTCATTTATGTGGGTGGCCAGACATGCTGCTATCTTGTTGTGTTTTGATTAAACTTAAGGTTTTTATTTTGTTTTGATCATTAGCTCGGGCAAGAGAGGATACTGAGAGACTTGACCGTCACGTGAAGAAAAAAGCTGAGCGCCTTCATCACATAGCTACTGTCTGTATATCGTAAATTTTAAATTTGTTCAGATAGTGATAAGAACATCTTGTTGGTTCCTTTCTGAATGAGATTTTTCTTATATATACTTTGTCAGATATTGAAAGACAAAGCTGAATCTAGATTGAAAAGTGCTGCTGATGAGCACTGGAGTGATGGAGCCTTGGAGGTATCTCTGTTATTATTTTAATTAGGTTCATCTATTGATTATTTGGTTCACACGATATAACTTGTAAATTGTGGAGTACTTATGTGATTTAGTATCTGTTCCCGTAGAATTTGTCAGTCTGCCCTTTGCTACTTTTGTACTCATATTATTAGACTGTTGATTTCTCGTATGTGGACATTAAGAAGTCCGTAACTCATTCTGTTCTTAATGAAGCTTAGGGCTCATGCTAGAATTGACTAAGAATGGGTAGAAGATGGCAAATGTTCAATATGATAGACCTTAGTTTCACGGACCACTGTCAGAGTTGCTTGCTACCGTATCCAGTACATTGTTGGACCAAGAGAGAACCATATGACACTCACAGAATCCATCTTTATCATAGAGCTAAAAGAATAAAATAAATAAATAATTTCAGTATGAGTAGAAAAAACTTTTTATACTACAATGATGTATATGTCCATGATTTGTCCAAACTTTTGGACTTTATTGTGGGAATCCAGAATGAATGAAATACAGCTTAGTATTCCTCAGAATCAATCATTTATAGTGTTTGTTTTTGTAAAGTTTCTTATTCTATTCTTATCCTCTTGTAGATCTTTATGTGGATGTCAAAGACATATAGTTAATGAAAGAAATTCTTGGATTTAAGATTGAATGAGATACATTCTGACACAACTTTTAAACTGACTACATAACTTCTAAACTGACTTTCAGGCTGATTTGCGCCTTGCTGATTTTCATGCCAAGCAACGTGCAATGGAAGACGCATTAATGGCCTTGGAGGTGAACTGATATTCTTTGCAGCAGCATTAATTATTAAACTACTTTCTTTGTTTGATTAAATCTACTCTTCAATGCATTTCTCCTATTTAAATCTATCAAGGGCACATTATTATTTATGCTTCCAATGGTGAAATTAGCATTTCATGATGTAAATATGCAGTTTGTCAAAAACATCGATGACATGATGGTGAGCAAGATGTACAAACTGTAAGTCCCACACGGTTGCACATCTCCGCTTATATACGTAGTGAAACTTGAAATATTTCTGAGATATTGCTGGTGTGCAGTCCCCAGCACAGTGATAAAGACATGATGGGCCGTATAACCCTTGAGAAGAATGGAAAAGCTCTCGATTTCTTTCCTGGAGAAGTGTCTACTGACCGTATTACTGCTATTCAGGTCTTTGTCTTTCTGCCCTTTCTTTTTTCTTTGAAGTGGGCATCTGTAGATCAATATCTTTAACCAAATGCATCAGAAATAGTAGAACTTAAGCCGTTAATAATTCAAAACATACAGGAAGTATACTGGAGTATGGCATCTGCGCTCTCCGAAGCTGACGGGATTGATTACACTGATCCTGAAGAGGTTTTTTTCTTCTCTTTTTTTTTTTCCAATGTCTTTTGTATCCCTGATCTAGTTTTAGCATATATTTGTGGTTCCACTCTTCTATTTACTTTCTTTTTTATACGGAGCAGCTTGAGCTGTTGATTGCAACTCTAATAGATCTTGATGCAATGGATGGGAAAAGTAGTGTATCATTGTTGGCTGAGTGTTCAAGTTCTCCTGATGTCAGTACTCGGTAAGCTAATGGCTAATTTATACGTTACTGGAAGAGTCAGCATCAGAGCAATTGAGAATGCACTTATTTACATATTCATTATCCTTTATGTAATAAATATACAACAATCCTCATGAGCTAAAAAGAAGAAGGAAGATGGACAGAAACTACTATCAAGGAATAAAAACTAAAAATATTAATAAATAAAATGTTTGTTTTAACTCTTTTGTGGTAGACAAGCATTAGCAAATGCACTGGCAGCAGCCCCATCCATGTGGACACTTGGAAATGCAGGCATGGGAGCGTTGCAGGTGGGTGATTCTACTTTCATTTGAGAAATAATTTACGCATTATTCATTCTTCTTTTCTGCTCCTATTCAATGCTGAAGCCTTTGGTTATTCATGCAGAGACTGGCGGAAGATAGCAACCCAGCAATTGCCGCTGCAGCGACCAAGGCTATCTATGCACTGAAGAAACAGTGGGAAATAGAGGAAGGAGATAGTTGGAGGTTTATGTTGGATCAAAACACCATGGAAGATAAAGAAAACAGAGATAAAGAAAATTAAGCATACACAGAATGAGAAATTAATATTACCATATCATTGATATGTCCAAACAGTTCTAACTAGTGTAGAATAAACCCACATGATCACTAGAAAGTGATCAGAATGCTGATGTAAAGGAAAATGTTGTAATATGTTCTACTTGTATATTTAATATTTCAATATTTCTATGCTTTCCATGTTTAAAAATTGAGGAATATTACTGTCAGAGATTGTAACCAATACAACCCTAATCGAAATGCATATATTTGTCTCATACACTATGGGGATGGTGAGAAAAGATATATTTTACATCCCAGAGGGGCTATAATTATAGATACCATTATTTTTGGTCCAGAAGTTCCAATAAAAATGAGAAATGCCCTATCTTTGAGTGCTGTTTGAACTATTGATTTACCGTAATTGGAAGTAACCAATTAGGTTTATAGTGAAACTTAGAAATCGATCATTGATTCAATTTGAGTACCTCTACAGGATAGACCTCAACAGAAAACCGAAGAGTAATGGCAGCAAGTGCAGCTTATGTTATACACAAGTGTGTTTTTGTTGCATGCTCAGTCACAAAGGTTCAACCTCGGTGTCTTGTAGCAAATGTCATAAAAATTTAAATGGTTCATTCATTCTTAATGATCTCTGCAGAAGAAAATTTGTCTGGCTATGTGAACAAAGTCAGTCACCTTAGGTGCATGTGGGGCTACTGATTTTAATACTGTGTAACAACAATGTAATTATAGTGCTTGAGTAGGGCACCTTTGCTTGACAATTTAAATAATTTCTCTTTATTTTCTTTAATTACTTTTTAGTTTGGTAAGCCTTGATTAGATTCTTTCATTTATGCTCTCTTTGCTTCTTAATTCCAGAAACGAACTTTTCAAAAGCTAAATAAAGTTGGGACCAAAAAAGCAAAAGATGAGAGGAAGATCTTGATCCCAGCACTACCATTATTTTACAGGCTTTATTCATACAAAGCCTCTTAAATCACCATCATAGTACCCCCCAGTTTGATCCATGCCCCCTCCCCCACCCCCAACTTTCAACTCACTTTTTCTTTATTATTAGCTTTTTTCATCATGCATGCCACTGTTGTCACCCTTGTTTCATCATTCCCTGCTGTTCCTTCTGAATATTTTTAATGATAGGATCCAAAGTCATGCCCAACTCTTTATTACTATGTCTTTCCATTTTATTGAGGACGTTAATATTGTCTATGTTAATATGTTTCGACATAGAATGTTTACTAACCTCCTAGCTAGCAAGGTTTAAAACATTTTAAAAACAGTAACTTATTATATATTACCACAAAGGTAATTACTATACTAAATATATTCAAATTTTAAATATATCGTCCTAATAAGTATATTTTTAATTTTTTTTTGGAATTAGTCAAGTGGTAAAAAATTGTGTTATTTTATCTTAGATTCAAATCCCGTCCGTAAGGTCATGAAAAGTTAAATATTTATAATTTTTATTCTCGACGGATTTTTAAGTTACTACTATAACAAAATTACTTTTACATTTCTGAGAAACTTTACTCAGTACTGTAAATTTCAACATATCTTTTTTCCTCTGTGATCTGTTTTGTTCTAATTTTCTTCTCCCCTCCTCTCTCCCTATCTAGCAAAGAAAAGTGGCATCCATGGCTGCCAACAAGTTTGCGACCATGTTGAGTAGGAACACCCACAGAATTTTTGTGATTTTGGTCTATGCAGTGCTTGAATGGGTCTTGATAATGCTTCTCCTCCTTAACTCTTTGTTCAGTTACATAATCACAAAATTTGCCAAATTCTTTGGCCTTGCACCTCCGTGCCCATGGTGTTCAAGAGTTGATCGCATCTTGGAGCCTGGGAAGAGCACAAATTCTTACAGAGATCTTGCATGTGAAACTCATGCTGCTGAGATATCTAAGTTGGGTTATTGCTCAAATCATCGAAAATTAGCAGAAACTCAGAGTATGTGCGAGGATTGCTTGGCGTCTCGGCCAAATCACATTGATGACACCATTGGAATGACACACAAAATTGCTTTGCTTTCATGGGTCAGCGAGAACAGACTTGAAAATGGTGAAAAGATAATGAGGTGCTCTTGCTGCAATGAGAGCTTGAGCAGGAAACTCTACCCTTCTTATTTGCTTTTGAAGCCATCTTGGGGTGATGTGAATTACACCCAAAAAGCACATCTAATTGTAGAAGCAATAGAAGATAAAAAAAATGAAGGTGATCATATTGAACATGAACATCATGATGATGAAGGGGTAGCGGATGAGCATCAGATATTTTCTGATATTGAAAGTTTTATCTCAAGGGAAGTAGCAGAGGATCATTCCAGTTCTATATCAAACTTGCATTATGATGAAAAGGAAGATAGAGTTGAAAAGGAAGGTGGTGTTGTCATTGAAGAGGAGGATCCATGTGGTATTAACAATTTTGTTTGTCAATCTTCTGATACTACTACAGTTCAGGATTGTTTTGAAGAAGATAAATCACTTGAAGTTATGATTCTGCATTCTCCGAACTACATATCTTGTGATACTAATCGCTTGATTCCTGTTGAGTTAATTGACTCTTCTACTACTGCCAATCTTAAATCATGTAACTTAGAATCTCAATCAGAGACTGGAACACAATTATGTGTTTTTTTAGTAGAGGCAGCAGGGAATGCAGAGAAAACAAGCATTGAAGAATTGGACTTAGAGATGAATACTGCAAGAGTTGAAAGTGCTTCAGTCTTAAATTTCAAAGAGGGAGAAGAAAATTTAGTATTTGAGGTATGTGGACAATTTGTTGCCACTCAAAGAGCTCGAACTTTTTCCAACGATGGCATCCATGTTGAAGTAGTCACAAAAGAACTGGATGATATAACACCAGGTATAGAAAATTTTAGTGTCAATTAGACTAATAATGTTTTCCCAAACGTCACCTCCACATGTCCAGCATAATTTATGGATTAAGCAGCATCTCAAAATATGTAGCTACTATAGTTTAGTTGAGTGATCAAATGTATCAAAGAGCATGAAAATCACAGATGTATTTGCTCATTGCAGCCACTCAGCCTCAAGCTCAGGAACTCGGTTCTTCCACAAGTGATGATGATGATGAAATTCCTAATGCCTTTGATGAATTCATGGTACAGAATAATATTTGTAAGTCTCATATCTCATACTTTTTTTCCTCATGTTCATTTTCTTTTTGCTGAGAGTGAAGGGTAAATTTGATGATGCAGCTGATCAGCCTCAAGCTCAGGAACTCGATTCTTCATTTCCATGTGTACAAGAAGATCAGTCTTCCACAAGTGATGATGACACTGAAACTCCTAATGCCTTTGATGAATTCATGGCTCAGAATAATCTTTGTAAGTCTCACATCTTATACCTCAGTTCTCTAGAACTTACCAAGTCAAATGAAATCTAATTTGGAATATAGTAACATCTATTCAGTTACTCCAGGTACAACTCATATTGAGAACTCAAGCATGCTTGAAGAAACAAATTTAGTTGAGAAAAAACAGGAAGGGATAAGCCATCAATTGATCAATTCCGCAGAGGCTTATGGTGTAGAGGAAGATAAACTTCCGGAAACCCCAACTTCTCTGGATGGTTTCCATTACCTGCATAAGAAATTAATGCTCTTAGAGAAAAGGGAATCAGCAGAGGAGTCTCTGGATGGAAGTGTTGTAAGTGAGGTAGAAGGTGGTGATCCATTACTAACAATTGAACGGCTAAAAGCAACACTCAAAGCTGAACGAAAAGCTCTAAGCGCTTTATATCAAGAACTAGAAGAAGAAAGGAGTGCCTCTGCAATAGCCACCAACCAGACAATGGCAATGATAACTAGGCTCCAAGAAGAAAAGGCGGCAATGCAGATGGAAGCATTGCAATATCAGAGAATGATGGAAGAACAATCCGAGTATGACCAAGAAGCATTACAGCTTTTGAACGAGTTAATGGTTAAGAGAGAAAAAGAGAAGCAAGAAGTTGAGAAAGAGTTGGAACTGTATCGTAACAAAGTTTTGGATTATGAATCAAAAGAGATAGAGGCATTGAGAAGAATGAGAGATGGAAGTGAGAGAAGTAGAGACTCTTCTTCCTCTTGCAGCAATATGGGGGATACCGAAGATCTTTCTATTGATCTTAACCGGGAAGCAAGGGATGAAGATAATGGCTTCTAGTGTCCATCAAGAAGAAGTTTACAACAATGGAACTGCTGAGACAGTTTCAAATATAGAGGAAATGGCACTAGATTGTGTAAAGCATATAAGTGCGCTAGATGAATCATTGGCAGAATATGAGGAAGAGAGGTTGTCCGTTCTAGATCAGCTTAAAGCACTGGAAGAGAAGCTTATTACTTTGGGGGCTGGTGAGGAACTCCTTGAAGACGTAAATATGATTCAAGATTCATCAGCATATAGTGCCAAAGATTTAGATGAAAACCATGACTTTAGTAGTCCAGAAGAAAATGGTTTTTCATATGATAACCATTGTCCAACTAGAAAGACAATGGGTTCCTTGGCAAAGAGACTCCTTCCAATTTTAGATGCAGCTGACAATGAAACTCAAGAATCAATTATATTAGAAGGACATGTCAATTATGAATCTTTTGAAATGCAAAACTCCTCAGTTTCAAACCATGAATTGGATAGCAAGAAACTTGCAATTGAAGAGGAGGTTGATCATGTTTATGAAAGGTTACAAGCTCTTGAAACAGACAGTGATTTTCTAAAGAACTGTATGAACTCCATAAATAAGGGAGACAAGGGAATGGATCTTCTGCAAGAAATATTGCAACATCTTCGTGATCTGAAGACTGTTGAACTCCGTGCAAAGAACACAGGTGATTATCCAATGGGGTGAAGTTTCTGTCAACAACCAAAGATGTGGAGGTATGATCAGCTATACTTTTTGCATCAGATATTCATTCTATAAGGTTTAGCTAACCTCTACATTTGAATACTGAAACATTTTTCTTCTATATATATATATATGCATGTTGAATCTGTTGTAGGTGATCAGGATGGAAGTGCAGAATTAAGTGGTTTGAGAACTTCATAGTTCACAAAGAGCGCGAGGGACAAAGGTTTATATGTTTACTGAAAAAATTCAGGAAAAAAAAAATCCTTTATGGAGAGGGAAATTTTTGGTGTCATGGTTTGTTTAAAACTGGTGAAAGATGTACAGACTGAAGCCTTCCCAATTCTAACAAGTCTTTCTGCGTACCTATAAAAATTATGCGGATCTCCTCATTGTCAAATTTTCCATACAAATGTGAAAGATATTGGAAGGAAGTCAGCTTTCTGACCCTCATTTAATTAATCTTCACTTTTTATATTTCTTTTGTTACTTAATTTTCCCTTTTTCTTGGGTGAGGGTGATGGGTGAAGGTGGATGTGGGGGTTGCTGACTTGCTGAAGTTAATCTATGTCTTCTCCGACTCCCTAAATCATGTATACATATCAGTATATATGGCCTTTCAGTATCTTGGAGCAAAATAGTGTTTTGTTAGAGATGGTTGCCAATAGTGTTTCAGTATCTTAATTATGCTCTCTCCCCTAGTTAGAAAGATTAGCATTGCACATAGAAGAAATTCTTTCACATTCTTCAATCTTGATTAAAAAGATGACTTGATTCTGAGCCCACCCCCTAGGATCATTATAAAATTCATTTGTTAGTGAATCAAAACTATTGTTTAAAGTAGCATCCTTTAAACAATAAAGGATTGAAAAATGGTCCAGGGGAATAAGTTCAGGAAGTTATGTAAGCACCTATGAAACTGACAAAACTCATGAATTAAAGTAGCATCCTTGTTTGCTGTGAGCTTGTGCAGTACTGATCCACACATATATGTATCAAGTGACAGATCACAGTGCATGTCTTTCGATGAACTTGAAAACTGTTTTTTTTTTTTACCAAAGTCAATGGTATTTGTGCAATAAATAATAAAAATAAAAATTTTCTCAAAATAGTAATTTATGTATTAAATAATATTAAAATTATAATTAACTATAATAATACTAAATGCTATAGACATTTTATTTATAAAATCTTAATAAATATTTTTAAAACACAAAAAAATGATATGAGTATAATAAAAAAAAACTCAGAGAGACAGAGAAGTATCTTAGTATTCTCAGATTCTCATTTAAGTAAAAAGTTGATGGACATTAGTTGATTTTGTGCTGACTCTTATTTATATATATTAACCTAGACAACCTTTTTAACCCAACTAGTTATTAATACCTTTTTAATATTAAGAATATTATGTACCAATTGCACAACTACATTTGTTCAAAAAGGATATTAAGTTGTGGGTAAAAAAGCTTTCACAAATTTTTTATCGAAAATAACTTATTAATAAATTGCTCTTTAATAATACCGAAAAGCACTCCATTTTTCAATAATACAATTAAAAAGTTTGTCGATAACAATTGTTGAAAAATATTTTGTGTCGGAAATAGTTCAAAGTTTGTCAAATACACTCTTCTTATTTTAAAAAAAAAAAAGTTAGCAAAATCGACCATTGGTTGGTGAATGTATACTTCTTTTTAGAAGAATTCAGAAACTGAATCCCAATTTGGTTATAGTGGTGGTGGTATTTGGTTGACCTGCATTTTTGGATCTCTTGCTCCCAACCACTGAACCCTGCTGTTTGCCCATCTTTCCTTAGATTGGAGTTGGGGAAAACTTACAAATAAGAATATCAAAATTGCTGTCCATTGGAAACTACATATGAATCAAACATCAAACAAATCAAAATTGAAAACATTTGCACTTTTAACAATTACTTTGAATGTCATCTTTGTATTAGTCTGTCTAAAACCAAATCAATTATAGGGTGTGTTTGGAACCAATATATAGAAAGAATTGAATTCATTCTAAATGAATTTATTAAAATTTTGTGTTTAGGAATCAATTTTAATATAGAATTCAATTCAGTTTAAATCATATTCTATTAACAAAATTTCTTTTTGAATTCTTGCCAAAATTGGTCTGATTTGGTAAGAATTCAATTTATTATTTTACCAAAAAACTGATTTGACCAATATAACCCCACCTTTCAATAATTATTACACTATCTTTTTTTTATCATATTCAAAAAGAGAAAACGCAAGGCAAAAGTGATGAATTCAATTTTAAACATATCCCACATTTTAATAATTACAAACATATCCCTTTCTGCTAATTAATTTGTTGACTTCTCACACCTCTCTCTGAATTTCAATAAGAGACCCAAGTATATCTATCCAGTAAAGTGATGGAAAAGTTAACAAGTTAACTATAATTCAATTTATAATATAAGGGTAATGTTGTAAAAGTGCTAAATTAAATAGAATTCTTTCAAATATATTTATAAACCAAACATAATAATTCAATTGAATTCAATTAAATTCTAATAGTAATATGATTTGCTTCAAACATTATAAAATAATTTCAAATAAAATGAAATGAATTCAATTCAACTGAATTCAATTCAATTCTTTGATAAATTTGTTTCAAACACACCCTTATAATGAGTAAGTCATGAGAATTATCCTTTAGAATTTTCTGCAAACATGCAAATATTGAAGGCCTGTTAATGAAAATAGCATCTGATGGATAATTGGATGGATAATTGAGGCTATTAAAAATGGGAGAATTGAACGATGACTGCAACAAATAGTACAAGTACATGCACTTTTTGGATTTGATTTTACAACCTACTACATAAGCTAAGCAAGCTATTTATACTAGTGGGATAAATCTCTAGATTTGCCTAGCTACAATCCACCGCCAATTAGGGGTGTCAACGAGCCGAGCTTGAGCCGAGCTTTGACAAAGCTCGGCTCGGCTCGTCTCATTTTAGGCGAGCTCAAGCTCGGCTCGAGCTCGTTTAAGGATCGCGAGCCAAAGCTTGTTAAGAGCTCGTGAAGAAATATCCAAGCTCGAGCTCGGCTCGTTAAAGCTCGTGAGCCATATCATTTTACCCTGTTCCAATCAAAATAATGGCCTAAAATCTAATTTAAATGCTTTAATAACAAATCATCCATCAATATCATACAAACCAATCTAAATAAGTATTATCCAAGAAATAAATGACAAAGCAATAAAACAAATCTCAAATAACTTCAAATTTTTTAAATTCAACAAAGTCAAGTCTGCCATTGCCATTGCCATTGCCAATGGTAGTCCATTCTGCCACTGCCACTGTGTCATTGCTACTGCCACTGCCACTGCCACCATTGCTGCCACTGCCGTGCTGCCACGGCCACTGCCGCTGCCTGCCACTACTGCCACTACTGCTGCTGCCAACCTGCCACTGCCATAACTAGAATCTTAATATTATTACAAATCAAAAACTAATTAACAAAGTATAAGAAAGTATTTTCATTCTTTTTTCTAAGATTGTATAATATCAATAACAATAAACTATCAAACCTTAATTGCTCCAAGCATGTATTTTTATGGAATGGTTATCACAACCTCTTCTTCAAATAATGTATTGTCTCTCTACAATAAGACAATCAATTTTAAAAAAACAAATAAATTTTCAGAATCAGAAATTTAAAACTTTATAGAGTAATTCATGAAGGTTAATCACTAAGAAATGTTTAAAACTTACTTTACGTGATTTTTTCTTGATTCTAAATTTGTGACGCACCCAATCTCCCCCACAAACCAAAGCTTGCACAGTATCAGTGGACAAAGAAGCGCGATAAGTATCAATAACTCTACCACCAGCACTAAAGGTGGATTCCGAAGCCACTGTAGTGATGGGAATTGCTAAAATATCACAAGCCATTAGAGACAAAACCCGATACTTTAGGCTGTTTGCCTTCCACCAATTCAAGGCATCAAAATAATTATATGGATCATCAGCACATCTAAAAACACCTTCTTCCAAATACACATCCAAGTCAGATTTTTCTGGTTGGACTGTTTCAACCCTTTGCACAAATTGATCAAATTGCGACCAAGCTGAATTTTTTTTCAACAAACTCCTAGAACTAACCAAAGAACCACTTGAAGTTCCAGTGCTTTGAGAAACCACTTCCTCATTATGTTCGTCAACATTTGAAGCAAGTAAAGTGGCGTACTCATTATAAAGCTCATATAAAGACCCACGAATTGAAGCAATATTAGTTGTCACTTCATCTTTAGGGTAAATCAATGGAAAGCAAAACTCTATAAACCTCATTTTACATCTTGGATCCAATATAGCCCCAAAAGCCATAAGCAAGTTACATTCACCCCAATACTTGTCAAACTTAGCCCTCATTTTCATTATCATCTCTTTCATGAAAATGTTTTGATCATTTGTTTTCTTTTCCAAAACTTCTTTCACTCTGTAAATCTCAGAAAGAAACAAATTTGATGTTGGATACTCACTCCCAGATATCATCTTAGTAGAAACACTGAAAACTTCTAAAACTTCACAAACAAGCTCCACCCTATTCCAATCTTCAACACTAGGTAGATGTTTATAATAGTGGTTCCCTTTTTTGAAACAAGGGAAATGCATCTTTGAATTGTAATGCAAGTGTTAGCATTTCATAAGTTGAATTTCAACGAGTTGGACAATCTAAAATCAACTTCCTAGATGATAATTTCAATTGCTGAATTATCTCACTAAACTTTAAAAGTCTATATTCAGAATTTTTTAAAAACTTCACACTTGCCCTTACATTCTCAATAACATCACCTATTGCACTCAAGCCAGCTTGCACTAAAAGATTTAGAATATGTGCTTGTGCAACGAACATGAAATAACTTTCCCCTCAACAACAAATGTTTTCTTCTTGAGAATGTATCTTTTAAAACATTAATAGCAACATCATTATAAGATGCATTATCCACTGAAACAGAAAAAACTTTAATTTCAATACTCCATTCAGTCATGCACTTAAACAAAGCATCAGCTATATCAACTCCACCACGTGGAGGAGGTACATCCACAAAGCTAAGGATTCTTTTTTGCAAATTCCAATTTGAATCAATAAAGTGTCCTGTAACTACCATATACTCTATTTCTTGACCAGATCTCCAAAGATCAGTTGTTAAACTAATTTTGTTGACATTTTTCAATTGTGTCTTTAACTTTTTTTTCTCCCGTTCATAAATAGCCATACAATCAGCTTTTGCAGTATTTCGTGTAATCTTTTGATACAAAGGAGAGCATGTTTTCATCATCATAGTAAAAAATTCTTCTTCCACAATAGAAAATGAATGCTCATGCACAAGAATAAAATTTGCTATACTATCTCTCACTTTTGCATTATCATACTGAAAAGTGGAAAGGTCACTTGACTCACCTTTAGAGATACCAGGTGCCACTGGTACCACATTCAACATCCTTTGCGATCTTAATGCAATCTTTCTTCTTGTACAAGTGTTATCCAAATGCCTCTTTAATTGACTAGTAGTTCCAGCATACTTAAGCCTTTGCTTGCAGTGCATACATTCAGCTTTCTTAGTGCCATCACCAACTTCTATCTCCTTGAACTCTAGCCACACTTGAGATTTTTTCTTTCTTTTTTTATCAGGTATACCCTCATCTGTATCCTCCTCATCATCATCAATTTGAATCGGATCTCCTTGTGTACTATCCATTTCATGATCAAGCAAAAGTGGGCCTGTGATAGACTCTTCGACAGAAGGCAAAGGTGCATCTACTAAATTTTTTGACATAACAGAACCTGCATTAACAAAATTACACAAGGATTATTTTTTTAAAAAGAAAAACACAAAGGAAGCTGGATATGGTTGCATGATACAAAGTAATGATGCTTGAAGGATGTTTTAGCAAATGTTTAAACAGATTCTATCTCAGTCTCTTATTTGCAGCCTTGCAGGTACATAGCAGGAGATTACTAAAAGTTCATAAACACTAAGTCACTAACCAATGACCAACAAAAAGAAATTACTAACCTTGCCTGTGAATTTGTGATGCTTGAGTCTTGAGAGTTGAGAGTTGAGAGGCGTTGAAGAAAATGTGAGGTGTGAAGCGTGAGGCGTGAGGCCGAGGGGTGAGGCGTGTGGCCGAGGCGTGAGGCGTGAGGCCGAGACGTGAGGCAGAGGCGTGAGGCCGAGGCTTGAGGCGTGAGGCTTGAACAGAGAGGCGAGACCCGTGAAGCTTGAACAGAGAGGCGTGAGGCCGAGGCTGAGGCCGAGGAGTGAGGCGTGAGGTCGAGGCCGAGGCGTGAGGTCGAGGCCGAGGCGTGAGGTCGAGGCCGAAGAGTGAGGTCGAGGCCGAAGAGTGAGGTCGAGGCGGAGGCGTGAGGTTGAGGCGTGAGGTCGAGGCCGAGGCGTGAGGCCGAGGAGTGAGGTCGAGGCCGAGGCGTGAGGCCGCGGCGTGAGGTCGAGGCCGAGGCGTGAGGCCGCGGCGTGAGGTCGAGGCCGAGGTGTGATGCTGAGGCGTGAGGAGTGAGTCTTGAACAGAGAGGCGAGATCGGTGAGGCTTGAGCAGAGAGGGAATAGGTGGTTAGCTGGAACAGAGAGGCGTGAGGAGAGAGGAAAGATGGGTGGCTGACGGTGTGAGAACAGAGAAGCAAGAGATGGCTGGCTAGAACATAAAGGCAAATGGGCGTGAGACTTGAGCAGAGAGGAAAGCAATGGTTGGTCGGCGTGGGGCAAGACTGCAACTCTGCAAGAGGCAAGAGGCAAGAGGCAAGAGGCAGGCAAGAGTGCTGGCGGCGTTGAAAAACATTGATGCAAGAAGAGATGAAACCCTATCTTCCTAAATCTCAATTGTATATTTTTTATATTTTTTTTCCTTTTTTTATTGTATTTCTAATTATTGTTTGGCTATTGTACAATTTGGCTATTTCAATTCTATTTAAAATACTACACTATACTATAATTATTAAATTAAAAATAGTATAAGTCTATTAGATTTTTAATGTTATATATTAATGTAAATAATATAATTATTTATTTATTACAAAATAAAAAATAAATATTTATTATATATTATATATTATATTAAAAAATTATATATTTAATTATTTTTAACGAGCTGGCTCGCGAGCTTACGAGCCGAGCTTTGCAAAGATTGAGCTCAGCTCGTTTACTAAACGAGCTCAAAAGTAAAGCTCAAGATCGGCTCGTTTAGTAAACGAGTCGAGCTCGAGCCGAGCTCTTGAACGAGTAGCTCACGAGCTGCTCGCGAGCTAGCTCGGCTCATTGCCAGCCCTACCGCCAATGAACATATCAATTTTTTATACTTAATTTTTATTCTTTCATTTAATGCTAACTATAATATCTTAAATATTTTTGACTAACTACAAAATATCCTAATTACTTTTGACTTTCATCTTTTTAGTCCAATAACTAAGATTTTTCTAGATTAATATTGAATTTTAACACTCACCTTTAATCTGAAAAATCTTGTACGCCGAGCCTTTCTTTGAATTGTATGAATTGCTCTGTTGCAATTGGCTTTGTGAAGATGTCCGCAAGCTGCTCTCTAGTTTTGCCAAAACTGCATCTCAATTTCTCCTTTCTCCACAAGCTCTCGACTAAAATGTGTCGTATTTCAATATACTTTCTCCCACTGTGAAATACAAGATTCTTGGTCATATCTATTGCTGACATGTTGTCGCAATAAATTATTGTCGGAGACTCTGAATTCTGTTGTAGATCTTATAGGATTCTTTTAAGCCACACTGCTTCACATGCTGCACTTGTTGCTGCCATGTACTTTGCTTCAGTTGATGAAAGTGCAACAATCTTCTACTTCTTTGATGACTATGAGATAACTTTTGATCCCAAACAGAATACATAGCCTGCTTCTGCTCTTCCTGTCATCAATGTTTCCTGCCCAATCACTATCTGTGTATCCTATAATAGAATAGTTTGTCTCTGTCTCGTACAAGATTCCATATCTTTGAGCGCCTTTAATATATCTTAGAATTCTTTTTGCTGCCACAAAATGTCTCTAGTTGGCTCACTCATAAATCTGAAAACTATGCTAACTGCATGAACTATATATGGTCTTCTGTTGTGAGATAAATCAATTATCTGACTAGACTTTGATAAATCTTTTCATCAACATTTTCATCTTCATCAATCTTTGACAATTTCTCGTTTATTGCCATTGGAGTAACAAGAGGCTTGCAATTGATCATATAAAATTTCTTTAATAAATCTCCTTCATATTTTTCTTTAGAAAAAAAAAATTTACTGGCTTTTGTTTTACTTGCATGCCAAGAAAATATTTCATAAGACCGAGATCAATCATCTTGTATTCCTGCATCATGCTTCACTTGAAATCTTCAACCATTTTTGTCACACCCATCTCAGAAGTATAACTTCAAAACCCTGACTTCAAACAAGAAACGAACACAACACTTGACTAAACTAAAGAGTAAAAGTAAATTTTATAAAATTGAGTAAACTAAAATAAAATTTGTTTACTAAAACTTATAACAATTTATTTAAAATTTTGACAGAGATTCCATATATAATGAAACATACCCATAAAAATTTAAAAAAAAAACACATTCCTATTGTTATATAATAACAACTATAACAACAAATACAACAAGGAGCTCTACTCTAATTTTCATTAAAATAACAATTAACTAGACTATTACCTCACATAAGACCTGGAAACCACACAGCTTAAAGGTGACTGCAAACTTTCATAATTTGACTTTAAGATTGAGATTCTGAAAATTTACCTTGTCGCCAAACACTTGGCAAAGTCCATTATCGAATAACTGTCATCCTCGAGATCCTACTACTGAAAAAAATAACCAAAGAAAAGGAATGAATCCTACTGACTCCATAAGTGAAAAATTGTACCCAAATGATACTAGCATCACCCAACACACGTATAGAATATATTATCAATTAATATCAACATGTCATATATTTCAAACTACCAACATTATGTTAATAGTATGCTCTACAAGCCAATGATATTAAATGTCTATGGTATATTATTTATAAATACAGTCTTATTCAGTTATTAATAAAATGAATATGTTTCGTTATTATATGGTATTATTATTTATCATATACTTTAATTACTAGTTAATTCTTTAGTATGAACATGATAAATCTCATAGAATATAAGTAATCATAGATATCTTGTACACATGTTATCATACTTTGATACTATCTAAGTATAATTCACCATGGGTTATACAGAGATAGATGTTGGGTATGACTGTCTATGTATGAAAGTATATGAATGTACAATAAGGGATCTATCACTCTCAGTAAAGAGAGAGAATGTTCTATGTTATCTAATTAAGACATAACTCAGAAAGTCCCTAACAAGAGTGGTGTGAAACTAAATTAGAGAATTCAGGTTTCACCATTTGAGTTGTGACTTATAAATAGATACATCAGATTAAACAATTTAGGGTTTGACATTAATCTATACTATAAGTTTAATCAGGAATATTGAATGATGGAGAGATTGAATTGCATGGTAGATAACAACAGAAAGGTTCACAAATATATTTATATTATCTGGGTAGTCATCACATGCTGCTAGTAGGGCTGTGCAAGGAACCCGGTATAACCGAAAACCCGAACCGAACCGAACCGAACCGGTGCTTCGGTTCGGTTAAATTCGGGTATTTTTCTTATTCGGTTCGGTTCGGGTAGTTAAATTTAATACCCGTTATTTTCGGTTCGGTTACTGGTAGTGAGATAGAGTGCACACGGGTACTCGTGGTTACCCGAAAATCAAAATATATAATTTTTTTTTATTTTTTTTGTTATTTTTAATATATTGTTGTATTAATTTATAATTTTGTATTTTTATTTGTGTTGAATATGTTAATATATTATGTTTTTTGTATTTTTCTTTTATAATAACTAATGAATTTTAAAAGTATGAAGGTTCAAGAACAAAAAAATATAATTTTTAAATTAATTTTAGTGAAATATTGATAAATTTCAGGTAACCGAATACTCGAACCGAACTAGTCATATTTTTTCGGTTCGGGTAATTTTGAGTAATACCTATTTTTGGTTCGGTTTGGTTCATGAATTTTACTACCCAACAATTTCAGGTTCAATTCAAAAATTTATCACTACCCGGACCGAACCGACCCGTGCACATTCCCTAGCTGCTAGGCATCAATCTTAACTTGTAGGTAACCCAAGAATTAATTTAATAATTAATTCTCATTAATGAGTAAATCAAAATTAGTTTTGATTTAAATTAATTAGATGTGGATCTAATTAAAAAATACATTAAGTTAATGTGGCCTACTGCCAGTTTAATATGAACCTAAAAGGTCACACACAAATGGATGCAATTTGATTAAGAGAAGTTTTGAGCTTTCATGTAATTACAAACAAATGATATTTGAAATTTAAAATAGGATTAACTTTGATGAAATTTTCCTATTTTATCTAAAAGTCTCTAATAGATAAGATCTGATCTTATCATTTAGAGTTTAGTTATATCATACTTAAATAAGGTTAGACCTTATAAGTAACGTACGTAACTTTTATTCAGATATCACAGAAAGTCAAAATTCTCAAGCAGAGAATTATTGGCAAACTAAGTGTTTGTGAGACGTGAGTAAATCTCATTACTTATAGCTAGCACACAAGGAGATTTTTGACAGCCAACACATAGCTCTTGATCAAGTCATTCGGTATGGATACACTTAGAGGTTGTACACCATGTACAACTTGTGAATCAAAAGTTAAGATCATCCTAATTGCTTCAAGAAGTAATATTCTATTTATAAGATTAATAGAAAAATATTAGTTCATAAACAATAAAGATTATCCTAGAGATTTGGTTATACCGAATTTTTTTTAAATTTCGCTGTGTCTGATATAATCAAAATCCCAACACATTACACATATACAAATACGAAAATATAAAACTTAGCTAACACATTTCAATTAATACACTATATAACCACTTAAAACAATCAAAGCAAGCAAATGGCCAACAGAGTAACTCAACCTCGTACAACAATATCTCCTCCCACCTGGCATTTATGCACCCGCACAACAGATTAATTCTCCGTACACAATCCATTACATCAGGGCTGAACACTCATTTCTTTTAAAACAATTGTCAGAATCAGAGAATCTCATATCAAAATATTAAATTAAAATATCCTAGATACACATAAATTTCAATTTCGAAAGTAAAAATCATTTCTCAGAAAAATTTCACTTTGTTGGCCCTTATCAACCACAACCAATATCAAACATAATTCAAATAAATCACTAAAATATTGCACTTGCTTATTTTTTCATATGTCACATATATGCAAATACACATATAATTACACATAATAATCTAGCCCCCTAAGATAACAGTTAACCACTCACCATTTACTGATCTCAATCATCACTTACTCTTGTGTTCATGCACGTTGTTAATTTAACAACACTTTCTGAAGCTGCACTTACATTTTCCAAGTATTACTTAGTTTGTCAACTTTATAAGTTATAACATTTTAATTATGAAAATCTAGAGTTACTAAGTTTCAAGTATTTATTTAAAATTTACTCATTTTAAACATTTTCGTAACCCCTTGGATATATGTTTGATTTTAACCTACATACTTAACCCAATTCAACAAAACCAAGTTTAAACATTATCTTTAAGAAGTTAGCTATCTTCCTTATTTAGAAACATTTCCTAAAATCAGTTTTGAACTCACTCGACTCCTCACATAGACAAAACAGGAATCTCATAAAATTCTTGGTTGCCAATTTTTGATTATGATGCTTATAGAATTCTCATACTTTATAATTAAATTACGAAACATTCTAGTCTAATTTTTAAGATGTTAAGAATATTTCATCTTCAACACTCTACTCTTAATTCATCCTTTAAAACTCTCTAGCATCAATTTTTCTAAAACAAATACAGTCAAGACCTGAAAATCACAAACACATCCTCAACCTCTCCGATTAATACCAGTGCCATAAAACTAAGACATACTATTATCTATGCGATCATAAATTACCATAACATTTTAAAATGTCAACCTGTTGTGGAAGAAGCAAAAGATTGCTACTTTCTTATTATAATTGCTTTAGAGAAATGGATTAAACACCTATAATAGAAAAGCAATTTTATGAAACCAAATTCAGTAACATATATATTTGTATGCAAGAACTTGTTAGATTGGAAAAAAAAAAAAAAAAAAAAAAAACAAAACAAAACTTTTTCTACCTATGCTATTAAACCATTTAACATTGAAGTGATAAAAGATAGTTATTGTAATCGGACTAAGCAAATCTGTAGAAGCCCTTCTAACTACTTGTGTATATGTGAACTAGATAATGATCTAACTTATCTCAATTAGAATATTATTTATGAATTATCTTTGAAGATAAATTTTTTTTTGAAAACCTCATTCTATAGCAATATGTGAAAATTTGTAAATAAGAAAATTTGGAAATTACCCATTAAAATCCTTTTCTTCTCTATAATTATTAAAGGTAACAAATATTGAGTGCAGAACTAGAAAAATTAAAAACATGCTTGGATATTATATTATGTACTGGTTTTAGACATAACTTTGACCTGTTAATAAATTTACCAAGTATTATATGAATTTAGCTAAGCTTAAATAATTTTAGACTTTTAATAACTTCTCTAATTTAACAATTTAATGACCTGCCCAGCAAGCGCACCTGTCATGGCAAAGGTTGGATGACAAAGATGAATTTAAGATTCCGACCCTATCAAATTGAGGACTTAGTCCAGAAATCTCAGACATCCACATCATAGAACTCGATCCCAATCCCAGCTTCCCAACAAGATATTACATGATATTGTTTCCAAAGATAGCCACAGTACATATATTCCAAACCGCCATTAGCCATCACGAAGAATCATATCATGAAGGCCAAACACCAGTTTCCACGCCCATTGATTGATTACAGGATGATAGGCTATAAATTCCACTTCAAACCGTCACACACAACTGCTGCCCCTCAACGCCTAACAAATCTGCTCAAAACAAGGCAGTTCACGCAGTCAAGAAAATACAACTAAGCTCACGGATGCAAGGCAAATCAGAAGGAAAAGCTCACGACAACACAAAACGCTACAAGATTCATGAGGACAAGGAAAAAACAAAAAAACAAAAAAACAAAAGAAGGGGAAATGAAGAACAAAGTGGGAAAATCTAGAACTGGGCATAGGCGGTGGATAATGAAGCCAAAACTGAGGAGGTCGGTCCTAGAAGAAAAAATTACAGGAAAGAAAAGGAAAAAATTAAAAAATGATTAATGGAATAAAGCGGTCAACGCCAAAAAGTATCAATTTGTAGTGTGAAATTTTTCTTTTTATATATATTTATACATATCTTAATTGTTCTTTACCCTAATATATTTTGTTTCTGTATTTAGTTCACTTAGTAATAAAAATTATCTAAAATAAGATCAAGGTCCAAGTCAACCAAATCTTAATTAATAATTCTTTTTTTTGTTGGTATATGTATAATTATAATATTTATTTATTTCATATATTTGTGTTTATTTTATGATCAAGAGCCACACCAAATTCTTCAAATTTCATGTTTTAACATCAGGTTATAACATATTTAATTGTATTGTTGTTTATTTCATAATTAAAATTTACACATTAAATTTACAACTCATTTTTTTACGATATCAAGTTATAACGTCTACCACTTTAATTTTTTTGGTCGCCATTTGGTTTATTTTACAACAACAAATTGTACACAACATTTAAGTGCAGCTCATGTATTGGGTTATAACAATTTTAGAGTCAGTGCCCATATATATTAGATCATCAACATATAGGCATAAAACTAGGAAATTTTGAGCTTCTTGCTTCTTCACATAGAGAGATGGCTCACTTGGACTCTTGATGAATCCATGGTCTTGAAGATATTTGTCTATTTTAATGTTCCATGCACGTGGTGCTTGTTTTAAGCCATATAGTGCTTTTCGAAGCCTGTATACTTTATCTTCTTGGCCTCTAATGATGTAACCGAGCTTTCGGTAGCACAGCCGAGACAAGCAATGGGTTCTCTGCCCTTGCGGGGATGAAGCGACAGAAGTTTTGAGAATTCAAGAGAAGGTCACTGCGAGACGAGCCGTTTATCATTAACAATAGGTGTCAAGTGGAAGTGCAGTGATGTATGCAGCTGAGGCATCCTAACAGACCGGTAGACTTGAACCTTGTTCCTACATGACCCAATCAATTTGATCAGGTTGCTCAACATAAACTTCTTCTTCAATTTCACCATTAAAAAATGCTGATTTGACATCTAATTTATGTACCCGCAGTTTTAGTTGTGTTGCAAGAGCAAGTACTGTCCTAGTAGTCTTTATGCGAGCTATAGGAGCAAATGTTTCATTGAAGTCTATCTTGGGCTGTTGAGAATATCCTTTAGCGACAAACCAGGCTTTGTATTTTTGGATCGAATTGTCTTCATCATATTTGACTTCGTAGACCCATTTGTGTCCAATAATCTTTTTGTTCCTCAGTCTTTCAACAAGCTCCCATGTTTGATTTTTCTCCATCATCTTTATCTCCTCATCCATGGTTTCATTTCAAACTTCTTCTTTTGTTGCTTCTTCAAAATTTTAAGGCTTACATGCAAAGAATGCAACATAATTTGTTTCATAAATATCTCGTAGTGCTCTCGTTCTTCTAGAAGGAGTTGAATTTGGCAATGATGACATGCTTGACCTCGAAACTTGATGATGATGAACTTGGACTTGTTATTGGTCAAGCATGATGATGAACTTAGCCTTGGACCTTGTAGTGTTGATCCCGGACTTGCGTCATTTGATGTAACTCCTGACTCTTTTTTCTGATACTTGTGATTCTTATGCTGTATTGCTACTCCATTGCCATTCACTTATCTTATCAAAGATAACATCTCTAAAGATGATTAACTGCTTTGAATCAGGCTTATAGAGACAATAACCATTTGATTGATCACTGTATCCAATGAAGATACATTTTCTCCTTTTTCATCTAATTTTTCTCGATTTTCTTGTAGGATGTGGGCATAAGCAATGCAACCAAAAATTCTAAGATGCTCCACTTCTGGCTTTCTCTTGCTCCATGCTTCGTACATGTCCTTAAACCACTTTCTTAGGGAATCAATTAAGAATATAAATGACCATATTTACAGCCTCGGCCCAAAAATCTTTTATCAAAATTTTGCCTTGAAGCATACTTCAAGCCATTTCAACAATTGTTTTATTTTTTCTCTCTGCAACACCATTTTGCTAAGGTGTTCGTCAGACTGTTAATTCTTTTTTAATGCTATGTTGCTTGCAAAATTCTATAAATCTTCGATCATTAAATTCTCCCCCTCAATCAGTTCTTAAAATTTTAAGAGAACACCCACATAGCTTTTCAGCTTGGGCCTTAAATTGAATAAAGAAAGTAAATGCTTCTGATTTTTATTCAAGAAAATATACCCACATCATCCATTTTTCAGGATAAAGATGGAGTTCTTGTAAGCCCCCTAAATATCAGCATGTACTAACTCAAGAGGGGCTTAGCTCTCCACGAAGTTTTTGGAAAAGGTAATCTATGCATTTTTCCATATATGCAACCTTCACAAATTTTATTTTCATAATTAATAAAAGGAAGTCCAAGCACCTATTTCTTTTTTGCTTTAATAATTTGAGGCCATTTGAATTTAGATGGCCAAATCTTAAATGCCACAAAGTAGATTCATCAATTTCACACTTTAAAGCACATTTTTGTTCAGGTGACAATTTTAGAGGAAATACTTTGCTAGGGAACATCTTAACAACAGTAACTAATTCCCCTTTTTTCTTATCAGTAATAAAGCATTTATCATCATCAAAATTAAGTCTATAGCCTATTTCAAGTAATTGACCAATACTTAATAAATTTTGAGCCAAACTCAGCACAAAGAGAACATCATGAATGAAATTAGAATTGTCATCTTTTGCTTTGACAGTATTTGTGCCCTTTCCTTCAGTTTTTTCAATTTTTCCATCACTAAGTGTAATTTGTGATTTTATAGCTTCATCTAATTTTGTTGCTGGTCATGTGGTTTGAACAACCACTATCAACATACCAAACATCATATGACTCTTGCATTGTACTTAAGCAAGAGTAAAATAATTGATTTCATTAGAGCTATTTTTCTCAATAAAATTAGCCTCTTATTTTGCCGGTGCCAACAATCTTTAGCAAAATAATTGTGTTATTTGCACCTTGTGCATTTAAACAGGCAATCTATTATACCATGATTATTTTTCTTGCATAAATTGCAATACGAGCTAGATTTATTATTTTCTCTACTCCATTGATTTTTATATTTACCTCCCCGACCATGGTTACTTGATGCTCCTCTTTTTTGATAAAATTTTGATCCATGGCTATCTAGAAACTTCCTTTCTTCTACACCTTTGGAGAGGTTTAATTTAAATTGAAAAGCTTGCTCTAATGGCCGCTCAAATCTATGCATTCTCTCCTCAGTGAGCTTGGAAGATAACCTATTAGTTCAATTAGACTAAAAATATATAAATCTTTAAATTCTTCTATAGTAGCCACTACATAATCAATTTAACAACAAAAGTTTTTAAGATTTTTTGCACAATTTTCTTATCTTCTATCGTGTCTTCAAAATCTCTAATTTGATTAATAATATTAGAGATACGGGAGAAAAAGTTTTGAATTGATTCACCTTCTTTCATTAATAAAATATCAAATTATTTCCATAAAGATTGAAATTTGATAGAACATATCCTTGTCGGAGCCTTTAAATTCATTCATCAAGCCTCCTTTGATGTTGTTGCTACCATAATTCTTGGAAATATGCTCTTGCTAGCTGCTTGTTGAATGAAAAGCATGGCCCACGCATCCTTCTTTTAATTTTTGTAGTATTGTTTCTTCTTGTTATCATCCCAAGAAGCTAATCTAGTGGGATTAGTAGATTGCTCATACCCACCTTGTACCAAATCCCATAATCCTTGTGCAATATACAAGGTCTTCATTTGAATGCTTCAAAAATTATATGCTTCACCATCAAAAACGGGCACTGAAGTTTGGGTATAATTGAAGATGGTTGGATTTAAAGGATTATAGGAAGCCATTATCATAATGGCTATTTTATGTGAATTTAGTTATGGCTGGATAACAAGAACAATAGAGACGCAAAGAGGAACAATTTGCGGCTCTGATACCACTAATGGATAATTGAGGCTATTAAAAGTGAGAGAATTGGAATTAAGATGATTGTATTAAGCAAAAAAGTACAAGTACATGCACTTTGTGCTTTGTGCTTTGATTTTACAACTTACCTACTACTGAGCTAAGCAAGCTGCTTACACTAGTGGTAGAAGTCTCTAGATTTGTCCAGCTAAAATCCACCGTACACATCAATTTTTTATCCTTGATTTTTATCCCTTCATTTAATGCTAACTCTAGAGCATCTTCAATATTTTTGACCAACTACCAAATATCAAAATTACTTTTAACTTTCGTCTTTGTATAGTCCAATAACTAGATTAATCTTGATTTTTAACAACAACACGTCATTTCCTCTTACCCACCTTTCAAATTCACATCCTTGTTACAGCAATAAACATAAAAGAAAGTTCAAAGATTTCAAATGGTCCCTAACATGAAAATCAAAATAATCATTGCAATATCAACTACTATCAAGGCCATCTAAGCATCATGTGTAAAACGACATGAACGTATACATGAAAATCACTCTTAAAAAAAGATAAAGATATTACCTTCATAAGTTTTTCCTCAGTCAAAGCTTGAAGGAAAAAGTGTCAGTGAGCTCTTTATAAGCTGATGTTGGTTTTGCCAGTTTAATAAACAGAGAATATCCAAAACAGAAAAATCACTATTCAGCTCATACTTTATTCACAAATCCGCATATTTACATTGCTTAGAGATGGTAGAAAATCTAGGTTTATTTTGTTGTACTAATATTTATTGCTTTTGATACATCATACATCAAAAAAAAAAGTTATGCATCATGTGCAATTTTTTTAAGTAACAATCTCTAATAAATACTAGCTATACATAAAAACATTTTATGTGGTTCCATTTTACATTTTCTTAAAAACTATCTATGCTAACACAAATTAAGGAATAATTTTTAGAAAATGTAAAATAGATATTTATTTATTTCTTTCAAGAGATTAATCTAATCACAATTATTAATTAGCAAGTCTGTATGTTTCTTATACAATAATGTTTGTACTTGTATACTTTATGAACTTTACTGAGCTCGATTGGTAAATTATTTAGATTAAAATTCAGCTAGATGAAAGGGTTATTAGTTTATAATTGGCATGCATTTCATAGCTAATCAGTTTTTTTGCACATCAAGAATTGTGATGAACCCTGACGAAAGCCCTGCTAATTATTGGTCCAGATGAAGTATACAAGATTACCAATAAGGGTTAGGTGTGCTGGTAAGCACATTGCACTCTCAAGGTAAAAATACAAGTTTAAATCTTTAGAGCAGGTGGGTCATTTTAGTCGCAACAGAGCCCGAGAGATTAGTCTGTCACCCTAATTATGACAGAACCTGAGAAATTAGTTTCATAACAATATTTGTGAGAAAACTCAAGAAATCAAAAAAGTATACAAAACTGAGTAATTTTGTTAAGAAAATTAAACAAAAGAATAAAAAAATTATTATTTTTTATTATTAACTATTTAAAAAAAATTTAATATATGGACACTTGTTTAGCTTTTATAAATAAAAAATTAGTAGGATAATTAACTATAATTTTAGTGCTATGTAATGTAAAAAATTATTAATCCTTAAATGTTTGAATTTTAAAAATTATATTTATTGATATTAACAAATGCGCTTGTTAGAATAAAAAAATTTCTAGCAGATGTTAATAAAGTCATTTACAAAGATTTTATAAGCATAACTTTTTATTTTTTATTATAATAATTAATTAAAATTTTAATATTATTTAATAAATAAATTATTATTTTTTTTAAAATTTCATATTTTAAAATTTTTATTTATTGTAGTTAAAAAAATTTATATATTTTTTTTTATTTTTTTAT
Organism: Quillaja saponaria; assembly: GCA_029379385.1. Classification (NCBI taxonomy): domain Eukaryota; kingdom Viridiplantae; phylum Streptophyta; class Magnoliopsida; order Fabales; family Quillajaceae; genus Quillaja; species Quillaja saponaria. Next base: position 14,277,643 of record CM055610.1, on the reverse strand, counting down.
TTTTTTGGTTACTGGAGCTCGAGCTCGCCCAGTTAAATTTAAGTCAAACCTAGGGACAAATGTAGGGCCTACAACGAAATTTGAACCCTACATCTGTACCCTATAAAAATTAGTTAAGAAAACAAGGAGACAACTATTACTCTGATTCTGATATCATTGTTGGTGGATTGGGGACCAGTGGATAGCTACCCAAATACCTTGAAATTGGATCCCCTGGAGAGGAACCTTATCCCAAGCAATAGACATCACCAAAAATGCTACAAACTACTTTCCACGTCATCAATCTATGTGATTTTCATTTTGAACGTAGGATTACCACCAATTCCTTAATTCCTGTCCGTCTATATATTAATAAAAAAGAAAGTATGACACTTCTTTATTTTATTTTTTTGCGAAATAATAAATTACACTCTTTTTTTGCTATTTATTTGTATCTTAAATTCAACCCTTAAATCTTTGCAATTCCAACCCAAATCAAACAGTTTCTTTGTTGAAGATTCTGAACATCTTGTCTGTTAGGGTTGTTTTAGCTTTTAGCTTGGTGGGTGTGGACTGTGGGAATCTTTGTCTGTTGGGCTTCAGAATTTCACTCTGCAGCTTTAATGGCAACGGAAGAGGTTAATAAACCTCCATCTCTCCCTTCTTACCCAGAGGTAAAATTCAGCTTGCTTCCAATAAATCCTATATCTTTTTGAAGTGGTATCAAAAAATTTAATCTGTAATTTCCAACTGAGTTTTTGTTGTTGTTGTTGCTGTTCATGTTTTCTACTAATTCTTGTAGAATGTTAGATTTCTTGAGGAACTTGCAAAAAGAAGAAAATTTTCCCTACCCCTCAAATTGAGCTCTAAAGGGTCTCTGTGTTTTCCCACAGTTTTTGGTTATGCTAACTTGAATTTTAGTTGTATAAAGAGACAAAAGAAAAAAGTACTGAAAAAATTAGGGTTCCTGAGGGGAAAAGGAAAAGAACCCTATTTTCTTCTAGCCCTCATTTTTATTTTTATTTTTTTTACGTCTCTATTATGAATTGAGCTCCAATTAGCTTAATTCCCTTGTTTTACACTGTTTCTCTGTCACTTTTCCATTTTGCATATTTTCAGAAGAAATCCATCAAGAGAGGGGAAAAAGGAACAATTTTTAGCTACACGTCATTTTGGGAATTAGCTAAAAGTTAACATTTTTTTGTCATTCTGATCTAAATTTGTGACATAATTTCTCAAGATATTGACAATGAAACTGAAATAAGACCTCCTTCTTTTTGTTTTGAAGTAGCCAAAAATTTTTGGTTTGCCCTCTGGGTGATGATGATGTCTGAGTTATGGTGTGTTGCCCAGATGATTTTGAAAGCAGTTGAAGGACTAAATGACCAGAATGGGTCCAACAAATCCTCCATATCCAAATACATAGAGTCCAATTATGGTGACTTGCCTGCTGGGCATTCAGCACTAATTTCTCACCACCTGAATAAAATGAAACAGAGTGGAGAGCTGGTATTCTGGAAAAACAATTACATGAAGCGTGATCCGAATGCACCACCTAGGCGAGGCCGTGGCAGGCCACCCAAGCCTAAGGATCATCATATTTCTCCAGAAGCTACTGTTTTGTCAGCAGCAAGGCCAAGGGGTCGGCCTCCCAAAGACCCGAATGCACCACCTAAGCCGCCAAAGGTGAAGGTCTCATCCGGAACTGGGAAACCAAGGGGCCGACCGAGGAAGATGGCTCGACCTACCGGAGGTTTGGACGGAGCTACAGCAACAGCAGGAACCACAACACCAAGTGGGAAGCCAAGGGGTAGGCCTCCAAAGGAGAATGCTTCATTTACAGAAGTGATCAGTGTTCAACAATGAACTAATTAGTGGAGTTTTATTAGTATGGCTATTTTCTCTCGGGTCTCTTTCTCTGTACAAGCTAGGCCTAGCCAAGTCCCAAGTGGGTGCATGTCTCTGTTACTTATGTGTGTTCCTTAATTGTGATTGCTTCGTACAATTGTGTAGTTGTCGAGGCTTTTGTTGGATTCTAACTATCAAAGGATTTTAAGGATGTGACATTTGATGATTTGGATTCTCTTCTTAGTTTTGTTCAGAATATGCAATTTGTAGAAGAGTATTAATGACTTAATGCATTTTCTAGGATAATTAGTCAATGTCCAAAAAGGAATAAACATGAAACCCTATCAAGAGTACAAGAATGGATGTGTTGTAATTTAGTCAAAACGGTAAAAACGAGAAACAATCAATTATTGTTTTACTTACCAAGTCATGGGATAACTTTCAAAACTCTTCTCTCATTCTACTAAATTGATCATCATGTATGTATAGTAAGGTTTCATCTAAAGGATTATTTGTTCGATATTTAGATCTCATATTGTCTTGAACTCAAATTAAATTGATAATATAATCGATGAATTCATTAAAATATTAACTAAAAATTTATAAAATTTTATTTTACTATTGAATATTAAAAGTAGATGACATTGAAAATTTATATTTCTTTATATTCAAAATAAATACTAATTTTATTTTATACATATTATAATTTATATATTTTTAAATAATATTATTAACTTGATTCTTCTTTTATATAATAAATCATTTTGTTTATTTTACCAAAATTAATAGAATCCGTATATATTTTGTATGAAATTCAGTGAGATCATTTATATTTATATAATTTTTTTTTATTTTTTTTCTTATGTATGAAGTAAATTCTATTTACAAGAAATAAATGTACAAGCGGACAGCCTTCACTGCTACACAAGGGGCACCAAACAGTGGCAAGATCACGCACACACCCTTACAACTTTTCAAGGGAGGGTTGAATCATTTTTCTACAAATTTGTGGGTTGAAGTATCTTATAGGCAAGGGGAGGGGAGGTTTACAAAATTATTACAATTTATTCTTTATTTTATTTTTCTCATGTTTTTGTTGTAGTTGTCAAAGATAAGAGTAAAGTGTCCTTAGAATTACTTGAACTCGATACTAATTACGTAGAGAAAAATTAAATGGAATAAATTCTAATTTTTGTTGTATTAACCAACCGTTGCTACATAAAGTTTAAGGTTCAATTGCTAAAGTCACCAAGTAATTAACCTTATTTAAGTTTCAACCAAATAGTGATTGCAGGGAGTTTTGTCCTCCCACTCTCCCTCCTCAACCTCTCCCCTAAAGTCTCAGGGTTGCCCTCCTCAACCTCAGATCTGCCTAAAGTCTCAGAATTGCCGCCATTTACTTCTAGTCTAGGTAGAAACAAAACGGTTGCATCATTCCTGTAAATAAACCAGGAGATAGCATCAAAACTCAGTCATGAGACAGCTCCATAACAATTAGTACTTTAGGATGTTGTAAATTCTATTTGTTATAGGCAACTGTTATGGTATAAAATTGCAATGATGTCCTACTTAAAACAGGTACTGCAACAGGTTCCAGATTCAAATGAGCCCAAAATTAATTAAAATAGAAAACCAAAAGTTCAAAATAGGAATAGGGGAGAATATAGACTTTGTTAATGCTGTTGCTATAGTAATTTATAAAACTTTATCTTAAGCTATTGTACGAAATCCAACCTATATCCTTAATTGCCTTGAACATGTAGTGTCGAACTAATGTACAACAATGACTAAGCACAGATGCTACAACTCTTCAACTTGTACTGAGAATCCACAATGGCAGCGTTTTGTCAGCACTGAGCTCTCCTCATCAAAACTCTCATACTCTTTCAAGAATGCATGCTCATGGATATTGGATGGGGCAGCTGATGAAACATTGAGATCAGTATCACCTGTGTCTTCTATTTGGCATCCAAAAGTTTGATTGGTATCCTGACTACCACCAATCTGTATATTTGAGTTCATAGGTTGGATATCGGATGACTTCTCTGAAACAACACTCTGCCCATAACGGTTGTTCAATCTTTGACGAGTTACAATAGATGAAAGAAGCTGGTACCACCTAGACATAGCTTGTGTTTCATTCCTTCTTTTCTCTTCAGCTTCTCTTCTTTCTTCTTCCTCTGTGAATGCCTGCAAACAAATAAAAAATAAGGAGTAGAAAGATTGTAATTCACACCATAGACACATGCTACTCTGTTAATAACAACTTAGTGTTGTGAAAGAAAAATGCAGTTTTTGAGGTATGAAAAGAGGAAGCAAGATTTTCGTTGTACAAATAATTTTCAAGAGGTCAACGATCTTCAACAAGATTCATAATCTTCAGTAAAAAAACAGCATGCTCCCATCTCATGTTTAACAAATTCAAACGTCCACTTGTACAAATATGATAAGATTTCAAACTATTCCTGTCTTCAACAAAGATAAGGCTTGACAACTCAAAACATTAGAAGTTCCCTTTCTGTGATACCTCTAATATTGCATCCTTGAATTCGGTGCACACGACAATACCATCAAAGACAGGATATGAACGACCATTTCTGAATTCAAAACCAACCATAGCAGGTGCATAATCAATGTCTAGCCTCTTGGCAACAGAAAATACCCTTGGCAACCTCAAGTGCACGGTCCCTGGTGGAAGGCACTTTTCAGACCACACATCCACTTGACCACGCTCATTCTACAAGCCAAATACATAATATAGCAGTCAATGATGAGAAAACTTCTTATAAACTCAACAACCAGGTAGCTATATTTTTTTAAGGTTTATATTACTGAATAGAAAACTGTCAGATTACAACATGCATACTCAAGCCAATTCATACCCAAGAGAATCCTCCCTTCTCAAAGGAAAAAAAATAGTGAGACAACTGTCACAGAATACATCAAAACTGTTAAGTAATAAATAGTGTCCTGGAAAAAACCCAAGAAACATGTGTAGCACAATTCTTCAAGTCTGGTTAACAATAGAGTACAATAATGATAACGCATTGGAAGTTGGAATATGCAACCAAAAGCAATAAGCGTGCCTTATTGTACCTCGGTCAAGATGAGAATGTTACCTGTCAGTGAACTCCTGATCCAGAAGATGGTAACAAATTTGTTCCTACAACCACATACAAATTTTTTCTACTTTTTATTGTGTAATTTACCCCACTTTCACAACCCGCAGTATTCTTTTCCAATATATCACATTATCCAAGGGAAATTACCATTAAGTAACAAACTGAAGCCTCTTTTCACCAGAACTGCAACAAAGGTTTCTGCTCTATGGCCACAAAGTCATGGGTTGGTATATGCTATAAGAAAATTTTGAAAAATACAGAGAAAAAAAAGATCTACTACTTGAAGTCTTGAACCAAATTGTTAGCTCAAATACAACAAGTGAACCTTTCAATCAAGCAGTAACATGTTCAATATAGGGTATGCAAATCATATTCCACCTCCTCACATAATCCTTTGGTGATTGTCCCTTCCAAAGGTAATTTGAGGCACAAGTTGCAAACCATATTCCGTAGTTAGTTTCTTTGTCTTGAGTCCTAAGGTAGGAAACACAAAGTCAACACATCTCTTTGCAAACAACTAAAGTTTTGGCCAAAAACGGTAATTAAACTCAACTCAATGAAGCCTTAAATTCCAAACTAGTTCGGGTCAGTTGATGACAATATGAATCATTTTTCTCCATTTATATTGATTCAATGCATAATTTTTTGTAACTCCTAGATCAATCATATCCTTTTCAATGACTTTCCCCATATAATTTTTGGTCTCCTTCCACCCCATCTAACCCCTTCCACCAGTTCTCTTTTATTTTCTCCTTAATTGGTGCAACCTCAACTTTCATACCTATCTCCTCATTTTATATTCTGTCTTTTATTATATGTCTTGTCATCCATCTTGACATTCACATTCTGCCACTCCCATCTTATGTGAGTGTTGTTTATTTAACTGCCCAACATTCAGAACTACACAACATAGCGAGTCTCGCAATAGTCCTATAAATTATTTTTTTAAGATCATATAACTCCCAAGACATTTTGCCACTTCATCCAACTTGCCTTAGTTCTATGGCTTAGTTGCGCTATCTTTTTTTATGAAAAAACTTAGATACTTAAACACTTCATTCGTCGCAAGTTCATGACCATCCAAAATCACTTCAATTGAGCCTCCTCTAGTGCAGCTAAAGTTACATTTCATATCAACCAACAAGAGTAGTTAAAAAAAAAAAACATTAGAATGAGTTATTTGAATTAAATCTTTTATTTCATTTAAGGCTAGAGTTTCAAGTTTTTCCTCCTCTTCTTTGCTTCCAAAATAGAATTCTTCGATCTGATTGCCAACCTCAATTTAGATCCTTTCAAAACCTTAACACACCCTTCCCCAATTGGCCTACAAAGAGACAAAATCAAATTGTTTGTGGGTTACGTAGGATTAGGTCCATAGTTAGTTTCTTTGTCTGAGTCCGGAGGTAGGAAATGCAGAGTCAACACATCTCTTTGTAAACAACTAAAGTTTTGGCCAAAAACAGTAAAAAAAAAAAAAAACTAGTCTGTTATTTCAATGAAGGCTTGTATTTCAAGTTTTTCCTCCTCTTCTTTGCTTCCAAAATAGAATTCTTCGATCTGGTTACCAACCAATTCAGATACTTTCAAAACATTAACACACCCTTCCCCAGTTTGCCCACAAGTAGAAAAAATTAATTTTTTTAAGGGGTACTCTTTACAGCTTTGAACCGTGTTCTATTTCAGCATGGGGTGGGTTTCCAATCACCAGCCCCACTGTGCAAAGAGAAAAACTTCTTCGTTATACCTGCCCACCATGTGTGATAGGTAAAATAACAGAGCAGGTGCAGTGGGTTGTAGGTTGGAAAGTGGAAACCCACCTACAACATGTTGCACGTTTCTTACATATCTATGTTGTATGTCAAGTAGCAAATGTAGATCCAAAGAATACTAATTAGAAGTAACATCAGCAAATCTAAAGGGGGAGACTGTGAGATTGTAATAAAGAAACAAATAACTAAAAACATAGATTATTTCTTTTATTTTCTTTACTTGCATACTATAGTGGGGTGAGTAAGTGGGTGGGGGACTGCTTAAACCCTTGTCGAGCACAGCTCCCATGCCAGGTGTACAGCAAACCCATCTCACACCCAATTGATTTAACCTATTTCCCACCCATCATGGCTGGGGTAAGCAGGCTACCCCATTTACCCAGTGGCCACAGCAGCTGTACACAGGTTCCCAAGTCCATCCTACATTGTTCTCATGAAAAATACTACTCCGGTAGAATCAAAAGTACGGAGCAGGATAAACCAAGCTCCCTCTTTGAAGCCTAAGATCATTCCGTAAAGAAGCATGTCACATTAAAGGACAAACCCAGCAAACCTCTCTCCCCTGGCGCGACAAGGAACGAAGGAATGTTATTAAACGAAAAAGATAATAACAGTACAAATTAAAAGTGGTCCATCACAAAGAAGACCTGAATCTACAAAAAGTTACTGTAGTTTCAATGCTTTGATAAGACATTGTCTTGTTGAATCAAAAACAGGCCAATACTCCAAAAATATATATGAGAGCATACATAAACTAAAAAAATAGATATGGAATCTTTCTTCAGCGAGCCCACAAACCTCAAAATGGAATTTGTTGTCACTTATCACCTTCTGAAATAATAACTAAAAGTCTAAAACAAGAGTTGCAGAAAAAAGCACACGAGAGTTAACAGATGACTGCTATACGAAGGAGGAACATCATGAACCTTCATAAACTCAATGTCCTTCTCCATCACTATCTTTCCAAGATAAACAATATGTCAATATATATCCAAAAGCAATACTGAAATAAAAATCACCTTAGGCACTATCCCATTGACAGCATGAGGCAGACACAAAGGCTCCAGTTGCCACTTCCCAAAAAGTTTAATATATTCTTCAGAGTCATTGCCTACACCATCATCAGCCTCAGAAACTTGTACATTGTAAGGTTTAACAGAACGTTTCAACTCCTGAAGGGAAAACGTTTGAAACTTATAAGCACACACAAAGAGAGCCGGAAACTAGTGAAATAAGAGATGATCCTATCAGGCAGACAAAACCTTCACAGGATGTTCATTGGCTTTAACTTGCAGCCCCTCCCGCAACCATCTCTCTTTTGTCTTAAGCGTTTGCACACAAGTACGAGGGTATACTGGGTGACCAGAACAAAAACCCAGAATTGGACCCTTTGGACGAAGTACCTGATATCTAGTGAGCCATTTTTCAATAGCATAAAGTTGATGGTTTTTATAGGCCTGCACATGGAAGAGTGTTTCTTGTAATGGATATCTAACTGCACACTACCTTTCACATAATTTTATAAAAACATACAATTCACACTACCTGTTGGTTAGTTGGAAGAGGCTCGGTTAATGCCCTAGTTTCCAACTCAATATCCTCCAGAGAGCTCCTTGTATGAAAAAATGTATTACTTGAGTCAGATTCTACAGAACTGTTCTTGCCGTGCCCTTCTAAAACATCCATGCCACCAGTTGCTCCAGCCTCCAACTTTCTAAGTGGAGCCAACACGGCATCCCACCATATTGAATCAACTCGCTGTGATGCTATTTTGTGCCACTTCATACAGTATCTGATATAATAGGATACAGTTACATTTTAAGGACAACAGATAAAATCGCTTACAAAATTTCAGTTCTATTTGAAGAATCATCTTGAAAGGAAACAGAACAAAGTATAACAATTAAAGAAAAGGCATTACTACTAATAAGTAAGCCTACTTACTATTACTACCAATCAGCATAAAAGTCATGAAAAAGATATTAAAAGTAGGAGCTATTGGGAATGTAAATTTATTACAGGACTTATTTAGAATGTTGGGGAAAAAGTAGGACTTATCACTACTTTACCCAATTGTATTTCTAAAAACACTAATAGCTCACATGAACTGTTTAGCGGATAGAATGTCAGATTTGTAAAAGCTATCTTCACCATTTATACTAAGCATTGAAGGAAGTACGTTATCCAGACCATGATAATTGCAAAAAATAATCATTGTCAAACATTTAGGAAGAAGCAAATGTAATAGTTGCAAAAAAGAATCATTTTCAAACATTTGGGAAGAAGCAAATGTTATCCAAGGAAAGTATGCTAAGATCATGATTAGGCGAAAATGTTTGTTGAAGCTTCTGTTCTACAAAATGTTGATATCACGATTAGGCATTACATTTATAAGAAATTATTTAACATAATAAAGCAATATCTTACTCAAAAGACTAGAAAAGAGAAAGATCATACTGAAAACAATTTAAGAGATGATCGAAGCCTTGCCTACATTTGCAATAGGAAGTGGACCGAGTATGAGGGATATCAAGGGTATGACTAAGCCAAAAAACAAACATTATCACAGAAGTGTCACATAGGATGGGGAAAATGCAAACCTGCGAGTCACATCTTTAGCTCCCTGCCCAGCAAAAGCAACTACATATCTTAAAGATGTTTTACATGCATGAGCCATGGCTTCAACCTTCTGCTCTCCATCAATAATGAAATTCACAGCATCAACATGTACCCACTTTCCTGTCAAAGTCTCCCTACCGCAATATACTTCCGCCCAATACAGAGGAGATCCTACTTTTATTGATCCAACTGCCACAGAGATTCCGTCGGGGGAAGTTGGAGATTCTTCATTTATAATTCTTCTCAGTCTGTTAAATGGGGAAGAGAAATTCAACGAATGACTACTTGATCCTTTTGCACATGACTCCATTTCACTCTCTTGAGTCTTAATTGCTGTAGCAGAAAGAGCCATTTCCAACTGCATCTGAAACTCAAGATTCCCTTTCCTTATTGGTTCCTGAGATTTCCCACTGATACATGCTTCAGAGATATTATTTTCCTCCCCAAAAGGTAAGGGGTCTGACACTCTATCACTCAAATCACCAGCAACACAAGCAATGTGCCTTCTTGTGCAGCATTCCTTACTTTCACGCGATCGCCCATAAGAAGTTTCACATGCATCCTCTCTCTGATGGAAATGAATTGATTTTTCAGGGGAGCTAGAGTCCTGTTTTGGTCTAGATACCATCAGAGTTGATGCATTGAATATCCCTTTATTGGGTTTGCTTGCAGCTGATCTCGAAGGGTTTGAATTTTCAAGATCTGGTTTGAGAGAGGCAACATCCAAAATGGATACAAACCTGAAGTATAACTCCAGTAAGATGTTAACTTCTATATATCCACCTGAATGTTAAGACATTACATTCTCCTAACCCTTATATTTATCCGAAAGTCAGGGGAAAAAGTGAAAGGACTGTCCTATAACAGGACATTCTGATCATGATATATCATCATAAAGAACTTGGTCATAAAAAATCTAATGACGACAAACATCAAAAACGTCACTCTGAGTGTTAAAAATGGTTAACAGCATGTGATTCTAATGTGCCTTAAGATAGGACATAAGCTGTATACAAAAACATTCATAACAATCGAATGAAATATTTTTCACTATGAGCAATAATATAGAAAAAAATATTCCATATACAGTTGAGAACGAAGAGCCCTGATTATCCATGCGCGAAGTAAAAGAGCAGCTTTGGAAAAACAAGATGCTACAGAATCAATTTCAATTGGGTTGATTAGGATCTGAAGTTTCTTCTTTGAAACAAATCGAAATCACTCAGCATATATAATTATTTCCCATGCTAACCTTGTCCAACCTTTCAATTATACTATAACCTGCATAACACAATTCTGTGGGTATCTCCATTACCAATTCATAAACGAAACCAGGCCAGAGACACCATTTGGCTATAACCACTCTCTAGAACTACCAACGTGCCCCATTACAATTTTCTTGATGGACCTTTGGGCCAAAATAATTGCTTCCTATTTATATACATTTGATTTAGCATAGAAAAATTGAACAGCCAGTACTATGACTATCTTAGAAAACCTAAAAAAGGTTTTACACCCTGAACTTTATTGCAAAAAAAAAAAATGTTAAAGCATGCCTTATCCTCAAGGCTAAAGCTTAACTCTCAGAAGAAAAAAAAGTTGAAAAGATTTTTATATACATATATTTGTACTTCAAAAAGTTGAGATAACTGGATCAGTACACCAAAAACTCAATTATCCAAAGACAAGAAAAATTACTGATATTATTATTACGCCATACCTGGTTGTAAGTTTCAAAGCTCTAAAAAGTGCCACTAACAATGCAGCAATCTGCAAGGAATAAAAATTGTCCCTTTATTATTTGAGTTTTCCTCAAAGCAATGAGCAATTTAATTACCCTTCGAAAAAATTATTAACCCAGTACTTCCACTTTTCAGAGAAAAACAATTTAACCCAATCTTAAGCAACTTTATTGGACTAGAGGTTGGCTACAGATTTTTAATTCACCATCAATAAACATCCTATCCTGTTGCATCAATACTAACTGAGTACAAAGCAATGCAACACATCTAAATAAACAGGTAGATCTATGTATGTGTGATGATAAGAACAAAAAGGAAATTAGCTAGAAAGTGGAAAATCATATCAAGATGAATGTCATCCTTGTTAAAAAAATTATCAATACACAAATATTTGACTAGTACTAGTGCAAAAGAATAAATCAAGTTCACATACTACAGAAGAAGGTTTTACTAACAATAGATGAACCAAACTACCTCCTCTGGACTCCCCTCGTGTGATTCAAGAGCTGCTGCCAAAGAAGGAAACGATCTCTTTGAACTTGTCAGGTTTCTAACAAGGAAATTATTATGGAACTGCAGGTATCATGTAGAAGCATTAACAAGATATCACATGTTATTATAATGCATATCTGCAGACAGATTATCAAACAGATTAAAATAAAATTTTAACTGATAATTGACTATACCCAAGAGACAAGAGGATGCAGATCCTTTGTAGAAAAAATTTCAACAGATGATATCTTGAGCAAGTGTGTTGGAAGTAGAGAAAGCAAGGATGCCTGTGATGACAAAGAAATTGCTCCAAGTAAACAAAATATTTTTGTGCTACCATGTTAGAATATTATCCTTGATAAGAGAAGAAACTAGGACCAATTCAGAATTGAGGAATGCATGCCACAAACTCATTCAAAGAAGACAAGTTCATAAAACTATTAATATATGCTACTGACATGCCAAAACCTAAGCAGCATCAATGGATAGACCAACAGAATAACATATCCCTATAAGTAAGTTAATATGTGAACTCAAGTATACACTTGACAAAGGAATTGAGTGAATCCCAAAGAATGAACACGATGAATATGTCCTTTGACAATGAATTTTTACTAAATAATTACAAGAACCAACCTGGATTAGAGGATCATCACACGCGCTGTCAATTAATCTTCCCCTTGCCAGTAAACAAAGCAAATGAACCTTGTGCACAAGCTCAGCTAAGTCCTGAAGCAATCCCCCAAAAAAAAATTTAAGCACGTGCTAAACATTATTGTAAAAATAATGCCAACTCCACTACTATTTGGAGATGCCTCCTTATTAGTAACCTTATCTGCAGCAGAAGCTCGACGAGTTCGCTTCTGTCTTGCTGAATCTGGTGTGACATTTAACTCAATAGTGACAGGCATATTGTCTGTGGAACCCAAATTAGCAATTGAACCATCTTCCCAGTCTAAGTCATCTATTTCTTCCTTGTTGTTCCCTAAACCTGCACCTTTGCATTTTCCTTCTTCACTTCTCATGGAAATTTGACTACAACCTGCAGTCTCCGAAGTTTTCCATCTGACAGTTGGATCCAGAACCTCTTTGTCATTTCTTTCAGGCACACACTTTGCCTGAAAATGATAAAAAGGAGACAGCAGATTGTTAGAGAATTCACACAATGGGAAGAAACTGTAATTTCCATTTGACTCTAAGATAAATAGTGGAGATTAAATGTTTACTACTGAAGTTGTATCAAGCAAATAAGTCACCTAAGAAAAAGAGACCGCATGAAATGTAAATAACCAGAGAACAAGTTAATGAGACTAACTATGCCAATTGAATCAGAATTGATGTAACCACCATGCATGCTTTTTCCTGAAGAACTGATTTTATTAGCATGGCTCGGAATTTTGCATACAGCCTCCCTTGATATTTCAGCCAGGGGTTCTGAAATCCAGTACAAACATTGATTACACACTAACATTAGTAACATAAGTTTGTACAACACTAAAAAGATCGACAAAGATAACTTCAAACCATTGTCATTAAGCGATTGAAGATGGCCTCTGCTATCTGAATCATTTAGACTTTTCTTTGCAATTTCTGCACCTTTGTAAGAGAATAAACAACAAAATAAGGCGTGTATGATATAGAGTGTGAAATCTACAAGAGTATCAATTCAAATGAAAGTCAAAATATTCAGTAATTTCTTCCACCAGTCTAAGAGACCACGTTCCATTACATCACTAGACATTAAGAAAAGAAATAGAGTACACAGTGAATTTCCCCTTCGTTTTTTGGGAATGGAGGAAGCACCTCTTGGAGCAAGTCCACAAATGGGGCTATGGTGGAGCAAGGCAAGCGGGCATTGATTGAAATATTCACGAGATGGGATTCCCTCCGTTCAGGGATCGCCAATAGGTTAATCAAAAAGTGATCAGCGATTCAGCGCCTTAAATACTTACACTAAGAAAGTAAATGCCAATCCAAGTAAAAGAATATTTAAATTAGGCCCCATAAACTGAGAGACTCATAAATCGAATAACAAGAATGAACATTTCAAATTTTGTCTTCATTTCCTTACAATTCTGTTTGCTACAATATCATGTATATTCTCAAAAAGAATGAAAAATAACAATGTCCCCTTCAACTTTTATTTCTTTACACACTCCTGAAACTCGTTTAATCTAGAACCAACATACTCCTGCAAGTCGTATGCTGCTGCTTTTATAAATACATATAAATTTCCATACATAAAGGGAAATTTATGTTTTAACAAACCCCCATATACCATATTTAGCAAAGGCTTCAATTTGTTGCATATAGAAAGCAGCACGAAAAAGAATCAAAATTTCACCAAAATATGAAGGGAGTTAGCCTGAACTTAAGTAGCCACTGACGGCTGACCACAATGAGAATACTCTCTTTCTTGAGGGTGCAACCAAAAAGTGCAAGTACTTTCCTCAATGCAAGTGGGCTCTCTTAATTTTCTATGAGCCGAACTAGCATCAGGCACAACACATAAATTCCTTCATCTTTTCCTTCTTTCAATTCTCGGGAAACAAACATAAACTACAACGAAGGCAACACCAATGGTCAAAATTTGGATAAACTACCTGAAGACTGTCTCTTGCGCTTTGACTGGTCTCTGCGTCGCATTGTTTTTCCTCAATCAATCGGAGTGAGGGGGGAAATGTCGCGCCTAAAACTGTTGGGCTCTTGGAAACTAGGGAGAGTTCTATGGTAGGCGTGTCTGCACAAGCACTATCCAGTGGATGCAAGGCATCCTAATAAATAAATAAAATGCTCTTTTCCCCCAATTTTTCTAAAATCTGTAAATAACCATCCATCTTTTACTTTTTCCAATAAACACCCCTTCACTTTACCTATTATTTATCTTCTTTTTTCAAAACCAAACAACTGATATGGAGTAATCAAGAACTAGAACCAAAGAGTCCAAAGGGGACATTACAAAGGTTAACTGCACTAACCATTTGCATACTTCCTACTAATTAATTATCCTAGTTAAACATTGCTATCCATCTTAGTATAAAAGGAATGTGAAAAAAGAAGAATGAATATGAGCAAATGAATGCATAACACATCAGAAAGAAACAACTCACAAAATAAGAAGAAAATGTTTTCGTACCTTAATGTTAATATTGAACTAAACCTCATCGACAACGCTATCCTTATCAACTATACACATAATTAGTATTTTAATATTTTAAGTTATTTTTTGGTGCATCGGAAAGTAAAGCAAAAGAGAAAATAACTAATGGGTAATAACTACCCTACTAGCACCATCCAGCAAGTAAATCTCCTGCAAGGGAGGAGGAGAATCCCAGACATGAAGTTGGGAGGTAAGCTTGTGTCCCAATTTAACAAGATGATCTCTGTAAAAGTATTTCTCTATGTAACAAAGAGTAAGAGTACAAGTCTTTTTTTTTCTCTTTTTTTTTTTTTTTTTCGAAGAGCTCTGCAGTTACCAATTAAACTTCTAAGTGGATGAGTCTCATCACCTGCATGAGTAATCAAATGAACTGTTTCCAAATAATCAGATTTTAATGCTTTATACTAGTGTATTGGTCATAGTTGAGTATGTTAAATGTCTACATACTATAGTACAATGAAATATAACAATCAAATAAGTTTGAAATAAAAATAATAAACTAAGTGAGGAATTAGAGTATGTATGTATGTAGGACATTAATGTTTTATATGAGAAATATGAAAATGGGAAAAGAAAATAATAACAAAATAAAAAATATTTTTTTCATATTTGAGAATAAGTGATAAATGGGAAAATGACTTCGAAGATAAATTTTTGATGTTAGGACCATAAAAAATATTATCTAAGTTGGATCGTTGGGTTATTTATATCTCATTAATTATAATTTATAATTTATATTTTTGAAACAAATATAAAGAAAGTATTATGACATTTTATTACAGTTTTATTTTCTTCTATGTTTTATAATTTTTTTTCAGTACAAGAGGGAGAAAATTAAAATTTACACTTTCATTTTCTTCCAATTCTTTTTTCTTCCTCTCCTTTTCTTTCATTTCTTAATTTGGTTCCAAACAAAAGAATAACAAATTTACCAACAATAAATACTTATATTTCATTAGCGATGATCTTAACAAAGGGATTAGAATCCTAATGGCTAATTTGGTAAGCATGAATAATTTTTGCAGAATGAGAAGTGGAAATAGAATACAAGTAGAATGAAATGATTATTCTATTTTATTAGTTAGTACTGTCGGTGAGAAATAATTATTCAATTCCATATATTTATTTATATGTAATTTTTAAACATAAAATAATATAAAAATTATGTCAAAATGACAAAAATATCTCTCAATAGATAAAATAATAAAAATTAAACATAATTTATGAAATATATATATTTCATAATTTTTTTTATAAAATATTTTTAAAATTTTAAAATTATTTATTATTAATTAATTAATTAATCAATTCTTAGTCATTTTAATTATATTAATTTTTTAATATTAATATTTTAGTTTAAAATTACTTAACTAAGTTATTTATTTAAAAATATTTATATATTTATAATTATATTATTTACTATAATATGAAGGGTATTTTTGTCATTTTACTAAAATAAATTGATTTATTATTATTTTTATATTTTATATGTTTTTATACCATTTAATATGACGTGAAGAGTATTTTTGTCATTTGACAAAATAAAAAATATATATTTTATTTATTTATAATATTATTATTTTATTAATATTTAATATTTAATTTTATATGATATAATGATTTTTATATTATTTTACTGAACTAAATCAATTCTATATAAATAGAAATGAGTAATTCTTATTTTTATAAAATAAATAATTCAAAATAAAATAAATATTATAAGACCAAATAATACAAAATAAAAGAATATTTAGTTTATAAAATTATACATGACATGAAATGACCATCCATATATCAAATTCTTTCTAAGAGAATGATATATGAACGATATACGGACAGATAAATTCGAACGAGAGAATGCATTATCTCTCCTAACAGAGGAGATCCAAATCCATAACAAACGACTTCTATTAACCTTAAGCAAAACAAACTACTTCTATTAACCTTGAACAAAACAAACAACTTTTACTAACCTTCATGGGGTGTAACTATAAATGGGACAAACTCTCTCTCAAAAAAAAAAAAAAAAAAAAAAGGGACAAACTCGGAGGAGGATAGTCAATGTTTGGACAAGGACAAAAAGACATTAAAGGGATTCGTAGATAGAAGCATTCATCCAGCGCCTTTCTGCGAAGCCAACCTCAGAAGCTCTACCCTAAAACCCTGCCAGCACTAATATCTTATATCTGTGTATTTCAATATCCTAATCTTCTCCATCTTCACAAGATTTCGCCCCTCGGGGGATTTCCCTGTTTTTGTTTTATTCGTGGTCATCTTGTGTTTCTGTTACAATTTCCAGGTACTTCCGCTCCCCCTTCTCTACCTTTCAAGTATTTTTTTTGTCTGTAAATTCTGGGTATTTATTGGTTTTCTAGTTCAATGCGATTTAGGTAGAGTTTTCTTTGTGAAAAGTCTGAGTTTTTGTTTTTGTTTTGTTTTCTATCATGCACGGCGTAATTTTTTAGGGTTTTCTGGTATACTAATTGATTGTGTTTCAGGAAGATTTTTGTGTGCGAAAAAACTGTTTTCTGTTTTTAGTTTGATGGCATCTAAATGTGCTGTCTGTCTATACGACGAGATTGTGATTATTGACTATTCTTTGTGCAATTTTGCTTTTTATTAATGCTGAGAAATTCGAGGATTAGGGTTTTAACAGGCCTGATGGGTCAAGGGTAGTTATGGATTTAGAAGGATTGATTTACTTACCTCTAAAAAAGAAATCTGAAGCTGATGTCAGTGGTTCAGATAGGAACTTGGTATAGAAATTTCAATATTTGTGCATACTCCTCAACTTGAAGTGGGGTTGCAGTAAGGTGGCCATGGAAGGAATCTTATTAGATAACAATCTATAAAATATTTGAAATTTCTGTATTATTTTTATTGCTTTTTAATTGAAGTAGAAATTATGGAGCATACTTCAAAATTCAAATTATTATTTAGTGACTGGAGCTTACCTGCTTTATTGTGAAAGCTTGAGTCCATGTTAATCCATGTGACTGCCTAGTGGAATATGACATGAATCAAAGTGTCTTTTGTTGCCATTATCATACTAGTGTATTTTTACGAAACAAATGGCTAACTCATGTTTCTTCCATTCTTCTCACATCTATATGATACATACCATACTTTTATGCTATTGTAGTGTGATTGAACTGATATCATTTGCCATGTTTTTGCAGGTCTACATTTTTAGTATCTCTTGAAGAATTTACATTCTACTGCCATAACAAATTCAATGGCTTCTTCGTTGGATGTGCCACTTGATGAGAGGATTAAGAACAGGAGTAACAGAGGGAGAGGGAGAGGAAGAGGAAGAGGTAGAGCCCGCCCTGGCCGTGCAGCAGGTGGTGCTTTTAGTGTTGGACCTGGAAGAATCTCCGGTGCAGCACGTAGAGCTCCACTTACAGTGAATGCTCGGCCATCATCTCATGCCATTGCCAAGGCAAGCTCAAAACCGCAGTGCTTATACATGTGCTTGAGAATCTGATATGCTTTAAAATACCAAATATGAGAGGGATCCGTAATTCAGCATTGTTGAAACACCAAAGCAAGAGGAATTCTTTCATTAGTATTTGTTCCATGGAGAAGCTCATTATGGTTCAGTCACTGCGCATCCTTGATGCTTGTTACATTGCATCTTAATCGTTGCTATTTATTTGAACCTCGGGTTGTATGGTTTTGTTTGGGGGGCTTTGCTACAGATCTCATTGGTGCATGCAGAAGCTCTCTACCTATTTAATATAATCTCATTCTAGCATTTGATGCAAAGGAAAGATTCTTTAGGTGAACATTAAGATGGAGCTCTTGCCAGTAGCTTAAATTCATTTAGCTATAAGTGGGGTTGAATTCATTGGATCATGAGATCATCCTTACACCATTTCATTTAGTAGTGCTTTTGTTTTGATGAATGGTTGGTTGGGACCAGAAGTTTGATTTGATCCTCTTGCTAAGTTGGGTTCTTCAGTGCTAGAAGTTCATGGCCTTTTTGCAAAGAAGCTTCCTTCACTTTACTTAAGAACTGGAGCTCTCTCTTGTAGCATAACAACGGTTTATATGCAGTGGGTCAAATTCTTATTGCCATTCACCATCATTTAGCTTAATATGTTTGAGTAATGGGTTTTTAAGTATTTTACTGTGGCCAGATCCTCTCCATTAAAAGCTTCTTTTGTATTTTGTGGGGATTTGCTGACCTCTTTTGAACTTAAAAGAATGGTCATTATCTTGATATCTGGTTGTAATCTGATGTTATTTTCCCATTCTGGAATCTCTGTTTGCTTTCACCAGTCTATCCGAAGAACCAGGAATATTCCATGGAAGCATGATTTGTTTGAAGACAGCCTTAGAGCTGCAGGAATACAAGGGGTGGAAGTTGGTTCAAAATTGTATGTTTCCAACTTGGACTATGGAGTAACCAATGAAGACATAAGGGTACAAATTGCGCCTCATGCTTCCATCTTAATCACTTTCTGTGAACAACTTCTCTAGAAGTCCTCTTGAAACTTGATTTGCAACTCAGGAACTTTTTGCGGAGATTGGAGACTTGAAGCGCTATGCTGTTCATTATGACAAAAATGGCCACTCAAGTGTAAGTAATGATGTTTGCCTTCTCCTTTGTTAAATAAGTATGGATTCTATTATGTACTCCATATTAATTGATCTAGGAGGTCAAAATCACTTATTTACCTATGATAGATGAAGGGTCCACAAAATTAGACATTATGATCTATGTTGTGGACCTGTGGTATTTTATGATTTAGTTTGCTATTTGAAGTAACTAAACAAATAATAAAGATATACTTCCTTGAAGTCATGCTTGGATAAGCTTTATAATAAAAGGTACAAAGCTGTTTTTTTTTTTTTTTTTTTTTAAATGTCTTTAATTTGGAAATTATCTTTATACATAATAGAAAATTAAAATGTGAAAATGAAAAGAAAAGGACAGTAAAATCTATATTGTTTATAGAACCTTTGTGGCCCAAACCTGTATTATTTCAGCTTTATTGTTCAATTAATCAAGAGTAAAAGAAAAAAAGAAAAAAAAATACAGTTGTTGCTTGTTGATTTATGTTACCCTTTAAGTTGTATATTTTATCAATCACGTTTGAAAAAGAAGAAATTTTTGGTGGTCATGCTTTGTACATTTAAACTTGTTATTGTTTATTATGTGGCCTTCATATTTCAATTATATAAAACAAAATTCCCTTAATAAAAAAATGGTTACAGGGATCAGCTGAAGTTGTGTATACCAGAAGAAGTGATGCCTTTGCAGCTCTTAAGAAATACAATAATGTGCTTCTGGATGGAAGGCCCATGAAGATTGAAATTGTAGGTGCCAACTCAGAATTGCCTGTTACTGCTCATGTTAATGTAACTGGGGTCAAAGGACGGAAGAAGAGAACACTCATAATGACGTATGTTGTTTCATCTATTCAGATATTCACATTTGCATATACTTACATATGTATATAAACCTATATACTATTTTTATATAAAAAGTAGGTCTTTGTTTTTTTTTCTGCTGCTACTTAAAATATTAAAACAGAAACTTCATTTTCGCGGTACTTGCCAATTTTTGACTCTTACAGAATTGCTATTTTGGTTGAAGATGTTATAACGCATTAATTGAGATACTTAGAGAATTGTTGTTCTGTTGGCTCTTCAGGTGAAGCAAAAAACCTTGAGTGAACTTATATCAATATGTTATCCATTTCAGTTCATCTTTTTTATTTGTAGAGTAACTGGATCTCTTTCAGGCACTTTTGTGCAATGGTTGAAGTCACATTGCTAGTTTTTTGGTTATTTTTGTCCCTTTTCTTGTTACATTACATCTATAAAATTAAGTTGCGCACTCTAATTAAAATGAATTGCCCGTTGTCGTGTACCTCAAAAGACAATGTAATTTGGGTATAGCATCACCATCTTCAATAAGTGTGAACTTACTGTGGTGGAATTTTGTTCAAAGCTTTATATGTGAATAGGTGTTAGCCAATGAAGGCTTGGAGGTAAATGTACTCATGATACCCAAATAGATTATGAGAGGTCCTTTGGTGCCTTACTTCTAAATTAAAGGTTGTTGCAATTGCTAATTTATATATGAAATCCTTGATATAAATTAAGGACTAGAAAGACAAATCTGTGGAGCCCCTCACATTGATAAAAGTGCTAGAGTATTCTGTAAAATCCCTGGAAAAATCCCTTTTCCTTAAAGTCTAATGCGGGAACTCATGCAGGCCTGGAGCAGCTCAGACTGGAGTCCCTGCTGTGGTTAATCGTGGTCCTGGGTAAGTTTCGAAATGTCGTTTTTTCCTATTGGAGTTATACATATATATCATTCTGCTAGACAAAATCCATGTCGGAATGGGGAAGTGCCCCATAACTGATTAAAGGACCCATTTTGGTAGACAAGTCTTGCACTTGTTGTTTTGAGAACCAAGAGACCAACCTTGAGAGACCAAGGTTAAAAGGCTGTAGGCCTTATCTGCCTTCTTCTGAGACAAGACAAAGTTCATAAACAAATAGAAAAGAAAATATCAAATGCATAAAAAGTTGTGTTGAAACTTTAGGGATGTTGTAATGAAACAAGACAGACCAAAAATAAGATATATTTTGAATAGATGATTTCTGAGTTGTTTTATTTGCTGGTAGTCACCTATTGATTTACCTGTGAAGAGTACTATTAATATTCTCTGTGAATTGTGAACTATTGATTTGATATATATCCATTTTGGTCCTGGTTGGATCTTGACACAGTCCATGTTGAGCCCTTAATCCTCGACCCTTTCCCTTCAGATTGATTGATGAACAGACCCATTTGCAAAATTACTTGAACATGGGCTGGGAAGAGCTTGACTGATTTAGTATAAACTTCATCTTGGCTTGTTAGGAGGATGTGAGCTCTATCTTAAATTGAAGAATATGGATTATTAAGCATTAAAAAAATCTCTGGTCAAGTCAGCATCACTGATCTGCACCAGATGGATTCTGCCTTTAAGCCAGTTAATGCTATTGGGATCAGATCCTGTATGGAGCCAAAATGTGTATGTAGGTGTGTGTGAGTGATTTAAATCTGAAATTCAGCGTGGAACTTAGCCTCCTTATGGTAAGGCATACTCTTCTTATGCGCAATACACCTTGATTTGCTTACACCCAGGCCTCTTGTATGAATGATAGCCTTTCTAGTTCTAGTGCCATATCAGTGCTCAAAAGAATTGAGGGAGTACTATTATTCTTGAGCTCTTTAAACTATGTAATGCACAATCTTCCTTCAATCTTGTTTCTATTCTTTTCTTTTGAAGGACTGAAAAATAATCTACCATTGTTCAGTTTCATTCATAATGGTGTACGAATTACACTGTCTATTGTGCTCTACAGTTGGAACCGTGGTGGGGCTGCTAGGAATGGGAGCGGTCGTGGTCGTGGTCATGGTCGCAGTCAAGGCCGAGGCCGTGGTCATGGTCGTGCTACTGGACGAGATCGTGGACGTGGCCGTGGAAAGAGAGGGCCAGGGCTGGTTGAGAAGTCGGCAGATGAACTTGACAAGGAACTGGATTCTTACCATGCTGAAGCCATGCACATTTAATGAAAGATATAAAAGAGGGGAGACTGAGTAATTCAGTACTAGTTTAAATTAGTCAGGTGTAATAGTATTTGAATATTTATGGGTTTGTTGCTGCGGCCACTTCAGATTCTTGGAACTTAGAAGTTAAATTTTGTGACCTGTGAAGTGCTAAATGGTTTTGGATTATTTTTCAATTTCGAATATTTGCTATCTTCATGTTTCAATTTTTTGTTCTAAGTTTCATTTATATTTTTTAGAGTAAAACACAATTTATTCGTATGATTTTAAACTTAATTGTATAATTTTTGTAACAATTATACTCATGATTCATTTTGTTTTAAAATACCTCCTGTAGTTTTGACTACTCTTTCCACTAGATTATGATACTCCTAGATCGATTTTGAATCTATAGCAATTTTCAATCTCATAGTAAAAAAATTTATATAAATAATAATTTAATCATAATAAAAATTGGTTTTTTCAATTTTAAATGTTACTTAAAAATTAATTTTTTTTTATAAATTATAAAATTATACTTAGGTATTCTTAACCATTTGTGTTTAGTTTGAGCTAATTAAAAAAATTTTGTTTCTAATTTTAAGTTGATTGAGAATCTAATTTTAAAATAATTAAATTTTGAAGGATTAAAATAAAAGAGAACAAATTCTAAAGGACGTGATTAAAAAATAATTCATTAAAGATTACAATAAAAAAATTGTATAATTCATAAAAATCAAGACAATAAATAAATATTTATAATATGTTAACATCACTAAATTACCGTTAGCCCAATAACATCAAATAAAAGTTTTCTTTTTCTTCACACCCAATGTATTTGTAGTTGGCTGTCATGGTTACGATCTCCTTAAGATGCTCGTGTATCCTGATGGTGATGGTACCATACCCAAATGCCAACATTTTGCTTTCCCAACGAGAGATTGCCAAGGGGCTGTTGAATAAGAGTACGTTTGGAATTTGGATTGACAGCCAGAAAGAGATCATGATCTCATAATTCATGTGAACTCACCACAACTTAATTATCTATTTAAATTATTCAAAAAATATGATTTGTGAAATTGTGATTATGGTATGAAAAGTAATTTTGTATGCAAATTACGAAAATAACATTACTTTATGCTATTTTAAAAATAAATTAATTTCTATTTAATTTTAATTTTGAATGAAAATTGAACTAATTTTATTTGTTTTAAAAATAAACTAATTTCTATTCAGTTTTAATTTTTAATTAAAATTAACTAATTTTATTGAATTTTGATTTTTAATTAACGTAAAATAATTTTTTAGCATAACAAACATATTCAATTACATAAAATAAATTCAAAAACAAACTAAAAGGCATAAATAAAAATAAGGGAGTAATTGAAATTGTGGTATTTATAGAAATAGAAATGAGGGAAAAAGAAAAAAAAAAGAGCAACAATCATATTTTTCATCGTTGGAGGATAAGAATGTAATTTTTTAAATTGTTGAAGGGATAAAAAGAAAAAAATAAAAAATAATGACGGTCATATTTGTGACTTGAGAGTATTGGAGATAGGATTGGACACGAGCTAATCTCAAACCCATTCGACTAAACTCGATATGAGCTTGAGCAAATTTTGCTTCTTCACTTCAAGCTCAGTTCATGTTCCAAAAAAAAAACACTTGAATTCAAGATCGGCTCGAATTTATGAGACTTATTCTTAAACCAAATGTCTTTTTTTTTTACATAAGTCAATGCTCCTATTCCTATTTTTAGTAACAATAATAATATAAATTATTTAAATAATCTCATATAAACTAACTTGAAATACATCCAAGATATATTTTTAACGAAAATAATTAGTTACAAGCCAATATATTGTTCAGTTTGTCTTTGACATTGGATGGGATCAAAAAATAAAAGCAGCCCAATTGGGAGGATATGTAGTCTCCCACAGAGATCTGAAGACCGACACTGACATGAAATTTGTTGTATATTGGTGTTTCCCTTTATTGGTCCTATCCCTGCCATACAATTCTTTTTACACAAAATGTACAAAAATCTCTATTTAATTCAACTCAACTCAACTAATACCTAGAAAAATATATGTAAGAACCAAACAAAAAAAAAAAAAACGACTCACAACTCAAAAGTTATCAAGGGACAAATAATTGTTACGTAGGGACATCTGGGTCTCTTTTTAGAAGTAAATCCCCTGACTCATTCCTCTTGAACAATTGTTCAACAACTTCATCCCAATTCACCCTTCCACCGCTGGATTGTGACTTAGTATTTGGTGCATCATCGCCCTCACTCTTGGAAGGCCTCAAAACCTCGTTCTCAGGTGCTTCATCCTCTGGGGTGTTCACTGCATGAGGGATATTTAAACTAACAGCTCTTTCCAATGCATCCTTGTGTTCTTTTTCAATGGTCTGCAACCTCTCAAACCTCTGTGTGCTTGGAGGAACCATTACAGTCTCAGAGCTGCTTTCCCTCATTCTCTAAGAGAAATCACAGGAACATTCGGTAATCCATTAAACGTGCAACTTGCATAAAGTTTAAGCACTAGATATCCAATAGCAATTAGGTTCCCAGATGACCTTAATCTTAGATGAATAATATGCTCAATGACAAGGACAATCATTCATATGCAGCATATTATTATCTGGGAGATATCATGTGCTCTCGTTGGTAATACAAGGGGTTCAGCACTGACTTAATAATAGATCGGTTATATATGTAAAATAAGGGGTTCAGCATTCACTTAACAGTGCATAGAGGTAGGTATAACTAATTTTATACACTCAACAAAGTGCATAGAGAAAGGCCCCCTTTTCCCTGGAAATGACAGATAATCTCCAGCCAAAAAAGGGTTAGGAAAGAAAATTGTGTCTGACATGAGATGGCATTTTACAGCACAGATGTATTAACCAGAGATAGCATGTCCTTATGTAGCACCCAAGGTTTAGAATTTAAAACCATCTAAGTACAGTCCTACAAATATATAATATATTATGAGGCAACTAAAGAAGAGGCAAACAATTACCATTAGAAAATTTTATTAGTCCACCAAACTAATTAATGGGGAATACATGTTGATTAGAATCTCGCTGGACACTCCTATAATAATTACAATAACACAGTCTGTCTCTTTTTTACTTTGGTTATAATGTTATGAAAAGCAGTATATAGTGTAAACGCCACATAGAATCATGTTATCAATAGTGACACCTCACCATTACTTACTTCTAAAGCCTTCTCTGCTTCTCTTTCTATCCAAATGATGCCATGGTCTGATGTTGCATTACACGACAAGACGATATGCTCAAATCGCCCATCGACAGGAATAGCAGTCCTAACTTCTGGAGGATACCTCCCACATCTGTGTTCACCAACCAATGAGGAACTCAATCCAGGACCAGCAAGACATTATCCATGACAGTATAGCTTAAAACAAAATCCAGGTAAAGTATTCAACATTTCAACTCTGAATATGATTGGGAAGTATTCCTTAATACGGGTCATTATTTGATATTTTGACAAGTCATAGCACAGAAAAAATATCTAAACACTTCCACTGCACTTAAAGCATTAAAAAAAAGTGAAGTTCATAAAGAACAAAATCTAAACCATTTACCAAAGCAAGAAACTGGGGAAAATCCTAATTGAGGGTAAATCACTTATATTTACCAAGTAAACAAAACCTAAAATTTACCATCGCCTACCCCAATTTTTCTGTACAAAATGAAGAATTACAAATACAAACAGATGGATTCAATTGAATTCCTAAAGGGAAAGAGAAAAAGTAACTTTTTATAATTATCCTCTCACACTATACTGAATGTTTCAGTTTACTCCAACATGAATAATTTTTACCATACCGGGGAGGAAATTTACGAACATTACTGACTTGCTTACCCTATAGATGTAATGACTGAATAGTGACCAATTTCAAAATAAAAAATCTAATGTCACTTTTATTATAGAAACATACTGTGAGATAAAGAAACTGTAATGGCAGAGATTTTGCTCATAAAAAACAAAACATGATAACCTGGTGGCTTCTTTCTATGTAGGGTGTATAAATCATCACATTCACAAACCAAAGGACTGGATCATGTATCACTAATGCCGGACAGCTGGCGATATAAACTTGGAATTTGAAGAAAATCCTTATAGACCTAATTATTATGAATGGACTATAATAATTTGAACACTTAGGTACCTGCAAAATCTTCTCTCCACAATATGATATATTCGTCCAGGCGCATAAAGTCTTCTTGGATCTCTAAGCTTTCTACCTTCAGGTATGAAGGTATCCCTCAGGCAAACCAAAAATAACAAGCAGGGCAAGCTGTCCAAAGCATCAAGGCCTGGTTTAAGAGATCATAATAATAATTTACTCCACTCAAATACAGAAACGTATATGTACTCAAACATTGTCATTTCATGATAGGAAAAATATTAACCAGAAGAGTGATTTGAATATGTCTTCCAAGGGAGTTGCTGTTCTTGGTAAGAAATCATCCTGGATAAAATGAAGAGGAAAGTGTCATCATTGCTCAACTTGAATATAACAATCTCAAGTTAGGATTAACAAGCAGTCATGATCAGAAACAATGTTGTGATAAATGAGGCCTATTTTCAGATTACAAAATAAATATTTCAAACAATAGTAAAATTTGGCAACAACCTAGGCAATTTAACAAACAGCAAAAGCACAAGAATCGCATATCCCTAGCAACAGTTAACATGAAGACAAATTCATTCACCTGTAACACAACAGAGTGTACAACATCCGCATATTTGACAGCCAAATTGAGAGACATACACCTTGCGGGAGCTAATGCGTAACAACGAATCTTACTCCTGGGTATCCCTCCCAATCGGTCTCCATGGTTAACGACAATGATCGACAACAATGAAGCCACGCCTGAACCCAAAGAATGCCCGGCAAAAACCATCCTATATTCGGAGCCATTGTCGACCCACAAGCTTTTGAGGGTCTCCGATTCCTCATTGAGCAACCAAATTGCCGACTTTAAGAGTCCATGGTGGACGTATCCACCATCAAACATCTGCATACCCAACCGATTGTCCAGTAGAAGCTTGTAATCACTTTCTTTAACAAGATTGAGGCCACGAATGGCGAGAACAATTTCGCGGTGGTCGTGATCAGTGTAAATGAGATAAGGAGGGGCATGGCCTAAGGTCTGTTCATAAGTTACGCGCTTGACAACCCAGTCAGGGTTAAGACGGTAGCCACCAGAAGGACCAAATTGTGGGTTGCGAAGATTAACCTCGTATACAGCGAGGATTAAGCGGCTGATACGAGGAACAGGTTCGAACTCGTCGGCAGTGGCTAAAGGCCAAGTGTCGCTGTCGTCGGAGCCAATATAAGTGCAGCGCTTCCAGGCCCAGCGAGAGCAGCCTAGTAACAACACGCACTCCACCCCACATGACACCGACATTTTTATGGATCTTTGGCTTCTGGGTATGTGAGAATGACAGAAATATTGAAGCTAACAGACAGAGAGTGAGAATATTGGGTTGCTTCAGCAGCACTGGAAGCTGGGATGTCTGTGTATCGGTGTGAGATAGTGAGAAATGAAAGTTTAGCGCTTTAAATCATGAAAGGAGAACATCTGTTTATGGAATATTCGAGAGCTGGAGCTGGGATTTGGGAAATGCTGGAAAGAGAGAAGGGTAGGTGTGTGCTGGGTTCATAATATGGAGGAGAGAGAAGCAGAGAAGGATCAAGGATTTGCCTACTTGGGTCCTTTTGGCTTTGAAAACAAGTGAAATCGCCAATTTAGTGGATTTAATCTGGTCACTCAAGTTGACTTACTTCCAATTTTCTGTGGATGCTTCTACATATTTTCTGTCCGGATTCTTCAAATTTTGTAATGAGCCGTAAAATCCAAAAGAGGTCAATATAAGGCAAAACAACATCCATTATTTCTATTATATATTCTTTTCTCAATTATCTCAAAAGTATCTTAATTTGAAATTCGGGGAACCCTTTGCATAGAAAAAAAGTCTTTATCAATTTTTAATTTCGACATAAATATACACCACCTATGTAGTAGAAAAATAAAATAAAAACTACAATATAATGTATCAATATTTGGTACTTATTACTCTTGTAAGTGTTGTGGTCCTATGACAGCAACACATGTGACAAAGACATCGGTAGAATTTAATTTGGTTCTTATTTTTTGATCTTTCATTAATTGCATTTCCTTGCTAATATTAAAACCAAAACCATTGTTAAGAAACAAGAATCCAAGATCATACTAGCTAGTTTGATATAAACCATTTCCTTCAATCTAATACAAAGAATCATTCACTTGGATGGCACCCACTATTAGGAAATAAAAAACAGATAAAGAAAAAGGGTATATATCCTTGTGGTACATAAGTTCCTTCCTTGAACAGAAAGTTGGTCAGCAAGGAAAGCAAAAGAACTAGTTTTTCTTTTCTTTTCTTTTTTGGTTGCTTTTTTTATTTTATATATATATATTTTTATCTTTAATGGTGGACATAATTCATCAAATAGAATGAAAATGAATGCTATATTCTATGAAAATCCCTTGTCAATATATATATATAAAATTAAAAATAAACGAGACAAATGACAAGATAAAGAAAGATATAAGATTTATGTAATTTAGTCATCAACCTATTTTTCAAAAGAAGATTTATTTCACACTCAACTCATTTACAATATTAGAGCCTTTAATTTGTAATCAAGGTTTTAGAATTAAGGCATAATTATAAATAAATGTTTCTATAATTATTATTATAATTATGCCTTAATTCAACTAATTACAATAATTATATAATTATTTTATTAATTAGAGGTGATTGATGATATGATTGAAATAGTCAACTAATTTTAATCAATCATAATAATTATCTTTAATATATTCAATAATATATACATGGGATGGCTGTCAAGAAGTTCGTACAATTTAGAAATTTTCATATGTATTTAAGGTTGTAAATATATATTGTCTTTTTAGAATGACGACTATTAAGGACGCGAATCGTGCCAACTAATACAACTTTATAATATAAATTATGTTAATAATATAATTGCCATTGCATATTTTGATGGTTTACACTATTATAAAAAGAAAATAATTAAAAAAAGTTCTTAATTTTCAAACTCCACATGAGAATGTTGAACAAGTTTTTTTTTTTCCCATAAATTCAAGTTCTTAACTTTGCGGTGTTCATTATTGCTTTTCCGAATTGAAAAAATTTGCATTTTTTTGGTTTGGAACTTTGGATGGCCAGATGTACTTCTTAATGCATGATGCCAAGTTCTCGCGTTGCATTTCACAATTTATTTCTGGGTGATATACGAAATAATTTAATTCTAAATATAAAAAGAAAGATAATAGACATCATATAAAGGTTCACTTATTTAAAATCTATTTGATATACGGATTGCAAAGTCGGATTGTCAATTGAGGAGTGAGTAAAATCTGTATAGTTTGGTTTCCAAAAATTTGCGATTGGCTCATCGTTTAATCACAATTGGTTCAACTCGGAGAAATTTTCTAATAGATAGTAGATGAGCTTTTAACTTTATAGATTATATATGACATTAGGACTGTCCAATTTACCCTTTATCTTTTTATATATTAATAATCCTCTCTAACCCAATTGTCTTTAAAAAAAAAATTACCAAAAATTTGAATTATTTTATTTTATTACTTGATTAAATTATGATATACTTTCATGTAATATTAGTTTTATATAGTTATTATTGCAAAGTTTTATTTAATACATAACAATATTTTATAAATAATTAAATAATATTAAAATATAAAAAAAATTGTGTAATATATAAATCAAATATCATTATTATGCATATCCTTGATAGTAATTAAATATCTAAATTGATTTTTGTAATCTGTATACCAAACACATATTTGACTTATTTGCAATATGCATATCAAATACTATTTGGCACCAATCTGACTTTTCATTTTGGCTTATCACCAATTTAATTTTTATAATTTGTATATCAAAAGGCCATAGTTACGAAAGTACGACCGAAAAATAGACCCAATTGAAACAAATTTCATTTCATATTTGTAAAATAAAATACTTTAAAATTAATACCCAAAACAATGCAAATTTAGAGTTTGGAACTCTAAGTTGACTGGACATGCGAACCTCTAAAGCACCGATACGTCAAAAGGAGAGGCGTACTAGTGTTAGATATGTATCAGAGACGTATCTGTGTCTCTGATACCCTCTAATAAATATCAGGTACATATCGAAATTCTTTTTTTCCAAATTTTTTTTGAAAGAAAAACTTATACAGATGGGATACGGCTTGACTCGGCTGTTATACGACTTCAAAGCATCTTGATACGGCACCATACGACTTCAAAGCATCCTGATACAGCTTCAACATGTCTCTGATACGTCTCCAACTATTCAACTCCAACCATTCGATTCGAACCAACTATAACTCTGACATCTAAGAGAAATAATAGACTATTGCAAGATCCTATATCTGATTACGTTGCTCAGTTGTTGTGTATTTTCTCTTAACGGCTTAACCTCCACCATCTGACTATTTAAACTAGTAGTGGATGATGGTGGAGCATGTCGCTGTAGCTATAGTTCTCTGAGTGTCGGCCAAAGATGAAGATGAAAACAAATACAGTAGCAGTTAAAGAGAGAGATTTTCAATCAAAGGCTAGATTAAGAATCATAAGAGATAAATAGATGGGTTTTGACAAATATACAATATTACTTTAAAAGGTTAATGGGATTGTGACATGCTTATTTTTTTCTTTTGTACCATCTAATGGGCTTGTTTTCTTCTTTTTATTGTAAGAAAAATATGAATAGTTGGATTTTAGGTGATATGTTCTTTTTCACATAAAATATGTCTATTACATTTTCTTTATTTAATTCATGAATATCTATATGCATTTTATTATTTTCTAAAGATATATTATATTTTATAATAATCTTTTATATTCTTATTATATTAAAATTAACTTATTTATATATAATAAATATTTAAAAAAATATTTAATAAAGCATATCCTATACATATCATATCTTAATTGTTTTAAAAATTATCAAATCACCGGATCGTATATGTATAGTGTTAGAGTGTAAATATAGGCAGCTTAATTAGTGAGTCAAATTTCTTTATTTATAGTTTCTTTCCTTATTTCTAGTTTCTTTATTTCTGTGTAATTTCTATTGCGTATTTGGTTGATATTTAGTCTAGGTTCACTATGTTAAGTTAAACACTTTAGCCTATAAATAGAGGCTCCCTCTTGTATATTGAAAATCATCTGCATATATATTCTTCTTATATTCAACATGGTATCAGAGTTTAGGGAGAAAAAATCCTAATTTTTATTTTCCGCTGTGTTTCTTTCTAGCGTGTCTCTCTATTGCAGCGTTTCATTCCAGCGTGTCTCTCTATTGCTGCGTTTCATTCTAGCAATACGATTATTGTTCATCGGGGTACTGTTCATCGGTATGTCTACCTCTGAAAAATCTAAAATCGGTATGTCAAAACCTAGTACTTTTACCTCTGTGTTTTATGGATCCCCTGTTATTACTACTGAGAAATTGAATGGATCTAATTATTTGTCTTGGGCTGCATCTGTTGAGTTATGGTTTCTGGGACAGGGATATGAAAATCATCTCACGAAATCATTAGCTGATATTCCAACCCCTGAACAACTCAATTGGAAAAAGATCGATGCTCAATTATGCAGTTTACTCTGGGCATCCCTTGAACCTTCTATATTGCAGATTTTCCGGGCATATAAGACATGTTTTGAATTATGAAAACGGGCCAGAAGTTTATACACTAATGATATCCAACATTTTTACACTGTGGTCTCTAATTTGTTGAATCTAAAGCAGGCTGATCAGGATATGCCCACCTATTTGGGCAAGATTCAGAATGTCAAAGCTGCACTTGCTGAAATATTACCTCTTACCACTGATCTGGCTGACCAAGAGGCACAAAGGGACAAGTTATTCATGATTCTCACTCTATATGGCCTTCGAGCTGATCTTAATCTAGTTCGCCATCAGATATTAGCTAGTCCTAGTATTCCTTCCATGGAAGAAGTGTTTGCTCGGTTGTTACGTATCTCATCTCCGGTAGTAACACATGTTGAGAATCTATCTCCTGATTCTTCAGTATTGATCTCTTACTCTAGTACTCGCGGAGGTCGTGGTCGAGGAGGTCGGGGTCGTGGACGTCTCCAGTGCACTCATTGTAACAAGATGGGTCATATCAGGGAAAAGTGTTACTAACTGATTGGTTATCCGGCTACTGAATATGATAAGTTTCTACAGTATCAAGCTACTCAGCAATATTCTCATGGTAATTCTGTCGCTTGCCTCTCTCAGACCTCTTCTGACACTTGGATTCTTGATTCTGGTGCATCTGATCACATATCTGGTAATCCCAAACTTTTTCTAGTATTAGTAATCCATCATTACTTTCCACTGTCACTATAGCTAATGGTTCCACAACCATTGCTAAAGGTATAGGTCAAGCTACACCATTATCTTTTTTGCCTTTAGAGATTGTACTTTATGTCCCTGAATGTTCATTTAGTCTGATTTCTATTAGTCAATTGACTCGTTCTCTCAATTGTTCTGCCACTTTCATTGATGATTCATTTACTATACAGGACCGACGTACGGGATGAACGATTGGCACATGACGTGAGTCACATGGCCTCTACCATCTTACCACACTACCTACATCTTCAGTGGCTTGCTCTACATATGTGTCACCTATTCTCATTCACAGTCGGTTGGGTCATCCTAGTCTATCCAAGCTTCAGAAGATGGTTTCTCGTTTGTCACATCTGTCATCTTTAAATTGTGAGTCGTGTCAGCTTGGCAAGCACACACGTGTTTCGTTTCCAAAGCATAGTCGTTTTAGAGCAGAGTCTCCCTTTCATCTTGTTCATACTGATGTTTGGGGTCCTAGTCGTGTTAGTTCATCTTTGGGATTTCAGTATTTTGTAACTTTTATTGATGACTATTCTCGTTGCACATGGTTATTTTTAATGAAAAATCGTTCTGAGTTATTTTCTATATTCCAACAGTTTTGTGCTGAAATTAAAACACAATTTGGTGTTTCTATTCGTATTTTGCGTAGTGACAATGCACGTGAATATTTTTCTACATCATTTCAGCACTTTATGACATCTCAAGGTATGCTGCATCAATTATCTTGTTCTCACACTCCTCAACAAAATGGAGTTGCTGAGCGCAAAAACAGACATTTAATTGAAACAGCTCACACTTTATTACTTCATGGTCATGTTCCACTTCGATTTTGGGGTGATGCTGTACTTACTGCATGCTACCTTATTAATCGCATGCCATCTTCTACATTGCATAACAAAATTCCATATTCTATCATCTTTCCTAATCATCCCTTAGATTCACTTCTGCTTCGTATCTTTGGTTGCATTTGTTTTGTTCATGATCTAACACCTGGACAGGATAAACTCTCTTCCAAATCATTTAAGTGCATCTTCTTGGGTTATTCTCGCCTTCAAAAAGGGTATAAATGTTACTGTCCAGATAAGAATCGTTACTTTATCTCTACTGATGTTACATTTTTTGAGGAATCTGCATTCTTTCCCTCGACTATTCCTGAGTCACCTTCTATCTCTGAAGCTCTTCCGGTTCTTTATCTTGGACCAAATGACTGTATATCCTCAGCACCACTACCTGATCTTCTAGTAGACACTGTTGATGTACCTGATGACTCACCTTCTGTCCCAACACCTTCCCGTGCCTCGGATCTTGCTTCACCACCTATTTTACGAAAAAGTACTCGTTCAACTCGTAATCCTTATCCTATTTATACTTTTTTGAGTTATCATCGTTTATCTTCACCCTATTATACATTTGTCTCCTCTTTGTCTTCTATTTCTGTTCCAAAGTCCACCAGTGATGCTCTTGCTCATCCCAGGTGGCGACAGGCCATGATTGATGAAATGAACTCCTTACATACTAATGGTACTTGGGAACTGGTCTCTTTACATTCTGGAAAATCGACTGTTGGCTGTAAATGGGTATACACCGTAAAAGTTCATCCTGATGGTTCTGTTGATCGCTTAAAGGCTAGATTGGTAGCAAAAGGCTACACTCAGGTCTATGGTGTGGATTATTCAGAAACTTTCTCTCCCGTAGCTAAAATTACATCTGTCAGGGTATTTATATCTCTAGCTGCTATTTTTGATTGGCCACTCTATCAATTGGACATAAAAAATGCTTTCTTACATGGTGACCTTGATGAAGAAGTCTTTATGGAGCAACCACCTGGTTTTGTTGCTCAGGGGGAGTCCGGTATGGTGTGTCGATTGAAAAAGTCTCTATATGGCTTAAAGCAATCTCCTAGAGCTTGGTTTGGTAGATTCAGTGAAGTTGTTCTTAGTTTTGGCCTTCGGAGGTGTACTGTTGATCACTCAGTTTTCTATAAACATACACCTAATGGTAGAATTCTTTTAATTGTATATGTGGATGATATTGTGATTACAGGTGATGATAATCATGGGATTCAACAATTGAAATCATTCCTACAGTCTAAGTTTTAAACTAAAGACTTAGGACAGCTAAAATACTTTTTGGGGATCGAGGTTGCAAGATCACAATTGGGTATTTGCCTTTCTCAAAGAAAGTATTGTCTGGATGTCTTGAGTGATATAGATATGTTGGATTCCAAACCTGTAGATACTCCTATGGATCCCAATACTAAACTTGTACCAGATGAGGGGGAGCTACTGACTAATCCTGAGCAATATAGACGTCTTGTTGGTAAGCTGAATTATCTCACAGTCACTAAACCAGATATTGCTTTTGCAACTAGTATGGTTAGCCAATTTCTTTCTCAGTCTCGAACATCTCATTGGAATGCTGTTATTCGTATCCTAAGATACCTTAAAACTGCACCCGGAAATGGATTATTATATAAGAATCATGGGCACACTCTAGTTCGAGGACATGGTCGTGGTCATATATTAGTCCATAAACATAATTCTACTCCAATTCAAGGTTATAGTGATGCTGATTGGGCAGGCTCTCAATTTGACATAAGATCTACTACAGGATACTGTATATTTCTGGGTGGAAATCTTGTTTCATGGAAAAGTAAAAAGCAGACTGTTGTTGCAAGATCCAGTGCTGAATCTGAATATAGGGTCATGACTCATACCACTGCTGAGTTAGTTTGGCTGAAAAATCTATTAGACGAACTTGGATTTCAGCACTCACATCCTATGGAGTTAGTATGTGATAATCAAGCTGCATTACATATTGCATCAAATCCAGTCTTTCATGAACGAACAAAACATATAGAAGTTGACTGTCATTTCGTTCGTGAGAAGCTTATGGATAATACAATCAAGACTACATATACAAAATCAGAAGATCAGTTAGCAGATTTATTCACAAAATCTTTGACAGGAAATCGATTACGATATCTATGCAACAAGCTTGGAACATATAATCTTTATGCTCCAGCTTGAGGGGGAGTGTTAGAGTGTAAATATAGGCAGCTTAATTAGTGAGTCAAATTTCCTTATTTATAGTTTCTTTCCTTATTTCTAGTTTCCTTATTTTTGTGTAATTTCTATTGCGTATTTGGTTGATATTTAGTCTAGGTTCACTATGTTAGGTTAAACACTTAGCCTATAAATAGAGGCTCCCTCTTGTATATTGAAAATTATTTGAATATATATTTTTCTTATATTCAACATATAGTATCTCCTAATGGTGCTTCCTTGATGCGGACTCATGCAAAACAATACAAAGCATGGCAGAACAGGCAGTAAATCAGCAGGCCATAAATCAACAAAAGCATGTAGGCAGGCCTTACGCATGCATATAGGCTTTGCTGCTCTGCAACCATGAATAGGGGCTC
Source organism: Quillaja saponaria (assembly GCA_029379385.1). Classification (NCBI taxonomy): domain Eukaryota; kingdom Viridiplantae; phylum Streptophyta; class Magnoliopsida; order Fabales; family Quillajaceae; genus Quillaja; species Quillaja saponaria. The sequence continues at coordinate 14,241,420 of CM055610.1, read as the reverse complement.
TCCTTTCATTTTCATTATCACCTTCAAACTTCTTCTTCCATGTAGTTTTTTAATTTCAAGTAAATTTTTTTTTTCTGTTCAAATTTGTTAATTTTTTTACTTAGTTGAAATTTAATGTTTTTTAAATTTATTAATTTTATATGCTAATTAGGGTTTGATTGAAGTAGATGGTTATATTGAAAATAAATTTTAGATGATAATAATATATATATATATATATATTTTGATAATTAGTAGCTTAATTATTGTTTTACGGAAAATAACTTTTGTTTAAGATAAATATGATTTTTCTTGATAATTAGCGGTTCCATTAAAATTAGAGAATTAATAATTACATTTTTGTGTGGTAGTTAGGAGCTTTTTATTAAACTTAGTTATTTTGTTATAATTATATTATATGATAATTATGATATTAATAATTTTTATGTTAATTATGATTTTAATAATAAATAACTTTTGTTGAAAAAAAAAAAATTTATTATAAGTGGTGGTTATATTGAAAATTAGGGTTATATGATAATTATGTTTTTTTGCAATAGTTAGGAGTTTTATTGTATTATTAAAATTATTAGTGTTTAAATTTATTGTTATTAACTTTAGATTATTGTTATTAATTCTCTGTTGCATGAATGATCAAATGCAAATGAGCATGAACGGGCTTGAATATAAGTTTCTTCTTGTTAAGACTCTATTTGTTAAAGAGCTTGAATATAATTCTCTTCTTGTTAAGACTCCATTTGTGAAAGAGGATATTAATTACGTATGGTTTCATTTGTTTGTGCTAAATAGTAAATGTTTATCACATAACCCAGTATCTAAATATTATTTTTGATATCCCGATATAGTGAAAAATATAATCCAGTACACTGCAATTAAAGTTGAGGATGACAATGATTTGGAGAATATTCTCCATCACGCTAAGATCCTTGAACTGAATACACTGTGGAGCTTTATTTGGAAAGAAATCCACTACAGGATGTGCCCTGACCTCCTATTCTCTGCCATGGTGGATCCTCATCCATTTCCAATGCCTATATGGTGGAAGCCTTGGCACAAAGTCTTGACGTTTGATCCAAATTCTATTCCATTTGTTCCTACAAGTTTTCCTTAAGGCCGGATGTGTATTTCATGGTTTTGCCCCTGAAATTCACTTTTGAAAGGTTTTGCTATTCTGCCCTAAGTACACAATATAGATAAGTGATTGATGGGTCTAAGTATGTGTAACATAATCTAAATTTCAAAAAAATGAACGATTAGTTAAGCATATACACGTAGTAAATGGTGTGTTTGTTTTTCTAAATTGTCTACTTTGGACAATTCAATAACTGTTTTAAAATAAAATTCATATATATTCTTCATGTTAGTCAAACATATATTAGTTCTCAAATGAATTTTTAAGGAAATATAATGTGCAATACAAAGTTACTTCTAACCAACTATCAATCAAACACGTAACAAAAACTAATAAGAAACCACATTTCAATTGAAAATAGAAACACCACTAACTTGTAGGTGAGAAAAAGTTGGTTAGTATCCATTTCAACTAGTAAATCATGTTCTAACTCTTACATGTTTAATTTGTGTATGATTGGAATCCAAGAAAATAACAAGGAGATTTAAATTGTTAAATTGTTATAAGGTTCATCTAAGTAGAAATTGTTTCCCCAGGTAAGAATTTTGTTATTTGACGTCTCTGCTAATTAAACCATCCTTTGGTAACTGGAAACTATAAAGAAAGTATTAATATTTGAATTTATGCTATTTTTATAATATTGTTTACAGATTTAACATGATTGCTCTCCAACCATTAAACCAGAGTTGGAGAGAAAGATAAAGTTATTGAAGGTGCTTCTGGCTCATTTTTCTTGTCAGTATTATGTTTTCTTGTTGCATTTACATATCTTCAACTTTTGCTTTAATATATATATATATATCCCACTTCATGATTGAAGTTCTGCCACTAATATACATTTGGGCTGTTGGTAGATGATCCGGCTATTAAATCAATTATTCTGGTAAGAGATAGGTTTTGGAATGCATTTGAAATCATCTTTTTCTCTATGTTCCTTCACTCCCCGAGGCCTCCACGCTAATCAAAATTCCAAGAGGGGATACAAATGGAGGAGAAAATGTATTTTTTCAAGGGGATAAACAAAATAAGTGGTCTTTGATTAGCCCCTGATCAATTTGAGGCACTGTATAATAAAAATATATAGAAAGAAATTGAATCATTTGTCATATATAGACACATAAACTCCCTATGTCTATAATGATTGTTGTTTGATCTTGAAGTTCAAGCTACTCTACTCAACTAACTTTAATAAGCCTTGTAAAATGTTCATAAACCTGAATAATTAGTTAGTGTTGTAGTTTTCGTGGAGTTTGAATGAGTGCAATAAATTCTGGAAGTCCAAGTTGAGATCTGCATATATAATACATATTGATTATTGCATTGAGCATGAGTTGAGTTTTCTTTGATTTGGAGGAAACAAAATGATTATTCAAATAGATTCTCGCTATTTGCTCAATAATATGTTGCATTTTCTTATATTGGCTTTAATGATTCATCCGTTGTATAGAAAATTCTGACTTCACAACTTGGGAAGGTTCTTATCTTTCATTTGGTTAAAGTGGAATAAAGTTTTTAACTAACTAGATTTGCATATATGTTGATAATTCCATCTAAGGGGTTCTATTGATCGCAAGAGGCATTACAAGAAGGGTGGTTCTAAGTCAAAAACATTACCCAAGTATCACTACATCCACAAATACGTATCACTACATTTAAAACAATCCAAAATCACAGATTCACCCATAGATACGTATCACTACATATCTACAGATACGGATCACTACAACCAAAAGCGGTTCACCTACATATACGTATTACTACATCCAAAACATTTCATAGAATTCAAAAATGCAAAATTTTAAAAATCCAAAGATCCTTTTCACAAGTCCAACTCAAGTTCATATCTTTCATCCAAAATTACATATAACATTCAAATTCATACAATATCTAAAACATTCCCTAGATTTCAAAAAATTTCCTAAATATCCAAATTTAATAATATTATCCAAGATCAATTATACAATTACACATAACAACAACAAAAATTACAAAATAGACATATCTAAACAGAAAAATTAAAGCAAGAATTGAAAAAAAAGAAAAAAAGAAGACATATCTGAACTTGGCTAGACCGGACTGAAAATAGAGACCACCAGAATCAAAGGCATGGTGCAGCACGGTGGACAACGGTGGAACTACTCAAATGCAGCAAATGGGTCAATCGGTGGCGGTGCTAGAGGTATGTGGTGGGTCTGGACGGTGAGGGAGGAGGGAGGAGGGAGGTCCAAGCAATTTCATAAATGGAGGAAGGGAAGGAAAGAAAATTTGTGGGTAAGGATTTAACTGGAGAAAGCATTTGTGTCTGTAGTGACAGACGTAAGTACATTAAATGGCAAACATAGATACTTAAATATTTTAAATATATATATATATATATAATGACACAAATAAACTCATAAAAAATTGCATCAAAATTAAACCAATATCTGTGTTTACAAAAAAAATATCAACATCTACTCGCAAATTTTTAAATGATTTGTCCACATCTGCAAAATTGCATAAGTAGATAGTGAGTATATGCTTCTGATTATAAGAGTTGTAGATTTGAAGATGTAGATATTATATTTTCTTGTAGTGTTATCATTTACAGTAGTGGTTAATAAAATTTTTAGTGTTATACAATGAATAATTATTTTAAAAATATTTAATTTTTTAAATAATTGCATTTATTACGCCCGGCAATAACAAAATCCTTTATAAAAATAGCTTTAGCTATATTTTCATAGTTGGTAAACAATAGTATCAAATGAAGTTCCAAAACGACATCTGCCTTTTATGTTCAGCAGAAACAAAAGTCAATATGGCTGCTTGCTTCTTTGGCTGCACTTTAGAAAGCAGGTTTCTTTGCTTGTCTTCCAATTAATCAGAGGCAGAGTAAGTGAAGTGAGAAAAATTTGCCCGTGCATGTGGTGGTAGGACTCACTTTGCCAAGGGGTGAACCTAACAAAACTAACAATACTGACTTACTGGCTTAATGAGCCGAGTTGGCCAACTCCTAGGGAGACGCTCAACCACAACTTCTGAATTGGCTTGCCAACATCAAAACTTATTTGGTTTTGAAAATAATCATCTAATATTTGTAAACTTAGAAGTCTAGACATGATTAAAACAGTAACGCCAGTACTTCAAATTTGTTTATACTATATATGAATCCATGTTACTGATGGCAACCACAAGTTAAGAGAATTTAAAAAATGGCAATGCCTGTGCTGGCTTTTGCTGCCTTGATGTTCACATTCACAGACATGATATCCACGGTTTCAGCTGCATTGCCTGTCACATATGTCTTTGGTGATTCATTGACAGAAGTTGGAAACAACAATTACCTGCAATATTCTCTAGCTAAGTCTAATTATCCGTGGTATGGGATTGATTATAGTGGTGGGAAGGCTACTGGAAGATTCACAAATGGAAGGACAATTGGTGATCTAATATGTATGCCATCCATCTTTAACCTTTTCTTTCTGAATGAGAATTTGTGTGTGGCAGTTTCTAATGATAGCTTTTTCTTTTGGGATTTTATAGCTGAAAAGCTTGGGATTGCATCACCACCAGCTTATCTTTCACTGTCTGGGAATGATGATGCTTTACTTAAAGGGGTTAATTTTGCATCTGGTGGAGCAGGAATTCTCAATGATACAGGGCTCTACTTTGTAATAAACACTTCTTTGAACCTATTTTTAGTGATGTTTGCTACTCATTGGCCAAAATTTAACTCTCTTTTCTGGTGAAATTTCAGATTCAAAGATTATCTTTTGATGATCAAATCAATAGTTTTAAGAAGATCAAGGAAACAATCAAGACAAAAATAGGAGAAGATGCAGCAAACAAGCTCTGTTACCAGGCCATGTATTTCATTGGGATTGGTAAACTTAGATACCATAAAAGATTAGTAGATGAAAAATTGATGATTCAGTGTAAAAAACAATTATCATCTTGTGTGTATTTGCAGGCAGCAATGACTATGTGAACAACTTCTTGCAGCCCTTCTTAGCTGATGGCCAGCAGTACACTCATGACGAATTCATTGAGCTCCTCATCTCCACCTTAGATCAACAACTTACGGTATGCCGATTTGCAGAAATACTTTGTAAATAAAACAAGATCAAAATAATAAACCATGATACCATCACTATCATTCTAAAAGCTTTACCGCTGATTTGGTACTTATAGCGACTTTACCAACTGGGAGCACGAAAAATGATCTTCCATGGACTTGGTCCATTAGGCTGCATTCCATCTCAGAGGGTGAAATCAAAGACAGGCCAATGCTTAAAGAGAGTCAATGAATGGATCTTGGAATTCAACTCCAAAGTACAGAAGCTAATAGTTTCATTAAATCATCGCCTTCCAAATGCAAAACTAATATTTGCAGACACATACCCTGCAGTCCTTGATCTGATCGAAAATCCTAATACATATGGTAATTCACCCCTCTATTCCTTTATTTTTTTTGTTTGCTAATTGTTGTTAAGGTGTTCACTTAGTAATTTTGTTTACATCTGTTCCAGGTTTGAAGGTTTCCAATAGATCCTGTTGCAATGTAGACACAAATATTGGAGGTTTATGTCTACCCAATTCAAAGTTATGCAGCAATCGCAGCGAGTATGTGTTTTGGGATGCATTTCATCCTACAGATGCAGCAAATGTTTTGCTTGCTGAAAAACTTTTCATCTAGTCTTTTTTCTTCTCCTCCCTCTCCTGCACCTGGGCCTTCCCACTGATTTTCCATTACAGTTTGCAATCTATAATATGGTTTAGACTCGGGTTCAAATACCAAACTCTAAATTAAATAACTAAAAATATATACATTCAAAGGTTTACTAATAAAATAAAATTTATTAAATATATTTTAATATATAGGCATTAGGTATTGAGGTGTACTAAAGGAGTACAAGTATTCGGTGTGTACCCGACTGAATACGACATATATTTTGAAATAAACATATTTCATAGACTCGCCTGCATTTCAAATACTATTGTTGATTCTGTAAATGTCGAAGTTAGATGTAGTATTCTCAAATCTCAAGTTTTGATCACTGCAATGCATCAAAGTGGAGCTATCAGCTCACCATCCCTTCATTTCCCAATTCCCATTAAGCATTACAATACTAAACTTTACTCAAAACTAACATCTAATTAAGTAGCAAATGCAAAAGGGAATTAAGCCAAAAAGGCTTAAATTTAGAGTTTAATTTCATCCTTACATATTCAATTGTTATTCCTACAACATTAAAATATACACAATTGGGTCCTTGCTATTACATTACATATTACATCTAAAATAACATAACGGAAATTGATGAGACTAATAAGAAATGAGATAAACATCTCACATGGCATACTTGTTGAATAGAAAATATTCTTGTACATAATTTATATCAAAACTGAATTTAAAAAGAAAAAAATAACAAAATTATTTTTCTGTCTCTCCTTCACCACCATCTCAATTCCTTCATAGCCACCATATCTCCCCAATTGTTTATGGATTTTTGGTTTAAGTTTAGACTTTTAGATCAGATTGTAATACTAAACCTCTCTGAGAAGATCGTTGCCTTGCATCTCATTTTCCTGAGCCTCACCAATAATTTTCTACATGAAGTGAAATCCCTACAATCTGATCTAAAAGTCTAAACTTAAACCAATTAAAACTTTTCAATAACTGTTTCACTTGCAAACTTGCTGAAAATCTAGGTTGGAATTCAGAATTGAAAGATTTTTTATGTCTCTAGAGATACAATGGACTATGAAGGAATTGGGGTGGACAGGTGATGGTGAGGGAGAGAGAATTGTTTTTATATATTTAACATTTTTGTAAAAACATAGTTTTTAATTTAATTTTTATATATGTGGTGGCTCTTTTTTATAGATCAACTATATTACATGGGAATCACCGTCACTATTATCAATGTTAATTGAACGATAGTTGATGATAGGGATCTAATTACATCAAATGAAATCATGAGGGGACTTAATTGCAGCAACTAAAACAAATGGAACTAAATTGAATTTAAATTTAAATTAATTATGTTTTTTTTTTTTTTTTTCCTTCTAGGGAGAAAAAATAGTTGTGAATTGCTCTTTGAAAGGCCAATTTTTTTCCAAATGAGAGAACATGAAATGGAAGCCTATCTAATTTAAGCTAAGAAAAGCCTTCAATTGCTTGACAAAGCCCTCTCTTTCCATCTCTAATGGAAGTGGTAAATTGAAAACCTCAACCATTATAAAATGAAGTCATTAGCCAAAGCCAAGCACAACAAATATATATTGAAATGAAGAGACTATTAAACCCAATTCAGTCTCTTTTCAGTTTGGTTAAAGCAAATCAATCATCATTGAGCAACCAAAAAACCCATAAAAGAAAATCAGATAAAAGAAAAAATTCGCTTTGAAAATTGGACTCAAACATTTAATCTTTTCATGTTGATTTTGTTTGAGAAATGAGAAATTGTGGAACCTAAGAGAAGTAGATAGAATCCATGAGAAATTGGAATCTGCCAGTCCGTGAAGTACTAGCTAGAATCATAGTGTATGCAATGAGGAAAAATAACATAAACAAAGAAAAATAAACACTGACATCTGCAATTTGGTAATTCAGAAATTTGGAAGTGTTAATTCAAATATTAACTCAAGCCCAGGCCTAACAAAAGCCCTATAAATACAAGCCTTCACACTTTAGTTCACTCTCTTTAGAAACTCATTCTCTCTATACTTATTTTTATAACTCTCCCTTTATCTCTCTATATACTGACTTGAGCTTCGGAGTGCTAATAGGTCTCCAAGACCATCTCTGCATGTCTACCGAAGAATGAGTGTAGGAGAAGGCATTGAGGAGACCACCTCGCCAGGTCTCCAACTTGGACAAAGTCGACATTAACATTGGCGCCGTCTGTGGGAAATCCATATAATTTGGGTTTTTCGACTTCACACAGCTCTCCAGCTTGAACACAGTATAGCACCTAAAGACCTCACGAGGAGACCTTTAAGAGCTCGGTCGAAAACCCATGACAACAAGTCTTGTAGGTCACCAGCTCATCCAGGACACCAGCTCGTCTAGGACAGTAGCTCGTCCAGGACAGCAGGTCGCCTTGTAGGTCACCAGCTCATCTAGTACACTAACTCGTCCAGGACAACAAGTAGTCTAGGTCACTAGCTCGTCCAAGACACTAACTCATCCAAGATAGCAGGTCTTCGGTCACCAGCTTGTCCAGATCAACAGCCAGTCTAAGACACATGCTCATCCAGGACACACCAGCTCTTCCAACAGCTCGTCCATGGCTCTACAACTTGTACAAAATGCAGCAGCTCGTCCAAGAGATAGCAGGTCGTCCAGACCAGCAGCTCGTTCTAAGGGTAGCAGCTCGTCCCAAGGGCAAGCAACTTGTCCTAAGGGCAGTAGCTCGTCCAAGATAGCAGCTCAACCAGGTCATCAGCTAGTCCAAGGGCAGCAGCTTGTCCAAGACAACAACTCAACCAGGTCATCAGCTCGTCCATGTAGCAAGTTGTCCAATCCAGCAGCCCGAGCTCAGGTTCACCTCTGCCCATAAGCCCAACTTGGGCCCAAGACCAGCTCAACCAGGTTTATCCTATTATTATTCTGCCCTGGAAGTTTCATATATTCTAAAGCATGCCCAAAATTTTAAGATGTTTACATTATCAACCCAAAACTTTTACAAATTCACATTTTGGGCCCAATATTTAACATATTTTCACAATGGCCTAAGTATTTTACTGATTACCATATTTGATCACATCTTTCTATATTTATGGAATCACCTTAAAAACCTTTACACTCTTACAAAAGAGCCACAATTTTTATGTGTTTGCAAAATGGCCATAATTGTTATTTCTTTTCACTATAGGTTCAGAACCTTGTGTATTTACAAGTTTAGGTCTAAATCTTAGGACAATATACAAATGAGGCCAATAAATCTATATAATTCACGTTTGGCCCGAATCTTTAGTATAATAATAATTGTGCCTCTGTAGTCTACACAGTTCCACTAATGGCTCAATATGTTAGAAATTTATAATTTTGGTCCTAATATTTAGTTATTTTCATAATCAGCCTATGTCTTTTGATTATTGCATAATGTCCTAATACTAATTTATAGAAATACAACAATAATTTCATATTTTCAAATATGCCCCCCAAAGGCTATATTCTTTGCCTAAATGCTTTAGAATAATTGCATAATAGACCTTAGGATCTTATACTATCATATAAAAGACCTAAATGGTTTTAGGAAATTGCGTATAGGCCTTCAATTCTTTAAATGGCCTAAAACTTTATAAATTTTACACAAATTGCCTGCGATCTTCCATGTTTTTATAGAATTTCTTGTCAAGTTTGTATCTACATACAAATCGCCTAGAATTGCATACTTAGCTCAATTTATATTCGCTTAATTGCTTGATTACATGTTAATCAACAACTAAAATATTTCAAGTTTTGAAGATATTAAATTATTCACTGAAGATTCATGAGCTCGCCTAAAACACCATAATTGTGGGGTCATCACAAAGGTGAGCCGATCACTCACTTAACAAAGTAATTGACATCTTAGGTATAGTGGACCAGTAATTCACGTCGCCTACATCCTACACTTTATAGTCAGATTAAAATGTTAATTGATTACCTAATGCAACATGGTCGGGTAACTGCACTATATTTTTGACATATTATTGCATATTTATTCAGAAAACATGTTATTACATGTTTCACCATGATATGTGGCTAACGAATTTTCTGTTGAGATCGGCTGTGCGACCATAGTTGCAGGAAATTCTTACAAGTAAAGCAGAAAGGGAAAGGTATAGACCCCCCTACAACCAATCAAAGAGATTGGAAAGAAACCTAGGGGGAAAAAATGGTTGAGGTTCACCTGGTCGATCAATAGTCTCGATAAGGAACCCGACCTCCCATGGTGCTCGCGGTGCTGGTAAGCGAGACTGCAAGGCTATAACCCTGCGGTCCGAGCCACCCCCGAATTTGTCCGTAGGAAGTGTAAGGTATAAGGAAGTACCCCCACCTACGAACGTTAAAGGCCGAACCCCATGTCGGCGGGGTGAAGCCCTGAGAAGTTGGCAGGATTGGCTAAGATGTCCAACTCTATAAGTCCACGCTTGGATATATGAATCTAAAAGTACTGACTCATAACGAGTTTGACTTAGTGGAACCCGTATGCCTTATGTGGGACGGGATGAAGAAAATCGGAACCTCACAATGAGCCCAACCTCATGGAACTTGGGTGACCTGACGAATAACTAATCAAGGTATATAAATTATGAATTAATTACTTATAAACTACATATATTTGCAAGTGCATGTCTTTTTATTGACACTGATAGCCAAAGAGCTCCACTTTGGGTAACATAACCTTAAGCCAGGTCTTCTATCTTCACACCAACTGAACATGGTAACTACAAAAGTTATAGACATTTATAAAACATGACAAAGAGTACTCCGAGCACATAGCTCGCCTCTACACTATTATCATCTATCATAGTCATACTATATGAGAAATCTAATGTTTCAATAAGATGAGACAGGTCACATGTACATAGTATGGGCTACCGACCCGAGCTACATGAACAAGCAATCTTTAAAGATAAAACTCAACTTATCATTTGGCGACTTCGACCTTATACTAGCCATTCTCATGGTACGAAAAGCTTTCAATTTGGCCCTCACCATTTTAACAGTTCGAGAACGTGGCAGACACACTACATAAATTTTAAACATATTCTTTAATACAGGTTTTCACCCTAGCCAATAGTAATGGGAACGCATTATGCACCCTGGTCTAGTAATTGCATCATATTCCCTATATTGTACTACATGATTTTTAATTGTAAAGCATATTATTGCATGTTTTACCCTCATATGTGCCTAACGAATTTTCTTTTGAGATCGACTGTTCAACTGTTGTTGCAAGAAAATTTTACAGCCCGAGACAAAGGAAATTAGAGCCACGAGCTCACCACAACGTTGCAAGGCTTAGAGCCAAAAACTGGTCCGCTAATAAAAAACTCAATTATCACTATATGATTTTGCCTTCAGTTGACTTCAAGTCCTGAATCACTTCATTCCCTGAACTTGTTTTTTGGGGCACTTATGTTAATACAAATATTAACTCAAGCCCAACAAGCCCAGGCCCAACAAATACAAGCCTTCACACTTTAGTTTCACTTTCTCTAGAAGCTCATTCTCTCTATACTTATTTTTATAGCTCTCCCCTTATCTCTCTATATACTGACTTAAACTTCAGAGTGCTGACAGGTCTCCAGGACCACCTCTGTAGGTCTACCGAATAATGAGTGTAAGAGAAAGCATTGAGAAGACCACCTTGTTAGGTCTCTAGTTCGGACAAATTCGACATCAACAAGAAGGAAAGAAGAGGTTTGTGCAGTGAGGAGAGGGATTGATTGACGAATTGTGTGGTTGTAAAGGGAAAACGACATATCAAGGGTAAAGGGTAAACGACAGGTTGACAAATGACGTTTTAGTGAGAGAGTCTATGTAAGCTTTTAATGTGTAATTGTTTTTGGTGGTGCAATGCAAGACTAGAGTGTAAAATTCTCTAGAATTATTTAATTTTGACATTATTAATTTTTACTTATTTATTTATAAACAAAATATAAAGGTATTTAGAGTATTTCATATATTATGATAAAGAATATTATTTTTACATCATTGTTACACCTTATGATTTTATTATTAAAGAATAAATATAATGTTATTGTTAGTTGAGTACATATATTTTTAGTATCATTAAATTATTTTAATAACATATAAAACTATTAAATTTATTATAAGATATAAATCAAATTTTAAATTAATTATCATTTATGATGAAAAATAAAAGTAAATAAAAAAATATGATTGCAAAATATGATACCATTTTTAAAGAATAGAATTATTGTTTTTTTAGTTATATTCTTATTTTGTTAAAATAATTATTAATTTAATTTTTTGTTCAAATTTTAAGTTGAATAATATTTTTTGTCATTAATTTAATTGAATAAGTCTAAAATTATATATTTTTTCTTAATAAGAATGCAATAAGGATATTAAGGTATTTTATAGTTAACTTAATCTTCAAGGAAGGTATGTATAAATTTTAAAAATAGATTAGAGGTTGGTGCAGTAATAATAGGATAATTAAAAAGCAAATAAAATAAATTACTCTAATTTTACATATATAATAGATCAAATAATAATTCATTAAAAATGTTTAGTTTATACAACTATTCATAAATAATACCCTTTTTTTTTTTTTTTTTTTTTGATCCACGAAATCCATATGATTCTAAAATGCGATCATATATTTACATGTCATAATATACAATGTTCAAAAGCTTATGTCACTAACTTATGGTATTAGAACATAAGATCCTGAAAAAAATCAGCAAATGCTGTCTCAGATGGGAAATTTTAGCGAAGACCATATATACAAGAATGATATAATTATAAAAATAGTAAATTAAGGAATTTGTATAATTAATGTCGTACTTGATTCTTGTCTTGCCTGGTACTTAATTCTTGCCTCATTGGTTATTGGTCAGTAATTGTACGTTGTAACTCATTTTCTATGCAAGAATTGTGACATTCTGCCAATACTTAACTGGCAACATTTCTGGAAGTCTCTTCCTTTATAAAGAATCAGTACAGACCACATATATTCTCAACCATTTTTGGAAGTCTCTTCCTTTACAAAGATTAAATACAGACCAATTATATTCTATCCAAACCGTTATCATGTGAAGAAGAACATTTTGTCTGACATTCTGCATATAAAATGTTGGCCACATTGTCGGTTCAAGATGTTGATGGTAAGAAAAACAGAAAATGATGTCTTTGACATGTAACATGTTAGCCAACGTGGATCTTAGTAAAGATGACAAAGATGGAGAACATCAGAAAACTATTCTAATCGGAAAGAATAAATAATTCAATGGAGCCTATTTTCAGTCCAAGCCCGTAGTGGGATTTGTACAAAAATGAATGGACCCATTACTCCTAGGCCAGAAACCAGATTCGGGCACCATCTCATCACAAAATTGAGTAGCAAGCATGTTTATTGCCATACTATAGTAAAACTGCACACCATAGTAGAAATCCTATTGCCATCACAATGCTTAAAGTACTGTCATGAAGACGAAGAGTGTAGGCAGAAGAATCTGAAAGTGTAGAATTCATTGATGGTGCCGTGATATTAGCGAAGGTGCCATTCTTGCCAAGACTGCATTCATAAATAAATCACATATAAACAACACTGATTGCACATCATCTTAGCTAATTCAGTGTAAATGAAAAAGTTGTATTGGTTAAAAAGGGAAAATCTTACCTTCCTGGAAATACACAAGAACCATGACCTGCAACCATTCAAAGTGACAAGGATTAGACATCAAAATGAAATGCAAGCCCTAGCCAAAAACTTCAAATCAATTAGTTGAGTAGTGCTATGATTTACTTGGATCAGTGGTTGTGATCGTAGCCACACCATTGAAGTTACACGAGTCAGACGACTTTCCCATCTGATGGTAGTAAGTATCAAAAGCATAAGTTGAATGTGCAATGATATTGTCTGGTTCATAGCATGGTTTTCCCTGTAACAGGGGTGAGCAATCCACCTTGCCAGGTCCACAAGCCCAATCTAAAGCAGCCTGCAGCATCTTAGGGTCAGCACCCTCCTTTGCAGTACAGTAAGTTTGATTTGTAGTATCATTTGCTAAGACTGCTCCTGATCCTGTCAAGTGCAAAATGTATATTGGAGCCCCGTCTGCATCAAACAGTCCCCAGTTCTTCTCTGAAACTGGTCCAGGTTTCATATCCTCGTTATAGAGCTCATAGATGTAAGTACTAACTGCAATTCCAGGATGTTTAGGAGTTCCAGTTTTGTTCAGCACATGTCTAATCAAATTGCTGTTGTAACTGTTGGCATTGTCTAATGTTGCATCAGGCTCACTAGGATCACCTTTTGAGGGCCAGCCTGACTCTGTCACTGTTATGGGAATGTTAGTGTAGTTTAGAAAAGCCATGGCGGAGTATGCTGCATCAACCATAGCGTCAAAGACATTGGAGTAATGAACAAGTGTATTAGAATCAACAGCTTCTTTGTTTGGAGGGAGGGGCTTGAAGAGTGCATAGTCTAGTGGAATTACACCATTTGATTGCATGTAGTCATAGTATGGGTATATGTTGAGCATGAGATAAGAGTCTGTTGACTGCAAAAAGCTGAGCAAAGGGACCAAAACTGGATTCCATGATCGGTTAAAGAATGCTTGGGAAGGTGGAAATGAGTCAAGGATAATAGAGGATGCAATGGGTGTTGAAACTTTAATTTCGCGGTCTAGATTGGACGCTACAAGGGCTGAATGAATGAATTTGAGGGCATTAACCAGGACTTTTGCTGCATTAGGGAGAGCAGTTAAAACCTCAGAGCCAACACAAATGGCTGTGATGTTGGTCGCTGGGTAATGCGCTACAACATTGTGATAAACCCAGTTAGCAGCCGTTGAATTTGATTGACCAATTGCAAGGAGCTCTTCATTAGGGACAGATACAATGACTTGAATGCCAGAATTTGCAAGTGCAACAAGCATTGCTTGGTCAGCATTATATAACCGGACATGTCTAATTTGCTGGGCCTTGAGAAGTGCTACTACTTGAGTTGGGTGTGGCATGTCTGAGAGATCTGTTCCGATATTAACACCTATAAACGCTGCAAGAATGAAATATAAACCATCAGGCATGCCTTGAATTGCATTAGTAGATTGTGGTGAACTGTTTGCTTCAAAAATCATTGATCCTATAAGATTCAAGCAAAATAGGGAATAGCGAGCTTTCTGAGAAAATTTACTGTAGCATCAAGTGAATGCTACAAAATTACTTCCACAGGATTAAGCTGCAATGGATTTGCAAAGATATGTATTCCAGAACAGAGCATAAAGCAGTTTTAAGCACATTCCCATGTGGCCAAAAAATATGAAAGGCACAGCATAATGACAAATACTAGAATCCGTCAAACCATATGCAATAGAACCCAACTACCCTTCTGTTCTTCATTGTTTCACAACTATAAGTCTACAACATACCAAAATCCTAGTATCTCTCTCCTTAGTGAAAATCAACATGCAAGAGAACTTCCCAGAAGAATCAGACCCACATCTAAACATCATTCAGTTACTTAGCAATCACATGCCCCATCAAAGATTGGACCTATGTTTACAAGATTTCACTAAATCTTACTTGCTGAACAATGGCAACCTAAAAGTCAAGTTTCAAAAGCAAATGTAAAGGGGAAACCATCAAAATGCATAACAGATTCAAAAGTTCCAAACTTGGAAGCCAAACTCCTTACAGAAAACTCAGACAAACAAAGAAAGTAAAATAAAAGGAGATCAGAAGGGAAAACACTCACCTTCATCAGCTGTAACTACAGAAACTGCTAAAAGAAGTAGAAGGATCATATGCCAAGCCATGGATTCAATCTTCCAATTACTCCTAATGGATTCTGAAGAAAACCCAGTAAATGTGAGGGAGAGTGTGAAAGTGGAAGAAACTAGAACAAAAGACTAAAGGAAAAAGGAAGAGGGATAAAGCTGTAGTAGAATATAAGAGAAAAAGAGAGAGGGAAACTGAGGAAGAGAGGCAAGATGGTACCCCACATATGGAAAGCTAGTCAGAAAATCGGAGGGCTAATAAATCATCATCTGTGGAGGTGAAATATGTTGTTTGTTCGTTGTAGATAATAGCCGTTGCAAGTTACAGCCTCAATTAGTAATTGTTTGGTAGCACTATAAATGAACTGTACAGTAATGAATTGTATTATTTTGTACAAACTACAAACAAACAAAAGACAGAACTGCTGGGACCCCGAAAAGGGTCTGCTGGCGTCAACGGTCATATGCTGTACCCGAGAAAATGCTGGGCAGCAAATTTTTGGTTTATAAACAGTACATGAACACTAAATTGGAGATTGAAATAAACAAGTTTGTTAATAGTCCCGTGGGGTATTTATTAATAGTTTAAATTATAATTTATTTTTTATTAATATTCTAAAACTATTTGGATATCAATTTAATTTAGTTTGAGATTTGTGACTCCCTTCCACAAGTGTTTGAGCCCATTTAATTAAGTGAGTCTAAATCAAATTTTTTGAAACTTACAAGCTCAATTTGTTTAAGAATTTTTTAACTAGTGCCTAAATTATAATTATTAAACTATAATAAATATAGTTCTTAAAAATTAAATTTTTTAAAAAGTAATAATTTATGTAATAAATAGTACTAAAATCATGAATTAATTATTGTAATAAATGTTATAAACTTTCTATTTATAAAAACTTAACAAGTTTATTTTGAGTACCCGTTAAATAAATCTTTGTTTAATAATATAGATTTTTTTAACAGGTATCTATAAGACACTTATTAAGATGATAAATATAAAAATTTTATATTATTAATTATAGTAGTTGATCATGATTTTAGTGTTGCGTAATAAATAATTTTTTATTTTTTCAATATTTTAAATTCTAATACTCACATTTATTGTACTTTATTCAAGTATCTTTTAGACACAAAAAATCATAATAATATTTATATAAAAATAATAATTATATTAATGAATAATAAATAAGATAAAAATAATTTGATTTGATAAACGCCCCAACTTGTTTATGAAATGACACTTGATGATAGTGCTCCACGAATTTTTAATAAACAATGGAGTAATCTTAAAACTCAATATATCATTTTTATACAAGATAAAACTATTAAAATAAAAATGAGAAGATCTATATATATGTTTTTTTCAATTCTCGTTCAGGTTTCTTGCTCAATCGTTTTTCAAAAAAATCTATTTATAAATTAATTTTTTTTTTAATTTAGATTTACATAGTCTCTCATTTAAATTCAATAAATCAATAACAATGGTACACTTTTTATCACTAATCTAATTCGGATATTTTTTTCTTTTAAGAATATTTTATTCAAACAGGCACTGGAGTTATATGATACTTAATTATCAATCAAACCTAATGTCACCATCCATGGTTATTGTGTCAAATGTGTCAAATTTTGTCATTATTTTCTTAACAGTGTCAAATGCGAAATTTTCTCCGTTTCGAAAGAAATTTGAAGTCTTGAAAGATAAGCTTTTTTTCTTGAGAGAAGAGAAAGGTTAAGAAATTTTAGTATTTGTATCATAACAGATTTGCTTAGTTCCTATACAAAGTGACAGAGACTTGACACTTTCCTAAGGAAAAGGCTCTTCTTTTAGAGCAGTTCACTCCTCCACGACCATTTTGGGGGAAGATTGAACAACTCCCTATGTAAATTAGGGTTGCTAATAAGCAACACAAACTACTATAGGCTCTGCTATTTGTACTGTTCCCTACATCTACAAAAACAAGTTATTGCTAGTAGGAAACACATTATTGTTAGTATGGGCGTAAAAAAAATTCACCAACCCCCAATCTAGACTCAATTTATGCTCAACAATTCTTCAAGAATTGATTTTATGATTAAATTGCTTTTTATTTTTTATTTTGATTAATTTTAATTTATAATATTAAACATCTTTAATTTATATTGATTTAGTTAAATTAAATTATAACTTCACATTTTTTTAATAATTTTGGACTATAATATTTAACATGACTCCACTCACTTTCGACTTTTTTATCCGTCGAAAGTTTTTATCACCCACCATCCGACTTTGAAAGTTTGGAAGGATTTTTAGTCACCTTACATGATCAGGTTGGGTGACATTTATCTCTACCCGGCTCGACCTATCCGGTTGCACACCCCTACCAATATGACAAATGAAATATGTTGTTTACTAAATGGGCAAGAGTATGACTTTCAAATCAAATAGTTTTGATTATCCTATTATTTTTGTTTGAATTTAAGTTGAACTATTTGAATTTGAATATAAGTTTAAAAGCATGAATATAATAAATCTAAGTAATTTAGAGCCATGACATGAATATTAAAATTATATAACCATAATTACATATTATAAATACCATCATACAACTGAAATATACAGAAATTTTTTACATACCGTCTTAAATACAGAACAACAACTTTTAAGACTAACCATTAATAAAGGTTAGGGATAGTGAACAGGTAAAGTAAAATTTTGCAATTTTAAATAAATACAAATAATCATATGTAATTAGTTTTTAATGAATATCATATAGTCAATCAAATAGTTTGTTTGAATACTCTAATATTTTTTTTGATTTGAATATGAATTAATTCGAATAATTAAATCAAATATAAATCCCACGTGACACTAAAAACGCCAAACTGATAGTTTGATACAAGAAAGCAAAGAAAGAATTCTGAAGTAGCAATGTTTGGTTGAAATGAATATTCCACAGAACTACATCAGTTTCTCAAGATAAGTCCTATGGGAACAAACTCCCCTTACATCAGAACTAAACAAACAACTGTAAATAAAGATAGGAAGAGCATCATAAACCAACTACCCAATGTAGTTGGAACTCGTTCATCAACTGTCTGCAATTGCACAATGTAAAGATATCACTCATTCATCGAGTCTCACTTAATAATTTAAGCAGTTTTTAGTAAAATAATTGTTTGACTAGGATCCGAGTCCCTTACGACCAAGTAGTCAGATGTTTGATCATTATCACTGCCATTCTCATAACTAAATTTGGGGGCTGATAAGTTCATCATTCACTTTAAATTTGAGCATATGGTAAGAAGAATACACTTTCGGGTGCAGGACTGTGTAAGTAAGATATTTTCAAAACTTAAGTTTTAGGTGAGCTTTATACACATCCAAATCCAACCAAATGAGCCTTGCTGAAGAAAGTTTATCTCCTCTTGCTAAATCATAGGCATCTTTAGTAGAGAAATTCACCATTAGTGGAGAAGCGCCAACAAAATTTATCCTAAATATCAGAATATGATTGAAGGGTTTGAATGGATTGACTGATTCTTGGGGGCAGGTTATGGATGGTGTAGGACATCACTAACAGTGAGGTTGTCTTCTAAAAGAGACAAGGGCCTTGGACAAGATTTCTAAGACACCCCTCTTGATTCCAACAATCAAACCAGAAGGATAATCCCTACTATTCCCTAAAATCCATCTGTTCCCTCCTTAAAAATGTTGTCCCTCACGTCTAAATAACAAAGAGCCAGAGCCTGAAACAGGAAGGCAGTCCCCATATTTTGCTTGCAGATAGTCAACTCCAAAACTTGTTCCTCTCTTTTAAGGCTCTCCACTTAAGCTTAGAAAGCAAGGCTTTGTTTCTATCTCTAGAATACTTTATACTAACCTAACTCTCCTTTGTTGATTTTCCTGGTCAATTTCTCCCACCCAACTAAATGCAATTCCTGCTAACTTTTATATATATTGTAAGAAGTAATGCCAGACATGACTGATGCCACCTGTCTTCCTACTGCTACAGAGTGATTTTCAGAATCTTGATGCATGGTTGGAAAAATAGAAGATGGTAAAACTAGATTTGAATTGGATAAGAAAAAATGAGTTTCTAATTGTTTGGTAAAATTAGACAAATGGCATACAACATAGTTATCAAAAAGTTACTAAATCCTAGCAATGATAAAAAATGGAACATTACAAAAATTACGTATTCCGATCTCCGAAGACCTTGAACTTCAGTTGCTTGTTTGTGATCAGAATCAGCTATCCCATAGTTCAAGAAAGCCCCAAGGGCGCCTAAAAACCCCTCATGGCGTAGGAAAATTGCTTGCATTTCCCCTCGTGACCTGAATCAGAAAAAACATGTTAAACTGAAAATGTGGAAGATAGAAAAGAAGTACATAACTTATGCCTGATCAAAGCATTTTCTACATTAATCACAAAAAGAGAGAAATAGGGGTATTTAATTAACAGGTGAGTTGGGTCATATCTTTGTATTCCTCTGTTGTCTGATAACTCTGAACCTAACAACAAAACTAACCTTTTGTAAAGTTCATTGGATATCTTTCCATAGTGCTAGAGTGACCAATAGTAAATGATCCACCAAAAACAATCCTTTTGATTCCCAAGTTCTTTGCTACGAGGTGAGAAGTCTGCCATACAAATAAGAACATTTACTTGGTCAAAAATTCAGCAGTAACAGATATTAATGGCATGACAAGCATAATAGTACATCGGTCACGGTAATCTGGAAAGGGTTTTGGGACTTTACATGTATAATGTGGTATATGAAACCACTCAATAGGCTTGCAGCAACATCCTCAACTTTGTGGAGTGAAATATCTCCATCTCGATTTAACTTGCCAAACCGGCAAGCAACACTTGAAGGAGGAATATTATACTGTTCCAACAATCCAGGAAAAGAATATTTGTAAACTAAGAAATTAAACATGCCTGAATCTGAAGTGCAATCCCAAAAGAGAAAGAATATGCAACTCTACTGAATTTTTCTCCAAAATATCCGAAGAGTTGAAACTCTACCAAAATTTGGATAGCAGACTTTTCAAGTTCATCCTCAAATGATAAGTTAAATCATAATCGACATAACGGATACTACTTCTCGTTTTCAAATGACCTTCTTAAATTTGATCACCTGAGATGTTGCTGGTTTTCCTGAATATGCTGACTAATTAAGGAAAATAATCTATGCAAACTAAAGCTAAATTCTTTCTTCTACGTTCTTTTCCGTCCCCCTCTTTATACACTTCATGGATATGGCATCTTTTGCGAAATGATAGAATGTTTATCAAAAGCTTTCCTTTAAGCTATCTGTATAATTTATGTTGTTCTTTAAGCAAACTACAACAAAAGAAGAAAAACAAAATGGCGTAACCATTATGCTTATAAGCGTAAGCATATGTCCTCAAATCTCAATCTAAGCAAACTACATGCTGATCTTATCCATGACAAGAACCCTAACAGAGACTATACCTTGATGTTACCCATTTCTCCGTAAATATCACCAACTGTCAAGTTAAGAGCACTGTCATCTCCTTGCTGGCTCAACTCCAGAAAATGATCATAACTAAAACACAAAAGACATTGGTTACTGTGAAAACAGTATTACTTCAAAAAAGAAGACCTTCTAAAATCATCAAACAACCTTTTACACTTAGTTAACACCCTTGCCATGCCCAGCATTGTACTACCGCCAATAGTTGATCCAGTATAAAATTCAGCTTTTCCTTCTCCAGTTACCTGCATACCTACAGTGTTATTATGTGCAATATGCAAGATAACCTCAATTCTTGGATGAAGTGGACAACACTGTAAGCGAAAAAATGTAAGAAGCGACCATGCCTTGATCCAAGTAACTCCAGAGCCAATGGTTACAAGAAGGTAAGGAAACAAGTCAACGGGATCCGCACGTATAAATTCTTTCCTCCCGTCCGTGTATGTAAAAGCCTCTTGATGAACATTCTGTTAAAGAAGTTTGAACTTTTCTTCAATCTATAAATAAAAATAATAAATAATAAAAAGGAAATATTGACCCATAACAAATTGCTGATGTAAAAAGGACATCCAATGGTGCCTCAAAATGAAAGAAGATCACTAATGAAAGCAGTGTGAAGAAAAGGAGAAAATTTCTGGTAAGGCATTTTTGACCAAGATATTGATGCAAAATCCTCATTACTCCATTAGCTTCTTGTCCCCAGTGATAAAATGAGTTTATGGATTCATCATTTATCTTTTACTCCCAAGTCAGTCATTAGTTGTTCCCATGCATTGGTGATTGGTACCAAAATAACAGAATTTCAGATACAATTAAATTCATTGAAAAAAATAAAAAAGTTCCTGGTTCTCTAAGAGGGCCTTAAAGAAGATAAAGAAGCAAAAAGGGAAAACAAAAAACTGAAAATATCATTTTGAATTGTAAGAAATGTATAACTAGTATATGAACATTGAGTGATATACTTAGACAAATAAGTGGCATCTGTAACTAAAGGAACTAGGATGCACATGAAGGTCCAGAAAATACTTTCAACAAAAAGTTTGCTCCCCCCACAAGACCTTCAAGTTCGTCAACCCTGTGGAATGTGAACCCAAGTCTATCCTTAAACAGATCTTCGTATTTGTGAGACCCCCCACCAGTGGCCTGCATAAGAAATGATAGTTACAATCAATTTCTTACAAATGTAGCATTATGTGCCATCAAATGCAAAAAGTTAATCAAACAGCAATTTCTTACATTTATGAAAAATTGACTTAAGACTAATAATTAAAGAGGCATGACTATATGCAACCTCAATTGTGTGGAATCAGATGTGTACAGTTGGGCCTTGACAAGGACGTCAAAGAATTGAGAGCGGGGGAGAGGAAGAGAATTGTGAAACCCCGATCCCACATTGGATTTGTAGAGTTAGTGTAGTCTACAAGCACTAAATGGCTAACTTTGTAGTAACTTGGGCTACCTATTTTGGCCCTTTAGGACCGGTGATCTGTTCCTCACGTTACTATAATTGGACTACATGTGGTGCAGACCATGCAGACCATTGCTGTAAGCCAGACATTTGAATCAATTTACAGAGAAATGAAAATAATCCCACTCCTTGAATCGATCAGGGCTATAAGACAGAACATTGCTCAATAAGAAGGTTCCACTACAGAATGCAGAAGCATATCTCACAAGATTTTAATGCCTTAACACTAGCTACTTTGCTGCCTATTGATAAAGGATTTACCGCTAATCATGAAAAAAATCCCATGGCAACCAGAGTTGATGTTCTTGGCTACTCAACTGTATATCAGTATCTTGATCATTCTTAAACTAATACCAATAACCTCCCCATTATGCAACTCTGAATTTACCAAGACTTTGTATGCAACTTCCAATTTAAAAATTATTAATTGACATTGGACAAGAAAGTTACCATTATTTTTGCATATTGATATGTTCCATCTGAGCAACAAGTACTGGAACCTGTCCATAAAGTGCAACTTTAAATATCAGAAAAGTACGTACTATATGTTATGCAAAAGAGTACAACTCAACTAGATAAAGTCTTACACTGACTAACAGATTTAGACGATAAAAGCATTGCTAGTATATTTATTTGCTGTTTGATATCCAAGTGCTGAAATAATTATCCAATAGTGTCAACTGTGAAGAAATTTTCAGCACTCAAGTTACTCGCTAGAAGCAACGATGTTTCCTAAGACTTCACTAGAGACCGCAAGCTGTTCTTGTAGCAAAAGAACTTAAAGGCATTCACGAAAATATTTCCAATAGTTGAAATTATAAAAATCAGTTCACTTTCAATGTTTCAAATCTTGAAATACCATTTACCAAGAAATTGATCCCTACATGTATAAGCCTTTGTGCATCTGATATCACCAACTCTTTACAGGGATACCATCTTCATAGTGAAAAACATTGTAATCAAAGTGTCTAACGACATATGTCAACATTGTATCTCATCGAATCAGATTAGGCTTCCAAAGGTTTATGTCAACCTAGCTATACCAACCATTATCACGTAATCACATAATTACAATCAAAATTACTGAAGGCTGTGCAGCAACAGATGTAGTATTGGTAAAATATGCTTTTACCGTTATGAAACTGTTTGTTGCGAATAAATTCTAAACAGTCACCAAGATCTTTAATTTCAAATTTCACAAATTTTAGTATTCCACCCTGAAAAGCCTGATTCCTCAAATTTCCCTCTTCAGAATCTTCACCGCTCACATTCATGTAACTCTTCCTAGTACTCAATAAATACACCAATTTAATGAGAGTTCCTGCAAGTATATATTCAACCAGAACTAGAGTTAACAAAATGCACAATAAAAGTTTAAGAAATGTAAAATAAATTGTCAGCCATAACAAATTGGTAATTCCTGGTTCTAACTCTGAAGAGCAAGAGAACCAGGAAACTCAGGCCCAAGAGAACCAGTGCATTCTTCTTGTCTATTCTACATTTTGAACATCTTTATGAAACTATCAGAACCAGTGAGAAGGAGCAGGAAAGCCTAACAGTGTCAGTTAACAACAGTCTCTCCTGAGTCATGACTATATTAAAAAGTCCTGATTTACTAATTTTCTGAGTTCTTATGTTATCGATATGATTTTTTTTAGAGTTGTTTACTTAATTAATATTTTAAGTTTATATAAATATATTATAATTATATCTATAACTATATCTATCTATCTATGCTATATGAATGCCTAAACACCCTTCACCACACATTTATCTACATGCTAGACTAATTGTATAATCCTAAGAATTTTTATAATTATTTATTTGGTTTAATTTTTAGGATTGTTTAAGTTTTTCTTTTAGGATAAAGAGTATTTTAAACATTTATCTTAAAATAGAAAATATTTATATTTGAGCACACTGTAGATCTTATTCGGGAAAAAAAAAAAAAAAAAAAAAGGAAAAAGAAAAAAAAGAAAGAGAGCTCTTAAGAGTATTCTTACTTTATCTTATAAAGCTATGAAATTATTTTAATGGTACTTATAAGTCATGTTATTTTTTCTCTGAAATATCATTAAGAAATTTAATTTTCTTATATGTTTGTAATTTTTATTTTATTTTATTGCAAATAATATATTATTTTTAAAAAAATGAGATAAACATAAGGTATTGCTTTCAAGAAAAGAAAAATTAAAAGATAGAGAGTAATATAGAGAAAGTACTTAAAATTCATTTGAAAACATAAAATTAAAAATTAGACACTTTGATAATTTGAAAATAAAATTACTAAATTACACCTTTCTAATACTTCTCACAAAATTATTTCCTAATACTTAAAAAACTTATTTCGATAAAGAGGCCAGCGTCCATTAATTTGAAGACATAAATCGACTTACGTTGAAGATTTAAATGTGAGTTAGATATGATGGTTATTTGTCAAACTTTTTGGTGATTTATGAGTTAAAAATTAATAAGAATAGCCAAAAAGTAAATCGTTAAGATTTTCCTATGATTTACAAAACAAGTTTTGTGAACAAATCATCTTACATATTGATAATTTATGGGTTAGGTTTTTATCCACCCAAAAGATGGAGCTTCAAATTTCAATCATGATAATTGTTTTAATAAATCTTAAAAAATAAAAATGTAATTTATTATATAAAAAATCACAATGCATTTTATTAAAGATGATAAAATAAAGCATAAAGATAAACACTGCCAAAGAGAAAGAATAAGCAAGAAAAAAATTTCTATATCTACAAAGTTTTTTTTACAAAAAAAAATTAACAGTCAGGTGTTCGAATCAATACAATGAGCAAGTCAATTACATTGTTAAAAACTCACAAATTCACACTTACACAAAAAAAAGTACCAAAAGTCCCAAATCAAATATCAAATTATGAGCTAAAACAATAAAATAGTTTCTTCTATATATTAAAAAAAAACATATGCATCAGATTTGTGTGGAATATTCATACCATTGGTACTGGTGGGTAGACACAAATAAGAAAAATGAAGTTGAAAACACAAAATGAAATCTGATACCTCCAATGTCAAGTGATACAAGTGAAAGATTTCTGTTCTCATTTGGAAGGCAGATTGGTGCATTAAAATCTTCAAGGTTTCCCTCAATCCTTGCCCCTTTCAAATCCATTCGACTACAAAGGACTGAATTCAACTCCGATGACATTTTCATAAAAGGAATTATTTAGTTATAAATATTTTTAAAAAATTTAACCGAGTGTTATTATATTTATTAAATTAATATATATATATATATATTTAGTATTTATTGCATTCAAATAATTTTAGTACTATACAAATAATGATTTATAATATTTGGAATATTTCAATTCTAAAGACTAAATTTTTTTAGCATTTATTGTTGGAAAGATAATTCATATTTCAATTAATTAGTTAATGAGGTGCATGTATGAGAATTAGATTAATTGTGAGTATATGTTGATGTAAGATTCAGTGAATGTAATTAATATTAAAAAAAATTTAGAATATATGGGCCACTACTATATAGAGGATCGGATCCAGATCCCCTCCCATCTCTTTATTCTTGAAGAACATGAAAATAATTTTGATTAAATTTAAGGGAAAATTATTTTGTAATAAGATACATTTTTAGGTGAGAAGAGTTGAAACCATGGATTTGGTACAAAATCCTCTCCTGTAGGATCCAAATCTATTGAGGAACTGAGTCCTCATAAATTCTATAATTTCAAGGTAGATGATGTACATCTAATCAGATCCGAAAAGATAATTACTGCAAAACAGAGTCCAGTCCATTACAAATGAACTGAATTTGTTTTTTGTTTGCGTACAATTCTATCTCTTCGGCCTAATACATGGGTTAGCTCGAACCCAATTCTAGTGGGCTACAAGTTTCACGATCTCTTTTTTTTTTTTTTTTTGGGTTTTTGCATGAGGAAGGCTTGGATCTCGATCAATTTAAATTAGTCCAGTGGACTTAGCAAAAGGATAGGCCTATATCAATCTCTTCTTTAACCAAAAAAAAAAAGAAAAAAAAAAAAGGGAAACTAATAAGAAGATATTTATAGAAAATTTTATGCTACCATGGTTTTTTTTTTTTTTTGCTAGCTATTCAGATTATTATTCTGCTTTTCACGCTTTTCTTAATGACTGTTTCCCTCATCATTTTCTTAAAAAAGGGAAAGAAGAAAAAAGAAAACTAAATTGGAGGAGGCATTTTAATTTTATGAAATCTCAAAACTATTCCTTTTTCTATTTATTAATTTTCATTTTTTTAGGAACCAAAAAAAGATAACTAAATTGGACGACACATTTTAATTTTATGAAACCCAAAAAATACTTTATCCTTCTTGACAAATTAATTTTCATTTTCGTTCTTTTTTTAATGTGTTTAGTGATTTTTGATTAAACTTGAGCAATATACATGAAGGGAAATTATTTGGTACCCAATTCGTTTTCTAATTGGGTACCGTATAGATCACTATATATGAATACTCTTTAATGATTTAAGGGTATAACTATTCATGAATAGATATTACTATAGATACCATGTTTTCACTATTAGATTTGTATTTAATGCTTAAAAACAATTACATGTAACCTACAATTCATTCAAAGTTATTATTTTAATTGATAGATCGAAAATAAATTTATAACGTCTATCCAAACCCCACTCGCCCTAATATATATATATATATTAAAATTGTATTATTTATTTAAAATTATTGGTTTTTGTAATATACACGTTGTGCATAAATTATGTCTATGATATATATAAATACATTCACCAATAATTGATGTATATATCAAGAAATTATAGTTAAAAAATAATAATACTCAATGTGAATGATATTTAACAAATAGATACATCTAATGAAAAACTTAAGTCATAAAATAGAAAATAAAAATTTCTTTCAATAAGTAACTTTTTTTATATTCTTAAACAAATATATAAATCTAACTAAAAAAATTAAATTCATAGTTTTTTTTTTTTAATTTTTTTCAAGATAGAAGAAAAATTAAAAGTTAAAACAACAATCTAATTTAATCATGGAAATTATACTCTTAATATTTTTTTTAATTTATAGTATTTAAAAAATAAAAAATTCATAAATTCGAGAAGAAATATAAAACATTATAACTATTAGGAAATTATTAAACAAAAAAAAATTGAAAAATTCAATCTTAATTACTATTGACATATAATTATTGAAAAATTATATATATTATGGATTAAAAGTTAAGACAATAATATTATAATCATGGAAACTATACTCTTAATATTTATTGGCTTTTTTCAAATGTGTGCCTAAGGAAACTTATTAAAAAATTTATAATAGAACGTTTGTAATGTTTATTATATAGTTAATCATGATTTCACTGCTATTTAATACATAAGTTGATACTTTTGAAAAGTTTCAACTTTCAAAAAAAGAGCATATTTATTGCAGTTTAACAAATACCCTTAGGACATCCATTAGAAAAAAAATCATATTTATTTTAATTCATAGAATTGAGAAAAATTTAAGAAAAAAAATAATATGATTATCTAGAACTTATTAAATAAAAATATTGAGAAATTTAATCTTAATTACTGTTAACATATAATTATTTAAAATTGATAAATTATCAATATTTGGAAGAAGAATTACAATTACAAGATGCTAATCTTATTTCTTACTATTGACATACAATGATACAATTATAATTTTATTAAAATAAAATAAAAAACTAAAAAAAATTTGTTTATTTGAAATCAAAATAACAATTAAAAATAACTATGTAATAAAGAATAATTCATAAGATATTTAAGAAAATAAAAAATAATTTTTCATTAAATAATATATATATAAATCGATCCTTTCAGTGAGGAAATTTCTTTATATTTTTAAAGCTATTATATTATTTCTTTAAAGTTCATAATTACATTACATGGAATAAGAATTTGAGAAAGAGTTGGAATGATGAGTGGTGACTATGTTAACATGCTGACTCATCCAAATTCCAAACCAAGTTTCTCGAATTTTACGTTTCATTCTGAACTCTGGTCCACTTTCTCAAAAAAACTGCATATTCCATAACATAACATAAGATGAACCCTAGAATTAGGAAAAGCAATGAAGTCAGATGATGTTATAGTGACATAAACCTTGAGCAAATTCACTTTCTTCTTTATACATTAATCTTTAGCTTCTTTGGTAATACAAGCGACATTTTAAGCCTTGGTAGAGACCCACTAAAAGCTTTTTGGTAACATACTCAAAGTGTTAATGTTGATGTGACAAATATTCATAATCTTAGTTGATTATTTTGTTGCAGGTTCAAGTTTAATGGTCTGGCTGTAATTAATTAAATTAAATTTATTTTAAATTATTGAGTAATATATTTGGTGGCAACATTAATTTCAAACCAACTATATAAAAATAGAAATTTTTTTTGACGTTGTCGGAGTGTGAATATACTAATAATTGTAATTCATATGAGGTCCTATGATGGGTCTAAAACTTGTACATATGTCACAGTTTAAATGGAAATTATGGAAAGCAAAAGTGTCTTGGCCTTTAGATTATGTGTCCAAATGCTACTCAACCCTGTTTTTGTTAATGGGAGCAATTGATCAAATGGGTACCCTCCAAAACATAATGTCTGCCTCTCATTGTATGCCCTCAAAATGACACAGCTTGCCACATTTTAAGAATAATGTAGAACCATAGTGTGGTTGCAGAAGAAGATAAGATTTGTATAGAAATTAATGGATGGGTGGCCATTACAATATATATATGAAGAGAATCAAATGTGCCACAAGGTTTTTGAATACCCATATATTAATAAAGGAAAGTGATGGAGATATAAAATTTAATTGGGAAAAGTTTCTATAAAATATATATAAATGGTCACTCTCTTCCCTTTATGGATTAATAATATATAGTCATGCTCACATAAAATACCTAAATATTTTAAAACCAATTATCATTACTACTTTTCTTTCTATTTAAATGGTTATGATTATTGTGCGATTATTTTCATTCGATGTACTTACATAAACAGTTATGTATACAAATCAAAATTACTTATTTGATTTTCACCAAACTAGTGTTATTACGTAAAGTTAGTTGGTTGCTTAAAGCATTTTAATTAGTAGAAAAATAGAATGGTTATACTAGAATTACAAAATATAACATCAAACAATTAGGAGAAGATTAAATCATTACGAATAAGTGTGGAATGACAATGTTGTGTCATCATACCATTGCTTAAATTTGAATGCAAATTAATAATTAAACATGTTAACATGTGTTGATGTGTAATCCATAACACTTAGGTTAATTGGTTTAACAATATATATAAATTGAATTTTTTAATTGGTGTCCTAAAGGTACTTATTAAGCTTCTATAAATAGAAAATTTGTAATAGTTACTATGATATTTGATCATAATTTCAATACTAAATAACACTAAAATCATTATTTTTAAAAAATTTAATTTTCAAAAATTATATTTATTACAACTTAATAAGTTCCTATAAGACAATCATTGAAAAAACTCATATAAGCTTATGAGTCTCTCATATTGATTTCAATTGAATGGTTTTAAAATTAGATTCTAACATGATATTAGAGCTGGACCACGATTGACTATCAGGCCTCTCATGATTTCACACCCAATCCCCCACGTCAATGCTCCAACGATTGATCACTCCAACTGCTGACCTCCACCTCACCACTTGGGAGTGTTGATGTAAGATTATATAATATTTTGAATCAATTTAAGCTTGCTTTTGGACCAGCTAGCACACTAAAGATTGCTACTAACTTAGTGAATATACACTTATTGGCCCATTGATTCATAGTGAAATGCCGCGTAGAGATAGAGAGCCCTCATTCCTCAAGTTCTTTCTTTATTATGTTTTTCAAAAACTAAGCAAACTTAGGTAGGGCCATGTGTGTGTGGGGCCCTAAAATCCACTAAAACAACCAATGGCATCCATTGGTTTACCACCACCCCAGCCAACCAAAGAAGCTAATTACAAGCCTTTTCTTAACCTATTATTACGTACTGATCATCATTCTGGTTTTGTGACCTTTTTGCCACATTGCCCATGGATAAAATTATGTAATACAATCTCATGGATAAAAAGTGACTGCCTCTACCAAATCATTCTCTTCTATAGTCTTCTATTCATTTCAGATTCTTTCATAAAAAAGCACATCTAATCTACCAACCTCTCTGCCTTTGTGTCTTTCCTATAATAAACAAAAAAATAGTACTAACACAAATGGCTTCATCATCTTCTTTCATTGTATATTTGCATGCTTTCGCCTTTTTGGTTTTTCAAAGTCACCCATTCACTCTTCCACTACCTCTCTTTATCTTATGATTTGTCAAAATCTGACTACCCTCATGTTGAAGCAATGATTATTAAGGAGGACATATATAAAGGCAATTAGGCTCACCTCCTTTTCACATGTGCATTATTTTATATATTAGGCACTTTATACTCATATATATATATATATATATATATATATATATAATTAAATTAATCTGCTGTTTTTAGTTGTTTAATATGAGCAACTCTAATTTTGTCCCATGTCCCACTTTTTGTGTAGCTAAGCTTCACTTTTCATCTTTGTTCATATAATTTTCTTTTTAATAATCCATTATTTTTTTCATTAATTTACATTTTTGCTTCCCTACATGGCAATATAATTCAAGGACAAAATAATTAGATTTTAGGCACCCATATAATTAATTGCTTGAGCGGCTCAGTTGTTCGTTTTCATACTAATTATAAATACTTGCTTGTTGAGAGCTTAGGTATTGCTGATATGATGGAGAGTGAGATTCTAACATTGAGTATTTGAGGTAAATTTCATCCTCAGCTTAGTTAGTCATTGATCTATTCAATCATATCGATTATTTTTTTTTATAGATTTAATTATTAATTTATTGAATTAAAATTGAAATAAATTTAACCATAATTGATTAGTTAACGAGATGCATTAATGGAAGGACATTTTGCAAGGTGGTGAATGTGACATCATCCCATGCATCACAATTGCGTTGACTCCAATTAGACTAGAAATAGATGCTAGTTAATCCTTTGTTCTCTGGTTATGCACTACTATGAGTTATCACCATATGTCTAATGGAGATGATATCAATCAATCGTATGTTACACATGAATATATCAAATCACGTCAATCGAATTGTCCACAATTTTTTTTTATCATTTTGAAAAAAATTTATGAGTTTTTAAAAATTGAGTTCAGATATGAGATTAAATTCGTAAGCTCTTAATTAACAAATACAAATTGAAGTTGAGTTTGCTGAAACTTTAACAAGTTGAGTTGAACTTGTTGCCACCTTGTGTCATCCTTATATTCAAAGTGGATATTGGCAAATACTGTTGAAACAATTAGCGTTAAATCCAAGTATAAACAATGGAGATTGTAACACACAATAATTTATGAAGATTAAATTACACTTTCTTCATTAAAATTATATAAATCGATGCTGACGTTTAAGATTTTAGAAAAGCTACACTTTCATATAATGAAAGGAAGTTTACTAGAGATTGTCATTTACACTTAATTTCTTTAATTATTACAAATCATTAAGTTATTGCTTAAATCCTTAAATTGAGTTAGATGAAAGGAATTGTTGGTAAAATTTAGGATAAAGACTTAAATCAATCCATTTATCATTAACCTAATTATGATATTATCCTAATAGCATGCATGTAAACAATTATTTTAACTTAAATTTGTAGTGAATGAAGATTATTTAGTGATTTTATCAACATATATCATGACAACTTCAATAAGGGAGTTGCTAGCTCAATAGTGACAATGAACTCTAGATTTCGTATATGTGATTGATATAAATATTATTTTTATAAAAAAAAAAGAAAATAAGAAAGTTGCTAGCTAAAATTTTGGAAGGAATATTATATGTGCGACTTTTTTGTGAAGGCAACACAAAGTACCAAAAAGAATGTGTGAAAGCAGCAACTTTTTGTTTGTACCTTGAAAGATTCACAATGAACTAGCGGTCCATGAAAGGTGATAAAGCATTATAATGAAAAGATTGTGAGAAGAGTGAGACTTTGAATTCAAACTATATATAAAAATTAGTTCCACTTCCACAATTCATTGTCTTTGAATAGATTTTTCTAGCCCTCCAAATTTGGGCCATGTATATTTAATATCTCTTACGCGTTTTTGAAGATCATTGAGAACATACAAGCTGTGAAGCATGATGATAGCTAAAGCTGAAAACTTAAAAAAGAAGTGATTACAAGCAATATCTCCAATATTTAGTTGATTAAATTATTTTAATCTTCAAAATCTGCTATGTTTGTTCAAAATGAATTACTTTAAATATCATAGTTTGAATAATTATTACTATTTATTTTATATTATTTGAAATTTTTTTAACAAAATTTGAATTTTTCATGGTCAACAATAATATGGAAGGTCAATTGCATATAGAAACCGAGTTTTGAGATAAACTGTTAAGCTAATTACAGCTATATTCTATATGTCCTGAAGTCAATGTGATCTGATCCATATATCAATTTTGTGGATTTATTCACATTAACCTCCAAAGGCTTGAGTGGTCAATTCACTCACATTTTATAGTGATAAATAAACGTGTATTTTTCTTTTAAGGTTTTTTTTTTTTCAGCAATCGGTTGTCTCTCGACTAACTTATGCATTTGGTTTAAAAAATTCATTTCTTCGATTAGATAAAAGAAACATATTGCCCAAATTACAAAATTTATGAAAAAAATTTTCCTTGATCCTAGGTCTCCCTATCAAGATTTCGAATCCATATATGAATATCCAAAAATTTTATGTTTGGTATGAAAATTATTAGGTTAATATATCTTAGATTCTCAACATTGTATATTTATATAATTTTTTTATCAAGAATTGCAATATATATAGTACTCAATCTGAGTAGTGTATTAATTTTCCAAACCCACAAGGATGACTTTCTTTTTCTTTTTCTTTGCCATCTTTAACACAACCATTTTAAGTTGGGCGATTTTTTTATTGTATCTCAGATCATTATTTGGGATCAATCAATCCACCGGATTTATTTACTATAATATTTTTAAATTATTTTTTATATATAAAAATGATAAAATTTAATTTGGAATTTTTTAATACATAAAAAAAAAAAAAAAAGTGTATGACTCAACCTAATCTTTAATCATGTTTATTTTTAACCTTATTATATTCGGATTGAATTTATTTTCATGTTAAATATATATTATTTTAATCTTTCATTAAATTTATAATGTTAAAAGACTTGCAAATTAAATTTATTTATAGTTCAAATTTATATAACTTAATTTATTTCTTTAAATTTGGATTTAAAATATGTATATATTAGATCATTTTACAAATGCTAGTTTGGCGCATCGTATAGGATTATATAGTATAAGATTATACAATGTATTAAGTTGTATACTTATTTTGTTTTTATACTATTGTCTTATCCTTCCTCTCACACTGTATAGGTTTATACTATCAGGTATAGTATAAGGGAAGGTTAACAGTATAAGTCTATACTATATTGTTGCTGTCAAATGTTGTATAAGAGCTAATTGGATAATCTTATACTATCATGTTATCCTTATACGATGCACCAAATGAGCCTAAGATTTAACAAATAAAAAGTTCAACCCAACTAGACCACCCAAATTTTTAACTGAACATAATTTTCCATCACCCAACCACCACCCACTTTAAAATGGAATCTCAAACGCTCTACATTTGCCAATCTTCAACGCCGAGATTTACAAGGTTTAAATATAATTAGTGAATGATTCACATGACAATTTATTTCTTTTAAATTTTAATCTCTTTCCTCTCAAGTACTCTTTGTAAACATGCATCTTAATTAAGCTAGTATTGAATTCTTTATTGAATTCTTTCTGCTGTAACGAATATCTTATTTTCAAATAATGGAATTGAAAGCTTGAAAACAATGGATCTGTTTACTATTTTTTTTTTTTTTTTTTTTTTGAATTTTTTGAATTAGTCAACCCGTAGACATAACAAGTGTGTATATATAGTTGTTTAATTCTTGTGTTTAGGGTTTTAAGTAAACATGATTACTTGTTACAATCAATCTTCAGGAAATTTTATATATATATTAATTTCTTATGTTTTATTAATTAGAAGCTACCTAGCTAGTTATTAAAAGTTTCATTAATCGATCGCATACTATTGCCAATGATTTGACCAACTTAATAAATGATAATTGAGAAATTTCTCAAGAGAATTTTACTCCCATAGGATCGAACGTTTTTTTTGAAATATTTCTAATCATCTAGAAGAAATTAATTAATGGGTCATTTTGTTCTTTGTTATGAACATATTATTCAACAAAAGAAAAAATAAATTAATTGTCGTTTGATAACCTCAAGTAAAATGTTATTCTCAAAATAGATACTTATCATTTTTTTTATCGTTTGAGTTACTCACATTTCTTTTTAATATCGCTTGAGAGACTCCACCAAAAACCTAGGGAGTATAGTCATCAAAAATTGGTGCCATGTCAATATTTTTTACATATCAATATTGGTTTTTTTTCTTAATCTAGTTATTTATTTTATTTTTCAGCATTTATCTAGTTATTCTATTAATTAAATATCTAAGACAAATATTAAAGAGTATACACTAAAATGAGAAAAAAGCTTACTTTACCAAACGATATTAAAAAAAAAAAAGTGCTTCAAACAATATAAAAAAAATAAAATTGTCTCATTTGAAAATGATCTCTAAGTTTAGATTTTTAAATGATAATTAAATCAAGAAAAAAAAATTATAACAAAAATTGAAATAGAAGTCAACTAGTAGAGGAAAGAAGAATTATTCTTGAGTTTTCCAAGACTTTCAGGGAAAAAAAGAAAAAGGAAAAAGGAAAAAAAGAGCTCATCAAATATGAATTACTATTTTCTTTTAGTGAAGATCATACACGACAAGTATTTACTATGATTCAATTCTTATGATGAATAATAATTGTGCTATGTATTTATATATGTAAATTGAATTACCCACTAGGATTAGGATTCGAATTCTGATAAATAATATATGTGATAATTGAATTACATCAGTTTACAACTAGTTGACATATATAAACTAGTAATATGCATGTTGATTGTTGATTGTTGATTGCATCACTTGTACCCATACTAAACTTTTGGGGATTCAAAAAAATTAGACATAAAATAATATGAACTTTTACAAAGTTTACATTACTAAAAACTATACTAAATCTAGCTAAGGAAAATGAAAGAGCCACAAATACACTTAAATTACAAAGCAACTTGTTTTCATGATGTACATAAATTTTATTTCATTTTCTTTTCCAAAACGGTAAAGATGTTGCTAGACCAGAGAATGGGGTTTTCCCGGATTCCTGATTCACTTTTTTTTATTCTCTGTAAAACCTAACAACCTGCAAATTACAAGTAATTCAGATCATATTTGAAAGAAAAAGATCTCCAAATCAAAACAACCCATATGCCCAAGATTCTTGATCCATAACCATTCTTGGGTATTGATTAATTAGAGGAGTATCAAATATTTGTTTTTTGTCAAAATCTTCCTCATTAATCAGCAAATCCCAGTTGCAAAAGTCAGTACCATCCCATCCCATGTTTCTGCTGCAGCTATTGTTGTTACTGCTATCATTGCAGTCAAAAGTACAAGACCACTCAAAATCTGGTAGCTTCAGGTCTTCAAGGAAGTTAGATGAATTTGAAGAAGAAGAAGAACTTGAACACGTTGATGAAGAGGGAGCACATGGAATTAAAATTTCAAGAGGTTCAATCATTGGAACTTCATCTGTGCAAAACCCATTAATTAGCTCCATTGGGTCAAGTGGGTTTGTTATGATTTTGTCTTCAATAATAGTGGTGGATGTATCGGACTCCTCTTTTTGGTCAATTTCAGATTTGGGATTGGTTTGAAAAGACTGATGCTGCTCCTGCTCCTGCTGCTCTTGTTGGTCTTGTGCTAGTTGATGTTGCTTTTGTTGTTGGGGTTGGGCTTCATCATTTGTGGTGGAGATTGGCTTGTGGGTAAGAGGATCAATGCCCATTTTTTTAAGTTTCTTCTTGATGTGAGTATTCCAATGGTTTTTTATTTCATTATCAGTTCTTCCAGGGAGATGAGAAGCAATCTTGGACCATCTGCAAAACAGCAAGGAAAAAAAATAAAAAATTATAAGGTCTTCAGGCACTACTTGGATTACTTGAAAGAAAGAAGGACTTTTAAGGCATTAGAAAGGTCCTTGTTACACTGCCATACAAGTTAAAAAAAAACTAAGACTAAATGCCTACAAGACAAAATTGACTTCTTTTTATTTATTAGTAAAAGATTAAAAATTCCCATTAAAAAAAAGAAAGAATAAAATACATGGGACTTGGTCCAAATCCCTGTAGCTCTTCCTTCCCAGGAAGTGTGCTATGGGACCTAGTCCTCCATTACTGATGAATAGAGAAGTTCAACTTGAAGAGGTTACATCATAGGCATTATAATTTATAACGAACTAGGGAAATTATGCTTTAATGCATTTTGAGTGATGAAGTAATACTAATAATGTTGCTGATCAGTACTGTACCTAAACTTTTGTTTAGAAGCAGAACAAGTTCATTACAGAGGAAAAAGGGGAGAAGACTTCAAAGAAAAGTATAGAAAATAAGAATCAACCTGTTTCCAAGTTGTGCATGGAGATCAATAACCAGTTGCTCCTCTTGTTCTGATAAAAGCCCTCTCTTCAAGTCTGGCCTCAAATAGTTTGTCCATCTAAGCCTGCAACTCTTCCCACACCTCAATAATCCTGCATGCAATGATACCCACATGAATATTCATACATCTAATCTCTCAAAGCCAACCCATATTTTGAATCCATTAAAAGGAAACAGAAATTAAGAAGCTCATTTAATAATTGCAAAAGAAGCTGACAACTATAAAAGCTTTGTTTTTGTAAGAACCAAAAGCTCATTTAAGAAGAAAGAAACAAAAGCCAATCAATCAAAAGGATTCAGAATTATCCAAAAACAAAAAAGAAAGAAAGAAAGAAAAAAAATCAAATTGCATTTGAAGAAATCAGACCTGCAAGTTTAGGAACAGCTCTCCAGCAGCATTGGCCATTAGTGAGGATGAAGTTGATTAGCTTTCTGTCTTCCTCTGCTGTCCATGGCCCTTTCTTCAACCCAACTTTGTCACAGCATGGTTGCCTTCCCATTTGTGTGCAACAAACCCAATTGAAAGAACACAAAAAAAATCCCACAAATACAAAAGCTCAATTGAGTAAAAAATCCCCCCAACAAAGAAGGCAGTGAAGTTTGAGAGATTAGAGAAACAGAGGAAAGCAGAGAAAAACAGTCTTAGGAATATGCATATAACAGGGTAGAGTGGTAGACATATAATATAACACCACCACCTACTTATATAAATTATGAGATGATGAAAATGAAGCATTCTAAGCTCTGAAGTCTTTAAAAGTATACGAGCTTAATTTTATTTTTATTTTTTATTTGCCAGGTTTGCTTATTGTGTACATGTGTCTAGTGCAAATGAGTCACGGGCCAAACACGTGCCAAGTCCTCTTCAGAAAGCGCCACCTCATCAACCAATTTTGCTTAAGTTTGAAGCGTGACATACTTCCAAAATTTTCAGAAGTATGTAAAAAGTAAAAGCAAACAAACCCTTCAAATGGAAAAAAGGATTTTAAGAAGAAAAAAAAAAAATTTAGCTTTGATAATTATATTTACACAAAAAATATCAATTATTAAAAAGAGTATAATGGCCTTGTTGTTAATGTGCTAACTAACTTGGTTCAAGTTGTAATTTTTCTACTAAAACAAAATGGTCCTTTTATATATATATATATGGTCGCTCATTTTTTAATTCCAAATAAATAAAAAAGAATTGGCCAACAACATAAATATTTAAATTTTACTATTATAATTAGTTACATCCACATAAAGAGTGCATGAGGCTCAATTATTTTAATTTTGGGGAATGGATTCACTAATTTAAATAAACACAATTTATAATCCTATGTGTTAATACTCATTTTTTTAAAATTATTATTATATTTGCTAATAAGAGTAATATTAAATTTATGAATGAAAACTCGGTTAAAAATATATATATATAAATAGAAAGTCGTTATGAACACCAGGGACCTTCGCGTAGAATTAAGTAGGCACATGTCGGTCTTTTAGTAGTCCCCACGTATTGTTTTACCTTGGAAGCAAAAAATTGGTCCAATTTTAACTTAAATCAAACATTAAAAATTATTAATCACAAAGAACAATACAAGTCCATGTACTTGGCCTATTGGCCTCTGCTCAATAATTTGTTTGCAAGAAGTTATAACTTTTTTTTATTATTATTATTAATTTTATGAGTCCAAATATTTTTGACTAATCAGAATACTGCATCATTACTTAATTGTTACCAATTTTGATATAATTTATTATTATTATTATTATTATTATTTGTTTTTGCTTCCAGAAGGAAGAAAAGAGTATATATATAGTTTGGATTTCCCTCCTAATTAAATTCAGTATTATATTAACTACTCAAATACCATTATCGATTAAGTTTGAAGGTGTGATTCCAAGAAACAAATAGAGAAATTAAGTTGTACGTTTTAATTTTTTTTAATTTTCATCCGGCTAAAGGCATAAAATTCATAACCCTCTTATTTTTTAATCCTAAAGTAATTCAAGTCTTAAACCTTAATTAAAAGTCTCAAGCTCAACCGCTGTCACATATGTGCCCAATAACATGTTAATATATTAATTATGTCATCAGCAATATGTACTGGAAATCTGAAATATTCACGTACATGAGCTGTATTTTCAGCCGAAATCCGAAAAGATTATGCGTATAATATATAAAAGTTCAAAGTAAACTGTGTTTTAGTTTCAAATTAATAGAACAATTAACAATTCAAAGTCTAGCAGAGTAGCAGGAAGCTTCTTGGTCAAATCTTTAAGACTTTGGTCTTACTGCCAAATTTCTCCAGTTTTCAGTGTTCACGGCAAGATTGTGTTTCCTTCTCAGTGATGTAAGTTGTTATATAACTAGCACACAATCTTTGAGTTTCTTTTGTTTTTGTTTTTCTTGTTTTTTAAGTTTTAGATTTTACTTTCTTTATGGATTAAATTTTGGCCCTTTTTGTTTTATCACAAGAGACCAGACTAGGTCAAATTAAAGCCAAGTCTTTGATCAGATAAAACATTAGCTTTGTACTACTTCCAAACAAGTACCATATTGTATGCTAACTAAATTAGTCACACTAAAAAGATATTGAGGTCATTCTAACATAAGCATGTAGTGTAAATTATTTTTGTTTTCATTTTTCTTTGGGAGGGTTTATCACTTTCTTTGGCACCAAACTCCGCAATCTTTACACAGACAAACTCGTACACAAGTACTTATCTAGTCTAGTTTTAAGAAAAGTTCAAAGGTTCTTTTGTTTCTTTTTCCAATTTAAATAATATCTATTTTTAATAAAATGTTTTAAGGGAGTGGCTACTTTGAGGCAAT
Source organism: Quillaja saponaria (assembly GCA_029379385.1). NCBI lineage: Eukaryota > Viridiplantae > Streptophyta > Magnoliopsida > Fabales > Quillajaceae > Quillaja > Quillaja saponaria. Next base: position 14,201,292 of record CM055610.1, on the reverse strand, counting down.
TTTAAATAATGTACCTTATCCAATAATAGAGTTATAGGCCTATTTTTGTAGTGCATCCATATAAAATGATTCATCCATGATGTTTCTTGTCGGTTTTCAAACTATTACTTAATTAATTCTGTTTGTTGTAATGGATAATACTTTCTATTTGTCTTTCGATTCTCATTTACGACGGTTCCAAAGCAGTCACGCAGTCATTTTTTTAGTGAGAATAACTCTATTATTTAATTTCTGATCAAACTCTTTAACCACGATGACTAGTGAAGGTAAAATTCGATCCCAAACTGAAGTTGATAATTTGAAACTTAATTACATGAATACAATCATTTTTCATATGGAGAGCTTCTCTATTGAAGCACGCAACTAAAACCTTAAAAGCATTGAAAAGTTTCACTAACACTAAAAATTACCTTATTTATGCTAAGTAAACAGATTTAATAAGCTCAAATTCTCACCTGGAATTCAAGCACACAGGACTGCATCTTTTAAATCCTTTTTCTTTTCCCTTCTTATTGTAGGATCTCTCTCTGGCATATTCATTTGCTTCCTATGAAACTACTATGGGGAAAATGGAAACCTGCAATCTTAGGATTAAATAAAGGCCAATACTATCCATGATGCCCTTTCTTTACATATATTGGGCTTCCACAAACAACCCATCAAGTACCCAAGAGGAGGAAGAGGAGAACATACGACAGCATATTTCACTAGTTAGCTACTGTTCTCAAAACAAAATGAATCATTCTTGTTTGCTCTATAATAAAATAGAGTACAAAGTTTGAGATCAGGAAATGTTGTTGCAAAACATATTAGCATTCTATAGCTTTGTATTCCATAACAAATCACATGTATAATGGAATTGTTGGAAACTGATACAAGTTCCACATTAGAAGCTCCTATATGAGTCATCTTCAGAGTTGCAGCTTTTGGTTTAAGGGTGAGGCTGATGATTACTACTTCTGCGCTTTATTGGCTTGCTCATATCCAGAGATATGAAGTATGAACTAAAGAAAGAAAAAAAAAATGGGAATCTGCTTCAATCTAGACAGCTACAACCTGAAGACGAAACTGGAAGCCAAAATGGAAAGGTTTGAAACAGGTTTGTGTGTGGTCAAGTATTAAGAATGCCATCACAGTCACAGGACACATATTTGCCCCTTTCCTGACCTAGTAGTTTTTTTTTCCCCATATTTGAACCCCGGGCCAAAAAGAAAGAAAATTGCTTTGATCTTCCAGTTCCAAGAAAAAAAGTCTAGAGGAAATGTTGAGATAAATATTGACTACTTGAATGACTGCCTGAAATTGTTTTGGTAATCCAGAGCAATAAAAAAAGATACCTATAATGGAGCATTATGAAGATATCTCCTCTCATAGAAACCAGTCACTTGGTCAGCCACAGCCCACATAATGGCCTGTCCAGGTGGGATCCTCATCAGCCGAGGCAAGAGTCCTTTCCACAAGGCAAGTAGTCCTTCCTCTGCATATATTGTCCTAATAGCATGAAACATGCCTTTGTACTTCAATTCACCGCCATCTCGGCTCTGAGCCATCAGCCTTGTTTTCACGACATCAAAGGGACCAGTACAGACAGGACCTGCAGTACCTGCAAGAAACCCTGAAATCATAGACTGCCAAGGTAGGAGGGCTTTCCCATCTCCTTCATGTTTCTTCCACAAAAGCACATCAAAAGCATTTTTGGCTGTAAACATGGCAGCTTGATTTGTCCCATTACGCATTACAGTTGGAGCAGCTCCTGCCCAAAGACCAAGAAGGCCTTCTTGCTGGATAATCAGGCGAGCACAATGCACAGGACCCTTGTACTTCAAAAGCTCAGGACTCAACCCTCTCTGTTGCTGCAATCTAATCTTCACCACCTGCAACAATAAAAAGCATCATACCAACTTAACAATCCATCATTTTCAAAAGATAATGATACTCAATCTGGGTAGTCTCCTGTTTAAGTGCCTAAAACAATGCAACCTACTAAATGCAATAAGAGACAACATTCATGTCAGGGTGAGATCTTAATCTGACGTCAAATTCCCACACATCAATCACCAGTAATTTCAATTTTCAATTGAAGTTGAGGCTTGATATAAAAATATCTGACATATTTACATTGAACCGCATTTACTGTTTAATTTACTAAGGTTTTTATCCATCATACTCATCCAACACAAACAATCAGCTAAAGCTTGTATGAAGAAAATTAATTGCAGCCATGCACGGATGGACCATAAACAAATCACCAGCAAGGAGCCCAATAAGGTATTTCTTTTAAAATGAAATTCTAGTTTGAGAAAATCACCAACCAGTACTGAGATTTTTGTGCATACAAGGAAGGTGAGTGGAGACAACTAGGGATTTGAGACACATGGCATATATTATCCAAACTAAGTACCTAATGTCAACTGATCAAAACTCAAAAGCAAAAGAATGTCAGTATATGCTAATCAAAGTTTTCATACATTCTCCACTTTGATCACATAAGAACAGCAAGAAAATTTAAAGTTATGATAGGTTTAGTGGTCTAAAATGAAATAGTTCACTTAGATTGCAACAGCCAGCTTAATCATGCAAAAACTTTTGTAAGAGTTCACTTCTTACAACACTTATTTCCAATGGAAACCTTCAGTCAAATAGAAACACTTGAATATTTTATTGTACCAAACACCCAATTAAATATCACAATGTCTTTAAAATGTTGAGCACTTGAGCTAGGTTGGGTATAGGAACCAAAATATAGTATAGTTCTAGCATTTAAAACTATAGGATGCCGGTTTTGGTAGCAACATTGCAGTCCAACATTAGTAAGAATAACAGGTTCCCAGAATGAAGATAATGATAATCAACTAACAAAACTCGGCAGAACCATTTGGCTGGAGAGAGTACAAGGAATGGATTTCCACTTTATTATAATTCCATTAGAAATCAAGAACAGAGCAGAACAAAGATAGTTACTGAAGAGAACAAATAGGTGGCACTAAAAGATTTCATATCTTCTACTTTTCCCACATATCCCCACAACCCAAAGAGAGGCTGTACACTATCCAGTGTCCATCAGGTACACTAACCCTAGAAATTGAGTGGTGAAAAAAAAAAAAATCTATTTTCCCTAATACCAAGGACTAAATTAATACTTCAACAGGCAAAAGCTTTCAGTTCTTACACCAATTAGGAAAAGGGAATATCTAGATTAAATCTTTTAATGTCTATAAGAAGTTAAGCTATGATGGACTATTTTAGCTCATTATGATAATAGCCACACTGATAGAACTGACTATTAAATTAAGAAAAATGCACCTTAATCGAACTAAGAACCTTAATCTAGTATTATTCTACCATTAAGAACTGTAGGATGGAACTTTTGGATGCAATATAGGCATATAGCAGACCCACACACTTACGAATGCCAGGCTCCAATATTGAGGACATTCAACTAACAAAAACTAGCAGAATCATTTAGGGCGATGAGAGCAGGAATGAGTCTCTAATTCAAGAAAAGAGCAGAAAAAAGAAGTTCTTACAAACAATAAGCAGCCAGGGCAATTATAAAAGATCTCATATCCTCTACTTTCCCCTCATATCACCACAATCTCAAGAAAGCCTATATACACTATCCAGCAGGATAACATTTTATTTTCATATGCACGCTATTCTCCCCAAGTTTTAAATTCAATTCATATTACCTATAAACAATAACTATATGTCAATATAACTCTAAAAGTTACCAATCACATGCCAATACATAAAATGCACAAACCTCAAATGGCGTAACGATAACAAGAGCCTCTAGGACCCCAGCACCAAACCCAGAAAGAAAACGCCCATGATTGCTGATTTTCCCAGTCTCAGAGTCCTTAAACGCAGATTGAAGCATCGCATTGGAACCCATTCGAAGTGTATATTTTAGGGTCAGGTGGGTAGCAAAAGGGGTTAATCCCTTCCATAAAGCTCGCACCCCTTCAGCATGTGAAATTGTGGTGCCACAATGAATAATACCCTTATAGTTCCCTAAACGATCAAGCTGCAACCGAGTCTTAATCACATCAATGGGTTGCAAGCAACAAGCCTCTACAATCCCTCCAAGTGATCCAGATACTGCTTTCATGTATGGTGGGATTGATTTCTTAGGATGGGAGTTGGGGTTTTTGTGTGCAGCATCTTGTTGTTTCATGACTAATGGAGTTTCACTCAGTTTTGATGAAGCCGGAGGTAAATTCCAAACTGAAGGTAAAACCACATGACATTCCCTCAGTTCTAGTAAATATAGAAACAGCAAAATAACACGATAAATGCATATTCATGATAGAAATTACCTTTCTTACTGGCCTCACAAGCCTTATGGCAACAGTAAGGCAGCAGAAACAGCCGCTGCAATGACAACACCTGCTCTCCCAGGAACTGATCCTTCCTGAAGGACATGTGTTCAACAACAGCTTAGGATCCATCTATATAACAAACCCTATCTCTACCAGTGGAACCCATTAAAGAAACCTAGCAGTTTGAATCAATAAGTTTTTATATGATTAACTTAAGCTTGAGAAGAGGAGCCCGAATTCTTTAACAATTCACTTTCTTCAAAATTATCATCACTAACAAGAAGAGAAAAGAAGAGTGTTGTTTATAGAAAATTGAAGTCTATAATGCAATGCCTCTTTCAATCTTCCTATTAACTGGTACATTTTCCCGGTGGAACAAAATGTGACCCAATAAACGGGAAAAAGAAAAGAACAAACAAAAAGTATTATACCCGTACTCTCTGATATGGGTGTCACCTTCTCACAAAAGCCCATACTCTAAGCCTTCAATTTACGTTCTGAAAATCAACTATAGACCATAATTATAAACAAGCAGCAACCTCAAATGGAAAATGACAATAACGATGAAATCCGGAAACATCGAAGAAATTAATGAACTTGATAGCGCACCCACCACCCAATAACAAAAGGGAGAGAAATATACCGTTAATTGGTGATTGTAGAAGAGCAGAAGTGAGATCAAATTCTCCTTCGACTTCTGAAACCCCAAATGGGAAATGATAATAACGATGATAACCCGGAATTAGTTTTATTGAAATAGACCCGAAATATCAAGTACAAAAACGACAAGGAATGAAACAGCAGAACTCATGTAAAGGGTGTACCCAAAGAAGGAAGCTGACAGCCACACAAGGAAAGAAGGTCATAAGTGAAAGTGAGGAAAGGAATTGAATAAAGAATACGCAACGTGCGCCGTGCACTTGGTCGTTTTCGTAGCGTTTTGGCCGCCACCGGTTCGACACGGCATTGTCCAATTACGAGGTGGAAAATAAGAGCAATAATAATAACTCAAATCAAATATTGAGCTCCATAAGAAATGAATGTCTTATGACCTATCAACTACCAAACTCAACTAAGATTAGGCAAACTCAACTAAGATTAGGTGATGGCTATTTTGATTATGCTAAGAGTTTTTAAGATTATACTTTGTCCAAACACATCTAACTGTTAAATGAAAAAAATAACTTTAAAAAAAAATTATTTTTAAGTTTAACTTACTTTATCCAATTTGACCTCAAATGACAAGTAAGAATAGTTAGAATTTGAAGAATTAGTAACATAAGCAAAAAAAAATGTCATGTTATTTTTTAATTTTGACTTCAATGACTAAGTTAGAATAGCTAGAATATTAAGAATTAAGTAACATAAAAAATAAAAATTACGATATTTTTAAAGTTTGTTTTATAAAACATTATAGTGGTTATTATTTTGACAAACAAAAGAAATTAGTTAAATTCCATTTTTCATTCAATTAGTTTTTCCACAAAATCACTTTTGTCCCTATGGTTAAAAAATGTTCACGTTAATCCTTATAATTTCTTCAATCAATCACTTTCGTCCCCAACACGTCAAAAATATATTAAGTTTGTCTAATGTGTACTAAAGGTGCATACATGGATTGTTGATCTAGCCTATCAAAACTACCCACTACCATTTGACATCAAAACGCTTCCGTTTTGAGACACCCTCCAAAAACAATGTCGTTCTTACTGAGCGAAATTTCTTTCTTGTTCTTTCCCGAGAAATCCCAAATTTCACTTTAAATCTTCTACTTTCCAAAAATCTTAATTTTTCATCCTTGAAATTGTTCTTCCTAGTTGATAAAGTTGCAAGATAAATTTGAGATTTTCAAGAATCGAGGAAGAGGGCTAATTTCGTTTATTAGATATAAATTAGTTATAATTTAACTAATAAATTATTACTTAGGTATTGATAGTATTAAATTTTGATATTACCGAGTGTTCGTCTACGATCAGGATCAGACTCAGTAAAAGAACTAAACATTAATTATTTATTCTTAGAATCTAACTACAATTTAATATAAATATATTTAATCACAATAATAATAAAACAACCAACATAAGAAACTTAATTACATAATAAAATTTTTAACTCATTAATCTTGTCTTGCTTTTAAACATTAATCATTAGTCGTGGAGAAAACAGAGAAAAATAAACAAAAATTAGTTTGTCCATTTTGTAGTCTGCACTGTACGTATAGTACGTACTAAATTAGGTTGTGGTTCTTCAAATTTATTAGGATTAGGACAACGGTAAATTACATTGTACCAGAAAACGGACAGACAATTATACCGTCAAATAAGATTCTTTCAGGCGGCGAAATTTCTCCCTTTCTCTCTCCACCCGCCGCTACTTTCCTTCCGTTTCCCGTTTTCTCTTCTGTGAGAAAGTTAGGGTTTTCTGCTACTAGAATCAGCATCATTCATCCTTTGGAGATATTTCAGTTTGTTTTAAAATGGGTCTGCTGGATTCTATTCTCAATTGGCTCAGGAGGTAATCCCTTCTCTTTCCTTGCTCTCGTTATTGATTCATGGGGTTTACTTTATTTTACACGAATTTCTGTTACCAATTGTTTGAGCTCTGGATAATGTTTGTTAAAGTCTCACAAAATTTGCTTATTTATGCCTCCCAGAACCTTAAAATGAAGTTAAATCATTGCCAAGTGACTGTACTGTAATATCTTAGAAGAGTTTTTCTCTTGTTTTCTTTTTTCTTTGCCCGTATGTGTTTTGTGTTTATTGTATTAGTCCTTTCTTCATTGTGTTCAACTTGTTAGGTTGATGGATGCCTAGTTCTGGGGGTTTTAAAATTCAACGAGTCAACAGCTCCTACATATAAAAGGAAACTACATTAAAGCAAAAACGGGGCCTAGTAGCTTAATAAATAGGGGTTTCTACTTTGAACTTCATGGCTCATGTTCCTTTCCTAATTTCTTTATGTTATATTATAAATATCATAAAAGGGTCCATTCCATTGTAAGAGAATCAAGCTCCATCATGTCGATTAGAAGAATCAGTGAAACGATTGTTGTTAGTTATATGGTTACCTATGCATTAATAATGGCATGTTGAATCAGAAATACAATATCTTTTATGTCTATCAGCTGCTGAGAGGATGAGAATCTGAAAAAACTTTTACTACAAAAACAACAAGTAACAAGAAATACATTTGCAAAGATATTATTCATATAGGTCATTGGTGCTTTTTCTAGCGTTTGGTTCATAGATATTAGATACTCTTTTAATGCTCTTTCTTTTATAGAAACAGACATGTTCGAAGCTTGTAGTATGTAATAAAATAGTTTTCTTTCTGAAGACCAAGTATTTAGAGGCAAAATCTGCCTCCTTATTCTAGTTCATATGGTTGTTCTTTTCCCCCTTCTAAAACCTGACATTCTTCCTAATATTGTCATCAAGAAGCCACTAACTAACCAAGATGTTTCCATACTCTCTGTTTCCCATTTGGCTTGTTCAAGGAGTCTTGGTTGGCAGAGTTTTTTTTCAGGCAAAAAAAGATGTTAAAGGTGTATTTGAAGTTTAATTTAAAGTTAAATGGTGGAAAGAAAGTATATTAATGCATACAACTTTGATAAACAACAATCAGTGTGGAAAAGGGAGAAAAGGAAAAAAAATAGAATTGGTACACTCAATTGGTGATGAACTACTTGCTGCTGACTGGACCTGGTAAAATCCTGCAGTTGCAGTTAACCTGTTATTTCAAGTTTAGCCTCTTTGGATCAGACATTATCACATCAATCTATTACCGTACCTAAAGCAGCTGAACCCTATTCCAAATCTTATTCCCTAATTCAACTCCACCAAGTAATTATCTCTAGGAAGGCCTCCTATTTTTCTTTGACAAACAGGCTTCAGTAACAAGCTAGCTTGCTCATGCGTTCTGATATTCTTTTCCCCCATCTCAAAGGAAAAAAACTAATTACCCAGTTTTATTTTTTTTTATTTTTTATTTTAAAAAAAAAGAGTTTTTAAAACTTACAGTTAGAATTGGCAACATATTCTAAGACAGATATGCAAGAATCATGTTGTTTGAGCGTATCTATGCTATTGTTACGCAGCCAAAAGAGCCACTCTGTTCCAACCTACCTAGAAACATAAATATATAAATAAATGAAGAAGACTTGAAAAAACGAAATACATCCCTAGCCGCAAAAGAGAACAAGACAAATTGTTTCTTTTATCTAGGGTTAAACTTTTGCTAAGAAGCCTGTGGGTTGTTTAATCCATATTTCTCACAACCTCGCCAATATCGGGGAAATTGTAACTGTTGTAAAGGGTTCCATGTTATAATTAAACTTCCTCAACTTCGAAATGGGAGACCCATTTACTTTTCTCTTTTCATCTAATCTTGCTTATACTTCCATTTTTCTGTGCTAGATTAGAAACTAAACAATTTCTCATTGGAAACTACCATTTGAAAGATTACATGTTTCACCATCTCATCTACCTGCGATGCATATACAATTTCAGCTATCTACCCATCTTTCTTCCTTTCCCTCTGTCCCTCTACATCAAGTTGTGTATAGGTATTTATAACCACAGTGGCCAATGGAATGCCCTTCTTGCTTCTCTTACTAGGTTCTTAGTGCAATTTAGCATTTGTCCTATTTTACCCTTGTTAATGTTTCGTTATTTAAATATCTTCTTACTATCCTATTAAGTACATAAGGTCCCAACTCAGATATGTACTGACTAGAGCAACAATGATACTATGAAATTCCAGTTCTCTACTTTTCTTTGTTATCATTTTTCTTTTCCAGCTTTTTTTTTTTGTGGGAGAGGGGGGAGGAGTGTGACTAGACACATTCAGTTTGATTTCCTTCCAATGAAATTTTTAGCAATTTGTGTTGTCAAATATCTGTTCAAAAAATTTGATACCATTCAAACTTATTTTCTCATTTGTTAAATTGGACATGTAGCATGCACCCATGACCATGTAGCTTTCAAGTCCACCTCTGTTTTTCCGAACAATAAAGAGAAAATGTATCTTAGACAAAGTCGAGAAATATTTCTTTCTGATGATCTTTTAATCTTGAGGTATAATCCGTAAAGGTCTCTATAAAAAAATTATAAGCTCTTGAAATACTTATTTTATATACTCGGCTCAGTTTTGGGAATTATGATTTCTTCGTAGAAGTGGTATATTATTTTTCCTCAATTAACAATTTCGACTGGAGATGTTCTTTGAAGAAATGGTTCTCATTTTATCCTTTCTATAAGTAAACCCAAGTTATTTGTCCAATTGTAAGTATGTGATGCAGACATGCAGTGGTTTTGTGCAAATAACTACATGCCCAAAGGTCTACTTGTTTGTAGTTGCTTTGAGTTTTTTTTTATTTTTATAATACATTACCTTCTGTATTTGCCTCTAATAGAGGTACATGGATGTGTGGTCTTGTCAGAATATCTTTTATTTATTGGTATCACAGGAAAATGAAATCTTCATCTTCAATAGTATAGTTTGCATCAGTATTGTGATAGATATGCACACATACTTTTTTTCTTCTCACTGGATTTCTCTGTGTCAGTCTATTTTTTAAACAGGAGATGGAACTTTCCCTTATTGGCCTTCAGAATGCAGGAAAAACATCTCTTGTCAATGCAGTTGCTGTGAGTGCATACAAACTTGGAAACTCCTTCCTGCTGATATATGTGGGCCTGACTCGTGAAACTAATTATTTTATGTTTTTCAGACAGGAGGGCTATAGTGAGGACATGATTCCAACTGTAGGTATCTTTTCTTTTAACTAAATTCAAATTAAGCATTTGACTATTGTTATGATATCTTAGATGAATTCTTTATAATATGAAACAGGTTGGGTTCAATATGCGAAAAGTAACAAAGGGAAATGTCACAATAAAGCTTTGGGACCTTGGAGGACAAAGGAGGTTCCGGACAATGTGGGAGCGTTACTGCCGTGGTGTCTCTGCAATCCTGTACTATATGTCCTCATCTCTTAGCTTTCGATCTTTCTCTTCCATAATTTTATTTATTTATTTTTTTACCTCTCATTGGTCTTGGTTGTGTAGTGCTGAATTTGTTTCCATCATAATGTAGACTCTGAAGAAGACCTGATAATCTGCATTTATCCAAAATTGAATTTGACCCCATCTAATATGTTACTTTTTGAGTATGCTACCAAATCAGCTACATAGGTGTGTGGTTAGTTGTCTGGCTCTGCAGAGAAGTCTAGAAATAATGGAAGAGTAGAAAGTGTAAACAAAACTTTTTCCTATTTTCCAGCTAGAAAATAAAATATATGGCCTTTCTGCTAGAATAAGAAGACGTATAATTGTTATAATAACTATAATGCTGACCTTGTACTCATACATCATTTCTATACTGGTTGTCTGTTATTTTATTTGAAGGTTCAATATGTTCAACTTGAAACTCCTTTTGGAACCCCTCAAAATGGAGGAAGAAGATAAAATTGGAGTTTCACAAAATGCATTCTTATAGGATCAAGTAGATTTGTTTATTTCTCCTTATTAAAATGAATGTTGGCAAAATTATGCACTGTTTGGGGTGCACGCTGGTGACCTGTTATATATTATTAAGTAATTAACAAGGTCGTCTTTTAATGGTTTTACTTTTTTGTTTGTGATTGATGAAATGTAGATATGTAGTTGATGCAGCCGACAGAGATAGTATTCCCATATCTAGAAGTGAATTACATGACCTCTTGACAAAACCTTCTTTAAGTGGAATTCCTTTGCTTGTTCTTGGCAACAAAATTGACAAGTCAGAAGCACTTTCCAAGCAAGCGTTGGTGGATCAGCTGTGAGTTCAGAAATTTGACAAATTGTTATATGAATCGATTCCTTTTATGATGAAATAATATTTATATTTTTTGTTGGGTGATTTCAGAGGTCTTGAGTCAATCACAGATAGAGAGGTTTGCTGCTATATGATTTCATGCAAGGATTCTGTAAACATAGATGCTGTCATTGATTGGCTTATCAAGCACTCAAAAACAGCAGAGTGATCCAGGGTTTGACCTTATATTGGTGTTTGGCTGAGGAATGGTTTAAGGTTCTGGGTCTTCTGGTAGCAAATGTGGTGATGAAGCCTTTCTGGTGAGAACACAAGCTGTTCTGTATAGTAATTCAGCTCATAAAGTAACTCTTTCATTGATTTTCGTTTATCAACATCATTTAAATTACATTATTAATGTTTGTAAAAAGTGATGATATTGGGGAATTAATTTATCCTTCCTTCCTTTAATAACTTGCTAAAAGCTCCTATTCATTATATTTGGAATTTCAGGTTTCTATTAAAAATTGAGTGTCATCATTGCATTATGTTTTACCAACATTTTTATGAAGGTTTTTTTTTTCTTTTCAGCTTAGTGTTTTAAAAATATTTGTTAAGATTCTATAAATAGAAAAGTTATAATACTTGTTACAGTAATTAATCATGATTTCAATATTATTCAAATATATAAGTTGTTATTTTTAAAAAGTTATAATTTCTAAACATTATATTTATTGTACTAAAACTATTTTATGAATCCTTACCAATTTTCTTTGGCTGATTCGATGAAGCTCCTACAAGAAGGAAATTGAAAAATAAGATAATTGAAATTTTAAACCATCAAACCTTGTTCCTTTCAAAACTCATTCCCTTCTATCCAATTTTTTTGCTTTTGCTTGGGTGTGTTTTGAATTTGGATGCATGGAAATGAAATTGAAATTGTAAAATTTATTTTAATTTTCTTATAATTAAAATTTATAAATTTAGATCACATGAACAATTATAATCGTAAATGTGTTTTAAGGGCATAGTTTATCTCATTAGAATGAATTGGAGATGGTGTTAGATTGTTTACAAAAATCAATATCAAAGATTAAGAATTTGAATAGTTCACCCAAAAGATAGGTTTTGGATATGTATGACTATTTTGGGGCTCCATAGCCATGATTCTCAGTTTTTATCCCCTATAAGAAATAGTATTTACCAATCTTATTTTACGTATATTTTAAACAGGTATTTCGCTTTTAATCTAAATCAATGTAATGTATACTGAGAAAAAGATTAACCAAATTTTCATATTAAAGAGACATGACATTTAACCTAACATTTTAATACTATTGCAAGTATCTTATAATCTATAAAACATCATTTGATGTACCACCTGAAACCATATGTGACACCGAGACTATCCTACTTTTAAACCGACCAAACAACTCAGTTTTAACAAACTAAAGTTCTAGGAGAAGCAAGAGCTTAGGCTTTACTTTTTCTTTATGAGCTTTTCCTTTTCATAGAAGACCATAATTTTGGTTTGGAAGGCAACCTTATCAATACACCTAAGTTTCATCCAACCAAAGTTGAATGAAAAGCAAAAGTAACATCTCACTGTTACATGAAAAGAAGTGGAACAAACAAGATATGACTTTCATAGAATGTAGTTGTTATAAAAAGAAAGAAACATGAACTGTAATAGGGAAAAGAAAAGCATAGAGTATAAAAAGATTTCCCAGGATGGAATCTTGAACAGAAAGAACAACCCCAAGAAAAAGTGAAAAACACAGTCAAAGATGAGATCGAGAATGCTAAAGAGAGAACATAATGTGAATCTTTCTGCAATATATGCTTTGTAAAAAAAAATTCCTGAATTAAGTTTTTTGTGAAAACCTTTGTCCAGATAGAGCAGTACTTCTTTTGACCAAAACTGTTCTAAAAGGAACAGCAAAGTGGTTGTGATTAAGACAGTTTAGTTCAGTTGATAGAAAGAGAAAGTAAGAGAACAAGTCCAAGGTCAACCTTAGAGAGCACTGCATGTCATTGTATTTTAAAATTTGATCCAACTAAGAGGATTACATGGCCTTGAAAATAAAAGAACAACTAAATCCAGCAATACTACTTTGAAAAACAGAAATTATGAATAGGAATTTGCCAGGTGCAAACTATTCATGACTATATTGACGATCGGATTCTGAAATGTGATCCAGTTTCTGAAGAAATATGAGAAACAATCACATACTGACACCCATTTCGAATTATGATAATCGAAAATTGCATTCAGGCAGTGTATCAGTGCTCTTCAAATTCAACTCAAGCTTTGCAATATATTAAATTCGACAACCATCACCAAAGAGAAAAATAAATTTGCAGTTGAACCAACGGATGAATCAATGTAAGCAAATTTATAATTATTCACATTTCCCACAAAATTCAGTAAAAAATGGAATAAAATAAAATAAAAAGATCAATGCCCCCTCAAGTAAAAATAAAATTAAAAGGAAATGAAATGCAAATCCTAGAGATGAAATTCAGGCCGTAAATGGAAAAAGGATTTTGGGGCAGTAAGACAAAGGAATAATTTGTTTCTTTAGGATCTCAGTCCAAGAATAAACAAACAATCAACAGGATATTGAGCATGCCAAAAACAGGGCAAGCAGATGAAATATTGCTGGTCTTCTTCAACCCTATATTGAATATGGACGGAGGTGCACAGGAGACAACAGATTACGGCTGTTGGGAAACCCCTTCTTCTGCATCTTTAAAAGAATCATGATTTTTTCCTTGCTCTTTTTGTAAGCTAGAGTGACAGAGCTCCTCAATTTTGCTAGCCACCACATCCATCGAAGGGCGATTATCTGGATGCTGAGCAGTACATTCAAGTGCAAGCTGTAGGAGCTGAACCATTTCCTCCTCAACATTCTGGTCCCTGAGAAGCTCAAGGTCAAACACCTCAGAAGTCCACTCATCCGTAACCACAGATTGGACCCATCTCGGGAGGTCTACCCCATCCTCATTCAACAATGAATGAGTAGGAGCCTTACCCGTGAGCAGCTCCAAAAGCATTACAGCCAAAGCTATAAACATCAGCTTTTTGGGATACTTTGCGAACATCTGTGACCTCTGGTGCACGGTAACCAGATATGCGGTTGGGAGTAGAGCTGGGGAGAGCTAGATGTGCAAGGCCAAAGTCAGAGACATTGACCTTCATAGGATTTGCTGAGAAGGATATTCGATGACTTGATGTTTCCATGGGAGGATCTGTTGCCATGAGAGTGTAGATATGCGATCCCACGAGCAGCACCAAGGGCAATGCCAGACCTCGTTTCCCAATTCAGTGGGGTTCTGCCAGCCCCATTGTTTCCTGTAATTATAAGTAGACACTTATTTGAGCATAAAGTTTTAACTTTTTTATTTGATTGTTTGGACCCACACTACCAATATTATATTGTTTTTGTTGTTTACTACCAGTAGAAGATCATAAGCATTCAACTAAAGTGGCAAACAACAAAATAACGGAACTAGTAAACTGGTTCCTCACACCAGCATTGCAGGTATAGCCACATAAAAACAAAACAAGTACAATTGCAAATCAAAGGGGAAAGAAAGAGAAACAGTGTGCACTACTCCAATTGTGTTAATGGAACAGTCCAGTGTCCTCAAGATAAGTCAAAACAAAGTCCTCAATGAAATTTAACTTTAACTAAAGCTTCACCATAAATTCCATGTTCAGTATTAGTATATCTGAATTTCTTCCACATCATCATCATATCAATTTATTACTAAATCATGGTCAGTTATTGAAAAATAAGAGATCAGAGTTTCATACAGCCACAAGATGTGATGCCACTAATACTCAGGCTTATGCAGCTATCTTCTAGCAACTCAAGCGCAATTAATCATAGATAAAGTTGGATCAGGAAATTATCTATAACAGAATATAGTTACATGAAGACAAAAAAGACCAGCATCCACAGTAAATAAAAAACTAAAGTAACAAGTAATTACCCTCAAGAACTACCAAATAGTTATATGAGGACACCCACAATCACAGATGTTCATTGGAAAATAGAATCAAATTAATTACATATATGAAAAGGAAACAGACTAGCATGCAGCCAATGAAAACGAAGCAAACAGATGCTTACCATGTAAAAGTGCAGATAAACTTCCCACAGGCATGTAATCATAAACAAGAAGCTTCTCGTCTCTGCTATAATAGTAAGCCCTGAGTGGGACCAATTTCTCATGGTTCATCTTCCCAACTTCTTCAATCTTCTCCCTGAATTCCTTCTCTGATGCAGTCACATCCTTCAACCTCTTCACTCCTACAACCATCCCCGTTAGCAGAGTGGCCTTATATGCAGTACCAAACGTCCCCTTCCCTAGTACTTCTGCTGATGCCCTCAACAAATCCTCCAGATCAAACACCTTAGCGGCATTCCCGAAAAACACCAAACTCTTACTCCCGCCACTCTTAATATCTTTCGCAGCTGCCGAAAAACCTGCACTAGCACTCTCACTGTCTTCAACCATCTTTTCCTGGGGGATTTCAACATCCTCATGCTTTGCCGGTGCAACATCTCTTGAATCCTTGTCTTTACTCTTTCTTCGACAGAGGAAGATCAATATCAAAACAATTAGCACAAACAAAATAGCAGCACCAATTATAATTCCGGCAATTGCCCCACCAGACAATTTCTTCCCAGTGTTCCCACTCTCCGTTCCATTGCAATATTCCAATGGTTTCCCACAAAGAAAATTCCCTTCAAAAGCACTAGCTTCCAACCGTGAAAATTTTTCCGGAATGGACCCATTTAGCTGATTAAATGAAACGTTAAATAGCTCAATTGGCACGGCACTCAGGTCAGGGATTGACCCAGTGAGCTTGTTTTTATCTAAATACAGAGTCCTCAGTCTCGTGAGGTTATTAAACTTGGGCGAGATCTCGCCGGTGAAGTTATTATTAGCTAAATTCAATCGAACCAAGTTTTGCATATTGAAAAGGAAATCCGGGATTTCCCCAGAAAAAAAATTACCGTGCAAGTAAAGGTTGCGAAGCGAACCAAGATTAGCAAAGTCAGGTGGGACAGTACCAGAGAGGGCGTTGACACGTAGTGACAGAGTCTGGAGCTGCGTGAGGTTCCCAATCCCCAAAGGAAGCTTTCCGGAGAGACCAATGGCAGGCAAGTGCAACTCAATGACTCGGTTATCTTTACAGACAACACCCGTCCATGAGCATGGACTGGTCTGAGAGACATTCCAGAGGAGGGAACGGCCACCGACGGCCGCACGGAGAGCCATAAGGGCAGCTCTTTCAGATGCTAGATCTGCATCTCCAATGGCAATTAGATACAGTGAGAAGATGGATGGTAAACAACAGCCGGTACTTCATTTCCTTGGTGATGGAAACTAATAAACCACTCCTACAGTCAATGCTATTTGGGAGGATGATAAACTAAGAAATGGGTGTCATGGGTTTTGAGGTTCTGTATCAAAGTTTCGATTTTCCGGTAATCTGTTTGGTTAGAGAGAAAAGGGAGATAGAAAAAGCAGGCTCAGTCAGACAGGTACTGTCTGGGTGATTGGCTTGTATTAAATAATTTAAATTTAAAACCCAGAAGCCGAAGAGGGATTAAAAATCTCAGCAGAGTGGACCGTAAAAAGTAAAATAATTTTACTGAGAAATAGTTAACATACAGTCACATGTAAATCCAGACCCTGATACAGAAGCAATGAAGGAAGGTTCCAATTGGACCCCACAGGCCACAGATTAGAATCATCCAATCGGATTTCTTTTGGAGCTTTGTTGCGGTGGCCGGTGCCAGCTGGATTGCCATTTGTTTATATGATTATGCAACCAACTAATTATGGTTAATTTGATATAAATATTTTTTTTTAAATCAATGGATTCTTTCTAGAGTCAACAAAAGAATTAGTTTAATTATTAATATAAATCCAAGTCACAGTACCTGGAAGAATTATTTTTAAACAGTTCATAACAGCAAATATTAATGAAAGTGTTTGCAATTATTTATTTTATAATTAAATTTCTATATGGGAGTACAACTTGTAACATAGTAACATTAATGCTTCAAAATGCCACATTGAATGAGGACTAGGTCAGAGTGAGCTGTACAAAAGATTATAAGGAATTTTATCATAATATTATATGAATTAGTATTTTGTTAAAAAATTATTTTGACAAGTTGTTAAAAAGCATCTTGTTATTTACTTTTAAAAAATAATTTGTAATTTATAATTATTTATAATACAAACGAGATATTATTGATTATTAGAAATATTCTTCGTATATTTTAAAAGTAATTTGCTAGGCTTATAAATTTAGAAGAAACAAGGTCGAAGGTTATGTCATTTCTATTTAAAGAAAAGGTGCTTCACAAGGTAACATTAATTTTATTCATATATGTAATATAATTTTATTTATTTTTATTAATTACAAGCTTATTTTATATATATATATATCTTTTCTAAAAGGATGACCGTAAATATCCTTTGAAAGACACCAAAGATTGCAAACATTAAGCTTGTCTAAAGTTCCAATGTAGGATAAATTATTGCTTTCTATACAAGTAAAAATAAATAAAAGGAAATGATATGTGCACTTATTAATTCTCTCGCTCTCATGGTTAAAAAAGTGACCCCTAATGTACATCAATTATTAATTTCGCTTAGTATATATAATATTTGGGTTAATTATATTTTATCTCATAAACTATCATCTGTTTGTACATTAACTTCATGAATTATCAAATGAAACACATAACTCTTTATTTGAGTTATAATTAGTAAATAACTCCCAATAATCTAAATTAGTTATAAAGTCCTAATAGACTTAGAAAAAGACTAAACTATCTTATTATAAGTTTTTTACTTTTTTTCTCTTGTTTCTTCTTCTTCATCTTCTTCTTTTTTTTCTTTTTTTTTCTGGCAATTAAAATCTCTATATTTATTCAATTTTAGTATATTCTTTAATATGTAATACACTAATAAGAAAATAAAAGTTTTGATGAAAATATTATCATTAAAATGCAAATTGAAACAACTTGTATAATTTATATATGAGAAAATAATATAAGTAAATCTATTAATAATTCAAATATTATGACAAGAAAATAAAAATTAGAAATGATTCAAATATTATTTATGTATGCTAAAATTGAATCAATATAAATTCAGAGTTTAGTTTCATAGAACATGAAAAGCAAAATATGTAAAAATGAGAAAATATAAAATAAAATAAAAACTTATAATGAGGGTAATTTAATCTTTTATGAGTTAATTTTGAAGATTTAATAGTTAATTAAGATGAATAATGATTTTTTGTTAATTATGACCCAAATAAGGGAATTATGTGTCTAATTAGATAATTTATGAGGTTATTAAAAAACATGTGGTAATTCAAGAGGGTAAAATGCAATCGATCTTATATATATTTTATATAAAAAGTGAATAAAAATAATTCATTACTTAATATGTACACCAATATGAAGAGCATTCACAACAATTATTGACAACTCCCCAACTAGTAGAACAAGATATTCTAGTTAAATATTACAATTCAGTTCACTTATATTATGATTGTAACTCAGTAAAAGAAACAAATATATATGAACCGCATCAAGACTTGAGCCTGGTAGGTTCTAAATAGTCACAGGCACATCTGTTTTAACCAAATAAACTAAGACTTCATATATCTATTGTGTGATTTTGATATTTTTTGATTTAAAAAAAAAAAAAAAAAACTAAGACCTTATATAATATAGAAATTATGAAGGTTGGACAGAAGGGTGGCGTTGTGAGGGTATTTCTGTTCTGGCATTTCCCAAATTTTCTGTTTCTT
Organism: Quillaja saponaria; assembly: GCA_029379385.1. Taxonomy (NCBI): domain Eukaryota; kingdom Viridiplantae; phylum Streptophyta; class Magnoliopsida; order Fabales; family Quillajaceae; genus Quillaja; species Quillaja saponaria. The sequence continues at coordinate 14,182,323 of CM055610.1, read as the reverse complement.
TGTTGTTTGATAAACAAGCTGGCACATATTCGGTGCAATACAATCGTGTCCTAAATGAAGAAAAACACAGAATATTTCAATTGGCTTTCTGATTTGTTTTGATTCGGCCTCCATATTTTATTAGAATCAATTTATTATTTAAAACAAAAAAAATTGTTCACAATTAAGAAATTGTAAAAAAATATCGTGACAGGATTAGATTAGGAGTTATTTAGAGGTTATTTGTCCACAAGTTGGCATGCGGCTCATGTTACAAAGGAGAGGTTTTGATTTAATGATTGGTCTCTTTTTTTTTCTTTTTTTTGGTATAGAATGATGGATCACTTTAGGCTCATCTAATAGTTGGGATTCAAAATTTTACTATTTTTATTAAAAAATTTTATTTAGAAAAAAAAAATACTATTAAAATAAAGAAAAATAGAAGAAAAAAGTTTTGAAGGGTTTCCCCTCCCTCATTCCCCTTCAGGCTTCAACCAAATATACAGCATTGGGCCAGTTCTCTAACTTTTTGTTTTGGGCCCAATCCACTAGGCCAGTATTTGAGAACATTAATAAACAGACAGCTATGAAATTTGAAAGGATAATTACAGAATAGAACTGCTGACAAAATCTGAAAAATCCAATCAAATTGTGGCATTCAGAACTTCAGTTATTTTTAAATATCTGGTGACCCATTGAGTTATATTTACATCCAAACACACATGTTAAAACGTTGAAACATATGCAGGATTAGAGTCCTTTTTAATTAGTACTTACCCGCATCATATTACATATTCTTCATTATATATTTTTATAAAAAAAAATAAGAAAGTGTTAGTATGGTTTTACCCCGACCAATGACAGTCAACTATGTGTCATGTAAGTCAGTCGATAATGCATACAATGCAGGTAACCCTTCTCACCTGGGTCCTATGAATAGAATCTTAACCCTTCAAAGAAGGATTTACGACTTTAAACAACTAAAGCCTTGAGAGCTTTTTTTATTTTATTGTTTATCATACTGACTTGAGCTTTGAAGGGTTGTCAAAAGTCACCCCTCGGACCTACTCCCATCTTTTTATTTCAAGAACCAAGACGTGGGGAGAAGAACACCAACAAGCCAAGAATCCTGGACTCAAGCAAGTAGCTGGGAAAGTTAGAATCATTCATCATTCATCAACATAAAGGCTTTTAGAGTAGAAAATTTTGTAATTCAGAGTGAATGGACGAGTAAGGCTTCAAAACTCCATCGAGTTATATTTACATCCCACGGTCACGTGTATGGGAAGGTAAATCTTTAGAAACACTCTGGGTAGGAGGCGAATATAATAACCTCTTTAACGGTTGGAAATTTTCAGGATGAGTTGAAGGTAATGATGTTGGCAAAGATATATGAAAGTGAGACTTATTAAATGCAGTATTTATTAAAGTCTCACATTAAAAAAAAGAGAGTAAAGATTGATATGGATGTTTAAATATAGGCTTTTGCTAACCAGTGTTCTTAAAGAAACATTTAATATTTTTGTTTTTTTCAATTTTTATAGAAATATGTTTCTATTTATTAGTTTGGAGTCTTATATTTTTACTAGGACACTAATACCCTTAAATTGATATTTTATTTAAATAATTTTTAAGATTTAATTTATCTTAAAAAAAATTAGACAGCACATGAGAATTGGTTCTGAGTGCACCTCTTGCACACATACATCTTGGGACAATAGCTTTCTCCTGTAATGATTCTTCACACAAACCATGAGGAGCACTCTATTTTTAATTTTATTTTCTCTAATAAATAAAAATTTAATTTATCTTAAAAAATTATATTTACGTAAAAAAAAATAGATACATATAAATTTATTAGAAAAACTGTAGTCTATTAAATGATATTATTTAATATTTTATTTTAAGAATTAAATTATATTAGAAATAATTATTTAAATACAATACTGAATTTATTTTAGGGATATCAGTGTCCTAGTAAAAAATAAATACTACAAGACTAATAAATAAAAACACATTCCTATAAAAATTGAGAAGAATAAGAATATTAAATATCCCTTAACCATGTTTTAAGGACACTGGTTAGCAAGACCATTAAACGTATTCAAGTAATTAAAATGTCAACTGAAAAAGATAAAAGTGGGACTTCTATCGATATGTAATTTCACATTCCCAATGTTAAGGGCTTACTCTCTGTAAGGAGTAGAACTAATTCCACTTTAATGAGAATAGTACCCTCCTTAATGAAATAAGAAACGGCCATGGTGCGTGCCTTGCTATTGTTGCGACATTGTTGACCGTGATAAATGCTACCTACACATGACAAATGCTAGGTGGTATATATATATAAAAATAAAAATACAAGTTTAAGATTTTTAGCTTTATTATTGTTAATAAAAAATAGTTATACTTTAATATTTTATCAAATTAAGTTATCGTATTCAGTTTTATTTTTGATTTTATATCCTTTTTATTAATATAAATAGCTAACGAAAATGATGACACCTCATTTGTATTAAATAAAAAAAAAAATCCTTACTTAACATTTTAGCCAGTTGCAAAAGTATTTATAATTTTATATTCACTCAGCGATTCTTAATCCCTTATGATTTTGTACTTTTAAGTTACAATCGAACATTTTCTAAAATTCGAATTATGACTACGTCTTGCTATGTCTTTTTTTTTTGGCTAACTAAGCTTTGTCTTTAGTTGACCCATTTAACTGCCCTAGCACGCACATCATCAATATTACAAATTACCCACGCCATTTAACACTTCTTTAAAATACTAAACTTCTGTTAATGTACGGAAAATTAGTCTAATTCTAAAGAACAACGCCCTACTACTCACGAGTTACTGGTTGGTGGAAATTGAATAATGGTGCTTTCAGGTAATCAAGGCCCAAGGGTACTTGGGTTGAGCGGGGCAAGGGGCATAGTAGGAATTTTAAGAGCTGGCGACTGGATCGGTGGTTTTTTTTTTAATTTATAGTGCTAAATTTAGTGTTTAAATTTTTTGAAATGTTTAAATATAAACTTCAGAAGTCTTGCATTAGAAAATAAAAATAAAAATAAAAATTTAATATTAATATGACTAAGTGGGTCGATTCTTGAATAAATCTTAAAATGAAAATGAGCTTGTTCGTGGTGCACTCCCCCGTTAGGCCCAGCGACAGGCCCGAATAACTTTTTTTCATTTAAAGGTTTCGTTCATTCTTAAAGATAAGATTTTCAGTTTACAACATCTAGTGTAGTGTATTTGTGGGCATTTTTAGTTAGGGGGTTTGAACTTGATGTAGAAAATGAAATACTGTTACAATATACAGATAATTAAATTTATTCACAAACATAGCCCCTTGCATGTGTGGACGTGATATGTGGTAATTCTTTATATTATTAATATAGTGGAAGTTCAACATTATATTATAAATATGTGAGCCACTATTTTTAATGTTAATTGATTGATTTTAAAATGTAACTCATGACCTCAAAGTATATATTCTTTTTTTCCCTCGTTCCGTGCTTATTAATTTTTACATTAATGAAATGGAAGGCTCATTGTAAGTCAAATTAAACTAATCAATTTATTTTCAAATATTGCTTTTAGTCAAGTATCGTTCTAATAAGTAATGATGAATAATAAATATCTTATTTTTTAGTCAATTTAATTTATTAAGTTAAGCATATTGATTACGAGAGTAATTATGTTGATAAATTGATTTAACATAAATATTTTTATACAATATTACCTAAATAATTTTAACGAATCAAATTCCTTAATTTCAACGTACAGAAAAAGTTCCTTAATTGTAGAGAAAATTTAAATTCCTTACTTTGTATGTGTTTTTATTTTCTTATGTAGACTTGTAACAACTATTTAAGAAGTAATTAATAAATTTTTCTAGATTCATAAAATTTAGTTAAAAAAAGAAAAGAATCAGCTATATTTAAATTTCTTAATTTATATGTTTTTTGTTTTTTTATATAGATTTATATAAACTATTTTAAGTAAATTTATTAAGTAAAATTTCTAAACTATTTTAGTCAACTCTTGAATATTATTCTTACTTATTCTTTTATTTTATTGTATAGAGTTGTACCTTTTACAGAAATACATCAAGTAACACTAATGTAGAAAAGCTTAATTAATTTATTGATTTATAAATTTTGAATTTTAAGTACTAAAATTAAATTAAAAAAAATTCTTAAAGGATTAAATTGAAAATTGAGATAATTCTATATTTAAAAAAAAAAAAAAACAAACAAACAAACAGTAGTTAAGCTACAACTTAAAGATACCTTTTCATCCTGAAATGAGTTTTAGTTTAGTTTAATCTGTCTATGGATTTTATGAAAGCATATTGAATGATCACTTCAAATGTTAGCCAAAATAAAAAAAAAAAAAATTATCATTCCATATTAATTAATAGGATTAACTACTGTTTTATTCCGTTAAGATTACCTCAGTTTTTAATTTAGTCATTCAGGAATATTTTGTCAATTTTATTTTCTAGAATTCAGAAATTTTCAATCAAATTACATTATCTCATTCTCATGTTATGCATAAATACATTAATTTTATATAATTTAATGATAAAAATAACTAATTTGTAAGATATCAAAACAACTTATATACGTTATTATCTTTATGTCAAGTGATATTATTTCATTAATTTACAAAATATAATAGAAGAATGAAATTTGATTGAGAAATGTAAAATCTTAAAAGATAAATAGACTGAAAAAATTGATATAATCTTAAAAAATCAAAACAATAAAACAAGCCTAATTAATATATCTCAAAAGCAATTATTAACCACTTACACGTATAATGCATGAAGCTTATTAATAATGTATGATCACTTTTTATGGTTTGTCTCTTGTTGCACATTTTTTTTGGATAGATCTCTTTTGTTGCACTTTGTAGGACATAATAAATGGCTTTATAAACCTTTATTAAAAAAAAAGAAAAAAACGCTGTAGCCCTTCCTCTATGACTTTATGCCTGGTTTCTTAATCTGCAAGCTACCTAATTTTCATGCCACTTTAGCTGGTTTTCCGTAAATTAAAGATTCCAAGCCATGATTGAGTAAAAGAGTAAAAGAGCTTTAAGTGGCATAGGCTTTCCACCCAATGTATATAAAGTTTGCATGTCAAAGCCTTTTTCTATGATTTGAAATCCTTCTAGTTTTATGGCCTTGGGATATACACAGTATGATTCTAGGGTCCATATTTCATACAAAAAGCTTCTGAATAATGGTTAACTAGAATATCTAGTATGATCCTGGCATGAAAAAAGAGAGCAGAAGGTAGGGTTATTGATATAGATTTTTTTTATTTTTTTATTTTTATACATAGATGAATTAAAAATTTTATGAGCCCTCTCTAAATAAATTCGAAACTAAAAATTAATTAAAAAAAAACATATATTTTATCATGAGGCTAACTCCTTGAAGATATTAATATTCAATTTATTGTCATAAATGACGAACAATAGATCTAATAACCTCTTTAATTAACTTGCTAAGAGTTACCATCCAATTTTCAAGTGAAATTATTCTTTCTCTCTCCATTACAATATAATTCAAGGTCTCCACGGATTTCTTTTAAATTAATATCACTCTTCTTGCGTTGAAGATAATGTAAAATAAAATTGTAAAGTATTGTGATTGGGTTTTTGCTGTAAATTAAAATAATAAAAATAGAAAATAAAAAGAAAAGATATTAGATAATGAAAAAGGAGAAAGAAAAGTGAAAGGCAGCCAATTTTGCAGATCCAATATCCTTCGAAAAGCAAAAACGCACTCTAGCTAGCATATTTCTTCTCAAGTAATTGATGGATGCAAGAAATTATATGTATTAGTAATATTACAATCAAAATTAAGTAAGAATAATTTAATTTATTGAGATTTTGACTCAAATATTCATGTTTGAGTAGTTTTCTAATTAGTTTATTTTTTGTGGGTAAAAAAATTTAATTAGATGATTATTGAAATTTTCTAATTAATTAGATTTACTTTAATGGGTAAATAAGTTTAATTAGATCACATTGTATTTTTTAAAAGGAAAAAATTATTTGTTGAGCAAATCCTATAATATAAATCTACAAAGATATTTAATATTTGTGATACGTCTCTCTAGATAGAGGTGCAAGAGAGATTAGTAGAGAAATATACCAAGGAGAGTTGTGAAAATTAAATACCATGTAAAGGGTATTCTTTATTTATGTAATATTTTCTGTTGATTGTTTTTTCTATTCTTTTACTTACATTTTATGTGAATATCTCTTGTTATTTTTGTTATATCGATCTTGTTGAAGATTGAAGGAGAACAATTTTGTATAATTCACAACAAAGATTTACATGATAGTTTTATAGTAACAAAGACAAACTAGTTTTGTTATAACTTTTTATTTCTATTTATTCAATTTTTTTAATTAATTGGACACTGAATATTCTCTTACAATAAGAAGCTATTTTTACTTTCAATAAATTTTAGTAAAACTTATTTTGTCATAACATTCTCAAAGTTCAACCTAGCTATAACAAACTTAAAGATGTTAGGTTGCAGTGATAAGCGAGTTGTAACCCTATGAGAATGTCAAGGGTTTGAATTTTGGAATTGCCTATTTTAGAGAGGGCCAATAACTATATCGTTTTTTAGATACGAAGAGAATTAGTTTCACAGTTCTAGTAATTTGTGAGATTATCTCTGATGAAAAAAAAAAATAAAAAATGACCTAGCTATAACCAATAGGAAATTCACATAGAAGCTCTTGAAATACCCAAAAGTTCGACACCACATATCAATACAACACAAAGAGGATATCATCTGCTCTCACCTTTACAAAAAGAATATATTCTGCATTTTTTTCCTCTTTGGGCTTTTCATTTTTAAAGCAAAGAAAAAGAGAGAGAAAGTTGAACATGAGAAAAGAGACACAAAAAGAAACCAATGGAGGCTTGGAGGCTAGCTGAGACTTGAGTGCCACCATTTGCTTAATTTGATTTATTTACCTGCAAGAAGAAAATGATAGCCAATAAAAAGAAAAAGAATAATTAATGTTAATATATTGATGAATATTTCAAGTTATCAGAAAATTTTCCTAAGAAAATGAATTAAATGTAAAATTGAACATATATACCACCAGGTCCTTCACAAATCCTCTTTAAGAAAGCCAGGAAAATGATAAGAATAGCAATTCCTGCTAATAATCCAATAATAAATGCAAATATCTTCTCAGCAGTGAAAATTGATTTACCTGCAACAGAATAAATAGTAGCCGAAATAATTAAATTAAAATAAAATTACATCTTAGTGGGAGAACAAAGAAAACTGGGGTGTACCATTATGAGCCTTGGAAGAAACATGGGTCCCACTCCCACCAGTAGTGTACCTGGCATAACACTTGCCCAAGAACATATCACCATAATCAGCAGATCCACAATCACTTTTCAACCGTCTGATCGCCTCCAACACACAATCTTGACAGCCACCAAAACTCAAATCCCCTACACACTGGGCCACACCTTGAATCTTCCCTGACCCACCCACTCTATACGGACCACCCGAACCCGCTAACCCAGCCAACACTCCATCTCTAATACTCATCGCATCCGGGTTATACCCATCGGATGGCCCACATTTCTTCAAAGCCACGGTCTTGTCTTCAACACCCAAAAAGGAAGCATTATCGTACTTGACGTAACACCCTTGTAGCTGCACCGCACCACCACAAGTCTGAGAACACAGCCTACCGAGTTGACTCACCGACCGAGCAACACATGTGGAACAATCTGGCATGGAGAGGTCACCAGCGACATTGGTAAAGACCGTAAACGACGTCTTGTGGGCTTGACCCAATAATGGTGAAGTTGTTATAGGACGAGTAGGTTGCTGAGTTAACCAGGGAAGTGAGTAGCGAGTTGAGGTTGGACTCAAAAGGAGAATTGGGTGTGTATTTTTGTGGGGTGCAACCTTCATAGAGAAAGGAGTCTATGGAGTCTGTGGAGGAGGAAATTACTGAGGATGAGAGAGAGAGAAAGTAGAAGAGGAGTGAGAAAATTAGCGGGCTTGTGTTTGCCATTTTCTCTGTTTCGTAATTTCAGTGTTGAAAGGGATAGAGATTAGAGATTAGAGATTAGAGATTAGAGACTAGAGAGGGAGGATTGAGTTTGCAATGGCCAAATTTGAGTTATTAGGACATTTTTGTCTCCACAGTTGGGCACCAATTCATTTGTTGATCATGGCTTTGCCACCTCTATCTATAACTATGAGAAATTGGGAGTTGAGGAAGGCTTAAAATGATTGTTTAACTAGAAGGAGTTCCTTTAAGTAATTCAATATTATTCTCTTTTTATTATTTTTTTAAATTGTGCAAATCAAAAGTTCCTTGTAAGATGCATCAACAGTTCTAAAAGGTAAGTTTACCTGATAAAGTCGATATATTAGGATCCAGGTTAAATTGGGTTGGACATCTTATCTAATCTTAGTCGATTTTTTATTTATTATTTAATATGAATTTGATATGGCTAATTGTTTCTTTAAGGCCCAATTGTGATCTTGTGCATATTCTTGCATAGCTAAACGTGTTATTATAGGATACTAATAATTTTTTGAATACTTTTTTGTATTAAGTTTCTTAAAATTCGAAATTAGTGGAATTGACTCTATACACTTTTTTCTTTTAAAATTATACATCTAGCTAGGGTATCGCTTATCATAGAGACAATAGTATTATATCATGATCGCTGGCCTAATATTTTTGTAGACCGAAATTTTTTTCTCCTAGAGACATTTAGGTTGCTCCCTCATGTTCAATTTTTAGTTGTAATTTAGAAATTTGGGAGTACCGAATATTGTTTAATTAGTTGAGTCATAGATATATTGATATATTATATTTGTCATGACCAACTAACCTACATAAATCTAAATCTATACCGTCTTACCAATTTTCTATATCATCTCAACCTAATTAGCATTTTATTAGTACTTTATAAATAATTTAATATTTACGATGTCTAAAGTTATTTAGAGTTATGTTATAAGGTTTACATGTTGTCTATACTCTATATAATTGCATGTCACGTTATTATTTTAATATCCTTTGAATGAATTAATATTTAATAAATCAGTCATGAACGAATTAATAAATAAAAGAATGCTTTTTGGATGACAAGTTGTCCTCTTATTACAATCTAAAAAGCTTAAGAGAGTTTCTAACAATTCCCAAACTGTATTTCTCTTTGGATATATTGAGAGTGCTCGAACTCAAGCATTGAGATGGGGAGAACAGGTATAAACTGCTTGAACTACGCTCTCGATATTTTAAATGGTACAATTCTAGTATATTTTGCATATAATTGTCTTTTTTTAGACTAATAGTGGATTTCATAATATTTTTGGGGAGAGTGCTTATGCTTATGTAAAAACATAAGTTAATTTTTATTTTATTTTTATGTTTGGTAAAAAAAAAGCTAGGGGTGCTTTGAACTTTTAAAAGCAGGAGTGCAAAAGCTTACTTCTGCCATCAAAAATTTTAAAGTCTAATACAACCTTAATTTTTAATAAAAAAGACACAACTATTATCAAACCAAGACTAATTTTATGATTTTTACTTATTAAGAACAGTCTTTACATTATTTTACCAAACAATATTATTGTGACTTTTTAAAAGCAACTGTAAGAAAGCCAGATGAGCGTAAAACCTTTAAAAAAGTCACAATATTATCAAACCAAACCTAAATGAATACCAAGAACTAGATAATATAGTACAAGCCATTTTGCACAAATTTATCTCTAGCTATCATACATGATGTTATGGTTTTTTTTAACCTCAAATCCTATTATGGTTAGTTTTCTAATTAGTTTATATTTAGTTGATGAAAAAAATTAGATTATTATTAAATTTTTTTAATTAAATTTATTTTGATGGATAAGTAAATCTATCTAAATTGAGATTGTATATTTTTTTTTGGGAAGAAAAGGTTCACTTGTTGACAAGTAGACCTCACATACGGGCATATATGAGCGGGTATTGGTTGGGTTTAACGGATGCAAGTAAAAATTGCTCGTATTATCACGGGTAGCAAAAATAGTGACTCTTATCCTACCCCTTATTTCAAAAGTTAGCATACAATTGTAAACCGTCTAAATTAAAAATTATATTTTTAATAAAAAAATAGAATTAAAAATTGAAAAGAAAAGTAAAGTAATTAAAAAAGAAAAAAAAATTCCTTCCATTTTCTTTCTTCACTATAATCATCATTCCTTCATAACCACCACCTACCTCCAATCATCCATAACCATCATCATTCATCATACCTGTAATCAATAGCTTCAACATCTCAGCAAATACAAGCAAGAAAGGTTGAGAGAGAATCCAAATCATAAATCCCCCTCTTCTTCCCCTTCTTCTGCAATTCCATCCAATTCTCAATTCTTTTGCTGTAATTACCCTCTCTCCACCTCACCAAATCTATTACCATCAAGCCAAAACCCATGAATTATTGTCAAAAATCATAACCCAGCGGCATGAATCATTTCAGGTTTAATATATTGTCTCTATTTGCCTTTGTTGTAGAAAACAAAAATCAAAGCATGTGTCACGTATGGCCTAGACAGACAGGCAAGACGGAGGTACTAGTCTTGGATGAGGCTAAACGGGTACGGGTAAAAATTACCCATATTCTCATGGGTGGTCAATTTTTTAAAACCCTTTTTTTGTGAGCTTATAAAACGGCCATACGAGTCTGGGCACTATATTGTCAGTCTATTAAGAGGTCCTACGGGATATTAAATATGTAAAATTTTGTAAAGTTGTAATGTATGAGAACGAGGAAGAGTGCATATTTGTGATCCGTCTAGGATAAGAGTATGAGATCCATGAGAGATTGGTCAAAATACAGGAAGAGTGATGGGAACAATATGTATAAGTGTTACTCTTTTTATGTAATTTTTTTATATTAATAGTGGAATGTATCTTCTCATCCGTGAATGTAGGGAATGAGTGTCTAGTTAATGAAGTTATATGTTGTGTTGATTTTATTTATCTTCTCTCTTACTTATATTTTGTGAAGATGTGTGTATTTTGTTTTTGTTTTTGTTTTTTGTTTTTTTTGGTTATATGTCATTGAAGATTGGAGGAGAATTTTGTTTAATTCCCAACACTTGAAACATCCTTATCTAGTTTCATTGAAAATCCTTTAACTAATTAAAAAAAAAAAGAAGAAGAAATTTACTTGAATACAAATCAAATTCAAATAATATATTATTGAAAATTCTTCAAATTAATAATATGATCATATATTTAGTTAATAAGTAAAATTTTATTTTGTATTCTTGAACAAATTGGAAAAAGTAAGTTAATCTACATATGCAATATAACCAAATATCATATAACCTTTAATAAAAAAAACTAGCTATAGGTTCTCATAGACCACCGATTCCAACATATGATCATCTTATGGACTTGTTATTGTAGTGTGTTTGAAACCCGAGATGACACCAAGTCATAAGTGGCATCGAAACACCTTAAGCTCATTCGCAGCACTCACCGTAGTATACATAATTAGTATATAACAAAGCTTTTTCCAATTGAAGACACCAAACAAACAACTATGCACATCGCACTATTGCTACAGTCAATATGCCAATTGCCAAGCTCTACCTTATAGATGCCTAAAAGAAATATTTCTAATTTGGGCTGTCTTGTAAACTTGGTTGCATCAGCAATATACCCTTTATTTTGGAATCATGATCAATATATAGGCAAAAAAAGAAGGCAATTAGAGAACTAATAGAAATTATTTATTTTCATTAAAGTACACTTTTTTTAAGCCGTTTATGCACATATAGACTAATTCATTTTTATCTTTATATCACACCGAAATTAAATTATTTTAATAAATTTCTAATCGGTCTCCTCTAATAATAAATATGTACTTGGTCTCCTCAAGAATATAAACTGAGTTTAAAGAAAATAAAAAATTGGAGCTTTATGTGAAAATTAAGGAGAACCTACCATGTGGGGTGTGTTAGCCCATGATTTTGCACGATTGAGTCCAGTAACAGCAGTTCAATTAGAGACCAAATCCAAAGTAACTTTAGGCCCAACAGGATGCAACCCTTTTTTTTTTGGGTGAAAGTGTGCAATTTTTTTAGGGTAGACATAAAGCGTGATTGAAAGTGATCATCTAAATTTGAGGTAGGGTTGTCCATCTCTAACCCATTAATTTTTCAAAATAGTATGACTTTTTTGGAATAACCAATTAACCCTGTGAAGAAAGTTGCTTCATGTACCCCATATAAATCCTTGGAATTGAAAAAGCACAAGTTCTCTTACCAAAAAATAAAAATAAAATGCACAAGTTGCTCTGCATTAATTATGGCAGGAGAAGAAAGTTGTATTATTAATGAAATTTTGGAAACTTTCATCGCTCTACAAACACATCCTGCAACACATGCTTACAATTCTCAGTTGCAGAATCATCAGATTTTCAAAGTAACCAAAAATTGGAAAGTAAACATGCCAACTTGTTTTAATTCCCTCTCTAATTCTCAGCTGCACTAAATAAGTCTTTTTCTGTTTCCAATCCTACTCTCTTCTCCTTCCATGGCTCATAATCCAAACCAAAAGAAAAGAGAAAGCAGCTTCACTTATCCTTCAACAACATCCTATTTACAAGTCAGATTTGGCATGCATCTCCTACTTTACAGAGAACAACACACTGCTTGTTCCTTATTGCCTTGTTTTCTATCCGTCAGACGCTTTACTAATTTGTCAAGTGCTTCTTTCATCCACCCATGCTGACAAGCTTCTCTTGCTTCAGACACACTCATCTATACCAAACAATTCAAACCAGGTAAGTCATTACTATAAGAAAGAAACATCAAATGCAACATTTTGGTTTGGTAATTTGGCCAAATTAACATATTCAGTATGCCGGCACTCAATCTCTCAAAGTAACTATTTCACTCAAAAGTTTTAGCTATAAAATGAATTCCCAGCACGAGCATACCCATATTGAATGTGCTTGCTAACGTGGAAAATGTATATATATATCTTTTAGGTAAAGACAAGAATTGGTCATAAAGATGCATACCCATATTCTTTGACGGAGGTTCTTCTCAGGCCAGGAATCTAATTGTTCTTGAACAAGTAAAGGGAACATGTAGCCTAAATATAAAGAGTCATGGGATTTGCTCTTGAAACTCCATTTACCCAGTCCACGCTGCAGCCAGATAAGAAAAACAAAAGGGTTTTTAATAGCAAATTAGGAGGATTCAATTTTAGCTAAATTCAACAATGGACGGCCCAGAAATACAAACACCAACCTGAACAGTGCCTCTTACACCTGCTTCCTCTATGGTTTCTCTTATGGCAGCCTGCTTTTTTGTTTCATCTGTTTCCCAACCTCCCTGTTGATTTTGGATAATGTAAATCAGAATAGTAAAAGAAATTCTAACATTCATTTGAAAAAAGCATACAAAATTAACTTTTTATTGACTGGTAATTGGGATTACCTTTGGAAATAACATCCCTTTCCCTTTCTGTGAAGATATCACCAAAACTTCTAATTCTTCTGAAGCCTCTAAAGAAGTAGGCTCTGTAATTTTATATCTGTATGGAATACATCTGCATCATTGTACAAAATACAGAATTGACAAAAGTTTAGTAACTATTACATACATTAAAAAATTCAACAATTTGAACAAACAAACAAACAAAATAAAATAAAATAAAATTCAACAAGGTCTTAATGTGATTTAGGATTGACTACATGAAATTCCTTTGCATCCATTGAAAATTAAGACCAAATACTCAAAGGGTTTCCACAGGCCCTCATACAAAGGGGAAACAAGTAAACAAACCAATTTATTGAAATTGAAAATCAAAATTTTGCAGAAAAGAATAGTAAATTCTATTTGAAGGGACCATTCTTTGAATTTCTCAAAAGAAAACCCTATAAAATAATGGTGTAAACAATGAAAAGAATCACACTTTCGCAGGAAAAATGTTAACTTTCTGGGCACAAACAAACTTGAAAGGAAAAATAGATTACAACGAACACATTTTCCTTAATTACATTATAAGAAAGAAAAGAGACGAACCCAACAACTTGGCGGCGACCCTTTTTGTATCGCTGAAATTCTCTACCAGTGCGAGAAACCAAAGCCACCACATTTTCTTGGGAAACCAAAGCCACCATATTTTCCTTCCCAAAAGAAAAAAAATTTGAAAATTCACTGCCAACAACTGTATAAGAAGAACAGAATCCTTGAGAAATTGCAAGGAACTCAAAAATTTTTAGAGCTTACAAAACAAATTGCAGTTTATATTTAGTGGATATCACAAGAGAAATGGGACGGTTGAACTACCCCTTTAAATAATGGGGTAAGGGGTAAGGGTTAAGATGAACTGGTAACTGGTAAGGGAAAAGAGATGTTAATTTTTTATTATTAAATAGGATGACGTGCATATGGGACCCATTTAGAAGATTTCAGCAATTGCATGCAGCCCATGCCACGTGTAGATGACGTGTCACGTGACTTGCTGTGTGGCTGTCAATATCTGAATTAGCTGCTTCGATCATTGAGTGCTGCTAAACTCTACATCAACTTCTAGGATCGATGGGTCCCACGAATAATTTAAGTCGGCAAAAGGGGAAAACCGAGTCAGATCGGTCGGTTCCATTCAATATGATTTTCTATATTCAGTTGTTTTCGTAGTTACTATTCGAAAAAGTACAGACATATTATAAATTTTTCTTTAACATTTTTAAATTTGAAAATAATATAATTTTCCAGCAAACTTTTTAAATATGCCAATCTGAATCGAACTGATTAATGTTTTTGGTATAAATGTGGTTAGTAAATTTTGGTATAAGAACATGGTTTGGTTTAAAATTATCATCGCTGTAATGTGCACAAATTTTCTTCACCAAATTTTACAGGAAGGTGAAAAAGAAATTAACTTTGTTGAAAATTTATTTAATACCCGACGGGTATAACCCTAAACCATGTGCACAATTTCTTTATTTTCTTACGGAGTCCCTGGTTTAATAAATTAAGAAGATAGGAATCTAGTTTGATGGAGAAAAAAAAGTAGTCCACCAAATTCTTCAATTATAGACGGGTTCATGATTATTAAAAATGAAAAGGCATGTAAGAAATGTCTTGTATTTCAACAGAAAATATTATATTTATATTATTATTATTTTATATTTGAAAAAAAAAATATTCACTACATCTACACCAGATTAAAACTAAAAATTTTTGTAAGAGTGATCATTATTATGTATAAAATCTAAATTTATATTAAATAAAATTTGTGTTGTTGGTATAGTCTAAATTCAATATCATGCAACAGCTTCATCTTGATAATTATAAATAGAAATAGAGTAAGAATTGAAAATCAGTGTTTGTGGAAATCCTGTATCACCGGCCATGACTTGGACATAATTTCAATTTGTCACGGTTTGACATCCCACTAAAATTGTCGGTAAAAATAGTCTTAAAAAAAAAAATTAATAATGTCTACAATTAAGGATGTGAATCTAAGACTTGTGAAGTATTTTTTTTAATATTTTAAAAATAATATTCATAGACTTCACATTTATTAAGGACAGACCAACCAATGCAATTTCTGCGAGAAGACGATAAGAGGATATGTGAGATTGGAAAATGGCATCAATAATCAATTTAATGATTCAAGCCTTCCAGAATCTCTACAATTATTAGTTCACATCTCAGAGAATAGAGAGATTCTATTGGCTAGTAAAGTGGCTTGATGGACTATTTCCTTAGGTCACAAATTAGAAGTTATTCGAGACTAGTCAACAAATTATAATCTAGATTTTATTACGTTTTCAGAATATGTGTTTATAGGTAAACGTGCAGGTACATTTCTCTATCTTATAGATGCATGAAATTTTCTTCTTCTTTTTCTAGAACTTCATTATATATTTTATGCTAAGAAATTTAAAATTGAAAACGTTAATCTTCATTCATTTGTTTTTTTCTTTTGGGGACCTTGATGTTTTTTTTCTCCGTTGTAACATCCACCAAATGTATTATTTATTTTAGGATCTATACATGAATCTAAAATATAATATAAAAATAATACTCGTACATGATTAAGTCATAACAACATAATAGTTGAATCTATTCTTCTTATTGTTGACTCCTAATAGATAAACACACAACTTATGCGAGAGCAAATCCTAATTACTAATAAATAAATCATAAAAGTTCTTTTATTAAAATTTATTTAAGATACTCAGTTTACACTTAGCGCCAACCCATATCATACCTAATAAATGTGCTTGAACCCTAACCAACTAATCATATAAATCAACTAGAAACAAGCTTGTTTCAATTGGACCAAACCTTAACATGCTTTTATTAAATCAAAATCTTACAATTAATGGCAGCTCCCAGTAAGAATTTCTAATATACTCCTACTTGGGTAACACTAATTGCAATTTTAAAAACAAATTTAAGAAAATGACTCTTGTGTAAGGTATAATTTTTCTGTAGCCATAATAATAATAATAATTATTTAATTTAGTCCAGAGACTGCACCTTAAATATTTCAACCCAACTAAATCATCAATTTCAAATTATGGCAATCATTGCGCCCCTTAATAAATATAATTAGACCAATCCATAGTTACAAATGCCAACAACCTAATCGACGAATGATCACGATGTGACGATATAGCAAGAAAATAACATCCAACTACGATCTCAATATATGTAATTTTCACTATTAGTCTTATAAGTGAATAAACCAAATGCTTCCAAAGAAGCATTAGAAATTACATGCTTACTTTAATTAGCTTGTAAGTCTCCACTATCATCTCGAGATATTCAACTGGTGCCATTTATGACATGCCCCAAATTGATATAACAATCATATTTAAGACAGACGCCGAGTCTTAAAATTTTAATACAATAACATGTTATATATAAATCATATCATGCTCATAAACATAAATCATATCACAATGAAATAATGATTGTTATCATTAACGTAACATACCATCCAAAATGATGTAAATAAAACAAAGGTCTCAAAATTCCAAATAAAAAACCTAATAATATAGGGGTGGAATTTAAACTGGATTATTCGAATTTGGATTTGATTTTTAATTAAAAATTCAAATTCAAATTGAATTTTGTTTGAAATTTCAATTTGAATTCGAATTAGGATAATGTATTATTCGATTCGATATTTGAAATAGTATTCGAATTCGAATTAGAATTAATATTCGACATAATATAATTTTTTATTATAAAATTTGAATAAAATCTATTTTTTATTTTTACCAAAAAACCCTTACAACAAATTTAAAATTTTATTCGAATTCAAATTCGAATCTGAATATTTGAAATTGTATTTGAATTTGAAATCAAATTTTAGCTTAGATTTGAATTATAATTCAAATATCAATTCGAGTACAGGAATTCGAATAGTGCACTAGTCCAAATCTATTTGATTCTAATTACAACCCTGTAATAATATGCTAGCTAATCTAAACAAAACAAGACCAACACCTATTAACCAAGTACATTTAAGACTCTATAATCCCCATATTGTCAACAAGCCCTTTGAAGACCCTAGACCCAAGTCCCATGGTTAAAGGATATGCTAACGTTTTCTTTGTATCAATATGTTCAGACACACTTTTTCTTCACAAAATTCGTGGTTGCGAGATATTTGATATCTATTGCTTTCGATGCACTAAAAGTCTTATTGTTATTTGAGAAGCACACAGTAAAATTGTTGTTATAATAAATTTGAAGAGGTTTAGAGATCAAATTAATCAACCACACTAAGATAAGTTATCATGTTCTTTAACCATATATCATGCACGAATGCTCCATAACAAGCAATAAACTCAGCTTGCATAGTGGAAGAAGTTGTAATTGTTTGCTTAGAACATTTCCAAAATACGCAGCTCCCCCAAATAAAATGAAAATATATTCTGAAGTGGATTTGAGATCATTTTTGCAATAAGCAAAACCAAAATCCAAGTAACCAATTAATTCAAGGTGATTAACCATTCTATACATTAGCATAAAATATTTGGTTCTTTGTAAATACCTTATAACTTTCTTCGCAGCAATCCAATGTTCCGATCCTGGATTTGACTAGTATTTTCCAAGAACTCATATTGCAAGATCAATGTCAAACTTGGTGTGAATGTGAGCATATAACAAGCTTCTGACTGCACTACCATAAGACACATTTTTCATAAACTCATTCCTAAGATACTGATTTAAATTGAACTGGTCACTTTTCACAACTGGTGTATTTCCACACTTACATTTATGTATATTGAACCTAAGAGAACTCGATCAATGTAGGCTTGATGAGAAAGTCCCAACACTCAACGAGATATGTTCCATTGTATCTCAATACCGAGAATAAAAGATTCATCCCCAAGATACTTCATGTCAAAGGTATTAGACAACCTTAACTTTGTCTTGTGTAGTAAACCAATGTCATTGCTGGAAAACAAGATATCATAAACATACAAAACCAATATGATAAAATTACTAATACTAACCTTAAGGTAAATGCATTGATCAACATTATTCAAAAAATAAATAAATAAATAAAACCAAGTGAGGTGACTGCCTCATTTAATTTCATGAACCACTATCTGATGCTTATTTGAGACCATAGATAAACTTCTTAAGTCTACAAATAAGTTCCTTACCTCTATATACTTTGAAACCTTCATATGGCACCATCTTAACCTCTCTATAAGGTCTCCATTCAAGAAAGTTGTTTTCAAATCCATTTAATATAACTCAATATTGAAATGAGCCACCAAGGCCTTGATCACCTTAAAAAAGTTTAGTTGAGACATAAGATCAGAAAGTCCTACTAAAATCCACACTCTCTCTTTGAGAGAAACCCTTGGCTATAAGTTTTGTTTTGAAATGCATAATAATCCCTTTTGAATCTTTCTTGGTCTTGTAAAATACTCATTCCACCCAATGGATATGTAATCATTTGGAAGTTCAACCAACTTTCACAAATCATTGTGTGAAATATATTATGAATTCATCTCATCTCTTTTGGCATCAATCCACGTGACTTAATGTGGGCTGAAGACAACTTCTTCATATGTTGTAAGGTCAATGAGATGAGCAATGCCATAATCAGTCTCACCCAAATATATTATGAATTTATTAGAAATGGTAAACATTCTCTACCATATGTACCTCATTTTAATAGGGGTTTTTTAACTGATTTCTAGTAGTTCTAACATGTGATGCAACTTTAATTTGTTAAAAACAGCCTGAAACTTAAAACTCAGATTCCTCAACATGTAGTTTATAATAGCAAACAATCTATATATCAAATTAAAACTACTTCTGAGAGGATTTAAACCTTCAAAGGAGTTCAATTTCGTCCATATAAGGTTTTGATTTTGCCATTTAAAAATATGATTTAAAAGGAACCATACAATTTTATGTTAATCATATAAAAATAATTTCAGGGTTCTAAATCCATGTATATTCTGCTCTAATACAATATATAAATAGTACTCGTACTTGATTAAACCATATCAACGAAACAGTTGAATCCTCAAGCAAACACTCCTCTAATTAAATCATTGTATTAGCTAGATCTTTATTCTCTACTTAGAAGCGGTTCTCAATGGAGCGAACACACAACTTATGAGAGATGAGAGGGGGCCTAGCATATTTATAATTAAACTCTTGGTATCCTCTCATTAAAAACTTCTTAAGGTACTCAACCTACACTTATCGTTAATTCACATCATACCCAATAGGTGTGCTTGAACCCTAATCAACTGATCATATAAACCAATTGGTTTCTAAAAAGCCTATCTAAATTGAATTAAACCTTAACCCATTTTTATCAAATTAAAATCAAACAATTGATTATGAGAACTCACATAAAAATTTCTAACCTCAAAATCCAAGTAATTTCTTAAAAGACGTTAAATTAGCAAATACTATGTATGTAGTACGTTTGTAAGATCCATTGTATTCAATTTTTTTTCGTATTTAGAAAAGATTGTCAACCCTCGGAGAATTCTATGATATTTACGTTCAAATGCTTATAATGGTGGACTAAAGTGATTTTTCAAAAGTCAAAATGAAAGCAGCATGCATCTCATGATTTTAATGTCAAATGTAGAGGAGTTTTTTTGGCATTATGTTGTTGAATCCTCGTGGTCTGGTTATAGCTAACCTAAACAATGAGAATAATGGGACATGTAAGGGATGACTTTGAGTTTCTCTTCCACCATGATTCTGCAATTCTCTAGAAGCTCATCCTTCATTTATATATAAAAAATAATAACTCGTGGTTTGCTTTTTACTGCAAATTTTCCCCATGCGTGATGCATGGTTTAGGGTTTTCAAATTCAAGCACTAGTTTTTATCTAGCAGTGTTCTTAACGTTACGTTTACTGCCCACATTTTTTGATATAAATAAATTATACTCCCCTCCTTTAAATTTTTTTTAAATAACACTAAAATTTAAAATTTTAAAAAATCAACACTCACTTCCCCAAAATGAATGGAAAATTAATGGTATTACAAAATAATTTTAGAAAAGTCTCATGTTTTTCTTAAAAATATCAAGAAATCCTATTTTTACCTTTTTCTTTCTTTTAAGTCTTAAATACTTTTTTTTTGTTTAAATTTCCTCTACCTTTTTAGTTTTTTTTTTTAATTTTAATATATTATTTTTAATTAAAAAAATTTATTTGACACATGGATAAGTAAAACTAAATTTGAATACTAAATAAAATGAAGTTTTTTATTTATTTAAATTTTTATGATATGAAAGATAAAAATATAATTAAATATAAATTTTAAAGATAAGTTCAAACGAAAAAATTAAGTAATTTATTTATATAAATCTACTCATGAAAATAATTTCTTTCTTTAATTTTTGGAAGGATAGTGTGTGAAATACTTCTATCATATTTTATTTAAAAATTATATATTAAAATTAAGGCTATCATAGTGTTTATTAGGAAGAAATAAAAAACCATATAAAGCAAATTGAACTTTATTTTATTTATTATTCAAACTAATAAGTACATTTATATCAATTTATATTTTTTATTGTTCAAATCATAAAAGTTAAAATATATATATATATAACTTATTCTCTTTAGCATTCAAACTTAGTTCGACTTATATATGTGTCAAATAATTTTTTTATTAAAAATAAAATTTTAAAAGTTAAAAAAATTATGAAAATAAAGAAAAACATAGAATAAGTAAAATATTTAAGACTCGTTAAAAAAGAGAAAATTAAAAATAGAATTTATTAGTACTTTTAAGATAAAAGTGAGGATTTTTAATATATTTTAAAAATGATCTTGTAATAGCATTAACTTTTCATCCATCTTATTGTCGTGCGGTGCGGTTTGAGTAAACCTCAATAGAGGCAAGTGTAATTTTGCTCTTTCTTTTTAATGTCCACGTTGACTTTTAACTAGTCAAGAAACCAAAAGATTACATATATGTTCTTTGGCCAGCTAGACAAATTTTTTTTTTTTATGGTATATTAAGAGTGCTCGAACTTAGCATTAGTGGGTGAAATGATAAGTATCAATTGCTTGAGTTAATCTCTTAGTGATTGTTAGAAAAATTTTAACTTTAAACAAATAATTAACAATATATATATATAAACAAAAATTCTTCAATTATTAAATGAAATTTCAAAAATGAGTCTTCTTTTTTATTTTTGGACACATTTTTATAATTTATCGATCAACATTTGAAATTATAATAACTCAATTAAGGAAGGTTTATACTAAAACAACAAATAAGAAGGAAAAGTTCAATCTAATTAAGATTATTTCATATTTTAATTTAACAAAATATATTCTTGTACAATCATAAATAACTCAAATTGATGATCAGCACGTCTCCCTTTCTTTACTTTTCTCATTCTAAAATAAGAAACCCATTGTTTTAATTTTCTTCCTCATATATGCAATTTTACTCCATGTATACGAACCTCGAACACAATATTATTTTGGACTCTATTGTGAAATCCATTATTCTCTCTCACAATTTCGTACATGGATCCATTGTTTTTTTTTTTAATAATGTATTCCTTTGATCTGATTGTGGATTGGTCGGGTTTTTGTCCTTAGCATTGGAAATGGTCGGACTCATGCCTCTACAAATAAAAACAAATAGAAAAGCAGATCAAGAAAATTATGCATGTAACTCATCTCTATTCTATCCCTCCTTTCTTTAATTGATGATGATGAAGTTTTTGTTTAAACACTAATTGTTAGTACCATAGAGTACCAACCACTAATGTGGGACACGTGGCATGGTTATCAACGGGTAAAATAAATAGTAACAGCAGTCCATCTACAGCCATTATATTTTACTTCTATAAATCTATATATATTCACCACAGATAAAAAGAAATGATTCAGTGATTTACATATAAATTCTCTTTCTTTTATTAAGAAGAAAACTGACTTTGTCATCGGATGACTTCTAGGAGTTCACCCAGAACAGTGTTCCCATTCCTTGTGATACTGGTGCCTTGAACAGGACAAACAAGTGAAGCACGCTGGTCGCCAGCTCGCCAGCTCGCCATGCAAACATAGAAACACTTCGACTCAAGCAATTTCTGCATCAACACTTATAATAATTGTAATATTAAATTTTGGTTTTTGTTTCAATTTGTCTAATTGTAGGGAATCTTTCGTGTTCAAATTTAAATTTAAAAAAAAGAAAAAAAAAAAGAGTTTAAACTGAAATATTAAATAAATTTTCACTTTGTTTATTGCTTAATCCGAGTTTACATTCTCTCTCTTTCTTTCTCGTGGGGCACATGAAGTTATTGGTTGAAATGATTAATCAATATTGTCTTAAAACACGAATTGGTCGGCCGTTAAAGTTGAATTTTAAACAATTTTTTAAAATTCTATTAGTGCAAAAAATATATAAAAAGTTATTTATTTTTTTGGTCTTTGATGATCTTATAGTTGATTAAGTCATTGAATTAGTAACAATAAAATAGCTAGTTTATGTTTATAGTTGACATTGATTCTGGAAGATCCTCGAGATCACTTTTTAATTAATTTGCCTGATTATTACACTGATTAATCATATTTTAACTTATCTGGAAGTGACTATTTCAATATTATTAAAGAGGCATGGACATGCAATAAGGTCGTTGTTTATTAATTGTTTCCATTATTATAGCATTGATGGTAGTATTTATATAAGCCTCGAAATGCTAATATGTGAATGCTTCTATGCAAAAATAGTGATAGACCTCGTGCACGCACAAGATTCCTATTGCATTTCAAACTTACAAGCAAGAAACATAAACTCTAAAAGACAATTTAAAATTTTATGTTAATGAAAAATATCATTAAAAACTTTACCCTTGGTTTTTATTTTGTCCACTTAAAATTTGAATGATAGTGTTTCCTAGTTTTACCAAGATGTGTGTTTGAGGCTTGAATTTGGAATCGAATGAGAGTTTTACCAAGATGTGTGTTTGAGGCTTGAATTTGGAATCGAATGAGAGTCACGTGCGTCACTTGAATGTGTTGGCAAACAATTTTTTATGTTAGCCATTTTCATCTCTTTCCTAAATGACAGACAACATTGTTCAAACTACAAAAAGGAAAAAAATAAATAAATTGTTAAATGTAAACTTAGAAGGAACAATTTGAATTAAGCGTGCAAGTCTACTGAGGAACTAGTCATGTTCAAAAATATGATGAATAAATAGAAGTTCGATTGGATCGACACCTAGCTGGGCAAGTTATCAGGAGTGGGTGACTCTGTGACTAGATGCAGGTTATGTTGGAAGAATACAATATTCTCGGAGCAAAGGTGTCCAGAGCATGGGTGACATTCCTCTTGAGAGAGTGTGACCCAATCCCAAAGAGCATTAGAGAGCGCGGTCAACACCATGCATGATGATCTTTTGGACGAGATAAGATGACCTTGGTGAGCTGAAAACTAAGGTCAACCTCATCATGAAGTGGAGAATGACAACCACAACCCATATGCTGAGTTGTGGGACAAAATGAAATGAAAGTGACTGAGTCTTGTGCTTATGGAGATGCGTGGGATGCTACAGAATTGGAAAACTTTTTATTTGACATGGAGTGGCACTTACTTGCATTGAGAATGGATTCAGAAGAAACAAAAGTGACAACAGCTACTATATGCCTCTTTGGGGATGCCAATCTCAAAATATGTCGACATACAAGATGGTCGGTGTGTGATTGACACCTAGGAGGATTTGAGGCAAGAGTTGAAAGCCCCCTTCTTCCACGAAAACGTCGAGTACATTGCTCAATGCAACTTATGCTGAAATAAACAGGGACCATCCATGAGTCTGTGAAGAGATTTGCGGGGCATTGATGTTTGACATTCATAACATGGTAGAGAAGGATAAGATGTTCTATTTCCTTGAAAGGCTAAAGTCGCGAATAAGGGCAGAACTTCAATTTCTAGTATGGAATTAAGCATAAAATTTAAGTCTCAAAGCAAAGTGTTTCAAGTGATTGGCCCGGGTCCAAATCACAAGGATCGATATAAATAGAATAGTAGAGAGACACCAGGAGACATAAGAATATATGTGGTCCATCCATAAGGTATAGTCCAGGAGGGTAAAACCAATATTTTATTCTATAGATTACAACTCACTCTCTCAGCTTAACTCACCTGATACTACAATGGAGTTTTCTATTTATATGCACAACATGATAATCATGAATTCCAAAATAAATACAACATGATAATTTATTAATTATATGAGAAAGAACTAAGATAATGCAAAATATTTTAAACTCAAACTTTATCTTTATCCATATTCTGCACAACAAGGTGCCATTAGAGCGCCGTTTGTGAAAAAAATGTCTAATGACAAAGAAAAACATCTAATTTTTGGATGAGATGGAACAAAGAAAACTGCAGTTAGGTCCAGATCACCAAATCAATCGATTGCTAGTTGGAGTTTGAACTCTCTAATGCCATATTAAAATTTAAATAATAAAATTAATAAATAGAATAGTGGAGAGACACAAGTATAAATGTGTGGTTCAGTCATAAGATCTAGTCCACGAGATTAGAGCCAATGTATTATTCATGGATTACAAATCACTTAATTCGATCACCCACTTAGCTTAACTCACTTGATACAACAGAGATGCCTCATATTTATAGGCATCACATGATAATCATGAATTACAAGATAAATATAATTTTTGAACATTCATGATAATCTAGTAATTATATGGTATATGATTAGGATAATACAACATATTTTAAACTCAAACTCTTAGTTTTATCCATATCCTTTAACATTCCTTCGTAAGATTAAAGTTCTATGCAGAATATTCTTCTTGAACCAGAAGATGATGAATGTTCCTCTCATTTTTGTGTCTTCCTTTGATAAGTTGAAATTGCAAGTTGCAATGTCAAAAGAAAAAGCGTCTTTCGACGCCCAAACTTTTAGTATCTCACTGCAACGAGATGATACTTGAACATGTCAAAAAAATCTCCAAAGGTAGTCGTATGCAATTCTTGCTACACAACAATGCACTATGAGAGAGCTCTTTGTGGTAAAGTGCCTAATGGCAAAGAAAAATATATAATTTTTGGATGAGATGCTACAAAGAAAAAGTGCAGCTAGGTGTAGGGGTGGTATCCGAACCGAATAATCTAGGAATCGGATTCGAATTTGAATAGTAGAACCTAATTCAATTCGATATTCAACAAATAAATTGAATTAATATTCAAATTCAAATTAATATTCGAAATAATATACGTTTTTATTAAAAACATATATATATTTACCAAAACACTCCTAAATATTCTAATATTTGAAATTTATTCAAATTCGAATTTGAATTTCAAATTAAGTTCGAATAAGTATTTGAATTCGAGTACTGGAATTCAATTGAATTCGAATAGTACACTATTTAAAGCTATTCAATTCAAATTTCACGCTTAGATGATGGGTGATCTTTGTGTTAAAGTGCCTAATGGCAAAGAAAAATATCTAATTTTTGGATGAGATGCAACGAAGAAAAGTACAACTGGGTCCAGATCACCAAAATAGATTGCTCGTTGGAGCTTGAACTATTTGGTACCATATTAAATTTTAAATAATAAAATTAATAAACAGAATAGTAAGAGACACAATGATAAATGTGGTCCTGCCATAAATCTTAGTCTACTGAAAGAGAGATAATATATTATTCTATGGATTACAAATCTATCTACTCGATCACTCACTTAGCTCAACTTACTTGATACAACAGTGAAACCTCATATTTATATATAAGCGCTAGATGACAATCATAAATTATAAGATGAATACAACTATTAAATATTCATAATAATTTAATAATTACATGGGACGTGGGGATTGATTTGACAATAATACACATTAGCATTACCACTAAATAAATAAAGAAAAAGTGTTCTTTTAATATCAGAATATATTTTAGTCACTGCTCTTCCCACCGCAGCACCAATCCATCAAAGCTAATCGCCTATATATATATATATAACGCTTTTATATATTTTCACTGAAATAAATTTGGTGGTAGAGATTTGAAGATTATATTATATATACTGATCATAATGAATTGAAACTAGTTTAGTGAAATTCTTTTACCTAACTATAACATCATTTTAAATTACTTCTGCATTATGTATTAATAAAATACAAAATCATACGTAGGTTTCATATGCTTTTTTTAGTTTAGTAATGCAACTATAGCTATATCAAATTCGAGTTTTACTGTGTTAAGGCAAAAGCAAGTTGTTGATTTCATTGACTCCTAATTATGCTTAGAAAGGCTTTGGAAGACTTTGTTTTTGTATGATTCATGTAGTGCATGCCACATAGGTTGGTGTGAGATCTGACTTTGTACTTGTGATGTGTTAAAGTTAGCAGAGCTCATTGTGAATATATTGGGTTGATCTTCTGAAGGTTAATTATAACAAATCTAATTGTACATACGAAAACTAATTAAGGACAGTGATATTACCTCTCCAAACCAATTACCCTCTCAATTTCTGGTTTTGCTTTCTATTTGTAGTATTCTGAATTTTGGTTTTGCATTGGACGGCCGAATTCCACGAAGACAGTAAGTCTCTTTTAAGAAACTAAATGGCAGAATGTGTCATGCAACTTTGCCACACACGTAAGATAATTGCCATATGTAGTCGACAACAAGAAAAGCTTTATATGAGACAAACGTAGCAATCAAACCCAAAAGACCAAAGTAAAGATTGTGGCCTAGTTTTCTTTCAATTAACAATTTGCTTTATCGTTTGAAACCTACCCTTTTTTCAATTGACCCCATAAAATTAAGTATATGCAAGTAGAAAGTAGGTACGAAAGAATAGTGTCCACGAGGTACTATGCAACAATGTGGACATATTGCTCTCATTCATTTTGGCTTTTGCATTGTTTGCTTTTTGTTACATATCCCCACTAGTTGCATTAGTGGCAACAACGATGAAATTTTGATGGTTATTTTTCCACTTCAGGGACCTTAAAAAAGACTAACTCTAACAAGGTCGTCCTACTTTTCCTTTTTTTTTTTTAAATAAAATAAAATTAGCAAGGCTCAATTGGTAATATATCTTGCTCATGGTTGGGAATTAGGGCTTAATTATAATCTCTTTTGGTCTGTAGGCCTATTTTTGATTTTTTGAGAAATTAGGTAATGTCCAAACGACTTATGCGCATCTCAATTAATCAATTGATTCGGTATAACTAGAACAAGAGAGAATTTATTAAAATTTTACATCGAAAGCATATCTAAAACAATTCAAACCAATGAAATTAGTGGAATGAATACATTTTCTTCACTATTAGGCCAACCCAAGTGGTAGGACAAGTTTTTCTACTATAAACATAGAACTTAAAGTGACATTTGGGACCACAGCAAGAGGCAGAGGATGAGTGGGTCTTGGGTGGTTATATTCGGTCCATTTGTGGTTGAGCTTAAATCTATGTTAGTTCGTGCCTTTGTGGGTGTAATAGGATTAGCATATAATATTATCTAGTAGACAAACTTTATCTATGTTCAAGATGATATTGACTCAAATTGGGTCACCTTTGTCTTCATGAATACTCTTTCTTTTCCACCCAATATAACCTACTTGTTTTCTAATGTAAGATTGAAGGAAACGACTGTGTCAAACGCCTTCGATTTGAAAATGATAAATCTTCCTGTAAGTCGAGTGTCTTACATGTTTAATACAAGATGATTGGATCTAAAACCACACGTAAAATCATTATCAACTTTTTTTATTTACTGAAAAAAGGAAAGAAAAAGAATTGCAACTAAAAGCATTATCAACTCTTTTATGTCACAATGTCTAAAAGCATGTTCCTTCCGAATTGATCCTATTAACATAGAGAAGTGTTGAACCTGCAACAGTAGATCATTCTTACAAGGTATCAAGTCTTCGAGTGAACTTAAACAAGATTGTGCATAATTAACAACCAGACACTCGGATTATATAGCACAACTGATGGCAGATGCCACACACAAGTACAAGGACCTTGGGGAAAAGCTTCTCCTGTCCTGGAGATCATACAATGTATATCAAAAGTTAACTAGTCACGGGCTTTTGAAAACGAATATAACACAAAAGCAGGTTGAGGAAAAGAGAGACTAGAAAGAAACAGTACTTAATAGAATTTTAATCACTCAGTTCATTCAATACATCTCAGTCTTTAAAAGAAAATGCAAACTAAACCAAGCAGAACTTACATTACCAGAAAACCTAAATTTTTGTTAGTTTCACAAGTTACATACTAATGCAACTCCATTAAACAAGTACATCTTTGAATATGCATGCACTACTCTGTACAAATATGCAATCTAAATACCCATACAACCATACAACAACAAAAAATGTGTTAAGGAAGTATTATAACAGTACCTGTTAAAACTAAAATGTCTACCCGCACATTTAACTGTAGTCATCAGATTCATCAGAAGTATCCTCTGATGTCACCTCAGAGTCCTCTTCCTCGTGGTCTTCATCAATTGTGGTGGCTTTAGTAGCAGTCATCTTGGTTAGTGCTGCAGTTTTACTTGCTCTCTGGGAACGACTGTTTACAGTGCCATGTACCAGAGGAACAACTGATGTAGGGGAAACTTCTTCATCAGAAGAGTCTTGTTCAAGCCTCACCCGTCTCGTAGAATGGGTTGGTCTGGTTGAAGCGTGGGGCTGGTGTTTCTGGCATTCCAACATGACTATCCAAGTCCAGCTGAAATTCAAGTTCTAACCTTCCTAAAACGCAGTGAGAGAAGAACACATATTACACTAAGCAAAAACAAATAAAATGTACCATTTTGATGAAGGACAGTTAACATAGCTTTTTGGCCACACAAGGTCCATAGTAACTATTAAGATAATAAAAACTAATGAGTTCTATGGCGTTCATGAAGCTCTTACATTGGCATGACAATGAACCACTAGGAAGAGCATGAGCCAAGCACCTTCTTAAAAAGGATAGGATCTTACCCAAAATAAGGTTAGCTTGATCTTCAGACAGTTCGGTATCTGGTTGTCTATCAACTGCCTTGAGGCGTTCAGGCCATTCGCTTCAATTCTCTTACGATATCCTTCTCAGACAATGCACATTCAACCACTAGACACAAAAGCCTGCTCATGAACTTGATTGCAGCTTGTTCTGACAACCGAAAATGGAGCAAGACAAGTATTCTACATAGTGCTGAGACATAAGACTTCTCATGCAGCTGTCTTCTTCATACAGAAGCTGGCCACCTAAATGATAAAAGCACAGGGAAAAGGACAACAAGTTAATAATTATAAGTATCCTACATTGTTTCCATCAACCATCTGAAAAAATCATCTGACTTTTAGTCAGTGCCTTTTCCCCATTGCAAGTAATGTTTTCTCTTAACACAAAGAAAACGGAATATTGTTTCTAAGCAAAGCCCCTCAAACTAATGTATGTCAGTCAGTCAGTGGCACATTGCAGTTAAGCACAGAGTCCAACAGTAGAATGGAGACCAATATGTTTCCTGCATGCCTTGGGTGTGTCAAACACATACACAGAAAAATCATAGGGCCGTAAATCTCTTTGCAGGCAGTAATCAATAAAACAATGTGTTGAAGTGATGAAATGATGAAATGACATGATATTTTTGCAAGAGCAACTAATTGAGAATTTGACATAGTCAAGTTGTAAGAGAGGATGATGAATTTTAAATGTCACAGGAAAGTTGACTTTTTCCTCATTTGTCTAAATTATATTTGGATGATGTCTCTCATGTCTTACAAAGACTTTTGTTCTATGATAAAAGCAAAACTGCCAACAGAAGCACATGTACTTTGCTCACTTCATTTTACCCTTGTCTATTTCCAATAAATCATTTTTTTCACCAAAAGAGAAAATAAACTGTTTCACGTCAGAGCTATTAAATATTGAAAATCAAAATAGTAAAGTAGAATGAGAAAAGGAGGCCAGCACTCCGCAGACAACCATATATACAGGCTTTTGATTTTGGTTGGATGAGTTCCACTGATGCAACACTATTTATCTTCATACAGTTAGAAACATCTTTCATATGGTCCATGCCAATCCTAATTGGTGTGCAGATTCATGAGTAGGATAACAATAAGAGCTCAGGAACATGGCACAAGGACAAGAATGCCCATAAATTGAACTGCCGACTTCTACCTGTTAACCAAGTTCAAGCATTAGCATATTGTAATTTAATCTTACAGGACAATTACCTCTTTAGCTATTCGAATTGCAAGCCCCTCCTCCCCACATTCAAATGGAAGTTCCACTGAACCATCTATGACTTCTGGAACGTCTCTAGTAGAATTTTCATCCCCTGGTTGTGTCTCTTTTGTATATAATGGAACCTGCATCATCTGCAGCATAAAACGTGATGCTTGGACTGCATGCTTACGCATTCTAGACACCACAATTGGAGAAGCTCCAGAATTTCCATTTATTCCTGGCCACATTGAACGCATAACTGGAATAAAAGCCTTGGATAAGCACTTCTGCATTCAAAGAATCAATATACATGAGATAGTCATATTCATATAGAATCACTTATATAATTCAGAGTGAAAGACGTCTGCACTCTTTGCCTTGTGATTAGCTGAGAGAGAAGGGTAATGGTCAAAAAAGACAGATAAGCATTGCCTCAACCTGGTCAAATGGCAAAAGAGAGACTTTTAATTAGCTTTCGGTGCAATTATGAAAGGAAAAAAGAATAGTATATTAAAATAAAGCAAACTACCTCTGAAGGTGTTCTGTTACATTGCTGAAGTAAAAGATAATGAGCTTGGACAAGAGCAAAGGATGTAACGTAGCTGGTATGCTTGGATAACTCTCACTTAAGAGAAGAATTTTGGCAAATCCCTCCCCAAGAACAGCATGAACTGAGTCATCTTCATCAGTTAAAGAGTTTTGCCATTCCTCTTTTTCAAATCCAGCATATAAGAGATCTAGAGTTTCAACATTCGAATCCTCGTCCAGATCAGTGAAGTTCACAGGACTGAAACCCTTCTTATCATCTCGTTGTTGGCAATACAGATCCTGTCCTAACACCCTGTCCAATTCTTGAGGACCATGCCACATCCCAAGATCAATTAAGACCTTAGAGGCCTCTATGCTAATTGGATGGGGCCCTTTCATAAACGAACGCCTCAATTGCTTGACAAGTTCGTCACTAGGTATCCTCTCCAACAACCCAAAAAGGCCAAGACACCTAATGGCTATTCTTTGCACATCCAAGTGGACATGCTTTGCCTGCATTTCATATTCCATTACTTGTAAGTTTCAACTGAAGCTTTCAAAAGCTGTATGTAAATATTCATGTATGATTTTCTTAATTTTTTCTGTATCCCATGCACACATAGTAGCATCAATTTAAGTACAGAATGCAGTTACTTTTTTATTTGTTTCTTAAAAAGAGTATTCATCCCTAAGACGTGGAAGATTGGAAGAAAAAAGCCAGGCTTCTATGACTTTCTGTGTCACAATATACAAAACCTTAGGATGAACTGAATACAATTCTTCAAAACCTCAACAGTTATACCATGCATCAGAATGTAAGTGAAAGCAAAACATAACAGAGACAATAATCTATTTCATACCCCTGGCAGCAACAAAGACTGTAGTAGCTCTTCTGGTTCAATAGCCTTCCCATGAACACAACGAAATGATTTTACATTTTCCAAGAAAAGGCCACTCACAGCAAGGCTGTGCATCCACTGCATAAAATCTGCTGTTCTCTCCCTGCAAGGCTGAGCTAGCTCTTCTACAATTGTAAGAACAGCTTCTTCGAATTCACCGTGAGCAGCATGGACTTTCCTTGCCAAACTGGACACTGCAACTGCCCAATCTCTCTCACCACCAAGACTTAATCCGTCTCCAATGACAACCATGTTCCCATCATTATCCACCTCATGCTCAAGAGGCTTGCGCAGCAGTTCCTGCACAAATGTACTCGCAAATTTCCTGTTTGTAGCATCAGAAAAATCAAGCATCTGACCAAGCAAAAGTAGCTGCCTGGAGGCAAAGCGATAATTTGATCCTGTGGATATAAAATGAATTTAGTGTACAGTTGTTTATAATTTATAACACTCACTAAACTCAACCATATGAACTTCAACCCACCAGCATCAATATGAGCTTTCACCAACTCTATATAATCAGAAACTGTTGCAGGAAGAATTCTCTCTAAAAGATCATTTTTGTCAGATGCTTCTGCTGCATAAACTGCTGCTTCAGTGCCCATTGTAGCAGCAGCATCAGAGCCTTTTGCCTGTTAGAGCACAAGTTTTAATTCTTATATGACTAGGACAAGATAGGATGAGTCTAACACATTTAACTTTATAAATTAGAATCCAATGACAAGAACAGGACCATGAGAGATCCAACATATCATGCAAGGACTTGGTAAACTTCAAAGAAGTTTGATCTGTAAATTATTTCATGTGTTATTGAAGGCACACATTTAATAGATATCTTCCTATCTCCTAACAGGTATCAAATCCTAGGAGTGTGAATGCCAGAAAGTTTTCTTTTTATATAAGTATACTACTGTAATTTCTGAGAAGGTTGTAAAAATACAAAATGAATAACTTGTTAAGACTTTTTTTTTTCTCTCAAAACAGAAACCCATCCCTGGGTATGAACATCTATACAAGAGAAGCAAGTTGGCATCACTGCATGCCACTGAAACTTTGACAAAGTATGGATTATTTTGAATTGCTGCTCTAAACATGATTTGATAAAGATAGGCAGCGTTGTCAGTTAATGCAAGAAGCCAAGAACTGTCATAACATGACAGATTATTGGTGTCTAATACTCATGCAACCATTTTAATTATTCTTTTTTTAAAAAGAAGTCTATTAATTTAGGAGGTTTTCAAAGTTAGCTGAGTGAGTTATTGAAAATAAAAGATTTGCATTTATATAAATAACTTACTTGAGCTTCCGATTGCAAGTGCTTGCATAGAATCCTCCAATAAAGAGCAACCTCTGCCTCCATTAGCTGAATTCTTGGTGAGTGGTGCAGCGAAGTCTGCTATTTTTAATATGAGAAACAATAAAGATATTGTGCATAAGAATTCCACCCACACTATATCCAAATAATGAGACATTAACAGGTGAATGTGATTCAAAGTTACTCCGTAGTAACAGAAGACAATTTCAATCACATATGGGAGAAATTAGAGCAAACTTTCTCATTAATGATCCAAAAAGCTAAGCTACTGAGGCATACAAATTACTAAATCTGCTAACGTTAATTAGATATATTATTACAAACATCTAAAAAGACATCATTACCTATAAAATATCTTCAATTGTGTCAAACAATTCATAAAAATAGTGAATGGTAATCCTTCACTATTTGACAACTATTTAAGAAATTAAACAGATAACTTTTAGTAGAGTATTTTTAAGATGTGAAAGAAAAAGTGAAATTACAATTACACAAAAAGAAAGGTTATTTTCTTTGGCTCTCGTAAAGATAAATTGAAGTCCCATGCAAACCTTGTGCAAACTCCAAGACAATGCATTCAGCTGATGCATATCAAAGGAGCATCTAGAAATCCATCTTGAGAAATAATATACTTCAAGAATAAAGATTAACATTGAAAAGAAATCAAATATATCTTCATAACATAGCTCCTTAAACTATCAAGAAATGAGAAGAGTACAAATTTAACT
This sequence comes from Quillaja saponaria, assembly GCA_029379385.1. Lineage (NCBI taxonomy): Eukaryota > Viridiplantae > Streptophyta > Magnoliopsida > Fabales > Quillajaceae > Quillaja > Quillaja saponaria. The sequence continues at coordinate 14,148,088 of CM055610.1, read as the reverse complement.
CTATAAGCATAAACATCAAAAAAATTAACGAACCTTCAATTCTATCAGTGGTTGACGATATGTGCTGTTGGATACTTGCACCATTATGTAGTTTAACTAAACCATCTTTTAGAAGAGCCTCCATAACTGCTTCCCCGACCAACTCATAGGTTTCAACATCAAGGTACTTGAGAAGTTGTACAGGATCTCCATTGCAGCATTTGATAAGCCACTCATCTTTCATTAACTTGAGACACTCCCTTGAAACAACAATAGAACGATCGGCAAGTCCTCTCCGAAGTATAATCGTCCTCAACTTGATGCTAAGAAACCAGACAAATACAAGAGAATATCTTGTTATAAAAATATTAAAGAATCCAATGCTGATTAGTAACCACTATTCATGTAATAATAATAATAAAAGGCGGAGTAATTCCCTGAACATAATCATTAAAACTAAACACATGAAAGGGCATCAGTGTGCACTAAAGTGGAATGGAACATTAAATACCCTAACCAAAGTTGCAAACTATAGAAAGCACCATGAATATATGCTAATTATGGTGCATTAGTTAGAATAGTACAGGTTGTAATGGATCAGATGAGTTACAAACAATGGGACAGAAGGAAAAATCTACTCTGGGATTACACCACAAGTTTACCTGAGGCTTTGAAGAGGAAATTTATTTGCTAGAACACAGTATGCTGCTTTTCGCACAGATTCATTCACATCCAGGGTGCAATCAGTGATTGCTTGAGAGGTTGCATTTGAAGGAGGCAAAGATAACACAATCGTCTTACGAACGTCCTATATAAATGCCACAAATTAGTAGGTTTACCATAGACACGCAAAACATAACAATGTACATGAAATATATTTAAATAGAATTGATTCGTAGTGTAACACACGCTTTAAGAAAAAGTTGTCATTACCTTTGTGAAACTTAATCCAACTTGCAAGCAAATAGAACATAAATTTAGTTAAAAATGTATCCCATACAGAAGATTATTACTCCTTGATTATGTATATTTGGGTTTTTCCTCCTTTTTCATCTATAAGTCGTACCAGTTTACATCAGGATAAAATGATAACTTATTTTAGGTGTTTTCTTAATGTAATTATAACTCCACTAATCATATCTGAAGAGTGATCAACATTCAGGTTAGGTTCTCCACACCAGTATATACGCTCAAAATTTCCCATCACTACACTATCTTGGGACTTGGAAAGTGACAGTACTGAGAAATTTGAAGAACACAATGGTTACTGAAAAAGTCTCTAGGCATTGGGCTGTAACGTTTTTGTTCAGCTCCAACCAAAGGCTGACATTGAAAAGCACCGCACACATCATAAGATGATATTACACACTTCCAAGAGCTTGCAATAAGAAATTATGTCCTACTAACTCATCCTAACGTGACAAGAAGTTAATGACCGACAGAATCTGGTGTGTTCAAACCCTTATATGACATATGAACAGAAGACACCTTAATTTAAAAATATTTGATGTAAGGTTGGCGTAGAATAGAAATACATATACACTACAAACAGTGGGGAAACTCACCGCATTCTGCTCCAAGGGGAGCACCTCAAGAAACAAATCAAGGATGTCACTATTTTCAGAGTCATTTACAAAGCGAGAAAGTGCTCTAACTGAAAATGTACGGATTGCAGGCACTTTGTCTTGCACCCTCAGCTTCATGCATTCTATCACCTCATCCCAGAGATCATTTCCCACTTCTGCATCATCTGGCAACCGCATTATGATCTGAAAAAGGATGAATTTCATTAAAAAGATTATAAATGAAAAAAGACTGGTGCAATTTTTGGACGAGCCTTTTTCAGATTATGAGTACTAAACTATCTTATCTGAATCCCAATTTGGTCCGCACAAACTCAAAATAGGCCAGAAAGATTAAGTAATTACAAAATTCACAGTGTAGCTTTAACTTGAAAAATCATACCAAATGGCCAATTTTATCAAGTCATAGTCTAATTTTTGACCTCGTCTTTGACGAACCATGTAGAAGGTCACCGTTCAAACAGTTTTATTCATTGCCAATAACAGCAAGTTACATGAAAAACTGAAATATACATAAATAAAAAACAAAAATAATAAAAATTGTAGAAAAGAATCAAAGCCCCAATTACGCCCCTTTCCGTGCAAGTGTATCAGAAACTAGTTACCTCAGAAACGATCTGGCAAGCTCGAAACCTAGCAGTCTTGTTGGCCGCTGCAGCAGCAACCAGAAGGAACTTGAGGAAATGTTCCAAGAATTCATCGCAAGCAGAAGAGTTTTTGGGGTCTCTGGTAGTGGTAAAGATGGAGACAAAGCGGACAATACGTTCAGCGGAGGCAAGACGTCTCTGGAAATCGAAAAGGGGGGTTAGGGTTTTTGAAAATACAGAGAAGAATTGGTTGGAAGAAGAGGATTTCAATCGGAGTGCAGATAGCTCCTTGAGCTTTCTGTTGAGTATGGCGTATGAGGCCCTAGCTTCGTCTAAAATTTTAGCAATTTTCTCCATCAACTGGTTCTCTTCGTCTGAATCGACCATCTCTCCCCTCTCTGTTTGTCTCTATCTGAAAATCACAAGGCCCGGTGTAGTGAAACTGAGACCTTGAAACACACAGACTCCTCGATCTCAGAAGCAGAGAAATGCGCTCCGAATCAGAACTCTGTCTTCGAAATCGATCTGATCTTATATTCAGAGAGCATTTTTAGCCTTTTCCTTTTTGAATTCGAGCGGGAGTTCATGATTCACTGAATGATTACTTGTTGGGCCTTGGGCAATGGACTGTATTTCTACTAAAAATCGCATATCCCCTTGGGTCAGGACTAGTGCCGAAGCCCAACTAAAATTGGGGTCTAACTCTAATATCCTGCACCGGTCTACCTTCTTCATACGGATCGGGGAGGAATGACTACCCATATGTGAGGCGCCGTCTTGGCCAGCAAATCCTGAGGATGAGGGGGCGAGTCTAGTCTGACTAGACAAATATGAGAGCATGGCCTAATGTGAGAGGTTCTTAATTCAAATCTCTCACCCTTTTTTTCAATGTACCAAAAAGAAACATACGTATGAGCTTCTATTGTTGATGACTTAGTAGCCGTCTATGGTAGAATCCATTTTCACCAATAAATGGAAGATTTTGTGTTCAAATTGTTCCACCCACATATTCAGAATTTGAATTCCATGCTTTCATAGCTGGAAGGGTCTTTGGCTGAGTTGTAATTTTAATATTCACTTTTTTCTTTCAAATTCCACCCACTCTTATTACTTGATAATGATATGTTTGTGTGTAAAATCTAGGATTTCCAGTGGAAATTTGGAATCATTTGCTGCTAGTACATGGGGGCTGCCGCCCCTCTAGAGGTTTTCTCTCAATAGCATCTCTACAAAAGCCTCTCATCTTTCTCTCCTTTTTTTTTTTTTTTTTAAGTTTTAATTAAATCAACCTTAAATCTTGTCATTTTTATAAATATTTAGAAGTTTGTGATGTTGTTTGTTTTTTATAGATTTTGAGTTTATTGTTTGTTTCTGTTCATATTATTTATGATAGACTTGTGGTGTACTTGAGTTTTATCATGTATTTTGTCTCTTATTTTTGGAGTTTTGTGAAAGTTAATTCCATCTATCACGAGAGTTGTTGATTTGGAAATTATATGGACAGCAAGTTTCATATTACAACAGCTGAAAATCTATGTTGATGAAAACAATTAATCATCGATTTGTGATAATTTTACGTCATATTGAAGAACAATAATCTCAAATAAGTATTTGTAGAAGAAAGTTGGTAGTCATGTATGTTGTAACACTCAAACCGATAAGACTTGTCAATTTTTTTATTTTTTATACTATTAGCTATTTGTGATCTTTTATTGAATGAGATACAATATTGAAATTAAAAAATAAATTAAAAAACAATTATATTTGTTTAAATTATCAAGCTCTCCTACTCTAATTAATTTGATTCTTCACCCAATCTCGTTGTGCATTCTGAATGTCGATGCATAATTGGACAAGAAAAGATAAATATTAAATTGTCTTAAAATTAATGCTAATGAAGCCCAAAAGGGATGTTTGTAGATTAGGACTTTAGGAGAATATTGACATCTTTGTTTAAAAGATAGGTTCCCTGAAAAGGATAAGTACACATTCAATGGTCATTAAAAAATTGGTTTCGGACATCATAGATAATAGGATAGATACTTGGGAACATTTTCAGTAGAATATGTTCCGTGTAATATATAGACTGCCTGCAAGCAGCTGTATAAATCATACAATTGCTTGCATATAAACCAACCAGTGACCATCATCCCAAATTGTAGATAGACATATACAACAAACAAAAGCCTGTCAAGTTGGCCCCAGAGATGTCAACCCTATTGGCCCAAATCATAGGCAACTGCAATTAGGCTTTTTTTTCACCAGATCTTTATGCCGGAGTAGATAATGTTGACCGTACTGTTTTTTATTGGATTAGAAAAATAATTAATCAAATTACGTGAAAATTTGACTGGGATACATTAACCGCTAAATTAAGAAAAAAATAAAATAATTATTTTCAGTACTGTAGTTCAAATTTGATAATTCTGATATAAAAAAAATTACTCTTTGTTATTAACAAATTTGATAATGTGTTGTCTTATGAGTTTAAAATTTACACTTAGACTATTATGTGTAATATACATTTTGTGAATAGCAGTCATAGTTCAAGACAATGCTACTTTCATTAAGCATGGTAGTCTATCTTTGTCCAATATTGTGTAGAATATGTTTTATTGTTTTATTGAAATAAGTGGGGGATTATTATTCTATTTCAATAAAAATAAAATAAATGGAATTTATTTGGGTGGTTTATTGAGATAATAAATTTGTGGGAGTTTTAAAAGTTTAAAAGTTTTGAATAATAGGGTTTAAAGCATTTATGACAATTAAATTATTATAATTCAATATTTGATTTTGTAACTTATATAACTTAATTCTTTATTCATTTCAATTTTAAATTATGTATTTATTTCAATTATTATTTTGATATAAAAATTATAAAATCATATTGTTATGTAAACCCTTCATTCTCAACACTTTCTACAGAACTTACAAGTACTTACATGTACAACACTCTACACATACACAACTCTCATATAATTCCATCTTTATATTCTATTATATATTGGGCAAGGAAAGGTGGCAGAGAGAACTCGTTTCCATTATTGTGCAAGGAATTGAGAGACATACAGTGTGTAGTAATTAAGATGTTGTATCTTGGGGCAAAGTGTCAAGATACCTCAGCATCGGTTGAAAAATATCCTTTGTGGCATGATTGGTGGCACGAATTATCTTAAAGAAAATAATATATTTGTGTCTCATCTCAGCTTCCTACACTTTCGTGACTCTATTTCTATTTAATTATTTATCTACATTAATTTATTTGTTTAAATTATAATGTTATTATTGATTATTGTAATTATGACAAAATATTAACCAACACTATGTTCAAGCTAGATCATACGAACTTGATGGGACCAACGAAAACTCCATGTTACAGCAGAATCCGCTATGTTATGGTGATGGTTGATAATTTTTCAAGGTATACTTAGGTAAAATTCTTGAAAGAGGAGATTGAAGCATTATTAATGTTTGCTGAATTCAAAAATGCCATAGAGAAAGAATTTGGGACATAAATCAAATGCTTGTAAAGTGACAATGGAGGTGAATTTATGTCAAAGGACTTCTTCAAATTTTGCAACAATAATGGTATTCTAAGATAGATGACATATCCGAATACTCCCCAGCAAAATGGTGTTTTCGAAAGAAAATTGGCTCACCTCGTTTCTATGAGTCTATCATGGCTGCATGATAAAAATCTCTCTCAAGAGTTTTGGGTTGAAGCTATTCGATGTGCTTGTTAAGCAATAAACCGTTCACCTCCACGGCCAAGTAAAGAAAAATCTCCTTTTAAGATGCTATATAATGTAAAGCCAACTGTAAATTACTCTCGGGTATTCGGTTCAATTTGTTATGTTCATATTCCAAAATCTAACTGAATTAAACTTTACCCGAAAGCAAACAAGTGTATTTTTGTTGGCTATGATTCATGTAGGAAAGGGTGGAGGTGTATGGATCCAAAAACAAAGAAGTTTATCACTTCTAGAGACATTGTATTTGATAAAGTGTCATCCTCTTACTCTCCCCAGAAAAATTCTATTCAAGAGATTACTCTTGATAGAGATCAAGAAAGGTTGTAGCTACTTCCAGAAAATAATATGCAAGCTCCAAACAATAATGAATGTCTAACTCCAGACACCTCAAATCTAGATGGAGGTGAACAACAAGTCAAAAGGAGGTCCACAAGGGAGAAAAGATAGCCATCTTACCTCAAAGACTATGAGGTGCAGCTCAATCATTGTACTGTTACTTCATGATTCTTTACAGGAGCTGTAGATGAAAGAGAACTAGCAAGTTATGAAGAAGCCAAAGATAGTTCAGAATGGGAAGCAACCATGCAAGAAGAAGTTGAAGCAATAATAAAAAAAAAATGAAACATGAGAGCTTGTGCCAAAGTCTAATAGTTGTGAACCAGTTTCTTGCAAATGGGTCTACAAATTGAAGAAGAAGGCAGATGGAATTATTGAAAGGTACAAAGCTTGTCTTGTTGCTTATGATTTTTTGCCAAATTATGGATTGGACTATGAAGAAACATTTAGTCCAATTGCCAAGATGGTGATAGTTAGAACACTTATCTCTTTAGCTGCTTGCAAAGGTTGGACCTTCTGGCAATTTGATGTTAAAAATGCATTCCTTTATGGAGAGTTGGATCATGAAATCTTTATGGAGCAGCCAAAATGTTTTGTTTCTAAGAAATTTTCTCATCATGTTTACCTTTTAAAGAAAGCATTATACGGTCTGCAGCAAGCTCCACAAGCTTGGTATGGTAAGATTGCTCAATATCTTACTTTTTGTGGCAATAAAGTTTCAAGTTCAGATTCTAGTATGTTAGTAAAGCTAAAATTTGACGTGCGGGTAATAGTTCTTTTGTATGTGGATGACATGATCATCACCGGAGACAATGATGATGAAATTTCAAGCCTAAGGGCTGAATTGTCCATTCAGTTTGAAATGAAAAATCTAGGCGAGATTGACTGTTTTATTGGTATAGAAGTTGAAAGATCAGAAGAAGGTTATTTTATATCTCAAATGAGATATGCAACAAGCATGGTGGAGCGTTTTAGCATGGGGGAGGTAAAAGCAATGGCTACTCCTATGAAGCCTCACCTCAAGTTAAAGAAAGATAAAGGCAGAACACTCAAAGTTGTGAAACAATTTCGATAACTTATGGGCAATCTAATTTATTTAACAATCACAAGGCCAGATACTGTATATTATGTGAGTGTTATTTCTCAATTTATGCAGAATCCAAGCAACTCTTACTTAGAGGCAGCAAAAAGAATTATACGTTACGTGATAGGATCTCTTGAATATGGACTCATGTACAAGAAAGGTGAGCAGTTTCAGCCAAGTGGTTTTACTGATGATGATTGGACAGGGGATGTAAATGATCGGCATTCAACATCACGCTTTTGTTTTAGCCCTGGTTCAGCAGCAATTTCGTGGTGTAGTAAAAAGCAATCCACTGTCGCTCTTTCAAGCGCCAAAGCAGAGTATGTTGCGGCAACTATGTCTACTCAAGAATGCATTTGGCTGAAGCGCATGATTGAAAATATTTATAAGAAAGTTAACTATGCAGTACCAATTCAATGTGATAATGAAAGTGACATTAAACTTGCTTCAAACCCAGTGTTCCATGGTCGAACTAAACACATCGAAACTCATAATCACTTTGTACAGGAAAAAATGCTGAATCAAGAAATCAAGCTAGAAAGTGTTCACACAAGGGATCAAGTTGCAGACATATTTACGAAAGCCTTAGGAAAGCCTAAGTTTGAATGGAGTGTTACAGATTAGTGCATCTTACTGTATTTATTTTCTGTTTACTAAGTCAAGTAGTTTTCTATTTACTGTTTGCTATGTTCTGTTTACTAAGTCAAGTAGTTCAAATCCCTAGTCTTCAGGTAGAATAAGTCAAGCATCAAAATGAGTTAGCAGAGATTTTTATGAAATAGTTTGAGAGCTTTTAGGAATTTAATTAAGCAGACCAGCTATACATATGGCCTGCATTTGATGTATTCATTCATTCAAGTTAGAAGCAATAAAAAAATTTCTTCAATTTGCTCTTTTTCTTTCTACTATACAGTATACTACTTCCTCTGGTTTTTTGTTTCAAATCAGTCCAAAATCTTCCTTCTTTTTTTTTTTCCTCTTCTTGAAGGTAGTATACCACCAAAAAATTAAATCCAGAAGGAGTGAATATTATATGGGTTTTCTTTGATAACTCTGTGACACGAGAGCATGGTCTAATGTGAGAGGTTCTTAATTCTAGTCTCTCACCCTTTTTTTCAATGTACCAAAAAGAAACATATGTATGAGCATCTCTTGTTGGTGACTTGGTAGCCGTCTATGGTAGAATCCATTTTTCACTAATAAATGGAAGATTTTGTGTTCAAATTGTTTCACCCACACATTCATAATTTGAATTCCATACTTTCATAGTAGGAAGGGTCATTGGCTCTGAGTTGTACTTTTTATATTCACTTTTTTCGTTCAAATTCCACCCACTCTTATTACTTGATAATGATATACTTGTGTGAAAATTTGGAATCATTCGCAGCTAATACATGGGGGCTACCGCCCTTCTAGAGGTTTTCTCTCAATAGCATCTCTACAAAAGCCTCTCATCTTTCTAATTTTTTTTTTAGTTTTAAATAAATCAATCTTAAATCTAGTCATTATTATAAAATATTTAGAAGTTGTGATGTTGTTTGTTTCTGGTCATATCAATTATGACAGATTTTGAGTTAATTATTTGTTTCTAATCATATCATTTATGAGAGACTCTGAGTATATTAGAGTTTTGTCATGTATTTTGTTTCTTATTTTTGGAGTTTTGTGAAAGTTAATTTTGTCCACCACGAGAGTTTTTGATTTGGCATATAATATGGACACCAAGTTTCGTATTACTACAAGCACTTATGATGAAAATCTATGTTGACTAAAAATATTTAATCATCGATTTATGATAATTTTAAGTCATATTTAAGAGTTATAATCTCAAATAAGTATTTTAAGAAAAAAAATTGATGGTCATGTTATAACACTAAAACTAATAAGATTTGCCAATTTTTTATTTTTTATTTATATTGTTAGCTGACTATTTGTAATCTTTTAATGAATGAGGATACAATATTGAAATTAAAAAAAAATTTAAAATTTGTTTAAATTATCAAGCTCCCTACCTCTAATTAATTTGATTCTTCACTCAATCTCATTGTGCATTCTGAATGTTGATGCACAATCGGAAAAGAAAAGATAAATATTAATTTGCCTTAAAATTATTGCTAATGAAGCCCTGAAGGCATGTTTGTAGATTAGGACTTTAGGAGAATATTGACATCTATATTTAAAAGATAGGTTGCCGGAAGAGGATAAGTATACATTCAATGGTCCTTGAAAAATTGGTTTTGGAGATCATAGATAATAAGATGGATACTTGGGAACAAATTCAGTAGAATATGTTCCTTGTAATGTATAGACTGCATGCAAGCAGCTGTATAAATCATACAATTGCTTGCATATAAACCAACCAGTGAATTAAAGAACATTCTTTTGTCAATGTTACCATCACCCTACATTGTAGATAGACATATACAACAAACAAAAGCCTGTCAAGGTGGCCCCAGAGATGCCGACTCTATTGGCCCAAAACATAGGCAACTGAAAATAGGCCTTTTGTTTTCACCACATCTTTTGTGCTAAGCGGATGGCTTGGGCGGATTTGATTTTATTAGAATTATTAAATATTTTAATAATTCTATTGACCCTACATTGTCTATCTACAATGTAAGGGTCAATAGAGCCACGATTGTTTGGCCAAAACTTAAGTGACAAAAGAAAAAAAGTTAATGGATCAATACTTTACATGTCTTATTGAATATTGACGTAATTCTTTGTTGGCCAAAAACGAAAACAATATCAATGAAAATATAAATCACACTTAAGTTGAAATCTAATACTTGAAATTAGTTTAGTATATAATTTCTTACCCAATCTAAAGGACTAAGAGGTACGATCCATTTCTTTTGACGTCATTTTTTAATTTAAGAATTGTTCATAATTTGTAACGAGTCTTGTACAAAATTAAAATATTTCATATGCATAGCTCATATTCGGTTAATTATAATAAGTAGAATATATTGTATAATGTGCATTCATATAAAGAAGAAAAATAATTTCTTTATTGGTTTGATTAGATATTTAATAATATATCTTTGGCTGGTGAGTAGATTTAATAAATAAAAGCTATGTTGATTACTTCATTCATTTTTTTTTTCTATTTAATAAGTAATTAGTGTTCATAACTTAGTCTGGTGCAGGTCCTTCTATAAAACAAGTTGATTTTTTTTTTTAAACGGTTGAACAAACTAAATTAAATTAATATACCTAGAATATTTTTATCTATATTCCTTATAGAAAATTGATCACTTCAACTTTAATAACAATTATTGGTGATGCAAGTTAACCGACAATAAACCATTGGCATTTTAATTATTTTATTTATATAATAGTTAAGTTAAAAGTCAATCAATGATCTTTCAAACTAATTATAAAATTAATATAAAATACATATGTGATGTTAGGACTAGACATAGCAAATGTACATTCATTAGACTTTTATTATTATTGTATATATAATTTGAGCTTCGGTTTCTTCATTACTTTATACATGGAGTATACTTAATTATTCACAAAACAATAAAATGGGACAAAGACTCATCTAATATAATTTGTCCTTTCAATACAACCTAATAACAATTTGGAAAGTTTGTTGAATAAAAAAAAAAAAAAATTAAAAATATATATTGGAAATCAACAAATATTATTAAGTAACTTTTCCTATTAAGAATATGGGTGACAAAGGACGATATTTGGATCAAACTCTATATTAATGATTAAATAATTACATGAATATAAGATTTTAATTTAATATTCAAGATGGTTATGATTTCAGGTTAAATTTTACCATTGACAGATGTATATTTATTTATTTATTGAAGTATGAATTATTTTTTTATTTTAAGTATAAATTGTTAATTACATTTTATTTCTCATCTATGTGTGGATATGAAAATGATCCGATAATATAAAAATATTTGTTAATGTAGTGATGATTAGTTCTAATTTTCAATCCATATATAACCTAACAAATTCCATTAGCGAATAAACCTTCTTGGCACATGAGCATCAAATTTATTTATTTTTTGTAGAATACAAACAAATAAAATCAAATTGTAATTGAGACGTTTGTGTTGTTAAAGGAAGGACATATTCTCAAGCAATCGAATAAAATAATTCAATTTTCTGACATAATCAACTTTGTGACCTTTGTGGATCTGAAACATCAATTGGGGGCATGAAAACCCTTTTTAAGAGGCAAACAATATCTTCTTATAATATTTATTATCATTGTTATTGACCTATTATTTTTAATAAACTTATATTGTTAATGTTCGAATAGGATCTTATCTATAATTTTTTTAAACTCATATCAATAGCAAAGCTAGGTCGGGGCGATTTAATCTTTAAAGGATGTTTGGTTATTGACTATTTTTGACTTTCAAGTTTATAATAACTGGGGAGGGAGCTTATTTTTTGGTGACCTTTCTAATTTAAATTAAGAGGAAAAAAAAAAAAAAAAAAACAATGAGTTCTAACTTAAATGAATAGCAAGATCATTAGGTCTAGCAGTGTAAAGGTTCTTGGGTGCTGAATTTTTTTTATCTTATTTTTAATTTATCCCTTCCCCTCCCTCTTCCCGTCTGCCCTGCAAATTTTCAGAGGTAGTTGCATTCCTTTGACTTCCTTTCATCAAGGGGTTGTCGTTCCCCTTTATGGCAGCAGGCCCCTGTTTTGTTTTGTTTTTTTGTTTTTTGTAATTATTTTACTTTTTTAATCTATTCATTTTTATGATTGATTTGGTTTTATCTCCCTTTGTGGAGTTTTATTTTTTCTCTCTTTTTTAATCGATATTCTAGATCTAATATATCATGTGAGCGATAATATTTATATACAGTATAGTAAATGTGTGAATATCTATCTGTTACAATATAATTTAAAAATATTAACAATGTCATCAAGTCAATTTTTTGAAGTCGCACGGTCACTCCATGTTTTTAGTCAAAGTATAGAAGTTCATTTTGCTTTTGATTTATGATATGAACTCTTTTTTTATCATGTAAGTGTCAAATTAGCTTTGATATTAATGAATTTATTTTTTATTAAAAAAATTGGGGGCAATATACAAATAATATGAATAATATAGAAAAAAATTTATATTATTGATCAAAATATTCAAGAAAAATAAAATAAACAATTATTAAAATAAATAAATTGTGATATTTAAAATATATGTGGTTTGACTCTGGATCTATTTAATGAGATGAGAGTAAAATATTTATTCAATAGATATGTATGATAGGTGCAAAATGATACTAAACAATTACATATACACAAAGAAAAATAATTACAAATTCAGCTGGAGGCAAAAAATAAATAAATTAAATTAGAAAATGAAAGAAAGTAACGCAGACTTCAGAGTACAAGATACTACTATCAAGTTGGGTCGACTCGGTAAAAGATGTGCTAAGCTTCTTAGAAATTTCGCCTTCCCCTTTCATTATTCATTGGGAAGCTTCTTCGACTGTTTGCGTTTACAACTTGGTCAGAAAGCGAAAAGAAGTCACAAATCCTAGCCATTAGATGATTAGATCCATTTTGTTAGTGGTAGCGGACGGTAGGTGTAGTCTTCTAATTTATTGGACATTTACTTTTGATAAGATTGAAAAGGTAAATTCCCTGTTTGTTTAAGCTTTGGTACTAAAAAGTATTTTTAGATTTTTAAAATCTTAAAAGTTGAAGATATAAATAGAATTTTTTTAAAAATAAAAAAAATAGAAAAGAAGTTCAAATAGATTTTATTGATTTAGAGAAATATACTCAATATATTTGTTATTTTAAATATAAATCATAATTTTAATTTATGTAGAATAAAAAATCTTTAGAACAAAAAAAAAGTAAAAAAAAATACATGTCATCGTTGTTTTAATAATAAAGTAAAATATATATTTTTATTATTTAGATATAAAAATATTTTCAAAACAATATATTGTAAAAATATTTTAAACATGCTATTTATACAAAATATTTTAACAAAAAAGAGTTTCATTATATTAGTTTACTCAACTCAATAGTTGTTAAATGAATCGATAATAATTTCAATTTTTAATATTTATTTAAAAAATATAATCAAACAATTTTTTTATATATTGCACTGTTTTTATGTTATTTAATTCAAAATCTTTTTTAATTTATTATACAATATTTTTTAAATAGTTCTATACTTTGACACATAGGTTAACCGAAATATATCCAATATTTATATAAATTAGTTTGAACACTATTTACAATTAAGCTAAAAAAAGTTTTTTTTTTTTTGACATATGAAATATTTATAAAAACAGGTTTAAAATTGTATAAAAATATAGTAATTAATAAATATTTTTAACATTATCTTAAGAATATAAAATAAATTCTGAAATAAGAGTTTATGAAAAAATGGAATTATCCTCTATTCGGTAGCTCATATGCCTAAGACTTGTTATGAGGAAGGAAAAAAAAACCCTTATTCTTACTAAACTTTTATTAGCTCGTATGCCTAAGACTTGTTATGAGAGAGGGAAAAAAAAAAACTTATTCTTACAAAACTTTTATTATGTATGAACTTTTTTTCTTTGTAATATTAGAATAATTAAAAATTAAGCACTCGGCACAAAGAAAAGCATTCTGAATACATAGGGATACAAAATATAGTATATAAAAATCTGCTTGATCCTGACTTTCGTTTTTGACACGTGGATACTCTTCGACGCCGCTGAGAGGAGAGTGACGCCAACCCCATTCCTACGCAGCGCGTCAAATTAGAACACCTACCATCTGTGAAGGAAGTAGGTGCACGTGATAGGATTTTTAATAAGTGGATATCATGACCAGATAGTGTACACTAAAAATCTCATCCAACTCCACACGGTGATCTGATTGGGAGTCTTCAGAAGGAGGTGGGACCCAATTGTTTAACTCGGAAACCCCATTGGTTCATGAGCCTTAACCTTTTGTGCAAGACACGTGGCGGTGAAAATTTAACCAATCAAAGTAGTGCAGCATATTCGTCCTTCTCCGTACATCACGTGCATTGTTCTGTGGATGATTTTTTCATTTCCAAACCTTGAAAACTAAAAATATAAAAACAATTTTTCTAAGCGTATTTTAATTCACTTATTAAATCTCTATAAATACAAAAAAAATGAGTTTTTATACTAGTATTCTGAAAATACTCGATAAGATATAATTAATACAGTTTTTAAAATTTGAAACATTTCAAAAATAGTAAATTATTTATTACATAATATTAAAATCATGGTCAACTATTCAAATAAATAATATAAAATTTCTAATATTAACAAATATCCTAAGGGCATGTTAGAAAAATTGATAAAAAAATGTATAATATTTATTATGGTAGTTGATCATGATTTTAGTACTATTTATACATAAAATTTTTACTTTTAAAAAAATTAAATTTTAAATACTATATTTATTACAATTTAACAAGTGTTCTTATGACACTCATCAAAATAAATAAATAAAATAAAAAATAAAATAAAAAACTTTTTTGTTTTTTATTTTGATGCAATGTGTTGTATTTTTTTGAGTTTATCTATTATTTTGGTCCTTCAAGATTATATCAGTTTTAAATTTGATTCTCCAAAAACTTTCTTAGTCAATTTTATCATTCAAGTTTTACAATTTCTTAATCAAATTTTATTCTTTTATTTACATGATTAATTAACAAAATAATTACACTTAACATAAAAATAATAATTTACATAAGTTGTTTTTATATATTGGGAAAAAAAAATAAAATTAGTCATTTTATAATTTAAATTATGCTGAACCATTATATTTATGCATAACATGAGAATTAGATAATATAATTCGATTAAAAAATTCATAATCCTAAAAGATAAAATTAATTAAAAATATTATTGAATAACTAAATGAAAAACTAAGATAATCGTGAGAGATTAAAACAGTAGTTAAGTCTATTTTTTATATTCTATTAACACTTAAAATTCATGTATTCTTGATAAGAACTCTTTATGGAGCCTTTATTTATTGGCTTTATAAATGAATGAAGCTTCCTATCTTGTCACCAACAAAAAAAAAAAAAAATTCACTCTCTTTCTAAAATATACTTTTAACAATTTGAGGAAATAATATGAAGGGAGTGCCATTTTTTTCAAACTACGTATATTTATTTTAGGTCATGTTTGGTCGTGAGTGCTGATATAATAAAATATTTAGATATATATATAACTATTTTTGAATTATTTTTATCAAATATTTGATGTTGTATCATATTACATAGGATAGGATCAATTTTAATATTATTTGGATAAATTAATCCTGAGAAAAAAGTCATATTCATATAAGATTATATTTATTATATCTTTTTCTTGAAAAATTAGTTTTTTAAATATTATTATATTTATCTTTAAAAATTATTGCTAACATATATCTCCTGCAAAAAATCCCTTAAAAATACACAGCATCCATAAATATTTTCTAGAGACTCTTTTAAAATAAATTTTCCTTTCTTAATATTATTTTTATTTTTTTCCTCTTTGAAAAAAAATAAAAAAAGCTTTTTCTGTGAGGGAATGTGAGAATATTTTATTTTGATATAACGTTCTCTTATCTTATTCATATAAATAATAATCCCCACCAAAAAAACAAAATAAACATGTTAATATGGTACTACTCATATTTTAGATTTTTTTTTTGTGTGTGTAATTCTATAACATTCACCAAATATCGGATTAGACTGGATAAGTTATATCTTATCCGACTTTTCTTTTATGACATGCTAAACACAACTTTAAGTTATAAAGTTTTGTCCATTGCTTCTTATACTCTCTTAAATTATATGTTATCTCAAATTTATCTATACGCCCACAACAATTGAAGCACAATCAAATAAAAATTTCGGTTACATTTTCAAAAAAATTAAAAGTATGACCACAATTTTTTCTCTCACGATGTTTATTTCTTAAGCTTAGGTTAATATTTAAATTTTTATTTTTTCTTTAGAAATTAAAATCATTATAAAAAGAAATAGTAAATTAGATAATGATCATACATTCATCCGTTTTCATAAATAGAAAATAAGAACATAATTTTAATGCATATAAATTATTAAATTTTTTATTTTTGACATTTGAGAGTGTAGAGACAAAATCCACATTATTTTTAAGTCTCAATATGAGTTGTTTGTCTTTGATTCGATAGAACTAAAAAAATTATTTTGAAAACAATACCTAACCATAAAAAAATGCACATGAATTTTTGGTCAAAATCATTAAGATATTCTCTAATTGTTTCCATTCTAAGAAAACGGAATCCTAATAAAATGGTAATATTAATGACTAGGAATCCATTTCATTTCCTTTTTCTAAAATATTAATCAACCCCCAAAAGAATATTCTAACATCCACGGCCGTTACCCGGTGCATCTAAACGAACACCCTGTACCCATCTTTAGATTCTTTCCACAACTATTTCTGAAGGGCCAACATCCCTCAATTATATATAGTAAATTACTATTTCCAATCTAATTTTCTGCAAATTTTTATTTTCTGAAATTAATTTCCTAATTAAATAATTATTTAT
Source organism: Quillaja saponaria (assembly GCA_029379385.1). Lineage (NCBI taxonomy): Eukaryota > Viridiplantae > Streptophyta > Magnoliopsida > Fabales > Quillajaceae > Quillaja > Quillaja saponaria. Next base: position 14,131,206 of record CM055610.1, on the reverse strand, counting down.
AAACCGTGATATTTTAAAGTTTTTTATATTTCCAACACAGGAATCCCCCTATAAAAGTCACCCCCTCCTCCGTTCATGACAGAAAGAAAGAAAAAAACAGAGAGCGCTTCACTGCTTAGGAGGCTTCCTTTGGAGTTTGATTTTTTCAGATATGTCCCTGCTCTCAGATCTTGTCAACCTTGACCTCTCCGACACCACTGAGAAGGTGATTGCAGAGTATATATGGTAAGGTCCATTTTCCTGCTACCCACCATTCCCCTTAAGGATTTACGTGTGGTGGAATGTTTTCTTGGATAAATTTATTAATGGGTATGCTTTACTTTTGGGTATCTTTCTTTTGATCAACCACTGGAATTAGTAGTTTTCTGTTCTGTATATTTCAGTGTTACTGTTTTCAAATTTGCATCCACTTCTTTGGAAAATAAAATTGTTTGCTTGACTAGTGTGTTTTAAGTTATTCTGTTGGTTATGTGAATATATCTTATCCCTTTAATTTTATTTTTTATTTTTCGGTCTGTGGTAGGATATTTATTATTACCATTGTTTTTCTTTTGTGTGTGGGTGAATGTGCTTTTTATAATCCTAAGATGTATTCCTATCATTACATATGCCTTTGTATGCTACTTTTTCCTAACGAAATGGATTGTCTCTATTGTTTGTGGTTTTTATTAATTCCTTTTCATTTTTATGCATGAATCTCAAAACCTTCTTTTGGATTTTTGTCATTTGATGATTATCCTATGTTTTTGAGTAAGATTGGCTTTTGGTTGTTTGTTTGCTAGAGTTGCAAGAGAAAAAGATAAGAAAAGAAAAACAAAAATTAGTATTCATGATGTATGTGGTTTTCAACATGAGGGAATTGAGAATCTTCACACAGTTGTTTTTCTCGATTTCTTGTTGGAGTACAACCTTTAAGTAACTATATGTTATCGACTCTTATTTTTTAATCCAATTGTTTCCATTTTTTTTTTTTTTCCTTAGGATTGGTGGATCTGGTTTGGACGTCAGAAGCAAAGCAAGGGTAATTAACTTTTTCCCTTGAAACTTAAGGAATAAGCAACTTGCTGTGGTAGTTTTTGTTTGGTTAAGTAGTTTAACTCAATATAATTTCTTTTGCATATAAAGACCCTTCCAGGACCTGTTAGTGACCCTTCAAAGCTTCCCAAGTGGAATTATGATGGCTCCAGCACAGGTCAAGCACCCGGACAAGATAGTGAAGTGATCTTATAGTATGTGCTCTTTCTTTTAATAACTTGTATATATTTCTATAAATAATCAATTTCTTCGTTTCAGTTACATGCATCTAATCTGATTCTTATGTCTTTTGTTATCGACGTTGATCAAACTTAATAGTCCACAAGCAATTTTTAAGGATCCATTCAGGAGGGGAAATAATATTCTGGTTGGTTTGCATTATCTACTACATATTTTACAGTCATCTGACCTTCTTCAACCCTTGTTCTCTTTTAATTCTTGTTTCCATATTAATCCTTTTCTTTTTTCAATTCTAATTAAATTAGGTCATTTGCGATGCTTATACTCCCGCAGGAGTACCAATTCCCACAAACAAGAGACATGATGCTGCAAAGATATTCAGCCATCCTGATGTTGTTGCTGAAGTACCATGGTATTTGTTCAATACTATATTCTATATACTTTTTCTTTTTTACAAATTGCCCGCCAAGAATCATATTTTCTCTGACTAGGGTTTGTATAACAGGTATGGTATTGAACAGGAATACACCTTGCTGCAGAAAGATGTCACATGGCCTGTTGGATGGCCTATTGGTGGTTATCCAGGACCACAGGTAATGAATGTGCCTTTTCTTTTTTCCTCTTTCAAGGCTTAAGAAATTATTTTCTTCACTTTCTAAGTGTTGTACTTCTTCCCCAGTTTTTCCCCTTTAGGTTGAAATTGATTGTGTACATTTAGTATTCATTCACATTTCACAGTCACTATGTACATTCTCTAGCAATATCAGAATCTGTTCTCGTAATTACTATTTTTTTCTTTCTTTCTTTTTTTCCCCCAATCTTTTGCACTAGAATTTATGTTGAATCTTCTTTTGAGAGAAACCTTAGTTTGTTTTATTCTAATTTGGCTGTCTTAATTTGTGATTCCCCTGATGAATATGACTAACGAAACTAAAATATGTGATGTTATAGCTCTCATTCTGTGGATGATTTCTGTTAGTAAATGGGTTTTTTCTTCTTTACCAGGGACCATACTACTGTGGTGTTGGTGCCGACAAGGCTTTTGGTCGTGATATTGTTGATTCCCATTACAAGGCCTGCTTGTATGCTGGAATCAACATTAGTGGCATCAATGGAGAAGTGATGCCAGGCCAGGTGAACTTGAACATTTGGTTTTATTAACTTCTTTGTCCAGTTCTTCCATAATTGAACAACTTAATAAATTCTTCCTTATCCTTTTTAAAAAAAGTAATCCATTGCTCATGACATACAGTGGGAGTTCCAAGTTGGCCCTTCAGTTGGCATATCTGCTGGTGATGAGTTGTGGGCTGCTCGTTACATTTTGGAGGTACCATAATTCATAAGACTCTTCATTATTTTTCTGCTTTGCTTGAAGCCTAATCTTCTTAACTGAAGAAGATTCTTCTATAATTGCTGCTACATAACATATTCATTGCTGCTTAACAGAGGATTACTGAAATTGCGGGGGTAGTGCTCTCCTTTGATCCCAAACCAATTAAGGTCGAAATGTTCTTTATACTTTTTTTGTTTTAATTTGCAAATTTAGTGAGAACATAACCATTAATATTAGTTATGCAAATTGGTTGATTTAGACTCTTACTATTTGGGTTTTTGTGATACTAGGGTGACTGGAATGGAGCTGGTGCCCACACAAATTACAGGTAATATATTTTCACTTGCAAACAGTTTATATTGTTGAATGATTGGTATGTAAGAGGGTCGTGTTCAAATTTCCTTGCTGTCACATGACACTTCTACAAATATGTTGCAGTACTAAGTCCATGAGGAATGATGGAGGCTTTGAGGTCATCAAGAAAGCAATTGAAAAGTTGGGATTAAGGCATAAGGAACACATTTCTGCCTATGGAGAAGGCAATGAGCGTCGTTTGACTGGGAGACATGAGACTGCTGATATTAACACTTTCTTATGGGTAAGAAACATTGAATCGTTAGATACTTTGTACTGAGTTACTGTCAAATCAGATTAGTTTCTTAAATTCACTTGTTGTGCAGGGTGTTGCGAACCGTGGTGCATCTATTCGTGTTGGTCGGGACACAGAGAAAGAAGGCAAAGGTTATTTTGAGGACAGGAGGCCTGCTTCTAACATGGACCCATATGTGGTCACCTCCATGATTGCAGATACCACCATTCTGTGGAAGCCATGATTGCCCAAATGTACCAGAGACATTGCTACTTTCCTTTCCATGGCACGGGGAAGAATTGTGCTTGGATTAGGATAGCTTATGCTTTTGTTACGTATCTTTCTTTGGCCTTGTTGTACCATTTCTTCCTCGTGGCCTGCTTCTTGTGTTAAAATAATGGTCTTAAGCTAATAAAATGTGAAAAAATTGCCATTTGTCAATGCTCTGGATGGTCAGAATATGCTGTGTTTAGTCATGCATTGCCTTGTAATAATCATTTTCTTGTAATAAAGAATGCTTATGGACATAGTTGGTCCTCTATTTCAGCTTATGCTTATTAATGCCCAAAGTAACAAGGCCAAAGCTAAATGGAACCACCCAATACTTTTCCTTTGCCTGCATAAATTTCATCTAAGTGAAGGAGTAGATAAAAGTCAAAGGAGCAATGTAATTCCAAGATTAATGAATTTTAGTTAGAATCACTCTCCCTTTAAACTGATTTCTGTAGTTTAATTATGGGCACAATTGTGGTTTGTAGTAATTTTTTTGAATTATAATATGTTAGTAAGAGATATATATTACTTGGTGTTTTTTTTAGGAGCTATCTGTAATGTCATTTTTTTTTTTGTTTTCTGTTAATATTTTATTGGCTAGAGGCCTACTACGCGAGCAAATAAAATTTTAATTTTCCACCTCTAAAGTAGACCGAAATTCATGATCCAACCACAGCTTTTCTTCTCTTCTTCATTTGTAGTTAAAAGTCATCAAATCTAGGACAACCTCTAAAATTAATTGGTTAATTATAGAGCTTGAACTTTGGGCTAAAAGGAGACCCTCTTAGGCTCTTACTATATACATTCAAAAGCCCCGTCAAAAAATTATTATAGAAGAAATCACAACAAGCACCAGTTTGACTTGAGGGTGGTGGTTTAGTGAATGTGGTGGCAAAGTTGCTTTGATACCTGTTCTATTAGGAATTGCATGTGTTTTTGTCATATTAATAATCTGAAAAATGTTTTATTTGTTAGTGAGCTTATGATAAAATTTAGTCACATAAATTTATGTTTTTATTAGGTCATGTATTAAATTTTTCTTTTTTTTTTTGCTTGAAAGTATATTTAATCACTTTAAAACATATGACCTATTTTATGAGAATTTTATTTTTTATGATCTCCCTTTAACTAATTATTTTTCAGTTCGGTCAAAGTCAAACTATAGCACCACAATAGTAGATAGGCCAATGTTTAATAAGATATAAATTGTTTGAAGATAATATGTTTTAGTTTATTTCTAAGACGTAAAGTGCCATACTATAAGATGATTTAATTTTAAATTTTTTATAAAACTAACAAATAATTTAATGGACATTATATAATAACACAAAGATCATCAACTACTCCAAGAGATTGGACTCAGTGGTCAAAAATCTATATTTCCTTAATTGACTTTATGACTAACGTGCATATTTAACAAGAAAGATGTTTATTAGCATTTTATTTCGTTCTACTATAATTTCCTTTGACAAAAACACACAGGTTAGAAATCAAGACTAGTGCATTTTAAAGCACTATGGTGTTGTTCACTAGATTATACTTTTTATTTATTTATCATTTTTAAAGAAATTTCTTTTATTTGTATATCATTTTATTGATTATTTAATCTATTTATCAAAATCAAATGAATAGTGAAAATTTATTTTCGATTAGAGAGAGATAAAGAAGCAATTGTAAATTACCATATATGTATATGTACAAGAGTTCAATAATTTTTTTCACTTTTTGTTATCATTCTACTTTTAATTTATTATTATTAATGTTTGGCATATAAGAAAACCTTTTTTCAATATTATTCTATTCAGTCTAATTCTTAATTTTTTTTTGATTTTTCTTTTGTTTGTTATAAATTTTCATAAAAAGGAAAGTTATCAAAAGCAAAAAGGAGGAAGAATAGGATCCCATTCTTTCCTCCCTAAACTCAAATAATTCCACTTGGTAGGCCTATATAACTTTTCTATTAAGCTCTTCTGAACACACCAGGAGAAATCCGCAAGTCAAGAGGATGTAATTGGAAACTTACTAAAGTTTAAGAATGTATTAACAATATAATCAAAGTCAGATGGTGTAATTGAAATCTGCAACGGTAATGGTGTTGCCTTCCTAATAAAACTTTGTAGTTTGTACCAGAAAAGGATTAAACCTTCGGTCCGTCGCCGAAAGGGTTTAAGAGACAGCACCATATGTGTGTCGCCTAACATCATCTTCTTCATTCCTCCTCAAATTTCTCTCCAAAAAAAATAAAATGTTTCTCCGGTAAGCAGCAAGTGTTCTTAAAAGAATCCGATTCCTTTCTCAGGAAGCCTCTCATACTGGTGGCTTAATCACCAATGCCTTGTCCATCTCACTTCCCAGTACGTAATTTTCCTTTTGGTTCTATTTTTCAAGTTTATTTTGTCAAATTGCTTTGATTATTGCCCTTTCAAAACCTAGAAATCTACCCAAAGGCATTTTGTATGAGAATTGTAGTCAATTCTAAAAGGGTTCATCATTTTTTTTTGGATAGAATAAGAAATTTTATCAATAAATAAAGAAACATAAATAGAGGACAAGAAGTCCTCCTAAGTACAAGAAATAGTAAAGAGGGAAATGCAAGCTAAAAAAAAATCTTTCTATCGTGTTGCCAAAAAATCTTTGGGCTCTCTCTTTTATTAATGATATTTCCTTTTCTATAAAACAAACTTGCTATTTGCTAAGATTGACTGTCCAACTTGGACAGGTTGGGTTTTTGGGGATCGGGAAGACCAAAATATTTGAAAGAAAATACTAATAACTAACTTGCAGTTACCCAATATTCAAAAAATTAAAACTCTCCAAATCGTGTCTCTTCGTTGATGATGACTTTTGCTTTTTTTTTTTATGGTTATCTACTTATCTTATATGCTTTATATTCTTTTGACTTTTAGATAAATAACACTTGCTAAAGGTGTTTTTGTTGGTAAAGTTGTGAGATGGCAAATTATATTGATTAATGAAGCTATATTTTGTTCTTATCACTTGATTGATTATTATGACAATTAGTATGTTAGTTTTATGGGCCAAGATGAACTATTTTCTAATCTATTTTGTTAGTAACATGTTTATTTATTATTTAGAATCATATGATTTGCGATTCATGATTCACAAAAATAGGATTTCGATTCATGGTACGATTCACGATTTGATAACTATGCTTCTATGAAATTTTATTTATTTCCTAGTCTAGGGAATTTCTTATTTAGTTGTTCTCCACATGTTAGAATATCACTTGATTTCTAAGGCCCATGGCCTAAATACTGATGAGCACCCCATATTTTCATCCTTTCATAGTTTCTCAACAGTTAGTTCCATTGCAGGCAAAATGAAAACTTCCGAGCAGTATGGTTCAGGTTCTGGAGCTTATAGCTGGAGGACTGATTCTTGGGATCCTCATCTATGGATTGTGTTATGTGGAAATGTTTGTAAGTTCTGCTCTCAAAGGCCACGAGGCTATGGTATCAGTTTCAACTTAACAGCAGTACTGATTTAACTTTTGCGGTAGTATCTATAAACTTTGTTGTTTCCCCCTACTCTTAAATTTTTGGCAATGTCATTGATGTGCTTTTTATGTAAACAAATTTGTGATACGTAGTATGTCTGATATTTACAAACAAGTATGGGAAATCGGCCTAGTTTCCATCAAACAGTATATGATGCATTCTGCAACCTGGATTAACTGATTTGATCTTCTAGCTATAAATTAAAAATTTTATCACTGTTGCCTGGACTTTTGAACAGCCTTCGAGCATTAACTCATGCCACAAAGAAAACCATTTATCAGAAGCTGCTTAAATTTCATTATACTGAAGTAAAGAAAAAAATTCTCAGAAGGATGGTTTCAGTTTAGCTATCTTGATTTGATTGAGGAAAATTTCTTATGTTTCTCTCTCTCTCTTCTTGTGCAGTGTTCCCGCCTTTTTTGTCAAGTTATTTATGGTTTGCTTTTCAACCTGACCTGATTATAGGCTTTTTGTTTTGTTTGGTTATCTTTTTGATAATATATGTCATGAGCAAGGAGTAGTAATGGTACTTTATTTATCAAGTCAAACATTATATACATATTTTTGATAGGAATCATGTCAAACATTATAATGCATTTTGTTGTGACTGGCAAGGCTAGTTTGACAGGGTGAACTATTGTAGATAGTTCTTACAACATTAAAATTTTCTTTTGGAGCTTTGGGTTTTCTGTTGGTGAAGTACTTAGGTTATTTTCTTGACTGCGACTAGAAAAAGTATGGCTGATTAGTTTGCATTTACTATTCTATTTATTGTGCAGCAATTGTTCTTGGGATCAATGCCAATCCTGTCTTTGCAAGAGAGACATCAACTGAATCAAGTTCTGGAAATGACACACAAGTAGATGATCTAATTGGACTACGCAAAATCAAGGTTGGTTCTGTGATATCAAATGTACATATATCCAAGGTGGCGAATATTTACAGATAAAGCGAATGACTTATTTTTGCAGGCAAGCAGTATCTCATTATCCTTTGTTTCTGATTCTATAGATTTTGCAACAGTTCATTCCAAAATCTGTTTTCTGGCAATTTTCTACCTGGGAAAACTGGAGGAAGCAGAAAAAATGTTCCTTTCTGCAGTGCAAGAAGCGAAAGAAGGTTTTGGTGTGAGGGATCCACATGTTGCATCTGCATGCAACAATTTGGTGGGTTTACCCTTGAGTTGCTGCAAATGATGTTGTTGTGGTTATTTATATGATTATCCTCCTCTTATGTATTATATATACCGATGGCAATTGCATAGTAGAAAGTATCTTATTGCAAAAAATAGAATAAAAATTTTCCGACTAAAGAGAGCTTGAGTCATTTGTTCATGCATATAGGGATTTATTAATTGAGATCATTATCCTTGATTTTCTTAATATATGATATCTCTGGGTTATGCCTGGCTTAGTGGTTGAATAGTTAGCTTGTTAAAATAAGAGACAGTTTGTTGTGCTTGTGGATCTAGTTCCCTAGGCTTGGTAATGGGACTTATCAGGATTGTCTTCTCCCAGTTTTCAATTCTTCCTTGGGTGTGTGGTGTGTGTGTGTGTGTGTGTGTGTTTTGTTTTTAAATTTGAAGTTTATAGTTTCAATCAATGTTTAAAACCAGACTAGACTGGCTGGTCGGACTGGTTTGGACCATAGAACAGTTTTGGTGGATGGACAGTGTAAGAAAATTGGAATAACTGAGAGAACTACACGACTTGGGACCGGTTTTAGTGGTTGGATTTTTTTTTTCTTTCTAAAATTTAAAATCTAAAATCTAAAAAATTGAACTTGAATTGAGTTGTTAATATTTTAATGGGTAATACAAATATGCATTCAAATCCAGAAAAACTAAATGCATTTTTTGTTAATTTATTTGGTATTATATGTATTTGTAAGGTAAAAAGTTCTAATTTCTTATTCTTTTTTTACATTTTTACAAATTTTATATTTAATCTATCTTTTTATTATTATTTATATCTATCATTTTCATCTTCAAATAAATAGATTAAAATGAGATAAGTGATATTATATATACTGGTGAGCTTGTTTATTAATTATTATTAATTTTTCTAATAACCTCTTTGTTCATAATTGAGAAAGAGTAGAATAATGGTTGAGAGGGAAAAAAAAAATGATATATAATATCAAATATAATAATTAGAAGTATGGTTATAATATGTATAATATTATAAATATCATAAAAATTAAATTAAATATATTTATAACGTTATCCAGTCTGAACTTGGTTGAACCAGTGATCCAAGACTTAGTAAATTTTTTGAGTCAATCACGGGTCTGGTTTTTAAAACATTGGTTTCGGTATCCTTGTTCGATTGGTGCCATTTTGCTTTGCACAACCTCTTTAAGACATTGGTGTCCATGATTCCATGTGCAACCCTATTTCAGTGTGTTGTCTCACCTAAATTATGAAACCTTTTATACATGTACCAAAACAGACCGGAAAAGTTTTGATTGCTATATATTGCATACATGTATATCTACTTCTGTTTTTTTTTATTTTTTTTATTTTTTTTTTATTTTTATTTTTTATAAGTGGTTATATCTACTTCTTCTTCTTTAAGAAGAAAAAAAATTTAATTGTAAGATTTTACGTGAAAGTAAGATATTTATTCCTTGAGATAACTTCGATAAATTTTTACCATGAGAAAACAAAACAGAAACAATATGGGGAATAGAAAGAAAAGTGAATGCCTTAGGCTCACAGAGTGCCTCAATCAACAAGGGAGTATGTAAGTTGTTACTAGTTGCCTTGATAGCATGTAGAAGATGAGAAGATTCTCCCATGTATTCTCATTCATCTGATATCTCTATTCTCTATGATCTCTCATTATTTACCTGAACAGTTGTTTGTATTTCTGTTATACAGATAGAACGTGTTATCATAATCCAGTAAGCCATAATGACTTCTTGTGTGCCAAAAGTGTTTTGTGTTTGTACTCTCTGATAAACACATTACAATAGTCAATTTATAAAACTTATGTGTTCTAACAGCATTCGCAACCTTCAAATATTTTGGCTATGGTAGTGTGATCAATGTACCAAAAATTGCAGCTTCTAATGGCACTGATATTAGTCTATAGTGTTAAACGTTGATATGATAATAGTGTAGTGAAAGGTCGGGGTGAATCATTGCAGCAACATGTCAATATCATTTTTTTGGTCATGGTCCCAATTTCTAGATGTGATTTGTGGTGGAGGAATAATTCTAGAGTTAAAGAATTTCAGTAGTGTGACAGGGGTTTGAGGAGGTATTAGGGTCATCTAAAAGGAAGGAATGGCCTATAGATATAAGTATAACTGAAGGATGATGGTTAGGATATTTTCCCTGTTAATAGTTTCCACTTCAAGTAAGTTATTGTCCTGTGAATAAGTCTCTGGATTCATTAGTTTATGTTTGTCCTTTGGCTGCGAATGTGTACCTTGCTTATTGGTGCCAAGTGTTTGAGGAGGCTGGATCTTAATTTTCACTACTGTTTGTGGCTTTGATTTTTTGTTATAGATTGCTGTTCTCCATAGTGCACACTTTGTTTGGTATCTTGTTTTGAAGGACTCAAACTGGTTGCTATGCGTGGTTTCTCTAGTAACATTTTTCTGCCTTTGCACTTGATTTGAGAAAGGAAGGGTGTTTTTCTATAAAAAGGACTTTTTTACTTTACATTATTGGACCTTGTATTTGATAATTGATTATTTTCTCATTTCAGGCAGAGCTGTATAGAGTCAAGAAGGCATTTAATAGAGCAGGACCATTGTATTTGGATGCCATCAGCATATTGGAGCAATCATTTGGTCCTGAAGATATACGGTATAGTTTCATTATTGTGCAACTGTACACTGTATTATTGTTGATTGATCAAATTGATATTGATGAAGATCATATTCCCTTGTATAGTTATTGCATTTTATTTGGATATTCTTGATCAACATGAACAAGTGGGTTGTGGCTAGATGGAAGAGGTGGACTCTTGTTTTGTTGTTTTTTTTTTTTTTTGGTACTAAGAGATGTTTTCCATAATTTTTAAATTTTAAGTACCACTGTCAAGGGTTTGAGATATGTCGAGTTGGCGAGCCTTGTTTTTTACCTGATTAAATGGTACGAGGACTTAAGGTTTTTTTGGGGAAAAAAAGAAAAAAAAAATCATCTCCAACTCAAAAAATGCCTTTGTAGGTGGATGGAAAATCCTTGACTCAATGTTGTTATCCAATGAGTGTGCTGATTCAAAACTTTGATCATCATTATGGGGCTTGGCTTGCATACTTGACATGGAAAAGACTTATGATTTTGTTAATTGGAACTTCCTTTTATATCTATTGAAATAATGGATTTTGGGAGGAAGTGGATGGACTAGATTCATATGTGCATTTCGACGGTCGATTTTTCAGTTGTAATCAATGGGTCTCCAGATCGATCCGTATCCACTTTAAGGTTGGTAATGGGGAAAATATCTTGTCTAGAAAGGATTTGTGGTGCTCGGAGTCCCTTTTGATAAGCGTGTTCCCTTATCTGTATAGTATGGTGAGAGACAAATTTGCCATTGTCTTGTCTTGTCTTGTATGGATAGTAATGGCTGCTATTTGTGTTGGATGTACAATTTAACGTTCTTTTCAAGATTGTAATACTTTTGGCTTTATGCTGTACTTGGTTATTAGGAATGGGGAATGAGCAGATGTTAAGTGTTAGAGACCTAGTAATTCTGATTGCTAAGTTTTTATATCTAGTTGAATATGGGCATCAGACTTTCATTCCCTTAGAAATCTGTTTGGCATGCTAAGTTGCCTTCTAAAGTCGCATTTTTTTGTTTGGACAATCTCCCTTAATCATATTCTAATACCATACAATATTATGATGGAGGGAGGCTTTTGCTTCTTGAACTTTCTTTTTGGGGTGTAAAAATAGTGGTGAAACGTGAACCATTTGTTTATCCTTTTCCCAATAGCTAGAACCTTGTAGGAGTTGGAATTTGGGTTCTTTGGGGTTGTTTGGGTGATGTTAGGTACCGTTATGGATATCGTGTTTAGCTTTGGCTGAGAGGAACAATCATATCTTCAAGAATGAGGAGACTTCACTGGGAAAATTGAAGATTTATATTTTTGTGATTCCAATGGATGTCTATTTACCCTTCATTTCACTCCATTGGGTCTCTGGTAGATTTCTTAGATTGTTTGAGTTCTAATTTATATTTTTATTTTTGTTGCCTTTGGTGGGTGTGCCTGTACCCTGTGTGTACATTTTTTTTTCTTTTCTAATAAAATCATTACTTAAAAAAAAAGATGAAACTACTTCAAGACAACCTAAGGGGATTCATGAATATTATCTATTTGCTTCATATTTTCAGGAGAATTTCCAGCCTTGGAATCAATTTGTCTAAGAGTGGTTTAGCATGCATTCATCTGGATAGGAAGGTTCTATATACTTACTTTCTCTGTTAATTGTCTTACTTTGAAGTTTGTCCAGTGGCCGATCCAAGATTCTTTTATAGGATTATCTGTGGAGAATTTTTTTTTTTTTTTTTTCTTTTCTGTCTACAGGGTCAGGTTACTCTTATTAATTCTTGTTTGTCAAGTATTCACATTAAGTGTTACCTAATTTGTTAAACCCTCTATGGAACTGTGATTTGGGTCCCACATACCACATTATGGTGGTTCCCTTCCCAGTTCACCAAAATTAGCAACCCCAAAATACATTGCATATATTTGAGGAAAGTAGAGTCATAAGCCTTAAAATTTTGGAAAAAAATAGTTTATGTTAGTATATTTTCTCCTAATTCTTATTATCTATTTTTTTCCCCCAAATATGTATTACGAATGCAATGTATTAAATTTTTCCTATAAAATGGTCTTCGAGTGTGGCACGACCTGAACTAGCATTCCAACTGTGTACCAACACAAGTAGATACCCCATACCGCGAACCATAACCTACCAAGATAGGGAACACTCTGCCCATCTATTATCTTCATTTTAAAATCCTTGTTGGTATAGCTGAGGTTTTAGAGTGTATCATCATGCATGTTTTGCTTTTTTTTCTTCTCTAGGATGGGTAGAGCTATAGAGATAGCTTCGTTAAATGGGATACTTATTGTAAGCCTAAATTAGAGGATAATGGGTGGAGTATTGCTAGTTGCTAGATTGAGTTGTTTAGGAAATGGTTATGGAGTTTTTCTCTAGAGCCCGAATCTCAGCTGCATAGGATTATTAGGAGTAAGTGGGCCTTCATCGGAATGGTTAGACTACCAAAACTGGTACAAATGTCAGAGATAGAAGCCCTTGAAAGTTCATTTTGCAGGTAAAGAGACAGAACAAGACTCTTTTGAGTTGTGAGCCCTGTTTGATTAGCTGTTTGAAAAGCTATTGTAAAAATAGGAGTTGCTTTAGGCAACTCTTCGACTTTTTTTTACCTTTGAGGAGATAAAAAATATCCTAGAAATGAGGTAAAACCTGTTGTAGCCTTTAGGGATAGCAGGAGCTAATTCTTGACCAGCTTTAAAAATGGGGGTAAAAGCCTAACCAAACCCCGCCGGGGGGGGGGGGGTGTTGGAGTTTTGTTTGCACTAAACTATTGTGTTTGGCAGTTTGGTTCAAACAAAATGCAGGATATTTTGGATAGCTTTAGGAAAGGCTCTTTTGAGATGCGAGCCCTGCTTGTTCAGCTGTTTGAAAGCTATTACAGGAAAAGGAGTTGCTTTAGGAAAGGCTTTACTTTTGTGGAATTTTTTTTACCTTTGAAGAGATAAAGAAAATCCTAGTAAGGAGGTAAAATTGTCCTAGCCTTTAGGAATAGGAAGAGCTAGTTCTTAGCAAAAACTTTGCTGCCAAAAGACCAACTTCAAAAGTTGGGGTAAAACCCTAACCAAACCGGGGGGGGGGGGGGGGGATGTGCACTAAAATAGTGTGTTTTGCAGTTTGGTTGAAATAAAATGCTGGGATATTGTGGGATAGCTTTACCGACACATTCTTTTCATTGGTACTATGCTTCCGCATTGTGAAAAGGATTGACTATCTTGGACATTCAGTGGGATTGAACAACTATGTTGTTTGAGTTGTTAAATGGTTTCTTCTTTTCCCTTTTTCTGCTACTTAGAAGGGTTCTCTGTCCTCATTATTGTACTCATCTCTTCATTCTTGGTAAAATTTCTTTCCATCAGGAAATAAAAATTGTATGAAGTTTGCCTATAACAGTTTAGAAGAACACCTACTACTACTTTTGAAATCCCACAGGCAACGTTATAGGTCAAATTTGACACCTGCAATTTGATCTAGTTGTATGTGGTGTGATAGGCTCCAGAATAATGAAATTATCTTCACTCTGCGTTAACTAATTGTTTAGCCCACTCCTGGAAACTGTGATCATGCAGTGTTGTGGCTGCTTACCACAACCTTGCACATTTCTATGTTTTGCAGCGACAGTTTGAAGAAGCTGGTCTCTACTATGAGGTAATGAAGTACTTTTTGTTAAACACTATTACATGTGTTGAGTTAGGCTTGATAACATGTGCATTTAGTTTCGTGGAATAGATTTTAGAGTTTAGATGATACAGAACTCAACTCCTCTTAATAACAATTACTTCCAACTAATCAATACTTTCTGTGAGAATCATCTATTTTCTTTTGATCTTTTTGAGTCATATAACATATTCCTTTTCACTTCTGACCATTTTAATATGGGGTTTACTATCCTCTTTGTTTCTAGATTCCATCCTTCCATGCTAGGGGTGTTTCTTTATTTTTGTTTTATAATTTATTTCCATGAAATTTTGCAGAGATTAGTAGCTTTTTCTTTCTTTCTTTTTTTGTCTTGTTTGAAAGAATAATCATGTTAGATGTATGTATATGCCAATTGGTAATAGAGGATGGGTATATCTTAAACATTCATACAAGCTAACCGGAAGAACCCAGGACCTTCACCAGAAACCTCACACCTTAGATTGATCAACCTGGATCATTGAAAATTAAATCATTGCAGTATCTCTAGAGGTGCAAATAAATTATTGCAAGTCTTCTTTTGACTTTATTGCCGATGCTTCTCATTTGGACCTTTTTAATCTCACTTGGAAAGTACGCTCCCTTCAACATTGAATGCCTTTTTCCTCCTTTTTAGGTCAGTGATTTTTACAAGTACTAGTGCATACTGCCCATAATTTGTTGCAGTTATGGAAGACAAATAAGGCATTACCTCAAGATGCTTCTGTTATGTGTTTCAATAGTTGTGATTGCTCTGTTGCATAGTGTTGTTGGGGTAGGCAATTTGGTATAAGTGATGGGTTTGCCTCAACATTCAGAGAACCTTATGTTTTATTTAGGGATTTGGAAGGAAGAATGGGGAAAAGTTTATGTGGAGGTCTGATATGTTTGTGGTGATTTAGCATGTATCCATTATTTTTCAGAACAATTTAATGTTGCTATAGCTACTTCTTTCACTTCTTTATGGTTGCTATGCTTCACAAACTTTTGAAGGGTTTGGTTATCAGATATAATGGGATTGGGAAGCTCCATTAGTCAAATTAGGAGTCATTATCCTTCTATTAGAAAAGTACTATTTTCTATTGTCTTTCTTAATAAAACTTCTCTTCTATCAGTCAAGAAATAATTCTTGTGACGGGCATTAACAAAAATTCTGTCTTATACATTAATGAGAATTATGCAAATTTATTGGAGAAAGTAACAACAAAATTCCTATGAGTAGGTGTCTTTAAATCTTTGGAAGTAATATGCCTAATAGAGTGTAGTATTTGGTATGCTCACCATATCTTTGACAGAGAAGAAACTACAATAATATGGTTGTTATTTATGATCTGTTGTAGTGAAGGGCTATAATGATGTATCATAATATATTTTCTTCCCTCTATTTTGTATATATTTATATATGTATTATATATATAATACATGTGTTTATATATCTAGTTTGTGCTATCCTTGCCATAATATATGTATTTTTTTTATTTATTTTTTGATAAAAGGAGTTATATTGATGCGAAGAAAGAAGAAAGTACAAGAGGGAGGAAGAGAATTCCTTAGTTAAGTAAGAGATACACGGATGGAAACAAAACTAATACAAAACCATCCCCAATCCCTTTTAATATCAACTAAAGAAACTCCTAAAAATGTTCCAGAAGCAGACACCTATATGGAATTTAAGAAAAACAACTTTATCCCAAAGCAGTTGCAAGGTTAAATACTTATATTTGAAAATTTCTTGAATTCCTCTCCACCCATATATACCAAACCACATGAAACACACAACATCCGCTTAGTATCTTCTTGTTCTCCTTATGCCCTCCTCCGGCCTTTGTGGACAAATCCACTACTCCTCAAGATACCCAAGAGTTTGTTCCAAATGTTTCGAACAAAAGAACAATGCAGAAACAAGTGAGATGATTATGCAAGTCTTGTGAGTTTCTGGGGTTGAATATTAGGAATTTAAGAACCTTTGCGTTGATAGGGAAATGGATGTGGCAGTTTTCCCATGAACCCAATGGATTATGGAGGAAGGTGATTGTTGAGAACTATGGTTTGTCTCCTAGCAAATGTTCTACTTCATTGGTGAGAGATTCCTAAGGTTTCTCGGTGTTTATTGTAATCTACAAGGGTGGGGACATGTTTAAGTAGTTTATTCGCTTTAAGATGGGTAATGGGGAGCATGTCTTCTTTTGGAATGACATGTGGTGTTTAGAGTCCCTTTTGACGAATGTATTCCTATATCTATATAGTATGGCGAGAGACAAACTTGCAACAATATCTTCTTGCATGAATACAATCATCGGCTTTTTATGTTGGGATTAATTTAATTGTCAATGCAAGATTGAGAAGTTGACTCATTGGATGCCTATCTTGATATACTCTACAACAAGGTTAATGCGAATGGGGAACATGAACATGTTACGTGTTAGACACCAAGCAGTTCTCATTCCTTCTTCGTTAATTTTTTTTAATTTTTAATTTTTTAAATCTAGCTGAATACAGGCGGCATAGTTTCTTTTTGTTGGAGATTTGATTAGCATGCTAAGGTACCTTCTAAAGAAGTCGCAAGTTTGGACAACCTCCCTAAATTGAATATTAACAGTGGACAATCTAATGAAGAGAAGTGTTTGCATCGTGAGTTGTTTGTGCAAAAACAATGGTGAAATTGTGGACCACTATTTTATTCACTATCCAATTGAATCCTGTGATAGTTGGTGTATGTGCTTTTTGGGATTGTTTGGATGATGCCCTACACAATTGTGGATCTCTTGTTTGGCTGGCACAAGGGTGGAGGTAGAAGATTTAGTAGGCTCTTGGTGGGCGGCTCTTTGCTGAATTGAAATACTGAATGAAATTATTATGTTATCTCCACATGTGCATGCATTGCATGTTTTTTGTTCTTCTCTCTTTCTGGATGTTTGCTTAAAATACTTATGATTTCAAATTTTCCTTTAATTAGTGCATTTATGTTTTTTTTTTTTTTTTTATCTTTGGAATTTTACTGACCACCTTTTCTTTTTCTTTTCTGATACTTTGACAGCAAGCCTTGAAGGTATAAATCCATTTGTATGTATGAACATAAAATTACTTTGTTCTTGATTATGAAATGATTCTCCTTATATTCAGATTGTATTCACTTTCATCCCCAACTTTATTTGTTTTATCCCTATTTTGGATACTTGGTGTCTTAGGCTTGATGCTAACTTGTGAACTCAATAATCCCTTTTGAACATTCAGATAATGGGGCGTGTCTTGGGATATGGCCATGCAGAATATGTTGATGCTATGTATCATCTTGGAAAGGTAATAATTCTATCTTAAATGTGTGTATTTGTTTTTGTTCAGGATGGTAGCACAATTTATTTGTTTTTTAGAGACAAGAAATCTAGATAGAAGAGGAAGTGTATATTTTTATTTTGAAGGGGAAAGTAACAGTTGTAAGATTTCAATATATTATATTTCTCTATATTCATCGTGAGTGAACCATGATAGAAAATAAATTTCCTAGAATAATTTTAAGAATAATTTTAAAAATATTTCTAGCAAACTTAAATATTTTTCTTAAAATGGTCCTTTCTGAACTCTACCAATAGAAATTAATAATTTCCAATGAAATATGATAATATTATATGCCAATGATTTAATTAAACTTGCAAATATTACTTCACCATGGTTATAATCTAATATTTTTATGTTGAGAATAATGTCCTATGGACCCAAATGGAGCACCAAGCTGATTCCTAGCTTATCTGCTTGGTTCTTGTCAATATGGGCTGTACTGATACGGAGATGAGAGTTGGTTAGTTTTTGAATATTCTCATCTTTAAAAGAAAAGCTGCATATCTCTCACCTGTTTCCTTTAAATTCCTTTGGGACAGTTGGATTTTAAAATAGAGTGAATTATTGTTTTTTAGACTACTCTACTGTATAATTCAAGTGATTTAGTATGAAACCTTATAGTTGATTTTGGAGGAAAACATCTTGTTGTATTAACTCAAACAATTACAAATATATACTCCTAAAGGTAAAACACAAATACCCTTGTACATAAGTAGAAACACCAACACTCCCTTTCAAGATGGAGCAAATATATATCTCATGCCCGTCTTGCAAACAATAAGATGAAAATCACAACTAGCAAGACCTTTAGTAAAGATATCAGCAAGCTGAATCTCAGATCTAATGAAAGGTATAAAAATTAACCTCGTATCTAGCTTTTCCTTGATGAAGTGTTTATCAATCTCAACTTGTTTTGTCCTAAGGATTACATCATGGTATGCAGTATCAAACTTGATTGGCATAAGATGTTTTATGTGTTCTTTTTCCTCGGTCATGAACAGGTATGTCAATGTTATAAGCCACATCTTTTGGTAGTTATTGCTTCTGAAAACTTTAATTTTCCTGTCTAAAGCTAATTCTTGATCACTCATACACCTAAACAACACAAACTGAAATACATAAGGACCTCAGTACAATTCTGAAATAATATCTACAATGGTCATGGAACATGGATGTCATAATTAGAAGTTCCAATAAGTTCAGATAGTGTTTCTAACACGTAGCTTCTGTTTATAGATTGTTTGTCTTCATTATTCCATCCATTCATCTCTTAAGTTGGCTAAAATATTATTTTTTGTATAAACAGCAAGAAAAGCATGTTCGTACATCTGAGGTTGAGAAGGCACTTTTACAGTGCATTTCTGCTTACAAAAACGTAACTTATAGTAAGTGTGAAGCAATTTTGGGTACTTTACATAATATTATGCAGTTGCATGCTCTAAAGCCTACGCTATATATGTGTTAATTAAATATTCAGTGGACAAGATTTTTGGTGAACATTGTGTGACAGGAGGAATGCAGTTGGTTTTGCTATGGTGTCAACTGGATCCTGCAGTGCATAAAAATTTTCATTCCCATTTTGGTTATCTGACCATTGATTTGAGTTGTTAGTTTATTGTTGGTGTTGTACACCGTGGCTTCTGATTGTTGCAATGTATTCATATTGTAGTTCTATCAAGGCTGTTCTGTTTTCCAGAGCTTCCATTAGTGATTAAAGAAAATGCACAATTCTACCGTTTGGTCAAAAGGGACTTACCATTTTTAGGTCGAACCTGAGATGATGGCACTTGGTACTAGGAAAAAGTATCACGTCTAGTCCTCCTATTAGGAATGATAAGGGGTGTGGAAAATAGAGCACAAATAACAACTTATTTATGTCTTGGTTACTGAGTGGAATCCAGTGAGTGCTAGAGTAGTGTTTTAACTGAAGCAAAGGACATGTTGCAATGCATGATTTGTTCTTTACACAGAAAAGATAAGATGCTGCTTGAGTTGCATAAAAAGTTTTCATTCCTAAGCTGGAAATTTGCATTGTTATAATATATTGAAGATTGCATCCAGCCAATGACCATGAGATGTTTCGGGGTAGATGATATAAGCTTCCACATTAGCATACCGGTGCGGTGATTATGCTTTATAATAGTAAAGTAGCAAGATAAAGTAATTCCAACCTCTTCACATTCAAACTAAAGACTTGGAATTTATATGGTTATGAGAAAGTAAACTGCACTATCCCCTGTTTGGTCCTATGGCTAGAGTTACTTGGAATATATTTTTGCTAAAGGACTAATAAAACTTTATTTCATGACAGGCATTATAGGCATCTATATTCCAGGAATGTTCTGTTATAAATTAGGGAGGGGTAAATATTATATCTTCTTTAACTAATAATATATATGCAGAGCTCCTAATAACAATTGGTTGTCTTGTTCTTTCTCCTTCTAGTTAACGTTGTATATATAAAAGAAATGTAAGAGAAAGAGTTGGTGTATATACTTTTGTATAGGGTATTTGTCACTTTACCTTTAGGAGTATATATATAGGTTGCAATTGTTTGAATCAATACAACATGAGATTTTCTCCAAAACTCAACTTGTTATTAGAGCAGGAACTATTCTCCACTGCCACCGCCGCTGTTGACCAGAGTTGACTGCCATTGACCAAAGTTGACCACCGTTAATTGGCTACGAAACTTGAAAATTTTTGTACAGAAAGTTTTGTAGCCCTCTGCTAACCAAAACCCCCAAACTTTTGTTTTGATCCATTGTCATTTTGGAGGTCAATTTTGTGATTTTCTGTTTGTGCTCTTAGTCTTTCATTTTTCTGAAATCCCTTGATCCTGGTTGTTTTCAGCAGGTTGCTGTCATCTTGTTCCTCCCTAGGCACCGATTTGGAGGTTTGATTGTAACCCTAAGGCTGATTTGGGAAAGGGAAGTGTTTTGGAGGTTGTTTGGCCGGCTAAGGCTATTTGGGCTGCTTTTTTGGAGGTGCTTGGCTGGAAATTGGCACTTTAGATGTTTTCTAGTTGTGGGCTAGTTCTGATTTGGATTATTGCAGTTTTTTGGCTAAATGTCGGTGATCTGAAATGGTTTTTTTGGTTCTTTGTTCAATCTTTTTGGCTTTAGGTTGCTTGCTGTGATATATTTCACTTCTTTTTACTGCTAACTAGTTATTAGAAGTGATTATTGAAGATTTATTTTAAGTTGATTCGGACTTGAGAATGTCAAATGTAACTAGTAATCCTCGGGGCATTATGAATACTGGAAGTAGAGGTAACAAGGAGTTTAACAAGGTTCAGCCACCAAATAGTAGATTGGGAAGTAGTAGTGATAGGAATTGCAATCCTCTTAGTAAAGAAGAATTACAATATTTAAGCACTTGTTGACTAGACCAGATTGCAATTCTAATATAGCATCTTCTTCCGGTTTTGTTAATGCTCTCAGTACACATTCATCTTTTGATTCAAGATCATACATCATAGACTTAGGTGCTTCAGACCATATGACGAGTACTTCTAATAGTTTTTCTTTATATTTCCCCTGCTCAAGTAAAGAAAAGGATCAAGTAGCCTATGATTCTTTGTCATTTATTTTGGGAAAGGTTCTATTTGTTGTACTCCTTCCCTGACCTGGCCATCTGTTCTTCATGTTCCTAAGTTTTCTATGAATCTTTTATCTATGAGTTCTATTACTAAAGATTTAAATTATACTGTATTCTTTGTTTTGTTTTCTTCTATCTTTTAAGAATTGGGAATGGGAAAAATAATTGACTATAGTAAAGAGCAGGATGGGTTGTATTTGTTAGAATATGGTCCAGGGATCTTGTCAAAAGCTGATATTTGTGGTTAAGCTCTTCAAAATAGTTCTACAACTTTTCTCAGTAAAAGTTGGTTCAGTGGCATCATCGTTTAGAACATCTATCCTTTTTGATTTTGTGATGCTTGTAATTTTGCAAAATATACTCTTAAGCAGTGTAATTTGAGCAATTTGGCTTGTGATGCTTGTAATTTTGCAAAATATACTCTCTCCTCTTATCCTCCAATGAACATTAAGAGTCCTTATCCTTTTGTGCTTATACATTCTTATGAATGGGCCCTAGTCGATTTTCCTCATTATAGGTGGTTTGTTACTTTCATTAATTGTTATAATTGAACTACCTAGGTGTATCTTAAATGTACAAAGAATGAAGTGTTTCAATGTTTTCAGATATTTCACAAGATGATTTGCACTCAGTTTCGTGCTAAAATAAAAGTTTTGAGAAATAATAATGGTACTGAGTATACTGATAGGTACTTCCAAAACTATCTTTGGGATTATGATAATTCATCAAACTAGTTGTGTTAATACTCCTACTCAAAATGGTGTTATAGAACAAAAAAATTGACATTTATTAGAGGTAGCAAGGTCGTTAATGTTCATTATGAATGTTCCAAAAACTTATTGAGGGAATGAAGTTCTCTTAGCTGTTTATCTTATCAATCGGATGCCATTACGAGCTCTAGATTTTAAGACTTTTGTGGATCTTCTTCTTGATAATTGTTTATTCATTGTTCCTCCTAAAGTGTTCAGGTGTGTTAGATTTGTGCATGAGCATAGAAAGGACAATAGCAAACTTGATATGCGAGCTTTATAATGTATATTTATTAGGTACTCTGCAACTCAAAAAGTATATAAATACTACCACCTACCTACCAGGAAGATTTATTTTAGCATGGATGTCACTTTTCGGGAATCTGATGCCTATTTCCTTTCGCCTTCTCTTCAAGGGAGAGCAATTGTGAGGAAGAGTTGACTTATAGAGGTCAGGGGGAGTGAATATTATTTTTGGAGTTGACTTATGGGAGATAGGGAAGAGAATATCATTTGTGGATGAAGGTAAAATGGAGAAGGAAAATGAAGGGATTGTAGATAAGGAAAATGTTGAGAAAGGGAATGATGGTGAAAAGGGTGAAACTCTTAATGGCAGTAAGGGTCTTGTGAGATTGGTAAATGATGATTTGCTTACATACAGTCACAGAAAACATAAGAGTTACAACCATTGAAAATGCTTCACCTAGCCAAGAGTCAATACCGAACTTAGTTCCACAACCAACACAAAATCCTTTGAATTGTAAGTCTTTAGATCCTACTCCTTCTTCAAATTTCCTTGTGAACTCCTATTATCAATGATATTAATCTCCTTGTTGCAACTAGAAAGGAGTCAGGACATGCACTCATCATCCCATCTCTAATTATGTCTCATACAATTCGATGTGTCCATCCTATATAGCTTTTGTCTTCTTTGTCCTTCCTTCACATCCAGTTGCAAGAAAACATTCTTTATCTCCAGTTGCTGAACCTAAATGAAAAGATGCCATAGTTGAGGAAATGAAAGCATTGTCCAAAACTGATACTTGAGAACTTACTAGTCTTCCTCAAGGAAAATGGAAGTTGGCTGTAAATGGGTTTTTACCATTAAGAGGAAAGCTGATAGGACAATTAAAAGATACAAAGCGAGACATATTGCAAAAGGATTCACTCAAACTTATAGGGTAAATTATCAAGAAACTTTTGCTCCAGTTGTCAAGATGAATTCAATTAGAGTTCTTATCTCTTGTGTAGTAAATCTTTGTTGGAATTTGCAGCAACTGGATGTGAAGAATGTTTTATTGCATAGAGATCTTTGAAGAAGTTTATAGGGAGATTCTTCCAGGGTTCTCTTGTCAAAAGACTGAAGGGAAGGTATGCAAGTTGAGGATGCCCTTATATGGTCTCAAACAGTCTCCTAGAACATGGTTCGATAGATTTAGCAGGGCAATGTTATCTTTTGGGTATCAACAGAGTAATGCTTATCACACTATATTTATTAAACATTGCAATGGGCAAATTACTATTCTCATTGTTAATATTGATGATATAGTTGGGACATGAGATAATCCTGTAGAAGTGTCCTGATCAAAAAATCACATTGCTAAAGAGTTTGAAATAAAAGACTTGAGAACACTATGATATGTTTTGGGAATTGAAATATCTCCTCATTCTGAAAAGAGTATTTTCTTATCCCAAAAGAAATATATTTATGACCTTTTGGAAGAGATTAGTATGCTTGGATGCAGGCTCGTTGACACACCTATAGAAGCTGATCTTAAGTTGCAGAATGGTGATGAATAATGTGTTGATAGGCAGAGTTACCAGAGATTGGTTGGAAATGTGATTTATCTATCTCACACTCAGCCTGACATAGCTTATGATGTCAATATGGTGAGTCAATTTACGCATGATCCCTATTCCACTTACATAGATGCAGTTCATCGTATACTGAGGTACTTGAGATCTGCCCCTGAAAAGAAATTTTTGTTTGAGAATCATGAAAGCTTAAAGATTGAAGCATATACCGATGCAAACTAGCTTAGGTCACTTGATGATAGGAGATCTACTTTAAAATATTACACATTTGTCAGTGAAAATCTAGTTTCATAAAAAAGTAAGAAGCAGATTGTGGTTGCCAGATCAAGTGTAGATGCAGAGTATAGTGCAATGGCACATGGAACTTGTAAGTTGTTGTGGTTAAAGAAGCTAATGCAAGATCTTAGGCTAGCTTGGGAGAGATCTCTTATATTGTATTGAGACAACACAACTGCTGTTAACATAGCTCACAATCTAGTACAACATGATAGGACAATACACATTAAGATTGGTAGACACTTCATTAAGGAAAAGCTAGATACAAGATTAATTTTTATATTTCATGTAAGATCTGAGAATCAGCTTACTGATATCTTTACTAAAGGTCTTGGTATTTGTGATTTTTATCTTATTTTTACAAGATGGGTGTGAGAGATATATTTGCTCCCTCTTGATGGGGAGTATCGGTGTATACACTTTTATATAGGGTATTTGTGTCATTGTGTGTCCTTACCTTTAGGAATTATTTGAGCATGGTTTTCTCTGTATGTTTTCATTGTCTTGAAATTTGAATATCTATTCATTTCTGCGTTGTGTCACTATGACATTTCTTGCATTTTGAACAATTGACCTCACTAATTTAATGAAAGATTACTACCATGTTTATTTTGTCCCAACTTTCTGACATTTTACTGTATTTTTTTAAAGTATAGTAACAATCAGATTCCAAATACCAGGAAAAAAAACTGTATATAGCTTGAAAAAAAAATTATTGCCAAAATTTGGCACTAAGTGGCTGTTGCATATTCAACAGATACGGATTATAACTATTATTAACTGACAGATCCTCTATGTTAACCTTGAAATGTATGTATCTAACATTGTCATAACTCTTTTTCCAGTTCGGAACTGAGAAGCCAATTTCTGATGCCCTTGAAATAAAGGTTGAATATCTTTCATGTTTGAAGAATCTTTCAAGCTTGATTAGTGACAGGATTACTGAAGGAACCACGAAATCAAGAGAACCCATTTTGCAAGAGGCGAAATAAGTAATCAAACGTCTTGAAGATGAAATTGCTTCTCAGAAGAACCATTGAGAGTAGCTGGATACAGAACTTAAGTTGAACAGTAAATTGTAGCACCAGGAAAGTACGTGTATGCTACAGAGGTGACGCTTGAAGTGTGCCGCCCATAGCTGAATGACAGATAACCATAGAAATCTTTGTCCTAATTCCTTTTCATATCTTTGTTGATAAATTACCTTAAATCCTCCAATTGGCAAACCACAATGTGTGTAATTCATTGCCATATCTTACATTCAACGGTGCCTTGATAATGGCTTTCTGTTAAAAATGATATATTTTATCTCACAAGTAACTGGGATGATGATTTTGTTGAGATTAGTCACACTGTTAAAAATAATGAAACTAACAGAAGTTGCTTGCAATAGGCATGCAATTGTACAAGTTTATGCAGGACTTGATGATACACATGGTAAATTAGTTTCTTACATTAGTAGTTCAAGCAACTAGCAAGAGTACTATGGCCTCCTGCACAAGTTCACGTGTATGATACACATGGTAAATTAGTTTCTTTGTTTATTACAGAGAAAAAACAAAGTAAAGGATCCAGCATGTGCAGCAATTCAAACCCAAGGCTAAATCTGGAAGACCCCTAATAGTAGTAGTATATTCGTAGTAGCACTCTAACAAAATCACAAGGTCTAGGCAGTCCTCAAAACAAACACAAAAAGGGCAACACTATTTAAGTCAAACATGAAGGCGGGGGGGCGGGCTCTTGCCTCCATCTTACTCAGCTGAATGCTGGACGAAGGGAGCCCTTTTGGACCAATTGATGCACATTAGAGGTTGCCATGACAACAGGATCCGACTCACCTCCAGTCCTTTATTCTACCTCTTCCTTCAGTAAAATTATTGATACCTGTCCACTCATGGAGGTAGCAAGGCATCTTAATATGTACTTAAAAAATAAAATCAGTTACCTAAATCCAAAGCCATGCTCAATTTGGATGCCAACAAGAGGAGATTTAGCAAAGTTATGGCTAGTCAATTTTTAGAGACTAGATTTTAGTTGGTGTTTGCGAGTGGAACTCAAGACAAAACTAGTAAATTAACATCAAGTTAAGTACATTGATTTTTTTTTATATAAGTATAATTATTATAAAAGTTATTTATAAATAATAATAATAAACTATATTAAATGAATTCATATTTATAAGTTTACAAATCAAGTTTTTTGAAGTGGACTTAAACATATTCAAAATAAACTAAAATTACAACTTGTTTAAAGAAATATCTCGGTTAAGTCTTTATCAAATAACTAGTTAAGTTCGTGAGTTAACTACTTAAATTTGTTTTGGATCATAATATTTACCTATGTGACATATATTTTTCAAAATTTTATTTCTTGACATTTATTTTTCGGACAAAAAGATAAGAACAGAAAAATAGTGAAAGTGAAATTGTGAGGATACATAGAAAGTTTGTGCTTCTTTGAAATATGGGATGAGATGAAGTGAAACAATTGGCTGGAGAAGAAGATGGAGGCTTGCCAGTTCCTTCATGTGCTTGTACGAGAGCTGATGAGAATGTGAGTGAAGGTAAGAGAGTGATTGAAAAATGGTTAAGGTGGAACGTTCAGGTTTTATTGTGGAGATGGTTACTCTAACATTAAGAATAAGCAAAATGGTCTCTTTGCTTTTTTTTTTTTGTCCTCTCTCCGTGTGAAAATCAAAGTTAGACATCTCCACTGTATAATATTTTCACGTTTAGAGAAAAAAAAAAAAAAAAGGATTAAGAAAAAGTAAACGGAAGCAACCGCAGCCGGCCACTGCAAAATTTTGCCGCTTTGACCAGACAAATGAAGTTTTAGGAGTCTGAAGAACGAATAGTGACCAAACGATAGAGGCTAAGACATGGCCACCAGGAAAATCTCAAAAGCTCATCAGTGTCTCTCTCAGTCTCTATCTTCTAAGTTTTTCTCACTTTCAAATAGAATATTCTCCTCCGCCACCTGGTATACCCCACCGCCGACGCTGCCGCCGGCCGCCGCACCGAGACGATCATATTATGTCAACAATCTCTGAAGCCATCAACAATACCCAGACAAAGTCTTTAGATTCCTCCCTCAAGAGGCTCCTCCCTTCTCTTACAGCCCATCACGTTATCAATCTCATCAACCTCAACCCACATTCTCTTTCCCCACATTCTCTGCTTTCTTTCTTCAACTGGCTCGCTTCCCGCCCTACCTTTCGGCATACCATCCAATCATACTGCACCATGGCCCACTTCCTCTGCAATCACCAAATGCACCCAGAAGCTCAGTCCCTCCTCCAATTCGTTCTCTCTCGGAAAGGTAAGGATTCTGCTTCTTCCTTATTTGCTTTGGTTGTCGAAACTAAAGGTGCCTATCAAACCAACATGGTGTTTGATGCTTTGATTAATGCCTATACCGAGTCTGGCTTTATTGCGGATGCAATTCAGTGTTTTAGATTGGTTAAGAAAAACAATTTTCGAATTCCATTTCGTGCTTGCGGTCATTTGCTTGATAAAATGACGAAGTTCAACTCCCCAGAGTCGGCTTGGGCATTTTATTTGGAGATTTTGGATTGTGGGTATCCCCCAAAAGTGTATACTTTTAACATTTTAATGCATAGATTTTGTAAGGTGGGTAATGTTAAACATGCCCAGTCGATATTTAATGAAATTGGGAAGAGAGGTTTGTTTCCTACGGTTGTTAGCTTCAATACTCTGATCAGTGGGTATTGTAAATCGGGGAGTATAGAGGAGGGGTTCAAGTTGAAGAGTGTTATGGAAAAGGAAAGAATCTATCCTGATGTTTTTACTTACAGTGCTTTGATTAATGGATTATGTAAGGAGAGTAGGTTGGATGATGCAAATCAGTTATTTGATGAAATGTACAAGAGAGGTTTGGTTCCAAATGGTGTAACTTTTACCACTTTGATTGATGGACAGTGCAAGAATGGCAAAGTTGAGTTAGCATTAAAAAATTATCAAGCTAATGCTGTCTGAGGGTGTGAAACCTGATTTAGTAACTTACAATGCACTCACCAATGGCCTTTGCAAAGTTGGAGATTTGAAGGAAGCTAGGAAGCTAGTTGATGAGATGAGTGCCAGGGGATTGAAGCCCGACAAGATCACATTCACTATACTAATAGATGGATACTGTAAAGAGGGAAATCTTGAATCAGCTCTTGAGATTCAAAAGAGAATGATTAAGGAAGGGATTGAGCTAGATAATGTGGCTTTCACGGCCCTCATTTCAGGACTCTCTAAGGAAGGAAGAGCTTTTGATGCAGAAAGAAAGTTAAGAGAGATGCTGAATGCTGGTTTCAGGCCAGATGATGCCACATATACTATGGTCATTGACAGCTTTTGTAAGAAGGGTGATGTTAGGATGGGATTCAAGCTACTCAAGGAGATGCAGAAGGACTGGACATGTTCCAGGAGTTGTCACCTACAACGTGCTAATGAATGGACTGTGCAAACAAGGTCAGATGAAAAATGCTAAAATGCTCTTAGATGCTATGCTTAATTTGGGGGTGGTTCCAGATGACATTACCTTTAACATTCTATTAGAAGGCCATTGCAAGCATGTAAATTCTGAAGATCTTGACAAATTAAGAAGTGAGAAAGGACTTGTTACAGATTATGCTTCTTACACTTCGCTAGTCAATGAATTAAATAAAACTCCCAAAGATCACCAGAAGAGATGATTGCTGCATGTTTTAACAAATGAAATGTCTCGCAATTGGTTGACATGGCTTGAAAGTCAAAAGACTGAACACTTTTATTGAAAGGAAATTGATATTATTAGTCTTTTTATAAGCAGCAGAAGTTGACAGAAGAAACGAAGTGACTTTTCCATGCCAAGCACACTCTTGGCAGATTACTAAGAAGCAGTCTACAATCTTTTCCTTAATGCCTTAGAGTCACAGATGCAGCTTGGCCGAAGTTGAAAATAAACAACAGTGCTGCACTTATAGGCTCAACATGCTTTGCTATGAGAAGCATATAGAATTGTGTACCTGGAAAGTTTCTTATTTATAAACAGAATGGAATTCCAGAAGCACATACTCTTAACAAGATTCTTGGTGCTGTCCTCATAGAGAGCATAGACATTCTTGACCATCTGCTAGTGGTTGATCTATTAATAGCAGTTGAAACTCCTTATGCCCATCCATTCTTATCTAGAAACAAAGGAGCGTTAACTAGTTTAACATCTAAAAACTGAAGCCAGTGACACTATCCATCCAGGAGCTGAGCTAGATACCTTGGCTTTTTCTTGAGAAGTTATATGAATGCAAACACCACAAGTTTCTGATAGAGCTGCCAAAGGCAGGTAAAGTATATCTGGCTATCTGCTGAATCCTCGTGCTATTTTATATAAAGGAATGCTCCTTTTTAGGGTTTGCTTGAGATATATTTTCCAATTTAGCTATTTTCATGCAAGGAGAATTCCCCCTGATGATGCTGATATTGTTACCTATAATTTGCTTTGGTTTTGATGAGTTTGCTTCAAGCTCATAGGATTCTAACATTTGATAATTTTTCGAGAAAACATTAATGAATGAGATTTCACTTCTTTTTTTAATCAGTGATAATCATATCTGGAATAGTGTGATCATTGTTTTAAGTGAAGCAAAGTCCATTTTGTTGAGTTTCTCTTATCCATGGCGTTTCCCTGTTGTCTGACTGTCAGTCAATTTTCCTAACCTTCTTATAAAATGATTATACACTTCAACAAAAGGATTATGCTGCTTTTGTGTGCTAGATTAGGGTGACTTTTCTGTTTTTAGTTGATGATTGACAAGGTTATTCCTCCCTCCTCTCCTTTAACTGATTCTGCCTTAACATGTGATTCCATAGACTAAAGTATCATGTAAATATGATTCCATCTATATTCGTGTTAATGATAATTTTCTGGTTTCTCCTTTTCTTTCCCCACTGCAACGGTGACTCTAAAGGTTGAGCAGACATTAGCGTGATTTGTTTTGTCTCTGTAGTAGCCCATATGTTAATTAGCATGTTTGTAATGAAGAGATTTAGAATTGGACCATAAAGGAAAAGGTTTTGGAGACACTTCTTGTGCTTTGACATTTATGTATATATACTTCCCACTTCAAGGGGTTGGCTATCAAGCTTCGGCTCTTTTTTTTTTTTTTTTTTTTCTTCTCAAGAGTCACTAGTCAGGGCATGTTGAAGATTTGCCGTTAACTGATTCTGTGAATAAGAATGTGTCATAAAAGGAGATTATCTGAATGCATCTTGGTACATAGCCTTAGTGCTAGCTGTCTGTGGTGACTGGCTGTGCAATTCAGGATTTCCTACTCGTTTTGTTCTTCATTTCACATGATTTATTGATTCATGCAAAATATATTTTCCTTTTGAAAAACAGAATTTGCAGATGCATGCTCTGGATCAGGCCCATATGGTTATGAGGGCTGTGGATAGAGCAGGGTAAACTAATGAATTAATCTCGGCCTACACCCATTGGAGATGGGCTTGACAAAGCTCCCAACAATCGAAAATGGACCAAAGAAAATGAAGGCCATGAAAGAAAACCCCAATTCAAGGGAGTATGATGGTAGAGGACCACCAACTTTAAAGGAAAAAGATTTCTTCACAATTGTCTAACGATGTGCCAGGCCCGCGCCCGTTTGGTTTGGCGTCCCAAGCCTTAACTTTTGAAGGAAAAAAAATCAAAAAATTGAGGCTTTTGCTTTTGTTGTCTGCGTCCGTCTGCTTCTCAATTTTATTTTTTTTAATTTTTTTAATTTTTACAATATACCTCATACTATTTTCGTGATTACTATGTGAACTCTATAAATAAGAGGCTGTTAAGTCATTGAGTGAGCTCAGTATTCTATATGTGGAAGAGAAATGAGCCATGTCCACCGAGTGATATTTGATATACATGTTAGAGAAATAAAGTTAAATTCAAAAGTTTAATCATGTAGATTCAGAATTTACTATCGCATATAATATATTATTTACTTATCTATATTATGTTCAGAATTTAAATATAAAAGGAAAAAATAACAATAAAAACTCACATAATGAGGAGCTATATATCCTAATTTTTTAAATTTAAAGTAACTAGTAAGTGAAAGAATGTTTTACTTATATGCCTGTTAAAGACATACTATTGGTAGATTAATAAAAGAAGGTAGGGGACCATGTAGAAGTATATATATAGCAATTAGCATATCATAGCATGGCACCTACGGCCACAACCACCAAGTCTGACTTCATTTTTTCTTTCTTTGTCTCGTTGAATAATTCGTTTGTTTTCTTTGCTTTTTCAAAGAAGACGGCAGCGTTTCATAATAATATATATATATATAAAGAGGAATATAATTTGCTTGCTATGATCATTTGGTCATCTTTTTCTTTCTTTATTTCTTTGTTTCAGAAAGTGAGATTCCTCTTTCTTCTAATTAAGGGCGTGCGTGTTTATCTGTGTCTATTACTTCCATATAATTCAACTTTCAAGCTGTGTTTGTTGTCTGGGTTAGTTTCTCGAGAAAATGGCTCGAGAAAGTGAACTCTCTCTCTCTCATCCCACACTTTTAATAGTTTTCAGCCAGCTGTTCTCCTCTCATCCCTGTTATGTAGTCAGTACAACGGTGACGTTACTTCTCTGCCTTATAATCTACTTTTTGGGCTGTTCCACTACAAAAGCCAGTCACGTGTATTGAATTTGGTATAAATATCTTACAGTGAAAAATCAAGTACAATAGATCTATGAAGGACCCACTTTTTAAATTATGGACATTTGTATCCAGATGGCTTCGATATGGCCTTACGTTCAAAAATTTGCTAGGGCCAGACACGTATCTACAGTTTTGCATGAGGATTAATTGGACAAATACCATCTTACATATTGTTTACTTTTATTTTAACTAAAACAATACTTATCAAATTAAATACTAATTTTTTAAAATTAAAAGTCAGGGGCTGCTAAAATTATAATTGAAGAAGTAGCAAAGGTCAAACCCTAAAGCTTGAATTGTAATAATAATTTTAAGAAAACATTAACTCAATGTGTAGGGCTGCTCAAATTACTTTCTTGAACCAAATTGATGATGCTCATAGAAATTAAGGTGCATTGGGCTCCATTGGGTTTGTCTGTTTGTATGAATAGACATGTTGTGTTTGTAATTAATAAATTTTAGGTATGTCACAATAGAAACTGAAGTGCCATGTGTTACAACATTTAATGGGCAAAAAAAGGATAATAAAGTCATTTGGATATGGAACTTTACAACTCCAATTTAATTAGTTAACCATCTCTGTCTTATAGTAACCATCAAAAAAAGTTACAACCTGCATATGATCTTATTATAGCGCATGAGATGTGCAACATGCATGGTCTAGGACAAAGTTCACAAGAGCTCAACCATATATATCCAATCAATCTGTATTAAATTTTTATGAAAGTTATGATCAATAAATATCAAAATAAAAGCAGTTTATTTCAAATTTTAAATCTGAAATGTCAAGAAAACGAATATACGTTTTAAATTATTAAATCAACATAGTGAACAAATGTAATATAATTGTTCGTTTCTTGTTTATTTAAAGTATATATATCAATTGCAGTCTAACAGTAAACAGAAAACAAGGCCACCAGTAGCTTGCCTGAAATTTTTCTACCAAACTATTGTATGTGAAAGACTAAACTATATTTTTAAATCTCTATTAATCATTTTTGAAGCAGTAAAAGTTAAATACATATTTCTTTGTGCTAGTAAATTTTTAAATTGAAAAAAAATAAAAATAAAACACATACACACACGTACAGAAAGAACTAATACTTTGAGTTGGCAATAAGTAACTAATTTGAATTACAAAAGGTCAAAGTGTAAAACAGTAAAAGATTAGAAAGGACAAAGAACTATACTTTGAGTAATTTGGATTGCAAATCATGATTTTCAAATAATGAATGCTTTTACAGATGCCACGTGATTAGGTTACATAATTATATAATATTATTAATGAAACGACACTAAGATAGTTAATCTTTTGACCTGTCGACTGTCGGGAATATGTGGAAGGAAGTTTGCCAATTCGTATTTGGGACGGCGGAATAGTCAGAAGCAGCTGTCGCCTGTTTTGCACGCATACAACTTAAATGGACCCCACTTTTTTATTTCCCCGTAAAATCCTTGCCACTTGGGGAAAAGGGGTTTTGTTCTTCTTCCTTTCTTTCGTTTTTCCTTCATGTGGTTTTCAACTTCAAATTAAATATTGTGAAAAATTCATGCATGTTGGACTACAAATCATTTGTTCCTTGACTAATGTCTTAATCTATCTTCAAACGCTAAAAAATTAAATTAAATTTTATATTTTAACTATTTGCCAGTTACATTAAATTTAAAATTATTCAAGTTTAAATTCATTTACAACAAATTTAGAAAAGACAAGCATAATAAATAAATCTATTTCAAGCCAAATCTTGACCGAACTTGATCAATTGCCATAACTACTAAAGAGAAATAAATCTGCGAAGAGTATTAGATTAACAAACATAATATCACTACTACATCCTCAAATATACAGTACTCTCATCTTAATATCTTATAGGGACTGTACATACATGAAATCAAGATAATCTCTCACTCAAGCACAAATTCTATACTTCACATGGACCGTCTGATTGGGTCATCATAAGATGATCACATTTAGATATATTTTCATTGTACAGTCTACTACTTTATAAGATAAAACTACGTTTGCCTACACATATAAAAGTTACATGCACCCACTCAAGTAGTTCACTGCCTCTCACATCCTCTACACTGATCTGCTACAATCAGCCTTACCAAACCCTACTCTACGCTTAACCAAATCAAATTCTACCCATAGATTTTGCTGATGAAAATTTCCAATTATATTACTAGCAGCACCAAGCATATCTGACCGTCCGATGCCCAAGCACGGGACCCCTCCATCAACTTCAGCTAGTATCTGATCTTTTGGGATTACTATCTCCACTCCTTTATCAAACTCAAACACCATATCGCCTATCAACCGTCCGATCTCCATCGCATTCCCGTCAAAACACATATCAGCCACTGCACCGTACACGTAATCTTTTTTAAGCTTAGGGCCAGCCAATCTCACAACCTCTTCCCTCACTTTTTTGTAAGCATCATCAACCAAGAATGTGAAATCGGAGCCCGAATCAATCATGGTTTGACCCGCTCCACCTGCATTTGGTCGGAAAACTGATGGTGGAATATTCAATCTCTTTCCCCCAATTCTTATGCCTTGCATTCCAACTGTAAAAGCTAAGGGGTCCAAATTTGGCATACGTTGACTTTGACGGAAAGTCAAAAGGTCAACATAGCGAAACCCGGCTGAATTCGGGTTAGTTTCCGAGGTAGAACGATCCGATTGAAGACGAACCGGGTTGAGAGTGACGGGTGGGTACACAGTAGGAGAATTTGGAGATTTTTGCTTGGGAAGCAAATGATAACCGTCCAATATTCATTCCCAAAATGCCCTGGGTATCACTAGTGGAATCCGTAGCACAACCAAGGATTAAAGGAGGGGTACTAACGGAACGAGAAAAAGAGAATTTTTCTTTGACGAGATTACCCTCCGCCAAGGTACCGTCGGCGTAGAAATAAGAATAGTGACAGAGACGGTTTTGGTCACAGGAAGTTGGGAGGGTAAAATCGGGAACACGGGGTTTACAAAGTGGGTGTGTACAAGGTAAAACAGAGAAAGAAGAAGAAAGAGACGGATCAAACGACGCCGTGGGAGGTGGTTTCCTGGGTGCCTTCTTATGACACTGAATCCATGAGAGTTGGCTTCCGGTATCCAAAACCATTTGTTGGGTCTGAGGTGGGGTCCCAATGGGTAGAGAAACAATCAGAGCCATTGAATACTTGAAGGAAAATTTATAGTTGTATGATGGAGCAGTAGTAGTAGTAGTAGCACCAGTTCTTCTAATTCTTGGGTTTTGTTTAGGATTTAAGAAAAGAGAATTAGAAAACAGATTTGCAGAGGTGTTTGGGGAGAGGGAAAGTGAAGTAAGAGGGAACGAGAGAGAAAATGAGTTATTTTCTGATTGGGTTGAGACGGAGAAGAAGAAGAAGAAGAAGAAGATGAAAATGAACATGGTTGTTGTGCAGAGAGGCATTTGATTTAAGAGGGAGAGAGTGGTGACTGGTGAGGTAGAGAGGAGGGAGGGGGGGTTGGTATTTATATTTGGGATTGTGAATGGGGCGGAAAGGCGAAGTAAAGGAACAAATAAACGCCAAAAATAAAGAAGCAAGTTAAACCCAAAAAGAAGACGCGTTTTCTTTTGATTCAGATTTCAGAGCGGGTAGATCTTACGATCATACTTCAACTTAGATTGGTTTCATTTACTAAAAATATTGAACATGCCACATGCCACGTATGGTCCTACTATTTAATTCTGGGAATTTATTATTTTTTTCTTTTTCTTTCCTATATTCAAAAATAGATAAAAGGGCAAAACATATAAATTAATATTAATATATTTAATTTTTCAAAGTAGCTTAACATAGCATATTTCAATAAAAATAAATTAACACAAAGTCATAAACTAACATAACAATATGTTCAAAATAGCTTATTTAATAAACTATATTATACTATACATATTTATTAATTTTTCAATTCAATTGAATAAATCATAAATTTTTATCCTGTTGCATATAAAATACTTAAAAAGAATTTAACTGAACTAAGTCCAAATTGATTTTTCTAATTTCTCAGTTGCCTTGCACATTCTTAAATATTCTATTTAACAAACTAACCAATGTCCTCTTAATTTAATGGCTAAAACAGAGTTGTCATGTATTTACTTTATTTTTAATTTACGAGTTATTTTTGTGATTTATAATTAATGTAAAGTATTAAATTTGAATAATAGTTGTGTGCACATAATTATATACATTAGTGAAAATAGGTTATACTCTAACAAACAATATAACATATCTATATACTACTTATATTATATATAAACTATTAATTTTATATACAGTAAAATTATATCAAACAAGTCAGGTGATCAAGTTTGGTTAGAAATTTAAACTCAATTTATTCATTAATTGAGCCCTAAATAAAATTTGAGTTCAACTCATTTAGAAAACAAGAATATTGTGACTTTTAATTATTAACTAGTTTAGTAATAAGGCAATGTCAATACTTTCAAAGACAAAATTATAAATTTGTAAACTCGACCTGTTTAATATTATTGATATTATATATAATTAATTAAATATATTTACACATGAAAATTAATTAATTTAGTGATAATTACATAATTATCTCGCTTAGATTTAGGCTTGTGATATTTATATTAGTGTACACTTAAGAATTTTAGACAAACAAAAATTAAGCTCAGAGTCTCTTTCACTTAAGTAATTTAATTTATTTTTTCTCACTAAAATTTCAACCCGGACTAATTAAAAATGCTTAATGAATATTGTGGCAGTATCTTTATTAATTATGATTGCCTTCGTCATTAACTCCGTTGCTAGACATGGTATTCTTTAGGCCTAAAAAAACTTGTTCTCATGAATGCATTGACGATTAGATAACACCATAAAAGAGTCGGTGGAAGGGTTTTATAATATATATATATATATATATATATTTTTTATCCATAAGAAATTTGTTAACTTAAAATTGCATAATAACCTATTTCTCGTAAATTCTCAAGTAAATTGTAAGATTCCATTCCAAGTTATTTGTATATAAAATTACCAAATATTTGCTAAATAAAATTAGATTTTAAAAATGTGAAAGCTTGAGTTTTTCAAGTCACGTCGTGAAGCCCAATGATAATGGGATTAATGGGTGAGTAGGATTTTCCAAAGCTGGAGTTGAATAGCGATGGTTGACATTGGGCAGTGTGGCGGATGAGAAAGAACTGGACAGGAAGCTCTGGTAAAAATTCCAGCTGGTTTCCAGTTAATTTGCACAAAGAAAGAAGCAACACTACACACCTCACACAACTTGTCAATTCCTCATAAAGAGCTGAAAATCAAATCCTACTTCCCTTAACCAAAACACCACTCAGATTTCTTTCTTGTACTCAAATATTTTTCCCATGTGCTTACTCCTCGTCTCATTAAAACCTTTCTATCTAATTAATTATAAATCACTCATCTTTTTTCTTAGTACACCTTTAAGAGAAAAAATATATTACAGAGAATTTACAAAGATATTAAAACTTGCTTTCGAGATTTGATTTTTTTTGTTTTAGCATTCAGCAAAGTCTATGCTAGTTTATCACACCCCGCTCAGAGATATGATTAACCAGAAAAATTAATAACTAAATTTTCGTAACCCTGACTTTAAACAAAAAAATAACTATAACCCTTGACTCACTAATAAATAAACTAAAAAAATTTATAAATTAAAAATTAACAATAAAAGTATGTTTATTAATATAAGTAACAATTTATTGAAAATTTTGATAAAAATTACTTACAATATGTAACATATCTTAAAATACAAACTTATGAACTTTTGTTTTTACACAACAACAACACAAAGACAACAAAGAACTCGACTCCAATTCTCATCATAATAACAATTAATTAGATTATTACCTTACATAAGACAACTAAATTACTTTACAGGCAAATACTCGGCAAAGTCCGTTATCAGTAACCGCCATCCTTGAGAACCTGTTACCAAAAAAATACCACAGGAGAGGGATGAGTTCTATGGACTCCGTGAGTGAAAAATTGTACTCAAAGGGTACTAGCATTACCTAACACACTTATAGAATATATTATAAATTAATATCAACATGTTATATATTTCAAAACTATTACGATTACATCTATACAAATACAGAAACATAGAACTTAGTTAACACATTTCAATTAATACACTGTATAATTTACTTAAGGCAATCAAAGCAAGCAAAGAGCCAATAGAGTAACTCAGCCCCGCACAACAGTATCTCTCCCTATCAGACATTTACGTGCCCGCACAACAGGTTAATTATTCGTATACAATCCATCCCATCAAGACTGAACACTCATTTCTTTTAAAACAGTTGTTAGAATCAGAGCATCTCATATTAGAATACCAAATCAAAATATTCTAGGTGTACCTGGATTTCAGTTTCGAAAATAAAAATCACTTCTAAAAAAAATCTTATTTTATTGGCCTTTATCAACTACAACCAATATCAAATAAGCATAATTCAAATAAATCATTAAAATACTACACTTACTTATTTTTCACATATCATATTTATTCAAATACACATATAATTATACATACTAATCTAACTCTTAAAAATAACAATTAATCACTTACCAATTTATAAATATTATTCATAATTTTCTCTTGCGCTCACGCGTCTTGTCAGGCCTACAGTAAAGTCTTGAGCAACACTTGAACTCGTCTATCCACACTTGAAAAGCTCACGGTCATGGCAAGGAAAAGCAGGGGAATCCATGAAGAGTAGAGCACGGGCACAAATAAAAGGAAGGAGCTAGGTCGGTTCAGACAAGGGGAAAAGAAAAGACAAAATAAATAAAATAATATATATTTTTGGTCCAAATTTGCTTTCGAATTAGTGGTGGGAAAATATTCTAAAAGATATATAAATATATACATATATTATATAAGTTTCCTAATATAATTTCTTTCAGTTTTACACTTCAATAAAGTTTACACTAACAAATTCTAAATTCTCATTTGACTAAATTTTAATTTAATTATACACACTTATATAATTTATTTATCTTAAATACCCACATTATTTTTATTTTTATTTATTTATCTATTTTTAAAATATCAGATTATAACATCTATCATTTAATTTTTTTCGTCACCATTTGATTTATTTTGCAACAACAAATTGTACTCAACATTTTAAATGTACCCTCATGTATTGGGTTACAACATAGACTAATTTACTTTGTTAAGTTTATCAAAGAAATGTTATTTATGTTGGGATTGAAAAAATTAAATAAGGATTGACCTCTCATGAATATCTAAATCAACAAATTCAATGAACATATTCGTGACTAATAGACCAATTCCTAAATTGCTTACTAACAATAAAAATAAAAATTATAGAGGAGTGAAAACAAGCTCTAGATGTCTAGTTTTTAAGGTCTAGATAAAAGAAACAAAAGAAAAAACATTACTCTTGTTGTGCTTATTTTACTAAACATCGTTTTGATAATAATAAATGTGGATATTTTATTTATGCTTGTTAGATTTTTTTTATTTGACTATTTAATTATATCCAGACCAATTTACTTGTATTTGTTTAATTTAATTTTTTAATTTGATTAAAGATATGATATTTATATGAGGTTAAAAAATTTCTAAAGATTTTATTCTTAACTACATGCCAGAAGGAAATTTAAACTCCTAAAAACAACATAGAAAGTGCAATTTCTGGATTACTAAATCAAGTTGATATCATTGGAAGACTTTAAAGTTTATTATGATTACACTTTTAGAATGTGTTTTGCAAATTGCAATACAGTTGGTTGCCTTGAATATGGTAATTACTAATTAGTATACAATTAATGATTTGATTTTGTCAATAATCATATATGTTTTTTTTTTTTAAACCAGCATTCTTAAAGTATATCAATTAGGAAAAATATTATGAGAGATTTGGTCCTTGAAAAGGAAAATTCTGAGTTTTTTTTTTCTCTCCGAAAACGACTCATATTCAAAGAGTAGATCCAGATTCTAGTATTATCTACCCTTCTAAGTCTAGATTCAAGTTTCAATATAATGAAAACTGGGTATGGAAAAATGTAAAATTTATGGGGAATATATTTAGATGTTCAATTCACTTATTCTAATTTGATTATTCCAAGATAAGTATATTTTGTATTCTAGAAGATGGAAGGAATGAAACTAGCTAGGTATTGTTCTTATTAGCTTAATCATATCTTAATTTTGGCTTATTATTCTAAGCTAGATTCCTTGGATTGATGATCTGTTTAGTTACCGACATTTTTCTTTTGTATCTTTGGCACGTCTCAGAGAGCTTAAAGAAGTGGTGGATTTCTCATGGAAAAGCAAATTAATTAATAATTACACTTTATATAAAGATATTGAGAGGTTGAAAGTATATGAATTACAGAGAACAGACAAATTTGGAACATAGAGAAGGATGAAATTAAGGCATGGTTAAATTGTGAAGGTTCACGGATTATTGTCATTTACTTAGAAAGCGATCCCGGATTCACGGGGTATGTAAAACAATTTATTAGTTGATACTAATAATACAAATTGGATGATAAAAAATTTCACACATTTTCTATGATACATGGAGAAAAGTGTCAAGCATTTGAGAGGTTATAGGAAGAAAAGGCTCAACTTTATTGCTTAGCCTTAATGGTAAAGCCAACTATGCCATATAAAGATGATGGATTAAGATTAAGATCAACCCTTCTTGATGTTTCCAATAGCTTTTCATTTCTTTTCTTTGTTTTTGTTTTTCAAAGAAGTACATGAAAACATATTAATTAAATAATTTAGCCTTTGTTTGAAAAATAAATCAAACGAAAAGCAACAAAAAATTAGAGATCTAGAAGTGACGTTTGAGTATTGAGTAGTTTTTAAAAATTTATAACATCAAAATTACTATTTTAATTATAAAATATAAATGAGAAATAATAATATACTACTTAAATAATCTCAACTAGTTAGAATTGGTTAGATGAATTTATTTTCTCTATTCGTATAGTGATTCAATTTAATTGACACATAGATTAATCGTATTTTTTTTCTAAAAATTTATCAACATGTAATTTATAATCTCACTCTATCTCTTTTAATCCTGTCCACTTGCATTAAGCTATTTCTCTTAATTATGGTATCCATGGACTTAAATTAGATGTGTTAAAAAACTATTGTACGCACTTCTCTTTAATAAAAACAACCTTAACTTTTTGAGGTTGCATCTCTAAGTTTCATATTATATCTTTAGAATATAAAAATAAAAAATCTAATAGTTCTAAATGTGAGAAACTATTAATTAATTGTTTTTCATAAAAATATTTTGTTAATTTATGATAAGGAAGATTCAAACTCTCTAAATAGAAGAGCTCTATCTTCTCTTTAAAATTTTTCTAAGTCATCTCAAAATTTTCTCAACGACGGATTGTTGCTTGTCTCCTGTGGCAGCATCAACATATCATCTTCTCATTTTTTCCTCTTTATTTTTAGATAAATCAACCATAAAACTGACTATTTTATGACAAGACTAGAGGTTATGATATTATTTTTCTCAAATTTGATAATTTCTATATCTCAAAATTTTCTTAACAAGGGAGCCCGTCTCCTATGGTGGTAGCAACCTATCATCTTCTCATTTTTTTCCCTTTATTTTTAGATAAATTGACCATAAAATAGACTATTTTTTATGACAGAACTAGAGGTTATGACTTTATTTTTCTCAAATTTGATGATTTTTTATAACAGATCTTGAGATTTTTTAGTTTCCGTGATGAAATTGGTTTATCATTTTTTGGAAGTTTTGTTACAGTAAATTCAATCTATCTCTCCCTTATTGGGAGTTTCTATTATGAAGTATATAATGAATAGTAACTTTCACATTGCTATAACACTTGTAGCGGAGATCTCACTAATAAACAATTGTAACTTTTACATCGTTATAACACTTGTAGTGGATATCTCCCCTGACAAAAATATTGAGTCAATCTTTTATGATGGCTTATTTGTCATATTTAGGAATCGAGTTAAAATCAACATTTTAGTTAAATGAAAGAAAATTAAAATTCATATTTTAACACTAGATTTGATCAGGGTTTATCAATTTTCTATTTCTATTGTAAGTATTATTTGACTTACTTATTCATGATAAATTTTTAATTTTTCTTATTCGAGAAAAAAGCCTCCAGAGTGTTTTGTCAGGAGGTATTACACGCCTCTTCAAAGCCATAAAACTTCACCATTTTATATTCGAAAAAACATTAAATAAATGTAGCTGTTAATTAAATTAAATTAATTAATTGTCCGAGAGTGATTATTTTATCCTTTACACTGAACAAGCACAAGATGACAAGGTTTCCAATTTTCATCCATATTTCCATGTTTTTTAAGGGAATATATTCGTCATTAACTAATTAATTCTTCATCTAATCCTTGTTCTTTTTTGGTCATAATTGGCAGCTAGCTAGACTTGAATAAATACTGCGTTATTAATTTTCTAATTAAATGTTAAAAATTAATTCTAATCTTAAACTGCAAAGATTTAGATCTCAACAAATATATCTAATTCTATAAAATATAAATTCACGGGTTATGAAAACAAAATAAAATTAAGCACTAGGTATACATACAATATTTTTATTTTAAAAAAGTGGAACAGAATGTTTGTCATGTCTCAAATGTAGATAGCATTTCTTATTAAAAAAAATAAAATGTAGATAGCATTTCATTATTTTGAATGGAATTAGTTTATAATAAAAATTATAAAACTAAAGAGAATATGAATCAAAGAGGTTGCACCTGCTTCCACCGTTCATCTTATAAGAAAGCAAGAAAAAAAAAAAGTTTTTATACGCGAGAAATAGTACATCAATCAAATGTCACATAAAAGAAAATTAAAATATTCACAAATTTCTTGATATAAAATTCAAATATAATTAAGAGATTACACAAGAATAATTGAATTAACTTAAATATAATAGATACATAAACATA
Source organism: Quillaja saponaria (assembly GCA_029379385.1). NCBI lineage: Eukaryota > Viridiplantae > Streptophyta > Magnoliopsida > Fabales > Quillajaceae > Quillaja > Quillaja saponaria. The sequence goes on along the minus strand of CM055610.1, from coordinate 14,088,342 downwards.
TTAATTATACTCAACAAGTTGAGGTTAAGTGGTAAGGCATGCTTGAGTTTAACACTGCAATATCAGGGGTTTGAGCATATAAAAAAATATTTATGGAGAGGGACAGTCATGAATCCCGAACGAGATTAGACTCACCCAAAAATGTGGAGATACTCATGAGAAAAAAAAGAAAAAAGAAACATACTAATTATACAATTAAATCAAATTAAGTACATTGCATATAGAAGCCCAGTTATATAAATTAATTAATTATAAGATCAATTATTTAGTTTGGGCTTATCTAGTTTGAACAACTACTTAGGTTTATTGCAAATGAGATAGGGGACATATGGCCGCATTTTCATATCCGATGAGGTATAAGATTCCTTAATTAATTACTAGTCTATACAATAGAATTGTGATCTTATGCTCCAGTAGTTGGTTTTTGTTTCATTACATTTTCAGATGAACTTGCACTAAATTTTTATATAATTACTTTATTTTCATCTAAACAAATAGAGTTAACTATAGTTTGATAGCCTCAATTTAGAGGTCATTCTCCAAATAGACACTCACATTTATTCTTTATATTGTTGAGGCACTATACTAAAAATTTGTGAATATAGTCACCGAAAAATGATGACAAGTTAATTTTTTTTAACACATCATAATATATATTTTTTCTCTTTCTTCTATATATGTTTAAAAAAAATAAAAATATTTTTAAAGTTATTTCTCAAAATTATTAAAATTCATTATTAATGAACATCAAATTACATCCTTTGTTTTTTATTTTTATTTTTTACCTTACCTTGATTACAAAAAAATTTAAATACATAATGGATAACATCAATGACATGATTGTTTTTATTTTTTTTTTATAATTTTTTATTTTTATGATATTATTCACCATGAAATAAAATTTTACGAATATATAAAAAAAAATTCACAAAATTCACAAGTTTTGTTTCATAATAGGTAATGATAAAAATAAATGTAAATGAAAAGAAAAAAAAATTATATTAGTTGATACTCTTTAATATTCATCTTAGATATTTAATTAGTAAAATAACCAAATAAATGTTGAAAAATAAAATAAAAAATGAGTTTTTGAGGAAAAATGATAATACTGATGTGAAAAAAAATTGACATGTTATTATTTTTTAATGGCTATACTCACCAATCTGGGTGGAGTACCTCAAATAATATATAAAAAAATAATTGTTTATTTTGAGAATGAGTTCTAAATTGTTTAAATTATAGTTATTTTTTTAGATTAAAAGATTAAATTTTATTTTTTTAAATATAAATCAAGAAGCTGACACGTTTTAAAGTCAAGACCTGAAATCATAAAGTTCGAAGTTCCAACTTCTATTTATTAATGTGTAAATATTTTATGTTCTTACCTTATTATGTATGGGAAAAAGAGAATGAATGGATTGGAATCTCAAATCTTTAAACTATTGGAACCCGTTGTTAGTAGATTAAAAGCCCAAAGACATATGTCCCACAACTACAATGATTGACAAAAACTTTGAAGTTAAAAAGGAAGAAGGAATAATAGCAATAGAAGTAGAATCTAGTACCTTTAATTTGTAAATGAATGATTGATTTACTAAAAAAATGATATCAACACATCAAAATTCTTAGGTTGGACCAATCCCTAATTCAATATTAGTTGTTACATCGATCAACATCATAACATATATTTATTATTCTATAACAGCTTTCACCAATATTCTTTAACAGTCAGTCATGAACATATAAAGAGCCGATGCATATTTGGAAACCCATCATTTACTTATTATTTTATATGGCTTCATTTGCAATTATGACCGAAGATATACATTGCAAGTTTACTTCTAGTATTTCCTTATTAGAAATTTATTATGTTGAAAGAAATATATAATTGGATAGCTCACATTTGTTTAACTAATTTAGTACATGATGTACTAAATGATCTGTGTCCTCATTTCATCATTTAATAAAATCAGTAGCTATTTCCTTTTGGCAAAACAATTATTTCTATATATATGGTTGCTTAGGACATTGATTACATGAATTTGAAGGAAAGATGCATGTATGATGGCAGCAATTGGCTTACAATAATGTTATTTTCCAATTCTAGTGATGCCTAATCAAAATCTAATCATGAGGGGGAAATGTTCAACTTGAATATTTTTTTAGAGATAAAATATTTACATCAGCATGTTGAACATTTCATTAATTATAATTTTTTATTTTAAATTTAATTAAAAAGTTGTATGTTCAAATGCCAATAATTAATGAAGACCCTCTATGTATAACTATTTGCTTGTTCTTGTTTATCAACTTCTTCTTTAGTCAAATCCACTATGCATATGTGTTGGGTTTTTGATCCAAATACTGTTGTGGTTATTTTCTTATTAGTGGGAAAAAAAAAATAGATTATTTATGATTGAAATTTTTTAATTAGATTTATTTTGGTGGATAAATAAATCTAATTTTATTATGATTGTAATAGAATTTTCATAAAATAAAAGAAAAATTTACTTGATGGAGAAGTTATATATATTTAATATAAATATATAGACTTGTGAGAGTTGTAAGTTATGAGAATGAGAGGAAGATGATATTGTGAGATCCCCTTCTAGGTTAGGGAAGTGAGATCTATGAGAGATTGGTAGAGATACAGGGAGAGTGATGAGAACATATTTGTAGGCTGGTGTTACTCTTTACTTGTAATATTTCTTGCAATAGTGGATTTCTCTTCTCATCCGTGGATGTGTAAGGCTGTGCAAAACTACGAAATAGTGTGTAGTTTGTTCTTTCTCTTCTTTTCTATATATAATTTTCATAGATGTCATTTATTATTTTTGCTATATCTAATTGAATATTGTGTGCTAGAAATATTTTAGTGATTATGAGCTATTGCACAAAAAAAAAAAGATTCAAAACCAATATTTGTGATTGAGTTTGTGTAGGAGGCAACAGGGGAAGAAAAAAAAAAGACAAGAGAAAAAAAAAAAGAAGAAGAAAAAGAAGAAGAAACTAGATTTTGCATGATGTGTAGAAGTTGAAATTTGTTTTATAATTTCGTGTCAACACCACACTGAGAGGTGGTTTTGTGTGATACACAACATATAAGATTAAGTTTTCTAGTTTTTGTGAAAGATGGAGTTTCATAGTTTTATGTGTGGTCATTATATCAAGAGATGAGTGTGTGTGTGACACATCAAGGTGGAATGTTGTAGATGTTGTTTCATGCCGCGCATCAGGGGCGGAGCTAAGTATACTTGAAAATTGACCATAGTTAAGTTTGAAAAACAATTTTTTTACTAAGAAAAGTTTGTATGCAATTAAAATATTATTTAGTTTGAATATTAAGAAATATAGATTTCCAATTTCATTTACTTTTAGTATTTGAAAGTAAAATAAAATTTTAAACATTTTTAGCAACTTTTAAAAAATTCATGTTATCAATAGTTAGACCCTATGCATAGTTTTTGTAATTAGTTCGTTAATAACTAAAAATCAAATTAAATATTTCAATATTAAATTTTAATTTTCTTTTCATTTTCAAAGTATATGTTAATAGAATACTAAACGAAATAAGATGAAATTAAGATTCACACGTATGATTTTCATGTTATAAATTCTAAACAAAACAATTATTTTTATGAAAAAAAAAGTAGAAAACTTTTTAGCAAGTTTAAAACTAATAAATTTTACATCGAGCGTAATAGTTTGTTGGTATTTATTGATCCCACTCCCTAAATTTTCTGGCTCCATCACGACTGTGTACAAAAATTTGTGAAATAACCACAAGCTGAGAGAGTGCGTGTCTTCTTGAATGCTAGTGAGATTTGTTCTTGGAAGGATGGTGGTAAAAATGGAGCAAGCTCACTGATGAAGAAAGATTTTTTTGTTTGAGTTAGAATTTGTCACATCCCTCACGGAGGCATGATTGGTTGGATGATTAGATAATCAAACCTTCGTACTTGAAATAATTAAAACAAACATGACTCTTAACTAAACTAAATAATAAAAATAAAAGTAAATGGTATAAAACATAAGTTAACTTTAAACACTAAAATAAATAACAATTTACTGAGAATTTCGGCATAGGTTCATACAATAGGGAACGTGCCTTAAAATACAAACCTATAAACTTATGTTCTTACACAACAACAACACAAAGAGAGCAAGGACCTCTGCACCGTCCACATCATAAACAAGGCAAATACTAGACGATTACATCATACCAAGTTAGATAGCCCACAGTTTTAATATGATTCCAAATTTTCATCCTTTACTTCAAGTCTAAGATCCTGGAAAATGCCTTGCCTTGCCTTACTTTGTCAGCAGGTCACGAGCTCATCAACGCCATACACTGAACTCTTGTTACTAAAAGAATTCCACAAAGAAGAGGTGAGTCTTACAGGCTCCATGAATAGAAAACGTACCTAAAGAATACTAGCATTACTCAACACAAGTATATAATATATATAGTCAATTGATATCATATAACAATGTTCATGTCTTAATTCAGAATACCGTTACACATTTGTAATAATCATACTTTCACAATTCACATGATTCATAGGATAACAAATCAATCAGCGCAACCATATCATACAACACAAGCAAAGGGCCAACTGAGTAGCTCAGCTCTGCACAATAGTATCTCCCCCTACTGGGCATTTACGTGCCAGCACAACAGGTTAATTCTTCTTGCACAATCCATCCCATCAGGGCTGAGTACTTAATTTTTTAAAAACAATTGTTAGAATCAAAATATTTCATATCAAATCAAAATATCTTAGGTGCACATGGTTTTCAATTTTAGAAGTGAAAATCATTTCGGAAGAAAAATTCATTTCGTTGGCCCTTATTAACCACAAACAATTTCAACCATCAATCATAATTCACATAACTCAATGAAATACTGCACATGCTTATTTTTTATATAATACATCAATTCAAATACACATACAATTACAAATAATAATCTAGTAACCAAAGAGTAGTAATTAACCACTCACCATTTACCAATTTCATTCGTCACTTATTTTTACGTTCACGCGCGCTGTTGATTTAACAACACTTTATAAAACTGCAATTATATTTTCCAAGTATTATTTAGTTTATAAATTTATAAGTTGTAATATTTTAACTATAAAACATTGAGCTACTAAGTTATTTCTAGTTGTCACTCCTACATCTAAAATTAATAATGTTTAAAGCCACACTGACTCTTAATTAAGTCTGGTTCAAATTATGCAAACTCTCTCATTTTAAATGCCAATCTTAGTTTTTATATTATATCAAGTCAATCTTTTTTTGTAGAAGCAAGAAGGAACCTCAACTTAGTTGGTAATTATTTCAAGAAACACTGTTTCTAATAAAGTCTTACTGAAGTACTATTATAAAATCAGATTGCATTCATAATTTGATACTAGAAGAATCGATTTCTGATGAGAAATACCTATAAGAAGATTTAAGCTTTTATGGTAATAAGTATCATTTTCTATTTAAGTAAATTCTCAACTATGAGTTTGTTTATGTGATTTAGTTACAAGTGAATGATTTCTGAACCTTCTAAACTCATTTTCATTTTGCAACTATGTTATCACTTGTTGGAACTCAAAGACTTCCGAAATAAGTAAATTTTGAATAAACAATGAGATTCTGACTTTACTCTTTGTATTATTATTATTATTTTACTAAACGAATCAATATTTTAGAATTTACCCAAAAACCTAAGTTCCATAAAAGCTACCACTATTCATATAATCAGAAGCTATATATTTCGAAATACTTATCAGGGTCTATTGAAAATCAGTGGGATATTATCGTTTGAGTTCAGGATTCAAGTCTGATACAACTAGTTAAATTAGAAATTATTTATTTATTATTATTATTATATTTTGGAGTGGAATTTGATTCTCTGACCCTATTGGACTTAGAGATTCCTAAGGCGCCATCGGCATCTAAATCGTTGAATCAACCAACACCAAGGACTATGAGGGCTTAGATCGATGAATTCCAGTGTTCCTAGGATCTTTCTTATGCACTAGCTTGAGATGAATTTTGGTTACAGTTTGGAATTTTTAAGGAAGTAAGTTCATTTGTAAAGCAACTTTCCTTCTATTTTTAGGAAACCCAAACTTCTTCTTTGCATTGTTCATCTTTTGAAACTTAGACTTTCAGGATCTAGCTACATACCAAGCCCAATGACTCCTCTACCGACCCTTTACTTGTCAGAGGAAGCATGGTACCCAAGAAAACATTGCCATAAATGAGATGATTCTAGGCTTCAATTTCTTATAAAACTTGACAAACCAAAAATGCATCAAAATCTCTTAAAATTATTCATCATATTCACTAGATTGTAGAAAATGAAACAGACTTGAACTATTCAATACTTTAGACTGTATGATTTTGCTCCGACCATTAGTTGCTCACCGTATTTGATTCGAAGACATTTGCTTCATTGGAATGAGACAATGCATTCATTATCAACTTAAGTAAATCTAATCAGGATTCACTCATTATCAGTGGCTTCTTCGTCCTCCTTTTTGTTGGTAATTCATGTAAACAAAATAAATAAACAACTAAATAGTTCCTACATACCCGGATTGTCTTGCATCACTCAGTCACATTTGCAGTCCATAATTTTTCCTAGCAGCCCCAGTAAATACTGAGAGTGACTTGAGGGCCATCCATGGGAATCACACATTTCTAGTAAAACACATGTCTAAGGTCAAGCTTGTTGGACCGATGTCTTGATGAACTCATTGATAATTTAGGAAATGATAAGACCCAAACTGAAGAACATTCCTTGAAGCTCACAAGATGAAGACTAGTACTAACGACACCCATGCCAAAAATGGCCCAACTGGTCACCTTTTTTTGTACCGAACATGAGTCAAAGTCACGGCCTTGATTGGTGCCAACGTCATGGTGTAAAGGGACTGAAAGTGGGAGTGAATTCTGGATCTGGGTCATGATTTTGTGACTGAATTCAGCTTTCTGAGTCGCTATTATTTGGGTGTGCAGGTCATGGTGGCGATCAGATGAAATGAAAGAGAGTAAGAGGGGCCGCTAGGCAGCAACGGGAGGACTGAAGTCCAGTACAAAAGCAAGAAAAAGAGGTGAGCTCTCTGATAGAGCTAGAGTTGCCAAGAGAAATGGATAAACTTCAAGAAAAACAGGGGATAGGGCAAGAAAATAGAAAGGGAAGGGTACCGGCCTCAAAGAAAAAAGCTTAATAATAAATTAATATATCATAATGCACATGTAGTAAATTAGATAGTTATATATATATATATCAATTATTATTTTATAATTCATTATATTCATAAAAAATTTTATTTACTAACAAACTTTAAATGAAATGAATTTCAAGTCCTAAGTCAATCTATAATATATGAAAATATATTTCTCAATTTTATACGTATATATATATGTGTATATATATATATATATATTTATACATATTTATATCTACATATATTAGTATTTATTTACTTTAAACCTAATTATTTGCATACAATTTTATTCGCCTATTTACGAACATTCTGAAACATATATTAAATTATCAGGATATCATAGAGTTGATAATATGACAACGTACATATGCATTATTGATATTGCTAACTAGAAATTATGGTGTTGTTCACTAGTATAAGTGGGTGAGGACTCTCAATGAGTGAGCTCATGTGAAGTTTTTGATGGTTCTATTATTAATGGTAGATGATTCAATGTAGGATCTTAAAAGATTATTTTGAAGAATTTATGCCAAAATAGATTGTTGGGTGTTTGACCCAAATCGTATTGTGGTTAGTATACTAATTAGTTTTTTTTTTTTTGGGTAAGAAAAACTAATTATATTATGATCAAAATTTCTATAAAATAGAAGAAAAGTTTGCTTGTTGGAGAAATCTTAGATCCTAGATAATATAAATAAATAGACTCATGAGAGTTGTAAGGCATGAGAATGAGTGAAATGATATTGTGAGTCGCCCTGGGAAATGTGAGTGAGGTCCATCAAAAATTGGTAAAGATATAGGGAGAGTGGTGCAAAAACTCGTTTTTTTTTCTTTTATTTTACTTGGATGTGTTTTGTTATATTATCACATCCCATTGAATGTTCCATTGAATGTTGAAAGAGAATTTTGTGTAATTTCTGACATATGGATGTTTTAATAGCATTTGAGAGTTAATCATGAAACCAAAAGTTTAATCAAGGAAATAATCTGGATGCAAATTTTTCTCCAAAGACCACATTTTTTATTTTGTTAGATATTCTTTCGAGAGATAAAGTATTGTTTTTTTACGGACATGGAATATGACAAAAATGATCGAACAAGGATCAATATCGTTGCACCCTTAAAACACCCTTTCACAATATAAATTTTATTTGCATATGATAATGATTGAATTATTTGCAATTCAATAGGAACCATTTATTTATATAGATTTTAAGATCTATTTGCTCACATTTTTGGATATGGGATTAATAACAAAATACCATATATATTTATACAAATTGCTAAATATGTAACTAACTATTTTACTTCTTACGTGGAGCTTAAGGAAAAATATATAAAATTAATCTAAAACTAATAACTATGAGAATTTTATCATAACTCTTAAAATATAAGAAACTAAAATAATTTATTCACATTCTTGTTCTACATAAAATAAAAATAAAAACCCTCACTTATGCTTACCCCCAAATCTTATTCAATTATTATATAATAATCATGGAGTCGATATGAGATATGTGGATGTTGAATTTGCTTTTTGTGTCATTGTTACCAGAAGACATTTGAGGTTCTAAGTAACATCTACATACAAGAATATTTTTTTTTTTTGGTTAGTAATAAAACTAATTGGTGAGACGTCCGAGAAATAATTTAAATTATTAGACGAAAATACTTTGATAAGATGAAAGAAATAAAATGAAAATTCCATATCTTCATTTTAATATTATTGTTGTTAATATATATTTTTGTTTTTATCTAGAAGTATCTTTCTTTGGATTTATGCTCGGCCTCATCATCCAATTTACTATGTAACTATACTAGAAGATTTTTTTATTTTATTTTTATTTTTGATTTGTAAGAAACCTGTCAGGCTTATTAGTCAAGTTTCTTTTAGTATTTTCTTTATATTTTAGATAATACTAAGTTTTGAATATGAAGACTAAATTATGAAAATTATATATAATTTCGGGACTAGAGCCGTAGTTTATTTTGATTAGTATATAAGAAACCCTTAGGCTTATTAGTCAAGCTTCTTTATGTATTTTCTTTTATAGATATATATATATATATATATAATATAATATAATATTAAGTATTGGATAAGAAGAATTATGAAAATTACATATAATTTTGGTAGCGGTAGGTTTTTTTTTTTTTTTTTCTTTTAAGTAATAAAAAACATTCTTGCTTTATTTCGCAATTAGAAACTTCTCAGGTTTTTGGTGAATAACATCAAAAGATATTATAAGTTGAATAACTAATACATAAATTAAAAAAAAAAAGTAAAAAAAAAAAATTATTTTGTGAAACTAAACGGCCAAGCATAAGAGATTCGAAATTGGCTGGCTGATTGGCAAGCCACGGAGGCTCACATCCATAAGTGTTTAGTCACTTTTGATCATTATAATATGTTGCCAGTGGGCTGTCGAGAAGCTATATACATGATTCTCTAGTATTATCTAAGTTTTCGAAATAAAAACGAAAGCTGTAATAAATCTCAACATTAAATTTTATTGCTTGTTCTTGTAAGTGATAATCAACAAATTTGTCATTAAAATTTTGTTCTAGTGACAAAATTTCAGTAATCATATTTGTCTGCAGACACTAAATTTGTAGCTCCAGAACGGGCATATGCGATGACATAATTCTGTTATTGAAAAGTTTAATGATGCTCCACCAACTCATACAATTTTCCAAAGAATTGCATCTTATTTTTTCTAAGTGGCTGAAATATAACTATTTAATACAAGAAATAAGACAACAATTGTGAGTAGTGCAATCTTCTGCAATATTTAATTTCACCGTACAAATTTATGGTAGCCAATTCATTAAATTTTGATTTTTATTCACTTGGTCTTTATTAATACAGTCATCCTCTCATTAGCCTCTTCCAAACGAAATCTTACACTTATTATTGCTCAGTAAATAATACTTTAACATCGTAACAAAAATATTTAACTCAATTGTCATAGTTATAGTAAATTTTTGTTGCTATTAGTTTCCTCCAATATCTCAAAACTCCAATAAAAATTCTAAACAACTACAACTTTTTCCATTTATTATGATTTGTCATTCATTAGGGTAGTAGTGTATTACCTACCACTGTGTATGAATACCGTGATTATAAACCAAAACATGCAAAATATGCCATACATGTTTCATGTAGTCATTGACGGTGAATGCGTTTAAGAAAGATAATATCTCCCGCCGTTGTTCTTATCATTGATGAAATTGCTTTATTTGGCCCAATGGGCTAAGAGTGTAGATTTCGTCTAGGTGATAACTGATAAGGTCCACAAACAACTTAGCCCACCTTATTAGTCAATGGGACCATAATTTCAGACTTGATTTTCTTTCCTTTGGGAGTTGGGTAGTAGGCTTCCTTATCTTTGTATCGGCCCTGCTTGGTAGTAGCATTATATTTCTTTGATATTTAATTATTGTTTTGGTTCATAATGGATTTAGACTAACGAATTGTTTTATTGGAAGAAAATAAATCCTAAAGGACTTGATTAAAAATTAGAAACTAGCTAATGTAATTCTAAGGAACCAAGACAATATTTGATGAGCTTTTCTTGAATCCCGTCATTAAATTATAATAGTTTATGATGTAGATCACACACACCAAATTTCATATTAATCAGAGAATTTTAGCTATCTCATCACACTATTAAAATGAACAATTTATAGAGTTTTGAAATGTAAGAGTTTTAGTAGCTAGATTGAATACATATCAGAGTGAGACTTACAAAATTGAAGAAATTATTTTTCCGGAACTTCAATATTATTATTTCTCCGTCAATTTCCTTTCTAAACAATGCTGCATACACCTAGTATAACAAAGCTATTTAAGGCTTGATTTGGTATTGTTTGGCTCTTAAAAATGTATTTGTGATTTTTATGTTATGAAAAAATAGCAGTCAAGAAGTCACAACAATCATGTTTGGTAAATTTTTTATAAAAGTTTTGAAATGTGAGAGTTTTAGTCACTGGATTGAATGCATATTAGAGTGAGACTTATAAAATTAAAGAAATTATTTTTCCAAAACTTCAATATTATTATTTCTCCTTCAATTGCCTTTCTAAACAATGCTGCATACACCTAGTATAAGAAACCTATTTAAGGTTTTAAGGTTTGATTTGGTATTGCTGTAGCTCTTAAAAAGTGTTTGTAACTTTTATGCTATGAAAAAATAGCGGTAAAAAAGTCACAACAACCTTGTTTAGTAATTTTTTTATAAAAGTAGTTGTGGGTAGTAAAAGCAATGAACAAGATGTTTGATAAAACAAACCATAAGCTGCTATGAATGTATAAAATAACAAAAATAGACATCATTAATTAAATATATATTTAGGGAGAGAAATTTAATGGTTTATAAATTAATTGAAGATATATTTAGTAATTTTCTAAAATTAATATGGTGATTTTTTTAATTTTTAATTTGAAAAGTCACAGCCAGGTTTTAAAAGTATCACTTGGAGTGCTTCCAAGAGCACCTATGACTTTTTAAAAGCAGTAGAAAAAGCAACCTTAAAATTTTTTTAACCAAACAATACTTAGGTATTGTAGCTTTTTAAAAGCCAAAGCATTATTCTTAAAAGTATTACCAAACTCAGCCTAAGTCTGATATTGCTATTCAATTTACACTTTTCTTTGCACTCTCCATCACATTCTTTTTCTTTTGTGGTTCTGTTTCTTCATTTCTTAGGTTTTGCCTTCTTAGAGTCAGATTTAGATAGTATGCAACTAGAATAAGTTTGAGGACATGGGTATGGCTGATCAGAATTATCGATAGTTAGATATTATGAGAGTTTTTGTAATTAGTTCCTTATGACTAAAAATCAAATAAATATTTCAATATTAAATTGTAATTTTCTTTTCATTTTTATAGTATATATTAATAGAATACTAAATGAAAAATCATATGAAATTGAGAATTTACAAGTATGATTTTTATGTTATAAATTCTAAACAAAACAGTTAGTTTTACCAAAAAAAAAAAAAAAAAAAAAAATATATATATATATATATAGAGTGTGTATCTTCTTGTATGCTAATAAGATTTGTTCTTGGGAGGATGATATTAAAAATGGAGCAAGCTCAGTGATGAAGGAAGATTTTTTGTTTTAGAGTTGATAATATATTTATGCACATATGCATTGTTGGTATTGCTAGTTGGATATCATGGTGTTGTTCACTAGCTATAAGTGGATGGGGACTCTGGATGAGTGAGCTCATGTGAAGTTTTGGTAGTTCTATTGTTGATGGTAGATGATTCAATGTATGATCCTAAAAGATTATTTTAAAGAATTTAAGCCAAAATAGACAGTTGGGTTTTTGTCCCTAATCGGATTGTGGTTAGTATCCTAATTAAATTTTTTTTTTGGGACAAGAAAAACCAAATATATTATGATTGGAATTTCTATAAAGTAGAGGAAAAATTTGCTTGTTGGGAAAATCTTAGATAATATAAATACATAGATTTGTGAGAGTTGTAAGGTATGAGAATGAGAGAAATGATAATGTGAGTCGTCTTGAAAAATGTGCATTAGAACCATCAGAAATTGGTGAGATATAGGGAGAGTGGTGAGAACATTTGATGATTTTTTATCTTATTTTCTACTTTTATGTTGCTTGGATGTGTTTTGTTATATGGTCATGTACCATTGAATGTTGAAAGAGAATTTTGTGTAATTCCTGCCATATGGATGTTTTAATACCATTTGGGAGTTAATCATGAAACCAGAAGTTTCTTCACGAGAATAATCTGGATCCAAATTTTTCTCCAAGGACCAAAAGTTTATTTTTATTTTTATTAGATACACTATGGAGAGAAAAGTATTGTTTTTTACAGACATGAGAAGATCTAAATGTGAATAATCTGACAAGAAGAAAAGTAAATATTAATAATCTGACAGAAGTGATTGAACAAGGGTCAATCATGTTGCACTCTTAAAACATCCCTCGTGCATAAGGAAACTATCAATTTAGTGCACCAAAAATATAAATTTTTTTTTTTGCATAAGTAATTCAATGATTGAATAGATTGACTTATTTATAATTCGATAGGAACCCTCAATTTATATAGATTTCAAGATCTAATTCACTCACATTTATGGGTGTGGGATTAATAACAGAATATCATATATATTTATACTAATCGCTAAATATGTAACTAACTATTTTACTTCTTATGTGGAGTTTAAGGAAAATATAAAATAAATCTAAAACTAATAATTGTGAGAATTTTATCATCTATTAATTTATAAGAAACTAAAATAATTTATTCACATTCTAGTTCTACATAAAAAATAACCTCATTTATGCTTACCCCTAAATCTTAACATTACATTCAGTTATTATAATTATCATGGACTCGATCTTGAGATACCTGGATGTTGAATCTGCTTTTTGTGTCATTGTCACCGAAAAACCTTTAAGGTTCTAAGTTACATGCATCTACATACAAGAATTTTTTCTTTTTTTGTTAGTAATAAAAACCCATTGATGAGAGGTCTGATAAATAATTTAAATTATTAGACAAAAATGCTTTGGTAAGATGCAAGAAATAAATGAAATTTCCATATCTTCATTGTAGTATTATTGTTGTTAATATATATATTTTTTATATATAGAAGTATTTATTTTATTTATTTTTTGGATTTATGCTCGGCCTCATCTTCCCATTTACTCTATATGTAACATACTAGTGTCTATTATATTTGAAAATTTTCAAATGATTTATGAAACGCATAAAATAGTCAAGCTTCTTTCTGTTTTTATTTTTTTATGTTTTAGATAATACTAAGTTTTGAATAAGAATATTAAATTATGAAAATTACTTCAAATTTTGGTACTAGAATCATAGGTTTTTTTTTATTGATTAGTAAGAAACACGCTTATTAGTCAAGTTTTCTTTTTGTATTTTCTTTATATTTTAGATAATACCAAGTTTTGAATAAGAAGACTAAAGATGAATTTTACAAAACCCTGAGGCTTATTTGTCAAGCTTTTATATATATATATATTTTATAATACTAAGTTTTGGATAAGAAGAATTATGAAAATTTTACATATAGTTTTTGTAGCGGTAGTTAATTTTTTAATTTTGTGTTTTTCTTTTTAACAATAAAACAATATTTTTGTTTTAGTTCATAATTAGAAGCTTTCCATGTTTTTGGTAATTAATATTAAAAGATTTTATAAATTGGACCAACTAACATTTTAATAAAGTATATCTATATTTTGTGAAACCAAATAGCCAAGCAGAAGAGATTCGTGGTTCGCTATTTGGCATGCAAGGAAGAGGCTCACATCCAGTAAGTGTTTTGCGATAATTATAATATGTTATCAGTGGACTGTCAAGAAGCTTATATACATGATTCCTAAGATTATCTGAGTTCAGCAAAATAAAAACAAAAGCCAGTTGTAATGGGAGAGTCTCCCAAATTTAAAATTTTGTTTTTATTTTTCCAATTTGAGGTCACATATTAAGCCCTATGTACTCTTTGCCTAGATAACTAACGGATTCGTAACAAATAAAATATTTAATGACAATAAATCCCAACAATAAAATTCTATTACATAATTTTTCTAGTAGCAAACAATATTTGAGTAAAAATTTGTTCTAGAGAGAAAATTTCAGTAACCATATTTGTTTGTAGTCATTAAGCTTTTAGCTACTGGATCGAGCATATGGGATGATATAATTCCGTCACTAAAGTCGACAATGAAAAGTTGTAGCAATGCTCCACCAACTCGTACGATTTTCAAAGAATTGCATCCTTTTTTTCTCTAAGGGACTGAAATATAACTATTTAATACAAGAAATAAGACAACAATTGTGACTATTGGAACTTGTCACAATATTCGATTTCACTGTACAAATGTATGTCTTAGCCAATTCATTAAATTTTGAATTTTACTTACCTTGTCTTTGCTAATACAGTCATCTCCCATTAGCTTCTTCCAAACAAAATCTTACATTTATTATAGCTTTGTAAATAATACTTAAACATCGTGACAAAAATATTTAACTCAATGCTCATATTTATAGTAAATTTTTGTTGTTATTAATTTTCTCCAATATCTCAAATCTCCAATAAAAATTCTCAACAACTACAATTTTTTCCATTTATTATGATTTGTCATTCAATGGGGTAATGTACTACCTACCACTTGTATATGAATACCGTGATTATAACCAAAACATGCAAAATATGCCATGCATGTTTCATGACATCATTGCTGCTGTGCTTAAGAAAGATATCTCCCATCATTATTCTTATCATTGATGACATTACATTATTGGGCCCAATGGGCTAGAGTGTGTAGATTTCGTCTAGGTACTACTAATAAGGTCCACAAACAACTTAGCCCACGTTGTTAGTCAATAGATCATAATTTCAAATTTGATTTCTTTCCTTTGGGAGTTGGGTAATAGGCTTCCTTATCTTTGTATCAGCCTTGCTTGGTAGTAGCTAAGAGTGCCAACGAACTAAGCTTGACAAAGTTTGACTAGGCTCGTTAAGTTTTGGACAAGTTTAAGCGCGGCTCATGTTTATCAAAGGCTCTTGAGCCAAAATTCGTTAAAAGTTGATGAGTCTAATTACAAGCTCAAGCTCGGATTGAAGATTTATATATAAATAATAAAAAATTTATTAAATAATATTAATAAACAAGTCGAGATAAGCATACGAGCGAAACTTTGGAAAGATTGAGATTAACTCATTTTATTAAATAAGCTCAAAATAAAGCTCAAGATTGGTTCGTTTAAAAAATGAGCTGAGCTCGATTTAAGCTCTTAACAATTAGCTCACAAGTTAGCTCTGCTCATTGCCATCCCTAGGAGCCACCCCTAGTAACAACATTATATTTCTTTGATCTTTAATTATTGTTTTAGTTCATAATGGATTCAAACTAAAGAAATGTTTTATTGGAAAAAAAAATCCTAAAGGACTTGATTAAAAATTAGAAACTAGCTAGTGTAATTCTAAGGAATCAAGATAATATTTGATGAGATTTTCTTGAATCCCGCAATTAAATTTTAAAAGTTTATTATGTAGATTACATATACCAAATTTCATATATATTTTCTTGGTAGAAAAGGAGAATAAAAAAAAAAGCCAGAGGCAATAGGAACCATACGATCCCAGTTGACACCTGAAACATCATAAAGGAAACAAAGCTTCAACGAAGGGGGAACTTCATGCCATTCACATTCCAGGTGACAACTGATAACGTCCACAAACAGCTTAGCTCATGTTGTTGGTCGATCATAATTTCAAATTTGATTTTCTTTCCTTTGGTAGCAGCATTATATTTCTTTGATCTCTAATTATTGTTTTGGTTCATAATGGATTTAAATTGATGAAATATTTTATTGGAAAAAAATAAATCCTAAAGGACTTAATTAAAAATTAAAAAATATTACAATTCTAAGAGAACCAAAACAATATTTGATGAGTTTTTCTTGAATCGTTAAATTATAAAAGCTTATTATGTAGATCACATACACCACATGTCAAAATAATTAGAAATTTTAACTATCTCATCACACTACTAAAATGAACAATTTATAAAATTTGGAAATATATGAATTTTAGTAGGTGGATTCATCAGGGTAAGTCTAATAAAATCAAAGAAATTATTTCTCCAGAACTTCGAAGTTCAATATTATTATTTCTCCTTCAATTTCCTTTCTAAACAGTGTTGCATACACCTGGTATAACAAAGCTGATTAAGTCTGATATTGCTCTTCCAATTACACTTTTCTTTGCACTCTCCATCACATTCTTTTTCTTCAGTGGTTCTTTTTCTTTGTTTCTTAGGTTTTTCCTTCTTAGAGTCAGATTCAGATAGTATGCAACTAGAACAAGTTTGAGGACATGGGCATGGCTGATCAGAATGAGCGATCAATTTCTCAGTAAAATCATTAGCTAGCATTGTGACTGTGAAGGCTACAGCCAAAATTGACAATTTCAGAATTCTAAGTAGGCTTCTTCGATCACCCATATTGTTGTTCCTATTGATTCTTCAACCAAATAATTTCTCCTGGTCGAACTGGAATATTCATGTTAGACACAATCAAACTTTTTAAGTTTAATTACTTATTTTTTTTAAGGCTAATTTACCTTATAGCAATTAATTAATGCAAATGATTCATGTAATTGAATCTTGCATTAATTAAATATTGGTAGAAGATTCATTTGGGAGGAGGTGTACGTTGGTATGATGCTCTGCTTCTGACCGTACATGTGATAAAAAGGCACATATATAATTACTTTAATTTAATATTTTTTCAAATGCAGCCCAGCCAAATTTGAAAACTATACGGTATAAAAGAAGGAATGAAATTAAGCTTCATACGAAACTAATATTTATAATATTTTGTAGAAATTAAAAAAATTTATATATTATTGTACAGAAGAAGAAAATTAATGTGCTGGAATTTTAAATAACATGATATTGATTGAAAAAAGGGGAGAGAAGTGAGAGGTCATTATAGAAGTGAGAGAGAAATAAGAAAGAGATATTAACCTCTGCAAAAGTTGAATGACTGATACCGGAAGCAAAGAAACAATATCAACCCATTGATTTAAAGGTTGAGAAATAGCAAACGAAACAAGAACACATGACCAACCTACTCAATGGTTGACAAAACACAGTGTGAAAAAGAACAAGACATTATTTAACCAACTTTGATACAATGTTAAGTTTTAAATGAGAAAGAGGAAAATCAATTATAAAGTAGATAAGGGAAAGAAAGGAGCATGAGTGAACCAGCTCACATATCTTGTCAAAATTTTAAATAAAGAAAAGAGAAAATAAGTGAAACAATGATTTTGCTTGATTTATTCAAGATGGCCTAATCCAACAGAGTCCGCCACAACGCCCAAATGCTATATATATGTATATTGATCTTATTCACTCAGTCTGTGTATTACAATGCATCACAATCCTTTATATAGGGTGAAAATCATAATATAAATGAAAATAATTTAAAATTGAGTTAAATATGATAAATTCATAAAGAGAAAATTACTCCAACCTATTCGAACAAATTGTGCTAATATAGTTTGTGCACAAGATCCTTAAATAATTTACGTCTGATTTGTGACAGAGATATAATTTATCATTACTTTTCTCATCTACGGTAAGAGACATGACTCATAAATTATTGCTAATGATTGAATTGAAAGCTTGCATCAACCCCATCATTTTGCTTTCTTTGTCAAGGCATGGTTTCATGCATTTGATGAAACAATACTAGTAATTAAATGAGCATGTTAATTCTCTTGTGGTGCCTCCATTGTTTGTTGCACTTTTTTCTACATTTGATTTGTTCTGGTGTTTGAGACCTGTTCTCAGTTTTATCAAATGAGGACAGAGAAAAGCGAGGGATTGAAAAATTTTAGTGTCT
This sequence comes from Quillaja saponaria, assembly GCA_029379385.1. NCBI lineage: Eukaryota > Viridiplantae > Streptophyta > Magnoliopsida > Fabales > Quillajaceae > Quillaja > Quillaja saponaria. The sequence goes on along the minus strand of CM055610.1, from coordinate 14,069,687 downwards.
AAGGTGGAACTGGCATCGTTAGCTTGTGCTACTGCTTCAAGGAGTAACACAAATAAATTTATATATATATATATATAATTGGTTTTACAATTAGGTTCCACCTGTTAAACAAAAAAACAAAAACAAAAAATAATTTTTTTCGTGATTGGTTATAATAAATTTTTTTTTTATTATTATGAATTTTTCTAACAGGTGTTTTTAGGGCATTTGTTAAGGTGACAAATATAGAAATTTTGTATCATTTATTATAGTTGTTTGGTATGATTTCAGTGCTGTGTAATAAATTATTTACTACTTTTTGAATGTTTCAATTCCAAATTCTATATTTATTGCACCTTATCCAGTGCCTTTAAGGTACTAGTTAGAAAAATCCTTTTATCATTATCATAAGATTAAATAAAATTAAATGATCGTAGCCACAAGATAATAATTTTTTTTGTTAATCATTAAAGTTGTACCATTATGATTAACATTTGAGAAATTAAAATTAACTTGCATTTATAATCACAACCAAACAAACAATTAAGCTTAAGATTTCTCTCCCTAATATATCTATCTTCCATTACATTATCTCCATGTATTGGTTAACCCTCACATCTTTAATCTCTTACCAAACACACCCTAAGAATATAAAAACATATAACTATTTAAGAAGCCATTAACCATTTATTTGTATTGATTACCCTCACATCTTTAACCTCATTCTTTTATTAGTACTGCTTTCCATTCTGTCGGAAGCAAACACTCATACACTTGTTGTGACAACGCAAGTATTCCATTCTTTTTACATGCTGCCAACATTGTGGCCTACACTTTTTATCACATTTTTTACACTCCGGTGTTTTGGATATTCCAGCACGAGAACGTCTTGGAGTAGTTTCTTCAGACTGTGACAAAGATGAAGAAGAAGGTTCTAAAGAGTAATATTGAGGAAACTCAGCTGCTTCCTTTGTTATAATCATGACAATCACAAGCATAAACATGCTTATACCAACAAATCTTATGCAATAATTTCCTATCATGTTTTCTTTCTCTTTTCAATCAACTGTGAGTTATTATGCAGAACAGTTTATATATAATATTATAGCAACATTAAGTTATTATAATTAGGCACAACATGCATGCTTGCACGAAACAATTACTTGTATCCAACAACCATGACAAGATTAATATGAAACATAAAAGAAGCTTCACATAAATAAAATAAAATTGTATACTTTGATTGTGTTATATTCTAACCAAATTATATATGGAATCGTCATGCCCATTGGCTAATTTTATAGTAAGTCATCAATAATTATGCTGATTTTTTTGTTTTTTATTTTTTACATTTTTATTGTGTTTAAATTATATATATATATTTTGCTGCTTTTATATTACAATATTATTATTCATAAATCGTCCTTCTCTATGGTGATTTGTATTACAATTTTATTGTGTGTAAACAATCAATTGTCAATAATTCTCCGGTTTCATATTACAATTTTATTATCCTTATAAATAGTCCATAATTTTATTTTTTGTTTACAATTTTGTTGAGAATATCATAAATGATTTCAATAAAAATTTTGTTTTCGGAATTTAGATTAATTTTAATCAACTGCATTTGCATTATGTTTTAGCGCAAAGCACATATCAGCTATAAGTAGTAGTATTCTCGAATTCAATACACATATTTTTTTAATTCTACTTAATGATATATAGTAAAAGAATCAATTTAGTGATCACTTATTATTTTTATTTTTTAGGTTTAGTAATCAGGTGATCTATAATCTTATAGAAAAAAGAGAAAGAAACAATCAACAAAACAATAATTCATTCTAGTCTAGCTTACGAGTGACTAGCCGTTTTTAAGTTCAGCAGTTTGGTGATCTATAATTTTATAGAAAAGAAGAGCAAGAAACAATCAACAACACAATGGTTTGTTCCAGTCTAGCTTGCGCGTACTTCAACTTTTTTAAGTTTGAGGTCAGGGGATCTATAATCTTAAAGAAAAGAAGAGAAAGAAACAATCAACAATATAATGATTTGTTCCAAGCTAGTTTATACGTATCTTGACTAATCACCTCTCTTATATGATTAAAGACAGACCATCACGTCAGGATTAAAAAATTTATTGAGTTAGTTATAAATTAGGTCTTTACAATGCATGAAAATATCCATTGCAAATGAGTTTTAAATTAAGGAATAAGCACTAATTTATAGTAGTTAGATCAAGTCATTGCATTAAAAAATTGAAATAATTAAACTATTGCCTTATGCTTAAAAGAGAAACTTGTTGCATAAATATTTATAGTCTAAAATACATTTTTTTCGCATTAGTATGTTTTTTAATTCTTAAAAGGTTACTTTACATATATGACCACGGACTTGGCGACAATAATAAAACAAATATTAAAAATTAAGATTTAAAACCCGGTAAATATATTTAATTTTTATATTGTCGCTATCTTATTAGCAGTATATAATATATCTAATAATAACTAATTTTTAAACCTATTTAAACAATTTAAGAATAAAACTGGAATGTAAAATATATATATATATATTTCAATTCAATTCAATCCATTTGAATTTATATGAGCAAAGGAAGATATTCACCCTACAGATATACTTGTGGGTTAGCGATAAGTCATTGCTAAGGAATCCAAACCATGGAATACATGCAACCTACCAACCACTAGGGATGACAATAAACTGAGCTAGCTAGTGAGCTAATCGTTAAAAGCTCTGATCGAGCTCGACTCATTTTCTAAATGAGCTAATCTTTAAGTTTATTTTGATCTTGTTTAGTAAAATGAGCCGAACTTAATCTTTCCAAAGCTCGACTCGTAAGCTCGTGAGTTGGCTTGTTTAATAATATTTATATATACAAAAACCATCATAAGTTGTAGCTTGGTTTGGTGGTAAGTTATACAAATATTTACCAAGTAGGTCTTATGTTCAACTCTTATTGATTACAAAACTTTTTTATAATTTTCAAAAAACCTTAACGAGCTTGAGCTTAGGGATAGGTTTGTTGTCTCTTGACGAGCCTAGCCGAGCGGCTGAACCTCGGCTCGTTTCCACCCCTACCCACCACTTAAAAAAATTAACCTTAAAAAATTCAACCTGTCATCAAGAATTAAAGTTTCCTCCTTTTTTCACTCTATAGATTCAAATCTTCTTAGGAGACGAGAAGAATAAAATTACCAAATTCTCTAGTTTCAATATAAATGGCCTATTTTTTACCAGACCATAAAGGTGTTCGAATACCACTTGACCGCTAAATAAAAAAAATCATAACTCATCTTTTAAGAATAAAGACAATTTGACTCAATAATCACACTACTCAACCTATTATACATAGCCACATATTACTATTTAGAAGTTCTTGGAACATCCCTCCAAGTTTAGGAGTTTAGATAATCTAAATACATGAATTAAGATTTAATTACTAAAAACAAGTACTAAGTTCTTGATATAAATATTGAATCAAAATATTAAACATAAATAAATTAAGTAGAAAACATACACAGGTTTTTCAAAATAATGAATTCTCGGAGATACGATACAATTAGGGATGAAATTCAAATCAAACTATTTGATATATGAATTCAAATTCAATTTAATTATTCGAATTTGAAGTAGATTTGAATATGAATTCAAATCAAATACAAATAGATTTTAGAGTTTGAATTTAAATTCAAATCAAATTCCAATGATGTAGTATTCGATTTGACATTCGATCGAATTATTCGATTTACTATTTGATATTTATTAAAATATTAATTACATTTAATTTTGCATTTATTTAATTTAAAAATTAATTTTCTTTTGCAATTTTTAAACTTTATCTATTTAATTAACCCTAGTCTTACTAGTTAGTACATACTAGCCTCCCCACCGAGGTGTTCTTTTTTTCATAGATGAGAGGCATCAGACTCTTCTTTTTTCATAGTTTCATTCTAGCCTCTGTCTTTGGTCCTATCAGACGACTGTTTATATTAAGTTGGGATAGCCAATTGCTGTGGTGAAGATATACAATATGTAAGGGACATTTGTAACCAAGTTGGTGACGAAATATATAGTGCAATAGTGGTTAGCCTTAAGTATGATGCCTTAGTATGTTGTTGTTTTGTGTCTTAAGACTATATGTAGCTTTTTGTGTGTGTTTATTTTAGTTGTATGGGGATACATGTTGGTTTTTATTTATTTATTTATTTTTAATAGTAGTTATGTAATTTTAATATTCACACCCTCATTAAAAATTACTTTATTTTATTTTATTCATGTAATTGACAATGATTATAAAATATGATTAATAACTTGAGAAATTTAAAGGGTGATTAGATTTGATTTGGTTCAATCAACATTTAATCACCAAAGTAATCATAATTTGCTTCAATTAATGTCTAGTTACTCAAGTAATTCATGTCCAATCAACACTCAATTACACAAATAATTGACTAATCAACATTTAATTTATTCAAATTATAATTTTGAATACAATCACATTGCCAATGTAATTGACTAATCAATATAAAATTTTATCATTTAACATTAATTAACAAAAATTAGGCAACTAATAGACTTGTAAAATTTTAATGTCAACGTAGACATTCCGGTGTACAAGAAAGATGCAAATGAAATATCTTCAATTTAATTTTCTTTTCAAACATTTTTTCATGCACATTTGAACACAACGGAAGTAAGCATATGCTACATGCCGCCAACATTCTTGTGCGCACTCCTTTTTGCACTTCTGGTGATTTAGAGCCGCCACTGAGTCTGGAAAAGAAGACAAGAGGGGCACTGGTGATCAATAGGAGGCAAAGGAAAGGAAGCAGAGTATGAATCTTGAGCTTCTGCCATTATGACTACTACCATGAAAATGATGATCCAAACGGATGTTCTTCTGCCTTTTTCATCCATTTTTCCTTCTTGATCAACTTCGATACAACAGTACTAAAAGTGATCATTTGCACTAAATAGGCTTTTAAACTTCAATTCATGAGATATTCTTTACGAAAATAAATAAAGTGTCATTTGGTTTAATTGAATGGACTTTTCATTGATATATATATGCCAGTGTCTTTTCAAAAAAAATTATGTTGTTTTCATGATACTCAGGTTTTAAACGACCAAGTCAATCATCTCGGAAAGACAAACGTGATTAAATATAAGATCTTATATGAAGACTAATATTTTGATTTTTTTTTTTTTTAGTGGTAGGAATTATGTTGACTTTTGTTGATACATAAGATGAATCAACCAATCTCCATTGGATAAGTGGGTGCCCACTTGGCTGGATAACACTGGTGCCGTCCATGGAAAAATATTTGATTTAGTTTTCTGAACCTAGTACCCCATAGCACCATGTCATCTATTGAATATCAGACATCGAAGGTGGAAACCCCCCGATCAGTGAAGGGCCAGACGAGTAAAGAACCCATCATTGAGCTTGAAATGTCCCCTTAGAGCTAATATGATGCTTCCATTCTTATTTTTCTTTTTTCCTCCTCCCAAAATAGTGAAAGAACCTATATTTATAGAGTTTCGAGGAGGGCTCAACGCTGCATTACACTGTCTTATTAGACGACAAGTGTCATAATATTATGTAAGAATATTTGTTTCTCTTTGTCATAATGGACATGTGACACGATTTTATTGACCACAAATTATTGACATGTAAAATATTTTAAACAAGTGGCGTACATCTTGTGATTTGTTCATTTAACACCACATGTTTCATTTTCATTGGTCATTATTCTTGTACATAGAGCTTTGCTGTAATACATGACTCCTTATTCTTCTGTTTTTGAAACATTAAGAGTGCTCGAACTCGACAGTGGGGGTGAGAGAATAGGTACCAACTGCTTGAGTTAAGCTCTCAGTGGTAATACATGACCCCTTCTAATTTATAGTTTAGATCTCGTGTGCCACGTGCCAATTTGTGATAGACATTAAAAAAATTTCCTTCTACAACACCTAACTCAGGATGACCATTATCAAAGGATTGACTTGAGAAAGTCTAGCTATCTAGTAAGAAAGGCACAAAGTAGTCCATTTTTCTTCTTTCTGAACCTTACTCTTATGATTATGGCTTTACCTTGAGGAGGAGTATTTATAGTCCTCTCCATTTTTTTAATTTTATATTTTATTTTTCATGAGTATCTCCCCATCTTTTGGGTATGAACTTAATTTCATTGAGGTCTAAAGTGCGATATAATTATTGACCCTCCCCAAAAGGGTGGCTCCAAAGATTCTAACCTTTAGCCTTCTGATATTATAATTCACTTATTACTTCAATCAACCTCCTAAACCTCTCTATTTGAGACAACAAAAATATATATAAATCTCACTAGATTAAATCTTCCCTGCTTTCATTGATTCCGTTAATTCAATCGGTAAATATAACTGAACTTAAACTCATTCTAGTTTTATTTACTGCATACTTGCATATATATCCAAAATCAAATCTTATTATTTACTGCATACTGGCACTTATCACAATTTTTTTTTACGAGGAATAGATATATTTCGTGGTGGAATTAATACAAATATTTTTACGTAGGGCTGAAAACAATTATACTGAAATTGGAATTTAAAGTAACATTAATCCATGAAAAAAAAAAGATACATTAAATTTTTTTGAAGTTGCTTAATTTCTGAAAATTTATTTAGAAAGGCAAATTAACACTGAAAATTAGAGTTAGTCATGAAACAAAGCTTGAGATTTTTCAGTCAAGCAAATTCTCATGCAAATATTCATACATCTTTGGCGCGCTTTTCTGATGTATGGCTTACATTCTTCCTTGCACTCTTTATTACATTCTATATAATCTGCTGTTTGTTCATTTTGATCAAGTAATTGAGAGACACTTTGAGTAGTGGAGGACAAAGAGTAATGATCATGAGGGCATGGGCATGGATTCTTTGCTTGTGCTGACTGAAGTACAGACATCATAAAGAAAATCACCAGAACTGATATTCTTGCCCCATTTTTGTCCATGCTTAATTTCTTTGATCAATTCTATTTTCCTTGTGATAAAATGTTACATAAAATTAGAATTTTTAGGGCTAATTAAAAAATAATTAATTCTGAAATGATTTTACAAAGGAATAAATTAGCTCAAATAATCTTTCAAGACCTAGAGGTTGTAGAATGGTGACTCGTGGTTTGAGATGGTGACTTTAGAATTATGTGATTATTTATTAAACTAATTATGTTGTTAGCCCGTAATCATAGGTTGAAAGATTATAATTAAATTAATGAATTACAGACCTTATTATAGATATTCTTAGTTTTTTTTAAGGGATAGAATACATAAAAATTGTATTATATATATGCATGCGAAGTCAGTGTAATTCAATGAGTTAGCAAAAGAATAATTATTTTTTCAACAAATCAAAAAATATAAATAAGAGTAGTGATATGGCTGCATATTCTTTCATTTGTTTTCAATAAAAAATGGAACAAACACACAGCAAAAGGTCACTGTCTAAAAAGAAATTAAAAATGTTCTTTAGATATATAAGAAGCAACATGGGCAGCATATCTATAAAATATAATAAAATTGATACTAAGTATTAAAATAATACAATGCTAACACCTTAGCTTTATGATGCCGACTTCAATCAATGACAAAATACTGTAAATGAAATGGAAGAATTTACATATGAAGATATTGTACATATGCACTTTAGTTTTAGGGCGATGCACATGTACGTGAATGTAAAAATCATGAAGATGCTAAAGGAAAGAAACAGTCAGAAAATAGACAAAACCCATCAATGACCTATTTAAAAAAGACTATTTTTTATGTGAATATTGAAAATCGATTAAATTTATCAACTCACTTGTCATGCCAGATGTTACATCATCAAATCCACCAAAAAAAAAAAAAAGTTACTATTCATTAGTTTTTTTTTTTTTTTGGTCTAAATTTGTTTTTTATTCTAAATTTATGTTTTAAAAAAGGGTTTATTTGATGGGTTTTTCCCGGAAAGTATAAGAGTAAACGTAAAAAAAATCAAAATAATAAAACAAAAACACCCGTGGGCGGCCGGCCCTGGTTCGTTGTTTTTAAGTAGTGATAGTAAATAACTAAGCTGGGGTCTGGAAATAGGCATAGGACGAAACATCAGCATCCGTTCAGGTAAAAATTCCATCTTTTCGACTTCTTTTTTCCAGCTATTAACACCTTTGGTCGGGTTTTGATTTGGCCAATTGGGTTTCCATTTTTGCTTTAGCCATAATTGGTCTCTTTTTGTTTCTTTCTCCTTTGATTAGCTAGTGATAAGTATCCGGAATTGGAAACCAAGTTTACTGGAGTATGAATTCTTATTGGGTATTTGGGTCTAATTTGTTTGTATGTGTTTGTTCTGTTTTGCATTAGTATTTAAGTAGTCCGCTGAATAAATTTGTACTATGTATTCATGTGTATGGAATAAAAGAGGAACAAAAATTTACAACCTGCTGAAGTTCTCTTTCTGATTTCCCTCTAAGCAATGATCATGTTTTACCTGTGTCTAAATCTCTATTTAGGTGCCGAGTACTGGTGTATATGAACAGCTATGTATAACTGCCTTCTTGTGCTGGTTGTTTTGTTGACCTTGAAGAACTCATTTTTAATTCTGAAAATGGAATTTTAGTTAAGATCTATGTCAAATGAGCAGAATGTTCCAACAACTGTTGATTTCCAACTTTGGACTTTCCTCCATTTTCCATTGAGGATTAGACTACCCCTAGATGTTTGCAAGTATTCTTAACAGAAAAGTGAAGCTTATGATTGTTGGGTTAATCATCTCGAGGATCTTGTTGGTTGGATCTTTGACTTACAGTTTCTCTCTGCTGCAGAAATGCTTTTATGAATCAACTAATTCCTGATGGGAATTTGACAAACTCTGGAAATGTTTGCTAGAGGTATAAGGTTATGAATGGGATAAGAAGTTATACATAGTCTTCCCTTCAGGGCCATCCAATAAAAATAGGATGTTAGTACATGCTCTAAACAATTTGAAGATATCAAAATATATAGGAAATTGTACTTTGAAGTGGAGGTGGATAAACAAGACCATACATGATTGCATTTGTGGTGTTGGTTTAAAGGAAGCTTTCAAATAATTTGTTTTCAATAAAAAATGGATCAAATGTAATGTTTATACAGGATCTCATACATGAATTTAGAACACATTAATAATAAAGTTTGCGTACCTGAGCCATAGCAGCGGATATGTAGAACCTCAAACAAGCACGCCTCGCTAGAATTCATATATAGCTAGATCTTCCTCTTCGTACTCTCTGTATTTACTGGCAACTTTTAATGGGGCAAGATACGCATGTTGAGAGAGGAGAGGAGACCTAGCTATTTAATCTTAGATAAAACTCTAAGAATCCTCTCATTAAAGACTCCTAAAGTCACTTAGCCTACACTTACTGTCAATCCACATCTAATCAGATAAGAAGTGTGCTTAAGCCCTATTCCAAATGATCACATAAACTAGATGAGCTTTTACTAGCATGTCTCAATTGGACCAAACCTTAAGTCCGTTTTATTACTAAAACAAAAACATACAATTAATGGTAGCCCACATATGAAATTTCTAACATTCTCCCACCTGTGCAACATTGATTGTAGTTTTAAAATTTTGAAAAATATATTTTTAGAAAACGACTTTCGGGCAAGGTATAACTTTTATATGGCCACAATTTTAAAAGAAAAAACTTTGGTCCTGAGACGCACTTCAAATAATCCAGCCCAATTAAGTTATTAACATCGAATCATGACAATCATTGTGCCACTTAAACGACAAGTGACCAATTCATGGTTACAAATGCCAACAACCTAATCTGCAATGGATCTAAATGTGGTAGTGTAACAAGAAAATAGCATCTAAATGTGATCGACATATGCTATTTTCATTGTCAGTCCTCCAGGTAATTTTATTAAAATTTGATGCTTTCCAAAGCATTAGAAATCACTTAAGCTTAATTTTAAGCTTGTATGTCTCAACAACCATCTCGAAATAACCAATTAGTGTCATTTAAGTCATACTTCCAAATTGACAAAAACCGTCATACTTAAGACATACACAAAGTCTTGAGATTTTAATGCAATGACATGTCATATATAAATAACCATATGTGCACATATAATATCAATCATATCATAATGAAAATAACTATAATTTTCATTAATAAAACATGCCATCCAATAAGGATGTAAGTAAAACTTGGGTCACAAAATAGCATACATAATATGCTAACTTTGAACAAAACAAAGCAAACTCCCACTAACTAAAAAACATCAAATAACTCCACAATACTCATGTTATCAACATGACTTTTGAAAACCCCAATCTTAAGTTTCTTGGTTAAAGGATCTGCCAACAGTTTACTGTATCAATATGTTCAAATACAATATCTCATTTTTTCATAAAATCTATAGTTATAGTCTCTTGATGCACTAGAAATCTTATTGTTCTTTAAGAAGAACACGATAGAACTATTGCTATAATAGATTTTAAGCAGTTTAAAATCGAGACAACCACACAAAGATAAATTATCATGTTCTTTAACCACATACCATGCTTGTATAGTGAAAGAAGCTTTTGCTTGGAACAATTCCAGATACAGCTCCCAAAATTAACTGAAGTGAATTTAAGATCATCTTTGCAACTAGCAAAGTCAGAATTAGAGCAACCAATTAATTTAAGGTGATCAATCATTTTATGCATTAGTATAAAAACTTTGGTTCTCTGTAAATACTTTATAACTTAAGTTCTGATCCTAGGTTTAAATGTGCCAAAAACTTCCACTGCAAAAATAATGTTAGAGCTAGTACAAACCAAAGCATACAAGCTTCCAACTGCATTAGTATGAAACACATTTCTTATGGACTTTCTCTGAAACTTATTAGCGAGACACTAATTTAAACTAAACTTGTCACTCTTTATAACATGCATATCCCCAGTCTTGCATTTATACACATTGAACTTATACAACACTATATCAATATAGGTTTACTAGAGAATACCTAACAAGGGTGAGATTTATTTCGATGTATCTCAACACCAAGAACAAAAGATGTTTTCCCAAGATCCTTCATGCCAAAAACTTAGACAACATCAACTTTTCTCACAAAATAAGTTAATGTCACTATTGATAACAAGCAAAATATCATTGACTATTATCAGGATATGATAAACTTGCTGCCACTAACTTTAAGGTATATTCATTAAATCAGTGTCACGAAATCAATATGATAAATTAGCTCCCACTGACCTTAATGTATATTCATTTATCAATATTATTATTAACATAACTAAAAAAGGTGACTATGTCATCAAAATTTTAATAACCATTATCTAGATGCTTGTATGAGACCATTTGATTGATTTGTTGAACATACAAATAATATTATTATCTTCATTCTATTTGAAACATTCACCATGTAAACATGTTTTATAAGGTTTCCATTCAAGAAAGATATTTTCACATCCATCTGAAACAACTCAAGATTGATAAATACGTCACTAAGGTCATGATCACCCAAAAGAATTTTATTTATTTATTTATTTATTATATTATTATTTTTAGTTGAGATAGTAGAGAAAGTCTCACTAAAAAGACACATTTTTTTTGAGTGGAAAACTCTTGATTATAAGCTTTACTTTGAAACACTCAATCTCGATTTGAATTATTCTTAATCTTCTAAATCTACTTGTACCTAATGAGTATAGAAAACCATGGAAGTTCAACCAACTCCCATACATCATTATTTATGATGGACTATATCACATCTGACATGGCATCAATCCACATTTCCAACAGTAGGCTAGAGACAGGTACTTGTGCAACTATATTCTAATGTTAAGGAACTACACCTGAAACAAGTACGACAATTTTAATAAGAATAGATGATGCAATTTCAATTATTCTTAACTTCTCCCCATCACCCATTCTCACCATATGTACAAGTGATGTAGTTAGTGACAAGATATATAAGTGAAGTATGACAAATTTATTTTTCTTTCTTTACTAGTAGTTGAAAACATTTTCAACTCAATGAATCAAATTCTAAGAATTTAGCAATGTGAGATATTACTATCTTGGTTCCACGCGTGAATAGAACATATCTCCCTTAAAATGATTTGGATAACTATTAAAGTAACAGTGAGTAGAAAATATGACAATTTTCTTCTCATTTGTGTTATATATTTTTATTTCAGTTTGACAACCGTAGACACGATAAATGTTCAAGCTAGATTTTCTTCCAGTCAACAACTCAAAAATGTATTTTAAACCTTGATTTGCTAGTAACCCGATTATTTAGGGACTTTACTCTAAAAGTATTCAGGGAAGTTTGACATATTCATCATATTTCTAATCATGTCCTTAAAGGTACGAGTACGCCTTTTGGCCACAACACTTGTTCAGTGCTACCAAGCATGGTATAATGGGTTAAAAATCCACACTCTAGTATGTACCTAGCAAACAATCTCATATTTATCAACATCATGTTTGCCATAATACTACCACTACGGTCAGATCTTAAAGTTTTAATAACTTTCCCTAATTGTAGTTCAACTTCAATTTAAAATTTTTTCAAGAAAATCATAATTTTACTTAATTAAGTATAGAAACCAAAACAGGAAAAGTTATCAATGAAAATGATATATATATTTTTTTTTTTGTGCCAATCGGTGGAATAAAATTCACTAAAATTAGTGTGAAAAATCTCTAAGAGACTTGAACTATTAGCTTCCCCATTTTTCATTATTTTGGTTAATTTACTCCTCAATTAACCCAAAGCTTTAAGTTTCCAAAAATAAGTAAGGGGAAATAACATCATTTATGAGATTTTCAACTCTTTCCTTTAAATTTCACCTAGATGTTTATGCTAAAACATTTAGGATTTTTCTTTAATTAGAAATATTTTGAAAATAAATTTTCTTAGTATGAAATGAAGAGTATTACATTTGGAGGAGTTAAATACATCTACCAAAAAATTTAAAATTTAAAGCATTTGTACTTTAAAATTACCCAAATCAAAAATAAAATGGCCATTTTTTTTTTTAGCGAGGAAATTAAAATCAAATTCCACCTATATGTTTAAAATGACTTTCAAGTCATGAAAAGACTACTCCAATGAATCCACTTTGACATCATTCTAGACTCAAGGTTTTACCTTTAATTCACTTAGGTTCTTTTTAAACACATTTCTTGGTTTTATAACCAAGACATAAATTTAAGACAATATGCCTTCACATAACCTCTCATACTTCACTAGAAGCACATTAGGTCCATTTTATGATAGACTTAGAATCACCCACATTAGATTTTGGCTGTTACTATGCCTTTTAGCATCCAGAGATTTCTTATGATAAGTATGTTTCAATTTACCATAAAGATACTTGCTAAAATTACGTTTGAACTGAAAAACTTAAAATCACCCTCAATTTCGGAAAAACCACTCATGAGGTGTTAAGAGATAGATATTTTGAGGCGGATAAGGCTTAACCTGTTAGATTTCTCCCATTTTCCAAAAACTTATTTCTAAGTATCAATGCTAACAACAAATGTGATGATTCAAAATAAAAGAATACAACATGCCATAGAATCAGAGTAATTAATAACTAAAATAAAACTTATTCTTTATGATTCTAAAGTGCATCATTGCAAACTCCCCTCTGGAAAGAGAATGCAACATGCCATTAGGATCTCACTTCAACCCATGAAACCGAAACACGAGAGCATCCCAGGTTTCAAAAAGTCCATCCCCTTTGGGCAGATAAACTTTCTAAGCTAGGAATGCAATATGTAAATCAAAATGGGTTCTAAATGATTACGAATAAGAATTTATTTTACATGAATCAAAAGTGCATCATTACATATTCTCCTTTGGGCAGAGAATGAAATATGCTATTAGGATCTCATGATCAACCCATGAAACTAAAATTAAAGCATTCTAGCTTTCGAAATGTTTATCCCCTTTAGACAGATAAACCTTCTAAGCCAGTATGTCCTAAACCATATGTTTCATTTATTTTCCAAAATTCAAGTACATAATAACCCTTTTTGGGAAGGAAATTATATACAATAATTTAAGAAACATCTTGTACTATAGCTTTTGAAAATCCCACAAATCTATATAGATAAACCACTTTAATGGCAACCACCTATATAAACTTATAAAATTTCTCAAGCCAGGAAAATTTAATTACTCTAATTTATCATTCTTAATTGAAATACTATTCAAAAGTATCTCAAAGGATCACTTAATGCATGTTGCAAACTTTAAACAAAATTGAATCCAAACAAAAGTTTCTACTAACACATGTTTTAAAAACATGAGAGTACGATAATATTTATCTCTAATTAGGGAGAGTACCTATTGTTTTTAGTTTCAAAACATATAAAAAATGTAAATCCAATAAGCCTCAACAATTATATATGTACAATTATATTAGTTTTAAACATAACAAAATAGCATATACTAATACTATAATTTATAAATACAATTTTTCAAATATAACTATAACATAAAATTGAAAAATTTTACATAAAAAATATCATAAAAAATTCAATTGGAGAAGACCACAAGAGGGCCAAGGGTGAATCTCACTCTCCATTGGCGCGAGTGGGCTTTGTTCAAGACAAGTTGACAGCTTCTTCAACTCTATCCGGGTCAACTTGACCCGGTCTAGAGTGTATACGGATCTTTTTGACCCGTTTTCAGAAAAGTGGGATTTTCACCACAATTTTTATGGTTTTTCCTCAAAAAATTTGTATGGGTTTTGTTTTAAATTAGTATCCTAACAAAAACCCTCTAACAATTTATGTTATATATCAAAAAAAATTGTTAATTAATTAAAATTGAAAAATTATGAACCCTAACTTGAACCCAAAAGGGTTTTAATTCGAATTTCTAAAAATTATGTGATTTCACACATTCAATTAGTTTCTAATGACTATAGAAACATGCTAGAGGCAAAACCCATGATCATAATAGATCAAAATAACATGAAATCATAACTTTTCTAATCCAAAAATTAAAATTCGTTTTTATATCAAACCGAATCTTAAAATCCAAATTTCTCAACTTATAGTTAATGAAATCATACAAATAATATATCAAATTAAAGATATTTTGAAGAGGAACAAAACCCCTAATATTAGGAATTCAATTTCATACATATAAGGTTTCAATTTTTGAGTTTAAAAATTTGACCTAAATGAACCCTATTATTTTATATCAATTAAATAAATTTCAAGGTTCTAAATCCATGTAAATTTGGCTTTGATATCATTTTTAATAATTATACAGGATCTCATACATGAACTTAGAACACATTAATAATAAAGTCTGTGTACCTAAGCCATAGCAGCGAATATATAGAATCTCAAACAAGCACGTCTCACTAGAATTAATATATAACCAGGTCTTCCTTTCCGTACTCTCTGTATTTACTGGCAGCTTTCAATGGGGCAAGATACGCACGTTGAGAGAGGAGAGGGAACCTAGCTATTTAATCTCAGATAAAACTCTAAGAGTCCTCCCATTAAAGACTCCTAAAGTCACTTAGTCTATACTTACTGTTAATCCACATCTAATCAAATAAGAAATGTGGTTAAGCCCTATCCCAAATGATCACATAAATTATATGAGCTTTTACCAACATGTCTAAATTGGACTAAACTTTAATCCCGTTTTATTATTAAAACAAAATCATACAATTAATGATAGCCCACATATAAAATTTCTAACAACAAACACACAGCAAAAGGTCACTATCTAAAAAGGAATTAAAAATGTTGTTTAGATATATAAGAAGGGACACTGGAGTAGCATATCTATAAAATATAATAAAATTGATACTAAGTATTAAAATAATACAATGCTGACACTTTAGCTTTATGATGCCAACTTCAATCAATGACAAAATACTATAAATGAAATAGAAAAATTTACTTATGAAGATATTATACATCTAGCACTTTAGTTTTAGGGCGATGCACATGATTATTTGTCTTCTCTTGTTAGTGTATTGCAAGAGGAAGGGGTTTACGTATGCGTTGCAGTTAATCTGGCGTTTTTTAAGAAAGCAAATATATGCTGAAACTAATTAATAATATTTGGAAATTTGGATATTCTAACGCACTTAGAGGTGAATGTAAAGACAAATAATAGTTCAATACACAAAAAGAAAACATTTTAAGAATAAGATATTAAAAAAAAAAATGAAGATGCCAAAGGAAAGAAAGAAAAAAGACAGTCAGAAAGTGTAAGATTAAAGGGAAAAAAAATTCAAAACAATAAAACAAAAACACCCGCGGCCGGTCTTGGTTTGTTTATAAGCAGTGATAGTAAATAACTAAGCTGGAGTCTGGAAATAGGCGTAGGACGAAACATCAGCATCCGTTCAGGTAAAAATTCCATCTTTTCAACTTCTTTTTTCCAGCTATTGACACCTCTGGTTGGGTTTTGATTTGGCCAATTGGGTTTCCATTTTTGCATTTTTTTTTTCTTTTTTGTTTTAGCCATGATTTGTCTCTTTTTGTTTCTTTCACCTTTGATTAGCTAGTGATAAGTATCCGGAATTGGAAACCAAGTTTCTCCTTTGATTAGCTAGTGATAAGTATCCAGAATTGGAAACTAAGTATACTGGAGTATGAATTCTCTTATTGGGTATTTGGGTCTAATTTGTTTGTATGTGTTTGTTCTGTTTTGCATTAGTATTTAAGTAGTCCGCTGAATGAATTTGTACTATGTATTCAAGTGTATGGAATACAAGAGGAACATATATTTTCAACCTGCTGAAGTTCTCTTTCTGGTTTCCCTCTTAGCAATGATCATGCTTTACCTGTGTCTAAATCTCTATTTAGGTGCCAAGTACTGGTGTATATGAACAGCTATGTATAACTGCCTTCTTGTGCTGGTTGTTTTGTTGACCTTGAAGAACTCATTTTTAATTCTGAAATTGGAATTTTAGTTAAGATCTATGTCAAATGAGCAAAATGGTCCAACAACTGTTGATTTCCAACTTTGGACTTTCCTCCATTTTCCATTGAGGATTAGACTACCCCTTGATGTTTGCAAGTATTCTTAACAGAAAAGTGAAGTTATGCATGTTGAGTTAATCATCTCGAAGATCTTGTCGGTTGGATCTTTGACTTACAGTTTCTCTCTGCTGCAGAAATGCTTTTATGAATCAACTAATTCCTGATGGGAATTTGAACTCTGGAAGTGTTTGCTAGAGGTATAAGGTTATGAATGGGATAGGAAGTTATACATAGTCGTTCCTTCAGGGCCATCCAATGAAAATAGGATGTTAGTCATGCTCTAAACAATTTGAAGATGTCAAAATATATAGGAAATTGTACTTAGAAGTGGAGGTAGATAAACAAGACCGTACATGATTGCATCTGTGGTGTTGGTTTAATGGAAGCTTTCAAATCATTATTGATGATAATAGCAGAACCTTTCTCCTACTAGCATTTTGATGATTGATAACCCTGTTTGACTCTTGGTGAAAGCCAACGCCATCTTGATTTATCTTTTGCCATGAATTACTTGTCATCGGTGTTGGTGTCAGGATATAAGGGTTTCTCAAGATTCCTTGCTGTAAAGCAGTCAAGTTGTTCAGAGTTCGTGTAAATATGGTTCAGTTTCCATATTAAGTTTACTTGATGGAAGAGTGACATTGCTTTTTTCTTTTCAATATGTATGTGTTGATTTGTTGGTAGACATAAAACATGGATTTTGCTTCATTAGCAGACAGTTAATGTTATACTTCAATAAGGAAAACCTACTAACTTTTATCCACGGTCTTCTCTTTAATCTAAACTGATGTTTTCTTTTCCAATTCTTGAAACATTAGCAATTTTAAATATCCTCTGCCTCTCATATCAAACCATTCTAACCTCAATGGATCCAGCACTTGCATTCTAGAAATGATGTGATCTTGTGTCTTCCTTTTACTTTTCCTCCTTTTTTTTTTCTCTGAAACAAAATATGTAATTTTATTATGAACTTATTATTTTACTGAAATTAACCCTACTTAGAGGTTCAAAATCCATGGATAAAATTTCTACAGAAACCAACAATTTGCTGCTGAATGCTATATCTAAATGCTTCTATAGACTAGTTTTATGCAATATGTGGTCTAATCCAGTTATGCTGCCTCCATTATTAGAGATGTTTCTTTTGATCTTTTCATAAAAATATATACTTCAATTTATTCCACTAACTTTGGGAGCACTTACTCAGTACTCTCCAATTATATCTGATACATCTTTGTCTATAATTAATGTCATACAGTTGATACTTGGACAATACATCACAATTTTCCGCTATTCAATATTCGTCCTCATAATTAATGTCATATAATTATATTCTATAATTTTTCATTGTTTTAACAGAAATTAAGTTCATCAAGTATCATCCCAGGTTTCATTCATTGACAAATCATATTTGACAGGTTACTGCTACATGCATGCCTTAGGAAGACAACCTATCCCTCAATCATCTTCAAAGGATTTGAATCCTGTAGAATGGATTCTGAGACAATGGTGCACTTTGGAGGATGCCACTGCAAGAATGTAAGGTGGAAAGTATACGCACCGTCCAGTGTTGTGGCATGGGAATGCAACTGTTCAGACTGCTATATGAGGGCCAACATTCACTTCATTGTGCCTGCTGAACAGTTTGAGCTTTTAGAAGATTCAAGGAAGTTTCTTACAATCTACACTTTTGGAACTCATACGGCAAAGCACACATTTTGTAAAGTCTGTGGCATTACCTCCTTCTATTATCCACGCTCAAATCCAGATGGGGTTGCAATTACACTTAGGTGTGTTGACCCTGGAACTCTAACCCATGTCGAAATCAAAAAATTTGATGGACGAAATTGGGAGAGCTCATATAATGGTACAGGTATTTCTTCATGTTCGAAGGTGCAGAGTTAATTCAAGTTACACCCACCATAAAGTTGCTGAAGAAGATCGGAATTATGGAATGTCAGCTTCAGATAATAGTAATGATGTGGAATAAAAATTGTACCATGTTTTAGTTTTGATTGTCAAACAAGGTCTAGGAGGTAAGGATTGGGATCAACTTGGTTGAATCGACCCTACCTTCTATCTAGCTTCTTGTGGGAGTATATGTGATTTCTGATTAGCACAATATTCTTATTCGCTAGGACTTAACCAAAACTCTGTACATTGCACACAGTGCAATTATTTTGACATTGAATTTTCAAAAAATTTGTCACCCATCTGATGAATGCAGACACTTTGTGTGCATAATCTCAGACATGAATGCTCTTCTTTTTTTCTAATGGTACATGTTCACAACAGATAGTAAACAGCTAAAACTACTAATCTGTAGTAATTAATTCAGATTTCTTACACCTCCCTTGCCTTACGTGGAAATCGAAACAATATGAGTAGAACAGCTTGTAAGACTGTATGACAAGATATTGGGAACAAGAACTCACGTCAGTCACCCCAGAATCGGTCTCGGGTGGGCAGAAAGGTTGTGTGTGAATCCATTGAATAGTCAGTATTTCTCACGTTCTTTTCTCTTTGCTTGTGAGTATTTCCCTTCTCTAAACAAAAATCGTTTCATGCAATTATATAGACACAACCGGTATGCATTTCTTCGTACTTTTGGCCAACATATTACAGGCACTCTTTCTTGCATTCTGCGTGTTCTGGTGATGCAGTCCCTCTAAACTAAAGAGTGTTAACAGAAAGAAGAATAAAGAAATACTCATGATTAGGGGCCAAATACGAAGGAGGGTATTGTTCTTCAGATTGCCTTGTCACGAAAAGATTAGGAAGGATTTAAATTCATTGAATCTATTTAAGATTGGTATGAGATGTTGTAATTTTTTAAGTGAAGGATATTTTCTTTTACCTGATGTTGAAAGGTTCAAACGAATAGTTTTGTGGTTTTAAGTGAAGTAATTATTTTGTTTTCTTCTTCTCGCGTGGTTTTTCTGAGTATAATCCTTTTTTAGACAAACACCGTCTCATGCAAATGGTCATACACTGATTGTGCTTGGCTCCCACTGTATTCCAGCATTCTTTCATACAAAGCTTCTTACATTCTTTGTGTACTTCTGATGCAGACCCACTAAGAGTGTGTGAAAGAATATAATGACGATCTTCAGCTTGTCTTATCCCAACTAATACTACGAGCACAAAGACGATCATCACAAATTTTGTCATATTATTTCCTCCAATTTTTGCCTTCCACCCAATTTTTTCTAGAAAGTGAGGATCAGTGAAAATAAAAATTTATAGGCTCTAAACAATTATTTAATTATTTATCTTTTATAAAGGATATGCATCGCAATTTGAGTTTAAAATTTAAATAATTTATATTATACTTCTAGAATGATGACCTTTGATATATGATGATGATCTTTCATGGATGCATGTTTATTTATTTTTTATAAAAAATAAACATTGTCATTTGCAAGTGCTGAATGGTTTAAACGATTAATTTAGTTAATTAATTAATTGCTTAATTTTTTTAGATCAAAAGACGTAAATTTTATTAAAGTATTTCGGATTTCTGAGGGAAATTTCAACGGAGTAGGTGAGACAGCCTAGTTTCAGTCAATTGTATTGTCCAAGTTCCATTGGGTCTCAACCACAATAACAATAACAAAAATCTTAAGTTTGGATGATGACAGCAAGAGAAAACAAGTTCATAATCAATTAACTAATCATAAGAGCTCATGATTCGAAGCACTTCTTTTTACACTATTTCGGAAATCCAAGGACTCAATCGTATGAATATGTAAAATACAAGATTTCCAATTCTAGCAGGAAAGGGAGGGAAATGTATACTCAACTTCAAGTGAGTAAATAGAATTTCATACTCGATCTCATAGATGCATATAGAATTCTATGGAAAGCTGTATTTGATGAAAATCGTATGTACGACGACAATACAGTTTGCATTTTCTTTTTTCTAGATCAACTTTTGTACAATATACGTCTAATTATTAAACTTTTACTGATTGAGTTTGAAACCACAAAAATTGTATAATTTAATTTGTTATAAATGAATTTTAAATAAAATCTTGTATTTTGTATTGATATTTTTATGAAAATTCAATTCATTTTAAATCATGCTTTTATAACAATTTTTTTTTTTTTTCATTTTGAATTCTTATCAAAATTGATATGATTTGTAAAGAGTTCAATTTAATTAAATTAAAAAGACATATATAGCTTTTATATTACCTCTTCTCACATCCACATCTCAAAATCCACAACCCTTCATTCTTCTCCCTACCCAATTCGTCATCTCATCTCTTCCCTTCTTTCTTTCTTTCCCCTTCCCATCCCCTCCCCTCATTTCTCTTCTCTCCTTATCATGTCTTAGACTTGTATCAATCTTTCTCTCTCTCTTTATCGTCATAGTGTGTTTGTGAGTTTTATTTCTTCTATTGGTCCTATGCATCCAATGATGAAGAATTGTCAATGATTTAGACCTAACTTTTATTTGAGCTCATTCAAAATGATTTAAGTTGCTTTAATTTGTAGGGAAAAAAAGAAAAACCTTTTATTAATGCAAGGGTAATTTTATCAAAGTATTAAAATGAATTGAATCCTATTAGTTATAGTAATATTCCAAGCACTACAATTCAATTTAATTCTTTTGAATTCTATCACTTAAATAATTTATTTCAAATATTGAAAAATAATTTAAATTGCATTGAATTGAATAAAATTAAACTCTCACAAGGATTTGTTCCAAACTCACCCTTAATGAAACCAATTAAAAGGACCATATATTGAGATACTTATAAGAGATGTGGAATTTGAACTAAGTTCAGATGTCAGGGTTGAAGTAAAGATCAATTTGGCTGAATTAGTTTTAGGAAAGCCTTATATATATATGTAAGGGTTCAGTTAGGTCAAATCTAAATAAAATCAAGATAACGGCTAAGAGTAGTAAGTACTTATTAAACATTTACAAGACTAATCAAATATTCGACCAATTATTAAAAGATAAATATAGGGTAATGTTATGTGCACTATCCCAAGTTTATATGTAAATGAAAAGGTAAGGAAAATTATATTTTATTTTTTGTCTTTTAGTTCTCTTATAGTACACCTAATATTTTATGTAGTACACATATCAATATCCTAAATATATTAAGTTGGTCGAAGGGCATAAATTACCGAAGACTAGCAATTATGACGATAAACGATATTGCAAATGACATTATTCCTACTCTCATAACACTAATACTTATGTTGTTTTATGTAATTATCTACAGAATGTCCATTAAAAAAGGAAGGCTCATGTCACTGAAAATTATTGACATGGATTAAAATATTTTATTGGCAATTATATAAGAAGATTCTAGGTAATTAATTGCGATGCATGTATTAGATTTTAGATACATGTGGGTATAAATAGCTTTGTGTTTTTAGAATACTGCCTTTCTGATTGTCTTGGGGAGTCTTTGACGAAGCTTGAATATGCTCCTACTACAAGTTAAAACAATAATATTTTAGATACATGAATTGTATGTGGTTTTTAAGATTCAATAAATGTAATTAGTATTAAGAATTTTCTAAAATTTACGAGGTATTTATATACAAGAGTTGAGTCTCTAAAATAATTTTTCTTTTCCTTCTTTGTTTCATACCAATCCAAAACCGTCCTAACACACAGTATTTGTCAGAAAGTCCATTGTTTTTTCAAGTTTTGAAATTACATTGTCACCTATATATAACACTTAATCCTCATAGAATCTCACATATCTCCAAAAAAATAAAATGTTTGCTTCTCCTTTTCTTTCTACAGAAAATTGTTGTTTATATTTGAGAAAGATTCAGATCAAGCACGTGAAGATGATGATGATGATGATTATGTTAATGGTGAAACTAATAATTAACAAAAATCAATCTAATCAATGATTTAACAAAGGTATATCACTACACACCAGATTTATTTTCTTACTCATAATTTTGATTAATTATTTTAATATAAAATAACGGATCGAAATTGTACGCAGGAGCTTGGGCAACATATTAGGAGGAAGTGCATCAAATCAAGTTCACTATTTCCAAGAAAACCTTTAATGAGAATAAGTCCAAGTCTCAAAAATCTCTGGCCAAGATTATGCAAGCTCCACCAAAGAATATTGTAACGCATTGAAGCAGAAAAGTGCAAGAATAAAACGCAGGAGCAAAGGTCTCTAGCTAGGTTATATGAACTCGATCTGAGAACATTGTAACACATTATTCCAATATCAATAAATAGCAATTTTTAAAATATACAAATTAATGGCATCGTGATTTTATAATTGAGTTTGTAGATGAGAAGATAATTTATGATTTTATAATTGAATTGGTAGATGAGACAATAATTTATTATAGTATTAAAAAGAAAAAAAAATTTGAGTTTTCTAAATAATGCCACCTCATTATTTTTACCAAAAACAATAATCTTTTCGGCCAGAATCTTATTAAGCACCTTTATCATGATAATTTTATTTTTTGTCTTGCAATCTTATAAATAAATTCAAATAAGTAATTTCTATTCACTGTAATGTGAATTACCATTTAAATTTTGATATGAAGCAAATTGGTTCAGATTTATGAAATAGACATTGGAATGATATAATATGTAACGAGTACTACCATACGTGCAACCTACAAATAGTATTGAATTTTATTTTATTATCAAAATTTATTTCTGTAAAGTAATTTTATAGTTTATGTTTTTACATGACTTAATTTTCAACAAGTAATACTTCTTTTTATTTCATTTTATTATCAAAATAGTATTGACTTACTTTTTTAAACATTACAACTTCTTTCATATGTACTTATATTTTTTCTGCCTTTGCCTCTCATAAATTTTCTTCCTATAGAAATGTTCACTAAATATTCTTTGATTTATTATTAGAATATACAATTTTAACAAGAAAAACTTAAAACTAATATTCAAAAAAATCAATATACAACATTTTTTTTTTTAAAGAAAAAAGGAGACCTAAATATTTTATTTTAATAAAAATTAATTTTTTTAATTTAGAAATATGATATTTATGAGAATTTACCAACCAACAGGTGGTTGGTAATTTATTAGAGTTATGTTTTGGTTGGTTAC
This sequence comes from Quillaja saponaria, assembly GCA_029379385.1. Lineage (NCBI taxonomy): Eukaryota > Viridiplantae > Streptophyta > Magnoliopsida > Fabales > Quillajaceae > Quillaja > Quillaja saponaria. The sequence continues at coordinate 14,045,553 of CM055610.1, read as the reverse complement.
TCGTTAAGTTGATCGGTATTTTTCTACTTTACCGATCAATAAAGGTTGGTCGGTACTCAACAGCTTTTTTGTAGTACTCTTTACATTGATGATTTGATCTTTACATGGAACAATTTAAGTATGGTTGACCATTTTAAAAAGGCATGGTGCATGAATTTGAAACGATAGACTTGGGACTTATGTCCTATTTTTTTAGAATTGAAGTTGTGCAGAACAACAATAGGATTTTTATTTTTCATAAGAAGTATGAGAACGAACTTTTGAAGAAGTTCAACATGCATGCATGTCTGACTGTAATCTTGTACGAATTTCGGTTGAATTTAGAACAAAGTTGTTAAAAAAAGAAAAATATGCAACTGTAAATTCCACATATTTCAAAAGTATAGTTAGAAGCTTAAGGTATTTGATTTACACAAGGCCCAGAGTTGAGTCTAGTTAGCAAGTTTATGGAAACACCTCGTTAGTTTTATTTGCAAGTTAATAAAAGAATCTTAAGTTACATTAAAGGTATTTACAATCATGATTTGTTTTATTCATCTGGTAACAACTAGGATATTCTGATAGTGATTGGGAAGGTGATCAAGATGATTAAAAAAGTAAAGTACATCTGGGTATATTTTTGTATATGAAAAACATCATTTTCATGGTGTTCAAAGAAGCAACCCTTTATTACTTTATCTACATGTTAAGCTGAACTTTATCTACTTGTGAAGTTGAATATGTGGCTGCTGCTTCAAGTGCTTGTCATGCAATTTGGTTGAAGAATTTGTTAAGTCAAATTCATGTTTATATTACAGAGCCAATGAAGATTTATGTGGATAATTCTTCTACTATGGATTTAGCAAAGACCCTTGTTATTCATGAAAGAAGCAAACACATTAATATTGACTTTCATTTTCTTAGAGAGTAGGTTTACATTAATGTGATCAAGCTAGTGTACTACAAATTAGAAAATCAAGTTGCAGACATTCTCATGAAGCCTTTGAAGACTGAGTTTTTTGTCAAGTTAAAGAAGATGATGGGAATGGAAACTTTGTCATAATCTAGATTAAGGGGATGTTAAATATTAATCTAAATTTTTTGTTTATAATTATCTTTTAGGATTTATTTTGTTATTATTAGAATTATTGCTAAGATTAACACCAGGATTATCTCTTAGAGTTTTGTTTCAATTGATGTTGCATTACTTAGGTTTTATCTTTCAAGAGAGTTTAGTTTTATTTATGATTTTAGTTTCATCCGTATTTAAAGATTTATTCATTTGTTCTCATTTCTCCCTCCTCCTAAATATTAATATAGTTGTCATGGTTCAAGCTAAATTCTAGTATTGGAGAAAACTACACTTCTTATGCATAGACATTCAATCGAACACCTCTTGTGCAATTTCACAATGTTCGAACCTACTGTACATGGAACTACCTACAACAGCATTTGATTCTTAACACCGAAACTCCCGTTCATCCTCATGAGCCTTGACTCCATACTCGAAATGTCAGAAATAGTCATAAGCTTTAAGAACAAATGAAAATTTTTAGGTTCGAGCCAAATCAAGTAATATTTCAAATCAGGGTTTACGGCTCACTTTCTAACTTCTCGTATAATTTTTTTCCTTCTTCGAATTCAATCATAATATCAACCCAACTTGTGCACTTCTATCTTTCTTGTGAATTAACCCTTGAGAATTTATTTTTTTCATCATTGAACAAATGAATGGTTGGTGTATGTAATCTTGGAGGCTAACTTTAATGGCAATGGTGACTCGATTAATGAGTAATGAGGGGCTCTTTTCCAGCGTTGGTCTTTGATATATTTTTTGGAGAAGGAGACAGAGACTTAACAGTGTTTATCTAATAAGCTTTACTTAATTGATGTGGTGAGATTTTATTGAAGGGAAATCGAATGAGACATGAAATTTGAGACAGAGGATCCTGTTTTTAGAATATTGCATTACATGACAATAATAAAGGCATGCATGCATGTGAACAAATAAAAATAAAAATTACATACATGAATTGTAAGTGATTTTGAGGTTCAATGAATGTAATTAGTATCAAGAGTTTTCTAAAATCTTTTAGGTATTTATACACAAGAGTCGAGTCTCTAAATAATTTTTCTCTTCCTTTCTTGTTTCATATCAATCCAAAACCGTCCTAACACACAGTATTTGTCAGAAAGCCCATTGTTCTTCAAGTTTTGAAATTACATTGTCACCTATATAACTCTTAATCCTTATAGAATTTAACACATCTCCAAAAAAAATTAAATTTTGCTTGTCTTTTTCCTTCTACAGAAAAGGGAAAGATTATGATAAAGCATGTGAAGTTGTGTAGAACAACAACGAGATTTTTATTTGCCAAAGAAGTATGCAAATGAACTTTTGAAGAAATTCAACATGTCTGACTGCAATTTTGTACGAATCCCAGTTAAATTTAGGACAAAGTTGTCAAAGAAAGAACAAGATGCAGTTGTGAATTCCATATATTTCAAAAGTTTAGTTGGAAGCTTAAGGTATCTATCTTGCATTGTGCCTAAATAGCCTATGCAGTTGTTCTAGTCAACAAGGTCATGGAAACACTCCGTCCATTAGTTTTATTTTTATGTTGCTAAAAGAATCTTGCATTACTTAAAGATACTTACAATCATGATTTGTTTTATATATCTGGTAACAACTATGATATTGTAGGATATTCTAATAGTGATTAAGGAGGTGATCAAGATGATCACAAAAGTATATATGGGTACGTTTTTCAGTATGGAAAAATATAATTTTCATGATGTTCAAAAAAGCAACCTATAGATAGTGAAGCTGAATATGTGACTGCTGCTTTGCTAAGCAATTTGGTTGAAAAAATTGTTAAGATTAATTCATGTTCATATTGCAGAGCCAATGAAGATTATGTGGATAATTCTTCTGCAATTGATTTAGCAAAGAATCCAGTTATTCATAGAAGAAACAAACACATTGATACCAATTTTCATTTTCTTAGAGAGCGAGTCAACAATAGTGTGATGAAGCTAGTGTATTGCAAGTCAGAAAAATAAAGTTGTAGACATTCTCACGGAGACTTTGAAGACCGAGTTTTTTGTCAAAGTTAAAGAAGATGATGAGAATGACAACTCTATCAAAATCTAGAATAAGGGGATGTTGAATTTTAATCCAGATTTTTTGTTTATAATCATCTCTTAGGGTTTATCTTGTTATTATTAGAATTATCTCTAAGATGATCATCAAGATTATCTCTTAAGAGTTTTGTTTCAATTGATGTTGCATTACTTAAGGTTTTAACTTTTAAGAGGGTTTAGCTTTATTTCTGATTGTAATTTCATCCTTTAAATAGGAGTTCCCATTCACTCGTAAAATGTGTTATTTTGAAGATTTAATTCCTTGATTCTCAATTCTCTCTCCTCCTAAATATTAATATAGTTGTGGTGGTTCAAGCAAACAATCCTCCATTCTAAAAAAAACTACTCTTCTTGTAAATGCCTGTTGTGCAATTTCACCAGTACGCTGGAACCTAGTGTACATGGCACCATGAATCTACCTACAACAACATTTGATTCTTAACACACAAACTCCCGTTCATCCTCATAAACCTTGACTCCAAACTTGAAATGTCAGAAATAGTCACAAGCTTATAAGAACAAATGAAAACTTATAATTTTGAGGTTCAAGCAAAATCAAAAAATATTTCATCACTTTCTAAACTTTCAAATCGGGGTTTACGGGTCACTTTCTAACTTCTCGCATAATTTTTTTTTTCCTTCTTCCATTTAGATCATAATATCAACCCAACCCAATGCCATGACTCTTGTGCACTTCTATCTTTCTCATGAATTAACCATTGAGAATTTATTTTTCTCACCATTGAACAAGTGAATGGTTGTTGTATGTAATCCTGAAGGCTAACTTTAATGGCAATTGTGGCTCGGTTAATGAGTAATGAGGGACTCTTTTCCGGTGTCGGTCTTTGATATATTTTTAGGAGAAGGAGAGAGACTTAACAATTTTTATCTAATAAGCTTTACTTAATTGATGTGGTGAAATTTTATTGACGGGACATGGAATGAGACATGAAATTTGGGACAGAGGATCTTCATTCTGTTTCTAGGATACTGTCTTACTGTAATTTCATGACAATAATAAATGCATGCATGTGAAAAAAAAAAAAAATTAAGGTTCAATGAATGTAATTAGTATTAAGAGTTTTCTAAAATTTATTATGTATTTATATACAAGAGTCGAGTCTCTAAAATAATTTTTTTCTTCCTTTTTTGTCTCATACCAATCCAAAACCGTCCTAACACACAGTTTTTGTCAAAAAGCCCATTGTTTCCTCAAGTTTTGAAATTACTTTGGCACCTATATATAACTCTTAATCCTCATAGAATTTTACACATCTCCAAAAATATAAAATATTTGCTTGTCTTTTTCTTTCTACTGAAAAGTTGTTTATGTTTGGGAAAGATTATGATAAAGCATGTGATGTTACGACGATGTTAATGGTGAAGTTAATAATTCTCAAATATCAATCAAATCAATGATTTATCAAAGGTATGCCATTACACACTATATTTATTTTCTTACTCATAATTTTGATTAATTATTTACCAATATTCATATAAAACAACGGATCAAAATTGTAGGAGCTTGGGCATCATAGTAGGAGGATGTGGATCCAGCTGAATAAGTTGTAACCTCTTTGAAGCAGCTGGATCAAAAACAAGAGAACAAGTTCACTCTTTCGAAGAAACCCTCCAATGAGAATAAGTCGAAGTCTCAAAAGCCAAGAAAGTAAAGGCTAGGATTGAACAGAGGAGAAGGATGCTGTCCAAGTTTCAAAAATCTCTAACCAAGATTAAGCAAGCTCGAACAAAGAATGTTGTAACTCATTGGTGCAGATACACGAAAAAAATAAAACAAAGGAGCAAGGATTTCTAGCTAAGATTATGCAAATTCAATCAGAGAACATTGTAATCTATTGAAGCAGAAAAATGGAAGTACAAAACTCAGGAACAAAGATCTCTAGCAAGGTTATATGAACTCAATCTGAGAACATTGTAACACATTATTCTTATATCAATAAAGAGCAATTTTTAGAATATACAAAATTAATCACTTAATGACATCATGATTTTATAATTGAGTTTCTAAATCAAACGGTAATTTATCATAGTATAAAATAAAATAAATCCAAGTTTTCAAGATGATGTCACCTTATTATTTCTACAAATAAAAATAATAATAGTCATACCCATAATCTCATTAAGCTTGCACCTTTATCTTGATAGTTTTGCATTCTCTTTCATTAATGTAAATAAACTCATATAAATAAGTAATTTTTATTCACTTTAGTGTGAATTACCATTTAAATTTTCATATGGAACAAACTGGTTCAGATATATCAAATAGGCCATGGAATGATCTAATGTTTAACGGGTACTACCATATGTGCAACCTACAAATAGTATTGAATTTGATTTTATTACATTTGAACGTAGATAGAAAGCTTGATTTAGTTATCTCCGATTTTGATCTCTATTTTATTTCTAATGTTTTTCTAGCCGATATTATGGGAATTAGCTTCCCACGAATTGTTGTAAACTCTTGTTAATTAATGAATTTCCATACTTGCACGCACAAAAAATAGATAGAAACCAGCCATTATTGTCATTTGTTTTGGCGACGTATGCTTCACAATGCCAATGTGTCAAATGGTTTTCATCCAAGAATTTACAAAATTGGAATTAGAGGCATATAGGAATGGATTGTGAGAAAGACAAGTTTTGAAGCAAATCATCAAGTGGGTTTTTTTAACAAGTGCCTTAATAGCACTTATTAAGATTTTATAAATAAAAGATTATAGTATTTATTATTTTAGTTGAGCATGATTTTATTGTTATTTAATACAAAACTTGCTACTTTTGGAATGTTTTAATTTCTAAAAATAATATGTTTACATCTTAACAAGTGTCTTTAAAGTAACCATTAAAAATATCCTTAAACAATTAAAAATTTTGTTGGGTGAGACAAATATTCAATGACATAAATTAAACCAAAAATGTGAGTGGAGAATATAATTAAAACTTATTCGATGGTAATTTAATTTCCAAGAAGAAATTTACTGTCATGCTTCCAACATTAACTATGGCATGTGGAATACAATGAATGCTTCATTTTGAATTGGATTTTGATATAGATGGGTTTTTGAAAGCAATAAGAATTAAGTTGAATTCTTTTAGGTTTCGATTATGTAACTAACAAGTATGAATTCAGCTTATGTGCGTTGAACTGATTAATTTATTTTTTATGTTATTCTAAAATACTATATATTTATACTTTAAAACAAGAAATGTTGCGTAAAGAACCAATAAAGCAAGTTTTTTACCTAGTCTTAACTTTGTAGGAAATTTGTATGAATTTACATAAACACTACATATTTAACTGTACTATATGTTTGGAGGATTAGAATAATTGGGAATAGAGGAGAATATTTGACCACATTATAAGGGTAGTGTTAGTGGCAAATAATTTGTGAATTAATATGATTATCAAAGAGGGGGTGTTAGAAGAATTGGGAAGGCAGGAACATAGTGGATAGAGATCTCATGTCTCATTTTGGTGTCTCAATTCTTGTCCCACCAATGAAAATTGGCCGTGTCATTAGAAGTTTTACATGATAAACTAATGGTGTTAACATTAACCTTTGATAGGTGGTGGAAGAGGGAGACGGAGAGTTGTTAAAGTTAACACCGTTACTTTAAAATTTTTAATGACATGATTATTTGTGAGACATAAATTGATATGAGATACCAAAATTAGACAGAGATCTCTATCCTAACATAGTGAGCCTTTATCAGGTTAATGGCTAATAATTAACTCAGCCATTAATTACATATTATTAATCATGAAGGTAAAATGTTTATAATCCGATTGGATTTTTTTATATGGGTACAAAATTTTAAGCTAGAGAGAAAAGAAAACAGTGCAAGGTATATTGGATTCCAATCTAACTTTAAATTTTAAATTAGTTGTTTCAAGTTTAACTTATACTAAATTAGGTTTTTTACTTGTGGCAGGGTCCCCCCACATCCAAAGGCTTAAAAAACAAGCATTTCATTCACTATTACTGACTTGGAAGAGTGTTTCAAAAGGCATAAGCAAATGGGCTAGGTGTGAGTCACACACTTAAAATCAATTAATTGCTCCAATCTAACTTTAAATGTCAAATTAGTTGTTTCAAGTTTAACTTATACTAAATTAGGTTTTTCACTTGTGGCAGGGTCACCCCACGGCCAAAGACTTAAAAAACAAGCATTTCCCTTACTATTACTAACTTGGAAGAGTGTTTCGAAAGGGATAAGAAACGGGCTAAGTGTGACCACACTTAAAATCAATTAATTGGAATTAGGAGGCGCCCAAATTATTATATATAATGTTTAATCTCCATATCTAACAAATGCCCACATTGACAAAATACAAGTAATTAAAAAAAATTGAAAATAAAGTAGTATAAAAATAAAAATAAAACAAATATTAGCCCAAAAATTTGTAGCACTTTCCAGAGAATGGTTGGAAACTTGGTTCTTCTTTTTCCAATGTTTTTTCTCCTGAGCCATTTCTCAATTCCTTTGATGACTTAGCAACAATGGTGGAACCACCAAATACAAGCTTCCCTGATGAAGATGGTGCTTGAGCCTTCTTACTAACCCAACTTTCACCATTATTCTCTGAACTAGAATATTTACTGCAAGAATTCCCATCCAACCGTCTGGCGGTGCCCATGAAAGGTACAAACTTGACACCTTCAATCCTTCCATTTTGCTCCTCAATTGGTTTCTGTTTCTCTTTGTCAAGCTTTTTGTAGTCCAAAGGAGTTGCAAAATCAACCTCACAATCAGTCTCAATAATACTAACAGCAAAAGAAGGATTTGTTTCAAGTACATCAATGTAAAACTTGTTATCATTATGCATGACCATAATAGTATCCCCAACTGTAAGACAAGAGTGATTTCTCAATGTTGTTTCCAACACAGCTTTTGGATCAGAAATTTCCACAAAACCCATTGTATGAGGTTGCAATTTCACATAAGTAGCTTTCTTGAGGCTTACGTTTATCATTATAGCAAGCCAACCTTCTTGGAATTTCATGTTGTCCATCAGCCTGTTAGAAATTTTATGTGTGGGCTGCCATTAATTGTATGGTTTTGTTTTAATAATAAAACGAGCTTAAGGTTTGATCCAATTGAGACATGCTGGTAAAAGCTCATATAGTTTATGTGATCATTTGGGATAGGGCTTAAGCATACTTCTTATCTTATTAGATTTGGATTTACAGTAATAGTAGGTTGAGTGACTTTAGAAGTTTTTAATGAGAGGACTCTTAGAGTTTTATCTGAGATTAAATAGCTAGGTCCCCTCTCCTCTCTCAACATGCATATATTGCCTCATTAAAAGCTGCCAATAAATACAAAAAGTATGGAGAGGAAGACCTAGCTGTGTATGTATTCTAGTGAGGGGTGCTTTTTTGAGGTTTCACATATCCGCTGCTATAGCTCAATCAGGTACGCAGATCCTGTATAATTATTACATGTGGTATCAGAGCCTAATTTACATGGATTTAGAACCCTGAAATTTATTTATTTGATATAAAATAATAGGGTTCATTTAAGTCAGATTTTTAAACTCAAAAATTGAAACCTTATATGTATGAAATTGAATTCCTAATATTAGGGGCTTTGTTCCTCTTCAAAATATCTTTAACTTGATATATTATTTGTATGATTTCATCAACTATAAGTTGAGAAATTTGAATTTTAAGATTCAATTTGACATAAAAACGAATTTTAATTTTTAAAATAGAAAAGTTATGATTTCGTGTTGTTTTGATCTATTATGATCATGGATTTTGCCTTTAGCATGTTTCTATACTCATTAGAAACTAATTGAATGTGTGAAATCACATAATTTTTAGAAATTCAAATTAAAACCCTTTTGGATTCAAGTTCGGGTTCATAATTTTTCAATTTTAATTGATTGACAATTTTTTTTGATATATAACATTGAATTGTTAGAGGGTTTTTGTTAGAATACTAATTTAAAACAAAATTCATAAAATTTTTTGAGAAAAACCATAAAAATTGTGGTGAAAATCCCACTTTTTTGAAAACGGGTCAAAAAGATCCATATACACTCCAGCCTGGGTCAAGTTGACCCGGATAGAGGTTGAAGAAGCTGTCAACATGTATTGAACGAAGATCACTCGCGCCAAGGGAGAGTGAGGTTCACCCTCTACCCTCCAGTGGTCTTCTCCAATTAAATTTTTTATGATATTTTTCAATTTTATGGTATGGTTATATTTGAAAAATTATGTGCATAAATTATAGTATTACTATATTCTATTTTGTTATGTTTAAAACTTATATAATTGCACATATATAATTGTTGCGGCTTGGTGGATTTTAATTTTTTATATGTTTTGATACTAAAAATAGTAGGTACTCTCCCAAATTAGAGATAAATATTATCATGCTCTCATGTTTTTAAAACATGTGTTAGTAGAAACTTTTATTTTGATTCATTTTTGTTTAAAGTTTGCAACATCCATTAAGTGATCCTTTGAGATACTTTTGAATAGTATTTCAGTTAAGAATGATATATTGGAGTAATTAAATTTTCCCAGCTTGAGAAATCTTATAGGTTTATATAGGTGGTTGCCACCAAAGTGGTCTATCTGTATAGATTTGTGGGATTTTCGAAAGCTATAGTATAGGATGTTTCTTAAATTATTATATATAATTTACTGCCCAAAATGGGTTATTATATACTTTAATTTTGGAAAATACATGAAGTATATGGTTTGGGGTATACCGGCCTAGAATGTTTATTTGTCCAAAGGGGATAGACTTTTCGAAAGCTAGGATGCTTTAATTTTAGTTTCATGGGTTGATCATGAGATCCTAATAGCATGTTTCATTCTCTGCCCAAAGGGGAGTTTGTAAAAATGCACTTTAGATTCATGTAAAATAAATTCTTATTCATGATCATTTAGTACCCATTTTGATTAACATATTATATTCATTGCTTAGAAGGTTTATCTGCCCAAAGGGGATGGACTTTTCGAAACCTGGGATGCTTTCGTGTTTCGGTTTCATGGGTTGAAGTGAGATCCTAATGGCATGTTGCATTCTCTGTCCAAAGGGGAGTTTGCAATGATGCTCCTTAGAATCATGAAGAATAAGTTTTATTTTTGTTATTAATTACTTAGATTCTTTGGCATGTTGCATTCTTTTATTTTAAATCATCACATTTGTTGTTAGCATTGATACTGAGAAATAAGTTTTTGGAAAATCGGAGAAATCTAATAGGTTAAGCCTTATCTGTTTCAAAATGTCTATCTCTTAACACTTCATTAGTGGTTTGTCTGAAATTGAGGGTGACTTTTAAGATTTTCAGTTCAAATGTAGTTTTAGCAAGTACCTTTATGGTAAATTGAAACATACTTATCATAAGAAATCTCATGATGCTAAAAGGCATGGTAACGGTCAACATCTAATGTGGGCAATTCTAAGTTTGTCATGAAAATAGACCTAATGTGCTTCTAGTGAAATATGAGGGGTTATGTGAAGACATATTACCTTAAATTCATGTCTTGGTTATAAAACCAAGAAATATGTTTAAAAAGAACCTAAGTGAATTAAAGGTAAAACCTTGAGTCTGGAATGATGTCAAAGTGGATTCATTGGAGTAGTCTTTTCATGACTTGAAAGTCATTTTAAACATATAGGTAGGATTTGATTTTACTTTCCTCGCTAAAAAAAAAAATTGGTCATTTATTTTTTGATTTGGGTAATTTTAAAGTACAAATGCTTTAAATTTTAAAATTTTTGGTGGATGTATTTAACTTCTCCAAATGTAATACTCCTAATTTCATACTAAGAAAATTTATTTCCAAAATATTTCTAATTAAAGAAAAATCCTAAATGTTTTAGCATAAACATCTAGGTCAAATTTAAGGGAAAGAATTGAAAATCTCATAAATGATGTTATTTCCCTTACTTATTTTTGGAAACTTAAAGTTTTGGGTTAATTGCATTGGGAGTAAATTGACCAAAACAATGAAAAATGGGGAAGCTAATAGTTCAAGTCTCTTAAAGATTTTTTACGCTGATTTTAGTGAATTTTATTCCACCGATTGACAAGAAAAAAAAAATATATATATATATATATTTTTTATCACTTTCATTGATAACTTTTCCCGTTTTGGTTTCTATATTTGATTAAATAAAATTTTGATTGTCTTGAAATTTTTCTAAGTTGAAGTTGAACTACAATTAGGGAAAGTTATTAAAACTTTAACATCTGATCGTGGTAGTAATATTATGGCAAACATAATGTTGATAAACATGAGATTGTTTGCTAGGTACATACTAGAGTGTGAGTTTTTTACCCATTATACCAAGCACAGTATTATGGCAAACATGATGTTGATAAACATGAGATTGTTTGCTAGGTACATACTAAAGTGTGGGTTTTTTACCCATTATACCATGCTTGGTAGCCCTGAACAAGTGTTGTAGCCGAAATGCGTACTCGTACCTTTAAGTACATGATTAGAAATATGATAAATGTGTCAAACTTCCCTAAATACTTTTAAAGTAAAGTCCCTAAATAATCGGGTTACTAGTAAATTAAGGTTTAAAATACATTTTTGAGTTGTGGATTGGGAGAAAATCTAGCTTGAACCTTTTTCGTGTCTAAGGTTGTCAAACTGAAATAAAAATATATAACACAAATGAGAAGAAATTATTTCTCCAAAACTTCGAAGTTCAATATTATTATTTCTCCTTCAATTTTCTTTCTAAACAGTGTTGCATACACCTTGTATAACAAAGCTGTTTAAGTCTGATATTGCTCTTCCATTTACACTTTTCTTTGCACTCTCCATCACATTCTTTTTCTTCAGTGGTTCTTTTTCTTTGTTTCTTAGGTTTTTCCTTCATAGAGTAAGATTCAGATAGTATGCAACTAGAACAAGTTTGAGGACATGGGCATGGCTGATCAGAATGAGCGATCAATTTCTCAGTAAAATCATTAGCTAGCATTGTGACTGTGAAGGCTACAGCCAAAATTGACAATCTCAGAATTCTAACTAGGCTTCTTCGATCACCCATATTGTTGTTCCTATTAATTCTTCAACCAAATAATTTCTCCTGGTCGAACTATTCATGTTAGACACAATCAAACTTTATAAGTTTAATTACTTTTTTTTTTAAGGCTAATTTACCTTTTGGCAATTAATTAATGCAAATGATTCATGTAATTGAATCTTGCATTAATTAAATATTGGAAGAAGATACATTTGGGAGGAGGTGTACGTTGGTATGATGCCCTGCTTCTGACCGTACATGTGATAAAAAGGCACATATATAATTACTTTAATTTAATATTTTTTCAAATGCAGCCCAGCCGAATTTGAAAACTATACGGTATAAAAGAAGGAATGAAATTAAGCTTAATACGAAACTAATATTTATAATATTTTGTAGAAATTAAAAAAAAATTATATATTACTGTACAGAAGAAGAAAATTAATGTGCTAATATAGTTTGTGCACAAGATCCTTGAATAATTTAAGTCTAATTCGTGACAGAGATATAATTTATCATTACTTTTCTCTTCTACGGTAAGAGACATGACTCATAAATTATTGCTCATGATTGAACTGAAAGCTTGCATCAACCCCATCATTTTGCTTTCTTTGTCAAGGCATGGTTTCATGCATTTGATGAAACAATACTAGTAATTAATTGAGCATGTTAATTCTCTTGTGGTGCCTGCATTGTTTGTTGCACTTTTTTCTACATTTGATTTGTTCTGGTGTTTGAGACCTGTTCTCAGTTTTATCAAATGAGGACAAAGAAAAGCGAGGGACTGAAAAATTTCAGTGTCTAAGGTGGACCTGGCATCGTTAGCTTGTGCTACTGCTTCAAGGAGTAACACAAATATATTTATATATATGTATATATATATTTAATTGGTTTTACAATGAGGTTCCATTTGTTAAACAAAAAAACAAAAACAATTTTTTTCATGATTGGTTACAATAATTTTTATTAATTTTCATCATAGATTTTTTTAACAGTGCCCTTAGGGCACTTGTTAAAGTGATTAATATAGAAATTTTGTATCATTTACTATGGTTGTTTGGTATGATTTCAATGTTATGTAATAAATAATTTATTATTTTTTGAATGTTTCAATTTCAAATTTTATATTTATTGCACCTTATTAAGTGCCAAAAAAACATTTTTATTAGTATCACAAGATTAAATAAAACTAAATGATCGAACCCACAAGATAATCATTTTTTTGTTAATCATTAATGTTATACGCATTATGATTAAAATTTAAGAAATTAAAATTAAGTTGCATTTATAATCACAACCAAACACACAATTACGCTTAAGATTTCTCTCCTTAATATATCTTTCTTCCATTACATTATCTCCATGTATAACTTAACTCACATCTTTAATCTCATACCAAACACACCCTATGAATATAAAAACATATAACTATTTAAGAAGCCATTAACCATTTATTTGTATTAATTACCCCTCACACCTTTAACCTCATTCTTTTAGTAGTACTGTTTTCCATTCTGTCGGAGGCAAACACTCATACACTTGTTGTGACGACGCAAGTATTCCATTCTTTTTACATGCTGCCAACATTGTGGCCTACACTTTTTATCACATTTTTTATACTCTGGTGTTTTGGATATTCCAACAAGAGAACGTCTTGGAGTAGTTTCTTCAGACTGTGACAAAGATGAAGAAAAAGGTTCTAAAGAGTAATATTGAGGAAACTCAGCTGCTTCCTTTGTTATAATCATGACAATCACAAGCATAAACATGCTTATACCAACAAATCTTATGCAATAATTTCCAATCATGTTTTCTTTCTCTTTTCAATCAACTGTGAGTTATTATTCAGAACAGGTTATATATAATATTATAGCAACATTAAGTTATTATAATTAGGCACAACATGCACGCTTGCACGAAACAATAACTTGTATCCAACAACCATGACAAGCATAATATGAAACATAAAAGAAGCTTCCCATAAATAAAATAAAATTGTATACTTTGATTGTGTTATATTCTAACCAAATTATATATGGAATCGTCATGCCCATTGGCTAATTTTATAGTAAGTCATCAATAATTATGCTGATTTTTATTTATTTTATTTTATTTTTTACAATTTTATTGTGTTTAAACTTTTTTTTTTTCTTTGCTGCTTTTATATTACAATATTATTATTCATAAATCGTCCTTCTCTATGGTGATTTGTATTACAATTTTATTGTGAGTAAATCATCAATTGTCAATAATTCTCCGGTTTCATATTACAATTTTATTACCCTTATAAATAGTCCATAATTTTATTTTTGTTTACAATTTTATTGAGAATATCGTAAATGATTTCAATAAAAATTTTGTTTTCGGAATTTAGATTAATTTGAATCAACTGCATCTGCATTATATTTTAGCACAAAGCACATATCAGTTATAAGTAGTAGTATTCTCGAATTCAATACACATATTTTTTGAATTCTACTTAATGATATTTAGTAAAAGAATCAATTTAGTAATCACTTATTATTTTTATTTTTTAGGTTTAGTAATCAGGTGATCTATAATCTTATAGAAAAAAGAGAAAGAAACAATCAACAAAACAATAATTCATTCTAGTCTAGCTTACGAGTAACTAGCCTTTTTTAAGTTTAGCAGTTTGGTGATCTATAATTTTATAGAAAAGAAGAGCAGGAAACAATCAACAACACAATGGTTTGTTCCAGTCTTGCTTGCGTGTACTTCAACTTTTTTAAGTTTAGGGGCTAGAGGATGTATAATCTTTAAGAAAAGAAGAGAAAGAAACAATCAACAATATAATGATTTGTTCCAAGTTAGTTTACGCGTATCTTGATTAACCACCTCTCTTATATGATTAAAGACAGACTATCACGTCAGGATTAAAAATTTTATTGAGTTCGTTATAAATCAGGTCTTTACAATGCATGAAAATATCCATTGCAAATGAGTTTTAAATTAAGGAATAAGCACTAATTTATAGTAGTTAGATCAAGTCATTGCATTAAAAAATTGAAATAATTAAACTATTGCCTTATGCTTAAAAGAGAAACTTGTTGCATAAATATTTATAGTCTAAATTACATTTTTTTCGCATTAGTATGTTTTCTAATTCTTAAAAGGTTACTTTACATATATGACCGCAGACTTGATTGATGGCGACGATAATAAAAAAAAATCTTAAAAATTAATATTTAAAGCACGGTAAATATATTTAATTTTTATATCGTCACTATCTTATTAGCAGTATATAATGTATATAATATATCTAATAATAACTAATTTTTTAACCTAATTAAACAATTTAAGAATAAAACTGGAATGTAAAATAAATAAATAAATATATATATATATATATATTTCAATTCAATTCAATCCATTTGAATTTATATGCGCAAAGGAAGATATTCACCCTACAGATATACTTGTGGGTTAGCGATAAGTCATTGCCAAGGAATCCAAACCATGGAATACATGCAACCTACCAACCACTAGGGATGACAATGAGCTGAGCTAGCTCGCGAACTAATAGTTAAAGGCTCTGATCGAGCTCGACTCATTTTCTAAATAAGCTTATCTTTAACTTTATTTTGATCTCTTTTAGTAAAATGAGCCGAACTCAATCTTTCTAAAGCTAGACTCGTAAGCTCATGAACTGAATTGTTTAATATTATTTAATAATTTTTTTAATTATTTATATATACAAAAACCATTATAAGTTGTAACGTGATTTGGTGGTAAGTTATACAAATATTTACCAAGTAGGTATTGTGTTCAACTCTTACTGATTACAAAACTTTTTTATAATTTTCAAAAAACTTTAATGAGCCGAGCTTGAGCTTAGGGATAGGCTTGTTATCTCTTGACGAGCTAAGCCAAGCGGCTTAACCTCGGGTCGTTTCTACCCCTACCCACCACTTAAAAAAATTAACCTTAAAAAATTCAACATGTCATCAAGAATTAAAGTTTCCTCCTTTTTTCACTCTATAGATTCAAATCTTCTTAGGAGACGAGAAGAATAAAATTACCAAATTCTCTAGTTTCAATATAAATGACCTATTTTTTACCGGACCATAAATGTGTTCGAATACCACTTGACCGCTAAATAAAAAAATCATAACTCATCTTTTAAGAATAAACACAATTTGACTCAATAATCACACTACTCAACCTATTATACATAGCCACATATTACTATTTAGAAGTTCTTGGAACATCCCTCCAAGTTTAGGAGTTTAGATAATCTAAATACATGAATTAAGATTTAATTACTAAAACAAGTACCTAAGTTCTTGATATAAATATTGAATCAAAATATTAGACATAAATAAATTAAGTAGAAAACATACATAGGTTTTTCAAAAGAATGAATTCTCGGGTATATGATACAATTAGGGATGAAATTCAAATCAAACTATTTGATATATGAATTCAAATTCAATTTAATTATTCAAATTTGAAGTAGATTTGAATATGAATTCAAATCAAATACAAATAGTTTTTAGAGTTTGAATTTAAATTCAAATCAAATTCCAATGAAGTAGTATTCAATTTGACATTTGATCAAATTATTCTATTTACTATTTGATATTTATTAAAAAATTAATTACATATAATTTTGTATTTATTTAATTTAAAAAGTAATCACTTTTGCAATTTTTAAACTTTATCTATTCAACTAACCCTAGTCTTACTAGTTACATACTAGCCTCCCCACCGAGGTGTTCTTTTTTTCATAGAGGAGAGGCATCAGACTCTTCTTTTTTCATAGTTTCATTCTAGCCTCAGTCTTTGGTCCTATCAGATGACTATTTATATTAAGTTGGGATAGCCAATTGCTGTGGTGAAGATATACAATATGTAAGGGGCATTTGTAACCAAGTTGGTGACAAAATATATAGTGCAATAGTGGTTAGCCTTAAGATGATGCCTTAGCATGTTGTTGTTTTGTGTCTTAAGACTATACGTAGCTTTTTCTTTTTGTTTATTTTAGTTGTATGGCGATACATGTTGGTTTTTATTTATTTATTTATTTTTAATAGTAGTTATGTAATTTTAATATTCACACCCTCATTAAAATTTACTTTATTTTATTTTATTCATGTAATTGACATTAACTTGATGATGATTATAAAATATGATTAATAACTTGAGAAATTCAAAGGGTGATTGGATTTGATTTGGTTCAATCAACATTTAATCACCAAAGTAATCATAATTTGCTTCAATTAATGTCTAGTTACTCAAGTGATTCATGTCCAATCAACACTCAATTACACAAATAATTGACTAATCAACATTTAATTTATTCAAATTATAATTTTGAGTACAATCACATTGCCAATGTAATTGACTAATCAATATAAAATTTTATCATTTACCATTAATTAACAAAAATTAGGCAACTAATAGACTTGTAAAATTTTAATGTCAACGTAGACATTCCGGTGTACAAGAAAGATGCAAATGAAATATCTTCAATTTAATTTCTTTTCAAACATTTTTTTCATGCACATCTGAACACAACGGAAGTAAGCATATGCTACATGCCGCCAACATTCTTGTGCGCACTCCTTTTTGCACTCTCCTTTTATTTCTTCTGGTGATTTAGAGCCGCCACTGAGTCTGGAAAAGAAGACAAGAGGGGCACTGGTGATCAATAGGAGGCAAAGGAAAGGAAGCAGAGTATGAATCTTGAGCTTCTGCCATTATGACTACTACCATGAAAATGATGATCCAAACGGATGTTCTTCTGCCTTTTTCATCCATTTTTTCTTCTTGATCAACTTCGATACAACGGATTGGGCTCCTCTAGAATTAAGGGTAGAATTTTACCAATAGAATTCTTTTAATCCTGACCATACAAATTTAATATTAAATCCCAGCCATCCAATTTCTTAACCTAAGCTATGCGTTTTATAAAACTCAAAATCTGCCTATCTTCAACCCTTATAAGCTTCTCCCCTGTTAACCATGAACCCATGAATGCTCCAAATAATAAATTAATTCTCTTCCCGCCCAAATCACATGCCAACTATGTTCTTTTTCAAATCTTTTCTTCATTCTTCTGTGCACTACAATATCTAGGAAACTTAGTTGTGGAGCAATGGAAGATACACCACGTGATTCAAGTTGCCCATGGTTTCTAAATTCATCATAGTATGTAAAGCTTGAACTCTATCTCCTTTGACATCAAAATCTCTTACCTTTTCCTCTTTTTTTTTTTTCAAAACTGACCTGTAATTTCTATTTTTAAGTAAAACTTCTTTGTGATATTTTTTTAATGTTGCTTTGTTATGTTTTATAACTTGGTCCATTGATAGGAAAATATCAAATTCTACATTAAATTTTGATGGTAGCTCTGTTGATTATATTCCTCGATTGGACATGGAGTTTAACACCTCATAAGAAGCTTGGGAACTTTGGGTTAAATATGGAGGCATAATGGGTTTTAGTGTTCGGAAGCAATGCATGAATAAGAGCAAAATTGATAGAAAAATTACATCAAGAAGATACTTATGTTCAAAAGAAGGGAGCCGATTAGAAGACAAATGAGATTATAAAACAAAAAATCCTCAAGCAGAAACACACAGAGATTGTTCAGTAAGGATAGGAATCATATTAAACTGGGATTCTGAAAAGTACCAAATTCATGATCTTGTAGTTGAACATAATCATATTCTTCAACTTGAAGAAACCAGTCACATGTTACCTTCACAAAGAAAGATTTCATATGCTCAAGCTTTTGAGATTGATTTGGCAGATGATTCAGGAATCAGGTGCAAGAAATACTTGAGTTTATGGGTAAGCAAGCTGGTGGAAGACATAATCTTGGATATACACTACGAGATCAAAAGAATTACCTTCGAATTAAACGGCAAAGAGACTTGTCATATGGTGAAGCAGGGAGTATGTTAAGATACTTCCAACAACAATCATTAGAAAATCCTTCATTTTATTATGCCATACAATTGGATTATGAAGAACAGATAACAAATATCTTTTGGACTGATGCAAGAATGATTATTAATTATACTCATTTTGGTGATGTGATTACTTTTGACACCACATTTGGTACCAACAAAGAGTTTAGACCATTTAGGGTGTTTGTTGGATTTAATCAACATAGAAGACTAACAATTTTTAGGGCAACACTTTTGTATGATGAGACAGCTGCCTCATTTAAATGGTTATTTGAGACATTTATAGAAGCACATATGAATCAAAAGCCGAAAACAATTTTTACTGATCAAGATGCTGCAATGATGAAGGCGTTGATTGAGGTGATGCCAGATGTATGCCATGGTTTGTGTACTTGGCATCTAATGCAAAATGCAATAAAACACTTGGGAAACATGATGAAAGATGGATCTTCTTTTCTTGCTGAATTCAGTGCTTGCATGTATCAATATGATTGCGAGATAGAGTTTGAAAAAGCCTAGAAGGCCTTGCTAACAAAATGTACAAGTAAAGGAATCACTTGGTTAGAAAGTGTCTATAAACTCAAGAATAAATAGGGCAAGTGTTACATGAAAATGGCTTTCACTGTAGGAATGTGAAGCACACAACTTAGTGAAAGTCTGAATAAAGACTTAAAAGATTACTTGAAAGCAGACTTGTATGTGATATGATTTTTCAAACACTTTGAAAGAGTTGTCAATGATAAGCGCTACAAAGAATTAGAAGCTGAGTATGATTCTAGGCATAAATTGCCAAGAATTAGACTAAAAAAGTCACCAACTTTATAACAAGCAGGACAAATATATACAAAAGAAATATTTGGATTGTTTCAAGATGAGTTTGAATGGTCTTCAGCAGGCTTTGTAAAATCTCGTAATGAAAGTGAACAATTGCGGGAATATGTGGTTGGAGTTATTGGTAAACATGGAGAGTTTAATGTATTTTGTGATCCTATTGATCAAATTATCTCTTGTAGTTGTCAAAAGTTTGAGATACTTGGCATTTTGTGTTGTCATGCTCTCAAAGTTCTTGATGTGCTGGATATTAAGTTAATTCCTAACCAATACATTCTAAAGAGATGGACAAGAGAAGCAAAGAATGGTGTTGTGCAAGATGTAGAAGGGAGAATTGTTCGTGAAAATTGTAACTTGGATGTGACAGAATGTTATAGAATGCTATGTCCTAAGTTGGTTAAGTTAGCATCTCGTGCATCAGATTGTGAGGAAGCATATTTATTGGTAGAAAAAGTTGCTAATGAATTAAGTAAGCAAGTTGATGAAATTTGTAGTAAATATGCTATTGACAAAGATGCAACTTACCAATCTCATGTGCCACTACTAGAAGTAAATGAAAGCGAGCATGGAAGCACAATAAAAAATCTTGCTCAAAAAGTGAAAGGTCTTAAGAAAAAGGTTAATGTTCGTAAAGTTGGAAAACGAAAAAAGTGTTGGGTTGAAAAGATGCCAAATAAAAAGAAAATTAAGGATTTCTCCTCCACTCAATCATATAAGGTACTTTTACTTTTGAGATGTTAATTTTATTAAACTTCACATTGCAAATCTGTCATAACTATTTTCTTGTTGTTTCAAATAGGAAAATCAAGATCCTATTCATGTGTATGATGACTCTACTTCTCAATTAGGATACACTCATTACCAGGTTAGTATATACACT
Organism: Quillaja saponaria; assembly: GCA_029379385.1. NCBI lineage: Eukaryota > Viridiplantae > Streptophyta > Magnoliopsida > Fabales > Quillajaceae > Quillaja > Quillaja saponaria. Next base: position 14,024,760 of record CM055610.1, on the reverse strand, counting down.
TTTACTTCGCTGTTGTATAACTGGTAAAGTAGTGTCATGATACATATAATTTTGTCTAACTCATATGTATACATTCAGGAAGTCCAACTCACTCATCCAATGACATGTATATCTTACAATGAGTCTTAAGTAAATGGACACTATAATAGTTTTACAAAACTTTTGATGGTAAACTATTCTTTTATTAAATGAAAATTTTGAGAAATTTTCAAGCTCACTGTTTATTTGATATTGATTTTTTAAGATTTTGCAAGGAGCATCATGTGATTGCTCATTCCTATCACCTTCTCAAATGTCAAGCACCAGTGGATTTAGTATTACACAAGCATTTGATGTTAATATATCAAATACTGGGGAGATACAATGAATCAAACTTAATTTTTTGAAAGTAAATTGTTGTATTATTGTGGTTATTTGCAAGATAACAACAAACTTGATTTTTTGCAAACAAAGTGTTATGCTATTTGCACACTTGAAGCTAATAGCATATTATTTTTTGAAAGTTAGAAGTGCTAGCAATTATTGATATTTGTAATGAATCTAGCATGTTGTACTGAATTTCATCAATCTATAATACTGGTTTCAGAATTGTTCTTGAATAGCCTTTTTTTGGATTAGTTTTACATATCACTTATCATCTTTATTTCTTGACTGAATTATTAACAGTCATGAACTTTCAGCAATTTCATAGTTTCTAATAATATTGAAACATTGCAACTTATCTCATAAGTTCTAAATCAATACTATTCTTACAATCCAACACAACAATTGAACCTGAAATCAAAATTGTAAAAGTCATTCTTTTATTGATAATTGATTCAGTACATGATCATCACATGGTTAACCATAAAACCAGTACATACCCAAAAAAAAAAAAAGTTAAGCTAAAACTAGTAAATACAACAAACCCCTATCAACACATACAAAAAGCAACTGAATTACAAGGATATCAAACTATAATTTTTTTGGAGCAAAGCATCCTCCTGAGATATCTATCTTATGCCAATTTACATTGTTAATCTCTTTATAATCACCGAGTTATTAAACAACATATTATGAAATAAATTTTGTTCTTAATGCTATCTCTTCCTTATCAAACTTTTAGTGCATAACATAAGTTGACACTACAAGATATCTGCTTGTGGGTATAGCTCTTGAGGACAAATGGTCACATCCTGCTCAAGTCCAATATCAGTATCATGCAGTACAGTCTGGCAACCCAAAACCAATTGAAGCTGAGGTAGTTGAACCTTCTTAGGATGACACTCAAAAGTGAGGAGTTAGACATTCATTGTACTTGCAATTAGATTACTTACGAACTCTTTGACTTAATATAAATGTCTAGGAAATCCCAGATTAGTTTACTTAAATGATAAATATCAATTAAGTAATCAACAAGCTTAAGGTACAGGAAACAAAACCCTCAAAGCTCATCCAAAAAAACCCCTTAGTTTATTAACTTTCCCAAATAACTTGAAAGCACAAACATAAAAATAACAAAATCTTGTTCCCCTCTTTCTCTAGTCACTGTTAAGTTGCTCAACAAATGAATTTAAAATATAATATTTTTTTTCCCAATTTAATTGGCATCCCAAAGAAATACAACTCAGTATCCAAAAAACAATTGATCCAGATATAGAGGAGCCCAATCCAGATTATTCACACCTTACAAAATAGAAATAGAGAATGAACATGCATATAAGCCCTTCAAAGTTTCTTTCTTTTTCCTTCCCTTAGATTGTTTTTCCCATAATCTAAATAGTAGAAGCTAAAATCAATTTTACCTAGTCCAATAGTAGATTCGATGAAATCCCTGCAGAAAATAGGCAGTGAGTGTTAATGGTTGAAGATAGGCAAGGGAGGAGTTTATAAAGGTTGAAGATAGGTAGATTTTGAGTTTTATAAAACGCATAGCTTAAGTTAAGAAATTGGATGGCTAGGATTTAATATTAAATTTGTATGGTCAGGATTAAAGGAATTCTATTGGTACAATTCTATCCCTAATTCCAGAGGAGCCCAATCCCGATACAACAGTACTAAAAGTGATCATTTGTACTAAATAAGCTTTTAAACTTCAATTCGTGAGATATTCTTTACGAAAATAAATAAAGTTTCATTTGGTTTAATTGAATGGACTTTTCAATGATATATATATGCAAGTGTCTTTTCAAAAAAAATTATGTTGTTTTCATGATACTCAGGTTTTAAACAACCAAGTCAATCATCTCGAAAAGACGTGATTAAATATAAGATCTTATATGAAGACTAATATTTTGATTTTTTTTTTTTTTTTTTTTTTTTTGTGGTAGGAATTATGTTGATTTTTATTGATACATAAGATGAATCAACCAATCTCCATTGGATAAGTAGGTGCCCACTTGGCTGGATAACACTGGTGTCGTGCATGGAAAAATATTTGATTTAGTTTTCTGAACCTATTACCCCATAGCACCATGTCATCTATTGAATATCAGACATCGAAGGTGGAAATCCCCGATCAGTGAAAGGTCAAGACAAGTAAAGAACCCATCATTGAGCTTGAAATGTCCCCTTAGAACTCATATGATGCTTCCATTCTTATTTTTCTTTTTTCCTCCTCCCAAAATAGTGAAAGAACCTTTATTTATAGAGTTTCGAGGAGGGCTCAACCCCGCATTACACTGTCTTATTGGACTACAAGTGTCATAATTTTATTTAAGAATATTTGTTTCTCTTTGTCATAATGGAAATGTGACACGATTTTATTGACCACAAATTATTTGCCTGTAAGTGACATGTAAAATATTTTAAACACAGTGACGTACGTCTTGTGATTTGTTCATTTAACACCACATGTTTAATTTTCATTGGTCATTATTCTTGTACATGAGAGCTTTGGTGTAATACATGACTCCTTCTTCTTCTTTTTTTGGTACATTAGGAATGTTTGAACTAGGCACTAAAGAGTGGGAGAATAGGTACCAATCACTTGAGCTAAGCTCTCAGTGGTAATACATGACTCCTTCTAATTTATAGTTTAGATCTCATGTGCCACGTGGCAATTTGTGATAGACATTAAAAAAAAATTTATTCTACAACACCTAACTCGAGATGACTATTCTCAAAGGACTGACTTGAGAACATCTAGCTTGCTAGTGAGAAATGCACAAAATAGTCCATTTTTCTTCATTCTAAACCTGGCCTCTTATGATTATGGCTTTACCTTGAGGAGAGTATTTATAGTCTTCTTTTATATATATATATATATATATATATATATATATATTATTCTCACAAATATCTCTACATCCTTTGGGTGTGAACCTAATTTCGTCCAGGTCTAAAGAGCGATATAGTTATTGACCCTCCCCAAAGAGACGGCTCCATGATTCGAACCTTTAGTCTTCTAGTATTGGAATTCTCTTACTAATGAGACCAACCACCTTTAGGGTATAACCCTCTCTATATGAGACAACAAAAATATATATAAATCTCACTAGATTAAATCTTCGTTGCTTTCATTGATTCTGTTAATTCAATCGGTAAATATAACTGAACTTAAACTCATTCTAGTTTTATTTACTGCATACTTGCATATATATCCAAAATCAAATCTTATTATTTACTACATACTTGCACTTATCACAATTTTTTTTTATGAGAAATAGATATATTTCGCGGTGGAATTAATACAAATATTTTTACGTAGGTCTGAAAACAATTATACTGAAATTGGAATTTAAAGTAACATTAATCCATGAAAAAAAAAAAAAAGATACATTAATTTTTTTTGAAGCTGCTTAATTTCTGAAAATTTATTTAGAAAGGCAAATTAACACTGAAAATTAGAGTTAGTCATGAAACAAAGCTTGAGATTTTTCAGTCAAGCAAATTCTCATGCAAATATTCATACATCCTTGGCGCGCTTTTCTGATGTATGGCTTACATTCTTCCTTGCACTCTTTATTACATTCTATATGATCTGCTGTTTGTTCATTTTGATCAAGTAATTGAGAGACACTTTGAGTAGTGGAGGACAAAGAGTAATGATCATGAGGGCATGGGCATGGATTCTTTGCTTGTGCTGACTGAAGTACAAATATGATAAAGAAAATCACCAGAACTGATATTCTTGCCCCATTTTTGTCCATGCTTAATTTCTTTGATCAACTCTACTTTCCTTGTGAAAAAATGTTGGATAAAATTAGAATTTGTAGGGCTAATTAAAAATAATTAATTCAGAATAATTTTACAAAGGAATAAATTAGCTCAAATAATCATTCAAGAGCTAGAGGCTGTAGAATGGTGACTCGTGGTTTGAGATGGTGACTTTAGAATTATGTGATTATTTATTAAACTAATTATGTTGTTAGCCGGTAATCATAGGTTGAAAGATTATAATTAAATTAATCAATTACTGACCTTATTATAGATATTCTTAATTTTTTTTAAGGGATAGCATACATAAAAATTGTATTATATATATGCATGCAAAGTCAGTGTAATTCGATGAGTTAGCAAAAGAATAATTATTTTTTCAACAAATCAAAAAATATAAATAAGATTAGTGATATGGCTGCCTATTCTTTCATTTGTTTTCAATATAAAAAAATGGAACAAACACACAGCAAAAGGCCACTGTCTAAAAAGGAATTAAAAATGTTTAGATATATAAAAAAGAACACTGGAATAACAAATCTATAAAATATAATAAAATTGATACCAAGTATTAAAATAATACAATGCTGACACTTTAGCTTTATGATGCCGACTTCAATCAATGACAAAATACTATAAATGAAATAGAAGAATTTACTTATGAAGATACTGTACCTTCTTGCACTTTGGTTTTAGGGCGATGCACATGATTACTTGTCTTCTCTTGTTAGTGTATTGCAAGAGGAAGGGGTTTACGTATGCATTGCAGTTAATATGGCGTTTTTTAAGAAAGCAAATATATGCTGAAACTAATTAATAATATTTGGAATTTTGGATATTCTAACGCACTTATAGGTGAATGTAAATATATGATGTTTTTTCATAATATTTGGAATTTTGGATATTCTAACGCACTTATATGTGAATGTAAATATATGATGTTTTTTCATTACCAAAGACAAATAATAGTTCAATACGCAAAAAGAAAACATTTTAAGAATAAGATATTAAAAAAAAAAAAAAATGAAGATGCCAAAGGAAAAAAAGACAGTCAGAAAGTATAAGAGTAAAGGGAAAAAAAATTAAAAACAATAAAAACAAAAACACCCGTGGGCGGCCGGCCCTGGTTCGTTGTTTTTAAGTAGTGTAGTAAATAACTAAGCTGGAGTCTGGAAATAGGCATAGGACGAAACATCAGCATCTGTTCAGGTAAAAATTCCATCGACTTCTTTTTTCCAGCTATTGACACCTTTGGTTGGGTTTTGATTTGGCCAATTGGGTTTCCGTTTTTGCATTTTTTTTTTCTTTTTTGTTTTAGCCATGATTTGTCTCTTTTTGTTTATTTCTCCTTTGATTAGCTAGTGATAAGTATCCGAAATTGGAAACCAAGTCTCTCCTTTGATTAGCTAGTGATAAGTATCCGGAATTGGAAACTAAGTATACTGGAGTATGAATTTTTTTATTGGGTATTTGGGTCTGATTTGATTGTATTTGTTTGTTCTGTTTTGCATTAGTATTTAAGTAGTCCGCTGAATGAATTTGTACTATGTATTCAAGTGTATGGAATAAAAGAGGAACATAAATTTACAACCTGCTGAAGTTCTCTTTCTGGTTTCCCTCTTAGCAATGATCATGTTTTACCTGTGTCTAAATCTCTATTTAGGTGCCAAGTATTGGTGTATATGAACAGCTATGTATAACTGCCTTCTTGTGCTGGTTGTTTTGTTGACCTTGAAGAACTCATTTTTAATTCTGAAATTGGAATTTTAGTTAAGATCTATGTCAAATGAGCAAAATGTTCCAACCACTGTTGATTTCCAACTTTGGACTTTCCTCCATTTTCCATTGAGGATTAGACTACCCCTTGATGTTTGCAAGTATTCTTAACAGAAAAGTGAAGCTTATGATTGTTGAGTTAATCATCTCGAAGATCTTGTCGGTTGGATCTTTGACTTACAGTTTCTCTCTGCTCCAGAAATGCTTTTATGAATCAACTAATTCCTGATGGGAATTTGACAAACTCTGGAAGTGTTTGCTAGAGGTATAAGTTTATGAATGGGATAGGAAGTTATACATAGTCGTCCCTTCAGGGCCATCCAATAAAAATAGGATGTTAGTCATGCTCTAAACAATTTGAAGATGTCAAAATAGATAGGAAATTGTACTTAGAAGTGGAGGTGGATAAACAAGATCATACATGATTGCATCTGTGGTGTTGGTTTAATGGAAGCTTTCGAATCATTATTGATGATAATAGCAGAACCTTTCTCCTACTAGCATTTTGATGATTGATAACCCTGTTTGACTCTTGGTGAAAGCCAACGCCATCTTGATTTATCTTTTGCCATGAATTTCTTGTCATCGGTGTTGGTGTCAGGATATACGGGTTTCTCAAGATTCCTTGCTGTAAAGAAGTCAAGTTGTTCAGAGTTAGTGTAAACATGGTTTTCCATATTAAGTTTACTTGATGGCAGAGTGACATTGCATTTTTCTTTTCAATATGTATGTGTTGATTTGTTGGTGGACATAAAACATGGATTTTGCTTCATTGGCAGACAGTTAATGTGAGGTTTATACTTCAAAAAGGAAAACCTACTAACTTTTATCCACGGTCTTCACTTTAATCTAAACTGATGTTTTTCGTTTCCAATTCTTGAAGCATTAGCAATTTTAAATATCCTCTGCCTCTCATATCAAACCATTCTAACCTCAATGGATCCAGCACTTGCATTCTAGAAATGATGTGATCTTGTGTCTTCCTTTCACTTTTCCTCCCCCTTTTTTTTTTCTCTTTGAAACAAAATATGCAATTTTATTATGAACTTATTATTTTACTAAAATTAACCCTACTTAGAGGCTCAAAATCCATGGATAAAATTTCTACAGAAACCAACAATTAGCTGCTGAATGCTATATCTAAATACTTCTATAGACTAGTTTTATGCAATATGTGGTCTAATCCAGTTATGCTGCCGGCCCTGGTTTGTTTTTAAGTAGTGATAGTAAATAACTAAGCTGGAGTCTGGAAATAGGCATAGAACGAAACATCAGCATCCGTTCAGGTAAAAATTCCATCTTTTCAACTTCTTTTTTCCAGCTATTGACACCTTTGGTTGGGTTTTGATTTGGCCAATTGGGTTTCCAATTTTGCTTCTTTTTTTTTTTCTTTCTTTTTTTAGCCATGATTTGTCTCTTTTTGTTTCTTTCTCCTTTGATTAGGTAGTGATAAGTATCCAGAATTGGAAACTAAGTATACTGGAGTATGAATTCTTTTCTTGGGTATTTGGGTCTAATTTTTTTGTATGTGTTTGTTCTGTTTTGCATTAGTATTTAAGTAGTCCGCTGAATGAATTTGTACTAAGTAATCAAGTGTAAGGAATAAAAGAGGAACATAAATTTTCAACCTGCTGAAGTTCTCTTTCTGGTTTCCCTCTTAGCAATGATCATGTTTTACCTGTGTCTAAATCTCTATTTAGGTGCCAAGTACTGGTATATATGAACAGCTATGTATAACTGCCTTCTTGTGCTGATTGTTTTGTTGACCTTGAAGAACTCATTTTTAATTCTAAAATTGGAATTTTAGTTAATATCTATGTCAAATGAGCAAAATGTTCCAACAACTGTTGATTTCCAACTTTGGACTTTCCTCCATTTTCCATTGAGGATTAGACTACCCCTTGATGTTTGCAAGTATTCTTAACAGAAAAGTGAAGCTTATGATTGTTGAGTTAATCATCTCAAAGATCTTGTCAGTTGGATCTTTGACTTACAGTTTCTCTCTGCTGCAGAAATGCTTTTATGAATCAACTAATTCCTGATGGGAATTTGACAAACTCTGGAAGTGTTTGCTAGAGGTATAAGTTTATGAATGGGATAGGAAGTTATACATAGTCGTCCCTTCAAGGCCATCCAATAAAAATAGGATGTTAGGCATGCTCTAAACAATTTGAAGATGTCAAAATAGATAGGAAATTGTACTTAGAAGTGGAGGTGGATAAACAAGATCATACATGATTGCATCTGTGGTGTTGGTTTAATGGAAGCTTTCGAATCATTATTGACGATAATAGCAGAACCTTTCTCCTACTAGCATTTTGATGATTGATAACCCTGTTTGACTCTTGGTGAAAGCCAACGCCATCTTGATTTATCTTTTGCCATGAATTTCTTGTCATTGGTGTTGGTGTCAGGATATAAGGGTTTCTCAAGATTCCTTGCTGTAAAGCAGTCAAGTTGTTCAGAGTTCGTGTAAACATGGTTCAGTTTCCATATTAAGTTTACTTGATGGTAGAGTGACATTGCATTTTTCTTTTCAATATGTATGTGTTGATTTGTTGGTGGACATAAAACATGGATTTTGCTTCATTAGCAGACAGTTAATGTGAGGTTTATACTTCAATAAGGAAAACCTACTAACTTTTATCCACGGTCTTCACTTTAATCTAAACTGATGTTTTTCGTTTCCAATTCTTGAAGCATTAGCAATTTTAAATATCCTCTGCCTCTCATATCAAACCATTCTAACCTCAATGGATCCAGCACTTGCATTCTAGAAATGATGTGATCTTGTGTCTTCCTTTCACTTTTCCTCCTTTTTTTTTTGTTTTCTCTGAAACAAAATATGTAATTTTATTATGAACTTATTATTTTACTAAAATTAACCCTACTTAGAGGTTCAAAATCCATGGATAAAATTTCTACAGAAACCAACAATTAGCTGCTGAATGCTATATCTAAATACTTCTATAGGCTAGTTTTATGCAATATGTGGTCTAATCCAGTTATGCTGCCTCCATTAATCGAGATGTTTCTTTTGATCTTTTCATAAAAATATATGCTTCAATTTATTCCACTAACATTGGGAGCAGTTACTCGGTACTCTCCAATTACATCTGATACATCTTTGTCTATAATTAATGTCATACAGTTGATACTTGGACAGATACATCACAATTTTCCGCGATTCAATATTCCTCCTCATAATTAATGTCATATAATTGTATTCTATAATTTTTCATTGTTCTAACAGAAATTAAGTTCATCAAGTATCATCCCCCAGGTTTCATTCATGACAAATCATATTTGATAGGTTACTGCTATATGCATGCCTTAGGAAGACAACCTATCCCACAATCATCTTCGAACGATTTGAATCCTGTAGAATGGATTCTGAGACAATGGTGCACTGTGGAGGATGCCACTGCAAGAATGTAAGGTGGAAAGTATATGCAACGTCCAGTGTTGTGGCATGGGAATGCAACTGTTCAGACTGCTATATGAGAGCCAACGTTAACTTCGTTGTGCCTGCTGAACATTTTGAGCTTTTAGAAGATTCAAGGAAGTTTCTTACAATCTACACTTTCGGAACTCATACGGCAAAACACACATTTTGTAAAGTCTGTGGCATTACCTCCTTCTTTTATCCACGCTCAAATCCGGATGGGGTTGCAATTACACTTAGGTGTGTTGACCCTGGAACTCTAACCCATGTCGAAATCAAAAAATTTGATGGACGAAATTGGGAGAGCTCATATAATGGTACAGGTATTTCTTCATGTTCGAAGGTGCAGAGTTAATTCAAGTTGCACCCACCATAAAGCTGCTGAAGAAGATCGGAATTATGGAATGTCAGCTTCAGATAATAGTAATGATGTGAAATAAAAATTGTACCATGTTTTAGTTTTGATTGTCAAACAAGGTCTAGGAGGTAAGGATTGGGATCAACTTGGTTGAATCGACCCTACCTTCTATCTAGCTTGTTGTGGGAGTATATATAATTTCTGATTAGCACAATATTCTTATTCGCTAGGACTGAACCAAAACTCTGTACATTGCACACAGTGCAATTGCTTTGACACAGAATTTTCAAAAAATTTGTCACCCATCTGATGAATGCAGACACTTTGTGTGTATAATATCAGACATGAATGCTCTTCTTTTTTTCTAATGGTACATGTTCACAACAGATAGTAAACAGCTAAAGCTTCTAATCTGTAGTAATTAATTCTGATTTCTTACACCTCCCTTGCCTTACATGGAAATCGAAACAATATGAGTAGAACAGCTTGTAAGACTGTATGACAAGATATTGGGAACAAGAACTCACGTCAGTCACCCCAGAATCGATCTCGGGTGGGTGGAAAGGTTGTGTGTGAATCCATTGAATAGTCAGTATTTCTCACGTTCTTTTCTCTTTACATGTGAGTATTTCCCTTCTCTAAACAAAAATCGTTTCATGCAATTATATAGACACAACAGGTATGCATTTCTTAGTACTTTTGGCCAACATATTCCAGGCACTCTTTCTTGCATTCTGCGTGTTCTGGTGATGCAGTCCCTCTAAATTAAGAGTGTTAACAGAAAGAAGAACAAAGAAATACTCATGATTAGGGACCAAATACGAAGGAGGGTATTGTTCTTCAGATTGCCTTGTCACGAAAAGATTAGGAAGGATTTAAATTCATTGAATCTATTCAAGATTGGTATGAGATGTAATTTTTTAAGTGAAGGATATTTTCTTTTACCTGATGTGGAAAGGTTCAAACGAATAGTTTTTTTGTTTTCTTGAGTTTGAGGGGAGGTCAGAGATCAAACTCTTGATATGGGTGTAAGGAAGAACCCGATACTGGTACAATGCCACTTGAGCTATGCTCAAGACTGGTAAACAAATATATTCAATTATTGCATCAAGTTGAGGACTTGTTTCATTGATTTCTTATGTCCGAATCTTTGAGAAGACGCTGCGAAATGTGAAAATTAAAATCTTCATAAATTTATAGTATATATTATTTGAAGCCCCTCTTTCATTTAGTTTTTAAAACAACTTTTAGGTTTAAACTTTTCTACAAAGCTTTTTGATAATAGAGGTATTATTTTTTAAGTTTTACGAAAAAAAAAATAATTTACGTAGAGTTGTAAAAGCTACTAAAAGCTAAAGCTAGAAAAAGAAGCTTTTTCAATTAGAAAACAAGAGAATCTCAAACAAATTTTAATAATTATTTTATTTAGACAAATATAATCATAATATTTTCAAACTAGGTTTTTTAGTAATTTTAATACTCAATATTCATTTAAAAAAATATCAAATAATATTATTTTTTTATTTCGCAGCACTTTTATGTTAACTAATCTAAATATTTTTTCAATTTTTTATACAACACTTTTTAAACAAGCTCTAATTGAAAAATACTTATACACAGTTTAACCAAACAGAGCCAAAATCTCATACAATATATGACTAATAAATTAATATTATTTATGAATAATTATTTTGTTTTCTTCTTCTCGCGTGGTTTTTCTGAGTATAATCATTTTTTAGGCAAACACCGTCTCATGCAAATGGTCATACACTGATTGTGCTTGGCTCCCACTGTATTCCAGCATTCTTTCATACAAAGCTTCTTACATTCTTTGTGTCCTTCTGATGCAGACCCACTAAGAGTGTGCGAAAGAATATAATGACGATCTTCAGCTTGTCTTAACCCAACTAATACTACGAGCACAAAGACGATCATCACAAGTTTTGTCATATTATTTCCTCCAATTTTTGCCTTCCACCCAATTTTTTCTATAAAGTGAGGATCAGTGAAAATAAAAATTTATAGGCTCTAAACAATTATTTAATTATTTATCTTTTATAAAGGATATGCATTGCAATTTGAGTTAAAATTTAAATAATTTATATTATACTTCTAGAATGATGACCTTTGATATATGATGATGATCTTTCATGGATGCATGTTTATTTATTTTTTATTTAAAATTAACATTGTCATTTGCGAGTGTTGAATGGTTTAAACGATTAATTTAGTTAATTAATTAATTGTTGATTTTTTTTAGATCAAAAGACGTAAATTTAATTAAAGTATTTTGGATTTCTGAGGGAAATTTCAACGGAGTTGGTGAGACAGCCTAGTTTCAGTCAATTGTATTGTCCAAGTTCCATTGGGTCTCAACCACAATATCAATAACAAAAATCTTAAGTTTGGATGATGACAGCAAGAGAAAACAAGTTCCTAATCAATTAACTAATCGTAAGAGCTAATGATTCGAAGCACTTCTTGTTACACTATTTCGGAAATCCAAGGGCTCAATCGTATGGATATGTAAAATACAGGATTTCCACTAGCAGGAAAGGGAGGGAAACAGATACTCAATTTCAAGTGAGGAAACAGAATTCCATACTCGATCTCATAGATACATATAGAATTCTGTGAAAAGCCGTATTTGATGAAAGTCGTATGTAAGTTTGCATTTTCTTTTGTCTAGATCAACTTTTGTAAAATATATCTCCAATTAATAATTTTTCACCAAGTGTGTTTGAAACCATAAAAATTGTGTAATTCAATTTGTTATAAATGAATTTTGAATAAAATCTTGTATTTTGTATCTATATCTTTATGAAAATTCAATTCATTTTAAACCATGCTTTTATAACTTTTTTTTTTCATTTTGAATTTTTATTAAAATTGATATGATTTGTAAAGAGTTCAATTCAATTAAATTAAAAAGACATATATCGCCTTTATCTTACCTCTCCTCACATCCACATCTCAAAATCCACAACCCTTCATTCTTCTCCCTACCCAATTCGTCATCTCATCTCTTCCCTTCTTTCTTTTCCCTTCCCTTCCCCTCATTTCTCTTCTCTCCTTATCATGTCTTAGACTTGTATCAATCTTTCTCTCTCTCTTGTTACAAGTGTGTTGGTGAGTTTTATTTCTTCTATTGGTCCTATGCATCCAATGATGAAGAATTGTCAATGATGTAGACCTAACTTTTATTTGAGCTCATTCAAAATGATTTAAGTTGCTTTAATTTGTAGGAAAAAAAGAAAAACCTTTTATTAATGCAAGGGTAATTTTATCAAAGTATTAAAATGAATTGAATCCTATTAGTTATAGTAACATTCCAAACACTATAATTCAATTTAATTCTTTTGAATTCTATCACTTAAATGATTTATTCCAAGTATTAAAAAATAATTTAAATTAAATTGAATTGAAATCAAATGAATTAAATACAATTGAACTTTCACATAGGATTTGTTCTAAACTCACCCTAAATCAAAACCAGTTAAAAGAACCTATGTATTGAGATAATTATAAGGGATGTGGAATTTGAACTAAGTTCAGATGTCAGGGTTGAAGTAAAGATCATCTTGGCTGAATTAGTTTCAGGAAAGGCTTATATATATATATATATATATATAGATATATGTTTGCAAGTTACTTGCTATGGTAACGGTTCAGTTAGGTCAAATCTAAATAAAATCAAGCTAACGGCTAAGAGTAGTTAGTACTTATTAAAAATTTTCAAGATTAATCAATATTCGATAAAAGATAAATATATTAAGTTGGTCGAAGGGCATAAATTACCGAAGACTAGCAATTATGCAGATAAACGATATTGCAAATGACATTATTCCTAGTCTCATAACACTAATAATTATGTTGTTTTATGTAATTATCTACAAAATATCCATTAAAAAAGGAAGGCTCCTGTCACTGAAAATTATTGACATGGATTAAAATATTTTATTGTTTGCCACACATAAACTGACTTGGTAAAAAAAAAAAAAATTGAAAAAAATTTATCCCTGAAGTATCAATATTTTTTTCTCAACTTTATCTTAAAAGTATCATTATTTTATTTATTTATGCTTTTTCTTACCTATCCAAATTCACTACAATATCTTAATTTGTTCAAAATTGTGTAATTCACAATTTAGCAATTATATAAGAAGATTCTAGGTAATTAATTGCGATGCATGTATTAGATTTTAGATACATGTGGGTATGAACAGCTTTGTGTTTTTAGAATACTGCCTTTCTGATTGTCTTGGGGAGTCTTTGACGAAGCTTGAATATGCTCCTACTACAAGTTAAAACAATAATATCTTAGATACATGAATTGTATGTGGTTTTTAAGATTCAATAAATGTAATTAGTATTAAGAATTTTCTAAAATTTACGAGGTGTTTATATACAAGAGTTGAGTCTCTAAAATAATTTTTCTTTTCCTTTTTTGTTTCATACCAATCCAAAACCGTCCTAACACACAGTATTTGTCAGAAAGTCCATTGTTTTTTCAAGTTTTGAAATTACATTGTCACCTATATATAACACTTAATCCTCATAGAATCTCACACATCTCCAAAAAATAAAATGTTTGCTTGTCCTTTTCTTTCTACAGAAAATTGTTGTTTATATTTGAGAAAGATTCTGATCAAGCACGTGAATATGATGATAACGATGATGATGATGATTATGTTAATGATGAAACTAATAATTAACAAAAATCAATCAAATCAATGATTATCAAAGGTATATCACTACACACCATATTTATTTTCTTACTCATAATTTTGATTAATTATTTTAATATAAAATAACGTATCGAAATTGTATGCAGGAGCTTGGGCCAACATATTAGGAGGAAGTGCATCAAATCAAGTTCACTATTTCCAAGAAAACCTTTAATGAGAATAAGTCCAAGTCTCAAAAATCTCTGGCCAAGATTATGCAAGCTCCACCAAAGATTATTGTAACGCATTGAAGCAGAAAAGTGGAAGAATAAAACGCAGGAGCAAAGGTCTCTAGCTAGGTTATATGAACTCGATCTGAGAACATTGTAACACATTATTCAAATATCAATAAATAGCAATTTTTAAAATATACAAATTAATGGCATCGTGATTTTATAATTGAGTTTGTAGATGAGAAGATAATTTATGATTTTATAATTGAATTTGTAGATGAGACAATAATTTATTATAGTATTAAAAAGAAAAAAAATTTGAGTTTTCTAAATAATGCCACCTCATTATTTTTACCAAAAACAATAATCTTTTCGGCCAGAATCTTATTAAGCACCTATATCATGATAATTTTATTTTTTGTCTTGCAATCTTATAAATAAATTCAAATAAGTAATTTCTATTCACTGTAATGTGAATTACCATTTAAATTTTGATATGAAGCAAATTGGTTCAGATTTATCAAATAGACATTGGAATGATATAATATGTAACGAGTAATACCATACGTGCAACCTACAAATAGTATTGAATTTTATTTTATTATCAAAATTTATTTCTGTAAAGTAATTTTATAGTTTTTGTTTTTACATGACTTAATTTTCAACATGTAATAAAAATTAAAATTTAAATAGAATTTTAATTTCTTCAACATCTGTCTAAAAAGGTGACTTCTGGTTTGCACTGAGAAGGTGAAATATTTGTTTGATGTTATTCAATAGTTTAAGCATTAGGCAGTTACATACTCAATTTCAGTGTTATTTCCGCCATATATAGTGCAGACACAACATCTACTTTATTACATAGCAAATCCATTTTTAGCACGCAAATAATTTTTCATTATTAGTAAATAGAATTATGATATATCCGTCAATTTGACTAAAATTAAAAATGATGATTTACTATAGTGGTTGATATTAAAGTTACTTTAGCCTATATGAATTTTTTTAACTTTATAAAGATTTAATGATTCAAAAAATAGACATTCAAAACATTTTAGAAAGACATTGGCTAATTATCAATAAAATAGTAGATATTTATTGTATATATATAATTGGAATTTTGACCAACTACTACGTTAATTTTATTTTATTTTAAGTTATAGAGTGAGTGGAGAGGGGATTATTTAGCGCATTATATACTAACATAATAATATAAAATTATTCAGTTGACTTTTATATAACATTTAGAAACAATGGGATAATATAACTTATATTGTTGATGCCCTCTTATATTATGTCTCGCAGTATTATATAGTGGGGAGGGGACTAATAAGCAACATTATAACTACAGTATAATTATAGGCTGTTGATATGTGTACTACAAAAGTTGTTAAGTACACTTAAAATAAACTAAAAGACAAAAAAATCAAAGGCTATCTTCCTGCTTTTCGTTCACATATAAATATTGGGTAGTGCATATAGCACTACCGTAATTATATAGCCTATACATTATATAACTATATAATATACAATCTTATATGATATACCAAACTTATACTAATAATATATATAATGAGACACCAACAACAATGGCTATTAAAAAATTAAACAGTGACAATTGTGAGATATAGGATAGTTGGGGGCAAGAGTATAAGGCAAGCCTACCTACATTTTCATTTTAATTATTGAAAAAGAAAAAGGAAAAACTGAAACATGGGAAAGAAAAGAAATTGATGTATATGTGAATACCATTTATTAATTCTTGTAATTCTTAATTTCTTGGAAATGCACCGATTGAAAATTCATGCTATCTGATCGAAGTGCTCCTCAGTAAAAATTGAGTTTGTAAATTTCTTAACAATTCTTTCTTGGAAGATGTGCCTACTGTAATTTCTTGTAATTGATTGGTCATCCATGATGGTTTTTTTTTTTTTTTAGCATGGCTTTATTGCACAACCAATTTCTTTAGGATAACAATCTAATAATTAATGAGTTTTTTTTTTTATCTAAAACATCTTCACTCAATTTTACTTATCTTATGTTATTAAATGTTGAAATTCATCCTTTATTATTTAGCTTTACAACATCTGATTTTTTTTATTTTTTATTTTTCTCTCGATTACTTTTTTTAAACACTACAACTCCTTTCATATGTACTTACGTTTTTTCTGCCTTTGCCTCTCATAAATTTTCTTCCTATAGAAATGTTCACTACATATTCTTTGATTTATTATTAGAATATACAATTTTAACTAGAAAAACTTAAAACTAATATTCAAAAAAATCAATATACAACATTTATTTAATTTTTTTTAAAGGAAACCCAAATATTTTATTTTAATAAAAATTAATGTTTTTTAATTTAGAAATATGATATTTACAAGAATATACCAACCAACAGGTGGTTGGTAATTTATTAGAGTTATGTTTTGGTTGGTTACTCGTTAAGTTGGTCGGTATTTTTCTATTTTACCGATCAATAAAGGTTGGTCAGTAAGGATTGGTTGGTACTGAATAGTTTTCTTGTAGTACTCTTTATGTTGATGATTTGATCTTTACAGGGAACAATTTTAGTATGGTTGATGATTTTAAAAAAGCAATGGTGCATGAATTTGAAATGATAGACTTGGGACTTATGTCCTATTTTTTAAGAATTGAAGTTGTGCATAACAACAGTAGGATTTTTATTTGTCAAAAGAAGTATGAGAATGAACTTTTGATGAAGTTCAACATGCATGCATGTCTAACTATAATCCTGTACAAATTCCTGTTAAATTTAGAACAAAGTTGTTAAAAAAAAAAGAATATGCAACTTTGAATCCCACATATTTCAAAAGTATAGTTGGAAGCTTAAGGTATTTAATTTGCACAAGGCCCGGAGTTGAGTCTAGTCAGCAAGTTCATGGAAACACCTCGTTAGTTTTATTTGCAAGTTAATAACAGAATCTTAAGTTACACTAAAAGTATTTAGAATCATGATTTGTTTTATTCATCTGGTAACAACTCAGATATTCTAAAAGTGATTGGGGAGGTGATCAAGATGATAGAAAAGGTACATCTGGGTATGTTCTTTGTATATGAAAAACATCATTTTCATGGTGTTCAAAGAAGCAACCTATTGTTACTTTATCTACATGTGAAGCTGAACTTTATCTAACTATGAAGTTGAATATGTGGCTACTGTTTCAAGTGCTTGTCAAGCAATTTGGTTGAAGAATTTGTTAAGTCAAATTCATGTTTATATTATAGAGCCAATGAAGATTTGTGTGGATAATTCTTCTACAATGGATTTAGCAAAGAATCCAATTATTCATGGAAGAAACAAACACATTGATACCAGTTTTCGTTTTCTTAGAGAGTAGATTTACAATAGTGTGATCAAGCTGGTGTACTACAAATCAGAAAATCAAGTTGCAGACATTCTAACGAAGCTTTTGAAGACTGAGTTTTTTTGTCAAGTTAAAGAAGATGATGGGAATGGAAACTCTGTCATAATCTGGATTAAGAGGATGTTAAATATTAATCTAAATTTTTTGTTTATAATTTTCTCTTATGATTTATTTTGTTATTATTAGAATTATTACTAAGATTAACACCAGGATTATCTCTTAGAGTTTTGTTTCAATTGATGTTGCATTACTTAGGTTTTTATCTTTTAATAGAGTTTAGCTTTATTTATGATTTTAGTTTCAGCCCTATTTGAAGATTTAATTCGTTTGTTCTCATTTCTCCCTCCTCCTAAATATTAATATAGTTATGATGGTTCAAGCTAAATTCTAGTACTGGAGAAAACTACATTTCTTAGGCATAGACATTCAATTGAACACCTGTTGTGCAATTTCACATTGTTCAAACCTACTGTACATGGAACTACCTACAACAGCATTTGATTCTAAACACCGAAACTCCCGTTCATCCTCATGAGCCTTGACTCCATACTAGAAATGTCAGAAAAAGTCATAAGCTTTAAGAACAAATGAAAAAAATTTAGGTTCGAGTCAAATCAAGTAATATTTCAAATCAGGGTTTACGGGTCACTTTTTAACTTCTCACATAATTTTTTTTCCTTCTTCGAATTCGATCATAATATCAACCCAACTTGTGCACTTCTATCTTTCTCATGAATTAACCCTTGAGAATTTATTTTTTTCACCATTGAACAAGTGAATGGTTGGTGTATGTAATCTTGGAGGCTAACTTTAATGGCAATGGTGACTCGATTAATGAGTAATGAGGGGCTCTTTTCTAGCGTCGGTCTTCGATATATTTTTTGGAGAACGAGACAGAGACTTAACAGTGTTTATCAAACAAGCTTTACTTAATTGATGTGGTGAGATTTTATTGAAGGGACATCAAATGAGACATGAAATTTGAGACAGAGGATCCTGTTTTTAGAATATTGCATTACATGACAATAATAAATGCATGCATGCATGTGAAAAAAAAAAAATTACATACATGAATTGTATGTGATTTTAAGGTTGAATGTAATTAGTATCAAGAGTTTTATAAAATCTTTTAGGTATTTATATACAATAGTCGAGTCTCAAATAATTTTTCTCTTCCTTTTTTGTTTCATATCAATCCAAAACCGTCCTAACACAGAGTATTTGTCAAAAAGCCCATTGCTCTTCAAGTTTTGAAATTACATTGTCACCTATATATAACTCTTAATCCTTATAGAATTTAACACATCTCCAAAATAATAAAATGTTTGCTTATCTTTTTCTTTCTATAAAAAAGGGAAATATTATGATAAAGCATGTGAAGTTGTGCAGAACAACAACAAGATTTTTATTTGTCAGAAGAAGTATGCGAACGAACTTTGGAAGAAATTCAACATGTCTGACTGCAATTATGTACGAACCACAGTTAAATTTAGGACAAAGTTATCAAAGAAAGGACAAGATGTAGCTGTGAATTCCATATATTTCAAAATTTTAGTTGGAAGCTTAAGGTATCTATCTTGCATTAGGCCCGACATAGCCTATGGAGTTGTTGTTCTAGTCAACAAGTTCATGGAAACACCCTGTCCATCAGTTTTATTGCATGTTGCTAAAAGAATCTTGCGTTACTTAAAGATACTTACAATCATGATTTGTTTTATTTATCTGGTAACAACTACGATATTGTAGGATATTCTGATAGTAATTAGGAAGGTGATCAAGATGATTGGAAAAGTATATATGGGTATGTTTTTTAGTATTGAAAAATATAATTTTCATGCTATTCAAAAAAGCAACCTATAGATAGTGAAGCTGAATATGTGACTGCTGCTTTGTCAAGCAATTTGGTTGAAAAATTTGTAAAGTCTAATTCATGTTTATATTACAAAGCTAATAAAGATTATGTGGATAATTCTTCTGCAATTGATTTAGCAAAGAATCCAGTTATTCATAGAAAAAACAAACACATTGATACCCATTTTCATTTTTTTTGAGATCGGGTCAACAATAGTGTGATCAAGCTAGTATATTTATTGTAGACATTCTCACGGAGCCTTTGAAGATTGAGTTTTTTGTCAAAGTTAAAAAAGATGATGAGAATGACAACTCTATCAAAATCTAGAATAAGGGGATGTTGAATTTTAATTCACATTTTTTGTTTATAATCATCTTTTGGGGTTTATCTTGTTATTATTATAATTATCTCTATGATTATCATCAGGATTATCTCTTAAGAGTTTTGTTTCAATTGATGTTGCATTACTTAAGGTTTTAACTTTTAAGAGGGTTTAGATTTATTTCTAATTGTAATTTTATACTTTAAATAGGAGTTCCCATTCACTCGTAAAATGTGTTATTTTGAATATTTAATTCCTTTATTCTCAATTCTCTCTCCTACTAAATATTAATATAGTTGTGGTGGTTCAAGCAAACAATCCTCCATTCTAAAAAAAAACTACATTTCTTGTAAACGCTTGTTGTGCAATTTCACATGTACGCTGGAACCTAGTGTACATGGCATCGCGGAACTACCTACTAAAACATTTGATTCTTAGCACCCAAACTCCCGTTCATCCTTATGAACCTTGACTCCAAATTTGAAATGTCAGAAATAGTCAACAAGCTTATATGAACAAATGAAAACTTATAATTTTGAGGTTTGAGGATAATCAAGTAATATTTCATCACTTTCTAAACTTTCAAATCAGGGTTTACGGGTCACTTTCTAACTTCTCGAATAATTTTTTTTCCTTCTTCCAATTAGATCATAATATCAACCCAACCCAATGCCATGACTCTTGTGCACTTCTATCTTTCTCATGAATTAACCATTGAGAATTTATTTTTCTCACCATTGAACAAGTGAATGGTTGTTGTATGTAATCCTCGAGGCTAACTTCAATGGCAATGGTGGCTTGGTTAATGAGTCATGAGGGACTCTTTTCCGGTGTTGGTCTTTGATATATTAGGAGAAGAAGAGAGACTTAACAATGTTCATCTAATAAGCTTTACTTAATTGATGTGGTGAAATTTTATTGACAGGACATGGAATGAGACATGAAATTTGGGACAGAGGATCTTCATTCTGTTTCTAGAATACTGTCTTACTATAATTTCATGACAATAATAAATGCATGCATGTGAAAAAAAAATTAAAAAATTACATACATGAATTGCATGTGGGTTTTAAGGTTCAATGAATGTCATTAGTATTAAGAGTTTTTCTAAAATTTATTATGTATTTATATACAAGAGTCGAGTCTCGAAAATAATTTTTCTCTTCCTTTTTTGGCTCATACCAATCCAAAACCGTCCTAACACATAGTATTTGTCAGAAAGCCCATTGTTTCTTCAAGTTTTGAAATCACATTGTCACCTATATATAACTCTTAATCCTCGTAGAATTTTACACATCTCCAAAAAAATATATATATTTGCTTGTCTTTTTCTTACTACAGAAAAGTTGTTTATGTTTGGGAAAGATTATGATAAAGCATGTGATGTGACGACGATGAAGTTAATAATTTTCAAATATCAATCAAATCAATGATTTATCAAAGGTATGCTATTACACACTATATTTATTTTCTTACTCATAATTTTGATTAATTATTTACAAATATTCATATAAAACAACGGATCGAAATTGTAGGAGCTTGGGCATCATAGTAGGAGGATGTGGATCCAACTGAATAAGTTGTAACCTCTTTGAAGCAGCTGGATCAAAAAAAAGAGAACAAGTTCACTCTTTCCAAGAAACCCTCCAATGAGAATAAGTCGAAGTTTCAAAAGCCAAGAAAGTAAAGGCTAGGATTGAACAGAGGAGAAGGATGCTGTCCAAGTTTCAAAAATCTCTAACCAAGATTATGCAAGCTCAAACAGAGAACATTGTAACTCATTGGTGCAGAAACCAAAAAAATAAAACAAAGGAGCAAGGATTTCTAGCTATGATTATGCAAACTAAATGAGAGAACATTGTAATCTATTGAAGCAGAAAAATGGAAGTACAAAACTCAGGAACAAAGATCTCTGGCAAGGTTATATGAACTCAATCTGAGAACATTGTAACACATTATTCTTATATCAATAAAGAGTTATTTTTAGAATTAATATACAAAATTAATCACTTAATGACATCATGATTTTATAATTGAGTTTCCAAATGAGACGGTAATTTATCATAGTATAAAATTAAAAAAATCCAAGTTTTCAAGATGATGTCACCTTATTATTTCTACAAATAAAAATAATAATAGTCATACCCATAATCTCATTAAGCTTGCACCTTTATCTTGATAGTTTTGCATTCTCTTTCATTAATGTAAATAAATTCAAATAAATAAGTAATTTTTATTCACTTTAGCGTGAATTACCATTTAAATTTTCATATGGAACAAACTGGTTCAGATATATCAAACAGGCCTTGGAATGATAAAATACATTATCAGGCAAGTAATTTAAAATTAAAAAAAAAATAAAAATAAAGAAGTAGTAAAAAAAACAAATACTACCCCAACAACTTGTAGCACTTTCCAGAGAATGGTTGGAAACTTTGTTCTTTTTTTTCCAGTGTTTTTTCTCCTGAACCCTTTCTCAATTCCTTTGATGACTTAGCAACAATTGTGGAGCCACCAAATACAAGCTTTGCTGAAGATGGTGCTTGAGCCTTCTTACTGAATAAACCTTCACCATTATTCACTGAACTAGAATATTTACTGCAAGAATTCCCATCCAACCGTCTGGCGGTGCCCCCAAAAGGTACAAACTTGACACCTTCAATCCCTCCATTCTGCTCTTCAATTGGTTTCTCTTTCACTTTCTCAGGCTCTTTATAGTCCAAAGGAATAGCAAAATCAACCTCACAATCAGTCTCAATAATACTAACAGCAAAAGAAGGCTTTGTTTCAAGTACATCAATGTAAAACTTGTTATCATTATGCATGACCATAATAGTATCCCCAACTGTAAGACAAGAATGATTTCTCAATGTTGTTTCCAACACAGCTTTTGGATCAGAAATTTCCACAAAAGCCATTGTATGAGGTTGCAATTTCAGATAAGTAGCTTTCTTGAGGCTTACGTTTGTCATTACAGCAAGCCCGCCTTCTTGGAATTTCATGTTGTCCATCATCCAATTAGGCATCAAAATTGTACCTTCTTCTGCTGTGAACTGTAAGACTCCACAATGGGAAACATGACCTGTGGATGGGTTTTTTAATTCAAACAACATAGGGTAATCGATTTGTAGAAGAACAAGATGATCTAAGGCTGAGGCAGGCATTAGGATTTTGTCACCGATTTCCGGGTTTGATTTGTGATCTTCGGAGAGAGAGTAACAGCGATAAGTTTGCTCAAACATGTTTGAATCTGATCAAGAATTTCACTGTGTAATTGTAATTGTACTTGTGGCTCTTGCTTGTGTATATATAAGCGTAATTAATATTTAATTAGTCCTAGTTGTATTAGAATTGGAAACATATAGATAGCTTGGTCAGTAAGTTATATGTAAAGGGCATAATTAGTCTTTAGGATTTGAAATTAGAGATGGTAATGGGTCGGGCTGGGCCAGCCCGAACCCGACCCATTATTTTTCCAGACTCATTATGGAGGAAAAAATAAGAAGAACAAGATCATACCATTTGTACAAAGAAATTAAACGAATATTACGTGATATGATTGACAAGAAAAAGCAGGCCATGAAAATGGAGGAACTGGGCAGCCATGATTTATTGAGCTTGTTATTGCAATGCAAAGAACAAAGTGATGGTCTCACAGTTGACGATATTATATATAGAAGAATGCAAGTTGTTTTACTAATTTGCTGGCCAAGAGACAAAAGCCAACTTGCTCACATGGACCGTGATCGTTTTGTCTAAGCATCCAAATTGGCAAGAGATGAAGTGTTAAGGATCTGTGGGAATGTGACACCTGATTTTGAAGCTATTGATCGACTAAAGATAGTAAGTTTTGACCCTGTAATTAGTTTATTAACATTTTAAAAATTACATTTTACTGTTATTCATATGAATAGCTAGGATAGATGAAGGATATTAATTAAAATCCCCTTAACTAAGGATAATGATAAGTTCTCGCATTGAGTTTGCAACTAGAAGAATAATTCTTTGATATCCAAGTATATATCAGAACAGAAGTTTGAGTGTTATCATCATTCATTATATGCTTTACTTTGCAGGTGAACATGGTATTTCAACAAGTACTTAGATTAGATCCACCCGCACCAGGTCTGTTTCGGTACACTGCATGTGAAACAAATTTAGGAGGAATTTCCATCCCAGCTGGGGTTGACATTTATTTACCAGTTTTGCTGCTTCATGGTGATCCAAACAATTGGGGTGAAGATGCAGAAGAATTCAATCCAGAGAGGGTGCAGAGAGAAGGTTTAATGTGTATGAAGCAGTGTCAAAGGTTAAAGGTTTCACAGCAATTCACAGGCTTAGATCAGCTGGGGGGCTTCTCAGTCAAGATGGCCACAAGACCAACAATTTCTACTCTTTGCTAGATGACCATAAAGAACCATATTTGCAGACCTTATTGGGGATTGAGTAAATGTATTTGGAGTGAGTTGGTTTCACAGCAATTCATTGATTTCTTGAATTCAAATCTTCTTGGAAAGACAATAAGAAATAAAACTCTCATAAATTTTTTAATTTTAGCTTGGATAATAAAAATAAAAAATTAACATGATAGTCGTGTGATAATCTAATTGAGTGTTGGAGAATGGGATAAGAATTATTTTAAAATTTAATTAAAAACTCTTATTTGTATTTATTTGAATGGTTTTTCTAAAAGATACCTTAAGTATATTTGTTAAGCTGTAACTAATATGATTTTTAAAAATTGAAACTTTCAAAAATAGTAATTTATGCATTAAATAGTATTGAAATTATAATCAATAACAGTAATAAATTATACAAAATTTTCATTTATAAAAACCTAACAAGTGTCTTTACACTCGTTAAAAAAAATTTATCTAAAATAAAATCAAGAATAAATAATTAATATTTTAATTTAGTTGAGTTTTAGTTGTATTAGAATTTTGAATTTTGAGTTTTTAGTGTTATCTAGTATATGTAGGACGATAATGAAGTTGTTTTAGTTAGCTTTGCAGTTGAAATAAAATTTATTGAGTATTAACCTCCTCCTCTCATGTCCTCGCTCTTTCCCTATCACTCCAACATATGCCATTATAACTCTTAATCCTTAGGCAATTCTAACATATCTCCAAACAATAAATTGTTTGCTTGTCTTTTTGGTTTGATATATACTTTTATGTTTGAGAAAAAATTATGATAGAGCTGAAGAAAAAAATGATGAAAAAAAAAGATGACGAAGAATAATAAGATGTCAATTAAATCAATGATTTATCAAAGATATATCACTACGCACAATATTTATATCCTCCCCCGGATGAGAAGCAAAGACTAGAGCTTAGCAAGGCTTTGCTTGGAATTCAGGCTGGTTCTGAAATCAACGAACCCAAATGCATGCTGGATGGCTATATGTAAAGAATGTGTATAGAAGAAGATTAAATTCATGTGTTTTTTTTTTCGATGTATCAATTTGAAGTACTTAATTCATGTGTAAGTTTGAACTTTTTATAGTTATATTTTCTTATGCTGTTAAGAATATCTCCTTTTCTTCTTTTTTGTACATCTGCACAAAACTAATACACATGATATCTGCTAATTAAAGAAGAGATCCAATAGAAAACGGGGGTGTCTCTCAAAAGTATACGACCTCATATATAACACGATCCATCTTAACAAGAATATCTAGTATGTTCCTATATGGAATTATCCTCCTAATCTCATTTCTCATTGGTTTGAAAAAAATAAAAATAAAAAGATGTTTTCCAACAGATGTCCTTAAAACTATTTATTATAAACTACAATAACTATAGTATTTGAAAACTAAATCTTAAAAAGCCGTAATTTATGAATTAAATAGTACTAAAAGATCATGTTTGCTTTCATCAATTGTATAAACATTTTAATGAGTGATTTAAGAACACTTGATAAAGTGTAATCAATAATCTTATTGAAATTTAAAACAAATTAAAATTAATTACATTGCACTAAAATTTTTGTAACTCGTTGAAATAAATACTAAAATAATTATATATATATATATATAACAAGTACTCTTTTAAGCATCCAGAAATATTAGTCATTGGGGACAAAATACTATAAAAAAAAATTTCATAAACATACAACATCAAATTTTTTAAAATATGTAAAAAAAAATATTTAAGAATCTATGCTTATTTAATTTAAATTATAAATTAAATAAATGTAAATATAATTAAAATTAATAATTTAGCATATTATAATTAAGAAAATTGATAATGATAACATGATAATTCAAAAATATTTATTATTTTATTCTATAATTAATTTTTCTGTAAGAATTTTTTATTTTGTGGAATAAGTACTTTATTTTTAAAATTATTCAATAAAAAAAATTTATCAATCTTCTTGTATATGTTGTATGAATTAATTTTTTAAATACAATATATTTTCAAATAAAATAAATCATGAAAAAAAAAATTCAGACCAAAAATATTTAAAAAAAGAGAGAAATTAAATAAAAGCTTCGCATATTAGAAAACAAGATAAGAAACAAAATTATTTTATTTCTGTAAAGAATAAAGAATTTTATATATAAAATAAAAATATATCTATATTGAACAAAATATTAAAATTTAAACAAGAAAGTCAACATAGTCTCATTCAATTTCATTAACGTTCATGGATCGGTGGTTAAATTGTAATTAATAAGTTCTAGGACGTTATATATTTTATTTTGATGGTGGGTTATTATGAGAAAAATTAAACATCTATAGGGGATATAGTTATATTTTCTACTAATTCAATGGGGTCAAATTGATATTTTCCATTACAAAGAATTTTAAAAATTGAGTGGGGTCAATTAACACCACTAACCCTAAACTACATCCCTGCTTATAAGAACACTCGTTAAACAACTCTTATAATTATATATAACCCCAAACCGTAATATCACAAAATGATTATAATTTTCCAAAAACTTCTCATGTTTTTGGCTCACACTTTTTTCTTTAAAGTCATCTATGCACTCAGATTATTTATTTAAGGTCTGATATTATTTTCAAAATCTATCAAAAACCTATCTTATTTTTAGAAAACAACAAACAAAATTTTTCAAAACCCACTAAAATATCATGACTACCAGCTACAATAAATGCTAAACTTTCAATATATGTTAGCTTAACAATACTCTATTTGCACCCGTTAAAAAAGCTTTAAATAAAAATCAAATATTTGTTTATCTAAACCCCTAAAATTAAAATGTCACTTTAAAAAACTATTTGCAGAATAATTGTTGAATTGTGTGAATATTTTAATGAGTGACTTAAGAATACTTGATAAAGTGTAATCAATACTTTTATTGAAAAGTAAATATTTTAAACATAATAATTTATTAATTACATTGCATTAAATTATTATCACTTGTTGAAATAAATACAAAATAACTTCATATCTGAATAATACCCTCAAACCGTAATATCACAAAATTATTATAATATTCTAAAAACTACTCACGTTTTGTCTTACCTGGAAAACATTAAGCTTATGATTCTTACTCTTTTTTCTTTAAAAGTCATCTATGCACTCAAATTTTTTATTTAATTAAGGGTCGATCTTATTTTGAAAAAATAACAAACACAGTTTTTCAAAAACAGCAACCTATGAATTAAATAGCACTAAATATCATAACTAACAACTACAATAAATGTTACAAATTTTTCATTTATATTAACTTAACAATACTCTAATGGCATCCGTTAAAAAAACTTTAAAATAAAAAAAAAATTGTCTTTTCAAACCCTAAAATTAAAATGACACACTCAAATAACTGTTGGCGAATAATTGTTTAATTGTATGAACATCATAATGAGTGACTTAAAAACAGTTGATAAATCATTAAGTCTTTGCAAGTAAATGCTTATAGTAAATGGATAAATTAAAGCTCTGATATTGTTGCAATGAAGTCTCTGCAAATAAGTAACCTCAATGATTTTCTGCATCTCCCTTCACTCTCCAATGTTCCAGCCGGGGAAA
Source organism: Quillaja saponaria (assembly GCA_029379385.1). Taxonomy (NCBI): domain Eukaryota; kingdom Viridiplantae; phylum Streptophyta; class Magnoliopsida; order Fabales; family Quillajaceae; genus Quillaja; species Quillaja saponaria. The sequence continues at coordinate 13,996,577 of CM055610.1, read as the reverse complement.
ATTTTCTAGGGTAAAAACAATTAAATAATATTACTCATTCATGCTCTAATTTTGAGTTTAGTTGTTTTCTTTCTCTTCTCTTCTTTTCTTGAGTATAGGCCTTTTCTAACCATTGTTTCATGCAAAGATTGGAACACAAAGTATGAACAGTTCTAACTTTTTGTCAACATTTTTCGATGCACTCTTTTTTTACATTCTCTGTGTTCTGATGGTGCAACCCCGCCAAGAGTGTTACCAACACGAAGGTAAGAGGAATATTGGATAGGAGTCAGTGTAAGGATATAGATTTTGAGCTTCTTTTTGTTACTACTAGTACAAAGATTATGGTGATCACAAGTTTTCTTATATTAATTCCCTCTAACTTCTATGTTGTTTAACTGTTTTTCTTTTGTGACAAAATCATAATTTATATATAGGCCTCCAAGCCTTTCATTCTTTTAAGTTTTTGGTGCGAGATACAAGAGGGGCTAATAAATCCTTTTGTATTGCATGGACTGTAATATAAGATATCAAGATTTATTTCTGCAAAGTTATTTTATAATTTATGCTTTTAGGTGGATTTTCTAACATACAATATAAAAAATTGAAATAATTGCATTTTAGAAAAGATTTTAATTCATCCAAGATTCCTTAACAAATATGACTTTTAGTATCGATGATAAGGTGAACCGTTTGATGTATTGAAAAAAGTTTAGTTTACGTTGTTTTATATATGTTCGATAAATGGGAAAAGAAAGGGCAACAACAACGTTATACTACTTGAGAAGAGCCAAGATAATTATGATAATAGTGTAGTTTGGCACGATATACACTACCATCCCCATTATACAATAAAAGCATCCCTTGGAATCTTGTATAGGTTCACATCATCAGAACCCATCAACTATACGAGCTTTGAAGACTTAATGCTGGTATCAGATTCTGGAACTAATCCAAGGTCAAGTTCAGCAGCATGAGTAGCATTCAGAAGCAATACATTTAGGCCATCCCTATCCAGTCAGCTAACATTTCCATATTTTGCATTTGTTTCAACAGCTGGGAAAATTTCATCCTTGTCATTCCTTTCAAAAAGACCTGCACCAACAATTATGACTGTGTTTTTGGCATTGCTGAGAGTTGGGCAAAATGGGTGGCGACCCTCATTATTTCAAGAAGAGTCCGAGGGCCTGTACCGAGATGCTAATGATCATAGTTGAGATCAGTATCAGGGCCAGTATAATTGACCTTTGCTTGGTTTGCTCAAACTGTCTTTTGGATTTTGGCATTTACCATAGCAGCTTCAACCCTTGGCTACAAATTTCACATAGAAAACATATGAAAACTTAATCTTTACCTGTTTCGAAAAATTAAAATTATCTAAAGTAACGGGGCCACCAACCCAACCAAAGACAATCCTAGCACAATAAGTAATCAGAGGACAAACTAGCAAAGGTAGAAGTAACAGCAGAGGAATACTTATGGTCCTATGGAAGCAGGATTCTTTTACTCCCTTTTCTTCTTCTTTTTTCTCATTTTGCACAGAGGTGGTGGGGTGTGCATGACTGCAGGTTGAAATCCATCATAAGAAGCACGTTTGAACCTTTACCAAAGGAGAAGGCTAACAGTTGCTAGTGTTAAACATTTACTGGCACTCCATGAATGCAATATAAACTATTAAGAGCATCAATTTGGATCAAGGTAACCCTTCCCTACAAATATATAACTTTACTAGTCTGCAATTACCTGGGTACCAACCAAAAGGAAAACATCTGCTTTTTCAAGACCAGCAATACTGGTATTCATCCGATACCCAGATCGCAGATCAGCATTAGGGTTCATGCCAATTCCTTCACACCACACAGTTGATCAGCTACCCCAACAATTTCTTCCGGTTTAACTTGATGAGACCAACCTCTGCAACTACAGCAAGGGCATCACGCCAGCTCACAGGCTTCAAGCCCCCATCAGCACCATGAATCATCAGGTCATTTAGCCTCTGCCTCTTTAAACCATCAAAATAGAAATAAGTCTTATCTGATATTCATTCTTCATTTACGTCCTGTATCTGATAGTTGCCAAAACTTTTGGGCTACCATTCCTACAGCTTGAATATTTACCTAAAAGCACAAGAATACCGATTTAGGCTGAAATATGAGTTTTAAATAAATGATTATCACCAAAACCACTCCACTTTACTGAATTATGCATTTGAATTACAAAAACTAAAACAAGAAACACATTTTTTCAGCTTCAAGGACCAAGTTCTCTTGATCAAAACTTCAAAAGATGCATCTTTTGGGTGGGCACTTCTAAGACATGAACCCACCAGAAAGAATCTGTGAAGAAGAAGACCAATTAATTGGAATACTAGCATGTAAAGCAATAGAAGGATCATAATGTCATTACAAAAAAGAGTCACTGCAGCACTATGGACAAAAAGATCCAAGACATTTGTATAAGTGAGTAAACTCACTGTCGTAAGTATCTTGAATTTACAGCACTATGATACAAACCGTTCAAAATGTTTGGTAGGTGACACAAGCTCACCTTAGAAAAAGCTTAGACCATCAACTACCACTTCAGTTTAAATGCATAGATTGAAAGACAATCAGGTTATATAAGGCGGTAAACATGTTCCAAAAACTTCTCGTTTTAGCAAGCTAAGCTTTGGGCCTATTAGCCGTTTCTTGGAACAAGTTTTAAATTTGAGAAACAGGAACACTTAAGACAAAGAAAGCGACGTAAGAAAACAAAAAATAAAATCGTCATGAAATCTTTTTTGCAAACAAATTCTTAAAATAATTTTTCTTTTTAAATTTTTTTAAAATAATAATTAAAAAAAAAAAAGCTTGATATCATAGAACACCAAAATCTTGTTTTATGTTTTCAGATTTCAGTAAGAGAAGATGCAAGTATTGAAAACAACTAGTTTCGAAAAACCTCCTACTGTTTTTTCAGTGCTGCTTCATTCTCACATCTTATGTAGCACCTCCCACCATATGGTTCAGAGGCTCCACATGCACAATGTAATCTCAATAGCATCAAAAATTGAATATCAAATCTGAAAATATAAAACCACTCTCTTCCTCCAGCATGCCATACATAATACAACCCATAAAGAATAAATAAAATCAATAGAAAAGTCCAAAGCATCACCAACAGAAATAGAAAGACAAAAGAGAACAGCACTAGTTCACAAAATGAATAGCATATGATTTACTGACTAAAAAACTGTTAGTCAATTCAGCTCATTTCTATTATTTGAATGAAAAAAAAAAAAACTAGTTAGTTTCTGAATCATACTGGCCAAACCATTCAACTGTTACAAAATAGAAAAGAAATCAATTAATAAACTAAGTTACCACGTGTATCTTCAACTCAAGTAATCGCAATAGTTACCATTTATATTCCAAACAGATTCAAGAAAATAAAGAATAGATGGAAGAAAAATGTCAGACTCGAATTACACGCTGAACAAGTGATGTTACATAATAGACTAAAGGCCAGAATTCATTTCTCAATTTCCAAATATTAATTCTAGGGATGTCAGGTTTGTTAGATGAAACACAATACTTACTTCATAATAATAGAAAGCAAGGAACAACTAATCCCTTAACTGCCTTCTTCACAGGTAGCATGACTTTGAGAACAGATTCTAGAGTTACAAAAACACGATACATATCAAAGAAGTGTGATACAAACAGATTGATATTCAAATACAATATTTCCCATCATATGTCACAACCTGCCTCTATAGTTTTTAGAGAGGCCTAATAAGACAGTGGAGAAATTTAGTGACCTACAACACTACAAAACCATGCAGACAGAATATCACCAGTTTGTTTATCTAGCAATCAAAATCAAGAAACCATCAACAGATATGCATAACCTGCAAATATTTAAATTATAATCTGACCTCATTCAAACATGGAAGGATGCGCATGACCTCAGGGCCTCTGCTATCAGTTTGAATGTTGGATCCAACAGCATCAGTGACATCAATGCTCTCTCTTCCCTTCAACTCCCAGTTCCGAGCTTTAAATGCAAAAGGTTTTGAGGTGAGGGCTCCCATGGGGCAGATATCTATCACATTTCCAGAAAGTTCACTTGTCACAAGTTTTTCAACATAAGTCCCAATCTCCTCCCCACTGACACGACCCCCAGCAACCTCTGTTGCAAACCAGACAGTACACCTGTTGGATGATAAATATATTCAAACAGAAGCCCTATAAGGACAGAGTTAAAACTATTCTGCTCATATTAAAACCAAATCAAAAGTTAAAAGCTTAGCTCTTGAGCACTAAAGGATGGATATTTGGAAACTATTCTGCCAACAACTTACCCCTCCATGTTAGTATGCCTTCCAAACCAGCATATGTCCAAACAAAAGCATTCAGGAAAAATAGATGAAACTTTGATGTCATAATACCACAGCCATGAAACATCCAAACTCATTACACTGAATACCTTGCTTTTTGAACAATAAAAAAACAAAAAATGAAACCTCCACCTAACTTAGACTGAAGAACCAGACAGATCACAAGAACTGCAGTATTCTTCATTAAATTTATAATTGCATTTCAGTAGGATTTCATGAAGACATGGAATGATGATAATATTGTCCACCAAAACAAAATATACCTGGGAGAAGAAAAAGAAAAACCCCACTCTAGGCACTTGCTCAAGCAAACTAGGACAGACAGAGATATAGCTAACAAAAACTCCACTAAATTTACTTCCATTCAATGTGTTCTTTTTAAAATTTCAACAGGTTTTACAATCTATTTCCTATCGTTTATTTTATAAGTTACTCCCAGTCAATCTTAACTTATTAACCTTCTGCACTGTGAATTCACCAGTAACAGTAATTTAGAGACGATATCATGTAACTCGAGGCTTTAGATTTTCAATTCATACAGACTTTGTCCAAATAAATGTAATCAACGAAAATAGATGCAATGAAAATGAATATCAATAAAGAAAGAAAAACATTTGATTAGAACAATTACAAGAAAATAATTATTAGAGTACATTTCCCGATTCTGACACTAGCAATTTATGTGCTATGCAAAAGTATCAGAATATCGCCTCATTTTGACCTTGTACACTCAATGCAATGAGTCATCACAGTCTTCACCAAAGGACCAAAAGATTCTTATCCACCGAGGCTCTCTCCATTTCAGTGAACCGGCCATAATCAGATCCAAATGCCATTTACTGATCCTGAAGACCACATTCTCCACCTTGATCACAAATTGGACAATCCAGAGGATGATTCATCAATAAAAATTCCGTCACCCTTCTTGAGCCTTCTTTGCCACTGGTGTGTCAGTCTTAATTTTCATCCCTAATTGTCAACATCAAAACAGTTACATCAGCCAAAAGAACTGAAACATGAAGAGTAAGTGGGAAAAAAAAAAGGAACCAGATCACAGAAAACACTTAATTACTGCAAATGCTATCTCAACTGAATTACTTCAAGCTCTATAGCTAGAAAATAGAGATAAACTAATAGCTACATCACTCAAAACTGAAAAGAAGAAAAAAAAACAAAAAACAAAAAAAAGTATAATCTATAATCCACAACAAATAATAAATCAGCAAACCAAATAACCAAGAGAGAGGAGAGTGACATACAATGACGATGATTATGAGAACACGACAAAAATGTATGATTATATATAGATTGCATTGTTTTACAAGAAAACACATTACACGAACTACAAATCTTATTTTCATTAAAGGAAAAACACCAATAAAATTTGGAAATATAAAACATAGCCTAGATGAAACCATCCCAGTATATCAATGACTATTAAATTTAGAAAGAAACATGCAAATAATCAAATATAAAATTGCATGTTATAGAGCACAGAAAATAAAATAGCATAAGACCAAACAGATTTATAAAGTGTATAATCATGAAACCTCCGATCAATTAAATACATCTAATCTAAATAAAAACAAGAGTAAGACTGAAATTTGATCAGATGTGCAGACATAATTTCCATGATGCTCTAAGCGTATAAATAAAAAGAACTATTAACACTATAACACTTCAATCAAATGCATTCAATCGAACAAATCCATCCAAAAAAATGTAGCAGTAAACAAAAGCGAATTAAACTTACAGAGAACTAAACAAAGATATCGATAGCATTATCTGGATTGGGGAAATGGACTCTGGCTCCAGCAAATGGAGTCCGTGGTGGGAGATCAACAGGTGGCTGGTCCAACTGAGCTTGTGCTGCCGAAGCTTCATGTTTTTGGATATACTACATGGCGCTGAAGAGAAAACTTTTCTTGTTTTAAAAATTGAGGATTCTAGAGGTGGGTCCATGACCTTCGACTGAAACTAAAAACACAACCCCAATCCTTTTCTTTATTGGGCCCGAGTCCCTGTTTCAAAGCGTTTACTTTTTGCAAGAGTTAGGTACGGGCTCTTTGAGGCCAGAGGAGTAGGGTTTGACGTGCAAACTGTCTTTTAAGATGTACATGGAAAGACATCTTTTGTTTTAACACATAATGAGATTTCCTATGTTGGAGATACTTTTTTTTTTTTTTATAAAAGTTGGAGATACTTAAAGACATACCCTAAGAGGTCGGCCTGGTGGTGAAAGCTCCATCTATTGCCTTCCTGGGTTCAACCCTGAGAACACTGTTTGTACCCCAAAAGACAAATTGAACAATATAACCATACAAAAATAGTCAACAAGATCAATTATTTTTATCGTGTATTCTTCATTGTATCTTAGTTCAGAAATACAGGGAAAAATGACACAAAAATTAATACAGTAACCATACTCAACATGGACCTGAAGCTTTAACCCAATATAGAAAGAGGCAAGGAATTGCCCCTTCATCCAAAATTGGAGAAGATAAGAGTCTGCAACCATTACAAACCAAAGTCAAGCTCAGCTCGTTTTAAAACAGCCATAACTCTATGGAAAAATTCAGGGTCATTTTCCTTGATTTCATCTATTGTCTGTGACTCATGTTCATCAACCTGAGTAAACAAAGGAAGCACAATATGTAATGTAGGATGGAGAAACGTACAAGAACATAGTCTGAATCAAATCAAATTTTTCAGCAAGGAGAGAATGAGGCCAACACTAAATTTATAAAAGATGCAAATATCTGTAAAAAAATTAAACTGACATTTTAAACCAAATTAAGTTATCAACACAATGTCTAGATTCTAGACTTGGAGCAAATAATCTAACCAACCCACCACTAGTTGTTGTCGTACAGCAAAGTTTGCAAAGGAAGTTCGTTGACATTTGGTTTACATAACATGTCTAAACTATAATGACAAAGTTACTTTCCAAATACAAGTTCATAAAACTCAATTAAATTGAAATAATAAGAAAATGATCAGCTTGAAAGAGAACTCTAACCTATCATACAAAAGGAAAAAAACCAATAAACGGAGCATCATAAGTAAGAAAAACCACACAACAAATTTCAAGTCACAATATATTGAACTACAGCTGCAAAACATAAAAAAATAAAAATCTGTGAGATGCTAAAAGACTCAGATGTATCGTAGTGTGAAATACCCAATGTCCTTATTAGATGGTGGTGATATATGACTCGCCGGCAGCATCAACGTCATGGCAGTAAAAGCAAAAAAAAAAAAGTTGAAGCTGTAGATGCTCCCCTATCTAGCTTATGAGCAGCAGCAAACCAATAATCAACCTTGTTAGCCAAGCTGTAGATGGTGGTTGTCAAATAAAATAGAATAAGGAAAGGATTGTAGCCTTGATTGATATCTCAAAGCCTACACCCATAAGCTTTATTTATAGTAAATAATAAAACATAGACTTCCACATCTAAACAATGTGGGACTACATAATATAATAATATTATATTCCTAATACTCCCCCTCAAGATGGAGCTTATAATGCTCAATCTTGTACAAATAAAACTCAATTACTAATCTCAACACTCTCCTTTACTTACAACAATCTAGGTGAAGCTTCAATCTATTTGATGAACATACTGGTACCCATGAATAGTACTCGTGTTGGCTGGAAAGAGACACAGCCGGATTTTTTGGAAAAATAAAAATAGCACCGTTGGAAAAACGAACAACGAGATTTTCCAGAAAAATAAAAAGAGCACCGCTGGAAAGAGACACAATGGGAAGTTCATGAAGGAACTGTTGAGCTGTCAAACTCTTTGAGCCGTCAAACCCTAAATAAGCTTGAAAAGAAAAAGGGATGAACCGTCTTTAGATGGTGAAACTTCAAGTGAATTGGTGATTTCAATTTTTTCAGAGGTAGACATACCGATAAACAGTACTCCGATGAATAATAATCGTATTACTGGAATGAAACGTAGCAATAGAGAAACACACTGGAATGAAACGCAGCAGTCGAGAGATACACTGGAATGAAACGCAGCAACAATAGAGAGACACGCTGGAATGAAACGCAGCAACAATAGAGAGACACGCTGGAATGAGGCGTGAATGGAAGAAACAACTAGGTTTAATGATAGCTGGCAACAAAGCCTTTTTTTTTTTCTTTTTTTTTCCCTTCATGTGGTGGCTAGATAAAAGAAAGAGAAGATTAGGGTTCTTTTCAAAATCGGGCCAAGATTGGGCTTGGGTTTCAAACCCGCTCTGATACCATGTTAAAATAAAATAGAAGAAGGAAAGGATTGTGGCCTTAATTGATATCTCAAAACCTACACCCATAAGCTTTATTTATAGTAAATAATAAAACATAGACTTCCACATCTAAACAATGTGGGACTACACAATATAATAATATTATATTCCAAATAGTAGTGATATATGACTCAAGGGTAGCATCAACGTCATGGCAGCAAAAGCAAAAAAAGTTGATTTAGCTGAGTCATTCAATGCATGAGCCTAGCTGGAGATGCTCCCCTATCTAGCTTATAAGTAGCCGCAAACCAATGATCAATCTTGTAAGGCCCCCCCCCCCTTCCAACCCCCAAAAAAATAAGAGAAGAAAAATAAAATCCCTCCAAAGAGGTTTGCTTGACAGACCAACTTTAGTGACTAATTCCTAATTTAACTGTTCTGGATACCCCTATGTTTTACTAGACCCTCACCGCCCTTTTAGCTTTCTGTTCAATGTCTTGTACAAAGTACAAACACACACATAACAAATATACATTCATGAAAAATGAAGTTTCCCTAAAATACACACAAACTTAATTTTATATACCTCATTGAATTTTAAAAGAATTAGGTTTGAGACAGAAGCCGGCTTCCTGCGATCCCACCTAATGAACACAGAAACACACTTTTAAGTAATATAAAGGTCCAAATCCATAATGTGATGAATTCAACATTTATTATGATGAGAAGAGATAGAGTATATCATCGACAAAACAACAGATAAAATTCAATGGAACAGCCTATGTTCTGAGAACATATATGAGACAATGTGATAGACTATCACAGCTGCATCACTACTAAAGTGCATTATATCTGCAATTGAGCTATACATTATAACAGTTTTAAGTATAGTGTAACATAGAAAGATCCTCTCTATTTGTCTATTTGAGAGGATAGGCTGGAAGGGGCAGGTTAGGTAATGTATAATTCGAGATTATGTACTGGTCAGTGTTTTCAAACCAGATAGAACTGGCAGGGAAAACCAAGAGCTGGTCTGGTGATCAGTCCGGTTTGGACAGAGAAACCGGAATTGGTCAAACCTGGTAAAAACGGACCAAGCCCGCTGGGTAACTGAGAACTTGTCAATTGGCCATGAATTTGGTGGGATGGCAAGGTTTGACCCCGGTGAGGCCGCCGTTTTTGAAACACTTGTTCCGAAAAAATGGAGTTCCGAAAAAATGGAGTTTATTTGATCATAATGGAGCTTGAACTCATGACCTCTCAAACCAAAAACATAAAGAACACAGGACCTCTAGGCTTTTCAATATAACTTGTGCCAATGTTGTGTTATATCTTATATCTAAATAATTATATAATGCTTCTCATGTTAATTTAACAATAAATTATATCATGATTCAGTATTAAATGTCTCCTAATTTCAAATGTATTGATTATAGTAAAAAAATAAAAATAAAAATAAAAAACCAGTCCAAAATTTTTATATGATGTTTCTTTCTGCGACATACCAATTTTTTTATTTTTTTTTTACCAACATAGCGTATTATTTTCAATCCTTAGAAACAGTGGTACAGATGTAAGTTGGATTCAAACCACAGCCACATGTACTTGTGAAGGATATACTCTTACTTGCAAAAAAGAATCTGTTATCTGACTAATCAAAATAAACTGCAGCTTGTAAAATGCCAAATGATCAGTCAAATACAGAAAGGCAACCAATACCTCACAAGCATTAACTCATTAACTGATCGCCACATTCCACGTCCAACATCTTTTGCAGATGGTTCTCTGGCACTTCGTCCATGCCACAACTCTTTAGCAATATACATCACTTCTTCGACATCGACCTGTAAAATAAAATGAAAGATAAAATATAACTAATCTTGATATTATGGAACATAACTATTTTGTTTCAGTTATATATAAACTAACAAATCAAAAGTAGTTTCTGATAGTATGTCCAAGTTGTATTCAACTTGAAACTAGCAGAAAACACTAGAACAGCTTTTATTGTAAATAAACAGCTAGAAGAATTGTCGCTCTCGCAACTAACCTAGTACACACGTTGATCTAGTTCCTCAGCATGTATCTGCTGGTTACTGAACTTGTCCTTACAAGATAAATATACAGTTACTTGACCAACAAACTGCACATTTACTTAGCCTCCATCACATGCTTTGAAGAGAAAAATCCTCTTTGTAAGCCCAAGGCTTAAATTATGAGAACTACAAGGAGACTCTCCGCTCAAAAGGAAAACATCTGGGCCATTGTTCATTTGGTGTTTGTAACTTGAGATTTTCATTTGTGTTATAGTTTAGGGTAGTATGGCAGTTCCTGTAATTGTCAGATGCAGATCAAAGCTACAGGCATTGATACTTCAGTTGGTTGGCCTTTATTTCTAGTCATTAATTTTGCAGAAAAGTAGGAGCCAAGGTAACATCAACCGTTCATCTAATAACTTCTTAGATATTATTACCAATTGAATCAATGAAGAACTTTTGTTTTGCTCTTGGAGAATCCAACTTGTCTTGAAAAAATTCTCACAGTAACATTAATTGGAAAAAATCCAACTGGTCAAGAATTAGGAGACTTTATCAGTAACATTCTCTGGAATCAAAATTAATAAGGCAAACTAACCTGCACTTGCATGGCTGTGCCATACAGTGACTCCTCATGCTCAATAAGGCGTTGATGAAGAATATGATAATGATCCTTGTCAAAGTTGACCACAGGCTCTGTTTGAACTTGCAAACCTGCAAGATGTGTCACAACATAGGAGGCCATGACCTGTCCAAATATTGCAGGGACGGTACCCAAAACAGGTATAATGCGAACCCTAAAGCCTGGTACTATCTAATCAAGGACAAGAAGTTAGAATGTCAAGCCACCCAACTTTGACTTCTCAAATCAACCAGTAACAACTATTGAACAGGAAGAATACGGATCAATTGCAAAGCTAGAAAAAAAATAAAAACTTCTTGGTGACATATATTTCAAATAACAAAAATAACCACAAAGAGAATGATGATAGTAGTTGTAATAAATGAAACTAACAATTCGCACCTGGTAATCTGAAGGGTTTTCTTCTTCTCCACTTGGTCCCTTAAATGGAAGGAGCTTTGCCTTGGGTTTCTCTAATGAAAACACAACCGGAATACCACCTTCTATGCCATGATCTTTCCGCAAACGATGTCGCACCTGAAAGATGTTTGATGTTTCAAAAGAGGGTATACATCTAATGTTGGTAACAGAATTATCATATGCTTAATGCACTACAAATTGATTAAAGCAAAAACTAAAACACTGATGATAATAACTACATAAAATTTATGCACTGGCATGAAAAGAGTGTGATATTTCTCAAAGAAAATGTAATCATCAGTGAGATAGTTAGGGTCAAAAGTGAATCAATCTTGCTTTACTCCTCTCTTCTAACATTTTTTTTTTCTTTCATTTCACACGAATTTAAGTGTACAATTTCTTCTTCTTCTTTTTTCCTTTTTTTTTTTTTTTTTTTTTAACAACAATAATGCAGACAGGAAGTATATGAAAAGACCCAACACATGTTAAGCTTAACAAAATTATAAGTTTTTATCATGTGCAGGCTTGAATTGAAGTAAGAAACCAGAATAGAGCTAAAAAAGAAACAGAAATGTAACACCAAAGAATGTTCCCTAAGAGTAACGGGCTCCATAAAGAACCCAGCCCTAGAAACATACTAAAACCAATTGTTCTTATTATAAAGAACATATCTGTTAATGAATATCAACCTCTCTATGCAGTAACCACATTCAAGGACACATTTTCTTAATTGTAATCTTATCATAATACAAAGTTATACGGCATACTTTTTTTTAAATAAACTAATAGATCTTTACCATGCTCCAGAAACTGTAGTTGTCTCACTATGTACTAGACTGTCAAATGAAATCTAAAAAGAAGGGTATCAAAGTAAAAATGAGATCCGCATATGCATGCGCATGCAGTATAAAAGCATCTTGTTTTGAAAAGGCAAGAAATGAGAGTGGTTTATTTTATTGGCTACAAGTGACAGGACATGTATATTGGTTCATTCCTCAGTAGTTAACATTTAAAATACAAGAAAGATATTAAACAATTCTACAGAATTTGGATTGACAGAAGCATATGAGAAACCAAAAGCATTACAGCTCGAGATAATGGGTCATTTGTTGACTCTCTTAAATCGGCAACTCGTATTCTTGTTGGATCAGCTCTAGCACCAGCTCCTGTGGCAGATAGAACCTTCAAACCCTTACGTATGCATGCAGCAAGAAGTGCCACCTATTGCAAATGATGGATCAAGAATTTAAAATTCAGGCTTATATTCGTTAAATATTTGAAAATAAATGGTTCTCAGAGGGAAAGGGGTCAATAGAAAAGAAGCTTTTGGCTTGTCAATTTGCGTATAGAATTAGTAGCTTCAACTACTTACAAACCATCTACAATTATTTATGACCCCACTTGCATCATTCTCAGGTGCATCTCAAAATATTGCGAGTTTTACAGTGAAGCCAGTCTGTAATGGCTTAGCAAAATTTTAGGTCAGTTTGTATCAAAGGAAGATTTGAAGCATATGGCAAGTAACAAATACAACAACGAATACAATATATGGTTGATAAATAACCCAGCAAGGCAGCAATCATCAAGTTTTGGAATTGATGTACCAGATTGCCTACATAAATGCCACTATATGTAAACAGGTTCATATTTTAGTGTAGATAAGTGTAATTTTTATTTATTAAATGGGATACAAAGTGATATCTTCAGAGTAAAAGAAAATTTTTATTGCAGTATATTTTAATAAGCAATGCATAAAAGGAAAGGACAGTAACTTATCTCAGGATGAATTTTCACAATATAATTGAATCTTCTGAAGTATACCTTTGTATCTATGTTATCAATGCAATCAAGGACAAAGTCAGGTTGGCCTGAAAGAATTTCATCTTCAGTAGATGCATCATACAATAGCACCTTTGCATCTAGTTGGCACTCTGGGAAAATTGATAAGAAATGCTCCTTGAGGCAATGAGCTTTTGGGATGCCAACATCTGCTCTTGTTGCAACAGCATGTCGATTTAGCGATGAAAGTGAAACCTTCTCATTTGATAAATAAATGAGTATAGGTGCAATATACGATGCAGTTTACTTTAAAAGAAAAACTTATAAAGTCCCTCATTTATTTATTTTTTCTTGTTGGTCCTTTTTATTTTTTCAGTCTAGCTTCATAGCATCACTAGAAAGCTTAAGATTTACAAATCTTTCATTTTGCAAGGAAAAGAAAGAGATACACATAGTTATTGAAAAACTCACAAAGAAAGGGCTTTCTGGAGCCATTTTATAACAATAATTCCAGGAACATAGCTATAAGTGCTTGAAAATGTTGGCATACGGCATATATAATAGCTAAAACCACTCTTTTACAGGAGTTCAGGAATCAAAGATCAGACAAAGAAGTGTATATCATAACTCCATGTCATTCTCTAATTTTCCTATAACATGAAAATTGATTAAATTCCAAGACTCGGATTATATTAATAGTACTGTGATAATGAATAAAACATTTTTTTTTTCTCTCATGAAATTCTCTTGTAATAGCTAAGGTACCAAACATAAAAGCCCTTCAGTCAAAGTGGAAAATTAGTATACACACTAGCTCTTACACCACAACACATATGAAATTTCATTGTGAGTCAGTGGTAGCTGGTAGCTAATAAGTATAATTTTTGAACCAACTGGGATGAGATTCCCAGGATAGTGACTAGGCAAATAAAACCCAGTAACACATTTTAAAGAACTACGAAAGGTAGAGAAACTGCAGAGAAAGATAAATGAATGAAAATCGAACAAAGGATGGGGAAAGTTGGTCACAGAAGAAACCTGATCAAAGTCCACAAGTAGAAGCCTGCCAACTCCTGATCTCAAAAGCATATGTGCTGCATGACTGCCAACTCCTCCAAGACCAATAACTACAACATATGATCCAGTCACTTTCTGTTGAGACTCAAGGCCAAAGAATTGAATGTTCCTGATTATAGCAGCAACATGATGTAAGACTATGCAGACTGGAAGAGGGAAAAAGATTATAAAAGAAAGAATCTTTGAACACCCTAGTCGCAGAGCTCATTTTCTCTGCCTTTAGGACACCAAGGTATGCTGGTATCAAAGAGCACAAGGTTCAGAGATCAGTGACAATAATTTAATGTCGATGAGAAGAAATTTTAAGAACCAAATATCTTAAAGTTTCATCAAAAAGAAATAAACCTTTCATCACCTAAAAGTTGGTTAAAAGCTACATTAAATTCTTACACATATAGGGGACCATCAGTCTGACATCCAGACAAAATTAATCGTCAAGGCAAAGACTGTACACTGCTCTAGGACATCATTAGTTGGAAGTATATATGACAATTACAATTGGGTGCATCAGAGAAAATTTGATGTACCACAAACTGAAGATACTAATGCAAAGAATAAAGGAAGTATCTAGACAGTATGTTTACCATTCTGTAACTAACTTAACTGGAAAAGACAATTTGCAATACCTAGTTAGTTGTTCAGAAACTATGTCATCTTTCAAAACGTCTTCACCAGCCACCCCGTTCTCAATATTTCCGGAGATTGTGCGTCCTATAAATGTGTGAGAAACACAAATCAGCAGCACTATAGCAAGTAGTTCTCAAGTTGATTAGTGCTTAATCACATATCAAAACCAGGTAAATAGTAAGTAACAAGGAAAAGGAAAAAAAAAAATGTCAAGTGGTAGAAATCAATCTTTTTTCATCAAATACTTTATATATAATGAATTTCATTAGAGAAAACAGTTATAATAAAGAAAAAACGTAACTACACAGCGGAATAGAAGATTGGTCAAGTAAGACAAAAGAAAATCTAAAAAGCCCCAAAGAGATGGATGGAGGGATACGTCCAAAGATACCATCCCATGGAACACAGTTTTTAAAACAAATACTTGAGCTTCTCTCTCCAAAGGAGTAGCCATTGATTCCATCTTGCCCGGGAATCTGCCAGGAGTTCCTCTTTGAGAAGTGAGAAGTATGCATACTGCTAGTTTAGATGGAATTACCCAAGAAACACCAAGCATGCTCAGGGAAGAGACCATAACATCCACAGGAACAGTGGAAGGGCAGATGATCAATCGCCCCCCCCCCCTTGCAATTGTACTTATGACATCAAACGACCATAAAATATCTCCCCATTTACAAACTGTCAATAGTAAGAATTGTTTTCAACGTACATCCACCCAACAAAAATGACAGTCTTTCAAAGGTGTTTTAAAGACCAGATGTACTTGCAATCAGCTAAAAAAGCTCATGTAAACCCTTAAGGCTTCACAACCACATGTATATTTTTCATTAACTTTCTTGCTGCATATATGCATATGTGCATGATCATCTGGTTATGGGGTTCAAAGTGAGGACCACACAGAAAGTAGACATGCCTATGAATTCAAGCCCCCAAAACCCTGCCTTATTTAGATTAGGATTTCATCACCGGAAAACAACTCAGAAGGGTATTATTTTCATTTGGTAACTACGTTGCCAAGACTACAAACATAATACACAATTTTGCAGCCAATAAGTCAAAAAAGATCGATTATATCCCTTTGATCAGTACTAGAATCATGTGTAGAAATTGTTTATACTCCATATTGGCTTCAGCTTCAGCCTTACAGGCATCATTGCACACAAATAAAGTTTATAAGAAAAAATAACGTCCCAAGGCTCCTCAAGCAATCACCAAACACCTTTGCATCTCTATTCCCATGTGCTATTCTACTATTATGCTGTAAAGTTTCTAAAATAAGTTATATCATATAACACCAGAGTACTCCACTAAATAACACACCAAAAATTGTCTCTATGCTAAATTGCTAATAACAAGAAACACATATTGACCAGTGTCATACATGTGAGACGGTGGCGAAATAGATTTATAACCAGTGCCAACTGTATACAATGTGTCATACAATAATTGTAAATGGCAAACTTCCATTTCAGAAAAAGATAAATAAGAATTATATAAATCATAGGGAATGTGAAGACATGTTATGCATGTTCAATTATGTGTTAAAATCTTATGGGTTTAAGTATTAAGTTCTCACCTTTCAATTCAGTAGTAGCCTTCTTACTGATTTTCCCTGAGCCTATTCTGCAAAGAATATATAAAACCAAATTTGATTACGCAAACTGCACACGGCCTAATTGGAAAAAACCACAGCCATGCATTTAAACTCTCCTCTCTTCTTCATTTTCTGCCCATGGTGTAATTGTGCAAAAAGCCAAAAACATTATGTCAAATGAAACCAAACCATATTAGCATATGGCTGTTGAAAGACATCTCAGATGATAGACCGAAAAGATGAACCATTTGACACCAAATAAAGAAAAAGCTATTTCCATAGGGGCTAAGTTTTCAAAACAAAAGGGCTAGTGCTTGCGCTAAAGTTGACAAAAATTCATTTTCCTCAACCTCAACTCTCCAAATATTAAATTTAACGTTCGACTGCAATTTTTCCTTTCCAGAAAATTTCTCGTTAGACAAACTCACCTAGGCAAAAGCTTTAGAAGAAAGACAGTAGAAACAGAGCCCAGAAGAGCTCCGGCTCCAACCAATGCCAAGTACTTAGCTCTCTCCATTATCCCTCCTTTCTCTTCTCTTTCTCCGCGTACCAACAAGAGCTGAAAATCAAAGCCCGGAGGTTTTAGAGCTGAGGTTTTAAGTTGAAGTTTAACACCGTGGGAGTGGGAGGAACTCAACTGGATTCATCGGGTCAGTTCTAATGGATCCCAAAAAACCCGTATGCCATACCTAGAACCAAATGGAACCTAATTTAGTCCCACATCGAAGAAATGGGAAAGAGGAGCGGAGAAAGAAGAGTATATAAAAAAGCATGTACAGCCGTAGCAACATACTTACCTGGACGGGGTCAAATGGGCGATCAACAAGGTCCATGGCCTAGGTTGGTGACCTCCATTGCACTTGGGAGGGGTGCTCGCCTAAGGTCTCCCCAAGTGGGAGAGCCTACGTCATAATTTGTGGTAGCGGGGGCCTGCGTTCGCGCGGCCCCTTTCCAATCTAGTCTTCTAATCTCTTGCACGATGGGCCGAAATTTAGTAACTGTGCTCTTCTGAAAAAATGTCAACCATGAATATAAGAAATAAATAAATAATAACTGGAATTGTTATTTTACTATTTTCACGAAAATATTTTTAAAATATAATCATAAAATTAGGTAAATATATCATCTCTCTTTTCAAATTAACTTTCAAACAAAATCTATAGATTTTATTATTCTTGTCTCTTTTTATATTTATAAATAATAAGTGTCATTTTCTTATCCTTTTCTCCTCGATTTAAAAAATTTTTACTCTCTCTCATTCTTTTAATACATAAATACTATTTAATCAAATTAAGATAAAATATATACAAGTCACAAAAAGAGTACATAACTAACAATAACTATTAAATAATTACAATTAGAATATGTGCAAATAAGTATTTATCTTATTTTATGTTTGATGCATGATTGGATAAAATATAATATATGACTCAATTATCGATCTCAACTATTTGGTGTAATATTATATTATATCTTATATGACAAACTCTAATATTACTTTGATGAAATTATCCCTAAATAGACAAATCATATAAATATATGAAAAAATTTATACTTTTGTTTATATATTTTTTTTAAAATATAATAATTATACTTTTTAAATAATTTATTTATTTATTTTGTAAAAATTTTGACTTTAAATTTATTATCATATTTTGTGAGAAAAATTAAAAAGAAATTCATTTTAGTGGCAAGAGAATGAATGCTCATGTTTTATATATTTCTTAAGAGAATTTTTATTTTTTTTGGGTATAATTTTGAATTTTTTTTTTTTAAATAAAAAAAGATTTTTCATTGAAGAGACAAATTTGGTAGAAAAAAAGAAAGGGTTTGGGTAATTTGGGAGTTTCTTATGTTGGTTCATTATTTTATTAATCCATCATAGTAATATCATCTATCTAAATACATAATAATTTTGTTTCAACTAAATTAAAATCTCATTTAAATTTTTTTTGTCATATCCAGTGACATACACCAAACTGTTGATTAGGTATGATTAAATAGAAAAATCTTATCCAATTTTTTTTATTCGGTCTACCAAACATATCCTAAAATTATTAGAAGTGATTATACAAGTTTTATAAGTATTGCATCATCACTTGTCACTTGTAGTTACGCCAAACATTTTTAAATTCGAATAAGATCTATCAAATGAATAATTATCAACTTATTAGATCCTTAACAGTTACTTGAATTGTTACTTGTATTCATGTTTTTAGTTGTTACTTGTATTCATGTTTTGCTGACTGATTCACGTCTCACATATTCGTATCTTCTTTTGATCAATTATTTGGAATTACCACAACTTTAATACACAAATCTCTTGGATACTTATAATCATTTATAAGATATAATATGATTGATACTTAAAAATTAAGAGAATATAGTGTTGACACGTTATTAATATATCTAATATTTTGACACATTATCTTGTCACTTCATCTATTAATTCTCTCTCGTCTCTCTTATATTACTTTGTCACATCACCCACAAATTCTCTCACATCTCTCATAACTTACTTTTTCAATCTAGTTCTTTTTTTTTTTTTTTTTTTCCTATCATTTTGTTAAGTAGAGTTTTTTTTTTTTTTATTTTTATGTTTCTATCTAATCTTTCTCATTTTTTCAGTTTTGTTTAATGCTTTTCAAAATATTTTTAATTTTCTTTTATTATCTATACTTTACAAATAATAATATACCTTACACGTATAAGAATAAACTTAATTTAATTTATTGACTAATTTTTTAAATAATTTATTTATTACTTATTAGAACTGATCAGTTGTAAAAAGATTAAAGCAAATCTATGTTTAAACCAAGTCAACAATTAGTATTGATGTTACATTTTTTTATTTATTTTTTTGGGTTAGATAGAAAAGATATCTTCATTTTCAAAATTAATAATAAAAATCTATGTAACAAAATTTTCTTTAAAAGTTAAAAATTCACGTTAATAATATAATTGTTAGGATAATCATATTATGATATAATGGCACATAGCAAGATAAGCTGGCCCGTCAATTAATATTTTATGTCATATCAATTTAATTTTCTTTTTCAAACTAATCTTTTTAAAATGAAATGATAAATATAAGTGTAAGATGTTGTTCATAATAAATCGCATAAAATAAAATAAAATATATAAATTTTAAACAGTAAAGTAAAATTAAAATAAAATAATTCATGCATCGCACAAAAATTGAATAAATCAAATATCATATAAAACTTATAATCACTAACCCACACATGTCACATGGTAATTCTAATTCATCCTCCCCTTCCATTATATTCCTTTTTATTTATAGTTTAAAATGGATGCCCAAGTATCCACTTGTTCAAATTCAAATTACTAAAAGTGATAGATCAACTGTATTAGAACTACCTAAGCACGCTAAATGGCCAGCTCACATATTAAATTCATGATAACAGTGAAATATTACATAATTTTATTTTCGATGAATCAAGCAACGATAATCTTCAATCACACTAGACAATAGGTGATGAGAAGTTTGATAAGAGATCACACAATCCCATTTTGGATGAATCAAGTAACAATAATTTTCAATCAAACTAGCCAATAGGTGATGAGAAATTTGATAAGAGAGAACTAACCTGAAAACTTCACTAGAGTCATTTTAATTAAAACTTGATGATATCCTCTATTTTAGGCCAAGAATAAATCCTCAGACAATCCAACCAACTTTGCAAGCATCATTGTATCATGACCAATATTTACTAAGAAACCTCAAAGCCAATTGTCAGAAGTATCTCTTGTGATCTCATTGACCAAAGACAAACGCAAATTATCATAATTGCTACCATTCGTACTTACTTTCTCCCATTGAAATGGGGAAAGGACTAAGAAATATGGATCGAGTCTTTCAAGGAAGCCATAAAAAATGACATGTGAACTTATAAATTTTAATTGCTAAATACCTATAATTCGATCGTACCTGATTATTGAATAAATAAAACTAACCACTTGCATGCATATTATAATGTCTTTTCTTAACTTAAAACTATTAACTTTTTGAATGTAAATTGCTTTTTTAATTTAAAATACAATATTTTTGTCAAGACAATATGTATGTAGAAATATTTTAAGTCATAATAATAATTTTTATCTAAAATATCAAAATTAAACAGAGAAAAGACATTACACAAATTTTGAAGATAATAAATGTAATTTCACAAACAAGCGAACATCCAAAACATACGATTCGTCCAAAATTAAAAGAAAAAGAAGGAAAAGAAAATTTGTGCCTAAAGAGGGAAAGTGAGTGAGGGAGGAAGACGGAGGGGCTAAGAAGCAGAATCCATAGCTCTTCGCTCTAAATTGACGACCCAAAGGTAAAAAGAAATTTATCTTCTGAATCTCTCAAATCAACGTTTGTTGGCCGTGAAATTGTTTAACGAGTTACGACTATTTGACTCAGTTTCGTTTCCGATATTATTCTGGTACACTCTCCACCACGAAGGCTATCATTTCTTCCATTTTTTTCTTACAGTAACTTTCTCCTACCAGGTGAAGTGAGGAAACAGTAATGGATGCTCAAGCAAGGAAAAAAGCACTGTTTCGTGCTAAATTGAATGCACAGAAGAAGGAGAAGCGCATAGAATCTCCTCTTGTGAGGTTAGTTCCATATAATTCATCTTACTTCAGTTCCCATTTATTTTTTCGTTAACAATTGTGTAAGCTATTAAGTATTAATTGATGAGTTTGAAAATAGAAGATTGCAAATTGTATTGCTTCTGGTGCTGACTTTATGATCTTCCTAAATTATAAAGGTCCCTGAAGCAACCCACTTCTTTTAAACTTTATTTCGTTGTTTCTTAGTAGCTGCTTTCGAAGATGCAATGGTATAAAACTGTTATCATTCATAACTGGATTTTGGATTTAGCAGGTATCTGGTGAATGTTGATTAAGGGTTTTTTTAGTGTGCTTTTAAGCTGAAAGAAACTGAAATAATTTGGGATTGACTTCACTTGTTCATTTAAAGCATTGAACAAACAGCTTAGTCTACTTTGGTATATGCAATTACTTGTAATTATATTAAAAGTGGCATGCCATACCAGCAATTGTCTAACTGGTGTTCCTATTTAATTTTAAATACAATGTTGTCACTTACGAATTCCTGGTTGTTTTAAGTTCTTTATCTGTTTGGAAGATGATTTTTTACAAGGAAAATCTAGTTGGTTGATATGATGTTTCTGATTGTGTTTCTTATTATTCTTTATCAACACACAGGTATAATGAGTCTGATCAGCCTGTCTGTAGGGTTTGTGATGTAATTTTGAAATCTGAATCTAACTGGGATGCACACCAAGCTTCTCGCAAACATCATGAGGTGATATTTACAATCTTAAGTGTACCATACATGTATCACTCAAATATTAAAGCATTAACTGCATATCTCGCATGATTAAATGTGTTCTTAAATGCAACAGGAAGAATGTTGCAAGCTACTTCTTGATGGATAAAATGATAATGCTTCATAAAGAAACAGGATTAGATGCAAATGAGTAATATTGCATGGTACTTGATGAGTTGGTGTTCTTTACTTTTGGAGATAGTGACCTTATAATGGTGCTAATATATGTATCCTGTTAATATTCCCCGATTTTGTTAGTGGGTGACTTAAATGTGTTAGTGGGTTCTCAGTTGTGGATTCCTGCTTATGAACTAGGATGGAGAGTGAGAACCTAGGTTCTAAACCCGCTGGATGCATGCGTGCTTGTAAGAAAAAAGAACAAAGGTAGACTCTGACATTTTTCCGCTTGGATCTGTTGGAAGGCACTAAAAATAGTCCATGTGAAGGCTAGAAGAGCTTTGACAAATGATAGTAATTCCTCATATAGGGATGGAGAGTGAATCGTTCCCTGTCTCTCCTTCTCTATAGGAAAATAATTCATCAGAATGTATTTCTAGATTGTGCTATTGTTATCTTTGTTCCGAAAAATCCAAATTTGCAAATTATATAACAGGTGTTATTATAAAAATTTGATGGTAAATTCTGATGCCTTCACTTTTTTCTGACTCTTGGACCTTTTTGTTGACTAATATTGCTCACTTGTGATTAGGTTTCTGGTGTTAGGCTGTAGGTGAATTGAGCCGTAGGCATTCACATATTGATTAGGTGGAGAGGAGGGTTTAGTGTGAAGAGTGCATATTACTTTTATATTGGTGGATTGTTTTTCACTGACCAACATTTTGAAGAGAGTCCAATCTTTTATTAGTAATGGTAAATATCCAGTGCATTGCTGGTTGTTTACACAATATTGGCTTGTTTGATAGCATGGTCATAACTCAGTTGCAAGAACCCAATTACCTGGTTCAGATCACACTATTTTGTTTCTTCCCAGAGAAAAGTTGCGACACTTGAAACAATGGTAATAATAATTGTAGTACTTGAAATTTGGTTGGAGTTCTTGCATTCTGAGAAATAGATATAAATATTGGCAACCAGTCCGTGCATGAGGAGTACCTTCACTGAAATTTTACTCCCATAAACTTTAGTAAAAAAGATATACATGAAGATCTTATTGTGTAGTGATTTCTGTTTTCTCTTCATACTGTTTCACTTTTTTCTTTAGTAGCATTGATGGTAAAGAACCAACGGTGTGCTTATTTTGAACAGGCGATAAGTAAACTTAAAGCTAATGCAGCAGGGCTAACCCGGCCTACCAATTCAAAAACCGTTACCCATACTGAATTGCCTGAGTCAAAACCTGAATATTCTGAAGAATTACATACCAAAATGCCTGAACAGTCAAAACACAAATCTCAGACATCTTCTATGCTTCCTCCTGATTTTTTTGATAACAGTGAAGCCAAAAGGAAGCAACCTGGTAAGAGTTTAATCCCCTGTGCATTATTTTTGTTATGACAAATTATACCATTTTCATAAGCATATCAAGTATTCACGCCTATAGGTAGCATGCTACTTCGTTTCTAGTTTCTACTGTTATGATTTGATGTCTGTATTTACATTTATCATTTGAGAAGGTCATAACTTGTTGGAGATGAATTCAACATTTTCTTGGTGGTTTTTCTCATACATATATTCTTGCAATATTTGTTGTCTAATAATACTTAAATAAGATATGAAATGACTGTTTTTTGAGGAATACATAATTCACGTGATTTTAAACTGGACAACTGATGAGTAGGGCATCCCATATCAATAATGGAGACAACTTCATGTCCAGTGTTCTTGCATTGATGAGCAAAATTTGTTTTTTAAACATAAATATCTAAATATTTACATAATGTTGAATGAGACTGAAAGCTTTCCTTGGGAACTTAATCAAAGATGCTTCTTGCAAGTTCACTTCTGGTTGAATTCTTTGGCTTGTTACACTACATATCATCTAGATTCTAGATTATTACTTCTCTCATTTTGGGTTACTCAGTAAATAAAGCTTTTGGCATGGGTTCAGGAAGAAAAACTAATGAAAGCTGCTGCTGCAAATTTTGTTTAAACCATGATGTTAGACTAAGGAAAAGGATTCACTAGGTTATTTAAACTTTTAAAGTTCTTTATGTACGTATGCTGTGTGCATACAGACACAAGCACATACGCAAACAGGCAATATGTGCATGTATACTTGTGCATATTTGTAATGATCAGCTACGAATTACCAATGAACAATATAACTTACTACTACATTTGGAATGGGATATGGTACAGCATCCTTTGGCATTGGAATTGATATTCACTAGTTAGTGGAGTAGTGGGACTGGGAGCATACCTTTGTATTCTAAAATGGTTTCCTAATTGAGGGTAAATCTTTAAGACATTTTTTATATAATAGGTAGATGTATACATTTTTTTTCCTTTCTATTCCTTTTCCTTTTTGCTTCCCATTCCTATTTAAAGTCTTGTATGACATTGCAACTGTTGTTCCTTCAGTAGCTTGCATTTGATATATGTACTATACTTTTGCTGGAATACCCTCTCTGCTTTATGTGGTATAATTTAGGTGGACAGCTGGCTGATATATTTCCTGTCTTGGCTGTTTGTTTTATATGTAGTAGCTAGAGTTAAAGCTCATGGGGTAGGCTTGAACATGTTGTTTGCTTGTAGTTATATAATTGAATGATGTATTTTCAGGAAAAGATCCTGTCCAGTCAGCAGAGTCTGATTCATTGAGGAGAACAGGGAGTTCTACTCAAACAAAGGTCTTGAAATCTTTAAACTTGGAGGATGATCTGCCTAGTAGCAGCATTACTGAATCAGTAATTACTCAGGCTACCATGGATGTTACACAAACATCGACACCAATTACTGGTTCAGAGATGAAACAGGTTAAGGGAGCTCTTCCTGAAGGCTTCTTTGATAACAAGGAAGCTGATTTACGTGCGCGTGGCATAAAGCTTGTTAAGCCAGATGTCAAGTATGTATGCTTTTTGTTGTCTTTGCATAAATGCTAGTAAAATTATTTTCCACCTTGTTTTGAAACACTTCTAGTTTTGTTTTATTTATCTATTTGTTTTTTTTTTTTCTCATTACTATTAGTGTTTGGTTTTGCTCCAAATTTCAAGCTTCTTCTATTGGAAGTTTCTTCTCCGAAACTTATTCCAGTTTCCAGTATTTAGTTATTAATAAATTAAATAAAAAGGAGGAGATGAAACAAGGTTCGTCTTGAAAGAAATGAATATGAAGAAAGGGTGATGCATTGCCATTTTTTAGTATATCTGAGGAAGCATTACTTAAAGTTCAATAAGTCCATCATGGTCTTCATTATTTCTTTCTCTTTTTCTACTATTTTTTGTTTTACTTTTGGGTGCAGTAGACATTCACAATTTTTCCATCATCGCTTTCTCCATGAATTTGCAACCCTTTATAAATTTGGTACCTGACAAATATCTACTGGCTTTTCAGACAAATAATACACTAAGAAGATTATAAACTACAAAATGAATTATCCAATATCTGCTTTGATCTCACTATGGAAATCACTATTAGCATAGACCAATCTAGCTCTTCTTAATGTTAGATTGTGGCGGAAGAGCTGTTTCTCATGGGACTTGTATTGTTTGTTTGTGAAAGTGTGCTTGTGCTGTTGTGCACACATGCATATGTGAAATTATTGCTCTTTGTCAACGGAATTATTTTTTATTAACGTTCAGGATTATTTCGAGCTTCTTAAATGAGTTAGAAAAGATGCCAAGAAAGTTGGTAGGGAAGCTAGAGGCAAGTCTTATGAAGGACTTTACCAAAAGTTGAGTTGGTCAGTGTTATTTCATGAACAACTAAGTAGTGGCAAGTTGGTTGACAATCTGAAAACAACCTAGAACCAACTAATTAATCTTGTATTTTTTTGTCTTAATCTTTTATTCTAGCCACATTCTTCAATGGAATTAATGACTTGTGTTACTTTATGAAGTTTTTTGTGTATTTTCGCTTCTCTGTTAATTCAGTTAAGTTAGAGGGAGTTGATAATGTGATAAGTAATTTCAATGTTCTCTCTGCAATATGGTAATTAGTGCACTGTTGCTAGTTGCAACAATTCTTTCTGAATTTATGTTTCTTGAGTAGTTTTTGTAGCTTGAATTCTTCAATTCTATGCAATTGTTATGTTTTCTTTGTCTATTCTCTGAAATTTTAGATTTATTTGAACTTTCACCCGTATAGCATCATTTATGTAATGAGGCCTTGAACTTTGTTGGATCCTGTAATAGAGATGAGTACAAGGAATTTGAGAAGTTGATTCAAGAGGACTTGAAGGAGGTGGATGACCGTCTGGAGGAAGAGGAGGTTTGGTCATGATGTCCTTGTGTTATGCATTTAACTCTCTGTATTTTACATTTGGGATTCTTATGGAGTACAAACTTTCACCATGACTGCAGGTCGATGCCGCTGAAACTATAGAAGAAGCTGAATCTATAGAACAGAAGTAAGTTCTTATGTGTGGTACTTCCAGCAATGCTTATTTTGTTTTCTCGTGTTCTATTCCCCATTCTTCTTTACTAATAAATAATACTAAGAAAAAAGAAAGAAGAAGAAGAAGAAGAATATGATACATTCCAATTTTCTTTCTGCAGGACCTACAGGGAGAAAGTGGAAATGTTGAGGAAGAAGAGAATGGAACAAAAGGCTGCTAGGCCCACGAAACGCAGTAAATCTTCTGAAGCTGTAAGGGAGGAACCCAGGCATAAAGAGTCCTCCAGCGATGATGACAGTGATGAGAATTTTGCTGTCGATTGGAGAGCACAACATTTGTGAACACTTGCCAAAAGTTTTGCAGCTTTTGAAATATGAGAGTAAGATTCCTAACCTGAAAAGAAGTAAGATTTTGTGGAGTACATAGAATTCTCTTTTCTTTTTTCAATCCCCCTCTCTCCTCTAAAGTCACATTGGACCTTGGACTACATAATAGGAGGGTAGCTTTCTCATAAATATCCAACCCCACCTTCCCCCCCCCCCCCCTCCCCCCCCGATCCTAGTCGTCTAGGGTGTTCCCTAGGGGACAGTTATACAAAATTGTGTAAATACAACAGTTTGACACTTGGACTTCATTATCATCCTCTTCACTAATGTCAATTAAACTTCATTGGAATTTGCATAACTGAACTCTATATGGCTTTAGAAGGACACAAACACGTTTGTCCACTCGTTTCTCTTTCCAAACTGAGCATGTTATACAGGTTCAACTTGAAGCATATTTTCAAATGTCCATTTTTGTATTTAATGGCCTACTTATAAATTGATATTTCCTTTTTAATTGAGGATATACATTATACACAGATATGCCTATCGCAGTCGGCTATGCTTCGTTATGATGGATAGATGAACAAGTTCCATGCTCTTCTGACAGCAATCGGTTTCCAGCTTAGTGGTATGTCATCAATTTGGTGTACAACGTACGTACATGGGATGGAATATAATAGGCCTCATCAGTTGCAGTCTTGAAGACACTAGAAGGATTTAAATATCGGAATCTGGTTCATGATAGATACTTGAGGATTCCATTAGTGATTCGTGTTTTATATACCTCATTTTCTTTTTTAATCTAAAATTTTTAATTTTATGTGGTATAATGATATTTTTGTCATTTAATTGAATTAAACTAATTTTATAGAAGTAGAACGAAAAATTTTACCCAGGTGAGTTTGAGAATTTATATTTGGATATTTCTATAAAATAAAATGGCCGGAATAAAATGAGAATTTTAAGGCTAAACAGGTATCAAATAAAAAAAAAAAATGATAATTTCATAAAATTATGCATGAAATGAAATGTTAATTTTTACGTATCAAATTAGTATCAAGTGTTTTGGTAATTGGCAAGGTTTGAATTCTTTCAAATTTTGTGAGGAATAATTAATATAGATTTTTTGTCAAAACTCTTAACGAGTTGAATTTGAACTAGCACTTAACGTGCTTAGACTTGTGAGTTGTAAGCAAATAAAAGTTGAGTTTGAGCCCGTCTAAAATCCAATTAGCAATGTCAAATTTTGTCACAAGTCGAGTAAGTTTGGGTCTTTTGTAATCTTATTCTGAGTATGTATATTTGTAACAAGGAAAAAAAAAAAAAGCATTTATGGGTTAGTTTTGATAATTCCGTTAACAACCAATAGTAATTTTTCAAACTAGCTTGACTAGATAGGTCTGATTCAAATACTTAATCTCTAGTCATAATTTTTGAAAATCTACCCTCTTCGAATTCTTACTCCTGGGGGAAGTACAAAATACATATTGGGGTCTAGGAGAGAATTTTATGCCTTTGAACTTCAGCCGGTCTTTTTTTTAAACGAAGTGTTTGCTAATTGAACTGACAATTAATTAATTTTTTAACCTAGTTTTTAGGTTGAATTGAAAAAGAAATAAATGGTTTTTTTTTTTTTTTTTTGGAATCTGATCTTGTATTGTTGAAAATCATAGGTAAAAAGCATGATTAAAGGCTCCGGTGATCTTGTGTTACTTTATTTTTTTTAGCTAAACTAGACATCATTTATTCTAAAAACCTCATGGAACAAAGTCTAGAGGAAGATTACATAAGTCATTTACAACACAGGAGCCTAACTCAGCAGACCTCTTTGCTAAGTTACGAGCCTAACTTAGTTTGTAGGAGAGAATTCTATTAGCTATTTTTGAGAAAATTGTTTACGTTTTTTGTTGCATTTGAACTTCAGAAAGTCTTTTGTTAATCTGTGTTTGCCAATTGAACTAATAATTAATTAATTTTTCAACTAGCTTTTAAATTGAACTGAAAAAGCAATATTTTTTTTTCTTTTTTTGGAATCTGATCTTGTATTGTTGAAAATCATAGGTAAAAAACATGATTAAAGGCTCCGTGAGAACATATCTGTTAACTTTTTTTTTTTTTTTTTTTCTAAACCAGAAATCATTCATTCAAAAAAACCTCATGGAACAAAGAGTCTAGACTCTAGAGAAAGATTACACGAGTCATTTACAAGACAAGAGCCCAACTCAGCAGACCTCTTGCTAAGTTATGGGCGAGGACATTGTTACATCTAGGAAGGAACTTTCACGCAGACCCAGTCGTTTACAGACAAAAGACAGCCTAAAATATCAGAAATAAGCTTATTTTCCAATAACAATTTCTACACCAGAATTAATAGCAACAACTACAATTTGAGCATCCCCTTCCAAGATAACTCCTATGCTCCTATCAACTTTACAGGCAAGTTGAGCAGCCAGAGCTTCTGCCATAAGAGGGTGAACGGAAAAGGACCTTAGTTTGTAGGACTATAGCAGAACAATTCACTGTAATGGCAACTGCCAGGAATCAGAATGCTTAACCGCTGCATCAAAGTTGATTTTAATCCAATCTTTGGGAGGCAAAGACCATCTAGGAGGCTCGGGTATCCTGGCAAAAGGGATACAAGCTTGAACTGTTTCAGTGAAGACGTTCCTTATATTGAGAATCCATTTGTTGAGACCTGGCATTTTGAAACTATCAGCGTAGAGAATTTGGTTTATCAACCACCAAACTCTATCAAGGGCAATGGAGGCGAAAAGAATCAAGTAGAAACAACAACCATTGAACAGGGGATAAGTGACCAAGTCTTTGAATATGAATGCCCCAGCTTGAAGCAAACCACAACTTCCGAGTAAAAAAAGCAGTCAAAGAGAAGATGGTGTAAAAAAAAAAATATTTTTCATAAACTATTTATTCATAACAAAGGCAAGATTAAATCACATTCTTGAAACAAAACCAAATTTTTTACCAATTGAACCAACCACTAATTTCACTAATTTTTAGTCAAAGTACATTAATTGCCAGCAACTTGTTTTAGTTATTATGTATAATCAGCTTGTGGTTTGCATGAGTTGTGACATTCTGAATTAATTTTTTTTATTAGGACACCAGATTTCCATTACTAATTATGTGGCATAGCAATTTTTTCATTTAATTATATTTGTGATGCTAGCTAGTGCTCCAACAGGCTAGTCCAATATTTACAATTATAAGTATATAATCTCATATTAATTAATGAAATTGGTTGCTTTTGATAATCAATTAGGATTAAGAAGCTAAGGTGGACATTGTCTGTTGTCTTCCCACTATTACAAGATTACAAAGCTAGTTAGTGGAATTAATTAGTATTAATCTTTCTTGGTTTTTGGTAATAAAATTTGAGATTTGCCAACTCACCAATTCCATTTATGTAATGTTATCTACCTAAATTCCATAATAAGGTATTAACTAATCATAAGAAAGAATAATAATTTATCTATAAATCAAGTTAAGTACATGAAACATTTTATTCCGTGTACCAAGAAATTTCTAAAAAAAGAAAAAATATTCTCCTATTCGAAAACTCGAGAGCAAAAACAATGTTCCGTGCACATATAAGAGTCATGGTGGTGTCTTAATCTACATAATATTATATAAGCACACTGTCTTATATTTATATGGCAATAAGCAGCAAGAACTATAAATGAAAAATTGGTGACAAAACTCAGCCAGTAAGTGCTCAGTGGAGCAACACTTTACATGAATGTGCGCGATGTACCTAAATTTCCAAATACAGATTTGACACATACACATGATTAAAAAATAAAAAGGTCACTTTTTTTTTGCAATTCTAAGTGTGCTCACTTAGAATTGCAAGTATAAATTATAGTAAACCTTCCATTCCCAATGTATGTCTTCATCAAAACCTGTTACTAATTCTCTCTGTTTTCCTTCATCATAATTCATAAACCCTACATTTTCCTGGAAAAGAAAAACAGAACCCAATCAAATAAGAGAAAAGAAGACAAATGTGAAAAATATTAGATGTCATTCTTTCTCGTTTCTCTTGTGAACCCAATCACGAATTCTTTAAATTTTTCCAATTGATCACTGACTTCCTTTCTTCTCTAAAAGGTACGTACATATTTAAGTTACACCGTTACACCACCACAAACACACATAATCCTTTTTTTATTTTTCTGTATTATATATGGCACGCAAGATTTTCAATTTACATTTATAATTGGTGCACAAGAGGAGAAGATCAGTAAACGATGTCGTCTGCTCTATCTTCTTCTTCGTCGACTTCATTAGATGATGATAAAGAATATGAAGTTGATGAGATAAGAGATCGGATCAAAGCGTCACGGGGAAGTCGTTTTAATTTGATCGAGAACGAGTTGGGGCTTGAGTTGACTCGGAGGAAGTTCAGTCGCCAATCCGTCATCAATGGCATCAAGGATTTGTCTAAAGACCTCCTCATTCATCCAGATAACAGGTTCATATTCAATTTCCTCTCTCTCTGCCAAAACGTTGTACGTAGGAGTAGTAGTACATAGAATCTTCTTTTCTTCCCTACTTAATTAGTTGAGAAGGGGATGCATGTAGAGTCATGACTCATAAGTTTATTGGTGCTTGGGGTGGGGTATTAATCCTCTAAAGTACATAGCATGTACTTGAAGATTAATCCTAATATATCATATAATCATACGGAAGATGGAGTTCTTGATTAATTAACTAAATAATAATTATCATTGCTAGCCATTAAGGGTGATAATTAATAAGAATATATTTTCATAATAAATCTTTTTTATTGAATAAATTCTTCTAACCTTACTATTGAATTATGGTAATATTACGTATTTACTTTGAGATGAGTTACATCCATGATGCATAGAAAGCAAGTGGTGCGGTGAGAAAAAAAAATTTGTGGTGGTTATAAAATTGTTTTTATT
Organism: Quillaja saponaria; assembly: GCA_029379385.1. Lineage (NCBI taxonomy): Eukaryota > Viridiplantae > Streptophyta > Magnoliopsida > Fabales > Quillajaceae > Quillaja > Quillaja saponaria. The sequence continues at coordinate 13,964,667 of CM055610.1, read as the reverse complement.
TTTTTTACTTTTATATTTTAAAATATACTTTAGTTTTTTCATAAATAAAATTTAATTTTTTCATTTATATATTTTTATTTTATACAAATTACATGTTATGGAAAGTAAAATTTCATTAGTAATGACATTTTTTTGTCACTATTTATTAAGTTTGATCATTTAAATTACAAATTTTATATTTTAATTTTTTTGTGGTGTAGAGAAAATAAGTAAAACTTTAACCAAATTATAGATATAAAAAATATAATTTAACTAACAGCACTAACTACTAGATGCAAAACCTTTCTTATCGTGCAAAATCTTGTTTTCCTTTTCTAGCCTTCATAAGCGAAGATTAATTCCAATTTAAAATTATAGCCCAATATCATGTTCTTTGGCCATGGGAGGAGAGATGGGTTTGATTGTTTGGGTCTCAATAGTGGAGGGCGAAGCACTAATTTTTCTTATTTTCTCTTATTTTTTATGTATTAAAATTTGCACATTTTTAAAACATAATTTTATTAATATTTTACTATGTATCAATATTTATTTATTAATTATATCATGAATAAGTCATGTCATAGTTATCGTCATTTTTAATTAATTTTCGTTAATTATAATAGACATAATATAATTTAGGAATATAATTGATTGAGTTGAGAAATTCTAATAATGGAAGGGACATTTTCAAGTCAATAATAAGAATGGAAGATATCATTTAATAAAAAATAATAATATTTTTCAGATAAAATTAATAAAATGTGAAAATTTAATGATTAACTCTAACAAACAAAATATTTTAAAGAAAACTATTTTTTTTATTCCCCAATAATTTAATCCATATCAGTAATTTCTTGGACGACGGAAGACAGTACAACGTTTTTGAAAATTTGATATGAAATTGATAAAACAAATATTTTTAAAATATGGGGCTTTTGTTTTAAAGTCGTTCAGCAAAAAGAGTGGCAAAACAGCAAAACTAGTGACTACAGAGATTAATGGTCGGTGGAGGCCTCTGCACCATGCGATTGATTCTGCAAAATTTGTAACTTGACAATGAATGAAAGTCCAACCGGAGAATCGTAAAATGGTGAACCGGTGAGTGGTGTACCACATCTGCTCTAACGAAAAGGGGAAGGAAAAGGAAAAAGAGGTACTTTGTACAAAACCGTACGCGTCAATGGTATTGGTAATTTAACTTCGCATGGAGAAATATAACCGGAAAGAGGACCAATTGAAATATTTATTGGTAACACAAGGTGACATCCTCTATACTTTGAAGTTTGTATGTATGTTATAATGCAGAACTAGTTAAGGCAGTAAAAGAAGTTCTTCAACTAGAAATCTTATAGTGCATTTACATGGCATGAATTCCATCCTAGTAAAACAAACCTTTTCGTGGGTAACTTTAGTTTTGGATCGTATGTTCCGTTAAGTTGAGCTTGATATGTCCATCATGGATTACGGTCCTTCATAGCGAAGTGTGGTACAGTTTGGGAGCTGAATTGATGGGGCTTGGGATTCTTTTACCGTTGGGAAGACCTGGGTTTTTCCTTACTTTGCCTTGCTATCATTTAACTTGTCCATTCAAGTTGTCCGCAATTTTTAGGTGTATTACTGCTGTGTTTTATTGTTTTCTGTTCTCTTGCAGTGGGAAGAAACTTTTTGGTCCAGAAGAGCTAGAAAAATTATTTTTGTTTTTTAATTTGACTTTTTTATTTTGGTAGAATAGTAAAATTGTTTTGCCCCTGACTTGTCGACCTCAGAAGAAAAAAAAAAAAAAAAAAAAAAAAAACGAAGTAGAAGAAAATTTAAGTAGTTCTAGTAGTTTGATGTATTTATTATTATTATTATTTATAAATAAAGATAAGATGGTTCTGTATGTCTACTCAAAAATTAATGTTCTTTGATCGAGGACCATAGATTAGATTTTAATTTTCTTCATACTTACTATATGACTAATTCATACCCCTTAAATTTTGGGCAGTCATTGAGCTTTGAGGGGTTGCATTAAGTTCATATTTTGTAATGGTACTGGTTGGTTTGGTTTGCAAAGCTTGTTACCCTATTAAGAGCATATACCAGGTTTGTTAGTCGGTTTATGAAGAGTGTAACTTAAGCAACAGAATGACATGTTCAAGCTAAAAAGAGTTGTATTGCACATGGGTTCTTAGGCAATGCAGAGGGTGGATTGGCTTTATTCATGAATTTACCGTTATGATCATGCAGGCTTATTAAACTTTATTGTTATCTGGTGGAAAAGAGTCATATTTACTTCAAATTGTGAAAATTATTTTTGAGTATGAAGAAAGGAGAAAAAAGGATACAAACTGACATAGGAGACAAATGCAGGTGGTATCAGGCCTGGACAAAATTCATATTGTTATGGGCAGTCTACTCGTCCTTCTTTACACCTTTGGAGTTTGGATTCTTTCGTGGATTGCCAGAGAATCTTTTTATACTGGACATTGTTGGACAGGTTGCTTTCCTTCTGGACATTGTTTTGCAGTTCTTCCTTGCTTACAGAGATACTCAGACATATCGTATGGTCCACAAGTGTACCCCTATAGCTCTCCGGTAAACTTCTGGTTGCTTTGAATGTTCACTATCATACAATCATCTGTCTGCTGGACTTGTAAATATTGATTTTTTGCATATGGAACTGTTATGCGATGACCAATTATGTGGTCTACAAGCACCTTTGAATCATAACTGCCCTGCTGACATGGCATAACGTTAGAGTGAATCTAATAATGGGCATTTATTGGTTTGCATCTATTAGTCTGGTGTTCATTTGCTTTCAATTGATTTCTGAACGTTTTGTTCTTATTTAAATTTGAATGCAGGTATTTAAGATCTACCTTTATCATAGATCTCCTTGCATGTATGCCTTGGGACATCATTTACAAGGTATTACTCCATATACATAATCCCATCAGGTTTACTAATATCTACATTTCCCTTATAATAACATGAAGAAAGTCTAGCAATGATTATGTTGTTTTCTTAACCCATAAACTTTCATGTCTCAGCCTCCAATCTGTTAAAATACTTGCATAATTGTCAAACTTGGTCTCCAACAGAATATACACTTCTTTTTGACATGAGAGTTGAGTGTTTAGTTGCTGACAAATAAAAAGCGGCTTCGATTCGATTTTCTTTGTTAGTGATACAAATTACAACTATTCTAGTAGCATATTCTACAGTTTGAATTGGAATACCTGTAAGAAGAATATTATACAGATATTATGATTGATTCTATTTGTTGATTCTTTACCATTATTATCGTTATTGCGCTGTTGCTTTTATGCTCTTGCCTTTTGAGTGTTGATGTCTATCTTATATGGATTTAGGGCAGAAAACAAATCTAATATCAATAAGAACTTAGATGAGTTAATGATTTTCTTCATATATTTCTAAGCAAAAATAAAAATGAAGTTACTATATATATCTCAAATTAAAACTGAAAAGGAAAGTATCCGTAAGTATCTTGTTCTGTTTTGGAATTTTGGAAAGGTCATGGAAATCTCTCCAGGTCTCTTTCTCTCTGTGTGTTTATATTATACTGTTACGGCAGTAGATATGGTTCTCTTTCCCACACGTATGTTAAATACAAAGAAAATGAATTTATCCCCATGTGAATTATCCTTCTATTAAGATACAATCTTGTGTATATACCCAAGAATGATTTCAGTGAAATAAATTGAAAAACTGATCATTAGCTAAAAAGCTTTTTAGACTCGAACAATTTGTATGTTGAAAGCCTCAGGCAATATTTTTTTGCATATGCTAGTAAAAGCAGTTGGTTAAATGTGTGCAAGGCTTATGTATTTATGCGTGACTCATGTGGCAATACCTTTAGCAAGACATGAATACATAGTTCTGTTCACACAACTTTACAGTACTTCTGAGACATGGTCCAGCTTTACCAACACATTTTATATAGATGGAGAAGGGATTATGTCAATGAAATTGTTTGCAGTCCATATCATGAAATCTTTGTTGTAGAAGTTCCCTGACCATAATGATTTTCTAGTTCTGGTTCTAAATGTAATCTCTGGGGTAAACTTTTCTGAGCAGGCTTGTGGAAGTAAAGAGGAAGTAAGGTACCTCCTATGGATCAGATTAAGCCGGGTGCACAAAGTCACTAATTTTTTCCAGAAGTTGGAAAAGGATATACGTGTAAATTACATGTTTACCAGGATTATAAAACTTTTAGTTGTTGAGCTCTATTGCACCCACACAGCAGCCTGCATCTTTTACTATTTGGCTACCACTCTCCCTCCTTCCCAAGAGGGGTACACGTGGATTGGGAGTTTGAAGATGGGTGACTTTAGTTATTCACATTTCAGAGAAATTGATCTTTGGAAGCGCTACATAACATCTCTGTATTTTGCTATTGTCACGATGGCCACAGTTGGTAAGTTATGTTTCTTTAACTTGTTTTGAATATTTACCATAAGCCAATTAATTTTAGTTTTGTTTATCACTGTGATTTGCAAAATATTACTTTAGAAAGCTGAAAATTGTGTTTTTTCATGGTCACTATATATCTAGAAAGTCACAAAGGGCTATCTCCTCTTCTGTTTGTTCTTTCATGCTCCAAGTTTCGAGAAAATAACAATGAGAATAAAGGCTTTGTAGCAGTCAGTGAAGGAAAAAATGGAGTGGTTAATCCGAGAAAAGTTGTATCCATTTCTATTTGATTATCAAAGAAAGGAAATTCTTGATAATAATTATAATACAGGGAGCTCATTGTTTTGGTTTCTTAATATTTGGCTGACCTCAGAAAATTGGAGTTTTTGACTTCAGAGGAATTGGCTCAGTACACTGTACACATTCTCTTCACAAGTATGTTATCGTGTAAAGTCAATGTTGAAGAACAAATGGTCCTACTGAAAGTAGATAGGGATCAGTGTTTGTTATTGCATCCTGGACCCACTGGTTCCCTTGCATGTAGCCTTTTGCTAATTAGGGAGTTAAAATAGGGCCGACTTGTGGTTGCTTTCTCGATTCTCTCTCTGTCTAGTTTTAGGTTCAAATGTCAGGTATGAGTTCTAGTCCAAGATTGGAAGAAAGTAGGTAAAGTAAAGGACATATATGCGGTGAGGAACCCAAAATCTTATGGATATAAGCCTTTGTGTTCAAGTGTGGCCCTAACCAATACATGTGGGCCTTTGTGTCACGGACCCCAGTCTCTTTTCTTCCCAACATCCTGGTTTTACACTTTAAATTTATTTATTTTCTTGTCTATTTCCTTCTCTCTTCCCTTGAATCAATTTCATCTGTTGCTTGCTAACTCATATTACATTAAGGGTGTCATTATGGTTACACTTCCCTGCAAAAGGATTAGAATTGCTGTAGTTTTGGAGCTCGTTTAGCTGTTTATTGTTGGTTATACTTTTATGTATTTATCATCATCTCTGAATAATGTGCCAAGCTGTGGTTGAGGATAATTGTTAATCAGATGTGATAATGATGGAAGGTTCTGATATTGTCATTTTATGATAGTCTGCATGCCCCAAATACAACGGTAGCATAGGAATCTTTTTTTGGGAAGTTTTTTCCAAATTGAGTACTTGTGTTTCTAACTCAGAAGTTGTTCAATACATATAATGCTTGTGATGTTTCTTTCTGCCATAGGTTATGGAGAAATACACGCAGTCAATCTGAGGGAAATGATATTCATAATGATATATGTTTCTTTTGACATGGTTCTCGGTGCTTACCTGATTGGTAACATGACAGCATTAATTGTTAAAGGATCAAAGACTGAAAAGTTTAGGGACAAAATGACAGATCTTATAAAATATATGAACAGAAACAGACTTGGAAGGGACATCCGTAATCAAATCAAAGGCCATGTACGCTTACAGTATGAAAGTAGCTACACTGAGGCTGCTGTGCTTCAGGATATCCCCATCTCTATTCGCGCTAAGGTATGGTAGGAAAAAAGGGGGTTAAAGAACATCATATAAGTTGTGTTGGTTTTTTACTTCCTACACTTTCCTTAGAATTTGTCCTTATGTCTCATTTTCTTTTCCATTTTCTGCAGTTCACTTTTTGCAACCATTTATTTGCATTTCAGATCAGTATTCGGCTTGCTAATATGTTGTTCTTTTTTCATATCTTTTCTTGTATGGTCTTCATATATCCATGTTTTGTCTCAGTACCTTTTTGGATTGCGTACTTCTTGTGTCCAACTTTCCTATCTGCCCCATTGGTGTTTTGTGGAATATAAGCTTATATAAGAAAAGCAAATGTATAACAATATAGTATCCATGGTATTAAATTGGTGTTTGTTTTTCTTATTTCTTACTGAAAATAGTGATTGATTATTAGCATTACAAATTCAATTCCTAAGAAGAAAATGAGTGAAGAAAATTGGGATCATGTCTTTTGTATTTCCTTCCTCTTTGTCATTTCATTATTTAGAGATTAGATTTATAGTTTCTGGTGGTGGATTTAATTACATGCTGTTTACTCTGATAAACACAAAAGAGGATTGTATTTTTTTCCCTTCTGCTAATTTATCTTCTGAAACAAATTCATCTACTTAATCTACGGCTGGATCAAATGTAAAATTTATATGTCTATCAAAACTGATAAAACTTCAGTATCTTGTAGATGCAACACATGAATTAATATTTAATAGTTCAGATTGCTCTATGGGTATAAGACTAAAAAATAAAGCAATTACCAAAAGTTCCTGTTCTATGTTTGGAAAATATTGATTGTCATGTTTTCTCATTTCCATCAAAATTTGTCTGATCATTATGATTCAATTCCTATATGCAGATATCCCAAACACTATATTTGCCATTCGTTGAAAAGGTGCCTGTCTTTAAAGGATGCTCCTCAGAATTCATCAATCAGATTGTAAGTCACCTTTTCCTTGTGTAGAGGATGATATATACGTTAACATAAAACACCTATGTATATGGAACATAGAGGGACATAGTTGCATATTTTGTTTGCTAGGGAACTTATATACTCGAACCCAGCTTAACTCCACTCTTTGAGAGTTGAAGGAGGAGGCCATAGCCTTTCTTCAGACTCCAAATGACTCTTGGCTTCATATGTTGTATACTTTTCTAATAAAAACAGGGTTTTTACTGTTAATTGAACTTATTTATGGAGAGAACAAAATCGATGCCATGGTAGGGCTCTATGTAGAATAAACATGACTAGCCATACCAGTGTCAAAGTTTTATTTTTAAAGATCCACAGAGTGGTTTGTAGCATGGCATAAGATGTTGGAGTTTCCTTCTTGCACGGTTGATGGTACGTTTGCCTTCTCATCAGTTTTGAAGTTAGTTCTTTTTGTTCTGTTGATTTGCAGGTTATAAAGCTCCATGAGGAATTCTTTCTCCCTGGAGAAGTGATAATGGAACAGGGAAATGTGGTGGATCAACTATACTTTGTTTGTCATGGTGTGCTGGTATAATTTTGCATTCCAATTTTTCATGTTTCTACTGTTCAAAGTCATGTATGTGATCTGGGCTTTAGCCCACCTTTGTACCAAACAAAAGTCATGTATTTGATCATTGCTATGTGTTTGTTTCTTATTTCTATGTTGTATCACCATGGTAAACCAAGCTTCAAACCATATGCGGAGTTTGAATATTTTTAATATATCCCACCTCATATCCTCTAGTTTGGTCATTATGTATCCCTTTCAATGGATCCTTTTTATAGTATTCACGACATCTACTGTGAAATTTTATTCTTTGATTGTATCACATATAAGATGCTGCTGTGTTCAATAAATCCATTCAATAATAATAAGCATCTACATGCAGGAGGAGGTAGGCATAGGTGAAGATGGCACTGAAGAGACTGTTTCACTTCTAGAACCTGGCAGTTCATTTGGAGAAATATCTATTCTTTGTAACATTCCTCAGCCATATAATGTTCGGGTTTGCGAATTATGTAGACTTCTGCGACTTGATAAACAATCATTTACAAATATCCTTGACATATACTTCTATGATGGGCGGAAAATATTGAACAACCTTCTAGAGGTATTTGTCTGGTCATGTCTATTTTCTCGTTTCATTCTCCTGCTTTGGGCCTTGTTATATGATTCTTAGTTGAGTTACTGAAAGTTTATCCATGGTATTCTCTAGAAATGGATATGGAGGTATCAAGTTATATATACATATGGAAGTATCTAACTAGCTATAATTGATGATCTGTATATGTTAGAATATAAAAATGACCAAATACTTGTTCTGTCCTCAAGCTTGAGTGTTTAGATGAGGTGGTAATTCATCATGGTATCAGAACAGGAATCTTGAGTTTGGACCCTGCTTCTGGCATCTGTATACCCATTTAATATCATAAAATCCACGTGTTGGGCCAACCCACTAAGGGAAAGTAGAGGAGCCAGCACATGAGGGTGAATGTTAAAATATACAAGTGATTAACCTCTTCTTTCTATAAATCTTTAGCTTTTTGGTGGTGGTAATTATCAATTTGTTTCCATTAGACAGCTTAACTTACATATATCAACAGGGAAAAGTATTGAATCTTGGGGTTAAGCACTTGGAGTCAGATATCACATTTCACATTGCAAAGCAAGAAGCTGAACTTTCTTTGAAGGTCAATAGTGCCGCTTATCAGGGGGATCTCTATCAGCTGAAAGGTTTGATTCGAGCTGGAGCTGACCCTAACAAGACAGATTATGATGGAAGGTCACCCTTGGTAGGGAATTATTACAACTGAGATGTCTTTTATTTATTATTTACTTTGGTCATTCTTTGTGAAGTTTAAACAATGTAGAAATGGTAGGGATTTCAAGAAAAAGGTACACATCTTTTGAAAGATCCTTCTTCATTTCTCTCATGAAGTTATTATATTAGTTGAAGAAAAAAAATAATGATTTTCATCTTTGGTATTAGTTGATGTATGAAGTTGTTGTTTTTCTATTTCTCCTTTTTCTTTAGAGGGTTCCTTATCCTCCCTCTATAATAGTTCTTTTCCTCAAAGAACAGAAGGAAAAAAGAAGAAAACCTTTATACACCTATTATCTAAACTCTAAACACTAATTTTTGTTGGAAAACACTCAGGCATAGTAATTGGCAATTGGACACTTCCCCCTTCATATTGCTTACCAAAAGTCCAAAACTACTTATCACTGAATAAAGGGGAGGCATTTCGTCTGTCTTGTCAATTATACTTATGTGACTGAACAAGGATAGGGATTGGGAGGCCACATTGAAATTTTCATTTTGTTGTTTTGTTTAAATCTGTTGTGAAAGAAGTAGAATTGTAGTTTGATATTACTTGTTCCTGTTGTACAATCTTTTTGTCTATTTTTTGTTGGTAATTACTTTAGTCAGTCTCCTGGGACAAATTTGCTGGTTTTACAGTTACATGTTATCAATTCCTTCTGCTACTGGAAGCATATATAATGAAATATATCTTTGTCTGATATGGGATTTTTCTCCAACAGCATCTTGCAGCTTCAAGAGGATACGAGGATGTCACTCTTTTCCTTATTCAGGAGAGGGTAGACATCAACAGTAAAGGTAATCTCTTATTTCATAAATAATCATGTTACTATTAACATACCTACCTATAGTTTATTCTCCTGACATCATCATGATATGTAATATGGTTTCCCTCAGACAATTTTGGGAACACGCCCTTACTTGAAGCCATTAAGAATGGACATGATCGAGTTGCTTCCTTACTAGTTAAAGAAGGGGCCTCATTAAAGTTAGACAACTCTGGTAGTTTTCTTTGTACAGCTGTTGCAAGGGGGGATTCAGATTATCTTAAAAGGATATTGTCTAATGGAATTGATCCTAACTCGAAAGATTATGATTACCGAACCCCTCTTCATATAGCTGCCTCAGAAGGTTTATATTTTATGGCAAACTTGCTGTTAGAAGCTGGAGCCAGTGTTTTCACAAAAGACAGGTATGTTAGATTGTTCGTTTTTTTTGTTTTTCATGGACATGAGTATGTTCCACGCACTCTCATTCCTTTGCATTTTTCCTACTTGGAAAGAAAGCGTATATGCTGCTCGCTTAAAACCCAGAAAAAAAAAAAAAAAAAAAAAAAAAAAACTATAAATTGTCTCCATAAAAGATATTTTCTGGCATTCTGAGCCAGTAGGCAGGCCTTTCACTTAGATATTTGAGTAGATGCACTTAATTGTTGTCTGTGGACACATAATAAAGGTTTTTCAATTTTTATCCAATGTTTCAATTCTCTCAGTAAAACCATTTCTCGAAGGTACTGTCCACGGTTAGGAAAGAGACCTAATTTTCACTACTTTTAGTCCTCTTTTGGTTCCAAAACAACCCCCACCTAATATATCCTAAATTCCCAAAATAGCTGCCCCCTTAATAGTTTATAGTTTATACTCCCTAGCCCAAACCTAAACTTTCAAAGTCTATCATTCTTGCTGTCAATAAATTCTCAACAACCAAATAGTGCCAAAGATCCTACCTTTGATCCCTAAGCTCATCATCCAAGCTGCATCTGTTCCCTCCTTCCCTGCAAATAATCTTATGGAATTTTATGTTTTAATATTCACCTAAAAGTTCTGTTTCCATAAACCAAGCTGGAACTGCACAATGCTGAAGTTTTAAAAGATAAGCTTGTTGGTTCTCTAGAATTGTTTTGAAGTTGGTTATGTATGTCTCACTGACAAGGGATCTTGAAATCCTTCCCCATTATCACTTATCACCCCCAACTTATTGCTGGCTTTAAATGATTCTACATTTTTGGTGATGAAGCTACTTATTATATAGTTGTTGCAAGTTTTTTTTTATTCCAAATAGTTAGGTGCTAATGCCACCCCTTTGCTTTTAAGAGGTGGAGCATGGGGCATGAATAAAAAGATTAAAGACTAGTTGTATTATGGCTTTAGTTATATCATTTTGTTTTAAAAAAATAAATTCTATGGTATTGGATTTTTCGTTTCATTTGTTATAAGCATAGAGAAACAAAATAGTTTGTTCTTTTTGGGTTCAGCTAATATATCATGTGACCATATGATCCCTGCAGATGGGGAAATACCCCACTTGATGAAGCTCGAATGTGTGGAAACAAGAATGTGATCAAGCTACTGGAAGGTGCAAAGTCTTCTCAGCTGTCCGAATTCCCATATCAATCCCAAGAAATTACAGGTATGACAACTCATTTGGTGCCTCTTTTCTATGTCTAACAAGGAAAATGAGATATTACGACAACAAACTAAACTGACTATTCAGCAACTTAGTCTTGCCTCTAGAGTCTTTAGTACCTTACTATTTATTACTGGAAAACAGTAAACAGAAGGAGAAGGCTTCACCAGCAAGATTTTGAAAACTGTTTTTGGAACAAACGTCTGAAACCAAGCTTGACATCGGAGAACACTTATTTTGGTTTCTGTTTCCATTTCAGTTTTGAAAAAAACAAAACTGTTGAACCTTCTTTCCAGAAGTTCTCTAGCATTTTCTGGAATAATTTCTTGAAATTCTTCCAAACAGACCTTACAGATAAAAAGATTAGGGAATAAAATGGTCAAACATGGTACAAAGTGCAGCGGATTGTGTTAGAGTTAGTCTAACATCTCATCTTGCTTTACCTTCTTTCTTTTCAAGCCTAAGCTCAATTCATGTTTTTTTTTTTCTCTTCCTAGCAATCAGAGACCACTGCCACTTCCTCCTTTAGTTCTTCTTTTTATTCTTTTCTCATTTCATTGCCAAACCTCCTCTGGTAGTATCGTACTTAGATTTTAAAAGTCATTCTCATATTTCCCTCTATTAAACTCACATATTGAAATTCATATATGTTTAGTTTCTAGGGTTGAAATTGACACACGGAAGACAAGTTGATTTCATCTACTCCTCCCCCAGACATGAATTTTCTTTCAGTATTTTTGCTCATTACTGCTTTGTGTAGGCCAATTATGGCAGTAAAACTCACAGCTGAGATCCCTGTGCCATTTACAGATAAAATGCACCCTAGGAAATGCACAGTCTTCCCTTTCCACCCATGGGATCCTAAAGAACATAGAAGACATGGTATTGTTTTATGGGTTCCACAGAGCATCGAAGAGCTTATCAGAGCAGCAGTAGAGCAGCTTGATTTTATAAATGTTTCTTGTATTTTAACAGAAGATGCTGGTAAAATTCTTGATGTTGACATGATTAAAGATGGCCAGAAGCTGTACTTAGAATGTGGAACACATTAGAAATCATTATTATGGTATTTTACAACCTGGTAGATATATCTTCTTTGCAATTATAGCCCTTACTAGATCATCTAGAATACCTTGTTCAGTTAGATCTGTGTTCATTCTATGTTTGTTGCATTCAAGAATCCCTTGTGATTATGCTTGACTGCAGATGTGACAGATGAGCAGAGCTTGACCTGTTGTGATCTGTGATCTTTACCGAGTCTTTACTGCTAGAGAGAAAATTTGGTTGATTAAAAGAGCTTGATGTATGCAGGAAATTTGCAGTTGCTCTTTCTGTTTGTAGGCGTTGAACAGATTTGCTAAACAATGATCTTTACTAAGTGTTGTTAAAAGGAAGAAAAGAAAACAAAAATTTGTGGATATTCAAAGTCAATTACATACTTTAGTTATTCATTCCTCTTCCACTTTTCTGGTAAGATGAGGTTAAGCCAGGGGGATACACTGCAAACTTCAAATTCAGAAACATAAGTGTCAAAGTGGAACATCTAATATGAACCAAACCTCATCAGACTGCTCTAAGGTACATGTTAATCATAACAGCCAGTACTAAAATTATAAAATGCATTAGGCCTCACCAAATAGTTTTACAAAAGGCTTCTTAAATAAGGAAAAGTATCTGAGAAACTCAATCAAGCTCCACCTATGTGTTGAATTTGTCGAAAATGCTTCTGGGCTGCTGCATTACTTGCAGCTGATGCATCTTCCACCTTACAATTCAACATCTTCTCCCCAGAAACCGCCGTGGACTGTGATCGATCAGAAGAAGCATCAAGAAGCTGAATTATTGATCCTACTATGCAGCTCAAGATGGGCAAACTTGAACATATCACTAAAGCTTGTCGTCTAATAGTCATGGCTAATAGGTGCTCAAATTTCAGAGATTAGTGTTTACTTTACTGTAATGGTGGAATCCTGGAATTTATAATAGAGAGGTGGACTTGTTCTATTGTAGGTCTTGCGTGGTAATCAAGTGGGATGCAGGATGATTTTCTTGCCAATTGTCAAGCATACACAAATTGAATTGACCCAATGGGTGCGTTCTACTGTATCAATGGAAGCGACAGTGATAGCTGCTGGGAACCTTGGGCCACAAGAAATGTCCTCCTTGGTTGATGATGATGTGGCAAGTTTCAAGTTTCTATATTTTACCAGATATTCTTTATTGTCATAATGAAGTATAGATTTCTCCAAAAAAATAAAATAAAATAAAATAATGAAGTATAGATAATAGGAAGAATATTAATGGAAATGAAAATTAAGTACAACTTTGAAATAGTCCTTGTGTTAATAATTTTATTAATGTGATATTTCTTGGCATCTTACCTAGTTTTCATTTTGGCCGAAGTCAAGTTCAGTGACATCATTCATATTAACAATTAAATTATAACTATCAATTAATTGTATGCGTAACCCAAATAGATCGCTACATAAAAAATATTTTCTTTTTAATTTTTATCCCTATTATTTTTTATTGTTACAATTCATGAGAATTCTTTCATGTACAACATGAGTAATGTTGCAAAGAAAAAACGCCAATATCCTCCAAAATAATATATAATTCAACAATAAATTTAATTTTTAAAGAAATTTTTCTGACTTTTTTTTTCGTACTTGATATTTTCACGTTCTAACAAGAAAAAAAAAAGACCTGGATCTTAATCATTGAAACTTAAGATAATTGTTTTTTTTTTTTCAAAATAATTAAATAGGTGAACCGAGTTGATCAGTAAATGAGACACAAATATTTATCTATATATCACATTATTTATTGTCAGTTGAATAACTCGATTCATATATTTCTTAGAAAAATACTTATTTAATGATATCAAAGACATACTTTTCATTTATTATTTATTATATATATATAAAAAAATATTCTTAATTTTGGTCAATCAATTACATTGGGCCAACTAATGGAAATATAACGCCCACTTTCAAACTTTTAGGCCCAAGAAATGAGGCAATCTTATTTGTTTCATTCAAATATTTTATAATTTCAAGTCAACCAAGGAGTGTTAGGAGTCAATGCAAGTACACGTGTTGGATGATAAACTTATCCACGTTGGCTCGATGTCTCTTGTGTCAAGAAGCCGCGTCTCTAACAGGTGACGAATTTTTTTACTATGCGAAATGACAGAATAGCCCTATTGTCACAACCGTATAAGTCTCGAGGCAGAAGCATGGAGGGATAAGTACATGGGGATATTTCAGATAATTTACTGCGATCTTTTCTTTTTCTATTATTTTTCACCAATCCTCGTCTTCGAATTTGGGCGCGAATTTGTAAGAACTGAACCAGAAGTCTGTAACAAACTTTGATTGGTTAAAACTACCGAAGCTCTCTATCTCTCTCTCAGTGAGAATCAAAGCTTTAGCTTCGACCATGTCGTTCTCAATCGTAGAAGCTTGCAGAAAGAAGAGGCGAAGGGAAAAGATATATGGGTTTCATTCTTTTGCTGAATCAGGTTTCCCTATAAACCCCAGTGGTCCTTTCCGCAATAACATTCGCATCTTTCTTCAAGAATGCGCAGAGGTTGAAGATAACAATGTTGAAGGAATGCCCACTTGGTGTACTCTTCTTGTCCATGAGAATTCAAGCTTCGTTCTCCCACTGTTCACCATTGAAGAAGACGTCAAACAGTCCTCGCATCCCTACTGTGATCAATGCCGATGTGCTGGTTAGCTTCAATTTGCTTTGCCAATTTCATAACTTTCTTTAATTCTAGACATATGCATCCTTTAGATTTTGATTAATTAGTTAATTTCTGAAGTGGGTTGCTCCAATTTTAGTTAATTTTTTCAAATCTTGAAATGGATCTTTTCCAAGAACTACATTTTTTGAATTAGGTTTCTCTTTCGGTTACTGATATAGGAATTTGAGTGTCTGAATAGTATATTGATTTGGGTTTTTCTTGAGTTTTTGTCATCTAGGTTGGAGTGGTCACTTTGTGTCGAAGAGGAGGTACCATATGATAATCCCAATCGATAATGGCTGGAACAAACCTTTAGAAGATGGTGTTTTTGATACTCAGACTCATCTCTTGCATGGTTTGATTCACTGTAATGGGTTCGGTCATTTGCTGTCCATCAATGGCATTGAAGGGGGTTCTAAGTATCTCAGCGGCAGAGAAATTATGGATCTTTGGGACAGAATCTGCACAAATCTTCGAACACGGTATTGGAAAAGACCCAACTTTCTTGATTTTGTTTAGAATTATTGAACATCGAAAGAATATAAATCATTGTGTTTTCTGTCTGTTGCAGGAAAATCACAGTTGAGGATATGTCTAAGAAGAGGTCAATGGATCTCCGATTGCTTCATGGGGTTGCATACGGGCATTGCTGGTTTGGTAGATGGGGCTACAGATTCTGCCGAGGAAGTTTCGGAGTGACAGAGCACAAGTACAACTTGGCAATTGAGACTCTCAGTTCCTGGGAGCTTGATAAGATCATTCAAGATTTTGGTGTAACAAAGTGTTACAATGAAATCAAGCAAATAATTCGTCATTACAGAAATATGAGTGAAACCCAGTTGATCACTATCAAGGATCTTCTCAGGTTTATGTTAACTGTCAAGTCTTGTACTCCTGCCCCAAAGAAATTAGTCACAGTTGCCTCTCCTTCATCATTCACCTCAAGACCCGCAACCAGAAATGCAATGCTGAACAAGCCTAATCTAATGAAGGAAAAATCTGTCAGGTTTAAGAAGTTCACTACAGCAATTGCTAGTATGGATAGCAGGTGGCCTGCAAGAAGACTAGAATATGCAGCTGAAGTGATTGTATCTGCATTGAAAGAGAAAAAAGCAGACAGGCTTAGTCATGGTGGGATGACTAGGCAAGATGTACGGGATGCTGCTAGGCTGCACATTGGCGACACGGGATTGCTTGACTATGTACTGAAATCACTTAACAATGTCATTGTTGGAAGTTATGTTGTCCGACGCAGGGTGAACCCGACAACTAGAATCTTGGAATATACTATCCATGAGTTTAGTAATGGAGTTCAGGTCACTGAACCTGAGCCAGAAATCCTTCCAGAGCCTCTTGCTGCATCATCTCAGGTGCCTGGATCTGACGTTTATAGCGATGTGGATTATCTATATAAGAATGTCCTCTTAGGTTACCCAGAATCAGAAGTGGTGGACTTGGCAGCTCAGACAATTCTTGACAGCAAGTTCTTTGTGAAAGAATGGCCATTAAGGGATGAGACAGAGCAGGTGTTGACATTTGATTGCCGTTTAAGGTCAATTTTTGGTGACATGATATCTGAATTGAGAAGGGAACCACCACCTGGTGAGATTGTGTTAGTTCCACTACATACAACTGTTGGGGAGTTGAAACAAGCATCGGAGACTGCGCTGGGGGACACTTACTGTATTACTGAGCAACTTGTGGTGACAGAAATTGAAGGTTTGGAGGAAGTTCCAAATGAGGAAGTGCTTTTTGGAGTACTTGAGTCAGGTGTGGAACTTTGTGTAAGTGGGAGTGGTATCGATTTGGATACTCCACTGAGGTACCAAGGTGGGGCTGATAATTGGAAGGTGAGATGTGAATGTGGGGCTCAAGACGACGATGGGGAGAGAATGGTTGCCTGCGACATTTGTGAGGTATGGCAGCACACACGCTGCTGTGGGATTGAGGATGCTGAGACAGTGCCTCCATTGTTTGTGTGCACAGGTTGCTGTGATTCACTTGTGCCTCCAAGGGCTGATACTGCCTTTGGTGGTGACTGTTCTGATGATTTTCTACTTTTTCCAGAGCCTAATAATTACCTGATGGAGATTGGGTACTAAATTTGGTGACTGATGCTATTGAAATAAGATAATGTTGAGGAATAACATTTGTTTGTGTTGATCACCATGAGATGGTAATCCACTGTCATTGCTAGTGTCGTTTCGTTTGTTGATTTGAATGCATGTTAGACTCTATTCAGGGAATTGTACATGTGAAAAAATGTAAATCTCTATTCATACAAGAATGTGAATGTATGTAGTTGGTTCTTTCCTGTGTTTCTCCATTTAGATCGACTGTGTTTACTGATTACTGAGCATGCCCAGCATAGACAATTCTTCTTCCCCCATAAAGAGGAGCACTGGCACCCTAATTTGAACGAGCTTTTGCCTTGTGTTTCTAGTTGTAGACTTCAATATAGGACTGACTAAGTATACGAACGAGCCTCTGAAAATAAAAATTTTCTTCCTAGTCTTAAGTTTTCCTGCCAGTCTTTGCTGTTCACCAAATAATACAGGCACGAAGATCATATTTTTACAAAACTCTTACAAGCTATAGAGACAGAAAAGCAGTCAAACCATCCTCCATTTCCTTTTTTCTTAAGCTCTTTGATAATTGTTTTTCATGACAAAAAGAGTGAAGTTATGTGTGCGTGTTTTTTTGGATAAGTAACTGGGTGGCTTGTGTATTTTTACTACTTCTCCCTCTTAAGCCAGCAGTAAGGCTTCCTGAGAGTTGGATGAAGTTCATCCTCAATGAAATTCAAGTGTATTTTCTGAAAAAATAAGTCACGATTTACATCATTTAGCAGCTATATTCCTGCTCGTTCAGTTGCCATTGATAAAACAGCTTGGCAGTATTGGTTATTCTGTTTTTGCCTTGTCAGCTCGAATAATCATAAAATAAACTTAATAGGATGTCTGAGATTCTTTTAAGGTCAGAATAATTTTTACTGTACTGAGCATAACGGCGTCCATGGATCTGCAAAGGTCAAGCAGATAAAGCTTTAAATGATTGTATTGTTTCAGTTGCATAGACAAGTAAGATGTCGACATGACAATTCCACTGAGATAAGGTGGCGTCTGCCATAATGGATATCCACTCTTCTCTAAATTCACTCATCCTACCAAAACTGGAGGCAAACATATCAGCGATGTTTCTCAACACCACTGCACAACTATGGCCATCATTCCCAACACCAGATGCCACCTTAACATGACCCCAGCAGGATTAATTAATCTTTCCAAGAGACTCAATTAAATGGCCTAGCCACCTTGCTGTGACATAGTACATCAGTATTTTACTACAAAGGGTGGGTATGTATATAAGTCTTTCTAATCTCAATTTAGCAATTAGGTCATTGTTTAACAATAGCAGAAGAGCACCTATGGGTGCCAAACAGAGTTCGAGATGCAGCCTAGTAATTGAAGATAGATGCAAAAAAAGAAATACTCGCTTTCCTACATAGTTTTAGATATGAAGAGAAGCAGAAAACCCACTTGGGGTTTCAGAAGAAGGGAGCCCTGCAGGGTGTTCCTTTTCTTTTCTTCACTGGCTTCTGATGTTCTGGAGCATTCTTCGGTATTTCCTGGGTCGGGCTCTGGATGGAAATGAAGGGAGGAACTGAATCACAAGGTTTCCTTGAAACTGCTGTGAACTGGAAGTTCAGGGATTTAAAAGAAACCAAATTCAAAATCAATCGACAAGAGAGAAATAAAGAGAAGAAAACAACAATTGAAAGAAAAATAAAGAAAGCAGTCTGACTGATATTACTACCTTGCAAGAAATAGAGCAGTAGCGAAATGAATCCGGTTCAGTCAACCTTCTCTTGCAGATCTCACATGCTGTCTCACTATTTGTAGTTGAACCAGAGTGGGGAAGAGGATTCAAAGATATAACCCATCGCTTATTGCATTTATATGGCTTCAAAACAGTAAAGGTTTTAGACAGACCATAATTAAAGTGATGATTTTGTTGAGAAATAACGAATCTATTGAGGGTATTATCAGTCCATATTTCTTGAAGCATACAAACCACACTTGTGATGGGTAAGAACTATTAGATGAGTACATGTCCTCCACAGTAAACAAGTATGGTAGTTTAGGAAACAAATGGGAGCCACCAGTTGTCCTAGTATATCATTAAGATATTGTTATTTATGAACTTCTTCTGCCCCTTTTGCTAAGTACACCTAATGCTGTGGGTTGAGATACACTACCATGAGAATAGCATGAACGTGATAACAAAAGAAAATAGTTGTGCAGACTGTCGTGTTAGAGGATTAATTCCTTTAATCCTTGCATCATGTAACTAATGGAAACAACAACTGGTTATGTCTAGTGATGCATGTTAAATCCAAGTTCATATTTTTATGTAACCAATATAATGAAACCAATAGTTGTTTATTGATCAGCAGTTCCTCCCAAGCAACAATAATACAAAAGAAACGTATAACTTTCATCAAGCGCCCAACAGGAATAGTATAAACACACTACAATATGATCTAAGCTACAAAAGTGAACCCATGATTTATAAATTTAAGAAAAAAAGAATTCTTCCATATATTAAAAATAATAAAATGGAAGAAGAGTTGATAAGGCATTTAACTCATAAAAAACGATTTTCTTCTAACTCCCATGTTCAATTTCTGTTCCTACAAATAGAGAGAATTAAAACACCTTATCTTGCCAATGATCTAGTGATCCCACATGAATAAAGGCTACAAATAGCTAAACAGATAAATAAATTCACACATACATAGATGCACATACAACACCCAATCACACAAAACGCAGATGTTACAGATAAAATGTTTACTTTCATACTTTGAAGTAAAGAAGAATATTGTACCTGAATTTGAGAACAATCCATATACTTTTCCATGGTACCAAGGGAGACAACATCCTTGTAGACGTGTCTATAGATTTTGAGTATCTTGTGATGCCGATGAGTACCTGAAGATAAGCAATACTGGCAAGCTGACATATCACAGTTGATACAGTACTTATTTAACTCATTCCTGCGAATTGGATGAGCTTCACAAGAGCCAAAGAAGGTTTTTCTCAAAAAAGCCTCAAGCCACCTAGGCTTGTGAACTTTATGTTGGGCTGCTTGCTGAACCTAAGAAGTTTAACTAAATGTTAGTAAAATGTTGATTACAAGTTATACAGAGAATCTACAATTTTTTCTTCACAGGTGTAAAACAGCGTTAGTTTTGTAGCCTAGTTCACATTTGGTATGTCCTCCCAAGTTGTTACTCTTCATGGTTTAGAAAGTATCTTTGTTACAAAGAGCAATAATTAATGGAAGACCGAGAATTAGGAATTACCTGAATAACATAGGCTAAACAGAATCATTGATTTCTGTTCCTATTGTTACTTAAGTTTTCTTTTAGGTCTAATTCCATATGAATTAAAATGTTTTAGTATAATTAATCAAGAAAAAACAATTATATCATGGTTCTATTGTCATTTTCAATGAATACGTAGTACAGTATAATACTCCACGTAGAAATAGAAGCGAAAGATTAACAAGTGTATAAAGCTTACTAGGAAGTACAAGATCTAATTTGCTAATGTATTTCAAGTGTCATAAAGAGATATTTAACGGCCAGCTCTACCTTCTGTCTTTACTTGAGAAATTCGTTATTGAAATCCGACAGAAGAAAACATTTGGTGTGTTTACCCATTCAAAAGCTTTTCAAATGCGCATTACAAAATTCAATGTCAACAATATCATACAATTGTTCTAATGCATGTGGTCAAAAGTATATAAGGATTAGTTTTCTGTGCAGTTGTGTTTGCTCACTTATGATGAACTTCAAATGGTACGTTTTTAAGGCCATAAAGAACACGATGGTATGGGTTGATTAGCTGTAATCTGTATTCGCTTCTTTTTATCAGTTCTGAATTTAATTTATGTTCACCATTTTTAATGCTTTTATCTATTCTTTTCGATATTCAGGAACTAAATTGCATGCAGAAATAGAATTGATATTACTGTTCTATCTTCACAATTAACCAAATATCACTTTCTCTTTTCTTTGCTTGAGTGGGCCCGACCATGAACAAGCAACTTACACAGCTGGAAAGAAAGCTAATCATTCTCAAAGTGAAAATTTTTAATCTTTGAAAAACCTCAACAGAGAAATTTTGTGAATATGGAAATCTTTGATAGTAATTGAAGAAACAAGCAAAAAAGGAAGCAGATATGCAAATTAATAATCAATTTAACTTATAAGAAAAGAGACATGAAAAGTTTCAGATTCCATACCTGGTCTACTTTCTTGGGTGAAGAACCATTCATCATTACTTCCTCGAATTAATATTCAAATTTGTTTTGATATCTCGCAAGGAAGAAGATTGCATAGAGGAATTCGAAAATCGATAAGATAAAACTAAAAATGTAAGAAGCACAGAGAAAGAGCAGATGAGGTTAACCCATAAAGCAATTATCTAGACATATTCGTCAGTTTCTAGTCAAGATCGAGTTCATCTTTTCGCTGGAGACTGACCAAGAGAAATATAGTTTGACTACAACGATGAAATCAAGGTGTGTATGCTAATAGATGTTCTACCTATTAGCTTGTCCCAGACATGTGTTTATCAGGTAACAGTTTTAGTTTGCTTCATGTCATAAAACAATTTGTCACTAGTAAAATTCAGTTTCACATTTATGACCATTATTATTATCTTTCCATAGCAAGAAAGTGAAGAAAATCCAGAAAGTGCCATTTTACTAAAGTATAAATTTAATAAGATAGATATTACAAGGTGTTAAAGGTGACACACCTTCATGTAACTTCATCTGACAATTGGCAGAACCATCTTGGAGTTATGTTTATTTCCACAGGAAAATCAAACAATATCAGAGGTATCAGCAAAAAAGATACCATTTTTTTATTTAAAGCTAACCTGAAATGTAGCATGAATCACGTATTAGGATTTTGACCATTATTAAATTTTACAGATAACTTTCCATAAAATTGCTATATGACTTTTTCTTCCTACAAACTTCCATATTCAGAGAAACTTAAGATAAATATCCAATGCCATTTATTGCAACACTAAACCACTCTCAATGCTTGTCTGTATAGGATTTTTCCATTTGTTTTAATAGTTGCTGAGGTTCGTCCTAAATCCAAGTTCCAAACATTTGAAGGTTGGGGGTACATATATATACACTAAACTATCAAAATTTATTCCATAGAAGTCTTTCCCACAAAAGAAATGATCATATAAACTTCATTCACTTTGAAATTCCCTACCAGCGCGAATACGAAGGTGTATTTTCAGAACCACCATTTTTCTGTTTGTCATATTCACTGTTACTACTTGTTTCAGTAGCATCAATGGTGGTTTTCATTGCCGCCTGCCAAGAAGATAAGTATGAAAACAGTAATGATGACATCCAATGCAAAATTGTGGAGGTGGCTTAACCAAAGAATCATCCGTGAAGGCTTATACAATTAGTCAGATATAAAAATAAAGGAAACCAGGGGAGAAGATACATTATGCTAAATTGGTGCAGTTGCTGACATGAAATTTCTTAAAGAAAACGACAGAAAAAAGAAACCTTGAGAAAGAAAGAAAGAAGGGGTGTGTGGTGAAAGATTCGAGAGAGAAGGGCTTACCATGGATGCAGGACTGGAGCTACATAGCTAAGTAAAGACAGGAATCACTATTCGTCGATTATGTTCAACTTGAGAGGAGGGAAACAAGGGACAAGGTTAATTGATGGGTGCCGGTAATTCCGGTGGGCCAGTCCAGCCCAACCCAATATTATGTTTTCCGTGAATTAATTTAATAATTAAATAAAAATACATTATCAATTTGTTACTACCTAATGTACATTATTGCAAGAGTCTCATTTTGAATACCAAATAATGCCTATTAGTGTAGGATTTTTCAATTGAAATGAATGATAGCATTGCTATAGAACCAAAAATTAAACTCGAAATAATGTTTAGTGTATAATTTATTGTTCTAATTTTGAGATTTAACTTAACTCGAAATAAAATACAATTAAAAAAAAAAAAAAAAAGAGAGAGAGAGAAATAAAATGTCAAAGAAAAGAAAAAGTTGTTGAGCTAGGTAGGAGGAAATTACAATCCCCAAGAATTCTTCAAAGGCTTTTCCAACAAAGCAGAAAGATACATCTCCTTCCTCTGAGGCCCACGATCAAGCTTCTTTCCCTCAACCCACTTGACCTTCTTAAACCCAACACTTTCAATCAATGGCCCATAAACCTGTTTGAATTCATCACCTAAACAAAAAAAATGGTCCAACCAAAACAACCCACCAGGCCTCAAAACCCTATAAATATCAAACAACAAAAAATGCAACAAAGTTGTGGGAATCCAATTGCTTAACACATGCATTGAATGCACAATATCCAATGTGTTATCAAAGAAAGGTAGCCTCTGTGAAATGCTTATATACAAAGGTACGACTCCTCTTGCAGCAATGAAATTATTGAAAGGCCCATTTAAATTCATTGAGGTTGTCACTATGGTTATGTTCCTTTCTCTCATTCTCACTGCAAATGTTGCTACTCCACCACCGATATCCAGTCCGATACGTATCGTACCCGGTGGTTTTGTAGCTAACACGTCATCTATGCTGAAATCTATGCCGTTGGATTTGGTTGACATCCAACGGTTCTTCTCGCGTCCTTGGAGGTCAAAACAGTCTTTGCAGTCATCGAACCCCTTTTGATTGCGCCGATTGATTAGGCATTCGTAGTCCTTGCAAGTGTAAGCGGTCCAGACGACGGAGGAATTGGAAGGTGTGGTCCAGAGGGAAGTGGGGAGTGGGGTGGGTTCGACGGAAATGGGTGAGGCGGAGGGACGGCAACGGCGGCGAGGGAGTGGCTCGCAGCCTTTGAGGAGGAGTTTTTGGGCTAAGAGCTCGTCGTCTGGGCAGGATCCGTTGACTTTGTAGGACATGAAACGACGGAGTTCATCGGGGAAGAGAGTGCAAGATCGTCCGACGGGTGGGTAGAGGGTGTCGGAGTCGAAATTGCGGTTGACCCCAAATGGGAGAAGTTGTCCTGATGTGAAGGCTAAGAATTCGGGTGGAAGGTTGTCTGAGGTGGCGGAGACGGTGGTTGTGGTGGGGGCTTTGGGGGGACTAAAGGAGCAAGAGGTGGAGTAAAATGTGGAAGATAGGAACAAGGTAAGAAGATTTGTGGATAAGAGGAGGACAAGGAAGAAGAGGTTGGTGGTGCCAGGTTTGCGTCTAAGGGGGGAATCCATGAGAAAGTTAGTATACTAAGTGTTTGATAAAAGGTTACTTAGAAATGAAGCTACAAAGGTTGAGTAAGAAGTGGGTATGAACAAGTATTAGTATCTTTTTATGTGCAGCAAGTAGGACTAAAATATAGAGCTAACAACTTAGGCACCATTAGAATAATAGAATCACCCCCATTTTGAATATTAGTACGTTGCTAGCTATGAGACTCTGAAAACTTAGTTGCAATATGTAATGGAAGTTGTAGACAATGTCAACTCAGAGGAGAGGGAGGGTGGGAGGATCTGTTTTGATAATTTGGAGTTGACTCGTATAGATCCGCATAAGGAGCTAAATCTAAGTTTTGACAATAATATGTACATAGCGTATACATGCATCAGTCAGAAAAGGAATCCAAATTATGATAGGTTTTGTCTGGATATTAGTAAATTAATATATTTTAGGAAATTGGGTTTCAATTTTCAAACTATAGGCTTGCATTCAGGGAGATTCACATGCTTAATTAAATTATGTTTATGCATGCCTTCCACTCTCTTTTCTTAGCCTACTGGGTGAGACTTTTATTTTTCTTTTTTGTTTTGATTGGAACTTTGGGGGTCCCATGTATATCAGAAAGTGTTGTTAGGCCTGTCAAGAGAAAACTCTGTCTTGGGCTGGGTTCCTAGTTTGTATGATCTTGTATCCCTTTTCCCTTTGACATCAAAATAGGATTTATTTATTTTTTTGGTGTGATTCTCAACAATTTTTGTTCAGTCAAGTAGTAATAATAAAAAGGACTCCGCCCTTCACTCTCTAGAAGGGTTGAAGTGTTGAACAGTGACCTTTGGTTAATACTTTTGGACAGTTTTGATCAAAAATATTTTTAATGGTCAAATGAATTAAGTGATATTCCTATACCATGTTCAGCAAACACTCAACCCAGCTAAGACCTAATGAAAGAGGAAAATTTGATTGAATTTACTGAAATCATAAAACCACTATCAAAAGATTTAAAACATCTACAAGTTTCAAAAATTGCCAAAGTATATCTAAATCCCCTTAAAATGAAAAGAAAAGAAGATCTGAATCCATAAAATGAAATGAAAAGTTAAGTCAGAGCTAGAATTTAAATTATACATTTGGTGAGGGAGAAGGGAATACACCAAGTACCAGTTCCGAATTTTCTAAATTTCAATTGGCAATCAAATTGTATGCTCTGTGTGATATGTATCTTTGTACATTTTTTTTTTCCTGTGATATCTTCTAATTTAGAAACAAAACAAAAGAAGTTTCTAATTGTAATAGATCAAAATGGCTTCTTCAGGTACTTCAATTCCAATGATGAATCAACACACTCTACTCTATCCCTATAAATGTTAAGTAATTTCAACAACTCAGTTGCCTTCTCCTTTGTGCTCCCACCACATCCAACCTGCAACATAACCAAAACCTTCTGAAAAGCACCTACTTGAACTGCCTCAATCAAAACACCTTCTTCCCCCTTCTTTCCCTTATTACTCAGCTTCCAAAGAATTGAAACCGAAAACTCCGATGCCAATTCCGACACCCTCAAGATCTTCTTGACCATAAGAGGCACGGTCAAGGCATTTCTTTTTGCAATTTCTTTCCCTTCTTTACAATCACAAATACCATCCAATACCCCCAAAGCCTTCTCACATATACTTCTTTCTGAATCCACAACAATTTCCAGCAACAAAGAAACCAAACCCAATTCCACAAGCTTTGATTTGATTCTTTCATTCGAGGAAATCATGTGGAAAATTGTTGTCAAACATGCCTTGGTAGCAGTCGGTCCAATTGGCTCCCTAATCATCTTAACCAATGCTTCAAAAACACCTCCTGTTCTAACCAAACCATCAACAACATGAAAATTCCCTGAACAAACAACCTCTTTGAGTACCAAACCAGAATTTTTCCTGGCTGAAAGATCTTTACCATTTAAAAACCATACCATGCAACGTAATGACCCAACTGATCCAAGCTTTGATAAGCCTTCTTCTCCAAGTGGAAGCATCCATGTCAAAACTCCCAAAATCTCCTCCAACAATCCAACATATTTCTCAATCGAAATCTTCGAAAACGAATCAAACGCATTGGCTAGAACAAACCCTGCCCCGTTGTCCACTACGCACCGTTTGTTCCTCTCACTTTCTTTCCCCCAAGCCTTGATCTTCCCCACCATTTCTTGACACTTGTTGTCATCTCCATGTTGAGCTGCTGATGTCATCCTTGACAAAATCTCCGAAACCACGTACGGAGCAACCGGAATCCGAGGTGTTGGAATCCTTTCAATTCCATAAGACTGGTTCTGGACACACCAATCTTGAATCATCCTACGGATTGCGTGATTCGGGATTTGATCAAAACTCTTCAAGACTTGATTGGTAACCGGACAAGTTTGGTTACCGGATTCAATCCATTTCTCTATGCTTTCTCTATCATATGTAATACCTGTAGACAACGTTACAGGATCTTTCATTAAATCAAGAGAAATCGGACACCGGAAATGGGTCGGAATAACCATGTCGGTGTCCACATTACTACCGGAAAGTTGATCCTTTTTGTTGGTACGACCAAAAGCTCTTCTTCTTGTCCATGACAAAACCATTTTTCCTAATTCAAGAACAAAAACTTATGTTTGTGATAGAATGTTTTTCGTTTTCCAATGTGTGAAAAGTTAGGAAAGTGTAGTTGTTTGGTTTGTGTATATATACTATGAAACCATGATTGATGTTGGTTTGTCCAATCCCAATATTCGGGTCAAAGCAAAGTAGTAAATATGAAAATTTTAATAAATAAATAATTAATAAAGTTTGAAGGGAAACGTTCAAACATGAGAGAACTGGAAGAAGGTTTGTTTGTTTTTGAGTAGGAAAGGGTGCGTGGGTTTGAACGTTGACCGTTGAAAGTTTGAATATTTGAATCTGTTATTAAATGGCTGGAGCCGACAAGAGAGGGAGAGAGAGAGATTGAGCTGGATGCTTATTTTTAATTATTATATTAATAAATTAAATAATTCTAGTACTACTAAGTCGGCTCAAGTTTGAACGGCTGACTGGGTGTGATTTATTAGGTCAACTAGAGGTCGGTGGAGCTAAACTCTTTTGTTTGGGTTGGACCCGTCCCGGCCGTGTGTGTGGCTGCTTAATTTTGGTCTTTAGGTTTGTACTTTGTATACCCCCACTTAAATGTGTAGTTATATTTTTGTTAGAAATGAAAAATTATTTTAGTAAAAAAAAAATTTGGGATAAATTTGATTGTGACTCTTTGGATGTATCAATTTGCAAATTGATTGTATCAAACAAAATGAAGAATATATTGTAGTAAAAAGACAAAAAAGAATAATGTAATAGTATGTGACTTTGATTATATTATATTTGAGAGTATCGACATGAAATTAGAATAGTGTTAAAGGGATTTTAACAGTTAAAATAAATATATTGTATTTTCTAAATTTTAAATCACTTATATATGATTTTAATTATTAATAATATTGGATTTGAAGGTGAATAAATCAACTGTGTCTTAGTTAATAAGAATTGTTAACTATTAGTAAAGATTAATTTCTTTTTATATGTATTAACAAATTGATTTTAACAAGGTATTTGAATTTGGATTTAAATTATATCGTTATGTTTTTTACTCTAATTTAGAAAGAAAAATTTGAAGAAAGAAAATATTATATCTTTCTCTAGCATGAAAAAACATTGTATATCGAATTTTATGTTGTCATATTATCTTCCATATAATGATAGTTCTGTACTACTACGTAGTCTATATATATGAACTCAATTAACTTAATTCTTAAAATTCAATATTAACATTTTCGTCAATTTCTTTTTTTATTTAATTATTATTTTGGTCTCAAAATTGTTTTAGTGTTCAATTCTGTCATTCAATTTTTATTTTTTTTCATCAGTTTCATTTCTCCCGTTTACCTATTAGCAAGGGAGCTACAGTGGGATCAGTAGGCCCCTACAAAATTTTGAGAAATTTGAATTATGCCACATACAAATTATATAATTATGATTTTGACCCCTACAAAAATTATTATAGAATATATTTTGACTGATTTTATTTTGCTACATTTTATAGATTCAAGAGAAAGAAAGTGAAAAAGTGAAGAAAAATATAAAGAATGAAGCAAATTAGTGTACTATAGGCTCACTTATTTTAATTTTAAAATTCATGTCTTCAAAACGTTTTAAATAATAATAAGTCCTAAATATTAATACACTGTACATTATATCTATTTTATAATTTGGCCCCCTCAAACATAAGTACTTAGCTCCGCCATTGCCTATTAGGTATAAATGAAATAGTTGTGCTTCACACATAAAAATAGTGACATGTTTAGTTACATTTTATAATTTGAAAAATTGAGTCATTTATCGTTACTTATGCAGGATTAATTTGATTATGAATAATATGAGAATAAGGGAATAAAACTTGACTAGGAAATTCTGAATTTTAAGAAATAAAATCAATTGAAAAAAATTCTTAAAAAACTAAATTTAAAATTAAGACAATTGAGAACTAAAACAATACATAAGTAATTTGTTTGAACTTTCTCAAGCACTCATGCCCAAAAAAAAAATTGTTATGAATAATATTAGAATAGAAAAATAAAACTTAATTAGGAAATTTTGAATTTTAAAAAATAAAATTGATTGAAAAAATTCATAAAAAAATAAATTTAAAATTAAGACAATATGAGAAATAAAACAATACATAAGTAATTTGTTTGAACCTTTTTGTGCACGCATCCAAAAAAAAAAAAAAACACACTTCGTTAAAGCAAAATGAGCCACACATTTTTGAACTTCAAAAGTTGCTTTTGCTTATTTTACACATTTTAGAATTGCTCAACCGAAAGCTTTTGCTTATACCATATTTTCCTATTTAAATTATCTGCCAAAACATGAGGGGTTAGGTTATAAAGCAACATCTCTATTTCTGGTTCATGATTTTTTATACATAATTTCTATCCACTTTTCAAATACTTTAGTTTCTACCTTTTTTTTCCTTATCTAGCTACATGCTTTTTAATTAGCACGATATGTAAGCTCAATTTAAAATTTAATGCATGTAGCATTCTTTATTTTGTTTGTGAGCTACACATTTTTTAACTTCAAATTAAGCTGTCGCTTTATACATTTCAAAATATTTTATAATTTTTGCCATCCATCATTTACCTAATATATTTTTTTCCTCTCCAATTTGAAAATAAACTAACTATAATTAATTTTCATTTCCATTTAGATAAAACATAATTAATTTTATACAATTTATTGACATAATTACCCAGTCAATTTACTTAATTTAATAAGTTAATTGACTAACATGTGTTTTGAACAAATAAAAAATAGAATTCATTTTGTTTTAAATGAACTCTACAATTCAATTTGTTTTAAATAAATTCTCTTATTTGGAATAAAAACTACATTTGTAGAATTCAATCTAATTCTCTTATTTGGAACAAATGAAGAATCAATTTTAATTGAAGTATTTTTTCGACACTAGCCTCATATTTTTTAATTAAAACTAGTATTGATCAATTATAAATATAACGAATGAGAGATTAATTATTGTTCAATGAACAAAAGACAAGTTGAGAGGAAAAACTTGTAATTAGTTAGATAAATATTTGAGATAAAGTGGTGGTGGCTCTTTATCGATTTATTTAAATAAAAAGCATGTATAATATTAAAGATAAAAATGTCATTTGAGGTAGACAAAATAATAATTTATTTCAAATGAATTTCACAAAATAAAATCCAACATATATGGTGTGGAATCTATAATTAAATAAAATGTAGATTCTAAATGAACTTCAATTAAAATTTACACCATTTTATTATTTCTAACATAAAAAACGTAGAATTCATTTGAAATGAACTGAATTTTATATTTAGTAAATATTCCAAACAAACTGTAAAAAAATTAAGACATTTATATTCATCATTACCTATTGAATTTTAAATAATTGACTCTCCAATTTGAAAATAAATTATTTAGTTTATGTTAGCTTACAATTAATTTCCATTCTCATATATGTAAAAAATTAAAAAGCATGAACAAGATTTTTTTCACACAAAAAATTGAAACGAATCGGGTTTCGTTCATATATATTATGTGAATCAAAATATAGCAAATCGAATCTGGACTGCATTGTGAACCAGTCAAGATAGAATCCGGTTGGATCACGACCCAATCCCATTCACTATCATCCCTAATCGTTGGTTTAGAATCTTGTTGGTGTTCTTGGTAAATTGAATAATTTTCAATTCAGCAATCACTTATCAGTGTTATATGAATATTTATATTTAGCACAATTTACTATATTTGAGTGGATCTAACGTTATTCTTTGCAAAGAGTGAAGCTTATTAGAGCAACATGCCAATTCATTAACAAGTGATACGCAATATAACCAACTATGCATGTGCGAAGCGACAGCTACGTACTCCGCGACATTCTCATGGTGCCTAGCTCATCATCCGCGTAAACAGCCAGACTCTCAATATTCTACCTTTCTTGGACATCCTGTCAATTTGTCCATTTTCCAACACCAACCTCAACCAAATCTACAAATGAAATATAAAGGAGATTCCGTGGTCCATGGGAATGATAATGACTCTTCTGAGTTTTCAAAAATTGAAACTTCATAGATATAGTTAAGAGGGGGGAAATGAAGAAAAAATATTGAAACTGTAAAAATTTACAGGTTTGATTCATTGGCATTTGTCATAGCCTCTATCACAGTGGATCCTATATCATAAAACCAAAAGATGTAAAGAAGCCTTATTGTTGAGAATATTCTAATTTCATTTCAAAAACTTCTTAAACAAGCCGGGTGTCACATACTCGCATACAATGTTCTCAGGAAAGTGTCAGATTGATCGTGGGATGAGAGTAGATCATTACAAAGCGCAAGAAACAAATTATAGAATGAACATACCAAACAAATTAACATTAACATAATTTACAACTAGGTATCATCTCCCATCTGATGATGTGAAAGACTCAGCAAATCCGTATGGAAGCGTTGGTATGCTGGTCTGAGTATTGTCTAAGCTTGGAAGGAGTGAAGAAGAAGAAGATTCCATCTGGCTTCTGCCTTCAAAAGCCTGCCACTTCTTAAGTGCTTGTGGTAAAGACATATCAAGGTCGATTCCATAAACGTCTTCCGAACTTTGGTCAGACGGTTTCCACAGCTCTACTAGAGAAGAAAGCACGTTAACAGTATGACCCATATCAGGCCTTTGAAAAGGTTCCCTTGCACAGCAGTGACCAGCCAACTCGGCTACGGTGCTGATGCTAGCAAGTGTTTCCTCATTGAGGTCGATTGTGGGATCAATGGCCTTGCTGAATGAGTCCTTATTGATGTTGGCTCTGCGGAACCATGTTACAAGGTGCATGCTATCCTCCGGCTGGCTCTGGTCAAGTGCTTTCCTCCCCGTGATCAGCTCCATCAAAATAACCCCAAAACTGAATACATCAACTTTTGTAGTCACACGGCCAGTAACTACAGTCAGGTAGCCAGAATGAGGATTGTGAGTTAGATATTTGTCTAAACAACACATAAACATGCGACAATTATGAAGCACATGCTTTAACAATTTTAAATGCCACTTAAACTACCTAGGTGATAGAGGGTTACTTAGGTAGAGAACCAACTTGAAAAAATAAACCTACTTGGATCTGAGAGTACATGCACAAACACAGAGAGAGATGAAAAGTAGGAAAATTCAGCATCACCCTTAAAAGGAAACCATCAGGGAGGATCATTGTTCTGATAATTAATGGAGCCCAAAGAACTAAGTAACAATGCCCCCCAAGAGTGAGCACCAGCTAGGACCACCCATAGAAATTGGACAATTAGGGGTCCTTTATTAATGATTGCTAATGTAATAAGATATTTTCTAATGGTTGGGGTCCTGTAGATTATGTTCATGACAGTGAGCTTATGTGAAATGATGATCTCGTAATTGTTTACTTTACATAACTAACCAAAAAATCCTGTCAGGAAACCACTAAGGCACAATGCCAGGTCCTAATGGGTTGGAAGAGAACAAGTTGAATCATTCTAACCAGAAAGAAGAAGAAAAAGGCAGTCAAAATAGTGAATGAGATATTTCACCTTTATCCCTTTAACAGTGACTCAGCTTTTTTTGAAGTGTAGTAGATTAACTAAGTTGGTAACACTAAATATTTTCAGTCTGCTCTAAAATGAGATGAAAGTATTGACTAAGTTATTGCAGGTCAATAACAAATTGAATTTCGTTTTATTTTGGGAGATTGTGAGGAAGATAATATACAATTACAGTTACCTGCATATTCCGGTGCCAAGTATCCAAAAGTTCCGGCAATTCTTGTTTCAATTGAGCCTTTCCCCTCTGGAGCAAGACGCACAAGACCAAAATCTGCAACCTTTGCCCTCATATCATCTCCAAGAAGAATGTTTGAAGGCTTTAAGTCCCTATGTATAAAGCTCTGATGTGCCAAGCCATGGAGGTATTCAACACCCCTTGCCACATCTAAGGCAAGAATCAACCTTCTATTCCATTCCAGCGGTTTTATTCCTTCTTCAGGCCAGTTGAAGAGGTGCCTACTAAGTGTTCCCTGAGGCATGTACTCAAACACAAGAAGTTTCTCATTTCCATCCAAGCAGTAACCAAGAAGTGCAACAAGATGGCGGTGCCGAACCTTCGTCAAAACTGCAATCTCAGACTTAAATTCTGTTAAACCCTTCTCAGTGATCACACCACAGTCCATCCTTTTGACTGCAACTTGTGTACCATCATGTAGTTCACCTTTGTAGACTGTCCCAAAACCTCCTTGGCCCAATATATTCTTTTCACTGAAATTGTCAGTGATGTTTCTGAGGACTTGTATAGAAATCACCATATTTCCTGCTTCAACCATCTGGATTTCTCCGGCCTCACTGCTAGGTGCAGTTTGGGTTTCACTAATTGCACCAACACTAACACTTGAACCAGCAACAGTGATCTTCACACTTTCATTATCTGATCCAGAATGGTGAGGGTGAACGACTAATGCATTTGGGCTCTGTACCCGGCTTAGTCGCTTTTGCTTCATCTTAAACAAACAGAAAACTAAGATACTAATCAAGAAAACCAAAAAGACACCACCAATTACAGAAAACACAATTACTCCAATAGGAGTAGAAGATTTCTTCCCACCATTGCCACCAACTCCTTCACTTATAGTTGGACTTCCTGTATTTGGAGATAGTGAATCTGGAGGTGACAAACTACTCTTTTCTTTCCCAATGTCCAAGTTACCATTGGTCTTCACAATCACATTACTTTTCAAATCGGGGATTTTTCCATAAAGTTGATTGTTTGACACATCTAGTTCAGTAAGCGCAGGCAAAGAAGTAAGCTCCTTCGGAATTGTACCTGTAAGGTTGTTATCAGCAAGAACTAGTCTTTGCAGTGATTTAAGTGCTGCAAACTCGGGAGATATTCCACCTGATAGACCCATTTTCTGAAAATTAACAACAGTAACATTCCCATTACTACAAGTGATCCCGGTCCAATCTGTACAGGGATCATTCCCCTTCCAGTCCTTTACAAGCCTTTGAGGATAACCCATCAATTTCACAATCAAAAGCAGTGTATTTACTCGAGGATCACAATCCCCAGGACTAGGCAAGCAAAAGCTGTTAGAATCCTTTTCCATGTCTACGGAAACATCAGCTTTAAACATTGGCATTGGCCCTTGAAGCAAATTATTCGTCAAATTCACAACTTTTAGTGATTTAAGATTCACCAATGACAAAGGGACAGGACCAGTAAACATATTATCCCTCAAACTCAATGTCTCCAAATCTTTTAACCCTGAAAAATCTGGTAATGGACCCGTAAGCGCATTTGAATGCAACCAAACTTGTTTCAAGAAGGTCATGTTCTGTATTACATCAATATTTCCACTCATCTTACCTTCACTTCCTTGCCCATTTACCCACAAAGACTCAATTTGCGACCCAGATAAGCTAGTGGGTAACCCGCCTTCAAGGTGATTAAAAGACAAGTGCAAATTAGTCAGACCCGGAAATACATCGCCACTGAAAAAGTCAGGTATTTTCCCTGTAATATTAGCAGAATTCGCAGAAAAATTCTGAAGGGACGAAGAATTTTTGAGACTTTCAGGAATTTCCCAAGCAGAAAATGGGTTATAGTCCAGCTCAGCGGATTGAAGCGAAGACATACCAGAGAAAAAGTCAGTAGGAATCGAGCTAAATTGGTTGTTACTAAGCATAAGTACTTCTAATGAGCTCAAACCCTTTAAGCTAGGAACAGGACCCGAAAGGTTGTTCCACTGAAGCTCTAATCGCTCTAACTGAGTTAGGTTTTGAAGATTTGGTGGAAGCGTACCTTTGAGGTTTTGATGACCGATTTGGATCCGGGTGACCCTTTTGTCGTCCGAGCAGACAACATGGTTCCATTTGCAGGGTTCAGGATCAGACCATCCAAGAGACTCAGGTGGGTCAAGGCTATGCTTGAGAGCTAACATAACAGGAGCATCCTCAGTTGGGTTTGCTTGAGATTCAACACAGAGGAAGATTGACGAGAACCCAGTAAGAAAAAAAGCTAAAAGCTTTAAACCAAGTTGGGTTTTCTTCTTCATCTTAATCCACTCCTCAGTGAGACAGAAAGAGGGGTTTGAAGATTAGGCAAGTGAGAAAGAGAAAGGTGGTAATGGCTGCATTGATGAGAGTGAAGAAGTAAGAGAGGGACGATGGGAGAAACAGTGTTGCCCATGGATATGGGACCCACTTAATCTGCCATGGTATAAAACAATGTTAATAGGCTGGATATGAGAGGGTATGATTCACAGTCAAATGGGTCCAATGGCGAAGTTGGCATATATATTAGCAATTTTAGCTTGGCAACTACTTTACGTGTACGCTTATGGATCTATTGGCAGATGCTTGTAATTTGGAAAGAGGAACAGGGAAGAAGGATTAATTGCGTTTGCATGTGCTGTTCAATGAATGATTTAGCTGGATTATCATTGCTGGGAAAGAAGCCAACCCCTACGTGTCTAATCTTATGGCATGTAAAGCCTTATTAACCAAAAAAATATCTCTACTTTATTTTCTGCACATGGCCTAGATAATACCAAGTTCTATTAATTTTAACTTTTTCCCCGATAATTAATTTGGTCCACTTGTCTACCTTCTCTTAGCAAAAAAAAAAGACTTGTCTACCTTCTTAGTTGGTTTGTTCTAGTTTGGATAGGATTTATGTCTGGATGAGTTCCAGCTTCACAAAGGTTATGCGATGGGGAAGGGTGCTTTTGACATGCGTCAATAATATCAAAGCAAAACAAATAGTGAGCTAATAAAATAAAATAGAAATTGAAGATAAATAAATTTTTTTTCCCAAATATAGCAATTCTATTATTGAGAAGCAATACAAAAAACAAACAAAACATCAATCTCTATTGATGGAGCAAATAATGAATGACACGTAGCAAACCTAATAGACAATAGTACATTATAAAATATACCAAAAAAATAAAGTAGTAAAACAAAGGTTATGTGATGGAGAAGGTGTCTTTGACATGTGTCAATAATATCAAATAAGCTAATCAAATTTAATAAAAGTTGAAGATAAATTAGTTTTTATTTTAAGCAAATACAAATAAAATAAAATAAAATCAATCTCTATAAATAGAACAAACAATGAATGACACGTAGCAAACCTAATAACAATAGTACATTATAAAATACACCTACAAAATAAAGTAGTATAACAGTAACACATAAAAGAAATCAATTTAACCTAATAGTCATTATATAAAAAATTTGAATCGAGCTTTTAAAGAGTGTTTTATCACTTTATGAGTTTGGTTTATGCGTTGTATAAAAATAAATATATTCATATACATCCGTCAAAACTTTTCGACGCCACCAAACTCTAGGTGGTTCATGACGTCCTGTAGGCCATATTGCATTGTTATTCCTCCGTTTATATTTTCTTTTCTTAGAATTATTATAAGATGCATGTCTAATTAGTGAACTACTTAATAATTAATTAATCTTTTAGTATATCCATTTTTTTAAGAGTAAATAAAAAGGCCAGTAGAAATTCACACTCTTCACAGACTATATTGCACTCATATTTTTTATTTTATTTTTAATGAATAAATAAAAAATAAAAAATAATTCATATTATTCACAAATAATATTACGTTCACACGTTGTTATCTCACTGTTATTTACTTTTAAAGCTTGATGATCATATTGCTTGTTGTACTCTTTTACCTCTTCTACTCTATATATACTCTAAATCTCAAGTGAGTTATTAATCCCAAAAAAAAATAAAAAAAAAATCTCAAGTGTATTATTAATCAAAAAACAAAAAATCTCAAGTGGGTTTAACTAGTATGCACTAATCTCACATTATTTTTGTAAAACTAACTTAAATTAAAACAAGAGACTCATTAATAAGAGCCATAAACCAAAAAAGTGGAAGAGAATTTTGAATTCAAATATTGCAATCAGAGACTGTCAATTATAATTAGGGAGTTATAATCTTGTTTACTAAGTACACCACTAGAATCATTAATTGTATTCTCTACCTTAGTTTAGAAAAAATAAATAAAAAATTCATTAATTGTATTTGTATTGCATGCACAGAAAGATATCAAGCGGGACAAAGATGAAATCAAAATTTGAGTGTGGGGAGGAACCAGATCTTAAAGCCAGTGATGGCTACAGGAAAATTAGTTTCAGGGGCAGTCAAAAGTTGTTAATCATAAATTCATAATGCATACTGTCCATAACACATACTACTTAATTGTTCTAATTCATAAAAACTTAAATGTACAAATAACTCAAAGTATGAAAACTACGGCTTTCCCAGATGACGGTTCTACTCATCCTGCCCATCCTTGGCTTGTTCCCTGTTGTGGAGCTGTGGAGCGGCTGAAGAAGAAGCAATATTCTGTATCAAAATATTAAATAAGAAATATTAATCAATTTATATGTTGCTAACTTAGAAATTCTCAGTATAAGCATGAAACTTTTAACTTGAAAGCACACTTCCATGCACACAAAAACACACTGTTGATTCAAATAACAAATCTTTTGCACATGTACACAAGTCACATTCGTCCCCCGGACATGCCAATACCCAGCTCATCCAAGGTACATATATTATACATTTTATTCCTGAAAATTCAAGTTTAAACTTTTAACCTGAAAACACACTAGTACATAAAACACGTATCAATTATCCAAATATTGAGAAAATGTAAATTATTTTCTTCCTTAAATTATTATGCTGTGACAATGGAGGCTGAGGAACTGAAATTTGGCTTAGAAATTCCTTAACTTTCCAATCAAAAGAAATTTTGCTGAGGAATTCCTTAACTTTCCTATCAACCATCTGCTCAATCCTTTGCTTTAATTCCTCGGTCAATTGTAGTGGTGGCGGTGGTGGGACATAGGATGAGCCTTCATTGCAATCCATGGTAGTTGGAGTGCTTTGTTCGATCAACTTGGAGTCCGTTATCATCTCTGTATTATATTCTGTTTCACCAAAACCTTCCTCCACAACCTCACTTGTTTGTCGAAATGGAATATCTCCATGTAAAGTCCACTTTTGTAAGCTTGGATAAAACCCTTTTTCAATATACAGGTATCATCATCTCTACTAAAAAACTTACCATTATCACAATGTTTGCAAGGACACCGAATAGTCCCAGAAAACATAACTCCAGGATTTCCAAAAGCAAAATCAAGAAAAACTTTAACTCCCTTCCTAAATTCAGCTGTAATCGCATGATTAAACACCCGTCGATCTATCCAACTTCGATCAACTAACAAATTTTCTGCATCAAATTCAAGTTGTTTGACATCCATATATTCATAAAGGTTACATTTGCAAAAATCAATCCCCTAACCATGTTAAGCACAAGAAATCTTTTATCTGACCAAGCATGGCTAACCAAACTGTATAATGTACTCATTATATATATCTTAAACTAAAGAAATATGATGTTGACTAAGCAAATCCACCAATGTCAATAGCCTCTCGCGATCATATGAAAACTATCATAGTCATAAGCAAGCATGAATCTGACAATTCTACACTACTTTTGATAAAAATCAATCTTAGTTTTCCCTAACATCTAGCAACACCTTCAATTTCAAATCAAGTCATTCATAAACGTCATGTCGTCATCCCTCTCCTCCAAAAGGAGATTTCAGTAAATAACCAAATACTAAATAGTCCCTCCATCCTCTCTTTTCCACAGGATAAAGAAAAATGAAAAATCAAATAATAGTATCCAAAACGGAAAAGGCAAGTAAAGAATAAATAATAAATCTGGCGTTAACACAGCTTCAACTCAATAACACACTGTGCATGTATTCCCATCATTCTTTGCATGTATTTAGTCATTTCCTAAATTTTTGTCTTCTCTCATAAAAGCTTAAGAGAAATAATATGAATCTGTTGCATTTACTTCCAAAATCCACACAGCTCTGATGTCAAGCAGGTAGATGTTAAACTGGTCATGCAAGAAATTGAATTTTAGCCGACTGCATATGGTACCATAAAGAGATCAAACATGAAGCAAACAACTATATTTGCTTAATAGAAATATTACAAAATGTTTCTAATTATGAAGACCTTCCTCCGGGGCACACTCAATCAATACAACAAGATTCCCCATTCAGATGTCATCTTCTCCACAAACATATAAATATTTAAGCCAATCAATGCATGTACCTATACACAAAAACTAATACCAGTAACCTAAAGATAATCAGAATGGACATACACCATAATACCAAGAAATAAAGAAATGATAGCCAATATTGTCTTTCAATATGTCAACAGAGTCAAATATATTGGGTAGAGTGCAACCGGTTGCAACGAAAAATTAATATTTGACACATTGTCACGCAGCCATGTATAAAATATTAACTCTGGAAGGAATTGGGACCATACCCATTTTTATTGTTTGTTAGAAAGATAACAGGAGGCCAAATAGAATTTACGCAAATCACTAGATCCAGCAACAAAAGCTTGTGAAAAATCAATTCAGACTCATCTTCATGCTAGCTCTGTAATGAAAATATGAACTACACGAATGTAGGATGCATATAGATCGGAAAATTAGGAGATGAAGAAATAGAAGCATACCTGAATCCAGCGACGACGAGCGGCGACGAGAAGCCATCAGCGGCGACGATTCGGGACTGAGCGGCGACTGAGCTGAGATAAGAAAATCTTAGGCAAAAGTGCAGCGGCAGATAGAGAACAAGAAAGTATAACTTCTTTATGAGGGAAAAAATAAAAGTAAGCTAGGACTGAAACATCATTGGCGGGCGACCGGTCGCAGATACTCCCGGTCTCGGAAACGGTGGCATTGTGGAGGACCGGTCGGTAACTATTATGACCCAAAAAAGGAAGTCTGTTTTTTGGTCACGTGCCAGTGGCGTGGTTAAGTAAAAATATGGGGAAAAAAGATTTTCATTCATAATAAATCTTAATTTAAAAAATATATATTTTATTCATAAGAATGGACATATACTAATTTCATACTTTTTATAACCTATTAGTTCTGAGTTCAACTCAATTTTATAAAGTAATTTTTCTTTTTACAAAAATATTATTTGTCATAAATTTTTTAATACCAATCCTAATAAAAATATAAATTCCATAAAATATAAATTTTAAATTTTAAATCCATTTTTGAAAAGTGAAACTTTTTTATTTAAAAAATATTATATTTTTCTCAAAATTTAATTGAAATAAATCATGAATGGAAAAATATTATTATTTTTAAATGAAAAATATAATAATGCTAATAAACTATTTATTAAAAATGAATTTTTAATTAAACTAATTAACAAAAAATTAAAATGTTCTAATTTAAATACGAAGAAAATTGTAACAGAAAAATGCAAAGAAAATATAAATTAAATAAATAAGAAGTAATATGAGAGTCAAAATTATATAGAACTTTTTAAAGATGTGAGATTTTATAGACTTTTTTGAAGATATTAGTTTTTCTCATTAGCAATTTTATTAGAATTAAACTTAAGAAAATAGTTTTTAAAGAAAAATTATACTTCCATTAAAATAGTAAAATCTCACTTTTCAAAAGTAAGGAGAAATTATGAATTTGATTACTTATTAACTAGAATATAAAATTGATATTAAATGTATTATGATGGGTGAAAAATGACGTGTTTTGTAGAAAGAAAAGAAAAGTAAAATTAAGACTTATTCATTATGTAGCTTATATTATAAGATTTTTCCAAAATTGAAATAAAAAATAAAAAATTATACCTATTTTTCTCAAAAATATGAAAGAAAGAGTGTTTCATTATAATTTAATTTTGTATTTGGTTTGGCTCTTAAAATTTTGATCGGACAAGAGCATAATACACGTACGTGGACGGATCGATGAGACGTCGGAATTGTAATGGTTAATTTATTTTAATGTTTTCTCTTTTTAAATTACTAATTAACCTAGTTTAAGGTTTACACTTTAGATTACCATTATCTAATATGCTTTAGAATGTTCTTACGGCTTTTAATTAATGGCCGACCTAGAATAGTAGGTATGTCTTTGGAATTGTTTTATGTGTAAAATCTAGAAGAGATTTTGCTTTGAGATGCTTACCTACTTTTTTCTGTCTTCTTGTATATTTTAAGACTAATTCTATGCATTGCTTAAGTTTCTAACGGCCTAACTAACAATTTTTTTTTAATTTTTTTTAAGGCAAAACAAATGAAGATTTTTTTTTCTTCAATTGGCTAATTATGTTATAAGGTTATAATCTAAAAGAGTTTTTTGAATGGGTAGCTTAGTCCTATTTGGTTTGGCTTTTCAAAATAATTTTTGGGTCTAACCTTTTCTACAAAACTATTTGTTGATAAGATTTTATTTTTTAAATTTTATGAAAAAATATTTTTTTAGTTTTTAGAATATTAAAAGCTGCTGCAAGCTGAAATTAGAAAAATAATTTTTTTTCAAATAAAAAACTAAGTGAAGTTCAAATAAGTTTTAATAGCTATTTTATTTACACAAATATAATAATAATATTTTTCAATATAGTCTTTTCAGTAATTTTAATACTCAATATCTTCTTTGAAAAAATAAAAATAAATTAATTTTTTTATATCTCGAAATTCTTTTATGTTAACTCATCCAAATATTTTTTCATTTTTTTATATAGCACTTTTTTAAAAAGCTATACTTGAAAAATATTTTTATACATTAAACAAACCCTTAAGTACACTTGTTAAGGAGAAGTCATTTCTCCTTAACAATCTCCATTTTTATAGAAATTTGTGTTTATTAATCATCATCATTAGATGTCAGTTCAAAAATGGTGACATGACTTTGATAAGACAACACGAAGGATCTTCTGACCCACCTTATAGTTTGGGTTAACATTCCAGGATTGGTTGGCCATAGAATATTATGATGAGAATTTTTTGAATAAATTGGGGAGTACAATCAAGGTTGATAAGACTACCTTTCAAGTGTCCCGTGGAAATTTTGCAAGAGTTTGCAGTGAAGGTCAACCTTAACAAACCTCTCATCCTAAGAATTAAAGTAGGGAGGAAAGTGCTCAATGTTGTGTATGAAGGATTTGCTCATTTGTGGATGCTGTGACCATAAGATGGAGGATTATGTTGTTAATGTGAATTACAAGCCTCCTGACAACCCAGATGACCATGAATCTACCAATAATAATCTTATTAATTATACTAGCTAGTCTAGAATAGGCACATCCGTCAAAAGGGTGGCTCTGGTAGCTAATGCTACGTTCGGCCCCGTGAATGACTGTTCAACACCAATGAAGGCATGGTAAGACAATAGTGACATGAAACTCACAAGTGATGAGAGAAGGTGGTGCTTCTTTTAATAGAAGAAAGAGCTTTCCTATGGTGAATTTTAGGAAAGACAACATGCTGGTAGATCTTGGTTTTAAGGGGTCTGGTTTTACTTGGTGCAGACAAGGAATTCGAGAACTATTGGATTGGGGCTGAAAGGGGTTTATGGCCATAAAAAAGGATTTGGAGAAAGCTTACGATCAAATTCTCTAGTCCTTTCTAAAAGATACTCTACTGGATTTTGGGTTTCCTAACTATAAAGTTAATGTCATTTTGAATTGTGTTTCTTCTTGCTCAATGCTGGTGCTTTGGAATGGGAAGGTTACATATGCTTTTCTTCCTTCTAAAGGAGTCCAGTATGAGGATCCTCTCTCCCCTTATTTGTTTGTACTTTGCATAGAGAGT
Source organism: Quillaja saponaria (assembly GCA_029379385.1). NCBI lineage: Eukaryota > Viridiplantae > Streptophyta > Magnoliopsida > Fabales > Quillajaceae > Quillaja > Quillaja saponaria. The sequence goes on along the minus strand of CM055610.1, from coordinate 13,922,206 downwards.
CTTGTTCATATCATCGATCATGTTGTTACTAGCAATAATTAGAAACCCTTATGTCTCTCTAAGAATGGCATTCTAATTTCTTAATTTATTATTCGTAGACAACTTAATGTTATTTGCAGAAGCTTCTCATGAGCAGGCAGAGATTATCCAAGGGTGCTTGGATTAGTTTAGTAAAGCCTCAGGTCAAAAGGTGAACAAGGCCAAAACAAAAACAAACAAAAAATCTCTAAGAATGTTCATCGAGATATGGCTAGAAGCATAAGTAGAAGCTTTAGTTTTTCTGCTACTACGAACTTAGGCAAGTATTTGGGCATGTTGCTTTTTCATGAGGATGTGACAAAGAATACTTATAGAAATATGATGGATAAGGTTTGTAATCGTCTTAGTGGGTGGAAGGCTGATATGTTATTCTTAGTCGATAGAGTAGCCCTCACTAAATCGGTTATTTCCTCCCTATGTACACCATGCAAACTATATCTCTGTGGGTGTTTTCTAATACATTAAGCAACTTAGTGGGTCTTTTATTTAGAGGTGTTCGGGTAGTAGGAGAAAGGTTCACTTGGTGGGATGAAATGATCTTTGTCAACCTTTGGAGAGGGGCGGCCTCAGTTTAAGCCATATGCAGGCTAACAATGATACTTTTCCCATGACGCTGGCTTGGCATGTGATCGTCAATCCTTCAGCATTGTAGGTTTGCTTTTTGAGAGAGAAATATGTTAAGGATGAAGCTATTATCCTAATGGTGAAACCGCTTTCTAATCCTTCTAAGTATTTGGCATATAGGGTTTAGGCCAAAACCCAGGGTCAATATTACGTTAGTGGTTAGGAATAAAAATACTATTGAATTCTACACTAACTATGGGTTAAAGAAGTCAAGCCCTCTTTTAAATATCCCACTTCATTCTTTTCCAAATTCTTTCTTAGTCCACTATGTTAAGGATTATGTTATTGATGTTGGAGCTTGGCATTGAGAGTTGTTTACTTCTTTTCTCCTTGTCTCGGTTTGTCTTAAGGTTGCTAGCATGGAGGCTCCTTTGTAGAAGGCGGGTCCTAATCATATTTCCAAAAATAAGACTAATGACGGCGTGGGTTTTCTCATTTAGATCAACTTATGACATGTTAACCGAAGATTCGGTATACTCATAATAGCTTATGGAAGGTGGTGTGGGGTTGGAAAAGCCTTTAATGGATGAGATTAATTGCTCTTAGTTATTGACTAACAAAAAAGTTCTTACAATACTCTTATCACTACCACCGACATTTTAATATTGATACTCAATGCCTGTTTGTCATGTCCATGAGGAGACTCCTCTCCATGCTAGCTATCAAGGACTATCAATGAGTCCATGATTTATGGCATCAACTTGTGAAGCCTTCTATTTTGAAGGATTTCTTTGGTTGTAACCTCCATGATTGGTTGTAGTTAAACCTAAAGAAGTGTTACTAGATTTTTAATGGTTCTTGGGAGAGTACATTTGGTCTTGCAATTTAGATGATTTTGGAAGGGTGGAATCATTTTCTTTTTTATGTAGAGTTTCAGTTTGAAGGAGATCCGATGATGAACATTATTGGGAAAGTTAAAGAGTTTGAGCAAGTTATTTATTGGCAAATTGGAGGTCATTCTGCTAAAGCCATTAAGGGTTAAGAAGCTTGTGGGTTGGAAGTTCTTTTAAATGGATTGGATGGAACTCCATTCAAACAGTGCTTCAAAGTTGGATGGTTTGGAGGGTGCTAGAGGAGTCTTGCTAGGATCAATTGCTTCTTGGCTTGGTGGTTTTGCTCATAATCTAGGTGTTTATTTGGTCATAACTGTTAAGCAGTGGGATATGTTTTCAAGCTTGTAAATGGCCTAGGACTTGGGTTTTCAGCGGATTAAGGTGGAATTGGATTCCAAAACTGCAGGTGAATAAGAAAAACTAGACTAAACTAATTAGATATTGATGATTAAGATTTTCTCGTTAGATTTATCTTGATGGGTAAGTTTAAGTAGATTGATATTTTCACATGGCCTTTATTGATTTGGAAAAACGTATGATAAAGTTTCAAGACAAGTCTTATGGTGGGTACTCGAGAAAAAGAAAGTCTCAACTAAATATGTATAAGTTATTAAAGATATGTATGAAAGAGTAATGACTAGAGTGCGGCCCGTAGATGGTATGACTGGAGAGTTCCCAATCACGATAGGTGTTCACCAAGGTTCATCCTTAAGTTTTTACCTATTTGCTTTAGTCATGGATGAACTTACCTATAATATTCAAGATAGGGCTCCATGGTGCATGTTGTTTGCTGATGATATTGTGTTGGTAGATGAAACTATGGAAGGTTTACACTCTAAACTAGAAATATGGAGGAAGGCGTTAGAATCTAAAAGCCTTAGATTGAGTCGGACAAAAACTGAATATATGGAGTGCGATTTCAATGAAACTAGAGGAGGCTCGAATGAAATAATTTTAGACCGTCAGACAATCCTTACAAAGGATGTGTTTAAGTATTTAGGGTCATTCATACAAAAAGATGGCGCAATTGAGCATGATGTAAACCATAGGATCAAGGCAGAGTGGGTGAAGTAGGGGGAGTGCCTCGGGAGTTTTATGTGATCTTAAAATCTCGAATAGATTGAAAGGAAAATTTTATAAGTCGGCTGTAAGACCAGCTATATTGTATAGTACCTACCCAATGTTGGGCAATTAAGAAGCAACATTCGCATAAGATGAGAGTAGCCAAAATGAGAATGTTGAGATGGATGACAGGACATACAAGAAAAGATAGAATAAGAAATGAGGAGATTTGTAATAAGGTGGAAGTAGCACATATTAAGGAGAAAATAAGGGAGAATCGTCTACATTGGTTTGGACATATCCAACGTCGGCCAATAGACGCAATAGTTAAGCAAAGTGACTGGGTTCAAGTGCCAGGTGCTAGAAGGGGTAAGGAGAGACCGAAACTTACATGAGGGGGCAGTCATCAAGAAAGATATGGCTATGCTAGGGATTAATAAATATGCTTGTCTCGGATCGATGCGAATGGAGAAAATGGATTCATTATAGCCGACCCCAACTAGTTTAGGAATTTAAGACTTAGTTGAGTTGAGTTGAGTTGAGTTGAGAAGCTAAGTCCTATGTAGTATAAATATGTAGACTTACTGAGAGTTGTGGGTACGAAGAAAGAAAGAAAGATATAACATTTGTTAGACTCCCTTCTTAGGTAGGGGTGCAAGAGAGATTGGTGGAGAAATATAGAGGGTAGTGAAAGTGTATGAGTGTTACTCTTTCTATATATATAATCTCTCTTATATTAGTGAAATTCTTTTCTTATCTATGGATATAGGCAATGAGTCGAACAATGTTATATTGTGTGTTGTTGATGTTTATTTATCTTTTCTTCTACTTATATTTTGCAAGGATACCCTTTGTTATATTTATTATATCTCATTGAAGATTGAAGGGAATTTTTGTAGAATGCCCAACATATACAACCTTGGTGTCGGTACAAAAGGGTGTGGTTCATACGCTTCCTCATGTTTCTCTTGTTTAGAGTCTCCATGATATGCTAGGTAGACATTGGGTGGTTAGGTTTGGCCACACATATCAGGAGATAATGGTGTTCAGTGGGATAGATTTCTTTGGTTTAAGGCTAATATGGAAAAATCTAACTTAATTAGTTCAATTTTTTTTTTGAAACCAATCCAATCCATATAGGGATTGGAACTAGTCCAATCCAATTCATGAATAATTGATTGGATTGGATTGGGTTTGATTGGATTAGGCTTTTATTTAAATTTATTATTTTACAAGTCACTTACTTAAATAATAAATTATATTAAACAATAATAAGTTATTCTAAACAAGTAATAAACTATTTTAATTTTTTCATAAGTAGTAATATATTTCAAAAAGTGCAATTATAACTTTTACTAATAACTTATATTCAATTGCAAGCTCAATACCAACATAAACACAAAAAGTAACTGCCTAAACTCCAACTCCAACTCCTTATATTAAAGCACGCTAAAATAGGAGTACAATACAAAATGAGTTTAATTAGTGAATTGTTGACTTAATACTTATAATTTTATGAATTTATAAGAGTATATTAATTTAAAAAAATAAATATACTGCATTTGATTTGATTTAGATTAGATTACTAACTTTGCAAATTCTGAACCAATCCAAACTAATAACATCAGTGAAAAAATTCTGATCAATCCAATCCAAGCACCAATAGTTTCCAATCCCATTCGACTGGATTGGATTAGTTTGCTTGATTTAATTGAATTGGATCGAGCCATGAGCACGGGTATTTGGAGGGAAATACTATTGGAGATTGGGTGTTTAATCATGCTCTTTCTTTGGATTTGGGTGTCCTTCTCAAATGATTCCGGTCTGGTTGGTTTCTTTTGGACTTTCTGTCCCATTTTATTGTTCAAAAATAAAAGTTAGGGTTCATAAAAAGAAAAACAATTACTTCTCATTATATAATTTACAAGTCTCATTAGTACTCTTTTACCATTTTTCCTCTTTTAGGTTGAAAAGTTGCATAACTTCGCATAGTATGCTTGATCATTTTATCTTTATTAACAAGTTTTGTTAAAGAGAGGTAAATGGCTGAACTCCTATCTCATTACATATATAATAAAGAATTGCTTAAAAAAATCTTTTCTCCTTTGGTAATGTCCCCCTAAAATAATCATCATACACTCCAAATGTTGATCCACGTGCACATTCCTATAGATTACAGTTGGCATCACAGAAAATACTACATGTTAGGTTTCGAATGTTAAGAAGCCTCACTTATCAATTGATTTTTTGAACAAGGTTAACAACACAAGTCTTGTTCTTGTCTTCTCTGTCACACAAACTATAAACATATTCATCGCCATCGTTGTTGTTGTCATGTTGTGGCTGTAACACCCCAAGTCTAACTAGACCAAGTACCTTTGAAAAGTTAACATCTTACACCTACATGAATTAAAATACTAACTATAATGTACTTAGTAAGTTGACTCTTATGGGTTATATACACTTTTCCTCTCCTCTTTTCCGTGGGACGTGGAACACCATTGACATATTCACATATGTTAAATAGTGTTGTCACTTTATAGGAACAAAGATTAAATTTGAAAATTCACAAACACTTCTGCACAAAAAGGAGTTTAAACATCTACTTTTGCAGAGAGTAAAATTTGATTAAAATAACTAATCGTTTTAAAATTTTGAACAGTATGTGAAAATATATTTATTTATACGTTATTCTACACGTGGTCGTCTGTGATGACTTATGTTGGAGGCAAATTTGACTTCATCCCTGTAATTGATATCAAAGACAAATTTACACATTCAAATTGAAATTTAAGAACAATTACTTGCTTAAGCAACTGCTTTCACAGCTGTCCACAAGCAATTACTTGTCACTTAAGCTTGAAGGAAGAGAAAGTAACCAATGAGGAAGAAATTAAAGGAATATAACAAATGGGGAAAAGATTTGAAAAGAAAAAGTGGATACAATAATTCACAATATAAAATTGGTTATTGGAAAGGACATGTGCTCTGTGACTTTTAGTGAGTGGGTTTGTTAAAAATAATAAAAATGTTATGGCATTGTATGCTTTAAATTCAGAATTATATAAGCTTGGGGATCAATAAAAGGTGAGAGTAGTTATGCTGGACATGCATAGAAAGAAAAGTTGATGTTGAAAATCAAAACCAAATATGAAAGAGACTATGAAAGCTGTCCCCGTGCAGTGTGGAGTTATCTGAAACACTTTTCAAGAGAAAGTAGAGGGAGAATCTTTAGTGGGGCTAATGACTAAACTGTTTGCTTGGCTTTGCTTCTATTTCTATCTCATTCTATGACTGAACTGTATGTGTGATGTGAGTGTGAAGACTGAAGACTAAGAATTTAAGAAGTGGTACAGTGGCTGATTCCTTAGAGAGTACATTTGGGTCATATCCTGCTTTTCTTTTGCTTGTTTAAGTTAAATTTATCCAAACACCTCGTTTTCTTCTGACGTCCCACCACACTGAAGCTTCTTACCTTTGCTTCCCCATAATTAAACATCAATACCCACCATCTCTCTGTCTCTGCCTCTCTCTCTCTTCCCATTTGACCCCCTTTTCATGTCTCATATTTGCTTTTTCTGTTAAGAAATTGAAAGGAAGCTCTCTACTTGAGCCTAACCCTCTATTTGTGTTGCAAAAACAGAGAAAACCCACAAGTCTGTTTTGTGTCTTCTGATACTAAGACAAACAAAGCAAAACTACACTGAAGAAGATGTCTCCAAATTTCAAAGTAGTTTCTATGTGAAACACAGAAGCTAGCCAGTTTCACTTGATCTTGATGAGAGTATGTAGTACTACTAATTCTTGCTTTCTCTCTTTCTGTCTATAATAATTGTCTTGCTTCTTTTGATTTCTGTCTGTTATTATTCCTTGGTGTTTTGATTTGAAGCAATCACTGACTCACTGGATGTTGAAGTGGTTTATGGTTTATTTTGATCAAGATTTGGCTAATCATAGAATTGTTTTTGGCTCTTATATTATTAAAATTAAGATTTGTTTTGTCAGAGAATTTGTGGGATGAAGATGAAACATGTATTTCTTCTGGCAATTATCTGTTTCAAGTTTTATTGATTGCATTTCATTTAGTTTTCCATCTTTTTGTACTTGACATGGTCTGTTACCTTTTATTGTCTCTCAGGTCTGGTCGTATACCTTTTACCACTTAAAGATAAAGGCCTGAATTGGGACCTGGCTTTTCCTTTTTGTTAGTGCAAACGAATTGGAGTATTTGACTCTGTGCACGAGAGATTAAGACTCGTTCTTAGGGCCTCATGTAATAACTTAAGTTTTTGGGATTGGTTTTTTGACAACTTGATTGATGTGTTTCATTGATTTAATTATTGGAAACTTTTTTCTTTTTCATAGAAGCTTAGCTGCAAAATTTGGATAAATTTTGAGAGCTTAAATTGAGTCTCAACTATATATTTAAGTCTTGACATCCAACAAAGATCAGATATGAGTTGGGTTCTTTCTTTTTTTATAGAATAAAATAATTAAGCACATGGAAATCTATCTACGATCATTTCTGACATGCAAAACACAGTATATTGGTAAGGATTTGTTCTTAATGTGATTCTCTAATTTTAATTTTGGAAAGAAGTTCTGATTTAGACAGTTCATGACAAGAGTTTTCTATGATTCTATCAGATTCTTTATTCACAGTAAGTTATCATCCACTCATATTTATCCATGTTGATGATAATTGAACATTTGAGAACCAGATAGCATCCATATTCAGACTTCTTGTATTGGAGACTCCTTCAGAATACTTATACAACCGTAGCTAGTACTATTTTCAGGAGAGGTGAAAGCAAGAGGGAGGTAAATAAGAGGAAGGAAAATGGGAGGAATTAAACATAGGACAAAACATAACTACCACTACATCAATTTCCTTTCCTCTCAGTTTCACCTCTCCCAATTGTAGCCCAAATTCAAGTAGAACTGGTATATTGGGTAAGATTCTTCACAAGTCGCAGTTATTCTATTATAATGTTTCCCTATTATCACCAGTTTAGAGGAGGCATCAAGCTAGCGGATTCCTTAAATGTGCTTGCTTGTGAAGAGCAAAATAGCTTAGTACCTCTCAAAAAATAAAACAAAAAGGAAAGGAACACAAAGTTTTGCTGTTATGCTATCATGCTGGAAGAATAGGAAGAAGCAGATTGTCTGGGTTGGCTCTGATATGTATATGGGTTATAACACCAGAGAAGTGAAACTAGCCATTGCTGACCCTGCCTTCTAAGTTTTATTGGTAATGTAATACCAGCTTCTAGAATCTATCTTTCATACTATACCTATCTGCCTTCTGAATGCTCTATCAACAGTGAAATAACAGTCTGTGGTTATGACAAGTTTAGTCGTAAGACACTCAAGATGAATGAAATACGTATTAATCATCGGAGTTCAATGGAGCTTCCACAAATCAGAAAAACAAAAATTGAACTTATGTCGCATATTTTTTTTTAACCATTTGTACTTAATGACTTTAGTGTTAATTTTCCACTTCAGGTTATGTCCTTTAAATGTATACATAATCCTACCAAAGCACAAATCAGCTCACAAACTTCTTCTTCTCATGTACACTATTAAAAGTTTTACTATTTGGAATGTGGAATGAGTTTAAAATTTGATATGCTGAACACTTATTACAGGTCTATAATTTGCAGCAGAAAAGTCATCCAGTCTCTGGAAACTGAAACATGCTGCTCAGTCTAATTAGTTCAATGCTCCACTTGTTCTGTCAATTAGCTTGCTACTTAGATACAACTTAGTCATGAAACCAAACTTTGACCTTGAAATGGAGCCCTTGGTAGATGAATCCGAGGTTAGCAGCCAAGTCGCGTCTAATATATCCACTCAAGAAACCTCTGCAGGTCCCTCTAGTAACAGCCTCACTAACTCTTCCAATCTTACAAATCCAGTAGGAGATCCAGTTTTACTTGACTTGACTCTCAACTTCAATAACAATGAGTTAGGGGAAACAGATTCTAGAGGACTCTCATTGTCGAGCACTAGTGAGAGTAGCAATGAACCAGCATCTCATACAACAGCAGCAACCATCCCACGAGTTTTTTCTTGCAATTACTGTCAGCGCAAATTTTTTAGCTCTCAGGCGCTTGGTGGCCATCAGAATGCACACAAAAGAGAAAGAACATTAGCAAAGCGAGCTATGCGCATGGGGTTTTTCTCAGAGAGGTATGCTAGTCTAGCATCTTTGCCACTGCATGGTTCCTTTAGGTCCTTGGGGATAAAAGCACATTCTTCAATACTTCACGGGTTTTCACCAACAGTGTGGCCACCCGAGATTAGGAACAATCAAAGATTTGAACAAGGTTATGTAGGCCTTCCAATATTCTCGGAGGATGATGAAGCAGAACTGTTGTGGCCTGGAAGTTTTGGCCAAGCTGCTGAAATAGGTGATACTCATCCCAACTATGTACTGCCTGGAAGCTCAAATTCAAGTTTTATGGAGGTGACTCCATCTATGGACATAGACAACACTACACCAGATCTGACATTGAAACTTTGATAGTTTTGTTGATTTGGATATGCTATTTGTTTGTTTACTTTGTCCTTCCCTCTTTGTACAGTGAGACATCCAAGGGTCATAACAACCCTTTTCTTTGTTTTTTCACCCTGAATGTTCATCAATGTATATGAGCTCCAGAATGATACATTTGGAGCTTCTGTACTTTATATAGCATGCTTTTTGTTATGTTCATTTCCTATTTTTGTATCTTTGACGATCTTTGTGAGGTATATTTTCGAAATCAACTCATTCTAGTTATTCTAGATTAGCAAATAGCTCTTTTAATTGCTGGAGAACTCGTGATAAATGCTAATTGTTGTTTTCAAAGTCAATCACGGTACTATCTGTATGTACTATGTAATGTTTGAACCCAAATATGTTACCATTGTTCTTTTGCATCTAGCATTTTTTATGGTAATTGAAGCTATTTGGAGGGACTAATCCCAGGAATCTACATTGTGCTTTCTCTTTTGTCAATCTTGGAACACACATAGGAATTGTGGGTCATCAAATCTTTTCTTCTTCTCTTTTTCTCATTTAAGTGATTCAACTGAAAGGGTTGGTACATGAACCATTAGCACTAGGCCGAACACCCGTGGTCTTATGAGTTATGAACCAAATTGTTAGAGTGTTATACATAGGATTATACCAGCGAGTAGTGAGTCTAGCTAGTGACCTGTGGCATCTGAATGAGTTCTAGCAACAATGAGTAAAGCATTGCCAGTGCAGGGATGGCACCAAGGGAACTAACCCTTTGAACAAATCGAAGAGTAGTAAGAGGCAGAACGATGAAGCCTCAGAGTATTTAAGTTCTTACTCTCACTTTGTGAGACATGGAGGAGTCTAATGAAATTTCAAATCCATTAAGCAATTTAGTTTATATGCAGCATTATTGGCCTTGCTGACGCTTCCTTCTCTTTCACGGCTTCCGATGCTTATAAAGTAATGAAGCCTGCCACAGTGAGCATTAAGCCAAGAACAAGACCATGGTTTGTTAAGAGATATTAGATTAGAGATTTGATTATTATTATTTTGTTAAAGGAGTTTTAATAAATTAATTACACTATTTTTTTATTAATTTATGATCCCATACTCGAGTCTTACCATAACCCAAACAATTTGACCTATTATCAACTAAGCTATTGCTCACTAACAAATTAATTGGGTTTTAATTCAAACTGTTTTATTTATTCCAAAAAATTTAATTCAACTGGGTTTTGTGACAAATTGGTGACAAAAATACATTTAGCTTTCTGGGTGTCTGGTTTGTCTTCATTGTTATTTTGTCAAGTTTCCTTCTTCTTTGTTAGGTTTTTTTGTCTGGTTTAATTACTGGGTTTTGATGCCACTAAACCAATGAAGGGGCTAAGCAAATGCTATTAATCATTGTTTATAATCATGATAATAATACATATAAAAATTACTGCGCTTTGCAATTGGTGCTTAATATTTACTTCTTTTCCCTTTTGTTGTTTTTACGAATTCTCTTTCTTTTTGTCGTAAAAGGGCTCTCAGTACAAATATTTTAGCGCTCTTTTCTTGAACTCCAAGTCACCCACATATACATCAAATTTAGATTTATGCACTTGTGCATGTACTGAGTGACAGAATTTGAAGCATAAGTTGTTTGGTTTTAGGTTTGTACTGCAGATTCTATCGTACTTGTGGAAAATTCAGATACGAAACTCAAATGGGTCATCATCGTTACATTCTTTTTATTTTTATTATAATCTCAAGTTCATCAAATTGTGAGTCCAGGAGTTGGTTTTCTTCTTCTTCTTCTTCTGAAGAGACTCCTGGTCATGAAGACACATATAGTGGTTCTATTGCTGAATTCTCCATGGAAGGTCTTAACAACCAGAAAGGAATTAAGTTGGTAGAAAATGCTAAAAACAAGTTGGGTGGCTCAAACTCTGGTTGGCAAAATGCAAATCAGCTTCTCTTTGCCGGGTGTTGGGAGATTTTAGCAGTGGGAGAGAAGCGGTCTAGACTTGCTTGGTATCTCAGTGACTGCTTTCACTGGCAGAACATCTTTTTCTCGTTGTGACCAAGATTCTGCAATGTCTAAATGTCTGAAATCATTTGATGACCTTTCTCGTAAGGTTTATCTTGAATTTTAAACTTGAAACCAATTCCACCTGCTATCAATTACAGTTATGTGGAATTTCTTTTACAGCTACTTGCCTTTTCAGCTTTTCTTTTCAATGCCTCAGACTGTATGTCTGTCTATTTCTAATTAAATTTAACCAGAAGTTTTATCCTATATTGCAAGGCTTATGCATTCAAGCAGGAAACAGAAAGACTTGTGACTGAACTGAAAAGTTCCTGCCCAATATGTGGAGGACAAACTAGGAACTATCAATGAGAGATAAGAACTGCTTTTGAGGGTTCAAAAGGAATTTATGATTCAATGAGTTCAATTGATACTCGTACACAACAAGTTTCTCAAACGGCGAAGAATCTAGAGGGTCATGTAGCAGGTGTACTGAAGTATCCAAAACTCGCCTATAATGCAGACCAATAACATAGCAGGTTATCCAATCACGTCTGCAAGAAGGACAAGTTGAAATGAAGTAAAAATTGGAGGAAGGAATGGCAATGCTTAAGGATTCTTACAATGATTTCGGCCAGGAAATAGATAACTTAAGAGATGAAGAAAGCCACTGAAATTGAGAAGGAGATAACAAAAGTGGGAGATCAAATGTCCATAAAGATGCAAACCTAGCAAAGCAAAGCTGAAGATATTGGAAAATTTAGCTGGAAACTTCTAGATGGACAATCTATAGCACTCAAGGGTCTAGAATCATTATCTAAATTTCAATCAGAAGCACTAGAAGACAGCAGGTAGATTATGACACTTTCTAAATATGAATTTAAGGTGAGAGTCTTACTTTCTATTTTAACTTGCTACTAATATTTCAGGGTAACTCTGCTGCATTTGGTTGAATATGACCATAAACAACAGGAAGGGCTTATTCAGAGGCAAGAACAACTTCAACAAGTACATGACCGTTTGATGGAAAACTCAAAATCAATACTGGCTGCTCAGGTTAGCTGTTTTCTTAAGCCTTTAGGTACACTTGGTTATAGTAGTTTTGCTTTGTTCAGTTTTCTCTATGATTTCATTATCTGAAATATACATCTGTTAATGTAGGAATCTTTTGAATTGAAGCAAGCCAACATGTTTGTTGCTTTGGATAAGCTTTATGCTTTGCACAATGCCATGTGGCTTGAATCACGATTAATCAAAGCTTTCATCATTTACTTCATTTCAATCTTTGCCATATATATGTTCACCAGTAAAAAGCAAACATACAATGTCAGTCCCTGGCTTTATATTGGTATATGTGTACACAGTCTTTTTCTCTACTTCCAGTGCCACAAGCTTTTTAGCACTGTGAACTAAATGTATTGAATTCTGATAACATTTTGTTTACAGGGACTTGTGCCAGCTTTCTTCGTTTTGGTAGGTGATAACATTGAGCCAACAAAGATGGATGATAAATCTAGTTAGCTGCAAAGGTTCAGATGATAAAACTTGAGAGGCGAGCTGCAACTGTAACCAGAGGGAAAAAAGACTTGCTTTAAAAAAACTAGAGCGCATTTCTAATTCAAAGAAACAAGCGTGTACAGTAGATTAAGCGTCTGTTTCTAAAATTTCCCAGTAAAATTCCATATTATTTCTTCAGATTGAATTATTTATATAAACAAAAATAATAAGAGGATTACAAATTCTTCATATATAATAGAAAACAAACATAAAAGTATAGCCAACATAAACTAAATGGCAGGTGCATGATGTATCCTAATCATACTGAATACTGCAGAAGAGAAATTAAAATTATGAGTCTTAAATCTAAGGTTGCCTCTCTGCTATGAAGGTGATATAAAAGAAAACCCACATCCAGATTCAATAATATAAATCTCAAAGTACTAAATCTAGAAATAAATTATGCTTATTACGGAGTAAAGAAACAACTAGAATTTGTTTATGCAGCAGCAGCAGCAACAGCAACAGCCATTATTCAACCTGACTCGCACAGAATGGGCAATAATGAACTCAGTGATTCTAAAATAACATTCATCTCAGCACAGCGCAAATAGAAGACATCAATACCACATCAACAAAGCCCAGTATTCAGAATAGAAGATTACATGGAGAAAAATTGAACAAACCGGCAGCAAATTTCTTTGCGGGTTATAATAACTAATCAACATGTGTGTAATAGGTTTCCATTAACCCTGCAGTCATTTGATATCAGTAAGGCTGACACCTTTTATTAGTTGTTTTAGCTTCTTTACTAAACTGGTTTCACTAACACCCCATTAATTAGTACATGTTATCTCTCTCTAATTGTGAATGGAGAAGTACCATTAGATTACTCTGGAGACTGGTGAGCGCAGAGCATACATCCTCTCATGCAAGAACCATCTATGGCTTCAAGAAACATGTTCTCCTAAACATCCAGTAATTCTGTAAAATCATTGCTCCCGTTATTGTACCATTTGGGAGGTCAAAAGTTACAGGATGAAACAAAACCAAAACAGCTCATTTAGACTAAAAAAATATCTTTGAAACAGGCCATTTAAGAACTAAGGTTAGGTGCCTAGGCCTCAATATCGGCACCAGCGAGTTCCAATTTCAGACAGCAAGTAAATCCAAATGCTATATACCATTATAAAACAGCACTGAAGAAATTACATATATTATGAGATATACTTGAGCAGGATACCATAGCAGTAGACTTTTAGACTTCAAAAGTGGTGTGATTCATAACAATAAATATAGCCTGCCATCACACCTTTCCAATAAAGTATAGCCTGTCTTTACTAACAAAATAGGAAATATTGTTCTAATGCCCAACAGGATCAGCACAAAATATATGATAGCAAAGAAGAATTAGAAGAACCACAGAAAGAGACCAACAATATGAAGCCATCAAGAAGATATGGAACAAGGTTAGTACACTGAATGTTGCAAGCAACCAAAGTCCTTCATCCTCCAACTGCATCCCAGCAAAACTCAACCTCTTTGGCCATAGAAAGAAACTTGGGACTCCTTCCCTCCCCCCCAAGTGTTAACAAATTTAAGCAATCTAAGTTAGTTGCTTGACATCACTCAAAAGGTAAGAAAAGGATTAAGGGAAGTATGAAAAGCTACATACATGGAAGTGTATGAGAATGGGACACCAAGTATGCACGTGGCAGCTTGGTTCGAATTGTAGAGTCACAAAGTTATGCCAAATAAACGTCTTGAGTTGGTATCAAGCAAAAACAAAAGGATGTGTTAGTATAATCCTACATTCCATATGTTTGGTTGTTCACACTTCACATCCAGAGTAATGTCCTAAGCCATCTGAGCCACTTCCGGCTTTTATACATGTACAGCTATTAGTTTATTGCTACCAAGAACAGAAGTTTTAACTTATTAACGTACGAATTAGAATTGATGAAATGAATTAACAATCTTCATTATGACAGAGTCAGAGACAGTTATCACCAGTAGTCCTTACAAGAGCATGTTCCATTTTCAAAATGGTGGAAGCGATTTGTATCTCTTAAGACAATCATTCTCCCTGTAATTTTAGAAAGAGCCTTCATCCACGAGTGACAATCAACACAAACACGAAGATTCTTAGTAATTCTAATTGGCATTCCTGCAGCAGTGTGGATGAGTGAAAAGACAGCTGCAAGCCGTTCACTGTGCCCACAAACCCACATTGCCTTCATGTCATCATTTACATCATGAAGGAACAGCACCTGTATTAGGGACGTATCCCATTTCTTCCATATCATCCAATAACTCATTCCAAATTTTCATATACTCAACCGAACTACGAAATTCAGAACTCCCACCTGCAACAAATGTATGTATTTTTTTTTTTATCTGTGTCCAACTACATCCAGCCTCTTTCTTGATTTCCCTCATAAGCATCATCTCTCTAACTCTCTTCACACTCTCCCACATTCTTGCATTTGCATAAATGTTTGAGAGCATCACATAATTCCCTGGATTGTGAGGTTCAAGATCAAATAATCGCTCAGCAACAATCTCTCCAAGAGGAACATTGCCATGAAGCCGGCATGAGTTCAAGTAATGAATCCCCATATGCTTCCACCCGGCTCCATTGGCATGTTTTCTGCTACAAGTAATGCCTCCTTGATTTTTCCAGCTCTGCCCAAGATATCGACTAAACAAGCATAATGTTCCAGAGAAGGGAACAAGCCATATTCCTTCTTCATCGTCTTAAACAATCTCTTCCCCTCTTCAGTGAGGCCAGAATGACTACAACCCGATAACAATGCAATAAAGGTAATCCCATCTGGTTTGATGCCTGACTTGACCATCTTGTCATACAATGTCAATGCTTCTTTCATATGCCCGTTGTTAGCATATCCTGCGAGCATCGTATTCCATGATGTCAAATCCTTACTCTGCATCTTGTTAAACACTATACAACAGTAATTTATGGCTCCACATTTTGCATACATGTCCATGAGTGAGTTTAGCAATGGTAAGTCGGATTTCTTCGCAGACTTCACAATTTGGGCATGTATCTCCTTGCCACTATGAAGTGCAGTAACTCGGGCACAGATTGGTAAGATAGTCGTGAGTGTTACCCAACTGAATCCCATTCCCTCTCTTTGCATTACCCTAAAAGCCTCCATTGTCTCAAAAACTTGATCACGGTCAGCAAAGAGCAGCAATTAAAGAGTTCCAAGAAACAACATCTCGCTGAGGCATTAATTCAAATACCTTTAAGACCTCGTCGAAACACCTACACTTCCCATAGAGTCTTAAAAGAGCATTATTCACCACTTGATCTGCCTCTTCACTATGCTTGAAGATTTGAGCATGGATTGCTCTACCAACCAACAAATCAGACGTATCAGCACAGGCCTTCAACGCCATAGAAAACGAAAAATTACTTGGTTGGATGAACTGGGACAGCATGTCAGTATAAAGTAGCAAAGCTTCCTTCGAAAACCCATTTCTTGAAAACCCAATTGCCATTGCCACCCACACCGCCTCCGGTACATTTTCATTATTAAGGCCATCATCAAAAACACGGCGAGCCTCATCAAGTCGACCACAGATGGAATACAGCGTAATGAACTTGCTTTTCAAGGTGGGATTGTGTAAAAAGTTGTGGTTGCCTCTATCCTTAAATAGGAGAAAGTGCAGATAGAGTCTTTGGCCATGTTCCAAGGATTTTCTAGAAATACAGGCATGGAGGAAGAGGGAGTACACTTGGAAATCCTGTTCGTTGACAGTGGATTTGGATGGCGGAGATTCAATTAGGCGAAGGGCCTCATCTAACTTGCCTGACTTGCATAGAGATGTTAGGGTTTGATTGGGAGGTTGTTTGTATTTGTGAGTTTTGGGAGCTGGAGTGACCGTTTTGTTAGTTGGAACAGTTATGTTCGTTACGATTGAAATGGCGGGGATCATCTTTCCTCTTCTATTCTATTCTTGGTCACTGCACTCGGGTTTCACTCTATATATAGTTGATAGGGATTAGGTTTTGGGTACAGAGAAACATGCTGTCAGGACACGTGTCATCATAAGAATTTGCTCAATAATTCTAAGCCAGATTTTTTTTAATTTACTTTTTATAATAAATTTTAAGATTTTCTTTACACAAAAATTGATAAATAATTAAAAGCATGATTCAAATTAATTTATACAAATCTCAATTAGTTTGAGATACAAAATTTGCAAATTTTTACTTTCTTAAAATATTTTTGAAACTTCGTACTTATTAACTGTGAAACTAACATATCTTCATACTAGATATTTTGTGCTCGTTTTCAGGTCATTACTAAGGTAGTTACACAACAAACATACAAGCTAACTGTTAAAAAAAAAAATTATGTGTAAAGAAGACTCTGAAGCATGTAATCATTATTTTTAAAGAGATATTGACTGTGTATTTTTTAAGAGAACAGACAAGTTTTTTCTGTAATACAACAAAGTCTCTTAGAATTTTAAAACTCTTGATAATTATCAATAATAAATAAAGAGTTTATATAAATACTAAAAAGTCATCTTCAACGAACATATATATTAAATTAATTTAACTAATATGTATGTTAAATACTGAAAAGCTATCTTATTATTAATAACTAAAAATCTCAAAAGACATCAATAACAAATAATACCAAGTCATTTAAATATAATATATATATATATTAATATATTTCTATTATATATTATTTTAACTTAAATAATAGACTTCTCTATATAATGTTTTAAACAACTTTTTATGTTTTTGTGAGACTTTAAATCTCCATATTTATTAGAAGTTACAAACTATCTAATACTAACTGGCTTGCAGTCAAGCAAAATGACTTCGCTCGGGCTAGTTGAGAAAATTTACAAATAAAATTTGTCATATATGATCCGAAGCAGCACTTTAATAAAATTTGCTATACGAATAAATTCAAATAGGGAGTAAATCTGTACCAACATCCACAGAACATAATTAACTTTGATCAACACAAATTGACGTCTCCAACAAAACTATAAAAGACCATGATTAACATCAAATGACATCATTGTCTGAAGAACCATACACCTTCAAACTTCTAAACAAAATCCCATACCAACATACATCTCGTTAAATTCCATATCTTCGCCTGCGCACAGCAAAACAAATACATCAGCTGGTATCAAATGTTAACAACCTCAGGAACATTCCATTGCAGAAACTGAGAAGCTTCAACATGATCTTCTTTGAATGAAAAAACATATAAAATTAGCAAGCAATGAGACTAACTAATGCCAAACATGAAACCAATGAGGAAACCACAGCAGTGAACAATGTGAACCTCCTCCTACTGTTTCTAATGCCATATATAACATAGAAAATAAGAAATATTTCAGAAAGAATGTTTTGGAGTTCCTTTTTTCTTTCTAAAAAGGGGCATGTATATGAACTTTTGTAGTCTTCTTGAGGTAAAAAAATATCAGAGTTTCAAAACAGAATCATTGCAAACTAAGTTTGATAGTTAGCACAACCCTCTATGCCCCCTTTTTGTTTATAGATTTATGCATTATACAATGCAACCGGGTGCGGATAATTTCTCTAGGTAAAGATAGGTACACAATAAATAAAGGATGCTACAAAAGTATGGAGTTGAACGTGATGTACTCTTTACATTTAGGCTGTATGGAAACACTTGAGCTTGCATGGTCACTCAACATATACATGTATAGCTAGAAAGGAGTAGCAGCTGCATTATTAGAAGGAACAAGAGAACAGATTCCTGAAAAAATTGTTGAACATTACAAACTTTTAACAATATCAAATGTGCATTAATTGCAAGTGAGCTGAGTGTAAAAGGACAACAATTAATGCAAATCAAATACTTTTCTTCTTATGCTCACCGAATCACGTCCTTTTGGAGAAACAACACTAAGTCAGTAATTTTACTTTTTCTCTGAACATATGCAATAATTCTCGTTGAGTGAGTAGCTGTTAACATTTTAGCCTGAATCACCAGCTACCATCATTTTCCCCATAACATCAAGTGCATCTTTTGTCTGGGAACGGAGAAAATACTGATAGAACAATCCACGCCAATCATAGCATTCAGTTACCTGCGTTATGAACAAGTATATACCAACAAGAACGTCTAATAATACATGACAAACAGAGAATTAAAAATATAAACTAAACAGCTTCTAAAATCCAGATAAAGTCTCAAGTTCAACCACCATACTGCCAACTCTCTCTCCTCTCCTCAACCTCCCCACCTCCCTAGTACATTTGTCCCAATACAGTACAGTTTTAGCACTCTCCGGCAACCTCTCCAGAGAATCCGAGCTCCAAATGAAACAAATGTTTAATGGTTTTGAATCCTTAACAACCCTCCATCAGGCCGAAGGTCATTTTACCTTCTCATCATTCTCACACCTCATATCCTTCCTTGAGCCATCCTATCTTCGATTTATCAGGGTTCCCACCACATGGTAATAGATAAAGTCCTAGGACCATCCTCCCTTTCTGCCCCCAAACCCATCCTTTGTGTTGTGTTTGGGTTTGGTAGCAGAAGGGTATAGTTCCTTACAAAAAAGTTCATGAGTCATTGTTGCTCAATATTTTATTCCAGTAGAGCATAGTCAAATCAGTAACACACAACAAAGATCCTGAGACACAAAGATCTCAAACAATCCTAATTCAAATGTTTGACATTTCAAAAGGTAAATTCATCGTACACAAGATAGATTTTAATGTATATATTAAATTGCAAACAAAGAAAAGCAGATGGAACTATGATGGAGTTGCTGGTGCTGCTTTGTCACCATTGCTGGAACATCAGATAAGCACTTTATTCTTTCCAGATTCAATTGGAAAACAACCTGCATTTTGAACCATAATATTATGAGTTTTATGGCTAATATTCAGTACATCTGCACAAGACATTGCTGTACTGAGGTTAAGAATTAAGATAGAGAGAGAGAGCTTTTCAATATTTCAATTCTTACACCAGTGCATCCCATCCCAATTTTCTGGACCAGAAATAGGAAAATCTATGGGCAACTGAATGCCCATATAAGAAATCCATGGATAATGGAAAGAACAAGAATAAATGAAAACCTTATATAAACTCCTAACAGAACACAAACAGCTACCTGCAAACTAATGATATTCCTAAATCATCTTGGAAAGGGAAAATGTATTCAAGAAATAAACATGGCATTTTTTTAGAATACAAGTAATAAACATAGCTGAGCAGCTGCCATGTTTAAAAATGTAAAAAAATAAAAACTTTTACCAGGTCTACAATAAACATGTATGGATTCATTTGTCTTCTATAAGTAGAAAAAGATTAAGGAATCTATACTGAGAGGAAAAAGTCTCTTAATGTCTCAAATTTGAAATTAAACAACCCCATTAAATTTCTTAGTTTATTGTATGTGTATGCATGTGTTACAAACGCAGCTCTCATTTAAAGGTTGGAAATCAATACATAAAAAAACAACAGTAAAACTAAAAATCAAAAGAAGGGGAAAGAATAAAGCAAAATACATCAATCTGTTTCTTCTTTGAGGTGGAGATGAAATGATTAAATGAATAAAATCTTAAACCTTGATCTTCAGTCAAAAACACATTAAAAGCTACTGGTTTGCACCAAATATGTACCAAAAGAATATATAAATGTCAATTTCTCAAGATGACCAATCCAAAGTGCCATCTTTGTAGAGCTAGTAAGTCAACCTCACACCACCAAACAAATTTCTTCATTAGTAGTCTATAATGCTAGTCTAAGACTCTAATCTTTTGAAGTTTCTCCTACAGTTACTTTCTGCTGTTAAATAGAAAGTTAGCTTATAGGGATAAATCAGCATATTTGAGCATGCACAACATTCTTACACAAGGACACATTTCTTAGTTTTAGCATTCTTTCCTTAAGAAACCTAATCAATGTTGGTGAAAAGCGCACCTTAGGCACGCCTAGGCACCAGCGCAAGCGAGGCGTACCTAAAGTGTCTCGCTTGGTCTAGATGAGGCACTGATAGGTGAGGCGCTAGGCGGCTAAGGCGCTCCAGCTCTCTCTCTCTTTTTTTCTTTTTTTTTCCTTCATGACCTTGTTTGTTTGGATCATAATAATATATATATAGTAAATATATAACTGGTGTACAATTTACAAAATACATACAAACCTTAAGTCCTTCTACTGATAAAAACTACAAGACCTTATTATTCTATATATATATATATCTAGGGTTTAAAAAGATCTAACACAAGAGGAATGTCAAGAACATTTATAGGGTTCAAGTTCTACTACCAAGAACCATGCACATGAGCATGAGGAGTTATTAGAAGAAGATGATAAAGATTACAATTCTAATGATGGTGATTGAGGTGATGTTGGTCTACAAGTATTGATGAGGATGAGACAATGATCAACTCATGAGTAGGAGAAAAAACTGTTTTCTGAAAGATACTTGCATCTGAATTTTATGTTTACTTTCTTGTTTTAACTTGACTTGGAATTTGAAATTGCTCATGTGTTATTCTATAAGCTTTAAATCTTTAATATAATATTTTTTGTAATATATATATATATATATATATAAAATTAAATCTCACATTCTCACTATCATTATATATATCTTCTCTTAAGAATAATTTAATTTTTTTTTACTTTCGTGCATGTAGGCGTGCGCAGTGATGTCACGGGAGACGAAGGCACCCGCCTAGGCGTTTAGGCGAGACGAGGAGGAGGCACACAGCCTGGAGACCCCTTAGGCGAGTCGGAAAAGCAGAGGTGTTTGCCTTTGCCGTCTTAGGAGCCGCCTGAGTCAAGTCAAGAAGCGGCAGAGGCGAGCGCCTGCAGATATGAAATATGACAGTCTTTGCAACCTCTGATTTCTTTATTTTTTGCCCTTGAATTGAAAACTAACTTTTTCTTTTTGTTAGGGCTTGAAATCCCCACATGGAGTCGAGAATAATGAAGCTGAGAAAGCCTGCAAAAGTTGCCGGAATCTGGTAGCAAGACAGTTGCAGCCGATGAAGCAGAAGCCGCAAAACGCAGAAGAAGAAGGAGTTGGAGAAGACAAGGCCTTTTTACTTTTCTTTTTCTTTTTTTTTATTATTGTAATTCACACTTTTTACTTTTTTTTTTTTAATTATTATTGTAATTCACACTTTCCAATTGCTAGGAGGCACACTTTTTACTTTTTTATTTTTTTTATTATTATTTGAGGATAATGATGCTTAGGTTTATAGGATATTCATAATTATTACAGTTGTTTCTATGTTTTTTTTTCTTTTTTAATTTATCTTTTTATGAGATTTTTAACTTAAAAATGTAGGCTTTTGATGCTTTTATCTTTCAATATGTTTTGGAACTACGTTTTTGGTTTTAAAATTTAACTACATATGAGGATTTTGATAGATTGGAATCATGTGCATTTCTTTAATTGTAAATTATTAATATTTATGACGTTGAGTTGAATTATTAATTCAAATATTGATCCTTTTATTTATTTAAAATTTATATAATCACTTGCTATGTATTCTAATTTATTATTTTCTAGATTAATATTCATACTGGTATATCTAGTAGAATTTTGATAATTATCGTCCTCGCTTCACTCAAGTTGTCGCCTTTTTAACGCTTCTCGCCTCAGGCTATTTTGGAATTTATCGCCTTAGAGGCGCCTTTCGCCCTTGACAACATTGGGCGTGTGCCTAGGCAATAGAAACCCTTATCACCTAAATGCGCCTAGCACTTTTTAAAACATTGCACCTAATATATCTACATGGCACCAACATCATGCAAATAATAAGCACTAATAACTCTTGGGGTAGGCATTTCACAATATGCTGCTATCTTATCACAATGAATAAATATTTGCTTGATGTATGGTTCCACAGGATCCATCACAGAAAAAATATTTGTTCTATGCCTTAAGTTGAGGGCAAAAAATATACGACACAAGTCTTACTAGACAAGAATGATCGACAGAATCACAAAGATTAAGATCCAATTTCTCAGCTTATGCCTCTCATAGAATCATCTTTGGGATCACTCAGCACCGTAATATTTCACTCTTCACTATTCTGAACTATTCATTGGGTTCAATCATCATATCATAGCTCTCCATTTCTCAATAAAGAAAGAAAAAGGAAAGAGAATGAAATCCATGCCTCGTTTAGTGAAATTATCAAATTTATTTTCCTTTCCATCCATCATATAAGTCTCCAGGTAGTTTGGAGATGGAACCTTATCTTAGAAGCAAAGATTTATAACCCATAATGTCATTGGAATTAAACAGCTACTGAAATTCGATTCAAAACCCTAAGAACCTAAGAGATGCTCCTATATCAATTAGAAATCTAAATCTTATAATGGAATGTCAAATGTGAGATCAGCCTAACCTCATGATACCTTTTAATTGGAAGTAGCAGCAGAGAATTTCTCCACAAGCTTCTTGTCCCTTCTTTCCATGGCCACATCCCACATGTCATTCCCAATATGCTTCGGCTGTAAAACCCATTTTGCCACTTGTTAAAAAGAAAACCATAAAAGAAATATCCTTCATTTATATTACAAAATAAATTAAAAAGAAGTAAAAAAAACATGAAATTACACGGCCATGAGCAGCTTTGTGGATATAATACTGAGCATTTCCCATAACACAGAGCATTCCTGCTATGATTCCTAGTGGAAGTACTGCTTCCATCCATACCAACGACATCGTTTTCCTCTTACTTTTTGTTCAAACCTAAAACCTATTGTTAAGCACAAAAGTAAAACATTACAATATGCACATGATGAATTAAAAGGAATCAACTTTAACTCAATTGGAGAAGCAGTTAACCAATCAATTAACATGTCTAATACTCGGTTTCTTAAGATCCAAAAACAATGGAAATTATTCAAACAAATTAGAAAGAAAAAAAAAAAAAAACCGAAAAATTTCTATAAATTCAAAAGATTTGAGAGATGAACATGAAGAAGAAGCTGATTGCAAAAAGAGAGACATTTACCTTGGAGTCCCCGGAGTCGTCGATCACTTCTCGCAGGGGAACAAAGATATTCGCAGAAGAGAGAGAGAGAGAGCGCACGTGCAAGAGCAGAATGCTAGAGTTAGAGAGGAGGAAAAGATAATTCTGGGTTGGGCCGATTTTGGACTTACACAGCCCTCAACAAATAAAAGCCCAAAAATAGTCTTGCCATCCTTGTGCCTTTTGCCTTAGTGTTCAAAAGATTTATAAGAGATGTGTTAAAAAGTATTAAAATCACATTTATACGGATGACAATTTTTATTTTTATTTTTGATTTAACAATGAGATGTGTCCGTCAAAAGTATATTAGTTATATTGAGTCTAAGAAATTGATGTGAATTTTACTTTTCAGCAATTTCTGTCCAACGAGTTCGAACTCATATTATCAATAAAGGAAGTACACATTCTTGAATATCAGGCTAACCTTTCAAAAAAAAAAATGTCAATTTTATCCATGAAGTTTGAATACGATATTTTGTGTGTCTAAATGGTCTTTATATCGTATCAAAAATTTGAGTTGATTAGTTAGGTTTAAGTTTAATTGAGTTCGGAAAAAAAATAAAAAAATTATGTAGAATGATAGGAATAAATACAATAAAAGTATTTATTGTCTAATTTGTATTAAATGATTGAAGGGTTGGATCAAATATTAACAAAAATATATGTATAATTATAAATTTACAAAAATAAAAATAAAATTATGAATATCTTTTAGATCAAGATTATCTCATGTTCCAACATGAAGATGAGGAGATCATGTATAAAAAATAAATACTCATAAAAAATTTTAAAACTTAAATTTATTTTTGAATTAAATACATGTTAGGGAGGAGATTGATGTTTATTTATCATTTCAACGTATGTACAATATATCCCTACGCCAATATATGTGATTTTCACGTTAGTATTCGAATAATAATGGACATAAAAAAATTTAATGTATCCACATAATTACATTAACTTCTTTCTTGATTTTAAGATTGAAAGGATATTCTTTAAAATCTTAAGTCTTTAATTTAATCTACCAATCAAGTCATTAAGAGATTCAATTGACCAAAGAAAAATTGACGAATAAGTGCAAATCAGTTATCAAGATTTGGACTTTAAACTGCTAGCTAAGTTAAGATTGTCATCTCCATTGTGATTTAATCAATCCATACCATCTAAGATCAATTGTGAGATTGATCCAAAAAAAAAAAAAAAATGATAAAACAGTTAAACACACATGTCACTAGCGAGGACTGAGAAGTGACTAGACATGGCAAGTAATCCATTACAATCATTGACCGCATTGACCCCCGCGTCTCTTCCAAGCTGACGTGGCCAACTGCCCTAACTGAAAATAATGTTTTCTCCCGGTTAACTATGTAACCTTTGGCTTCCCACCCCCTTCGAATCTTCATCATCTCAAAAATAAAAACCCCTCCAAAACATCCGTTCCAACCTTCAATCTCCTTCTCTCTCTCTCTCTCTCCATCTCTGAGAACCAGAGCTTGTCCAAGCTTTCAACAATGGCGCCCACCTCAAAACCAAGTTCATCGGCACCATCATCCTCAAGAAACACAAGACCGAGATCACCATCACCGCCGTCAAGAAACTCAAGACTAAAGCTAGGATCACCATCATCATCACCACCACCACCATCATCACCACCACCACCACCACCACCATTACCATCATCACCACCACCACCACTATCACCACCATCATCACCACCGCCATCACCACCACCACCACCACCACCACCATCATCACCACCACCACAACCACCACCACGACCATTATCACCACCACCATCATCACCAACGCCACCTCCAAGATCACCCCTTGCACCTCCAACATTTAAGAGGAACAGACACAAACCACTAACCAGTGAGGAAAGAGCCCTGAGAGTTCAAGCATTTCAGCTTCTTGAAACCCCTGACTTCTCTTCTCTGCAAAACCTCATAGCCCACCTCACCAAATTACCCAAAGATCCACAAAACCCAGAACAAATTGAAGCAAATACCCTCTTCACCTTCTGCACTAGTAAATACCCAAATGCCTTGTCCCTTAAGCTCTCTAACTACATTCTTTCTGACACCTCATTTAATTTCCGAAACGAAACTTGTACTCTCCTCCATAACCTCCTCACACAGACCCCTTTTGAGTCACTCTCCCGAATCATACTCGCCGACCTCAAAGTTTCAATTTTTTCTTCTTTTAAAAGAGAAAAACAAATACCCATTGCCATGATTTTGCGGGAAATTCTTTGCTGTGTTGCTTCCAGGGTCTATGCGGCTCCTGGTGGAAATTGGGACGAGCTTCGTGATTATGTAATTTCATCCATAAATTCAGAGTCTGAGCACCGTCAAGAAGTTGGGCTTTCGATGTTCCGTGAAATTCCACAGATTGTAGGTTCGAGTTTGACGCCTATTCCTGATTCTCTTCAGATGAGACTGTTGGAGCTTTTTACTTCTCTCAGCAGTCATATTCAATTCTTGGCACTTAGTGCAACGTTTAGCTTTGCGTGCAAGTTGGATGAGTATGAAGGGCATGCAGATATGAGTAACCTATTGCTAGGAATGATAAACTTGATAAATGATAATTGGCTGGCTGGTGGACAGAAAGAACTTGTGGAAAAGGGATTAGAGGGTTTGTCTAATTTGGCTAGAAAATCGCCTGATTTTTTGTTTATAGAGAAGGATTTTGTGCTTGAGACAATGATTCGAATTGCTGAGAGTGATTTCGGAAGTGATATAAGGTGTGCTGCGATTGATGTTCTTATAGGACTTGATGATGCTGCTATGGACCAAATGTTAGAGATGATGAAAACCATGTCTAGTGAGATGATTAGGAGGATTATCTCAATTTTGATGGACATGATAGCTTGTTTTGAAGATGATCCTGTGTGGTATAATATGGAAACTGATCAAGAAGATAACAATTCTGGACTGTCAAAAAGTTACTACACTGGAGTGTGCTTATTAGATCGGATTTCATTTAATGGAAAAGAAAATATAGTTGTTTCTATTGCATTCAAGCTGATGTCCGAGTATTTGGCATCTGATAACTGGAAGAAGCGTTATTCAGGAGTGAAGACTCTTGATGTAATTGAAGACTCATGCCCTCAGGAGGTATATCTGCTCATTTGATACAGCTGGATTTGGCAACTGTAGGAGCTTTAATTATGTTTGATTCTGTGCCATCTTACCCCACTTTTTTCATTAAAAGTTTTTCATCTATATTTGGTTTATTTTACTCAATATTTTGAATGTTATGAATTATCATCAATTTAAGATGAGAGTCGCCTTTTCTTTTCATTATCATCAACTTATCACTTGATAATATATATACATGAAATCTATATCATACTACACGAAATTGAAGTTTTGAAGAAGAACCTGGAGATACACGATTTAGTAATTGAGCCTCAGCATTAAAAGGACTTTTAATTTCAATCACACAATTACATGCCATACATTCCAAATTATCTGTGGTGGGTCTTCATTGAGTAGGAACTTGTATTTCCAAGTATGGAGGAGCCAGAGTACGAGGTATACTGAAAATGGTATTTAAATTATAAAATTACCTATATATGTCTATTTCTCCCTCTTCCGAGTCTCCTCTTTTGCTTGTCATTGTTACATTCTGTCATTGCCATAGGTCACTGTTGATTATTTTGATCAAGCTGTGACAATGATATCAACTTCACTACGAGATGCCCACCCTCGTGTTCGTTGTTTTGCTACAAATTTCATCATTCAACGAAATGCAGAGTTTCGTGCAAAATTAGCTGTATATAACCTGAAGATCTTGCCTCCACTAGTTGCTATTATTGATGATTTCCAGAATCCCTTTTTGCAGGTACGAGGACTTTTGCATGGTTCTGCTACCTGAAAATGCTAAGTTGTTCCTTGTTTTTCTTTCACTTATTAAGTTTGTTTCCCCAAGTGACAAAATCTACATATTTTCTATATTGAGAACGACTTACTATAGCTACAGCTCCCATTCATTATATGAATCCTGTCATGGGAAATTTCTAAATTTCATAGTCAGATTCATTTTCAAAACTTGTACTTAGATGATGTCATCAATTTGTGAAGTAAATTCAGGAGGAACATTACTGAGAATTTTCATGGTGATCTACACCTGCTTCTACTCATCTAATTCTTTTCATAGAGATTCTCCTCTTCTATTTTCTTTCCATCAGTTATTAAAAACTCTTGCTGAAATTCATATTGATTTATGGATTTTTTATGAGAATGGCATATGATTTCTTATATTTAATTATATATTGGTTCTTCTCCCAATACTTGACAATTTTGGTTTGTGAAATTTTTTTGCTACAGGAACGAGCTGTAGCGGCAATTCGTACCTTCATTGAGAGTTGTCCAACTGATAATTTAACACCTTACATCAGTTATATAGAGAGAAAATTTCTTGTACTTCTTCAGGTATAATGACTTAATCAATTCCTCATGCACACATGTAACTTTTCTTGTGAAACCAAATTGCATATAAATTAAGTTGCAGCCTTACAGTCAATATTGATGTTTGTTTATCTATATTTCCCTAGTCTGATGTAATTAGTAATTACAAGTAAGGAAAATGCTTTATATGTGGACTTACAGAATGAGAACCAGAAGTTAGTGGAAGAGGTTATGGAAGCCCAGAAATTAATTGCAAAATATTTTCCGGTACCTCTTCATCTCTAATTTGTTGTATGCTATAGATTTTAATGGAAATAATCTAATTAAAAAAATTGAATATTAGCTTTATTTATGTGAAGGAACAATTTCATCCAATCTATAATGACACAATGGAATCCCTTAAAGCCGTTCTATGTACTGATTCCGATGCATCTGGATGCTTGATCCGTGTAAAGTCTGCAGAATGCATGTGTAGCATTCACAAGGATCTTAATAAGGGGAAGTTTGGAACTGATGTTACTGAGGTGAGAATTCCTTCCATTTCCTATTGGTTTGCGTTCTTTTGAGATAGTCACTCAGTAGTTGTTGGATACCAGGAATCATTTTGTTGTTTATCTCAGATTTGATTTGAGTATGCTTAAATCTTCGTTCTTGGTTCGACATTTTCATATGGCCCCTGTGACATTGTTTTTGTCTTTTGATGGAATGAAGTTACTTCGAAATGAGAATGGTAAAAAAAATGAACTCCCCTCTTTTTCCTCCTTTTAAATAACTCAAAAGTCTTCTCTTCAAGACTTTCATTTCTTTGAATGTTTTACTTTTGTTCACTTTATGGTGAGGCAAATTAATGAGTTATGATTATGTATTAAAATAACATTCAACAAAATGTTATGATTATGGATTTGAGTGGCACAGACTCAGTAATTTGGAAAGAGAAAAGGAAACTGCAAACTTATGACTACTTATAATTATAAATTTTTCAGCATCCAGATTGACACAACTTCCTTGGTTCAGCTCATAAAGTTTTCCTCTGGCTCAATATTTCGTTACTTGTAATTGAAAACCTACTAAAGTTACATTCCTGCATAAATTATTATTCAAGAAATTCATATAGTGTTGAGGATTACTGTGTCAATAAGAGCTAATGTTTTTTTTTGGGCACAAACAAGAGCTAATAAAGTTTCACCTCTTGAACTTTTCAGGTCATTATAACTCTTATATCATTACAAGGATCTTTAAAAGATACAGATCACCCAATAAGAATTTCCATCTTCCAGGTATCTGTATGCAAACTAGACATACATGAAAACCAGAAGTCCATTTTCATGATATTCTTCTTTAACTACATTAATCTTTCAATTATGTGCTGGGGCCTCTATGGCTTTTCTCATATCTGGTATATGCTAAGAGGTGTTGCAGGTACTGGCACAACTTTGCAGATTCCTGGAGAAGGATTCTGTCACTTTTCTTAAGGATTTCGTGCCTAAGTTGCTACAGTCTGCTGAACTTAGCATTGATGCAGACGCTGGTGAATCCACCAATTATAGGTTTGCCTTAACATTTTAGTATTATATCAATCCAGACTGATCTTTTTGTTTTATGGAATAAATCATAATCTATTTTCTTTTTATTTTAAGTCAAGTATAAGAAAACACTATGACAATAAATTATAAATCATAGGTTTGCCTTCACATTTTAGTATTTACATTGATGCAAATATTCCCTTTGGAATTTTGAGTATCAATCATGTTCCTTTTTCTGATGTTATATCGGCTCAGTTTAGCTACTAAAAGATATTAGGAGACCAAGGAAAATGAACTTATTAAGAGATATATAGTCCCCATATTTAGTTAAAGATAAAACCAGACAAAAGAGAATCATCACTCATTGGGTGGAACATTGAAATGAGATTGCCGGAACAATCCAACTACAAAACTTATACAAAACCAACTTCCATTGGAGAAACTGACAAGTTGAAACTTACAAAGCAATACGACAACATAATAATGAGATGTCCATCATACATATGGATTTATCTTGGGAGGTTAAATTGGATCTTCTGAGAAATAGTAGAGGATAATTCCAGAAATTGGACGGCTTTGAAGGTCAATCAGGCTGTTAAGTTGATTTTATGAATTGTATTATTTCACAATTTGCAGATAGTAAAATACAATTTGTTGGTAGTGTTTAAAGTATGCCAGAGGTCTGGGGGAGTGGCAAAGTAGAGATAATATGAAAAATGGCAACAATTTTTATCCTTAAGGAAAATGGACTAACTACTACTAATTTCAAACATGTTTGATTTTTACTGATAAATGTTTCCTTTGTAGTGTGTCAACTGAGAAAGCTTTTGCTTGTAAGATGCTGTCACACTGCGCTGCTCGGTTAAAGGAAAAATTTGCGCCTTGGGTTCATGAGGTTGGTTGTAATGCATCTAATATTAATTTTCCTTGAGGCTTTCACCTTAGTGAGTGATATAATTGGGTTGGGTTGGACTTTAAATGATTTAGGTCTCTGAAGTTTTGGTCCCCTTGCTCGAGTTTCATCTTCATTTTGGAACTAGAAAGGCTTCTGCTTTAGGTGATTACCTATATTGTTACATTGAGTTTTATTTGTTCATAATGTCTTGATATTTTCTGACATGCATTTTTATTTACTCATAATGTCATGATATTTGCTGATATCAACTGTCTGTTTTTAGCCATGCCAAAACTATTGCTTTCAGCTCTATCGGCTGTTAAGGAGGAAAACGGCTATGATATGTCTTACATGCAAGAATTGGCTTTGCGCATTATACCAGCTTTGCTTCAAGCATTATATGAGGTCCATTCTTCTAGTTATGACTATTAAAAATATTACCATTTCATATGTTTTCCTAGCATGCAATCATTTCTTTTATTGAAGTCCTTTAATTTTCAAAATATTAATAATTTGCAGGAATCTGATAAAAAAACTTGCCATGCATTGTTGAGGTCACTCAGAGAGTGTATTGAGGTATGTAGATCCTCTACTAAAAGAAAATTCAAGGTTTTTTTTCTTTTGGGTGCTCACCATCTTATATGTTATAAACTAATTGTAATGCCATTTATCCATAAGGTACAATTCAGAGCAGATTTTGAATTCAACCGCTTGCAAATATAAAGATATACCCATCTCTCATGTATAGCACCATTTCTTTATGTAGATCCCTGAAATTCATATAACAGATGCCCAGATCAAGCTGATTATTGACAAGATAAAGCATCTGACAGAAGGATTTCTTAACAAATTAGATATTGGAACAAGTCAAGGTGCAGCGTATTTTGAAAAAGCCCAAAACGAAAAGTTGCGGCGGAAAATCCTTCATCAAGTCTGTTTACAGTATTTACATTATTTCTTTTTTTATTTTAATACTAAACATACTGCTTTCAATCCTTTTCAAATAGTTAAGGTAGTGAGTTTTCTTTCCAGCTTCAAACTTTTTTTCCATTTTTGGTTTTTGTTGCAGATTTTTACTTGCTTAAAAACAATGATCAGAAAATTCAAGACTAGATTTGTGCCTTACTTTGACAGCCTTGAGTGTCTTAATAGAGTAATGTTCTTCTCTCATAATCCTGTGAATCTATATGTGTGCTTAAATGTGCTTTTCTTGTTAGAGTTTGTGCTTTAATTTTCAAGGATATTGATGCTAGAAAGCATGTATCTTGCATAAATACATTTCTGTGTTTTGTAAAGATATTTGACTGGTTCTTCTTGGGGACCTCCAAATAATGCTTCATATTAGCTGATATTTGTTGTTTTTAATGGTAAATATGTCTTCCCTGATGGCAATTCGCTAACTTTCATTAAACTTTTAAGTCATTAAATAATGCTAGATGTGTTTCCATTTTTAATGTGTAATTATAAATTTATATTTTCAACAACTGCTAGTTTTCGGTCTCTTATTTCTGTGTATTCTCACCATCGAATCACTAGTGTCTCTTCAGATTTACTAGCAAAAAACTCTTCAGTTATATAACTTATTATTGGAATTTTCAGGTTATAGTGCAAGGTGCAGCTAAGTAATAACACCAACACATGCCTCTCATGTATCTGTCTTAAGTTGTGTGTTTGCATGTAGACACAGACACGTGAATCAAATAGATATAGATACAATTATCTACATTCTTCTGTGAAATTATTATCACTTTCATCTGAAAGACTCTTGGATAAATTGTACAGTCACCTACAAGAATAACTAATTATAAATAGCATACAAATCAAGACTAGCATTTAAGTATGTTGGTATGACATTGGGCTTCGGTTATATTTGATTATTAGAAGTGATATGAGATTTTCCAAGCACAATGTCTAAAAGCTTTAAGAACATCTATTCAAATGTGAGTAAACTCAATAGCTGTGTACTAAGATGGATGAAGGAATGCCATCTAGCTGATATGTTCAATTATGACATACCCAAGCACAAGTAAATTATTGGTAGAAATATAATATTAATATAGTGTAGTCCCACATTGCTTAAATGTGGAAGTCTATGTTTCATTGCTTACTATAAATAAAGCTTATGGATGTAGGCTTTGAATAATTCAAGATATAGTCCTCATTCTATTTTATTTAACAATTATAAAAATTTATGAGGAGACACTAAGAAATTGGGAAAGCACAACGTCCCAAAGCCTTCTTGATACTGACATGTTTAATGTATGCTCTTCTTGGAAATCTCGTTTGGCATTTATACTTTTGCATCACTGAACTTTCACTGAAATAATATCATCTAGTTGTAATCCACTACAAGAATGAATCAAGTACAATTCTTCTATTATCTTTTTTTTTTTTTTTTTTTTAAGTTTCTTTTGCTTCTAAATGACCTTTTGCAGCTTGATAATTCAGCTGAAGAGAGAGAAATGAGCATCTCCATTTTTAACTATTTTGTGCAGCAATGCAAAGAAGCAGCCAATAGGTAATTGCAATTATTTAAGAGCTTTTTTTTGGTCTGAAATTACTATTCCCTTATACATGTCCTTTCTACATGTTTTCAGGTATTATGACATCTACATGCCAATCCTCATGCAAGCTTGCACTGATGATAGCCCTTATGTTCGGAAGGTATATATGTGATGTGCCAATGCATATTCTATATGTAATTAATGATAAACTTGAATGCCTCTGTTAATTCTTTTCGTGACAAAATTTCCAGGAAGCTGCTAAGGGGATTAGTCTTTGTGCAGTAGTTGGACGATCTAAGTTTGAAGCTATAGCCGATGGTAGTGTCCCTCTCCTTTTAGAAGCATCACCAAGAATTTCTTTCTCACATATACGTTCTTCATTTATTAGAAATTATCATGGGCTTTACGTAGTGGCTGCTGGCTGTCTGGAATGTGTTATAAGACATCCAAATGCATCAAGTTCAGAAGGTGCAATGGCACATGATGCTGCAGTTTCAGCTCTTGGAAAAATTATGGAGTACCAATATGATAGTATCAATGCTTATGAGGTGATAATGCTTTGATTTTTCTTCTAGTTATTATTTTCAAACCTTTTCGTACTTTCAATATGCAATCGAAATCTAACTGCGTACTATTTCTTGCATGTTCATAAATGATATCAACTTGATGAGACCCTTGAGATGAAACACATGCTAGTGTGGAGAAAATTATACTTTTATTATGCTCTTGATAAGTAATGCCAGCCATATCAATTCATTATCTTAAAGATTTATTTCCATTTATCTGAAGAATTATACCTCCTTGCTTGAGAAGGTCATATGTGATTCTTACGCTGAGAATCGATTATATTGAGTCAGAAGTTGGCCAAAATGAAGATTCACTTTTTAACAAGGACTCTGATCAGAAGAGAAATCCGAATGTAGGATTACATATAAACTGATAGCTTTAGAGGCTTTTACCTAGGAAGAATTAAGTGGACGAGTCATTGACCTATCCATTTTATAGACTACGATCAAAATGTAAACATTTCGTGGTTACTTATACTTTATTTATTTTAACCTAGGAAAGTGGTTTGACTGAAAAGAAAACCCAAGCATATTATTCTGGACTAGTCCTGGTCAAAATGTTTAAGATGCATTTGACTTGAAGCTAATGTTCCCATAATTTTCAAAGTGGAAATTGAAGTTGAGATGGCATAATCCAGTACTCTTTATATCCCTTCTGTTATTTGTCAAACCCATCTTAAGCTATTATTGTTTAAATACTACTTTTGGTTTTATTTATTTATGTAGGAAGTGGGGTGGAGGTGGAAAGAGGTACAGCTTGATTACAGATTCAAATAAAAGTTACTGATACAGCATGATATTGAATATCTCAATCATAAAATCTAAGTATCGAATAGACGCATTGTTAATTTCAAGTTTAAAGATTCAAGTCACTGAACTATAAATATGATATGTGATGTGGAAAATAAAATCATTAAGGTGGGAAATTTAATAAAAAATAATTAATATATAACAAAACTTGTTGCTCCACATATGAGAAGAATCATTTTGTGTATGGCTTTCCACAAAATCAGGAAATCCTAAGAGGTGCAAAGCCAATTATATGCTGGCTTGTTAAGCTGATCATGGAAATGAATTTACCTAAGCTTCGATTCAAAATGCAATGCGAGGAGCAGGACATTGGTTAGGTGAGACTCTGTTATAATTCATATATGATATTTATGAAATGGAAAAATCATTACCCTATCCTGATTTATTATAAGATGTATCTCAACCTATGTGTGGGATATAATAGATATATATTACTATCTCACACTTGTAGGCGTAAAGCACATACATTATTCTTGGACAGAGATCATTCTGATTGTAAATGCCTTTGTGTCAAGCTGTAAAATTCTTTTCACATAAACTTTTTCTGTAAAATACTATCTTACTCTTATCAAGTGATAATTTTATTTACTACAGCATACACCTTTATGTACTTTCCTATTGGTCTTCATCTTGGCCAAGTATGATTAATTTGGCAAACAGCATTGCATTCCCAATACTGGTTATAGTATTATTTTATTTGTTCTCTAAGTGAAATTCTATTTGCAGGTGGTTCAGACTTGGTTAAACTGTTTGCCTTTAAAAAACGATTGGTCTGAAGCCAAAATTGCACATGCACAGCTTGCTAATATGTTACAGTGGTATTGTAATTTTTCTCATTTGCTACAAATGCACAAGTGCAGCTGTGCAAAGACTGAAAATGTTATTCCTCTTTGTTCATTTTCAGGATAGATGGGGACCTTTTGGGCCCAGAAAATGAACATCTTCCTAAGGTTCTGTCAGTCATCAAACAGGTAAAGTTTTAAAGTTATAATTTTTAGACTGCATGATCAGATAATATCAAATAATCATGAAATCATAAGAGAAAAAAAAAAAAAGGGCGGTCCAATGCACAAGGCTCCCACCATCATGGGGTCTGGGGAGGGTCAGATGTATGCAGCCTTAACACTGCATGCGGAGAGGCTGTTTCTGCGACTTGAATCTGGGACCTCCAGGTCACAAGGCAGCAACCTTACCATTGCGCCTAGGCTCACAAATTTTTTTAGAAAGAAAAGGCTGTTATTGATTGAAATATTAAGAAGTCTAAACTCCTTTATCACGCTAATTTTGAGAAAACGTCTGGTATATTTTTCCTGTCTGCTGCAGATCTACTGCTCCATGCACCTACTTTCTCTTATAAGTAAAAGATATGGATCCATATGTAATTTTAGGACTAGCCATTTTATTGTTGTATCTTGGTTATATGTTTTGTCATAGGTTTTAGCTGAGAAACATAAGCTTGCAACAGAGGCAACAGCCATATTGATGGAAGAACTGCTGAGTCAGTATGAGTTTTAGCTTCCCACCACATTCCATGATGCATATACTCCTCAAAGTATTTGTTTTCTGTTTCTTCTATAGGGTACCGAGCTTTTTTTATATGCACGAAGTACAATATCTGTGCTATTATGTCATATAATTGGTGAGATGAAAAATGTACAGACCAAATGAGAACTGAAGTTTTGTCAGAGCTGCTTCAAGTAATAAGATGATTCTTTGGAATTTCGTTGTATCCAATGCTTGAGGAGGACTGGCCTGTAATAACTGGATAGGCACACATCCGTTAGTTTACCAAATCACGACTTGAGTCCAACAGCATTACACATACCGGATATTCCCTCCAAAACCAAGACCTCAATTCCTATAAATAATCAATTGCTTCGCTTGTAGTTTAATGGAGAGAGCACGTGAAACCCAGATTGCCTAAGTCTTTGAGGTTCTCATTTCAAATGATGTTGAGTTTTCTAAGCTCTATTCTCCCCTAAAATCTCAACAGTCTCAAACATTATTCTTAACTTTTTGTTGCACGTACAATATGGAGCTCTCATGTTGTGACATGGTCCAACGCCATGTATGTCCTTAAATCAATTTGCCTAAGTTATCAGCGACGGCTCAGGTTAAACTGCAAGCCCATTTTCTTGTTTATCTCAGAAGACAATTCAATGCCTGTTATAAAGTTGTTAAGTGTTGTACAACTGAAACTTTGTCCAAAATATTTAAGGCTGGCAATCAATGGCCTGAGCTTCTTGATTTTATTGTATAGTCTGTTGGAGTGAATAGTGACAAGTTTCAAGAAACTAAAGTGTTGGCTTGTTTTTCCAAGAGATAGTAGCCGATTGGTTTGTTAATGTTTAAAAGATAGCCTTCCGGGTATTCATTCGGCATTGTTGAGTGCATTGGCTTCACCAAATCATGTTGTTCAAATCAGAGCCATTTGGGGCTGTGGACAGGTAAATAATCATGTTTTAAACAATTAGATTTGTTATGTGCTAATGCATAATTTAGTATATGAGAGGTTAAGTTGATTCATGTTACATCTCCAAGTTTTCAACAATGAGATTTGTATTAGATCCTTGATTCAACAAAACACTTTCTTTGGTATAACATCTCCAAGTCCACTCTTGATTAATATATTCTTCTTTCTAACATACCCAGCAGCATGTTGGATAGAAATTGTTATATGGGTTAAAGTTATCTTTATCTATGTATTATATTCGTTTAATGTTGCTACAGATATTATTGATGGAAGATTTTCCAGGGGAAGTTGTGACCAAATTTTTAGTTCATTCTGAGACTCCTATGTTCACATTCATTGGAAGCTTTGTTTTCTGCAAATGCTTACGAGTTTTGTATGTTGATGGTTAATACTTTGTCATCCAAGGATTGTGCCAGCATTTGCTGCTGTACTTGACAAATACCAGAACAATAGAGAAAAGGTACAACAGATTTGAAGTATAAGAACAAAAAAAAAGAAACTATTAGTTCTAGTTCATGGCATTCTAACATTGATCATACTGCAAGTTCCCCTACTGACAATTCAGGAAAAAAAGACAGGAACACATATATTTATTTGTATAAACAAGAAGAAGGATAATCTTTTCTGATGCAATAACTCAAAGAACTTCACAAGTATGTCTTTCCGACTTTTGATCAAAAAGAAAATTTCTTTTTTCATAATTACTACATATATTTTTCTTTATGATGAAGAAAATAGTTATAAGAAGTACTTGACATATCTTCGATAATTTCCTTTTTGATATATTACTATATTTTTCTTCCCATGTCTCTTCTTTTCAAGATTTCTACCTTGGAGATTGTTTTTTGATAGAAAACATATTGGAGATTAAAACCTTTACCAAGGTAATAACACAAAGATATGGATTACTCGATATTTGTCTCTCTGTTGTAAGAGGGACAAAAGTGTTTTCATAATCTTTATTTACTTTCTTCACCTCTGTCCTAATTTTTTTTAACAGTATTCCCCTTATTCCTATTATCTTTGAAGTAAACCATCAGAAAACTATCTTTGAAGTAAGCCATCTTCTTTCTCCTTATTTACCATTAGAAGTTTCATGAATCATGATCCATGAAAAAAAAAAATTTACTCATTTTATACTAAATTTTTGATTTTCTCTTCTTCTTCTTTTCTCTTTTGCGTAGTGTTCTTTTGTGTCCTAGGGGGTGCCACTCTTGGTGCTTGTTCAATAATTAAGTTCTCAAAGAAGATTTAACGCTACTTAAGCCTTTGAATATGGTAGGCATGTAACAGGACTTGTCTAGTCTGCTAAGAGCATGTTGACAGATACAATTTCTAATGGTGGATCTATATGAACTTTTAGTTTGGAAGCTATACAAGGATTCGGCGTGTATGTGGAGAGTTTGGAACAGTGGAGTTCAAGCCGACAATAGTAACATATTCATTCCCTCCATAGGGACACTTTCTGAACTTAGTCTTTTTATATGATATTCTAATTGATCTTACTCAGAAAATGTAAAAGCATATGATGTTGCCGTTTCTGCTCTGGTTCCATTGCGACAGCATCAATGCCACTGCAGTAGTGTTTTAAGCAGTCAGTCACATTAACAAGTTCAACTTTTCATCCTCCATTTGCATTCTGTTCTCTTTGCATTTTTATCCTTCCATGGAAATAACTTGTTCTCCTCCTTTTGCTTAAAGAGATAAAGAAGAAATGACTTAAACTTCTCTTCAATTACCTATAGAACATCAGAAAATGTAGGATCAAGCTTAGGATATCATTTACTTGGCAAGATTCACAGTGACTGTCATGTTGCATGAAATTTGTAAAAAAGATGATTATATTGTATGACATCCATGATCAAATTTGATTGATTTCATGTCATTTGCTGGTAATCAACATTTTTAGCTTTTTTGCTCATTAGGTTTCCATGTTTACAGTAATACTATAAATATAAGTCTGATTCTTAACCCTCTTTTTCCCTTCAGTTTGGTCCTGTCTGGCTAAGCCTCGTACCAGTTAAAGATGATTGCAGAGGCCAAAGTTGTTTAATAGTTACGAGGAGAGGAATTTTTGGGCCATATGACTTTTACATAATACAATGAATGGTCTGATGAAGAACTTTTAGGTCCCAATAATGAAAAATCTAGAAGTATTGCAGTATACATTGAGGTGAGTTATCCTCTCTGTCACTCTTGTGTGTGTTTCTTGTAATCAAAGCAATGGTAAAAAACTTAACCGGGCTGCCATTTTGATTTAGACCTGTTCAATAATAAATTTGGGTTTGAATATTTTCTAAGATTTTAGGAAGTTTTACCAAGTACCATAGCCTTTATCCCGGATGCGGAACTTGTAAAATTGATCTCTCACTGCTAGAATAAATTGATCTGGCACAAATTTAATCTTTACTGCAGATGACACAAGTTCTAATAAATATTTATTACTCCCTGTGCACTTTCCCTTTTTTCATGTAATGACAAATATGTCCCTCCAAATTCTAATAAATGTATACTATTGTCTTCACTTGGACTGGAAAGTAGAAAGATAACTAATTTGTGTCAATTTCTTCAATGTGAGACTTTTTCCCGCCTTTTCTAACTAATTCGTGTCTGACAAGAAAGTATCTGCAGGCTGCAGCGCCCATTTCTCTCTCTCTTGTACCAGATCAAGCTCTCAGTCTCCAAAATGGCGTGCCCATTCGTCAAACTCCCAAGAAATCTTCGACGGTGAAGATTCACAAATCCCGAGTCTACACACAAATTCTCCGAGCTCCACCAAGTTCTCAACAAAGGATTTTAGCGCAGAAACCAAACAGTACTGTTACTACCACCATCTTCTTCAACCGAGGTCCCCCAAATGGAAGAAGTCGTCGAACCAGAAGACCCACTAGCCCTTACCACACTCTTTACCGATCAAGATTCCACTGAGAAAGCCCTCTCAGTCAACGTCTCAACAATGGAGTCCAATATCTCTGAGCGCAACTTTTACTCCAATCAACTTCTCCGTTGCCAACTGAGAAATCCCCCGAAATAGAATTCCAAGAATCGTTGGTCCTTACCACAATTCCCACCAACCGAAACACCACCGTGATAGATACTTTTTGGTATTTATGGTTATTTGAGGAATTTAGCAAAAGGAGGAGAAAGAGAGTCAGAGAGAAGAAGAGAAATCAGAGGAAGGAGAGGGAATTTCCATATTCATTATCGACCATCTCAGATATACAGGGAAGCTAGCTTAAGTAGCCCATTTGGAAAATTTAAAAATACAATTATACCCCTGCTTAAGCAACTGAAATTACAATTTAGCCCTTTATTTATTTTGGTATCTATCACACCGACGAAGCCTTCTCCCCCACAGAGCCGAAGAGCATAACCAATGTCACAACAATGGCGTCCATCTCTGAACTCAAACTCTCAGCACCACCACTTGCTCCACCCACCACCAGGAAAATCCCCCAAGAAACCCCAAACTCCATCGTCAAATCTCCATCTCGCTCAGAGACCAAGAGCTTCATCAGTGACTCAAGAAAGGGGTCGATCCCTGAACCCAAGCCAGCAAAAGATCCATCACCTGATTCTCCAAATACCAGGAAGACCCTCCAACAAGAATCCCAACTAGTCATTGACACAGTGGACCAATCAGCCCTAATCACACTACTCAACAACCTTTACTCATCCGACCTATACCGTCAAATCCCACGCTGAGTCTCTCCTTGATTACCTGAAGAAGTATTACCTAAACAGTTTCTGTCTCCGCCTTGCCTATTTCCTCCTCTCCCTTCCCAATTCTCAAGTTGAGCTTCAAGATGACACCTTGGACGTACTCAACTGCCTCCTGACACGGACTGATAAGCACCTCTGGCCGACCCTCTCGCCTTTACACTGTTCCCAACTCAAACCAATCTTTCTTGACATTCTCAAGAGGTACGGGCATCTCGGAGAATTTTTGCCCAAGTTGCACGATTTCTTGTCGAATATCGTGGCTGATAGTATACTAGGTGATGGATGGCCGGAGCTGATTGATTTGATGTTTGTTGGCTTCGATTCGACTTATGATATAATTCAACAATCTGCGCTTTTGCTGTTCTCTTTGGCACCGCATATTGGCGAGCAGCTCACTTTTTGGGTAGATTATTTGCATCAGTATTTGAATTGGGTATTTAGTTCTGCTCGTGTCTTATACTTGAAATTAGCGGCTGTTAAGGCTACAGTGAGCTTCATTCTTTACTTGACCACACCTTCTAGTCAGAGTAGGTTTGAAGACCTTCTGACCAATATGTTGAAGACCTTCTGTTTTTGCTTGCCCTGCTAGTGCTATATATTAAACACAATACTGTCTCAGTTTTAATTTCAAAGCATAATATTGCAAGTGTAACTCTAGCTACACTGAACATTGAAAATAACGTGACACCTGCACTATTCAGAAGGGAAATAGAATGGTGAAGATGGGGGCCTTAGCAGCATTGGGAACAGTTGCTTGTACATCAAAGGTACTATCAGAAATTTTGGTTTCTTAGTTGGTTATAAGTTCTAATTTATTTTTTCTCTGTTATGAAAATTTTAACCTTCTTTGTTAGAGACTATTTTCAATACATACAATGGATATTTGCAGGATCACTTTCAAAATTATTATAGCATGGTTATGCCATACCTCAAAGTAATCTTAATGAGTGCAATCAATGAACCTAATCGCATGCTTCTAGCAAAATCCATAGAGTGCATTACTATGGTGTGGACGGCTGTTGGAAAGGAGAAGTTCAAGGCTGATACGGAACTGCTGATTATCAGTAACACTGTATTTTTTTGTTCTGTTTCAAGGTGTTGCTGTTCTTTGTTTATTTGTCTATTTTTAAATAAATAATTAATGGGACTATCACCTATGGGAGTAGTCAATCTGTTGGTTAGTTAAAAAAATTCTCTGTGATTAGCTAGGCTAGCTCAAACTGAACGTTATTGGAAGTATTAATCAGAGAAGGGAAAAAAATTTATCAACAGTGTCTTATCGTAGGTGTCTGCAGTGAGCAATAACTTTGTTTTCTTTAATATAAAGATTAGATGAAGTCGGCTGTTAGATAAGCAACTATCTTTATTTTTTTAATTATTTCCAATTTTGTCCTAGCCATATAAACACTCCCTTAAGCATATCAGCAAAATCTTTCTCATTGATTTTATATTCATGTTTCACTCAACAAATTCCCACTCTTTTAGGATGAAAAACATCAAGATATATATGCTTTCTAACATAAAATAATTGAGGAGAAAAAAAAAAGTGAATACTGATTGTAATACATTTTCTCATGAGTTGATCCAGTTTCTATAACTACAAAGGCCCCTTTCTGTGATTTTGTCACACTAAATGGAAATGTGTTCATTGTGTCCACATGCTGTTTTATAACCAAAGTTTTCTGTTTCTTTTTATTTTCCATGATGAAGGACATTCATTAATTAGTCCCTAACATTTGGTTAACTAACGTCCTTTGAGAGAAAGAGAGAAAGAGTACAGCATCAACATTACAGGTTTGGAAATTCAGATCCAGTTTAATTTAATATAACTAATGAGGACCATGTCATTTTAATGGAGGCCTGTATTGACTAATGAATAAAGTGTCTGCTCTCATTTCTTTGATTCGATATGTTTAGATCATTAATCATATTGATACTGATCAGATGTTGAGTCTGGAGTATATACAATTGCTTTTTTTTATATATTTACCAAACATCAATTTTTTAGAATAATGTCATTCATTCATTCATTTAACACTCTCAAATTTCTAGAAGTTGAATGAGTTGATGCAATAGGAAAGAAATGTACATTAGTATCATGTTAAGAGAAAATTTTAGTAGGATTTAGTAGCATAATGATGAGCTCAAAATGTCCGGGCAACTTGTCTACTATTTTTTCTCATTTTTCTTTCATCATTTCTCTAGTCCTACTGCTGCTATGACATGTTGACAGCCACAGGTGACTCTCCACATCATGCAGATCCTTGGAAATCTCTTATTTATTTCTCCGTGACCCAAAACCTTAGCCTTCTTAACAAAAATTCTGAAATCCTTGATGTATCCGTCTACAAGTAGCCCTTGTATTGCAAGTAAGTAGCCATAAAAATCATATCTTTTTTTGTTCCTGAGATTCCTCTAACACGCCTCTTTAAAATATACCTCAATTTTCATTACATATTCTATATTCTCAGTCTAATCCTGCTGGCTCTAAACCTCTCTAATGTCATAATAGATGCTAATTCATTAGTTCAGACACTAAACACACTAACTAAGCAGCAAGCCTGACATCAATCTGTTTTATGTTGTTGGTCATTCTTTGGATAAGATTGAACCAAAATAAGATTCAAGAAGAATTATTTCCCATTCCAGCGTAATTTGTGGTGAATCCCCAGTGGATCTAGACTAGTAAATTGTGGGTTTGTAGATTCAAGGGAATAAAAGCACAATATCAAGTTTGTCTTTTATGTGTACCATCACCATCTGTGTCTGGAAGAAAAGAAAAGGAGTTTCAGTATAGTTCATTTCAAGAGAAAGATATAATGATAACCTTTTCTCTGGTTATTAAATAACTTCATTGTTTTTTTTTCAAGCTTCTCTCACATTCTCATGGTTTACATTCCCCAATTGTTGCAGGTTGGGACAATTACTCTTGTTTCTTTAACAGGATTGGTTGTCTTTATACTTTTCACACTGGCTGCAAATATAAATGCCATTGTCATTTCTCTTCTTGCATCTTTGGTGGCAGCAGGAAGTTTTTTGGCTCTTTTCTTTGCTTGTGTAACAGCTATATACATTGGAGCATTATCAATAGCTTTCTTTGTCATTTCCGTTGCTACATCTTTTACAATAGTAGCTATTGTGATAGCTACAGGTAAAGTTATTTGACCACCCATGTCCATTTTGTTCTTTACATAGTTTTCTCTGCTGTATACCTGTACACAGTAACCTCATTTCTCAAACCTTTGTTATAGATTTATATGGCTCAACTTTTGTGCTGCCCAGTCAAATTGAAAATAACATGTAACGTATTGTACATAATTTTGAATTTCTACCAATAGTGAAGTCATTTAATTGTCATCTATTGTAACAGGCTGACACAGATCAAAAATTTGTGACCATGCTATTTGTTGTCCCATACTATTCTTGCAGCAAGATATACTTGTCATAACTCATGATTGTCTACGTGTGTAATGCGGGCCTGGAAAAATTTCCCAAACTAACTCAATTGTGTTTTTCATTTATGGGATGTGTGTGGGCATTTTTGCATATGATTGTGCTAGTACTAGGCATGTGTTTGCGTTTACAAGCTTCAAAAAGACTATCTACTAACATTTCATCGACGTGGGTGACTTCCTATATCGGATGTTGCTTGCATTTTGTTATTTTAATACCAGTCCAAACAGTTTATTGAGCGGATTTATGGGATCTCTTACAAGTAAACTTGGATTATAATTTTCACTTATGTGTACACTAGTTTTATAAAGTGCAATTATAGTCTTCCGTATGTAACCAAAAAAATAATAGTCTTCCGTGGTGGATGTAATTTGATGTTGATCTGTTTTTTACCCTCGCTCATCCTATGCATTTCGATATTTCGTGGCTCAGGTTGGATTGGATTCTTTTGGACTGTGTGGTTGGCAACAAAGAAGAGTTTCGGTATTGCAAAACACTCATTGACTGCAACTGGTTCGGCAATTTCAACTTACTCTTCTGCTCGACAAGCTCGCCATCTGTTAAAAACACTATCAGATTAGAGGCCATGCTATATAGAGAAGTTAGTGTACATATCTGAAGTCATGTTTATAAAAGCAGGATCAGATTGGAGGCCATGCTATATGGAGAAGTTAGTGTACATATCTGAAGTCATGTTTATAAATGCTTTCGTACAGCATGACCTTATGGTGTGCGGATCATATGAGGGTGTTCAACTACATATTATATATGTAGTATAATTTGTGGTTTCAGTGCTTGTGACTATGACA
The DNA here is from genome assembly GCA_029379385.1 of Quillaja saponaria. Taxonomy (NCBI): domain Eukaryota; kingdom Viridiplantae; phylum Streptophyta; class Magnoliopsida; order Fabales; family Quillajaceae; genus Quillaja; species Quillaja saponaria. Next base: position 13,877,426 of record CM055610.1, on the reverse strand, counting down.
AGTACCAATGGCTAGAGATAGTAGGATTGATAAATAACGCCAGGTTGTACCTATTATTATGGGATTTACTTGTTTATATGTATCAGAGTAAATAGCGGTTTTTCTTATGTATCTCATTTGTTATACTCTGCATTTCTTGCAGAAGATAATCAGATATCTCATAGGTGAAGCTACATTGATGTAGATTTAAATTTAAAAGGTGTTGTACGAGTATTGGAGTTGTGATGGTTGAGTGTCTCAAATATATACATGCTGATTTAATTTTTAACAACCTGGAACCAAAAAGGGTAAAAAGAAAAAGAAAAGAAAACAAGATAGAGAAAATAATAATAATAATCTAGATTTTAAATTAACAATTTGGGTACATGTTTCTCGAAAATAATGGGCCTGAGCCTTACTTCATACAATCGAAGGGCATTGAAGCTCAACACTTTCCTTCATGTAAACAAGTGCACCTTCGTAATCCAAATTTGGTTTTTGGTAAGACTTCATAATCCAATTTTACTCAATCATACATTTGTAAGTAGTGCATACAGCACCTATACCTATATTTATATTTTAGTAGAAGTAATGCTACATTAATTTTTTTTACTATTTTCTCACACAATAATAAATTTTATAAATTTAATGACAAATGTGTAAAATGATTATTAAAGAAGATCAATGTGTGATAAGGAAGATAGCTGAGTCTACAGAAATTTATCGTTGTGTGCATGTAGCATTATGACATAAGTCCTTATTCCAAATAATTAAGTCCTTATTCCAACCTCGAGTCCTCGGAAAACTATTACGTACCTATTCCTCAGTGATCTTAATTAATTACCAAAACTCATGCTGCAGCTTTTTTATCATGATTTTCTAAGTTCTGTGGTCCAAGGGGGATTGCTAATTAAATTGCAAGGTAAGCTTCCTTTCCTCTTCCTTTGTTATTTGGCGCTATTTTGTTCTGCATATGTTGCTAATATTTAGGATTGTTGTAGCTCTGCATTTATTTGGGTTTGTTTTGTACCAATGTTGTTCTTGGTCATCTCTAATCTAACTTTCTTGAATCTTTTTCCCTCATTCTAGCAACCATTGTATTTGCATTTCGCAAGATTTTACATGTGATGCTCTAAGTGTATGTTTGTGATGTATTGAAGTATGTAAGTATTGAGCCTCGCATAAGGTGTATACTAAATTGTTTCATGACAATATATGCTTAACGGTTCCATTTTAATTGGTCTTTCAGGTATATACTAGATTGTTTCATGACAATACAACAGTTCCATTTTTATTGGTCTTTTAGGTATATACTAGATTGTTTCATGACAATATAAGTATAACGGTTCCATTTTCATTGGTCTTTCTTGTGAAAGAATATGCTTTAACTCATTTCTATAGTCGTGACATTACATGTCGTAATCATAATTAATTATATACTGAACTAACAACCTTTATTAAACTTAGTCCTATATAACTTTTTGGGTATCTTGACATCACTATTACCTGCGGAATCTGCCCTTTTGCTTTGATGAATTTGCATGAACAAGTTAAAGCCATCCATATTTTGAAATATTGCATGTTGGCTAACAGGCTAAGTCCTTATTCTTCTTCTTCAGATAAATGATGATGATTCAATGTTTGTTGGTTTGGACTACGGACCTCTGTTAGACTGTTCTTTCTGTTCATGTACTTCAACTTTCTTTAAAATAAGAAATAGACAAAGAAAAGGGACAGTGAGAGAGAGAAATTAAAAGCTTGGAAAACCAAACATTTTCTAGGAGAAAGAAAATGAACTACTCACCACACCAAAATCATTTTTGCACTTCATTTTCATACTTACGAATGTATTAGCTATAGCTATAACTACCCAAAACACACAATACTCTCCAATATCCCCAAAAAGAAAAAGGAAAAAAAAATTAAGTACAATGAATATATATGTTGGATTTATAGATTAATTTATGAACTAGCTAGCGAGAACTATATATTAATTAGTTCTATTGATCTTCATCACTTTGGCATGCACTTGTTTTTTTTTTTTTTTTTTTTTCTTTTGAAGTACATCGATCTTCTATGACCACCTCTCCATTTCATGAAAAGATACTTAATGAACTCAGCATGACCAACAAAATGTAAAACGCAAAGAAACAGGAACGCAAAAATACTATTATTGCTAGAAAATCAGTCTTGTACTCCATTGACATGCCAGTCTGGTCTGCCTAAAGTAAACTCCAAGCTCGGTTTCTTGTAATCCAACGTAGAGCTGGCTAGATGGCTCTTGAGTCGAGTAGTTGAATCACATTCCTGTAAATGATTAATTTGTTATTCTATGATTGGCTACTTTTAATATTGTTCAAATTCATATAAACAAGTTCATGTGCATCTGAAATATCTATATATATTTGATAAGGACAAGTACCTGAAGTTGGTGCCCTAGTGATCTTGGTTGTGACAGGAAGGTAGGTGGTCTGAGACCACCTATGTCATTGGCACCAGTTTGAGGCCAGGCATCCCTACTATTGATCAATTCCAACAGATTTAATGGGAGGAAAATGTGTTAGTTCCATTTCTATACATAGATTAACGCTTTGCAGCTTCATACAGATGAAAAATGAAAGGAGGGATCTTTTCCCTTAATTCATTAAAAAAGTTATATGTTTAAGTAGACATAATGCTTAGCCTGTTCAACTAATAGTTTCTGCAGCAGACATGAAAAATATTAATCAATAATAAGACGATTCTTAAAACTTTAAGAACAATAGCTTTAATTACCTTAACGTTGGCTCAAGGTATTAGTATTGGTTAAGGATTTTCATACGAGATGTGACAAGTTAATCCCACATTAGACGAAATCGAATGTAGTAAATGAACTAACATTCATGGTAACAGATTTAATTTGAATTGGCTTAGCTTTTTCGAGTTTTTTTTTTTTTTTAATCTAGTGTAGATTCCTTGGCTTGTTTCATTTGCCAACATGATAGAATACACATGCAAAACCTTCATAGAACATTGGCTTCCAATTTGCTTATTCACTCATTATATCAAGAAACTAGATCCATAATTATTATTCGGAGGATTCGTTGAAACAAACTTTGTCTTTTAATCATTACTAATGGCTAAAAATATTGTCAAGGTAAGATGATTAAGAGCATACATATATTATAAAGGTTCTCAATATTGAACAGTGAAAGATTTCATTAAGGATATTGTAGGTAAATATCCAGCTGAAAATTTGAACATAAAGACTATATGATAGACCATAGTTTACAGTCTCAGCTAATTCTTATAGAAAGTTGAATGGCTTTGTTAATTAATTTGTGCCAATTTAAGGTAGGGAACTAAATAATTTATTTGATGCTTGTATCTTACTTTTTTAATTTATTGTCCAAGTAGATAGAGAGATAGCTCTATGAGTTTTGGGGAAAGGGGTTGGGAATAATATCCCGACAAGCACCCATTATTTGAATCTTGATGTGCAGCAAATTAATAAGATATTTTTATGAGTTGAGCTAATAATAGTTTACCCATTTTTACTTTAAAGAATATAAGACTAAATTTACTTCTCATGTTTCTCTTTAAAATCCCCATATGATCCGAAGGCATGAGTACACATTATTCTTCTAGTGTTCTATAATGGATATCATTACATACATTTCAAGCAACAGGTTGCTAGTGTTTTTTATGTAGGCTATCTTTTCTTTTTATTATTATTATAATAAGTCCTTCAAGACCAAAAGTTAAATGAATGATCAGACAAATTAGACTACCAGGACAATTAAATGATATCAAATGCATTATGGTATTAGTTGTTATTTTAAAATATCTACTAATTAAGTACTAAAGTCCAGGGAATAATTTTCTTTTTCCTTTAAATTGTGAAACATATTTTGATAATTTTTCTTTTTAATATATATAGCCTTAATAGTTCAAAAGGAAAAGAAGAAAAGTGCAGATGTGGCTGCTTTAACTTCTTTATATTACTATTAATTTTGATTATATGCATATGTCTCTTTAACTTTTCTTTAGTACAAGCTACACACATTTCATCAGGTGAAAAAAAGAAAAAAGAAAAAAAGAATTAAAGAGAGATCAAAGAGAAGAAATCAAACAGTTATATAAAGCAAAAGCTTCCTCATGTAGATTGCAATAATTTGTTGGAATAGTAATTCAAAAAGAAAAATAAGTACTGAATTAAGAGATAGAAGATGTGGGGGGGCGCCTATTACCTTGAAGAGTTACTCCATAGAGTGGAAGTACAAGTGTAGTCCATATCTTGTTGCAGTACTGATTGATCCGGAACTCCTGATCTTTGATCCATGCATTGAGGTAGATTTCTCCGGTCACTTGTGCTACCAATCGGAGAAATCTCATCCTCTCCAGAGCCATCAGATTGGCCTGCAAAATCAATTGAAATCCTAGATAATTACATAGTTTTTGGTACATTAATATTATATAGTTAGTTCTTATACGATGAATATAATAATAATAAAATAATTATATACAAATATTATAAACTATTCACTTAAAAAATGATATATTGTATAGTTTATGTTATGAAAGACTTTATATATGAATATGAGGTATGTTTATATACTTTATGATTATGCATATTTTCAAGCAAAGTTATAAGGAATCTTTAAGATATGGCTGCTTATATTATTGGAGAAGGAAAAAATGGATGATTTTAGGCTAATTATAAGCAATACAAATTAATTATTAATTACCTGAAGAAGCTGCAGGTTTGTCAGTTGTCTTAACAGTTCTATACATCTGCAAAGATAAAGATAAAAACGAAAAAAGAAAAGAGAAAAAGAAGTTATCATTTCCATATATATATAATTACAGGTATAACTACAAACAAAAAAACAATTTTATTTCCATTTACTTCCCTCTCTCTCTCTCTGAATATGTCATCATTAATCACTAACTAGGTTGTTGTTTGAATAATAATAAGGTGATGATTTCAGAAAAATGCATGCTATTATTGAGAAATGATGACTTTTGTCTCTCTCTCCTCTCTCTCCTCTCTCATCTCTCTCATCTCTCTCCTCTCTCTCCTCTCTCTCCTCTCTCTCATCTCTCTCTCACTCTGCAGAAGCTGTCTCTGTAATTTGTGCAGGTACTCAGACGTTAAAGTCTCATAGCCAACCTCTTTAATTCATCGGCAACCGTGCCGTAGGGATAGATCAACACAGGACCCAGATGACATAGAAAGAGAAGGAAACTAATCTATACCTGTAAATGGCTTTTCACATGAGCTAATGTAAGATCCTTCACATCCATAAGCTCTAGTACCGACTTTGGAGTAGCCCCTAAATCTTAAAAAAATTAGAAAATAGAATAAAGGGTAAATAATTAATTTAAAAAAGGAAAAGTAATTTTAATTACTTTCATGGCCACCCAGAAGTTCAACGGCATGAACAAAGTGAGAATGGAGTGTGCTTGTCCATCTCATTCTTGGAGCTCTCATGCTTCTTTTTGTTGGTAACTTTGGCAAAAACCTTGACCTCATGAAAGAAGAAGAAGCTTCAGATGCACTAATGGACCCAACCCCAAATCCATAACTATGATGCTGGTGGTGATGAGATCCATTAAATAAGGGCCTTCCCGTGTAGGCGGCAGGGCCTGCCGGAGACCCATTACTCGAGTTTAGTACTGACATGGGATCTAAATAAGGCAGCGAGGTTGAAGAAGAAGAAGAAGAATACATGGTTTTAGGGATGTGATGATGAAGATGATGATGGTGATGATACTGATGGAAGGTACTCAAGTTGGGATCTTTGTTAATATAATCTGATCTTGTATTGTTTTCAAGTATAGGTAAGAAAGGGAATGAACGGTTGTGATACACCGGAATCCCTTTGATCGGTCTTAAACCGTTAGATGATACATCAAGCAATGAAACACCATGGTCTATGTGATTCAAATGATGATGATGATGATGCGGTTGTTGTTGTTCTATTTTCTCAACAACAGCTCCACTACCATGAGCATAAGTAGAGAAATTTGCAGCAAGAGAAAGGTCAGTAAGAGTTTTAGATGAACAATAATTAGTGGTTGAACCATTGGGTTGAGTAATTGAAGAAGAACAAGTGTTGGGTGGACTAATGTGAAGAGAAAGATCAGGAGGAGCTGAACTTGAATTAATAGACTCAAAGAAAATCCCTTCCAAGGGCATCTTTTTTTTGAAGGTAGCTTGATGTTCAATATAATTTTGCTACTATAATGAATAATCTTTTCTCTTTTGATTCTTTATGAATTTTCCTGGAGAGAAAAGAAGCTAAGAAAAGCTAGCTAGCTAGCTATACATCAAAGGAAGATCTCTTGTGCTTTTGAAGAAGGAATTGCTTTTCTTAAACAGATAAAAGGAAAAGGAAATCAAAGAAAAGGGGATATGGGAATTGAAAGGAAAAGGAGAGAGAAAGAGAATGATTTTGGTCTTGTTTTCCTGGAGAGTATTTCTTGGAAAATGACACTAGAACAACAAAAGAAGAAGAGGAAGATAGGAAGAGAGAGCCAGAAGCACAACAATTTACACACAACCTCTTTCTCTATCTATCTCTAACTCTCTCTCTCTCTCTCTAGTCTCTTGCAAGTCAAAACCCATCAAAAAAAAAAATGGTCACTTTGGATTTTCCTTCCCGGAGACGACGGGTTAAAAAACTATTAGAGAGAAAGACAACCTCATGTGTGATTCCTTTTCGCCCACCCTCTTCGCTCTCTCTCTCTCTCTCTTAATAAAAATAAAAATTATATATTCTTTTTTCATATATATTACAATAGGTATAAGAATTAGATAAACATAATAAATCTCTTCATTTCTAATAAAAACAAAATTCAATCTCGGAGATTTAAAATGACATTTTGATCAACTGACATATTGATCTATATATTAATTATTATTTACATGGTTAATGGGAAATACTTAGATATTTAAATTTTGTTTTGTTTAATTTCAAGTTGTTTTAGGAACATAGATAAATAACAGAAAGACACATTGACCTAAGTGATAGTGAGAGAGAAGCACAAAGGTTAGTTTGTTTGCTTTCATTTGTATCATTCTATAAATATATACTAATTAATAATCCCCACATTATATGCTGACCCTTGCAAATTCTAATTCTCCTTAACTCTCTCCCAAATATTCCTTTCTCTATAACAACATTGTCTGCCTTTCTGGGTTTTATTATGTCTTCCTCCACATGACTTTCCAATTTTTAGTCCTTCCCTTTTTTCCTGCCTCTCTTTTTGTTTGGGTAAAAATTATGTCCTTTCCATCCGCTGACTAAACATATATATAAATATAATATATATAAATGTGTTAGGGTTTAGGTTTCCAAAATCCTAGGCTAACCCAAAGATGCTCTTAATAAATTAGTGATATAAACAATGAAAATTTTCTTAATGAACACCCTTAATAGTACACTTGTTAAATTTTTAAAAAAATAGTTATGAATAATATTGAAATCATGTAAAAACTTCATATATATATATATATATTAATACTCGTTCGGTACACTGTTAGGTAGTTAGTACATGACACATTTTTTTATTTTTTTTGAAGACTTGATATAGAAAGCTTATTGGATTCAAAGAGAATGAGATTTATAAGAATGAGAAGATTACCATTATCGTGTAATTCAACATATATTAAGTAATTAATTTTCTTATAAACTAAAAAAACTTTTGATAATGGGATTCTTATTAACTCTTGTATTGGGAACTAATCCCTTTCTTAATTAAATGCTGTCACTGAAGATAACAAACTAGCTCTAGGCTAATGAATTTGTAATTAATTAGGGTTATAAATTTAATATTTACCAATGAAAAACACTAACTCAGTGGCACTGTTTTGGCATGTGCAATTAATGCAGAGTTGGGTAGTAAATGCTTGGAGTAGGTTTTTGGTTATTAAACGACCCCCTTCTCCTATTTTTTAACGCCTTCTTGTAAGAAATTGTCCTTGCCCAACATGCATACAGAAAATAGTACAACTAGCTTCTCATCAAAAAAACAAAACAAAAAAGTACTACTAGCTATTGTTTGGTTTAAGTTGACTATTTTATTTTCTACTTTTACAAGATAAAATATATAACATCTCAAGATAAAACAACCAAAAATGGAACCAACTATGGAAAGAAAGTAATTTTTACTAGTTTACAAATAGACTCTTGGAGAAAAATATATATATTCTTAGAATAAAAGATATATTAGTTTCTTTTATTTTAAGAATCAAAAGCAACATAAGAGAAATGATTACATAAGAAAGTTTTAATGTAAAAGGAACTGATTGATTTAAATCATAAAATCTATTCACGTTGTCTAAAATATTTAAGATCTGATTTCGTCTTCATCAGAAATAGGGCAGATTTGTAAAAATAAAAAAATAAAAATTATATCTCATTATATAAGTTAGTGACCTAACATTCTTCCTGCTGATAAAGAAGAAAGTTTTGATGTTGAAACTAAGAAAGTCAAATAAGGAGATAAAATATTGTAAATCACAATTGTATCCTTACTAATACTTGATATGGATGTAATTAAAATATACATTAGGTAATGTTCATTAAAACTTCATTTCCTTCTATTTTTATTCCTTTCGCTTTCTTCCCTGCCACTTCGTATCCTTTCTGTCCTCTTTATTCCCAAAAAAGACTTAGTTAGAGTTTTGAATCACACAATGAAAGTTATAGAATTAATATATATATATATATATATATATATATATTACTACAATCGATATCTGAAGACTATATTATTGTACAAGTTATTTTCTCTTCTATCTTAACAAAAATAATAATAATGAACTATTACATACTTTGACTACTCAAAATAATAATATAACAATTAACATTAATTATCAGTTCTAGAAACTAATTATTAGATTAGATCCATGTTTTAATTAGTTTATTCCTCAGTCACATATGCTTATCCCGTCATATATATTTATTATTTTGCCAGGAATGTGAGTCTCGTGAATACTATCTTATCTTTTAGTCTCATTGTACTTTTAAAAAATTGTTATTACAATCTGAAGTCCCAAAGTAGGATTTTTGAAAAAAATATGATAACATCATATTCGTATTATTTAACCCAACATGTTATGTGGTCAAGTAACGGTCTTGTTTATTGCTGGTACACATGGCATGTGTTTATTGGACATCTTATTTTATATATATCAGATAGACAGTTACATATTCTTAGATTAAGCAGGTTATCTCTCACCTTTTTTTTTTTACGATTTACAGCTTATTATTTTTCCGTCTCTATCGAGCTTTCTCATATCCAAATATTCACCCCTCTCTTTGTCTTGCAGGTTATATTTCAAAAATTACTTGAAAGATAACCTCGAATATCTCAAATAGAATTAAATATGACTTTAAAAAATAATAATTAACACTTTGACATATGATGGGAAATTTAGCAAATTGTGGTTGCTACAAACTCTGATCAAACTTTCCCAGCTCTCATAGATCTACAACTTCTAACCACCAAATTTAATCTTAATATATATATTGATTGAGTGAATACACTACTAGAAGAACAATAATGAGTAGGTATAACAATAATTATAAGACTTATCGCAACAATATATTTTGTCAACAAGACTAATTTGTTTTTAGTGGTGATAGGTTACGTGAATTTTTTAAGGAATGTTTAGGATAATTAAGTACCTAAAGTAAACAATGGGTGGCGTTTCAGTGGAAAAACTAAAAAAAAAAAAGAATAGATTATATATTCCTCTTGCATAAAATTGTAGTCATTGTTTTACAATTTTTTTTTTGATAGAAAAAGAAACTCACTAAAATTAAAGAGAGCGTAGAAAAATGACATATATTATTACTAAATTATTAATGTATGGGAAGGAAGAAATGAGGCTCAAGTCTGACAACATAATGCCTCTTAGAAAACAGATTAAATTATATATATATATATATTCATCATATATTATTATGATTTTCAGAGCAAAAGATTTTGGCACATGTATCTCATTAATTGGTTGTCTGTTTGACAAGAATGTATGGTGGAGAATATGGAATACCATTTATACTTTGAACATTTGGTAAACACCCATATACCATACAAATGATGCTCATTCCCCATCAATCAGAAATTCGGAACTATTTGATCCATATAGTCCCACCACTTAATTAATATATATGCAACATGGTCCCATCTCATGTTTTTCTTACTTAATAATTTAATAGGAACTTCCCTAAAGTTTTCCTCTAGTTGTGTTTTACTTTAATTTCTAAGTTTTCATGTAGTGGATAGAGAATCTAAATTAATCACTAATAATAATTTGCGATAAAAAATACTCGAAAATGAGACCTTTAATTAATTTGAAAATTTAAAGTTTAAATCGTTTTAGTATCTCTTCAAATATATTAAATCAAAGTTAATGAGATGAGTTTATGTTATTACACAACATGATCATATAATTAGTTGTAATCTTTATAAAGTTTTATTTTTTTTCAACTTTTTACAAAATTTGTAAGCTGTCTCATGGTGGGTTTATAGGGAAAAAAAGAAGAATAATATCATGTTAGTAGATGCTTTTCAACTTTCATTTTAAGAATATAAATGATATGTAAAAAATTGTCGTATCACAATTTTTAAGTGAATATTCTCATCAAGTTTTTGGTATGATATCTCAAAGTGATAAAGTAAATTCATCAATAGCTGTATATATAATTTTAATACATGGGTTTGATATGGTCCTAGCCATTATGGTTCTTTTCATTGCATGAATTAAAATTAAAATTAAGAATAATTGGACTGTCTAAATCAAATTTTTTTTAGCTTGGTGTACACATTGAAATTAAAATTAGAATTCTTCAATATCAAAGAAATCGAGGAAAAAACTGTGGATGACCATAAAATCACAATTTAAAAAAATTTCATTATAAGTCATTTGTATATATGTCAGCAACCACCTATTTATGGGAACGTATCAAAGCCTCCTCCACCCCACGCTGACCATTACTCGCTAACAATCTCTATCTACTATCGACCACCACCTGTAGCATTGTCGAATCGACGACAATAACCATGTTTGAATAACTTGAGAGATGACAATGACCATCACTTGCAAGATCAAAGGCGTACATTGTGACAGATCATCAAAAAAAATGATAATAGTCATCAAGAACATCTAGAAGATGATAGTCCTTGTTGTCATAATCAAAAGAAATGATAACTATGAAGTTGCTTAAACATAATTATGATTGTAATTATTTACTTAATTCAAACTCATAAATTTTAATTAATTAATAAAATTAAAATTAGTTGTACAATTTTAAATTAAAATTCATGCATTTAAAATAATTTTTTTTTTAGAATTATTTCGAAAGTAAATAGAAAAGAACGAGGAAGATTTTTCACAAACATCTGTTGGAGATTTGCACCAGCTTTAAGGATTGTATGACATCATTATGGTGTGGCGTCATTTTTGAAATAGTGCAGTGCTGTTCACAAAGTTCATGTGGCTGTACAGCCATAAATGGGCAAGAACTGGGGCCCGCTACAGCCTACAGTCTTAATTCATCACACCTTATTATATTCTACACCTCTTCAATTTGTGTTTGTTAATCCTCCAATTTTCATCAGTTTGAATTTAATTTAAATTTTTTTTTGGTACAGAAATTTATTTTTGAGGAAACAAAAAACTGTATATAATTTATGAGGTTCAAAATTTATGGAATGAGTTTTTCTAATGGATATCTTGAAGGTACTTGTTAAATTATAATAATATATATTATTACAGTATTAGAAAAATTAAATTTTTTAAAAAAATTATAATTAATTATCGTAATAAATGTTATAAACTTTCTATTTATAAAAGCTTAACAAGTGTCCTTAAAACACTCGCTAGAAAATCACAAAATAGAATTTGTGATAATATGAATATTTTGCAAATTAATATTGACAAAATTCATCTAATTCTCATTTCCTTACTGATTTATGGATGATAATATTTTTAAATTTTATGAGAGAGATGAGTGAGAAAAAAATAAAAGAGAATGAGATTATAATATAATTTTAGATCGAAATTGAGAAAGGAATGATATTTTTAAGATGAAATTAATTAACAAACTATGATATTGTTAGAAAAAAAAAAAAAAAAAAAACTTTTGGGACATTTTTTTTGCCAACTCACATCATATATTTGCAATAAAATATTTTAAGTCATTGTTAACAATTTATGTTCCAAAGATAATAGTATTAGGCTAAGGGACGGCATAATGTTTAGACTGTTATGGTATGAAATTGTTCGGAAATATTTTTGAAATGAAATTCAAAAAAAAATATTTTAGAACAATAATATATATCATTTTTGCTTTTAGCTATACAATTTCAATTATGTTTTCTGTTTTCCTTCATGAATTCTCAATAATGTTGTGCTTGGTATAACGTTGTACCAAAAATAATAATGTTGTGGTTAACTGTGGAATGCGTGTCTCCGGTACACATACATTGGCATTGGGCCAGACTATATGTACCAATACAGTGATTAAGATTGTATATAGAAATAGAATAGCTAGTAAAATTTTTTTTTCTCCTTAGAAATTACAAAAGAGTCTACGGCGGGGAGAGTTTTAGGTTTAAGTACCATTGTGCTTGAGTTACGATTGAGGTGGTGCTAATAATCTCATTAGTTCACACTAAACTTCTCTCTTTTTTTTTCTTTTTTTTTTGGGTAAAACATCAAGAAATTGCTTGAACAGTTACCAAAAAGCAATGAAGATTTTATGTGCATTTATTTATTTTTAATTTTTAATTTCTCATGAATATTTCCACACTCTTTTAGGCGTGAATCTAATCTCAAGTTCATAATTGCTCCTCCCTGCAAGTGTCATTTATTGTTTTTTTAGTCATTGAAGATTTTTTTTTTTGTAATTCTTAGGTCCAATATAATTCAATATCTTTTATTTTGATTATCTAATATATAAGTTTACATAAACACACATAATTAATTGATATGGATAAAAATACTTGAAAGAATTTGATTATCTAAGAAAAAAAAAATCAGGTTTAAAATTTAAATTGAGAAAATAAAATTCTCTAGACATGCGACATTTCATTTCATGAATTAATGTTCATTTATTCATCATCTTCTTAAAATATGTCAGATAATTTTGTTAAATTCTATCTTGATTTAATAATTTTAATTTGATTAAAAACTCAATTATAAAAAGTTAAATCTTGAAAGAACTTAAAGGAAAAGCTTTTTAAGAATTTTTTTTTCCTTTACAAGAATCAAAATAGAAAATAGTTTAATTCTAATAAATCAAACAAATTTTGAATCTGGCTCCATTCGGTGGTACATAAACATTTTTCAACGTATGTGCATTTTTATCCCTTATTGTTATTTATTTATCAGTCTATCCCTTAATTATGATTTTTGATGTATGAAACAAAAATATTAAATCTGAATTAATAATATTTAATTAATTTGAAATAAAATGAAGTATATATTGATAATTTAAAATTTTGAGCATATAGTTATTTACCGCCATTGCTTCGTTGTTTAGACACCACGAAAATGTCTAAAATTGTTAATTTTTTCTTTTTTTTATTTCTTTTACAAAAGCCTGGATGAATTTTATCTCTTCAGATTCATCTATTTATTAGAGAAGTTTTCGTGTACATGATAAATCCTTTTACATAAAATCTTATGAATTTTACGGGTTTTGAAATTATTTATATTTTATATATTTTCTTATTCCATTCCATAAGTATATATTATATACTTGTGGGGCTGACAACTCAAAGTGATAGAAATAAAGGGGCTCGATTTTCAATCAAGATTAATATTTTATATAGTCAAAGTATGCGTAAGTTAGTTTGAATTACTAAATTAGGAGAAGCATAGTATGGTGATCAACCCTTATACTCTCACCTAAATGTGATGTACAAATTCAAACCAACTTGAAAGAGATTTTCAAAATGGAAAGAAAAAAGATCACAATGCTTTATTTGAAGCTTAATATGAGCAACCAAACCTCATGACACAAAAACCTACCCTCCCTCCTTTTATTAGAAAGAAAAGAAAAGAATTCATTACGAAACGTCACTTGTAGAGTTATTAATGCTCTTCCTTTCATTCTTTCATGAGGCTTTTGGTATTCTTCATCTAACTTTTCGTGGTACCTGAAAATTGCATTACCTTCAATTAGAAGTTGATTGAACGTTGCTTTCATGAAATTAAGTCGATTGCAACTTGTACTTCAAAAAGGCTGTTGGCTATTTCTTTCAAAATTCATCTCTTTTTGAAATTTTGCCAATTCTTTGGTAGGTAAATATTAATAAGCAGGTGATTCCAGGGTTCGATTCTCCTCATTCAAATATTAATTACAATTGAACTCTTACAACTTAATCATGCATATATGTAAGACTTAATATTATATGAGTCAATTTTAAATTATTCGATTAGATTCTAATATTGAGCTTCATCTCTTCAGATCATGACTATCTGAGTCCTCGAGCAATTCATAGCAACATCTATTATCTTGAAGGGCTCAATCAATTATTATTTATTTATTTTTATAGGTTTTCTCTTTGTCTTGCCATGACCAACTATGTAACTAAAGATATGGTAGGGTGGCACACACACAACTACAAATTAATGTTTTGCTATCATCTTGTCACGCATATTATATTGAAAACGGGCTAAGAACACGTGGTACTTATTCTAAAAGAACTAGTCACAATATATAATGAGATCTTAAAACTCACATTAAAACCATAGGATGTTATTTTTTTAATTTATCTATAAACAAATAGATATACATAACTAAGAGTTAATCGATGAAGTCTTAACTCAATAATTAAAGCACACTTCCATAAGTTTTTTACTCCTTAACTACAAAGTCGGTTTAGGGTACTATACTTGTACAAAAAAAGGTAATACGCGGAGAACTTTAATTTCTGAAGGGGGTGTCTTAAAAGTATTTATAGTTTTTAAAAATTAAAATATTTTAAATGATAATTATTTATCATATAACATAAAAATCAGTTTTTAACAATAATCTTAATAAGTGTTTATAAGAGTACTAATTAATCATAAAAGTATATATAAAAGTATATATTCCATTTAATGACTGTCTTTATAAGGACGCTAGTTTATGTGCAATATATATAATTATTGAAATAATAAATAAATAAATATCATATTAAATAAATATCACTGAATAATGACTAAGCACTACAATAATTACTACAAAGCTTTTTATATATATTATTGCCCGTAGTTAGAAAAACTCTTCCAAGAACTTTAAGAAAATTTATAAAGTGATATATTTAGAAATTTTCTTGCACTTAATGCGGCTATAAAATTCAGTTATATACAATTAATCACATATATTTTTTAAAGTATTAACTATGCAATTCATTATATCTTAAAATTATATAATTTATTATGTCTTAACAAATATTTTTAAGACATTCATTATTAAAACATTTACATAATTTCGTAGCCACTGTGTACATCCAATTACATATATACTTTATAATAATAAAGTATTGTCCATTTCCAACTTGTACATTAAGCCAAAGATAAATACAAAATATAATACCCTCATCGAAGGGCATCGTACATATATATAATATAACTAAGGGGTCCCCTAATGGCATTCTACAAGTAATGTCCTAATTGATATGTCATATATCATATCCTATAATATTATCCACATGCCATGAGTGAAAGATATCTATCACATACTAAATATTGATGGTGAACCATCATGCAATTACGCATTGCCTTATTGATATTCTCTATTTCAATGTGTTCGACACAACATACTCCATTCATATATTACTCTAAAAAACATTGGGCCCCAAAAATTGCTAAGACGAAACTGCTCTTCTTACTTCTTATTCTATAATATGATCAATCATTGTAGATAACTATTCATGTTCAATATTTTCACCTAGTGAAAGTTAAGCATTCTTATAAGGGATTACATAGTTGTGCAGATGACTTAGTTAAGTTAGGTGTCACTCAGCAACAACACATACTTATTTAGCTATGATCTTATTCCAAGTTATATGTCAATTACTCGATCAATCATTTTATTTTTTATTTTTTTTTATTTGCTATCAGTATTCCCACACTCTTTTGACATGAACCTAATCTCATTAGGGGTTCGTGGCTGCCCCTCCCCACAAGTGATTTGCTGTGGGCTCAAACTCCTGATATTTCAGAGGTCTCTTAACCACTAAGTTCAAACATATCTTACCACTTGAACCACGCTTTGTAGATATCAAACATTTAATTAGGAACCTAAGTAAATTGGATGATTATGTTTGGTAACGTGAGAATCATATATATACATAACGCGCTGACTTTTGAGTTTTGATTGCTACTTTTATCAGGTCCTTTTTTCTTTTCTTGGTCAAATAAAAGGAGAATTTTCAGCTAGGCCCTCTTTCTTTGTTTTTGGAAAGAAATATGGATAATTATTGACTCGATCCATCGGTGAAAGCTACAACCACCATGGATGATGGATGTGAAAGCACAGCTACTTATTAAGGTGAGGGAGACCCACAAAGTAAAGTTTTAGTTATGGACCCCATATTTAACCCACATATGATCAAAGGCAGAGCTAATTTTTTTCTTTTTTCTCTTGGTATTAATTTAATGCACAGTGTATCCATAACAGAACCGAAGTTATTGATATTAGCTAATATTCCGGGGTGCAAATGAGTTTAGCAGTTCGAGCTTAAAATAGATAATAACTCGACCCATTTTCAGTTCAAAATTTCTTTAATGTCTTCAATTAATAAATCAAGACAAAAAAAAAAAAAATTGCTATCGGTCTCGATTAATTTATTGAGTCGATTTTGATCATGTATGTAATTTCCTTCAAGTTGAGCCAAGTAAACAATTTATTTTTTAGCTCGATTCAATGATTACTATAGTTATGTTTCAAATTTTGAACCAAGCAAGTATGAGGTCTTCTTAACTCAACTGTTTAACACCATTAATTAACTAATACCATGAGAAAATAAATTAATTGGCAAAGAAGCCATAAACAAAATATATAATATATAGTGATGTATACATAAATTATCATGCTCATTATTAATCCATTCCTATATATGATCAATGTAAAATTGTACATGAATATGTGAATCCCCAAATGAAAAATAGTGACGGGTCCAAGAAAATAGAAAAGGCAAAGCAGAAAAGGCTCTTGAATGCTGGCTGACTGTGTGTGAGAGAGGATCGATGAAAATATCCACCTGCCACATGCTGTCCCTTAAAGAAGGTATTTTTGAACTTTACAGCCATAATTGAACCGCTGATAGCATTGAGAGTCAAAAAGAAAGAAGAAAAAGATTGTTATATATGACTTGGTTTTGAAAGTGATGGATGTGATGGGAAATAAAGAATGTGAGAAAAAAAGTAATGTATCTAATCTTTATAATATTGATGATGAATAAGAGAATGACACGTGTTATTAATAATAATTATTATTCTTGATTATAATTAAATAGGGTGATATTTTAGAATCTTGTTTAGTGATAATATATTAGTTTATACACTAATAAATGACTCAAATGAACTCAACATATAATAGTTGAATTATTTTGCTTAGTATATAAAAAAAAAAATTGGAAAAGGTAGATAGCTTACTTTATACGCGAGAACATTACAACCATGTCATCACCACCATTTATCCAAAAAAAAAAAATATACACATTTATATCGGGGTCAAAACTTAAAATTTCTTCAAAAGTCGTTATAATCATTCATGAAATTGTAGATTTATCACTAACTGAAAGTTAGTAAAAAAGATTCGGAAATCAATCTTATTAACTTTTGTAATATAATGATTAGTTTAATTATTAAGTTATAAAATTTAATTAATTTTTTAAATAGATCTAGAACTATTTATATATACTTGAATTACCTAACTAGCTATCTACGATTTTAGGTTATCTAATTTTTTCATGATAGAGTCTCTAAAACCAATTGCCACTCATTATGATTATCATTAATTAATTCTATCTGATAAATTTAAGTTGGATTGTATATTTTTTTGAAATCGAAAATAAATAAGAAGTATGTTGATGTTGAGAGATTTAAGAGTAATTTAGATTTAGATTTGTTAATATTTTTTGAAGTTTGAGAAGTGGATTATTAATTTATAGGGATGCGTGTCACGTACTTTTCAAAACAAGGGTGAAAGCTTAGCCTAGCTAAGCCCAGGTATATAGAAAGAAAGAAAGAAAGAAAGTAAGTGTGAATAAAAGTCTCCCATGATTTTGTCGGCCAAGTGCCGACTTTACGTCGGAACGTCCCTACCCTTTTGACTCTCACCCTCTCCTCTTATTGTGCTGCCTGCTGCCTCCTGCCTCCTGCCTCCTGCCTCGTGCATTGTGCTTGTCCATCCAGATTGCAGTATGCATATACACAGAGAGAGGGAGAAAGAAAGAGAGAGAGAGAGAGGGAGAGAGACTTGTTCTTGAATCTCAACATTAATCAAACCAATATTATAAGGTCTCCAACACCTAGATGTCCTAAAACTCCATTACTCTCCGTAAAAATTTTAGCATTTGCTTCTGATCCCACATGTTTCCGTGTTTCTCTCCCTAACACACACATACACACAGGCTATAAATATATATATATATTTATTTATTTATTTATTTAGTTATGTATGAAATGAGTACAAAGAGATTTCATGATTCCCAAGGCAGTAGGGCGCATTATAGGAAGGTCCTTGTTCTGTTTCTGCCTGGTTTGGTCATGACTTGTAAAATGCTTTCGTTTTCACCAAAGCTCACCCCCACCAATGACCAAGGTATGCATATAAAGCTAGTTATTTTCCTTTCCGTAAAGGTCCGTTTGGATATGCATTGAATTAAATCAAACTATCCAATTCATTTTTCTAATTTGGCGTTGTACACTTTAGGTTATAGTTGAAATTCGCAACTCAATTATAATGAATTGAGAAATTACTATTGAAGATAATTAATATGATTGATTGGAATAGTCAAATTCCAATTACCCTCCATCAAGATAATCATGTATTAAATATTGTAAATACTTGAATTAAGGCATAACTAAAAATAAAAATGATAGATACAATTAGTTAAAATTATGTCTTCATTCTAAGACCATTTATTGTCTTGTAAGCCCATAAATTGAAGGCTGTAAGATTGTAAAGTGGAAGGAAGTGAGCTTCATTTTCATCCACGAAATAAATCTATTATGCTCTCATTTTGTGGAGTATGTCGATGGCCGAACTACGTAAATCTTGTGTCTCTTTTTATCTTTTTCATTTTGCCTCGTTTATTTCTAATTTTCTACTTAGACCCCAATACATACATTTTTAAATACTTTTTACTATAAACTATTTGTGTATTTGACATCATTTGCAACCATCTACATGGCGGCACATCATGTTATATTGCCGTCTACAACCTATTGAAAAGCTCCTCGACCCATCCTCAACCGTCATCCACCGACAACCTTCTCAGCCACCATCTATGGCAACGATCAACCTGTCGAAATAATGACTATCAACGTCACTCGTCTGAGACGACGACCACCATTGAGAATTTTCGAATACAACTACCAACATCGTCGAGACCAACTAGATACGATAACCACCAGAACCGAAACCTGTCGGAGATAACAACAAACACAATCATGATCCATCGAAGATGATGACCACCATCGTTAAAACACATTGGACATAACGATAAACACCATCAAGACTTGTTGGAGATGACAACAACTACCTTCGAAAACTGCCATAAATGATGATCAAGTGCTTGAAGCCCAATTTCAAATGTAATTATTTATGTTATCCAAAATCATATTATAATTCTAATCATCTATAATGCTATAAGAATTGAAATTGATAAATTGATTTTGCAATTTCAATTTCAATTTCAATTTCAATTGCATGTATCCAAATGCACCATAAAGTTGGGGAGAGCAGGCGGTTGGATTGGCTTGATTTTGGGCATTCACCCAACTAACTCGACCATATTGGTTCTCCAAAATTATCACCCTACTTGAACAACTGACTAAGTTGGTTTCTGGAATTTTCCAATCTCAAAAAACTAGTTGGTCGAGGTCGATTTTTGTCTGTTTCGATTATTTGTTCCAAAAATGCAAGGATTACTTATTCTAGACTAAATTTCTTAAAAATAACAACAAAAAATTCGTAATTTAAAAGAAAAAAAACCATAAATGAATAAACTAATCCACTTCATTCAAGAACAATTGAAGATGGTAAATTGCAGAGCAAAATCAAACACCAAGTTGAGATTAGAATTGAGATGGTCTCTTTCTATGAACAATGAAGTTCAGAGAAAAAGAGCACCAATTCAACACATTACAGAGCTAGTCTTTCATTAATCACCATCAAATTTAGTCAATGAAGAGAATGAAAAGACTAGATAGTGAGGTGTCAGAAAAACAGAGAGGAAAAAAATTGAAGCATGGAAGATTGAGATATAGGAGCAGAGAGGGAGAGATGGATGGAGAGAGAGGCCGCATAGATGGAGGCGGATGAGGTTTAGATGGAGACAATTGAAGGGGTGAAGAGGAAAGTTGCTAGGTGTTAGAGGCTTAATTTAGATCTAGTGTTGGAGACTTAGGGTTTGTAGAAAATGAAATGAAAGTTGATAGATGTGGGTTGATTAGGCTTAGATCTAGGTTTGTGTGGGTTGCAGGGTTAGTTTATGTGTAGTGAGTTACACATAAACCTTATCTAACACCTAATAAAAGTATGCCACACCAGTATAAAAAAAAAATAAATAAATGTATGTGTATAATAATATTGGTTGGGTTGGTTAACCGGCGTTTAAAAATCTTGCAACCCTGATTCGACAAAACACAAGAGTAAAAATTTTAACCAACTTCATAATCAAATTTTTTGGGTTAGGTCGATTTCAGGTGAAACTTGTCGAATTTGTGTGGTTTATCAATTTTCCGATTCTCATGCTCACCCTTATCCTAAATTTTATCCGGTTGTCTCTTTCTTGCATGGAGGAAGAGGAATATTTCAATCTGTTTCTTTTTTTTGGTGAAATATAAATTCATCGAAAACAAGTTATCTTACAATCCATAATTCGGATACATAATCATATTTTGACATCTAACTTGACTTCTAAACTTATATATATATATATATGTATATATTTTGCATCTCTCTTTTTTGCCCAAACTTTACTTTCTAACTTTGTGTAATTGATTAATATCGACCAACCTTCTTTGGATTGTGCATGGATGTCTCATAGATTTGGCAGCATTTTCTTTTACTCTGGTTGTTTCTCACAAGTTTGGTTGATTATGCAAGCTGATAAAAATCCACATACATCCAAGTGAAAGATATTTTACATCTTTGTCTAAAACTCATTTATAAACTTCACCTAATAGCTTAATTTTTTAAAATAATTAAAATGTGTCTTACAACTACTTTTTATTGGCCCTCTCCAATTACAATTTGGAAAAAGAAAAAAAGTATTCACCAAGTAAAAGTCTATACTAGACTTAAAACACGAACCCAAAACTTCAAGCCTATAGTTTAAAATCGTTGAAATAAGAATTTTATTTATATTTTGTTACAGAAAAAAATATCGTTCGTGAGACAACTAGTACCTTTAATATTAGTATTTCGTAAATAAATTTGTCATACCTCACATGACAAATTTTAGCATTCTTCTACAGGATTATAGTAACCTAAGTTAGTTAGATAATTAATTCCTGCCAAACCCTCCAGCTGCATACTTAAGCAATTATATTGTAATCCAAATATTAAAATACAAGTGGCAATTCTAAATTCTCACTGAATTTAATACTAGATTACTTAAATATGTATGATTTAATCTCTTTATCCAAATTCCTAAATAACTAAGTCAATCATAATTTCTTTGGCTTTATTATTATTATTTTAAAGTATTGATTGGAGTAAGAAAACTAATTCTCAATCCCCACTCTATATTAAAAGTATTATATAGAGTAAGGAGGAGGGCAGGGATGTCTGTAAACCTGTGACATTTTTATTGTTTTCACGTGGTATTTTTTAAAATATATATTACTATACTTGACAATTTCCAATATTCTATATTTTACATGCATTATAATATATCATCTGGACAAAAACACAATGTTAAAGTCCATTTACTTACTAATTATATATATATATATATACATATTGAAGGAGAGAGAGATATGTCAAAACTCCTTTTTTTTTTTAAGTGTCACGTGAGAGACTTGAATGACAAAGCTGGGTTCCAATCCTCCAATATTCATGCTCAATTAGAAAGACCACAATTGCAAATTTCTCCTCATGGTTAAAAATGTATATGTGATATAAATTACTCCAAATATTATCTAACTGTTAAATTAAAAAAATTAACAGCACTCAACCCATAAAAATGTACAAAAATATTATAGTGTTTTTCAAACCGATGCTACATACTCACTAATTACAATATTTTATACCATGTCTCCCTTTCTTGAATCACCTATTAACGCTGGATGAAATTAGAATTTAATTTTAAGTTTTTAAAAGAATAATATTTTATCAATTGAATTAACTAAAATATTCTAATAAAATTATTTGCACATGAATATTATAGTTATTATCAGTAAACAATATTCCATGGATAAACACGAGTGGAGGATAATGAGTGCAATTGGGAATTAGGGGAAAAAGAAGAGATAATTACAAGTTCACAATTCAATTTTTTTCGATTCACAATTTGGCAAAAAGTTTCAACAAACCACATAACATGCTTATATATAGTCACATAATAAAAATTAAGATAATAACGTAAAGTCTAAAAAAAAAAAAAAAAAACATAAAGTCCCATTCAATCCATACATCATTTAGTTACAACTTCTGTTTCTTTATTATAATTACAAAAAAATTCTTATTTAGTAGAAAGCATATTTAGCTTCTTTTTTTTTTTTTTTTTTTTTTTTTTTGTGAATAGAAAATATATTTAACTTATGAACTACACAATAATTGATAGTTTTCTCCCTTAACATAAATTGATTTACCTGTTTTCTAATTAATTAACATGATCCTTCCACCAATAAAATTTGAGTGGAGTAGAATTAAAACTTAATTATAGAAAGTCCCATTACTTTCACCTAACAAAAAAAGTCCCATTACAAATACATCTCCTCTCCCCACAGTTGGCAGCCTAGGTGAAGAAAATGAATTGTTTCTATCAACAAAATAGATTACAAAACACTAAGCGAAGTCATACTCATGAAACAATTACTTTACATTGGCATGTGGAACAAAGTTGTACGCTTTGAAATTGACAAATGAAGGAAAGAGAGTAGTGGAGGTAAGTGTGGGGTAGGGTAGCCCTAGCTATAAAGGACCCATTCATCGAAGAAAGAAAACAATTAAAGATAGTAATAAATGCAAAAGAGAGAGCAGAAGGGTACAAGACGTTGTTTGGCAGAAGAGAAAATAGGTTGATTGATGTGAGAGATGAGAAAATGATTTTGTAATCGATTGCTTTATGATTGATGAACCTTGAAAAAGTTGTATGCATGCATTGGACAGAGAAAGATAGAGAGAGAAAGTATTGGCAATTTAGGAAAAAGAAAAAGTAGACTACTTTTTCTTCTCTCTAACTTTCTCGTTTCTTTCTGACATCAAAACCAAAACGAGGTAACTACTAATTATGAGGTTATAATCAAACACATGCATTGACTTACATTGTTTATAAGCATTGTTGATTAAGGTGGATTTATTTTTCTTAATTAGATATAAATAATTTTATTTTATGAAATTGATAATTTTTATAAAAAATTTATATTTATTTTTAAATAATTACCTTTTAATATAATTAATTATGTGACATTGATATCAAAATGTTATGAACAAATGTTTTTTTTTTTTCTTAAAATAACATTGTCACTACATTTTTATAAGAAAATAAAGTAAACTAAATCAAAAAGTATTATTAAGTCCTCACATCTTAGTTAGGAAAATTAAATTGAAACAGATTTGGCACAGCTTGAAATTGACTTGATCAAATTTAATTGAATTTAATATGATTTGTATCAATTTAAACTTATCCTATATTTTTTTTTGTACTTTCTTTTATTCAACGATCGATTTGAATTCAATCTAAACTTTTTGATCATGACTAATATATACGAATTAGATAATAAAAATTGGCTCAATTATATATTTAGTATTTATATTTCAAAAAATTTAAATATTATTATTAAAATTTTAAAAATGAACATAATATAATAAGATGACTTGTCAAACAGATAAATGACACATGCATAAATAATATAAAATTATATTATATACCACATTAAACTAAATTTGATAGAAGATAATAAAAATAAATAAATTATGTGATTTTGTAAAAAATTATAAGAATCACATTTTAATTTTTAAAATATATATAACTGTAAAATTAAATTTTCAATTAAACAATATAAACTAAAAATATAATTAAAACTAAAAAATTTATATCCTAATCTCAACTAAATCAAAATGTAATTAATCAATCCTAGTTGAAATGATAATTGGAGATATGTATATATATATATATATCTTCAAAAGTTCAAATATGTGATGTGACACAAATATCCAAAAGTTGAAATGTGCTTGACAGAAAGAAGGTGTACCTGTGTGCGTTCGTGTGGGATTTGTGACTGAGCACTGAGCACTGAGCACTGAGCAGAGCTTTCACATCATGCCTGGTTTTGTTACCCAAGGGCTGTCATGGCCTCATGCCCAAAGAGCCTGACACTGTCCTTCCCACCACCAAAGTAGCTTACTGCATTGTCTGCCTCCGCATTTAAAGCGCGCTTGGTTTCTGTGTGTCCCCAATTCTTCTAATCTCTATACATATTTATAACTCATAAAATACTAAATCAAGTATTTTATAGATTTATTCATTTTTATTGTTTTTTTCCCAAAAAAAAAAAAAAAAGGAATTTGGATCAACACTTCTTTTAAAATGTAATTTTTTTTTTTTTTTTATGTGTCTCTCTCATACAACAACTCTTTCTGTTCCAGCAAAATAACACGGATCCGTATTTTTTTTATTCCTATCCCAAAACACTATTTTTTAATTTTAATGAAACATCATTATAAGACCCATTCAACTTATGAATTATACAAATGAGATGTTACTCTCTTCTTTTTTCATAAACTTTTTGATCTCAAACTTTTAGAATGACGTCAAGTAATTTTATTTATTTGATCCAATTAGAAACAAAAAAAAAAAAAAAAGGAACTGCATTTCCCACTGATTTTGCTTGTTTGAGTAGAACATAGGGGCATGGATTTCATGAGAACCATATGATATTGGGCTAGACTGTTTCTTGTGTCTGGAGAGATGAATTTAAAATAACATGTTTTAACTTGTAATGGTTCCCCGATTTCTTTTTAAGCTAAATCAGAACAACCTTTCGTGGTCCTTTATTGTAATAAGCTACAAAGCATAAAAGCATAGACCATGTCATCTACTTGTCCACTTGATCTTCCACATGAACTTTCAAAATAATTCTGGGGACCAAATATAGAAAACAAATTGGGTGGTCCAATTCTTCAATGGACCAAGACCTCCCAACATAGTTCAGAGCAGTAAATCTCAAAACAGAAGCAACAATGTTTCTCTCCATTTTAAGAAACCAACTTACCAGAAGTAAGGTTTGTCCGTCCAGTCCATGTCATAAGGACCTGTTATGTGTCTGCAGTGGTATCCACATGTTTTTCTATGTCATCGCCCAAATTTACTACCGAATATACATATTAAACGAATTCTGAATATACTTATTTAAACTTAATTTAAACGAATTCGAAACATGACGTAACTAATATACATATTAACCCAATACGAAACAATGACTTACTCATGGCTGGACCCAACTGGCATGCTCTTCATCTTCAAGAAATTATCCAGATCAATTGCACTTGACTGGCTACAAAGGCAGCGGCACATACATACAAGGGAAAGACCACTTATCATTACAACCACAACTGCAGCTATAAAAGCAAATCTTCCTCGAGGGTAAGGAATAGGAGGGAGTCCTGTTTGGGGAGAAATAAACACTAATCTTTCTCCCTTTTGGATTAAATACATTTTGAAGAGGAAAACATGGTGTCTTTCTTTCTCTGAACAGAACCCTCCCGTTGCAAAGTAGAATATTCAAATCCCCATATCTGATTGTGAAACTGCAATTTCCAAGAAGACATGACCACGGCTGATCATGTTCATCAATGAATATTAGGACTAGTTATCGCTTACAAAAGTAATGAAAACTAGATTATTGACCTTGCTTTCACCTTGAAGAGGTCAAGGAGTAAATTAAACCTCCGAGTATAAACACTCATCTCCCCATTTCAGCAACAAGACCCCTAACAACGTCAGCTACTGAAAAGAAATATTCCATCAAGCTAAAAATAAAAAAGTTGATCAACTCAATGTAATAGTTGCATTTATAAGGGCAACCCAATTAGAAATCAAATCTTTCTTACAGAAGAAAAATGCAGCATAACAATAGAAAATACCTTCAAATCAGCCTTTTATCCATGTCTTGTTACTTGTAACAGTTTCATTATAAGCATATAAGACAGCAAGCTTCACTAACCCACAGCTTCTACCAACACGATAACACATCCTAACGGACATTTAAAGAGGTTTCACTGTCCTAGTCTTACCTTCACTTACTAAATAGTTTCTACAAAAAAATATTAGTCTTTAGAACATCCTAATATCCTATCCCTACATCTCTCTTTTTGAATAGAGGAAGATCAGTTTAATCCTCATTTCTGTGGCCCAATTGTAATTTGGATATTACTTGTTCAAAATTTGAAGCAAACAACATAAAATGTATTAACCAATCATAGCCAGAATGTCGAGAATTTAGAATGATGTGTAGATACCACCATCTTCAAGAAAATAACTAATAACCACACATTCAGATTACTTGGTCCATCATATCATTCCCAGAATGCTGAGAATTTAGAATGACAAGTAGATACCACCATCTTCATGAAAATAACTAATAACCAAACATACAGATTGACCAATAACTTGGTCTACCATATCCATCCCTAAAAATAAATAACCAATAATAAACAAGCAATTTGAAAAGAAGATGCTCAAGAAAAAGAACAAACTCAAAGGCCATCAAACTTCAAAGTTCATGCTCTTAGATTTGGGACTGAATATACTCCGTTACAATAGTGACCACATCTAGTGGCACTAAGAGGTGCTGGCTAGTTAATTATTAGTTTTTGCAAGTATTCATACTAAAACTATGACAACTTGCAAAAATATCAACTACAATTGTAGAAACTGAACAAGCCTAAACCTGAATTCTTTAGAAGTTTGGTGGAAAATCTACTTTGAAAAACATCAAATACACAACCATAAATTAGCCTCAAGGAGACGAACAAAAGCCTCACTACTGTTGTCACCTGCTATTCACAGACAAGAAACAACACTTCAAAATCCAGCTTCCACATTTGTCTTAATTAACTACACCCTCCTCACAAAAATCCTAGTCCTGTATTGTTTTTTTGATGAACTTCTATACGTTTAAAGCCTATCTGAGCCTTCCTAAAGCCCCCAAACTTGCTCTCTGAAAAACCCTGCAACTCAAAGCGGAACATTCTTACAACATTCACAATTATATTCATCCTATCCAGCGCCATTTTAAACACTGCACTCTGTTTCATCTCTTACACATTAAAAAACCTACCTGAGCCACCCTAGATCCATAGTACATTGTCTGGAAAATGAAAAAAAAACTACAACTCAAAGCATTATTCCAGAAACTTCCACCCCTTAAATCAATCCTGTTTTACCCCATTTTAACAGTATACTATTTTTTTCTCAATCACAAACATTAGGAAACCTGTCTTGAGCATCCATAAAGCTCCAGGGTCCTCTTTGCAACCTTGCAACTCAAACAAACAACAACATGCGACACTCTTACCCTTGGAGAACTGATCCTTTCTAGCCCATTCAAACACTACTTTTACCAGGCATCACTTTTTTTCCTTTTCAAAGTTCCAAAATCTTTTAATTAACAATTAAATATTTTAGGCTAGCTACATAGATATAGTTTGCACCCGCTACATTGATTCTCTTCCACCAGTTGATCATTTTTTACATGGATTCTACTCTACCTTTTGCACCCATATTTTTCCTCACTACTTCCAAGTTCCACCAACTTTATTCTATGTCTCACTCTTATCTTCTTCTATTTTACCTATTTAAACTGGGGCATTTGCATCCTTTCTACCCCTTGATCTTTACATGATGGACCAAAAGATCTATCCTATATCAGTAGGGGTATCATAATTTGTAACATAAACATTCAAATATTTGTCCTACAACATTGAGAAGTTGGAACACAATCCCTTATATTCAAAATGGAAAAACCTTGTGGTTTTTCCAATTGAGAGGTTTCAGCAACCTTCAGAAACAAGAAAGTAGCACTACAAGAAAAAGATATAGACCTTAATACTCTCCATAATCAGGAAACTCAGTTTTGAACTTTCATGCCCTGCAGTTATCCAAATTAGTTATAAATTTTCAGATGCTACAAGCCATTAGTGTTCCCAAGTGAAAACTTCTATGTATAGCAGTCACTGGCTATTTTGAGGATTTCAGCCTATCAGGATTCATACAACTACATTTTGAAAATCGTTCCCTCTTGGCAGTCTTGCCCATATCGGGAACCTCCATCATTACAAGCACAGAAGACTCTAAACATGAAGAAGCCATATAACAATCACTTGGGGTTGGGAGTAAAACATAACTTTAAGGCCTTTCAATTCTTCGTCATTGCATAAAGACGAGAAGAAGCCCAATTATATATGTAAAACACAACATGCCGCCGTTCTATTCTTTCTCATAGCAAAAGGACAAAACAAACGAAACCCAAATTTTCACTTAAATTATATGTTGGCCTAGTAGTTAACGATAACTAAAATTCTCAACATAACTTACAAAGCAAAACCCTTCAAGTACTCAGGATCACGCTTGGCCCTCTCCTGAAATTTCTTGAACCATCTATCCAAGATATCCATAGGGACAATCAATCTAGACCCATCAACACCACAAAAAGATTGCATAAAATTGAACAAATTCTCACCAACTTTCATAGCCAACCGTTTAATCTGCTTCTCGGCAGCAACATCAAGCGACGGCAACGAAGCCAGGTCCTCAACGGAAACCCCAATTTTGGCCGACAGCGGTGCAGCATCCGCCGTTAACTGTAACTGACCAGTATTACCAGGCTCAGGCCAAGGAAGAGAAAGCACAGCCTATGGACGAGTCAACGTAACTACGCCAACAAAGACGAAAGGTGAACCAGGGGACTGAATGTAAACGGCTAGAGCTTTATCTGGTGAGAGTGTGAAATTGTTCAATAGGAATATGCAAACTTCTCGAATTTGATCGTACGCTTCACCTGCGCATGTTATAATACACTATTGAAATCAATCAAATTGGGAGAGTGGAATTAAAATGTGCCATGGGTGAACAGGATAAGCAGCAGAACTACCTACGAAGAGGTTCACGTCGAGGACCCAGTGGAAGGTATCGATCTGAGAAAAGGTGGAGATGTCTAGTGGGAAGCTTCGGTTTGGAAATACTACTCCGAAAATTTTTGCTTTCTGTGTTTTCTTCTATGTCTGTGAGAAGAACTGAGAAGCGTATGTAATGCAGAGCGCGGAATGTTCGAAACATTTCAGGAGTTTTGAAGTTTCAAACCAAACTGGAGAAGAGAGACTGGTATGTTCTAGAACAATCGCGATGCAACGAGGAGTCAGAATATAGGAAAATATGTTGACCAATAAGAGGTTAGGCCTAACTATAAATTTTATATAATTAGCTTTTCGCAGACTTCAATTAATCATTTTTCTGCTGCTGTTAAATACATGTCATACTAGCGAGTTTATGAAATTTTATTTCAAGGTGCTCCCGAAAGATATTAAAACTCAAAAAATTAATATACTTTCTTAATCATACAATTATTTTGTCACAATATAATTTAATAACAAAAAGAAATTATAGTATCTTTGTCTTACTAAATATTTAATATTTTATTCTTATATCTATAAGTCTATCGCATATAGTAAAATTAATCTTGACAATATTACAGGATTATCACATTAATTTTCCTATATGATAACACATCAACTTTATTTCTTGGTGATTGTAGTTAATTAAGAAAATACAATGCAGGCATCTTCTTTTCCTCTCTTGCATCTTCTCCATTACCATTATGGTTTAAAAAATAAATAAAATAAAATTGAACGCCTCTTCTTCTCCTCTTCATTATCATTACTTTACTCTGCCTTCATGAATTCAATAAAAATAGTTACAAAAACGCATGCATCTTGTTCTCCTCTACTACTACCTCTTCCAATTAACTGTTAATTGACTATGCCTTCATGAATTCAATATAAATTGATGGTGCTATATTTTTGAAAGCAATGACCTCTTGGGTGTAGTAGAAATTGGGTGCGTTGCAAGTCTTCTAAAAGGTGGATGATGGTGTTCAATAAGGAACACAATAACATGCCGTGAAAGAAAGAGCAAGATCTAGCTTAAGGTAACAAGTTTTTCAAAAAGTGCTTATTCTTTAATGTAGACCATTTGAAAATCCTTTCTTTTTCCATGCTCTTGTAATCTGTTTAGTGATTTGATTAGAATTTTTAAGAGAAGTTTATAACTTTATGGTTTACATAACATATAGCTTTTGTCAATAACTTATAGCTTTAAAACAAAGCTGCAATGAGAAAGATTTCGGAAATGAATGTCGCTAAGTATAACAAAACAGTCAAAATTAGACGATGTGTTAAGTAAAAACACTTGCAGATAGAAAGTTTTAGAGAGAAAGGGCTGATTGAGATGATGAATGAAAACTATTTTGAAAGCTCCTTGGTTTTCTTTGGGCCCACCTACAAACAAAAAAGTCATGTGCAAATATATATATATATATATATTAGAAAAATTAAAGATAAAAATAAATATTAAATGTAAAATTAATAATATTTTTTAATCAAGTTATTAAAGTAAAAAAATA
Source organism: Quillaja saponaria (assembly GCA_029379385.1). NCBI lineage: Eukaryota > Viridiplantae > Streptophyta > Magnoliopsida > Fabales > Quillajaceae > Quillaja > Quillaja saponaria. Next base: position 13,846,381 of record CM055610.1, on the reverse strand, counting down.
AATAATAATCCATGTATCTCACATAAATTGAATTAATAAAATATATATATTGCATCGAACCTTTTTTTTTTTTTTTTTTAATGATAGTTTTTTTTTAAGGAAAAGGAAAAAATAAAACTACCGCTTGCAGGCAGAACCCGTGTTATCACATTCAATTAAGCCTAGATCTCTAGAGGAGCTTGATCCCAATCAAAAGTGATCTATTGTGCAATCCAACATGAGATTTGCAGTCTATCAGTCACCCTATTTGCTTCACGGTAAGCATAATCAAATCAGCTTCACCATGATTTCCCCAATGAAGAAGCCTCACATGACCCTGTTGAAGTACAATAACAAATTAACATATAATAAGGATAATGAGTATATAATTATCTTATATTAAAACTTGCATTGAGCTTTAACCATGCCAAAAAATATTATATGAGACAACATTCATATATTCAAATAGAGAGGAAAGCCTTTCCATTTTTCTAATTCTTTCTTTCTCCTATATAAACACTACCCCCTTCCTATCTCTTCCAATATAACCCAATCCTTCATGCATTCAAACATATAGTCAATTAAATTTCATTCATTACATACAACTAGGTTGGTTCATCATGCAAAAAATGAGCCAACTATTGCTTATATTTTACAATCACTACAAGAAAATCGGTTATTACTTGGTTGGTCGGTAAGAAGAGAGTAGCATACAATTACAATCACCCTAATTTCTTATAAGATCAAATATATAACAAGTAATCCTAAAACAAAATGAGGTGCTCAAAAATTGTCTTCCCCTATCTAACTGTCTCCAATTAAAACAGAGCTTTGAAATAATATGGAGCTGTTTATGCAGCCAAAAATAGAGTAAGAAGCAAATGTTTACAATGCATAATGCATTTATTTGAGGTTTTTTTTTTAAATAAAAAAATGATACCGTGTTTATTATCCATACTCCCAACATCACTTACTGTCAGCATCTTGCTTATGAGCTAGTCATTTCCAGCAATCCAGTCACCACCTTTGGACTCTGGTTGCTACTGCATGTTTGTGTTTAGAGACATTACCCTCATTTGTGGAGGCCTCCAGAAGGATCATATGAAAACTTCCATCCCTATAACAACATAAGAAATATTAAGAGTTTCAGAGCAATGAGAGTGTTAAAGAAAAGTAGAGAGTAAATAGATACTCTAAACAAATGTAATCATGTAATGTCAAATACAAAGAGGGCATAAAATAAAATGAAGAACTCAAAATAAGCATGAGATAAGAATATACAATAACAACCAAAAATACACAAGCCCTATATTAATTCCAATGGTTATACTTGCAAAAACCATCTTATAAGATAAGCCTTCGCTTTCTACAAGAACACTAATGCATCTCATTGCCCACATCTTTCCTACACCAGCTTCCCCAACAAGTACAATTCTTATCACTTGGTCCCTTTTTATACGATCTACCACCTCTTGTTTCAGTTTCTCCACAGTACTCAATTCCATCACTGGTGAAAAAAAGGAGTTTATTACAATGTTTTAAGGATTCTAAAATCTGAAAATTAACATAAAACCCATGTTTATCTACTGCAATTAAAATCAGAAGAATAATACTACAACATATTTCATTCATTTCTTTCAATCCATTATATACAAAGCTAACACAGTCTTTGACTTGTTTATGATTTACGGAATTATATTTGACTGGCGAAGTGATATGTTGTTTATGATTTCCCTTGCTACATTCTCATCAATCCGAATAATATTACTACATTTTTTTATATTTTTGGTATAGCTAGGTCAATGAGAAGACAATTATTTACTATGTCCTGGAAATAGTGAAATTGATTAAATTCTTGAGACCAGATAAAAAGAAAAAAATGGAAGAAATAAAAAAATATATGGGAAGTTTAATGTAGTAAACAGACATAATAGGCAAAGACAACAGATTTAAGGAAACTTTTTACAAGGACTAAAATAGTTCCTACAGACTAGTATATATTTTTTTACAATGAATTAACATATAGCTTGGCAGTGACATAAAGCTCAGGCAAAAAGCAGAAAAAAGTAAAGTGCAAAATGGGCACTAGCAATTATCAGGAACATCAGCCCTCAAATCCTAACAATGTACCACAGAATTTCTTTAATGAAGCTAATTAAGATACTAACAGAGAGACACAAATTCTAGAATACATCACTGTGAAACTAGAGAGCATATAGCAAATACTAGGTCTAAGTCAAGCCAATATCAAGTGGGAGACATATTAAACATATAGAACACATATAGAACAATGATTTGTTCAAATTACCAAGGCATGTGTGCAGGAGAAGTGCATATACAGTAATGCAAATAGCACTACTCCAAAACAAGCTATGTCAACAGGGGCATACTAGCAGGAAATAGTTAATCAACTATAAAGACCTCCAAATATACACATTAAAAAATATGAGTAAATAAATCTCAATAGCTAATCAATTAGAAATTATAGAGTGCTTCAGAATTAGATTAAAAAAAATGAAAGTCACTTTATAGAACAAGGACAACAATGACTGTTAGTGGGCAACCCAATTCCTCCATATGACTCTCAACCAAAGAGGATTGAAAGACTATAAAGAAATAAGGAAAATAAACTAATCAAGTGAGTAGTTAAGCAAATAGTCACCAAATGCTAGGGAATTTTAGATGGGAGCTAGTGCACGTTACTTCTCAAGCTACTTAACAAATTATAGCAGCAACTTAGGTTCCAATCCTACAAAAAAGAAATAAATTCTCCAGTTAGGAATCCACAGAGATACAGAAATAGAAGGGAAAATTTGCATAAAAGAAAAAACAAAATGAAGTCTTTAGCTCTTATAGGAATCTTCCATTCAAATTAAATGCATAATTACTTTTTTTTCTTTTTTAGTTTTCGAGAAAATTTTATGAGGAAATTTACAGGATAGAAATTTTGAGTGTCCAAATTTACAGATGTTCTAGCATTGAAAAACTTAAAGAGAAAGACAATCGAAATTAATCAAACAAGGGAATGTGCCTCAGCTAACTAGAGTTCACTGAGCTAAAAACGACGATTTCCTCCTTTACTTATCAGATTTTTAGTCTCCAAAAGAAGATACTTCGAATCTCACTCTCACAATAAAAATTTCCACTCATTTCCTTCATATTTTGACACTAGCCGAACAGGTTAATACAAAATTAAGAACCATTACAACAAATCTTGCAAAAAGAAAATAAAACTGAACATTCTAGAAAAATTGATGAAGAAATTAAAAATAAGCCCGTGTTCTTACGGATAGAACCTAAATTGAAGGAGAGAATCAAGTAGGATGACAATTCCACCTGCTAGACGCTAATGTACAGTTCAGATCTACGCCAAAATCCAAGACTTTGACCTAACTTCCTGTAGAGAGGAATTTTGAAAGAAAGCCCATCTTTTCGGCCTAGAAAGACATTGTAATAAGGTCCACCGACCATGGTGATTAAGTCACGGGCAGATTCGGTGAGGACGTCAGAGCAAGAAACAATTCCTGGACATTCAAGCTCGAGAGCTATCTTAGCACGAGTGGCAACGTCGAACCCATCACAGGCAAGGGAGAGGTTACTGTCAGCGTCGCATTTAGTCCTGTTGAAAGTGTTGGAGGCAACTAGAACAAAGGCATCACAGCCTTCGATCCAGCAGAAGAAGAGACGTAGGGTGGCGGCAGCTGTAGTTGGAGCTGAGATTTGCTTTTCAGTGACAACATCTTGTATGATTTGTTTCAATCTTAGGCATGATTTTAGGTAGTAATCGGTCGTGAGCTTAAGATTGTGAATGGGAAGAGTGTAAGAGAGAGAATGAAAAAAAGTTGGAAGAAGAAGAAATGAAAAGTCATGGCTTGCAGATTGAAGAAAGACAACTTTTGAAGAGAGTGTAAGATTGTTAATTTTAGGAGGATTTTGTGTTGCTGAACTCGGGAAAACCAAAAAGAGAGAGCATGTTGCAAAAGGAGAAAGATTTAGGGATTTGGATTTTGAAATCAGGGAGAGGGTAAAGAGAGATTTAATTTTCCGACTAACCAGCTACGTTGGTCGATAATTCCAAAACGTGCGTTTCAATCACCTACCCACAAAGTTAGTTGGTCGTGTTTGGCATTTTTACCGACCAACTAAAAACAGTCGGTAATAAGAAAAACTATTACCTACCAACAGAAGTTGGTCGGTATATTAGGCGCAAAATAAAAATTAAATCCCGCCAAATTTTCGACTAACTTAACGACCAAAAGTTGGTCGGTAATGACATGACGCTGGGTTTTGGTCGGTTTGTCATTGGGTTAGTCGTTATTTATAAGTATTACCAACTAACTGTAGTTAGTCGGTGATGGTTGGTCGGTACTGATCAGTTTTCTTGTAGTGACTTTTATATTTATATCTATACTATTTTTAAAGCAATAAACCCTTATAATCTCCTATTTTAGTTTAAATTGTATATATTTTATATTTTTAGAGTTAATTTCAAATTAATTAAAAAGATCTCACTCAAAGGAAAAATACTCATTTTCAAATATTTCTTCTTCTATCAATTGAGCAGTTATCAATTCATAATCATTTTATGTTTTAACTATCTTTTTTAATATATTTTTTTACCATACATAATTCAATTTAGAAGATAAAGAAAAAGAGTAAAAACTACCCAACCAAATTCAACCTGTATCCACTTTTTCTCAAATTCAAATTCCATTGTGAAACCTTAATCTGTTCAATTCGTAATAGAAAAAAAAAAAATGAGCACTCTGGAAGAGTTTACATTTATTTCTTAAAATTAAAAAAAAAAAAGAAAAACATCTGAGCATGCACGAGAGTACATGGGAAGGTGCTAATTATTCTAAAGGCCAGAAGACCCTTATGATCACTTACTTTAAGTCTAAATTAATTAAAAAATAAAAAAGACTTACTTTCTCTTTCTTAATAACCTCCTAATCCTACCAATTCAGATAAATTAAATATTTTTTTATTAATTTAAGTTAATTAGAAAATTAAAAATAAAATAACTTCGTAATAACTACCCACTACAGTTTATATTTTTAAAAAACTTATTTGACATGTGCATAAACACGCATGTGGCTAGTTATAATAAAAGAGAGGACTCTTATTGTCTCCTTCCTTTTTTACCATATTTTTCATAAAATTTCATATCATACTCATCATATATTACCCACTACAACACTATTCTATTTCTAAACTAACTATATTTCTCTTCCACACTCTCATTTTCTCCCACCTTCTTAATTGACAAAAAAATAATAATAAAATTTAAAAGCTAAAAGACAATGAATATGGATGTGCAGGCTACTAGTATATATTATATATAAAATTAAGATATGAAATATTTACAAATAAAATAAACAATCTAAGTGAATAATGTGGATATAGAGTGATAATCCTTTTCATATCTTTGAATAACCTGAAGGTAGGGCTGGACACGAATCAATTTCGAGCCTGTTTGACTAAGCTTGATTTGAGCTTGAGGTATTTTTTGTTTGTTAAGAAAAAAAAATTGAGTTCAAGATCTGCTCGAGCTAGACTTGTGACTGTTCGAGCTCGGCTTGAGCTCGTGAAGCCTATTCTTAAACTAGGTGTCTTTTTTCCTACTTAAATCAATGTATCTATAACTGTTTTTATAACAGTAATGATATAAATAATTCAAATAATTTAGTACTTTAGACTGAAAGTAAGATAAAATTTTGGTTTGGATTTGAAACTTGGATAAGATCAAAAAGGTAAATTTATAATAATTAGTCAATATTTTGGATCGAGGTTGTTTGCAAGCTTATTGATTCCAAGCCCAAAAGCTCGGTATTCTAATTGACCCTAAAACCTTGTTCGAGTTGGGCTTGTAGACTCGAACAAGCCGAGCCTCAACTCTAGCCGATCTAGAATGAGCCCTACCTGAAGGCCATATAAATTATTAATGAATAACTATAATGTGTAATTAAGGCTACCTAATATAGATGTTAATGAAAGAAAGAAAAAAAATTCATCCTTTATCAAATATAAAACAACAATCATGTAAACATTACAAAATAAGATAAATATTAAACAGAGCAGTTCTTTATCATTACAATAATTGTAAATCATACTTCTAATAACCCAACAACTCTTTTATCTCTAAGAGATAATATGTAAATCATACTTCTAATAACCCAACAACTCTTTTATCTCTAAGAGATAATATAAATTGTTCTTGATAATAAGATTTGAAATTATCAATGTTGAATAAATAAATAAACCAAAATATGATATTTCAAAACCATTCATCATGTTATTAGTAACAACAAAAAAACATTCATGACATTTTTAACTTTTCACTATCAAGGCTGTTTACATAGTACTCAAATTGAAAAATAAAAATAAAATAGTATTATTTTTATTTTATAATGTTATTGATCATACAACCATATACATGAATAAATTCACCAAATTAATCAAATAAGGCAATTGAGCTAGAATAAGAATTAGGGAGAATTTATCAATGAACCATTACTTACAACAACATTTGTTTGTATTGTTAGCTAGTGCGAAGTTCCTCCATGAAAGCCTAACATAAGATTTGTTGGTAGAATAGATTCGATTCTAGCAAGAAAAAAGTGAAAAATAAATAATCAACTTTGTATAGTATAAGACCTAAAACGAAATATTATTATATTATAAATAAAGCGCCTATGCACTCTTGCTTTGCTATTAATATTCTTCCTAATAAATAATAAACTTAATAACAACAAAAAAGGAGTTAAATTATTATGAGAATTCATTATTATTAAAATTGTATAAAATATGAACTTATTAATTAAGTACGATTTATTACTATTAAACTTTCATTATTATTAGAAAAACAAAATTCCAAACCTCTTTTTTTTTTTCTTTTTTTTTTGCTGAACACAAAGACATTCCATTAAATAACAAACTCAGCTAAAAGTGAGTTTAGAGACAGATTACAGGAAGAGAGGCTCATGGAATGGCCAGACATAGAAGCTAGAACAACCAAATTATGGGCAGGTAAATTACATATACAATTCACTTTCCAGCATGTCCAAAAACTAACAGTATTGAGATAATCAATAGAGTCCAAGATGAAAGGCAGGATAGGCCAATTACAAGAGAGGCCATTGGAGTTGATAGCATTAACAACTAGTTGGGAGTCACCTTCTAGGATAATTCCAAATAAGTTATCAGAACAAGATGCAAGTTTGGAAGCAAGTTTGGAGGCCAGTAGTCCTGCTTGTGCCTCTGCAATGAGGGGGTCTCTTGAACCACAAGCCATGACATCTGAGCCAATGATTTCTCCTGAGCTATTCACACCAATTGCAGCAGCCCAAGATCCAGAATTGTTCATGGAGCCATCGAAGTTGATTTTAATCCATCCTTCTGGGGGTGGCTCCCATTTCAGCCTTTGGGTCTCTTTGGCTACAGGAATACAATTAGCAGCAGTGATTACAAAACAATCATTTATACTCGAGGTCCACCTGTGAAAATTTGACATTGGAGGTAGACTTGAGTCAGAGTGAAGGTTTTGATTCCTTAACCACCAAATACGATCTAGAGCAATAGAAGCAAACAAAAGAAGTTCCTTTGGATTAACTGATAGAGATTTGGCTGTGTTAGAGTCCAGTAACGAGCACAGCCACTGGGCAGCAAAAAGGTGGCAGAATCTCTCTATGCAAAGGCCCCATTTAGAGGCAAACCAAACTCTGCAAGTGAATTGACAGTCAAAAAGAAGATGGTTAATTGTTTCAGGAGCATCATGCCAGAGAGGGCAGAGGAGATTGTGGATAGGAAACACTTCATTAAGCCTTGATTTGGTGGGCAGAATGTTCCATATTACCTGCCACCAAAGGTTTGAATAGTGTCCTACGTACAATTTTTATGACGCATGCCTTTATGCCCTTGAAGGAATTAGTAAAGCAAGTTTAGATTTGTAGACTACAATAATTTGGTTTTTTTTTTTTTTTTTTCCAAATGAATAATAAAAAAAAAAAAAATCAAACTATTATGAGAATTCATTATTATTAAAAATTATAATAAAATATAAACTTATAAGAGGAAAAAAAAAATAATTATGTTGGATTGTGCAATAAGCTAATCTGAAATGTTTATTTTAATCTAAAGTTTATCTTTAAGTTTTGATTAATTACAAATTGATTTTTATATTATATTTGGTTTGTATGTACGATTGAAAATTTACAATCTTTCACCTGTCTTAGAGTTGTTTAATATGTGCTCATTCAACCAGCTATTTATTCAAAGCTAAATGACAACGTTTCAGTTAAAGATCACATTTGGCTAAACTTTGATGAGCTAAACATCTTTCCAGGTGAAGATTTAATGTTTCAGCTATTACAAAGTTTTGTAGCTAAATGACTAAACGTAGAATTTCATTAAAGTTGCATAGCAGCTATCAAGAGTTGTTAACTGCAGAGCTAAACTTCCAAGAGCTGTTTATTCCAAACGCACCTTCACTAAACAAACAATTGTTACTAAAGACAAGAGTTGATAATTGAAGAGCTGGACTTTTAAGAGTTATATGTTTTAATCGCACCGTTTCACTAAGCAAATAGTTGCTCTCCAAAATAAGAGCTAATAACTAAAATCTAAACTGAACATACCAAAACACATTGTTTCATTAATTTCAAATGCTGAGTTTTGACCCAGTTAATTAGTCTTTATTTTAGACTCTAATTTGGTAGTGTTCACATGTCATCCTATAATTGGCTAGAACCAATTTTACTATAACAAAAATAAAATTAACAGAACTGCAACAACAAACCCGTGCAACACTTTGATTCAACAAAAAAAACACTCGTAAAATATATTTTATGACATCAGTATATTTACTAACTTTCGTGGCATAGGAGTTTAGTGTAAATTGTTTTTATGATATATAATAATATAAATACATGTTCATCAATAATTTATGTACATATCAATAAATTGTAGTTATTAAAAAATAATACTTTATGTTAATGACAATAAACAAATAGATAAATTTAATAAAAAATTAATTCATAATATAAACGTATAATTAAAAAAAAAAAAACTAAAGATGGAACAAAACTTAATGCAATAATATTATAATCACAAAAATCATACTCTTAATATTTATTTTCATTCATATAGCATTTTTAAAAGATATATATTTATAATATTATAATTATTTGTAACTTATTAAATTAAAAAAAAAATGAGAAATTAAATTTTAATTACTATTGATATATAGTTACTGAGAAATTATAGATTTATGAATATTAAAAATAATTAGGATAAAAAAATTAATAGAAATAAAATAATTACAATCATATTAATATTAAATGGAAAAAATATTAAAGAGTTAAAATAAATAGAATATTTGAAAAAAAAAATAACTAAAAAGTATTTATGTAATAGAAAAACTCATAAGGTATTTAAGAAAATAAAATTTATTCCATTAAAAATTAAAAGAATAATATATAATCATGAAAACTATACTCTAAATATTTTTTTAATTCATAGTATTTCAAAAACAATTATTTCATAAATATGAGAAAAACTAAAAAAATATTATAATTATTAGAAATTTATTAAACAAGAACTTCAATATAAACTAATAGTGATATATAATTTTTTTTAAATATAATTATTTTTTATGAATTAAAAGTTAAAAGAACAATAATATCATCATGAAAACTATATAAATAATATTTCTTTTAATTCATAGTAACTTCTTAAAATTTTAATTCATAATTTGAGAAGAACTAAAAAAATTAAGATTATTAGGTACTTATTAAACAAAAATTCAATCTTAATTACAATTGACATATAATTATTGCAAAATTATAGATTTATTAATATTGAGAAGAATTAGTAAAAAAAAAAAAAAACACAATAATCCAAAAATAATTAAGATCCTATTGATATTAAAATGGAGAAAAATTAGGAAAAAACAATAGTTTGTTTGAAACAAATAACAAGTAAAAATAATTATGTAATAATAAAAACTCATAAGGATATTTAAGGAAATCAATAATTTATAAATTCTAGATTTATTAATATTGTGAAAAATTATTAAGAAAAATCAATAATCTTAAAATAATTACAATTCTGTTAGATATTAAAATAAAAAAGAATTAAAAGAAAAAAATAGTAATTTATTTAAAATAAAATAATAACTAAAGATAAAGATAACTAGGTAATAATAAAAACTTATAAGAATATTTAAGGAAATAAAAAATGTATGTTATTAAGACACTTTTATATATAATATAGATAATATATTTTTTATATATACCACTTTTTGGACATCATAAATTATGAGATTTTTCATCTGTACAATTTTTTTTTATCCCTAACAAAAGAAAGGAAACTATAAATAAATTTTCATAAATTGTGCCTTATAGTTCATACACTTGAGATTATATAGCTTGATTTGATAATATTGTGACTTTTGAGATGTGTTGTACTCTTATGACTTTCTTAGAGTTGCTTTTAAAAGGTTTTAATAATAGTATTTGGTAAAATAATAAAAAAAACTGTCCTTAATAAGTAGAAATCACAAATTAGTATTTGGTAAATTTATTGTAAAGCTATTTCAATATTTAAATTGACTATAATAGATATTGATAATAATAAAATAGATAATTAATTATTATATTAATTAATAAAATAATAAATACAAATTTTTATTAAAAGTTAAAATTATATTAATTTTTAAAATTTTTGAGGATATAAGCCAACTTTTACAATTATTTCTTGAGATGTTGCGAAAAATAGACTTGTGAAAGCCTAAAACAGAATCACTCTATCTTTTTACTAATCATAAAAAAAATTATCATATATTTTTTATAAACATGCGCACACTAGAAGAGTATTACTAAACCAAACATATCTCTAAATTTGGGTGTCTGATATTCTCGGGTTTTTGATATGACCCGATCCAGAAAACACTCGGTTCCCTTCCTCCTCCATCTCCTCTTGGCATCACATAACGTTCACTTGCTAAACTGTTACCAAATTTAACGAACCCATCAGTCTCTCAATCTCAATATCATCTTCTTTATTCTCCTTATTCATTTCTCCCAACTTTCGAAGGAGGTAAGGTTGAACAGAAGTAAAAAGAATAACACTTAATCCTTTCAGATTCAGTGACAAAGGTAAGGTTCATCTTCTCGACTTGTATGTTTTGGTTTTTCCAATTGGTAGACAAGGAAATCTGGTATGTGATAGTCTTGGGCATCTTCTTCTGGAACTGTGTTGTCTGAGGGTAGTGTAGTGACTGGAATTTATGTTGTTTTCTAATTCTAATACAAAACTCAACCCTTCTATGTGTTTGATAGAACGCCTGTGAGAAATGTTTTTCTGCAGGTAGACAATGTCAAACTTTCTATTTTTCTCTCTCTGTTTCAGGCCCTTTTAATGATATGAAACTTTCTATTTTCGGTTTTGCTTGTTCTTCACATGCAAATATCAAGTCAGACCAATACCTAACATCTCAACCCATATGTTTGTGGAAAGAGCAGTTGAATGTGGGTTGGAAAGTAGTTCTGTTGGAGTTGGAAAAAAGTAGAGGGATGCATATGGTGTTGCAAAATTTATAACCTTCCTAAGATTTAGAATGTTTAGTTCTCAGATTCTCTTCGTAAGCGTTCTTCTTTGTTTCCCAAATTCAGAAATACAAAATCAACACCTCTCTGTTTCCTGCTTACTACAATCCCTGTTGGTATGGGTGTGATTAAGTCAAATTAATAAAAATACTTAAGTCAAATAACAAATAAATGGTAAAAATATTGAAACTAACAGGCTGTTTGTGATGATAATGGGGCAGAGTCTTGTTTTCACCAAAATTTGTAGTTAAAGTGTTATTTATGGAAAACCCATTGTGGTTGGGTGTAATTTACTCTTAAGTAAAATTATCAATTGGTTTTTAAAACTAGGTGCAGTGTGTGGCACTGGCATTTCTCTTTACAAGCAATTTAGAGCTTCTTCCACTTTCATATCTAGTGGAGTGCCACAGCCACATCTTTCTTCTTGAATTTTTCCAACTGATTTTATGGCCATACTCACACTCTAGACATCCTATTTTCTTCTCAGGCACTGATCATTTAGCTACTGAACTCGGCCGTACTACGTTTGGGAAGGACTATTCCTTTAAATCTACAGGGGATTTGCCAATTCTGGTAAACATTGGTTTCACATATTTTGGTCATGTTATAAAATGTTTGATTCATTGTAGTAGAACCAGACTGCAATTTCCCTTTTGTTTATGTTACTAATTTAATGGAATTTAAAATGATGATTTCTTGGTAGCATGTCACTAGTAAATGTTATTGAAATTTAATTCCTCCTTCACACACTGATTTCCTTTTTACTGCATAGACCACTGGATGTCCTTTGGCATCCAGGCATTGATTTTTTCCAAGCATGATATGGTCAAGGCTTTCTAGAAGAACCAACCTCTTGTCTAACTTTAAGAATATACAACATTCTTCTCCTGAATCCAGGTAACATATTGACATGAATTTCTAGTGAAAACTTTTTCTGTCTCTGTTTATAGTTTGTATTGTGAAATTCCAAAAAGAATGTCTACCGAAGGAGTATTTCCTTAAAGGAGAAGTACTCTACTTTTGGGAATGCTATGTGCGTTGAGTAGCTATTTTCCCCCAAGGGATAATTAGCCACTATAACATTGATGAACCCAATGTTATCTGAGTCCTGAATACCATGATCAAAGCATATGTTTATGTTCCTTTATTTTTCCTCCTCACGCCCTCCCACAAAAGAAGAAAAAGAAAGGAATTTCAATTGTTGTGATTTATTGCATATACTTCAATTTTATTTTTTCTTTTGTTTTGATTCAGGTGCATATATAGTGCTCCAGAGTGGTCTACTAGCAAGTTCATTAATGCTCATGCTGGATTTCAGTCGATCTTTGCTTATAATACACGGGGCTTAAAACTGGGACATGAATTCAGTACAAAGTCATTTAATCAATTTTACCGATCTTCCTCTTTCATATCTCAGCATGCTGGAAGGTGTTACTCATTGCTTAGTAATCAACGCCAGTTCTCATCTCATGCTTATAGAGAAAAGAATTCACAAAAGATGCTATTTTACCTAGTGGGGTTGGTCTTTGCAATGGTGGGATGTAGTTATGCTGCTGTTCCTCTCTACAGGAGATTTTGCCAAGCTACTGGCTACGGGGGCACTGTTCAGCGCCGTGAGGTATGGTTGATTATGTTTTTCAGTGTTATTGTGTTTTCTCATCAAAATGATTGTGAGTTATGCTGCTTCACCTTATTTTGTTGACTACAACGAGAAATTGCTACCTGTAGAGTGTTGAAGAAAAGATTGCTCGCCATGTTAGAGATAATACAGTCACTAAAAGGTATTATTTTTACTTTTAACTTAGTAGATATCTAGTTATCCCCTTCTTCACGATCAACTGAAGTAGTCAGAAGTAGTTATATTAGAACATTCTGCTTCTTGATTCTTGTTATAGTAGGCTTTTGGTGCGATATTTTATTATGCTTCTGATTGATTTTTCATAATGATTGTCTACCATGCTCAATTTGCTGGACAGTGATGACAATGGAAAAGTAACCTGCAAATGTTTACTCTCTCATATGATCTTACTGAAGAAAAGTTTTACCACTTGGATAGCCCCTCAAAATTCTCTCACCGTGGCATATTAATTAGTCAAGGGTCAATAAACTGACCATTCTGCTGTTAAGCTTGTCTGCATGTGTTTAAAAGTAAAAATCTCCTTCATATTTTAGTTTTCAACCTTATACTATCATTTAGTTGCTCCACATTTACACTTCATAGATGTCATTAAATATGCTTTACTCAGGATATAGTTTCTTTGTTCTGTTATAGTTGCACTAGGTGATAAATGGCGGTACTAAGAAAAAATTGTCTTTGCAGGGAGATTTCTGTCCAGTTCAATGCTGATGTGGCTGATGGAATGCCTTGGAAGTTTGTTCCAACGCAGAGAGAGGTTCTTCCTTCTATAACATACTAGATTTGATTGCACGTGCATCGCATTTTTACTTACGTAATAGATTTTGGTAACTTTCTAAGTTGATGTTTAAAATATGTTAAATTTTCAATTAGTTATCTGTTAAGGAACCAAAGGAAAGAAGCTGACGTTAAGATTATTATTATTTTTTTCCATTAAAACTGGCATGATACTTGATAGGGTTCTGACTTCTAAAGAAAATGTCTTATTGGAAAATGATAGGCCTGTTTCATTGTGCAAAATATCTTTTATTTATTACTTTTTGCATCTCTAACATGTTAAAAAATGTTGTTTCATGTTCTAATGTGATATCTCACATTCTAATGTTATTTTTTTAAATAGGTATCTCAAATTCTAATTATTCTCATTTAGAAAATAAACTTTCTTTAGTTCTATGAGCACCATAGATTTAAAACATTTAGAGGTGGAGATCGGAGAACTATTTGTGCTTTATATTCTAATATAACTTTCAAGTATTTGATGTGAGTGTGCTCACGTGCCTAGAATGGTCTCTAGAACTGATGGTGACCACAACATACGACTGGTAGCCTGACAATTGAAATTTTTTGCACATAATAATTCTAGGTGGTAGGCTGTGGGTGATGGGTAATTGCTCAATTGCTAATAATTTGAAAAAACAATAAAAAAAATTCCATCTTTGTTACTGGGATTCTCAATTTTACCCTGAAGTATAAGTTCTGACACAACATGATACAGGTGCTAGTATGAAAACCAAGTCTGATACTGAATGTTACTGTTGGACACTATGCAGCCTCTCAAAGAAAGTTTTTATTTAAAAAAGAAAAAAATGAAGAAGAAGAAAACAGCAAAAAACCAAAAACCTTTGGGAAGAAGAACAGACAAAAGTTACAATCTGGTGCACTTTCTCTTGAAACCACCAAATCAAGTGTTATCTTCCCAACTCAAACCATATTAATTGTGTTTTCCAAGCCCTCTCTATTTACGCTCTTGCTCAGTCCATATTTTCATGTAACCCCGCACTAGGGGCCAATTGTTAGACTCTTTTTGACCAAGTCCCCATATCCTAGGAATTTGAAAAGTTACGAGTAAGACACTTGAGTTTTTACCTTGAGTACTAGTTTGAAACAAATTGAGCCTATAACATAAAACTTTTAAGTGCTCACCAATTATTTAAGATGAGAAGTGAGATAATTTAATTCTTAAAAGAAGAATTATGGTAGTCTCTACCCATCTCTAATTAAATGCATAGATGAACATTTATACCATCAACTCTTTGTTTGATTCCTTTACTATTATTTGCTGCAGGTTAGAGTCAAGCCTGGAGAAAGTGCCCTTGCATTTTACACTGCTGAAAACAGAAGTTCAACTCCGATAGTTGGTGTCTCAACATATAATGTCACCCCTATGAAGGTATGATGAATGAAAGTTTGCTTTAATTTTTTATTATAATTTGAAATGGCAGTCCACTCTGTACATCTGGTGCTCTGGAGTCCCCATTCATATCAAACAAAACCAAGTAGGCAGGCATAGCACAGATTAGAGGAAGTATGCCTACTTGGGCTTTGTTGGGCTTAGGGTGCCAAAATTATGATATTAGATAAAGGGGTTTCTGGTAGTTCAGTCAGAATTTGATGTGACTGAAGTTTTAGATCAAAGTAATGGCTTGAAATAAAGGAATTGAATGCTGGAATTTTCTGGGTAACAGGGACTCTAGTGTTTTATAAATGGTTAGGTCAAGGTTTAACTGCAGGTAAAGATCATTAAATTATGCTAGGGTTTGAGGTTTGCAGTGGCTAATTGGACATGGTGTTGTTTTGGATCAGAAAGAGATTTTAGTTAGTTCAGGGCACTGTGAACGTTACATGGTCAAAGTTTTTTACCCAGAAAAGTTATCCATGCATTCTACTAAATCAGCCAGATCCTTTTCATGCTTGAGTCAGCCCTGAAGTTCCAAATGTATTTCTTTCGACTAGCTCCTTTCTTTCCATATTTTGGTTTCTTTTTATTTTTTTGGGTTAGCCCTTGAAGAGCACCCCAAAACTCGGTCTTCTATATTTCTTATGTGTTTTGAGCTACTTTGCTAATATACTCTAATTTAATTATTTAATATAATTTTTGATGATTTTATATTAAAAAAAAAGATTAAGGGTTGTAGTCTAATTACTCTCAAACAACTCAACAAAGCCATTAAATTCCAAACTAGTTGGTGTGGGCTTTTAGTCTAGTAACTCTTGTCAACATTAATAATAATCATATCAGTGGCTTGATATCATAAAAACCAATAGTCCTCCACATGTAAATAGAAACAGAGAACTATTTGTTTTGAATTTTGATAGAGTTATTAATGTTGTATCACTTGTTATAAAAATATAATGTAAATAGTGGCGTAGATTTAATTTTTAAATTAATAAGTCTATAAATACCTCTATACGCCCTAAAAAGGGGTCATGGACTCCTTTTTAGTTTAGGATCCCCTTTCTACATTCAATTATTTATTGAGCCTTTACAGCAGATATAAATATGAAAGAAATAGCATTACAGATGATTCAGTTTGGACACAACTTGTAGTTATAAAATTTTATGTTGTGTCTGCTATAAACATCCAACTTACTTTGATCGTTGTATATAATTCTAATGCTTAATAACAGGTTTTATTAGGTGTTTCCATATGTTCTTAAAATGTTTCTGAAATGTAATGGTTTGGATACATTTCCGAAATGTTTCTTTTTTTGGACAATAAATATGGTACTTTGGCAATGCATTTCTGTTAAAAAGGTATTTTTGTTTGTTGCACTAAGATTAGGAGCTTGTTTGTGAACAAGGTGAATACGAATATATCATGGTATACCGGAGTGGACTTCCTTAATAATGTTGATACTTGTTTGATCAAAATGCGCAGAGCATGTGTTTTGGGAATAATTTTAAGGTCAACTATAAGATGTGAATCTATAAATAGATTGATGTAATACAGGTTGTCTGATGCCATGAATATGGAGAAGTCTGTGTCATTTTGGGCATAGTAAAATTACTTCCAGCTTTAGATTTTTGGAAGCTTATCGGCTATAAATATTAGACCTGTCATATTTAAAATCCTGGTTCTAGAAGCTTTATGTGACTATTTTTTGTCTGAACTTTGGAACAACTCAAGCTATATATATATATATATATGTATGTATATATGAACATGTTGCTCCATGAAATAAGAGTGATCAAGTTTTGTTCATGTTACTCAGGCTGCAGTATACTTTAATAAAATACAGTGTTTTTGCTTTGAGGAGCAGAGACTTCTTCCCGGGGAGCAGATTGACATGCCTGTAAGTAGAGTTACTGAATTGTGATTTGAACAAAATACATGAGAATTAAGTTATGTATTGCTTATTTTTCAGGTATTCTTTTATATCGATCCTGAGTTTGAGACAGATCCTAAAATGGATGGTATCAACAACTTGGTACTATCTTATACTTTTTTCAAGGTTTCTGAGGAATGAATGGAGAATATTTTTCTGAGCATTTAAGTTATCAACCTCTTGTATGGCTAAAAAAGGAAAAAAGAAAGGTAAAGAATAAAATGAAAAAGGTAGGAAACTCTTGTTTATTTGGAAAAACAGGACAGAGAATATCACTAAAGCTTAAAATTGTAGTTTCTCTGCATTGCTTTATCGCCATTTCATCGCCTTTGGGACCTCTCCCTTCTCCAGGGCAATCAATTCCTTCCAGTAGATCTTTGTAAAAGTTTTAATCTAATCAATAATTTGTTGTATCTTTATTCCTTCATCATGACACACTAAGGGCTAAATGATTATTACAACCAAGATGTGTTATTATTCTCTATTTTCCAGCAGAATTTATGTATACACTCCTCTGATCAATGTGATACTATTGTCCTGATTGCCGTTGATCTATCTTGTTGATTGAAGTTTGCATAGACTTTAGGGCAACTTCACATTTGAAAAGAATGTAACTAGAGCTGGACGAGAATCAGAGCAAGAAGAATTTATATTATTTTTCTTTATCTGCTCTTGTTCTTGAGGAAGATATGAAAGAAATTTTTCAAAATTAGCATTAATTTTACAGTAAAATAAAAGTAAACTGGCCAACAAGATATTAGTTCAATGGAAAGTTTGTTCGGCTCAACACTCAAGATCTTGGGTTTGAGCTGTCGTGAGCCTTATTCTAAGCTAATCTTCATTGCCCTCCCTCTCACGTGTGAGCAGAGACACATGATATCTTAACATGTGACATAGAGCAACCTATCTACTAAATTGTCATTATTTTCCTTATTTTCAACACAAATCTTCACTCCTAGAATTTCAAAATATTACTTCTTCCCTAACCCTTTAACTTTGAACTCTAATTTTTTTTTTTTTAAAAGAAATATTCTTTCACCCCATAAAAGAAAAAACTTGTTCAAAACTATATATAGATATTTTAATATTGTACTATGCCAAAACATTGAACTATTCAATGTTCATGTAACAATAAATTTTTGGACCTTAACTTGGTTAGTTTCACAGAAATAGAGAACTGTTTTTTGGCTGACGTCTCTTATATGTAAGACTTACATCTGATTATTTCTTTAGAGAGATATACAATCATCCTTGATTGTTAAATTAGTATCACTCTTCTTATATTGCATAATCTTATAGAAATTTAAATTTTATATTCCTTAAAATAATCCCTTTTTATATATCTTTTCATATAAATATATATAACTTACATTTGTGATTTCTAATATAAATAATAAACTGTTTTGTTTCTTGTGCTTATGTAAAGACAAAATTTATTATTAGTAATTGGGAAAGATAATTTTAAATATAAAAATTATAACTCACCCTAGTATTTAGTATGTGTGCAAGTAAAATTTTGAATGACTACCCTGACTATAAGGCAAGATATATATGAACAATTTAACATCATTTACCGGAAGACCACGATCAGTGACTAGTGCATGAGTTAGTGGTAGTTCACACTTTCAAGTCTTGCTTAGTTAAGAGGATGTCTTTCAATTGTCCAAAATGGAAAAAGAGAGTTGCTAATTTGTTGAGTTCATTGGAAAGGCTAATCATGGATTCCCCAATGCTTCAACCACAAGCATTGCTTTCGGTTGGTTAATTTTTGAGTCATAACCTAACCATTTTGATGACATTTTGCTGACCCATAACATATAAGAAAAAACATCTCTTAGTCGGTTTATTTTGATAAAACAGTTGTTAGTTCAACTTGCAAAAGAATATTATCTATTTACTGTCTATCAGATTCAAATCTTAAAATATTTGTCAGAAATAACATTATACGCTCTCAATCTCTTCTCCAAAAACTCAAAGTTCTCTCTCCCTTCTATCTTTGACAAAAAATAAAAAATAGGCTTTATGTCTAATTTGGATAACAGCTTTAAAAAGAGAAAAGAATTACTTGATAGTAGGCTTCTAACAACCTTTTGTTCAGTTTAATGCACTCCTAGACTGTGGAAAAAGAAAGTGACTTAAAAAAAATAACAAGTGGAAGAATGAGGTGAAAATCATACTTGGACGTGGATATTTAAACCCCCATTAATTTGGTGATGCTTTCTTTTTGGTAGAATGGTGATGCCTTACTGGAGGGTAGGAGAAACTTAAGCCAATTAGTGTTTTCTTTTTTATACTTCAAAAGAGAACTTCATGTCACAAATTATCTTAAAAAATTGAGATTGAATCTTCATCTCGTTGTAACTCATAGAACCAATTAATCTCTACATATAAACAAACAAATAAAAAAAAACTTCAGTGACAAAAGAGTAAATATTATAATTTTTTTTGTGATATCTTTTTCTTCAGCATCATAAATTTTTATTTTTTTTTTGAGTTATATTTTTTCTTTTGGCTAGGATAAAGGGTATGCAAGAACCGTCCTACTGATCGAGACAATGCATTTGACACTATTTGAGCTTAAAACCAAAACTCTCAATGTGAGTTAATGATAAGTGAGTCAAGTTTCATCCTTAGGAATACTAAAAGCTTGGTTCCCTTGGCTAAAATAAATTATATGTGCATCTAAGGTCAACATACATATATGAATAGGTTCATAATCTTTTCCAATTAACTTAATTCAATAAAATTTAAAATAGTTAGAATTTACTAATAAGAATTCGACTAGTTTTGTACTAACAATAACGTTCACTCGTTATTTTTACTTGAAAATAAGAGTGTTAGATTCAAACCGTGACGAAATTATTTTTTATTACTAAGATTTTAATTGCAAAATTAGCAACACTGATTTGTGAAGCTAAGGAAATTTTTGAATTACTTTAATATGAATTTGGGATTGTGTCTTACTTAAGCCAAATTAAGAGGAAAACATAAGGAACTTGTAGACAAATATAAATATAAATGAGTGAGAGGGAAGTTTAATCAGAAAGTTTGGTGCATGAAAATCCTGAAGAATGTTGGTGATGTAGCAACTGAAATAAGCACTTCAAGACAGTTACCAACCTCCAAACTTTCTGTCTTCTAATCCTTTATATAGTAACTTGAGTTCAATAATGGCTGCACACTTAATATCCCACTTAAACATGGAGAAAGCATGCTCTAAATCTGCACTCAAGGTTGGGATGCTTTCTTTGTGTTGTTTTTTTTTTTCTTTCTTTCTTGTGGCAATATAGCCTACTATACTAATTTTGGATTTTCTCTTATTTTTTCATGGTAGAAGTTTGTGAAGAGTACTTCACAATCTACAGTTCAATGGAGCTCTAATGCTAGAGGAATGGTGAGATACTAAATTTATCCCTATCCCAAAAAAATTCTTAAGAAAACTACCATCAATTAAGTTAGCACATTTGCATGTTCTTTCACACTCTTTTCTTCTACTTTCTTTTAATCTATTGAAATACTCAATAGATCTTTCAGTTATATAATCATTTTTCACAAATATCTCATTTTCACTTAATTTTAACATTTCTCTTTTTTTTTTTATCTTATTTTAGTCGAGTTCTAAACTTAACACCCACTTCAATTAGTACATTTTTTTTATTTTGATGAGCAATTTTAAAGTGAAGGGTTGCTATAATTTCTCAATTCTAAATATGGTTGGTGTAGTTTAACTTTACAAAGTTATATAAGCAAGTACACATATTCTCATTCTAATGATGGATGTACTTTACTTTAAGAAAGTTATAATGATTCACCAATTCCCACACAAGGACAGTTGGGACCAAAATATGCTTCACTTTTCATAGCTGAACATCTTTTTCAATCTTTTTGTTAATCGTTTAGAAAACTCTTGAGCTATCTTTAGTACGAATTTAAGAATCTTGATGGGATATAATTTTATTTTTTTTCGCCCTTTTTGGGTTACAAAAGGTTCACTTAGACTTAATCCATTATTATTATTATTTTTATGTTATTTAGTTATCTCATTAAAGATCAAATTCAAATTTCGTTTTTACCCGGAACTAGAGATTTTGAAAAAAGAAGAGACAGAGTTATCTCTTTGTGTAATTTATAAGCTTAGTAGATTTCATTCAAACTATAATAAAAGTTACAAATTCAATTTATTAGATTATATCACTGATTAGCAAAATATGAATATAAAACTAATTCTTTCTTTCTCATGCCATCTTTATGTAAACTTAGAGATATTTTATAATTTTATAATAAATAACATTTTTAAAAGTTAAAAATATATTACTTATATGACTCACGCGTAATCACATAATAGCAAATTTCATTGTAAGGTGAACAATACATATATAATAATTAATTATATTACAAATAAACAATTCTCATCTCTTAATTCTTAATATAAATTTCAACAAAAGTTATAAGTAATCATACAAACGTTATGTAATTTTAAAATGTACTCATGTACAATTCATTATTAAATTATATGGATGCAATTAATAAATAGTTACATATAGTCAAGAACATTACCACATGATAGACCCTAATTTTTATACTTTCTCAATTCCTATATATTACCACTTGTACATGATTGGTTTTACAGACAAGAGATGAATTCAAAGAGAGGCTCTCTGACTCTGACAAAGCTAAGGTAAGTGTATATATAAATCCAACTACATATTATTCACTCACCCATGACTTTATATATATGTATCCATGTCCATGACCATGTATATGTAGGCTTCACAGAAATCTCCTACAAGGGAAAACTACTAAACCACAAGAATTCAAACTCCACACTCAAGAAAGAGCCGTCAAAAGAGCAATGTTCAACTATGGTGTGAGTATATTATTATATATGTTTAATTCACTTCTAATTAATTACTTGTGCTTCCCAACCTTCCCTTGAATTAATGGATGATTCCATTTCCTTATTTGCAGGTCACAACCAAACTCTATCTCATGGAGCTACAAAAGAAACAAGAGAAAAAAGTGCTAAAGGTATAGGTAGCTAGACACGAAGTTATGCATAGATTGATTAACACAGATCGAATCGGTTAAAATTGACTAAATCAAAATTTATTAAAATCTGATCTGATCTAAATAATATTTTTCTTGTATTTTCTTTTTTATTCTTTTTATATATAATTTTTATATCTATCAAACAATTTGAACTCTATCTGACCCACTGAATTAAGCTATTCCTTTAAAAAATTATGCAGTGTTACTTACCTTATACATTAAGTAAACTACATTGTGAGAGCAAGCACAAACTCAAAATAATCAACATGGAGCAGATTATTGAAGAGGAAGAGATTCGTATGCTTAGAAAGGAAATGGTTCCTAGAGCTCAATTGATGCCTTATTTTGATAGGCCATTCCTCCCCCAAAGGTATTATATTTATAATAATTTATACAATAACATTTTTCTTTTTCTTTTTCATTTTACTCAACAAAGGAAGGACTAAATTAAATTTGAAACTTGACTTGCAGATCAAGCAGGCCTTTAACAATTCCAAAGGAGCCATGCTTCAAGAGTAATAAGTGTTGGAGCCGCAGCTCTGGCTATGAGCTCTACAACTTTTACCAGAGTCAAGCTTGAAGCATATAAAAGTAAAACATAGTTTTGGAAAGTGGAAACACAAGTCTTGTAACATGCATGTTCTTCCTTATGAATCCTCATTGTAATTCAAGCAGTTTGTACAATAGCCAGAGAAATTTCCTGTTTAATTTGTACCATATATATAGTTCTGATAAAACTAGATCCCTATTAGGTGGATGAGCTGTTAATTAGTCAAAATAAGATGAATAGTATCTTGATTTTATATGGAATCAATGGAACAATATTCATCCCTTTCTTCTTCTATTGCTTCATGGAAAACTTTTAGCTTTCTATATGCCTCATTAATTATTTTCATAAATTATATTTGTTCATATAACCACATGAAATTACAAGCTTTATCATTTGAGTATTTGGATAACCTAAAAAATTTAGTGGGAGCCATGGTAGTAGGATATTTTTTTAATATCTATATTATATATAAACATATTTTAAGTGGCTTTGATTTTCTTAATTACACTTTTGGTTTTTACTATATATTTCTACCTTTTAGTTAATGTTTCATAGTATTAAAATATATAATATTTTTAAAGTAGACTATTAATTTATTTTTTTCCCTTATTCTCCTCCATTTTAATAATAGTATTATAGCTCCTTTTTTAATATTCATTTCTTTTTCTAATTATTCTTAATTTATGTATTAATTATTTTTATAAAAAAAAAACCTATGAATTGAAAGAAATATTAAAAATATATATATTTTATTTTATTATAATATTATTTTCTTATTTCTTCTTTTATCTTAAGAATTAAAAGAAAAAGTTTATACATTTATATTATGAATTGAATTTTTAATTATATTTACTTATTTATTTAATTATCCTCCCCATTATACATTTCTTGTAATATTTTCAAGTACACGCATGGATCAATGACATATGTATTATTAATATTTAATGGTTAGGATTTAATTAGGTTAATACTCGAAGTAACTTTAAAGGTGAGACTCTTTCCTTCAGGTTCTGAGTCCCCAGTAGTCGCTCATCTTCTCCACCTACCAAACACTCACTAAATGCTCATTCCCATGCCCAACTCATGGCTTCTCTGCAAACTTCACGGCTGACTTCATTCAACACAATCTCTTTCACAAAATCCACTATCTTTTCCTCAACTAACCTTGGCACTAGTTCACAATTTTAAGCCTATCAAAGTCTTCTGCTCTATAAACCCAGAAAATGTTGAATCTTTTGTACCCACATCACCTAACTCACCAGAAACGACTTCTGAAGCTCAACCGGATCTAACTGATCCCGTGAAGCTTGCATTTGCTATGGCCAAGGAATATAAGAAATCGGCGGCGTCAACTCGAATTCTGAAATTGAGCAAAGTGTTGTTGAGAATTGAGTGAAAATTGCCAATGAAAATAGTGGCTCGGACATAAGTCAGAACGATGTTTGTGATGGCACTAGGGATTGCAGAAAACAAGTTAGCCAAACTGGTTTTTGTTGAATTCAAGCTCCTATGTCAATTTCCGTTGAAGAGTCTCACCATTGAAGTTGAATATAATTTTTTACCTTAATAAAATCATAACCATTAAATATTAATAATACACATGTCATCCATCCATGTTTGAATTTAGGAGTATCGGGAGAAATGCATAAAAGGGAGGAGCCGAGTCCTAGCATTACTAATTTTTTGCTTCTAACTATTCCCATTTTATTACCAATATGATTATAATTTGATTGACTATTAATTTCATTTTCTAATTATTCTCAATTTTATGAATTATAATTAAAAAAGAAACTATGAAATAAAAGAAAAATTAAGAGTATAGTTTTTATTATTAAAATTTATTTTTTTTAAATTATTCTTCTATCTTAAAAATTAAAATTAAAATTAAAATTAAAATTAAAATAAAAAATTTATAAATTTTATTTTTTAGTTTAATTTTTAATTAAATTTGCTTATTTGTGTAATGACATTAACATAAAGTAATGTAAGTTAATTTTGGTTGAAAATGCATGTATCATAAATATGATTTAGACTCAACGCATATGAGACACAAGCTAGTTATATATAAAAATGGTTTAACGACAGAATTTTTTGAGTTTCTAAAATATTATTTGTAAAAATTTAATTTTCATTCTTATAATTTTTTAGTTAAACTTTCAACTCTTTAGTTATACATTAATAATTTTTTAACTGTAATGTGATTATTTCTTTAATTTTTATTTTTTTGGATAAAAAATGGAAAGGTATGTAGGTATCCCACACATTCCGATAAGGAACATTGCTCTCACATCACTATTCTCTTATATTTGAAAGAACTCCACCATACTTATGTCAGGACCAAAGCTAAAAGTTTCTTCTAACAAGGCTTGTCAAGGAGACTAGATCTCTTTAAGAGAGCACTTCTTGAGTAATTTCATGTGGTTAATTGTAACTAGTAAGATAAAACATCATCAAATATTATTAAAAATTAGGATATGTTCAGATAGACACTTTTCTTATTCTGTGCTTATGATAGATGTAAGATATGACTGAATTATCATTATTAATTATTTAGTACAATATCATATTACATTATGACAAAATGTGATACTATTTTAATAAAATTATCCTTGAGCTAAAAAATCATATAATTCATATAAATTTATGATTTTATATACAATTTTACTATTTTTAATTTTATTATAATTTTTTAAGATTATTCTAATTTCATTATTTATATATATATATAAATGGCTTAGTAATTATCATGTGACATGAAATATTATTAAAATAATATTTTTATAATATATTTCTTTGCATAATGTTGACTCTAACAATAATTAAAAAATTTATATCTAATTAATAGTAATAAGATTGTAATTGTTTTCATTTTATATTTAAATTAGTAAAATAATAATATATTATAACTCTAACAATAATTAAAAAATTTATATCTAACATCATATTAAACTCACAATCTAATTATGTTTTATCATAAGATTGTAATTATTATTTTTCTATTTATATTAAAAAAATTAATAACAATAAATAAATTTTTTTGTTACAAATAATTTAACACCATGATAAATCCCCATCTCTAATTTTTTTTTTTTTTGTATATATAGAGGCCATTCAGTATCCTACATATGTTGTTCTTGATTCTTATGATTAAGTTTGCTTTAACATCTCGATTATTTCTTCATTGGTTCACCAACAAGATAAACTCTTGGTTAATTTTCAACTCTACTATCAAATATGTTTTTTCTTCTTTTTCCATGGTAAAGGTCTTTTTTTTTTTTTTTTTTCCTTTTCATTTTGAAAATATTTTCAAACTATTTGAGTTATGTTGTTTGCTGAATATGTTGAAAAGAAATAATAACAAAACAACATAATATATAGGAATGCTATTAATTATTGTTCTTATTTAGGTTTGTAAAAGAATGAAGCAGCATAATATTTATTAATATTTCAGTTATTTTCTTTAAATTAATTAGTTTTAAGGAAAGAGATGAGAATATTAAATTTAAAGTGATGTTTTGGAATTTGTTTTTTTTTTTTTTTTTTTTTTTTTTTTTTTTTTTTTGATGAGAAGGAAATAAACACAAGGACTAAGCTACATCCAGGGCTATTCTACGACTCTAAGCAGTACCAGCATCAAGCATACAAGAGACTTCCAAGGGATGATGAATTATCCACTCTACACTACCTTCTAAAACATCTAACATCATATTAGCAAGCTTGTCTGACACTTGGTTTGCCTCACGATAGGTATGATTCACCTAAACCTCCGAATTTCTCCCCATAATTCTCTTGATGTCCCTAATGAAAGGTTGGTGGGCATTAGCCAAAGGAGGAGTTTTAGTAATTAGAGAGATCACCACCTGAGAATCAGTCAAATAATTTGTCTAAAACCTTTGTTCTAAGCAGTTAGGAGACCTAACCTCAGAGCCCATAATTCGGCCTTCACGTAACAGCACCAACCAAGATTTTTGCCAAACCCAAACTGTCACTTCCCCCTATTATCTGGAATAAATCCTGCAGCATTAGCCTTACCCGGATTACCCCTAGAAGCACCATCAACCTGAATCTTTACCCAATTCCCCTGGAGGCTTCCCATTTCACAAAAGATACCACTTTCCTCACATTTGGAGAAGCTAAACTCAACGAGGATGAGGCAATAGTAAATTCATGTACTAAGTTTTGAACAATCTGGTCCGATCTTGAAGGCCAAGTGAAATTATCCTCAAAGCATTCCATTTTCCTCAAACTCCATAATAACAACACCATAATTCCAAATATTAACTCCCAATTTTCCCCATTTAGCCATTTAGTAGACTCCAGATTCTCCATCAACCACTCTCTCAAATTACATTGGAAAAAACCAGAGTCAAGCATCCTACCTCCCACAATATTCCAACAATCATATGCCCTATGGCAGTCCTTTAGTGCATGCTAAGCTGTTTCGGTGTGCATGCCATATCCTTCACACAAAGAACATACTCCTTCCATCCTGGATGCCCTCTTCTCATTAGCCAATAAGCCTTCATTAGCAAGTTTCCAAATAAAAAAATTTATTTTATAAGGTCCATTCCAAGACCAAATTATTTTCCATAATCTGTCCTCATTACCGTTAATATGTGCACTTAAGAGAGAATAGGCCGAGCAGGTTGTGAAACACCCATTCTTTGAAAAACTCCACGCAATCTCATCAGGACCATTATCACTCATTGGTGGAAGCATAGCCATGACCTCATTACAAGCATCAGCCGAGAGAAATTCCTTCAGCTTATTAACATCCCAGTTGCCGTTTGAATCCACCACATCACATACTCTCAAGCTGTCACCATAGTAAGTTAGACTAGGGACTTTAGATCTTAGTAGGGGTCCTAAACAGTCTACCCAAATATCATTCCAAAAAGATGTTGTACAGCCATCATTGATTATCCTCCTCACACCATGCAGCAGGTCAGCCCAAATATCTCAAATGACTTTCCATAATCTTGAGTCCGTGGCTTTAGCTCGTTGGGGTTACATTCCATCTTCATGATGAAAATATTTAGCCCTCATAACACTGGTCCAGAGGCTTTCTTTATCAATATTGAAAAGGCTCCAACCAAGTTTCATGAGAAAAGCTTAGTTAAACAAATGATGATTCTTCATTCCCAGTCCACCATATGGCTTACTCTTGGCTATGGTATCCCAACCAATAGTTTGTATTTTCCTTTGGTTCAAATCCTCCCCTTAAATAAACTTCCTATTTATTTTCGTAAGCTCCTTACAGATTGAAGTTGGAAAGGCTGCAGATTGCATGGCATATACCGGAATAGCTTGTAGTACTGCTTGCGTAAGAGTCGCCCTCCCTGCCATAGATAAACTATTCATCTTCTAATTGGAGAGTTTTGCTTTAACGTTACCAACAATATAACGGAAGTTCCTCTGAGTTGTACTCCCATGCACTAATGGCACGCCTAAGTATTTACCCTAGGTCATTAGTAGATTGAAAACCCGTAATAGCTGCAATTTCTTTCCTTAGTCCACTTTTAACGCTCTTGCTACAAAAGAATCAGGTTTTAGATACACTAACCCTTTGGCCAGAAGCAGCTCTAAATTCATCCAACACATCCCTCACCATCTTAGCTTGCTGTTTGGTGGCTTCAACAAATAATAGTAGGTTATCCGCAAACATGAGATGTGAAACCATAGGCCCCTCTTTCCCAATTCTTACAAGTTTCCAAATTCCTTAATCAATTTTATCAGCAATGAGGTGTCCTAGTCGTTCCATACATAGAACAAAAATGTACGGAGAGATGGGATCTCCTTGTCAAATCCCTTTTGTTGGACGAAAATTATCAGTAGTACTACCATTCCAAAGAACTCTGAATTGGGTGGTAGTGATGTAGCTCATGAGAACTCGATAAAATTACTTTCAAACCCTACAATATTAAGAGTATCTCTGATAAAATCTCACGAAAGCCTGTCATAAGCTTTTTCAAGATCTACTTTAATAATCATGTACTGCTTCTTACCTCGCATAGATTGAATCGAGTACAGGATTTCCGGGATAATGATAATGATGATGTTATCTTAAATCCTTCTTCCAGGCACAAAGCTAACCTGATCAGGAGCAATGATCCGGGTGAGAATTGACTTCAACTGGTTCACTATAAGTTTTGGAAGCAATTTAGAAAGCACATTACAGAGACTTATGGGTCTAAATTGGGTCATATTGATCGGGTTTTCGACACAGTAATGAAAGTATGATTTAACTTTCGAAGGATATTCAGGTCCACAAAGCACTTTTTAATGAACTTGCATACTTCCTTACCAACAATGCTCTATTGGGACTGAAAAAACACAGCTTGAAACCCATTCAGCCCTGGGGTTTTAAAGGGGTGACTATCCAACGAAGCTTTTTTAATTTCACTATCTTCAATTGATGCACTCAAGGCTTTCAATTTATCCGTATCTATGTGAGGAAAAATGTGATTTGTTACAAGCCATGGCCAATTGATAGTATCCTCCATGAGGAGTGCATGATAGTTGTCGTAGTGTGAAAAAAGCTGGTGTTCCGATCTCCATACATAATCCATTTACTTATAGATTTTTGGAACCAAGCTAGTTCCTCTTATTGCAAAATGAGAAGAAGCTCATCATGTAGCTTAGCTTCCAACCTCACTAGATCATTATAAGGATGTCGTTCCAAAGCAAGTTGGATGCCTTTGAGTCGAGCTGTGGCATGACGCTTTCTCTTGCTCAGGTGGCCAAAGGTATGTAAGTTCTAATCCTTTAACGGCTGCACTATGTCTTTTAACATATTTATGATTGGAGTCCCAGAATCCCAATGAGTATTCATGAACCGTGGAAAATCTTGGTGAGATAACCACAGTGCTTTAAATCGCAAAGGACGCATTGTAGTGGGAGAATTTATGCCTTCAGTATTAATTAGTATGGGGTGGTGGTCTGACTTGATTCTTGGAAAAGTGAGTACTATTATGTCGGGGCACTGATGAATCCAGTCCGTGGTAGCTAATGCCCTGTCTAGGCTTTTGTATACACGGTCATAACCTCCTCTTTGTCCTCCTTTCCAAGAGAATTTAGCTCCTTTAAAGCCCAAATCAACTAAGTTACTAGTGTCAATACAATTAGAGAAAAATTGACATTTAACAAGGTTGGTTGGAGCTCCTCCACGCTTGTCATCCCGGATGGCAATTTCATTGAAGTCTCCTATGAAACACCAAGGCTCTTGAATGGTATGCGACAGATTTTCCAAATTCGCCAAACACATCTTGCGTAAATCATCCATTGGACTTCCGTAGAGCGCTGTGAGGAACGTCCATCTCGCCCTCCAGTCTTGACATAACAATGAATAAATTGAGTGGTTGCATGACACACAATTAAATCTCTAACCACGAAATTCCATAATATCCAAATGCCCCCAGAAAAACCTTTAGCATCTTCAATAACCGAGTTCATGAACCTAAGCTTCTTGGTTATACGCTTTGCTCTCTCACCACTCACTCTGGGCTAAAGAATTATTAAAATATCAGGCTTATATGCTTGTTTCATTGTCTTGACCACTCCGAGGAAGCTTTTACCATTAGTTCCTCTGCAATTCCATGAGAGAACTATCATCAAATAACAATTAACGGACTTAACAATCCATAAAACTAGCCAGAAAAATCACTGGCTCCCTAGTCCCTCTGGACCATCCACTTTCATCAAACCATGATTGTCATCCCTAGGAATATTACTAAGTGTCCCCCTACTTATCTTCCTAACATGACGTTTTGCTGCCAACACTCCCCCATCAGGTGGTTTTTGTGGATAATCCCCAACCATTTCTCTGTCACTTGTTGCATACTGCGTCCCTGTATAAGTGCCACTAACTTGGCTGCATAAACTGGGACTGACAAGAGTAGAGTCATTGTCAGTATCCATAACTTTTTCACCTGAATTGCATGGCCCTATCTTACTCTCATGGCATGGCTTGGGCTTATTTGGGCTTGGGTGCCTTGAAATACTTAGTGGGCCTGGATTGGAAACTTCATTGCTTAGTCCAGCATGCATATTAGTGTTGGTCACTTCATCACCCGACGGTATAAACATTGTAGGTCCTTCAATTAAAGTCCATGGATTCCTCCTTTGACCCGCCTCTTTATTCAAACTCTCCATTCTAGCTATAGATTCCTTATTTTCCTCAAGTGGAGCTTGATTTGCTTGATGAGTATCCTGAGAGTCCTCTTTCGATAGAACCACAATCTAGACCCTGGTTAATGTTGCCCTCTTCACTGTGCCTGGCTTCCGTATTTCCTTCCATTCTAATTACTTCCCGGTAGGGGTGTCAACGAGCCGAGCTCGAGCCGAGCTTTGGCAAAGCTCGGCTCGCTCGTCTCACTTTAGGTGGGCTCGAGCTCGGCTCGAGCTCGTCCTAGGCTCGCGAGCCTAAGCTCGTTAAGGGCTCGCGAGCAAATATTCAAGCTCGGCTCGGCTCGTTAAGGGCTCGTGAAATTTTTTTGAAAATTCTAAAAACGTTTTGTAGGCAAGGAGAGTCGAACCCAAGACCTCTTAGTGAAAATTTGTGCAGTTTACCACTAAACCAAGTAACAATTTGTGTTAGTTTTGTTGTATATAAATATATTTATTATAAATATATATATAAATAATAATAAAATATTTTAAATAATATTAAACGAGCTAGCTCACGAGCTCACGAGCCGAGCTTTGGAAAGATTGAGCTCGGCTCGTTTTACTAAACGAGCTTAAAATAAAGCTCAAGATCGGCTCGTTTAGAAAACGAGCCGAGCTTGATCCGAGCTCTTAACGAGTAGCTCACGAGCTGTTCACGAGCTAGCTCGGCTCATTGCCACCCCTACTTCCCGGCCCCTGCTATCTTCCTAATTTCCCATATTGCCCTTGCCCTTGCCCTTAACCTTAACAGGTTTCCTCCCTTTTCGAACTAGCATCCAGTCTCCATATTGTGACTCCATGGAAGGCCGTGGGACCTTACTTTTCACCCATCTAGGATCAACCTCATTCATCAGTACCCAGACTTCATTAACCGGTTGAACATCCTCCCTCTGAGCTTTGTCCTTACTAGAGCATGTTTCTGAGACGTGTCCATATAATCCACATTTAAAACAAACGAGATGCAGTCCTTCATATTCGATATGTCAAATTTGCTTACTGAGCCTATATCAGGAGACAAGTGGTTTATCCAGGTTGATCTCGATGCACACTCTGGCAAAATTACCTCGATCCGCCTGACTTGTAGTACTATCACACTTCACTGGATATCCTATTCTCTCAGCCAGTCGCATAAGAAATTTCTCATCGTGATACTCAATGGAAATATTTGGAAACGCACCCAAACTGCCACTTTTTTAAAGTCAGTAAACATAGGGTTGAAATTATGCTCCCATTTACGTATTGTTAAATAATGGTCAAAAATCATCCACGGACCCCTTGAATTAATCTGTTCAGATCATCCTCTTTGGAAAACCTAGGTTTTCCAAAGAAGTTATTACCCATATTAATAACCTTTAAAACTCCCTGAGGTTTCCAAATTTGATACAGCTTTTTGCATAGTAGATTATATCTGATCTTTTCCCCAGCATTCTAATAATCAGTGAAGTCCTCCATGGAGACCATGGATGGAATTTCTCTTCCTTAGTGAGACAGATATTTGGGCAGTCATCCATATCCTGTATATCCTCATCAAGGACGTCATCATCACTATCAGGGTCAAGGTCTTCATCAGCTTCACCTCCACCATCGTGGTCTATGATAGAAAATGTGGTGAGCAGAATACATAAAATTGAAAATGATGAACAAATTAGAATACTCAAAAAACAACTTCTAATTTGCTTAATATCAAATTGAAAACATATAATAGGTATTTATAAGACTCATAATAGAAACTCTAAAATCACACAACTAAATGTGCACTAATATGACTTTAACACCCATTATCCTATATATTAAGGACTCTAACCCATTACTACAATTTTATTACACATTAACAAAAAAAAAAAAAAAACTTCCACTAGTACACAATAATTTATAGCCACCCATTATAAGAAATTAACTACCTCTTAAAACTCATTACATCAAAATAACTCACACCTTTTTAACTTCCACTAACAATTTATCATAGGAAAATAAAGTGTCACACCCCTCAGGGAGGCATGACTGGCCGGAGGAATGGTAACCAAACCTCCGTAACCCTAACTCAAATAATGGAACGACCATGACTCTTGACTAACCAATGAATAAAACCAAGAAATTATAAAGACAAAAATTAACATTTAAAAGTTGGTTAATTACAACCAATCACACTTACTGAAAATTTCGGCAAATGTCCCTTACAATATGGAACATGCCTTAAAATACAGTCCTGTAAACTCTTTTTATTACTCAACATGATATAAAGACCCGAATGAGCTCTGTTCCGTTCACATCATCAACAAAACAAGTACTAGAATATTACATCATACCACATTTGACACCCACAGTTCTAATGTGACTGCAAACTCTCATCCTTAACTTCAAGTATGAGACTCCGAGACATACCTTGTCGTCAAATCCTTAGCAAAACCTCATATTAGCGGTTAACTTTGAAATCCTGCTACTAAAAAATATAACCACAGGAAAGGAGTGAGTCCTACTGACTCAGTGAGTGGAAAATCGTACCCAAAGGGTACTAGCATCACACAACACAAACATATAACATACGTAATAACATTGCGTAACATTAGTCATATCTTAATTCACATTGCACGTATACGTTGTAAGTTTCACACCTCATATGACACACAAGATCACAATTTAGGTCAATGCAACAATATCACACAAAGCAATCAAAGGGCCAACGAGTGACCCAGCCCCGCACAACATTATCACCCCCTACCGGGCATTTTGTGCCTGCACAACAAATTTATTCTCCGTACACAATCCATCCCACCGGGACTGGGCACTCAATTTTTTTTAAAAACATTTATCAGAATCAGTATTTTCATATGATTAAATCGAAACATCTTAGGTGCACCTGGATCTTAATTTCAGAGATGAAAATCATTTTTCAGAAAATGTTCACGAGTTGGCCCTTATCAAACACAATCAATGTCAATCACAATAACCAATATCAAGCAAATATTATTCAAGCAAATTACTGAAATACTCCACTAGCTTACTTTCCATATATCACACATATTCAAATAAACATATAATCACACATATTCATCTAGCCCCTAAAGGCAGCAATTAACCACTCACCTGTTACCAATTTCATTTGTCACTCACACTTGCGTCCACGAGTCTCATCAGGTTCACATTAGAATTTGGAACTGAAATTCATAATTTCAAATACTACTTAGTTCATAAACGTTATTGTTATACTCTTTTACTTACTAAACTTATATCTCACCTTATATAGGTTTATTTAGGTAAGTTTTCCTTTAAACTATTTCATGTCAATTAATATGGATTTAGATTTTAGGTGGTAAGATTAATAAGGAGAAAGCATTTTAGGTGTCTTGACAAAGCATAGGATAGGGAAAACCATTAGAAAAGATTGGAAAGCACTTGGTAAGTTAGGAATGTTGACACTGCCTAAACTTGATGTTTGGACCAGTGTCCACTTTAACAGTCATATCTTTCTCTAGAAAATTCCAAATCTAGTTTCGTAAAATTTATAAAATACTAGACACATGTAGCTTTATAATAGTATATCATTTGTAATTTTTAGATTTGTATATCAATACAGTTTATTGTTTGAAGTTGCCTCAAATTGTACAACACGCAGGATTGTTGACAGCTTTGACTTTACCTTAGTTAATTGAACATAACTTTCTCTAGGAAAAACGAAGTCAAATTCCGTTTATTGGGTTTATTAATAGACAAGTATATCTATCTTTATTATTTAGAAACTTTTCCAAAAGTCTGTCATTAACCCACTTAATTTCTTACATGAACCAAAAACAGGACACCACGAATCTTGCTTGACCCAACTAGAGTTTAACAGATATAACTCACAACATATTTAGAACCAAGCTACGAAATTTTGCAAAAAATATTTCAAGACCATAAGTCACATTTTATATTTTGAACTCTTAATTTAATTCTTCTCCGAAGATACTTGAAATATTGAGTTTCTTTCACCCACGGAATCTGCCCCTGCATCCGTTTTATAATCCCTTTTTACCCTCATTCATTTAGACATTTTTACAAACACCTTAAAGACATAGATTTCTTTCATTAGTGTATGTATAAATATATATCTTTATATCTCACAAGTATTAACTTAGCCACTTAAAAGACTTAAGTTAAATTATACTCATATCATCTTAATACCACTTCACTTTTTTATTTATTTTTTAATCAAACTATTAATATTTCTAACTTACTAATTTCTACTTTTAACTCATTAAAATTGAGTAACTAAACAAAAAAAAATCTTAGGATCTAGTGGCTGAAATTTACCCCTTAACAATTCATCAAATAGCTACCATGTTGAAGAAAAGTGAGGCCACAACAGCTGCCTCCCTAGCAAGGACGTCACTTGCTGCCCACTTGCTGCCAAGCCCTCTTAACAAGTCATTTGACTACTCAAGCAAGGTTCACGGCTGGAGGTGAGAAGGTCCACAACTTGCTGGCTCTGTACAGAAACTTGGCTGTTCACAAATTATTCTTTTTGGTCAAGATAAACAACTAGCAAAAGAGGAGTAACCAAATGGTAAAGGCTTACCAACAGGGCAGTGACAAACTGCCTTTACCCACCACCAACGAAGCTGAATACTAGCTTCCAGCTTCTTCCCAATTGTCTTGCTGTCAATGTTTTATATATATATATATATATATATTTTCATGAACATCAAGAGCAGAGGAATAAAGGAATTTGGCGAGACTCATGGTTGCTTGCCCACGGCTGGCCAAGCAGCTAGCTGCTGCCTCCAATTCAGCTTCTCGGCTGCCGCTTCACGTGAAGGGAGTTGCTACACCAAGGTGAAGGAAAACCATAACAGATGACCTTCCAAGAGTTGGCGGCAGCTGCTACCAAGAATTTGAAAGGAAGAGTTCAAGCAAAGCTTGGAATTCAGAAGCTGAAATTCAGTTTTTAGAGAAAGATGTAGAAGAATCAGGAAGCAAGGACAAGGAAAGAAGAGCAGAGGCGGTGCAAATAGGAGGAAGGAAGTAGAAGCATCCAGAAAGATACAAAGGAAAGAAAAGAAAGCGTGAAAGGTGTACCAAAAGAAAAAATTCAGCTCACTATAAAACAAGGATGGAAAGGACAAAAAAATAATAAAAATCAAGTCAAAGGTCCAAGGTTACAATGAATGGTGGAAATTCATCTTGTGTTATATATATATATTCAATGTACTCTTGTTTTGTAATTCATTGTGTACATTTACTAGTTTTATATATTACTATAATTTACAAAATGTGAAAATTTAAAGTTCAAGTCAACTTACAATGTGGTGTAAAACTAATTTTCTAATCACATGTATATATATATATATATATAAATGAAAGTTTACGCATTGCCTTAAAACTCAATTTTACGCTATTGGATTATAACATAAAGTTTATTATTTTTATCACTTCCCCTTAAACTTAATTTTCATTTCTAACTCCAAGCAATTCTCTCAATCCTTGAAAGACTTCAAATTTAAGTGGTTTTGTGAAAATACCCGCAACTTGATCAAGAGACTTCACAAATTTGACTTCCACTTCTTTCTTGGCAATACACTCACGGATGAAATGATACCTTGTGTCTATATGCTTGCTTCTATCATGGAAGACGGGGTTCTTTGCCAAAGCTAGTGCAGACTTGTTGTCAACAAAAATTTGGGTTGCTTTTTTTTGTGGCTCTTGTAGCTCCTTCAACAATCTTCTTAACCAAATGGCATGACAAGTACAAGAGGTAGCAGCAACATATTCAGCCTCACAAGTTGAAAGAGTAACAATTGGCTGCTTCTTTGAAACCCAAGAAATTGCATTATTTCCCATGAAAAATGCAAAACCTGTGGTGCTTTTTCTATCATCTAAATCTCTGGCAAAATCACTATCACAGTATCCCACAAGATCAATAATATGTGAAGAAAAATAAAATAGGCCATAGTCAAGTGTACCTCTTAGGTAGAGAAGAGTTCTTTTAGCCGTTTTCATGTGAGTAGAAGTAGGAGATTCCATGTAACGACTCACTACTCCAACAGCATAAAGAATGTCTGGCCTTGTGCAAGTCAAGTATCTTAAACTTCCAATAAGACTTCTAAATAATGTGGGATCTACCTTCTCTCCAACATCATGCTTCGACAACTTCACTCCGCATTCCATGGGTGTATTAACAAAGTTGCTATCAAGCATTTGGAATTTCTTAAGAACATCTTTTGCATAGCCTTCTTGTGAAATAAAAATTCCACCATCATTTTGCTTCACTTCAAAGCCCAAGTAGTAAGACATTAGCCCCATGTCGGTCATCTCAAATTCACAAGTCATTGCCTTCTTGAAATCTTCAAACATGACTGGATTATTTCCTGTAAAAATTAGATCATCCACATAAAGGCAAACAAATAAAACATCACCATTTTCATGTGCCTTCACGTAAAGTGCATATTCATGTGGACATCTAACAAACCCATTTTTTTTGAAAATACTTATCAATTCGATTATTCCACGCCCTTGGTGCTTGTTTTAGGCCATACAAAGCCTTTTTTAGCTTCAAAACTTTGTCTTCTTGCCCTTCAATTACATAACCCTCAAGTTGATCAACATAAACCTCTTCTTCAAGAAAACCATGGAGGAAAGCAGATTTTACATTCCAATTGATAAATCTTCCAATGCTTATGGGTTGCAAAGGAGATCAACAATCGGATTGTTTCTAAGCGAGCAACAGGAGCAAATACCTCTTAATAATCGATCCCCTGCTTTTGTGCATAGCCTTTCGCAACTAGCCTCGCTTTGTACTTCTCAACTTCTCCTTTTGCATTTTTCTTTACCTTGTACACCCATTTCACACTAATAGCTTTATGATCTTTTGGAAGATTTGCTAACTCCCAAGTATCATTTTTTTCAATAGCTATTATCTCCTCATCCATTGCTTGTCTTCACTTCTTGTCATTTTCAGCTTCTTCAAAAAATAATGGTTCACTATCTACAACAAGACAAAATAAATTAACATCTTCTATCATTTCTGTATTTTCATAAAGATCAAGAAGACTTCTTGTTTTTGATGACCCTTCACTTGTTTTTTCATCTACTAACTATGATTTTTCCATTCCTTGGGTTATAAAGCTTGTACCCGTTGGAATTTGAATCATAGCCAATAAATACATACTTCACACTTCGGTCATCAAGTTTAGATCTCTCTTGATCAGGTACATGGGCATAGGCAATGCTTCCAAAAATTCGCAAGTGAGAGACATTTGGCTTCTTTCCATTCCAAGCTTCTTGAGGTGTTTGATTCTCCACACCTTTGGTTGGACATCTGTTGGACAAATAAACTACACAAGAAACAACTTCTGCCCAAAATTCTTTAGGCATATTCTTAGATTTCAACAAACATCAGGCCATATTAAGAATTATTCTATTCTTCCTTTTTGCTACACCATTTTGTTGGGGTGTCCTAGGAACCGTTAAAGGAAGACGAATTCCTTGTGTTTCACAAAAGATATTGAATTCATTTGAAGTGAATTCGCCTCCTCTATTGGACCTTAAAGATTTGATTACATGACCACTCTCTTTTTCAACAAGAGCTTTAAACTTTTTGAACACCTCAAAAGCCTCTGATTTTTTCTTCAAAAAATAAACCCATGTTTTGCGAGTATAATCATCAATGAAAAGCAAAAAATAATGATTTTTACCAAATTAGCATGGCTTGATTGGTCCACACACATCGATATGAATAAGCTGAAGTGGCTCGGTTGCTTTTGTGGCTTCTTTAGGAAAACTCTTCCTTGCATGTTTTCCAAGGAGGCATGCTTCACACAATTGATTTGGGTGGTCAATGAATGGCAACCCAGACACCATCTTCTTTTCTCCCTAATTCTCGAGTCTTCCAAAATTCAAATGACCCAACCGCATATGCCAATGCCATGTT
The DNA here is from genome assembly GCA_029379385.1 of Quillaja saponaria. Lineage (NCBI taxonomy): Eukaryota > Viridiplantae > Streptophyta > Magnoliopsida > Fabales > Quillajaceae > Quillaja > Quillaja saponaria. The sequence goes on along the minus strand of CM055610.1, from coordinate 13,807,382 downwards.
GAATCTTTTGCACACATCTTCAAACATTTAGCACCATCATTTTGGAGATTCAAAATGAACATCCTATTTCTTGTCATGAACACCTTAGCAATAAGATTAGCATCTTGGTCTCTAAGCCAAAGGTTTTTATCTTTCATATGGATTTCATAACTCTTTTCCAAAAGTTGTCCCAAACTTAAAATATTACTTTTTAATTTTGGAACATAATAAACATCATAAATGAGCTTATAACCACCATCTTTCAAAGAAATTAAAATGGTACATTTTCCTTTGATTTGAACTTTGGAAGAGTCTCCAAAAGTCACAAATCCACTCACTTTTTCATCAATCTCCAAAAATTTGCTTTTGTCCCCACACATATGATTACTTGCACCATTGTCAAGGTACCATGAACTTTTGATCACCTCCTTTGAATGCTAGTAACAAAGTAGGCTCTTCCACTTCTTCTTTGTATTCAAGTAGATTAACATTCTCTTCAACAACATTAGTATTGCAACATTCCGAAGCAAAATGACCAAATTTATGACAATTATAGCATTCAACATTGCTCTTGTCATACCTCTTCTCATTTGGTCTTGCATAATTTTCCTCTTCCTCTTCCACGGCCTCTTGATGATTGTTGGCCTCTTCCTTCGTTATTATTCTCAAAATGATATCCTCTTCTTCCTCTTCCTCTTCCTCTTCCTCTTCCTCGTCCACGACCATGACCACGACCACGACCTCTTTGGTTTCTTTCTTGTACATTATTTTTTTCTTTGAAAGAAACCTTAGCTTGGAAAGCTTGATCAAGCGGCTTCTCTTCCTTCTTCTTAAATCTTTCTTCATGGGCTTGTAATGATCCCATGAGTTGCTCAATAGACATGGTCTCCAAGTCTTTCGATTCTTCAATTGCAACAACAATGTAATCAATTTTGGTTGCAAAGAGCGAAGGATTTTCTCCACCACAGGAACATCTTCTACTTTTTCTCCATATCTTTTCAATTGGTTGACAGTGGCAAGCATTCTTGAAAAATAATCCGAAATTGACTCGGATTCCTTCATGTGCAAGGCTTCAAAATCTCCTCTCAATGTTTGGAGTCAAATCTTCTTCACTTTTTCAACTCCTTGGAGAGAGCTTTGCAAAATCTCCCAAGCTTCCTTGGCAGTAGTTGCTAGTGCCACCTTCTCAAACATGGACTCATCCAACCCTTGATAGATGAGGGTGAGAGATTGTTGATCCTTCTTCCTAGCCTTTTGTATGGCATCTTTTTGAGCTGCAGACAAAACAGCTTCATCTTGTGGTTGGTCATATCCTTTCTCTACGATCTCCCATGCATCTTGTCCACCAAGCAAAACTTTCATACGAAGACACCAATTGTCATAGTTGTCTTTAGTAAGACGAGGATATTGAAATGAGAACATTCCTAATCCAGTAGACATCTCTCAAACTCACCAAATTAGAGAATTAGGCTCTGATACCACTTAAATCTTTCTTCATGGGCTTGTAATGATCCCATGAGTTGCTCAATAGACATGGTCTCCAAGTCTTTCGATTCTTCAATTGCAACAACAATGTAATCAAATTTTGGTTGCAAAGAGCGAAGGATTTTCTCCACCACAGGAACATCTTCTACTTTTTCTCCATAGCTTTTCAATTGGTTGACAGTGGCAAGCATTCTTGAAAAATAATTTGAAATTGACTCGGATTCTTTCATGTGCAAGGCTTCAAAATCTCCTCTCAATGTTTGGAGTCGAATCTTCTTCACTTTTTCAACTCCTTGGAGAGAGCTTTGCAAAATCTCCCAAGCTTCCTTGGCAGTAGTTGCTAGTGCCACCTTCTCAAACATGGACTCATCCAACCCTTGATAGATGAGGGTGAGAGATTGTTGATCCTTCTTCCTAGCCTTTTGTATGGCATCTTTTTGAGCTGCAGACAAAACAGCTTCATCTTGTGGTTGGTCATATCCTTTCTCTACGATCTCCCATGCATCTTGTCCACCAAGCAAAACTTTCATACGAAGACACCAATTGTCATAGTTGTCTTTAGTAAGACGAGGATATTGAAATGAGAACATTCCTCATCCAGTAGACATCTCTCAAACTCACCAAATTAGAGAATTAGGCTCTGATACCACTTTGATAGAAAATGTGGTGAGCACAACACATAAAATTGAAGATGATGAACAAATTGAAATACTCAAAAGACAACTTCTAATTTGTTTAATATCAAATTGAAAACATACAATAGGTATTTATAAGACTCATAATAGCAACTCTAAAGTCACACAACTAAATGTGTACTAATATGACTTTAACACCCATTATCCTAGACATTAAGGACTCCAACCCATTACTACAATTTTATTACACATTAACAACAACAAAAAAAAACTTCCACTAGCACACAATAATTTATAGCCACCCATTATAAGAAATTAACTACCTCTTAAAACTCATTACATCAAAATAACTCACACCTTTTTAACTTCCACTAACAATTTATCATAGGAAAATAAAGTTTATTATTTTCAACAGTCCATTCCAACGTCCTGGACTCATTGTCCCAAAACTGAATCCTTATAAGAAATTCTCCCATGAGAACCTTCCGTCATTGTTGGACCCTCCATATCAATTTCTTTACTCGAAGTTACCCCAACTTTGACTTTCTTGTTGCTTCTTTGGAGCAGGTCCTCTTCCTCAAAGGTACGGCCTCGCTCAGTTCTCTCAGCTCACCACTCATTCTCTCTCTAAGTTATTGATAGAGAGAGAATTTTTTTAAGTTTAGATTGTTTGGGAATCATTTTGGGGAAGCAAAACTTTTCATATTTGTTGGTTTCAATGAAATATAATCTGTTTATAACAGTTAACTTAAATAAGTTTTTAATTGTAATAAACTCTAATAATAATTAAATAGAATTAATAACAAAGTTTAAATCCAATCAACTTTGAAGATTTTTTTTGTTTATGATTATTCATTAGAATGGTATTTAACTCATTCACAAGTATAATGAATTGAAATGAAAAAAAGTGTTAATCAAAATCTTGATAAATATTATTACTCTGATTTTTATTTATTTTTTATTATAGAATAAAATCAATCCTGATTGTGCACTTGTAATTTTGTAAATTAATATTGTGACTTTTTTTTGAACGGAAAAGAGAAAAAATATATGATTTTGCAAGAATACAAGTAAAATATTAAAAATATATGCATAGTGAAAAGAAAATTAATTTTGAGAAGTATTTTATAATATCAAATTAGAAAATTATATTATACTATATACACATTTAAAGGTTTTTATTTGTATTTTTTAAGAAAATTCATGTATAATATAAGATTCATATATATAAATATGATCACTGTATTTAGAAAAGAATGGTTAGGGTAAAGGTAAAAAGAAAAATATTTTCTTGAATTTGTCTATTTTTTGGGTTTCGTCAAGTATTTAATTTTTACATATACAACTACTAAATAGCTTTTTTATTATTATTATTTTTTTTTATAACATCAGAAATTATGAGATTTTTCAGTTGTATGTTTTTTTTATCCTTAATAAAATAAAATATATATAAAAATAAATTTTCATAAATTGTATATCCTCGACAGATTGAGATTCCATCTCTAATTTGGGTAATTGGATCTGATTTTTCCGGGTCTTGATATGATCCGATCCAGAATACACGAAGAGGCAAGAGCCCCGGCCTTAAACATAGTTCCCTTCTTCCTCCCTCCTTTTTTGGTATCGCATTCACTTGCTAAAGTGTAACCAAATTTACCAAAGCAATCAGAATCTCCCAACGTTGAGCCATCAGGATCTACTTTTACACATACACAACCAGGTTATCTTCCTCACGCTGTCGTTGTCGACGCAATCGTCCAGCCACCGTCATTACCATTGGTGCGTAACATTTGTAATTTGCATGATTTTTTGCTACTTTTTGAAACCTTAATATGCTGATTATGTTAGTTTATATGTTTCGGATTGTCTTATGGTTATATCCAAACTTGAAGCTCAATTCTAGCCTAATTTCCAGATTTTTGTAAAAGGGTTTTTCTGATATTTTTGTTTTGAATTCTAGGGTTTTGAATTGACCTCTTTGAGTATTTTGCATTTGAACTGTTTTTATGGGGTCATTTCAACTTGGTCTCATTTGGGTTTTGTTGCTTCCCATAGAATGAACTTGGTTTTGGAGAACTTCTGATTCATGTTTCCTTGTTTATTTATTTTATTATTAATTATGGGCGTGATTTGTGCTATTTTTTCCCAGCTGAGCTAAGTCTGGGCTGGATGAGTTACTCTGTCTTGTTACCTTCCTTACCAGTAGTCTAAACCTGTTCTGGTTATGAGATACTCAATGGGAGATAATGTTTCCCGGTTATAGGTTTTCTGACTGAAAATTCAAAATTTGGAAGGTTTCCAGTTCTTGATTTAGTATTATCTCATGCTTTGTAGTTATCCACATTCATAAGTCTTTCTAATTCTTTTCCTCCTCTATTGACTTAGTTTGTTGTAGGAATGGGATTGTGAGTTGTGACACAGTCAAATACACTATTGTTGCTGTGAGTTTTAGTGTATCTCAGTTCAAGGAGAGTGGGAGCATTCTCCTGATTCATCATGGAGATACAGACTTGTGGGAAACCAATTGATTCTTTGCTAGAGAAGGTCCTTTGCATGAACATTCTGTCTTCTGATTACTTCAAGGAGCTCTACCGCTTGAAAACATACCATGAAGTTATTGATGAGATTTACAATCAAGTTGACCACGTGGAGCCATGGATGACTGGAAACTGCCGTGGTCCTTCCACTGCATTTTGTCTTCTTTACAAGTTTTTTACAATGAAACTGACCGTCAAACAAATGCATGGATTATTAAAGCACCTTGATTCTCCTTATATAAGAGCGGTATGTTGTGTTTGGCTGTTTTTATATCATATTAGCTAATATTATATAAACTAGCAATAGTGATTTGGAAGCATCTTATACACATAGATGATTAATTTTCTTTGCTAGAGCCTAGAGCAGCATGCTCTCTCTCTCTCTCGCTCCTTCCCTCTCTTTTTGGGTGTGGTTGGAATCTTGAACTCAAGGAAGAAACATAAATTATATTTTGCTAAAAAGTAGAGTACCACAAATTATTTAGATAAGAAAAGAAGATTTTATTGAGAAAGAGAGGAGTACAAAGGAGAATGCTAAGTTCCCAAAGGAAAAGAAAAGAGAAATTACAAGAGATAAGTACAAGCTCAAAGCACTAAATCTCTCCAATCTCGTTGTATATTTATTAGAGGAATGCCCCAGAAGCCCTTGAAGAAATACACCAAAGTGAAGCTACAAAAACAAACTTATCCTAAATAAGTTGTCTTGGTAGACAACAATCACGGAAAATTCTCGTATTACACTCCAATCAAACTCCCCAAATGACCACAAATAAAGCGCATCTCCAAAAACTTTTGATATCCTTATTTACGTCAAAAAATATTTTAAAGATTTCAAGCAAACCCAAGTTATATTGAAAATGTCAAATACTCTCATCAAATGTTCCAAATAAAAGGACAATGAAGAAGGAGATGCTCATTAGTGTCACAATCTTGTAAACACATCACACAAATATCAGGTGATAGTGCATGAACAAGAAAACTATAATTTGACTTACAAGAGAAAGATCCTAAAGCATCAAGCGACCAAATCTGAGTATCAGGGAATCAAGTAGGAGAAAGAATGTTTAGCAAGTTTGTAAGATCAGTATCTTCCCTATCATTTAAACCTCAAAAGAAATGAAAATTCCATGTTATATCTTCTCCCTCCAAGACATTAAAAGAGGAAATTGGAGCCAAATGAAAGTTTGAGAGACAATAAAGCTTAGGATAAGTGACAACAAAATATCGAAGCATCTTCCTAGAAACGAATGCAAGTATTATTACCTTCTTTAAAATAAAGAAGGGGAGAAAAAAAGGGAAATACCTAGGAGATAAACTTCCAAAGAATAGCATGAGAAATATTCGTACAAATTTTGGCATCCCACAATCCGATGAAGGCGAAACTTGCTCTTAATCACCATATACCAAAGTGCATTAGATTCTGGAGAAAAATGCCGTAGCCACTTGCCCACTAAAGAAATGTTTTTGGACACCAATTTAACAATCTGTAAACCAAATTCTGACTGAGGCTTACAGCAAAGATCCCAGTTAATTAAGTGGTCTCTCTTAGTCTCTCCTTCTGACCAAAGAAAATCCCGCATAAAACGTTCTAAAATATTAGCCACCTTAACCGAAATTTTAAACAAAGAATGGTAATAAATGGAAATGCTAGAGAGGCAGAAATTAAGAGTAATCCTACCCCCTATAGAAAAAAAGACACCCTTTCACCCATCAAAACGCTTAAACACCTTACGAATGACATAATACCAAAACGAAACAGAACAAGGGTTTCCACCAAGTGGAACACCTAAATAAGTCAGGGGGAGTACCATAATTTTTCCCGATACTGAAATTCCAATATGACACAGAATCCTTAAATAAGAGTATATGAATGCTAGCATGCCTGTGGGAGAAACTTGGTTATGTCGAACTAAATTTCATTATATTGTCCTTTGGTGTCAGATAAACTGGTAGTTCTTGTTTTGTGCAATCTAAAGTTTCCTCTCAATTTTTTTAAATATATATATTTTTTTTTCTAGTAAAACAAAATTTCATTATATTGTCCTTTGGTGTAGACTTTTTGATAATTTTAGTATTCAATGGGTCTACTTAGACTCCTTACATGGTCTTTTGATGATTCTGTAATTGGTACTGATTTGATGGGAATAAAGATGTTAGGTGTATGTGGAATTTTGCTATTTTTGCAATGATTTTGAGTTTGTGGTTGAATGTAATGCGATGATTTTTGTGATTGTCATCTCCCATGAATATTCTCTAGGATGTTTCCTCGCATCTTTATGGTGTATTGCTTCGGAAGCTTTCCAGGGTATGTCAATATTGGATATGCAACGTGATGGGCATGTCCTTTTATTTTTCTGTTTGTTTCAGCTTAGGAGGAGGAACTTCAGAAGAATGCAATAGTTTAGAGGGAGAGGAATTTATGTCACTTGTTGTACTTCCAACAGGAACCTGTACTAGATTTCTTCCCCAAAATTTAAGAGTATCATACCAAGTTTTTTTTTTTTTTTTTTTTGACACAACCACTTTTGCTCAGGTTGGAGGGTTGAAGTGACTGGTTATAAATTATGAATGCAATGTCGTTGGTATTTTCTATTTTCTCGACTTTATTGACTTGTGAATTTGTGATCCATATTTGTTGATATTCTTTCAAATATTTCATGCCCTTCATACGTAGTTATATAATGTGTTCCTATCAGTACCTTGCATTGCTTAACAGAATGCATAGGAAATTTGGGTTGTTTTTGTTTATCTTGTTTTCTTTTTTTGGGGTTTTCTGTTATGCTTTTCTGTTCCATTCCTACTGGCTTTGTGTATGTTACACTGTAGCATTGATGTCTCAAAATGTCATTGCAGATTGGTTTCCTCTATTTGAGATATGCTGCAGATCCGAAGACTCTGTGGAGCTGGTATGAACCATATATTAAAGATGAAGAGGTATGTTAAAAAATATTCTTTTGTATTTTCATTCTCTCTTAATGATATTTCTTTACTTGTAAATTTTTTCCCTATCTAGTAATCTATTATATATTATTTTAAGCATTTTCCATTCATATATCCATATGGATGGTTGCATGTCATATTTTCTTCTTTTTTTCGTTGGTTTTGCCTCCTTGGTGTACATTCTTATAGTATAAATTCTTTTTTTGGCCTCAAAACAACTTTTTGGGTAAGCATACCAACCCTATGGTGGATACCATAATTGTGTTAAATTTGCACCACTTCTTGATTTTAGTATAGATGCTTGTCAGAGATTATTACTCATTACATAGTGTCATAAAGGTATTCTGAAACAAGTGTATTGTTTAAGGTAGAGTTGATAATATTCTCGGTGCTAAACTTTCAAAAATTAGCTGCAACTTTTTATTTGTAAGTTCTATAATAAGTAGTCATGTTTGTTTCTGATAGTTTGACCTGTTATACATATCAGTTGGTACTGGGTTGTCACCGCACTTGAATCACATGCCCTATATGATTAAAGCATACCCATTACTTGGCACCTTTTGGCTGGGTAAGTTGCTTAGATTTTTACACCTATTGTTTGTTTCACTGTTTGTCTGCTGGATTCTTTAAGGATAAACAATAGCAATTATCAAGGGTTTTTATTTGACTAGTATTACGGTGCCATGTTTTCCAATGTTAAATGTCGTTTATTGCCTGGTGCACCCTGTTTAAGTAGATGTAATTTTCATGGTATTACAATTCACTTGCTACATTGTTAGTTATAGAATATCATAGTTATGTTTTTGGCATTAACCTCATTGATTCTTAATATTTTTTTAGTGTGCAAGTATTACTAGGACTGCCTTTACTGGTTCTCTTCAGCTTAGATAATTTAATTGTTTCTTATGTTTATGTTATATACTTCCCATTCTCAGAATATACCTGTTACAAGCACATTGGGTTACTTGATTCTTTTTACTTTTTGATTAAAATATTAGAACTTGATATTGTATGTCAGGAATTTTCTCCAGGATCTAGTGGAAGAATGACCACAATGGGTGTCTATGTCCGTGATCTACTTCTTGGACAGGTTAGTTACCACGGACACCTATCACAAACTAAATTTCAATTGCAATTAGCCTCCTGGAGTACTTGATCTACTTCTTACTTATACCTTCTTTATGCTTGTGGATATGTTGAATAAATTACATGATGCTAAAAGCCTACAAGTGCAAAAAGAATTTTGAACAAGTTTACTTAGTGATCACTTGATATTGATAGTTTGAATGTATTGACATTGAATTTCAAGGAAAATAAATTTCATTCGACTTGAGCATAGGTTGGTGAAACTTGAGATTTCTATTTCTTCAGAGCTCTCCTTCCAGAATCCAGATGCATCACAAGATTACAAAAGCAGATTATCGGTCATCATCCCATAATTGGAGTAACAGTCGTGTGAGGTGCTTTCAGTATCTTTGGACATAAAATTTTTATGCCCTGCCAATATGTTATAAGAACAGTAAAAAGAGCCTGCCAATTTTTCTGTATAACTTCTAGTAATTGCTTACTTTTACATGGCAATTGCAAAGGTTACCTTTCATTTAAAGAAAAGAGTTGTGTTCTATCAGTTCTCGCAGTCTACAGTAAGACCTAGTCAAAATGGGAAATAAGAAATCTGGATATTGTTTCTACTTTCTAGTAGTTGCTTCTTTTTGTTGTTTATTTTATTTTTGCTTTTTTGGGAAGTCTTCTATTTTTGTGTGTGTGTGTGTGGTGGGGGGGGAAGCCCTGGAGGGGACTTTACTACTTGCATCTTCATTTTAAACTGCAAACACATTCTGATTTAGAAGATATATTACCTCTTCCCTAGGAATGCCTTTTAGTTGAGATATTAGAGGGATTTGAATAATAAAATATAAATACCTTGTTTTATTTCTTACGTAGGTCTCTCCCTTTTTATTTCTACAGCCTGGCCAGGACAGTACCTTGCCAGTTTCTTTGGTTTGGACTCTGCAAGAATTTAATCTTAACAGGAAAATCGGTGTTTTAATTTTTCCCACCAACCACATGTTTCATGTTGGACCTAGGACTGTTTCATAAGAATTTTTCTTTATCATCTTTTTCATCAAGATGCACTTTATGAAGCCTCGCAGAATTGATTTATTCTTTTTTGGCGAAGGTAGTTCTGTTTGGTACTTGTCTAGACATCACTTTTTTTTTTCCTGTTTTATCAAATATTAACCTCTTCCTAGGGGTGTAAATAAGCTGGGGTGTTTTTTAATATCTTTGTAAGGGCTTGGCTCATATGTTCTGCAGATGATCATATATGATGTGTTTTTTTTTTTTTAGTGTTTATTAATATGTAAATGAACTTTTTTTTGTAAGTAATATGTAGATGAACTTGTTAGTCTACATATATATATATGTGTGTGTAAAAGCTTGGTGTTGGCTTGAACTTGATTTCGGAATTGACACAGGCTTGTCTATTTGAAATGGGTTTGGTTATGCTGAGCTTGAACCTCTTTCTTGTGTCAAAGCTAGCTCGAGTGAGCTCTAGCCAAATGGTCTGCTCAAGATCATCTGGCTTGTCAAAGCTGGGTCATTAACATCCCTACCTTTTCCTCCCTGAAACTTCTCTAAGGTTTCTTTTTTACTTAATTCTAGCTGTTAGGTTCTATATTTAAACAAAGGAACCAATTGAAAGTCCAAGAATTCTTTACTATAAATAAATCTTATCCTCTTCTCATGTTATATGTGAAATTAACTCTGCTTCTTAGATTGTTGGGTTGATAAACTCTTCTGTCACCCTTTATGATAGTTAGAACCTAAAGCAAGTCTCTTTCATCTACATAGGAATTTTCAATCACATGGGTTTATTCTAGCCAAATAGAGAAACCATGTAAATGCAACAGTTATTTAATAATATAATTAGCCATACATGGAAGTCGTACAGTGCATTTTGGTGCTTCTGCAAAGGCCCTCATGTCTTTCACTTTTCTCCGCTCCTACTTTAGTACCATTCTTTAAAGAAATACTCTTATATTAGGCTTTGTATTGTTACTTAACTTATATTAGGCTTTGTATTGTTACTTAACATTGTTTTTAGACTTAATCTCTGTTACCCTTGTTATGGTAATTCCGATATACTGATAATATGTCAATGATATTTGTATTTTGGATCTTTCTGCATGATCAATGGCATGTCATTGATTCTAGTTAGCACATCACCATCATGGAACTTTTATGTTGGACCTTGTGAGATAGTGAATTGACATGGTATGTTGTGCTTATGCAGTACTATTTTGATACTCTTTTGCCTCGCATACCCGTTCCTGTTATGCGGCAGGTTGTGTCAAATCTTGAGAAAATGAAGCTCCCCACAACACATTCCGGTGCAACGGGAGATTGCAACCGTCATAGTTCTGATGACACTGCCCGTAGGCCACCTTCTGTGAAAGCTGCACTTTCAGTCTCTTTTGGCCAGCGTGCTCCACATCGTGCCTCAACTAGGGATTCATCGCCAGTTCGTCGTACTTTGCCGCCACCATCTCATGAAAGATCAGGCAATGATGACCTAAGAAGATCTCCAAGTAGCCGCCACAGCCGTAGCCAGAGCCGTGAATATCCTGGCAGGGATAGGGATGGGGATCGGGCTAGGGACAGGGAGCGTGATCGAGATAGAGACCGGGATAGATACAGGGAACGTGACCAGGATCGAGATCGGGACAGACTCAGGGATAGGGATAAAGACCGAGGGAGGGACAGGGAGAGGAGTTACGACTATTATGATAGGAGGTCTAAATATGCAGAGAGAGAAAGCAGACGGGACTATGACAAGAGTAATCGTGAAGTCAGTAGGCATTATCGGAGTCGAAGTCGAAGCAGGAGTAGAAGTCGAAGTCAAAGCCTGCAAGCTGGCATTGTGCGCTTTGATCGTCAATCTAGCCCACAGAAGGATGGAAGCAAGGATATGACATCTGCATCCAGCAATTTGGCCAAACTTAAGGATATCTATGGTGATTTAGGTGATAAAAAAGACAATGCTGGCATGGAAAGGATTCCTAGAAGGGATAATGGAGGCGAAGAGGTTATTAGACTTGGTGGTTCTACCTGGAAATAGTGAAAGATTCTAAATTCTTGTTTCAGATGTGTGGGTCAAGAAAGCTGACATGAAGTTTTCACTTTTCTCATTCTCCATAATGTAACTGAGATTGATGATCGGAAACTGTATTAGCACATGCAGTATGACATGTTCGAATGTATATTACATTTATCCAGAATTTTCTCTTGATACTTGGATTACCTGATTTGTGACGTCTGGGAAGTTTGTAAAACCAATAGATGTTTTATATTTGATTAAAGAACTATTTGTTTTGCCAGCTGTTAAATTCGAATTTGGTTTCTCTATTTCTTGAAAGTTGAAAAATGTCGTGTCTGTGTGTCTGAGTGTTTGATAAGTGAAAACAACGATGATGTATGCACAAATAGCAGGCGAGATTTCATTGTAGTTGTTTTCTTTTGAGCCCAACAGTAGAATTCTTAGTCATATAACTAACACTTTCATTTTTAAATCTGTATTATGAGTTTGACTAGGAATCGGAAGGATGGTTGAAAGGACAGAAAATCTTATGAGGAAGGATTTTCTGGATTGCTTGGATTAAAAACCTTATAAAAAGAATTTTACCTCTAAAGTTATTTGTCATTGATGTAAATTATAAATAAGGGATGATTTTAGTAGTGAAGACATCGAGAAAACTAGAGCTTTATTTTCTGTGACTGATTGTAAGTTTGGAGTGCTAGTATTTGTAGATAAGAAATGTATTTCAGGGTACTCGTAGATGAGAAGTATATTTTCAAGACTAAGTAAAGGCCGTAGCTTATCTATTGTAGCTATTAATCCTGCCATTTCCCCTTTTTTTTTTCAAGGCTACACTACTCAATGGAAACTTTTATTCCTTCTTTGGATTTTTCTTTTCTCTATCGTATCATGCTAATAAGTTGGGTTGTCAAAATAGCTACTTAGATGCACAACAGTTTTTGAGGCATTACTGAGGATGTAAATGTGTCGGGTTCTGGAATACCCATACTCGAACCCATCTTCAAACTTTTACCTGTGGAGCAGACAAATAAGCTCCCTAGCACCATAATGCGTACTTGTGCAGCTTTGGGGTGCGGTTAGTACGGGTAAGAAATCAGATGTTTATAATGTTCATAGTACTCAGGGATGCAGTGTGAAGGTGTTGGTGGAGGAGTTGTGGCATCAGATAATGTTATGGGCGGTACTTTCTGGGTGGAGTTCTGGTATGAGACCGTAGTTCTGCTACTGAAGTGGTTTATTCTAGTATGTCAAAAAGGAAAGTAAGAGACAAGTGCAAGTTGAATTAGCTGATGACCTCAAAGAGAATAGCTATGGAAATTGGCTTTGTGCTGATCAACAGGGTAGGAAGTAGTCAATGGAAAAGGCTGATACTTCTGCAAGTTGCAAAGTGAGTTCTCCCTTGGATAGTAAGGAAATGAAGGAGTGTATTGCACAGAGCTCAAAGCAATTAATGTATCAGTTAGAAAACTCTATCCATGAGTGAAGGCGATAATGCTGAGGCCTCAGAACCTGAGGTGGGGAAGTGAACTATGTGGAGGAGGACAAAGCTGCATATAAATAGTAAAAACTCAGAAAATTATGAATGTGGTCTTGTTAACCCCATAAATGGTGCTGGGGAAAGAGCAAAGGCAAGGCATTGCTTCTTTTGTGATGATCTCTGAGACCAAAAAAAAAAAAAAAAAAAACTAGATGAAAGTCAATTTCTAGATAATATGCAGTTACTTTACCAACAAAACTTACATATAAAATATGAATTAGCTTTTCAGGACAAAAGAAGAAATCTGACCAAATGGAAAAAAATCAATAATGAATTATAAAACTCAAAAAGGTGGATAGACGAGAGTTTAAAAGATTGCCTCCCTGTCTATGCATAAGCAATGCAAGCTCTATAATGCATGTTGGCCAACAAAATTCATAGGAAACTACACCATTACACAGATAAATCATGTAACATACTAGAAGTGCTGGCGTAAAGGCCTTGATCCCTGCTTTTCTCGGGGTAAGCATAGAATTGTGTCAGAAGTTTGCATATCCAAGCCCCCACTGAACAAAGAAAAATGCAGTGCTGCTGCTGAATTTTGAGAGGTCAAATTGAACCTCTACTCGTATTTGATAGAGCGATATATGTGATGGACAAAGATTAAAGCAGCAAGGAAGCCAACAGTCTCAAGCATGAGAAAGAAGCCATAGCAAATGCATGCCATGTAGCCAAAGAAGAAAGAGGTTTGCATGAAACCCGACATATCAGATCGTGCATGATAGTAATACAAGCAGTATCCATAAATAAACAAGCCAGTTGATCCAACACAAAGGAAAGACCTGATGTCATGCCAAATGTACATAAATTCATTATTAATGGAAACTAAAGAAGGGAAATAAAGCAAAGAAATACCCTTAGTAGGTGAAGAAAAACTTAATTAGAATGTTATGAAAAGCTTTCATGTCCTTAAAACTCATAAAGAGATTAGGGTTAGGACACGTAAGGAAACAGGACTTTCTTGGACTGATGCAGGAGGACAATATCTGAAACCTAAAACTTCATACATACCTCCACCACCATTCATGGTCCTCAGCAGCCAGTTGAAAATATGTCAGTGCCACGGTGATAAAAGCAGTGACAATCAAGAGAATGATGAAAACAATAGCAAGAATACTGTATATGGTGTAAATCTGGTGACCCCAAACACTGGCAAATATGTAGTAAAGTTCAATGTAGATAGCACTGAAAGGCAAAAACCCTGCCATAGCCATCTGAGGAAGAGTCTTTCGGTACCAAGGCAGCTGGGGGATCTCTCTAGGATACTTTGTGGTACGGCAAGGAGCTTGAAACTAGGTCCTGCTATTTTTTCCAGCAATGCCACCCAATACTAATAAAGGTGATGTTACAAGAGTCCATATAAGAAAAATAACCATGATTGTCCCGAATGGCAATGCTGCAGTCGAACTATAGGCAATTGCAACGGTATTGAGAAAGGAAAAAGTCAAAAACAAAGGTCCACAGAACAGGCTTCCAGTTAATAACAAATTCCTCACCTGTCACACAAATATCTAATTGTTATGACTCATGACATCTTATTTTAGATTTATACTTTCTAAAGCAAAGGTTCTATTGCTATGAGGATTAACACAACCAGGAGAAGAAATTATGCCACAGTTAGTAACTCGTTTTAAACAAGATACCAGTAACCATACAGAAGACAGAGGTGAAAGACAGACTGCATGCTAACTTATAAATGTTTCCAAATCAGGAATATCTAGGTAAGTCTGTTTCATCCATGTGCAGGCTAGAGTCTACCAGCTCCATCTTAACTAGGATAATATGATCCCAGGATCCCTAGGTTTCACCTTTTCCAAGGGACATGCTCCATCCACGTTTTCATAGATATATTACACGAACAAAATATTATTTATAGGAGATACAAGCTTAGTTAAAGAGAAAGGGAGAGAGTAATACGAAGGCACACAATGGATTTTAAATCTACCAATCCATGTAATGTTAATCATAAGTGGTGCGTGCTTACTGAAAGAAAGTAAAATCCTATTTCCACAAGTTACTAAAAAGAAATCCCAGAACTGGAGCACTTCATGACACACACACACACACACATATATTTGTGTGTATTTATCATTCAAGGAGCAAGAGGATACCCAATTTGTTCCTTCTAGCTGGCAATAGAAAGAAGCTGCGGTATAGCCTGCAATTCCAGATGTAAGAGCATATATGACAACAAGTGCAGTAAACAGAGCTCCCCGGTTGCATGGATAAAAAAACACCAACTAGAGCAAGCACAAAGATGAAAACTGCACTGAAAACATAAGCACATAAACAAGTTTAATGAAAGATAAAAAAACAGAAGAGAAAAAGCCAAAGTGGAGTAAAACCTTCAGGGAAAAAAAGAAAAAAAGAACTACTTTAAAGGCTTACTCACAGTGTAAATAGCTGGGTGCCAGATCCAAACGCAGCTGCAAACAAGGACTTGTATTTTGGGTACCTGAAAACATCACCATGAATGTACTTCCATCCAGTCTCCTCTTGGTCATCAACTGCCTCCTCATCGTGAGTATACCTTTCATTTAGAAGGGGGATAGATTATTAGTTCAATTAAATACTTTGAATCCATATGTTAGGAGTTAATATATATACAATAATTAGGGAAATGACTCTTACTTAACAAAATCATTCTTAAGGACTCGAGTGAGAATTGTTGCAAGGAATCCAGTCAAGAGGACAACAGTCACGCAAGTATTAATTATTGAAAACCAGTGGATTTCGAGGTGATGTGGCAACGAAGATGTCTGCGAGTATTTGTCCATTCTCTGCTCAAACGGAGTATCTGTTTCCTTCCATTTGACTGAA
This sequence comes from Quillaja saponaria, assembly GCA_029379385.1. Classification (NCBI taxonomy): domain Eukaryota; kingdom Viridiplantae; phylum Streptophyta; class Magnoliopsida; order Fabales; family Quillajaceae; genus Quillaja; species Quillaja saponaria. The sequence goes on along the minus strand of CM055610.1, from coordinate 13,791,350 downwards.
TATGTGAAGGCCACATCAACTTCTTTATCCTCTGTGAGGTCAACAAGATCATTTGGATCACTTTTAGCACTAACCTCAATGACCCGATCCTCATTGTAAAGGATATCAAAATAAAGATGCTTGAAGAGGTAATATTTGACCTCGCTGGGGCCTTCACTATCAAATTTACCAAGGAATCCCCAAATAGGCAAGTCATCATAATACATTTGGAAGTAGTAGTCCTTTGAGACTGCAGTTCGGAATTGAGCAACTTCTTCCTTTGTCAGCTTCTTCTTGCAAACAACATCGGATTGTTTCTCAGTTATGAAGTTGAGTTTGTAAGGAGCAACAACTAATCGATCCCCATTCAAAACTTCACCAAGAGCTTCCGTCTTTTCTTGCACATGAGCTGCAAGCAACACATGTCAGTATAAGGGAAAAGGTAAACGGAAACTTCCACATGAAAATATTAGCATTTAGTAGTAAAGATATGTATACTCACAAACCTGGTAAACAGAAGGGAAGATCAAAATGACGGTAAGTTTCACTGTAGAAGAAAAAAGAGACAAAAATTAGCAATCTCGGCCTACTACGATTAAGAAATGTTGATAAAGTCCAATGCATAATATCCTCAAAGATAGCAAGCAACAACCGACTCAAATCAAATGTTATACTTACAATGTATTAGTTCAACTTGATATCCAAACCTTGACAAGTGTTTCATACTAAATTATAGATCTGTAACTTACAGGACATGCATACAGCAGTTTTTTATTAAAGACCAACAAAAAAGAGGGTGAAGTTCTAGCTCGTCACAAGGTCAACCTTAACATAAAAGAGTACAACCCAAAACACCTAGCTCTAAATTAAAGACGAGGAGCCAATACAGAGGATATCTTAGACACACACTTCAGATATCGAGAGCTTTTGTTTCACTCAAAAAGGATACCATCCAAAAGTTTTCCATCTTCTCACTCTGTTTGGAATGCCAAATTTCTTAAAATATAAAATAAGAACAGAGATGAGTTTAAATTCAATAATTAAGAATCATCTCCTGACAAATTTGATGAGATGGAAGGATTATAAGGATTTCGATACATCCCACCACAAGTACCTAGCCCTATATGTTTTTAACATGTCCTAACACCTAACAAACAAGTAAATAGTATATAACTTATCCTCTCGTCTTGGAACACAGCTTCCAAAAAGGCCTCAGATCAAAATAAACTATTCCAAATGGCCACGTAAACAGTGCTTTTATTTTTTTGTACTCAGAAGAAAGCAAGAGCAACTTGATTCATCCAAATGCCCACGAACATTATTTTGAGTTGATTGAGTTTTTACTATTGAATTGGAGTTAATCAGCTGTCAGCACAAATTATAAACCTTATAGTTCACACTCCTTCCCTTTCATACCCATCAAAGACCAAACATAACACATTCAATTGATTCAGTCAAACAACAAGTTTTAAGGGTCAAATGGGATCCACAATTCACTCTAAGGTTGTGATGGGCTCACAAAACACTGAAGCTGGTCAAAAGAACTAGAATGCTTATTTCCAAATCAAAATTGTCTGCTAGATACACAAAACTCAAAGGGAATTGAGTCTTACACAGTGTCTGAGTCAAATCAATCAGAAAAGGAAAAAAAATAGAGCAGTAAAGTTAAATTCTCAAATTCCACATGATCAAAATTTCTAACATTACCCAACTTAATTCAAATAACGATTTTAAAACTAAAATAAAAAAAAACGATGGGGATTTTTAAGGATGATGACCATTAAAACTGGAAACTTAATTGTCCAAAACAAAATTGAATTCTGAGTGACAGTGACAGACATTGAAGTAGAAACAAAAGGAATGTACCTGGGATTATGGAAAGGTCCCACTTTATTGGCATATAAAGGAACGTAATCTCCTTCTTTGTAACAATAGAACCAATTTGATAGTTACATAGTGTAAAACTAGTGAAAGTTTAAAGAACCCAGAGAACTGGATGACTCGAGTACAGTTTTAATAGTTAGACCTCTTTTTTTCTTTTCTTTTTTCTAAATTTCAAAAATTAAAATTGATTGAGTTTTTAATATTTTAATGGGTAATACTAAGGTCGATTATATCCAGAAGAGATAAATACTTTTTTTTTAATTTATTTGGTATAATATATATTTGTAAGGTAAAAAGTTCTAATTTCTCTTTTTTATTTATTTATATTTTTATAAAATTTTATATTTAATCTATCTTATTCTTATTTATATATATTATTTTCATATCTAAAAAAATAGATTAAAATGATATAAGTGATATTATATATATTAGTGGGCTTGTCTTTTATTTTAGGTGATTAATTCTTTATTGTTGATTGAGAAATAATAGAATAATGGTTGTGAAAGAAATTAAAATAACATATTAGATATATAATATATAATATAATAATTATACTGGTTATATTATATATAATATTATTAAATATATTTAAGACATTATTTGGTTTGATTATCGGTTCAATTTTGATTGGACTAATGACTCAACACTTAGTAAATTTTTAAGTCGACGCGAGGTACAATTTGTTAAACATTATTTTGAATTAAAATTTGATTAACAAAAATAACACTTCACGATTATATATGCAAAATAGCATTAAATTAGTTTTAATTAAAGTACAGCCATTCATAATCATTAGAAATATTGAAGTTCACACAAGAAACGAAATGGGATCAGTCTTCAATCAGAAGAAGTCACTCATAGCGAGACAAAGTGCTTGAAAATTGACACACAGACTAAAATAATATAGATACCCATAACAGAGATAGGATTTAAGACTAATTCAAGCCTTAACAAACACCGTTTGTCTTCTTCCTCTCCGTGACAAACTTCTTCCAAGCCGTTGTGATTTCTCTCTGTGTCTCTAACTCACTCTTCTTAGCAACCACAGTGCCATTCTTTGTAACAAGTTCTCCAGCAACAGTGATCTTAGCAGCAGCATTGAACCTAGCGTGAAGTACATCAAGCTCATGTAACACTTTCTGTATGTCAATTACAAGACGCTCAGCAAGTGTTCGTGAAAAGTCCTCTCTGATAACAACACGCAGAACTGTGATATGTTGAGCATCAGGCGGCATTGTGTATGCAGGCACAATCCAGCCAAAGCGCCTCAACATGTCAGATACTTGAAACTCGTCAAAATGGCTATGATCTTTCAAAGAAAACGCTACCAACGGCACGCCAGTGTCTTTAGATACAATGTTGAAACGCCCGGTACTTTCTAATCCATCTTTTAGTACCGTCATGTTGTCTCTGCAATTTTCCATTACATTCCTATATCCCTGGTAAAAAATTGTCAAGTATATTAGTGTTAGCTATATGTTATAAGCATTTTATTACATGTGGGTATGTCTGAGTCTCACCTCATAGCCTAAGCGAATTAGTTGATAGTACTGAGCAATAACTTGACTAGAACCTGCAACAAATATAGGAAACATATCATTTCAGAATCGATGCAGTAGAAGAAGTCGGTAATTAGTTCATTATATTACCTTTAGAGAAATTAAGGGTGAAGGTGGGTTGATCAGCCCCAAGGTAGTTGATATGGAAGATGAGGTCCTCAGGCAAGTCCTCCTTGCTCCTCCAAATGACCCACCCAATTCCAGCATAGACAAGGCCATACTTGTGCCCACTAACATTGATGCTCTTTACTAGAGGCAACCGGAAGTCCCACTCAAGCTCTGGGTAAATAAATGGAGCAATGAAGCCTCCACTGGCTGCATCCACATGAATTGGAGTATCCCATCTACCAAACAGTTTTGCAACACACTTGGATTATGACTTAAAAGACAGTAATTGAACATTAGAAACAGAGAGGGAGCTTATGGTGGGACAGAAATAGGAACAGGAAGGAGTAAGTACCCAGTTTCCTTGTTCTTCTCTGTCAAGAGATCGTTTAAGAGCTTGACATCTTCGAACTCTCCATTAAGTGTCGAACCAAGTATAGCTGCGACACAGATTGTGTTCTCATCAACCATTTCCACTGCTTTTTCAGGGTCCATGACATAGTATCCATCCCTCAGCTTGACCTCCTTCAATTCCACTTCAAAGTACCTAGCAAATTTCTCCCAGCACACCTTCACATTGTCAAGAAAGGTTTATTAGAATTAGATTAGTATTGCAATAGCAACAAATTTCAGAGTTTAAATGACATATATTTATATACCTGAACGTTGGCTCCAGTGACAATGTTGGGGTTGTCACAAGGCTTCCCCTCTGCTTTCCTCTTGTTTTGCCACTTCCTCTTGAATGCTAACCCTGCCAACATTATGGCCTCTGATGAGCCAACAGTTCCCACACCAACTGCAGTTTCAGATTCTCCAAGTGGTGCATTGAAAAGATGAGCTATCATGTTAACACACCGATTCTGTTTGAATCAATTAAAACGAAAATCAAGGTCAGGATCACATTAACATTGTACATAATTAGGCCTTCTCTGTACTTATCAAATCCTCAATGAGTATATAAAATAGTATCTAGAGGAGTTTCACGTAAGAATTTTCATAGTAGCCCTGTAACATTTATGTAAAATTAGATTTCATCCCTTTGGGGATATCCGATAAAATTGAAAGCATAGAGATAAGATTAACACGGGTACACGGGTTCTTAAACTTTAAAATATATATTTTTTTTTAATACATAAGAAGGAAAGGATTAGCCTGCCTTCATCTACAGCTAATGTTTATTATTTATTAAGCTTTAGAATTTATTATTTACTTTGTTTATATGATTTGTGCCTTACACAGAAATCAACTTTTCATAATCTTCTTTGTATTATCTTAGGAGACTAAGGCCCCATTTAGGTCTAGCGTATTGAACGTTCCGGAATACAGGTCTGAGAAGCGGCCCAATGGTTGCTTCTCGGCTGTTTGGCCCAGGACAGGCCCCACCCCCTTCAACTTCTCCTTTTATCCCCTTTGTTCCACACTCCAACGGTCAAATTTAAAAAAATCTGACCATTGCCAGTGGTTAGATTTTGAATTTTTTTTTTGCCCCATTATTTCAAACTATATAAATACTACTAAAACTTTCACCAATCTCATGAAAGTCACTCATTTCCTCAAATTCTCTTATCTTTCATTAATTTGAAGAAAATTTCTTAACATCTTCACGGTATGATAGTTAAATTTTTATTTTTTATTTATAATTATAGTTTATTTAAAATATTTATAATTAATGTTAACCTAATATAATTTTAAAGATAATTAGTTTAAGGATAATTAATTTCAAGCATAATATTTTACATTTGTTGTATATTCACTGTGAATAATTTGATTTGTTTTGTTATTTTATTTTGTAAATTCACTTTGAATAAATTTCATTACAATTATGACATCACCATATGATAGTGCAAATGAAAGTGAGGAGAATGATGAACTTCTTCTTATAACCACATCATTAGTTGTTGCAGCACAAACTTCCCAATACAATGCAAAGTATCTTACCAAAACACATTCTAGAAACTTGCAACAAACAGGACTCATGTAGGTAAAAGAAATTTTGCAATATAATTTTATTTGTTGTCATGAAAATTTTAGAACGAAGACACCATACTTCTTGAGATTTTGTCAAGTTCTCGAACAAATGTATTAATTTAATCCAACGAAATGTACTCAAATTAAGGAAATAATTGCTATGTTTTTGTATTTGGTAAAAAAATGAGCTTCAAATCGTACATTACAAGAAATGCTGCAACTACTTTGGAGAAACAATAAATAAGTTGTTTAAGCGTGTATTGCACAATATCTTGTTGTTAGCCATTGACATCATAACGCTACTTGATCCTGTACTCAAGTCTATTCCAGTAGAAATAAGAAATGATCAACGGTACATGCTTTTCTTCCAACATTATATTGGTGCTATAGATGGTACCTATATAGCATGTCATGTTCCATCTGATAGGCAAGTGGAATTCATTGGAAGAAAAGGATACGGGACGCAAAATGTGATATGTGGTAGCTTGTGACTTCAATTTGTGCTTCACTTATGTTTTAGCAGGATTGTGAAGTACCACCCTCCATAGCCAGATACTTGGAGAAGTCTTAAGTAGTTGTTCATCATTTTTCTACACCTAACTCCAGGTAGATATTATTTGGTTGATTATAGATATGGCATGGTAGATGAATTTTTGCCACCATATAACTTGTGAAAGATATCATCTTCCACATTTTTAAGACACTGCACATGTTTCAAAGAATAAAAGGGAAATTTTCAATTACCACCATTCAAGTTTATGGTGAGTAATTGAGAAGGGGTTTGGATTTGCCATTTACGAGACATGTCTACATATTCCTTTAAACAACAGGTAAATATCGTAATTGTTACCATGATTGTGCATAACGTCATTAGAAGGAAAGTTTCTATAGTGACTTAGAGTTTTAACCTTATGACAGTGATTATGATATTTTGCCGGATCATTTACGAGATGAGTACCTTAGAGAAAAATAATTTTTTTCAACATAGATTATATGAAGATCCACCCTAAGGTTCAATGACAAAGGTTTGTGATAATATTAAAGGACTATTATTAGAGCTGGTTGTCGCTGAATTTTTTAGTTTTATTTGTATAAAAAAATTAAAAAATAAATATTTGTCTTATTTATAATTTTTAATGGTAATTGTCATCTTAATGTAAGTATTATTTTTCATTAAGTATGTTATTTACAATAACAATAAAAATTTATTTATTTAAAATTAAAACTAAATAATAAAAAATTAATTGAAATTCAAAATTACAATTAATATATATATATATATATATAATTAATTTACACATAATTCTATTTTTGAAATCATAATCACAAATCACATTTTTTAAACAACTCAAATACACTTGAAAACGATGTGACAGACACCAAAGTCCTCACCTCAATTTTGCCCAACCAATCATAATCTTATGTCAGGTATTATTTTGTATTTTATATTGTACTTTCCATAACTGTGGGACTGAGAAGCTTATAAACATTAATAATTTGTCAAACCTTGCGTGCCAGAGCTAATAAGTAATAAGTAATAACTAATTTTAACTTTGGTTTTGATAAAAAAAAAAAAAAAAAATTAACTTTGGCCAAGAAGACTAGGAACATTTCTGTGTCACATAAGAAGAGGACCAAAACAGAAAGATAACGATCTTTGAGAGACAACGATCTTTGAGAGACGAACATCTTAATTTGTTGGTAAAGTAAATTTTATCTATATCAATGATATTTAACAACACTCGAACTAATTGTTATTTTCTTACACTTACAAAATTGATTATTAATAGAGAAATATTAATTATAATCATAATTAATTTCTTTTGATGTTTTAATGAAGAAAGATTTTTTCTTTCCTATATACCAAAACAAAATAAAGATTTTAATCTTGGCACAAATAATTTTTTTTAATCAAACAAATAAATGAATTAATTGAGTTATGAACTTTTGATAAAAAGGCCCCACACCATCTTACCATTAAATTTTAAAAAAATAAAATTATGTAACATGTTGTGCAAATATAACACATGCCCCGTTGAAATAACAAAGCACATTGTATGAAAAAGAGATCAACAAATTATAAACCCAATAATTAAGTTGTCTTTTATGAGCTTTAACCAGAGATGCTGACACTATATAACACTTAAATTATCAAAAACTTATTTAATGCATCATATATAATTAATTAATATAATTTATCGATCATTACTAGCCATATTATTTGAATTTTTTTTATTTTTATATAGTATATAATCTATAACCGTCAAGTTTACATAAAATTATTCAATAATATGAATATATATTACTATTAAATAATACTTTGAAAAAGTTAAATTTAAAAACCTGATTTTGGTGGCTAAACTTAATTGTAACCTTATTGAAGGTAAAAATGAGATGTGGGAAAAAGTTATCAAAGCTAAATATATTAGAAGATGCGATCACTGTCATGAGGCTTTTGTTAGCTCTAAGAAGGGTTCCAGCATTTGAAAGAGCTTGATCAAAGCTTTTCCCATCATTAAGAAGGGTAGCATCATGGATTGTAGAGATGGTAGGTCTATTTCCTTTGGTAGGTAGGACAAGTGGTTTGGCCTTGGACCTAGTAGAAATTTCTTTACTAGCCCTCTTGATATGGAAGAGTGTGAGTTTTGAGTTCACTGTTGTTGAAGTTTTGCATGGCTATTATTGGAATAAGCAATACTTAATTGATAAATTTCCTATACATGTGTTTGATAGGATCAGGGCTATTGCAATTCAAATTAAGGGTACTTCCGGTGACCAAATTATTTGGGATGGCAATTCTAATGTGCCTTTCTCTGTTAATTCTACTTATTAGTATGCTTGTATCACTTATTTCATTAGTGTTAACAAGTTTGACTGGGTTTGAAAAATTCCTATTCATAATTGGTTTGAAAGTTTTTTTCTGGTTATGTTGACAATAGTATTCCTAATAAAGTTATTCTTTCCAATAGAGTGATGAATACTGCTGACAATTATCTATAATGTTCCTAACACTGATGAAACCACTCTTCATATCTTCATCACTCTTCATATCCTTAGAGACTGCTGGGTTATTGCAAGATAATGTGTGGACTAAATTAGACATTCCAATCTCGTTGACAAATTTCGAGGACATGAGGTATTCTTATAGTTTAAGCTTAATTCTTTTGGTGTTAAGCCTTCTTTTTGAAAAAATTATTCTCTTCCTTGAAATCTTGTTTTTCTTCATGTTTGCTAGAAAACATAAATCTTAAAATCTTTAAAACAAGGATATGTCTTGTTCTGCTCTGCTTGATATCAATTTTTTTTTTCATGTTGCTAAGTTTTATGCCTTTATTTCTAAAACCAATTTTACTAATAACTAAGGTCTCTATTAATATTATGTGTCCACCACCCCAACCGGGATTTAAAAAACTTAACACAGATGAGTCCTTTTTGGGGAATCCAGAAAACATAGTAGATGTAGGTGTCTTGAAGAGATGATTTGGGAGGTTTTATAAGAGAATTTTTGCAAGAACATTGGTTATGGAATCAACCTATTAAGGCAGAATTGTAGACTCTTAGAGATGATTTAAAGATTGCTATTAATATTGAGATCATAAATTTGAAAAGTAGTAGTTGATCCTATTCTTGTTTTCCAACTTATTAAAAATGGTGACTCTTCTACTCATACTTTAGACCTATTATTGATGATGTGGACTTAGGAATGAAACTCATTTTCATTTGAAATAATTTCTTCTTCTTGTTTTTTTCTTTCTATTCAAGTTTTTATTTTTCTTGTTGTTTTGTTTGACTCTAAAGAACGTGTTCTCCAAAACTGATTCATGTTTTCTAATTAGTTTTGCACCAGTCTCTCAAAAAAAAAAAAAAACAGTCCGAAACAATATTGTATAAGTTGTGCACATTAAAAAGAACCAGTCACATTTTCACCAAAAAAAAAAACAAAAAAACAGAACCAGTCACTCAATAATTAACAGGGAGTCATAATTTAGGTATGGCACGTTTCCTTTATATGACTCCATTTTGGAACAATAGTCTGGATGGTTTATAAACACTTTGTTTTGTTTGACTGTTTCTACAAAAACATGTAACACTCAATAACAGTGTACTTTCTTATCACTTTTATTTTCCCAATTTTTAGTTTCTCTTTAATTTAAATAATTCAACATTTTCATATGGTAGTATTTCTATCTCTATAATATATATAATAAATAGTATTAAACCATTATTTCATATTTTCTTCAATTAATTGAAGGTACCCAACAACTTAAAGTGAATATTTTTAAATTTTGTTCTTACATTACCACACAACCACTTCATATTTGTGTTTATACTTATTAATTTATTTTTTAATGTCCTACAAAATAAGAAATCATAATGTGGGCGGGCTATAATTAATTAATTATGTGCTGTATTGCCTTTATTCAATTTGATTAAAGATTAGATTCCCATATATAGTTTAAAAAACTCACACCATCCTGACATAACTTTATACTTATATTAGAAATCCAAACTCCCATGGTATGTTCCCACTTCCCTATACCATCATTTTTATTTTATTCTTTTTTGGAAAGTTACATGACAATTTTATTTCCTTTGTCATCATTTCTAAAGATATTATAATTAAGACCTTTATCTTTTTTCCTACCAATGGCTAATAAGAATTGCAGTGTAATTTACTTTACAAAAAAAAATTATAATCTCAATTATTACTTAAATTTCTAAAGATATTACAATTAAGACCTTTATCTTTTTTCCTACCAATGGCTAACAAGAATTGCAGTGTAATTTACTTTATAAAAAAAAAATTATAATCTCAATTATTACTTAAAATTAACCAGCAGAAAAAAAGAAAATCTAATCCAATTTTTATTTGAGACAGTGAATTTATAAGAATAATAATAATAGACGTTACAAAAATTTATATTTAATGTGCACTAGTCGTTAAACTAGTTTTTTTAGTAAGTATATGATGTGAGAGATAACTATTATTTAAAATCTAAAATTACTATTAATTAATTGACTTAATCAAATCAAACAAAGCTAGTCCAATAAAATATTAAATCAACTAATTAATTACCTTTTGCTAAACGCGTTTTACTTTATTATTATTATTTATTTATTTAACAATTAGACAATAAAGTCAGTCGAATCAAAAGGAAGTCATATTTTTTATTTAAATATTATAAAATAAATAAATAAATAAAAGACTTGCCTGGAGTTCAGTGGTAACCGGGTACTCATCCATATCAACGTAGTTTTTGTTAACGGCAGGCCATGATGAGTTTATCGCATTCGGGTTCCATCCATGTGGTGACGAAGGACGCCAGGTTCAGTCTTGGGTTTCCGTCCAACATCAGTTCATCGTTGATGATCTGATACGCCGCCTCCTTTGGAATTGATTCATCTGGAATTTTAAACCTTTGTATTGTATTTTTATATTAATCAGTAAAAATGTCAAAGCAATGAATATATATATTTGATCGGAAATAGTGGAATTAATATCGGACTGGTTCAATATATATACCTGGGAAGAGGAGTGCGGACATAACGTGACGCGAATGTGCAATGGACAGAGACGTCGGTATCGGAAGCGGTTTTGGAGAGAACCATGGTGGAGAGAGAGAGAGAGAGAGAGAGAGATCAGGTGGTTTCTGATAAAAGAGGGCGGTGAGTCTGGTGCTGGTGAGGAGGGGAGAAGATGTAGGAACTTGTATATATAAGCCGGTGGAGACGGGCTGGACTTATTAAAAGTAAAGTAAAAAACCTCAATATAATTAATTAATTATCAAGTGTTGCATTTGTAAATAGTTGTTTTTATTTTGTTTTGTTTGGATGCTAGTTCGGCATGAGCCAGGCAATAAGAGATAGTTTTAATTACCACACACCTATTTTGTTTAGTGTGTGATGCCAATCACTTGTTAATTTAACTATAAGAAATACATTTTTGATTATGTTGTCTATCATTTAACTCATTTTAATTTATAATTTTGCTATAATAATCCATTTTAATCAAATTAAAAAATATATTGCATAGTCATCTAACCGGTAAATTAACTAAAATTTAAATTATAAAATATTCGACTGAAATATTATCCACTAGTTCACAAGACATATTCAAGTTTTATTTTCAGGAAAAAAATATGTGATTGGATGGGGACGTTGAGGGGGGTTGAATAGTACAAGTTTGGCTTTTTTTCTTTTGTTTGTTATAATGCATATTTATATTATTACTATAAGGCAGCGGTCCTTATTTTCTATTATAATCACACATTTGACACACCTATTTAGTTTAGTAATAATTTGTGCCACTTATGCATGCACATGTAACACTTGAGCTTGTTTTTTTGTGAACTATAATATTTGCACACTCATAATTATTTGATTTGACTCAAATCTTTCTAAAAATTACACCTGCTTTTGCTAGGTGTGTACTGCACACCTCTCAAATGAGTCTGTACCAGTTAATATTAGTATTCAGAGAAGCAAAAATTGGATTAAAAAAATTGAATGAAAGAAAATACATATAAGAGACTGCATTTTATTTTGAGTAAGAGTGAATTACATTAACAGTGGATTTTAGTCATTTTTCAAATTGAAGTTCCATATGATCTTTCAGAATTTATATTTTAATTGCAAGCCCCAAGTTATGATATATGGATGCAACTTGAAGTGGGCGAACAAAGTAGAGTTTTAGGTTAATATATATTCTTTGTATGCATTTTTTTTTAGCTTCTATTTTGTGTTACTTTACCAACTTTGATCAAGTATGAATGGAAGTTATTCACTTAGAGAGAATGCCAACAAGTCAGATAGGGTACTTTACCAACTTTGATCAAGTATGAATGGAAGTTATTCACTATGCAGGAAATTGATGACATCCTTCTAATAAGTGAAAAAGTAAAGCATTTATATAGGGAATCAAACTGTCAATGGTTAAGCTAAGATATGAATCAATTTCGAGTTGTATTCTGATTTTTCACACATATTTTATGAGCATTGCCTTCCCACTTTTCTATTTATCCTTCTTTGCACCGCAAAAAAATTACTACGTACAATGTATGTATACTAATTGACCAAAAAGAAGATTAATATTTCTATTCAAAATTCTTTTTTATTTAATCTATAAAAAGTCATCACAAGTAAAGAATCAATTAAAAAGTTCAGACGAAGCTAATTGAGTTTGGAATCTATCTTCCATTCCTTTCTTCCTTTTGAGGCTTCTCTTATTTTGATTTTTTTTATATTTATTTTAAGTATTATGATCAATACTTTTAACTATCATTAATTTTTATTTTTTTTCATAATGAGACTATGATGGTTAAAATAAACTAACATCCCTCACAACTTGTTCATATTTTTTTAGAAGAAATATGTAAAATTCTTTTTAAGTGTATTTCACTGAAAAATATACTGACAAGAAAAATTATATTCATCTTTCTTTCGAGAGAATCCATTGAGGTGAGGTAACTAATTTGTGGGAGTTATGAGGAGTTTAGTTATGAGAAGAAACTTCTCATTTGAAACTAGAACATATATGAGACTGAGTACTTTTACTTTATAAATTTTTCTTTCTATATAAGATTTATTTTTATTTTTTTTCAAAGGAAAAAAAAGGTGGTTGGTGCGTTTGTATATAAGATAAACATGACTTTCTTTATTTGAATAAGAAAACATACAAAGAAAATTATATTTGAAGGTAGATTCTTGATTCAAATTAATAATCAGTATAGTAAGAAATTTTTTTTGGTTATAATTGGCATGTGAGTTGTTGGAATAATGTGTAGTTATTAGAAGAGAAAAAAACTAATTTTTTAATTTAAAATTAATACTATTTTAAAATATGAAATTGTAAAGACTTTTTGTCTTTTATAATAGTACAGATAAGAGTCAAATATTTGTTACCATGTTCTCTTCCTTAATTTTGTATGTCCTAATCTGTTTAAGGGATAATGAGGATAAAATTTATATAAATTAGTCAGACATATATGAAATTTATGAATTACTAGTCCCATCATATGTGCTTACACATATGTTTAAGGTTTTTTTTAAGAAATAATTTTAAAATATTATAATTGTTGTATAAAATAGAGAAAAATAGATAAGTTTTAGTAGTGATTGATTTTTTTTTTAATAAAAAAATTAATAATTAATTAATTGAAATTAACAGTATGCGAATTTTTTGTTTCTTGTTAATTTTTATCCTTAATTATAGTATAAAATGAGTACTTTCTAATAAAATATAAAATTTAATTTAAAAGATATCAAAATTTAAGAGACTACTAAATCTCATTTTTTAATGATATTTTAATTAAAAATTATGTTAAAAAGTCAAAGAACATGCTCTAGTTTTTAATATAACTAGTGACATGCAAGCACATATATATATTTTATATTAATCTAATTTGATAATATATATATATATATATATATATTAAAAGGGTAAAAGAGAATAGGAGAGTAAAAGTGTGGAGAGAAAGTAAGAGAGCTGGGAGGGTGAAAGTATATATATATATATAAATGATATAATAGGAGATTAATGTTCTGTTTTATAATAATAGTAAGTAAGTATATAATATAGACCGATGATTGCGCTCAAAAGCCACAAAATCCGGTTGTTGATGGGTGGTAGGGGACTGGGAATTGAGATAAAAACCCGAAAGTTGGCCCACCAAAGACAATCGTTTCAAACCCTAATCGCACAATAGTGGCGTTGGCACCGCAGTGAGTAGTGATTGGATGATAGCTCTTTCTCTTGACTCCATTCTGTTATTTGTTATCTCTCCTTCGTCTTATTTAATTCTTCTAGATCAGGTATCGAGACACCAGCAGTGATTATTGGTGATGATTATTATATCATATTGATTGGCGGAGTGACTTGTACAGAAAAAAGTTAAATGATTGTGAATATATTTAATTTTTATCAATTTGAAAATTAAAAGTAATAATATCGAATAATACTCAACTCAACTCAACTCAACTAAGCCTTAAAATTCCAAACTAGTTGGGGTCGGCTATATGAATTCCTTTTCCTCCTATTCGCATCGATCCAAGACAAGATTTTCATTAATTCCTAGTACAGCCATATCTTTCTCGATGACTGTCCCCCATGTAAGTTTCGGTCTCCCCTTTCCCCGTCTAACACCTGGCACCTGGACCATGTCACCTTGCTTAACTACTGCGTCCATTGGCCGACGTTGGATGTGTCCAAACCAACGTAGACGATTCTCTCCTCATTTTCTCCTCAATAGGTGCTACTTCCACCTTCCTACGAATCTCCTCATTTCTTATTCTATCATTTCTTGTATGTCCTGTCATCCATCTTAACATTCTCATTTCGGCTACTCCCATCTTATGCGAATGTTGCTTCTTAACTGCCCAACATTCGGTACCATACAACATAGCTGGTCTCACTGCCGACTTATAAAATTTCCCTTTCAATCTATTCGGGATTTTAGGATCACATAAAACTCCCGAAGCACTCCGCCACTTCACCCACCCTGCCTTAATCCTATGGTTTACATCATGCTCAATTGCACCATCTTTTTGTATAAATGACCCTAAATACTTAAACACATCCTTGGTAGGGATTGTCTGACCGTCTAAAATTATATCATTCGGGCCTCCTCTAGTTTTACTGAAATTGCACTCCATATATTCATTCGGGACTCCATAATATAATATAATTTTATTTATTTGTAATTTAACTATAAAATAACACTTTTTAATATTTTAACCAAAATTTCTACTCTAGAACCTTAATTTTTTTTTTTTTAAAATTATCAAGTCACCCCTTGGGAAAAAAAGAAAAGAAAAAAATATATCACCACCAAATAGGTTCCCTGTACTAAAGGTAAAAAAACAAGTCATATATAAATAGGAGAAAATATCTATTCACATATTTATTGATGGTAGGATTTGATATATAAGATCTCATGATGCACATTCCACACATCTATCCACTGTTAATATATAATTTTATAAAGATAAAATGACATTTAGCAATATCAAAGTATTATATTTTTGTCAATTTCATTATGATATTATTTTTCTGGTAATTTCATCCCCAAACTATTAACACGATTGCAATGTCATCCCCTAACCTAATGCCATTAATATTTTGGACAGAAAGTGCTATTGTGGCTTAAAATATTATACTGGTTGTCACATATATATTGAATTGACAAAAATATATATAAATACTTGTCTTTAAAGTATTGTTTTTTAATCAATTTAATTCTAAAAGTATTAGTTTTTGGTCAATTTTATTCTTAAAGTATCATTTCTTTATCAATTTCGTCCTCAAATTATTTTGCATAAGAGAAGGGAGAAAGGTAATTTTTTACTGCTTCATCACACATTACTATACTATTACACCTTAAAGTCACATCATTAATTTTCATCTAAAATATTAATGGTATTAAATATAAGAAATATATTACTGTATAATGTTTTGAAAATTATGAGATAAACAGTAGAAAATATCTATTCACATATTTATTGATGGTAGGATTTGATATATAAGATCTCATGATGCACATTCCACACATCTATCCACTGTTAATATATAATTTTATGAAGATAAAATGGCATTTATCAATATTAAAGTATTATATTTTTGTCAATTTCATTATGAAATTAATTTTCTAATTAATTTCGTCCCAAAACTTTTAATACGATTGTAATGTCATCACCTAACCTAGCTAATATTGTTAATATTTTGGACGAAAGTGCTATTGTGGCTTAAAATATTTTATTGGTTGTCACATATATGTTGAATTGACAAAAATATATATAAATACTTGTCTCTAAAATATTGTTTTTTGATCAATTTAATTCTAAAAATATTAGTTTTTGGTCAATTTTATAATAAAAGTATAATTTCTTTATCAATTTCGTCCTAAAATTGTTTTGCATAAGAGAAGTGAAAAAAATAATTTTTTACTACTTCATCACACGTGGCTATAATGTTATATCTTGAAATCATATCATCAATTTTTATCTAAAATGTTAACGGTATTAAATGTAAGAAATATATTATTATATAATATTTTAAAAATTATGAGATGAAATTGACAAAAAAATATTTAGAATGAAATTGAAAAACATGTGATATTTTTAAGGACAATAGATGTCATTTTACATTTTATAAAATATATAATTAAGAATTTATATAAAATTATACACCCTTTGGGTTTTTCCATTCAAATCTTGTCATACTGTAAAGTAAACAAGTGAAGCCAGATCAAAATAATCAAGTAATGATATGATGGCCCAAATTAAGGCCCTAGAAATGGAAACAGATTCAACGTATCCTCATTGATTAGTTATTTGATTGGGTACCATCAATGAGAGGGAGTGGATCCTATAATCCAAATCAATGCCCGATCCGGCCACTTGCTAGCTCAGCCCGATTCAGTCTTAGGCATTACTGCCTGTCTCTCTCTTCTCTCTCTCTCCTCTCCCGGCTCTGCGAAAATTCAGACGTCAGAACAAACAAGACCCCGGAAAAATGAGGAACAGAATTTTCAAGTTTCCCGCGAAGGCTAAAACCACTGTTTACCTGCTAACAGCCACTGGCTTTGCTTACCAAGCCGTCGACTCCAATTTTCTCTCGCATTCTTCCGATTCTCTTCCTATTTCTTCACATTTTCCCGAGAAAATAAGGACAGGAATTGATGGCGTTGTTCGCTCATTTCGCGCAATCTCCACGGTCTGATTCTTTGTTTACATTTTCAATTTTTACTTCTTTATGGGTTTTATTCTACTTCTTTAACATCTGTTTGGGGTTCCAATTTGGGTGTCAGATTACTTTTACTGTTGTTGACTACAAGTATTCTTTACATGGGCTTCCAGTGGACTCTGATGAGTATCGCAGAAAATTGTCAGAGGTCTGTGCCATCTTCCCTAATATATTTTTCCGATAATTTCAACTATTTTTGTTACTTTTTTTTTTTTTTCCCCCAAGTTAAGCTCCATCTGGTGTCTCAGTTAGGGCAGCAACAGCCAACAAATTACAGTCTTCGAGTATTTGGTATACTTGAGTCGAAACAAACTAGCTTCTCCTGTACCGAATCTACACTGTAGATGAAGTAGTGAATATTAAGAATATTTTATGTTTTGACTGCAAATATACAAAACTCTCTTTTTCCCAGACCTAATTGATTTGGCTTGGACAAAAAAGTTATATTAATTCAATGAAACAACACTCCGAAATTTATGGTTTACAGAATCCATAGAAGAAGTATGTTTCCTGCATTTGTCAGATTGGATGAAATTGGTTAAATGCTCAGAAACTTTTGTTCTTATATGAGCCTAATATTGAAGGAAGTAACAGTTAACCCAAATTAACTGACAGTGTTGAGAACGAGTCAGTTATATTTCTTGAGCTGAAATTATTACTTTAGGGGAAAAATATGGAAAGGCAATTTTATGACGCAAGATGATATGGTTTGGTGATTCACAATTAATTAGGATGTGGTACTTTTGAGCTTTGATTCTGATGAATTTTTTCTTTTTTTTGTGCTTAGACTCATCTACGCTCAGCGAAGAGAATTCTTAAGTTATGTGAAGCCAATAAAGGTTTCTATGCGAAGGCCGGACAGTTTGTTGCTGCACTGCGGCAGGCACCGAAAGAGTATACATCAACTTTGTCTTCTTTACAGGATCAGGTTCAAATGCACAGACATGCTACCTCCTTTTATTTCTCTTTTGTCCATTGAGTATTTTCATAAGCAGAACTGTACTGGTTGGTTCTTGTGCTAAATTTGCTGTCTCTAATAACCTAGGCAGTTCCTTGTCATTTTAAAGCTATAAAAGAAGTACTAGTCAGCAATTTTGGACGAGATCTGTCTGAGATGTAAGCTTTTCTTATTTTTTCCTACCTTTTCTCTAGTGGCATATTCTTCCAGAAGTCTAGCTTTTTCTTCTCCTCAAGTACCAATATTAATGCTGGCATGTTTTGTTGATTAATTTGATATTCTAGTTTTCCTCTTTTTCATTCAGTTTATGGTCCACAAGAAACTGCTCTGGAGGGTGACTGGTAGTATGTTAAGCTTGATATACATAGTTTTGCCCTTCCTTAACAGCTAAGCTAATGGGATAATTGGTAATCCAACAATATATTGAGACTTTTTTTTTTTTTTTTCATTTTCCAATGGACTATGTCCTCAGAGCTTTCAAACATATAATGCATGCTTAACAGTTTAGATTTTTGACATACATATGACTGTAATACTTAAGATAACCAAGTTTTATAAAATTATTTAATGAAGACTTCTGAACAATTTGGGCAAGAAATAGTGTTATCAAATGTCAATAATGAATTGGAAAACAAGTCAAAAAAGGCAATAGCATCCATGCAAACTTTCGCTTCAGATGTGATTAGAGACATAAGATTTACAAAAGAAAGGAATAAGATGAGCTTTACTGCTATTTGAAATGGACAAACTAGTGTGCGTATTTGAACTAGCCAGTGGAAATTTGTTTCAACTAAACTCTGACTCTGTTTTTATCAAAAAGCATAAGGAAGAGAAAAGGTATATGCTAAATAAACACAGGAGCAGTACTCAAATAACATATTGCATCTGATGAGTCGATTCCAATCAACACCGACAAAAAAAAGCTAGTTTCCGACCCAGTGTTGTGAAAAGTGTGCCTAGGCACTAGGCACAAGCGAGGCATACCTAAAGCGCCTCGCTTGGTTTAGGTGAGCGCACACTAGGCGCGCCTAGTCACACAATTCATCTGAAGCTATAGGCAGCTGAGGCGCACGCCTGGGCTGTTGCAACTTAATTTTCAGGGCCTTGTTTGGTTGGATCATAATAACATGTATATAGTAAATATATAACAAGTGTACAATGTACAAAAACCGTAAAAACCTTAACCTCCTACTTATAAAATCCACAAATCTTATCTTTTCCACACAAAAAAATTTATCTAGGGTTTGAAATGGCTCATGTGTTATTCTATAAGCTTTCAATGCTTTAAATCTCTAATACAATATTTTTGTGGTATATATATATATATATTAAGTTTAATTCCACATTCCCACTAACATTATATATATCTTCTCCTAAAAATATTCCAATTTTATTTTACTAGTGCGCCTGCTCCTTACGCCTAGCTCCTAGGCAATAGAAGCCCTTATTGCCTAGATGTGCCTAGCGCTTTTTAAAACATTGTTCCAACCTGTCATCTGAGTTTTAGTATTTACCCAGTCAGCATCAACAGACTTTTATTATGATCATTGTTAGAATGGAAAGTTTCTTTCCAAAACAGTATTTATGCCACTGGAAGACCTTCTAGGAAGTGTGTGTGTGTGTGAGAGAGAGAGAGAGAGAGAGAGAGGAAGGTGCTTTTGTTGAAAGGGACATATATGTGATTTGCTTTGTAGTTTTTTTTCTTATATGGAAAAACAATTTTTATTAATAGAAGAAAGAAATACATACATTTGCTTTGTAATTTTTGATGGCATTCATACCTTGACACTATTTGGTGTTGGTAATAGACTCCTTATTCCCTTATCCAGTAAGTGTCTTTTCACATAGTAAGATTTTATTCTTGGAAATATCTTGACTTTTCTATCTATGTAAATTCCAGATTTCTGTCATTCGATGAACAGCCAATAGCTGCTGCATCTATTGCTCAAGTACATCATGCAGTGCTGAAATGTCATCAAGAAGTAGCAATTAAGGTTTGTAGATGAGTTATAAGGGTCTACTATAGCCCTTCTATAATTAATTTCTTATCTTGTTTTCTTTGATTCATTTTTTCTCAGTTTGAATGATAGTATTATATTCAACATTTTGTCCAAAACTTGCAAAAATATGCCTCTTATGAAACTTCACTTTCAAATAATTGGATCTTGTGTTTATAATTATGAAGGGTTTCCTTTTATTTTTATGAGGATATCCCTTTGCAATTTGATTAATTTTTTTGTTAAAGTAAAAAAAAAAGTTACTTTAGGTAGTTTTCCTTAACAATTTATACATAATTGGGGAAATCTTAGTTATATCTTGAAGAAATAATTTTAGCAGAAAAAAAGTTCATTATACATATTCAATGATCTTGAGTTACTATATGATCTTTGGAGACAATCTGTATAGATCAAGAAGGAAGTACTTCATTTAAGGAAATGAGTCACATTGTGGTATTAGTATCTTTTTAATTAGTAAAATCCTTATCTTGTAAACAACTAACCTCTTTGGAACAAGGTGTATCATTATATCTCGAGTAAAATTGGTAGTAATTTGGAAAAAAGTTAAGACAAAAACAGCCAATGTAATTCAATTAATATTTTTTATGACCGAATCTATTTGATCGATTTTAGATATCATGTTATGTTGATTCTTTATCTCCATTGGATGCACCATTTATGCTTAGGAAAACTATAGGCCATTCAATATAATTTAGAAATGTACCCTGACTTTCTACACTAAGATTTTTGAGCTCTCCTCCGGACCTGTAGGGTATGAACATCTATAGAGGATCTAGACTTAGTTGACTGATACATGTTATAATGTGTAGTTTATACCATTTGAACATAAATGTTCTGTTACCCACTCAATCACCTATTAAACATAAATATTTGTACTAATGATGACATTGCTAGTCTTGGGCATTGTTTTCTACTTATCACATCTGGCATGATTGCACGTTATCAACATTGCAAGATGTTTAAAAATCTATAGCTCAGGCTGTTATAGTAGAGTTATTTGTTTCTTCTGATCTCTTACAAGTGGAAGCAGTGTTGTTTGTTTCACTAAGTCACAGATCTTCCATATGATGATCTCTTAGTACGTTTTACATTGATTTGGAGTTACATGATCAAGGAATTATTCAAATATAAGATCATTTTCTTTTTTGGAAAAGAACAGGTACAGTATCCTGGGTTGGAGCAACAGATGAATGTTGACACGAAAACTATGTCTGTCCTGTCCAAGTCCATTGCATGGGTATGTGTTGAAAATTTTCACTATTTTTTCCTGATGCAGAAAGGGTAAATATTCTAACTAAATCAATGTGAAATTCTTCGCTCGTAATAAGCCATTTTAACTCAAAATTGGTGCTTTCTTCTTTTTTTTTGCTAACATGGTGCTTTCTTCTATTAATTTATGTTTTCCTTAAATTTCATACATATGTTAATGAAACTCAAACTGATTAGCTTTTAAGTGATCCTAATAACGAAACCAATGAAGAAAACATGTTCTTGGCCAACTGAATAATTTATTAGAGCACATTCTTATCTTTTGATGAGATTGATTATCAGAAAATTTTATTTCTAAATCCTTCAGAACATACGTTATCAAGAATAGTGGGCAACTGCTTAGCAATTTGCACCTTCTTTAGGTAATGAAATTGATGGAGAACGTTATAATATGATTTATGATTTGATTGTATTTAAATTTCATTTTAATTATGGATAAATTAGTAATATTAGGAATTATTTGTTCTCTTTTTATTAGGACTCTAGATTTATTTTATGTCAATAGGATTTCTTTTTTATTAGTACTCTAAATTTACTTTTTATGCTTTTAAGGTTTTCCAAGGTGTTTATATAATGACCTTAGTGCTACATTGTTAAGGAGCTTTTGATGAAATAATATCGTTGCCTTTCTTTTGCCCATTTCAGATCAAAATACCAATTGGTCTTGCATCCATTTTATATTAGAGCTTATGCTCTTGTCTTTATTCAAAAAATCACAAATTTGCCTCCACCGCCATCATCCACTGCCTTCTGCCATCACAGTTGTTGGAAAATTATTTTGATACCACCAGAAGGTTTGGAATCTCCCAATTTTCAAAATGTCGAAGTTTCGACGATAGAAAACACCATTCACCACTGGTTCCATCGTCAAACATCTCCAGAATCATCACCAGAAAGCGCCAATCTACATGGCTCTGAAAATTCACCACCGAAAACCCTCAGATGCTCCCTCACGCGGGATCACCCGTTTTTAGATTTGAATTTCTTCACTTGATTCGATTACCCAATTCTTTTAAACGAACTGGCCTCGAAAACGAACTGGCCTCAACCCATACCATGAACTAGACCTATATCCAGGTTGCCGACACCTAACCCGGTATCATTGCTTATCCAGATCCATGTCCAGACCCATTCCTAGACCCAAATCTGCAGCCCAATCTCAGACCTATCCAGTTCAACCTTTGACTTTGACTAGTTCAGTTTAGTGTATTTCAGACCTTTTTTGACTAACTATGATTGGTTTTCAAGGTTTCTCGAAGTCCTTGATTCAATTCTGAGGTTTTTTTTTCATAATTTTGCTCCAAAATGTGTAAATTCATTTGGTATGCTTTTGGTACATTTAATTCACCCCTTTCTGACTTCCTATATCTGTTTCACCATACCTCCCAACCCATATTGAATCCCGGAAAACCTGCACAATTAAGGGACTTGCCTCTGTGGTGGATCAATTAAAGTTGGTAGGATCCTCTCATGTAGATCAATTAATTGACAACGTTAATAAGTTGGTAGCATTCTTAGCAAGAAGATATGATTTTCAGGGAAGATAAGTATTTTATCTGTCCTATGACTTTACCATCTGAAGACAAGGGTACTGCAAATGAGTTGCCACTTGCCATTTGTTGACGAAGTAGTTAAGGAGCTTACAGTTCCAGAGAAACCTTGTGGGATCAGTCTTATCTCTGATGTTACGAATGCAGAGTTGATAGTTGATGCTGCACCTCTTCGATTGTTGAAACAGAAGAGATAGTTGATTATATCTCAGATGAAGCAGAGCTTCTAGTTTCACAGCTGATAGTTGACACTGCACCTCCTCTATACGTGGAGCACATCAATTTTTTCTTGAAATTCCAAGTGTTTGAGATTCCCAACAAAGTTTTCCTTAACAACTTCCTACCACCGATGTTTCAAACCTTGCTGCAGCAGTGCAGGATTTGATTCATGATGTCTTCATTCTTCTTTATTTTAAAACTCGACAAGTTTTTGCGAATTAGGGAAAAATGATGGAGAACATAATAATAGGATTTATGATTTATTTTTTAATTGTATTTAAATTTTGTTTTAATTATGAAATATTAGAATTAAGGATAAATTAGTAGTACTTAAGTATTATTAAGAGTTATTTGTTTTCTTTTTATTCGGACTCTAGATTTATTTTTATGTCATTAGGAGGACTTTAGATTTACCTTTTATACCATTAGGTTTTCTCAGGGAGTTTGCCCCTAATGCTACATTGTTAAGGAGTTTATGAAGAAATAACATTGTTACCTTTCGATTATTGTTCCTTTCGGATTAAAATACCAATTGATCATGCATCGGAAATATAGGAGTTAGAGCCAATTCAGCTTACAGTATAAAAGTCTTATTTTGCAATCCTTTAGTGCTAATACTCCAGTTTACTAAGATGGGAGTTAACCAAAAAAGACATGTGAATGACTAAGGGATGAAAGAGAGAAAATTGGAGAGAGTGAGAAGAATCTTTCATTGTACTCCTTCAGTTATTTCATAAAATGGCCCCATCCTTTTAATCATCAATTAATTATATTAGAAAAATATTTAAATATCCTTGCACGAAAAACCACCAAGAGAATACAATGTCATTAAGCATGTTGAAAGATGAAGTAACAACTTGTATTTGGAACATAATTACCTGGAATGCAGTATGTTTTGGTACGTGAACAAAAAATGCTAACTAATTAAAAACATGGTTCTATTAGGATAGATTTGGTTGGTTCGCTATTACGGGACGTGAAACGCTTAAAAATTTTATTCGAGTTGCTCTATCAAGTTTTGATAATTAAATCATGCTATGCATGCAGCAACCGTTAGGGCACCAAGGGCTGAAGGCTATATAGCCACAGTAAAAACTAGATGGTGGCGTAGGCAAATCAGAATATTCGCAGCCCTCAGCTGACCATTCCCATCTATGCACTTAAACTAGTGTCAGTAGCAAGGTGTGTAGTGCTCTCAAGTCTGGATCTTCATGGAATCTTCTGATTTGAAAGAAAACATGTGTACAAATTCGTGGGTCGCCATTTTGTACAATCCAGATCACGAAACACAGTGATCCGGAGAGAAAAAAGTTCTGTAAACTGGACACAAGATCTCAATCATGGTTCCCAAGGGCTACCAACGTTCCTGGTAACTATGATGTGGAACATTTTCATGGCTGCAACTTTTTTAGTAGTGTATAATTTGTTTTTCTCTTTAATCATAGTAAAACTTCCTATTTTTCTTTTTGTTGAGGCAATTTTTTACTGTCGTTTTATTTTGATTCTTTTTCCATCTTCAGCATGTTGTCCAGTTTTGGCCAATCTCATTTATTCTAAGATTGGTCTCTTTTCCCTGCAGATATTTCCTGAATACAGGTTTGAGTGGCTGGCATCGGAGTTTGCGGGTGCTACTGCACTAGAACTTGGTGAGCCATGAAGTGCTTTGCTTAAATGCTAAATAACCTATAATTGTTTTCTTTGAGCAGTAGAACTTTTTTAATTACTATAAGCAGTACCTCGCTAATTTCTTGATGCTTCATTAGGAAATAAAAATAATGTCTTAAGGTGGTCTACTCAAATGTCTAAAAATGCCTGAGTTGTATGTCTTCCATTTTATTTCTTGAAAATGCTTGTTTTTGTAATTTTTCCAGCTCTCATACACTAATTATTGATTATATTAGAAGCTGGAGTTGGTGTAGTTCAAATAAACATAATCTAATGCAGGACCAACTGATAATATAATCAAAAAAGACAACCGAAAGGCAATAATTTTTAATTCATCAAAAGCTTTTTTACAATATAATACTAGGAGGCATTACATAGACTCCTTGGAAAACCCTAATGACATAAATTGTAAATCTAGAGTTCTAATAAAGAGGAAACCCCTAGTAATATAAAGATAAATCTAGAGTTATAATAAAAAGGAAACTAATAACTCCTAATAATACTAAAATACTTCTAATTTATCCAAGGTTGTCAAGATTGAGATCTTAACTAGGATCATAGAGTTTATACAAAATCGAATCTTAAGATTGAAAGATCTTACAAAATTTGTAAAATACCCTTTAAAATATAAATATACTTGTAATAAGTTCTAATGTTATACATAAGAGCATAATAAATAATAAATTACTATATAGATTGTAAACCACCGAGCATAGATTAATGTAGTAATTAGTTTATTTTTCTAGGATAGGTAATTAGCTATCACAAACCTGGTTATGTGATAATAAATATAAATAATATTTATAAAAAAATGTGATGCAGATTCTAAGACAGCCAAAAAAACAAAGTGAGAGGAAGATGAAGGTGAGGTATGGAAGCTAGGGTTTAGTTTTCTTTGAAAGAGGGATTGAGAGGGTGTGGTAATGGTCTTGGTTCGAGTTCCTAGGATGGTTTATAGAAGCCCAATGATTAAAAAAAGCCAATCCAACCCCATAAAATAGCCTATAATGATTTTTTTCAAGATCGGAAGATCGAAACAATCCTACTGATCTTACATCCTATCCTATCTATCTTACTCCAATCTTGCTAAACTATGATTTTGGACACGTTATGAATTGTTTAGGGTATGTGAGATCGTGAGATCGTGCAATCTTACTAGTTAACTTTCAATTTTGACAACAATGAATTTATCCCTAATTCTAATATTAGAAAATTCAAATGCAATTAAATTATAAATCATAAATCTTTCGTTCTCCATAATAATCACTACCCTTTCAATGGATGGATGTTTTTTAAGATAGATAAGTCACCACCACTAGCCATGGTGTCATTTTTCTTCAACCTTTCAGTTGAACAAAGAAGTAAATTGTGAAATTCTTTGGGTTGAAATAGTCAGTAGTTTTTATGTAGGTGAATCACACTCTAGAGTTAAACCTCATAACCATATCAAGTGTAATG
The DNA here is from genome assembly GCA_029379385.1 of Quillaja saponaria. NCBI lineage: Eukaryota > Viridiplantae > Streptophyta > Magnoliopsida > Fabales > Quillajaceae > Quillaja > Quillaja saponaria. Next base: position 13,764,978 of record CM055610.1, on the reverse strand, counting down.
CATTAAGATGAAAATGTTATTGTTGGATGTAAATACTTAGTTGAATTGGGGTATTTGGGTATTTACCCTTTAGGAGTATATATATCGTAGGTTGAAATTGTTTGATGAATACAAGAAGATATTTTCTCCAAATTCAACTGTTATTATTCATTATGCAATCAATGTTGTTTATCCCTGTTCTCATGTATGTTACTATTTCCAATGTTTGCTGCATTTTGACTATTTTGTTTATAAGTCTTTAGTTTTCATTAATCTTATCTTATCTTAATAGCAAGGTTCAATTGTATATAACTAGAACCTTTCTATATTGTGTCTAATACTGATGGTAATGGACATGTGTGGATATATTGTGGGAGACTGGTGTTAACTGGTTCTCATTGTTATATATTCTAATTTTAGGAGTTTGTAAGTCTGTGTAGAGTCATTATCTAAGATAACAGAAACCTTGTGACATTTGCTAATTTGTTTCTCTGCAGATTTTATTCAGGAGGCTAGGAATTCTGAGAGAACAGCCAAGAACTTGAGAGACAACAAAGTTATCAGGGTACCTCATGTATTTTGGGTATGATAGTTGAACTCTTCTTTTATAACTGTTTACTATCTATCACTTGTTCTATTACAAGTTATGTCTGATGACCACCATACTAATGTGAGCAGGAGTTGACAACAAGCCAAGTTCTGACAATGCAGTTCTGTGGTGGCCACAAGGTATGACTTGTTCAGGGTGCTCCTTAGACTAGTACTGTGTTACATAATCTCCTTAGACTAGTACTGTATTACATAATCTCCTTAGACTGTTTTATAAAATCTCATTCTGGAAAAGCATTTGAAGTTGATGGGTCAGTGCTTCATCACCTTCTTGTAAATAACCAGGCTTATCCAAACTCTCTTGTCAATGATCAATTAAACCCCTTAAACAGCTTGATTTCACCCAAAGAAACTCAGCAATGTGCACAACTTCTGTCAATATTGGTGCATTAAAGCTGCTCATTTTGGACGTAATTTCATAACCCCTAACATCAACTGAAGCTCATATCAACATGAAGAAACTTGCTCAGAAATCAGTTCTCATTCTGAGGAATTTATGAATGCTGAATGAACCTGTGTTCCTTCTTCTATGCTGTCTTTTAGTTTTAAGAGTATCGAGTGTGAACACAGATGTTTCAATCTTCTGGTGTGGGGGCATGAGTGAACAGAGAGAGAGAAAGAAAAATGGAAATACAGACACATGGTTGTTTATTTAACGAAGAGAGTGCTTCCTTCTGAAAGGCAGGTCTTCCTAGCGGACTCGTAGTCACTAGCCAGTCATCTTTGATCCTGATTGGTCGAGTCTGAATGAGAGAAACCATATATTTAAAACTTTCTATAACAAATGATTTAATCTCATGGTTATTGCGCAGTTTACTTGTTTTACAATCCCTGAGTGCAGTTGCTTTTAGGCTTTTTAGAAGCAGGTCTAGATCTGCAAGCCTATAATTTAATGACCCCTTTTCCCATTTGTTTACACGTGATGTTTTTAGGGCTTTTAAGGGTTTTTTTTTAATGATGTTGTTTTGTCTTAGTTGCAAAATGCAACCTGCAGATCACTCCATTCGTTTCCCATCAGATGGTGTGGATTGCCTTATTATGTCTTGTTTTGGCTTCAACTTATTTCTGGACTTAAGACTAATCTTTCATAAGTGGTCTAGCCGGTACTTATAGACCATCACAGGTTGTGAAGATTTATTCTTTGACTGGCTTTGTTACTAAAGAGCAATTTTCACCAATTTCTGGGTTCCTAATTTATATCCTTTTGAACTCCTATGAAAGGTTTAGATACATGGAAATGCTTTATTTTTTCCCTCTCTGATTGGTAGTATTACTTCTCAATCTCATTGACACTTGCTTGTCTTGTACTGTGATTTATTTCATTTTTATTTAAAGTCCCTATTATAGTGGTGTGGTTTACATGAGAAGATTATGAGGGGCTCTCTTTGGTCAATGTGGGGGAGAATGAAAGGCAACATTTTGTTAGCTCTGATATTTGTTGTAAGGTGAAGCTCTATGGGTGAGTGTAAGGTGAACATAATCTTTTCCCTGGTAGGGATGGATATCTGGTTTCACTAGGAACCTGATTATCTATGGGAAAGAATGGTCTTTTTAGCTTCTTTATGACATCCTTTTGCAAGTCTTAAGCAGACTTCATTATCAGATGTACAGAAGGATTGCAAGCCTAATGTTTTAGTTGATGTTTAGTTTTTCCTTGCTCTTTCCTTATTTCATCGGGACGATTTCTTATCCTCTTTTTTGTGTGCTATCCTCATTCTCTTTCTCAAAACATTTTCTTTTTTGCAATCAAAACATTATTCAATGATTTTTTGCACAAATAACAATCTCATATAAATAAACTGAAAATAAATTTCCATACCAGTAGGTATGGACAAGAAAAGAACATTGAAGTGTGTGAAAAGAAATCACTTAGTTGGAAGTTTGTTATAAATGAGTTCAACTTTATATTGTATTCCACCAGCGTGCTTATGTGTTCTCATCATTTCTACATCACAGATGCTGTTTCATTTATATTGTGCTTTGAATTTCGGAGTATTATTTGCTACTAACAGGAAGTTTTTAAATCAGGTTGATGATGTGGACTTTATGAATCAGATGGGAATTAATCCAATAAAGGTTGGTTTGCTGAGTCTGCTGCAGTGCATATTTTTACATATATTTACGGCAAAAGAAAAAAGAAGCTTCGAAAATTGCGATGGATGGATTTATGGTGGAAATTTTAGTCTGATATCATCAATGCAATATTTGATTCATTGATACCCCTATCCCCGGATTATCCATTTAAAACCTCTAGTTACCTACCATCAACTCATTCCAGTTTGGCTACAATAACCTTCTTTTTTTTCTTTTTTTTTCAGTTTAGAAATACAAATACAGAGTAGAAGAGAAAATACAGAAAACGTGGCTATAGGTTAGATGATTATATTGACCTGTTGCCCAATCAAGAGCAACTATTTTTCCCAAATTAGTTTCCCTAGTTATTGCTATGGCTGACAGCTCTCTCCTTCAAGTTTGTGGAGATGTTTCTCATGCACATCTTGCAAAGAATGGAATGAATAGTTAGTTTTTTGTTAAAAATTGCAGCAAACTGATTCTCAGAAGTTGCGCAAAGATATCTAAAGTAGTGGGACATGACATCAGCATTATAAAAGTTAGAAAGAAAGAAATCGATCTGAAGTATTTTGGTGAATTGGTTGAGAATTCTTTATACCAAGACAATATATTTATACTATGAGATTATGTGGAGTACTAGTAAGTTAACTGTACATAATAAGGAAACTAGCTATAAATAAGGAAAACTGACCCACTAAGTAAACTATTTATATTTACACTCTAACATTCGCCCTCAAACTGGAGTATAAAAGTTATATTTTTTGAACTTGGTATATAGATATCATAACCAATTACCTTGCCAAAGATTTTGTAAATAGGTCTGCTAACTGATCTTCGGACTTTGCATGTGTGGTGTTGATTGTCTTATCCGGAAACTTCTCACGAACGAAGTGGCAGTCATCCTCTATATGTTTTGTTCGTTTATGAAAGCCATGATTTGATACAATATGTAATACAACTTGGTTATCACAAACTAGCTCCATAGGCTATGAATGCTTAAATCCAATTTCTTCTATCATATTCTTCAGCCAAACCAACTCAATAGTAGTATGAGTCATAGTCCTAGATTTAGAATCTCAGGTTCTGCACTAGATCTTGCAGTAATAGTGTGCATTTTGTTTTTCCATGAAATAAGATTTCATTCCAAAAATATATAGGTAGTATATTTTCTGGCAAACGGAGAGCATGCCCAATTAGCATCACTATAAATCCTAAACAGTAGTAGAATCGTGTTTCTGAACTTAATGTGTGACAACATACATGTCCTCAAACTAGACTGTGCCTATGTTTCTTATATAAAAACCCATTTCTGGGTGCAGTTTTAAGGAATTTTAGTATACGAATAACCATATTCCAATGAGGTGTTTTGAGACTGAGAAAGAAATTGACTAACCAAACTAGTTGCAAAAGCAATATTAGGTCTAATGACTGTAAGACAGTTCAACTTACCAACAAGATTTCTGTATTACTCAAGATTTGCCTAGTAGCTCCCATTTATCTGGTATAAGTTTAGTGTTGGAATCCATATGAATGTCTACAGGAATCCAACATACATATATCTTTTAAGACATTCAGACAATACTTTTTTTGAGAAAGACAAATCCCCAATTATAATTTTGTAATCTCAATGCTCAAGAAGTATTTTGATTGTCCCAAGTCTTTGGTTTGAAGCTTGGATTGTAAGAATGATTCAATTGCTGAGCCCTGAAGTTATTATTACCTGAGATCACAATATCGTTCATATATATAATCAAAAAAATTATGCCATTAGACTTATATTTGTAGAAAACTGAGTTATCAATAATACACTTCTAAAGGCCAAAACTAAGGACAACTTTATTGAATCTACCAAACCAGGATTGCTTCAAGCTTCAACCTATATAGAGACTTTTTTAATCAACACACCATACTTGACTACCCTGAGCAACAAAACCAAGTGGTTGTTCCATGAAGACTTCTTCATCAAGGTCTCCATATAAGAAAACATTTTGATATCCAACTGATGGAAAGGCAAATCAAAAACAATCTAGTCTTTAAGCGATCAACAAAATCATCATGATGAACTTTCATGGTGTATACCCATTTACAGCTAATCATAGACTTGCTTGAAGGAAAAGAGACTATTTTCTAAGTACCATTAGTATGTAAGGCATCTAAACCATGGCCTACTACCACCTAGGATGAGCAAGAGTATCACTGGTTAACTTTGGAACAGAAACAAAAAACAAAGAGGATACAAGTCTGTGAAAATAAACAATGATAACTCAAAAAAGTTTGAATAAGATAAGGGATTCGAGTTGAACGGGTACCTCTTAGGAGAATAGGCAGCAAGTAGGATTTGAGGCATTGTAAGGCATTAGTGCAAGGTATGAATTCATCAAGTACATCAATAGTGTCTGCTAGGGGATTTTGCTGAGAACGATGATGGTAAACCTAGAGATGACGGTCAGATGAGGTAGAGGACTTGGGTACTGGTTCATATGGACCAAAATAAGAAACTGGAAAAGCTTCAGAATAGAAGGTGACTCGAGAATAGTTGAGGAAAAGAACAAAATTTTTTCAAAGAATGTGACATCGACAGAGGTAAGTAACAGTTCTTATCTAGAGAGTAACATGTATACCTCTTTTGAAGATGGGAATAACCCAAGAATATGCACTTGATTAATTTGGCAGAAAGTTTATCCTGCCCAGGTGTTAGATCATGAACAAAACAAGTGCGACCAAAGATGCGAACCAGAAGTGAATATAAGGGATGACAAGGAAAGAGAATGGTATATGGAACTTTATTGTGCAATGTGGAAGATGACATGAGATTAATGAGGTAGCATGTAGTGAGGACCCCAAAACTGAAATGGAACATGATTATGTATTAATAGAGTGCGAGTGGTTCAATTAAATATCTGATTTTGCACTTAACAACTCCAATTTGTTGAGGGGCGTGAGAATAAAATGATTGATAGAGCATATCTTAGGATGTCATAAAGTGCTAAAATGATGTAAAAAAGTATTCACGTGCGTTATCACTAAGCAAAATATGAAACACCAAATTGTGCTTTAATTTCAGCACAAAACTGTTGGAATATAGAAAATAACTCAGAACATTTTTTCATTTAATAACTCAATAGATTCAGCCCAAGATAAATAATTAGATTTATTCAATTTCTCAATAGTAATAACAGGAAATTCAGAAAAGGCAAAGGTAAAAATTTTAGGTTTTGAGACTACAATAGAGTTTTCAGATTTTTCAGAGGTAGACATACCGATAAACAGCAACTCGATGAGTACATTAACGGTGAGGCGACTAAATCTAGAAGGTTGGTCATATAGCCAATAACAAGGATTTATAGTAAAAATAGGGAATTCTCTTTTCGGCTGAGATTAAAGGAAAAGACATCTCATTTCATTTTTTAGTTTTTCCCTTCTATTAGAGGAGTTAGGGACAGGGACTCTAACAAGCACCTTGGTGAAATCTGTGTTAATCTTAATGTTCGTGGTTTTACCATGTTGTAGTGGATTATAAGCAAAAGGTGTCAAAATAGTCTATCATCTACCATCCCCTAGTCTTGCATTAACTACTTAAACCATAGAAGTCAATACAACCCACCCACCATGGCTCTAAACTCTGCTCCTGCCCTTGATTTAACAAGTAGCTTTTACCTATTACTTTGCTATGTGGCGAAAGTTCCACAAATGAATGGGCAGTATAGGTGGATGTTATGTAATTCTACCCAATCTGCATTGGTAAAGGCTAATACTCTCAAGGTAGCAGTGTCGAATAGAACATGCTGAGCCAAATCTTCTTTATATAGAACCTGCTTTATTTAGAGCGCGGGAAAATCATACGGTTTTATGAAAGCATGTGCCATGCTCAAATTCGTAGTCAATCCTATTCCGATAGGAGCAGTTATTTTTTGAGAAGTTATCCCTTCTAAAGAGCAAACTACTTATGATATTTCAGTACATAGAGTTCTAAATGAGAGGAGCAAGTATCAGGAATGAATCAACTGACCACTGACCCAGGAGTTGTACCCAAACTTTGTGAAAACGATGAATGTATCTGCCAACAATCTCTGATATCCTCCAATATTCACTACCTCTCAGTGGCCACATTTCAGATGAGATTTTGCTCCAATGGGAGTAATCTGCTCATCAGCATCCCTGCATCCCAGTCTCCTCAAGATGATCAAGGACATAAAATGAAGATACCTTTTAGTGAACATAGTATGGTCTGCATCACTCAAGTGGTATCTGATATGTTGATGACATATTGGTGACCAGGAATATAATTGCGAGGTGGCCAGACTGAAAGGTCTATTAAGGGGTTTGAGATTAAGAACTTGAGTAAGCTACATTATTTCCTTGGATTGAAGTCGCTTGAATAGACAACAGCATACTTCAATCAACTTCACAGGAGGTTGACCCTGGTCTGACAACTCTCTATCCTAGAGCTTCAATGTAAATAGTTCGAGTCCACTTAAACTGATAATATCTTCAGGAGTTATAATCTAGATCTGTCAATGAAGTGCCAAGTGATTGTCACAATGGGTCTCAAATTGTGACTGACAGTGTCGGCCTGACCCCACCAGTGAGATGATGTCATGATGATGACAGCATCAAACTAATGCTTTGCTGGTTCTTCTTGGATGAGATTTAATAAATCCCTATTATTAGGTGGCTGCAGTAGGATTAGGATTTAACAGAATATATATTCTTTCGGTCCAAGTTAAAATTTCAGAAAATATGAGAACAAAGAAAAAGGACCAAGAGAGAACACAGATAAAGAGGCTGCAAGTTAGATTATTACTTCTGACCTACATACCTGTAGTTAATTAAACTATAGACTATTGCAGAAGTTCCTAATCAATTATAGTTGTAGTTAACTAATTAATCTTGCCAATCACTACTACAGCTGAGAACATTGTTCAACTTAACTGTTCTAACTCCTTGTCACAGGTTGTGAAAGCACTGATTGAAGTGTTTGCAGAAATGATATTCGTCCATGGTTTTGTACACGGTGATCCACATCCTGGTAATATCCTAATTTCTCCAGAAGGCCAAAATGGCTTTTCTTTGGGTATGTATTTATTGTGATTCTAGATTCAATACTCTATATTGGATTTTGAAATAAATACATAGAAACATGGAAATTTTGAAATTTACCATTTTTCATGTCGTGGATCAATGATGCAGTTCTTCTAGATCATGGTATCTACAAACAATTGGATGAAGGATTTAGACAAGATTATTGTCAGTTGTGGAAGGCTTTGATTCTACTAGACTCCAACAAAATACTGCATCTGGGTGAACGATTTGGTGTTGGAAAGCATGCTAGATACTTTCCCCTCATTTTCACTGGAAGAACTATTGACAGGTGATCATCATATCTTTGAAGACATACATTTGTGTTAATCAAAATAAATGGTTTTAGTTAATATATTGTTAAAATCATCATTCTTGATATTAGAAATTTTCAAATTACCAGTAATTAGTTCAAGTACTTATGCACTGTAATTTACAAGCACCTAGCATTTGCAGTAGAACAGAGGAGATTTATAGCAAAGATACACGAACTCATTAGCAGCTAAACAACTTATGCTAGCAATCTAATGGAACTTCTATTGCCTGATGTGACTGACAGTAAATCTGCTCTTGGTGGTGGAATGTCTGAAGAGGAGAAAAGGAATATAAAGCAGGAATTAAAGTCTCTAAAGATGAATGACATATCTATGTTTATGGAATCTCTTCCACCTGACTTTCTCATGATACTGCGTATAGAGTAAGACAAAAATATTCACTCTCTTCAGCGTAGAGCTGGCGGATACTACTGTTTGATGTTCTTATATCTTTTTTCTCTCTAGTGGGCTATTAAGATCTGTCATCAGGAAACTGGGTGTTCCACAACAGGTCCGGATGCTAGCATATGCCAAATATGCAGTTTATGGTCTCTCTCCAAAGTTAGATCTTGAATCTGGTAAATATTAGACGGAACAACTTTTGATTTTATTAAATAGAATTTTCCCTTAGGTATACATAGAAACTTATCTTTCCAGTGGCCAAAATTAACATATGTGAGGCCAAGCTAAGAAGTTGATAGAACACAGGCTTGACATGGTTGCTGCCTGAGACTCTCAGGCAAGCACACACTTAGAACATGAGTGTACACACGGACCACCCAAAAGAGAGAAGGGTTTTGCGTAATTACATTACATTGACATTCAAAAACAACACAAGTGGGTCCTGAACTTTGTCTCATCCTATTTAGTTTGACCGGGATTCAACTCTTTGTGAAGTGATCTGTATTGGGATATGTGGGAAAGGAGATGGGCAAATTTTGGGCATGAACCTTGGACCTGCATGTTTTACTCTATTAACAACAATTTTCCATGTCTCATGTTTTCAGACTTCGCTGTGAAAGTTGTCTTCTCAAGATTGTTGATGAATATGAATTACCTAAAGTTAAGGCTCATCATCGGTAATGCATCTTGTTCATAACTGATTAACATAATCTGCCCTGGAACTAAAATAGTTGCATCTTGTTCATAACCGATTAACATAATCTGCCCTGGAACTAATTTGAGTTATACATATTTCCTTTTTCAGGGGTATTTGAGGCCATTCTTGCATTGCAGAAGTTCAAGGATATACTTTGTACCCTGTATATAAAAATTAACGGTACCTTCTGGGGCATCATGTTGGATCCTACTGGCAAAGGATTAAATATCACATGAGAAAGTTGTAAATGTTGCGTTGCTTACCCTCAAATGTGAAGAGGGTCGTCAGGTATATAGCTTCTGTAATGCATAGTGGGGAAAATCTTTTTCTAGCGCTAATTCTCTCTCATGATATGCCTGGATCCCTTTCAACTGTTAAAAGATCTGCTTGGCCATCTTACATTATTAGGAAGCAGCATAAATTCCTTAACCGATTAGGTGTTGTTATTTACCTTTTGTTGATGATAAGCAGGAGATTTTGACTTATTTTCAGCTCTCGAAAAAGATAATTAATTCTACTAAATCGTTTACTTGTCAAACATTCCAAACATTTCCCAAGTACGTGGATATTTCATACTCTTTTTATAAATTTAAATTTTATTTTATGGACAATGGCATAGAAATCTTTAGTTTGCCCTAGCAAGCAAGGCATACATGCAACTATAATTAATTTATTGAACCATGGAAAGACTATGAACCAAAAAAAAAGTGAAAGACTTAAGGCCTGTAATAACATGATTAGTACCACACTACTGTCACAAGAAATACATGCAACCATTGATTCTGGCAACAAACCAGCCTAAGAAGCAAAATGGAAACTCGTAAAGAAGCAAAATGAGACTGAACCTTTGCTTGGAGAGAGATTGCTGGCAACAATTATCAAACATGTACATTCTGAGAAAATTCTTGGTTCTGCCATCTGTGTCCAAGAACCTAAATCTAAAAATGAAGTTTTAAATTAAAAGAAAATGAGGTTTTTATCATTGAATTAGTTGGGAACTCAGGCAGCATATATATTATTTAGTGTCAAGGGTACTGGACATGCAATTGCTAGAAATAAAATTGAAATTGCCATCAGGTATGGGAATACAACTACACGAGTCTGTCCAAATAAGGGAAAACAGCAAACAGTCATCCCAAGCCCACGAGGACATTCTAAACACCAAAATGCAAAATGCAAATAGCAAACAATATTCCAATGTTGGCTTCTACCCCCTTTTTATTTCTTTCAAACAGGAGCCCACGTTGCCCAAAAGGCTTCTTCCTCTTCACCTTGCCTATCTGCAGTCTATCAATTGGATTTGACATAACTCAGTATGGATCTTTAAAAGACAACAATCATGAAAACAAAGTAAATGTGAGAAATGTAATCACCATAAGGCTGCCATAACCAAAGGTGACACAAAAAATAGAAATCGAACCAACTAAAAAGAAGTTAAAGATGACAAGAACAAAAACAAAATCTTAAACTAAAATGTTCAGAAAAAGTAAATTCTTATCCATTCCTTTTCTATAAGAATCTAAATCCCCCATAAAAGACCAAAAGAGATGTTTAACATACTCAATTTTGCTAGCAAATAAATTATAAATTACCCATAATGTTCCATTATCCAATTTTAATATTATCCAATTAGTGATACAACAGAAAGACCAGTAACTTCTCACATACATTCAAGCCTTGAGTCTTGCTTTAAGCTCCTCTGCCACAGCATCGATGAAATCCTCTGTATTTAGATAATGGTCCCTAGAAAGCCTACATGCATAATAAGTACATGGTGAGCACTAAGTTTATTAAGTACGGTAGAAAAAAGCAAAAACACATGGTAAATAATATCATTCTTTACTTGGATCCATGAATAATAAGTGCGAGATCCTTGGTCATCTTTCCAGATTCTACAGCACCAATACAAGCTGCTTCTAGTTTTTCAGTGAATTCCAATAGTCTGGTGTTGTCATCCAACTTTGCCCTGTCGGAAAAGACACATTATGCCCACATTTTATATTATATTATTTATCAACAATGAATTGCATTGTTAATACTTCCAGCATGTAACAGGAACAAAATAAAGGACTATTTTGTGGTTGCAAATTCAATATACCTGTGGGCCAGGCCTCTTGACCATGCAAAGATTGAAGCTATGCTATTTGTGCTGGTTTCACCTCCTTTCTGATGAACCCTGTAATGTCGAGTAACTGTACCGTGTGCCGCTTCTGCTTCAATAGTCTTTCCATCCGGGCACACCTGAGCAAAATCCATACACATACTGGATCAGGCTCATATCAGTAGCCCAACACTTTGAACTCAGAAAGTGCCATTGCGTTAAGGAAAAGAATTTCCAGAATATACATGCTTAATATTTATTCATACGACAAACAAAAACTTGGCAATGGTGAGTATGATAAGAATTGTCACTAATCATCCTACCAAAAGATAATTGGATTACAACTCATTCTTTTCTTTTTTGATAAATGTATTGCTTATTCATATGACATACAAAAACTTGGCAAATGTGAGTATGATCAAAATTATCACCAATGATCTTTTACCAAAAGAAAATTGGAGTACAACTCATTCTTTTCTTAAGAAGTGCAAAATGTATCATTTTTATCTTTCATAAATCCATATACAAGGTATTCATCTAGGGTGATTCAATTAATGTTATATAGGAGTGAGAGAATCTAGAGAGGCACAAAGGGGGAGGGGTAGGGAGGAGAGAGAAAGAGGATTTTCAGAGTAAAAATGGATATATATACATATCTACCATAGAAAAGAATAGAAATGCCACCATAAAAGAATACAAGAAGAAATGACTATCGATGTTTAAAACAACACATACCAATACAGATGTCATCAATCCCAGAGACCCAAAACCTAAAACCAATCAAACTTATGTTAGTGACTGAAGAAAATGATGAATGTCCAGATACAAGCAAAACATTTCAAGCTTCTGCATGCTAAAAAAAGACACATGTCCGTCGAAATCATCATTGCCATCTAAATTTTTCTTTTTGGGCAGATTAATAACTAGATCACACAAACCTTGAGCTAAGAAATCACTTTGCACATCTCCATCATAGTTCTTGCAAGCCCATACATAGCCTCCTTCACTCTTGAGAGCATAAGCCACCATATCATCAATGAGACGGTGCTCATACCTTCCAACTCATCATTTAAGTTAGTTGTAAGCAGGAGTATGATATACATCAAAAATATGATTGGGCAATAGTACTTCGTCACTTACCATATACCAGCAGCCTCATACTTTGATTTCCAGTTGGCCTCATAAACTTCTTGAAATATGTCCTTGAATCTTCAAATAAAAAAGAATAAGATTAGCACAGAGCTGCAGAACCAAAATTTTGTAAACTGGAACAACGAAACAAAATGCCGAGTCTGCATACCTTCCATCATACTTCTTAAGGATGGTATTTTTTGTGCTAAGATAAAGTGGCCACTTTTTCTCATAAGCAGTGTTCATAGAAGCCTCAGCAAAAGCACGTATAGACTGCATTCCACATAAGATATAAAAGAGAAAGGATCAGCAACTTGCAGCAACTAATGAACAAGATCTAATCGAACCAAAAATAAAATTAATTGCAGGATCAACCTCGTCTGTGTTATACATGGCTAATGCAACACCCCCCTCACCCGTGAAATTATAAACCTCTAACTCAGTCTTCTCATCTTGTCCTTCTGGTACTGCAAGCATTTCAGACCCACAACCCGCTTTTAGTTAATAACCAACACAGGAAACAATAACAGAACAAAGAAAGAAAGTAATGAGCTCCTGAAATAAGCTCGTGGTAAATATAAAATCTTCAGTGACTGTTATAAGATCAGCCACCCAGAAAAGGTAGAAACTATACCAAACACCAGCTTCAGTTTCCCGGGCCCTTTGATGACTGCGTCAGTGGCTCGGTATTGATCACCAAACGCATGCCTTCCAATGCATATCGGCTTTGTCCAACCTGGCAGTATTGACCATTCAGCATAATTACACTCCATCATGAAATGTTTCTAACAGAATTTCAAGAAAGTACCTGGGATAAGGCGAGGGATGTTTTTGCAAATAATGGGTTCTCGGAAGACAGTTCCTAGAGAAAATGTCAAACACAAAATTCATAAGAAACCAACATGTATTGTGACCCATCCAAACACCCACTCCTAGGGGAAAGGGGGAAAGGAAAAATTAAGTGCACTCTCACTTACCATTCAAAATATTCCTAATGGTCCCGTTTGGACTCTTCCACATCTGCTTCAGGCTAAACTCTTTTACACGACCTTCATCTGAGACATATAACACCAATATTATAAATTTGACCATCATTTACTACTTAGCAAAACACTATAATTCAGACAGCTATAAGATTTCTCATTATTAATGTTGCACCCCCACTTTACCTGGAGTTATAGTTGCACATTTGATGGCTACATTGTACCTATATATAATGGAAACCATTATACAAAACAAAGAATAACATCAGTGTAAGATGATAAAATCAACCAAAATTTATCAAAAGGAAAATTTTCTTGTAGAACATATTGAATAATTTCCAAATATTCTCCAGTTACATATATTCTTTCTAATTATATATCATATAATGTTCACAACAAACATGAACAGAAGAAACATAAACAATATTCTAGTTCATCAAGAAAAGTTTCTTTAAGGCAGATGAAGAAGATACAAAACTCTGTCAGAGGTTACGCTGCCGATCCCAAGCTCGGATAAAAGAAGAGGGTTGCAATAGGTTGACGGCTAGCGTAAAACTAGTCAAACCCTATGACGATGAATCCTACCGAATATTCATTGGGGCGTAAAATAAGGAAGGGTTCTTGCATCGAGAATGGGTGCGGGTAAAGAAGCTAATCCAGGATAAGATTCGCATAACTACTTGGAACATAAGGACTCTTACTGGTAAATTGAGAGAGCTTGTAGATACTATGAATAGAAGGAGGATTAATATTACTTGCTTGCAAGAAACTAAGTGAGTATGAGAAAGTGTTAGAGAGATAGAGAGAACAGGATTCAAGATGTGGCATACTGGTAAAACTAGTAATAAGAATGGAGTGGCGATTATTATAGATGAAAATTTAAAGGACGAAGTTGTTGAAGTCAAGAGAAAAGGTGATAGAATAACTTTAGTGAAATTGATGATAGACAAGGAGGCCTTGGATATCATTAGCGTTTATGCTCCACAAATAGGACTGGAAGAATCTACAAAAAGGCTTTTTGGGATGATTTAGAGGAGATAGTCCAAGGAATACCTTTAGGAGAGAAACTGTTTATTGGTGCAGATTTGAACAGTCATGTAGGAAGTACCAATGAGGGTTTTGAGAGAGTACATAAAAGATATGAAGATAGGAATGAGGGTGGAGAGTCTATTTTAGATTTTGTGGTTGCGTATGGCTTGATTTTAGCTAACACGTGAGTGGCACTTAGTCACCTTTAGTAGTGGGCTGAATAAGAGCCAAATAGATTTTGTTCTGACTAGGAGGTTGATAGAGCGGTTTGTAAGAATTGTAAAGTTATGCCCGGCGAGTGTTTAGTGTCTCAGCACAAACTTATGGTTATGGATATTGGTGTTAAGCGTTGGAAGCAAAAACATAAAAGTAATAAGTGTAGTAGGACTAGATGGTGTAATTCGAATGGAGGGAATATGTCTCTTTTTAAAGAAAAAATGTTACAGGGTGATCAATGGAGGGTGAGCCTATTATGATTTGGGATGACATGGTGAGTCGTATCAGGAATACGGATAGAGAGGTGTTAAAAAAAAGTAGAAGATGTGGACCTGCAATCAAGGAGACATAGTGGTGAAGTTCAACAAGCTATTAAAATTAAAAAAGAGTGTTATAAAAGATTACACGAGCGTAGAAATGAAGATAATTATAAATGGTTTATAAAAGATTGAAAAGATGCTAAAAAAGCTGTTAGGGAAGCTAGAGGCAAAGCTTGTGAAGGATTTTATAGGATTGCCAAGTAGAGGGAAAGACGAACTATTTATAGGATTGCCAAATGATAGAGAGAATGATATTTAGAGACAAATGATAGAGACGAACTATTTAGAGACAAATGATAGAGAGAATGATATTTATAGGATTGCCAAGTAGAGGGAAAGACGAACTAAATACTTAAATCGTATTAAGTGCATTAAGGACGAGGTTGATAGGGTTTTAGTTAAGGAATACGATATTAATGAGAGATGACAAACTTATTTCGATACTTTATTTAACGGAAAGTCAAGGGGTGATATTGGGGACCTTAATGATGCCTTTTATGATACGAACCGCAGATTTGTTCATCGGATTAGAGCATAAGAGGTTAAAGAAGCTATTCATAAGATGAAGAATGGTAAGGCAATGGGCCCAAATGATATACCAATAAAAGTTTGGAGATACCTAGAAGATATTGAAATAACTTGGCTTACAAATCTTTTTAACAAGATTTTAGTAATCAAGAAAATGCCCGATGAGTGGAGGAAGAGTACGTTGATCACTATTTATAAGAATAAAAGAGATATTCAAAATTGTAAGAATTATCAAGGAATAAAACTTATAAGACATACAATAAAGTTGTGGGAGAGAGTGATTGAACATAGGCTTAGGAATAAGACTCTAGTTTCTGAGAATCAATTTGGTTTTATGCCGGGAAGATCTACAATGGAAACTTTTTTTTTTACTTAGGAGATTAATTGAGAAATATAGAGTAAAGAAAAAGGATCTTCACATAGCCTTTATTGATTTAGAAAAAGCGAATGATAGAGTGTCAAGACAAGTCTTGTGGTGGGTACTCTAGAAGAAGAAGATCCTAACTAAATATATAGAAGTTATTAAAGATATATATGAGGGAGTAATGACTAGGGTACGGATCATAGATAGTATGACCGGAGAGTTCTCAATCACAATAGGTATTCACCAAGATTTATCCTTAAACCCTTATTTATTTGCTTTAGTCATGGATGAACTGACCTATAATATTCAAGATAGAGCTCCATGGTACATGCTATTTATCGATGATTATCGTGCTGGTAGACGAAACTAGAGAAGATTTAAATTCCAAACTAGAAATGTGGAGAAACGCATTAGAATCTAAAGCCTTAGATTGAGTAGGACAAAAACTGAGTATATGAAGTGCGATTTTAGTGAAACTAGAGGAGGCCTGTATGAAATAATTTTAGACGGTCAGACAATACCTACAATTGATGTGTCTAAGTATCTAGGTTCATTTATACAAAAAGATGGCGCAATTAAGTATGATGTAAACCATATGATCAAGGCAGGGTGGGTGAAGTGGCAAAGTGCTTCGGGAGTTTTATGTCATCCTAAAATCCCGAATAGATTGAAAAGAAAATTTTGCAGAACGGCAGTAAGACCGGCTATGCTGTATAGTACCGAATGTTAGGCAGTTAATAATCAACACTCGCATAAAATGGGAGTAGCCGAAATGAAAATGTTGAGATGGATGATTGAACATACAAAAAATGATAGAATAAAGATGAGGAAATTCGTAATAAGGTGGAAGTAGCACCTATTGAAGAGAAAATGAGGGAGAATTGCCTACGTTGGTTTGGACATATCCAACGTTGACCAATAGACGCAATAGTTAAGAAATGTGACTTGGTACAGATTTCAAGTGTTAGACGTGGTAAGGAGAGACCGAAACTTACATAGGGGCTGTCATCGAGAAAGAAATAGCTGCTCTAGGGATTAATGTTATCTTGAATCAACGCGAATGGAGAAAAAAGATTCATATAGCCGACCCCAACTAGTTTGGGATTTAAGGCTTAGTTGAGTTGAGTAGAGTAGATGAAGAAGATACAAATAATGTAAAACATGTTTGGAATAATGAAGAAGCCTAATTCTCTTTTATAAGAAACAAACATGGAGAACAAGTCAGACTCATAATAGATATGCTTTTTTGACAGATATGTTAAAGCTTAAAAATGTATAAAACATACTTCAAAGTAGCTTCTGCACTTTCTACCGTAACTTTATCATCAGTAGCATCACGATGAGGAAGGCCCAAATCAAAGTACTTGATGTCCAATTCCAGAAACGGGAAAATCAGCTGAAGATATTGAAACGAAAATATTATACTTCTAAGAAACATTCTTGAACAGATTTATAAACAAATGTATATACACAATGAGCAAAAATAATGTTGAATCACCTTATCCTTGATTGATTTCCAGAAAATTCTAGTCATTTCATCACCTGTAATGCAGAACCCAAAAAGAGAGAGCTGAGAAAGATTAAATATACAGACCTTCTTAATTGATGAGAATAATCATTGAAGCAATGAAAGTGAAGAGTGGTACCGTTGACGCAATGAAAGTAAAGTAGTGTTACTTTGTTCTTTACTGGTAAATTTCTCTTGATGTTAAAATGTCAACCATTTCTCCACAGTCCAACCAACTAGTATAAAACCAACAGACTAACTATACAGCACTTCAACTAATTCAATTTTATGTAACAGAATTGAAAAGACATATCAAAAAGGGGTAAGATAAAAAGGAGAAGTATAGCACTAACTTCAAAAAATTATAGACTAATTCAAAATCAGCTCAGCCAGCCATACAGAGATGGTATACCATGAAGGAACTACATAAAAATCAATCTATCACAGTACCCCAATTAGAAAGATACCACCACAACCCAGGTCACCATATCATAGATAAATTATTATATAAATAACAATAACACATCCGAGAATCAGAATGAAGACTGAATTCCATATGAAACCTATTTAACTGGACGTAAAAGGATTAAATATTTTAGTTCACATAAAAATCGAAATATCATGGCCCAATAATATAAATTTACACAATTATACCCCAATCAAAGAGACTTCAGTAATACGTTGTGTATTGGGGAAAAAAATCACAACTTTTTTTATTACTTAACAAAGAGATACTATTAATAATAGTTCAGTCATATGATATTCAAACTAAGAGCATGAAAGCGATCTCATCTTATATATGATCAGAGACAACAAATAAAGAGGAACAAAGTCTTTATCCGATGAATTTTTTTTATCTTTTGAACCACAGCGCAAATATTCATATTAAGTGATTCAAATGAAAGCGAAAAAAAAAAATATCACAAACCCATGAAAGAAGAGCTGAAACAAATAGAACAAAAGGGAAATGAAAGGAGGTTTATCATCGTTTAATCTCACCGTCCATCTCAACGATGGGGTTGGTCACCTTGATCTTCTCAAATGCCATTTTTGAATCTCTCTGTGCAACTGATTCGATTAAACCGATGACCCCAGACAGACGGAGATGTGAAAGAGATCTCCGCAGCTGAGAATCGAAACTGGAGTAGGTGAGATGAAAATGTCGAGTGAGTCAGTCAACAAGTAGCATATTCAGAGTATGAAAGGAAGTTGGAGAACGTTTCATTTTATATTGTTATATAATGTTAAATCGAAATGTTTCAGTTTCAATAGGATATTGCCACACACTAATTCTTTTTCCTTTTATACCCTTCTAATCTTCTTTTTTTCTTTGCCCTTTTAATTTAATTACCTTATTTGCCATTCCGTCAAATTTGTATTTCAGTTTCTTCTTTGTAAGTTATTTGACAAACTAAGAGCCTAGTTTAAATTTATGTTTGAAATATATATTTGGATTTTGAGTTGAAAATCATGTTTAATTTATATAATAACATGTTTACTTAAAACTAAAAATCACTTTTGATCAAATGCTCAACATAATTTTAATTCATTTTTTAAAAACTACTCATATTAGTTTTTTAAGAACAAACTTCTAACAATATACAATACATAGTTTTTATATTAATTTTTTAACAAAAATATCCTAATTTTTTAAAATATTCTTATGATTCAAAATTAATTTTTTAGATTTGAAAAACCAAACTAGTCTTAGGATTAAATTTGATATTATTGTGGGCTTTATTAAACCTTTTCATGAAGGAATAAACTTTGGGATTGACCATAAGAAATTACTTAGATGTTGAAATTCCAAAACATGCCTTTGTGTCGCATGTCAACTTTGCTATAAGCAATTAGGCAGTGTAGCACATGTTATCTTCTTGTGGAGAGATCAGCCAACCAATGCTCTTCAAGTTCAACTATTTGTAAGGCAAGAGGGCAACTAAAGTGAGCAAAACTTTGTTTTCAAGTGAGTGAATACATCATAATTATGAAAAATGGCATCGACTTCTTATTAATTGAAAGCAAAACATGTTGAAAGCTACAAACAATATCAAGACAATGATCAACATTGCTCGTGTACAAAAGTTACTACTCAGTGATTATACATCCTTGTGGGAGCTTTCTACGCAAAAATCCATTTGACACCAACGAGCATGATTACTATTCACAATTATATTTGCTAACCTACCCTTATAAAAGTTGCTCTACAACCCAATGGCCTAGAGATTTTTTATTGTTGAAAGAATCAAACTCTTATTAGTAAATTTATTTCTCCTAATCAAAGCATCTTTATTCATGGGAGACAAACCAGTGATTACATTTTAGTGGTTCAAAAAGTTTTACACTCCTTGAGGCAAAGAAGAAATAAACTTTAGAGGAGCAATTTGGAAAAAATTATTACAAAATTACATGAGATTTTCTCAAACTTGTTATGTTGAAATTCTAAAACCTGAAAAACTAAAGGAACCTTATAGGCTTACACTGCTTCTAAGAGTACTCTAATGAAATCGGTATTGAAAATTAGAAATCAACTATTGGTGACTTTAAAAATTAAGTACTTGATTTATCACTTATCAAACTACATGGGTTGGCAATTAGGTTCTCTACTTAGAGAGTGAAGTGGCTCTTAACAGCTTGATATTATTGAGATTTAAGAGTTTTTTGTGCACTTCCTGTCTAGAGTGAATGTTATTAGAGATGGACCTGAACAAGGCTAAGGTAGAATATCCAAACAAAATATAATCGATGGAGGATGAAATGCCTTTCTTGGTTATGAAATAGTGCATGGAAAACAAAAGTTCTCTTGAGATTTGACATAAAAACAGTAAAATAATTATACAGTATCATCAGACTCTAAAAATAATCTAATTCCAGCCTCAATGTGATTATGTAAATATTAGCCTTGCAATAGATATGAGCTTGTTTGATATCATGAAAATCCAAGAGCAAAAGTCTGCTGAAGTCAATTAGTGCACTGTACATATGCAAAGAAAAATCGAAAAAGAGTCATTGATGAGTTGTTGATATAGACCCTTGAACTTGTTAAGTTGGAGTGTTGTTTGTTGGGGTTGTTGGCTTGCTGTTGAGATATGGTTGTGGTCTTTTATTTATGTGTTAAATTGATTTGAACTTTGATTATATTAGATTAAAATCAATAAAAATAAATAACAAGAAAACAATTTCTGACTTCATCAAACAGAAAAAAATAAATTTATTCTTTGTAGTTACTATAAGCAAATACCAATTGAAAGTTTAAAACTTATTTTGCAAGCATAAAGATAAAATAGTCTGTCAAAGTATTTATTTATTTAAAATGAAATAAACACCAATCATTATGTGAAAGATGTACACCATGCCCTTAGTCCCTTACCCTAGAGAAGGGTACCAAAGGTTTTCCATTTTGAAAATGGTTTGGTCAAATGGATTTGAATGTTTGGTGAGAAAATTCTCAGTGGAAAATGTAAGCCAAATCAATTGTAATATATCAACTTCATGCTGCAGTGGCCCCAAGTACCCCGCACATGATCATCACATATCATTGTAAATAGAAAAAAAAATAATAATAATAAAAGATATATATATATATATGAATTTATTGTCATTTGTTAACTAGTTTATGCTTTTCATAATTTACAGTCGTCAATTATTTGACGAATGTATCGATTGAAAAATACATGACTTCATTTTTATGAAGAACTATTATACACATTCATGCACCTATCCACGCCCAACTCAACTTTTGCTACTTTTAGCTGCCAAATTTGAAATGTGCTAAGATGCAACTACCACAAAGACTGGCTTGCCTAACTGGGGAAATGCCTGCATCGAAAAACAAAATTTGTAAGTGCAAAAGAAAATATCTTAAGAGAAAGACACTTTTGGACCTAACAAATTCCACAAGACATGGCCAGTTCTTTTTCTTATCTTCAAATCCTATCTTCTTTATAAGATCTGAATCCAAGACTTCAAAGTTGAAAGCACAGTTCAGCTTTTCAAAAATGCTAAAGAAAAACTTAATGCTTTTATATAAAGAGTAACATTTCCTTCAGAGAAAAGGACTTGTGTTTGATTTTATGTGTCAAGACCAAGAAAAAGTCCACACCTATAAATAGTGATGAAAAGAAATGCTGCTAACCCTAACATTAAAAAACAAAAACTAGACAATTTTTTTTGAGGATTTCCATCATGGCAGACGAAGTCATGGACATAGTAAATAGTGATGAAAAGAAATGCTGCTCTTCCTCAAAGCTTAGGCCCAGTTCAAGTATAAAAGAAAATAACTCACCCTGAGCTTTTGTTTGTGAAACTGGAAAGTTAAGAACGAATTCAAGAAATGATCATACGCATAATTATGATTTTATGTGCATGTGTTTGTGTGTTTTTTAGCAATATATTGTAGAGGGCATGTAAATTTTATTCCTAGTTTACCAAATAGTTCAATTTCTGTAAAGTCAAAATACTTCCAAGAGTAGGACTAATTCCATGTTGACCTATACTTTCATATACAACATGAGTCATGTTTTACACATATTAGATAGAGGGAGAAACACCAAGTCTATTCAAAAAATATATTTAATTCAAAAAGAGTAAGAGTGAAAATTTTGGTGATTTTCTCCCTTTCATCATGGCCTTGTCATGTTTTAGCAAGGGATCTGGATCCCCCCATGGCTCTCACCCACCTAAAAGAGTAAGAGTGAAACCAATTCCACTTTCATTGTGAAATTAATTCCACCCAAAGTTCCCTATTTTACAGTAGAATACATGGTTTACCTAACGAAGAAAATCGATGGATAGCCTTATTACTCAATGATAACAGAGAAGTAGGGATCGACCGTTAGAGCAAGCCCACTAGAAGTGCCATCACCATGATGCATTAACTCCATTTCAGTTGCATCACTACGATCCTCATCATTGAAGGGAATTTCATCGTCATTATCAAGAGGTAGTGAAGTAAATGGTATATCAATCATTTCCCAGTCGGAGTCTTCTCCATCAAGAAGTGTAGGTTCGTTGGCCACCCAATCTTCCATCAAGTCAATTTTCTGTGGATTTATAGGGTCTAAGGCATCTTTGGTTCGATTAAGATTCCTGTATGTACATAGTTTACTATATTATCTTATTGTATCTAATAACCGCTTCCAGTTTTCACTTTAGATATAACTAAGAAAAGAGATAGTTTGAAAATTTTACCTTTCACGAAGCTTCAAGTTGTAACGTACAAAGTCTAAATCATTTAACCTTTTGTACTCCAACCGATTCAGCTTTTTAGAATGGTTGAACTCAAACGTTCTCCAACTTATTTCACTGCCAGTTGCACAACAACATTGGCTAAGCACTCTAACTGCAAACTTTTGTAACTCCGGACAATCATTTCCAAATTGCTCCCACCATGCAACTACAATTAAATAGATATGCATTCAATCACTATTCCTTTCGGCCACAAACATCCAAATTATTTTGGAAAGGAAAAGAGAACACCAAAGAATGTTTCTAGTCTAGATTACCTGGATTTAGTTTCTCTCGCTGACGAATAGCAAGAGGCATGCCAAAGTCTCCCGATGATTTTTTGTAGTCTTCAAGTTGTGCACTAATTGAATCTTGCACATCACTTTTAGGCACCAACCTTGTAACAGCTGCAAGTAATCCTTTAATAACCTCATTTTGCTTTACAAAAGTAGGCCTGAAATATATTCCTGGATTTAAGAAACAACCTGCTAAATGTAATGGACTAAAAAGTTGTATATCCCACTTGGTATCAATTACTCTAGTATATGGGACATAAGCTGTGACTTTGTTCTTAAACCTTGCTCCTATTGCATCTTTTGCCTTATCAATTGCATCATACAAGTATCCCATAGCAGGTTTCTGTTGACAATCCACAAGGTGAAGTACTCTTAGCAACGGTTCACTAGCCTTGACCATGTTTTCACAATGGAACCAAAAGTCCTCATCTTGTAAAATAATTTCAGTTATCTCCTCCCCAGTGCTACTCTTAGCATGGCTTGACTTAACCCATTTATTGGAGGTGAACATTTGGATAAGTCCTTTCCTGAATTTTACTAAACGTTGTAGATTCAAAAAATCAGTTGCAAATCTTGTAATAGCAGGTTGGCACAAATTCCTACCATTTGTGACTTCTTCTCTCAATAAAGTTAACACTGATGCATGATTATATATGTACCTTGTAAGTTTTCTTGCTTTTTCTATAGTTTCATTGGCATGGGGAAAATATCTAGGGTCTGAAAAGCTTTCCAACATCAAGTCTACACATTGAGCAGCACAAGGAGACCAAAAGAAAGTACCATACCTCTGCTCCAACTTTTCCCCTGCAGCTTTATATCTATAATCATTATTTGTGATAAACTGAACAACATTTTCAACCCCAACTTTCAGCACAACTTCATCAAATATATTGAACAATGTGTCAGGATCATTCTCGTGGGCAGAAACATCAACCGATTTCAAGAATATCGTGCTTTTGGGACAATATGCAAAAAAGTTGAGAACGGATGCTTGGTTCTGATTTTTCCATCCATCAGCCACAACAGAACAGCCATAAACTCTCCACTCTCTTCTAATCTCTAGGAGATATTCTTGGGTCTCATTTACACTATTTTTTAAGAGCTTCCCACTCAAGTCATGGAAAGAGGGTCCCTCAAAAGCAGAACCAACAGATGCAATAGCATCTATCATTGGCTGATAGTACTTAGATTGTGCAGCACTAAAAGGGATGTTGGCATCATACCACCATTTTGCCATTGCCATCTTTGCATTTTCAACAGCTTCATTTGAGTCCGTTGCACATTCTGTTGATAATTGACGATTCGGAGTTGTTTGTATGGAGAAACAATTTTGAGTCCGCTTCCTTGTCTTAGAATCACTTTCATTGATTCTTTTCCTTTTAGATTTTCTCTTTGAAATTGATGGAGAGCTCATACCATCCTCATCTTCATCTGTAAGACCAGATGGCTTTTCACTGTCTGTTATGACTTTCATCTTTCTTTCTTGATTTTTATGTAAAGCTTCAAGTAGTTGCTTCATTTGCCATTTCACCTTTGTTGGTACATTCTTGCAAGCTCCAACCTGTCCAGTAACTCCAGCAAGATGCTGCTTCAAGCGTGTAATTCCTCCTCCTCTTAAATGCTTATCACAATAAGTGCAGATTACACTATTTTTTAAACCAACAACCACACGTCCATGTGACCATGCTGGATCATCTGATTTCGCTGGAGCAGAGCACACAGATGTTGCAGCACTTGCAGTAGCAGCCATGGCAATGTACTACATGTAAAATAAGACAAAAGATGTTACAAAAGATCGGAATGAAAAACAAGTACAGTTACTGGAGAGGAAAACAGAGATCAAGGGATATAAAAGAAAATAGTAAATCCTCACAAGATATTCTGCTATAACTACAAGTACAGCCATAGGCAATACAGTACATGTAAAATAAAATAATAGATGTTACAAAAGGTCCAAATGAAAACTAAGTACAGTTACCGGAGGGGAATACAGAGATCAAGGAATATAAAAGAAACTAGTAAGTCCTTGCAAGATACTTTGCTATAACTATAAGTTGATATACAATTAAATGCAAATGAAAATAATGAAAAATATCTTTAGAAAAGGCTACCCCAACTAAAAGAGAGGATCAACTATCCTCTTGGCACTGTTTAGTTGGAGCTCTTCACATCCCTCTTTTGGCCAATCCTGTTCCCATATGATTCCTTAGCCTACTGCCAGAGCTGAATCCCTTTTTCTCTCTTTTATTTTTTGTCTTAGGTATCTCTCTTATGTACAAGGGTTTTCCCCCTTGGGCGCCTTTTTGATGCATTTCTTATTCATTAAAGAAAAAAAATTACAATTCATATGCCTAAAGCTGACATACCCAAGCATAGATCTAACTACCAGATGTTGTCCATGTAATCTATATAGTTTTCTAGGAAGAGGTACTGATGAAATCTACATCATCATGAAAAAGACATATCTAGGAAGGAAGAACTTTTGTGAACCTTAGCAATATTTGGCAAGCAAACCTAGCACTGTGTCCAGTGTCTAGTCCAAGACTCCAAGGTTACACCAGATAATTAACATTATTAGATTATCACCATTTGGTAATGGTATTTGATTAATTGATGTAGCTTTTTTTCTGAACTAAAAGTCATAGCAGAGAATATAGAGAAAACATTCTTATTCTTGACTAATTACAATTTAACAAGTTAAATCATTTCTTGAGCATATATGTAAAAAGAAAAAACAAATCATGTAAAACTAGTAGATAATTTGAACAATGAAGGTTACTTCTTGAATAAGTTCATGCAAACTTGATCAAATTAAAGCCAACTTTATTTATTTGGGTAATTGTAAAAGTCACACACCCAAAAAAAAAAAAAAAAAAGAGTCCTGAATCCATGATCATCATCATACCCCAGTGTCTCCGTTCTAAATGGGGGAAGAGGTGTTAGTGGAAATTTATACCCAAGAGAAATCAGCTAGGAGTGGAAATGGATGAACCTCAAAATATAAACAACATTAATCGAGATTGATCATATGCTGTAAATGACAATTCCAGAAGAAAAAACAAATCGTGGTAGTAGATAATTGGAACAATGAAAGAAGTGCTTTATGGTTTCATTCCAGGGAATGGAATTCTTCAACAGCAACAAGAAAGATTGGAAGAGCTTTGAGTCCATATTCAGTTGTCTTTGCTGACTATCTCGAGAAAGTTCTAAGTTCTTAGAAAGTCCAAAGGCATACTTTTTTTTTTTTTCTTTGTTTTCATATATGAAACAATTTTATTAGAGAAAAGAAAGATTTTTGTACACAAGATGGGTACAGACACACCCTGCCAAAGGACATATAGAAACACTACTAATTACATTTCAAACTCTCCAAAGCATCCACAAGAGACTCAATGGAGTGAAAAGGAGGGTGAATAGACATCCATTAAAATCACATGAATAAAAATCTCTTTTCATTTTTTTGAGTGAAGCCTCCTCATTCTTGAAGATATTGTTTTTTCTCTCCAGCAAGATCACCCAAATCAAACAAAGTGGATTTGCAAATATCCTCCCACTCAACAAGATGAAATTTATGCTCACCGTCTTTGCCCTGCCAGAAGAAATCCTTATATAACTTTTTGAGCCTCTTTGCAACAGACGCTGGAATCTGGAACAAGGATAAGAAGTAGGTACGAAGGCTAGACAAAGTACTCTTAATTAAAGTAACTTTGCCCCCTTTAGATAAGTACATCATTTTCCATCCAGCTAAGCATTTTTCAGTTCTCTAAATGATGGAGTCCCAAACTTGGACAACTTTAAAGGAGGATCCTGGTGGTAACCCAAATAAGACATGGGTAAGGAAGAGACCTTACACCCTAAAACACCTACACCTGCCAAATCTGAAACATTATCAACTTCTCCCACCGGAACAACTTCACTTTTGGACAAATTGATCTTCAACTCAGGGACCACTTGAAAGCTGAAAAGGATAAACCTTAGTAAATTCAACTGCGAGAGTATCTTCTGCACATAACAAACGTGTAATCAGAAGTTGATTGGGCCATACTTAGTTTTTTTCATGTGTTGGAGTAACTCTAGAAAAGGGGATCTTTTATAATATCACCAGCATGGGATGCCGTTCATTTTGAGAGGGATTTCTTTATGGAGGTGATGGACAAATCATTTGGATCCTAAGCTCTGTAGGTTGGCTAACATTATTTACCAGTTACCATTCTCACATGGGCTCTTGAACAGTGTTATGAATAGGATTAGGTCATCAATAATCATTCTAAAAACAACTCTTCTGGCTCATCAATTCTTTTCAGGCATAGGATACTGTGAGCCATCCACCGTTGAGCATTGGATACTCTCCTAGGAGTTAGATACGTTTTCCTTTGAACTTTCACGCAAGAAGCCTCCTTTCCGTGAGTGAAAGATCCAGCTGGTTTTTGATTAGGAGACCACAGCGACCCTTTAATAGAGGTTCCACAGAATACTGGGTTATTTCTAGATCTAACATATCTTCCAACTCTTGAACCTTTAAGAATACTAAGTGCAACCACATTCATTTCACTGTATGGCACTACCATCAGCATTATGCCAATAGTCTAATCAGCTAGGGATGGCGTCCAGATAGGTCTGAATAGAGGCTTTAATTATGACATCCTAAAAATGGTTGCTCTAATATCGGATGGCATGTTAAATAAACACAGTATCGATGTATCCATCTAAATGGTTGTTAATGACTGCAGGACCATGATAGCTGGAGATCAAGCACACGCAGAGGGACGCAAATACAGTAACAAACCTTCAGCTCACAAGTAGGAGTAATCAAGCTATGTTTTATTGCTACCAATTCAGTAAATGAGGACTGTTTAAACTAAGTAAACTTTGAGATAATAAACTTAGAGAAATTATGTATTTTCTATTGATGAATCCGCATCCTATGATGTAACTTAACATTTTTCTTTACATCACCCCTTCTGCCAAAAAAAAAAAGCTTTAAACAACCCAGACTTCAAACTGCCAAAAGCTTAACAAAATCCAATCTTCAGTGTAATTCTAAGATGTACAGTCCATTCCAATTCAACAGTTACCGGATACTCTCAGTGGAAGCTAAATTCTAATATGTCATAGCATAAACAATACCTTCTTCATTGCTCACCAACATTTCCCAGATATTAGAAAACTTACTTAACTACCAACCCACAATGGGGGTGTGAGGGAAAGGATGGAGAAGAAAGAAAAAAAATAAAAAATTGACCATTTACAGAGCAAAAATTCGGGAAGGGAAAGAGAAACAAAATTCCAAATCCCCAATCCCCATTCCGATAGGGGCAAGGATTTTTATGTAAAACAAATTCGAAGAGATAAATACCTGTGGGGCTCTGCAATATAAAAACTTTTGCCTTACTGGTAAAGCATTTTCCTTCGATCTGCCGGAGAGCTCTAGCGTGAAGTGAATTGATAAAAGAATGAAGGAAAGCAGTGGCTCAGAAACAGATTTTTCTACTTCTATTAAAAAATAAGTACAGTTTTTCTCTCTCTAAGCTATATTTTTTAATAATACTTTTTAATCTTTATAATAAGCTCAAAAAGTTATTTTTATCCATGTATAATTCAAAAATAACAATTAAAAGGGAAAGAAGCAACAAAAAACAAAGATAACTAAAATTGCTATTCGACAATACTATCAGCTTTCATGTGATTGCGAACCATGGCAGGATGATGCATCCATTCAACCTCGCTATCATGAACGTCTAAGAATGTAATTGGCCAAAAAGTACGTCACGTTATTACCTTCACCATAAATGTGATTAAGATAAATTTCACACTCTAAATTAAATAACTTCGAATACGAAATATCACAAATAATCGACATGGTGACATTTAACTTGCAACTATCCTCCCTAATTAGTTGGAAAATCACCATTAAATTCACTTTTACCTTCACTCTTCGAAGGCCTCTCTCAAATAGTTAAAAGACCTAATCTCAGAATCTACAATTCAATTTTAATGTAAC
Source organism: Quillaja saponaria (assembly GCA_029379385.1). Classification (NCBI taxonomy): domain Eukaryota; kingdom Viridiplantae; phylum Streptophyta; class Magnoliopsida; order Fabales; family Quillajaceae; genus Quillaja; species Quillaja saponaria. Next base: position 13,736,123 of record CM055610.1, on the reverse strand, counting down.
AACACTAACCTATAGACTATATTAAATAATTTTAACCTTTAATTAGCAGTAGAGTTTAAAATTTACTTAATTTAGTCTTACTATATAATGATCAGGATGAAAATAAAAAAAATATATATATAATTAAACTTAATTTAATGTCATATAACTACATAAAAGTATAACATAAAAAAAGCGATCAAATATAAATTAATGTGATTTAAATAAAATGAATGTAAAATTAATAATATTACTAACAACCACATTTCCTTTACCATATATAACACAACTTTAATTTTCCCTCAAATTTCATTATCTTCTTTGTTAAGGCATAAAACCTCCATATATTCTTAATCTTTCTGACTCATTTGCCCTTCTCTCTTTTGAATCGTTAAACGACTACATTGACATTTATTTAGTCTATGAAAATCAGCAATTGTCTTCTCACATTAAAATTATGAACTCTCCTACTAAAACAAACAATTTTCTTTTTCAATAAATGTAGATGTAAAAAAAATGTGGATAAAAGTTAAAGAATCTAATTTATGAGAAAATGTTTTTAATTTATGTTAATTTCATTCATTTGAAATGGATTAGACCAAGTTATGAGGTTGGCTTAAAATAATAATTCTTGAATTGCTAAAAGTAACTTTGGGACTTTAATGGAAAGATCATTGTGGTTCTTTTTCCATGATTTATTTAAAAGTAAGAGACAGTTTTATTGCTTTTGGAGTAAGCAATTTTTTTTTTTTTTTTTCCTCTTTGGTTTCTAACTTGAGTTGAGTTTGTTTTGGTTAACAACCAATCCAAAAAACTACAAGTAGAAACCACTTTTAGAGTAACCACTTATATTTATATAAAATCCAGCTTTCTATATTTTGTACTATATACTTGATTTTAAGAAATTAATTACAATAATGATTTGAGACACGTTGTCAACATTCATTGAGATTTTAACTATCCCACCACAAAGATAGAGAATTTGATATATTTAGAAGAAATTAAACTCTTTGAAACAATTTAAATAAATAATCAATTGACAATTGATGTGATCCATCACAACTCTAATTAAAAAATAACGGGCAAAATAAATTTTAGAAAATACTGAAAAATATTTCCTGCAATTACTATCTCCAAAACTAACATAGTAATATACATAATCCCTTTGCCTGATAAATATTTACACACAATCACATCACATTTCTTTTTTTAATTTTATTTTTTGCTTTCACTCATTCTAAAGAGACAGAGAGTAGCTGGGGTTCCATCCAAAGTCCCTAGCTCCTCATCTTGCATCACCCTCTGAACAAAATGCTTCTCTCCAAGCCAATAGCTTCCAATGCAAAAGGGGAAGTGATCCCAAAAACTGACCTGCCGTCAGCAAAATTATGTAATTGTGAGCACAGAAAGTTTATACAAAGAAATTACCATATATCACATTTCCTGTATGTCTGACCATACAATGCTTTAGACTTTTTTTCTGATACATTTTCTTTCATTCAAAAATAAGCTAATAAACAAGTATATTTTTTTATTGGGTATTATATAAATTAGTAAATATCAAATGATCCTGAAACGTTTTACTCCGGCAGAGTAACATGATTACTACCCAGTGACATGAATTTTGCACAGCTCTTAATTTCACTATAAAATATGCATAAGCAACTAACGATCATAACATCTGCAAAGCTTTGCCACACTCAGGCAGAGTAATAACACTTCTTTTTCCTTCTGAAATAGCTAGGGGAAACATGACCATCAGCAATGAAAATGATGCATCAACTGTACACGCCAAAGGAGTGCAGAAGCACATTAGACAAGTCCAACAGTACATACAGAAGCCTAATTGTGTCCCATCGTAAACTAAGAATCTTTTCATTTCTACATGCTACTTCCAATACCTAAAAAATTTTATCAGCAATGCTATATGTTCTTTGATGCAGTCTTATCCTTTTTCATTTTTATCAGAAAAATCGAGATGATAATTTCACTAGTACAAAATAGAATAGAAGCCTAGTTCCTAGCCATCAAAATATGACTTCGGCAAAAAATTGATTGTCCTCCAGTCAAGCAGTAATGCCAAGAGATAAGTCTGCGATAATCCAGATCTAAATATTGTTCAAGAGTATCTATACTTTTTATGTCTATCTGGCTCCTTCAGTCCACTTTATGTTAACTTTTCCCAGCAAGATAGACTTGTTTGTGTCGGCATAAAGCAAGGAAAGTAACATCTCATTTGCACTAGCCTTTTGAAAAGCATCAAGACCAGCTTGTAAGAGAGCTTTGGCATTTAATACAGACTTCACAAGCTGCGTAATGGTGCAGGCTCGCTGACATAATCTTCTGTGCTCGATTAAGGCTCAGAACTATATCCTTTCATTATTATATTGCTTCTAACTGCAAATTTTTCAACCAGATGCAGATTTCAAATACTGCTTAATGCTGCTAAATGAACTAGGGTTCAATGATGTTTGAACCATTGAACAATATCCTTGACATTATTCAAGCTTCTAATAACAACTTTACCATTAAAAAAAAATAAATAAATAAAAAAACAGACTTCAGAAGATGCTATTGGTGCAATGACATTGGACAATTTCTTCCCACCCCCTCTACCAGGGGCAGCAGCTATAAATTGGAAGATACTAGCATTGACTACCCTTAGCATGTCCCCTTGTTTAACAAGTAAATAAGCAGCACAATCTTGTCCATTTTCTATTGCTCGAGTGTTAGGTTTCAAACTTACCAGTGGAATATATTCCCATCACCAATACCTTGATATAGTCTGTGACACAATCATATTCTCTTGGTGCCACGAGATGCTGTTGAAAGCAAAATCTAATATCAGGGAAGCAATCCATCACTTATTTCTCACCTTTTATGTGATATGCAACAAACAGACCAATAAATTTTCAAGCAACACTAAGTTTTACAACTTTACAAACACAATAGGTAAAAAGGACCATATAAACCACCATATTTATCCTTAGCCAAAGCTAGAAAGCATAAAGATCTACATTTGGGGAGCAGTTCACTAATTATTTGGTCTATAAGCACAACAACAACAACAAGCCTTAATCCCAAATCATTGAGGTCAGCTACTACATGGATCCTCATAAAACTAGTTGGTATCCTCCAAATGAACTCTTTTCCTTCAGTGGTCTATAAGTACAAGATCACAAATAGTCATTCCAAATTTCTAAAATTTGAAAAGAGAGAACACCCACGAGATCAACATAGAATGTCTTCTGCATTGACTGAAAATACAACAAGTGCAAACAGTAAACTGCGTAATGAGCATTTCAATGTTGTCTCCTGATCCTCAACTTAGTCGGAAACATGACAAAATAATTCATAAGATGAATGAAAAGAACACCTATTATCCACCACCACAAATATTACATACAGAGGGAGATAAGAAAGCCCAGGATGAAAGGTCTTTGTATCAGGTATTTAGTTACAGAAAGTATATACAACTTTATGACAAATACATCGTACAAGTGTCTAAATATTTTATGTGCTTCTATGTGTGAAATACTACCTTACGAACATAAATGGGTTTCTTATATGTGATCTCTTCGTCATCCTTATTCTTAAATGCAAAGGAATTTTGATTAGACAATTCATGAGCTAGTTAAATTCAAAGTGATATCCTTTAATAAAAGGGAAAATAAAAGAAAAGAGAACATGAAATGGCAGATCTATTTATGGAGGCAAAATGACAATACATAGATATCCATGCAAACAAGTGAAGCTTCCAAATTTCATTTTGTAGTGACGCTAGCTACTTAAAACTTATTTTTATAATGACTTAGGGTTAAGCAAAAGTTTGATGCAAAATTCAGGAAGAATAGTTTGTGGGTTGGTGGCAAGGACTCTTTGTACAGTTTCCTTCATATGCTTTGACGATGGCAAACTGAATGCATACTACCTATGCACCAGATAATTTTTATGTGCTACTACACGGATTGGACATGACAAAGAATGAGAAACAATTAACAATTGACCTGGAAAGACATCTCATTAGCACCATACCAAGAAATACTTTGGTGACTGTGTAGCAATCAACGATCCATTTACACACCAAAATTGGCTATTTTCAATTTATCATCAGCATTTCTTGGATCCACAAGTTTATCCAAGATCTCCCCATAATACTCCCAATATAAGATTAGGAGGTCATGACAGTAGAAAATGGTTAGGGATTTACCCAAGAACTCCTCATGACACGTTCAATTTGACACAGGCACATCATGACCCTATTACTTTTTCTTTCCCCCATCTTTTAAAATGGACAAGAAAAACTTAATAGAGGCTTGTTCTGGATTCCAAAGCAACTTATTTTCAGGATATACCACCCTATTAATGAGATACCATAATAGGCTTAAAGCCTCCAATTGGGTTATGTAGTTTTTTTTTTTTTTTTCCCGAGAATTTTCTATGTAATAACATGCAAACAATTATGTATAAAAGTTCCTGATGATAATAGTATGGGATGGCTCGAATGGGACAAAGCTGGGCTTAAAGAGTCTGCTACCTGTTAACTGAATATTCTCCCCTATTCATACTAACGAGAGGATGAGATGCTATCTCTATACAGTATACTTAATCAAGACTGTATACAAAGTCTAACAGTTGCAAGTGATGCAGTCATAGAACTTGACAAGGTTTTTCTGTTTGAACCTGAAAATGACAGAATTGGGAATTCCGCTTGATAGGTTATTCTGTTACTGGTGAAAGCTATACCGGTTAATCCATAAGTCAGGTTAGAAGAAACATTTTGGTAATCATCAAAAGATTTGGTGCATTTCTCTAGAACATTGATAATGCGATGTTGCTTAGTTAGCATCTTGGTTCAAGAGATTCCAACTAGTGAGCACTTTAGGTATCTTGGATCGATATTTCAACATGGTGGATAAATAGAAGAGGATTACAATCAGAACAAGTTGGACGAAATGGAGAAATGCTTCCAGAGATTTATGTGATCGTAGGATACCTTTAAAGCTAAAAGGAAATTTTTATAGAATTGTCATATGCCTGCCATGCTTTATGGCTGTCAAGAAGTGACACATTGAGAAAAATGAGCACCACAAATATGAGAATATTAAGGTGGTAATACAAGAAAGATGGGATAAGATATGAAGAGATTTGATTTAAGATAAGGGTATGTTCTGGTTGAAAATATAAGAAGATTCAGGTTGGCAGACCAACCAAAACTAGAGGAAGATCAAAAACTATATGTATAGAAGTGGTGAAAAAAGACAAGAGTATAAGAGGCTTGGAGAACTTCGCTTTGGATCGGAATGAATGGATGAACAAAATTCATGTGGCCGATACCAACTATTTTTGTGAGGATCCATGTAGGCAACCCCAACGATTTGGGATTATGGCTTGTTGTTTTTGTTTCAATATAATGTTAGGCAACAGTTACCAAAAAGCAAATACAGTTTATGTAAAGACTAGTGCAAGGAGGGTGAATTTTCTTTATCTTTTCTTTCTTTTTCAATTTTCCTCAAGGAGAATGGCAGGCGTGGTCAATGAAGAAACTACCTAGTTAAGCTCTATATCCAAAATTTCTCCCTAATATACTTCACAAAAAAGGCAAAGATTTTGCTAAAGACTTTGTCAGCTAGATTTATCAAATAAGCTTTATCTGATGTTTTCATCACTCCAAATTCGAAAGATAAGCTTGTAACTCCCAACTTGTGATCTTTCCATTTAGTTCAATATAATTTTATAAAACTCTAATCATCGTCATCAATGTATTCAAGAGTCCCAAATAACCATTCCTTCCCATGACAACAAAAAAAACTTACAAAACTATCCTAGAGGACGAATTATTATTGTAAAGTAGATATAAAAGAAAGGAATGTGACTTGAATAATCAAATACTACGCCCACATGCTTTATTTATAATAGACAATAATAAAAAAAGTACCACAAGCAACCAATGTGGGACTACATAACAATATAAACTATTCTAACAATCTCTCTTAAACTAGAGCATATATATTCTAAGTTTTAAGCTTGTTATAAACAAGGAACAAAGTTTCATTTTGAGGGACCGTTTCTACAGGACTAGAAACGGAAATGATTCGGAAAACATTATGGAAACATCATAGAAACCCTAATTTTTTAAGAAAAACATGGAAACATATAATAAAATATATATTATAGTAATTGTAAGGATCTAACATGAATAATTTAGTAAATAGAGTACTAATAAATTAAATTAATAGAAAAAAGATAATAATTAAAATTTAAAAAATATATTTTTAATTAATTTATATTTATTGATATTATAGGTTAATGAACATAAATTTTATTTTCTAACAAATTTTTATCTACTAATGTTCTAGGTTAATGAAAAAATATAAATAATTATTAATTATTCATTTTCTTCCTCTATTTAAAAATTAAACTAACTTAAAAATAAAAAACCACTTTTGTTTGTGTTATCTACAATTTATCCTCTAAATATATACATAAGTAAGCCTATAAGCCCACAAGATACTAAAAGGAAAAAATTAAAATAAAATCTAAACCCATGACTTCACCCAGTCGACCGAGGAATGGAGTCTCAGTCTCTGTCTCTGCAACTCTTCTTCTTCCACTCTTCTACACCTACACAGTTACACCTCCAAAATCATGAAATTTCAGCACAAAAATTTGTAAGAGAAGAGCCATTAAAAGCTGATAGAAGAATGGGACCGAGATGGAGAGAAGAGAAAACGAACCTAAAGATGGATTGCTCTGCCATTATCAACCTGAATACTTTTCCTCCTCCTCTTCTTCAAAATCACAGATATGCATGCTTTGTTTTTTTTTTTTTTTTTGCCTTTAATTATCAACAATGTTTTCAAATTTTCTGCTTTACTTTTAATTTTTCTCCCCCATTTCAATCTGTTTTAGTTGGAAAATATGGAATCGACTTTGTTTCCACTAAAACATTCAGGTTTCGTTTTTGTTTATGAGTTTCGTTTCCATATGTGTGGAAACTAAATCGATTTGCCTAAAATAAACTAATCGACACAAATTTTCAATCATTGGTTATAAGTATAACAAAAACGAGCACCCCGTAAACAAATCTGCCAACTAATCTTCAAACTTCACATATGCAATTTAACTATATTACCTATAAGTATCTCTCGAACAAAATGACAGTCAACTTCTATGTGATTTGTTCGCTCATAAAAACAGGATTAGAAGCTATATGCAATGCAAGCAGTTATCACAAACGAGTTCCATAGGTTGTGAATGCTTGAATCCAAGCTCTTCCAACAAGTTTTTTAACCAAACCAACTCAGCAGTAATTTGAGTCATGGCTCTATACTCATACTTAACATTGGACCTTGAAACAACAATTTTATTTTTTACTTTTCATGAAATAAGATTTCCTCCCAAAAAAACACAATACCCAGTAGTGGATTTCTGGAAAAAGAAAACCAGCTCAATCTACATCACTATATCCCTGAATCAAAGTGAAATATTAGTTTTGAACCAAAGCATGGCCACGGCCATGTTCACTAACCAAAGTATGACCATGATTCTTATAAATTAACCCCTTATCAGTTGCAATTTTAAGATACCTCAGAATACAAATAATTGCATTCCAGTAAGGAGTTTAGGGTTAAATCATATATTGATTAACCACACTAGCTTCAAAAGAAATGTTAGGTCGTGTTATTGTCAGATACTTCAACTTTCCCAGTAGATGTTTATCTGTTCAAGATTTGATAATAGCTCTCTTTCATTTAGTACAAGTTTAGTTTTGGGATCCATGAAAGTTTCAACAGGGTTTGACCCTAGCATACATGTATCACATAATAAATCAAATATTATTTTCTTTGAGAAAGACAAATACCCAACCATGATCAAGTAATCTCAATACCCAAAAAGTACTTTAATTACCCTAAATTCGTAGTTTGGAATTTAGACTACAAGAAAGATTTCAAATGTTGAATTCCCTAACGATCATCACCATTAGATGAATGATGGTGGAAAACAGAATGGTCAACTGTATATCTCTAAAGAACAAAGTGAACACGACTTCATTGAACCTACCAAACCAAGCTCTGAGAAATTGCTTCAAACCATACAAGGATTTTGTCAACCTACAAACCAGGCCAGACTCCCTGAGGAACATCCTTGAAAGTTGCTCCATAAAAACCTCTTCATCAAGGTCACCATGCAAAAAGGCATTTTTGATATCTAACTGATATAATAGGCAAACAAATATGGCTGCAAGAGAGATAAAAACTCTGACTAAAGTAATTTTAGCAACATGAGAAAAAGCCTCAGACTAATCTACATCATAGACCTGGGTGTAACATTTAGCCACTAAACGAGCTTTCAACCGATCAATAAAGCCGTCAGGATGAACCTTCCTAATAAACACCCAACAACAACTAACAATAGACTTATCCAATGGGAGTTTCAGAAATTCTCAGGTATCATTGTCCTATAAAGCCCACATCTCTTCATCCATGGCAGTTCTTTACCCAGAATGTGTTAAAGCTTCAGATACAAAGTTAGGAATAGAAACACCAGATAATGAAGTAACAAAAGGATATTATGAAGGAGGCAAATGATCATAGGAAACAAAATTTGAAATAAGATAGGCAGTACTAGGACGAGTGTAAACATAAGGACATGTATGTTTGCCTTTCTGAATGGCAAGAAGAAGATCAGAGTCAGGATGATCCGGATTCAAAGGCAAAGAAACAACTGGTAGAGCACCTGAATCTGTCAGGATACTCTTGTCTACTTGGCATCGAGTGTGAAACCTGCAAATTAGGACGAGATAGACGATTAGATAAACTCAGAGGACAATCAGTAGACAATGAAAGAGGAACAGGTAATAGAAGAAGTGTTTCGCTGTCTATATTGACGTGTGAGTCAGTGTAGTACGGGGTACATTCAAAAAAGGTGACATCCACACAAACAAAGAAACGATTCAACAAAAGACTATAACATTTATACCATTTTTGTGTACGAGTGTATTCTAAGAAAATACAATTAATAGAATGAGGATCCAATTTATCAATACCCTAAGAGAGTTGATGCACAAATGACACACAACCAAAAATAGGGGTTAAGAAAACATAGGAACCTGTGGAAAAAAACACATATAAGAGAATTTTGTCATGAAGAACTGATAATGGCATTCTATTTATGAGATAACAAGCTATAAGAACTGCATCACTCCAAAACATTTTAGAAACATTCATTTGACATAATAAAGTACGAGTAATGTATGACAATTCTTTCTCTTGACCACCACATTTTGTTGTGAAGTATAAGAATAAGAAGATTGATGAGTTATTCATGAAACAGTCATAAATATGTTCAATGAAGCAGTAAAATATTTTTTAACATTGTCACTAAATATGCAAATAGGAACATTAAACTGAGTTTTTATTTCAAAACAAAAAGTATTGAAAATAGAAAACAATTTAGAACGTTTTTTCATTAAATAAAGACAAGTCATCCTTTAAAAATCGTCTACAAATGTAACAAAATAACAGTATCCAAATTTTGAAGCGACACGACTCAGACCTCACACATCTGAATGAACTAACATAAATAGATTCTCAACTATTTTATTAATTCATGAAGCAAAAGGAACAAGAATGTGCTTATCCAACTGACACGACTCACATTCTAAAGAAGACATATGACTTAAACTAGGAACTAGCTTTTTAAGCTTTTCCAAAGAGGGATGACCAAGGCGATAATGGATTTGGAGCAGTGTAATTGTGACAGAACATCCTGTAGGAGATGGTAATGGATCAAAACAGTAGAGCAATTTAAACTTTAAATGAGTTTATTGATAGATATAAGGTTAAAAGATAAAATGGGAATATATAAGATAGATGATATGGAAAAACCTGGATTAGGTTCAGCAATACCTATTCCACTAACTACAGTAGTAGAACCATTTGCTAAAGAAACAAGAGATGATGATTATGAATCTTGCAAGTTATTGAAAAGACTAGATGTACCTGTCATGTGATTAGTGGCCCTAAAATCAAGAATCCAAGGCCTTGAGGTTGAAGAACTAGAAAAGCAAACTGTAGAATTACCTAACTAGGCAAGAGATGCAATGGAAAGACATGTTTGTTGTGCAGACTATAACTAAAGTAACTTAGAATACTCCTCCTGCGAGATAAAAATATTGTCTGAACAATAATAATAAAAAGTACCACATACAACTAATGTGGGACAATGTTGCTAAAGTTACACTTTCACGAGCCAAAATCTCTCTCTGCGCGTGGTCTTCACGTGCCTTCCTATTGTGCCGCTTGTGGTCTTCACACGCCACCCCGTGCCTTCCTATTGTGCTACGGGGGTCTTCACGCGGCAGAAGCATTCTCCATCTCTAGTGCGCATGGTTCTCATGCGCCTCCCACTGTGTAGGCGTATGAGGGCGTGTGAGCCAGTGTTTTCCAGCAATGTTCCTACGGCTGCCGAATAGGAGACTGCCGAGCCTTCTTGGTGGATGGCCAAAAAACAAGTCAGAGAATGGACTTCTAGGCTTGGTAGCTGCGTCTATGATAATTTTCTAATTTTGCGTCACCAAAAAATTATGGAGTGTGGTGGTTTTATGTAAAGGTTAGGGTTTTTTATCGATGTGCTCTGATATCATGTAAAGTAGATATAAGAGAAAGGGTTGTAGTTTGAATGATCAAATATTACACCCATAAGCTTTATTTATAATAGACAATAATAAAAAAAAATCACATTCAACAAATGTGGGACTACATAACAATATAAAATATTCTAAAAATTATTTTAATAGGCTAATGAGAATAAATAATCAACAAGGAATTTTAAATCCAGCACATATGGTTAGAATATTATAATCGGGGAAGTCATTTTTATTACTTTATAATTCTTCCTGTTCAATCAGTCCAAAGAGTCAAATAGCTTGTCATTGGTTCTGTAAATTCATGTGCCACATGAAGTAACCAAGAAGTCAGCCAAAATGTCAGTCGAGAGTAATTTAAAGAGTCTAGCCCGTTTTAGTACCTAGAAAAGTCTATAGAAAGGGCCTCTCCATGCATTTTCAAGTGGACAACGAAGATTTTTGTTTCCTTATCATTTGTGGCAAGATTCCATAAATTAGAAGGTGATTACTTCAATTCTAGGAGCAGATTCTGATTTCTAGTATTCTCCAAGGAGGAGAAATCGTACCACCCTTAAAACCCATCACCTCTACTTTTCATACCCTAATTTCATGACTTAAAACCCTTAAACCCATAGATTATGCTCTCTAATCTAAGAAATACAAATTCTAATTTGGGAATAATTCTTGGCTACATCATATGCAAACTACACCTTATCAACTTTTTTTTTTTTTCAATTTTCTTTTTGTAAAACCAAGGCTCACAAAAGATCTTTCAAAATTCATATATCCATTTCATTCCTAGATGAATCTTCCAAATGGAGAACGTAATTAGAAACGTATTTTTGCATAGTGTTATCTGGAGTCTTTCTTAACAGGACAAATTCATGAAGGACTTGATGAGTTGATTCTCCAAAGCACGACCCAGTAGCTTTAGTTGACAACATTACAGAATTAGAGTGCAGCTTTAACTTTATACATTGTTCAAATTGCTAAAGCTAAACACTTATTCTCAATTTATGATGTTATGTAGTCTTATGACATTATAAATTTATAATGGGTGCAAAATCTAGTATACAACTCTTAACACTAGATTTATTGAAGATCAAAAAGAGAGTAAAATATGATGTAATTCTTGATTTGTCCAAAAAACAATCGACAAAAAGTAGGAAGCAAATTTTGAGCAAAAACTAACCTTGCAGAAAAATGTCTTATTAAATGAGTGATTATGGAAAACTATGCTTTGTCCCCGCACTAATTCCCAGATACATGTTTGTCCAAAAAAGCCTTAGCTAGATTACTGAAGTTCACGCTAACGGCTTCAGCTTCTGCATACCTCTTGATGATATCAACTACTTCTGGCTTCAAAACTTCTTCCTTGTTAGAAGCATTACATAGGTAATACAGTGCCCCAAGTGCAAAATTCACCTAAGATCATAATGAAGTTTAATTTTAAATATCATCACAAATCATAATAGGAACTTCTTTAGAATGTTAATTTACTATGTTTAGCTCATTTCTAGATTTCAATTACATAAGGTAGTACACTAACATTATTTGATCCAGCAAACATCATAATTAGATAAATCACAAGTTAATCATGCCATTAATCTTGATCTAAATCACTCTCCTTCCCCACACCAACCTTTAAGAGTTGGGGTGGAGAGATAGAGGCTCAAAACCTTCTGGGTGGGTAACTAAGTGCTGATGCAATTCAGTGTGTTAAATAGATTAAAATTCCCAGTTTAATCCCAGGGCACAACACATTGGTCATCACAGTTACCCATTAACATCATGTTCTAAGACATCCAAAAAAACAAAAGTCAGAAGGAGTGAAACACTGAAGAATAAGTCTTCACTCTTACAGTGTTTCTAACTGGGCTTGATAAAGACTGGATTATAAGAGGGATACCACCACACTGAGTCACAATTGCAGCATTAGCTGGATCTGCAGAAAAGCACAGAGAAAAGTAAAAGCCAATACTAATTGCAAAAACATTATGTGCAATTTTCAGCATCCAGTAGATAAAGAAAGCAGCTTTCAATACCATAAGGAAAAGAGATGATTGACTTACCCACACAAGAGTTGCAGATTCCTCCAACACCAAATTCCACACAAGAGTTACGCAGCCGAGGAAAAGTTCCAAACCATTAGGCTGTTTATAAAACAAATACATAAAGAGCCTTTGAAAAAAATATATGAAAGGGTTTGTAGTTTATAATATGGGAAATTCCAGTAACATAAGTACTGGTTCTTACCTGTCGCAAGAATGTGTAGTTGTAAGGATCATATGAAAAGTTTGCAAAGTTTGCCACAATTTTCTCTTTTGTTTCTGTAAATACATGAATCAATGGTGCTTAGAGAATGTTGTAGACTTGTAGTTATAACAGGCATGAAATCAAATACACACTAAAGTTTAATCTATAAAATGAAGAAAATTGCTTTCTCCGGTAATGTAGCAATGGCCCTATTCTATAATCTGCAGAATTAAATGAAAATGAAGCTATAGAATAGGCTCATCTGACATGGGTTCAACTTAAAATTACACATAGGAAATATATATCACCCTCATGAGATTAAAGGGGGAACCAAAAAAAAATGTAAAAAGAAGAAGCCTCACAGCCCTAACTTTTGGCAAGAAATCAATTATATGCATCATCAGTTCATAAAACGAAAGTGTATGCTCAGTCAGAACGTAAAATGCATACAGTGAACTTCAGTAAAAAGACATAAACAAAAATAACCACAACTACGGAAACGTCATACCTTCATCAGTTGAATTCTGAAACTGAACCACCAATTCCTGAAACAAAAATTGCCCATTTTAGTTAACCAAATGAACAGTCATTCCAACAAAAATTAGTAGCTGCCAGTTTCCATGAATAAACGTAAATAAGAAATAACAAACTGTAATCTCAATCAAACAAAGGAAAAACTAAAACATAATAAGGTGTAAAAGTACCTGCAGGTATTGCAGTCTCGAAGTTCCATACTTTCCAGTTCGCTCTTCTTGCCTCCAATCATTGGTGAACATGGAGGCGTAGCTCTTCTACTTCAAATATTAAGCTTCACAAAGCTGGAAGGAAGAAAAATGCACCTTTTGGTTTTGAATGGCCTAAGGCCAGACATGGAATAATTAATGGGCTGCAAGGATTTAGGCTTTTGTAGTCTTGTGGGCCGTTTTAGTTGTAACCAAATAGCTGTCTAATAGACGTAATTTTTTTATTTTATTTTGTTCATCTCTGTTTGTAAGTTAGATTGGCATAAATCTGATATATATGTTTAGTATGCAGATTAAAATTTATGTGTTTAGTATGCTGATTATATAAATCAGTTTGAATGTGAAATTACTACCAAAAGCATAAATAAACTAGAGAATTTGGTGCACAAATTATATAAATCAAACTTATTAAAAAAACTATATTATTTAATTATTAATACAATATTGTAAACTTATTATTTAATACTAATTTACAGTGTATAGTAATTTATAATATAATAAATAGTTTGACGGAGAGATGAGTTGAGGGAGAACTATTATTATTTCAATAGTTTAAGGGTATGATATTTTACTCTCACATACCATAAAATGATTCATAAGTTGTTAAAAATGTACATATGCTGATTAGGTAAATTTTTTAAACTGCCTCTGATTGCGATTAGACCTAATTGTTTGATTGAGACATCGAAACGCATACAATCGATTGATTGAACTATCCAATTGATAATCAATGCCTCAATTCTTATAAACGGCTCTAAGTTTAGAAATAAAATTATTATTTATTTACTAAAAAAATTGTTTGTTTGCCTTCAGTATATTTATTAGGAGATACCAATTATATTTTACCAAGTTTAAATCACTCGATTATATATTTTCTTCTTGTTACTTATGGCTTTTAGCTTGAAATGAATTCCATTTATTATTTGCAATATGTACACTAAATGAGTTATGATGTTATTGACGTGTTTTAAGTTAAAATTTATTTTAAACAAATTTCTTCTAAATGTTTAAATTGATTAAGTAAATAAGATGAGTTAGACTCGATATTTGATTTATTTATTTTTAAAGCAAACTCTAAAAGATGAGTAAAACAAGTAGATTAAAGAAATAAAACAAATATGAATAATATTCTTTTTGCTAAGGGGACTATAATGCTGATTGAGAGATGAGTCGGAAAGATAGGGTGAGAGTCAGAGAGGACTATTATTATTTCAAAAGTTCAAGGTATGTATAACATTTTACTCTCACATACAACAAAAGAATTCTTAAATTGCTAAAAATGTACCTATGACGATTTGGTAAAAAAATTTCATATTGCCTCCAATTGCGATTGGACCTAATCGTTTGATTAAGACATATAAACACACACAATCAATCAATTGAACTCTCCAATCAGTAATCGATGCCTTAATGCGTATACTAAACAGCTCTAAGTTTAGAAATAAAAATATTTATTTATTTACCAATAAAAGTGTTTGTTTGCCTTCAGTATATTTATTAGGATATACCCTTTATATTTTATCAAGTTTAATTATCAAATTATATATTTTTCTTCTTGTTACTTATGGCTTTTAGGTTGAAATGAATTCCATTTATTCTTTGCAATATGTACACTAAATGAATTATGATGTTATTGATGTGTTTTAACTTTAAAGTTAATTTTTTTAAAAAAAAATAACAAATTTCTTCTATATAATTAAATTGATTAAGTAAATAAGATGAGTTGACTCGATATCTGATATATATATATTTTAACGCAAACTCTAGAAGATAAGTAAAAACAAATGGATTAAATAAATAAAACAGGTATGGATAATATTCATTTTGCTAAGGGACTACAATGCTAATTGAAAGATGAGTCGGAAAGATAGGGTGAGAGTTAGGGACAATTGTTATTATTTCAAAAGTTTAAGGCCATGTACAACATTTTACTTCACATACCACAAAAGAATTCATAAAATGCTAAAGATGTACTTATGCATATTTGATAAAAAATTTAGATTGCCTCCAATTGCAATTGGACCTAATCGATCAATTAAGATATCTAAACACACATAATCGATTAATTGGCTCTCTAATCGATAATCGATGCCTCAATTAGTATACCAAACAGCTCTAAGTTTAGGAATAAAAATATTTGTTTATTTACCAATACAAGTATTTGTTTGCCTTCAGTATATTTATTAGGACATACCCATTATATTTTACCAAGTTTAAATTACTCAATTATATATTTTTCTTCTTGTTACTTATGCCTTTTAGATTAAAATAAATTTTATTTATTATTTGCAATATGTACACCAAATGAATTATGCTGTTATTGATTTGTTTTAAGTTAAATGTTATTTCAAAAAAAAAAATTCTTCTATATATTTAAAGTGATTAGATAAATAAAATGAGTTGACTCAATATCTATTTGTGATATTTTTTTCAATGCAAACTCTAGAAAACAGAATTAAAACAAGTCAATTAAAGTAATAAAACATGTATGGATAAGATTCTACTTGTGATATGTTTCCAATACAAACTCTAGAAGACAGAGTTAAAACAAATAAATTAAAGAAATAAAACAGGTATGGATAATATTCATTCTGCTAAGGGGACTAGAATGACAACAGAGAGATGAGTCAAAAAGATAGGGTGGGAGTTAGGGACAACTATTATTATTTCAAAAGTTTAAGGCTAGGAACAACATTTTACTCTCATATACCATAAAAGGATTCATAAGTTGCTAAAAATGTACTTATGTTGATTTGGTATAATTTTCAAATTGATTCCAATTACGATTGAGACATTCAAATACACACAATATGACGATTGGACTCTATAATCGATAATTAATGTCTTAATACGTGTACCAAACGGTTCTAAGTTTAAAAATATTTATTTTTTTGCCAATAAAAATATTTATTTTTTACCAATAAAAGTGTTTGTTTGCCTTTGATATATTTACTAAGATATATCCATTATATTTTAACAAGTTTAAATTACCCGATTATATATTTGTCTTCTTATTACTTATGGCTTTTAGTTTGAAATGAATTTTATTTATTCTTGGCAATATGTACACCAAATGAATTATTTTGTTATTGATTTGTTTTAAGTTAAATGTTATTTTAAACAAACTTCTTCTATATATTTAAAGTGATTAAATCAATAAGATGAGTTGACACTATATCTATTTGAGATATTTTTTTCAATGCAAATTCTAGAAGACAAAGTTAAAACAAGTAAATTAAAGAAATAAAACAGGTATGGATAATATTCATTTCGCAAGGGACTAGAATGATGATTATGAGATGAGTAAGAAAGATAGTGTGAGAGTTAGGGAGAACAGTTATTATTTCAAAAGTTTAAAGGCATGTACGACATTTTACTCCCACATGCCATAAAAGGATCCATAAGTTGCTAAAATGTACTTATGCTAATTTGGTAAAATTTTCACATTGCTCTGATTGCTATTGAGCCTAATCTTTTGATTAAGACATCCAAATACACACAATTTGTCGATTAGACTCTACAATCGACAATTGATGTTTCAATTTGTGTTCCAAATGGCTCTAAGTTTAAAAATATTGATTTTTTTTACCAATAAAAAGTGTTTGTTTGACTTATTAAGATATACCCATTATATTTTACCAAGTTTAAATTACCTGATTATATATTTTTCTTCTTGTTACTTATGCCTTTTAGCTTGAAATGAATTGTATTCATTCTTTGTAATTGTACACCAAATGAATTATGTTGTTATTGATTTGTTTTAAGTTATATATTTTAAACAAATTTCTTCTATATATTGAAAGTGATTAAATAAATAAGATGAGCTGACTCCATATTTATTTGTAATATTTTTTTTCAAGCAAACTAAGTTTAAAACAAGTCAATTAAAGAAATAAAACAAGTATGAATAATTTTCATTTTGCTAAGAGGACTAGAATGACGATGGAGAGATAAGTTAGAAAGATAAGGTGAGAGTTAGAGAAAAATTTTATTATTTCAAAAGTTTAAGGGTATGCATGACATTTTACTCTCACATACCATGGAAGGATTCATAAGTTACTAAAAATATACTTATGTTGATTTGGTAAAATTTTCATATTACCTCCGATTGAAGTTGGACCTAATCATTCATTGAGGCATCCAAACACACAGGATCGATCGATTGTACTTTACAATTGATCTTAGGATACTACAAATAATGGATGCCTTAATCTATATACCAAACGACTCTAAGTTTAAAAATAAAAATATTTATTTATTTATCAATAAAATTGTTTGTTTGCCTTCAATATATTAGGATATATCCATTTTAATTTATCAAATTATATATTTTTCTTCTTATTACTTATGGCTTGAAATGAATTCCGTTTATTCATTGTAATATGTACACCAAATAAATTACTTGTTATTGATTTGTTTTAAGTTATATTTTATTTGAAATAAATTATTGAATTAATTAAATAAGTAAGATAAGTTGACTTGATATTTATTCGTGAAACATTTTGAATGCATGAATAAAAATAATTTGATTAAAGAAATAAAACAGGTATGAATAATATTTATTTTAGGAAGGAACTAGAATGCCAATTAAAGAAATAAAACAGGTATGGATATATTCATTTTGCTAAGAAACTAGAATGCCGAGAAACCCATTAGCCAGCTCTATTCCATCCCTAATAACAAATTATATCTCAAAGAAAAAAAAATCATAAATAAAAAAGGTAAAGAAAATAAAAGATTTTATTTTATTTTTTTGCCAGCAGACCGGGCATAAGTTGGCTTCTGATTTTCAAAGTATTTTGACACACACGTGTTTTTTTTTTTTGGTTGGGTTCTCTTCCTTCCCAAGTTTCCAAACAAAAAGCCTGGGACAGAAAAGGAAAACTCCAGTCTACATCAGTAACCAAAACTTTAAACCCAAAACTTTTTCAGAGAGAAAAGTCCAAATACACCCATCATCAATTGACTCAATTCTCTCTTTTTTCTTTTTTGTTTATTTGATTTAATTTCTCCCCTTTTTTTTTTTGAGTTCAAAAGTCTACTCATATTTGTCCCCCACATCTTGTTCATCTTCTGAGAAAATATGAGAAAGAATTCTTTGAAAACAGTCAATTACGTTACAATTTATTTTCTTGCTCTTTTACTCATTTTCTTAAACAATCTTTTCCATATATGGAATCTTTCTTTTTCAGAAAATCTCACTCCCCTCAATTTTAGCCGACCTTACCAATGCTTTAGCTGTAACCTGGGTGGAGTTGATAGGCTTTCTTATACAAAAAATCAGATTTTTCCGATTACCATTACACGTTTAGAGCAAATAATCCAAAAAACCAAAAGCCCGACCCAAGACCAAGGTAATCAGATTTCCTCGTATCCCTTTATTGAATGACTTACTTTTTTGTTGATTTATTTTCTTTTTTGGATTTGACAAGCACACATATATATCTATACATATATAATATATAATACAAGGTTTACCATATACACATTGTATTCAATAAGGATTCACAAAGCCCAGAAACAAAAAAGCTTCTGTTTTTCTTGGTGTTTTGCTTTTGTGAGATTGGTAATGGATTTTATGATGGGAAGTGGTGGTGGGTCGGGTGATGAACATGAATCTTCTGGCTCTCGCAATGGAAGAAAGTCCCACCACCGACATACTCCTCTGCAGATACAGCAACTTGAAGAGTAAGGCCACCAGTTTCAATCAATCTCTTTTCCTGAAAAAAATTAAAAAAATAAACATTAGAGGGGTTTTAAATTTCAATTTTTTTCCTCTATGAGTAATACCTGAGAATCATAGCCAAGAAGCTAATGCATAAAGCCTGTGGGGTTAATCAAGTTCAATTATTTTTCACGCATTAAGAAATCAAGTTCTTGTTCTGATCTCTTATTTTTTGTGATATGGGACTCTGCTATTACTGCAATTTTTCATAGTTATAATTTTTAAGAAGGCACGTATTATGTATTGAACTTTTGTTCAAATGGTCTTTGCATGGCTTTTAGTTATTTCACATTAATTTCTTTTTTTCTCTTAGATGCATTGTTGCATTTGTGATCTAAGATATTATATGTTTGTAACATTCTTGAATTGATCATTGATTATCTTGTTTGATATAATGTTGCCTAAATTGCATCATGTCTGTATTTGTCTATGTATGTTATTTCTTTACCATATATCTGTCATTTTTATGTTGTATATGGTATTTGCTTTGCCACACTCCATCCCATTTTTCTTATCTGCTAAGATATTCTTTCTTGAAATGAAGGTTCTTCAAAGAGTACCCACATCCTGATGAAAACCAGCGTCGTCAATTAAGCAGGGTGCTCGGGCTTGAGCCCAGACAAGTCAAGTTTTGGTTTCAGAACAAGAGGACTCAAACAAAGGTGCTCAACTTTTCTCAGCCTAATAGTTTAAGGAGAAATTCTGTTTAAATTCTATGAGTCTATAGCCATATATGTCAATGGTCCTTAACTTTTTATACTTGTGTAATTTTCAGGCTCAGATAGAGCGTGCAGATAACAATGTTATTCGCGCCGATAATGAAAGGATCCAGTGTGAAAACCTAGCAATAATAGAGGCACTGAAGAATGCGATTTGCCCATCTTGTGGTGGTCCACCCTTTGGGGAACAAGAACGTCAACATATTCTGCAGAAACTGAAGATGGAAAATGCCCACTTAAAACAAGAGGCTAGTTTTGTTATTTCTCATTATGAGCATCAAATATTATTCTCCTTTTTGACATCAATCATTTATTTGATTAGTTTTATAAAAGGTTACGAGGGTTCATTAAGTTGACGTTAACTTAGGGCTTTCTTTGCAGCATGAGAGAGTATCAAACCTTCTCTCAAAGTACATTGGAAAACCGATACCACAACTTGAGTTAACTCCCTCTGCTCCAGGATCTCCAATTGATTTATCACCAGGAACTTCCTTCAACCAAAGGATGGGAAGTCCCACCATTGATCAAGATATTGCTTCAGGTTCTACAATTACTAATAATACCGCATTTGCCTACCAGTTAAAAGGAATTACAGACATGGAAAAGGAGCTAATGGTGGAGATTGCTGCCAGTGCCATGGACGAATTGATTAAGCTTTTGCGTATCAACGATCCCTTATGGGTCAAATCTGCTGTTGATGGGAGACTTGTCCTTCATCGTGACAGCTATGAAGAGATATTTGCTAGGGCTAATAACTTTAGAAATTCTAGTGCTCGTGTAGAATCGTCAAAGGAATCAGGAATTGTTACCATGTGTGGCATGCAATTGGTTGATATGTTCTTAGATTCGGTCAGCTCTCGCAACTTTTACTTTCTACATCTTTATCCTCTGTCCATAATTAGAACGACCAGTAACTGTTTTTTTGGAAAGGTATTATTAAGAGAGTATGATATTTATCTTTCAGGATCAATGGGTTAATCTTTTCCCAACAATTGTTACCAAAGCAAAGACAATTCATGTACTTGAGAATGGCTTATCAGGAAATCGAACTGGTGCTTTGCAGCTGGTATTTAGTCATAACAACCATGTTCCGTTTAAATTCTTGCAATTTTTGGAAAGTGAAAATGCATAATAATGAGGTTTGATGCAGATGTATGAACAAATGCACATTCTTTCGCCTCTGGTGCCACCTCGGGATTTCTGCTTCCTTCGTCATTGTCAGCAAGTTGAGTTAGGAACGTGGGTAATAGTGGACGTGTCTTGCGATTCCTTGCAAGAGAATATCTCCCCCTCTTGCTGTCGTAGGCTTCCTTCTGGTTGCATGATTCATGAAATGCCCAATGGGTTCTCCAGGGTGAGTAACTAATCTCTTAAAACGTGAAATATCATTACACATAGCCCTAAAAAGGACAACTCTCATTTTATCACATGAGAATTTGACTTTGTCTGGGAATGTATTTGATTTTCCCAGTTTTAAGTTTGATCAATGACAATGCAGCATGGTTGAAATAAAATACATCGTTTTCAGTGTAATATGCTGTTATTTCAATTATGATAAAATTCAAATTACAAGTGTCTGCTCTTGTATGTTTTTGGGATGAAATTACATATACTTTATCCTATGTTATTTATACTATCCATGTCTTATAGGTCACTTGGGTTGAACACGTGGAAGTGGATGATAAAAACCAAACTCACCGACTATATAGGGATCTGGTTTGCAGCAGTATTGCTTATGGAGCTGAAAGGTGGGTTTTTACGCTTCAGAGGATAGCTGAGAGATTGGCCTACTTTATGGGGAACAATTCACCTAGTCATGAACCTGGAGGAGGTATCCTTCATTAACTTCACTCTGAGGTTAGCTGCTATTTCATTTAGGCATTTTTGCTTAGTTCTTGCTGTTTTCCGTTCAGTGATCAGTTCACCTGAAGCTAGAAGGAGCATCATGAAGCTTGGTCATAGAATGGTCAAGAGTTTTTGTGGAATTTTGAACATGTCAGGTAAGCTGGACTTCCCACAACTATCCGAGGTGAACAACAGTGGGGTTCGGATCTCTGTTCACAAGAACACAGAACCAGGCCAGCCAGGTGGCGCAGTTGTCAGTGCTGCCACCTCCCTTTGGCTTCCTCTCCCTCCTCAGAATGTTTTCGATTTCTTGAAGGATAAGAAAACACGAGCTCAGGTTAATAAACTCAGCATCATTTATTTGATTGGCACTTTTATTACCATTAGTCCTTAAAGAGTTCTAAGGCAATATAACTTTTCTTTTCTATGTAAATTTCTCTACAGTGGGATGTTCTTTCGGATGGAAATCCGGTACAGGAGATTGCTCACATCTCAAATGGCAGTCATCCTGGAAACTGTATATCTATAATTCGGGTAATTCATTTTTCCTTCTGTTCTTTGTTCATTTGTTTTAATTTCAGTTCAATTGTCTAATGAACATTTAGGCTACAACAATTAACTTGTGGGCTTTTGATGATATCAAATGCTTAAAGTATTATGTGACTTCATTTCACTTTAAATCTAATATCAGATATGCTTTTATAGGTCGATTGTTGTTGAATTTTCAAAATAAAGTGATATATGATTGTGGAAATTTGTTAGATAAATGCACATTAATGTCATTACATATGAAACAGATGTAGATTGGTTCAAATGCCAGAAAAAATCACAGGAGAACATAAATCCTGGAAAAAGGAAAAGTAGAATACATTAATTTCTCTGTGGCACTTAATGCTACCACATTTAATTTTTGGGTTTTATGGCATTTTAAATGCTTAAAACATTAAATGGCTTCTATTATATTATCTAAACTCAGATATAGCTTTAGAGGTTAGTTGCCACTTAATTTCCAAAATTATGAAAAATGATATCTCAATATGTTTAAAGATCAGATATTGCATTCAGAGTCATTAAATGTCAACAAATGTATATTGGTTCAAATTCGAGATATAATAAATGTATTCTGACATTAAATGCTACCACAATTAATTTGAGATTTCTTCACTGGAGCAGCCTTTTATCCCTACCGAGAAGAGCATGCTGATCTTCCAAGAATGCTATACAGATCCTTTGGGGTCTCTTGTTATATATGCCCCAATTGACGTCGCGGCTATAAACATTGCAATTCGTGGAGAAGACTCTTTCTTTATACCAATTCTCCCATCAGGATTCGTAATCTCTGGAGATGGTCGTCCTAAAACTGGAGCAGGAGTATCAACCAGCACGAGCACTGGAAGGTCATGTGGTTCACTTCTGACTGTGGCTTTCCAGATATTAATCTCAAACCCTTCTTCAACAAAGCGCCTGAATGTGGAGACTGTTGCGACAGTTAACACTCTGATAAGCTCTACTGTTCAAAGGATAAAGAGTTCCTTGAACATTTGTGGTTTGTAACCATATCATTATGTAACTTGTGATATTTTACTTATCATTCAAATTTTGGCGAGCTGTATGGGTGTTTATACATAATTAATTACTGTAATCATAAAAAGGGTTGAAGCAGAGACTTCACAATGTCTTTTGCATAATGTTTTGGTTTCCTATGCAAGTTTTTATTCTTTCCCTGTCTCCTTTGCATTGATTTTCATTCATAACCTTTTTCTGTCAGTGAAGTACAAACATAAGCATAGGCCTTTCAGTGCAATGATGTTATGAGGAAACCTTTCATTTCAAAAGTATTCTCTGCTTCTTTTCCTTCCTCTGCATGTTCTCTGGCATTAGGGTAGCCAACAAATTCTTGAATCAGCTACATGAGAGCTTTTACTGGATAATTCATGTCAATTTGATTAATGAAGCAGGAAATCTTGACCTTAGTTAATTTTATCAGAAAAAAAGACCTTTAATTTTTGAAGGGTAGAAGCAAGGTTGTCTGGTCCTTATCAAGTGTAGAAATCAAGCCATTCCTAAGATATAAAAGAACAATAAAGCGTGAGCCGGGAGTAATATACCGCTAACTGTTTAATCAAAACTATAACAGTTCAAAGCACCCTTTATCTTTTGAACAGTGGAGCTTATCAGTGTTTGCAACAGTCTTCACATTCGTATGCTTTGTAGATGACGGGGATTGAGATCAATATGCGGAACGCCACGGTTTGAAGTGAATCCCCTGACCTGTCAGCGCTTTTGCTCCAAGAGAAGTACAATGTTGCAGGAATAAAAAATAAATAAATTAGTAGTTAGATTAAAGGGTAGAAATCCAGTGTATTGTGGCCTTTTTGCTCGTTAGAAGATGTAAAATGCTCTTTTGCAACTTGGTTAATGCCAATTTTTTTTGGCTTCATGATTTACAATGAAAGGGTAGGTTTACCCTAATAAAAAAGCTATGCCTTCTGAAAGGGGAAGAGGAGGACTTGTCCATGTCTTGCACCTTGTGTACATGTTCATGATTTGAAGTAATCAACGGCGTTAACAGGTATGCCTGAAGGCCTACATCTTCATTAGTGTACTCCAGTATGCATCTTACTTACATATAGGGGAAGCTCACTGGGCGTGTAATTGTTATTCTGCAAGTCTGGCATGCCAAGTTCCTTTCAAAATTTAATAAACATGGAAAATTTTCTGATTTAGTAGATCAAGTGTTTTCTGTTTTTGGGAGGATATTCTATCTGATTTATAGAGTAAAGCAGTTCTCAATTGTTATGAGATGGGGTGTTACATAGCATCATTGCTTATTGAACCTATTTTTTGGTTTATGATTAGTCCCATTGAGGTTGATGATTGGTATGATGAAATTCAATGAATTTTTTTGTCAAGTTGGATCATAGCGTTATCGCCTTATCATGTCTCTGGTGACAGGAAGAGAGGAAGATTTCATAGCAAAATGTGCAGAACAGTTTGCAACAATTAACATTCGAATTTTGGTACTTGGTTTTCTTTCTTGCTAAGAATTTTTTGTTTTTTTTTGTTTTTGTTTTTTATATATACTTGGTTGGTTGGTCTAGTGCATTGCTGGTGGAGTGGTGGTGTACATGTTATACTGCTGTCTTGTTCCTGATGATGTAGTATCCCAAAAACCAAGAAAGAAAATTACAAATATGTTTTCTGGTATCATATTTGTTCAATAATATTTCAAAAGTCTGGCAAAATTTCATTATTACTATGTGAACTTCATCTACAATGTGTCAAATTTATTGAGCACTGTTTTCTATTCTTCTTCTTGTCTAGTAAAACTTCAGAACACTACAGAGCAAACTACCATATAACTCCATCCAGATACTGAAATACAACAAACCAGTTCACAAGTAAGTTGAACTGCACCAGTAACTTTCATTTGATAACCAGTTAAGTGAAAAAATTAGGCACTTTTTGGAACAAAGATTCGAATTAAAAAAAGGAAAAAGAAAAAGATATGATTGTTTTAAAGAGAGTATTTAAAAGGCTAAAAATGCTAAAACACCTTCGTTTTTTTTTTTAGTCACATTTAAATGCACCTTAATAAACAATAACTAATTACATTTCTACTTTTTTTTTTTTTTTAAATATATAACCTCATAAGCTGAGAAATTCCCACAACATAAACATTTTATATATAATTTAAATTTTATTATTAAGAGATATGACTTTAAATATTCAAAAATCTATTTAACATATAATGGACAAGTGAGTTTTGATGAACAATAATGATTAGTGAATTTTTTGATATATATAGTAATTTATTGGACATGTTCATTTTTGTTTTCCTTGATGCGTCTTGAAGAGTTGCAATTCCCTTTATGTTTTGAATTGGTAAGAGTGAAACATGAAAAATGTAGAATTGATAAACAAAATTTAGTTAGTATTTTTTGGTAAAACAAATATTAATGCTTGTATAGTATTTTAATAAAATTTTAAAAGGAGTATTTTAAAGCGACTCAATAGTTGAAGGGATGTGTTTAATAAAATTGAATATCGAGACAGTGTATTTAAAAATAATCAAAGTTGAGGGGGGGGGGGGGGGGGGGGGTGTGATTAATGCAATTGAAAATTGAAATGGAGTAGTTAAAAGGGATATAAAGTTAAATGGGTGTTTTAAATTTTTAACCTTTTTAAATTACTTGTTAACGTGATATATAAATTCTTTTTAGTATTTATTGCAGTTGTTTATAGAAATTTCATTTTTATGCAAGAAAAGAAGGAGAATTATTGCTTCAAAAGTATTTCATATTTCAAAAATTATATTTATTATATTTTAACAAATGACGTTAAGATATTATTTAAAATTATTCTTTAAGATAATTAATATCCTCCAATTAAGTTATAAAATTTAATTTCTCTAGTACGATATCTAAACTTTAAAATGCACAAATTTACTATTTTATCTAAAAATAGCTTCACAAAAGATCCAAAATCTTAAACAAACAAATACAAAATCTACATAATAAAAAATACAAAAGTTAATTATCAGGAAATTTAAATTTCACCTGTACTTTTAAAGTTAGTATTCAACTGACACAAAATAAAGAGAGCATGAATTTTAATATGATCTCATCTCATTTTAAAATAAGTTAAATATCAAAATCCATTTACTTGAAGTTAAACCAACATTGAAATAAATTATTTTTTACAAACTATTATATTAGATGAAGAAATGTATTAATTTAATAAATTTACATTATTTAAATAATATAAATTATTATTTTCATATTAGTTATATTAAATTTGTAATTCGAGCATATTCAAATGCTATGGTCTAGTCGAACTTGAATTTCAAATAAAATTGAAATATATATATATATATATATATCTATATATATATATATTTATTACTATTTTTTTTAATATTTGAACAATTCAGTACTTGATTCAAGGTAATAGTCCATATACATGCTCACTAGTAGATTATATTTATACATATTACACCTTACTCTCTGGGTTTTTGCTATTGCTGATGTGGCATGCCACAAATATATATATATATATATATATATTTGCTTAGTTGACCTTTTCATTTTGGTCTTTGTTGGTTCTTCTTCCTTTCATTAGACAGAAGACGGAGTCCACGCCAGAAGTCAAACTTTAAATCTATTTGCCCTGTCAATTTGTATCTTTGGCACAAGAAAACCCTAAATGTTAAATAGCAAAGCAAAACTACAGTCAATTGACATATATATAAAGCCCAGAAAGAAAAATCAGTTTGCTTGGTGTTTTGCTTTGGTGAGGTTGAAAATGGATTGCATGATGGAAAATGGTGGTGGGTCAGTTGATGAACATGACTCTTCTGACTCTTCACAACGGGAGAAAGTACCGTCAGTGAAGGGTCTATTGTTTTCAGGTTATTCTCTATATGAGAAAAATCTCGATCCTGCCTTTTTGATGGAGGATGATTACTACACCCAAATGTCCCTGACAATGTGAACTGAATGAGCATAATGACTGAGAATCATAGCAAATAAAAAAAAAAACTTTTGGGTTTAATCAAGTTTAATTCTTTCCATAAATTGAAGATAATCATTGATCAAGTTCTAGTCTGTCTTCGTGACATTATTTTGATATCTTATTTTTGTTGATGCAGAATTCTGTTGTGCCTGCAATTTTTTTTTTCTTGAGTTGTGGTTTTTGTGGAAATCACATATCGTGTATTGAACTCTTGTTCGATTATCCCTTTTCGTGTGATCCTTGCATGGCTTTTCTTTACTGAATACCAATTTTCATATTAAAAAAGTTGTTCTTTTAAATGCATTGTTGTAACTGAGATCTAAGACATTTTATGTTGGTACATTCTCAAATTGATCTTTGATTGTGTTTGGTATAATATAGTCTAAATTTGATTATGTTGGTGCTGATTTGTGTATGTTCTTATTTGTCCATGTATCTATGATGTATGGTATTTTTTTCACCACCCCGCATCTCATGTTCAGATGTTCTTAGCTAATGGGATATTATTGTCATGAAAAGAAGGTTTTTCAAAGAATGCTCACATCCTAATAAAAGCCAGCCTGCTCAACTGGGCAGGGAGCTAGGGTTTGAGCTAAGACAAATCAAGTTCTGGTTTCAGAACAAGAGGACTCAAACAAAGGTTCTGTACTTTTCTCGGTATGATAGTTAAATGAGAATTCTGTTTGACTAGTATAATCTATGTTAGATGTGCTGATCTTTTTATTCTTGCATAATTTTCAGGCTCATACTGAGCGCACTGATATCAATGTACTTTGTGCTGAGAATGAAAGAATACAGTGTGGAAATTTAGCAAGGAACATCAATGTAATCTGCAGAAACTGCAGATGGAAAATGCCAATTAAAAGAAGAGGCTAGTTTTTATTTTTTATTTTATTTCTCTTTATGAGCTCAAGTCTTATTCTCCCTTTTGACATAAATCATTTATTTGATCATCTTTTTAGAAGGGTAGGATGATTGGTTAAGTTTATGTTAACTTTTGACTTGTTTTGCAGCATGAGAAAGTGTTGAACCTTCTAGAAAAGTACATTGGGAAACCTGTTTCACAGAGTCACTCGCCTCTGTGCAGGATCTCCATTTTCTTTATCATCATGAACTTACTTCAACAAAAGGGTAGGAAGTTCCAAGCTGAGCAAGATATTAGTTCAGGTTCTCTAATGACTAGTCATACTGCATCGGCCTACCAGTTTAGTGTAGTTACAGGCATGGAAAATGAGCTAAATAATGGGGATCGCTGCCAGTGCCATGAACGAATTGATTAGCCTTTTGCTTACCAACGATCCCTTATGGGTCAAGTCTGCATTTGATTGGAAACTTGTCCTCCCCCGTGACAGCTATGAAGAGGTATTTCCTAGGGCTAATCATTTCAGAAGTGTTGATGTTCCTGTGAATGCCATGCAAATCATTGACATGCTATATTTGGTCAGCTCTCATACCTTTCTTTTTTTTCCCTTTTCTTTGCTTCTCTTCCTGTTTCTATAATTACTACAAAAGTTATCTGTTTTGCAGAAAGGTATATTCCTATGAGTATGATATTTACCTTTCAGGATCAATGGGTGGATCTTTTCCCAACAATTGTTATGAAAGCAATGACAATCCATGTACTTGAAGCTGGTTTATCAGGAAGTCAAACTGGTGCCTTGCAAGTTGCAACTGGTAATTTATCTGAACAACCATTCTCCATTCAAAGTATTGTTCACTCTGCTAAGTGTAGAAGTAAACTATCATTATTACCAAAAAAAGAAAAGAAAAAAAAGTAAACTATCAAGGTGGTCCTATGCAGATGTATGAAGAGATGAACATTCTTTCACCTCTTGTGCCACCTCAGGAATTCTACTTCCTCTGCAATTATGATTGCCTGCTAGAGAATATAACCCCTTCCCGCTGTTGGAGACTTCCTTCTGGATGCCTGATTCATGTAATGCCCAATGGGAGTACCAAGGTGAGTAACTAAATCTCTTATCCGGGATGAAGATTACACTTGCTACCACTAAGATATACATATTGAAAATTTTCCTAAAAGGACAATTCTCATTTTATCAAATTAGAATTCAACTTTGTCAGGGAATGTCTTCGATTGATTTTCCACGTCTTAACTTCTATTAGAAGTGAGTAACTAAGAAGAGAGGATTACACGTGATACTACTAAGATAGTAAGATCTGAATTTCGGACAATGTCCATATTTTGTTTTTCATGTTTAACTTCAATCAGTAAAAGATAACATTATCTTGAACGAGTTGTCCCTGGCTGGGTATTAATGAAAAAGAACATCACTGGGGATAAGCTAAACAAGTTTTGGTGTACTGCTGATAATAAGATAACTTCTCAATGTTATAATCGTACCTAAGGAAACCAATCTGCCAATGAAGCTTAGCTGCTTAGCATGTGGCTTGCAGGAGGGTTTATCCCCTCCAACCTCTTTACCGGGCCCAAAGGGCTGTCTTCCCTCCATCTTAGGTGAAAAAAACACATAACTAATCTATACATATTTGTCACATCAATTATGATAGAATCCAAATTTCAAGTGCCTCCTGTTCTTTTTTTTTTCCTTCTTGAAATTACATATGCTTTGTTTATTGTTGTTTATATGATCTGTGTCTGATAGGTCACTTGGGTTGACCACGTGGAGGTGGATGATAATACCCAAACTGGCCAACTATGTAGAGATCTTGTGATGCAGTACCAATGTCCTCCATCATCTTGTTTGCAGCAGCATTGGATATGGAGCACAAAGATGGGTTTTTATGCTTCAGAAAATGTCTGAAAGATTTGCCTACTTGATGGGGGACAATTTACCTGGTCATGAACTTGGAGGAGGTATCCTTCATCAACTTCACTTTAAGGTTGGCTGCTATTTCATTTAGCTATCCTAAACAATCATTATGGCTAAGTTTATTTTTTTGTCCAGTCACTGATCAGGTCACCTGAATTAAAAGGAGCATCATGTTGCTTGGCCATAGGATTTTCAATAATTTTTGGAATTTTGAACAGGTCAGATATGCTGGACTTCCCTCAACTTCTGAGGTGAACAATAGTCGGTTTCGTGTCTCACTGTCTCTGTTCACCAGAATACAGAACCAGGCTAGCCAGGCAGCACAGTTGTTAGTGCTGCTATCTCCATTTGGCTTCTCCCCCCTAGAATGTTTTTGACTTCTTCAAAGTTGAGAAGAAATGCATTCAGGTTCATAAACTCTACACCATTCATTTGATTGGAGCATTTGTTACTGTTAGCCATTAACAAGTTCTAAGACAATATAACCAATAGTCTTTATTCTCTACCAGTGGGATCTTCATTCCTGTGGAAATATAGTGCACGAGATTGCTCACATCTTTACGTATCCAGGGAATTGTATATCTATTATTCAGGTAATTGATGTTTCCTGCCTTTTTTTTTGTTTTTAATTTCAGTCGATCGTCTATGTACATGTAGCTTAATAGCATTCTTCAAATCAAATATATAAATTGATTAAAAGATGAAAAAGTAAAGTCGATTAATTTATTCTTGCAAGGCTCATAAATACTATAACAATTGGTTTTGTGGCCTTCTGATGATGATATATCAAATGCTTAAATACCGTGACTTTAGTTCACGTTACATCTAATATCAGATATGATATTTAGTTCAGTTATTGTTGAATTTCTAAAATTATCAAACTGATGCGCCTGTGAACATAATATTCAATATTCATATCAAAGTCATTAAATGTGAAATAGATGAAGATTGGTTTAAATGCCAAAAAAAGAATCACATGAGAACATAACATCATGGAAAAATGAAATAGTAGAATACTCTTAAATTCTACCACATTTAATTTGTGGGCTTTTATGGGATTTTAAATGCTTAAAATATTAAATGTCTTTCTTTTATATCATCTAAACTCAGATATGGTTTTACAGGTTAGTTGCATTGGAATTTCCAAAATTATCGAAGTGATAACTGAATATGGAAATACATCAGATATTGCATTTCAGAGATACCAATAAATGTTTATTGGTTTAAATGCTTGATACACAAAATTTATTCCTATGTGCAAACTAAATGCTACTGCAATTAATTTGTGGAATTTCTTCTCCAGAGCAGCCTCTTATCCCCTCCTAGCACAGCTTGGTCCTTTCTGGTCTCTTGTTATATATGCCCCAATCGACATACCTCTCTGAACTTTGCAATTAGTGGAGAACACCCTTCCTCTGTACCAATTCTTCCATCAGGCTTTTATAATCTCCAGAGATGGCCTGCCTAACTTAGAAGCAGGAGCATTCACTAGCACAGGCACTGGAAGGTCAGGTGGTGCACTGCTGACGATGGTTTTCCATATATTAATCTCAAGCCACATTCACTTGGAGTCTGTTGCCTCTGTCCACTGTTCAAAGAATTAAGGCTTCTTTAAACTATTCTTATAGGTCTTTGATTCTGTTTTTCTTTTTTCCTTTAGCAGTATTTTGGTTATCTTTATATCTATTTTCTGGCTTCCATTATTGCAATTTTTACACAACGAATTAAAGTATCTGTTGAGGGAGAATCTGCGTCATCTCTATTATATCATTTTTTGGTTTCCTATGATGTTATTGGTTCTTTCCCCTTGTCCATTGCATCGATTTTTATTCATAATCATTTTCTTTGAGTGAATAATGTTATGGGGAAAGCTTTCCTTCCAAAATTTTCTCTGTGCCTCTTCTTCTTTCTCTTCTGCAATCTGTATGTTCTCTGTCATTTGGGTAGTCAACATATTCTCTAATCAACCATGTAGAAGCTTTTCCGGATATCTCATTCCACTTTGATCAATTAAGCACGGATTTGTGTCCTTTACTAAATATATGAAAAATCTCCAACTTTTAGTTTTTTAAGGGTTAAAAGCCAATTTTTCTGGATGGCTATTTTTCACAGAGATCGAGGCTCTTATTTTTAGAGTTAGGAAATCAGTCAAGCTTGAGTCTGGATTAATATGTGCTAGGATATAGTCTCCCAGACAGAGTTTTCACAAAGAACAACTACTGTTCATATTTAGTCTAAATCAGAACAGTTCAAAGCACCTTTTATCTTTGGTTTGTGGAACTTATTAGAGTGTTCACACATCACAAACACAATTGACTCCGCATTAAGGTGCTTTGTAGACAAGGGGCTTAAGAGTTAAGATTAATCTATGGAAAGCCACATCCAGCAGTGAACCACTTGATCTCCTAGCGCTTTTGCTCTAAGGGAAGTACAGTGTTGCAGGGAAAAGACAAAGAAAATTGTAGTTGGGTTGAGGTAATTGATAATTCCGCATATCCAGTTTAATTTGTATGTTCATTTCATCATTTGTATTGTGGGCTTTGTACATCTTAGTTATGCAAATAACCTTGGTAATTCCTATTTTCAGGGCTTCCATGATGTTCAAAAGAAAGGAAGATTATCCTATAGAAAACCTGTCGTCTGAAAGGAGCAGAGGAAGCTTGTCCATGTCTTGCACCTTGTGTTCTTATTCATTATTTGTGGTAAAGAATGTCATCAACAGGTATTCATGAAACCCGACATCTTTTATATGATTATATTAATCTGATATGGATATAATGTAACAAAGAAGATAATAGTAAGGGAAATGATATTCTATCTGCTTTATGTCATTACTTGTAGAGAAACATATAACTTATTTTTCTTATGCGGGTTCCCTGATTATATAACCGACCTTTTAGTTTATGATTAGTCCGGTGAAGAAGTTCAATGGGTTTTTTTCAGTCACTCCAATCAAGTTTGATCGAGCACTAGGCCTTATCAACTGACCTTTTAGTTTATGATTAGTCCCATGAAATTCAATGGGTTTTTTCAGTCACTCCTATCAAGTTCGAAATTTGATCGAGCACTAGGTCTTATCATGTAGCAAGCAACAGAAACAGAAGAAGATTTAATGCCAAGGAGTATAGAACATAGGAATGCTTATTGGCAAAAATTAAGATGATGTTCTGGATGTAAATCTATGTCTTTGATTCCCATTAAAACTTGAGCGAAACTGCAGCTCTATGGTTTGTTCATCTGATACATGCTTGGTTGGTGAGTCACACTGGTTGTGGTCTGCCTTTTCTTTTTCTTTTAGAAAATGAGGTTGTCTACATGTTCAGATATTCTACTGTTTTCTCTATTCCTGATGCAATAGTTCCTTGTATACAAGAAAAGATAATTACAAACATGGTTTTTGACATTCTGTGGAATTCATCGATCGCTGCCATCTATTCTCTCGTCTTTTTTTTGGAGGTTCTGGGTGCTAATTGCTGCCTATTGATAACCAACCAGATCCAAATAAGACTAATCTGTTCGCAAGTAAGCTGAACTAATACCAATTGCCATCGATTCAGGCTACATGAAATTTAATGTTACTAACTGCTACACAGACAACATGTTAGTGAAATTGTTTTAGCATGGCAATGATTAAAGAAAATGAGGACATTTAACTGACTCTGGTCTCAACAGTCAGGAATGTTTTCAAATGGCAGATACTATTCTGATTAAAAATCAACTACATCTTACCTTGCTCTAAGAGTTCCACTGATTCAGCTGGTTTGAAAGACGGGGATGGACAGGATCGCTTTTTCACATATCTTTGCCAAGAGGTTTCAAAAGGGAAAAGGAAGAATATAAAGAAGTATATTGAATTCAATCTACAAATGCTAATTCTGGAGGAGGAATTCCATAATCCTTCTTTTTGAAGTTTCATACAAAACCAAACTTCAATAAAAACAATTTGCAGCGGCTCCAAAACACCACCCAAAGAAAAACTGTCTCATTTTTTTAATGGAAAATCAAGTTTATTCATAATCATATGAGGAACAATCAAAGAGTTGGTACAAAATAGAGAAAAATCTTTTACAGTCAGAACATTACAACCAACAAGAACTACTCCACAACAACCAAACTTGGGACCTTATGGAAATAGATCAGATATTGCATTTTAGAGTCATGAAATATCAATAAATGTTTATTGGTTTAAATGCCAGATAACATATCTATTCTTACGCGGAAAGTAAATCTTAATATGGGATTTCTTTACCGGAGCAGCCTTATTTCCACATTGAGAACAAGATGCTGATTTTCCAAGAAAGCTATACAGATTCTTTTGGGTCTCTTGTTATATATGGCCCAATTGACATTACAGCTCTAAACATTGCAATTAGTGATCCTCCATACCTATTCTTCTGTCAGGGTTTGTGATCACTGGACA
Organism: Quillaja saponaria; assembly: GCA_029379385.1. Classification (NCBI taxonomy): domain Eukaryota; kingdom Viridiplantae; phylum Streptophyta; class Magnoliopsida; order Fabales; family Quillajaceae; genus Quillaja; species Quillaja saponaria. The sequence goes on along the minus strand of CM055610.1, from coordinate 13,701,500 downwards.
CAGCGACCTAACATAGGAGCAAGATCGTATGAATCATTTCTGATCGTGGTGTTTCAGATGTTGATCTGAAGCCCATTGTCCACAAAGCACCTGATGGACTGAATGGAGTCTGTTGCGACTGTGAACACTCTATTTAGCTCCATGGTCCAAAGAAGGGTGGTTTGATCTGTTCCTTTAATTAACCTGTTAGTTTTGCATTTTGTTGTTGTTATCCTCATAGATAGTATGATTTTTGAATTAAATCTTTGCATCAGTTTGCTGGCTCATTTCTACACATGAATTAGAGTATTTATATAATAAGGGTTGTGGCAGTGACTGCACCATGTCAATTGTAAGATGCTTTGATTTCCTCTGTTGTGATTGTTTCTCTTTTCCCCATATCCTTTGCATTGATTTTTACCATAATCATTTTCTCTATGAACTACAAAGATAAGCAATTCTACCAAAGTCTTACCCTGCCAGTCCGAAGCCTGAGTATATAGAAGGATGATTGCTATAGGTTGACGACCAATGTAAGCTAGTCAAACTCCTATTGGCCAACCCCAACTAGTTTGATATTTAAGACTTAGTTGAGTTGAACTACCTTTATATATAGGCTACAAGCAGGAATGGGCCTTCTCCGCTTTGTGAACTAAACTTATTTTCGATTCGCTCTCAGATCGTAATTATCCAATAGGTCGCACCACAAAACTTTGGCCTAACCGAAACAAGACAAACACAATAATCTTCAACTTTTTAAATTTAGTTTATGGTTTTGAATCCAAGTTTTCTGTTTTTTGTTTTCATAGAAATCAAGGTGTTTATAAGAACTAGAAAACCAGCATGCCTGACCCTGGATTGTTATGTGCTATAATGAACTCTTAGCCAGAGTTTTTTCAAAGATCAATAATAAGAAAATAAGAATATTGTTCGTGTAAAATTATTTTAGCATATAGGCCTCCATTCAAGTACTTATTAGAAGTGTTCATGTTTACAATGGAGTCCTTGTGCACTTGCATGGGCACTTGCTTTGTAGATGGTGGGCTTGAGATCAGAAGTGAACAACCTAACCTTTCAGCACCCATGCTGGTGGATACACATGCTCTTATATATGTTTGGCCGGCCATCTACAGAGATTATAAACCTGTTGGAAGAATTGGAATGAGGATGAGTCTACTAACACTTTTAATCCAAGGGAAGGACAGTGTTGTAGGGAAAAGAGAAAATTAAAAAAAGTAGTTGGATTGACAGAATTTATAGATCCGAAAATCTAGTTTAATTTGTATGATTATTTGTATAGTGGGCTTTTGTGCTCTTAAATTATACAAAGGTTTTGCAATTTGGGTAATTCCTATGTTGTGGGTATCCATGATTTACAATGAAAAGGCAGATTATATCAAAAAGCTATTTTGTCTGCAAGGAGCAAAGGAAGAATAAAGGATCATCCATGTCTTGGACCTTGTGTACATGTTCATGATTTAAGTAAATAACAGCGTTAACAGGTATTCTTGATGCCCTAAATCTGTTCTATGATTATTCTAATATGAAATTATTGTACCAAACCCATAGATTACAGGGGAAGTTCCTTTGTTACTGTGCCAAGTTTGGCTTGCCAAATTCCTATTAAAAATAGGCTTGAATAAAACTTTCTAATCAAGTGAGTTAGTTGTTATTTTGTTTTGGTGTATGAGGAGAAAGAGTCAATCAGGTCAGCAGTCTTCTACCTCCAGTTGACTGCTCCAGGACGGGCTTCCCTGCATCCTGGGCTTTGCTTGCTTGTCTATTTATGATTTATGTGTGTATGTTATTACTTATATGCAGAAGCAGAGACTCTTCCTCTGACGTGGGTGTATTATTTTGGTTTATGATTACTCCCTAGAAGATTGATGGTATGATGAAATTTAATAGTTTGTTTAGTGTTTCAGGTGAAAGAAACAGAAGAAGAGTTCATAGCAAAAAGTGCGGCATAGAGGAATGCTTATTGGAAACAAGAATGGTAATTTGGATGTAAATTAAGGTGGTGGTCTCCTTTTTTGTTTTCTTTTATTTTTGTCTTTTTGGCTAGAGGGTGATGATCTGCTACTTGTACATGTGCTACTGCTATCTTGTCCCTGATATAATACATCAAAAAACAAGAAAAGAAAATGATAAACATTTTTTCTGATATCATGTTTTCTCGATTCTATTTAAGAATGTAAGACTTAAAAGAGAGATACCTAAAGTGTTTTGATGAATTGGATGAGAATTCCTCGTACCAAGATAATATATTTATACTACGAGATTGTGTGGAGGACAAGTTTATGTGGAGTACAAGTGTGAAGTACAAGCAAGTCAACTATACATAAATAAGGAACCTATAAATAAGAAAATTGACCCACTAACTAAGCTATCTATATTTACACTCTAACACTTCTCTCAAGCTGAAGTATAGAAATTATATGTTCCAAGCTTGTTGCATAGATATGGTAGCCAGTTTCTTGCCAAAGACTTTATGAATAAGTCTGCTAATTGATATTCGGATTTTGCATATGTGGTCTTGATTGTATTATCCATAAGCTTCTCACGAACGAAATGACAGTCAACTTCTATATGTTTTATTCGTTTATGAAAGACTGGATTTGAGGCAATATGTAATGCAGCTTGATTATCACATACATTGTGAGTGCTGAAATCCAAGTTCTTCTAATAGATTTTTCAGCCAAACTAACTCAGCAGTGGTATGAGTCATGGCCCTATATTCAGATTCAGTACTGGATCTTGTAACAACAGTTAGCTTTTTGCTTTTCCATAAAACAAGATTTCCTCCCAGAAATATATAGTAACCTATAGTAGATATTCTGTCAAATAGAAAGCCTGCCCAATCAGCATTGCTATAACCTTGAACTGGAGTAGCATCATGTTTCTAAACTAATATATGACCGCGACCATGTTCTCGAACTAGAGTGTGCGCATGGTTCTTACATAGTAATCCCTTTCCAGGTGCAGTTTTAAGGTATCTTAGGATACGAATAACAACATTTCAATGAGATGGTCGAGGCTAAGAAAGAAATCGGCTAACCACACTAGTTGTAAAAGTAATATTTGGTCTAGTGACTGTGAGATAATTCAGCTTATCAACAAGACATCTATATTACTCAAGATTTATCAGTAGCTCCTCCTTATTAGGTACAAGTTTAGTGTTAGGATCCATAAGAGTGTCCGCAAGTTTTAAATCCAATATACTTGTATCACTCAAGACATCCATACAATACCTTCTTTGAGAAAGACAAATCTCCAATTGTGTTCTTGCAATCTCAATGCCCAAGAAGTATTTTAACTGTCCTAAGTCTTTTGTTTGAAACTTGGACTGTAGGAATGATTTCAATTGCTGAATTTCAAGGTTATCATCACCTGTAATCACAATATCATCCACATATACAATCAAAAGGATTTTGCCATTAGATGTACGTTTGTAGAAAACAAAGTGATCAACAGTACACCTCCGAAGGCCAAAACTAAGAGCAACTTCATTGAATCTACCAAACTAAGCTCTGGGAGATTGCTTTAAGTCATTTATAAACTTTTTCAATCGACACACCATACCTAACTCCCCCTAAGCAACAAAACCAGGTGGTTGCTCTATAAAGACTTCTTTATCAAGGTCACCATGTAAGAAAGCATTTTTGATGTCTAATTGATGTAGTCGCCAATCAAAAATAGAAGCTAGAGATATGAAAACCTTGACAGAAGCAATTTTAGCTATGGGTGAGAAAGTTTTTGAATAATCCACATCATAGACCTGAGTGTAGCCTTTTACGACCAATCTAGCCTTTAGGCGATCAACATAACCATCAGGATGAACTTTCACGGTGTATACCCATTTACATCTAATAGTGAACTTGCCAGAAGGTAAAAAGACCAGTTCCCAAGTACCATTAGTATGTAAGGCGTTCATTTCATCAACCATGGTCTGCTGTCACCCGAGATGAGCAAGAGCATCACTGGTGGACTTTGGAATAGAAATAGAAGACAAAAAAGATATAAATGCATAATAGGGTGAAGATAAATAATGATAACTCAAAAAGGTATAACTAGGATAAGGATTATGAGTTGAAAGAGTACTTCTTCGTAAAGTAGGTGGCGAAGCAAGATCCGAGGCACAAAAAGGTGTTGGTATAGAAGGTGAGTCATCAGGTGCATCAACAGTGTCTATTGGAGGATCAGGCCGAGAACGACAATGGTAAACCTGGAGAGGATGTTCGGATGAGGTAGAAGATTCAGGTAGTAGGTGCAGATGGTGCAGGTTCATATGGTCCAAGATAAGAAACCGGAAGAGCCTCAGAGATAGGAGGTGACTCGGGAATAGTCGAGGGAAAGAATGAAGATTCCTTAAAAAATATGACATCAACGGAGGTAAAGTGACAATTCTTATCTGGAGAGTAATATTTATACCTTTTTGAAGACGAGAATAACCCAAGAAGATGTACTTGATTGATTTAGAAGAAAGTTTATCTTGCCCAGGTGTTAGATCATGAATAAAACAAATGCAACCAAAGATACGAAGTGGAAGTGAATATCAGGGATGATTAGGAAAGATGATAGAATACAAAATTTTGTTATGCAATGTGGAAGATGGCATGCGATTAATAAGGTAGCATGCATAAGTACAATATCACCTTAAAACCGAAGTAGAACATGACCACGAATAATAGAGTGCGAGCTGTTTCAATTAAATGTCTATTTTTGCGCTCTGCAACTTTATTTTGTTGAGGGGTGTAAGAACAAGATGATTGATGCAGTATACCTTGAGATATTATAAAGCTCTAAAATAATGTAGAAAAGTATTCACGTGCATTATCATTACGCAAATACAGATAGAAACACCAAATTGTGTTTTAATTTCAACACAAAACTGTTGGAATATAAAAAATAACTCTGAACGATTTTTCATTAAAAATAACCACGTGCAACGAGAATAGTCATTAATAAATGTTACAAATACTAAAATCCCAAAGATGAATTGACACGACTAGGATCCCAAACATCAGTATGAACAAGATGAAAGGGAAACTTTGCTATAAAATGACTATGCTTTGAAAATGAAGTACGTGTGTGCTTGCCAAGTTGACACGACTCACAATTTAAAGATGACAAAAGAGGAACCATCTTCTGAAGCTTGGATAGACTAAGATGCCCAACCGACTGTGAATGAGAATAGGTGACACATCCATAGAGTAAGCCACTGAAGATGTAGGTTGTGGGGTAAGATGTTAGAGACCCTGTGACTCACGCCATGTGCCAATCATTCGTCTCGTACGTCGGTCTTGTATAACAAAGGAATCATCAATGAAAATGACAAAACAATTGAGAGAACGAGTCAAGTGACTAACAAAAATTAGACTGAACTAACATTTTGGAATATAAAGCACAAACTCTAAAGGTAAAGAAGATAATAGTGTAGCTTTACTTATACCTTTAGCAATGGTTGTGGAACCATTAGCCATAATGACAGTGGAAAGTGATAGTGAATTACTAATACTAGAAAAAAGCTTAGGGTTACAGGATATGTGGTCAGAGGCACCAGAATTAAAAACCCAAGTGTCAGAAGAGGTCTGAGTGAGACACGCGACAATGTTACCATGAGAAGATTGCTGGGTAGCTTGATACTTTAGGAACTTATCATATGCTGTAGCTCATAATGAGACATTAAGATGCTTGTCTTTAGATGGTGAAACTTCAAGTGAATTTGCTGACTGAACAATGTTAGTTTTAGGACCTGGATAACCAATCAGCTGGTAACACTTTTTCTTGGTATGACCCATCTTGTTACCATGAGTACACTGCGGTGTCCACGACCCTGACCCCCTAGACCACGCCCTCCACGAGTACTAGAGTGGGATATCAAGACCGAGGAATCAGGAGATGGATTCTCAACATCTGTTACTATCGGAGAGAAGATACATAACAACCGAGCAAACACTTCTTCCATAGAAGGAATAGTAGGACTAGCCAATATCTGATGGCGAACCGGATCAAGATCAGCTCGAAGGCCATATAGAGTGAGAATCATGAATAGTTTATCCATTTGTGCCTCTTGGTCAGCCAGATCAATGGTAAGAGGTAATATTTCAGCAAATTCAACTTTGACATTCTGAATCTTGTCTAAATAGGTGGATATATCCAAATTAACCTGGTTTAGATTCAAAAAATTAGAAACTATAGTGTAAAAATGTTAGATATCATTAGTGTATAAACCTTTAAATGGTTTCCACAATTCAAAACATGTCTTATATGCCCGGAAAATCTGTAATATAGAAGGTTCAAGGGATGCCTTGAGTAAACTGCATAATTGGGCATTGATCTTTTTCCAATTGGGTTGTTCAGGGGTTGGAATATCGGCCAATGATTTTGTGAGATGATTTTCATATCCCTGTCCCAGAAACCATAACTTAACTGATACAGCCCAAGACAAATAATTAGATCCATTCAATTTCTCAGTAGTAATAAAAAGGGATTTAGAAAACACAGATGTAAAAGTACTAGGTTTTGACATACCGATTTCAGATTTTTCAGAGATAGACATACCGATGAACAGTGTCGGTAAACATTACCCAATGAACAGTAATCAAAAAATGACCAGATCTTGTATTTGATCGTACTGCTGAAATGAAACGCTGCAGTAGAGAGACACAACGAAAAATAAAAATTAGGGTTTTCTCTCCCTAAGCTCTGATACCATGGAAGGCCTAAAAGAGAGATACCCAAAGTGTTTTGATATATTGGATGAAAATTCCTCATACCAAGATAATATATTTATACTACGAGATTATGTAGAGTACAAGTTTGTGTGGAGTACAAGTAAGTTAACTATGCATAAATAAGGAAACTATAAATAAGGAAATTGACCACTAACTAAGCTATCTATATTTACACTCTAAAAAAAAAATTGCCAAATTTGATTGTTGTTCACTAAACTTTATTTATTATGTGTTACTTCTGAGCACTGTCTATTATACTATCATCCTTGCTTCGGAGGCTAGTAGAGTTGTAGTGCTTTTCTAAATCTAAAATATCTACCCTTTATGTTTTTTCAGCTTTCTCCCATGACAAATCTTAGCATTGCTGAAGCCCAATTCAAGCAAAAAGGTTGTGCAATTGGTAAGCATTGTTCAAAATGAGGGGAGTGCGGTAGATAATTCAAATCCTAGCATTACATAGAGTTTCTGGCCACATTGCATATCTGATACAAAGTTAGAAGTCCTGAGTTTCATACAACCAGTCAATGCAAAGAGTTTCACATGCCAATGACTAAAGGAAACGAGTCTCTTAAAACAGAAAAAAGATACTCTGCTGATTAGAAATCATTTACTTCTAGTGTTCTATTTAGGATTTAGGGAGATAAAAGTGGGAGGAAACTAAATGTAGAAATTAAATATTTAACAAAGAATGATAGAATAACATACCTTATATTAATTATCTTTTCTCATTTCTACTAATTGTTCTCTTAATTCAACTGATTTGGAAGATAAGGTAGGTAGAATATAGAAAACCAAACTATAAAGACAACTTGCAGTGGCTCCAAAACACCAAAGAATATGTCTCTTTATTATAATAATCAAATACACAGCATACATAATTAATCAGAGTCTGACTTTTCAACATTGGGTATGCTCTTTAACACATTTCAAGATAACAAACTTCTTCAGAGATACTCAAGGCCATTAATGTCTTGCATGCAGCAATCATCACTTGGTTCATATCCAAATAAATTGACAATCTTACAGTGTTAAGGGCCATATGCTCATTTTATTAGTAGAGTCTAGAGTTTTTTTTTTTAATAATTTCTTTAGTCGCTTGTTAAGTTAAAACATTTAGGAAGTTCTTTGTATTTAATAAAGTAGTAGCACATAATTTTAGAGACTTAGAATAAACGACTTGCTACTTTTAGAATGTTTTAATTTTAAATGTCAACTTATTACAGTTTAACAAGTGCATTTATGGAAATTGTTAAGGTAATACATTTCTATTTTTTTATACATTTAATAAAGTGAATTTTTATTCTTTCATACATACAATAAATGATTTGCTACTTTTGTAACGTTTTAAACTTAAACTACTTTATTTATTGAATTGTAACAACTTCAGTGCAACTGCATTCTTAAAGTATGTATACTATATATTTATTTAGTGTTTAATATTTACACACTTAGTTTAATAAAAAGACAAAATGTTTTACTCAAATAAAAACTTAACTATTGTCAACTGCAAAGATAAATTTGTCATGTATTTGAGAATATTGTATTATACTGCTATATGTTATTCTCATGTTCTTATTACATATTCCGCGACATGTGAAGAGATCCAACTTTACATCTAACAAAGTATTACTCTTGAATCAATAACTAGATTAATGTAACTTATAGTTATACCATTCCAGGAAAAGAAACGTAGGTTTCAATTAAGTTTACTGATGTGGCAGGTTTTTTGAGGTTGTTTGCTTAGTTCTCTTTTTCTTGTTCTTTTTCTGTCTTTTTTTTTTTTTTTTTTGGGGGTTCTTTTCCTTTCCTCCTCTAAGTGTGAAATAGATCAAAAGATGGAAACTCCAGTCTCCATCAACCAAGCTTTAAACCCATAACCTTGTCAATTTTGTATTTCAAATAGAAAACCCTAATTCAAAATTCAAATAGCAAAGCAAAACTACAGTCAGTTGTTTCAATTCTCTCTGTTTTCTGTTTTGTTTATTTAATGTTTTTGCTCCCCTGATTTTCAGTTTTGATACTAATTTCAAAATATTTTCAAATTCTCACCCAACATTTTCTTTTGAGGAAATATGAGAGAGATGAATCTGAAAACTTTCAGTTACATTATAACTTCATTTCTGGCTTCCTTAATCATCTCCAAAACAATTTTTTTTCTATGTATGGAACCTTCCTTTCACAGCCTATCTCACTTCCCTGAATAGAGTTGATAGACTATTTATGCCAAAAGCAGGGTTTTCAAATTATTCTTATACATTTACAGCAAAGAATCCACAAAACCAAAACCCCAATACAGAAGTTAATCAGATTTTTAGTATTTCTTTGTTGGTTAATTCCTTTTTTGTGGATTTATTGCCTTTTATGGTTTTTACCAGTAGAGGGCTATATATGTTAGTTATTTATATGTGTGTGTCATGAATGGAAAAATAGCATCTATAAATACAAGATTTACATGTACATAGATTTCACATACAATTCACAAAGGTAGAAAGAAAAAGCTTCTGTTTATTTGGTATATTGCTTTGGTGAGATTGGAAATGGATTTGGGAAGTGGTGGTGGGTCAGGTGATGAACATGACTCTTCTAATTCTTATGAGAGAAAGCTCCACCATCGACATACTCCTCATCAGATACAGCAACTTGAAACGTAAGACCATTGTTTTCCATCAATTTTCTTTTTTCTTTTTTACAAGGAGATTTTTTTTTTTTAGCTTATTCTCTTGAAGCAAATATTGATCCTGCATTTTTTATGAAGGAATTACTACACCCAAATGGTCCTAACAATGTGCACTGATTGAGCATAATAACTGAGAATTTTAGCAAAGAGGCTAATGTAAAAGACTTTTGGGTTTAATCAAGATTAAATTTTTTCATGCATATAGGATAATCAAGTTGTAGTCTGTCATTGTCACTATTCTGATTTCATTATTTTTATGATAAAGGATTTTCTGTGCCTTCAAATTTATCTTAGTTATGGTTTTTATGGAAGGCACATATAGTAAATTGGAATTTTTTTTTTTTTTTCAATTAATCCTTCCATGGCTTTCATTTAGGTTTATTTATTTTCAAATTAAAGTTGTTCTTTTAAATGTAATGTTGCATCTGAGATTTAAAGATTACATTTGTTTGTAAATTCTCAAGTTTGTCTTTGATCATCTTGCTTGGTATATAATGTAGTGTAAACTTTGACTACATTGGATGTCATTTATTATGTTTTTCCTTTTTCCATTTATCTGTTATTTTTAATTTGTGTGATATTTTCCTCACCATCTACATCTCATTTCTTAGCTAACATGGTATTCTTTTCATGAAATGAAGGTTTTTCAAAGAGTGCCAACATCCTAATAAAAACCAGCGTATTCAATTGGGCATGGAGTTGGGGCTTGACCCCAAAAGAATCAAGTTTTGGTTTCAGAACAAGAGGACTCAAATCAAGGTTGTGCACTACTTTTGTCAGTCTCATAGTTTAAGAAGAATTACGTTTAACTACTATAACACTATGTCAGTAGTGCTGATCTTTTAATACTTTTGTAATTTTCAGGCTCATACTGAGCGCACTGATAACAATGGTCTTCGGGCCGAGATTGAAATCATCATGAGTGAAAACCTATCAATAATAGAGGCACTAAAGAATGTGACTTGCTCATCTTGTGGGGGTTCAACCATTGAGGAAGAAGAATGTCAACATACTTTGCAGAAACTGCAGAAGGAAAATGCTCAATTAAAAGAAGAGGCTAGTTTTGTTATTTCTCTTTCTGAGCCTCAACATCTTATTCTCCCTTTTGGATTAAGTCTTTTATTTAAATAGATTTTTAAAGAGGTTAGTTTGAATCACTAAATTTAGGTTAACTTAGGACTTTTTTGCAGCACGAGAAAGTATCCATCCTTATTGCAAAGTACATTGGGAAACCAATATCACAACTTGAGTTAATCGTCTCTGCTCCAGGGTCTCCATTGGATTTATCACCTGGAACTTCCTCCAATCAAGGGGTGACAAGTCCCACCATAGATCAAGATCTTCATTTAGCTTCTATCTTATCTACTGATAATGTATTGGAGTGCCAGTTAACAGTGGTTACAGACATGGAAAAGGAACTAATGAGGGAGATTGCTGCCAGTGCCATGGAGGAATTGATTACACTTTTGGGCAACAGTAATACCTTATGGGTCAAATCTACAGTTGATGAGAGGCTTGTCCTTCATCATGACATCTATTAGGAGATATTTCCTGGGGCCAATCACTGTAGAAGTTTTACTTCTCATGTAGAGTCGTCAAAAGAATCAGGAATTGTTATCATGAGTGGCATGCAATTAGTTAATAGGTTTCTAGATTCGGTAAGTTCTCATAAATTTTTCTTTTATCTTGTCTCTCTTTGGCTGTCTTAATTACTGTGACAGTTATCTGTTTTGGGGAAATGTTTATTCCTAACATTATGATATTTCCCTTTCAGAATGAATGGGTTGATATCTTTCCGACAATTGTTACGAAATCAAAGACAATACATGTACTTGAAACAGGCTCATCAGGAAATCGAACTGGTGCCTTGCAGCTGGTATTTGGTCATAACAACCATGCTGCATTGCTAATCCAACAAATGATTCTTACTAATTTTTCTTAAGATAAGAAGTGAACTAATGAATGAGGTGTTTTGTGCAGATGTATGAACAGATGCACATTCTTTCACCTCTGGTGCCACCTCGCGAATTCTATTTCCTCCGCTATTGTCAGCAAGTTGAGCCAGTCACGTGGGTAATAGTGGACATGTCTTATGATTTCCTGCAAGAGAATACTCCTCCTTCCTGCTTTTGGAGGCTTCCTTCTGGATGCATGATTCACGAAATGCCAAATGGGAGTACAAAGGTGAATGACTCAATATCTTAAACATGAAGATGGTTAGACTGTTACTTCTAAGGCCTAAGTATTGGACATTGCCTATCTGATTTTATCACATGAGAATTTGAATTTGTCCAGGAATATCGTCTAATTGATTTTTCCTTTTTAACTTCAATCAATGAAAATGCTGCATGGTTGAGATAAAATGTGCTTTCCACGATCTGGCCCAAGTTATTCCTGACTAGGTATTGATGAAAAAGAATATAAGTGAAGAGAAGCTGAAACCTTACTAGTATGGCACCAGAGAAAAGCTAGAGTATGAGAAAGTCTTTCTATACTATTGCAAAAAAGATAATTCTCTTATTATATTTGTTAATTTGGTATTGAGTCTTTAGGAGAAATAAAGCTGTAAAATGTTTGTTGAGTTGTGCATTTTATTGCAGTTTTTTTATGTGTTTGGTTGGAGCGATATGAAAGGATTTTCCATAAAACCTATCTTCATGTTCATTTGTTATGAGATAATATAGTTTTCCTTACTTCTTTTTCGTGTTTGGCTACAAGGTCCTGAAAGAGTTTCTTTAACTGATATGCAGGGTGATTGGCGAGCAAAAGTCTTAGCTCGGCCTTTCTTTTTGCATCTTGTTTTTTCTTTTGTTTAGGAGGACTACTGGTCCATCCTCCATTTCATTAATCTCATTCTCTCTTAATAACTAGTCATTTTCTTTTAAACAAATAATTATAACAGTTCTCTTAATATTAGAACTTATAAGCATACTTAAGATAGCCAATCTATACATGCTTTATTTTTCTTTTTTTCTTTTTTAATCAGAATTTCATTATCATCAATAACAGTACAAAAAAGTAACATAACCTACCTCAAGTTGGATGCTCTGGAGCAACAGGTTCCAGAGACAAAAGGGATGACTTGTCCACAATGTGCGCTGCCCAGTTACAATTGTACGAACAGAAGAGAATGTACAATATTAGAATCTGTGAATGAGCTGCAAAGATATAATATACCAGTAGAGTACTCCTAAACATGCTTTATTTGTTTTTGTTATTCTTTCGGCAATTATAAGTAGTTTTTTCTTCTCCAAATTGCCCAAAGCCTACACTTTTTTGAATCCATTTGTGATAAAATACAAATTTCAATGTTCCATGTCTAAATGAAAAGCTCAACTCATCTTTATGAGTTCAAAATGAGCTGGCCGTATGTTGTTCTTGTTTCTGTCATGAAATTACATACACTTCGTTTAATGATGTTTATACAATGCCTGATAGGTTACCTGGGTTGAACATGTGGAGGTGGATGATGAAACCCAAACTCACAGGCTATATAGGGATCTTGTTTGCAGCAGCATGGGGTATGGAGCACAAAGATGGGTTTATACACTTCAGAGGATGGCTGAGAGATTTGCCTACTCGATTGGGGACAGTTTACCTAGTCATGATCCTGGAGGAGGTATCCTTCATCAACTTCACTCTTAAGGTTTGCTGCTATTTTATTATCTGTCCCAAATCAATTATTGCAAAGTTTATGCTGTTGTCCATTCAGTGCTCAGGTCACATGAAGCTAAAATGAGCATCATGAAGCTTGGTCATAGGATGGTCAAGAATTTTTGTGGAATTTTAAGCATGTCAGGTATGTTTGACTTGTCTGAAAAGTCTGAGGTGAACACTAGTGAAATTTGGGTTTCTGTTTACAAGAACACAGAACCAGGCCAGCCAGGTGGCACAGTTGTCATTGCTGCTAGCTCCATTTGGCTTCCTCTCCCCCCTTGGTATGTATTTGAATTCCTCAAGGATGAGAAGAAACGGGTTCAGGTTCATAAACTCAACACCATTCATTTGATTGGAACATTTATTACTGCTAGTCATTAACGAGTTCTAAGAAATATAACCTATAGTCGTTATTCTCTACCAGTGGGATGTTCTTTCCTATGAAAATCCAGTACATGAGATTTTGCGCATCTCATACGGGACTCATCCAAGAAATTGTATATCTGTTACTCAGGTAAGTTATGTTTCCTTTGTTTTAACTGATGTTGAATTGTCTATCTACATGTAGACTAACGTATATTCAAATCAATGATATAAAATGATTTAAAAGGCTCAAAAATAAATTAGATTACTTTATTCTTAGGAGGGTTACAAATGCTATAACAAATAGTTTTGTGGTCTTTTGAGTTTTGATGATATCAAATGCTTAAAATATTACATGACTTCATTTCACGTTACATCTAATATCAGATATAATTTTATACTTCTATTATTGTTGAATTTCAAGAATTATCAAAGTGATATATGGATTTTAATACATCACCTAAACTCAGGTAATGTTTTACAGATTCATTGCAGTCTAACTTCGAAAATTTAACAAATTAATATTCGAATATGGAATTGCATTCCGGAGTCATTAAATATCAATATATATGAATTTGTATACATGTCAGATATGATAAAATTATACTTATGTGGAAACTAAACGCTACTACAATTAATTTGTGGTATTTCTTCTCTGGAGCAGCCTTTTGTCCCATATGAGAACAGCATGCGGATTTTTCAAGAAACCTGTGCAGATCCTTTGGAGTCTCTTGTTATATATGCCCCAATCAACTTAACAGATCTAGATATTCTAATGAGTGGAGAAGACTCTTCCAGCATTCCCATTCTTCCGTCGGGGATTATAATCACTGGAGATAGCCGGGTTAACTCAGGAACAGAAGTATCCACTAGCATGAGTGCTGCAAGGTTACATGGTTCACTTCTCACTGTGGCTTTTCAGATACTGATCTCAAGCCATTTATCCACAAAGCACCTGAATTTGGAGGTTACTACCATCAAGACTCTGTTAAACTCAACTGTCAAAAACATAAAACATGCTCTGAACTGTTCTTCCTTCTAGCCAGTTAGTTATGTAATTGTTAATATGTTACCTATAGATCATATGATTCTGATTGGAATTTCTTTTATTGTATTAGAGTGTTCATATATAAAAGGTTGAGGCAAAGATTGCACCATGTCTATTGTGTGATGTTTTGGTTTCTTCTCTTGTCATCCATTCTTTTCCCCATATCCTTTGCATTGATTTTCATTCATAATAATTTTCTTTCTTTGAACTACAAACATGAGCATAGGCCTCTCAGTATAGTGATGTTATGAGGTAAGCTTTCCTTTCAAAATTTGTTCCTCTGCCTTCTTCTCCTCCTTCCTTTGCATCTTCTCCTGACATTAGGGTAGTGAACATATGAACATGTTCTTGAATCAGCCATATGAAAGTTTTCCTGGATTTCTCACTCCATTTTAATCAATGAAGCAGAAATTCTTGTCCTTTCTGCAATTGAACTTTCTTAAGGATTAGAAGCTAAGGCTTTTACAGTTTAATAAGAATTATGAAACCTGTCAAACCTGATGCTGGATTAATATGTTCTAAGGTTTGCCTTTGTCAGCAACAATTTTCTCAAAAGATCTACAATACTAGAATATTGTTCTTGGATGAGGGAGCTTATTAGAGTGGTATTCACGGTCGAAAACAAACGGTGCAGATGACATTCTTGAGATTAATATCTAAAAAGCCAGAGTCAGAAGTAAACCACTTTTCTGACCACCTAACCTCAAAGCTCTTCTGCAACTAATGCCTATATATTCGGCTTCCATGTTTTAAAATTAAAAGTCAGGCTTACCCTATAAAAAAGAATTTAATCCGTTTGGTAAGAGCAGAGAAAGGTTTGCAGGTAATTTACAAAACTTAGAAGTTCCTCACTTAGGTACATCAAGTTTTGCATGCCAGATTCCTAAGTGCAAGAAGTATTTTTGCTTTGAAAAAGAAGGCCCTGTGTAAAACCCAGAGAAGTTGGTTCTATACTTAAATTGCTTATAAAACCTATTTTGTGGTTTTGGAGATTTCGAGTGCTTTAAGACTACAATTTCTGCTGTTATAATCTAAGCCAAAGGAGAGAAACCAGTTGAAAAGGAAGCTGAACTAATATCAACTAGCATACTCAGCCAACCAGTAAGTGAAAACTTCACACAACAATGAGCAAAGAAAATGAGAATCTTTAAATATACAACAGGTTCTGGTTTCATCTGTATGGAAAATTTTCAAATGACAAATACCGTGCTGATTAGAAACAAACTACATCTTACCTTCCTCTGAATAATGCACCAGCCTTTGCCAAAAAGGGGATTACTTTAAAAGAGAAATGAAGGAAATAATGAAATATATTGGATCCAATTTACAAACGCTAATTCAATAGGGTTAACAGCTCAAAATCCTTCATTACGACGTTTCATACAAGAAAAAATTACAACAAAGACAACTTGCAATCGCTCGCTCCAAGAGACACCACAAAGAAAACTGCCTCTTTATTATCTATGAAATAAATATTAGGACAAGGTTAAACATGGCCTGACATTCGAGGTTGGATAACAAGCTTCCTCAAAGATCCTCAGGGCCATTAATGTCCTGCACACGACAATAATACATCATTTAGACCCACAAACAAATCAACAACCTTGCAGTAACAAGGACCATATGCTTAGTGTGATACCTTGTTTTCGGTTACAGCTCCATTGGGTATTTCCAACTTCGCACCGGGTTTTGCAGTAATAGTCACTTTCCCCTTCATGATTGACAGCAAAAAAGTAGGACAAGTCAGTTAGCCAAAATGAAGTAGGGGTGATCTATCTCATCAGATCAATTTCCTAGTCAGCTTCATGTTTAAGTGTTCAAGTGTTTAACAGGTCCACAATGAATCAAAATAAGATTATCTTATTTCTAACTAACAGTGCTTCAGAAACTCTCTTTCCAGAAATATCTCAAAAGTGATGCGAACTGATAGAGGCAGTTTAAAATATTAGCAAGCAAACCATAAAAATTGGGAACTTCATTATAGAAAAAGGTGCTGCGGGCAAGAAAACAATGAAAAAATGTAGTAGTTTAAGGAGGGTTAATCCAATACCTTCAGGGTAACATTGGCTCCAAACGATACATCTCCAGCTACTTTAAGACTATCAAGCTCAACAATACTAGGAATTGACTTGAATCGGCTCAAGAAGCTGCTGACCTGTTATGCATGGGAAATTGTCAGTTTGTCACCATCTAAAATAAAGTTTTTTAGTAGAAATATCTCACCTTCTTAAATTCAGGGCCCAATTCAATAGAAGGGTTCTCAGGATTTGCCCTAGCTTGGTTCCGAATGACAAACCCATCTTGTAAAGTGTAGAGATCCGACTGCAAACAAGAAAAATAGATGCATTGGACAAAGTGACATTTGAATCCAAAACTATGTGACTAGTATCTAGGATGTTTCTAACCTGGACGAGAAGCAAATCTGAAGTTGCCTTCACAGGAAGGAATCTAGATCGAGGTACATTGATTCCAATAGCATTGTCAAAGAACTGGAACACAGATACAGGACAGCAGTAAGAGCATGGAAAGACCAATATCAGCATTAAGAACATGATAAGAATGTGAGTGTGTTAAATGCTCACCCTTATTGCTGCACCGGCTGCAGTTTCCAGCTGAAGCACTTTTACTCCTTCAACTTCCTAACATTGAAATAACTTTTTTGGTAATTGTCAACTGTATAAAAAAAGCAGCATCTGAATAAAGAAAATGAACCATGCAAAATGTGAAGTATTGTACCTTTGGGTTGGGAATAATCTCCATTTTAAGAGAATTATCTTGCACAAGCCTTTTGATTGCATTTAAGTTCACCCACCTGTTTATTGTGTTGTCAGTACATCGTTAAGCAATCTTACTGGAATTAGGTTAACAGCTGACAAGGCTTACAAATTATTTGTATTGAAAATCTTGAACTTCTCTATCGACTTGAATTCATTGACCTGTTTAAAAGAGAGCATCACATGTCAACTCTATATTGTAGCAAAGCTGTTCTCCATCAATATTGGCACGTGGGCATTATCACTATTTTGACACTCTATCCACTTGCAATGAACTCTCATACCAAAATGTTCATGGTTGAAATTTCCACAAACTAGTATCAAGCAAAATACTTCAACATGAGGAAGAGAAATTCAGATGGAAAGAGAAAAAATATTGAAATGGAGGAATTGAATGTATACCCACGTTTCAAATAACCAGAATGAGATGTTATACAAAGATTATTTCCCTTACTTGGAATCATTCTTATCCCCAATTTTGGCGATAAATAACAGGTAGAATTGTAAAATTTAAGGAGAGGTTGGATGTACATGCTTAAACATCCCATTTTGTCTGGAAAGCTTGCGCTATTTGCCATATGGCCCAAATGTATTTTAAAAATTCAGTTCTCACTCCAATGGCCGAAGTAAACTAAATATGGAATACCTTTTGCTAAATGAATAAGAGGGTTTTTAAGAAGTGCTAGTTTCTGATTATAGTGGATTGCATCCACAGCTGTAAAATGCCTCTAGAATAATAGATACCCTGTAATTGCACTAAATTTAGGTGAGGAAATTCCTTCTCTTATCTTTTGCAATTTGCTTAGTTTGCCTAGGAGAAGATTTTAGTCGTCTGGGTACTAGATGATGATGCCTACAGAAGTAAAGTAAATCACTGCAATTTCCTCTCTCTTTTGCATCATTTTCAAAATTGTTGAGATTTGGAGGAAAATTCACGTGACCATGAAGAAAGACAAATGATGGAAATCAGTTTTTTTTTTTAATCTAAGAAAAATTCTGTTTATGATAGAAGCAGATGAATTATACTTATGCATTTCTATGTTCAGGGAAAATGCTTAGATAATTTATACAAATAAATGACTTCCCTGGGCCAATGATGCCCCAGATAATCATAACAAAATAAGCATTTGCTTACTCCCTCTTGAGGAATTTAAAATATTAAGAGGAAAAACAAATTGACCAAGAGAGAGAGAGATTTCAGAGGAATTTCTTACATGTTGATCAGGGACTTGGGCTATTTCCAGGAGCTGCAATAAAGAATCAAACAGAAATTTACATAACACATAATAGGTGGATAAATGGACTGGTGGAGAAAGAGAGTTTAAGTATAACTTAATGCTACATCGGGAGTACAAAATTATTGAAACAAAAATAGGGGTTTGAAGAAAGAAAACTATGGATAAGTACCTGCACCCTTCCCTCATAGGAGATTAAAGTGCCACCCTTCACATCAGCCAAGGTTTTTGGAGTCACCTGCAAAAGTAAAAAATACAACATGAAAAGACGGAATGAACCAAAGCCAAAAAGGTAGCTATTTGCTAATGAACATCTTTCTTCACCTCCATACAGTATTCGTTCTTGTTCTGGATCAAATGATGTAAGATTTCTAAATTGACCAGTCAAGGATTTTGATGCCAAATACTTCATCTTCATGAGTAATTGGTCATAAAACATTAAAACATAGCAGCAAATAACCATAAATTGAAAAAATGAAGTAATGAGAACCTAATTGAGGATACTCAAGTCAACAATAGCACCCAAGTTATCTGAGTTGGCAACAAAAACATACTCCTTACCCTGTAAAGGAACCAAAAGAAAATCAGAGAAAAAGAAAATAGCAAACCATGATAGACTCATATGAAAAACAGTAGAACCCATGTCAAAATAACCATACATTAAGTTGTTTACCAACCTGCGATAACAATGCATCAAGCTTGCCACTGTTTGATAATGATGGGAAGACATCACCGTGGCCGGGAGGGTACCTGGGTGTGAAAGCAAAAATCAAAACCTAACATTAAAATATAAGTACTGCTGGAAAAACTACAAAGGACTCAAGGAGGCCCTTTTCACAACTAAAAGAAAAAACTGATTAAAAAGAAGCTCAAGCTTCTAGTCATTGCAGAAGTGCATCCCATGTAGGTAAAATATTGAAAACAACACAAGTTTCAGACAGACTGACAACTAAAGAAGTATAATGCTTAACAAGTTAACAAGGGAAAAGAAACCATGAAACGCATGCATAGCGGGCAATACCCACACATTTTACGGTGAAACATATTAGGCAATTGGAATTAATTTTTCCTTGAGAAAAAGAGGAATCCCAGTTCAATTATCCAATCTTCACAGAAGTAACAATCAGATATGGATAAAAGCACGCCATGCACTACTTCAAAAATCCTAATTCCTGTAGGAAAATACACTTCAACATAGAATATTAGTTCTGGAGACAGTGATTTCCACTTTCCAGAGCACCATAAACATCCATGATCTGTCAGGAGGAATCTGACAAGCCTATTTCAGATGGAAGTACCGCAAATTATTAGGTTACATTTGTTATTCCATCCAGCAACAAAACCTTCAGATTTACTGACAAACTTACAGGGGAAGGAGCCCAAATACATAAACTCTAATGTGGGATCATGATTAATGAGCTAAGAATGTTCCACGACAACATCAAGCATGAATATAATAATAGATCATGACAAATTCAATCAGATCAACGATTCTGTCAAGGACATCTTTAACAATATAGACCACCTGCTAGAGAACCGAGGAGAAACGAAGTACATAACTGCCAAAATATGAGGCACGTCATAGGCTAACATACAGTAACAGGTATTAGTTTTAGAGAACACACTATGTTGCAATGACTAGACAACATAGAATTCTTGGTACACCATAATCATGTAACCAATCTTGCATTAATACAATTTGCTTTCTTTGGAATATATTTACATACATGATACACCCTTTTGGACAGATATCCAGATTAGTAGATTACACACCCGGTATTTCATTAGAGCTGATTCACATTAAAAGAGATGCAATTCTAGTGCGTACATTAAGCTAATGCAGACCACTGTACAGGAAAAATATAATATACACAGACTAAGTAAATCATACCATCCGTCCTTGCCAGTCTGGCCTTTGCATGGAAACGGCAAAAAGTCATCAGCAACCAAACGAGGATATTGGCTCTGCATAAAAATTAAAGAAGGAACTTCAGTGCCTAACAGGAAAGTGTTAAATGTTGAGGCTCTGCATATCCAGAATGGAATAATTAAGCAACAAAGCCACATGTTACAAACCTGGTTAAAAGTATGAATTTCAACATTTGAGTTCGCATATTTTTCTACAATCTGAAAATAGACATATAATTAGTTTAAATGTAACAAGTCAGCTGAAAATCTACTTAGAAATGGGGTAAAGTAGGGATCATGTACCTTTTGTGTATCATCATGAGTGTTGAATGAGTTCATCAGAAGCAAAGGAACCTTGCTACCATATTTGGAATTTAGATTCTATGAAAAAAAGAGATAATTAGTAGGAAGTCTATAGGGAAAAGAGACAAAGTCTAGAAAATATAAGCTAACCTCAATTTGGATGACAATTAAATCAAGAAATGTCAACCCATCACGGACTTCAATGACAGATCTGCATTAATATGATGCACAAGTTAACACTTTTATGTTGGTTGGAGACTCGTGAAAATATTACTAGGTTACAACATTAAATATTAGACTGGTCGGGTACATAGGAAATCTGAAAAGAATTTCAGTTGTGGGATGATCAAGGGCATCCCTGTGATGTAAAAAAGCAACTACCTAAACCTGTTTATATAATTGACTGCAGTTAAGCTTAAATTAAAAATGACTAGCAGTGAACATGTGCTGTTCGATGTAAAATCCTTCAGCTACATTTGATGGACCCGTACAGGAAATAAAAGAAGCAATTTTTTCAAGCACACATGGATATAGATTTCAAGTTTTGTTATAATCAGTTACGTAATCTAATCAAAATTTAGTACTGGAATATTCACTCAGCACTCAACATTTCGTTCTGCTGAGACTGAAAAACAGACTATGGTTATCAATGGAAATTTTACTGTCAAGTACCATTCAAATATAGGTTCATGCATATGGTACATAAAGTTTGTGCAACAATATGCCAGTAAGTCAACATTTCATTAAAAACCAATTTCATCTTTTCTTAATGAATATTCATGCTAAAGAATAGCATCAATGATTTGACAAAAAAATGATAACGACTTTTAATTTTCAAAGCTACATTAGTGTTTCTTAAAAAAAAAAAAATTTGTCAGAGCTAAGAAGTTTAATTATACCGGAATCAAAATTTTGACAATAATTTTAATAGTCAGATGCTTCAAGCTAATAGGGAAAAAAAAAAAAAAGACAATAATCACAGAAATTATCTCTATTTTGATGGAAACTTTAAATGGAAAAAAATAAAAATAAAAATTGTATTTGATATCCGACTAGACTGCATACTTTGGACCAGTACAGCCCATAGTTGTTCCCAACCCTCCATTAAGCTTCAATACCACCAGCTTGTCCAACAGATTCTTGATTTCCGAAGGATCTACATCAATTATGAGAATATTTAAGAATTATACATAATAAAGATTTGCATCACAGCCTCTGAAAATTCCAATCTAGTTTTATAAAAAAAATATAAAGAGTGAATAGGAGCAAAATGAGATGATTACCATCAGGAGTTGGCGCCAAGGTATCATAAGGCACAACTACTTTATCAGTAGGCGTCTGGATCTGACTCCATTCCACATGTTGCGCTTCGCCACTTTAGTTTATTCAGAAAAACAAGTAATCAGCAATAAATAAAATCAAGTAAAATCTTCCAACGATCCAAAAAAAAAAAGGAAAGTCCCCTTTTTTTTCTTTCTTTTTTGTCTGGGGTTGAACCAGGGTCTGGGTATGGGAGGGACTAAGTCCCTGTTTGTTTGCTAAGAAAATGTTGGGAAGGATCAAAAGCAACTATAGAAAGTTCTCCACAACATTATATTACATTACTTCAAAATGACAAGAACCATAAAACAAAATAGTCTCTTGTCCTTTTCTCATCCACCATTTTCTAGATTACCAAACAACCAAAAAGGTAAAAACAAATATACATCTACATTATACATTATAAACTTTCCAAACAGCAACCATTGATTAACCTGAGATCCGAATAACAAACAACAAAAAAGGAAACTTTCTCATTATCTCATTAAAAAAAAAATGCTATTTTTCCAAATTCCAATCATTGATTCACCTGAGATAGCGAGAGACAAGGTTGATGAATCCGTTTTTCTCATTCTCACTGCAAATAACAAATTAAAATGCGATATCAGACTCTGATCCGTGATCATACGCTCACACATGGAGAATAAGAATGAATGAATCAGAAATGTGAGACCTGATTTGATTGAGTCCAGCTACAGCAGATTTCAGATTCGGTAGTTTATCAGTTGCAGCAGTAGCCATTGTTGTCAAAGCTTAGACACACAGAGACAGAGAGAGATGTTCTTCTTGAAAATGGTGAATAACAGAGAGAGAGATTGGGGGGATCGAGTGTTGGTAATGAGAAACAAATAGGGAGGAGGGAGTGAGAGGGATCGTAACTATAGGCAAAGGAAATGGTGTGGGGGTGGTATGAGAAATTGACAAAGCCGAATATAATGCTTAGCCTCGTCCAATCTGAGAAAAGAGTGGAGCCTCTTACACCAAATGTGACAACTCACCAGGACTAGCTGGCTATTGTGGAGCCCTCGGATTTGGAACATAGGACTTTAAATTCAATGTCAATGCCCTGCCAACATTTTTTGTTTGTAATGAAACAAAACAAAACGAAACACAAAAAAGAATAAAATAATTCATTGTTGTTTGGAGTTTAAAACGAGGTTAAATTATATTTGTCTTTATATTTTGATGAAAACATTACTTTAGTCCCTAAACTTCAATACTTCAATTTTTTGTTATACTTATAGTTTTCAAAATCAAGCAATATTGTTACAGTCGTTAGCTTCTGACAATTTTTTAGCGAGCAAGATTTTATAAATAGAAGGTTGTAATATTAATTACAGTAATTGATCATAAATTATTATTTTAAAAAAAGTTATAATTTTGAAAGACGGTATTTATTATACTTTAACAGGAGGCGTTAATTGAAATAAATTTTTAACTTAATGAAATGTGATGAAATATCAATTTAGTTTTGTGTTTAGTATTTGAAGATGAAAATCACATTCAGTTCGTATAATATATATTTGATTTAAATTAAAAATTAATTTTGGTCAAATACTAAATATAGTTTTTGATTATTTTTTAAGAGTTACTCATATATATAATTTTTTCTAAACATATTTATGACAAAATATAGGGTATAGTTCTTATATTATTTTTTTGACAAAAATATCCTTATTTTTTTCTTTTTCTTTTTATAATTCAAATCACTTTTTTAACAAATACAAAATAATTTATGTTAAAATTAATTTTTCTATAATTTCTATTAGTATAATTAATTATTTAAAAAACTGATCTTCAAAAGTCAAGTCTAACTAGCCCAAAGACTGACATTTCTAGATTCAAAAAGTCTAAATGAGATGGCTAAAACAGTGACTTATAGGTGACAAAATTCTAATTAAATTTGGCCCTTGGCACTTGCCAGAGCCGAGCCAAACAGTGGAACATTGTTTTCAATTTTCATGTTACTAAAGTTTTAACATGGCGGCATGATTCTCTTCCTTTCTTAAATTCTTATATGCTTGTCATAATCAGGAGATGCTATAGCGGATTAGCGATAATGTTGGCTTTTGTGCTACAATAAATCTTATTTTAATTTAATTATTGAGAATTTCTTATTCTAATTAAAAGTAATAGAATTATTATTTAATTAATTGTGAGTATATAAATCTATACAATATCTCATAAATATAATTATAACACATTAGTTACTCTTTATATTATTAGTAAACATGATTATAACACATTAAGTTTATTGACAATATAAAATATAAATACATTGACAACCATTCTCAATATGAACTATAATCAGTGCTAATAACACTGTGTTATTTTTTTATTTATTAGTTATGTAAATGTTTGATGCACTGACAATCATCAAATATTAAAAATAATATTTAATTACAAATAATACGAGACACAAAACTTCTAAATTTAACTTCTCAATGACTTAACTTCGGCCCAACGTACATAGTTGTGGTGAGAAACTTTTCAGATAAAGAGTAATGGGGCGGTAGATATAATGTTTTATGATAGAAGTGTGGAATACTTACTTATTTTTCAGTTTTACTGATTAACCAAAAAAAAAAAATTGGAGTATTAACTAGTTATTTAAATTAATTAAATATAGCAAAGCTTGATATGAAATGTTGAAAATCTGATCCAATTATATTCCGATCATATTGTATTTTTTCTAAACTTAATATATATTAATAACAAATAATATCAATAACGATTCAACTTTTAAATTTGACACTGTCAAATAGTTAGACACTATGTCCTTAAGATAGTATTTACACCCCTATACTATAAATAGAGTTACAACAAATTTGTCTCCTAATATAAAATATGTTTTTTCTACATTCTAATTATAGGATAGAATCAAGATTGAAAAATACATGAAACTGAGAGAAAGAGTAGAAGAAGAAGAATATATTCTCATCGTATTTAAAAAACTTGAAACATAAAAAACTTGTTAAGTATTTATATATTCCAAAGAGTATTTTACTGTTTCATTATAGATACAATTCTAATAGTCACACTTTTAGAAAAAAAAAATATTAATTCAAACAAAGGATGTGATTTTATGTTTTAAAACCAAAAAACATAATTTTTATTTTTAAACTAAAAAACATAACCTTTTGTTGAAACCATAAGATACAACTTTCTATTTTAAACGGAACAAACATAACCCAAATTCATTTTCCATTACTTCTAGCATTATATCTTAAGATTGTAGGATAATTAAGTGAAAACCATTAAATTAATTAATGGTAAAGGATGAAGATCAATATGAGAAACTAACAATTGACAATTGTATTACACATTGGAAAAGAAAAGAAAAGAAAAATGTGCTTGGGTTATGTCTGTTTGGTATTCTTTTTTTAGAACTTTTGATAGTTTATACTTGTATTAAGTGTCATTCAGTTAATAGTTTAAACCCTGTATCAAAAAGATGTTAGTGTTCCTTTTTTGGAGCCATTAATAGTTTAGACTCATATAAATGAGTGTTGATTTTCTATTTTGTAATTGTTGATAGTTTAAACACATATAAAAGAGTGTTGGTGTTGCTTTTTGGAAAATTTTGATAGTTTAGACTCATATCAAAAAGTGTAATTCATCTTTGAGTCAGCAGTATTTCGAGTGAGGAGAAACAAACAAATTTGATTCGTTGTCCCCTTCTATTACATTGGTTTCTTCCACTATTTTCTTAGATCGTATAAATCTTCAAATACCATGACAGGCATGTCAGCAGCATAGGTGAACACGTTTGTTAGGAAAGAAACAATCTTGCCATTTGGACTTGTACAAAATGATCCAGAGATGATAGAATTATAAGAATTCTCCTTAAAGCACATAGTATTTCCCCCATATTTAGAATGTATAGGAATGAAGTATCTTCATTGTTAACGATGTTGTTTGTTCTTCCCACAATAATAAGATTTGAAGTGATGAAAGGTCGGGCCTTGCCTTGATTGATAGTTTGAAGTATTTCTTGAATTGTGGCCTTTAACTAATCTAGTGTAATTGGTCTGTTGTTGGGGATCTTGTTAGTGGAATTAACATTAACAACAAAGTAGGTGAATTCTTAGGCATATGCAACAAGAAGAAAGAGATCAGAGGCAGAATTGTCTCACATGACATGCCAAAAATTTGCGAACAACAAATTTGTGCCTTAAAGTAACAAATAAGAAAGTGTGTAAAAAAAATAAAAAAAAAATAGCAATTGCATTATATTTGTAAAAACATGACAACTTCTAAATTAATATTCAATACAAAAAACCAGTTAAGTCTTCTTATTCGATCTCCTTAAAAACTAAGTTTGATTTGAGGGCTAAATAGGTTAATTCTAGATGAAATGACGTAAGTTTTTCAAAATGATGTTGTGGATTGTCGTTGAGAAATATTTGTATTCTCTTACAGGCACTATGTTTGATCATAGGGATATGTGACTTAAAAAAAAAAAAAACAGGGAGTTATAAGAATTTTTGTGCATTGAGTTTTTTACTTCTCTCCCAACTGCCATTGTGTGGCCTTTTATAAGATATGTGATTCTAGACAAAATTAAGTTGATGGGAGTAATTTAGATAATTGAGATTGATTAAGGGTGATTGGTAGATGATTAAAGGTAAGTTGGCATCGACTCAAAATGATTAAATTGTGATTGTAGTTGATTAGATCCAACTAACATTGTAATTTTATCTTCAATTAACATGAATTAGTCAACTAATCAATATTTGATTTAGCTAATTTTATATTTTTGACTTCAATCACTATTTAATTAGTCAATTATGATTAACTAGCCAACTTTTTTTTTTTTTTTTGTATTATTGACTAGCAAAAAAATACGCTAATTTTTTTTATAAAATTTCTAAATCTCAATGTATATTAGACAACATCAAATCATTAAATCAAAAAAAAAAAAAAAAAAAATCACTCTAACAATCATATCTGATTATTTAGAAGGGTTTCATCTCCAGCAATTCGTTTTGAAACTAAATTTTTTTTTTACGATGAGGATCATCATAAGAGAACAGGACCCACGTTGGTATCTTTAGCAATCTACATGTGATGTTGTCGAGGAAGTAAAGGGAGGAGGCGGCATGTTCGTTAATGTCCATCTAAATTCCCTTTAACAAATTAGTCCAGCAAAGCAGGGCCCACGTTGGTATCTCTAGCGGTCCCACCTGAGAATGCCTCTTCAAATTTGAGCCGAAAAGTGAATATCTAAAAGAAAAATCTTCAGCCTTATATTTTAATTTTGTAATACCACCTTTTGTTACATCCTCCTAATAAAAAGAAAAAAAAAACTGTGGTTACAAATTTTGGACAATTTCACATTAACACTTTCAAAAAGTAGTTTGTCGTCTAGAAAAATCTTAATCTATTTCTCTCTCTTACTTAAAAACTACACGTGTTGGTGTAGACATAAAGTCGGGTGGCTAGTAATGATGACGTGGCCAAAAAGCACAAAAGAGAGACCCCATCTCTCATCCTCATCTTTCTTGAGATTAGGTAATTGGTCAAGAAAATATATTTTTTAGTTTGAATCTCTAAATATCATAATTTTTTATAATTTAAATGATTTGTTTTAAAAAAATATATAAATTGAATTTAGATATAATAAAATCAATAAATATATATAATTTTTTTACTAATTACTTAGAAAAGAAAATAATAAGCTTTTCCTCCTCATGCATTCTCTGTCTTTACTGTAGAAGGGGTAGCTTCATCACTTGGTGGTAGGTGGACATGTACTCGCCTGCCAACAGGGACAAGAGTTATGTCTTACTTAAAATGTCATATTTCAACCGTAAAGTGAATTTACTTGTTGGCGAAAAATAATATTCTCTAAAACATTATTTTATTTAAATCTAGAAATCAAGTTTTTAAAATATATTAAATATCACCAAGAATAAATTCTCTCTTTCAGGAGAGTCGATTGAGAGAAAGACAGCTACCATTGTGCCAAGATTCATTATCACAAAAATTTATTAGAAAATTGATTTATAGTCATTTTTTTATTAATTTAAAACTAAATATCATATTATATAAATTTTATGTAAACTTTGGAATATAAGTTTACTTGCATAAATAATTTTAATAGCTTATTTATTCAAGTAAATATAATCTATATATTAAATTCAAATACTATTTTAAACTTGCAGTACTAATTTATTACCTCAATATAAAAATATGGAAAAAGGTATTTTCATTATTATTTTTTCTTTAAACTTGCTATTTTTACCAATTTTAATTGAGTACTACATATTAATTTATGCAAAAAAAAAGTAAAAACAACTTTATTTTATAAAATTGATACTATTTTCATTAAACTTTATCTAAATTATGATGTATAAAATTATATTTTTTAATCTCTTAATAACTACATATTTTTATTTATATATTAACTTATATTTTCGCATGTGACTAGTATATTAAATGGCAAATACTATTTTAAACTTGCAATACTAATTTATTATCTCAAAATAAAAATGTAATAAAAAATTATTTTTATTGTTTTTTACTTTACTTGCTATTTTTACCAACTTTAATTGGGTACTACATATTAATTTATGAAAAAAAAAAAAAAAAAAACTTAAAGCAAGATTTTTATTTTATAAAAATTGATATTATTTTCATTAACAATTATCATGTATGGAAGTGCACTTTTTTTATTATGAAAAAGAACAAAACATACCATGTCGATCTTGTACAGCTAGCTACTACACACGTGGCAGTAAAACACCAGCGAGTATTAAGGCCCAGCAAAAACATGTGCGAGTATAGTTCTCGTGTCTGACTTATCTCACTTTAGCTCTTTTTTCTTCTTTCACCGAATTACACATGCAGCCTAATAAAAAGCGGGATGTAGACAAAACTACCGGACGCCACGTGTCGACCAAGTCTTTCGACGTGAGCCACAAGATTCCATCGACTTCTCGAGCTTTCGATGAAAAACATTAAATTTCAGAAAATTAGAATCTGACGTGGCGGCCTCAGCTTTCGCCCCTTTTTTTTTTACATCTCAAGCCAATTTCACTGATCAATAGCCCCCACTTCATTCTCTATCCCTCTCTGTCTGCTCTGTTCCTCCTCCTCCTCTTCCTCTTAGTTTCGTCTTCTCTCTCCCTGGCTTTGTCTGTTCCACTTGGAGCTGTGTGAAGCTGTATCTGGCATCGGAGTCTGGTTTTACGGGGACAGTTTGCAGCGGAGGTTGAGGGTACAAGATATTTCCGGTGATCGGAAAACCTGTGTTTTCTTCCTCTTTACCTTTCAGAGTTAGTTTATCTCTCTTAGGATTAGTTTTCCTGGGAACCCGTTTCAAGAAACTGTTTTCTCGGTGGGTTTTTGTTGATTTCAGTTTCTGGTATTCTTTTTTTTTTCCCTCTTGTGGGATACTGTTGCCTTGTTCCTAAGCTTTTTCTCCATTATTTGGATCTTATTTTCTCTTAAACGCAAGAATTTCATGGATTTTTTGGTTCCAGGGCCAAAAGGGTTTCGATTTGAACCGATAGGAATTGAGGTCCTTTTTTGCGTGGTAAAGTTATTGGTTCCAGTACATGATCACTGGATCTTACAGTTCTGGGGTTTCTGAGATTTTGATCTGGAATTAGTCTAAGACGATGAAGAAAGGCTGTATTTATATGATAAAGGTGCAATCTTTGTACAGAATTCATTGACTTAAGTGAGAGAGGAAGCGAAGTATAGATTGCAAGGCGTGGAAAGGAAAGGTGGTTTTTTTTTTTTATTGTTTTATTGATCAGCAGAGTCGAAGAGAGTTTGACTGCATTGAGGGAGAAGTAGATCTTCCCTGGTGGCTGAATTGATGGTTTCTACGGCTATGGTTGTTCAAGTATGTATTATATGAATTTCTGCTCTGTTCCTTAGGTTATTGACAAGTTAATTATATGCTCCCGAATTTGCAGATAGCTGAAATTGTCTTTGTTTCCATGTATTTATTGGGTGGGTATACTTGAATGTGCAATGATATTTTGTTCAATTTATTAGTGAAAATAGTTAGAAGTGTTTTATATACAACCTGATGCGGTAGGGGGAGGCAAGGAAAACAAACTGTTCATTAAGACGTATGAATCTTCCTGCATATCATAATTAACATTCTTTATAAAGTCACTTCAGATAATGCTTTCCAAAAATATATGTATAGGAAGAGAAGAAGGCATTTCAGAAAGGAGATAAAATGAAGTGCACCCTTCTGAAAGTGATTGCGAAATCGTTCATTAAAATGTCTATTTTGCCTACATTCTCTATTTCATCATCATGTAGGGAATAGATTTGTGATGTACAATGTCGCAGTTGATTCTTGATAACACTTTGATCAACAAACAGCTTACATGTTGTGTCCAATTTTTTTTTAATCATTTTGTAAGGAATATGAATGATATGACATCCTTGTCAATTCTATCTACTTTCATCAAATTTGTTGGGTTCTTTGTATTTCCACCAGCAGTAAAGACTGGTATAAACTAAGTAGTCATGTTGTTTATTCCATATTGGTAGATTTCAATGTAGAACTTTAAATTGTTGAGAATGTTTGCTGATTCTTTTCCTTTCAGGTGAAGAATTCACTTGAGAGTTGGATCAATTTTTATGACTATATATTTTGTAAATTAGGTGTTGTTGTTCTAAAAGGATCTTCCGGCATATGGGACAACTTACTATTCCGTGAATAATTAGATTTGTTTTTCTCTCTTTTCATATAGGTTCAAAGTGGGAATACTAAATCAACTAGTGCTCTTGCAGCAGGAAATGGGATATCTTTATGTTCTGGCCTACACAGGATGAGTGGTATTCAACTTAAGGATCAGTTCTCTTGTGGGAATGACTATGCTCCCAAGGTTTTTCCTGCACTCTTTGTGCTGTGCTATTATTATAATCTTTATTTGTGTCTGTTTTTCTCTTCCTTTAATTGACTTTCTCTGCTTCAATAGGTAAGGAAGCCATACACTATTTCAAAACAAAGAGAGAGATGGACAGAGGAAGAGCACAAGAAGTTCCTTGAAGCTTTGAAGTTGTTTGGTCGAGCTTGGCGGCGAATAGAGGGTATTATTAGATTAGAGCTACCATAGAAATTGAAAATAGTATTCTCATGCTTTGTCTAATTGTGCATACTTTTGTATTCACTGCAGACTATGTTGGCACAAAGACAGCTGTTCAGATTCGCAGCCATGCTCAAAAGTTCTTCTCTAAGGTTCACTGCTAATCCAGTACACATTCTCTACCATAATATCTATATGCCATGAGCCATATATTACAGTAAGTCAAAATCTAATGACCCAAAGTCGTGGTGACGTCTTCAAGGGTTCTTCAATCTATGTTTGAATTAGTATCTGACTTCTCTGTATTTTCCCATGATAGGCCACTCGTGATTCAAATGGAAGCAATACAAGTCCCATGGAACATATTGAGATTCCGCCTCCTCGGTCCTAAGCGGAAACCCATGCATTCCTACCCTCGGAAGCTTGCGAATCAGCCTCATAAAGAAACCATTGTTCCAGAACAGTCAGTGGGATTTAATTCTCCAAAAACATCCATTTTAGATCAAGAAAACAAATCTCCAACATCAGTATTATCTACAATTGGTTCAGATACACTTGGTTCCACTGATTCAGGTACACCAAATGGTAGCTCGTCCCCAGTTTCATCTGTTACTCGTGTTCACACAAGCAGATTTATACTTACGGAACCCAAAACACTACCCGAGGAAGAGGAGATTCATTCATCAAATGGACTTGTTACGAGTACATCTCTTGATGAGCAACCTCTTAGGGTAATTTCTTTTTTTATTTTCTTTTGATTATGCTTTATTTAAGATAGAAAGTTTCAAGAAAAGTTCATTTTGATCTGATAATATTCTGGGTTTTTGGTGTTCATATGCAGAAATTTGAGCTGTTTCCTGAGGGAAGCATCTGTGCCAGGGAAGATAGGACAGAGGAGCCAACCACCTGCCAGACTATTAAGCTTTTTGGTAGGACTGTATTGATAACGGATTCCCACAGACCGTGTTCTCCAGGCATGAGTGCAAGTAAATCAATGGCGTCAAGCATTTATGAGGAAAATTCAAACCAAACACTGCCATGTAACTTTTTGCCCATGGAATCTTCAAAGCCGGACAAGGAATGTGTTTCCAATAAGATAGAGCATAGAACAAATGGTGCCTTATATCTCATGCAATTTCAGACTCATAATTTAAATTCAGTGGAGGCTGGTGCCTGCTACTTTTGTTCCGCGGAGGACTCAACCTTCCACTGCTGCCCCGAAAGCCCAAGGCAAAGGATGTATATTTAGATTCTAATCTTGGAGAAGTTCAAGATAAAGATGTGCTGAATGTGGTATCTTCAATTGGTTCAAATACCAGATCAATAAATAATGGAGAAAAGTGTGATAAATCAGAGAATGAGACCCAGAGTGATTTTACAAAAATTGCACCAAGAGCGAGCTCAGCCTTCTCTGAAGTAAGAACAAAATCTGAAAATTGTACCCAAGGTTTTGTGCCATATAAAACGATGTATACCAGATAGAGACACCCCAGTCCTCAATGGTAACTGTTGAAGAGAGAAAAATCCCTTGTATACGCCTTTCCTAGTTTCTCTCATTGAAATTCTTTAGAGGAATATCTTGGAGAGATTGTTTTTAACAGGTTGAGATCTGAGGGACAGAATTTCCTTCAGTTTAGCTATAGATTGAAAATGCAATCCAGCTGAAGTTCTTTGCACATTTGTTTATCTAATTCTCCACTGTGATCTGTTTTTGGTCTACCGAGCTGTTCAAATCCAGAAAACTTTCTTGGTTTTTCTTCTTTCTACTGTGAATTGCCTAGTGTTCCCATTTGTTTTCCTTCTATGCTCGCTAAAAGTAGTGTTCATATTATACACTGGCCAACTAGTAGTTAGTGTAACTGAATAATTGATAAAAGATACCACACTAATTCCATTCATCATAAATTTTTAAATTTTATTAAAGTTGTGCAAATGTTTTTTGTTTATTTTTAAAACTTAGCCTCTTCTATTTATAAAATAATTATATTTTCAAGTGAATAATTATATTGTATAATATTTTTATTCTATAATAAATTAAATTACTTTATAAATAAAAATATAAGTTATGTAACTCTTAAAATAATATTTCAACATATAATTTAATTTTTCTAGATATATCTAAAACTATTTAAGGCTTAGTTGAGTATATCTAAAACTAAAGAGAAAAAAAAATAAAAATCATAACATGGTACTCATTTTTATTCATAAATTGATTTAGTATGTCAAATCTCCTGATTCGAACCAAAAAAAAAAAACAATAGCTTGAGTTTTTTCATTATGTTTATCTACATCATGCCCAACTAAATTAGAGATATGCCATCACACTAATTAGACACATAATCACATTACCTTCAATAATAGGTATCTGTAACTTGCAAATAAGTTATAATATTTATGTTCTACCCATAATTTTATTGAATGTTTTCAACTAGCCCCCCTAAGTCACCCTCACTTTCTATCGTAAAGCCGCAATTCTTTGTCTTTTGTAATTGAAACTTCAGTCCATTTATTCTTGTATGAGCTATCAAGAAAGAAGAAAAAGTCACTAAATAAATTAGTGACAAAAAAACAAAAACTACAAATGAAATTTTTTTTTGAAAAAAAGGGTTTAGTTAATACAGATAATATTAAAATTTTTAAATAATTTTGTTAATTTGACCTATATTTTTATCAAGAAAGAAGAAAAAGTAACTAAATAAATTAGTGACAAGAAACAAAACTACAAATGGAATTTTTTTTTGCTGAAAAAAAGGGTTTAGTTAATACAGATAATGTTATTTTTTTTTGGGTAATTTTGTTAGTTTAACCGAATTTTTAAGCTTCAAACAAATGTAATTAATAATAGATTTTTTTTATTGGATTTAACATTATGATGTGTTCGGACCATTTTATATACGTCTTAACTAATTATTTTTCAAGTCCAGTTCAAACTAGATTTATTATAAACTTTATTTCTTGAAAGTTGTTTATAATTTTTATTATGCATATATTGATAAGATTTTTTTTTTTTTTTTTTTTTGTGGTAGCTTGGTGTATTATGCTTGGAAAAAATGAGATAATAAATTTTCAACTAAATCTCATATAATTAAATTTTATACTCTCATAGCTGAATACACTACCTATTCAGCTGCATCCTACAACTTGTCTTGGGTTGTTGGATTCAGCTGCAAGACCCTTTCTTTCAGCTGCAGCAACAACTTGTCTTGGGTTGTTGGATTCAGCTGCACGATCCTTTCTTTATTAAGTGGACGAATACGGGTCCACTTTCATTTGAAAGGAATAAATTTTTGGTGGCTTCAACTTTTTTATTGTTTTTTACCCTTCTCATTTGTGAGTCGTGACCTACACATTTCATATACGCAGCCAAAGAAAACATATAAAAACCAAAACTTTGGAACACACAGCTCACAGCATGAAGTTTTCCTTACTGAGCTTAGCATAGATACTGGAGTTCTTTCCCAGATTCTGCTCCCTCCATGACTGGCTCTTCCTTGTAGCTATATTCCAGTGGTGGGTGAGTTATGAGAACAGAATCAAATCTTTGGGTTAAAATCATAATTATTATAAACTTATAGAGTTCCATTAATCAATCAAGTTAAATAAATGACATAAATTTCATCAAGGATAATAAGCCACGTCAATTGAGTATTTAATGGTACCATATAATACTCCTTTTATTTTTGTATATTTTCTAATATTGAAATTTGAAATAATTATTTCAAAGGTAACTGGAACATTAGCTAGCTTATAGAAAAACAAAAGTGTGAGAAAAATGTGAAGAAAAAGGAAGAGATTTTATTTTAAAAAATTATTCTATAGAGAAAAAAATAATAATCAAGAATGTGGTTTATACATTAGAAAATTAATGGAATAATTCAAGCAATCATTTATTTTGAACAAATTGTGAAATTTTTTACTAAATTAATTTATGCATAAAAAAGAGAATATGCCAAATTATTAATTTAAAAACAAAATTGTTTAGGAAATCTAAATGGAATGGATGAAATGTACATATTATAAGTTAGGAATAAAAGAAATATGAATATATTGCATGTGAATGACGACTCATTAATTTGAATATAAAATTAATTTGTAAATATTTGTTTAGCTCACTTGATATGGTATCAGGCTTGTAGACTCTTTTCTTACCCCAAGTTATGGGTTCAAACCCTAATCTCCTGATGTACCTAAAAAAAAGCCTAGAAACCTCTTAAAGCATAATTTTGAAAAATAATTAGGTTCGTTTGGATAACTAGATTGGCATTACTTTTGAGAATTATAATGTCAATTCTAATTCTGTCATAATTGACATAATTAGGTCAGAATTATAAATCTACAGTTTGGATTGCACAGAAAATTACAATTTGAAATTACACAATTTTAATTTTCTTGTTTGGATCAACATGATAAAATTCAATAATTAAAAGAATAAAATAAAAGAGAAATGTATTTGGAGTCAACAATATGAGAAAATAATTAATATTCAACATTAAATCAATTAAAAAAATTCATGATTCATCTTATTTATATAAAGGTTGGCATCACTAATTACATAGATTGATACTGTTCTTGATAATTAAGGAGAAGTACATATATAAATATTGATCAGTAGATCAACCATGACACTTTCTACATTGGGCAATATAGCAACATTTTCTAAGCCAAGGAAACCTGATTAGTACATATTATTCTACACATATTTACCACAACTTAAATTCTTAACAACCACTTGTAATACAAAATTAGTACTTATTCATAACACATTATAATCCATTTACTACAAACCATTTGTTCATATATGCTACATATTTATAACACATTCAATACAAAATACTTGTTTGCAACTATCAACAAGTAGCATAATCTAACAAAAATGCAGCCTATTACATATAAAAGTATCATCAAACTTTTACTTTTAAATTTGCATCAATTTCCAAAACTTCCTAAGATGATTTAGAAGTGCCTTGAATGATTCAAGTTTCTTCCATCACTTGTGAGCACATCCTATGCTTGAAGTAAATCTGACTCTTGCAGGTCTTTAATATTTGAAAGCTTATCAAATATTTTTTCAGCTCTAGCTTGATTATTTTCAGTTACATAAGCAGTACTAATACTATTAGTCATGTGTGATACAACTACTGCAAGTGTATCAGTAGCACAATCTCTTTTTCTTTGGGTTGGTTACCTAGCCTCTTTTTCTTTAGGTTGGTTACCTTGTGTAAATGACGTGCTGACTTTCTTGGATTTGATGTAGGTAATGGTAAGTCATCAATGATTTGTTTAGCATTGTTCCATGTTACAATTGCCACTAAAGGCTTCAAAACTAGTTTTCGCACCATCTCCTGTAGCATGATCTTGCCCACATAGTACCTAAATCTTCTCAATTCTCGATCACCTTACCTCAATAATGGCTAACATCGAAATAGGCCTAGTAGATGAATTGATAAACTAGAAACATGTACTCTGCACATATAATAGTAAAAATACTATAACTTCTTATGTTAACATAATTTGTCCACGCATTTTCACTATCAATTTTTTCCATACAACAATCCCAATCCTAACCAAAACCACTGGTGATGAGCATCATACTTACAACTTGGTAGTGTTTATCTCAAGTTTTGAGTCGAAATTTGATATTTTCTTTGGCGACTATAACATTACATTTTTCCTTAAGACTATTTATGGCAGCAGTATATGCAACATCTTTTCATCTATTTTGTGAGTGATTCCCCAAAATATGTTGGTCAAGCAAAATATCAATAAGGACACGATTCATACTCAAAGTCCATTTAAGGTAAGACTTTGTTTTCTCCTTATTCTTGGTAATCGTGCTATTGTCCATGATTCAAAAGCTAAATTCAAACAAATTATAAACAATCTCAACATATGAGAACTATTAGTATATGAAATTATATATGCAACTTTTATATATTCCAAAAAGGTTTACAATCATGGTAGCGTGGACTATGCATACACCATGTCAAAATGATTTGCAATCAATATATTTTAGCTATATGATCACAAGATTAAGGTCGTATAAAAAAAAAATCCAATATAACATATACCATGTTAAAACTAAACTTGTGGCTTCTACTTTAATCCTAAAGAAGTGTAATAGAGCAAGCATCTCAAGCATCACGTTGACTATGCCTAGACTGATAGTCATGGAACATTTTAATAGCCAACTCATCCCTAAAAGCTGTCCATTGATGACTAACATGGAGTGAACTAATAAAATCTTCATCATCCTCATCATCCACATCATCTTCAACAGCTGCAATTTCTAACTCTTTATCAACCTCACACAACAAGATTTCATCCCTCTCTTATTGTTTATCTCATATATAATTATGTAAATACAACAAGCATTAATAATTTGAATATGTATTTAAAATAAAGTTAGTTATTCGTAAGAAGTTATTTAACTAATGAAAAAATAATTCACCATTTTTAAACTTGAGTTTTGGTGTTAAAGAAAGAAGGTGAACGAAGTATGGCCTACCATTTTTTCAACAACTAGATATTCTATTTCATTTCGTGTTGAAGAATAACGAAGATTAAATTACTCTTTGTAATTTGTATGATTATTTTATTTCCAATTTTTTAAGATGATATCGTATAGAACGATAAGGAGCAAGAAAACCAAGAACATTAGTACATCCTAGCATCATCTAAGTAATGCTTTCCTATAAAGAAAAAAAAAAACTAAAATTACATTTAATTGTTAAGACAATTACTGGAGGAATATTATATAAAGTATTAAATAACTACCAATCAGTACAGTAAATGGGTCATTTCTTGGCATGGCACTACGCAACACCCTAGAATCCGATGAAAAACCTTCTCGTCCAGGTAAAACATAAACAAACTTCATAGCACGATCACACTACTCTCAAGACGTGTAGTGATTTGTTGTTTCCTATTTCAATACCTACCTTGATCTTGCAAATGAATTGTAACTGGAACATAAGTTCCATCCAATGCTCCAAGACTATCCTGTTACTAATATAATAATTGAATCATGATAAAATCTTGGTTTGACTGATAATTATAAATTTAATTTAGTTAGATTAATTTTTTTTCTCACCTTAAACCATTTCCACTCATAATCATCTTCAGTAATCTCATAAGTAGAATATGGAATTTTGATATATTATTTGGTTAAACTAAGATTTGCTTTTAGGTTTTCAGCAAAGTGTTTGCTGACAATCTCTATTGAACAAATATATGTCCCTCCAATCACCCTAAATCTCCAACCATGAGCTAATGCAAGTAGGAACATAGCAACTGAATCCTCTACAGTTACATGATAACTATCACATAATCCTCCATTTTCTGGCAATATTTTGCAAAAACCAACAAAGACAGCTTTAGTAATTCTTAAATTTTCATAATAGTTTTCATCATACTCATTGTACAATCACCTAAAAAGTATTTTCTAATAAAATCTCTTTTTGCAACATTCTCACCAACCCTTGCTGTTTATTGTTCATTATACCATGTGACTATAATAGCGACAGTTATAAAAGCTCCCTCCAAAATTAACTTCCTCTTTTTCTGTTGCCTCACACTAGCATCATTTGATGAATCAACCATTAATGGCAAACCAGACATCTATAGTATTCAAAACATGATTCAAGATTTCTAAAATTAAAACCAAGAGAAAAATCACAAAGAATCATCATGATACAATAGTAATATTTAATTATTATGTCAGTTATATACTTAAACTGGTAATATTAACATCTTGTGTGGGTCAAGAAAATTTATTAATTATATATCATAACACAATAATATATTAAGGTAACTAAGCATGAAGCAATGTTGGCATAAATAATATGAAAAATAGATAGCAATAGGGTCTAAAGTCAATATAATGTGGAAATAAAAAAACTTCTCAAACAGTTGAAATTTTGAGTATAAATCTCTACAAATAATTCCCCTAATATTTGCAAACAACTATGCTCCAGAAATTAACATGTGTTAAGTGAGAAAGGAGAAAAAAGAAAAGAAAAAAAGAAGAGAATGCAACATATATTAAGTGTCATTCATACACACCAAATTTGGGTCAAATTAAGGAAAATAAAAAACAAAGTCATTGACACAACTACTCCACCTTATCACTTTATTCATAGGAACATTGATTTTGGTTTATCATGTTATGCATTTTTTTTGTCACAATTTAACCATTCAATTTTCATAAAAAGAAAATAAGAAAATTAATGAAATTAGAGAAATATAAACACAAAAGCAAACATGTTAATTATATTAAGGTAACAACATAACCTAAAATCTCATTGTCACTAAAATTTAAAGCTGGGTATGCACTTATACAAAGGGAGATAGCCACACTAGTCAAAGATTCACTGTGATGAGAGTCCAGCACAGCGAGAAGCTGGCATCATTAAATTAAAGACCATAAATACTAGATGAGTTCTTAAGATATTTAGAAGGAGATAAAGGAAATAAAGAAGATCACAATAGAGCGAGAGTGACAAAATAGAAAAGAGAGATAGTGCATACAAAGTAAAAGGGCGAAGAGAAGGAACATATCCAGTTTTCTTTGATGCCCTAATGAAAAACATTGAGATCTTCACTGCGTAATGACCTAAAGCTTGCACTATGCGTTCTCTGACTTGGTAGAGAACTAAACCGTAGATTTCTAATTTTTAGGAAGAGTCCTTTAATAATTGAGAATGGTGAGTTTTTGTTATGTTGTAATTCTCTGAGAATTAAATAACTGAATTAAAAATCTAATTTTAAATGCAATTCAAATTCAAATTAAAAATTGGACCACCCAATTCCAATTCTAAAGCCAAATTTCCCTGAGAATTAAAACTCTAATTCTAAATGCAATCTAAACTATAAATTTAAAATTTGACTTCTCAAGCCCAATTTCAAAAAACCAAACAGGCCCCACAGGAGGTAGGAATATTTAAATGATCAAAAGAAAAAAGTGCTGCATCCAAAGCAACTGCAATAGACAACAGTCAAGAAAAAAAGGTTTGTCACTTGAGTCAAAAGTTTAACAAACACGCTGAAAAGGAAAGAGAATATCATTATCATTAATGAACAAATAAATTGAGTCTTTACTCTTGAGTGGAGTGTCTCTCTTGAGTGTTTAGTGTTTCCCTGTTCTTCCCTTCCCCTTCTTTGCTCATCCATCAAGCAAAGGAAATGTCATTTACTCTATTTCATTCCCTCTTCCTCTTCTTCACACTATTATCAACAGCCAGCCTCTCATTTTTCTTCTTCTACTTCTCCTCCACTATCTTCATCCTCACTCTCCGAATGGAGATCTGCACGGGCCACCTACTACGCCGCCTCTGATCCTCGCGACGCCGTCGGTGGCGCTTGCGGATATGGTGACCTTGTTAAAGCTGGTTACGGCAAGGCGACGGTGGGTCTAAGTGAGTCCCTCTTTGAGCGCGGCCAGATCTGCGGCGCGTGCTTCCAGCTCAAGTGCGTGGATGACCTTCGGTGGTGTATTCCAGGGACCTCCATCATCGTTACTGCTACGAACTTCTGTGCGCCCGAACTATGGCTTCCCGGCTGACGGAGGTGGGCCGCTGTAACCCACCGAATAAGCATTTCGTGCTTCCGATTGAGGCGTTCGAGAAGATTGCTATTTGGAAGGCTGGGAATATGCCGGTCCAGTATCGGAGGTATAAACCTTCACCTATTTTTTCTTTAGCTTGCTTTACAATACTAGTAATGATCTCAAGTAAAACAATTACAATTTTTAGCATAAAATTGAATTGTAATCTAAACAAAAATTTGCTGGAAATCTTGACACAATTATACAATTAACTTCACTATAAGAAGGGTCCGGACTGGGAGTGGTGGTGGTCGAGTCTAACTCTTAAAACCAATTAATTGTACCGCATTGACCCCGACTCTCATTCTTAAAACCAATCAATTGTACCGCATTGACCACGAGTCTCGTTCTTAAAATTAATTAATTGATTCATATAAACTTAAGTATATGTATCATGATGGATAGTAATGTGAGAATGACAGCTGGAAATTTGATGCTGTTTCGAGATAAAATTATCCATTTTTGTTTTGAGCAGGATCAAGTGCAGAAAGGAAGGAGGAGTTCGATTTACTATCAGTGGTTCAACCATCTTCATTTCAGTCCTGATAAGTAATGTAGCTGGCACTGGAGATGTAACTGCTGTGAAGATTAAGGGTTCAAGAACTGGTTGGCTTCCAATGGGTCGGAATTGGGGCCAAACCTGGCATATAAATTCTGATTTAAAGAATCAGCCACTTTCATTTGAGGTCACTAGTAGTGATGGGTTAACAATCACATCTTACAATGTTGCTCCTAAGGATTGGAACTTTGGACAGACCTTTGAAGGCAAGCAATTCCTGTCCTAGTAGCATTGCTGAGAACAACAATTACATTTGAGAGACTATTCTTCTTTCTTTATTTGTTTTTCTCTTTTCTCTTTTTCTTTTGGGATTGTTTCTTGGTTTTAGGCTTCAGGAGAGAGACTTGAATTAGAAATTAGAAACCAAATGTTGCTCTGGAAAAAAAAAATAAAAAATCATCAACATCAAAGCATACCTCATTGTTCAATTGTAAAAGAGGTCAATTCTTGTAATTAACAAAGTCCCCTCATCTGGCATTCATGACTCGTCACCTATCACACTCTATGATGTGAGGCATTTGTAATGTCTTGTCGTTATCTAACACAATGAGCAATTAAAACCCCATTTTGTCATTGACATTATAATGATTTGGAAACTCTTCTGCTGTGGTAATCAATAGCTTTGTTGAATGTAATACTTAGTTTTTAACTCTTCTGGTCCGGTTGAAATGCCTCGGTTTAATTTTTACAATTTAGTAACACCTCACACACGGTACACATTAAGCTAATCATCGAATCCTCAACCCATGAGTATACCTCAAAAATACTGCCAAGTACACGCAATATGATGGAAGAGAGCTAAATGTAAGCAAAAGCTTGCACCATTTCCTTATTCACAATAAGTACTTGCTTACAAAGAATTAAATGCAAGGAAGCAAAATTATTATAAGAACATAGCAGTATGTAAAAACATTTGATAATGCAGTAGGAATTCTTCCAATATGGGTTCGGCCACTACATAATCTAACTATAAGACCAGCAGGAGAGAATTGAGAAGATATCCAAGCCAACTATACTGTGTAAAAAACATGTATTGACTGTTTTTAAAGAACTTTCCAATTTCCTAACTTGAAATCCAATATGAAATTGTACCAGTCTAGAATACAAAGCATATCATATTAATACAAATTACAAATTCAAAGGAAGAACAGTAAAAAAAGATTAGAGTTTATATGTGATTAGTGATTAATAAAACAAAATTTCTACACCTGAATCTAAGGCCAAAAGAAAAACCTGTAAGAACTAGAGAAGAAAGTCCCAAAAATTGAAAGATTTGAGTGAAGAATTCAACTTCTCAAAGAATCAAAAACTTTGCTATTGTTGATGTATCCCACCGTAAATCCCAAGCTGGAGCTGGGAGCCGAATGCATCTAACTACAACTCAATATCATACCTTCTGGTGAGATTCAATAAGCAATTCATTTAGCATGATTTGAACTGCAGCTTCATAAACAGCTTCATCATAATGCAACCCATCATCTGTGCATCGGACCCCACAATTTCAACTAAATGTTTCTATATCTAGCAGTACAAGAGGACCACCAAATTTATGTAATAGCTTGCTGTTTTGAAGCTCTCTATCATAAGCACCCCTCATCATATCAGTCATTATGTTCCTCTTCTCCACTGTATTCAACATAGAATTTATCAATGTTGGCATGTTAAGCCAGAACAAGTGCGGTGATCTGATTGATATGGAACCAGTTACAGGCCCATCTGTACCTAACTCTGGAGAAACAGGTGACAGTAAAGCTACAGAACTCCTTAACGATTGTAATGAAACACTGTAATCTGATTCATTCGTTATATGAAGCATATGCCATAGCCCCGAACCCATCACCAATACATCTGGGTAAGTGTGATTTTGCTTAAACGCAGTTACCAAATTGGTTAGACTCGTAGTGTAAGGTGCCCATATGAAATCCAATTTCATTCAAATTTCATCAATCACAATCTGATAATTAATATGCCGCTTAAAGAGAAGCCTTCTAACTGATTCCATATGCTTCGAATCCAAAACCAAACTTAGCAATGAAAGTGCCACGAATCGTGCTTGAGAGTCCCCTGCCACCAAAACCCACGACCCATTAAGCAAATCTGAAATATCAAACTGACCCAACTTCTGAAACTCACAGGATGCAACTGAACTAGTTCTCATCCAAGCCCATGACTTGTGGAAATTCAGAGTTATTACTCAAAGGATCAAAAGCACTGCTGGGCTTCACTTCCCAAACAAACTCATGCAACAAAGAAATGCAAGAAACACGATTATCCAAAACCACAATGGAAGAAACAGAGGTAATAAAATCAGTCATTGAAGGAAAATGCGGAGAAAGGTGGACACCAACAGCAAGACTGATGAAAAGGGCACCACTAAAGAAAGCATCTTGTTACGGCTATAATGCCAACCCGCCATTCCCATTGGTACAAAAAGGACCACACACGCTGCCAATACCCCCAATTGTACCTCCCCTGACATTGCCTTCGAATCTGAATATTTCCCCAGATCACCAAAAGATACCCATTATTTATTTGTCAAGAAATCTGGAAATCACACGTAATTGAATCCTCAGTAAGATAAACTATGGATTTAAAGGAAATGTGAATTGAATATCTGGGTACTACCATACCATCTGTAATGGAAATGAATTTGGAAAATCAAAGATAAAAAACAAGAACTTTCTTCTGGTGCAAGGGCTACGGTTAAAGTTAAGTTTGGTGGGGAAATTTAATGGCTTGAGAACGAAGATAAATGGTGCAAACAAGGTGATAGGAACCCAATAACAAGAGCAGTATGATAGCAACTAAAATTCAAGGTAGGATTAGAAGAGAATTACAGAGAGTTCTAGAGAGAAAGAGAGAGAAGGGAAGAAAAATCAGAGAGAAATTATCATTCCAAAAATCAGCATAACAAACTGTATACAGCAAACCCATATGAAGGCTTCTCGCTGGTGGTGAATTGGTTATCCAGTCTGGATAACTGACTGCCAGAATTGGTAAAGAAAACTAAACAGATAACTGAATTACAAAGATGTCCCTCCCACATGATATTATCACTATACCCCTCTTAGTTATTTAATTTCTATCAACTGCCCCTTCCTCAAACGACACTTGTCCTCAAGGGTCTTCAGTAAAAGTGGAAAATTGCTGCGAGAACTTCTGGAAATCCATCCAGGTTGCATCCTCAGGGAACGTGTGATACCAATGAACCAAAACTTCGGTAACAGGTTTG
Source organism: Quillaja saponaria (assembly GCA_029379385.1). NCBI lineage: Eukaryota > Viridiplantae > Streptophyta > Magnoliopsida > Fabales > Quillajaceae > Quillaja > Quillaja saponaria. Next base: position 13,657,048 of record CM055610.1, on the reverse strand, counting down.
TTGTTCCTATTAATAACCTTCCTGTCTAAGATAGCCTGTGGTTGTAGAGTGATGTTGCCTTCTTCATCAAAATCAGGCAAGTCAGTACTGGCTAGAACTGGGCCAACGTGTTGTTTCAGTTGAGAAATGTGGAAGGTTGGATGGATTTTGGAAGATGGTGGTAATACCAATTGATAGGCAACTTGACCAATGTGTTTGAGGATCTGATATGGGCCATAATACCTGTAGGATAACTTGTAGAAAGGTCTTCTAGCAACAGACAATTGCCTGTAGGGTCTGAGTTTGAGATAAACCCAACTCCCCACCTCCAATTCCTTATCCTTCCTGTGTTTGTTGGCTTGTGACTTCATCCTGTCTTGAGCCCTTGAAAGATGGCTTTTAAGCAATCTTAGAGCTGATTCTCTACCTGTAAGACTTCTATCTCCTACTTCATTCAGTAAATCTCCAGGGATGTAAGGGCAAGTGTATGGGGGGTTTGAGTCCATAAAGAGCTTCATATGGAGTGGTTTGAATAGCTGAGTGAAAATTGGTATTGTACCAATATTCAGCCAAAGGTAACTACCTAGACCATTCCTTTGGCCTGTCAGCAGTCATGCACCTGAGGTAGGTCTCAAGACACCTATTGAGAACTTCAGACTGTCTGTCTGTCTAAGGGTGATAGGCAGTGGACATAGTAAGCCTTACCCCCAATTTCTTCATAAGCTCCTCCCAAAACTTGCTTAAAAATACTTTGTCTCTATCAAATACAATAGTCTCTGGACAACCATGTAACTTGAAAACATGATCCAAGAAGGCCTGAGCTACTGTTAAGGCAGAATATGGATATGGCAAGTGCTATAAAATGTCCATACTTGCTGAGTCTGTCTACTACGACTAGAATCACTTCCTTGCCTTGGGATTTAGGTAAACCTTTAACAAAATCCATGGCAATGCTAGCCCAAACTCTTGTTGGAATTAATAGAGGCTGTAACAGGCCAGGGTTTGCAGTAGGTACATACTTGGCCTTTTGACATGTGACACAACTTCTGATATAGTGTCTAATGCCCCTTCTCATACCTTTCCAGTAGCAGATTGCACTCATCCTACTAAGAGTAGGTTGATAACCTGAATGACCTGCCAAGGCACTTGCATGAAAGTAGTGTAGCAGGGTGTCTTTCAAATTGACATTGTCACCTATCAGTAGTTTTCCATTCCTTTTCAACTGATTGTGTTCCCAAGTATATTTAGGAAAAGCTTCACTATCAGCTTGTTTTGCTTGGATGATGGACTGTAACTTAGGATCGGTGCTCCAAGAGTGAGTTATTTGGCTTAACAAATCAGTGGTGATACTACTAATAGCCATGCAGACTACTGTTTTTGTCACCCCTGTGTCTGTATCATGAGGTTTCTTGGAGAGGGCATCTGCTGCCTTATTAGTGATCCCTTTTCTGTACCTAACTTCATAGTTAAACCCCATCATTTTTGTTAACCAATCTTGTTGAGTAGGTGTTGCAATCTTGTTTCCAATAGGTACTTTAAGCTTTGATGATCGATTTTAATAATGAAGTGTCTACCTACTAAGTATGGAGTCCATTTCCTCACTGCAAAGATGATTGCCATGCATCTCTTTTTCATATGTAGATAGTGTTTACTGTTTAGGAGAGAGTGCCTTGCTTATGAAAGCAATAGGTCTGCCATTCTGCCCCAACACAGCCCCAATGCCAGTATTTGAGGCATCAGTTTCTACATGAAATGTCCTGGCTGAAATTAGGCATGACTAATACAGGTGCATTGCACATGGCCTGTTTTAGAGTATTGAAAGCATATTGGGCTTGTGGAGTCCTAACTGAAATTTTCTTTGCAAGGTAGACCATTTAGAGGTTTTGCAATACTCCCATAGTCTTGAATAAACCTTCTATAATACCCAAGTAAGCCCTAGGAACCCCCTGAGTTCTCTGACAGTATTAGGTATTAGCCAGTTTTTTATGCATTTAAGTTTACTCTCATCAGCAGCCACACCATTATAAGAGATAATATGACCCAAGTATTCTACTTGGCTTGCCCCAAAAGAGCATTTACTTTTCTTGACCAGCAGCTGGTTTTCCTTTAGCAGTTGGAATGTGGTTTTTAAGTGTATCAAATGACAGTCCCAATCATAGCTGTAAACCAGAATGTCATCAAAAAATACTAGGATGAACCTCCTCAGATGTGGTCTGAATACCTCATTTATTAAGCTTTGGAAGGTGGAGGGTGCATTTGTGAGGCCAAAAGGCATTACAAGAAACTCATAGTGACCATTGTGTGATCTAAAGGCTGTTTTAGTGTATATCAGGTTCATGCATTCTGATTTGATTGTATCTGATCTTAAATCCATCTTTGTAAAATAAGTTGCCCCATGTAACTCATCTAAAAGCTCTTCTACTAGGGGAATAGGGAACTTATCTTTAATGGTAAGTTGATTTAGTTGCCTATAATCAACACAGAGTCTCCAACTTCCATCTTTCTTTCTCACCATGACAATAGGAGAAGAGAAAGAACTTGTACTGTTCCTTATAACTCCAGATTTCAGCATTTCCCCAATCTGTTTTTCTATTTCATCTTTCTGTATCATTGGATACCTGTAAGGTCTGATCCGGACAGCTTGTGTTTCATCTTGGAGATGGATCTTATGATCATGGGATCTTTTGGGTGGCAATTCAGTTGGTTCTTCAAACAAACCACTGTACTCCTGTAATAACATGTTTAGTTGTTGCAGCTGTTGTTCAGTTAGTGGTGCTTGTACTGATACTGCAGCCATTTGGTAAATTTCATCTAATTTTCCTTTGTTGAATGGAGAGTCTAGACAAACCCCCACTTGAGCTAGCAGCACTTGGGGACCCCCAATTAGTTTAGACAATTATTTACCCCATATCAATACCCCTGGTTGCTCTGCAAAGCTTGCAAGATCACTGTCTTATTGCTTTTCTGAAATTCTAGTTGCCTTTTGTTGTAATCCCACAGTATTTTATTTTGTGCAGAGAACTACTGCATGCCTAGTACCATATCACAGCCTCCCAAGGGCATGGTGATGAAATCATTTATAAACTCCTCTCCTTGTACCACCCATTTCAATCCTAAGCACCTGGTTTAAGAGCAAATGGTAGTACCAGTAGCCACAATCACCTCCAATTTGCTCATAGGGTTGTTGTTTACATCTCAACCTTCTAGCAACTGCCAAATTGATGAAGTTATGAGTGCTCCCTGTGTCTAGAAGCATTATCACCCTTTGTTTCTTAATAAACCCTGCTAGTTTCATGGTCTTGTGGTCAGATGTACCAAAGACAGCATGCAGTGACACCATAGGGTCATTTATCAATGCTTCATTTCCCTTTTTCAGTGTAAGGTCCCTCATGTATAGTCACCTCTTCAGTAACATCAATGAGGTCCCTTTCTATGCCTTCATTTTCCACTTCTTCAGTATCAAAGTCAATCAAAATTGGAATAGTTGTGCTTGTTTACACTTATGTCCAGGTGAGAACTTTTCATCACATTTGTAACATAAACCCTTACTCATTTTCTTATCCCATTCTTTTTGGGTTAAGCTTTTTATAGTTTTCAAGGTAGCTTGGGGTTTGGTACTGGTTTGAGTTTGTTTGGAATTATAAGGGTTGGGATTCTGGGTCTGCATAGGGAACTATTTAGGTGTTGTCAACAAGGGTGGTGGTTTTGGAGTGGGTAATAAGGGTTGGTTTCTGTAGTAGGTTTGGTGTTTGATGTTGAGTGTTTGATAGGCATTTTCCTGGAATTTGGCTATGCACATGGTCTTGATGAGTGTTTTTGGTTCAAAGCATCTTACAGCACTTTCAAGCTCAGGTTTCAGCCCACTCAGGAATAGGCTTATGGTTTGACTCTCAAGCAGTGATACTTGGTTGAGCAGACCTTCAAATTCTGATTGGTGCTCCTGGACACTCCCTGTCTGTTTGAGTTTAGATAATCTACCTAAGGGATCTCCCTTTTTCTCATGTCCAAATCTCATTGACATATCCCCTAATATACCTTCCCCAATACACCATAATCCTTGTCATTGAAGACATATAAGCTTTATGCCACTGTAGGGCTCTGCCTTCCAAGTTAATAGATGTCAGCTTCACCTTGGCAAATTCAAGAGGTATTATCCACATCAAAAAATTGTTCAATCTTATATTTCAAATCAGAAAACCTTTTACCATTAAACTTAGGAAGATTAACCCGAGGCAATCTCGAGAACATATTGTATTCCTCATTCATATTATTGTGGGTTCTACGTATATTACCTTCATTTGATGATTCAGTGTGAGATTCTGCAGATCCATGACTATGGGACATCAGTTCACGTATTTCCTGAAAGCCAGCTGCCATTTGCACTTCCAATGGAGGTCATTCTTCCATCCAAGCTCCGAATTCATGGCTTCCAATCGCAGATTCTCTTTTTCTTGGTTAGTCAATTGCTGGGTTTAAACAACTTGATTCACCATTTTTTTCTAGATTTGATTGAATGGGAGTGAAGGATAATGATGGCCAGGACCAGGGTTTTGATACCAGTTGATAACAACTAAAATTCAAGGGAGGATTAGAAGAGAATTACAGAGAGTTCTAAAGAGAAAAGAGAGAGAAGGGGAAGAAAAACCAAAGAGAAATTATCATTCTAAAAATCAACATAACAAACTGTATACAGCAAACCCATATGAAGGCTTCTCGTTGGTGGTGAATTGGTTATCCAGTCTGGATAATTGACTGCCAGAATTGGTAAAGAAAACAAACAGATAATTGAATTACAAAGATGTCCCTCCCACATGATATTACCACTATACCCCTCTTAGTTATTTAATTTCTATCACAGTAATCCAAACAAGACGGAGAAATAGATGGATTTGAAGCAGAAACACAACCTGACAGTTCTGGTTGAGGTGAGCCCACTGTTTACATTAGCTTAGTGCTAATTCTAAAATTTACTAATGTGCACTCGAAACACCTTTGAGTTGAAATCCACCTGTAATTATTGGTCATTAAAATTTAAGTTATTCAGTTGTATTAGTGTGATAAAATAATTAATTACTTATTTTTATTTAAAATTATCAAAAATGATATGAAATAATTATATTATGGTTGTTTCAATGCTATTTCTTTTTTGGTCAAATATAATTAAAATAATTTAATTAAAGTTTTTCTATAAATATTAAATCAAAATTAAAATTGTGTACTAAATTTTGATAAATTATTTAATTATAATATGATCCATCTAATTAAATCTATTTTTTTTTAAAAATTGTAATTAAATTATTATTCTAAATTTTTTATTATAATAAAAATATAGACAAGAAATTTGATGCTTTTTTTTCTCTTTTATAATCAGATTGTATAGTAGGTCAATCAAGTAAAAGTTATTGTATATCTATTATTTTCACAAATGACGTATTTTATATTTAACCCTAATACAACCATCTAACATTTAGCCTAACAGAAGACCATTGTTCTATTTTTAAGGGTCTATTTGGAAGTTTGAGTGGAAATGAGAGGAGAGTAAATGGAGAGAGAGAGAGGAAAGAAGAGGAAATGATAGGAGATTAGATGAAAATTGGCACCTATGCTTTCTCTTATTTGGAAGTTAAAAAAAATAAAGGAGAAAAGAGGAAAAAGACAATGTACATTTCTTATTTAGGAGAAAAAAAGGAAAAGGTAATGTACATTTCTTATTTATGAGAAAAGAGGAAAAATGTAATGTACATTTCTTATTTAGGACTTATTTGGAAGTTAAAAAAAAAAAAAGGAGAAGAGAGAAAAAAACAATATACATTTATTATTTAAGAATTGGAGAGAAAGGATGATAAAATATTCATATTTTAAAGATTTTGTTATTAAAATGTTTAATTGGGTATTAATATCTATTTAATAAAAAAAGATATGGTTATATTTGACACTACAGTAAAAAATAAAATAAAATTATAAAGTACTTATCATATCTTTCCAAATTTTCCTAATTTGGAATAATTAAAATTTTGAGATTTGGAAGGATATATATATATCTCTCTCTATTTTCTCTCCATCCATTAAAAACAAACTCACAAATAAAGGAAAAAGTACATTACCCTCTCTTTTCCTTTCATTTCCTCTCCTCTTCCTTCATTCCCCTCTATCCAAATAGATCATTAGTTCTCATTGGTTAGATAATAACTTCATATTAATTTTTTATAGTTTAATCATATTTCTATTTAAATTGTCAAAACTTAGTATTTTATTATATTTTAATTTTACTGTTTTTATTATATATATTTTTTTTGTCAAAATAAAGACAACATCAAATTAAATAGAACATATCATTCAAGAATTTTTCTAACGGTGTCCTAAGGGTACTTGTTAATATGCAAGATATGTGATATGTGATACTTGAAATTGAAACTTTTAAAAAATAATAATACATGCATTAAATATCATTGAAATTATATTCAACTATTATAATAAATGTTACAATTTTTTTATTTATAGTTAATTGTGTCATTAGTGCTCTCATTAGAAAAACTCACCATTCAATATACTATTTGGTAGTTTTGACATAAAATAATCAATTAACAATTATTTTATAAAACACTTCCATATCTTTTAATCAATTATTTCACGTATTATAAATAAGTCTCACCAAATTTGTACAATTATAGCACAATGTAAAACTCAACTATAATCAAAATATAAGTGAAAATCTAATTAATAATTATAAAATTATGATTAATTTAAAAAAAAAAAAACAAACAAACACCCTTCTCATTTTTTTTTTTGTTGAAAATTATTTTATTATTTTTTCATTTATTTTATAATTATAGTTAATTTTTTGGTGAAATAATTATAATTAATTATTAAATTATGTTATAAGTTTCATATAACATTTAGTAAGAATTATTGGCTATGATCTTCTCTTTCCTTATAGTCATACCTATAAGTCAAGGGTTTGACTACGACATTCAAATTTCCTTTTTCCATCTCTTCATGCTAAACTACTTTTTTCTCACTCTCTCTCCTCTATGCTATCCAAGACCCCTTAGTAATAAGTGAAATAATTGATTAAATTATATGTGATATCCTCAATAATTTAATGTATATTTCAAAATATTTGTACATAATCTGTGTGACTAAACAAATAAAATTTTAGACAAATTAGGTTTAAAGTGAATAAACACTAGCGTATATACACACACACCCTATATAAAATTGAAAATTTTATTTTCATTGTATTATAGATTGACTTGGACTTGGAAATTCATTTCATTTAAAGTGCATTAGTAAATAAAATTTGTTATGAATATAATGAATTATAAAACAATAATTGAGTATATATATATATATATATATATATTAGTATTAAAATTAAAGAATATTTATGTATGTGTATACATGTGGTAGAAGAATTAATTTCTATCACACTATTGATTTATTTGGAAGTTGAAATTTAATTTATAAAATTCAATTAAGAAGTGATACATGTATTTAGATAAATTAACTAGCAATTATTTATATTTATAGATGTAACTTAAGGATGAATTATCACCACAAATGTAAAGTGAAGCTTTGACTTTTAAAATTTATGTTTATAACTTGGCCTTGCTTCTACCTCTTTCTCACTTTCAACACCGACTTGCTATAATGTTTTTTTTTCTTATGCCATGCTTTGTTTTGCTTCCTTGGTGTTCTGCTGAGAACCTTCCATCCTCCTTTTAGATTGTAAATCGTAGGAGCTGAGTTTTTAAGTATTCATTTTCTTTTCAGGTCAAACCAAAGTGTAGCAGTAGCCTTGTTAAATGTTCCTTGTTCTGCCATTCCTTATGGTGTGTTGGTGGCAGTTTGCTTTGCATAAGTTTAGCTAGCCGTGACTGCTTCCCTTTGCAATCGTTGCATCAACCTTGCACAGCCCTTATGACTTGAAAAGGAGGGTGACTAGTGGCAACAGAAGTGGGTTTTCTTCCACCATATAGCTGGTTTTGATGATGGTTGCTCTGTAGTTCAAGGCTGCAAAAGTAAGGGAGTTTGGCTCCTAGGTTATGTGGTTTGTGTAAGTGAAGATGATTGTGTGGAAAATAGCAACTTGAGTTGTTGGTATGCTCTGTTTTGGGTGTTGTAACCGTGAGGGTAGGAGCTGAAAACAACCACCTTCATCTTGGCTCATATGTTTTCTTGACTTATCTCGTATGTTATCTCACGATTTCAATAAAACAGACCATTAATCATGCTACCAAGTTTGTTAATTGGTTTGTGGGAGCCTAAAATAATTCCTGATTCAAGCATTAAAAAGATTGTAATAGGAACTAATTTTGACTTTAGAGTGTTGTTGTTACAAATGAATATGTGTAGAAAACTTAGTCTCTTAGAACCTTAGCTAAGTTACTTATGTTAAATTGAAAGTGTAATGTTTCTAGTTGAAGTGAAGTTTTGGGAATTCTTTTAGTTAATTAAGAGAATGAAACTAGTGGATAATTAGGAAATATGGAGTTTTCTCAAGTTAAGGTTAGTAAGTGTTAAGTTAACAAAAGCTTAAGTATAAGAAATCAATATAATCTAAATTATTGATTTGCTTTTAAGTTTTGGTGAATTCTTAATAAGAAGTTCAATTGGAAAAAAAAAAATTAAAATAATATATTTATATTTATATATATGAATGAATGATAAGGATTAACCATGTATGATAAGAGTTGATAAAATGCTTATGAGGAATTGAATGTAAGTTATATGAATTGAGAAAATTATGTTGGATTCTTGTAGTGAGTATGTATATATACATACTCAAATAATAAAATAAAATGCCTTTAAGACGTTTGATAAAAGGCTTGAAAGAAACTAGTTATAATATAAGGATTAAAACTTAGTATATTCAAATCTTAGTGAGCTTAATTTAGTCCGAGAGATTTTGTTGAGGGTTAGGGTTGGAAACAACTTATGACTTATGAATAAAAGTTGTTCCTAACATCTTAAAAGACTAGATTATAAGTTTCATAATTTAATTTTCAAGTATAAGAATTCTATAAGCATCGGAAGCAAAAGTTGGCAACCAGGAATTTTACGAAAACCCTGTTTTTGTTCATGTGAGGTATTAAGTGAGCTCAATGCTAAGTTTAGGAAAAGTTTCTAAATAAGAAAGATTTTTAATTTCCTAAAGTTAATGTTTAAACTTGATTTTGTTGAATTAGATTAAGTATATAAGTAAAAATCAAACATATATCTAAGGGGGGTTGTGAAAGTGCTTAAAAGAAATAAAATTTAAATAAATACTTGAAACTTAGTAATTCTAGATTTTCATAATTAAAATGTTATAACTTATAAAATTGATAAGCTTATTAATACTTGGAAAATATAATTACAGTTTTAGAAAATGTTATTGAATCAATGAACATGTGAACGCGGGAGTAAGTGACAAATGAGATCAATGAACTGGTGAGTGGTTAACTGTTATTTTTGGGAGTTAGATTATTATTTGTAATTATATATCTATTTGAATAGATGCGCTATATGAAAAATAAGCAAGTGCAGTATTTCAATGATTTATTTGAATTATGTTTGTTTAATATTGCTTGTGATTGATAAAGGCCAACAAAGTGAAATTTTTTGAAAAATGATTTTATTTCCGAAATTGAAATCCAGGTGCACTTAAGATATTTTGATTTGAAATTCTGGTTCTGAGAATTTTTTTTTTCTAATTTGAGTGCCCAGCCCCGGTGGAATAGATTATGTACGGAGATTAATCTGTTATGCAGACGCATAAATACCCGGATGGGGAGTGATACTATTGTGCGAGGCTGGGTTACTCATTAGCCCTTTGTTTGCTTGTATGTTCTAATTGCATTGCTTAGAATTGTGAACTTTAGATATATGACTCTACATATATATATGTTGTGAAACATGTGAATTGTGGTTTTATAAGACTGACAATTATGTGAGTGTGCTATTAATTTAAGATATGAATATTGTTACTTGAAATCAAATAATGACATATGTGCTTTGAGTGATGCTAGTGTGCCTTGAGTATGTTTTTCACTAACGGGGTCCATAGGACTCACCCCTTCTTTTGTGGATATTTTTTTAGTAACATGACTTTAAAGGAAGTTAACCACTGATACGACGTTTGTTGAGGATTTGATGACAAGGTATTTTTCAGAATCTCATACTTGAAGTTAAGGATAAAAATTTGCAGTCATATTAAAACTGCGATGTGTCTAATTTTGTATGATGCAATAGTCTAGTATTTGTCTTATTTATGATGTGGACAGGAGCGAAGCTCCTTGTTCTCTTTGTGTTGTCATTGGGTAAGAACAAGAGTTTATAGGTTTGTATTTTAATGCATATTCTAAATTGCAGAGAACCTATGCCAAAATTTTCAGTAAATTGTGATTTGGTTCAGTCAACAAACTTTGACCCTTAACTTTTGATTTTGTCAATTTTTAGTTTTATGTATTGGTTTGTGAATAGTCATAATTGTTTCTTTGTTTTAGAGTAAGGGTTACGAAGGTTTGGTTACCATTATTCCGACCAGTCTTGCTTCTGTGAGGGGTGTGACATTATATTAGTATTTGATAAAATAATTGTTTAATTGATTATTTTCTTTTGAGATTATGAAAAAGAGTAATAATTTTTTTTTTATAAAGTAAAATTACCAAAAAGAAAATACTAATTTTATTGAAGTTTTTCCTTAGAAATATTAAAACTAAATCAAAATCGCCAACTAAGTTATGATAATTTAAATAAAAGGTATGCATAAAATATGAAAAGATTAATATAAATTATTATCTATCAAATCTAAATAACATTGCTAAAAAAAATAATTATTGTGATATATTAAACAATAATTATATATCAAATAATATTAGGTAATACTAATATAACAAAGAAAAAAATATATAAGAAAATAGGGCATATGCATAATGTTGATTAAGTTTTGGGTGATATATTTAGGGTATTGGGATGTTATTCATAAAATTAGTAGGGTTAGCATGATACTTTTTTTGTCAAACTTGATTATTAAAAAAATATTATTGGAAAAAATATATATAAAATTTGGATTTTTTTAATTATTAAAATCATAAAATTTTAGAAAAATAATGTCATTATATTTCAAAAAAATTTCTAATCAAACATAAAAAAGTAGATTATTTGATTATTCGGTCAATTACATTTTATTTCCATAAACTACCACGTGTTTTGTAATAAAATTCTTTAACTATCGAATTAGATACATAATCTCCTTATTTGGATCATAATTAGCCGATAATTTTCAATGATTCAGATTAATTATTAAACTTAACAAATGAACTCAAAAAAACCAAACTATGCTAATTATAATTTTTTTTTTATGTCTTTCACTTTTTATCTCTTATTTATTCTTTTAGCAGTTGATTTGAACTCTCTATATTTATCCAATTTTAACATTTTTTTTAGTAATTATAATATTATTATTAAAACAACATAAACTGAAACAATAACTTATATGATTTTATAAATGAGAGAAATAATATTAACAAATATATTGATAATTTAATATTATTGCAAGAAAATAAAAATTATAAAGATTCAAATATTGTGTATTTATACTAATATTTAATCAATATAAAAAGTATAATTTCATATAAAAAAAAAAATGTAGAAAGGGAAAGTCATAAAACTTTTTCATTAACAAAGATAATTTAGTTTTTTTTTGGAGTGGCGAGCATAGTTGGACTAGTTGGACTGGATGGGGTCGTGGATCAACTTTGAAGTGTCCAATCGGCACATGATCAATGGTAATCGTAACTCACTCCTTCAAGTTGGTTCAGTTTCTCATATAGAGAATATACAATCGGGCGGGTTAGACCCGGTGAGGCTAAATATCACTCTATCCAGTTTAGGTGATGAACTAAAATCCACACGACTTTGAAAATAAGCGTCAGGAGTGAGAAATTTTTTACACGATATGAAAAAATTATTCATAAAATAATAAAAATAAAAACGGGTGGATTGGATTAACTTGAATTAAAAATTTGTTAACCCAATAACCCGACCCTGACATAGAATAAATTTGATTCTTAACCAGAGTGTCGGGTTTCGCACAGTTCAGATGGGATCCGTCCGGGTTGTGGATATATTTTTTTGTTGGCATGCCCCAGCTCTTATGTAACAGAAAAGAAGTTGAAGTAAAAATAGAAAATCAATAGAGTTGAGCAGGAAGAGAAAATCGACCCGGTTGGAGTCCTACATACGAATACGATCGTAGTGGACCTCCGGTAGAGCTCTGATGCGGATGAGATGACGGAGGCACAGAAGTACGTATGGGGAGGGGCCATTCCTCTGCAGATTCATCTCCATGAATCCGAAGTCACCACTCTTCCTCCCCCACCATCCGTTCTGGTATGTTGTTTGTTACTCCTAAAAGCTATATCTTTAGTATGTTCGACCTGAATTTCTTATGAAGTATGTCAACTTCAACTCTTACAGTCTATCTTCGTTTTTTCCTTGAAATTTTATAGTGTTGTTGTCCATTCACTGGGGATAAATGTGTGCTGCTACTGTAAGTAGACTGGGATTATGACGGATAATCTAATAAGATGTGAGGATTTTGGAAAATCTAATAAGATATAAGGATTTTCAATTAGGATTAGTTATTAATTGGTTTTTGTGAGATAGGGATTTCAGTGTTCTATATAAATAGGATTACTGCTAGGAGTAGTAGGGCATGGCATATATTTGGTTTTAGTTCACAGTTGAGGCAATTCTTTAATATTGGGTATAGAGTTTGCTTATTTCTTTCCTCTCCTTTTTCTCACGTTTTACTGGGTGTTTTTGGTTTTGGACCTCTTCATTTGCCTCATTGTTTACCTCACTAGTATCTTTGGAAATTAAGTGGGTCAATCATGTTCTAGATTAGAAAACTACCCACACTGCTTAAATGTCACAAATCACAATTTGATATTATGTACTATAAGGGAAAGTTTAAGAGCATGATAAGATCGAGAAACCTAGCGACCTTTTTTAAGTCTTCCACCATAAGTAGGTATACAGGAAAGAACTATTTGTGGGTATGGTCACGAGATGTTGGCAATGATTTATGAAAAATCAATTCATTCATTCTTCCATTTGAAGCTTGTTCTGCCACTTTATGATCCATATATAGTTTGTTTGAGATGAATGCTACCGAATATGAGTTATGTAGTTTCTTAGAACATTTAAGCAAGTCACAGATTATGTATTTATTTGTAAATATTTAAAAGGATGTGGTATTTTGGATATTTCAAATAAAGCCACAAGATAGGAATTGTAATAGATTATAACCCATTCCTGAGGCCTCACCTAATAGTTTAAGCTTTTAGGTGGAATGATTTTTTTAAAATGGGATCAGAACCTCTATGACTAAGTGGTTAGGAGTTCAAACCTTGCTGTGGCCATTATAAAAATAAAAAATAAAAATTTAAGCATAAGGTATGAGTAGGACTTGTGCATTATTCATGCTGAACAAGCCCAACGGGCTTGTTTGTGCAGGGGCAGTGTAAGAGATTACTAACCCATTCTTGGGGACTCATCTAACAACTTAAGCTTTGAGCTGGAATGTTTCTTTAACAAAAAATTTAAGTTATTCTAAATTTTCCTTTTATTTCTTTAAACTTTTTTCAATCCTTGTCTCCAAAATTTCCTAAAATCTCATATGCTTAGAAATACAAACACGTTAGATATGTTACCATTTTATTTTCAGTAAAATACACTTTATCAAAAATTAAAGATAGAGTATTTAAGTCCTAGAAGATTTTGCCTCAATTGCTTGAGGCTTACGCCTCGCCTCATGTAGAATGAAACACTTTATGAAGGTTTTTAACTCCTTTGCCTTTTGAAAAATAGATGCATATTGTCTTAAGTTCTCAATGGAGGCCCCTATAGCTCAGTGGTAGAGCGTCAATCTTGTAAACTGAAGGTCTGTAGTTTGATCCTGCGTGGGGGCATTTAATTTAATTTTTTCAACTAGGTCTGGGATTTAAGGCCTAGTTGAGTTGAGTATTAGTCTTCAGTCCTAACTGGTTTTTTTTTTTGTTTTTTTGCTGTAGTTTTCTTAATGTCACCTTTTCCTTCAAGTCAACTTCTTTTCCTTCATTACTCAACCGATGGACTAAAAAATTGAATTTCATTGGGGGCATAAGGGATCTCTGCAGCTTTCATAGATTATGTGGTCCAGCTTATTTTACCTTCTCTGCTGCATTTTATGGGCTTTTGATAAGTAAATCTTATTTTCTGCATTTTGTTATATTTTCTTTTCCATATGGTCCTTTTTCTCCTAATTTACCTATAATGCATATGATTGAAAGTAATTTTCTATGTTAAGAGTCATGCTAGGTCCTTGTGTAAACTTAAAGCATTAAGCAAGAAGCTCAATTTTATTCCCTGATTTCTTTTCTATGCTGGAGTGAATTCTAAAAGTTTTATGTAGAGCTAACTGTATTTAACTATTAGTCTATGCAAGTACTACCATATTTATTCTGTAAAATCTCTCTCACTATTAATAATAAAATAAACAGATGAATATGTTCGATACATGTGGCATCTTCTGTTCCTTTTTACCCCTCTTGGGATTTCTTTTGCATAGCTTTTCTTTTAAGCTTGGGATTTCAATAGAATATTTTCTATGGTTTACATGTAAACTATATTTCATTTGTATGTTTGTTTTATTTCTGATTTCAGGATCTTAGCTCCTCGGATAGGGTACTTGCCCTTGTTGATTCCTCATATAAAGCCTCACTTTAGCAGTGCACTTCCACCTGGGGTAGATACCATATGGTTTGAGTACAAAGGATTACCCTTGAAATGGTATGGTGTAAATTCTCTTTCTCTTTTGATGAATAACAGTATGGTATAATTTTTAATGCAGAGAATCCTACATTGGATGTGTGATTTTCAAAATTCTTTGTCAAGGAAAAGAAAAATACATGAACCATATAGTAACATAAAATATAAGCTTCAAATATCAAGCTCTTATTTTATATTCAGTTGCAGCAGATCCTAATCTCACCCTCCTCCATCGTTTTCTGCATATAACATAGGCAACAAAGTTTCAATAGAGTCCATCTTCTATTAAATTGCCAAATTGAATCACAGATTATTAATTTTACAAAACATGAAAAGTTCTGCAATTATATGCTGGATTTTTATCATTGAAGCAGTTGTAGGTCTGTCTTTGCATTATGGGAAGGGACCAATCTGCAAGCTGCCTTATTGTCGTAATTAGAGCTGTGCCTGGCTGTGCTGTCAGTCTCCTTTTGATGAGTTTAATTAGTGTCTTATGCTAACCCTTTGTTGCTGCTTTTGTACACATCCTATGCATATGATGGCTTGTTGCATCCTGATGCTTATTCACGACTACAATTAATTTCCTATCTGCTCTTGACCGTACTTTTGATCTAAAAGTACTCTTTTGTTTTCGATGTTATGATTGTTAATTTGTTATTATATAATGGAACCTTATAATCATACAAGATCTTATGAAATTCAAGTTTCAAATATTAATTTGAACTCCACACTTAGGTATGACACTACCATCATCATAACTCGTTAATGCAATCAGTGGTGGACCCACGGCCTAGGCCAGCTTAGGCTAAAAAAATTTGGAAATTTTTTTTTTTCTAGGGTCCACATATTTTTAATTGGTCCATCCAAACTGGTCTAAGACCCAGTCCTCTGCAAAATATGCAACTTTTTCTTTGAGGAAATTGGGCTTTTCTTTCTTAGCCCATTGTAGAGTCCACCTAATAGACAATATTATAATAGAAGGCAAGGTACACCGAACCCAAGCCTACAAGGGAAAAAACAAAAAGAAGGTTATTTAAGTACCACCAAGCTAACTTGAATTCTTGCTGCTTGTTGCATATAATTATATTACTTTATATAGTCATATTTATATTAAAAGAATATACCAAATTTAGCAATAAATAATAGAATATGTATATTATTTTATTAAAAAAAATTAATAAAGTTTTATTAGAATTCATAAAAAAAATTCATGTTTGCACTAAATTTAAGCAATAAAAATAGAACATGTATATTATTTATTATATAAAATATTAATAAATTTATATTAGAATTCATCAAAAAATTCGGGTTCGCACCAAATTTTAGCAATAAACTATAGAACATGTATGTTATTTATTCTATAAAATATTAATAAATGTATATTAGAATTTATTAAAAGAATTGTGTTCGCAACAAATTTTAGCAATAAATAATAGACCATGTATATTATTTATTAGATAAAATATTAATTATGTTAAAATCTATCAAAATTTTTGGTCAGCATCAAATTTAACAATAAAAGATATAACATTTATATCATTTATTATATAAAAGATTAATAAATGTGTATTAAAACCTATCAAAAAATTCAAGTTCGTGAGCTTGAACCTAATTGTAGAGAGCTTGAATTTGGCTTATTTATTAAACAAGTTCTTAACAAATTGCTCACGAGTATGTTATTAAATTTGTTCCTTACTTGTTAGATAAATGCTAGTAGTTAGTTTTAATTTTTAATTTTCTTATCTGAATCTTTACCTTTATGGGTGGTAAGTGGCATATATTATTTGTTTAATTTTATTATTTGAAGTCTTACCTTCACGAGTGATGAAAACTATACATTATTTAATTCTTATTTTAATATTTGGAACACAATCTTTATGGGTAATTAAAGTCATAAATTATTTGTTTTTATGTTATTATTCTCACTCTATAAAAGGCATAAATTGCAAACGATTTAGAATTTAAAAAATATTAATATGAATTCAGCTTGGGCTATGTAAAAATCATAGGTCCACCCCTGAATGTAATGCCATGGCATCTCCAGTGACCTTTTGTGTACAATATTGTTGCTATACTTATCGGCTCATCATGCTACCTTTGTCATTATTGTTCATTTACACTACTTTTCTTTGCATTGAAAAATTATTCAAAGTTGCATCAAGTTGAAAGGCTGACAATTTTGTGGATTAGAGTTTTTTAAGAATAATACATTCTTTGTGCAGGTATGTGCCGACAGGAGTTCTTTTTGATCTTTTATGTGCTGAGCCAGAAAGACCTTGGAATTTAATGGTATGAAATTTATGAAAGTTAGGATTCAAGTGGAATGGAAATGTCAGTGGTGTCTTAACTGAAGCTTTCAGCTCTAAACTTAGGAGTAAATGAATATATTTTTCTTAAAACATTCTCATTTTTTCGTTGTTGTAGCTGATAAATTATACCTTCTTTGGGTTGGCTGTTTAGTTGTATACCATAACCATAGTAAATAGTTGCCACTTGCTAGCTTGCACCATGCATAAAAACTTTTCATTTTCTTTTTATGCATACATCAAGTTCAAACTTAGATGTAATGGTACTTGAAAATGGATATATAATTAAAAATTGGCTTTTTCTTTTTTTAGTAATGCAACTCAACTCAACTAAGCTTTAAAATCCCAAATTAGTTGGGGTCGGCTATATAAATCATTTTCCTCCATTCGCATCGATCCGAGATAACATTCTCGATGGTTGCCCCCAATGAAAGTTTCGGTCTACCATTTTCCCGTCTAACACTTGGCACATGAACCAAGTCACATTGCTTAACTACTGCGTCCATTGGCCGACGTTGGATGTGTCTAAACCAACGTAGATGATTCTTCCTCATTTTCTCCTCAATTGGTGCTACTTCCACCTTCTCACGAATATCCTCATTCCTTATTCTATCCTTTCTTGTATGTCTTGTTACCCATCTCAACATTCTCATTTCGGCTACTCCCATCTTATGCAAATGTTTCTTCTTAACTGCCTAACATTCGGTACCATACAACATAATTGGTTTCACTGCGGACTTATAAAATTTGCCTTTCAATCTATTTGGAATTTTACGATCACATAAAACTCCCGAAGCACCCCGTCACTTAACCCACCACTTCACTCACCCTGCTTTGATCCTATGGTTTATATCGTGCTCAATTGCACTATATTTTTGTATAAATGACCCTAAATACTTAAACGCATCATTTGTAGGGATTCTCTGACGGTCTAAAATTATATCGTTCGGGCCTCCTTTAGTTTCACTAAAATTGCACTCCATATATTCAGTTTTTGTCCAACTCAATCTAAGGCTTTTAGATTCTAATGTGTTCCTTCACATTTCTAGTTTATAATTTAAACCTTTCCTAGTTTCATCTACCAATATGATATCATCGACAAACAACATGCACTAAGGAGCCCTACTTTGAATATTATAGGTAAGTTCATCTATGACTAAAGCAAATAGGTAAGGACTTAAGGATGAACCTTGGTGAACACCTATCGTGATTAGGAACTCTCCAGTCATTTCATCTACGGTCCGCACCCTAGTCATTACTCTCTCATACATATCTTTAATAACTTTTACATACTTAGTTGGGACCTTCTTTTTCTTGAGTACCCACCACAAGACTTGTCTTGATACTTTATCATACGCTTTTTCTAAATCAATAAAGACCATGAGAAGACCTTTTTTCTTTTTTCTATATTTCTCTATTAATCTCCTAAGTAAAAAAATAGCCACTATTGTAGATCTTCCTGGCATAAAGTCAAATTGATTCTCATAAACTAATGTCTCATTCGTAACGCTTAATCACTCTCTCCCACAGTTTCATTATATGTCTAATAAGTTTTATTCCTCGATAATTCAAACAATTTTGAATATATCCTTTATTCTTATAAATAGGGATCAACATACTCTTCCTCCATTAATCGGGCATTTTTTTGGTTACTAAAATCTTGTTAAAAAGATTTGTAAGCCAAGTTACTCCAATATCTCCCTAGGCATCTCCAAACTTTTATTGGAATATCATATGGGCCCAATGCCTTACCATTCTTCATCTTATGCATAGTTTCTTTAACCTCCTGTGCTCTAATTCAACGAACAAATCGGCGGTTCGTATTATCAAATGTGTCATCAAGATCTCCAAAATCACCCTTTGACTCTCCATTAAATAAAAGTGTCGAAATAAGTTCGCCATCTCTCATTAATCTCGTCTTCCTTAACTAAAACCCTATCAGCCTCATCCTTAATGCACTTAATACGATATAAGTTTTTAGTTTGTCTTTCCCTTTGCTTGGCAATCCTATAACTATCCTTCTCTCTATCCTTTGTCTCTAACTTTTAGTAAAATCCTTCGCAAGCCTTGTCTCTGGCTTTCCTAACCGCTTTCTTAGCATCTTTTCTAGCTTGTCTAAAACATTTATAATTATCTTCATTTCTACACTTGTGTAATATTTTTATAACACTCTTTTTTAACTTTAATAGCTTGTTGAACTTCTTCATTCCACCACCATGTCTCCTTAGTCGGAGGTCCACGTCCTCTACTTTCTCCTAATACCTCTCTAGCCGTATTCCTGATACGACTCGCCATCTCATCCCAAATTATGTTAGGCTCACCCTCCACCCTCCAAGGATCACCCTGTAACATTTTATCTTTAAAAAGAACCATCCTCCCTCCATTCAAATTCCACCATCTAGTCTTAATACACTTATTACTTCTATGTTTTTGTTTCCGCCGCTTAACACCAACATTCATAACCATAAATTTGTGCTGAGACACTAAACACTCGCCAGGTATAACTTTACAATTCTTACAAACCGCTCTATCAACATTCCTAGTCATAACAAAATCTATTTGGCTCTTATTCGACCTGCTACTAAAGGTGACTAAGTGCGACTCTCGTTTCTTAAAAAACGTGTTAGCTAAAATCAAGTCATACGTAACTGCAAAATCTAAAATAGATTCTTCACCCTCATTCCTAACTCATTAACCATATCTTTCATGTACGTTCTCAAAACCCTCGTTAGTACTTTCTACATGACCGTTCAAATCAGCACTAACTAATAAACAGTTTCTCACTTAACGATACTCTTTGGACTATCTCCTCTAAATCATCCCAAAAAGCCTTCTCAGTAGACTCTTCCAATCTTATTTGTGGAGCATAGGCGCTAATGATATTAAATGCCTCCTCGTCAATCATCAATTTCTCTAAAATTATTCTATCACTTTTCCTCTTGATTTCAACAACCACATTCTTTAAATTTCCATCTATAATAATCGCTACTCCATTCCTATTTCTAGTCTTACTGGTATACCATATCTTGAATCTTGTTCTCTATCTCTCTAGCATTTTCTCCTACCCACTTAGTTTCTTGCAAACAAGCAATATTAATCCTCCTTCTACTTATAGTATCTACAAACTCTCTCAATTTACCAGTAAAAGTCCTTATGTTCCAATTAACTATGCGAATCTTGTCCTGGACTAGCTTCTTTACCCGCACCAGCCCTCGATGTGAGAACCGTTGCTCATTTTGCACCACACTCGGGCGCTGATGTGGCGCGCCACTAAGGATGTGACGACCCAACCCTTGCTCATTTCTCACTACACCCGGGATCCGATGCAGCGCGTCGCTAAGAAGGTTACTCCCCAACAAATATTCGGTAAGATTCATCGTTGTAGAGTTTGACTAGTTTTACGCTGGCCGTCAACCTATTGCAACCCTCCTCTTTTATCCAGGCTTGGGACCGACAGAGTAATCTCTGGTAGAGTTTTATTTTTATTTTTTTATTTTAGTAATGCAAATGGCACAAAATCTAATACAGTGTACATCTTAGTTATTGAATCGAGATTCGACACTTGAATCGAAATTCTGATTTTGAGAATCGTGAATCAAAAATCATATCGAATCGAACGATTCAATATAAATTCTAAAAATAAATTTTAAATTTAATATTTATAATTAAACATCTAATATCTGCACCTTTAAGGGAGGGAAAGTGAATTTTTTCATTCTTCTTGGTATAATTATTTTATTTCTTATTGTGCATGAAAAATATAAAAGATTTGGTAGTTTTTCCATATGAATCAAAGAAATACTACTATTTTTTTATTTTCTTTTTCTTTTAAATAGGCAAGAATAGTAACGCTAACAACTTTGAAAGATGGGGCATGGATATTATTATCTAATGCCAACATCCTAATAAAATTAGAAAATATATAAGTAATAATGAATTGAGCAAGCAAAAATAATGTATTATTTGTATTACCAAAAAGTAGAAATCCAAGAGATTCTTTATAGAGCTTCTCTCTCACCGACAATAAAAAGAATTTGACACCTAATAGGCTCTCATCCATACAACTACAACTTAGAAATAGAGGAAAGAACAAAGTCTCTTTGGTAGGTGTTTTGAAAAATAAAGAAATGGCACGCATGGCTGAAGTAGGCTTTTTAGTTTCTTCAACTGGTAAGCCTTGCAGCCTTTGCATACGTTTGAAAAAGTTGCAAGCTTTTTATGTGTCTATCATTGTTTAACTCAGGAGGTGACTTGTGCGATTGAATCGCTCGATTCACCTTTGATTCAGTCGATTCATGTATGATTCTTGAACTTTTTCGATTTACCCCTGCAATACAAATTGAATCGACTCGTATGACTCGAATCGTGATTCGTAAGAGTCTAATAACTATACATAAATAAAAGTTTGTGGGAAAAATGTAATCTAATTGACAATAGAATTCATTCATCTTTGGCTATAATCTTAGCAACATGAGCTTGTGCTTGTCAGTGTTTGGTAATTGATTAAAATATGCATAATATAATTCCATAAAATTGTTAAGACATAATATCATATAATATCTTCATGTATCGTTACTGCTTACTCTAGACAAAAGAATATTCAATGACATTTTGAATTTCTGGAAACGCGACTTGGTAACAGAAGTACTTTCTATGTTCTTAGTTTTTATTGGTAATAATGAAATCATTCAAATTAAGGATTTCTACAATACATAAACTCTGAAAGAGAAATTTTAAAAATCAAATTCTTCTAAATTTAGAATTCAATGAAAGTTTTAAAGGGAAGAATAAATAGAAACTGGCATAATATGTGGCAATGGAAAGCATTTTCAAGACTGATGTAAGGCATAATGAGGTCTTGATCTTAACAAATCGCCTTTTCACGTGCACTCTCTTAAGTCCTTATGCAATTGCGAACTAGAAGTCAATCTGTTTGCCCTCTTGTTCACAGGTACATTTCAGGGGATATCCAAGTAACGTATTACTCCCTTGTGATGGTGAAGACAGCGTGAAGTGGGGCTTTATCAACTCACTGAAAGAGGTTAGTATCTTATTGTAGTTCCTCGGTTGATTAAAGCTTGTTTGATCTCGAGTTGAGTATGATTGAATGAGTGATATCATCTTCTATACCAGGAATATCAACAAACCTGATTATTGAAATTGCTTGGGATACCTTTTTTTAGCTTCTAGAATTTATTTCTTAATTCAAGATCTCTCTTACTAACTGGAATCAAAGAATTAGTAGATCTGCTCTGCCCAAAATGTGAGTGGGCTAAGGTTATGAACTTATAATTTGATGATTGAGTCGATTCCATGATTATATGTTCATTCCATACCGTACCAGCCCGGAATAGGGTTATATACATTTTCATTCTGAGAAGGGGTCATGATCATAGTAACAATTTCAAGATTTTTCAAACTATCTGAATAATTATGTCTTCATTTTTGAAAGGACTGTTTAACTACTGAGTACTGTATATTGGATAATGATTCATTTTACATTTCAATGTAAATTGGGTTTAAATATAGAATCCTCAGTGATAGGACATAAATTACCATTGTCGTGACCTTGAAAAAAGTTCTGGGTTTATGCTCCAAGAGTTGCAGTCACTGCATCAGAAGGGAAGTTCGGAGAAATGATTTATTAGCTTGCGATGTTCGAGGTATTTTTTTATGCTCACAGAATGTGTTTCAGAAAGGCATTCTTGATGTAGTGGCTTCCTGTTAGTTCTGTCAAATTCTGGAAGTGTTCTAGCTTACTTGATAGGTAACATCATTTTGAAGCCCGTTCTCGTTGGTTATATGATGTAGCGTAGAGTAAGCTGTAATTAATTCAATTACATTGGAGGTATATTACACTACACTCGTTAGATGTTACTAGTTGGTGATGTTTTTCTTTTCAAACCGTTTGGAGAAGACATTTTAACCAAGTAAGAACTGGTATGCTGCTGCTTTGGTTTGCAGAGGAAGCTGGATTTTGGGGTTGATGTAGGTGGCAAAAAGACTGAGAAAGCATAGGCCTAGTTTCAGAGAACTTTGAGATATGGTTGGATGTAAATAGTATAAACTTGATTGTAATGTTCAAATAGGCATAATTTGGTACTAATTATTGCTTTGCATTTAGTAATCTGTTGCTATATTATTTTCTTTATTTATTTGTTTTTAAATTTCAAGGTGTGTTGGTAACTTTTTAGTTTTGGACAGTTAGACCTGGTTCTTATTGTTGATCTTTTTTGTTCCCTTTTTTCCGTACAGATATACTGTCTCCTAGACTCTTCACTACCCCTATCGAATTGTCCCAAAACAACCCACACGCTAGAGTATGTTCGCAGATACTGTTGCCATCCCTGGAACAGATTTGGGTTTGATTCCCTTTAGCTTTCCTTTGCTTCAAAATCCCAGCCTTTTATACTTGATAAATGACCTGATTCACAGTCTTTTTACCCCCCAAAATGCCTTAGTTTTAGCTTTCAAAATCTTAATTTTCTTCGCTGCTTGACAAACCCTGATAACGAACTTCCCTAAAGACTATTTGGTTCTTTTGAAGTTGTCCTACATCAGGGGATCAGCAAGATTTTTTCTGGAAGACGTAGCATGTAAGTATGAAGAAATGGTGTAAAGGGGTTTGTTGAAATTTTGCAACACAGAGGCAATGATAGCTCTCTGCTCTAATGTTTGCTTCATGAAGTCTATTCCTAGGTGAATACTGCTAATTTCTTAGTTAGCTGTATGTGCTCTATTTGAAAAAATTTCTGTGGGTATTTCAAAACTCTGTCTTTGGTCCTGTGGCTTTGTGGAGAAACTCTGCAATGACTACGACATGTTATTCTCAATTTCAAACAAAAGCATACAACATAGTGAAATCTGTATAGAACAACATAGGCTGTCTTATCTGGCGCTGCTTGGGTTATTCTGGCAAACCTTTAGAGGATATATCATGAGGACTCAAGTTTATAAGGTTCTGGCTTGGGAGCCTTGTTTACTAACTACATAGATATTTGCTAGCTGATAGTGAATCACTTCATATTCAACGTGTTAAACTTTAGTAACAATCAGTCTTTTTTTTTTTTTTTTTTTTCCCTAAGTAACATTCAGTCCTTTTCCCAGTATAAATTGTTCAGTCTAGGAATGCCCTTTTTCCAGCTCCGTAAGCAGGCATAATATCTTTTTAATTATTCTTTTATTTTTTGTAGCAGAAGATCAATTTTTGAAAGGCATCTCTTCCAGTTGTCAGTACTTTTAGGGTTATAGGATCAACGTGCCATCTCTTCCTTGTTCAATGTAATTTCATACTGAACCTTTCTTGTCTTGCAAATATGACAAGAGAAAATTGGAACTAAATCCAATTTATCAACGTATGTTTTCTATCTAACATATGATTTAATAAGCATCCCAAAGTAAAATGTACTGAGACCCCAAATAGTGTACCAATAAATCTTACTTTCTCTGTACCACAAATCAAGTAAGCAGCCTATGCCGTCTCCATATCTCTACCACGAGCTACAATATACTGTGTTTCTTGTAACTGTAAATTTTGTGCTTCTAGCCTACATGCTTGTGTCAGTGCATCTATAGGAATTTAGTTATCTTGTGGGGATTCAAAGAAAAAAAAAAAGAGAAGATAAGGACAAGAATCTTTAAGCATCTACTGATGCATTATACTTCATTGAGGGTTTTGGGATTCATAGGTCCAATATTTACTGTTAATAATAAGATATATAATCATTTTCAAGATTTCTAGTTTGGTTTTGAGAAGACGTAATGCTTGTGGCAAGAGTCCAATGAAAGAAATACATAATGAGTGTCTACATAGTACTTTCAATTTCATCTCTTTTATTGTATTTGCTATCACTACAGGCAGCATATCTTATTAATGGAAACTGCAAAAATGTCATGAACATGTCTCAACCTGATCAAGTGGAGCTCTGGCGTTCTGTTGCGAATGGTATGTCTGCTAGTCGCTAGAGAAAATGCTAAATATAACAATGGGTGTGAATGCAATTTGCTATAAAATGAACACAAAATGGAATTGCATTAAAATGAACACAAAATGGTGAGTCGTGACCCTATTGGTCCAAAATACTTTGTCTGCAATATATTAATCAATTTACCATGTCAACATTTACCGCTGTATCTGATGCAAAGACCATACTGTTTAGCCCTGAGTAGATAATTATATTTCCTTCTTGATAGCAGTGCCTTTGTTGTTGAAAAGAAAAAGGAATATAGCCTCCATGGACAATTCTTTACCATAAAGAAGACAGCTGGTTACCAATAAATAAATATAGTTATAATTTAATTAAGGTTTGCTAGCACATATGAGTAATATTCTCTTGTTGTATTTCTAATTGTTCTGATGTAGTTGAACATCCTTTTATGAGTGTTAAGTTTGTCTGATCAGTTATTACTTTTTTATGGTATGTGGAGTACTTCATATTTTCTTGAACTCATCCACTTAGAGAAGTTGATATTTGATTATCTTGGTGAGACTCACATTCAGCATATATCATTCAAATGATTTACTTGGTCTTGTTCCAACTTTAAACACTCATTTGTTGCAGTTAATTTGGAAGCATACCTGCGAGTATCATCTAAGCTTGAAACTATTGATGAGTACACTGAAAAGGCCAATTCAAGTTCAATGAGATCTCGACAAAGTACCAGTGAGACAAATGGTGCTGGACAAGTGAAGATTGGTGAGCAATAGAGACTAGTAATTACATTAAGCACAAATATATCCTCTCTTTTTATCCTCTTTAGGTCACATACATACACAATAAACAAAGAGGGTCATGAGAAAGGGGGTTGATGAGGTTCTTGCTCTCTCTTTCTCTGTATCTCACTCCTCCACCTAATCACCCAAAAGAAAACTTAAAATGTCAATAAAATAGGTGCCATGCATTGAAATGACTTTGATTGACTTGTGGGTTCTCAAGAGGCCTTGTTCATGAGATGTTTCTTAATGCAAGTATCACATTTATGCTGTCTAGTTGACAAATTTGGAGTCCATAATGAGATGGATTTATGGAAGCTTGGTTCAATCTTACATTGGTACCAAAATCTCAGGGAAAGAAAGGGAAACCTCCTTTAGGATGCTAAATCAAGTCATAGTCAATGCTGAGGTCTTACAAGAACTTGTGGAGCCAAAAGCTGTTTCTTTTCATAACTAATCAAAACATACCTCATTCCTGGTGTCAATTGCATGACTCTAATTCCCTGAGATCTTCACAGATCCTAAATTTCTATAAATTAATTTTCTTTCAATCAACGCACAAAAACACACGTGTTAGGCCCTGTCAGTCTAACTGTTCTAGCCCCTTCTAATCTTTACGGGAAATATTTTGAAAGCTGTTCTACATCAAACCCATTTGTGCATTTTGTTTTTTGAACCCTTTTTTCTTCATTCTTAAAATTTGAACTTATGCTCTATGTAAATCCCCAGCCAGTCTTATCATTCAGCTTAGCTGAAGTCTTAGCCAACCACATTTCAGACAAGCTGTTTTCTGGTGTGTGTATGTATATTTATTTATTATATCATAATTTTCAAACCTTGTTCAGTTCAAGGAAGAGTTGTCATTTGCTATATTGAAATTCCATTATGATGTCTGCTGTGTTTAAACTTTGAGCATTCAGTTTTATTGAGTAAATCAAGTTCAATTGTATTTATACTGGTCATTTGTATATGATTTAGTCATTTTTTTACATTAATTACTTTTTAAATGGTTTCATTTTGTTTATTTTGAAAGAATAATTATTTTGTTAGGTAGAATTCCAGTTCGGTTGTATGTTTGGACTGTCACTGAGGATTTTGATGACTTAGAATATGCGCCTGAAATTGATAATTGGGACAAAGTCTCTTATATAAACCAACCAATTGAGGTTCAGAAGGAAGAAGGTAAATAAAGCCTTACTTGAGGTTCCTTACTCATTTACTGTTAGCTTTTTTTTCTTTACCAGTTCCGGTTGTACAAGATTGCAATATGAAATGAGAACTCTTATTAGACTTAGCCTTACCTGCCAGTTCTGGTTGTCAGCGGAAATAGAAAGTAATAAAACTCGGATACCTTATCCTATACATCTTATGGAGCAGTTTTCTCTCAGCTGTGTAAATCATGCCCCTTTTCACAGAAGCCACATGGTCTGACTTGTTTTGTGATTATCTATTTAATCATTTGCATCTCTGCTGCTCTGAATATAAAATTTTGTATATTGATCATGATCAGGAGTTCAATCTTGCATCTTGACCAAATACCATCAAAGAGAAGTAGATGCAATGAGGTGGCCTTAGTGAAATATTTCTAATATCTGTTCTCTGAAATTGAATGGTCAATATGTGTATAGAAAGGTTGAAAATTAACATAGGCTGCATCTATTACTCGGCAGAGATAGATTGACGTATTATGACCAAAAAAAAGATTTTATATAGAAGTCATATAATTATACTTTTACTAAAAAATATTATACTTCCACAGTTTATATTAAACGCATGCTTCTCTGCTTTCCTCTTTCGTCATCATGTGGAGCTTGCTTTTCATTTTCCATTCTAATAGTTGACTACATTCTATGGAATCTCAATATTACGCCTTTATGAGATTATATTATCCATGGGAGATATAATACTGATAGATGGCAGTTGGTTACCTCACAAAGGCTTGGCTGATAGGAAGGCGACCAAATTACATATATCAAGGTTTAACGACATCAAACAACCTTCTGACCCTTCTCGAAATTTCTTAACATCTTTTGAGAATGTCTGTGTGCTTGTATCTTCTGTACTGCAGGCAAGTTCTTCAGCTTAAATGATGCGGTGAAAGGTCTTTTGCCAGAGTTTTTTCGAAGGAGTTCCTTCACTAATGAGGAATCTTTAAGACCAGAAAGTCATGATCAACAGGGAGTTTCTTCAGAGGTTATTAGCAGCAATAGAAATGCAGAAAATGGAGAGCAAAATTCTCATGATCATTTTGCATCATTCAGCCCATCTACGAGTGCTGAAATCAAACTTGTTCGTATTCAAGGTATAGAACCGAGATTGGAGCTACCTTTCTCTTGGGTGGTGAACAACTTGGTGAACCCTGAGCATTTTCTTCACATCTGTGTGTGTGTGAAAGTTCTACGAGTCAGTACACAATGATCGGTAATTTTCATTAATTTTTCCCATCATTATGCAAGAAGGGAAATCTAAATCTCAAAACAAGAAAAAAAAAAAAAAGTAATTTTTTTTGTTGTACAGAATTTTTTGTTATAGTCATTTCTTCATTCATCTTTAAACTAATTGGGTAAAGGAAACATGTTTTCATTCATTAAACATCTTTCAGTTTTTTCATTAATTACAAAAAATATTTATGATCTTGGGTGTTTTCTTTGTACCTTCTTCTCTTGTGAGGGAGGGGATTAGAAACTAGTCATATTCTTCTAAAATTAAGTTCTGTATTTGCATAAGGATTCTGGTCGTGTACTCTTGTTTATTACTAGTTTCTTAATCATTTTAAGTATTCCTTGTGATGATAAAATTTGAAGCAAGAGTTATCATCAAGCTTAATAAAAAATCAGTACGGTGCTCGGGTTGGTTCAGTGTGCTTGTGAATTGTCATGGTATGCACTGTATAAGCTAGAGGCAACTTTGTAGAAGAATCTGTTACTTTTAGACTTCAAGCATAAACTGTGTAACTTGAGTTAGATTATTGAAATTGTTCTTGCATTTGAAGTTTGCATTATAATATGTGACATTACACTTCTATTTCTTTGAATTGATGAAGACGCAAATTTCATTTTGACAAGACCATGTACCAATAATCACTGGAAACTAAGTAGCAAGTATTAATAAATGATAATCATGAATCGTGTAGTAGGGGTAGAATTCGAATTGAATAGTTTGGAATAGTGCATTATTCGAATTGAATAGTTTGGAATAGTGCATTATTCGAATTTATGTACTTGAATTCGAACCTAAATTGAAATTCGTATTCGAATCTGAATGCAATTTTGAATATTCAAATTCAAATTCAAATAAAATTTTAAATTTGACCTAAAATTTGAATTTGAATTCGAGTTCGAATTTAAAAAAATATTTTTTTTGAATAATTCAGATTCAAATACTATATCAAATTATTTTTTGAAACTCAAATTGAATAATCTATTATTCGGAATCGAATTCAAATTTTAAACAAAATTTGAATTTGGCATACAAATTAAATTCAAATTTGAACTCGAATCTGGATTTGAATAATCTGGTTTGCACTTAACCCTTAGGCGTGTGGTCTAAGTGAACAAAAAAAATTTCTGAATTTGAATTTGGCATACAAATTAAATTCAAATTCGAATTCGAATATGAATTTGAATAATCTGGTTTGAATTTCACCCTTAGGCGTGTGGTCTAAGTGAACAAAAAAATCTTGTACATTTTTTATTTTAGCAGTAACATGGTGTCTAAAATTTTTTTTGATAAAATATTGTTTCTAAAATATTATATTTTTGTTAATTTTGTTTTAAAATTATTTTTTAAATTAATTTTGTCTAATAATTTAGTTTTATTAGAATTTAGATTCAATTTTTTTATTTGATTTAAACTATTATATTTAGTGTGAGATGGATTTGAGTTGATAAAAAAATAATAAAGATAATTGTTCTCAAAATAAATTAAGGACTTTTTCTTTAAAATTCTAAGTCTTTTAATAAGTTCACAACTCTTACTTTAAAGTATCTTTTCAAATAAGTCTTAAACTTTATATTAACACTTTTATATCATTTTTACTTTACTTTTAAATTTTCTTTCTAAATAAATTTCAAATTTTATATTAATATTAATATTTTTATGTCACTTACCCTTATTTGTTATTTTCAGTTTAAGTTTAAAATATTAATTAAGTAGATTAATTTTCAAAAAAAACACATTTAATTTTAGAAAACTTAAAATTATTATATAAGCATTAATAAAAAAATAAAAAAAATTCAAAAAATTAATAAAAACTACTCTATACTTCCTTTCATAAATATGAATATATATATATATATATATACTATTTTCAAATTCAATTTGAATTATTATTAAATGTTTCTTGATGAGAACTAAAACTAAATAAATCTAGATTTATTTTTAATAAAATAAACAAAAAAATAAGTGACATACATACGAATCTAAATTTAATTATAAAGATATTTTTATTTTTATTTTCCAAAATTTTTTTTTTTAAAGGAATGATGAATTCTCATTTGTTCAAATGGTTTGTTCTTCTACTAATTATTAAATAATAATTTTTTTTTTTAAATTATATAATGTGTTATGTGAATAATTAGTTTACTTAATTAATATTTTAAATTTAAAACTAAAAATAAAAAATTAAATTAAAAGTGGCATAAAAAAGTGTTAATATAAAATTTACTTTAGAAAAAATAAATTAAAGTAGTTGTGGGAATGAAAATTTATTGTATAACTTATTTAAAATCTTAAGAAAAAAAATAGGACTTATTGTTATTTTTTTTTTTTATCAACTTCATCCTGAAAGTATTATATTTTGGTCTAAAAGTGACTCTTTTTTTGTTGTTGTAAATTTCATCTTAAAATGTCCATGTCATCACAAAGAAATTAGAATTCAATTCTCTCATTTTTGAGTTGCCTACATGTGTGATGCTTTAGGACTCATTTTGCCTATCTTTTTATACTTTAATCCACCATGAGGGCTGTTCGATTATTTTACCTCATTTATCTTTTTCCACATCGATACTATATATATATGCACGCATGTTTCTCATCTAATTTTCTTACCCACGTTAGACTCACATTGTAATCAAACATCCAAATTTTACCTCTTAGCTCATAATTCCTAAATTCTCTCCCTCATTAATTGTTAAACCTATGTTTTTAATTTTTTTTCTCTAATTTACAAAGACAATAAAACGTTTGTATAATTACCTAAAATAAAAATTTGCAAATATGATTTCCAATTAGAAAAGAAATGAATAATACAAACTTAATGGATAATTAATGAGGAGATATAATGTAGAAATGATGTTATAAGAGATAAATTTAGATGTTTGGTTGTGAAGATAAGAGTCTAACATTGTATGAGATATTTATGTGAGCAATGTGTATGTATGTAGAATTAATTACTCGAATAATTAACTATTATAAAATTACCGAAACAACAGCTAATTATCAACTAATTAATAACAGATAAACATATTTTAAGTGGACAGAAAAATATACTTAGCATATTCAGTATCACCATCTTCTAGAATAAAAAAAAGATACCAAATGATATTTACTTTGTCTCTAACATTCTCCAAGAGGCCGGCCTAAAAGAATATAGTCTATACATTCCAAGACAAATCTCTATGTAAGCTTGTATAGTTCTAAAACCATGACATTAATTTTAGATATCATCAAAGGTTGTGGGCACTTTTGGAGGAGCAAACAAAGAACTCTATCTTGTGGTGTTAACCTCGATATCTGGGATGGACATGTTCTATAAATTGGAACAACTCTTTCAACATGTGAGCATAAGCAAAAACAGAACCAAGAGAGAAATCAAAAAGTTAAGATGGCAAAGGGTGAGGTGAAACTTCTGGATTTTTGGGCTAGCCCTTTCTGTATGAGAGTGAAGATTGCTCTCGCAGAAAAAGGTGTGGAACATGAAGATAGTCAAGAGGATTTGTTTGGAGGCAAGAGTGAACTCTTGCTCAAAACAAACCCTATACACCAAAAAGTGCCTGTGCTTTTTCACAATGGAAAGGCTGTCCTTGAGTCCACAATTATTGTGGGCTACATTGATGAGGTTTGGCCTTCCAACCCATTGCTTCCAACTTGTCCACATGCTCGTGCCCAAGCTCGCTTCTGGGCTGACATCATTGATAAAAAGGTTGGTTTTCTTTCAACTTTCAGAGATTTTTTTTCCCTTTTTTATGCATAATTGAAGGAATGGGGGATGCGGGCTGGAACTTGGAAGAATATTATCCTATTACAACTTATTTTAAGATTTTAACATTGAAAATCCTTGTAACTGTTAGAATGTACAAATAATTAAGATCAACCTCACTACAAGCTCGAGCTTATAGATGAGAGTGATAATTTATCATTGTATTGGTACATATTTCTATAATTTATACTCTCAATTAGTAAATATAAAATATGTATGTTGGCCATTCTTTTAAAGAAAGTATTGACGCATATGCGAGGAAGAGTGATAGACTATACAATGATTTGATCCTGTGTAGAATACATTTAAGTATTGGTAGTGGCCACACTTAATTAGTACAAATTAACTGGTAATTGATTATTAGGGATGTACGTACGTATATGATTACTTGTATTGTTCCAAAGGTATTTGAAGGTGGTGCCAAGATATGGCAGAGTACAGGAGAAGCAGTAGAAGTCGGCAAGAAAGACTTCATTGAGATTTTGAAGCAGCTGGAGGGAGCACTTGGGGAGAAAGACTACTTTGGGGGTGATTCTTTCGGCTTTGTGGACATCATAGCAATTCCTTTCAGCTCTTGGTTTCTGGCATATGAGATATTTGGGGGCTTTAAAGTTGAGGACCATTGTCCTAAAATCTCAGCCTGGATTAAAAGGTGCTTGCAAAGAGAAAGTGTTGCAAAAGTTCTTCCTGACCCAGAGAGGGTCTATGAATTTGTCACCACGTTTAGGAAGATGCAAGGAATTGAATAGTGACTTAGTGAGTTAAATCATGTAATGGTATGCAACCATTTTGACTTGTGCTTTTTGCTGTTCTGTTTTACTTACTAAGCTTTTGTTTGTCCTTCTGGAGGAGTTTAGCCCCTTTTCTTCTCATCTACTAGAGAAGAAAGAATAAATGATTAATAATACTCCCTTTGTTTTTCCTTATTTATGTTTGTTATGCACTTGTCAAATTGAAAAGCAAAAAATTGAGGCTGTTTCATAACCACAGAAAAATTTATTAATATGTTTTCATATACGGGAAGTGTTTATCACGAGATCAAGATAATTTTTTTTTTTTTTTCTTTTTATAAATTTCATCCTTCCCGTTTTAAGATTTGTATCTTGATCCACTAATTTTTCGATAGCCTTCATAAACACATATTTACTTATTACTCCTTGCAAATCTCAATTTCTTAGAAGCTCTTTAGTTGTCAATCTTTTTGAACAAGAAGCATAAATCAAGAAACATATGATAAGTTCAAAGTAATTTTTAAAATAAAAAAAGTAAAAAGAAGATCCTCAACAACTTATTTATTCTCTGAGAAAGGAATATATGGTCAGATGGGCAAGCTGATGAAAAGAAAGGGTTGAAAGAATTAGAAATCAAATTATGTTTTTTGCAGCAGGAGACAATGTTATAGTCATGGATCCCACCCACTACTCCCTTGAGTTCAGACAAAAGGATCTCTACAGCCAGTTAAATTAATGCAAGGCATATGGTTGAGGGTAAAGCAACAATTTCTGCTTTACTTGTATGCATGTCTCGTACTATTTGTCAATTAGGGAAACCTAATGTTTTGTAAGATTTTCCATTGTCATGTGGCGAATAAGTTACATCAAATCAGTGCATGTCTTTGAAATCCCTTTGTGGGGAGAGGCAAAGCCATAAATTTGAAACTGACCCACATATCCCAGATGTTCTTCAAAAATGAAGCCACACTCACATGGAGGAAATGAAGCTAGCTATTGTTTGTTCTAAAGAGTAAAATTTTCATCCTACAGATATTTCCTTGGCTTTGCATAACTGATGGGTGGGGGAAACTTGAGAAAACAACAGCCACTTGCCAAAGTAGACAGATCCTACTTCCTAGTATCTAACTGTGATAGGCAGAATTGGCTGATTTTTCTTGGCGACATTACCAATTACGAGAAAGTTGACAAGAAACTTAGTTTTCATTCCAACTAGTTGTGCGTACTTATTCTCATCCAAGTCATAATGGATAGACATTGCCATTAGGCTGAGAAAGAGTAATGACTATGAATAGGGATTGTTCAAATCAAAGTAAGGTTCTTGTCAAAAGTGATTTTTCCAAAAAGGGTTACTGCAAAGTGGGTATATGTAATACAAAAATAATTAATTGAATCCTAAATAATTGAGATTTAAGGGTAATATCAAGGATGATAAATCCTAAATTATGTAATATAGTTATGCCATTTCAAAATTTGATTATTTTATAACTAACTAAGAGGTTTATGTAATCTATGAAAACAGGGAAGAAGGTCAATAAAAGTTTGATAAATTAAAAAAAGTAGAGTAATTAATTGAAAAACTTAAAGTGATAATTGATTCTGCTACATGTTTATATTTTTAGATTATCAGTGTGATTATTTTCAACGTGAATTGTATTAAGCTTTCGTGTAATTACTTTCTTTTTGTAAATCAATACCTTGAATCATGTCATCTTTCATTTTGATTTCATATTCTCACATTAATAAGTAATGTAAAGTATTTGATTTATTTTAAAGGAGATATCCTAAATTGTCAGTAGATCTAAAGATTATAATCTCAATCTTTTTAAATAAATTTGATGCATCATAAGAGTGATTTATTTAATTCAAATCTATCCTTTAATACAGCCCCATACTTAGATATAATTTTACTAGTATTAATTGCTTCGTTGCTTGAAGGGAAAAACAGAGTTTAGGTTTCTTTGTAGATCTCTTGCACCCAGATTCCAATCATTCTAATTTGCCTGTAGTTTGTAGAGTCATAATTGTTCACCAACATTGTAATTCAATTTGTTGGTAATCCTGTAATTGTCAAATTTTATATTATTTATAGCCAAAACACAATGACACGAATAAAAGTTTTTTTCTTTTTTTGTTGCAAGACCACCCTTTCACAAAGAACATATGGTGGACAAATGAATGAGGAGCCAATTTTTAGTTACAATTACATAACCACCATATTGTCCTTCAACAATTGAAATCAGCCCATCCCCATGAGAGATGAGACCCCTATAGTGCTATATCTATATGGGACAACTCAATTTGTGAGATCCATACTTTTTTGTCATTCTGATTTACAAGTTACAGTGTCCTTATTTACAATGGATTTGATACAAAATATTTTACTTGGCCTTATATAGTATCATATTTGTTAATCACATCCGCAATGTTGATCAACTTTTATTTTTTACCTTCTATCATAACGTCTTATAGTTTAAAATTTTAATTAGTGTAAAATTTTGATGTAATCAATCAAGGGGTAAACTTTTTTATGATTATTATTGTTATCACTTGTTTTCATAAATAATATTCTGCTCAATAAAAATATAAGTTGTATACATTGTCAAATAAATTAGACATATATATTTATAGCTGTCATCAACTGATTGGTTGTTAACAAATCTGTAAGGCTCGACGGTTGACTCGGTAGAAAGTTAAATAGACGATATGGCTGACTTACAATTCATCTAGAATGAGAAAAGGAAAGTTCTAGTCTTCTAGCGTAGCAGGTATTTTTCTGTTTGTTTCTTGAGAAAAATATAATTTTGGGTTCAGTTCCTAATATTTGGTATAAGAGCAGTTACGTTCATAGTGGAATTTAGACAACAATACACTTTAATGAAGCTTGCCTTCACTCTTAATGGAGGAGCTTCAAGAAGTAGTTGTAATCCGTGCACTTCTATAAGCACCATTAAGTCATGTATTAAATTTTGGAGTTTTTCGAGGAGGATCTGAGCTGGATTTAATGCACAAGGACCAGAACCAACACAATTTCTTCAAGTATCATGGTCATTTCTACAATTTCAATAATCAGCCACACCAAAGATCATGTTATTCATCTCCTACAGCTACAAATTTTTGTTATCAACCACAGATACTGCAAGAAACACATATGCATCTACTTATCAACGACATGAGACTGTCTCTAATACTCATCAGCGACAGCAAAACAGCACTTTACTGTCTCTGAAAATCCAATTTCTGCAATCGTTCACTGTTTTTTTTTTTCTCCCAAATGTAAAACAAAAGAGACAACATGTAGGATTGTATGGGTAAAAGGTTTAGGGTATAAAACTCCTCTGCAGTCATCACTTAGATGTGATCCATGACAGATTAAAAATGTGATAGACTTAGTCATGTGCTTTTTCTAGTCGAATTAACAATGGAATGATTGATTGGCTTTCATTTTCATTCTTAATTTATCATTTAATCTATTCTCTTTTTTTTTTTTTTTTTTATCTTATTTCATCTATAAATATGTTCTTTAAATAAATATATATTAATTATTATATATTTTAACATCAAATGCTGTAAAAAAATAATATAAAAAAAAAAAAAACTATCATAACTGCAACTTAATTAAAGAGCTATGTACTCACAACTCAACAAGCCATAATGATTATAAAACAGTAGTTGTCTAGGGGATGTAAATGAGGGAGCTATAGTTGTTTAAGGGTGTAAATGAACGAGCTCAAGCCATAAGTGTTGACAAAACTCCACTTGATTAGTTAAATTTTTTATGGACTTGAGCTTGTTAGTTTTATGCGTTTCTTTGTGTGTTAAATTTTAGTCTCTGTTCAAATACTTGGACTTTTCACTCCCTCAAATGATTGAACCCAATTGCTTTTGCTTGTTGAATAGCTCTTTGGGCCATGAGGATTCTTAGTTATGATGAAATTTTGGACATATATAAGCTTCCAAAATCATGAACTTATGAGAATGCTTTTTGAATCTAATCAATTATCACTTTATAAATTATGGTTTACCTACATTATTGTCTAAGTATAATTCCCAAAAAGGGAATCTAGATAAAATCCAGACAAGTTTTCTCAAGCCATGCATCTTTTCAAAAAGTAATAGCTTTTACTATGTGCCTTCCGTCTTAAGAATTGCAATAATAATTAGAATTAAAATAGTTGACCAATATTCCACCAAACTTGACAAAAAGTAAAATGGAGAGAGAAGAAAATCCAGTTGACCCATTTTCCATCATATTCAAACGTTTATCACTATATTTACCACCCCCCCCCCCCCCCCCCCCCCCCAAAAAAAGGGTAAATAGTTAAATTAACAATCATTTGTGTTGAGAAAATTGGACAAGATTGTTGTCATAAAAATCTAGATAATAGAGTTTTCTAAACAAACATGAAATTTTTTATTAACGTAAACTTCCCACCACACTTGAATTGAATAAATATTTTCATATTTAATATTGTAATATGAACTCTTGTTATTTTTTCTCTAACTAGAATCCAAAAGTTTGTTTTATTTCTTAATATATATGACATGAATATCTTCATAAAAAATTAATAGTAAAATATTTTTTAATGTGGGAAATTTCTACCACACTTATAGAGTAGCAATCTATAAATAGTATTTTAAATATTGAAACATCATATAAGATTCTCACAACACTCTCAAGAAGTAAATTGAGCAGAAAACATAATTACAAATTCCCAAAAAAGGAGAACGATAGACTCCCAAAAAAGGAAAAATAGAAAATCTCATTCGGGGCTCATGAGATTTTATTGTTTTTCATAAAAATAATACCGTTGTGAAGTAGGTTTATTAAAAAAAAAATAATAATGTCTAGGGGCTTCCCCCAAGGAGAGTCATGGCAACTAATGATACAATTTTTATTTTTTTTGAAGAAAGGTTATTCCTCCTTTTTTATAGAAAAGAATTATCATTTTTAGGTAAAAATAATTGATTTGATCTATTGCTGATACCGCTCTTCTATTTTATTAGAATTTATACATTATCCAAATACTAATTTCTTTAATTTGTAAATAATTACATTTTACTTTTGTAATTGAAGTTTAGCTCTATCCAATAAGTAGGAGTGACTTTTAAGTACATAAGTTTATTTTAATATTGTATTTTCTATTCATAAAAAAATAATTACATCTTACTATTGAATAGCCAATTTTATGTGATATGGTTATTTAGGAGTTTGCTAACCTTAGGGCAGTTAAGAATTTATTATATTATTGGAATTATACCCAAAATAAAATACAATCCTCAAAAAGTCATTTAATTAGATTGCTATTACATCTCCTTCTAAAATTAATCATACTTAAATAGTCTTTTATTTTTTAGTTGTATTAGGGTTAGGGTTAGGGTTGTGTATCTCTAAAAAAAAATATTAGTGTTAAAAAATAGATGGAAGTAATATAAATATGGTGGGTTAGTGTTAAAAAAATTGAGCATTACTTTTCTTGAAATTATATTTTCTTTTTATAATTTAAGTAATAAAAGAAAAAGAAACAAATAGACAAGAAGATAAAGTTCAAAAAATTACAATATTTCTATGAAATATTATTTAAGTTATTTTAATAATGAGTATTAATTATAGAAAGAGATGTAATGGTGACATAATTTAATAAATTTTTGAGAATTTTATTTTGGGTATAATACCAATATTATAATAAATTCTTAAACACTGGTAACAAGACCCGATTATTTATTATAAAAATTTGACTAACATTATCATTTCAAATTTCAAAAAAGTAAAATATAATTTACTCTATATAGTCTACAAATTCAAATCCATGAAGCCATTTTCTTTGAAAAACAAGGATGGAATATGAATAATCTAATTACTAGAGAAATTAAACAACTACCCTAGCATCGAAAATTTCGCTGTTTTAACTTTTGTGGGTATTGTTTTGCCAAAATTATTGATGCACGTATATAGAACTTTTTCAATTTCTTTTTCCTTTTTCATTTCCCTCTATTAGAAAGTTAGGTATTATCAATTGATGATGTTGAATGTTGGGCAAACAATAAAGCAAAGCATCTGCAATATTGAGAAACAAGAAACTTGTGCCCTAGCAATGGGTCCAAACTGAAAATCACAGACAAATGCGTTGGGGCTAGGGGTGACCTTGTCCTCCTCTGCCTAAACCAATTATATTTATGCATATCATAGTATCAATTTTATATAAACTTTTTCTTTTGTATCTAGAATAAAATTGGATCATACTTAATTGTTTTCTAAAAAACTTCTTTTTTTTTTTTTTTTTTTTTTTTTTTTTTTTTTTTTTTTTTCATGAGGAAGGTAAAGGAGAATAAAATCTAAGAATATGAGAGACAATAGGCGTTGCTGAACCACTCGAAATTTTGACACTCAATTTAGAAGCTAATCCTTTATTAATTAAATTAAAAAAGACACCTGATTTATTGATGATTGTCAGTAGTTTATTATCTCAACTATTTTCTCAAATAATCTTAAATCTTAATTGTCAATAATTTATCCTCTTTTGTAACTCTTTTTCTTATAAAGTCTTACTGACAATTCTCCTTTTTAGCTTTATAAAAAGACAAGTCATTTTACAATACTTAACTATAACACTTCTTACAAGTTAAAAGCCAACATACCCAAGTGAATGATAATTAAAGCCCATCATTAATTAGAATATGATACTTTTTGTGTCACTAGTTAATTATATAAAGCCCTAACTCGCCCTTTGCAACACTCATCTCAATAGTAATGATTTGTTTGCTTTCATGATCCAACTAATCTGTTCTATCATGAATTGAGTTCACTATCGTTAATATTAAGTGATAATCTTTTGAGAAGTTCTTGAGCTGCACCCTTCATCTTTTCTATTTCCTTTGTATATAAAATTAAAAAAAATAAAATTCAATATAACCTCAACCTAAATAAGATCAATCCTGCTTACCACACAAGAAAATAACCATCGCACTCATCATCTCCAACGATCTTAAGTTCAAGCATATTTAATGTTACAAAAGAGATTAAAAATATATTTTTAAAGGTGTGCGCGTATCACTATTAATTGATTAAAAATAAGATGAACTTAACTATATGTATCTTGTTAGTTAAACAAGTTAACAATCAAATATATAATATACTCTTCAAGAAAACAGGCAATCCATCAATTATAAAGCTAAATTAAAGTTAATTTAGTTCAAATTTCAGAAATGCACCCTTAAACAAATTGTCTGAAGGATAAATCAAATAAAAAGATAAGAAATGACCCAGCTAAAGTACTACTAGCTAATGTCCTTCTGTTAGAAGCATTAGATGCATCACTGTGAAGGAAAGTAACCTGATTGATTTTCTTTTTCTTTTTTGGTAGAAACCAGATTGAGTAGACCAAAAAATGCAGCATAAAAAGAGTCAGGATGAACTGTCCAAGGGACCTACATGGGCAGTAAACAGCCAAAATTTATCTGACTTTAGGAAACCTAACTTTGGAAGCAAATGGAAATTTACGAATGCAGACTTGTTTCTCAGCGATGAGCCTTCCCAACATACTAATGCAAGCAAACTCTTCCATGGCCTTGTATCATGTTAGTCCTTGCACTTTGAAAAAGTGTTGAGTAAGTGGCAGGATTTTTGTCAAAGATAAAAAGGGAGATAGTACTTTAGGCTTTATGAAAAAGATTTGAAGGATAATATTCTGATAAACTCTCCTTATGTTTTTTTGTTAATTAAGCTAACAAATATTGATTATCAAATTTTATTTTAATCATATATAAATTCAAGTATCCAATGATGAAATAAAAAAAGAAGAAATTAATGCCTGACTCAAAAGAAAAAAAGTTAAGGACAATCAACTCTTGGTACCCAATTTGCCT
Organism: Quillaja saponaria; assembly: GCA_029379385.1. Classification (NCBI taxonomy): domain Eukaryota; kingdom Viridiplantae; phylum Streptophyta; class Magnoliopsida; order Fabales; family Quillajaceae; genus Quillaja; species Quillaja saponaria. Next base: position 13,616,458 of record CM055610.1, on the reverse strand, counting down.
GCAAAATTTTTAAAGCAGAATGTAACTGAAAATTGAGCATTTTTCCCTTAAAAATCCTTGATTGATAGATTAAATATGGAATGTGCTTGTAAGGAAATTGACATTGTAACATAGCATATGCTTAACAATTAATTAACTTTTGAAATTCCTTTGAAACGGTTTGATTAAACCCAAGAAGGGTTCCTCTGATTACGCTCTAATTCTTAAACCCTTCTACAAATTTAAAGAAGAAACCCTAATTAATGAACAATTCAGGATTAGGACCAAATCCCACATGGATTTTACCTTCTCTGTATTATTAGGAAGTAGGTACCTAATGACATAAAAACAAGTCAAAGAAAATAACAAAGGGGAAGGAACTATATAAGCATGTGATAGTAGTAGTATAATATTTTAAGCAAATTGGAGGAGACAAATCCTGAAGTCGTCATTTTGAATAAATCAATAATTATATCATATTTTAAACTCGAATAAAATTAGACTCACACTCAAAATATACCTACACTTGTAAAAATATATATATATAATCATTTAATAATGTCTAAAGCTAAAACCGAAACAAAAACCCATGTGAGGTGGTGTACAAAAAGAAAAAATAATCATATATAATGTCTTAAGCTAAAACCAAAACAAAAACCCATGTGAGGTGGTGTACACGTGCAAATGGGTGTATTTATTTAGCTACTATTAGACCCTCTTCCCTCATTCACTCTGGTTCTGCACGCATTGCATAGTGAATAGAAGAAGCAGATTTTCTAATACTTAAATAAGCAAAAGAAGCATGAGGAGAAGCATGTTCTGCATTCACGCTTCTCAATCACTCTGTTGTGAATAACCAAGGACTCCTCGTTCAGTTTGTCTTTGTCTGCCCCTCTCTTTTCCATGAAACTACATGCCAACAATGGGAGAAGAGTCCTTAGCAGAATACCCATTTGACAGAGCAGTTCAAAAGGTGAAATTTTGTTCTCACATTCTTATGGAGAAATTGTGTTCTTTCTGGTTAATTTTACGTGATTTGTAACTGTTTACTTCTCCTTGTCTCTTGCCTGCTCTGTCCAAATAGTTAAAGTAATGTGATTCCTACACATTTTCTCTTTTCTTTTTGTACATTTAGCAATGTATAAAGAAATTACATTTTTCTTTCCTTCAAGTAATTTTTTGTTTTTGTTTAGTTACAGTGTTAAAAATCCCAGGTGCTTCAATTCTTTTTTGTTTCTTCATTGGGGGTTCAAGTTTTTGGAGTTATTTTTTCTGGGTTTCAGTTTAAGGGCCGAATTTTCTGGTGTTCTGGGCTCTATACGTCTTCTTTCTGGAAAATTCAGTCATCTTCTTGTGAATAAGTCCTGATGAATTTGGTTTTTAGTTTTCTCGTTTGAGATTATTATTTATTTGTCATTTGCTATCAAAGTTTTGAAATTTTAGTCTGTAGTTATTATTTTGTTATAAATTCATTAATACATATCTAGAATAAAAGTGTAATCAAAGTTCTTTTTGATAGATCACCCGGCTATAAGTGTCAGTTTAATATTTTGTATTCTGAAATTATGAAAATGGTACATGTCTCAATTTTACAGGTATGACTTTCTTGGAATGCAGAACCACATTACATAGTTTGCTTTTAATAGTGGTGATAAAAAGCCTTTTTCCCACTTCAAAATACTGGTTATAATGAAATATGTGTTATTTGCAATACGAAGTCAAGGTCATTAGACATATAGGCTTAGTTGGCCTTCATACAGCGGTCCAGCGGCATTCTCCCCTCCCCAATCCCCTCCCCAAGGTTCGAGCCCTGGCCTCAAACATTAATAAAAAATAAAAATAAAAAATAAAAATAGTTGGCCTTCATATATTATGGAATTTGTTGGCTCTTTTTTCATCAGTGAAGATTTGTTTGTAATTTGTTTCAGGCAGTCTTATCTATAAAGAGAGGTGCATATCTTTTGAAGTGTGGACGTAGAGGGAAGCCCAAATTCTGCCCTTTCAGGCTTTCTACGGTAGGCACATGCAGCATGGAATTTTCCTAGGAGTAATGAGTAACTGCTAGTTTTTTATGGCTCCAAATGCATATGCTAGACAAGTGCTAATGAAACTGTGTTTGGATACAGAAGTTCCCTTCACTAAAAGAGCTACTAAATTAACTTGATTTTCTTATTATCCTTTGCAATGTCTGGTGAATTTGTCTTAAAGATAACAAGTAAGAAATTTTGACATTTTGAAGCACTGTATGACTGCTCTGGATGCTCCATAATTTTGTGATTGTAGCCCTTTATCATAAATGTTTATTTTTTACTCGTAAAAGCTGATTTTTTTACAGTTTCCTGCATGAAGAATAGTTATAGCAATATCATTGACATTGTAAATGTCTATGTTGGTTTTCTCTTTTCTCATTTTTTTCCCTTTCAGTCTCTCTTCTTCTTTTTTTTTTTTTTTTTGAAACGATGTTTAGATTTTCATTAACAAGTTGATGTAACTGAACATATCTAAGCAGGTTTTCCTTCTTTTCTTTGAGAATAACCATTAAACAGTTAATATTCAAATCTATAATTCTTATAGTTGTACCTCATGGCTGTCCAATTTCTTTCCTGTCCAAAATCTCATGTCTGCCATGCCTAAAACCTATCCAAAAGCATGTCCCAAGACCAAGAAAGAAGTACAAAACCAAAGCCATCCTTCTGTTGATACACTATTCTTTTTTCCACTTTCTTCTTATGTAAAAAAATAATATAATTCAATTTCGTTTATTACAGGATGAGAAATTTTTGAGTTGGTATTCTGGAGAACAGGAAAAGCACTTGAGATTGGGTTCAGTGACAAAAATTATCCAGGGGCAGAGTAATGTATGGATCAATTACCCTTCCTTCATTTACTTTTTGTATTATCTATGTCAAGTAACTTCTGTTTTGATCCTTATATTTGGTTGACTTTTTCAGTTAAAGTTCCAGAAGCAAATTTTACCAGAAAGGGAGTGTCAATCATTTTCTCTTATCTATGCAAATGGTGAACGCTCACTTGATCTGGTGACATTTGAATCTGTAGCTCATACGTGTAGTTATGTTTCAGTTTAACTGGCATTTATTGCATCACTTTCCTCATCATATTTATCCTTTTCTAGATATGCAAGGACAAAGAACAGGCCACTTCTTGGTTTGTGGGCTTGAGAGCTGTAATATCTAGGTGCAACAATCCTAGACAATTTACTAGCTTGAGGAGCTGCAAAGGGGTGCAAAGTTGTGCCAGTAGTCCAGCTGGATTTATTCGAAGGAAGCGTAATCTAGGTCTTGTGGAGCATACCACTGAATTTTCTAAGGTTTTCAGATGTCTTACTTTTTCTTGTTCTTTGCCTACGTTTTGAAATTATTATTTTCCCCTTATCTTCTTATTCAATTAAAGGCATGCTTGTAACTGATGGATAAATTGACGAGGTCCTGAAAGATATGTTTGTGACATCTTAGAGTTTTAGTTGGAATCTTGAAATGGTAAGTGGTGGTAATGACCTAACTACAAGTTATCTTATTGATAATTAAAGATCTATCTTGGCATGTAAGAAACATTCTAGATGGTCTAGAACGGAAGCAGCAAGATTTCTATACTTGATTTAGAAGGGCTTTTCTAAAACTTATCTACTCTGCAGATTGAGTTTTAAAAGATGTGCACTTTTTTATTCCAGCTAGTATACTCATGGTCTGATTCCTGTTGTTCTAGAGTTGTCCCTTGTCATGTATAATAAGGAAAAGCGATGAGCAAAACTGAAGGAGTATGTGTTTGTGAACTAGAGAAAGTTAAATTAGGTAAATAGAAATTTTAAAGCTCAGGCTCCTGTCTGATACTATTTTCCTGTATCTTCTTCACTCCACTTCATTCATCTGCCTCTGCTATTTCCTTGTTCATGTGCTTCCCATGAGCATAGCTGCTGCTCCTTATTCATAATTTATATATGATAATTGAAAAAGGTGAATACATTTTAATGCTAAGGTTAATATTACCACTATAATTTTTGTTTTAAGATGATCAAAAAAGGGTTTTTCTTTCTTTCTTTTTCCTTTATAAAAGAAGATTATGAAAGAATTGGTTCTTTCATTAGTTAATTCAGACAGAAAAAAAGTGGGGCAGGAAATATTATAGGTTCTAAATGTTCATCCTAGTTAGACTACAAGATGCCTGAGACTCTTTTCTGCTGGAGACATTTTTCTTTTGGACCATTTCCTCTGTTGCTTTTGAATTAACAAGGTGGAGCTACACCAATTTTAAGTGAGTCCACCACAGTTATAAGGTAAATCCCACTTCAATTGTCCAATTGTATCAGCAATAGGTTGTGCTGTATGTCCTAATATGCTTGTACTAGAAGTAGATTGAGTGCATTACCTTCTCCTTTCCATAGTAGTTAAGTAACTTTCTCTTCTTTACTTCTATTTAAACTCTTAATGAAAAGTGTGGTAATCAAATTAGTAATCAGTAACAACACTTAGCAATAAAATGTGATACCCACTCATGACTGCAAAATTGTTCTGCATTTTGAAGGTACAGAGTGTATGTGCAAGTCCAACTCTGTCACTTTCCGATAGGTGCTTTTCTGATGGCTTGTCACATACTTCTGATAGTTTTTATTCATCGGAGTCAATCCTATCAAATATGCAAAATGTAGCGGATATTTCAATTCCAAGTTCTCCGTATAATGATCTAGATGAACTGAAGAGGATTGGATCAACATATATCGACACTAAGTATGAGAAGAATGTTGATTGCAAGTCTGTTTCATCTCCTTCTATGTCTCCACGTTTAGGAGATAACAGTATATTGAAGGATGTCATGGTATGGGGAGAAGGAACTGATGGAGGGATTGTAGGGAGTGCAGTTGACAGGTCCGGTGACTACAACAGAAGTCAATCAGATGCCGTATTGCCCAAGTTACTAGACTCTACCATGATGCTGGATGTGCAGAACATATCTCTAGGAGGAAAGCATGCTGCCTTAGCTACTAAACAGGGGGAATTGTTCTGCTGGGGTCAAGGGAAGGGGGGAAGGCTAGGTCATAAAGTTGATATTGATGTTAGCTCCCCCAAAATTGTCGGTTCCCTTAATGGAGTGGTTAATGTAAAATATGCTTGTTGTGGTGAATATCATACTTGTGCTCTGACAGATTCTGGTGAAGTATATATATGGGGTGATGATGGTTGTGGCCCAGATTTCTCTGGTGAAGAGAGATATACAAGTCAGTGGATACCACGTAAACTTTGCGGTTCTTTAGATGGTATTAGTATTTCACATATTGCTTGTGGGGAATGGCATACGGCAATTGTTTCCTCTTGCGGGCGAATATTTACATATGGAGATGGAACATTTGGAGTTCTTGGACATGGGAATCTTCACAGTTTTTCGCAACCAAAAGAAGTTGAATCTCTTAAAGGTCTACGAGTAAGGTCTGTTGCTTGTGGATCATGGCATACAGCCGCAGTTGTTGAAGTTGTCATTGACGGGTTTAGGTACAATACTGCAAGCGGGAAATTGTTTACTTGGGGTGATGGGGATCAAGGAAGGCTTGGTCATGCTGGCCATGAGAGGAAGCTTTTACCAACACATGTTGCACAACTTGAGGATTATGATTTTGTTCAAGTATCTTGTGGAAGAATGCTGACTGTTGCACTTACTAGTTTGGGTGCAATTTTCACAATGGGAAGTGCTGTGCATGGGCAGTTAGGGAATCCACAGGTGAAGGACAAGTCAATTACAATTGTGGAAGGCAAGCTTAAGGAGGAGTTTGTTAAGGAGGTAGCATCAGGTTCTTATCATGTTGCTGTCTTGACATCCAAGGGAAGTGTTTATACATGGGGAAGGGGTGCAAATGGACAGCTTGGATTAGGTGATACCAAAGATAGAAGCACACCTACTTGGGTGGAGGCTTTGAAAGACAGGCAGGTAGAAAGTATAGCTTGTGGATCTAGCCTCACGGCTGCAATCTGCTTGCACAAGCCTATTTCTGTTAGTGACCTGTCTGCGTGCGGCGGATGTAAATTACCTTTCGGATTTACAAGGAAGAGGCACAATTGTTATAATTGTGGTCTTTTGTTCTGCAGTGCATGTAGTGGTAAGAAGGTTGTAAATGCATCTCTAGCACCAAATAATAGCAAGGCATTTCGAGTTTGTGATCGCTGCTTCAATAATCGGCAGAGGAACACACATATAGTTATGGCATCAAAGACGGGGAATTTTACAGAGAAGCTGTTGATACAACAAAATATATTTCCTGATCAGAAAGAAAATAAAGGAGAAGCAACTCCTAGACAGAATCAGCTGTTGTCAATGAGGCAATCATGTATTAAGAAAAGCACAAATTTTGGATGGAAGGACTGGAAAAATGAAAGAAAAAACCCGAAGCATTTGGAAAGTATTGGTTCTTTGTTGGGAGGACTACCACGGTGGGGGCAAGTTCCATGCCCTGTTCCATTTAAAACACATCATACAGAAAATTCTGTTGTGCATACTCCTCAATCTACAGCCAAATCACCTCTTGTTTCTTCACTGCATGTAGAATCTACTGTACCCAGCATCTTAGAGGCAGAGAATGGTATATCGAATTCAGATGATATCCTCATGGAAGAAGTTCAAAAGCTGACAGCTGAGGTAATTACTCTACTGTTTCTACCTTAAAGTTTTTAGTTATTCATTCTTAAGAATAAAATTACTTCTTTGTTTAGTTGTAGCTCGTCTCTCTCATGTTGTTCAATGTGTAATCACACCTTGAACTGTCCTATCTGGTATGTGGTTGCAATAGTATTAAGATATTATTATGCTAATTCGTAAGATTCTTAGAAGCATTGATGCGATGTTGACAGACAAGGCACACTGACACTTCACCAGGTAGAACTTCCATGTTTCATGATTTTCCCTTTTTAAGCAATTAGATTAGCTTCTACAAAGCACCCGTCTGGCCGTCTTAAGCAAAACACTTCTCTGCTCAACAGTCAAGCTAGCCGAAGCCCCTTTTACGGAATCATTGGGAATTTTAATTTGTTTGGGATCAAGGTCAGATCTCAAGTTGCTGAACAACAAAGTTTGATTTTGGAAAAACACCACCATTATGGGAATGTACATGCTGTAGAAAAATTATGTCAATTCCTTGAGATATGGTATGCTACAAGTGAATATTTGCAACAAGAAATGAATCCGAATTTTAGGATGACTGATCCTATTAATCCAGTCCATATAATGTCTTTTTCGGGAGCTAGATTCAGTGTAACAAACTGTGGTACTAATACATGGTTATGATTAATCTAGCTGCAAGTCTGACTTCCCAATGGTTTATAAATCACACTAAGTAAGGAAAAGGTGATGAAGAATGCCAGATATAAGTAAGTTTCTGTCCAAGATTTGACAGTGGCTCTTGAAAATATATCGAGTCATTATTTGAATAGAACATGCTCCTATCAATATATGCTGTCTAGTTATACATTTTGATGCTTTGTTAGTATTCTGTTCGTAGTTGTTTTATATAAATTTTGCAAAGGTAGTTGTTTAATTTTTCTGTTTCCACTACTGAAAGGAAAGTGTATATCTTCCAATGTGGTTCATAAGCTATTTCTTGTTTTTCTCTTCATTTTTTCTCTTTACAGTAAATGTTTTCATCATTTCCTCTTTTCTCCTTTTCCTTCTTTTTGTTATCTCTGTCACATTGTTTTCTTTTCCCCAATCCTTTTTTCTGCATTTTAAGCTTTGAGATTCATGTATATCCTTCTTTCTTTTCCAGCAGTAGATCTATGTTTTATATTTTTAATAGCAAAAAAGAAGTTTTATACTGATTCTGTAGTCAAACTTCTTTTTACTTACTGTCTTGCATGTCTTCGCTTTAATATTTCCTATCCTTTCCAACAGGCTAGGAGTCTTGAAGAGCAGTGCCAGATCAGAAGCCATAAGATTCAAGAAAGTCAAAAGAAAACTGAGGAGACTTGGCTCCTGGCAAGGGAGGAGGCTACAAAGTATAAGGCAGCAAAGGATGTTGTAAAAGCTTTGGCATTGACAGTAAGTTCATCATTCATTCTATTATTTTGCTTCAAAAATAATAAACCGTAACTCTACCATTTGAATTGAGTATCCATTTGGAAGGATTCAGTTGTGGTTTATGTAGATCTATTTAGCCATTTAGATCTTTCTAATCAAATGTACCTTTATGAAGTTGTTCTGTCTGGTCTGTTTGTTCTGATGCCTGCATGAATCACCTCATTAAAAATTTACTGTGCTATTCAGAGAGCTTGCAGATTTGTGCAAGACGGAATATCTTTAATCACGCTGGGAAAGAGTGCTAAGAAAATACTGATAAACCGTAACATCTTTCATCTTCTCTGGGTCTGTTACATTCTGAAACCGTAAGAAAATATCTTGAAGCACATGAACAATTCAAGGCCATTTCTATAAGCCTTACACATAATTTCGTGAAGACTAACTTCACTCTTAAGTGCTGAAGTACTGACTTGTAATTTTCACATTTGACAAACGTGTGTTATTGTTGTACATGTATTCCCATAAGTCTATAAGGCTTAGGCATTTTACCTACAAGGTTTTCAATTATTGGAATCTCTTTGCATATTTCTTTTTTGCTTTTATGGGATGATATTTAAGTTTTATGACCATGTGGTTGCTTCTCATATATACTTAGAGCGAAATAAGACATGTAAACTATTTCTCAAACATTCACAAAGTTTTGCTTTCAAGTTTTGGAAAACATCCATTGATCTTTCTCTGGTCAGCCATTTCTTTCTTACAAAAATACATTGAATACATATTTGTGAAACTATCTTTTAAACAATGTATCTGAAACAACTGTCTAGCGGAAAAAAAGAAAAGGGTCTCTGGAAAATCAGACAATAAGAGATTCCTATCTTGGATAATGATAATGCACTCATGAGATACCTTAAATTGTTCACCTATGAGATCAGTAATAGTCATGTCACTACAGTTTATCAATATGAATTCTATATGACGTAAACAGAAGTCTCTTCCAAACATGGAGGATTTTTATTATAAGAAAAAGAGGCAATCAATTTTTAGCAGAAAATTACATTGATAGCTTACTTTACCTTGTGTCCTTGAAGGCAGTGATTGACACAACTTTTATTTTTTCAGCTTCATACAATGTTGGAGAAAGTCCAAGCTGGATTAGAAGGGAAGAATGGCAGTAATGAGAGTTTGCCTCAGTTAATGCCTGTACATACAGATAACTCTGGTCATGAAAGCTCTTGCCGAAACTTTGTTGCCACTCATCTGCCTCTAGAAGCTGGATCTCTGAAAGATAGTATATCGGATAGTCTATCTAACTCTCCAGTTTTGTTCTCTGCCGCAATGAAATCCGAGAATGGAAGAAATGTGTGCAATGAAAGTAATTACAGATCGGTAGGGGATTCACATGTCACCAGAACAGAATGTCAGGACAAAAATACAGGGTTGAATTTTGAATGGGTAGAACAGTATGAGGCCGGTGTTTACCTCACATTTCTAATCTTGCCAAGCGGACAAAAGGGACTAAAGCGAGTGAGATTCAGGTACTATATTTATTAAGTAATTTAACATGAGCGGAATGTTAGTCTTAGACGTTGTATGCCAGTACCTTCTACTTGGTGGCTGTATGCCAGTACCTTCTACTTGGATACATAGATGCCATATTCATAAGCATAAATATAAAATCTGCGTGATTAGTCAAATTGAGGGAGTAGTAATGTCTACTAATATGCATTGGCTCACAAGGGAAACCAGTATGAGTTACAAAAAGTTATTCTTGTAATTGGTCTTTTCCATTTGCAGATATTTTATAATTTATTTGTTCTCTTAAATCTTTCCTATCAACTTTGGCTGTGGCTCATTACTGATGGGGACTGTGCTTTAGCAGCAAGAAACGATTCACTCAGAAGGAGGCAGAGCAGTGGTGGGATGATAATCAAATCATAGTGTCCCAGAAATACGATATCGATGAATATGTCAACTCAAACCAAAATCAGATGAAGGTCTAATTTTTTACTTGCCCTTCATCTGTCCTGGTGTTTGTTCTACCATTTGGAGCTAGGCAGTGATGATGTTAGATTTACTTGAGAATCTTAGAGAGATGGCTTCTTATATTTAGTCACCATTAGTTGTTGATAAGGGTAAATTTGTGCACTTCCCATCCTTAATTTGTACAGCTTATCAATATCAATAGTTAATAATAAGCATCCCTCTCTCTTTATCTTTCTCATTCTAAATGAATTGCTTGGTAGCAAAAGAATGCCTTTACTTGAAAATGTAAGGTTTAGAAGTGGTTTTTGGCTGTTTGTAGGGTAGGAATTTAGAAAAGGTCCTTCTTTGAAGACCCACTTGTCTGATACACATTACTTCTCAAACGAAGTTAGCAGTTGGTACCGAATATTAATTAGTTTGTCCTTATGATCAAGATAGAAAATAAAGAGAACTGAAAATGAAATATCACCTAATAATTAAAGTTTAAGGCTTTATTTTTTAAGAGTTATTATTCACGTAATGTTAAGATCTTTATATATTGACTAATTCACTTTTTTTTTAATTTGTCAAAGTATATTATTCACGTAAAATTAAAATATTTATGCGTACTTTGTTTCTCTTAATTTATATTTTCTCAATCAGGTTAACTCGTTAGATTTTTTAACAATAATACTTTTTCTTATAGAAACAAGCAATGGCAAAAACTTAATCAACAGGTGAGCACATATGGATTAGGTTAGCTTTGCTCTTCCATCTAATTCTTTTAATAAATTTCACTACAAATAATTTTCTTTATTTTTCTATCTTTTTGTATTAGAAGCTCTTGATCCCTGTGGGGGATCCTTCAATCCTAAGGCTTTTTTGAGTATTCAGACTGAAAAGGAAGCATTCAGAACAAGGTTTCTTTCCGCAAAATCTTCTATATGTTGGTTTATTATTAATAAAATAAAATAATTAAATGCTTTTTAACCAATTCTCTAAATAAAATAATGATAAACTTCCCACCATGATAAAATGTATTTAAAGTGTGTTCACATACACTTTGGTTACCCAATGAGAAAAATAGATTGACATTTTCTCTATTAAATTATCACGGTGCATAGAACAAAAAAAAAAAAAAAAATACTATAAACTTCATTATTGTTTTAATTCAATAAAACTTGGTGATTGAAATTTAAATAAAAAAGATTTTGATTTTAGGGAATTTTATTATTTATTTAATATATAATGAAAGATCATTCTACTTTTTTGTATATAATAAATATGTGAGACGACATTAAAAATTTTTACCACTTAAATTAGTATATATATTCTGAAAATTGAATTTGTTAGTAAATAATGTCGACAATATATTAAAAAAATTATAATAATGTTGGTTCTTGAAGATTAATTAATTAACAAAACTCAAAGTTCATTTTTTAAAAACTAAATCAAATTACAAAAAGAAGAAGAAGAATGAAAAGCATAAACTCAAAATGGAGAAAAGCACCAAAAGATTGATTCATGAAAAGGGAAAGCATTACATGAGAGAGATTAATTTTGCATCTATGGAAAAGTATGAGGTAACTTACAAGTGATCCTGCCTTGCCACGTGGAATCTTTATTTCATATGGCTAAAGCTGGCCCCACATGAGGTTCTTTGTGGCCCACAAGACTACTGTTTTACGCTCTGTGCTTTCATGGGTCCGGTTGAGAGATTCAGAGGCAATTGCAGCCACACGAATTAGTAATTACTGTAGTGCTAACTTACCTATATGCATAGCAATATTTTGATGAAAAAAAGAAAATGGAAGAGGCCATTGAAAAAACTAATGAAACTCAGTGTGGATCAAAGGGTCATCCATTGATTTTAAAACTGTGGGTGCACCACCAGAAGGAAAGAACATCTTGTGAAGAAAAAGAAACCGCAAAATCTTTAGAATTCAGAAAATTTTCAGCCAAAGAAAAAGAAAGAAAATGAGTAATTTTGTCTTTTTAGTTACACATTATCATGTGTAAGTCATTTGACCTTTCTTTTTCTATTAGATTTAATCCCAATTTGATTGGTTTGGTGGATATTACTAATGTTTAAAAAATTGGACCGAATAAACCCATGCTCAAAAAAAAAATCAAATCGGATTAAATCTAAGAATTATTTTAGTGGTTGGATCAATCAAAACCGATAAAAATTATAAATACCGAAAGAATCGGTGACATGTTGATTGAACCGAACTATTTAAAAACAACTATTAATTATATTAAGGATTAGAGAAATATATATTTCATATTAAAAATTAGTCAAACATTTGAATTTTATAATAATGTTACTTTTATTATTTTGATACATAAGTTAAAACTTGAATGTTGTGAATGCACAATAAATTCATCAATTGTTGTATTAACTATTAATAACTATATTTGACTATTTGTAATATGATTTTCTTATGATTTAATGAATATTGACTCATTATCTTTTGTTTTCTTGTCTATTTACTATTTATAATCAATAAAAAGATTATATAATATGTATAATAGTTAAAATATATAATTAAATATATTTATAATATCATTCAGTCCGACTTCGGTTAAAGCCGACTTCGGTTAAAGCAATAATCTGAGAACAAGCAATTTTTTTCGAGTTGAACATTGGTCTGATTTTAAAAATATTACAAAATGGTTTTTAAATAAGGTACAAATTTGCTCAAATTAAAAGAAAATGGAGGTCATTACTATTGGTATAGTTTTTGGCTACGAGGGTCATAATTCTCATGAAACTCCTAATACACTTGACTTAATTAATTAAGGGAATAATTTTTGCACGATTCGTATAAAACAGTTGGTCATCCGATAAAAGGTAATTAAGTAAGATTCAAGATTTAAACTTTAATAAATAATTTATATAAAGATATTTTTATTCCTTTCAATCTCTTTTCTCCAAAACATGAAGAGTTATTTTTCCTCTATCTTAGGAGAAATAATTCAAGCAATAAAACTTGCTCATAATCTTAGAAAATTAGACTATATCAAAAACAGTTGTGGTAATACGGGGTTTTTATTTGAGACAATTGTGCATAATTTGCACAACTAGCATTTAAATAAATATCACTTACGTTATTAGTGGATTTGTGTATTGGTAAAAAGGCTTAAAAAATCTCTCCAAGAGACTGAAAGTTCCTGCTGTTGGTGATGGTTCCTTTATCGAAATCGATGCTATTTGTTACATTTATATGACTTTATAGTCGATTGAAATTGATGTTAAGTGAGAAAGTTAATGATATTAATTTTATTACTTACATGTGCAGTGATTTTGTTTCTATAACATTGTTGTTGAATTGTTAAAAAAAAAGAAAAAAAAAAGAAAGAAGGTTGTTTCTCATGTCTTTTTACACAATCCTTTTTTAGTTTATGATACAATGGATGAATTTTCATTTACACCAAAAATAATTTAGTAGGTGTATGTATAACCTTTGCGAAATTCATATTATTAAAAAATGATAAAAGTGTGTCTGGGTGCCCTTATGTGCACCTCAATTAATTAGCTCTCCGATCCAATGTTGCAGGTTTTTCTACGCTGAGACTGGAATTTTATGAGAATTTTATTTCTCAAGACTTTTCTAATGAGATTCAAACTCAAAAAGTCAATGAATAGAACAAATATTCTTAACCATCACTACAACTTAGAGTATGACATAGTGATCTCCCCAAAAAAGTATCAGAGTATCAACATAGATAATTTGAAATTACAATTTTCATTATTTAATTAATTATTCAACTTAAAATTTAATTATAATTGTTAAGTAAAATGTCAAAATGTATGTCAATCTTTTATGTGTTTCTTTCTCGTGTGCAACTCATAAACTAAAAGTCTTTCAAAACTTCTCAAATAAAACCTTTCAAATACTATCCATGGTTTTTTATAGAGAAAAAATAAATGTAAAAAATGAAACACATATTTTGGAAGTTATATTTTCTTTTTGTTAGATTTAATTGGAGTCTAAAGTCTAAATGTAAAGATTAAAGAGTGAAAACAAAAAGAATTAAAAAAAAAGATAATAATCAGGGAAATATATTAGACAAAGGAGACATGAAATTCGGTTGCGCGGCAACACGATGGAGCATGTGAAAGGACCGTTATTCAGTTAGAACAGCCGCCGAAATTCGTTTCCTACAGTTTCTCACGTTAACGTAGATCCTTGTTCAATATGTTAAAATACCGGTAATGCAATGCCACGAATAAGGTATCACCACGTGGTGTTCAAGAATCCAAGAAAGGACAAGTACGAAGTATGGGATAATTGGAGTGAGAAAGAAAGAGTTTTAGAGAGAGAATCACAATTTTGTTGTTGTTGTTGCTGTTAATATGGCTTGATAACAAAGATAAAAGGAATAATCCATTTGTTTGATGAAAAAACAAATGAAAAGTAGTTAAAAGAGAAAAGGAGGGGTGGCTGCCTACATTGAACTTTGCTTTATTTCTGTCTCTCTCTCTCACTTTTTGTTCTTTATCAAAACCCCTATCAATAACACCCACATTTCTACCTCTCTTCCTTGGACTTGTCTCATTCACTTCTTGCTTTGGATCTTCTTCAATTCTTCTTAATATTCAAGGTCTCTCTCTCCCCCTCTCATTATTTGAATTGCAGGGTTTTGTATAGCGGAAGAAGAAGGTACAAAGGTGAACAATTGAAGAAATAAAGGATTAAAGAGATTATAAATCATCGATCATCTATTTAGAGATCAGATGGGTCCTGTTTCATTGCCTCCTGGTTTTAGGTTCCACCCAACTGATGAAGAACTTGTTGCTTACTATCTCAAGAGGAAGATCAATGGCCGTCAAATTGAATTAGAAGTCATCCCTGAGGTTGATCTCTACAAATGTGAACCTTGGGACTTGCCAGGTATGTATAATCTTTTATTTTTTGGGTTAATTAATATACCAAAATATTTAAGAATGACATAACTATATATTTGCCTCATCATTAAAAAAGGAATAATCCATGCAGAAAATTAATTGTAATTTACTTTTGAAGAGTACTATATATGATGAGGCACAAACATGAGTAAGACAATAGATATATATGTTAAATGATCATTTAAAAAATGAAATAATTAATTAAATACATGAATAGGACATATTAAACAAATCTTTAAAAAAAAGTGATGTATACTTCTCTTGACACGATTTGTGATCTCTTTGTTGAAATAATTAAACACAAACTTCTTGCTTTTATAAGTTATACATGAGTTTGCTTTTTAGGGTTCCTGTTGTGAACATGAAGATTTATTGGTAGACTCAAGTCAAAAAGTATGGAAGATAAAGTAACCTCCATGCACTATTAATAATTAATACTACTTCGTTTTATTATATTTTGATAGCAAGAATTAATTATATATATTGAATAAATTTCAGAGACGAAAACTTCTTTTATTATCCTTACTTAGAAAGTAAGTACATCAATATTCGAACTAAATGAACTAAATTAACTGACGCGAGAGCCTATTATTATTTTTTTTATAAATACACATAATAATTAATAACTTACTTGTAATTAAAAAGTGAATTTCAATATAAATATGGATTCATGAAGTTGTAAAACTCTTATATCATTTTGACCAATTCTTTATGTTCAATTGATCTATTATAATTCAAGCTATCTAACAATTAATGTTGAATTATTCCAATACAGGAAAATCATTGTTACCTGGAAAAGATCTAGAATGGTACTTCTTTAGTCCTCGTGATAGAAAATACCCTAATGGATCAAGAACTAACCGTGCAACTAAAGCTGGATATTGGAAGGCTACAGGGAAAGATCGGAAAGTGAACTCTCAGTCCCGAGCTGTGGGCATGAAAAAAACCCTAGTTTATTATCGCGGCCGAGCTCCCCATGGTTCTCGTTCGGATTGGGTTATGCATGAATATCGTCTCGATGAGAGAGAATGTGAAACCTCCTCTGCTTTGCAAGTTAATTAGTCTTTCTTAATCATTTCTAGTTATTTATTTTTTATTATTTCTTTTTCCATCTTATTCTTCTCATGATATAAAAAATCGATATAAGAGTCGGTGTCACTAAATCAATATATCTTTAATTAATCGATTATATTATATATAATGAACTTTTACAAAATATCTAGTTTCAGGATGCATATGCTCTTTGTCGTATATTCAAGAAGAGCACAATAATTACACCAAAGATTAATGGAGAGCACTATGTTAATCATCATATCATAAATAGTGATCAACAGTCACCCAGCATTGAATTATACTCTGAAGCTGGGAGATGTGAAGATTTGGAGAGCACAAATTATTTGATGACAATGGATTCTACTTGCTTATCATCATCATCAGTACCAAACATTGGTAATACCTCTGCACTTAATATGAATATTGGAACAAGAGATGGAAAGTGGACACAGTGCTCATCCCAAGACCAATTCAATCTTCCAAATTCTTCATTTTCAAATTATGGAGCCATTTCATTCCCTCCATCCAAGGTATAAGCTTCCCCTCAATCCCATGGAGTTGTATATAGTTTTTCAAATTTCAACACAAAAGTGGTATTTGAACTCATGACCTATAATAAATATCATCTCATTTATATATAAAGCTTAACCTTATAGCGAGGATCTATGACCTTTGTATACTCTAACAAAATAGCATACATTTTGTACGAGGATTCATATAGTTCCCCTCAATGATTAGGGATTAAGGCTTCTTGTTGACATCGTTGTTGTTCCCTCTCCAATCATAGTAAATTTTTTGAGTACTAAATGTAATTTGCAGGTTGATATAGCATTAGAGTGTGCAAGGATGCAGCGGAGGTTCACTTTGCCTCCATTGGAGGTGGAGGACTTCCGACAAGTTGGAGTGATTGATCAGTTAAGAATGCCACAACCGTCTGCCATGGGCGAAAGCAGAAATGATCAGATCGATATTTTGCAGGAAATTCTTTCAGTTGCTCATGCTTCTCAGGAACTCATAAATCAATCTAACTATACAGACACATGGGGTGATCTTGGAAATGTAAATTATGTTCCTAATGATGATTTCACCTTCATGGTTGACAAAGATGCTCATAATAACTACAATCAAGTGAATGATATGAGCTCCATGAGATATGTTGACAAAACATGGGAAGATCCAAACACAAGGTCTATAGAAATTGGATATCTAGACGACGAATTCAAGACAGAGAGGATGGTAGAGAACTTGAGATGGGTTGAAATGTCAAATGAAGATCTAGAGAAGGTACATTCATATCAAATTTGTTTAATTATGATATGAAATTGTTGAGATCTTTCCTACAAAACCCAATTACAAAATTGTAAGGTTTTCCTTAGTTTTGTTCTTTTGGTCATTGGACAGAGCTTTATGGAAGAGCACAAGGTTGTTGCAATTGAGGATATTTCAACTTTCCAAACAAGCAGGGAGGAACATGAGGTGCAAGGTAATCAAAATTATAATTGCTTCTTGTTTTGGTATATATACTCTTTCTTTGTCATTAAGACATTAACAATATCTTTGTTCTGTAAATTAAGTTGCAGGAGAAATTGAGCATCAGAACATCAATAAGGAATTCAATGACTCAAACATCAATGATTTTTCACTTGGGTTCCTAAATGATGATGACCCAAATGAAAACTTTATAGATGATGGAAAAATCATGGATGATTATTCAAGCCCTCCAAGTTTTGAAGTGGTTGAGGAAACAAAAGTTAACCATGGAATGTTTGTTTGGACAAGCCCAGTAGTTGAAACATTCTTTCACCAAATTGTTCCCTCACAAACCGTCAAGGTTCATCTAAACCCAGTGCTGGTAGCAAACAACCTCTCAATGGAGAAAGCAGAGTCTCAAATTTCTTCTTCAGATAAAAAGTTTAAGGAATGTGTGATGGAAAAACTGATCATGGGCATGGCAAGGTTTATAAAGTCATCAAAGGTAATACCAAGTGCCTTTGTTTTCATTATTGCACTTGTATTGATGCATTGTGTCTATGTGGCTGATCATGGAGAAAATGAGAATTTTGTGGGTATTAAAGAGAAAGGTTGTAGGAGTACTAGCATCATCAAGAAGAAGAAAGGATCAGATGAGAGAATCAACTGGCATGACAGCAGGAAAGAAATGGTTTGGTTT
This sequence comes from Quillaja saponaria, assembly GCA_029379385.1. Taxonomy (NCBI): domain Eukaryota; kingdom Viridiplantae; phylum Streptophyta; class Magnoliopsida; order Fabales; family Quillajaceae; genus Quillaja; species Quillaja saponaria. Next base: position 13,598,366 of record CM055610.1, on the reverse strand, counting down.
GTTAAGATAAGATCAAGGGGAAATAGTTTGGGTGTGGTTTTGAAGAAAATAGGCATTTTCCTCACCATTTCTTTGGCTCTTTGTACTATATGTGGGCTAACCACATCAATATAGTTATAGTTATCTCTTGACCTCCTAATTTCTTTTATTTTTTGGTTTCTAACATTAGCTGTTAATTTGGGAAGGCATAAAATGTATATTGAGCCTTCCCCATATTAGGAGGGGGTGCATTCAAGTACTTGCATTTTAGTCATTTTCTTTAACTAAGAATTAATTGTAACTCAATTATATCAATGAAAGATTTCATTTCCTTTATCCTATACCATACAATTTAAACTTTTGGGTTGATCAATTCTTTAAATTATAAGACGAACTTTTTAGAATAATTTTTGAGATGTTATGTTCAACAAGCACATAATGTCTCATATTCTTGAAAATAAAGAGACATACAAAAGATGCTAAATGCACAAACTACATATATAAAAACAAATATTTTGTGCACGATAACTTGCATACCAAGATGTGATCGGGTGGCATCCTTATTCGATTTGAATTCAAATTATATTTGAAATTTGAATTTAAATTCGGTTAATGTATTACTCAATTCGATATTCGATAAATGGTTCAAATTAGTATTCAAAATAATATATTTTTTATCAAAAAAATTAAAATTTATTCAAAATTTTATTATCCGAATTCAAAAATTTATTAAATTCAAATATTGTAAAAAAAGCCTAAGTTTTAATTCAAATAATATACTATTCGATTTGAATTTCAATACGAATAGTTATCATGTCAGACCCACTAACACCTGAGTAAAGCTCCAGTTTGTGGACATAAATTTATTCATGCATATAAAGGACCATATATAAATTGTTTATAACTTTGAAAATGTGTTGTTAACTTTTATTTACTATATTAATATGAGAAACTATTTTATTAAAAACTTATTTTCCCAAGTTAAATCATATTTGCGTATGACTTATGAATCTCGTACTTATAAGAAAGGATGAGCTCTATTCTTTAATAACTAAGCAAGTTTTATGTGAATAACTTTAATAAATAGCATCTCTATTTCTATTTGATTGTCACTATTGGACTTGTGATTATACCTTGGTAAGATAGTAGGTCATGGGTGAGGTCACAGACAGCATTACCTGCTCTCCTCGGGGACCTCAACCATATGTTTCTGTAGCTTGTGAACAAACACACTACGCTAGCTGGATGTAACTGTACACAAGCATACCCAAATTCTGTCATTAAGTGCCTTTCCTCTCTTTTATTCCTCAGAGTCATAGAGGTCTTATCCAACAAAAATTTTGTTAATTGTAAATGAGATCTCAATAATTTCAACTTAAATTAGAGGTCTCTGAATTCAAATATCACTGACATCAGAAACAGTAAAATAATGCATAAATGCACAAACCCAATATATACTTGTGTATGAGGAATTGGATCATTTCTCTAGTTGAAATTTTCGTGAAGGAAACAACTTAGCTCAATAATTTTGATAAAGGGGTTGATGAGACTGAAGTGCATAGCACATGGGATTAGGGGATGGTAAAGAAAGAAAAGGTAAGAAGTTAAAAACAAACAACGAATGGTTGCAAAGAAGATGACAAATATGGCCAATATTGGTTCACGGGTCACTATACTTTTTCTCACCCCTAATATTTAACAAATAGTACTTCACAACATGCCAAGAACTTATTCACGCCCTATACAACACCATAAAAGCTGCACACCACCACTGACCTTTCTAGCTGGTTTAGTGGGGTTTAGCTGCTGATATTTACATAAAAAGCTAAACAGCTTTATGAGCTCCTAACTGCACTCCCCATTATATAATGCCCATGCCAGCTTCGCCAGGGAGATATATTGTAGTAAGAGGGTTTTGTTTTAGCAAATTAGTACCATGCATTCATCTTCTGCTGCTTGTTGGCTGCAAATCTTCTTGTTTTTCTTCTTCATAGTGGTTTCGTTCTTAAGCTCTGAAGGTGTTAATGCAGCACCAGCAGTAAAAGTGGGAGGCAGCATTTCAAAGGTGGAAGCTGCTGTCAATTTCCATATATACTATGGCCAGACCTTCAAAGTCATTAAAAATGCCATTGATGGACGGAGCTACCTTCTTCTCCAGGTACTGCAGTCTTTCTCTTCTTGCATTATCCACTTAACTCTGTAGGGCTATCTTCCATTCTAGTAGTGTATCAACATGTTCTCAAACAAATCTAGACGGTTGAAATCACATACTCTAACTGATATCATGCAGATCCTTACTAATGGATTTACACATAAATCTTACATAATTGGAGAACTGTTTTATTTCTGGCATTGTGTGATTTTAAAACTTTCATTTATAGCGGAATATGCTAAAATACATGAATGCTTCTTTGACTTGTTTAGCTAACAAGCTCACACTTAGTATTTGTTGTCAAATTTTACAACTATGCCTACGGACTAGTAATTGAAAACTGTAAGACCTCCCATTACAAATAATCATGGATCCCATTTGTAATTTCTATAGGAACTCTACTATAAAGACTAAGAAAACTAATGAATTATTTCAATTGCCACTGATCAAACAAATTCTTATACCAAGCAGGTTTATGGTAAGCCATCTCACAACTAATGAGATCACAAAATATTGTGAGTGTAGTCTATCATAAATCAGGTTTATCTATAAAGTTCTACTATCCAAGTTTTCAATTTCCCAAATTAAATTAGGATGAATTAGAATTTAAAAAGGAGGGAAAAAAATGAACGTCTATGTGTTGAAGGTATTTTGCTCTGTGCTCAGGACTCTCTCTAATAAAGGAAAAACAGATTTCATATAGAGTCTATTCCTATATTAGAGGGGTTCCCGTGCACGATGTATTTTACTGTGCATATAGTCATAAAAAAGTATACAAGAGAATTGTTATTTTTATTCATTTAGATTTCAGTATTTGTGAGTCTCATAGAACACACATGATTTTAATGAGCTTCACAGGTAATGAAATCTAAATGGCTGGAATATCGTGCTCTTGTAATACAATAGATTTGTCTTCATGCAATTCAAACTCCTTCTTATAAAGTTTGAAGTTGAAGAAAGGAGCTTGCACTGTCAAGTCATTTGATTAAAGGTGAAAGAATTGCTTATATTTTGACTACAATTTGACACACTGTTTCTTTAGCTGAATATTTCATTTTAGTTTTGTAAAAAAATATTCTCATGCATACCAAATTTCTTGCTAACAAAAACAAAAAATGATGAACAAATCTACTTGTGCGTTGCGTTAGTTTTCTTATTACACCTTTTCTTTTCATGCATTTTCAGAAAAAAAATGTAATCATTTATGACGTTTCACTTTCATGCCAACTTTAGCATAGGGTCCTCCCATCACATAGATGCGACCCAACATACAATTTTTCTTTGAGAAATGGCTTAGTCATCACATCTGACACGTTGTTGTAGATATGGATTTTCTCCAGATCCAATAACTTCATTTATTGTCTCCTGCATATGTGATGGTGCACCATATGCCAAAATTGGCATGAAAGAGAATTAGAAATGATAGCATTTTTCAAAGTAAAACATTTAGACAGTATGTAATAAGCATTTTCTGTAAGGTAAAATATCTGTATGCACCCATTTCAACCCACCACCTAGCTATGCTTAGATTTTTCCATTAAAGATTAGAGTAGAACTCACGCCAAAAAACTAACTATTGGGAGGCGAGTGCTCCCATCCTTATAACCCTCTCCCCAATTAGTTTCCTAATCAATGTGGGACTTTTACTTTGGCTCACAACAACCAAATACATACCCTACCATAAAACTCACCAAAAAGAATATGTTTTGTTCTTAATAGTTAATTTAATAAGCAACCGTTGCAAAGTATCCATTTTATATACAATAGTGAAGGAGGATTCTATGGTGCCAAAGTGGCGCAAGTGGCACCACAATAACCACCATTACTGAAGTTAATCATGGTTTTAGATCACTATACCTATTCCTTCACTTACAGTTTAATCCTCCAACCAAGACACTAAAAGGAGAAAATGGTGCAGCATTGATTTAAATGGCATTAAGTTTTTGGTAGGAAATATGAATTACTGTATGTAGGATCATTCAGCAGAACTGGAAGTGTAGTGGCAGAGCAAAGGAGTATAGATTTGTGTGGATCATGTCAGTCTAGAACTAAACATGTACAGATTCCTCCATACAAGTTTTTGTCACAAATCCACAAAATATAGTACTCCAGGGTACTAGTATGTGTATGTATATACAAAATATTGGTATGACAAAACGTCTAATCAATACGTTCAACAATTTGTATCAGAATTTGGCAAAGGTAAGTTGTATTGTTATGTGTATTGGCTAAGTGTGACTTGTATATTACTGAAGAAGAGGAGTGCTAGGGAGATTTGCGTCTGTAGCGACTATTCAATCCTAGCCGCGCATGATATGCATGAGCTGATTTTTACATATGCATGTGCATGCGCGCATGGTTAGAATTGAATAGTTATAACAGTCGCGACTGTCCTTAGCATTCCTTATATAAAAATAATGTACAAGAGTATTCATAGAATACATTGAAAAACCGACTTAACGAATTATCCATAGATTTGTATGAGAATCCAAACCAGCCTTTATGAGTTATTGTAAGATAATTTAGTGTGACAAAATATTGTAGTTGTAAGTTTTGCCACAACCACTATCGCTATGACCGTAACCATTTTTTTCTCCAAATTTCTCTCAACAAGTGGACGAATTAATTTTTGTGATTGCAACACTTAATTTTCTCCCAAAAATCATGTACTTATTTTTCTTAAGGTTCCCAAACAAGAGAAAATAATTTTCCTCTCAGAAGAAACATAGTAGGTGAGTGCCATCAAAATTAGCATCAAAATAGTGCGTACCTTCATGAATTACGGATTAAGCTTTGTTTACGAAAATCTACTAAACTGTCTTTACTCTTCTATTTGAGAGGATGAAATAACAAACCTGAAATAGTAAGAACGAGTAAAAAATGTATGCAATCTTAGCTTCAAGGTTGTCAGCAACTGTGAGGATTGACGGCTATATAGAGCAAAGCTGCATATATTATGGAAAAATGTCTAGGTATGCTATAGAAACAGATAATCACGAAATAGATTTCCACATATTAAACAGACATCCTGTGTAACTGCCTAAAATCAATGCAAGTTTATTTTTAACTTGTCAATACTCTAACTTTTACACTAAACCACAAACTTTCAGTGTCTACAACGAAAAAGCATCAATGAAGCGATATTTAAATAGAATCTAACGAGTGCAAGATAGCTACTCCATAAAGAGAAAACAATAACATAAATGTATTACTAACCTACACATATAGTATTTTGTGGAAATATGACATTTGACATGCACATTCCATGAACCATACTTGTCAATTAATAAGAATACAATAAGGGTATTTTAAGTATTTATCTCTATTTTTAGAGTTTGAAATAAGTTGCAGTTTTTTAAAACTTTAAAGAAGGTTTATCTAGGTTTTAGAAATAAAGGAGAGGTCCGTGTAATATTAGCATAATCCAATGAAGGTTGTAAATTACTCTATCTAAAACTTGAAGTAAATGTAAGAAATAACTTAGAACTAAATAAATAAGTCATCCCTTAAGTTTCTCATACAATAAATAAAACCCACCATTGTTACATAAAAAACAGAAGCTAAATTAATGTAGTCTGTTTTGATGTTCTTGTTATTGTTTTATATCTTTGTTTAATGAATTATTATTGGCAGAACAATTCAAGGATAGCAACAAGGACTAAATATTGCACCTCAAGAATCAAATCATTTGTTGTACCATTGTCAAACTACTCAGTTGATACCGATTTCTTTCCAGGTGACAATGTTAATTAGTTTACTTGCCAATGCAAAACCAAATAATTAGACAATATAATCTAATTACTTGGTTTTTCTTTCTCGCCCTTCTATGCTTTTCTTTTATGTTTCCCCTCTTATTTGTATTTTTACCTGATCTTTTCTTGTCATTTTCTTGTTTTTCTCTTTGGATGAAATTCCAGTTTCCTTCTTCGAGGTGAGGATTACCAACTTCTGCAAGTTAGTTTTTAGCATATTATACTTCCACATAAAGCATTACTTGTCAAAAAATATTATACTTCTACATTTTGATAATTGTACCTGTATGTCATAGTCCTAAATTGCTACATTTGTTGTTATCATCAGACTTTCTCTCATAATTGGAACTATTATGATATAGTTCCTGTAACTAATTAGTTCATACTTCATACATTTTCAACCTAGTTTTTGGAGATGAGATTGATTACTCATTGGCATTTAAACTGTTTCTATAACTCTTTTTGCAACTAAGAAATCAAAAATGTTTTAAATAAACAAAACCAATCATGTTTTTTACAATAACTTTTTGTTCCCTTCTTTTTTGAGGGGGAGGTAGGGTGGTGATGTTGTAGTGTGGTAAATATGAAATTAACTTGCATTTGTCCTTTGCATTTTATTCTATTGTTTTCATGTCTTGGGCAGCTTTTAGGGTTACTAGGGAGCTTGAAAGGAATAACATCAGACTCCGTGGCTTCTCAATGCATATTAAAATTGTATGAAGCAGGAGAGATAGAAATAATCAACAAGGATGACCAACAAAAGCTTGCAGAGTTTGCAGCACATTTTTTTAGCAACACCGATCAACAACAAGGTTGCAATTTTGCCACTTTTGTTCCTTTTGCAGAGGATACCCCTTTGCAGGTGAGCAAAAGATCATTACTTTGTAGAAAATTATTCAAAGACAAGCATTAACACCATACTATTGCACCATGCAAGCTCAATTGTACATTTAACAGCAGCACCATGCATAAGTTTACCATTTCTCTGTCTTGGCATTTTATCACTCATGTCTCCATAAGCTGAGAAAAGTGGGAAAATATATTTAGTTTATATACAATTACTGAAGTGGTATACCTCGAGCAGAATCAGGTGTACCTCAGCGAGTTTCTTTATCAGCTAACATGATTAACTTTTTCGAATCTGCCAACTGCATTCATAAAAAGTTTCCGATAAACAGAAAACGGTGTGTAACACATATATGTGCAGTGTGAGATACATGATTGCGAACTTTCTATGCATGGAATGATTAACTAGATGAACATTTGTACTTTGACAGAGAGCGGAGTGGATCAAGTTCTTGGGAGTTTTTGCAAATCTTGAAGATAGAGCTAACCAAGTCTATACTACAGTAAGCATTTTATTCCTTAATACAATGAAACTATCATTAGAAAAGTGATGCAGACATAAGAAATTTTAATGCTTACATTCACAAGATTTTTTATGATTTCAAAATTATGCAACTTTTACCACTGTCATAAGTATTGGGTTATAAGCTCTTTGTATTCTTTGATCCAAGGGAAAAGGACATCTTATGTAAATTGTCGGTCATTTTTTCCATTTACTTGTGGCCCACCTTTCCATGTGTGAAGTTCTTCATTCATTCTTGATAATAAATTTGACAAGAAACAATACTTACAAAACTGGTACTAAGTATATCAAACTACTGGAGTCTGATACCCTGGCTTAGAGATCATGGATTCAACTATGTTTCATACCACCTTCTTCAACAAGTTTTCTGAACTATACAGAAAAGCATTTATTTCACATCTTCCTTTTTTTTTAGAGGCTTGTTTTATTCATATCACCTTACTAATAACTTTCTTCTTTAGCCGTTTGCTAAACAATGTTGAGGCTATTGAAATTAGTTTTTATGGATCCATTACGACTTATCTCCCATTTCCCATAAACATAAGCACACAGACACACACACATAAATATATATATATATATATATATATACACTAGCAGTATAAAATATTACATAGATAATAATCAGTTAACTGAACCAAGTTCTTATAATGGCAAATGGCCCAGTCTTTGGATAATGATTTAGAACCAAAATTTTGTATCAATTTCATTGGGATTAAGAGCTTTACATTTGTGTGAGTTCAAACTTGCCTCACTTTTCAGGAGTATAACATCTAGCTAGCTAAACCTTTTAGCATAAGTATTAGTGCATACCAATGAAATCAGTGTAACATATGAAATTAACTTTTCTAAGCAGAAATGGGAAAAACTAATACCACCTCTATTATATAAAGACTTTTAAAGGAAACTCTTACATAAAAGTGAATTTAATTGTAATCTTAAATAACGGTGACAGAAAACTTACAATGACAGTTAAACCACGTATTTATTTCAGCTACCAAATAGCTACTAATAAGTAATATGACAAAGTAAATAGATGTACTAGACTGTCCTTAGAGTTCATCAAGTTTATACATGTATGCCATATACGAGCGATTAATATTGACTCATGTATCATTTGTACAAATTCTGTTTGTTCTTATAATTGAATAATTAAGACGTTGTGACATATACCATACCAATTAATATATTTTGTTACAGGTTAAGGAGAACTATTTGTGCCTGGCTAAAATTGCAACAACCCGGACATCGTTCAAACCAATAGTCGCATGGATGGACTATTCTAATGTTTGTATCTACACCACTATACATCTCATTACCTTACTCCTTTGGCCCTCGTTTATACAGTAAATGATAGATTTATACTCAAGCATCTAATCACCACTCAGTTCAAACCAGTTCTAACAGCTTTATTATCAAATTATATATCATAACATTATGAGCCATACACTACATCAAATTTTCTGGTATCCTTTCTCTTTTTTCTTGTTTTAATGTCTCTTGCCCAATTACTTTTTGTAGGTTAGAGGCAATAGAAGTTATATAAAATTATAAATGATGAAACCATAAATGACTTGAGTTCACAAACTCACAACAGAAATGTGATCTTTGCAGGGTGCTTGGTCTTTTACAAAGGAAACATATAAGTTGAAGGTATACACACAATAATTATAACATCACGTTTAATTTATATATTTGAAGGAAAGAATAACTTGATTATCTTGTTGGCTAATCTATCGAATTGTTTCATAATTTGAATTGCAAACATATGGGACTTGACAATAATTTTTGTAGGATTTTATTAAATACTTTTCTTTAATCAATATACATTTAACCTTGCAAGTTGTAACAGTATGTTGAAGACGCAGGTGGAGAGAATATATATGGCTCTATTAACAAGATCACGTATAATGTCTCCAATCCTGATGATTTAGACGAACTACACGCCATCCTATGTGTAAGTAGATTTTCAATAATGGAGCAAAGAGTGACAACTGTATTTTCTTTATCTAAAGTTTAAACATTTAAAGAGACTCTTGAATTATAAAAATCAAAATCAAAATATACTGCTAGTAATATTAGTAGAAAAAAAATACAGGCCTTCCGATTAATTTCATATGTCTTGAGCCCTTGCAATTGCAGGTATGTAAATAATGGATGTTTTTCTAAAGAAAGTTGTAAGCAGATAGCTAGGCTATAGGTCAGAATATATGACTTTTCATTATGGAAATATAATGCAAAGCTTAAGATACAAAACTCTTAGGGCTCATTTGGATTAAGGGGAATGGAGGGAGAGAAAAGGAGATACCATATCCTTGGTTTAGGAGTTTTTTTTTTTTTAAAAGAAGAGAGAGGAAATGGAGAGTACCCCTCCAAATCCTTCCAAAACTCACTTTTTTAATTACTCCAAATCGGAAGGATTTAGAGGGGAAGGATAAGGTACTTTATGATTTTTTCTAGTGGCTAATATACCCCTACCTTTTCTACTAAATACCCACTAATATCCAAAGAAAACATTTTAAGGGCATAATCGATGTAATAATATATCATCCCTTTCATTTCCTTCATCTCCCAAACAAGAAATGTATGCGTCACTCTGCACTGTCCTACGAAGAGAGATTCTCACATCACACTACCTCAAGTTCAGTTTATTTAGTAGTTTGCTGTTAACATTTTGTGCTTAAGAGTTACTTAAAAATCATTTTTCTGTGTAGACTGTGGAAGTAGTTATCGATGAAACCCTTACTTCTGATCCGGACAACTACACATTGTCAACGTTTCTCCAAAATATAAATGTTGAAGATAATTCTTGTTTTGGTTTTCTTGCAAACAAAAGCCTATGGAGATATGATAAAAGAACTCAAAATTCCACAACTCTTGGTAAGTGATTACGACAATCCTCTAACATAATCTCTTATACTTGTCGCTTTAAGTGTGTACAGTTAGGTATTTATCTAACTTTTTCACTTAGCCTTTAGATGAGATGTTCCTGCTAATAGTTGCACTTCGGATACATTTAAGTTCATGTGTGCATTATTATTTATATATTGAATAACTGGGTATTTTATGTGTGATTTATTTCATTCACTATATGTTTTATTTTTCTGATGTGCAGATTGGTATAACGGAGCAGTCTCCCAGCCTCAACTGGTTCTAGCAGATCTTATTGAAGTTCTGTTTCCTACTGGAAATTTCACAACAACATACTTTAGGAACCTTCCTAAGGTATAATTGTTAATCATTTAATCTGAAGCCGTTTTAAAGATTGATTTTTCATATATCTTAGTTTCTTAATTAATCAAGTCAACACACAGGAAGAAGGAGTTATAAGCATTGGCCCTCAAATGTGTGAAAGGGATACCTTTAGTGCAATGGAGCCCACTATAATCGCTTGTGGATAATTTTTCATTAACCTCAAATTTTATTTTCAATTGTTGAAGATACAAGCTATAATTCTACATTTATTGATTACATATGCATTGTAATTCAGAATCCGAACCCTCTTACATAGTATGTACACAGTCAGACAGCTAGCAATTGAACACTTCTTTCAGACCCATCTTTTTTTTCTTTGAAGTGTAAAAGTTGAGCCACTTCGATGGTTATGAAAAAAAGTAGAGTTCTCTATCCTCACCAAAGAAATCCAGCGGGATATAAGGAGGCCCATTTTGCTTAATTTTTTTTCTATATATAAGTAGGTTTATTGTACAGATCCTGTTCAAGACTTCAAGTAAGGTCGTAAAGAAGATGGCAGATAAAAAACTTCAACCAATCCAATTTTATATATCTTTTGAAAACTAGATACTGTTTCCTTCTAACAAACCACATCCCCATTCCCTCTGATTCATCAAGCATCATCCTTCTTATTGATTAATACAACTTTATGATAGCAAATTTCAACCAAAAAGTCTTGAATAACAATGATATTCTTGTTCAAGTACTATCCACTATCACTGATTCCCTAAAGAATGCAAGATATAGATAAAAGAAAGCTGATACACACTCAAGTTAGAAGTTCTGTGGCACCTGAGCCATTCTCAAATTATCAGTGCAACTGCTATCAACCATACCAATAATGGTCTAATTTATATCAAACTGATATATGAAGAAGAACAGAACAAAAGGATTGCAAGTGGACTAACACAAAAATGAAGCACTAGTTGTCGACAAATATGGATTCAGGTTTCAGAAGGCTTCTCAGTTCAATGAATTTTTTTAACTCTTAATAACAGCTTGACCATGTCAATAATGGGCAAGTTTGCATTGTTGCGTCCAACAATCAGATCATAAGGTTCAGAGCATCCTGAATTCCAGTAAAGGTTCATGGATGACTGGAATTACTAGCGGCTAAAACACCAACTAACCCCACCAATATATCCACTAATTTTTAGTTCTTTTGATTTATCAATAGTTCTCATACCTAATTAGACCCCTTTCAGACCCCACCATTACAACCTGAGGCCAGAGCCCTGGTCAATTCTGAGTCAGAATTCAATAAGCTGAATGGAATTTTCGTTAATTTCTAATCATGCTGTGGCTTTCATTTTCAGTAACAAATTGACCATGTTGTGCACTACTTATATTAGTGCTTTCTGTACATTAAAAACAGGCACGCCAACAGATTGAAATTTAAAGTACTTTTTCAAAATTTTGGTTACTCTATATCATGATTTTGTTCTCCATATGGGAAAACTAGAAAGCTAGGTACTTACCGTGACAATGCTTAAAAGTATTCCATCGGGGGAAGACCACCATTTTAGCACAAGGATCCTCTTCCTCGCAATATCCAAAGAACGTTGACAAGATTCTTGTGGTTCACCATTGATAATGGACCCATCTGTAGCCATAGCCACTTTAATAGTTAAACGACTGTCAAAATGCAGCAAACCATGCAATTCCACTGAATACATTTTCGTAGATTACCTTCTGTCAAAACTGTGCTTCAAAATTCCTAGAACAATTTTTGGCATGTGCCACTGCAGTTGAGGCTAAAGCTGTTTTAACTCCACTAGCCAATCTGTACAACGAACCAATTGGTGTACGAATTACATTTCCACGAGCTCTGATCTTTTTCAGTTTTGGCGTACCTGAAACATGAATTCCTAGCCATACGCAAATTAGAACCATTTTAGAGGAAAAAAGTTATGCAGAAGGATAGGTGAAAGACAAATTAAAGGACTAACAGATGATTATATTACAGAAACATGGCAACGGTGAAAGTGGGTTTTCTATAAAGAAAAAATAAATAAATAAACCATTTCTTCTTTCCTTGAATTTAGCCAAAAGCCACAAGTCACCAAGTAAACCCACATAACATAAAACCCAAAATAGAGACCTGTAATCATATATTTAAGATATTATGTGCCATGTTGATGTGATTGTTACCTGCTTGTTGAATGCAGAATCTAAGGAGGGTTTAAGAGTCTCAGGCACCCAATTAGGATTGCGAAGCTATTTTGGCTCCGTTTGGTTTGGCCTTCAGACTCAACCTGTTATAAGGTCAAAAACACTCCTATAGCTTAAGCAGCAAAAACTTTGTCTATCACCACCCCCTTGAACAAACCCAACAAGATTCTGATTTCCGCTCATGCAGACATTTGCTACGTCTGGCCATCTCAGACATGGCCATCTATCTGAAACTAATTGAGCTAGAAAAAGGGAAGCAAGCAAAAATTAATTTTCTGTCGGAGGAAAACGAAATGGGAAGAAAGAGAGAGGAGGGAAAGGCCTCCGGCTGAAGAAACAAAAAAACCGGAATTTTATTTACTTACCCGTTACCCACAAAAATCAAAATATTATACTTGTAATTTTATTATTATTAAGGCCCCGTTTGGCTGGAGGGATATGAAGGAAAGGAAATGAGAGGAGACTGTGTACATTTTTTTTAAGTGGATCAGAGTAGTAGAGCGGACCTAAATTATAAGCTAGAGTTATAGAGGAACATGGAGGGACATGTTAGAATCTAAAAATTGTAAGTTAAATTGGACAAAAATCGAGTATATGAAATGTAACTTTAACTAGACTAAAAGAGACTCAGCTAAAATAGTTTTAGAAGGCCATGAAATTTTGTTGAATTAAGTGTTTTCATCCTTAGGTTGTTTCTTACACAAAGATTGAGCAATTAGGCATGATATTAGCCTCAAAATTAAGACAGGTTGAATGATGTAACGAAATACCTCAAGAATTTTAGGTGATTCCAAATATGTTGAAAAAAAAAAATTCTACGGGACGACTATGAGACCAATTATGTTAGTGTCGCTACCTATAGCCACTGCCAGGTATGCCCTTCAAAAAAAAAAATTATGCTTTCGAGTTCCTATAAGTATGTTTGGATTTCATGTATAAGGGTTATGATTTATTAAGAAATTTGCAGAGATTGTTGGAATTGTTGGGTTTTAAGGATTTTAGGAATTTAGGGAATTATGGGGACTGGTTTTAGTGAGAAGAAAATGCTAAGGGTTGTTGTCAAATTGATGTTTTTAAGTATTTGAGTAGAATAAAAAGAATTTACACATATATTTGAAAATTTTATGTGTAATTTAATTTATAATATGATTGTTTGTATATATGTATATGTAGGCTTAGTAAATTTGATTAGAGTTTAGGTATAGTTTGAAATTTGGGTGGAAAATAAAATTGGATGACATTTGGGGTTATGAAATTGATAAATTGTTTGTGGGAATTGGTTGAAATTGATTTTGGTGAAAATTGACTTTGGGATATTATATTTAGGATAAGGGAGCTAAATATTTTTGGTGGTGTTAACCAATTTATGAGTAATTTAATCTCTAATATGATTGTTTGTGTATATTTATATGTAGGATTAATAAATTTGATTAGGGTTTAGGTATTGTTTGAAATTTGGGTGAAAAATGAAATTGAATGAAATTTGGGATTATAAAGTTGATAAATTGTTTGTGAGAATTGATTAAAATATTTTTGGAGGTGATGATGTGATAAACGTTGTAGTCAAGTAGTTTAGAAAATACATAATTGGGAGCTTACTAGAATAAGGCTGCTTATTAGCTGATGAAGTAATTTCAAGTTATTCTCGAATTATAAGGTTTGCATTGTTGTGACCAAACATCATCACAAGGTTCAGAGCACCCTGAATTTCAGTAAAGGTTCACGAATGACTGGAATTACTAGCAGCTAAAACACCAACTATCCCAACAATATATCCACTAATTTTTGTTCTTCTGACTTATCAATAGTTATCATACCTAATTAGACCCTTTTCAGATCCCACCATTACAACATGAGGCCAAGCACCGGTAATTTTAGCTCGGAATCATCTACTTGTTAAAAAGACGACTTTGGGTTCCTTGCACCAATAGTCTTAGGGATAAGAATAGAACTCATCCCAAAAGTTAGCTATTGAAAGGAGGGTACTCCTCTCCTTATAACCCCACATTAAGTTGCCCATACATGTATGACTATTGCCCATACAACCAATGCCCATAACAAATTAAAACTTCAAAATTTTTGAACATCCCCCAACCCCAAACCATGTTTTATATATTAGGAAAAAAGAAGAAGCAGAAAACAGCAATAGGTTTTTTAGGTTAATTATCATAGGTAGTCCTGAATTTTAACGTTGTCAACTTAACAAATTTCTTTGGAGAAAATATGGAGACATACGAATCTATATTAGAATCACAAGAATTGTGGATCAAAGACTTGATAATAAAAGCGTGAGAATTAAAGATTGAAATTTTAAAAAGTATCGCAGTAGGGAACTTCTTTGAGGAATATAATTTCATTCAAATATAAAGAGCAAATTTTCAACTTTGCACACCAAAAAGGTTCAATTACAATACATCCCCCCACTTCATATGTGACAAACCCTTTTCGAGTAATCAATCTGTGCATATATACAAATCCTATTCTTGTCTTTTTTCCAACTTTGCACTGTTTAATTTTAAGAGAGAAGAAATTGATTAGTCTGCCTTGTTAATAACAACCATTAAGCTCCAAACAACCTGAAAAGTAAGCAGGAATTCTTTGAGTTATTGTTACATATAGTTAGATCAAAAGCCACAAGATCATAGGTACTGTTTGTAGTTAATCTTGCCTTTGCAACCGGGATTGTGAGCGTCTAGTGCTGCAAAAGTCAAAGGGAAAAGATATTTTTTGGGGAAGATGGATAATCGTAGTACTCAACGTGATCGATTTTCCATGTTTAGATGACCAGAAAAATTAAGATATTTATCAAAAAGTGGATTTTGATGCAGTTTTGTTCATTTCATATAATAGAGACTTCACTTCAAGCAGATTTGGTTTTTGCTTCAACCCTTGCATAGGTACTTGAACTAAGTAGTCATAAAAATAGTTTCAACTTTATTATATTTTCAGGGTAACATGCCTCATTGTGGTCTGTGGTTTGCCAGGCTGCTTCTGCACTGGTGGTGGATCTGCATCAGTTGCAATAGGTACCGTCTTCACCTGCAGTCATGACATATAAATGAGAATTGAGAAGCATGTTGAAACTCATAAGATGACTAATTGATCTAGAAATTTGATTGTTCACATTATGTACCAAATTTTTGAATAGGAGATTATAGAACATTTGGATGTATCTTTGTTTTGCTTCCTTTGGCTCCTTGTTCAATCTCCTCCAGAAGGTATAAATACTTCCCATATTTAGAAGCTTGTTAGCATAGATCTTCCAGCTATAGCTACAAATCAAAGGCATAAAAGTTTGTGTTCTCTAAGTTTGTTATGGATACTAAAGGAAATGGATGCTATAAATTTTATTCTCAATGTTTATTTACCATTCGTTTATACGTTCTAATCCTGTTGCAGATATCCTATCCCAGTATGTTGCATCAATTCTGCACTTCTCAAAGAAATCAACAATTTTGTTGCTGGATTCATCACCATAGTTAGGATCAATATGAAATCCAGACACCCCACCAACAATGATTTCTGCAGGACCCCCTTGGTTGGTAGCAAAAGTCGGCAAACCACAGTTCATTGCTTCAATGACAGTGAGACCAAATGCTTCATATAGAGCAGGCTGCACAAATGCTCCCTTGTATCAGCAATACAGTGATAGAGTTCTCCATTGCGGTGTCTATCAGTCTGTGCAGCAATCCATCTGATCTGGCCCTTAAGTTGGTATTTTTCTATTAAAGAATGCATCTTTTTTATTTCTGCCATTTCTTCTCTATCATTGGATTTGGAAGGGTCAAAGAAGCCTCCAACTATAACAAGATTAACCAAGTTTCTCAGTTTCTTATTCTTTCCAAACCACTCAATTAATCCAGTTATGTTCTTCACAACATCAAGCCTTGCCATTGAGAAGATAATCGGTTTTCTGCGGTCTGCTAGATATCCACTGTTTTAATGTGCCAGACAAGAAAAAGAATCATCTTTTAGACAAATTTTAAGAACATGAGACTAGATATACAGGCCTAGCAACTAGAAGTCTACAACACTTACATGTGCTCATTGTTGTCCTCTTTACTATGTAGTAGATCTTCAATGGCAGAATTAAAGGATGTGAGTCGTTTATCTTTCTGTGTGTAAGGGAAGTAGACAGACTGATCAGCCCCAGGTGCAGCAATGTTGAACTTGAGATCAAATACATTTATGCCTGAAACAACTTTACAAAGCCCTGGGAGAGTGAATGCAGCATGACTTTCATATTGTCCAGGTTTATCTTTGCTATAAATAAGAAACACCGAAACTCAGATTCATTAATTTCTCTTCTTTTCGGATAAAGGTAATTTAACTTCGGGTTGATTTTAGTTTTTCTGTTTTCTCGTAGAGGTATTTCAGTTCCCTCAAGATCAAGAGCAGTATCTATGTATACTGTTTTGCTCTTATATTTGACTATTTTGAGTAAATCATGCAAATCTTTGTTTTCATATATAGGTGTCTGCCTGATGATCAAACCTTCCAGCAATCTCCTGGTATGAGCTGGCTATGATGAAATCTGTTGCATTCATTGCAACTATGTCAGCAATGAATTGGCATGAAAAGTGATACTTTGGGTCAAATTCCTTCCACTTGACATCTGAATCTTCCTATTTAGTCTTCTCCAAAGCGTGTGCTATGGTTCCTTGGTTTTGTGCACTCCAAAGAATTAGTACATGTGAGAAACAAGAAATTCTCATGGCTGCAATTTTTTTTTAGAAAAGAAAAAAAAAAAAAAAACTGATGAAAAGGGAAACAACAACAAAAAGTATGAACACCTGAGTTATCCCAAGTTTACTAGCCATTAGAGATGCTACCAAATTCCCATCACTATAATTTCCAATGATAAGATCAAGCTTCCCTTCCATGAGGTCAAGGATCTTTCCAGTAGCATCCTGTTCATAGCAAGAACAAAACAATTAGTCAGAACACAAAAATATTAACCAAAAAATAAAGAAACTACTAAAAGGAGAAATCAGAAATGTCATATACTTGCCTGAGTGAACCTCTCCAGGTAGGGATAAATGTCAAAACGAGAAACCCACTGGGGAAGGATCCCATTCTCTGTCTTAAACAGCACACGCAGGATGTTGGAGTGCTTGGTATCAATTATTGCTTCCAACTCCTGGTTGCACTTAGTTCCCCGAGCATCAGGTATGATTCGCGTGACCTATCATTGTCAAGAATATCCTTACATAAATACTTAATACTAGCCAAACTAAGCTGTCTTTATTGGGAAAACATTTCTTGCTGCATATGAAACTTGCAACAAGAATTTGAGGCTCCACATCAAGCCCTTGTTGCTTAATTCTTAGGAGCAATTCTGCTTCAAGAGCTCTAACTTGATCCAAAATGTAAACAACCTGTTTTAGACTATTACAGCACAGTGAAATGTCAGGTTGCCAAAGGGTGTGAACTTTCAACTCATGCAGGGGAAACTTCAAGTTAGATATGCCTCTTCGTGTTTCGAAATAAAGATATATACCTGGCCACCAGTGTCTGGCAAGCCAAGGACATCTGCATATCGTACCGGCTCTGCCTCAATGCATCTGGCATGTTATCAGCTATTGATTCGGTGCGCCTTAAGGCTGCTGCTGAAGCCATATCAGTAAAGAAAAATGAATTAAAAACACAAAATTAAGGTTTTGAAAGCTTGAAATGTAAACTAAGTTTGGCTTGCTGAAAATATATAGAGCTGAGATTTCTATTTTCCATATGTTATCTTGCTTTTTCGGATGGAATTGTGCTCAGAAGAGGTTGGATATTGGTGCATGAGTTGGAGAAAGAACATTAACTTAAAGAAGAAAAAGAAAAGAACTTCTACCATTGAAAAACTAGCTAGTCCTCACAGGAATTGTTGGTGTCATTCTTTTCTTCTTCATGTCTTTGAAACTTACTTATACGCGACTCTTCACCTAAAAACTAAGCTATTAGATAAGGTTTCAGGACTGAATTATAATTTTCTACCGTAACAATGAGAAAGCATATGGAAATCTGCCATCTCCAAGATAACTTATTTCCTTTGTATCGTAATTTGCAGCTGCCTATAAAATATTCCCAGCTCACTTTATATATTTGGTCTATTTGTTTTAGAATCCAATCATTACATTGAAGAACAAATAAACTAAACTTAAACAATTGTATAATACAAATTAAAATACAATTAATTATACTAAAAGCAAGACTTACAAGCAATTTATGCATAGAAAGACAAAGTTATAGTAACATTCCCACAAGCATAATCAACTGCAAAGCTAGATACACTAATCAACATAGCTGTTTTAAGAACAACACAATTTATTTGGAATTTACTTTCCTACTACAAGAACTAAGAAGTAGGAGGGACTGAATTAATTTTTTAGGAAGTTAAGAGAAAAAAAAGACTAAAATTATTTAGTATTTTGACATGATCGGGTTTCGTTGTTTAAATCTAACAATTCAAATATGTGAAGAAAATCAAATATCTTTTTGATTATTAGGTGAACTCTTAAATTACATTTTTATGATATAAAGGGCTAGTTTGGTTTGGTGTTTGAAAATCTGTGTTTTGGATGTAATTGATTTTACTAGTAGAGATTATGGAATAATTGATTTTAGCCGAATTTGTTTTGAGTTTGGTTAGTTATCCAAAAAAGTAATTTATTTGGAATTATAAGAATATTAAAAAAAAAAAAGTTAGGGTATTTTTGTCAACAAAATATAAAATTTATATCTTATAATTTGGTATAAATGTGTTCTGAAAAAATTACACATGAATAATTTCTAAAAAATAAGTTAAAATTATGTTGGACACCAAAATAATTTTTAATTTTAATCAAATTTTCTGTCATATAAGCTGAAAGTAATTAACTCTAAACGTCAAACACACGTGCGAAACAAAAATTAAACTAGCCTGAAGGGTCTTTACAAGGACGGGCTGCAACTGCAATCCGTCTTAAAGGCCCATTCCAAAATCACGGCCCATTTCCTACAAACAATCCATTATTTGGACTTGCATCTTTCACCATACGCGTGGCGCCATCTCAGCCGTGAAAATCCAGAACCCCTCTCTCTCAAATTAGGGTTTAGGATTTCGTAAAGAGGTAGACAAGGCAAGCCTTATATAAATTGCTTCACCTCCTCCAACAGAGGCCACCCACTCTCTCACATGGTTGATATATTGTCAATCCGTCCCCTTTCATATAGTTCCCAAGTTAGGGTTAGGAATTAGAATTAGGGTTATTGTTGATTCGCGTCAATTACTGATTACCAGTGCTTTCTACTAAGTGGGTACTGTGTATGATCTGACGCCATAGCTATTCCTTTTCTGCAATATATGATGCTCTGTTTTCTATAGGCTAATTTAGCCTGTGTATCTATTTGCAGAGATGGAAAATTCTCTGTTTATTTTTTGTTAGAGTATTGGTTTTCAATTAAATAGAAGATGGAAGTGAGGATTATTTCCCCAGATGATCGAAGATGATTATGCTGTGCGAAACTTATGTTTTCTCTTTTTGAAAGAGATTCCAAGCCAATATTCTGATCCAATCTTCATCTAACATTTTTATTATCATTTAAGTTTGTAGTCTTTTGTGATATTAGTATCGATTTGATTGTTGGGTGTTTGAGTTTTTGTAGAGATATGATCGGAGCTGATTCCAACTTTATTTTGCAATTTTCTTTAGTCTCCTTTTTGGGGATTGAGTTTCCAAGCCATAACTCTGATCTCACCAACACCAGCTTAAATATAAATCTTAGTCTTCTGTTTGTTTTCTGTGAGAATTTTGATATACTATTTTCTCAGTTAATTGGTAAAGTTTGTTTTAATAAATGTATATTTAGATCTGGTTTTGTTCCATTATATGTATGGAATTGAAAAATGTAGAGATGGAAGTGATGACTTTTTCCCCAGATGATCGAAGCTGATTAAACTGAGCGATATTTCTCTTTTGAGAAACCAAGCCAGGTTTCTGATCCATCTCTGTAAATTATGATAATGCATAGGATTGTGTTGGTTTTTTGTTATTCTTAATGTTTTCTGTTTTTTATCTGAATCTGACATTTTATTTTTCTGAGATTTATGGATATGGATGTGGTGTTGAATGATGATAGAAATCAGACGGATTCCCAATGATATATAGAACATATATGATTACATACCAGCTACTTCTGACCACGTCACATCCATATCCATATTATCTATATTCATACATTATTGAAGTTAAGAAATTAAAGGATTTATTGGATAGGCTGATGATGCTAGGAACAAATATTTGCTACTCTTGATGGGTTAAGCCCATTTGATGACTTTCTTCCACCAAGATCTCTGAGGCCTATGCAATCTATTCTTGTTTCATTAATTGTAAATGTAGCTGTAATTTTTATCATACTTTTGGGTAAAATTGGTATTTCTTTCGAGTCATGAATTTAGATCCAACCTACACTTTGCCATAACTGATTTTCTTCACAGATGCTCTATTTGATTTGTCTTGTGGGGAAGAAAATGAATTGAATGTGTTGCATCTAATCTCTTCAAATGTAATGAAATTAAATATTTAGCGGATTGACAGGTAATGCTGAATCTGAAATTTGCTGATCATTTACTTTCGTCATCAATAACTGGTTTATTAGCATGTTGAGTTTTGTATATCTTTCTGCTGCCAATGTCTGAGCTTGTTGATTTTTATATAACAAGCCGTGCTGCACAATTCAGAAAGCTTTATGTAAACTTCTGTATTCTTCTTCCATCCGGATTCTGATAAAACACTAGTTGGTTAATGACTCAGTACTAACTTCCCAATTTTTTTCTGTTTTGGCTTCGGTTTCTGTATTTGTTTGTATATATGGACTGAAATTTTTGGTCTCCCTGTCAAATTTTTGAGGCCCTACATTTTGATATAAAGATTTGATTCTTGAAAATTGTGTTAACAGCAAAATTGCATACTGAGAAAAAGAGTGCATGCCTAATAATTTGTTCAATTGACTCTATTCCATAATTCAAAGTTTTGTATTTAATTGAGTTTGATGTTGTTCCATGATTCTGTGGGAAATTTCAAATCTCATTTTGAAAGGTTTAAATTTGGATCTTGGTCCTATAAAAGGCGGCTATATTGTACCAATGAGGTGGTTGATTATTTCAGTGTGTTCATTGGCCTCATGGTGGTTTTTCAATTTGAAGTATTAAAAACTGTTGGTAAATTGACCTCTATGGAATATTCTTAATATTTAGGAAAAAAATCATGGTCGCATCTTCAATAAAATTCCACTATGTAAATAATAGGATTACAAAATGATTATTTATAGTCAGTGAACTTCACCTTAACTTCAAATTTCAACAGTTATTGACATGTTTATGCCTTTCGTTTTTTTTTATGGATACCGTAAAGTGTTATTTATGGTATGTCGTAACGGGGCGTGATACCTATGTTCAATTGAAAAATAAAAAAGCTAATAGAGAAAAAAATAAAATTTAAGATAAGTAATGGATTGTTTGGAATAAAAATGTTGTCTACGAATACATTTTTTGAAAAGAGCTAGAAGATTTATTTAATTTTTTAAATTATTTTTTTGTCAGATTATAGCTCAATTGATATTATACTAAGTTTTAAGCTTCTCTTTCATCTCCGAATCCATCAATTCTACTCTTTAATTATCAAGCTACTTAAGTTTTTTTAGGTTGGGATTTGAACC
This sequence comes from Quillaja saponaria, assembly GCA_029379385.1. Taxonomy (NCBI): domain Eukaryota; kingdom Viridiplantae; phylum Streptophyta; class Magnoliopsida; order Fabales; family Quillajaceae; genus Quillaja; species Quillaja saponaria. The sequence continues at coordinate 13,576,024 of CM055610.1, read as the reverse complement.
CTCGGGAGTTTGAGAACTCTAAGACCTGGTATAATGTCATGTCAATTGAGTTATGCAATATAAAATACATTTTGTAGTTGTAAAATAGTTTTATTTGAAAAATATATTTACAGACAATATCTTTATATAAGTTTAACCAAACAGTCTATTATTTATCTTAAATTTTATTTTTTCTCTATGAGTTTTTTATTTTATTTTATTTTTTGTATTTAACTTCAACTATTTCAAATTATTCTAAATTTGATTAATTAAAAATAATTTTTTATTTTTTGATTGAACATAATTTTTATTATCCTCTTTTTAATTTAAAATTTTATTCATAATTTGTTATTTTTTGGAGAGAAAATAATATAATAGTTTGATTAAAAAAAAAAAAAAAGGGTAAAATTGGTACTATATAATATTATGGATAAATATTTTTTCAAAAAATTAAAATTAAAATTAAAATTTACTTTAATATAGAGGCATGAGACATGGGTGATGATGACTATGCAACCATAAATTATTTTTGGAGAGAAAATAATATAATAGTTTGATTAAAAAAAAGAATAGAAAATTGGTACTATATATCATCTAATTGTTCTAGGTTTGTGGAGGGATCTGAAAATTTAAATTAATATAGAGAAATGAGACATGTGTGAGGATGACTATGCAACCATACATTATACATACCATTATTTATTCCTCTCTGGGACCGGTTGACAAAGCACATTAACTCCCCCCTGTTTGCATTTATTTTCCAATCTAATCAGTACACTTTTACTACAAAACACATTAAGTCCCCCTTCATGGCCATTTCGCAGTAAAAGTGTTATTTATAGCATCGTTTTTGTTGTTTCGTTTTACATAGGTATTGATCTGTTTTTTTTTAATTTTTCACTCTCTTAATTTGTTTGTTTTTAGCCCTCTCTGGTTGCTTAGAGACTATGGGAAAAAGAGGAAAATGTACTAATAAATTAAATATTTTGCATTCATTTAAACAAATTTTTTTTCTTTCTATTTTGCCTTTGTTAAAGCTGACTTCTGTGTTTTTAACCGAATGACTAATTAAATTTTTTATTTTTGAAGGAGCAATCCAGAAACCCTTTGTTGAGTTCCCATTGATAATTAAGTCTATGTGCACTTTCATTCTTTGTAAGGTTCAATCATGAAATTCAATAGAAGATTTTTTTTTTTTTTTTCTTTTTGAAAATATTCAAATTTTTTACGAGAGCTTGAACTCGGTAGTGTGAGATGACAAATAGCTAAGCTTTCGGATGATTCAAAAGAGATTGAAATTGTTAACTAATTGTATGTGAAATGTTTTTCTCTCACATGGGAAACTAAATTGTGGATGCCATGATAATAGTATTCAGGTTTCTAGTTTTCAAATTCATTGCTCTGATATTGCTAAAATTTACTTTCCTCTCTCTCTTATGCTGTTATGATAATAACACATTCTTGAATATAGAATGAGAGCAGTCTATCTGTTGGGTTGGGCTCTACAATTACATGGGCTTCATTACTTAATTATGTTCAATCTTTCTTCCCTTGTGATACTCAATAAGCAGTAGAAAAACATGCCAAAAAAATATTTAAAAAATCAGCACAACAAAGAATTAGAAGTAAATATGACATTGCCGCCAATCTTAATTTCACTGGATTGAATTCAATGATAATTTGCATACGGAGAAAAGAAGATTAAATTCAATGTTAATTTGTTGAATTGACAATCTATAATTCATTCAAGTTTTGTATTAAAGTAAGTTTGATGAAATATGCCATTCTTCCATGATTCTGTTGGAAAATTCAAATCTCATCGTCCAAGATTTAAAATTGCCAGCCTTTACATACATACAATGTGCACTAGAGAGGAATAAAAGTTCGAGTGCCCTTAAACTTATCAACCTTTGAAATTGAGATCTTAGACTTTTGTCAAATCTTAATTAACAATCGAAAAGAAGTAAAGAAATTAGAACCCTAATTTTGGTAAAATTCTTGATGAGTGATTGATTGATTCAAGTGCAAAAGGAACTTATTGTTTAGTAAATGATTCCTCTTTTGAATGGTGGATAAGAAAAATGATCTAGGTTAAAGCTTCTCTCTCTCTCTATAATATCTCTTTGATCTAAGTGCTAATCAAAGTAATAATAGCAAATCATCAAAACCCACTTGATTGCACTATTTTTAATCTCTAATTCTTAATATTGGAGTTTATTTTTTTGTTCTTCTTCCTTAAGTTATGGGACCCTGCCAATTCGCCTCAATTCCTTAAATTTGGGACGCTACGGTGGTGGACTAGTTGATTGTTTTATTTTTATTTTTTAATTTTTAAGACATTTCTATTATTCTTTAAAAAAAACAAAAACAAAAACAAAAAAAAAACTGAGATACATATATTTACAAATGTAACATGACCATTATTTATTCGCTTATTATGTAATGTGGGTTGACCATGTGAAGGTCTGTTACTAGGTAAGCGTCTGTCATCTTTTGTTAAGTCAATTTGGACAGAATATGACGATAAAAATTCATTTGATATAAATTGACAGCATAAATATTTTTATGATGAAATTAATAAAATAATTATACTTTAGCAATAAAATATACAATTTTTCCTCTTTTATTTGTCTTTGTGATGTAGGATAGTAATGAAAAATAGGAAAATTGTGAGAAAATGAGGGAGAATGGAAGAAGAATAAGTAGGAGAGCAAGAAAGGGAGAAAAAATTAGATGAAAAGGGAGAGAAAACTTGCAAACATGCAATTTGTCAAAAGGTTCTTAACCATTACGTAAAATGCCTTTGAATAGGCCACACACTAAACCCAATGTTAGGAACATAAATAACAAAAAGTATAACAACATACCAGTAAATATTGCTAAATAAGTCCCTAAATTCTAATATTATATAATTAAACATAAAATACCATACAAACATAAATTTCCAATTATCATAATATTATTCCCCATCATTCTCTCATTGTTGGAAAAAACACTTGACCTTGAATTTTGTAGTTGGGGGAGATAAGGACCTCTGGGATAAAATCCTCCAGCAAGGTCTGGTGAACTTGTGAAAAGAAGCAAGCAATGATGACTCTATCAAGGATCACGAACTTTTAAAGTTAAAGCGGGATGACAAAATCAATTTGCTTGATATTCAAAAGAAGGGTAGACTCAACAACATGCTATAGAATTGCATTTACCTGTTTTGGAATGTCAACTTGCTCAATCATATTACTAATGGGAACCTTATCATCCATCGTGAGTGGATCATGAATATCATAAGCTTTATGACCGTGACTCTCATTCTCCAGTTATGAAGTAGGAGGCTCATATGATAGCTCCTCGATATCGTCAGCTTCATGTTCCGACGATCATCCTCTAGTGCAAGCAGCTCAAGAGCATATTCGATTTCACAATCATGATTCTCACTATTTGGTGCTAGTGAAATTGGCTTAACTATAAAGTTATTGATGTCTTACAAATATTCCTGTACTTGAGTGTATTTTTCAACTATAATGATTCAGGTTCATCAAGGTATAGACCCAATATTGTAAGCACTTCGCCTAATTTTGCACTAAACTCATCAAATTTTATGTTAGTATTTTCTACATATGTCTATATAGATTAAGGTATATGAGTTTGGGATTACACTAAGGTTTGACGAGACTAAGAGTACTATGAAAGTGTACCCCAGTTGATCATAACTAAGGTAATATATTAACTCAAATATAAGCTCGACCAAACAATAACCATATTCTTATTTTTGAAAATAATGAATAGATTTAGAATTTGAGGGTGACACATAAGGGTCCCGGTGAAAAACATAAGTATGATCCATTGAAACCTCAAGTCAACAGTCAAGTTAAGACTCCGATAACTTAATGACAATCATGACCCTAGAAGTGTAATTAAGAAATTTTATAGGGATGCCTCCATGAATCTGAATATGCCTAAGTGTAGTACCATCCTTATACTTAACTTTTATAAGGAAAATCAAGTCACAAGTACGGATAAGCAGATAAAATATGATCAATGTCGTCTTTAAAGATATATCTAAATGTAGTAGAACATATACATGAACACAACATAGAATATAAAGCCATTGTTCAAACTAAACAGATTTTTTTCTCTTTTCCTTTTTTTTCTTTTCGTCTTTTTTTGCTAGAAATGTAAATTCAACTACCTAAAAAACTAAACAAAACATGAAAATGAAATAAAGAGAAAAAGTAAGTAAATAATTCGAGCATTTAGGATCAAAATTTAAGGAAAATTGCCTTGAAATTAGATTCTGCGCACAAAAATACTTTGAAAAACCAATCCAACTTTGGTCAAAACCAATCAAAATGTACGTGAATTGGACCGATCAAAGTTTGTCATGATTAAAGAGTTGAATGGTGACGTGGCTTGCAAGATAAACTATTGAATTATAATTTCACTCACTTCCCTATTTTGTATGTGCTAAACTAACTGGATGAGAGTAAGGAATCATTTTCTGCAAAATCTCAGCGAAACTTAATTGATTTCATCTAAATGTTGAAAGCAGATGATCAAATAAATCAATATTCGTCATTTCATAAATGATGGTTGTCTAAATACTAAACAAAAAGTCAGCTGACCCTCAAATACTGAAGAACAACTAAAGGTTAAAGGAACTAAAATGGTTTTCTATAGAAGCACGGTCAAACTATTGAAATCAAGTTAAGTGCATTAACTACTAAAGTATCTAATGCTTGACTTACTATAGAAGTGATGCACCACCATTTCATTAAAACAAACAACTGATGAAGGCAAAAAGTTAGCAACTAAAGATTCGCACATCAAAACTCTTTGTATCTCTTTATTGAAGTAAATGATCATCTCCTTAACATTGGTGCAGTGTTACTCAAGATCAATTTTGGGAATAGTACAACTCATAATTAGACTCCATCAAAATACAACGTTTGTACCTATACAACGTCATCTCTGTGTCTACTCTACTACTTGAACAAAATTCATCTAACACAAGAGTTTACATTACAAAAGTTTTAAGCAAAAGCAAGCAGGCAAAGTCTGCACAGTAGTTCATGTTTCTACCCAACTAGAAATCCTTCTATAACCATTAAATGAACAAAGCTTAAGATGCTTACTTTCAACAAAAACTTTCTATTGAATATTTTCTTTTGAGAAATAACTACTAAGGCTATATGACTTGTAAATCTTTACGAGCTCAAGAGAAGAAATAAACAAGCTACAAACTCACACTACTTTGCATTTGAAATCCAAAGAGTTTGAACTTTCACACTTCACCAGTCTCATCCAAAATATTTTTTGTTAGAAAAGAGCTTAAACTTTCATATTTCATCAGTTTCATCCAAAAACATTGTGTTAGAAAAAGAGCTTAAACTTTCATATCATTTTTCTCTTCTATAAACTCATCCAAAATCATCTGACAATGTAATTGAGTATCTTTATACACTTTGTATTATATTTCTTCTTGTGAGAAAAGGACAAGTTGGATAACTTGTGTGTTATGCTAAATAAAAGAGAGTGATTGATACCTGAAAGTTCAATCATTTGTAAAGAGTATTTAATTTCCTAAATTAGAAAATCAGTGGTAGTGACTAAAGCATCGTCTTGAGAAGTTGAGTAGCTAGGGATTTATGGTGAATCACTATAAAAGCTTGTATATGTGCTTTACTTTCTTTATTATTTTATGCTTTTCACATTACTCCATTTTAACTAATTCGTTTCAAAGTAAAAGTTTTTTAGTCATAGTATTTTAAAAGATCAAATTATCCACTCTCTCTAGTTTGCCTATGTGACATTGTGCAAATGACATGGCGTATGACATGTCATTGAGAGGATAACACATGACAAGTGGACGTTCTCAGACTACTTTGTTTCCGAGCTTTGGACTCAACGTGACTAAGTGAACATGGTGGTGGGCATGTTGAAAGCTGAATTAGTCTCTGTTTTCTGTTGAAGTTTGTTTTCTATTGTTCTAGTCTTGAGGAGTTTCTAGTGTCCTAGACTTCAGGGGTTTAGTTACTGAGTAATTTATTTTCAGAATGTTTTTTTTTAGTTGCCTAGTGGTAAAAGGCTGTCTTTGATTGAATAAAACATCAAATAACTTTCTCAAACTAATTTTACTTTACAACATGGCAGTGTACCATAAAATAAGGCTGAATTTATGGTCTTCAAACATTTTTTTTACAATATTTTGTGAGGAAAGTCAAGATTTTCGGCTGTAAAACCAAAATTTGATGTAGGAGAGTTGGAAAAAATAGGAAAATTGTGAGAAAATGAGGTGGAATTGAGGAAGAATAGGTAAAAGATCAAGAGAGGAAGGGAGAATTAGATGGAAAGGGATAAGGTCACATACATGCAATAGTCAATTTTTCAATTTGTCAAAAGGTTGCAAAGCGTTACGTAATATGCCTTTATATAGTTTACTCACTAAACCCTAGGATAGGTGAATAACATAAAATCTAGCAACATACTAGTAAATACTTCTAAATAAGTCCCTAAATTCTACTAGTATATAATAATTAGACATAAAATAACCTACAAATATAAATTCTCAAATTATCATAATTTCATTCCCTATCACTTTACTATTAGGACTAGTTAGACACATTGTATAACGATAACAAAATAGTATAAGAATATTCAATTGGCTCTTATGTAATATTTGATAATAACAAGATGATATAGATTTATACTGTTGACTTCCTCTTATATTAGGTTTGACAATACAAAGCTATACAGTAGAGGGAAAAAGATAAGACAATTATATAAAAATAATAAAATTATACAGCCTAACATATTATATAATCATGTATCATACAATTTTATACGATGTGTCAAACGAGCTCTAAATTTCTTAAATTTCTGTTTTCTTTATTTAATATGTAAAATATAATGAGTGTATAAGGAAAATATAAAATGAACACTATACCATATCACTTTGAAATATAGGATACAACTCCTTGCACATTTGAAAAGAGGATTAAGAGTTAATGCTTAATACTACCCACAAGAATCTTCAGGTCTTGTTATTATATACATTTCCAGTTAATCTCAACTGCTTCCCATTTGTCTATAACTTCGCCAGTCAAAAAATGAAAAGTCACGTGTTTTCATAATTAAATAGGTATATATATATATATAATATGAATGAATAATCTACACATATTTGGGTCTTGCTATTATATATATTTTCACCAATTAAATAATTATTAATCTATTAATTAGGTTATAATCAAAACGTTAACATATACCTGAATCAACGAGGAAAACTTCCTCAATTAATTAATTGACATTTTTATAGTATTTGATGTTGTAATCAAATCTTTAATCTCATTTAATTGTATATTAATTTGTTCGTCCAAGGTTGTTAGGATTTTTTTTTATTAATTGAAAAAGAGAAAAAATAAATAAATTATTTATTATAACACGTAGAAGGTGATATGAATCCAGACCACAACTAGAGAAAAAAGTGTAACACATTAAAAAGGCTACGTGTCGAAATATTTACCGGCCAAACCAATGTCAGTAATGCGTTGACGTGGCCCAACATTTACTTTTTGGGCTTTTCCGACATCACTTTTCCACTCTCAGACAAATTTGTCCACTTAGACAAAGGCAAAAGTGGGGCCCATACCCCTTTCGTTTCGTGTGTATACATCCCTTACCGCCACTTTCACAGTACGATCCAGAATTCTCAATTCGGTGGGTCCCATTCATTCAAATCCAACCAATCGTATCATCCGCGATCTAAGCATCACTTTAGAGCCTTATTTATTGCTCGCCACGTGGTGTCACCCACATTGTAAAGTTTCAGTACTTTGTGTGGGATTTTGATAACGTTATCTTTCACCGATTGGGTGCTACATGACACGTGTCATCCTCGTTAGGTTCTCTTTTCTTTTGTTTTACAAACCTGCCGTCCTTTTTTATGGATATGTCGGGTCGGATATCACCCAGGGACCCAGTGTAAGTCTAAACCTTTTAACTTTGTGATATATAAAATAATTGGTATAAAATATGATTATTATGAGAGAAGAAAAAGTGTACAAGTTTAGAATATATACTTGTAGTAAAATATGTGGTGGTAGTTAATTATTTATATTATTTGTAAACTTTTGTATTTGTTGTTTCGTATGGAATGTTCATTTTGTTTGACTTCTTGATTTTGAAATCTTGAGTTATCGTGGATGTAAAATTTTTACAAATTTATATTTGTTTTTCGTGTAAAAATTTTATATTTGTCAAAAAGTGGTGAATGAATGGAAACGTGTTTAAATAGTTTATATATCATTATTAATATTATTTCTCCCCTATACTCAAAAAAGGATAAATAACATACAATATGATATATTAGTTATAACATGATTCTAATAAGATGTTATTTCATTTTGTTTCAGATGTTACTAATTTAGAGTATTTGGATGGAAAAAAATAGAAGAAGAAGAGAAGGTAATATATACTTTTTCTTGTTTGAGATTTTTTTTAATAAAGAAAGAGAAAATAAAAAAATATATATATCCTTTCAAATATCAAAATTTTAATTCTTTTAATTTTAAAAATATAAAAGATAATAAACACTTTATAATTTTTTATTACAATACTACATATCCATATCTTGTTATTAATATTTGTTAATATCTAATTAAATATTTTATAGATCAAATTTTAAAAATATGAATATTTTACAATCCCTTCTTATTTTTCTTTAACTTTCAAATAAAAAACATACATTATCACCCATTTTATTTAATTTTCTTTTCAAATAAAAAAATAAATATTAATTTTTTCTCTCTCCTCTCTCTCTCTCTCTCTCTCTCTCTCTCTCTCCATTTACTCTACTTAACTTTTGTTTTTTTTTTCTATTTTTTTTAACTTCTAAATGGGCTTTGGAACAGATTTGGAGTCTTCTCTCTCATTTTAAAAACTCAAAATAAAAAAAATAGTACATTCCTTCGCCTCTTCTTTCCACTCCCTCGTTCAACTCCGTCCAAATGGACCCTTGTGAAATGGGATTGCAGAGGGGATAAGTTACTTTTTTTTGGAAACAGTAGAAATATCTACTTGTGCAAATTATAATACCAAACAAATCTAAAATTGGGGTAGACAAAATGACACGAATCCTCCGGGTTAAAACACAGTTGATGAACAGACTTTTGCAGTAGTCTCTCAATGCCAAACAATTGTGATGAGTAGTAAGCCGAAAAGCCACAACGAAAGAAAATTACAAAGTTTTGGAAGCATAGACAGCAAATTTTCAGAAAAAAAATATAGAAAAATTTAAAAAGAAATATAATACAATAAGAAGGTCCGGAAGAATGGAGAGCTTGGTGGGTCATCTCATTTCTGAGGGAAAGTTTAGTGGCCGTTGTTAGTTTTTTCTACATGATGTTGATTGCTTGAAGTTGGTTTAATTAATTGGTCGCTCATGTAAGTTGGTCTAAGCAACAAAATCCAACAGGTTGGCATGCTTTTTCATTTTATTTGATCAGATTTTTTTCATAAATAGTTGTAATGAACTTCATAGCCAAACTTCTGTTGCTGTCAAATTGAGTTGTAGTGAAGAGAAACCCATTATCACTGAGGAAAAGATAGACAATTTGTCTCTATTAGTTTTTTCATTCTGCAATTTCTTTTTAGAGATCCCATTATGTGAGTTCTTGATGTTGTTAGGTAATGGATGCCTTTACACTCTAATTGCTTTTTATTACAATTCTGTATATTGACTCAGTGTTAATTTTGGTGTATGGTTCAATTACAGATTAGCTTTGATAGAGCTTCATTGCTGTTACAGTAGCTGAGGTTTCATTTCTTGGAAAAATCTCATTTTGATAAGCTGCTGCTCTTTGTTTTGGTGTACTTTCTGAAACCTTCGGTGGAAAACTGAACTGGGTATTTCATACATGGAAGATGGGAGTTTAATGGTATTGTCAAAATGAAGATTTGAGAAATAGGAAAATAAAGAAGGAAAAAAAAAAACCAACACCTTCAATAGTTAGGTTGCCAAGTGTTTGAGTTCAGTCATGTCTGTAGCATTATTATGGGTTATCTCCCCCAACATAGAGGTGTCAAATTGCTTTGGGTTCTGCGATTCAATCCGGGATGGGAAGCTTTTAGATTCGTCCAAGTTTACATCCCGAGATTGGAGCTCGTTTAGAGCAAAGAAGGAAAGGAAACAGAGATGGAAATCTTGCTCTCTCGGTACTCATATGAAATACTCTTGTGTTGGTGATTCAGGCTTAGAGAGTACAAGCAACTTCCCTGTATTATCCAGTATGATTGCAAACCCAGCCGGAGAAGTGGCTATCTCATCAGAACAGAAGGTTTATGAAGTGGTGCTTAAGCAAGCATCCTTAGTTAAGGGGCTAAGATCTGGTGTGGACCTTGATGTGAAACCAGATATTGTTCTTCCAGGAACTTTGGGCTTGTTGAGTGAAGCTTATGATCGTTGTGGCGAGGTTTGTGCAGAGTATGCAAAAACCTTTTATCTGGGTTAGCTTTCTCTTATCTTTCTTCAAGTTGTGGAATTTTTACTTTCAGGTTCAAATTGGGATTTATTTAAACATAATTTGGAATCCAGTCTCATATGTACTTTTGGCTTTTCAGGAACGCTCCTCATGACTCCTGAAAGGCGAAGGGCAATCTGGGCAATATATGGTGAGTGAGCATGACATTTAGTTAGGAATTTACTTATTGAGTTGTTTGTATTTAGATGGTGTATTCAATTTTCTCTTTGAAGAGGAGTGGAGACATGAGTGGACAATGGGAGTTTAAGAATAAGAATCAGCAATGCATTAAAACAATAGTTGTAATTATACTTGGTACTTTTCGGGATATCATACTCTTGATGCTCAATGTTAGAACTCTAAGTGAAAACTGTTTATGTACTATGTTGGTCCTGCCTCAGAAACAAACTTCTAGTTGCCAAATTGTATATCTGGTACTATAGATTTATGTGATCATCTTCTTGAATTCTCAAGGATAATCTATTGAAAGCATATTTAACTCGGCTGGTGGGGCAAGTTTCACCATTTGACATTTAACGTGCTTAAGAATATTGCTGTCTTAGTAATACTTCAGATTGGCTGAGAAAACTGTTTATTGAAGTCTTCAAAACAGATAATAACAATCTCAACTTGCTAAGTAAGGCCAAAAACCTGGGTGAGAGTGCATCTGGTGTAAGTATCTTGAAAAACTAATAAACAATGTCGGAACTACAATAGTCTGGGAATCTTACCTTATAGTCAAAGGTGCTACAAACAACATCAGTCAAAATGTTGTGTAAAATAAATATATGTTGATATTGAAATTTACGAGGGTAGAGAATACTTGAGGCAGAGGATTATAAATTAAAAATTTCTCAGATATGCAGAAAGAGCATTACTCTTTTAGATTTCACTTTTCTTATAAAGTATGAAATGTTTCGGCTCCTTGTACTAGACTTTATTGGGAAAGATTTCCTTCACAAGTTCTTATTTTTCTTTGCATATATAGTGTGGTGTAGGAGAACAGATGAACTTGTTGATGGCCCAAATGCTTCACATATTACACCAACAGCTTTAGATAGATGGGAATCAAGGTTGGAGGATCTTTTCCAAGGCCGTCCATTTGATATGCTTGATGCTGCTCTATCAGATACAGTTGTAAAATTTCCTGTTGACATTCAAGTAAGGAACCAATAGCAGATGTTATTAGGATGAAATTAGGTCTTAGCAGGAGAATTAGTGTTTATGGAAATTTAAATTCAATACTCACGATCTATCATGTGGCTCATTCATTACATTAGAAAGATACCAGAAGGATACCTTTCTGTCTTTTCTCTCATTGCATCAGCCTGTGAAGGGATAATTAGCTGATCTACATCTTATCTTCCAATGCCCTTGTGGGCAGGAGTCTGGAAAAAACTGCAACCTGAACCTCATTAGCTAATGATTTTGTTACAAACTTCAATGCAGCATTCTGTTCCATATTCCATGAAGTCAACCTATTTTGGTTCTTTTAACTTAAGTTCATGAATTGACCAACTTCTACGTGTTGCCTCCCCCTAGCAAATTGATCAACCATTTATATGCTTTGAAGTATAGGATGGGAAAATTTTTGGCGCTTTGCTTGAGATATTACTACTTGTCTTGAAGATAGACTCTAAACACATTCTTCTCCTTATTTGGGTTCATATGCACAGCTTTGATTTAGGGAACTTGTAACCAATTTTATGATTTTGTTCTTGCAGCCATTCAAAGATATGATAGAAGGAATGAGGATGGACCTACGAAAGTCGAGATACAAAAACTTTGATGAGCTATATCTCTATTGTTATTATGTTGCTGGGACAGTTGGAATAATGAGTCTGCCAGTCATGGGCATTGCGCCTGAATCGCAAGCCACAACAGAGAGTGTATATAATGCTGCTTTGGCTCTAGGAATTGCAAATCAACTAACAAACATACTCAGAGACGTTGGAGAGGAGTAAGTACTGGATTTTATATATACCTTGCTGATTTCTAGTCTTTTTAGCTATGATACATTTGGAAACTGTTAATTTGGTCATAACTATACTAGCTCAACTATTTGAATTGTACTGTTTCCATGGTAGCTTACAACTTAGTATCTCCAAGAGATAGAAATTACACAAAGTTTCATGTTATCAAGGTTAGTCCTTAGCATGCTTATCTCTTTTGGTTGCCTTGAAAGGTGAAAGTTAATGAAACTACTACTGGAATTCTTCAACAAGGATTCTAAAGGATATGACCCTCTTAGGAATCTCAATTTTTTGTTGTTGAGAATCTAATGGGACATCAACTATGTAGAAATTCAATGTTCAAGAATAATCTCCCCCTTCCTAAAAACCTTTTACCTCCTGGGTTTCTCTAGCTTCCCCTTTCAAATCATGAACTTATTTTTCCACAGTGCCCGTAGAGGAAGAGTATATCTACCCCAGGATGAGTTAGCACAGGCAGGGCTTTCAGATGCAGACATATTTGCTGGAAAGGTGACAGGCAAGTGGAGGAACTTCATGAAGGATCAAATTAAGAGGGCAAGGATGTTCTTTGATGAGGCGGAAAAGGGAGTGACAGAGCTAAGTGCAGCTGGTAGATGGCCGGTAACCACCCTAAACTTCTATTATACAGCTTAGTAGCTTACTGTTATGAGATGGATGGTTATCTGAAGTAATCTATCTCTCTGAACAACACAAAACAAGTTACTGGGGGCGTATAGCTTTGAGATCAAAGAAGGCAAAAAAGGGTCAAAAACCCATTGTCATCGTCATTCAGAAACAGTAGAATGTTATTTATGGAGAAGTACTTCATTCTTTTTCCATAGTTTCACTTAAAACGATGCTTGTCAACTAAAAGTCTAAGCTGTTACGTGAGACCTTAATAATGTTTAATCTCTTAAACATCTGATGTGCAAGCCAATGGAACTTTGGTTGCACAGGCTTCGATACATGTCAAACAATCAATTTAACCCAAAAGCTTAAGCTTTTTTGATTCTTAAGGAGTGGATTTATCTCTTACAGTGTTGGGTGTTTGCAGGTGTGGGCATCCTTGCTATTGTATCGTCGGATATTGGATGAAATAGAAGCTAATGATTACAACAATTTCACCCAGAGGGCTTATGTAAGCAAAGCCAAGAAGTTACTCTCTTTACCAATTGCTTATGGAAGATCTCTTAAGCCTCCATCAAGACAGTTATCTCCTCCCCTCCAGGCATAAACCTGAAACTAGATCAAAAAGTTCTCAGAATGATATTGTAGAAAAAATGGAAAAGTAAAAAAAAAGCATAACTTGTATATGATATTATCTTATGGTACAGATATAGGATTTATCATCCACTTTTCAATACTTTTTTCCAAGTTCATCACTTTATAATTAATGTAAACTAGAATATAAGCCTAAAAGTTTTATAATTCAAACATTGGAAATTGTAGTATAATAACATGATCATTTTTTAATGGATGTATTTTGGTACATTGGGAGGACTCGAATTTGGCACTAGGGAGTAGGGAACAGGTATTAGTTACTTGAGCAAAGCTCTTAATGGTAAATGAATCATTCATATTCAACAAAGTATAAATTTTGTTTGATTTAGTAATAAGAATTTGGAACTAAACTTTTATAAAAATTCACAAAAATCCTGACATGTTGCAAGCACAACAATAATTTATCTATCAATATGGTTCTTATTTCACGTGAGTCTCAATTTTGAAGTCTTATTATGCACATCGTAGCAAATTAAAACAATTAAATATACAAATAATAAATTTAAAAGTGAATTTAATGGATTTATGTATGAGGAATTATGCGCATAATTATAATCTCACTCTTGAGTTTAGTAAATTTTCATTCCAAATATTAGGCCTCTGCAAGATGCATATAGGGAAAAAAAAAAGATTGGAGAATAACTAATCACAATAAGTTATTTAAGTCAAATAAACATTAGAAAAGAAAAGAAATACAATTGAAATAAATTCCTAGATTACGAATGACATGAGCCACGAAGCTTAAGAGATTACATAGTGAAAATTGAGAATGCTTTAAAATTGTTTGTGAATATAAGTAGATAAAAATTGTATCTCTCGAATTCTAATGGTGAAAAATGGGGAATAAAGAGGATTTCAATGTTACATAAATAAATGAAAATTGATTTATGAATATTTTTAAAAACATGTATTAATCTCTAAATTTTTAGTTGTCTAGACTTTTAGTCCCACAAAAATGACAATCAACATCATTAAAATCTGTCGTAAATATTGACAATCATTGTCGAGACCCACTGAAAATGACCACAATTACCGTCGAGATCTATTGTAGATCACAACATCTATCGTCAAGAATAGATAGAGACGATGATCATCTTCGACAATAATCACTAGAGATTACAATTGTCTTCGTAGATAATTGCTAAATATGAATATCAAGTAATTAAAATACAATTCTGATTGTAATTATTTATATATCCCAAATTCGTAAGTTTTAATTTTAACTAATTAATTCTTACGTAATTGAAATTAATTTTGAAATTAATTTTATAATTTTAATTTCATAAATCCAAGCCTCACGAAAATGGTATGAGCGATGCTATTGTAAGTTTTCATTTTACATCACAACCCCAATAGGGTGGGGCTTGCAGCCAAGCAAAATGGGCTACAATAACCAAAATAAATGGAAACCAAGAAATCTTTTTCCAATAAGCAAAATAGTTCAATAAAAATTACTAGCAGATTCCATAGTACTTGTGCACTTTATTATGGTTGATTCTGCTATTACACTCCTTTTATAGAAAGAAATAGGCATATTACATGTAGACAAAACTAAATTGCAAAATGTACGATCCACTTATGAGTAAATAGTGAGACTCACCCACTAATAAATGGGTGGTCCTACACATAGGAATTGATGTTATCATGGGAACAAGCCCAAAAAAAACTTATTATTATAAAGCATACAGATAAATTTTTGTACAGCTAGGTACTGTCCAAGGCAGGCCTAGCAAGCAAGTTCCAATAGTTTCTTCCAAGCTGGCCTGCTAGATATATTTTCCCACCAAGCATTCACTTTCTTCCTTTCAGTCACCAAATGTCCCAATTTTGCTTCATGAATCAAATATCTAATCCCAGGAAGATGGCTCAAATCAGCCAAGGTGAATTTATCACCGGCAAGATAAGTACTTTCTGAAAGCCTTTTCTCATACACATCAAACACTTTCTCTAGCTTTTGTGCACAGCTATGAGCTAAGGCCAAGTCTCCAGGCTGACCCATTTTTGGTAGAATCACAAGCTGAAGCACCAAAGTGTAAACCATGTCATTGAAATTATGGGCTTCAACTTCAAGCCATTGATCTACAAGTGCTCTCTCTTCCAAATTTGAACCAAGTAGGTTTGGACCACGGCCTGCATATTTTGTAGCATGATACCTAATGATTGCCCTGGACTCGGCAACAACATGACATAAATACTATTAATTACAAACTATTTCCGAAGATAGTTTAGGCATGACAATGGATCTAACCGAGTCAAAATATAATTCAAACCAAAATTAATAAGACTCGAATTTGTCAAGAACCGAACAAATCAAAATCTGATTTGATTAGAGCAAATAACTAACCGGCACTACTAATCAAATTGACATCCCTATTCACAATATAATTTGACTAATCCTTTAACATGTTCTCAACTTCTATATATATTTATATAGAAAAGAGAGAGAGAGAGAGAGAGAGAGAGAGAAAATAACACAAGAAAACATTGCTTCATATATTTTATAATTACCAAAAAGTCTGAAATCACCATCCTCAATCACTGGAACTTGCCCAAATGGCTGTCAAAAAGAATATGAAACAAGTTTTCATCAGATAGTGACGAATATCTTATATATATAACCTGCAGAAAAAGGAAATCTGGGCGCTTCTAGTGTCCTTGATCAAGATCAACATGTATAAGTTCAAAGTCGACCCCTTTCTCTATAAGACAAGCCATTACCCTCTGTGGACAGGCTGCTCTAACTGGACCATAAACTTTCACAACCATTTTCTTTTTCCTAACTAATTAACAACCAAGCTTTCGAATATTGAAGAAGCTCTCTTTTTTGTTTTATGTATGTATGGCTGGCCTCTCAATCTTGGCTAGCTGGGACTGAATATATATACATAGGAAGAAATTAAGAAATGTCCACACTAGTGATTTGGGATCAGTAAAGCATGCATGCAATGCATATGGGGTTGGGGGTTGCAGCCTGCAGGGGGTTGGGAGCTAACACCAAAATGAGTGGCGGTGCTGGGGGTTATCACATGCCAAGATCCACATAGGGTTGGGAGCTAACACCAAAATGAGTGGCGGTGCTGGGGGTTATCACATGCCAAGATCCACATAGGGTTGGATAACGTGTCTTATACATTCCTTGTTCCATTTTGTTTGTATATTGATCTTTTCTTTTTCTACTTTTGAGGATTAAAGATTTCGAGATTTTACAGTACAATTTAATACATTTTTCTTAGCATAAGAGTATCATCAGTTGTTAACTTCTTATTTTGTACCAAATTATAGAGTGATTCAAAATCAAAATACCACTTTTTCTTTCTTTTACCTAGTTAATTATTTTTTACCTCATAAGATTTTAAAAAAAAAAAAATTTACATAAATTGTTCACTAATATTAATATTACATAAATATTTACATATGTAGCTTTTCAATTATATATTTAAAAATAGTTAAGCAAAAGTCACAACAATAAATGTGTTTTTGGGCTCTAAGTTTACAAAATGTGTCAACCTCAGATAAGTTGAGATTGCTTGACAAAGCCACAGGAATTGTTTCAGTAGGGCTAGTGTTGCCCAACAGTCCACACCGACCGGAAGAAGAGGACAGTTTATCAACGCATGCTTCTCTTTATTGGCTAAAACAGGAGTCGAAACCAAAGTCAAACAACCAATTATTGACATCATCCATGATTACTCTACCGGCACCAATGCCAATAGAACCAGAATACCCATATGTTTCTTCATTGAGCAAAAATGATATTGTTGATGTTTTCTGAAGTTTCATAATCAGAAACGTAGATCCACACACACACGGGTTGTATAAGTACAAATGTCATCATCCACACGACACCCATCCAAATTTTTGGAGTAAATGGTAGGTTTTCTATTTTAATAGTTAAAATAGGGTGAAAGTTGATACCGAAATTTTAAAATCTATTTTCTAGGTCCAACTCAACATTCCACATCACCACACAGGCCCATTAACACACACTCATGGACCCATACCTGCACAAAAACTGAGTTGGACTAGGAGACACTGAAACCGGATTTTAAAAATTTGGTTTTAGGCCTGTAGCTATCCCTCACCACAGCCCCACTCATGCACGAAATGACAAGCACTGAAACTGGATTTTCCAATTTCAGTGCTTGCTCCCTACCCCATTTTCAATTTTTTTTTTCGCGTCAGTTGTGCATTTTGTAAAATTTTTATATGATACTTATAGTGTTTAATTATAGTGTATGTTAATTTTTAAAATTTAAAATATATGATAATTTATAAATTTATAGTGTATGATATTTTATAAATTTAAAATTTATGTTAATTTTAAATTTTTAGTGTATGATATTTTTAAAATTTAAAATGTATAGTAATTTTTAAATTTAAAGTGTGTAATAATTATTAAATTTTAAAATATTTGATAAATTATATATTTATAGTGTATGATATTTTTGTAATTTTAAAATTTATGATAATTTAAATTTTTAAAGTTTATGATAATTTTTAAATTTTTAAATATGATATTTTTAGATTTTAAAATTTATGATAATTTTTTAATTTTGGGTGTAAGATATTTTTTAATTTAAAAATGTATCATAATTTATAAATTTCTAGTGTATGATATTTTATAAATTTAAAATTTATGATAATTTTTCATTTTTAAAATATGATAATTTTTAGATTTTAAAATTTATGATAATTTTTAAATTTTTAGTGTATGATATTTTTAAATTTTAAAATGTTTGATAATTTTTAAATTTATAGTGTATGATATTTTATAAATTTAAATATATTTAGAGTGTATGATATTTTTTATATTTAGAGTTTATGATAGTTTTTAAATTCGTAGCGTGATATTTTTACAATTTAAAATGTATAATAAAATTTATATTTATAAAAAACTGGAAACAAACTTCCAGTTTACAAGTACAACAAAATTAAAACATAAATAGGGAAGACTCTTCCTATAATAAGTAACACTAAAAGAAATAAACACTAAATTAAAACAAAATTAGGAAAGACTTTCCTTTTACAAGGAACACAAAATTAAAACATAAATAGGGACTACGGGCTATCCAGGTCTACAGAAAATGACCCTCTATACTACATGGGTGTTATCTCTTCCTCCTTCCTGGGTTCCGCCTAGGTGGTACATTAGCTGTGTCACTAGGATCTTCTGATTGAGGTATGCCATCAGAACCGCTAAGGCATTCGACCACTGGCATACCTGAACCCATACCTGGGTCATATGATGCTGGTGTACTACCATATTAAAAGTATGGAACCTGCGATATGGGAGAGTTAAAAAACTCAGTTGATTGGTGTACAACGTTCAGCATAAGCTGCTGATACATAACTGAAGTACTCGCCACATATGGGAGATATATATGGTGGTGATGGAATATACATATCTGATGGTTCGACATCAGCATCAACACATCCATAAGACGCTAACAGTCCAGGGACATCAGTCTTAGTGCATTTGCGACGTTGTGATTGTAGGGATTTTGATTATACCGGGCACAACAATATTTTAAAAAAATTAAGCATAACCAAATCTCTAGGATAATCTCAATTATTTATGAACCAATGTTTTTCTATTAATCTTATAAATAGAATATTACATCTTGAAGCGATTAGAACGATCTTAACTTTTAATCCACAAGTTATACAGGGTGTACAACCTCTAAGTGTATCCACACCGAATGACTTGATCAAGAGCTATGTGTTGGCTGCCAAAAATCTATTTGTGTGCTAGCATAAGTGATGAGATTTTCTCATGTCTTACAAACACTCAGTTTGCCAATATTTTTTTGCGGATAATTTTGGCTTTCTGTGATATCTGAATAAAAGTTACGTATGATACTTATAAGGTCTAACCTTATTTAAATATGATATAACTGAACTCTAGATGATAAGATCAGATCTTATCTGTTAGAGACTTTTAGATAAAATACAAAAATATCATCAAAATTAATCCTATTTTAAATTTCAAATATCATTTGTTTGTCATTACATGAAAGTCCAAAACTTCTCTTAATCAAATTGCATCCATTTGTGTATGACCCTTTAGAATCATATTAAACTAGTAGTAGGCCACATTAACTTAATGTATTTTTCAATTAGATCCACATCTAATTAATTTAAATCAAAACTAATTTTTGATTTACCCATTAATTATATTAATTCTCGGGTTACCTACAAGTCAAGATTGATGCTTATCAGCATGTGATGACTACCCAGATAATATAAATAAATTAGTAAACCTTTATGTTGTTAGCTACCATGCAATTCAATCTTTCCATCATTCAATGTTATTGATTAAACTTAGAGTATGGATTAATGTCAAACCCTAAATTGTTTAATCTGATGTATCTATTTATAAGTCACAACTCATGTGGTGAAATCTCAATTCTCTAATCTATTTTCACACCACCCTGGCTATGGACTTTCTGAGTTATGTCTTAATTAGATAACATAGAACATTCTCTCTCTTTACTGAGAGTGATAGATCCCTTATTGTGCACTCATATACCTTCATACATAGATAGTCATACCCAACATCTATCTCTGTATAACCCATGGTGAATTATACTTAGATAGTATCAAATCATGATAACCTATGTACAAGGTACCTATGATGCCTCAGGTCTGAAGATCATTTGCACCACTACAGCGAAGAACACTCATTAACAACTATGTAAAAGTCCATATGAGTATTCTATGATCGAGTCAATTTAGTGAACTTGTTCTCTAACAAGCACCTACATGTTTATTATAGTGTCAACTACACAAGTGATCATGAGATCGATTACCTTCAACATTTAAGCTAATATAACATGTACTAATCTAACCGGATCATTAATTCCTATTATTAATGATCATATGATTAGGAATATTTAAGAACAAAGCTCAAGAAAATATATCTCGTAAGCATGATCATATCATGATTCTTATTTTCATTACTTATATTCTATGAGATTTATCATATTCATACTAAAGAATTAATTAGCAATTAAAGTACATCATAAATTATAATACCATATAATAATGAAACATATTCATTTTATTACTAACTGAATAAGACTGTATTTATAAGTAATATATCATAGACATATAATATCATTGACTTGTAGGGCATACTACTAACAATATCCTTCTTTTATTAAAGCCAATCACTCTTGTATCAAAGTGGTGATCAAAATTTTGTTGAGACAATGGTTTAGTGAATGGATATGCTATATTATCATTTGTTAATACCTTTTGTATATTCACATCACCCCTATCAATGATTTCTCTAATCAAATGAAAACGCCTCAGAATGTGTTTGGTCTTTTGGTGAGACCTTGGTTCCTTTGCTTGTGCTATGGCTCCATTGCTATCACAGTATAAGGAGACTAGATTAACAATATCAGGAACCACACCTAGCTCGTTGATGAACTTTCTCATCCAAACAGCTTCTTTGGCAACTTCGTTGGCAGAAATATATTCAGCCTCAGTGGTTGAGTCTGCAATGGTGTCTTGTTTAAAACTTTTCCAATGCACCGCTCCATCATGGAAGGTGAATACATACCCTGATATAAACTTACTATCATCCTTATCAGATTGAAAACTTGAGTCCGTAAAGGCATCAATTTTTAAATCTGATCATCCATAGATGAGAAACAAATCTTTAGTCCTTCTTAAGTACTTAAAAATGTTCTTCACTGCTTTCCAATGACATTCACCGGGATTAGATTGATATCTGCTTGTTACACTAAGTGCATAAGCAACATCAGGTCTAATACATATCATAGAATACATGATAGATCCTATTGCTGAAGCATAAAGTATTATACTCATTAATTCTCTTTCTTGAGGTGTTTGGGGTGACGTCTTAGAAAGAGTGATTCCATGATTCATAGGTAAATAGCCTTTCTTGGAATCATTCATACTGAACCTCTTCAGTATTTTATCTATGTATGTAGATTGGGACAAGCTAAGCAACCTTTTAGATATATCTCTATAAATCTTAATCCCTAAGATATAAGTAGCTTCACCCAAATCTTTCATGGAGAAGTTTTTTGATAGCCAAACCTTAACTGATTGTAACATAGCTACATTGTTCCCAATGAGTAGTATGCCATCCACATATAGAATCAAGAAAGCAACAGCACTCCCACTAACCTTTTTGTATACATAAGGTTCATCCGGATTCTTAATAAAATCAAACTTCTTGATTGTTTCATCAAAACGGATGTTCCAACTTCTTGAAGCTTGCTTGAGTCCATAAATAGATCTTTGTAGCTTGCATACTTTGTGTTTATCATCACTAGATATAAAACCCTCAGGTTGTGTCATGTACACATCCTCTTTAATATTTCCATTGAGAAATGTGATTTTTACATCCATTTTCCATATTTCATAATCATAGTATGCAGGTACAAGAGAAAATGTTTCATGATAGATCCTAATTGATTTAAGCATGACTACAGGAGAAAATGTTTCATCAAAATCAATTCCTTGCTTTGGACTATATCCTTTTGCCACTAGTCTTGCTTTATAAATTTCAACCTTTCCATCTACTCCAATCTTTGTTTTGAAGACCCATTTGCAACCTATAAGTACTATACCTTGAGGTGCATCAACCAAAGTCCATATTTTATTAGAGTACATGGAATCCATTTTGGATTTCATGGCTTCTTGCCACTTCTTAGAGTCAATGTCATACATTGCCTCTTCATAGGTAGTAGGATCCTCATCAATTATGAGTTGACCCTCATCACCCTTAATGAGAAATCAATAATATCTCTTAGGTGGTTTAAGTATCCTTCCTGACCTACGTAAAAGTTGTGTACTTTGAGGTTCCACTTTAATAGGCACCTGATATGGCGGTGTATCATTCGCTTGTGGTTCTTGTGATATCTCATCAAGTTCTATCTTGCTCCAACTATTTCCTTATAGCATAAACTCTTGTTCTAAAAAGATAGCATGTTTTAAAACAAACACTTTTTGTTCCAATGGGTGATAGAAATAATATCCAGCAGTTTTCTTAGGATATCCCACAAACCTGCACTTATCAGATTTAGCTCATGGCTTATCTGATTGTAACCTCTTTACATATGCAGGACAACCCCAAATCTTAATGCAATTAATATTGGGTTTTTTTTTCTTTCCATATCTCATATGGTGTTGATGATACAGCCTTCGAGGGTACTATATTGAGTAGGTAGGCAGCGGATAGGAGGGCATAACCCCAAAAAGAGGTAGGAAGATTAGTGTAACCCATCATGGACCGAACCATGTCTAACAATGTTCAGTTTCTTCTTTCTGACACACCATTCATTTGTGGTGTTCCAAGAGGAGTCCACTGAGAGATAATTCCATTCTTTTTTAAATAATCAAGAAACTCATTGGACAAGTATTCACCTTCTCAATCTGATCGAAGAGTTTTAATAATCTTCCCAGTTTGCTTTTCAACTTCAATTTTGAATTCTATAAACTTTTCAAATGATTCAGATTTTTACTTCATTTAGTATACATACCTATACCTAAAAAGCTCATCGGTGAAAGTAATAAAATAAGAGTAACCTCCATTAGTAGTGACTTTTAAGGGTCTACACACATCAGTATACACTAACCCTAATATATCTGTAGCTCTTTCTCCATGTCCGCTAAATGGAGATCTAGTCACTTTTCCCACGAGACAAGCTTCACAAGTTGGATAGGATTCAAAATCCTTGAAGTCTAAATAACCTTCTTTTACCAACTTGTGAACTTTATCTTCATTAATATGATCTAGTCTTAAGTGCCACATGTATGAATAACTTACTTGATCCTTCTTCCTTTTGTTTGAATATTCGATATTAAGTATATTACCATGTACATTAAGAATATAAAGACCATCATCTAAAATACCAGTACCATAAAATTCATTACAGAAATAAATCAAACAACATTTGTTCTTAAGAGAAAATTCATAACCCTCTCTATCAAGTTTAGAAACAAAAATTATGTTCTTAACTAAAACTGGTACATAGAAGCAATATTTAAGTTCTAATATTTTTCTAGATGGTAAAACTAAGCAGTAGGTCCCTACAACTAGTGCAGTAACTTTTGTTCCATTTCCTAGTCGCAAGTCCACTTTACCTTTGCTCAGCCTTCTACTTCTTCTCAGTCCCTGCATAGAATTGCAGATGTGAGAACCACTACCAGTATCTAATGCCCATGAAATAGAATTGTTAATAGTTACATTAACTTCAATGACGAACATATGAGACATACCTTCAGAAGGTTTGTTCTTCAAACTTGCAAGATACTCCTTGCAATTTCTCTTCCAACGTCCCTTATCATTAGCCTTGGTAGGTTTATTAATACCACCATTAGGTTGTGTAGCTTCTTTTTTTTCGAATCCTTCTTTTTAGAAAAAACTCTTGCCTTTTTTGGACTTTGAAGAGCTACATATATGCATAATGTGGTTTTTATCATTCTTAATAGATGGCTCAGCAATTTTCAGCATGTTAACAAGTTCAGGAAGTTAAGCCTCTAGCTTGTTCATATGAAAGTTTATAACAAACTTGTGAGTAAGTGTTAGGCAAAGATTGCAAGATGAAATCCACGCATAACTCAGTGTCCATATTGAAGTCTAGTTCTTTTAACTGCTCAATATGTCCTACCATATTTAGTCCATGTTCATAGACAGATAATTGTTTAGTCATCTTAACCTTGAAGAGCTCTCTAAATATCTGATATCTAGCTATGCGACTATGCTCACTATAAAGTTTATGTAGATGTTTTATGATAGCTGAAGCATACTTCATCTTATCATGTTGCTTCTGAAGCTCATTTGACATAGATGCTTGCATGTAGCATACAGCTTTGATATTATGCTCTTCCAATCTAAAATAAACATTTTTTTTCTTAGTAGATGAATTCTCATCAGGAATTTTAGGAATAAGAGCCTCAAGGATATAACCTATCCATTTGAAATTGAGAACAATTCTCAAATTCCTAAGCCAATCCATATAATTTGGTTCAGTCAAACGATTTATTTCTAAAATACGTGTAAGTGGGTTTGCCATGGTGATCTAAAAATAATCAACAAATTATATTAGCATTTATTCAGATTATTAACTACTAAATAGATTTGATTTTTTAATCTAAATGGTACCTCCCATTATTCTCCTCGGTTTCCATTACCCTCTAAAAATGGAAAGCGAGTAACCCCATTGGAAGGTTACTTAGAGGGGATTAAGATCCCATCATATATACAAATAGCCATGTGTGACACAACAAACCAAAAGTATTTGATAGGTATGATAACTATACCGGACACAACGAAATTTAAAAAAAAATTGGCATAACCAAATCTCTAGGATAATCTTTATTGTTTATGAACTAATATTTTTTTATTAATCTTATAAATAGAATATTACCTCTTGAAGTGATTAGGAAGATCTTAACTTTTAATCCACAAGTTATACAGGGTGTACAACCTCTAAGTGTATCCACACCGAATGACTTGATCAAGAGTTATGTGTTGGCTGCCAAAAATCTATTTGTGTGCTAGCATAAGTGATGAGATTTTCTCATGTCTTACAAACACTCAGTTTACCAAAATCTTATAAACAGAGAGATTTTGGCTCTCTGTGATATCTGAATAAAAGTTACGTATGATACTTATAAGGTCTAATCTTATTTAAGTATGATATAACTGAACTCTAGTATCTTATCTATTAAAGACTTTTAGATAAAATAAGAAAATCTCATCAAAGTTAATCTTATTTTACATTTCAAATATCATTTGTTTGTAATTACATGAAAACCCAAAACTTCTCTTAATCAAATTGAATCCATTTGTGTGTAACCCCTTAAGTTCATATTAAACTGGTAGTAGACCACATTAACTTAATGTATTTTTCAATTAGATCCACATCTAATTAATTTAGATTCACTTCTCGAGTTACCTACAAGTTAAGATTTATGCCTATCAGCATGTGATGACTACCCAGATAATATAAATAAATTAGTAAACCTTTATATTGTTAGCTACCATGCAATTCAATCTTTCCATCATTCAATGGTATTGATTAAACTTATAGTATGGATTAATGTCAAACCCTAAATTGGTTAATCTGATGTATCTATTTATAAGTCACAACTCATGTGGTGAAATCTCAATTCTCTAATCTAGTTTCACACCACCCTGGCTATGGACTTTCTGAGTTATGTCTTAATTAGATAACATAGAACATTCTCTCTCTTTACTGAGAGTTATAGATCCCTTATTGTGCACTCATATACCTTCATACATAGATAGTCATACCCAACATTTATCTCTGTATAACCCATGGTGAATTATACTTAAATAGTATCAAATCATGATAACCTATGTACAAGTTACCTATGTGCATCAGGTCTGAAAATCATTTACACCACTACAACGAAGAACACTCATTGACAACTATGTAAAAGTCTATATGAGTATTCTATGATCGAGTCAATTAAGTGAACTTATTCTCTAACAAGCACCTACATGTTTATTATAATGTCAACTACACAAGTGATCATGAGATCGATCACCCTCAATATTTGAGATAATATAACATGTACTAATCTAACCGGATCATTAATTTCTATTATTAATGTCATATGATTAGGAATATTTAAGAACAAAGCTTAAGAAAATATATCTCAGAAGCGTGATCACATCATGGTTCTTATTTTCATTGCTTATATTCTATTGAATTTATCATGTTCATACTAAATAATTAACTAGCAATTAAAGTACATGATAAATTATAATATCATATAATAATGACACGTATTCATTTTATTAATAACTGAATAAGACTGTATTTATAAGTAATATATCATAGACATATAATATCATTGGCTTGTAGGGCATACTACTAACAGTGATGACATAGATGATGATGTCAAATGAGCAGAACGGGAAGGAGCTGGAGTAGCAGGAGGAGCAGCATGGATAAGACCAACTGGTGTCAGATATCTCCTACTAATACGTTTATACCACTCTCTGTACTCTTGCGTATGAGCAGCATGACCATGTGCAACCCTATATACAACCTCCCTTATCTGGACCAGATGGTATCTCATGCCCCAAATGGCTATGTGGTTACATGTAGCCAACGGTAGTCTGTCAAGCCCCGCCCCCGAAGATCACATTTGTGCAATTTTTGATCAGCCTCTATGTCGATAAGATCTTCTGGTATTGGTTGCTGATAGCGAAACTGATGCATGACTCTGTCCACCTTCTGATACTTAACAATATGAAAACATATTAAGGGTACCTTAGCACCCTAAATATGCTGGTCTCGATAACAATAGTTTAGTATCAGGTGCCTCAGCTCATCTGCAATGTATGTAATGATATGAACTTCAACCCGAAAACAATGTCAGTATTTAATAAATAAAACATTGCAACACATAATTAATATAGTCAGATACTCTCTTCTTCTATCAACTTTTAAGGACTTACTTAGACGAGCATGAAGCTCTGCATACTTTATACGTTTGGGTATAAGAATGCACTCAACGGGACTGAAATCTTATTTAATTCCATTCGAACCAATACGCATTTCACCATTAATGTAACACATAATTTCAAATTCTTCCATTATCAAACTTGCACCTTCAAAATGCTCAAAAATAATAAGCTTTTCTCCTTAAATTGTTAATGAATTCACTAATTTACATAAATTAACTACAATTTTCAGTCACTAAGTTTAAATTACTATTTATCATAAAAGTTTTAATTTTAACAAGACTACTAATCATAATATATAATTCAAATTAATATCACTAATTTTAAAATAAAATTACTATTTCTAATCAAATCCATCATGTCAACAAAATTACTAATTATCATGTAGTCAAATTATCGTAAATATTAGAAAATTACTAAAAAATTATTAATTAATTTAAAACTATCCAAATGACTAATTAATTCAAACGTCACAAATTTATTAATAATAACATATAATTTAAATTAATTATATTAAAATATTATGATTTCATATTTAAGTTAATTATAAATATTAATTTTACCTATTACTCTACTTTAAATAATAATAAATATGATTAAACATGAAAACATAGAAATACTATCTATAAATTAATTACATTAAAACATACAAATACAAAAAATTCTATTTATAATATTAATATAAATTAATTATATTCAAATATTAAAATCACTATTTATCATAGATATATTACTTACCATAATTATTATGAATTAATTAAATTTTAATTTTCTAATAAATATATTAATTAATTAATGATCATAGATAAATTACTATAAATTTCCCAATAAAAAATACTATTTATAAATTAATCACTAATTTTTAAATAAAATTACTATTTCTAATCAAATCCATCATGTGAACGAAATCACTAATTATCATAAATCGTCAAATTATAGTAAATATTATAAAATTACTAAAAAATTGTTAATTAATTTAAAACTATCCAAATTACTAATTAATTTAATCGTCAAAAATTTATTAATTATAATATATATTTTAAATAAATTATATTAAAATATTATGATTTCATCTTTAAGTTAAGTATAAACATTAATTTTACCAATTACTCTACTTTAAATAATAATAAATATCATTACACATGAAAACATAAAAATACTACCTATAAATTAATTTCCTCAAAACATACAAATACAAAAAAAAAATATTTATAATATTTAATTTAATTTAATTATATTCAAATAATAAAATCACTATTTATCATTGATATATTACTTACCATAATTATATCATAGATATATTACTTACCATAATTATTATGAAATAATTAAACTTTAATTTTTTAATAAATATATTAATTAATTAATGATCATAAATATATTATCGTAAATATTATAAAATTACGAAACAATTGCTAATTAATTTAAAACTATCCAAATTACAAATTAATTTAAACGTCATAAAATTATTAATTATTTCAAATCTTAAATATTACTATCTTAAGCCTAACAAAATTACTAATTAATTTAAACGTCACAAAATTACTAATTAATTTAAATCTTACAAAATTACTATTTTATTTAAATCTTACAAAATTACTATTTTAAAACCTAACAAAATTACTAATTAATTCAAACGTCACAAAATTACTAATTAATTTAAACGTCACATAATTACTATTATAAATTTAAATATTATTTATTAATTTAAACCTAAAAAATTTAATAATTTATCATAAATATACTAATTATTGCAATTATCATAAAAATTACAATTTCAACAAATTTTTAAAGATAACATATCATAAAAATTAATATTTCAACAATTATAATATAAAACTATAGCAAATATAGGTTAGCCTAACAACAATGATAAATATGGCTTTTTACAAAATTAATTATTGTTTTTGACTTACTAAGTAAGAAGCAAAAGAGCAAGAAGTGTCAACACCGGCAAAAGGATATAAGCAACAATCCAAAAAAATACATGAATAAACACACTGAGAATAATAAAATATGTATATCAATTTTAACATTAAACGGTTTATGTAATTTCTATTTTATATTCTATTTTTAAAAAATTAAATGGTATACGTAACGATTAAACACTACTAATTATAATATATAATATAAATTATAATTTCATCAATTGTAATATATATAATAATATATATGATTAAACATTAAAACATAAAATTATTAAAAGTAATAGACTATAAAAAAATTATTAATTAAATAATTAAATATAACTTAATAACTAATAATAATTTTAATTTTTCCAACTTAAAATTTAATAACTTACCAAAATTTATAGAGGAATTGAAGAGAATAGGAGAAAATATGTTTATATGAACGGAAATGTAAATTCAAAGTGTTTGCTGAGAAGAAGAAAATATGCAAGTGTGAGGAAGAGGAGGGAGGAAACATGGGTATATATATGCATGAAAAGAAGTTCACGGGTTGGGTTTTTGTGGTGGAGAGTTAAAGAGAAAAAGAAATTGGGAGAGGGGATTAAGGAAGCAGAGCTACATGTATGCTGCTTTGCAAGAAACACGTAAAGAAGAGGTGGAGAAAATCTACAAGGGAGCGGGAGGGGTAGTGTCCAGAAGCCCAGACGAGTGGGCCTGTGGGACTGACAAGTACATGGTTAAATCAGATTTTGAAAATTCGGTTTCACATCCTGCACGCCACCATTGCTTTTTGCAGGAGGTGGGCCATTTGTGTAGCAATTTTGCAGGTGGGCCGTGCAAGTGGTGGGTAGGCATGGCAGGTCATGGGCCCGTGTGGTGATGTGAAGTGCTGAGTTGGACCCAGAAAACAGATTTTGAAAATCCAGTGTCAACTTTAACCTTATTTTGACTATTTAAGTATAAAACCTACCATATGGTCCAAATTTTTTTAGAATTGGACCCTATTAGGAATATAATATTATTATATTGTGTAGTCCCACATTGTTTAGTTGTGGAAGTCTATGTTTTATTATTTACTATAAATAAAGCTTATAAGTGTAGGCTTTGAGATATCAATCAAGGCCACAATCCTTTCTTATTCTATTTTATTTAACATGATAAGGAAAGGATTGTGGCCTTGATTGATATCTCAAAACCTACACCCATAAGCTTTATTTATAGTAAATAATAAAACATAGACTTCCACATCTAAACAATGTGGGACTACACAATATAATAATATTATATTCCTAATACTCCCCCTCAAGATGGAGCTTATAATGCTCAATCTTGTACAAATAAAACTCAATTATCAATCTCAACACTCCCCTTTACTGACAACAATCTAGGTGAAGCTTCAATCTGTTTGATGAACATATTGGTACCCATGAATAGTACTCGTATTAGCTAGAAAGAGACACAGCCGAATTTTTCGGAAAAAATAAAAAGAGCACCGTTGAAAAAACGAACAACAGGATTTTCCAGAAAAATAAAAGGAGTACCGCTGGAAAGAGACACAACGGGAAGTTCATGAAGGTACTGTTGAGCTGTCAAACTCTTTGAGCCGTCAAACCCTAAATAGGCTTGAAAAGAAAAGGGGTTGAACCGTCTTTAGATGGTGAAACTTCAAGTGAATTCGCGATTTCAATTTTTGCAGAGGTAGACATACTGATGAACAGTACCCAGATGAATAATAATCGTATTGCTGGAATGAAACGCAACATAGAGACACGCTGGAATGAAACGCAACAGTAGAGAGACACGCTGGAATGAAACTTGAACAATAGAGAGACACGCTGGAATGAAACGCAGCAGCAATAGAGAGACACGTTGGAATGAGGGTGAATGGAAAAAACAATTAGGTTTAATGATAGCTAGCAGTAAAGCCCTTTTTTTTTTTTTTTTTTTTTTTTCCTTCTTCTTCATGTGGCAGCTAGATAAAAGAAAGAGAAGATTAGGGTTTTTTTTTTTTGTTTTTTTTTTTTGGAAATAGGGCCAAGATCGGGCTTGGGTTTCAAACCTGCTCTGATACCATGTTAAATAAAATATAATAAGGAAAGGATTGTGGCCTTTGATTGATATCTCAAAACCTACACCCATAAGCTTTATTTATAGTAAATAATAAAACATAGACTTCCACATCTAAACAATGTGAGACTACACAATATAATAATATTATATTTCTAATAGACCATTATGTCTAAATTTTCCCTACTTGACAAAAAAATAAAAATAAACAATCTAAATATTTGATTAGTAAATTAACATAACCACATTTGGTATTTTACATATTAGATATTCAAAACTAATCCTACAGATTGGGTTGGTTTGGTTTGGAATGATTTTTGATTATTGAGTCTGAGTTGAACTTTCATACATAAAAAATACAAGAATTTATTAAATTATATTATAATTATTTGTATCTATATTTCTATATATCTATATCTATACTATATACTATATTATACTATGCTAAAAGCTAAAACACCTTTATGATGTCCTTTGACTCTTTAGTATAGATTTTAATGTAATATCATACCAAGAAGGAGGATAATGTTCTCCTAATGCGTAAAACACGTATGATAGGGCTAGTATAATATATTATAGTAAAAATAATAATATCAAAATTTTCAATTTATTTCGATTTGATTATTTTAATTTAACTAGTCCATGCACACTTTTAACTCCATGAAAAAAGACGTTAATATTAATCACTAGTATTGGAATTCTGGTTCTTATTTGTTTTTTCAACACTACAATGTTAGGATTAGTTCTAATTTGCACAACAAACCAAATTTACCATAAATGAAAAGATCAAATAATGTACTAAAAATAAATTAAATAAAAACAGGAAAAAAAATTAAGAGATTGTTACCCTAATTAACATACAAATAATTTATTTTTTTTCAGAACTTAATAGAAAAGGCATCTTATGGATGAAACAAATTGTATTGAAGAATGTGTTAATGGTATAGTGGATTTTTAGTTATGCGCAAAACATTGAATATGTTTGTGATGTATTGTAACATTATGAAACCATACAGCGATTAAAAATATAAGAATAAATATATTCACCAATAATAGCAATATTCATTTCTTTAATGAATAAATAGATATAAATATTTTTTCAAATTTTGATAACTATTCTTTATTTCTTACAAATATATATAATACAAAAGATTAAAAATAAAATAAGAAATAGAAGAGGTGGAGTACACAAGTAGTGAGTAAACGAGATATATAGAAAACATACGACGTCGTGGCAAATTATAGACCATCAAATAAAATGGAATCAAGGAGAGCGGCGAATTGATTTGATATAATCTTGAAGGGCTTCGACCTGTTCCTTCGAAGGTGGTGTTTGGTTGTTCTTTATAGATCTATGAACATCATATGTTGTTGCTCCAAAAAACAGAAGCCTGTAATTTTTCAATTTCATAGTAACTGTTAATTTTTGATAGAAAATGAAAGGGATCTGAATCATTAATTACTAATTTTCTACTAAAAATTATGAATATAAATTATTGAAAATATACAAACCCAGAAGCAACCAGTATGATTTGCCGTGGAAATATGTGTTTGCCAAACACCCTCATTGCTTCTCTCTCTCTTTCTCTCTCTTCAATGACAGAGAGACTAGAAATTTTGGTTTTCTATCATTTTTCAAATTCTTTCTTTCTCTAAAATATCTCTTGGTTTAGGGGATTGAGGAAAATTAGCTGTGATAGTAAAGTTTGGGCTGAAGCCATGCTTCAAAAATCTAAGCTTCATATGGGCCTGGCCTGGTCCGGCCCATTCCCATCGCAATTGTTCCCAAAATCAGTGTTGCATACCTTTTGAATATGTAAATTGTTCTACTATTTTGCATTTGAATAATAAAATAATAGAAATTTAGACTTGTGAATTTAGTTTTTATATATAAAAATTTTAATAGGTTTGTCAGTGAGTTCATAAAATAATAACAGCATGATACTTGAGTCTTGAGTAATCTAACATAGGGGGCTTAAGAAGAAAAAAAGTCTTTGTAATTGCTTAATAAAAACTAATTTTTGGATTAAATACATCTAGCCAATGTTTCTTCATGAGAAGGTTCATAGGGTCACAAAGAAATAATGTAATTCATTACTTCTTCTTTTTTTACTTTTCCGATAAATCTTGCTCTTCTCTTTTTGAATTAATAAGGTAAACGTAGAATTATAAGCTTATATAATATTGATACATGATTAAAAAAAATTTGGCATGCTGAATATAATATTGATATGCGACTAATTTTTTTTTGATATGAGCCGTTAAAGGGTTTGAACTCTCAACCTAATTTAAAGAATTTTCTTAAATACTATCTTGATTGTTAAATCAACCTGTTATTAGTATACGATGATTAAAATTTTTATCCTAATCAAAAAGAATCAAAACTATAGTCTTATTTTGAATCCTTCAACACTTACCATTTTAATTATGTCCAAATAAAATTTTATTATTATATTTTACATGTTTATAACTATGTTTGATATTCCCAATTTTGGTCAAGGCATGAAAATTTGACACGATAAGGACTTTTTTGGTAAACACATGATATGGACATTTGGTCCAATACTATCATTACACGAAAATAACTTTTTTGATATCTAGGCCCGAAATATATTTGATATATTAACTTAATCAAAATTTATTCTCTCCAAATTTACAAATTAAAAAAAAAAAAATAGTCAAAAAAGAAAAAGAAAAGAAGAAGATAAATAGAGAAAAAGAAAAAAAGAAATTGTGTTTACATCAAATAACAATTCTAGAATTTTTTATTTTTTTTGGAAGAAAAATATAAGAAGGGCAATTAATAAAAGTTTGCAACACTAATATTTCTCTTTGATTGGTTAGATGACACTAATTACCCGAAGATAGCTTGGGATATAAGCAATCGGTTTAGATGTTAAAATCACACAAAAATTCTTTCACTGCTTATATAAAACCGAAAATGACCGAGCCGCAGTGGATTCCTGAACAGAGTACCACTTCTTTGTGTTTCCAAATTCTTTCAAAGACCCAACCAAGAAACCTCCAACGAGAAAGCCTCTCTGTTCCTCACAATTCATTCAATTCGTAAGGTACTTGCTTCCTTGTTTTCAATTCTATGCAGTAAAATTGTTTGAAATTCACTGACTTGCAATTTTGAATTGATTGTTCTGCTACCAATTTTCCCATTTGGGTTTTCTCTAGTGTGAAAGTGGGGGGCTTCACAAGCCAAAATGAGGGGTTTTCTTCGTTTTTCCATGTTAGTCTATTGCTGCCTCGAAATAAAGGACGTATGGAAATAGTTTTGAGAAGAGAAACGAGGGATTACTCTTTGGTTTTCTTTTCTTTTTGGTTGTGAAAGATTTTCCTATGAAACCCTCCATGATGGGAAACTATTATTTTTGTGTTTCACTGTTTTTCTTCCATATGTTTGAGATTTTAGCAAGAAATTGGATAGTATAACTTGTGTTTCCGTGTGTTCGTTTAGATTGCTTTCTAGATAGTCAGTTGTGTAGAGGAAGTGTTTGTCAAAATGGCTCGGTTGACAAATGATACGGGGTTGTATGGGGGAACTTTTTGGTATTTTGAAAAGGTTAGTAAATCACACCGATTTAGAATTTGGGTAGTATAACTTGTGTTTACATATTTTCATGCGTAGATTACATTCTAAATAAAGTCAATTGTGTAGAGGAAGTGTTTGGCAAAATGGCTCAGTCTGTTGTTCTTCTATCTTAGTTTGTTGACCAAGTTTTGTATTACATGATACCTACAAAATTGTCTTTGTCAATCGCCCAATTTGTGTTTTGCTTGAAATAATTCTAGCATTTCTGGACACAAGAACCTTTGTTTCAAATTCCGGTGAATACCTTGATTGTTTCTTTCTTGTAGTATTGACAAGCGAAACTTGGGAATTTATTGCTTTTATGATGGACACTACCCTCAAGAGAAAGGAAGCTAACAACAAAGTTGCGGAGGCTATTTTATCATTGACAAACATGCGGGAGAAGAATTCTGGTACTATTTGCGGGAATTCTAATGTGGGTCTCCTTTGCCACTATCAGTACAAAAATGGGCGATCTCAGTTTGTCAATCTAGATCTTGCAAATGAAAGTGGTGCTGTACTTGTTAACCGGTCACTCAGCTTCTTTACAGAAGACTTTGTGCTGACCCTCGCTTCTAGCAATGGCTTGCTTCTCCTGTCCACTTTTAGAGAAAATCAGCGCTGCTATCTTGTATTCAATCCTGCTACCAAGCAAACTGTTTCGATTCCCCAACCTGGCATCATCCGGCATGTTGTTCGGGCTGGCTTGGCCTTCGATGGGAACCAATTTGAGGTCGTGCTTCTACGTGTTGAAGTGCAGCAGAACAATGCAGCCGAGTCATCCAATGAACTAGAATTGATGATTTTTTCTTCTGATACTAACAAGTGGAGTAGGGTCTACCCCATTGATCTGTCTTTGCCATCTGTGCCAGAATTTGAGTTTCAAGAGCTTGGTGCATCTCCTATTTACTTAGACGGGTCTATCCATTGGGAAATTGGTGGTTACTTGCTGGTGTACGAAGTTTTTGGCAGTCAATGTAAACTAATTGAACTGCCAAATTTTGAGGATTGGTCCAGGCAACCAACAATGACTTACCCTCGTTGTTTATGGGAATCAAGAGGTGGAGTTTACTACTGTCACACTGACTTGGATGGACTCCATATTTGGGATCTTCTCAAGGACAATGATCATCCCAGGTGCCCCCCTTCTCTCTACGATCCTCACAAGTTCAGCTGGAGATTAGTCCATAGTGTCAAGCACGAAATCTTTATCCTGAACGAAGTTGCTTTTGGCTGTTCGAATGACTGGGAGCCTCTTCAGATATCTCCCCTGGCTTACAGGGACGATATCGAGACCATATATCTGCAACTTCCAGGAATTGTTGTTTCTTACAATCTTGAAACAAGGACTCTGGATTCCGTCTGCACTTTCACATTTCCAGACATAAATTACAAGTGCTGCTTTTTCTTCCCATTTACTCCCGGTGGCAATTACAACAAGCAGACAGAAACTGAAATATCAGCCGCTGGAGAATCAAAGTTGGACTTACCAATACCAGAAGTTGACAATCTGATATCTTTTTGAATCATGTAGCATTTTGTTTGAGTGACAATGACTCTACTGTCACTGAACTCCCTCTTTTACTGGTTGTAGTCATCAACTTTTTTATGTGAAGCAACTATGAGCATTGAAGAAGTATGTTCCGTTTACTAGGGACTTGCTTAAATTTGTAATGAGCTTTTCTGGGGACAAAAACCTATCTTTCTTTGGAAGTAGGTTCAATTTGTGAGATTAGTTTGCCTGCTTCGATTTTATCAGCGACCATGTGCATAGATAATGTGTTTTTGCTAGTAGTTGTATATAACCAGTCTAAATTGTCAAGGACTGTGATGGAGTCGGCCAGCCCAAGCTAGGCCTACAACTTGTGAGCTGCTGAGCTACTAAGTTGTGCCCTTCCTCCTATTATTTTGGGCTTTGATTGGAATTTTCTTTTCTTTATAAGTACATGGGAAGGAGTTGAATGGTAATTGTTGAGGTCCATTCTTAAAAATAACATTCAGGCCCAGATTGCGAAAGATTTATTTTGTTGTATAGAATTAAACAATATTTGAATCGTGCACGCGTAAAAAAGAAATGAAGTTATTAAAATATGGGCAAATCACAGTTATCTCTCTGGTTAAACAAAATGATGCTTAACCCCAAACTGGAATTGACACTCCTCTCCTTTGAATCTTCAACCACCAATAAGTCTCACGAAATAATTTTGAATAACAAGTCAGATGTGTAGTAGATGATGATCACAAAGAAAAATTTTATGATCATAGTCTTCATGTAAAAATTACAGAAGAAAAATCAGTAAATAGTATAAAAATAGTATAAGTAGAATATTAAACTCTTTAATAGATTTATTTTTGTTTAATTTTGAAAAAATTAACAAAAAACAAGAAAAAATATTAGAAAGTACTAATGAAACTTCTATTCATGTTCAGCAAGATCATGAAATTTCTAGACTATATTATGATACTGAAATATGTAATCTAAAAGAACAGGTAAAACCCAAGAAAAATTCTAAACAAGAGTTTGAAGCTATAAAATAAATTATAGAGTATTGGAAAAGTCGTTATATCAAATAACCTGATATAACAGAAAGAAACGAATTAGTAAATATGATGCAAGATTTATTTGTTCAGAACGAACAATTAATGAAGTAAAACAATTATAAAATATTGTTAAATGTTTCTGATGAAGAAAGTGATTCTAGCCCAGAATCATTTACATATGAAAATATAATAACAATTATTTATGATAGTTCAGAAAACTCTGAAGATGAAAAAACGTTTTCAGAAAAATATGAACAAACAGGAAAAAGAAAGGTAGAAGAACCAGATCATTTAGATCTAGATTCTGAAACTAAAGTCTACTCTCAGAAAAAGATAGATGAATTAAAAGAAGAAGATAGAAAACATTCAATTTCTGAAATTCCTACAATCTCTAGAAAAGATGACTTAAATAAACAAAATGTTGCAGTAAATGAGACATATTTGGATTTGACAAATATTCCTATAAAAGACTATGAAAAGATCATAGACGAATGGGCACAATCCTTGTCCATTGTAATAACTAATTATTGTAATACTTGGTCTAAAGAAAAAAATGTAGACTTCATTGCATGAACTTTGCAAGGAGACACTTTGCAATTTCTTAGGAAATGAGAAAGTTCTATAAAAGGAATAGCCTAGAAAAAAGGATTACTTGAAAGTTTTAATGCTTTTGATAAAATCCTACAAGAATTTGTTAACATAATAAATAAAGAATTTTGTGGATACATGGATCCTCAAAATTTAAAGTAAGAAGTAAATTATACTTTGACAAAGATAAAGTTATGTGATGTCAGGGAATTAGAAAAATTTTCTAAAAATTTCAAGAATATTATCATAAGTTAGATGCTATTGAGTCAAAATTTTGGCTTAATTAATATTTTCATAAGTTACCTCCTACATTGGATGAATTGTGTAATAACACATATAAGTTCTTCTTAGAAAAAACTAATAGAGAAGATACTTTAGGTAATAGAATTAAGTATGCAATTAAGCAAGTCTTAGATCATTGCCTGACTGCTAAAGCGACTAAATAAGTCAAGAAACAAGTAGGTGATAGATATTGCACCAAGCTTCTCAAAGACGATTGGGAATTTGGATGTAACAGGTCTAAACCAAAAAGGTTTACCTGGAAAAAGTGGAAGAAAAAATCTCCAAGAAAGTTTAAATCACATAAAAAATATGTGAGGAGAAAGAAGACAACTTGGAAACCTAGAAAAAGTTGTAAGTGTTATATCTGTAATGAAGAAGGTCATTATGCCCCACAATGTCCTAAAAAAGGAAAAAGTGAAAAGAAAATAATAAAAATGTTAGAAGAAAATAAATTAAAAATTTGTTACGGAGAAGAAATCTCTGACAATGAATCTATCTTATATGAAATATCTAATGAAGAAGAAAGTTCAGATAGCGAGTTAGAATTTTCTTTTATATTTCAAAAATTCCTTAATTCAGAACAGCAAGTTACAAAATTAGCTGATGTAATAAAAGAAGATATGTAGATAGAAGAATCTTCTTTAAGGATAAGAAATCCTACAAAGGAAGAAATCTATAAAATATCTAAATTTAACTTCTGGAGTGCTAGACATTTTGAGCAGTTTTCAGGAAATACTACTGCTCAAGCCTCAGAAGAAAGATCAGTTGAATTAAACATATTCGACTTAGAAAAAATTAAGAGACTTAAAAGAAAGTTTCCTAAAATTAGATATATTCACAAAGGAATAATCCAGATAGAAATAAAAGCATTATTTTGTCAAGGAATAGATACCCCTATTCTAACAATCCTGTATGACAATAGGTTAAATGATCATATGAAAGTCCCTATAGCAGGAATTCAATCTAATCTAGTTACATGAGTAGTTTGGTATAAAATCAAGCCAAATTATTTTATATCTATTAATGATCCTAATATTAAGAATTCTTTAAAATTGAGAATCCAGTCTAAGAATATAGGAATGATAGAAAATAGTAATGATTTAGCTATAGAATGGAAATCTATCTATGAGCTAACCAATTTATCCCCAAACATTAACTAAAGAAGTTGACAAAAGGTTTGTAAAAATATTTGAGCCACGTGGATTTGATTCAGAAATTCAGCCACGACTTATAAATTGGAAGGATTTAGAAATACCTTTTGATTAGTTAATTACAGACTTGACTGAAAATATGGAACAAAAAAATGTTCAACCTATTGAGTTCTAAGCCTCAGGAAATAATCTTTACTTCAGGGATAGAAGACCCTTTAGTATTAGTCAACCTAGATTAATTCATAATATAAGTTTTAGAAGTCAAAAGTCAAAGAGAAAATTAAGAAGATGAATTCTCTGAAGAAACTAGTGTAGGAAATAATCAAAGGATAATAAATTCTAATGTTAATTTTCCTATACTACCAGGTTCGAATAGTTCTTCAAGAAATGAAGAATTAAACACTATAATTGTATCTCAGTTGTTAATAGGAGAAAATAAATACATTATTTTTTCTCATCAAAATAAAAAGAAATAATATTATGTTTTAGGTAATTTTAATTTTTCAGGATATAAACTATATCAATTAGATGTTTTGATTGATATAGGTGCTACAACAAGTACTTGTAGAATTAATGATTTGCCTATAGAAAAATGGGTAATTATGAAGCATCCTATTTTAGTTAAGGGAATAGATGGCAGAGAAACTGTTATAGAATACAAAGCTGAAAATATACCAATTTGGTTAGGAAATAAAAAATTCCTTATTCCAAAAATATTATGTTTTCCTTTAATGCACGGTGATATGTTGCTAGGAAATAATTTCTTGCAGAAATATTTTCCTTTAAAATTAGATAATAATTACTTAGAATTATCTTTAAATAATTCTAGAGTACCTATACCTATACTTGTAGAACATAAGTATAGATGTGATAAGGTATTTGAACCTTTTAAGAAAAAGGATGAAATTCAAACTTTAGAAACTTCACATTGGTTATACAGACATTTAGAACCAAATTTTAGTGAAAATCCTTTAAAATTATGGGAAATAAATCCTAGATATTGTAATCTAAGATTAAAAGATCTCAATAAAATAATTAGAGTCAAACATATGGTCTATACTAAACAAGACATAGACGAGTTTGAAATTCAGATAAAAGAACTATTATAAAAGTGATTAATAGAGTCAATTACTAGTCCTCACTCTAGTCCAGCTTTTATGGTAAAAAGTCACTCTGAAATAAAAAGAGAAAAAGCTAGGATGGTCATCAACTATAAAAGATTAAATCAAAAACTTGAGTTTGATGGTTATTTTTTTTCACGAAAGGATGTTCTTGTTAACCAAACTAGACATGCTAAATATTTTAGTAAAATGTAAATCAGGTTTTTGGCAGCTAAAGCTAACTGAAGAGTCAAAGTCATTGACAACATTTAGTGCTCCATATGGGCATTATCAATGGACCGTTATGCCCTTTGGTCTATGTAATGCTTCACATATATTCCAAAGATGGATGGATAATATCTTTAAAGAAATTAAAGATTTTTGTATTATCTATATTGATGACGTTCTTGTCTTTTCTAGAACAGAAAAAGAACACATAACACATTTAGAAAAGGTTAAAGATATTTTCATAAACAATAGAATTATCTTGAGTCCAAAAAAGATAGATATAAAAAAACAGGAAATAGAATTCTTAGGATTGAAGCTGAGTCCTAAAGGAATTCAATTACAAGATCATATTCTTGTAAAAATCAAAGATTTTCCTAATAACACTGTAAATAAAAAATAACTACAAAGTTTTTTAGGAATGCTAAATTATGGAAGATACTTTATAAAAGATTTATCCAGGAAAAACTTTTATTAGAGAAACTCAAAAAGAATAAACAATTCTTTTGGGAAGAAAAAGATTCTCTACTAGTTCAGTCAATAAAAGATGAGATAAACAATCTCCCTTTAGTTTATTTTCCTAAACAAGGAGATAAATTAATATTAGAAACTGATGCAAGTGAAAAACACTGGGGCGTAGTATTAAAAGCTATAGTAAATAAGGAAGAAAAAATTTGTGGTTATAATTCAGGAAAATTTAAGCCCAATGAAATTAATTATATTATTTATGAAAAAGAACTCTTAGCCATAAAAAATGGTGATTTCATATTTTTCTTGCACCAGAAAAATTTCTTATTTGTACTGATAATCAATCAGTAAAGAATTTTCTCAATTCAAGAAAAGGAGAGGAGAATCCAAGAAGGATTCGATGGTATAATTATACTTGTCAATATTATTTTGATATAGAACATATCAAAGGTAACAAAAATTTTCTTGCAGATTTCTTAAGCGGGAATGAGCCAAAAAAAAGATAAAGGTAAAAAAGCATTTATTTGAATCAACAGAAGAATATACAATTGTCAAGCCTAAAACAAGGATCAATCCTAAACAAGGGCAATCCTCAAATGCTAGCAGGAATCCTAGACAAAGACAATCCATAAACAAACAAAATACCCATGTTAATGAAATGATGCAACCAGCATATTTCAGGTATAATCCTCATACTATGTATAGTAGACCATTATACATTCAACCTCCTAAACTAATGCCTTATCAGCCTCCTCAATACATACAGATTTCTCAAAATCAATTGAGTCATCCAATGTCCTATTCACAAACAATGAAAAAGGCAGAAAAAATAGGTTTTTCAAGAAAAGAAAAAATAAACTAAACAAGTTTCAAATTTCTTTAACCC
Source organism: Quillaja saponaria (assembly GCA_029379385.1). Lineage (NCBI taxonomy): Eukaryota > Viridiplantae > Streptophyta > Magnoliopsida > Fabales > Quillajaceae > Quillaja > Quillaja saponaria. The sequence continues at coordinate 13,533,999 of CM055610.1, read as the reverse complement.
AGGCTTACTAGAAAACTTATATGAACTGTTAAATGGAGTATGAAAATCCTATATTCTTGAGAAAAAATCTGTTTTCAGAAAATATATGGGAAAGCTTGCAGAAGAATTAGTTAATCAAGCTAATATCTTCAAAAATTTTAAAATTCTCACTAAAAAAGTGCTTAAAGAAGTTAATTGGGACAGAGAAGTTAATTTTGAACAAATTAACACCATTCTCGAATTATCTGAATTAATGGTTAGTCAAATAGACGATGACCCAGTATTTCAAAAAGTCAAGAGAATTAGTCTCTATGAAAAAGCTAAGATAATTCTCCCAACAAAATTATCTTTCAAAATAATTAGTAGCATAGACAATGCTCATCACTTCAAGTTAATGAAAAAATTAGAACAATTTTTCTTTAACATTTATATTTCTTCTGATTATTGAGATATAAATATTCCAAAACTATCTTTCAGTTCTTATGATAGCCTTGACATAGAAAGTGTTGAGATGAGATTTGTTGGAACCATTATCCTAGAAAAGGATAAATTTGAAAAACCCTCATGACTAAGTTATTTTCTCAAAATCATGATCCTCTACATCATCATAAAAGATGAGTCAAGATCTATGTTCACTCTTTCTATTACTAGTATGATGTAATATTTTTAGAGAGAAAAATTCTATCAACCTTTTCAAATCTACGATCTAAGTAAGACTGTATATTCTGATTTTGACATTTCAGAAGATGATTAGACTCTCCTAGTCAGACAGATAATCACTGGAGATCAATATTATGCAAAATGTCTTTGTCAACTTGTCAAAAAGGCAGATTTCATTTCAAGTGAAGATTTCTTTACAATTGCAGACGGAAAAAGAATCTTTACTACAGCCCTACCAACAATACAACAGATCCAAAGAATAGGCAGAACTTTGTGATCAGATTTTAAGAAAAATTAAACTCTTCGAGGTAGAAGGCCCTGAAGATCTCATATCTGATGCAGAGATGAAATATAATATTGCAAATAAAACAAACAACACTGGAAGCACAAGTAATGGTGCCAACACGTATGACAGTGTTACATAACATAACATAACATTGACAATATGATGGAACCATGACATTAACATCTCCACCACCGAAAGCTGAGTAGTTGTTTTCTGAAAAAGACAGAAAGATGACGAGTCAGCATCCCAACAAAATAAAGATGACAAGTCTCTATCTGAAGAAGACAGGCAGATGACAAGTCACTTTCAAAAGGGACACCTCAGCTAAAGAAGATAATGCATATCTACCTTTAGCAAAAGTGATCTTCTTTACAACAATAAAGAAGATTCATTTTTATCCTTTTACCTAATATGTTATTGATGTATGTAAGAATTTTTCTATAAATAGGGAGATGCTTAAGCATTGTAAGGCATCTTACAATTTCATATTTTCTCTTTTGTAATATTTCTCTTCCTCACCATCTAGTATATACCCTCACCTGTAAAAAGATCCTTGATTCTGCAGCTCGTTTAGTAAAATGGTATCAGAGCTACTAATGGGTGAAGGTTTAAAGGTAGAGAGTGTTTGTTAAAGTTTAGAGTTGAGTGTCATTTTGCTAAATCTAGAGGGTGATAACTGTAATTTGCCCTTAAATTATTGTTATTTACAAATAAAATAATTATAGTTATAGATGAAGACCGGAGAAATGGAGTTATTTTATGAAACAGAAAAACAAAAGTAAAAAAAAAAAAAGGAGACCATAATAGTTTCTTCCTTTTATAATAATAGAAGTATAGAAGATAAGTTCAAATAATATATTTGACAATATTAGTTACGTAGTTATATTATTTTTGTAATTCTCATATGATAGTTTAATTTATTAATGTGAGATTAATATAATAAGAAATAATAATATAAATTTAATTAAATAATTTATGTACTATTTTATCATTTTTTCTAGCCGAGGAGGCAATGATATTCTAATAGGTGAATATATATTTGGGAAGTTATTAAGTCATTTTCAAGAAAATGAAAAAAAAAGAAAAAAGAAAAAAAGAAGTATATTAAGTCAAGTTTTTCAACAACTCCTGGTCTAGTCTTGTTTTGCACAACATTTCATGGCTTTCTTTGGCAAGAAAATTGGAAGGAAAATTTTGTTTTAATTCATTGGTCTTTTTCTTTTCCTTAATATAATATGAGATCAATAATATAAATTTAATTAAGTAATTTTTATACTATTTTATCATCTTTTCCTGCAGGAGGCAATAATATTCTAATAGGCGAATATATGTTTGGAAAGTTATTAAGTCAAGTTTTTCAACAACCTACGGATTGTCTTGTTTTGTATAAATAGGCGAAGTTCCATGTATTTCTTTGGCAAGAAAATTTTTGTTTTAATTCATTGGTCTTTTTCTTTTCGTTAATATAATATGAAATCAATAATATAAATTTAATTAAATAATTTGTATACTATTTTATCATCTTTTCCTGGCCTAGGAGGCAATAATATTCTAATAGGTGAATATATGTTTGGGAAGTTATTAATTAATTTTTCAAGAAAATGAAAAAAGAATATATATATTAAGTCAAGTTTTTCAACAACTCGTAGTCTGTCTTGTTTTGTAGAAATAGACAAAGTTTCATGGGTTTCTTTGACAAGAAAATTGGAAGGAAAATTTTGTTTTAGTTCATTGGTTTTTTTCTTTTCGATAATATATTACGAGATCAATAATATAATTTAAATAAATAATTTTATATTATTTTGTCATCTTTCCGTACAGGAGGCAATAATATCCTAATAAGGCCAATATATGTTTGGAAAGTTATTAAGTCAAGTTTTTCAACAACTTGCAGTCTGTCTTGTTTTGCAGAAATGGACGAAGTTCCATCTGTTTCTTGGGCAAGAAAATCCGAAGGAAATTTTTGTTTTAATTCTTTGTTCTTTTTCTTTTCATTAATTTTCGTGCATTCATCATTTCAAATATAGAATACATAAAACGGTGCAAGTTTTGGTAGCACAATGTTTGTAAGATTTGTTGGATTTAAATCCTCTCTTATATCGAAAAGATTTTGTTACAAATCAAAGATTTTCTATAGTTATTTTTAAAAATATATATTTAATTATAAAAATAATTTGTCCATTAAATGTAAAATAGATTTTTTCTTTTTGTTAAAAAACTATTTTAACTTCTTGTCCTTTCATTTCAATTTCTAGCCATTAAAGTGTTTCCACTGAATTTGACTAAAGCTCCTCAACTGATGGATAGCTAGAGCCTAGAGAATGTCTCGTCATAATTTGGAGTGGACAAGCTCAGCTTTCCAATCGATATTTCACCCATCAATTTTGGTTGCAATCATTTGTATTTATTGTAAACTTGTGAAGTTGAATTTTCTAAGAGTTTATGGAAAAAATATAAAGATCAGAGCTCAACTTGTTAAAGTCTCGTAAGCTGTATCATATGGTTCACATAAAAGTCCTTTTTTTTTTTTTTTTTCTCTAAACAATACATATTACAGCACAAGTTAGTTACAAGTTGTAACTATTTGCGATTATTCTAATTTTATTATTAAAAAAAAAAAATTATGTTTAAAGCCTTGTGAGCCCTCACTTAAAAGCCAAAAATGGTTTTTTTTTTTTAAACAATACTTCTTATAGTACGAGCTACTTTGAAAAATATAATTATCTATTACTTATTCTTAGCATAATTTGTTATAATAAAAAATATTGTTTACTAAATGAGCTCTAATCGTTACTAATCATTGTATTTTAAAATAAAAAATCCAATCAAAGAGTGATGAGTTGATGACAACTCCAAATTAATTTTTATTGCACGGTACATAAAAAGACCAAAGAATACATGTATAAGACGTTTCTAATTGGCTAGAGTCCAAAGTAATGTTTGCTTACAACAAGAAGAGGTAATGGAAATTTGAGTGGCTATTTTGTTTTCATTCTTTCTCCTTCAATTGCTTTCAGCTTCCCACGTAATTAAAGTAGGCTGACCGGAGATTGCGTACAGGAAGTGGATATTGGTAGGGCCTTTCAATTGATTACTTTCTTTCCTTCTTCCTTCTTCCTTCTTCCTTCTTTCACATTAACAAGAATTGGGAAAGAAAGACAGAAAAAAATTCTAGAGTGTTACAAGAACAAAATTAAAAGCAAGAACACAATAGGAAGATATAAGTTATGAGTAGTGGAGGGTGACAAGGAAGAAATTAAATCAATGAAAATTAGATGATATAATTTCCACTTTCTTTTTGGAGAACAACTTTTGTTATCTGGTTTGGTGATTGGGACAGGCCACAAATAAATTTTTTTAACAAGACTTGAAGATAATACCCTTTATGGTCTCTTTTTCAAGTCTTAAATTTTAATATGTATGTGGATACATATAGTCATTTTTGTTATGATAGTAGGCCATTATTTTTGTAGGTAAATCTATAAAAATGCATTTGTTTGTGATTTTTAAATATAGTAATTAACACTCAATAGTTATAATAATTGTTAAATCAATTGACAAAGTCATTATATTTCAAAACTTATACTAGGGCATCAATTTATAGGGTATCTAACTGTCACAAAAGAAAATTGTTATAAATTTGTTGTGCCATGTGTCATTTGCAAGTACAAGTTTCTTTAATTCTTCCATCCATCAACTTCTCATTTTCTATTCAACCTCTTATTTCCACTATGTGTATATATATTTTTAGCTTCTCACGAATATTTTCACACTTTTTGAAAATATAAGATTAATTATATTTAGGATTCTCAGTAGTTCTTCCTCACAAATACTTTTATGAGGGTTCGAACTTCTGACATTACAGAGACTCCAAAATTACTGAACTCGAACGTGTCTTATAACTTGGATCACATTTTGTGGGTTCACTATGTTTACAGAAAGCTTGTTTTGTGTATACAAGTTGTGGCACCTTAAATATTTTATTTAATTTATTTGTGGCTTTTGCCACAAACTTGAATCCGAAGATCCTTCCATCATGTAGTGAATTCAACCAAGCATATAGTTATAGCAACTATGAAAGAAGAATAATTTTTTTGGAAAAAGTAAAATGTTTTTCCTTCAAATTTTAAATAAATCCTACAATAAATTTATATTCTCAAAAACTCTTACTTCTAAATTTTCTTTTCAAAAAAGTCACGAATTTTGTATTGACACTTTTTATGTGATATTTACGCTTATTTTTATATTTAGTTTTAAGTTTAAAATATTAATTAAGTAGATTAATTTTTCAAAATACACATATTTAATTTTTTAAAAATTTATTATTTAATAAGTAATAGAAGAATAAATCTTTTCAAAATTAATGATATTTTCAAAATTCCTTTAATATAGATATTTGTTATTTTTCTTACAAAATGAATCTAAAATTCATGAGTTCTAATTAATCATGATAAAGTTATAGTAATTCAAGTTGAAGTTAAAATAATTAAAAAATAATTTTAGAAAAAATATAAATGAAAATAGATAAAGAGAACTTTTTGTAAATTTTTAGAATTTTGTTTCTTGAATAAAAAATAAATGAATATATGGATATTATAAGACATTTTTAATTAAAAATTTGATTAAAACTTAAGAGGACATCATAAGGGTATTTAGGCTTTTAGTATAGTGAAGTATATAGTATAGTATGGTAGTGTAGACAAATATATAGATATACATATTTTATAATAATTTATATATTTAAATATTTTATTTCTCAAAAAATAATTACAGTTTTTTAATTTGTAGCAACCAACAAAAATTTGTTGAAATAATTACAAGCTAGTTATAATAAGACAAAATCACACGATCCCCTCTTTTGAGATTTTCTGAGATGACACTATTTTGTAAAATTTGAGAAAATAAACACTCCCCTTCCTATGAGATGGATAGAAAGTTAACAATATTAAAAATAATTTTGGATAAAATACTACAAGTCCTAATTATATTTTACAATACTATTTTTAAATTTCTCTATTCAAATGACTCCTAAATACTTGCTCTTTTTCTATATTGTGCTCAAAGGCTAGTTTTTTCTTCTTCTTAATAACAATACATTATATTAGTCTTTATATTTTTAATTCTAATATATTCTTTATAATAAAATGGGAAAAGAATATTCCACATATATAAAAGTAAATTTTTTTTTTTTTACTGAATGTTCACAGAAAAAAATAGAATTTATTAGTGTTGTTAAAAAATGAACCAGTCCTGCAAAAATTTTATAAGACAAATAAGTTGTACTATCACAACTAATTTCAAATAAGTCTCATTTTTTTTTTTAAATTTGTATGTTTAAAATATTAATTATGTAGATTTTTTTTTTAAAAAGGAAAACATACAAAAATAAATTTTAGAAACTAATAGATTTATGATATAATTATTAATTAAAGAATAAAAAACCTTGATTAAGAAGTTGTTTTCATCATCCTCTTCTTTCATATTTTTAAAAAATAAAAATGTTTTTCATGAATGAATTTATATAAATATGTTGTCTCTTTCTTCTATAAGTGCTTGAACTTATTTTAAAATGTCATATATTGTTCATATAATAAATAAAAAAAATTCAGTTTTGATTTCTTTAATATTCAAACTTAGATTAACCTATACATGTTTAAAATATATTTTTTATTTGAATAACAATATATGATAAAATTGAAACAATTGAGATTCACATAATTAATGTATTAATATTTAGAAGAAAAAAAAACTACAAAAGTAGAGTAAATTATAGAAAAAATAATTATTTAGAACTCATTTGAATAAAGAAAATCAATAATAATAATTTATTTTATGCCTCAATTGAATTTTTCCCCTTAAACTATCATATGAGTTGTAATTCTCCATTCTTCTATAAAATTAAACACATTGTACATATATTTTTAATCATAACTTACAAATAACCCAATCCTTTAAAATTATTGTTAACTTTCACTCTATTTTTTTTAATGAATGGAAAAATAAAAAAAATAACAATTGAAAAGACACAAATAACCTTTTTAATGTATGAAATAAACAAAGTTACAAAACACAACCCCTCTTTTAAAGTTAGGGTTTTCATTTGTTGTTTGGAATCTAAATCTAATCAATCCCATCTGAAATTTCATCAATTATAAAAAATAAAAAAATAAAAGTAGAGAAAAAATATGATTAAGAAGAATTCAAAACATTCAATGTCATTAAAAAAAGAAGAATAAGATCCGATTGCATGTATGTAAATATGTATTTGAAATATCTATACTTGTTGAGGCATGAATATTATAAAACTTATATATTTTGTCACCTTCAGATTATATTCTTGTTCATTCATATTATCAGTATTTGCACTCATGCTTAACAATAAATAAGATAATCTATCATAATGCATATAGAATGATTATTAAAAAGGTTAATTATGTCTTTTCAATTGTAATTTTTTATTTATTTATTTTCTATTCATTAAAAAAAATTAATTTAATAGTGATTTTAATGAATTGTGTTATTTGCAAGTTGTGAATAAAAATGAGTATAATGTGTTCAATTTAATAGAAAACGGGAGATATTACAACTTATTTGGTAGTTCAAGGGGAGAAAATGTAATTGTTTCTTATTTTATAATATTTTGAAGATAAAATTAGGAATCTTTAATATATTTTTTCGAAAATAATTTTTAACACCGTAAACTTTTTATCTATCCTAAGAATGGGAGTGTAAATTTTTTCAAACTTTGAAACTTAGTGTCATTTCAAAAATTCACAAATGAGGTGAATGTAATTTGCTTTTATTATAATATCATTAAGCTTAGTTTTAGTGCTACATTAATTAATTCCTTAACAAAACAATAATAATAATGCGCAAATTTTTTATACTTTGCATGTAAATATGTATTTGGGCTAATTTACGTAATTAGTTTATGATTCGATAAAAAATTTGTAATTCATGTAAAAAACAATATATAAATAAATTTTACCATAATTCAATCATGAAAAGAATTTTTATTATTACAGTATATGTAGTAGTGTGACCGTTAATCATGGTAGTAATTAATGATGAATTTCAATATTTGACTTAGTTTTCAAGGAAAGTTTAGCTATAAATTAGAGTTCTTAATTATTGTATAGGAAATTGGTCACAATCGTTGCAGTTCATGCATCGGCCACGCCAGAAGGGCACATCACCAATACACAATTTCTACCGCTGAACAAAAACTAGTCAATGACAGGTGATAACGACTATTTTAGCCTGCATCACAATTGAGTATATACCATTAGACATGTGACTGATAAATATCAACGATAACTATCGAAACACGATTTTTTGACATGGTCATCAATAATATTAATAAATATGGGGATCACTGATCATTAACTATCAATGTTACTTGGTAAAAATTAAACATAAAATAATCGTCCACAAAAATATTTGTATGAGATGCATTTTGCTGTGCCTATGGCAGGGGCTGTGCTCAATACCCTCAACACCGGTGTCGATGATAAAACCATGACCATTCTCAGGCACGCGGAATCCAAAGTCTTGTTTGTGGGTTAACAGTACATTCATTAGCACGCAAGGCACTTCGGTTACACCTGGGCCAGGCCAATCAATCACAACACCAGGCAGTAGCAGATGATCAGTACTACTCATCCTTCCCATTAGTCATTGTCATTGGTGATATTGATTCACCTACTGGAATCCGGCTAGGAGAGCTGGAATACGAGCAACTTATTCAAAAAGGAAATCCAGGGTATGTTCCTGAATTTTCCCAAATGAATGGGATCCAATTGCTTTGAATTACACATCAGGAACAACATCAGAACCAAAAGGAGTTTTGTATAGTCATAGAGGTTCCTACCTTAGTACTCTTAGCCTAATACTTGGTTGGGAGATGGGTACTGAGCCTGTCTATCTTTGGACACTCCCTATGTTCCATTGCAATGGTTGGACTTTCACATGGGGTGTCGCTGCTCGGGGAGGAACTAATGTTTGTCTCAGAAATCCCACTGCTTGTCACATATATCTCAACTTCTCATTACATAAGTGACACACATGTGTTGTGCTCCAATAATTTTCAACATCATTTTAGAAGCCAAATCAAGTGAACGCCGTAAGATAAATTCCCCGATAGAAATACTCACCGGAGGAGCACCACCACCAGCATCTCTCCTTCAACGGATTGAGAAACTCGGGTTCCATGTCACACATGCTTATGGACTCACTGAGGCCACAGGACCAGCCCTTGTATGTGAGTGGCAGGGGAAGTGGAATGAGTTACCAGAAGAGGAGCAAGCAAAGTCAAAAGCAAGACAAGGTGTTAGTGTCTTAACACTAGCTGATGGGGATGTGAAGAATTTGGAAACAATGAAAAGTGTACCACGTGACGGGAAAACAATGGGTGAGATTGTGTTGAGAGGGAGTAGTATCATGAAGGGGTATTTTAAAGACCAAGAAGCAACCTCCAAAGCTTTTCAAAATGAATGGTTTTTAACAGGGGATGTTGGGGTTATATACCCAGATGGTTATTTGGAAATTAAGGACAGGTCTAAAGATGTGATTATATCAGGTGGGGAAAACATAAGCAGTGTGGAGTTAGAGTCAATTTTATATAAGCATCCAAAGATTTTAGAGGCTGCTGTGGTGGCAATGCCACACCCAAGATGGGGTGAGAGTCCATGTGCATTCATAGCCCTGAAGAAGAACATGGAAAGCAAGAATGAAGATGTCAATGAGGCTGAGATCTTGGCGTATTGCCGGAAAAACATGCCCCATTTTATGGTTCCAAAGAAGGTGGTGTTCATGACGGAGCTGCCAAAGACCTCAACTGGGAAAATTCAGAAGTTCGAATTAAGGATTAAGGCAAAAGCCATAGTAGTATCCGATAAGATTCTGTCCAATAATAACTAGTCTTCTAGCAACAAAGTTATTGACAAAAATGGGGGACATAAAAGTAGTCAGGAGCAGCAGATTTTGGCTCTCTCTCGTCTTTGAAAGTGTAGTCTTTGTTTAAGAAAAAAAAACTTTGGTATAATAAAAAATAACAAGTGTGTGAATATATATATACATATATATTGGCTTTGTCATATGCAAAGTGCTAATTTTTTGTTAATATATTTTATTTAATTTAGATTAGATATGGACATAGTTTACATTTGACTATCCTTTTTATTGGTCATTTCCTAATCCTTAATTTGATATGACTTGTGAAAATGACTACTTAGTGCTTGATCTCTTTTTAATTATGATTTAGTTGAGTTGGTCATGTAATTTTTTTCTTTTGAACATGAATTTGAATCGGGTAATGTCAAAATCACACTTAATTGAGTTTAATTATTCATTCAATCCCGTCTTCTTAATTTATTGGATTTGTCACCCTTTATCTCATGCAAACAAAAATACAAAATCAACAAGAAGTTAGTTTAACAAAAAAAGAATTTTATGAAGCATTCTCTAGACAAGGGCAGATGTACGTTTATGCTAGCAAGAGCAGCTAATCGCATAGGTTTTAAGTTGAAAATTTCCGAAATCACAAGATGGTGAAAGCTTACAATTAACCCTCACTGCAAACTCTTCCTGAGTTGCAAAGAAAGACAAATTTCATACAGCCTAGCCATATTTATGGCAATAATTGTAAACCAATTGGACTGCCAAATTTTGACGATTGGTCCGAGCAATCAACAATGACTTACCCTCGTTGTTTATGGGAATCAAGAGGTTGTGTTTACTATTGTTACACTGACTTTGATGGAGTCCATATTTGGGATCTTCTCAAGGACAATGATCATCCCAAGGGCCCCCGTCCTTTCTACGATCCTCACAAGTTCAGCTGGAGATTAGTCCATACTGTCAAGCACGAAATCTTTATCCTGAACGAAGTTGCTTTTGGCTGTTTGACTGACTGGGAGCCTCACAAGATATCTCCCTGGCTAATAAGGACGATATTGAGACCATATATCTGCAACTTCCAGGAATTGTTGTTTCTTACAATCTTGAAACAAGGATTCTGGATTCATTCTGCACTTTCACATTTCCAGACATAAACTACAAGTGCTGCTTATTCTTCCCATTTACTCCCGGTGGTAATTACAATAAGCAGACAGCAACTGAAATAGCAGCCGCTGGAGAATCAAAGTTGAACTTACCAATACTAGAAGTTGACAATCTGTTATCTTTTTGAATCATGTAACATTTTGTTTGAGTGACAATGACTCTACTGTCACTGAACTCTCAGAAATACTGGGTGTAGTCTTCAACTTTTTTATGTGAAGCAACTATGAGCATAGAAGAAGTATGTTCCGTTTACTAGGGACTTGCTTAAATTTGTAACGAGATTTTCAGGGGACAAAATCCCATCTTCCTTTGGAAGTATGTTCAATTTGTGAGGTTAGTTTGCCTGCTTCCATTTTATCCGCAGTTACGTGCATAGATACTGTTTTTGCTTGTCAGCTGTATATAACCAGTCTTAATTGTCAAGGACTGTGATGGAGTCGGCCAGCCCAAGCTAGGCCTACAACTTGTGAGCTGCTGAGCTACTAAGCTGCGCCCTTCCCCCTATTTTTTTGGGCTTTGATTGGAATTTTCTTTTCTTTGTAAGTACATGGGAAGGAATTGAATGGTAATTGTTGAGGTCCATTCTTAAAAATAACATTCAGGCCCAGATTGCAAAAGATATATTTTATTGTATAGAATTCAATAATATTAGAATCGTGCACGGCTAAAAGAGAAATGAAATTATAGGCAAATTACAGTTATCTCCCCTGCAGTTTAACAAAATAATGCTCATCTTCAAACTTTAATGGAATTGACACTCCTCTCCTTTTAATCTTCACCTACCAATAAAAGTCTCACGGAATATTCCTTATTCTATTTTGTTAAAGCATAATTAACACTTGAGTTAAATAATTAAACACAAAAATAAAATAAAATAAAAAAATTATTGAAGTATTTGAAATTTGGCCCTTGTATTCTTTCTTTTTTATTGCCCTTCAATTGCTCATCAAGGTTGCATTACAAATTAGAGAAAAAACAACTTGAGGGAAATAAAAATATAAAAAAAACAAAAGAAAAGAAAATATTCATTACAAAATTTAATTAAAACAAAATGGGTGTGGTGTATAATTTCAAATACTTCAACAAATTTGCTTATTTTTGTTTTAATTATTTAAACTCAAGTGCTAACTATAATTAAATTAAATGAAATAAGAAATATTCCGTGGGACTCTATTAATGAGTGAAGGTTTAAAGGTGGAGACTGTCAATTTCTTCGAAGTTTGGGATCAAGTGTTGTTTTGCTAAACTTCGAGGGAGGTAACTATAATTTGCTCTTAAATTATTGTCATCTACCAAACAATAATAATTATTGTTATAAATGGAGATTGGAAATGATAGAGAAATATAGTTATTTTATGAAAAAGAAAAAAGTAAAAGAGAAAGGAGACTGTAAGAGCAGTTTCTCCATAAAATAGTGTAATATAATAATATAAAAGGATGGTAGATAAGTTCAAACAATATATTAGACAATATTAGTTATGCAGTTTATTAATTTTGTACTTCTCGTATGATAGTTTAGTTTATTACTGTGAGATATAATATAATATGAAATGAATAATATAAATTTAATTAATTGGATAATTTTTGTACTATTTTAGCATCTTTTCCGGCCGAGGAGGCAAATATATGTATGGGAAGTTATTAAGCCATTTTTCAAGAAAATGAAAAAAGAAAAAAAAAAAGAAAAGAAAAAAAAAGAGTAAATTAAGTCAAGTTTTTGAACAATTTGTGATTTGTCTTGTTTTGTAGAAATAGACAGAGTTTCATGTGTTTCTTTGACAAGCAAATTCGAAGCAAATTTTTGTTTTAATTCATTGACTGCTTGGTCTTTTTCTTTCCATTAATATCCATGCATTCATCATTAAAAATATAGAATACATAGTCGTGCAAATGGTAAGATTTGTTGGATTTAAATCCTCCCTTATATAAAAAAGATTCTATATATTTTTTTTTTGTTAAAAATATATTTAAATGTAAAAATAATTTGTTCATTAAATATTGAATAGATCATTTTCTTATTTAAAAAAAAAATTATTTTACTTCTTGTTCGTTCATTTGGATTTCTAACCATTTAATATCATATCCCCGGTTTAATTTATTTTTCATTTTATAATTTTTTTTCATCTGTGTCATCCTCCGTTACTCATAACTTAAATTAACTATTTTCTTCTATTTTTATGATTAATATATATGTATACAAAATACATTCTTGTTATTGATAAAGAAAGAAGGAAGAAGGAAAAGAAAAGAAGGCCCTTTTGAAAGTTAAGGAAAATACACTCAAAAGGGAGAATAAGTACTTAATACTTTAAGACATTGAAATTAAAAGACCATATAAGTCTATATAATGAACCTTTAATCCTTTATCAATAATCAAATATTTATATAAATAAAACACCTTTAAAGGCTTTTACTTTCATGAGTAAATAAAAGTGTTTCCACTGCATTTGACTAAAAATTTGGCTCCTCAACTGATGGATGGCTAGAGAGGCTAGAGAGGCTAGAGAATGTCAGTAGGCAAGCTCAGCCCAAATCGATATTTGATGAGTTTAAATTTGACCCATCAATTTAAGTTGCGTATCATTTGTATTTATTGTAAACTTGTGAACTTGAATTTTCTAAGAGTTGGTGAAAAACTACATAAATTCGAGTTTAGCATGTTAACATAAAAGTCCAAAATGTTTGGTTTTTTTCCTATACAATACATACTATAGCACAAGCTAATTTTAAATTGTAACTGTCCGTCAATTAGTCTAATTTTATAAATAAATAAAAAAATTGTTTAAAACCAATTGTAAGCCCTAAGGTTATATGGCTCCCTTTAAAGCTAATTTTTTATTTTTTATTTTTAATTTCCAAACAATACGTAGTATAATACACGAGCTAATTTCAAATTGTAACTATCTATCACTTATTTTTAGTATATTTTATTATAATAAAAAATATTATTTATATTATTATAATTATCGATTTGTTTATTAAATGAATTCTAATATTAAAAAAGAAAAATTTTGGTTACTAGTTATTGCATTTTAAAATAAAAAATCCAATCAAAGAGTGAGGAGTTGATGACAACTCCTAATTAATATTTATTGCACCTTACATAAAAAGAAAAGAAAAGAAAAATGAATACATATAGAAGATGTTTCTAATTGGCTAGGGTCCAAAGTAATGTTTGTTTACAACAAGAAGAGGTATCGGAAATTTGATTGGCCATTTTCTGTTTTCATTCTGTCTCCTTCAATTGCTTTTAGCTTCCCACCTGATTAAAGTGGGCTGACCGGCGTGCGCAGAGGAAGTGGGTATGGGCAGGTGGTCTTTCAATTGATTACTTTATTTTCCCTTCAATTTCCTTCTGCCTTCTTCCACATTATTAAGAATTGGGGAAGAAAGATATAGGAAGAAATTGCAAGTGTTACAAGAACAAAAACAAGAACACAAAAGGAAGTTATGAGTAGTGGAGGGTGACAAGGAAAAAACTGAATCAATGAAAATTAGTTAATGTAATTTCCACTTTCTTTTTGGAGAACAACTTTTGTTATCTGGTTTGGTGATTGGGACAGGCCACAAATAAAAATTTTAAGAAGACTTAAAGATAATACCCCATTATGTACAAAAAATTATAGGAGAAAATTATAATAAATTACAAATCTAAAACAATTCATAAAGTGATATAGGTATTATGGTGCTTTTTTAAGTGTCAAATTTTAGTATGTATGTGGATGATATGTATAGTCATTTTTGTTATGATAGTAGGTCCATCATTTTTGTAGGTAAATCTATAAAATACATTTGTTTGTAATTTTTTGTTTCTTTTTGAGTTTTCACGTGTATCTCCATTTCATGTGGGTGTAAGCCTAATCTTGTTTGGTGTTTGTGACTGCTTCTCCCCACAAATGTTTTCCTACAAGGCTCGAACCCCTAACATTGCAGAGGTCCACTCAACCACGAAATTCGAGCGTGTCTTACTACTTGAACTACACATTGTGAGTGATTTGTTAAAATAATAATAAACACTCAATAGTTATAATAATTGAGTACTTTATGGAATAACCTTTATAATATAAATAAGTTGACGTAACAAATTGTTAACTCAATTGACAAAAACATTATATTTTAATCTTATACTAGGGCATCAATTTATTCACAAAAGGAAATCTTACAAATTTTTTGCTCCATGTGTCATTTGCAAAAAACAAATTTCTTTAATTCTTCCATCCATCAACTTATTCAACCTCTTATTTCCTCTATGTATATATAATTTTTTATTTTCCACGAGTATCTCCACACCCTTTGGGGGTGTGAGCCTAATATCATCTGGGGTTCTCAGTTGCCCCTCCCCACAAATATTATCTCAAAAATTATAGAACCTCTCTCAACTGTTAAGCTCAAACGTGCCTTGCAAGTTAAGCCAAGTCTTATAGGTCCACTATGTTTATATAAAGGTTGCTTTGTATATACAATTTGTTGCACCTTAAATATTTTTTTTTTTGTGGCTTCTGCCACCATGTAGTGAATTCAATCGAGCATATAATTATAGCAAATCTATGAGAAGAATAACTTTTTTGAGAAAAACTAAATAAGTCTTATATTTTCCTTCACATCCTATATAAATCCTACAATAAATTTACATTTTAAAGAACTCCTATTTTCAAAATTTTCTATCCAAATAACTCCTTACTTTTATATTGACATTTTTTATGTCACTTTTATTCTTAGTTTGAAGTTTAAAATATTAATTAAGATAGATTAATTTTTCAAAATACACATTATTTTATTTTAAAATTTTATTATTTAATAATTAACAGAAGAATAAATCTTTTAAAAATTAATGACATTTTCATAATTCCTTTAATATAGATCTTCATTATTTTTCTTATAAAATGAATCTAAATTTATTAGTTCTAATTAATTATGAAAAAATATAGTAATTCAACTTGAAAGGTTCTTAAAAATATTTTTAGTAGAAAAATATAAAAAGAGATAATGTGAACCTTTTACTAATTTTTAGAAATTTAAAAAAAAAATAAAATAAGAAATGACCGAATACATGGGCAATATATGATATTTTTAGTAACTTAGGAGGGCACCATAAGGGTGTTTAGACTTTTAGTATATTTATAATATAAAATATAGTCTAGTATATATAGATAGATATCTATATTTTTTTAAACAATTTATATATTTAAAAATTTTATTTCCTAGAACAAATTACAATTTTGTAATTTGTAGCAACCAACAAAAATTTGTGCATTGCACATATTACATGGTAGTTATAATTGGAGAAAATTACACTCCCCTCTCTTGAGATTTGCTAAAATAACACTAAATTATAAACTTTGAGAAAATAAACATTCCCTTCTCTGATATGGATAGAAAGTTAACAATGTTAAAAAATAATTTTGGATAAAATACTACAAGTCTTGATTGTATTTTCAAAATACTATTTTAAATTTCTCTATCAAATGACTCTTGAATACTTTCTATTTTTCTATATTGTGCTCTGAGGCTAGTTCTTCTCTTAATAACAATACATTATATTAGGCTTAATATTTTTGATTCTAATACATTCTTTATAATAAAATGGGAAAAAAATACACATATATAAGTAAAATATTTTTTTAATAAACTTTAAAGAGAAAAATAGAATTTATTAGTATTGCTAAAAATAATAAGTCCTACGATAATTTTATAAGACAAAAAGTTACACTATTAAAACTAATTTTAAATAAGTCTTACTTTTTAATTTGTATGTTTAAAAGTATTAATTATGTAGATTTTATTTTTTTTGAAAGAAAAAGAAAAACAATAAATTTTAGAAACTAATTATAATTATTAATTAACGAATAAAAACTTCTAATAATTAAGAAGTTGTTTTCATCAATCCTTTTCTTTCATATTTTAAAAATAAAAATGATTTACCCAACAAGGTGTGGTTCAAGTAATAAGACACATTTGAGCTCAATTGTTGAGGGCTTCTGCAATGTCAGGGGTTTGAGCCCGCAGGAAAAAACTTGTGGGGAGGGGCACCTACTAACCCCGAATAAGATTAGACTCACATCCAAACAGTATGAGGATACTCATGAGAAACCAAAAATTAAAAATGTTTTTCATGAATGAATTTAGATCTATTTCTTCTATAATTGCTTGAACTTATTTCAAAATGTCATATATTGTTCATATCATTAAAAATATATATATATCTTGTCTTGTTTCTTTCTTATTCAAACTTAGTTTAACTTATACATGTGTAAACTATTTTTTGTATTTTAATAAAAAATATTTTAAAATCAAAACAAGTGAGAATAACATAATGTATTGATATTTAGAAGAAGAAAATACAACAAAAGTAGAAAAAAATATAGAAAATTAAGTGTTTAGAACTCATTTAAATAGAGAAAACCAAAAATAATATTTTTTTATAGTATTTTGAAGATAAAATCAGGGATTTATAATATATATTTTTAAATTATATTTAACCCCGTAAACTTTTCATCTATTCTGAAGAGGAGAATGTAAATTTTCTAAAATTTTGAAACTTAGTGTCATTTCAAAAAAGTGTCAAAATTTTGAACAAGGTCAATGTAATTTGCTTGACCGTTACATCGGCTGTAAAGGTGACCACCAATTTATAATTTGCTGACCAATGACTAGTCAATGACAGGTTGATAACGACTAATGTAGCCCATAGCACTAGTGAATATCTACCGTTAAACATGTCCCTGATAAATATCAAGGATAGCTTGTATAATACGATTATTAATATAATTGTCAATAATATTAAGAATTATAATCAGTGATTACTAATTGTCAATTTTACTTGGCAAACATTAAACATAAAACAATCACCCACAAAAGTATTTGTCTGTTAATGATATTACAATTTTCACTGCTAATGATTCATCAATAACATGAAGTGGTCTCTAGTAAATGACCGTTTTAGCCTTGACCACTAATGGATATATATCATCAGCAGACAATACGTATGAACAAGTATCGATGACAGACAATACAATCATTGATAAGATTAAACGTTGTAAGCACTGTAATGTATGAAGATGAATCGATGAATATCTTTTAGAGAAACATTAAACAATTATATTGAAAACTCTAGATTTAAATTGATTTTTGTAAGAATCTTATTTTGGTCTATTTTGGCTGACAGATGAAGTACTAGGACAGTAATTATAGGGCACAAGTTGACCCATTTGATAGAAAATAAATAAAAAGGAAAAAAAAAATTGTGAAGATTTGGAGTGACTTGATGAAATCAACCAAATCTTGACTCACAGCCCACTAGTTAAAATTTTATGGCTAATTGAGTTTTCAAGTTACTGGAAATCAAAACATTAACCAAACATTACCTAAAAGTTGTTCTAGTTGTAGTTAGAATGTGTTTAGAACTAAATTAAAAATAGAATTTATTTTAATTAAAATAAATTCTATAATTCATTTTATTTGAAAATAATTCTCTTATTTTGTAATGAAAGTATAATTTTGTTATCTGAAACATATACACAATTCATTTTAATTTAAATATTTTTTTCATACTATTATTTTTTAATTGAAAATATCATTAAATTACAAAAAATAAGTTTTATGCATGATGAAAAAGAAAATAAGTTTAGAGAGAGAGTTTTAAGCGGGGTGAGCAACACTCTCAGAGAAAAAGTATACATAATAAAATTTAACCTATTTAAGAAATATTAAAGATAAAACAATTATTTGAGATGAGACTAATATTAATTGATTTTAAATAAAAAAATTAATTGATTTTAAATAAATTATATAAAATAAAATTCAATCTAATTTATATAAAATTAAAAATAAATAAAATGTGAATTATAAATCAAATAAATTTTCATTGAATTCTAATATTCTATATTAATTTATTTATTTCGAACACAAAAAATTAAAACATAAAGACAGTTTCGTGGAAAACGTTATGATCATGATGGTGGTTAGCATCTAGAATTCATTCAACATTTAGTGGTGGATAGAAATTCTACAAGACTGGACTAAGGCTGGTCTCTGAAAGTGACAAATTACAATAGAAATTGTATAGATCTTGTCTACCATTAATTAAACCCTATTAGACACTTAATTCTTGTCTATATCTATACTAAAAAGTCAAAAAATCTTTACGATATCTTTTCTTTTTTGTAATCTTTCGAGCTCTATCGCAACTGAGATGACCCTCCTAATAATACAACGATTGCCTCTTCTAAGATTCATATTTTGTTCACCCTAGGATTACAAGTTTGCTTACCAATTGCTCTTAACCCTTATTAGTTCTTATAATCTCTTATTGACAATACTTATAAACTAATTAAAAAATATAAATATAACTTACTTTCATTCTCTTAATAACCTCTCATTATCCTACTCACTTATATAAATTAAATATTTTTATTGTAAATTAATTAAAATATTAAAAAAATTAAACTTACTCCTTCTAATATATATATATATTTATTAAAATTATTTTAACAATTAAATAAATTAATAAAATACATCATATTACTTAATAGCTACTAAACAGTAACTTTCCCATACATAATATAATAATCTCCCCCACTTTTTTTTACTTTTCTACTCTCTCCTACTCGTTTAATATACAAATATTTTTTATGAAATTAAGAGAAAGTAATACTCAAGAAGACGTACTTATGTGGGTATCAATCATATATGTTGTAAACAATACGCAAAGAACTCATTCATTACTTAATATTTACATGAACTTAAATCTGAAGCCACTTTTCTTTAACTAATTGTACTAAGTCTTCATTTATAATATACTATACAAATTATTTGTCAATTTACTGGTAATAATATAAAATATAATAAGAGTTAAAAATAATTTAAATAGTAAAAAGTTTAATCTTCAACAAGACTGATCACTTGGCATAGATAATATTTAAAGAAAGAACAATGAAATTTAATTGAAGTGGCTAGGCAGTAGTTGTCCTCATACGTACTTGCTTCCACCAACAGCCATGTGGCCATTTACATACCAACCTTAGCTTTGTTTTTAGCTTTGTTTTTTTTTTTTTAATAATTAAATAAACTGACTGTTTTAATTAATTAACAGAATTGATTTGCTACTTTCTTTTGTCATATTGGCTTGATTACCACAAGAAGTTCTCCTCCTATTTGATATGTCAAACTGAACAACTGCATGTAAATAATTAATTGCACACAAGTTTGCAGTCACTTGTTGTTTACTTCTATGCGATATATATGTGTGTGTACCCGAAAGAGGAAAGAGGAAAGAGGAAACATTTCAAAGAAAATGTTAAGGATGAAGTATATATATTATTTAATTGCACCATTATGTATATAAATTAAATAGCCCATATTATCCTAATTAATGACTAAGTTAGAGTTAAAATGAGTAATGATATGATAGAAGAAGTCAAGCAACTCCAATTCAAATTATGTAAAAACCCCCCCTCAACCCCATTATATGTAGATAATAAAATAATAACTAATATGCAACATGAGACCACAAAAGGTAGGGTAGTGATAGCTAGTCTTTCAAGTTCAACTGGGCAATATCACAGCAATTTCATGTGAACTTCCACACAACACAAGCACCAATCACATCATCCTCTTGTCATTATTCCCCACCTAAATGACCTGCGCTTATTCAATTCAATGTTCCAACACTCAATTCCATCTCCCAACACTCTAACTCCCAACACTCAACATGTGAATTGTGTTGTGTTGTGTTGTGTTGTTTCCTATATAAAGCCCCCCAACCGATCATCCTCAATCTCACACTCAACCTCATTAGCTAAAATCTTTCTATTCGATAAAATAAGTCCCTCTTCAAATGGAGAATCTTCCAAAATGTGAAGCAAATTATACCCCACTTTCCCCTATAAGCTTCTTAAACAGGGCTTCTAAGTTCTATGCCAACCGTACCTCTGTTATCTATGAAGGCACCCATTTCACTTGGAGCCAAACTTATGAACGTTGCTGCCGCCTTGCCTCCTCTCTGCGTTCTCTTCAACATTGCCAAGAACAATGTTGTAAGTATCTTACCACTTTTTAAACAAATTTCTACGCATGCATTTCATCAAACATTTTTCTAAGGTGACACAACACAATTCAATTATGTTCTGCTTTACTTGGACAGGTATCAGTGTTGGCTCCTAACATTCCTGCAATGTATGAGATGCATTTTGCTGTGCCTATGGCAGGTGCTGTGCTCAATACCCTCAACACCCGTGTCGATGCTAAAACCATAGCCACTATTCTCAGGCACGCCGTATCCAAAGTCTTGTTTGTGGATTACCAATACATTCCATTAGCACGCGAGGCACTTCGGTTACTCCTGGCCCAGGCCAATCAATCACAACACCAAGCTGTAGCAGAAGCAGATGATCAGTACTACTCATCCTTCCCATTAGTCATTGTCATTGATGATATTCATTCACCTACTGGAATCCGGCTAGGAGAGCTGGAATACGAGCAACTTATCCAAAAAGGAAATCCAGGGTATGTTCCTGAATTTCCCCAAGATGAATGGGATCCAATTGCTTTGAATTACACATCAGGAACAACATCAGAACCAAAAGGAGTTGTGTATAGTCATAGAGGTTCCTACCTTAGTACTCTTAGCCTAATACTTGGTTGGGAGATGGGTACTGAGCCTGTCTATCTTTGGACACTCCCTATGTTCCATTGCAATGGTTGGACTTTCACATGGGGTGTCGCTGCTCGGGGAGGAACTAATGTTTGTCTCAGAAATCCCACTGCTTGTCACATATATCTCAACTTGTCATTACATAAAGTGACACACATGTGTTGTGCTCCAATAATTTTCAACATCATTTTAGAAGCCAAATCAAGTGAACGCCGTAAGATAAATTCCCCTGTAGAAATACTCACCGGCGGAGCACCACCACCAGCATCTCTCCTTCAACGGATTGAGAAACTCGGGTTCCATGTCACACATGCTTATGGACTCACTGAGGCCACAGGACCAGCCCTTGTATGTGAGTGGCAGGGGAAGTGGAATGAGTTACCAGAAGAGGAGCAAGCAAAGTTAAAAGCAAGACAGGGTGTTAGTGTCTTAACACTAGCTGATGTGGATGTGAAGAATTTG
This sequence comes from Quillaja saponaria, assembly GCA_029379385.1. Lineage (NCBI taxonomy): Eukaryota > Viridiplantae > Streptophyta > Magnoliopsida > Fabales > Quillajaceae > Quillaja > Quillaja saponaria. The sequence goes on along the minus strand of CM055610.1, from coordinate 13,511,899 downwards.
GAAACAATGAAAAGTGTACCACATGACGGGAAAACAATGGGTGAGATTGTGTTGAGAGGGAGTAGTATCATGAAGGGGTATTTTAAAGACCAAGAAGCAACCTCCAAAGCTTTTCAAAATGAATGGTTTTTAACTGGGGATGTTGGGGTTATATACCCAGATGGGTATTTGGAAATTAAGGACAGGTCTAAAGATGTGATTATATCAGGTGGGGAAAACATAAGCAGTGTGGAGTTAGAGTCAATTTTATATAAGCATCCAAAGATTTTAGAGGCTGCTGTGGTGGCAATGCCACACCCAAGATGGGGTGAGAGTCCATGTGCATTCATAGCCTTGAAGAAGAACATGGAAAGCGAGAATGAAGATGTCAATGAGGCTGAGATCTTGGCGTATTGCCGGAAAAACATGCCCCATTTTATGGTTCCAAAGAAGGTGGTGTTCATGACGGAGTTGCCAAAGACCTCAACTGGGAAAATTCAGAAGTTTGAATTAAGGATTAAGGCAAAAGCCATAGTAGTATCCGATAAGGTTCTGTCAAATAATAAGTCTTCTAGCAACAAAGTTAATGACAAAAATGGGGGATATAATAGTAGTCAGGAGCAGCAGATTTTGGCTCTCTCTCGTCTTTGAAAGTGTAGTCTTTGTTTAAGAAAAACAAACTTTGGTGTAATAAAAATAACTTGTGTGTGAATATATATATTGGCTTTGTCATTTGCGGAGTGCTAAATTTCTATTAATATCTTTTATTTAGTTTAGGTTAGATATGCACATATTATTGGCTTTGTCATATGCAGCAGAGTGCTAAATTTTTATTAATATCTTTTATTCAGTTTGGGTTAGATATGCACATAGTTTACATTTGACTATCCTTTTTATGGGTCATTTCTTAATCCTTAATTTGATATAACTTGTGAAAATGACTGCTTAGTGCTTGTTCACTTTTTAATTATGATTTAGCTGAGTTGGTCATGTCATTTTTTTTCTTTCTAGAACATTAACTTGAATTGGGTAATGCCAAAATTACACTTAACTGAGTTTAATTATTCCTTCAATCCCGTCCTCTTAATTTATTAGAGTTGTCACATGCAAACAAAAATACAAAATCAACAGGAAGTTATTTCTACAAAAAAGAATTTAAGAAGTGCTCTCTACGCTAGGATAGATGTACATCTACACTAATAAGGGCAGTTAATTCCACTCATTTTTAAAAATCATTCTCTAAGTATATACAAATTTTAAAATTGACCCACTGAATTATTTATAAAAAAATTACCTCATCATCTACATTTTTAACTTTCAATGTGATCCGAAATTTTATTAGCCGAGAAATGAAAGTCATGAAGATCAAATTAAAAATAAAATTATTGTTCTGGCCCACAAATAAAATCTAATTAAATTAAATAAGAATAACTTAGTTCAAGGCCCAAACTCAATAAAATAAGAGTTAAAAAAGTTAATTTATTATAAAAAAAAAAATAGTGAGTTATTCAACTTTGTTCAAGAAAATCATATTCTTGTATTGATGATATTCTCCAATTGTTTGAGAAGCAAATTTGAATTTCTAAGAGCTATTTTTAGGAATTGAGACTTAATCTTTACAGACCCAGGAGTTTAGAGCCTTAACAAATCAAAAATTTTAGCACGTCATTAATCATTATTAAGCAGAGGAGTTTGCCAACATCTTTTCTTTTAAGCTCAAAAAGTTGTGCTTTTTGTATAAATTATTTTCATGTTATGTTTAAAATGTGTGACTATAAACATTACATCATTATTCTTTTTTAGCTCCAGACACATACATATTATCTCCTTTGACTCAATAAAAAAATAAAAATAAAAAGGCATCTCATGGAAGTTCTCGAAATTCAAAATGCCTTAATCCAACATTTGATTAGTCACGCATCCATATATTTTTTGAGAACTGAAAATTTTTTGGATATTTGAACTTCGGCTTTCCTCTCTCAATTTAGCCATCTATATATAAATACGATAACATAATTTTGAAGAAACTTTACTTTCAGCATTCCTTGCACACGATTCCGACAATCTAGACTTCAGAATCTCTCTCCTTTTCATCAATTATGTCTTCTCAGACTTTAGAATCTATCTCCTTTTCATTAATGACTTCTTCTAAGCCTTCAACTTCGAAAAGCTTTGTTGAAATTCCTTAGTCAAGGGATTCTAAAAACTATTTAAACACTAATTCTTCGAATCAATATTGCTCATGAGCTTACTAACTCCCAGGTAAATTCTTCCCTTCTGATTGGACATCCTGATTTCTTGTCTCCAATATTGGGTCCAGTGTTCAAGACTTTTTCACTGTATAAGATGAACAAATTTACCCATTTGGTGAAAAAATTCTTCTTCTTCAAGAACAACCTAATTTTTCTTTCTTTTTTTTCATATCCACCATCTATTAGGACTTGGGCTGAGGAGTGCTGGAGATGAAATTAATGCTTTTACAATCCAAAACACCCTCTAGACTTCAAAATCTGTAAGGAAAACAAATGTTACAATAAATTTATGGCTGTAATCTGCAAACTACTGGCAACGTAACCCACAAAGAACTTACAGCCTCCCTTTTATATTGGCTTTGTAAATTTATCTTATGTGTCGTCACAGATAGAATGGCATCTGAATATATTGCTCTAGCTCTAGCAGAGTGTCTAGCTAAATATCGTTTGGCTCCAATTGTTTTGTCCAGCTTTTGCCAAGAATTAACTATTTTTGTTTTTCTTCTGACAATTGAAAAATCACAGTATCATAGAAAAAAGCTTGCATTGGGTGGACCAATATCATAGTGATGTTCTTTTTTTTACTTTGAAATGACATTACATTTGAGCTTTATTCTGTTAATTTGGATGAAACACTTCTTTTATTTATTTTTTAAATTTTACAGAAGTTTATTATTGATGTTAAAAAAAACTACAAATAGCAAGAAAATATATATTGTTAACTTTCTTTTATACTATATTTATAATATCAAATTATATAATGGATAGGAAAATGATAAGATAACAAATATAACAACAATATAATTATAGAGCCTAATATATTTACAAATTCATACTATCCAATCTCTATACAATACACCAAACAAACGAGTTAGTCTTTATATGATTCTAAAGGCGAAGGTATATTATTTATTTGTTCCTATACTACAGCTACAATGCATGCTACTTCATAGTTTTAGTTGGCTACCACTGCTTGATATGATTCTTTTATAATAAAATTACAAATATTTATGAATTATTTATAAATAATAAATATATATTAAGTTATATAATCTAATATGAAACCTCATGATTTAAATACCTCTATCACACCCCAACGGAAACATGACTTGCTAGAAGATTAGATAACCAAATCTCTGTAACTCTGAATTCAAAACAAAATAACAACCATGACTCTTGACTCAACAAAAGAATAAAAATCCACTGTAAAAGTTATTTTTCTGAAACAAATAACAATTTACTGAAAATTTATATAACATGCCTTAAACTACAACATATGTATTCCTAATTCCACACGACAACACAATGACAAGTTGTTTCAGACTATGACATCATATAGAATTAGACATACCACCATTCTAGTGTGACTGCAAACTTTCATTCTTGACTTCAAGTCTGAGATCCTACAAATATCTTGTTATACTCAATTGTCGAGTCACCAGCTGGACGACACCATGTACTGAACTCTTATTACTACAAAAAATTCACAAAAGAAAGGTGAGTCCTATGAACTCAGTGAGTGAAAAATCGTATCCAAAGGGTACTAGCATCACACCACACAAATGTGTAACATATAAAATAATATTGTTCATGTTGTAACTCACGTTACACGTATATATTATAATCATCATAAAGTCACAATTTACATGATACACTGTCACAATACTATCACAATTTAATCAAAGTGTTAATGTTAAAGTAAACTTGCACAGGTTACGAGAATAAACGATCTCGAAGTAGCCTTCGGATGATCTTTTGTGGCTGAAGTGTTTTAACGTGTCGTGGCGACCTAGGCGACCTGGCATTCTCGTGTCCTTGCAAAATAGAGGACGGGAGCCGAGTCTAAGGTGAACTCCTAAGATCCTCCGATGAGTAAGTCAGAAAGGGGAGAGCTCAGCAAATGCTAAGAAGATGAGAGGTAACTAAACAAAAGACTTTCACCTTTGATTTTTCTTACCCTCTTGAGGAACATGACATGTATATATAGAGTAGAAGAACACTAGCACGGGCCACCTAGAACTGTTCAAGTTAGCAAGTGATAGGCAACCGCCACGTGACATGCTCTCATTTGGTGTCATTTTACTATATTAACACTAGTCCCATGAAAAAGGACCCGATCAAAACAAACCAGAACGACCAGGACGATCATTAAGGTCGCCAACAAGTATCGAACATTATCTGGTGCGTACGCTAGCAAGAAACAAAGGCGATCAAGTTATTGGCAGCCTCGCGAAAACCCGAGGCAAATCAAGCGGGTCTGGGTCAAACTTTCCGGCGCCATTTGGTCATATCGTAATTCTTCGAATACCGGGTCAGGCTTTACAATGTTATTGGACGAAGTTACGACGGTGCCACGTGGCGTTATGGTGTGTGGGTGCGAAGTGCGAGGCAAACCTTCGGGGCCTATATAAGGCTCCACAAACCCCACATTTGTGCCCCACTTTGAGATTTTTGTAGCGAAGCTCTGCCAATTTGCTTTCAACCAACTCGATTACTCGGGAGATAAAACTTTCTGCACGCCTTACTTCATCGCTAGGTATGAGCTTCTAAACTTGAAAACTTTTTATCCGTTCTGTTGTTCAGTTTAACATGTCTAGTGAGGGAGATTCTCCATCAGCCCCGCCTTTCGACACGTCGGAAGGCCACCCTGACAGATGGCACCATAGTGCCCTGTGGGCGAGGAGCCTAAGTACCAACCAGGGAAAGGAAAGGTTATTCCGTCTTCCCTAGCTTATCATCCGTCAACGTCCTCCAGCTAAAAAAACACCGAGTATGGAAGCTTCGAGGATGAAGACAAGGACACTATTATGGCTCGCTTCTCGCCCGAACAGGACAGGGATGAAGAATCTGACGATGATGTGGTGATCTTCTGGCCTCAAACTAACATCATCGCTTGTAAACGCCATAGAGAACATCATAAGTGACCAAAAATTGGAGATCTCTTCGAAGGCGGTATTTTGAACCAGTAGGGGCCAAAATTTACAAGGTTGGTTCTTACGGAGATTGCCCGAATCACTCTCGTCCGAACACTTTCTGCTTTTATGAGGAATACCTGAAAGCCGGAGTTCGCTTATCCTTTCCACCTTTTTATTGTCAAAGTGTTGAACGCCCTCGGTATCTGTCCAGCTTATATTGCTCCTAACGGATGGCGATTTCTGATAACCTTCATCGACGTCTGTCACACTTTGCAAATTTCGCCCGTCCTTGACAGTGTTCAGACATCTTCATCAAATTAAGAAAACGTCTGGGGGTGGATATATTTTTCGGCTAGGTTCGACATGTACCGAGGACAACCCGACAACAACAAGGAGTGGAAACCCTGGTACTTTTTCGTTGAGGCTCCTCGCCCCACAGGTTTACTGTACCAATGGGGGGTTTTACAAACCTGGAAGCCCAGGAAATCTCCGACGATGACTCGAGTACAGTACAAGAAGTACTATAAAATCATCACGTACAAGAAGTTTCAAAAGGACGGGCTTTTTGACACAACCTTGTTTACTTCTGGCCCGGTCCTGGCGAGGACAAGTTTATCCGAGCTGGATTTTGGTTCGCCCCGCGCAACGTCGTGCTTTTATTGAATGATATTGATTATTTATTGTTACTGATCCTTTGACTTCTTGCTTTGCAGATATGGGTCTGACATAGTAACAGGAGGCCGTCGAAGTGAGGGCAGCAACCCGGCGGCGTCTTTAGGACTTAAGAGAGAGAGCTGAAAAAGCTTCGAGCAAGGGGAAAAGGCCGGTGAAGGAGGGTGGGAAAGTGCCCAAAAGGTCAAAACCTAGCTCAGCCTCCCAAAGAGACACTGCTAAAGTGTCCTCCATTTCCCGGGCTCAGGAAGAGTCCCAGACCGAGTTGACTGAGGGCGTGCTGCCCTTGACTACCATATACAGACCACCACAAGACCACGAGAGGACTCCACCTCGTCCCAAATCAGGTCGCTCGCAAAAGAAGGCAAGGGCAGAGCCCTCCTCGAAGGAGCAAACCTGGCCCAGACTACTTTTCGCTAGCCAAGGTTCTGGCGCACGTTTTCCTAGGCATCCCGGAGGGTGCCTATATCAGCAATATCCCTAGTGCAATCTATGCCATAGCAAGAGGGAGCACCTTGCCCACTGACACAGATCTGATAGACGATCTGTCTGCCGGAGTGCAAGTACAGTGCGACCTTTATGACATGTAATAGTTTGTGGCACATTTTGCGTAATGTTATTGATGTGATATATTGTTGGTTGTTGTCCCTCGAAATACCAGGCATCCTTGTACACAAAGCTAAAGAAAGCCCAGAAGGACGCCGAATATTCAACGGACAAACTGCTCGGTACCATTCAAGAAAATGAGAATTTGAAGGCTCGGTTAATACAAGCGGAAAAAGCAGAGGGTCAAGGGCTGAGCTGCTTCGAAAGATTTTGAGTCACTGCAAGCCGAAGTCCTGCGTTTGGGGGCCGAGGTGGAAAGGTGGCTCGAAAAGTGCCGTGAGCATAACGAGGATGCAGATCGTCTTAGAGAATAAGTTGAACGGTACCGGGCATTTGTATCCGAGGCGGTCCGATTGAGAGGAGAGAAGGACGAGGAGAATCGCCAGGCTGAGGGCCTAACTGGAGGTATTCAAATAGGAGGCTCGGACAGCTGTAGAGAATTTCAAAAATTCTGACGACTGTAGAAAAATGATCTATGATCACGGTAGTCGTCTATACGCGAATGGGTAGGTCAGCTGTCGGGTATAGCTAGAAGGTGCGTAACCCCTCTTTGGATATTTCTGAGGCGAATTGGCCTGGCGAGGAAGAAGCCGAAGAGGAGGAGAGGCTGGCGAAGATGCTCGCCGAGGCTGAAGCTGACAAGGAAGATGGATCTGAGGATGAGGGCGCCGCTGACGAGGAGGTTGAGGCCAGTACAACCGGATTCGGGCGATCAATAATTCTAGGACACTTGATTGAAGTTTGAATTTTTGTAATTTGAATTTTTGTAATGGAGAGAGAATTGAAATGACTTATTATTATATATTTTTTTTTTATTTGAGCATTTGAACCATCTTTATGATTATGATTATGATTATGATTATTTGGCAAACTCTAAATTGAAAAACTACGTGAATGAACTTTAAAACAAACAGGCGATCTACCTTTATGTGGCTTGAAGCTGTCTCGCATAGTGTACCAGGTCGGGATCTCCTTTTACAGTCCGCCTGTAGTCTTAGAGAGCAGGATCTCGTTGACCCTCACATCTCTTTCAGGCGAACTCGGCAGGAGGTTCGGACCGTAAGGATGGAAACCTAGCGGCCTTGCTTGCCTAGTCCTGCGAGCACCGAGAGGTCAAGTTCCCTGTCAGGGTCTTTGATCGACCAGGTGAATCTCGACCGTTTTCGCCCCCGAGTTTGGAGATCTTGTGTGAATTCGGACGGAGGCTCGGATGGCAGGATGGAAACCTAGCGACCTCGCTTGCCTGGTCCGCGAGCACCGGGAGGTCGAGTTCCCTGTCAGGGTCGTTGATTGACCAGGTGAACCAATGTTAATGTTAAAGTAAACCTGCACGGATTACGGGAATAAACGGTCTCGAAGTAGCCTTTGGATAATCTTTTGTGGCTGAAGTGTTTTAACGTGTCATGGCGACCTAGAGACCTGGCGTTCTTGTGTCCTGCAAAATAGATGACAGGAGTCGAGTAGGGGATGAACTCCCAAGATCCTCCGATGAGTAAGTCAGAAGGGGGAAAGCTCAGTAAATGGTAAGAAGATAAGAGGTAACTAAAAAAAAGACTTTCACATTTGATTTTTCTTACCCTCTTGAGGAACATGACATGTATATATAGAGTAGAAGAACACTAGCACGGGCCACCAAGTGATAGGCAACCGCCACGTGGCATGCTCTCATTGGGTGTCATTTTACTATATTAACACAAAGAAATAATATCAAGCAAAACAACTAAAGGGCCAACGAGTGACCTAGTCCCGCATAACATTATCACCCTCTACCGGGAATTTACGCGCCCGCACAACAAATTGATCTCCGTACACAATCCATCCCACCGGGAATGAGCACTCAATTTAAAAAAATTTATTAGAATCATAATTTTCTTATGATTTTAAGTCATGACATCTTAGGTGCACTTGAAATAAAAATCATTTTTCATAAAAATCTCACTTTGTTTGCCCTTATCAACCACAATCAATGTCAGACAAAACAATCAATATCAAGCAAACATAATTTAAATAAATTATTGAAATATTATATTTGCTTATTTTTCATATATCACGTATATTCAAATAAACATATAATTACAAAAACTAATCTAGTCTCTAAAGACAACAATTAACTACTCACCCGTAACTGATTCAATTCGTCACTCACACTTGAGTCCACACATCTCATCAGGTACACATTAGCACCCAGAACTGAAATTCATATATCCAAATAATATTCAGTTCATGAACATTATTGTTATAATCTATTAGTTACTAAGCTTATATCTTATCTTGTATAGGTTTCTTTATGAAAATTTTCTATTATAATTTTAGATTTGTATAGGAGAAACCATTAGAAAATAGAGAGTACTTAGTGAGTTAGAAATGTTAAAACTGTTCAAATGTAGAGTTTGCACTAGTGTCCACTTTAACTATCATATATTTCTCTAGAAAACTATGAATCTAGTTTCGTAAAATTTATAAAATACTAGACACATGTAGCTTTATAATGGTATATCATTTATAATTTTAGATTTGTATATCAATACAGTTTATTGTTTGAAGTTGCATCAAATTCTGCAACACGCAGAATTTTAACTACTCTGACCTTACCTTAGTTAATCGAACATAAATTTCTCTAGGAAAAACAAAATCAAATTCCGTTTGTTGGGTTTATTAATAGACAAGTATATATATCTTTATTATTTAGAAACTTTTCTTAAAATCTGTCATAAACCCACTTAATTTCTTACATGAACCAAAAAAAAGGCACTACTACTCCTGTCTGATCTAGCCATAGTCTAACAGCTATAACTCACAACATATTTGGAACCAAACTACGAAATTTTGCTGACAACATTTTAAGATCCTAAGCTACACTTTCTCTTTTAAGCCCTTAATTTAATTTAACCCCGAAGATACTCGAAATACTGAATTTCTTTCAGTATCCCTTTTAAAACTATTCACTTAAATAAGAAATTACCATTCTTAATTTAACATATAACTTACCTACACTATGGTTCAAAGGTAATAAAATTCCTGCACTAATTCCTTTTTGTTATATTACACCCTAAAATCAAATTTTAGTACTTAATATGATCTCTTTTTTTCTTGTTTTTTCTTCTAATATTTGGATTAAGGAGTGATTTGAATTCTTTCAACTTCCTAACCAACATGGCAGCATATTTGCTGCCTTGCTTCATGCTTTCCACTATTAATTCACTATTACCTATTATAACACATTTATCACTCACGGACAAAGAAAATCCTTCTTATATGGTTTATGTATTTTCCCCAACTCTTACTTATCCCTCTCAACTAGTTCCTAATTTACTTCACTAATCATTAAATATAACAATTAACCTTCTAATCCTCTCACTCAAACTCGGCTAACATTAAATTATAAGTAAATTTGCTTAATACACTTTCTTACCACTTGACACTTGAGTTATTTGGTAGCTAACCCACTTCCAAAAAAAAGAGATTTGCAGGAACTTGCTCACTTAGCAAGTAGAAGATACCAACAAGGCTAATACCGCAAGAGTAAAGGAGGAAGAAGCGTTGGTTACCAACCACACTTCACCGGCCAAAACAGAAGGATTAAGGACTGACTTGACCAACGCCAACAACAGGGGCAGCAATCCTTGAAAAATTAAGTCAGTAGGCATCTCTATAGCTAAAATTAGTGAGACAAAGAGAAATCAGAAATTAATCTTTCCTATTTATAGTTTGGCATGTAATATTTTACATCACGGTAGCTTCAAGACACATAGAACTCTTGGGAAGCAACCAATTCAGCCAACCCAATTTCTTACTAAAAAAAAATAGACGTTGAAGTAAAATTACAGGGCACCACACTGCTGCCCCTGCACCCTAATCCCTATACTCCAACACTTACGGCAGCTGCGTTAAAGCTTGAAAAAAAAAAAGAAACCAAAAGCAGGGAAAGCAACGAAAACGGCAGCAAGTGCCACCAATAACGAGCACTCCAAGCTGAATTTCAGCTTTTAAATCTTTACAATCTCAACTACTGCAACCAGACAACAAAAGAAAAGAAGGAGCTCACCAAGGAAGTGAAGATGGCAGCTCACAAGGTAGCAACCCACGGCCACAAAAGAACCAAAATGAAGAGCCTTATGCAGCAACAAGTCAAAGCAAAATACAGGAGCAAGGTCATGGAAGAGGAGCTTCTCCAAGAAGAAAATGTCCAGGCAGTTTTAAAGGAAAGAAAGCAAGTCGGTTGATAAAAAAAAGCAAGCCTAGTGTTAAGAATGAATTTGTGGCCCAAAATTCATCTTTAACTATAGTTTAAAATTGGTGGTGGTCCTTAATACTAAATATACATATATATATATTTATGTATATAAGAGTCATAATAATTTCCTAGTTAATAACTTGTTTTTATTCTAATCTCTCACAAGAAGTACATATCAAATAGTTGAACAAAATAATATTTACATAATCAATATTATTTCAATGTAACATTCTAAAATATATATTAGATTACCGGTTTATAATTATTTATTTTCTTGTTTATTTCTTTTTTATTTACACTTAGTTGCAAACCTCAAAATTTTAAATTTTAAGCCAATGATAAAATAAAAAATTAATTATCTATTTACATGTATATATAAATATACTAATTATTCCTTCACTTATTTAATTTACTTGGTTCAAAATTTTAATTCACCTTACAATCACAAATTATACACGAAATATATAAAATGTACACTAGAATATCATATTATAACATGTTTAGTTATCTTGTTACTTATTTAGTTTGTATTTTATTTTTTTATTTTTTTTACAACGAAAATTTACATATTATGTTTAAAATTCAACTTCACGATATCGAGTTATAACAACCTCCATCTTAATCAGTTGATCTAAGAACATCGGCTTGAAATATATACTTCAAAAATCATATATATATATAAAATATTTATAGCTTAAAATATATTAAGAAGTCTAAAATACCCCAGTATGTAAATGACGCTTAGACAACCTACCATCAATACTTAAAAATAGTTTTTTGCAAGAAGTTACTGCAGAGCTGCATGGGGGTCAATTTGTGAGACAAGCTATCATCTATATAGTGTACTCCAGTTTAATTCTTCCAAAGTGTTTGTATTATTGTATACTATTCATAGACACTAGTATAAATTGGAAGAGAAAATAAACATGAGAGAGTAAAAGTAAATATTATGAGCATATCTAAATCATTTTAAATAAAAATTAAGGTAGATGGACAAAAACCGCATTATATAGTTTGTTTGGTAATGTAGATTGAGTATATGTCTGTTATGTGTTTAATATAGTAATTGCGTAAGTCAGTTTAAGTGTAAAATTATTACCGAAGACATACATAAATTAAAATATTTCGTGTATAAATTGTACAAGTCAAATTTATTTTAAAAAAATATTCATAATAATAATTTTTAATATAATCAACTACATAAAGATAAAATAGTTTGATGGAGAGAGATAGGGAGAATGGTTATTTTAAAAGTTTAAGGATATGTACGACATAATTAAATATGCAACTTAGAAAGAAAAAATTAATTTTACTTTTCAGCTCTGAATGATTAGGAGATATAACTTTCTCTTTTGTTTCAGTCAAAAGGTGTAATGACAGTGTGTGTACGTTAAATTACATATGGAAGTCATAAAATTGTTTCCAGAACTAAAATTTTGACCCAACTTCTGAATCAATATGTTGTTAATAGCAAAGACTTGTTTCGGACTTGAAAAATGGATTTTTGTCACTCAATGAACAATAATATTAGCAATCCTGCAAAAGATGGGTAAATTGTTATTCTAATAATTCGAAACAAATTTTATTTTATTTTTTTAATTGAAGACTAAAGAAACTTTTTTAGCACATCTGAAAGTAAACAAAAAAACAGAAACTACCTCACAAAACTAAGACCAGCTCAATCACCAAAAGAAAGACGAGAGAAACCTTGAAATGTAATTAAGTAGAATCATTCTGAAAAGGAACAAAGGTGCTCATAAATCATCGAATAAAGATCCGGAAATACCATCTACCAAAAAAAAAAAGATCTGGAAATACCTAAACCATTGCATTTCCTTTGAATTTTGTGTCACGTGTTTATTGTATTTTTCTTTTTATTGGGGAGGGAGGAGGGAAAAATGTTACTTGAAAAATGGATTTTTGTCACTCAATGAACACTAACACTACAGTTGTTTTGCTGTCAAAATTTACTGAATGTTTTCTTAACCATTGCATTTTCAGAATTTTTCTCATAAGCCTTTTGGGAGAGTCGATCCTCCAACTTCCTTAATGATAGGGACAACAGATGATGCTGACCACTCAAGGCCTTGGCATCACATAATTATTATTGTCATTACCTTAATGAAATAGTGTTAAAGCTATGTCAAAAAAACAAAACAAACTTTGATATAACATTTTTGTAATTAATCGTACAACTTACACTAACACCAATATAAAACCTCAGCGTAGTTGTCAGATGGATAAATGTAGCCACACAAGGACGATAATCCAGCTACAACTACCAGTGAGGCACCACCATAAATACAAGAGAATCACCCTGCCTTGAAACAGGGGTGTGTTTCGCAGAAATTTTGATTAGCCTATTACATGCATGTTCTTTAAGTGTATGAGCAAACATTCGGACACCATTGAATGTGCTTGTGTATGGGCTGTGGGTATCCAAATATTGACAGCAAAACAACCATAGTGTGAAAAATCCTCCTTCCTAACAATTATCCAACTCAAGGGTAGCCCAAAGTACAGTGCAAAAAGAATTCAGTAAATTTCTTAGCAGAACAATATACTGCAGCTTAAACTGCACGCAATGGCCTTCTGTAAAACATTGATGAATGTAGTACAATGTGATTAAACATCAATGAATCCATCCACTCACTGAAAGTGTTTGTTAGATATGATAGTAACATTCAATCTTCAGAAATTCCATTATATGCAGTCCAAATACTACTTGTTTCAAGTTTCAACTCCACAAACATGTATTTATGTAAGATAAACAACCGACAGAACAGTGTGTGATTAGAAGAGCATTAGTGTACTTATGAACAGCAAGATGCAGCCCTGGGATCCTTCTGCAGGTCTATCCACAAGAACCATCCCTGTTGGATTTTGAGCAGGCTGAGCTCTAGGCAATTTCTTAGCTGTTACATAAAGAATCATAAGTATTAAAAACAAATAAACTTTAACAGTCAATGGCAAAAACAAACAACAGTTAGCAAAGAACATATGAGGTGGTTATATAATATAAAGCAATAGCATACGAATAGGCTAATTTATATGCCTCTAGGAGGGATAACAATCAAAGGTCAAATCTTTAGAAAGAAATGCAGCAAGGAGCAAAGAAGATTAATTGTCCCATACGCCACTAAATAATAACATGAAATCTTTATTCAGTCACTCCAAAAAACAAAGAACCAAAAACTAAGGGTAGAGAGAGAGAAAGAGGGAGAAAAGATAGTTCTATTAGTAACTTAGAACCAAGCCCATTAGATTTTACAAAGTTTGAACTTCCACCATATTTAGGGAAAATGTGAATCTCTTTCCCTTAAAAGGGGAAGCAATTTCCTTTCAGGGAGAGGATTTCAATTATGTGTTTGGGGCTTCCCCTGCTTTCTACTATCCTACTATTGGAATCATACTAAATAAATGAAGAAAATTAAAGAATGAAACCAGTGCTAATCAATCATACTCATCTGAAAGTTAAATGACTATATCCTTATGGTAGATACCTATTTCATAAAATATATCATTGACATTAGCTGCAGTTTTTGCAGAAGTCTCCACAAAAAAGAGGCCATTTTCCTCAGCATAAACACGTGCTTCCTGCGATATCAATATAGAGAAACACATAACTATGAGCGACTATAACAGATTGCAAAGTAACTTGGATTTAAGTATGAAACTGCAAAACAGTTTTAACAGAAACACGTAATCAAGAAGGACAGACAACCTAAACAATAACTAACACACTTTAACTACAAATAACAGCATTCCAATAGTCCAAAGTAAAGCCTGAGTATAATGTAAGTATAGGGACATCTTACAACAAGATAACACACGAGCTGTAGGTGTCCCTTATATATTAAAAAGGTTATCAGAAACACAATAACTGCATTAGCAATCATGCATCAAAATCAGAACTCTTTCTCAAAGAGGAGACAAGATCCAGGCTAGAATCCAGCAATTGCATGAGATATACTCAATAAAAAAGGAATGAGAACTTAACACCCTGATAATATTTTATTGAGTTACTAAAGAAAGGCGCCATGCCCAAAACCAATAAGTTCAGATTACAGATTAATTGAGTTAGTCAATTACTACCCAAAAGGGAAACTTATCACACAGTGACAAGACAAATATGAAGGTTACAGAAACTATCACACTGCACAGGTTTGTCACCTGAGGATCCTTCTAACACTTACCACTTACCAAAAATGACATGGACACAGCTTTTTGAAAACCCAAATGCTCCAACTTTCATGGTCAGTCCAATATTTGAAAAGGATGCACACATTAAAGGCAGGTATTTCTTACCTTGTTACCTATCAGATACCCCAGATAAATGTCTAACTCTACTGTAAAGATCCTGAATTGTGGTTGTAGAAATAATATCCATATATAACAATCATAGGCACCGGAAAATTCAGATTAAAAGCCACAAAGATTATGGCTAAAGCTTAGAATCAAGAAATGTCAATTAAACCATACAGAAATGAAAATGATAATTATGAAATAATATTGCTCAATCATAAACCTCATAAATCGACAAGATTGTTATAGGAAGTAGAAACACTAACAACTGAACAAAGACGAAAGGCATAATATATGATCCACACAAACAGAAACATCAAATAAATTAATTAACTACTTTAAAGTAGGAATACATGGAAAACTAATACTTACTTCAGCTGTCACTTTCCTTTTATCTTCCAAATCAGCTTTGTTTCCAGCAAAAGCGACAACCATGTTAGGATTACCTGAAACAAATCCAAAATGAGTGCAAAAAATTGACACCAGACAAAAACTATGCATTCCTAGACCTAGACATGGAAAGGGTATAAAGGCGTAGTATCATAAAAGCAATATTTTAAAGATGCTTTCAGAAATTTTATGATCATGAATACATTACAAGATACAGAAGGCCATTGATATCATAATGTTTTTATTATAGACAAAGGCAATTGACTACTTACTTACATAAGTATCACATCAACTAGCATATATATTCATAGGCTCGCTGTTACTCCTAACTATTTAACAAAATTCTAATCAGTAACAATTCTATTAAGTTTCATGTCATCATCATGAAGTATAAATAATTTACGCTGCAAAGTTTTAAATTCATAGAAGTTAAGCACCATGGGAAAAAGCATGAATGAACTTTTGTCTATTAATGAAAGGAACATGCAAAAAACCCTGTCTTCCTCTTATAGGGAGAGAAGGATACATAAAAAATGCAGAAGCAGTAAAGAAACTTCAACCCAAATCAGTGAGCACCTTGCTTCTGAAGCTCTTGGACCCACTTCTTAGCTCGTGTGAATGACTCCTGCAATCAGAAGAGAGAACTAATTAATAAATAACCCCCCAAGTAATCGCAGACAATCAAATCTTATATACACATTCCAAGGCCCATGAAAGGAGAGAAGGGAATTAATAAACAAAAATAGAAGAAACTTAGTGACTATCAGGGCTATCCTCCTCCTTTCAGACAGTCAGTTTTATTAATACAATCCAACCCATTCATCTTTGTTTCTTTTAACATTTTAAACCCATAAAAGTGGTATGTGGTATATAGAACATTGAAAATCTTAAGAATTAATTACTTCATCAAACTCAAAATGCTTTTCTTTCGCCCCCAAACTTTAGATGAATGTTCTGATACATGCTTTTTCTGCGCCCCCGCCCCCCAACCCAGTGTTGTTCCCAGAGACCATCATGCATAGAACCAGTTTGGTTCAAATAGGTTGTTGTATTTAGAAATGCTAAATCCACCTCTGATCACTGAGATATAGACCATTTCAGGTCAAGCACTGAAGTCTAATTGCATCAAACAAGTTACACACAGTGTCAACTGTCAGGTGTTGCAATTGACTCCTACACCTCACCGATCTGCAACATAAGTCACTTAATTAGTTGCTGATGTGTCAGAATTTAAACAGTTCTTCTTTATGATGGTTTTCCGGTCATTGAGAGCTCATGGGCCAGTCAAGCAGTGGTTGAAAACAAAAAAAAAATTAATCCATATAATGCCCTGGTATTAAAATGGCATGATCTCAATATAAAATGTCAACCTGGCATCAGCCTTTTGTTGCAATGTTGGAGTGCACTGTCACATGAAGTCAATTAAAGAATATAAGTGAATTAATTGACACAATCACACATTCACTAATTAGATTAAAGCGGCCTTTTTTTCTCAGTGACCAAAAGTGAACAATAGCATAGAAGAAAAGAAAATGTCGGCCCCGAATAACATGAAAAGAGTATCTCTAACACTTGAGCTTGACATCATAAATATTTTCTGCCAGTATTCTTATATGCTCAAGGTCATAATTGCAGAGAAATACATGAAAAGAGTATCTCTAACACTTGCTATCTCACATTATCCTGTAATGCCCACCAGTCAAGTGTAACAAAATACAAATTTTTAACAGTAAAGATGGGATTATGTTTCATTTTACGCAGATTCCTTTTCCACTAACAATTTTACCAATAAATCGTTGGCAGGCTATAACAGCAAAAAAAACAATTTAACTACAAGATGTATGCTGCTACATGACTAATAGAACCCATCATCCATCAAAATCAGATTACCTAATTCAACACATAATTGGATATTTCAGTAAGGAAAGATATCATACAGTGCTAGTAATATCGTAGACAATGATAGCAGCAGCAGCACCTCTGTAGTACATGGGAGCCAAACTATGGTATCTCTCTTGTCCTGCAGTGTCCCAAATCTCAAATTTCACTGTTGCGTCATTTACTGCCAATGTCTGTGAAAAGAAAGCTGCCCCAATAGTTGATTCCTGTCACCACCATCAACCAAAAAGTCTCAACAAAAGATACTCTAAGGTCTCTACTCTCTATCAAGGCAACAACTGATTTACTACAGAAGCCAGTAAGCATTTGAGAAGTGCTACTCCCTATCTCTCATTATCATATCATGATGTATGATTTGTTCAACTAATGCAACAATTTTCTTATTAAGAAATGGGAAAAGGGAGAGGGGAATAGCCTGGCTGTACTTCGAATCTATACTCAGCGGAAACATGTTTTATCTTCTGAGTTCTGAACTATTGGTTTGTGAAATCAATTACATTTAGTCAAGCAGGGTCTGTCTGTTGTTATCAAGTAAAACATTTACAACTTATTATAATGAACTACCAAAAAAAAAAAAACTAAGACAGCAAGGACTAGCTAAATTTCTGAGCTTAGCAATCAGTTGCTCAGCTCCTATGCCTCCCGGGATGTCACTATAATGAAATATATCTGAACTTTACACCCAAAAAAAAAAAAAAAATATTAATGGAGAAAACAAAGAGTGCTTTCAACTATTGAAAGCAAATCCGGTTGCATAGTTGATTAATCAAGAATTAACAAAAGGAAATTAACCTGGAATTCAAGGAATTGACCCTTGACAAAGCGTAAAACAAGGCTTGATTTTCCAGCACCCATATCCCCAAGAAGAACCTGATTATTCACAATTCACCAATTAAAACAATATGATCATCCAAAACTAGAAACCTAGGCAAAAAGAGGAGTGCATAAACATGAAATTAGACTCACCAACTTGGCGTTGAGGTTTTTGTGTCCGACCGTAGCCATGGATGGATTTCAATACGATCCAGAGAAACCAAAAAAGGAATGTTGGATCGAAAACGGGAATTTCGAAGAGAGAATTTTCTAGAAATTGAAGAGTGAAGACCTGGTATTTGGAAATTGGAATTGAAAAGAAAGAGGCCGAAGTCGTCCTTCGTAACTTTGTATTGCTTTTCGCTTACGGTCGGTAGGCGGTCACCTGTGTCGTCTGTAATCGCGTTTCGCGTGGAAATTTATTCCAAGAGTTATTTTTTACTAACAAAACAGTATTGGTATGCCATGTTCTTAATATTTTATTTTTATTTTCATTTAAACTTAATATTTTGTTGACATATTAATATCTTTTTTAATTAATGTCTAATTTTAATTTATATTTTTTCTTTTTTTAATGTTTCATAATTTCTTACATGAAAAATAAAGTTTTTTTCTTCAAGTTAAACCAAAAAATTAATTTAAATTTTGTAAGTTTTGGAAATTTTTTAATCTTACAACTTAATTTGAACAAAAAATTTACTGTAAATTTTGGACTAAAAGGTATTTTTGCCTCTTTATATTATTTTTATAAGTAAATTATACTCTACCCTTTTAAATTTGATTGAAATTACAGTAAAGTTTAAAATTTGAGAAATCGACAGCTTTATTTGTGCAATAAATAAAAAATTATCAGTGTCAAAAAATAATTTTAAAAACTTACTGAAAAATCATGATTTTATCTTTAATTTTAGTTTTCTCTATTCAATAAGTCCTAAATAGTTAAAAAAAAAATTTCTAACCTCAATTGTTTAAAACAATAACATATTATTTTTATTTAAATAAAAAATATATATATTTTATACAAGTATAAGTGAAAATAAGTTTGAATATTAATAAAATAAAGTTGGTTTTTTTTTTAATGATATGAATGATTTAAAGATTTAAATCTATATGAATTTAAAAGATAAGTACAAGCACTTGTAGAAAAAAATAGACAACTGATTTATATAAATTTATTAATGAAAATAATAATTTTTTTTCTTTAATTTTCATTAAAAAAATGTGAGAGAAGAAGATGAAAACATCTTATTAATTTTTAGAACTTTTTATTCTTTATTAAATGATTCTATTATAAATCTTTAGTTTTCAAATTTATGTTATGGATCTGTTTTGTTTTTTAGAAAAAAAAAAATCTATTTAATTAATAATTTAAAAATAATAAAGAAAATGGGTGAAGATTATAAAAAATCAATTTAAAGAACAAGACTTATTTGGAATTAGTTTAATAATAATTTCTTTATTTGGTAAAGTTATAGAATGACTTACTGCCATCGGTTGTGAACAGTACTAATAAACTCTTTTTTCTTTTCCTTTTTTAAAGCACTAAATAGAAGAAAATAAATATTTAGGACTCATTTACATTGATAGAATTATCATAATTTTAGTAGTTTTTTCAAAATTATTTTTTAGTAAGGCTAACTTTTCATTCATACTTAAAAAGTGGAATGTTAATTTTCTTAAATTTTAAATTTTATTATCATTTCAGTAAATTTAAAAAAGAGTATAATTTACTCTACTTTTTAATAGAATAACAATTTTTTTTAGCAATTGAATAATAAATTATGTAATAAAGAGAATTATATATAATAAATGTATTGATCACTTTAGAAGATTTATCATTGAAATTACATAAATATATCAATGTGGAGTAGTGTTTTAAAACTTGGATTGACATGGGTAGTTGAACTAGTAAAATTATTAGGTCTCTTTCCAAATCATCATTTAGGTCTCTTTCCAATTCGAGTTAGCTCTCATGCCTGTGTTGTCAATATGATCGTTGAAACTCACTTGACCCAGGTAAATTTTTTAAGACCCAACCTAATTATAAATTTATTAAAAAATAAAATATTTCATTAGTTCCATTATCTAAATAATTCAAATCAATGTTTTAAAAACCTGATCAATAATTGACTCGAAAAAATTTATTAGGTTTGGTGTCATTGGTTAAACTAGGGATCAAACCAAATGATGTCATAAATATATTTAATTATATATTTTAAATATTATACAATATTATATATATTTTTTTATTAATTATTAATACTAAATACATAAGAAAACAAAATATAATAATTCAAAATTTATTCAATAATAAGAGAATCACATTATGAATTGTCAAATATTATTATTAATAGTTAATACAACAACTAATTGATTTATTGTGTATCACAACATTCAAGTCTCAACTTATGCATCAAAATAATAAATGCATTTACTAATCTTTAATACAAATAATAAGTTTTTTATTTTTAAAAAATAATTTTGTTCAACCAACTAGACATCAATTCTACTAAAATTTTCTGTTTTGACCAGTCCAACTACCATAAATAATTATTTAGTTCAATCTGATTTGTCACCCAGGTGATGGTTTAACAAGTCTTGTCACACCTCTCACTGAGGCATGACTGGCCGGAGGATTAGGTAACCAACCCACCGTAACCCTGACTTTGAAATAAAATAACATACCTAACTCATGACCTAACTAAATAATAAAACTTGATTTTCTAAAACCGAAGTTCACTGTAAAAGTTTACTTCTTGTAATAAATAACAAGTTACTGAAAAGTTTAGCAGAGATTCCCTGCAATATAGAACATGCCTCAAAATACAAATACATAATCTCATGAATTCACACAACAATAACATAAAAATAACAAGGAGCTTTGCTCCAACCACATCATAACCAAGGCAAGTAACTAGACGTTTACATCATTAGACACCCATACAATTCTAGTGTGACTGTAAACTTTCATCCTATAACTTCAAGTCTGAGATCTTGATATTACCTTGTCGTACTCAATCGACAAGTCATAAGCTCGGTAACGCCATGAATCGAACTCCTGTTACTAAAAAAAAATTACCACAGAAAAAGGTTGAGTCCTATGGATTCCGTGAGTAAAAAATCGTACCCAAAGAGTACTAGCATCACTTAGCACAAATGTATAATATACATATTAACATCATGTAACATGATTCATATAACATTTCACATTACACATGCACATTATAAGTTTCACAATTCATATTACACACAAGAACACAATTTAAGTCAGTGAACAATATCACGCAAAGTAATCAAAGGGCCAACAAGTGACCTAGTCCCCGCACAACATTATCACCCCCTATTGGGCAATTACGAGCCCGCACAATAAATTGATCAGCGTACACAATCTATCCCACCAGGACTGAGCACTTCAATTTAAAAAAAAAAACGTTTATCAGAATCAAAATTTTCTTATGATTTTAAATCAGACATCCTAGGTGCACCTAGAATTTTACTTTCGGAGATAAAAATCACTTTTCATAAAAATCTCACTTTATTGGCCCTTATCAACCACAACTAATGTCAAACAAACATAAATTACTGAAATACTCTACTTGCTTACTTTCCATATATCACGTATATTCAAATAAACATATAATTAAACATACTAATATAACCTCTAAATGCAGCAATTAACCATATACCCGTAACCGATTTCATTCATCACTCACACTTGTGTCCATGCATCTCATTAGGTCCACATTAGCATTCGGAACTCTAGCTACTGCAACACCAAAACAAGGCAACACATCTCCTGATTATGGTTGCTGATTGCAGGGATTCGGCCAATTGAAAGTAAGAGGACAACCGTAACATGATAAAGGTAAGAAGAAATAGAGGGAAACTTGGCTACAAGGAGCTGGAGTTGCCAAGAAACAAAGGAAGCTTCACTGGCTAATTGAGGCAAAAACCAGAAATTTCTATACTCCAGCCACGAACAGGAAAATCAGCAACTTTCAATATGTGGTCTCCATCAATTATTGACATCTAGACTTATATTCATTATTATATCTATATTTATATATCTTCTAGTTTACTCTTTTATTTACCCACTTGACACACTTCAATAAAATTTATATATTTTTAAAATTAAGACTCAAACTTAAATCTTGGTTGCAAATGTCTTTACATATATACAAGCTGATATTTTAAATATTTAAATTTGTTACACACTTGTTCTACTCTTAGATGGTAAATTTACAATTAGCTACCAGTTATAACTTACTCAATTAAGAAGGAATAAAAATTTAATTTATATACCTATATATATACATATATATATTATAAATTCAAACAATCTTTTATTTTAGTTCACTTATGAAAAATGATTATTTAATCCACCACGACGATTTACATAACATATCCCAAAACATACGTTAAGTGATTAGGTTCTAGGATATTTAATCGCACTGTTACTTACTTAATTTATTTATGTGTTTGTCATTTTATAAGTAAAATTTTACATATCATTTCTAAAACTCGATTATTACGTTACCGAGTTGTGAGGGTTATAACAACATACGAATATTCTATAACGTACATTAAATTATTATTGGGTTATAACACAAATATACCATGTTTTACTTAATACATGACAACTTGTTTCTCTTATACCTTTTACCAAATATCTTAAAGATATATTTAAATTCCTTGAATGAATATGTATGTATGTTAATACTAACACCAAGAAATCCCACACAACTCACCAATCCAACATTACCATATTCTAAATATTGGATTTAAAATAAAGTTAACTATTTCAGAATTCAAATTCTATAATTTAATATTAACATAGTCTAATTCCATGTCTCCCTAATTTACTATTTAACTAATGAAACCTATGTAAATTAACTTTTATGTATATATTAACATTTAAATTCTCCTAAGCATTTTGTCGAATACCTAGCATGCATATTTTATTCTAATTCTTCATGTTTTTGCTAATTTTTATTCGTAACTAACTAATATTCTACACGTAATTCCTAACTAACTCACCACTCATCCTAAAATTCCATGCATAAAAAAAAAAAACAAGTAGCTACCAAAATTTCTAAAAGCAATACTTGTGTACCCTAACTAAAAACATAATCAAGCTTTTTGTTCAATCTTCGATACCCTTGCAGCCTGTAATTAAGTAAAACTTCCTTTGTCCCTTCTATCAAATGGTACGAGTTTAACTAAAATTAAAAACTTAGAAAATGTTTTTAGCTCTTTAATACAATTAAGCTCCAGTAAAATTTCCATTTGCCCCTATTATAACTTCAATTGAGATTAAAAACACATCATATGTTGTAATTAATTAGGATCACCCGTGTGACATGACAATCCTTGTAATGAGTTCAGGTCAGCACAAGCTAATTAGAAGCTCCTACTTTGCGAAATTATTAAAGGATATAACTTAATAGGTAATTTTTTTAATTTTTTTTTTTCTTCCTAATCAAGCCGCCGAGGGATTCTCATTACTGTAAAAGAGGAATATTAGAAACAGACAGCATGCTCACGGGTTAGGGAAGATACCTTGTAGCTGCCAGCCAAAACTTACTCAAGCAAAGCCACTGCCTTAATTCACACCAGCTATGGAGCTGCGGTGGCCAAGCAAAGAGGCTAAACATAACGAGTATGGTGACTGTTAAGGAGAACAGAAAACAGGGCATGGTTGGCAGGCCTTATTGTAGCAACTCAAAGCCCCAACCTTGGCTTCAACGCTTCCATAAGAACTCACAACAAGCTAGGCTTCAAGCAAGAAAGAAGGATCAAATCACTCGGTTGCAACGGAGCTCTCCACGACCAACATAAAGAGATTCACGGGTAGAACAGAGAAGAGGAATTTTAGCCTAATCAAAGGCTACTATTATCTACAAGAAGAAAGGAAAAGGACGGCTTACCCACACTTGAAAAGCTCACGGTCAAGGCAAGGAAAAGCAGGGGAATCTATGAAGAGTAAAGCACGGGCACAAATAGGAGAAAAGGAAGGAGCTAGGTCGGTTCACACAAGGGAAAAAGAAAAGACAAAATAAATACAATAATATATATTTATGGTCCAAATTTGCTTTCAAATTTGTGGTGGGCAAATAATTCTAAGAATATATAAGTATATACATATAATATAATAGTTTCCTAATGTAATTTCTTTAATTTTACACATCACTAAAATTTACACCAACAAGTTTCAAATTTTCATTTGACTAAATTTTGATTCAATTATACACTTATATAATTTATTTATTTTAAATACTCGTATTATTAATATTTTTTACGATATCAAATTATAATATCTATCACTTTAATTTTCTTGGTCATCATTCAATTTATTTTACAACAATAAATTGTACACAACATTTTAAATGTATCCCTAGTGTATTGCGTTACAATAGGTTTGACCTAAACTGGTTTATTTTTCAAAACATTACTTCAACCGTTAGGGTATCTACTTTTATTTTTATTATAGTGCAAATTTTTAATAATAAAATGTAATTAACTATATATATTATCATTACTTATACTAAAAATTATTTATCGAATTATGATATCAGCAGAAATTGACCTGAATCCCCAAACACTTTTTTGAATCATTGTTTAGGTAAGGTTTTAAAACAGTGGCGCAGAAAAGTAAATTAAAAACTTGTGTTTTGAAAACAATGGTGTGAAAAAATAAATTAAAAAGTATAGTGTACATGTAATATTACTCATAAAAATTACAAGTTTCTATATCTCCAAATATTATGACAATGAAACCCAATACAATCTAATTTTTTTATAAAATTGGGCAGCCATACAAAAAATACCTATTTATTCCTTCTTAATTAAATAATATTATAAGAATTCCGTTTAGATTAAGATATAAACTGAGAAAAGAAAACAAAAATTATGAAAAAAAAAATACAAAAGATAATTTAATTGAATAAGACGAACGCTGAATTTCCACAGGTCAAATCAAATTCTAGACACAACACCTTAAATATGAATCTCAGGGACAAATCACCACAATTTTAAATCAAGGGTCAACCTCGTGTATTGTATAACAACACTAGGCATCCCAAATTGGAATTTACAGAAGCTTGCTTGTTCCCAAGGGTTTTAATTCCAGGAAAAAAAAAAAACAATATTACGGTGCATTTAACAAAATTGCATGTTTTTTTGATTTGTAATTTTCATAAACTATTTGTTGTCTTTCAAAACTGATCAAATTGTCAATAATCACATCCTTGAGATCTGAAGGGGTACTGGAGTTTCAAGTAGTTCATGACTACCAGAAACTGACTGGAGCTTTTCCACTTGACCAAGTTTCTTTAAGAGATGCCTCTGACAATTTTCAGCAGCCATAACTCCAGCAGAGTAAGCTCCATGTACAGACCCTTGATTCTCCATACTAACAGCCTCCCCTCCAAAGTAAATATTACCCAATGGTGCTCTAAGCCTCTCATATACATCATCAGGCTTTCCAACCAAATCATATGAGTAACAACCAAGAGAATTCGGATCTGTTCCCCATTGCGACACAAGATACTGAACCTGAAAGAGCACAAACCAAATGTAAGAACCTGGCAGCAAGATTTATGATATTCTGCATTTGTATATTTAATCACAATCTAAATCCATAGATGGAGCTAAGTTTAGTGGAACTACTACGCATTATCAGGTGGTAGGAGGTATAGGAATTACTAAAGATAGATGCATTTTAAGAGATACATGAAACTGGAACTTACTGGCTCAGATGCATCAGGAAACATCTTCTTGAGCTGTAGCATTACAAAACTTACAACTGACTCATGAGATAGTTTCTCTAGGTCACATGCAAACCTTCCAGCTGCCATATAGACAAGGACTGGATGCCCTGTTGCTTTGTGAAGATTGAGAAAATAACCGCATGCATAAGAAGTCGGTGCAACAATCCCCAAGAATTCTACATTTGGCCAAAACACTTTATTGAATCTCAAGGCAATCTTATTTTCATTGCCCACACCAAGATCTGAAATTGCTTCAACCTTCCATTCAGGAAGTTTCGGTTCAAACTCGATCAAATTGGCTTTAAGAACCCCAACAGGTACTGTTACAATAGCAGCATCTGCAATCAAGTTTCTTCCATTTTCAACTGAGATCATCACCTTATCGTACCCGTTGGATATCTTGGTTACCCTACTCATAAGGATTCACAGAAGGATCAAAATTCTACATCATAACCACCATAACAGGAAAAGTTAAAGGGAACAAAAGAAGTAAAAAAGACAAGAATTATTATTAATGAGATTGGTTACAGAACAAGGGAAATCTACGTTTCTCGGTTGCGAAGAGTCAAGTTACAGTCAGCGGAGTTGCATAAATAAGATTCCAGACCCTAAGATATATAATATTGATCTTAATCAAGGAACCATGACACACTTTTCAGATTTAAACATGGATAAAAAAACTAAGATACAGACTTAAACTCCTCTAGTACAATGGAAAAGGTTAGAGAATGTACACAGATAAAACTTCTTAAGAATTAAGCTCTTTATTCAAGGTAACATTTTCCTCTTCCTTTCTCTCATTCTTTTCATATGTAAAAGTGTAGCGTTATTCAATCTTACTTTTACCCATATCCTCATCCTTTTTGACATGTTTTGGCCTGCATATGTTAAAAATGTATCGCAGCCTAGTTATCTATCAATTATGCAAGCCTACCTTTGATTCAAGCGAACGTCAATGTCTTTTGCAAGAGCTTTTATTACAGGGTCATAACCTTGCACCATAAGTCCATGACCACCGGAGAGGACATTCTCCTGTAAGATGACTACTAGCATTCATTAGCTTATAAAATAACTTTAAAATTTAAACTGCATAATCTGTTTAATATTTCTTTTTCACCATAGCAACTTCTGTTCTGATTATGAGGGAAACGGAATGAAATCAATAACTAGGGATCTGAACTCCTACGTGGATGTTCATGGAAAGTAAATGAATAAGACTCAAGATGGATTAATATACGTACAACAAGACCAACTCAATTCTAGGTAAATGTATTGCATGCACAGAGTGTGTAACACATAATAAACACATTTATGGGACAGTTTAATATATCTTATTTTAGCTATTTCTGTTTTACAACTTTTCAAAGCAGCAGTCTTTCTGTTTGGTAACGTCATCACCAGCTTATAATTGGAAACTATTGCTGCTTCCACTAAGGTTTTCAACAGCAGACAGACCAAAGTTCAAAAACTGCTGATGTTTTTTTGCTTCCATTCATACCAATCTTGGTTTTCAATAATAGTGTAACAAATGTTCTCTTGTTTTCTTTTTTGTTTAAGCAGTGGCTTTTTTTTGGTTCTCTGAATAGACATGATGTGGGAGATGGGGGATCAAAACATTGGAGACTATCCCTTTACCATCTAGCAATTGCTTAGGTGGCATAAATGACTTTTAATTGCCTGTAGTTTTTTTCTTTTCCGCACGCTGAAGTAAAACATCTTTTAAATAAAAAGGGGAACATTGCTTAACTCAGCCCTCAGGCATCACTATCTTACATATTGCAGCCAAAGTATGACAAATTAATGGAAATTTGAGGTCCTTCACTTGCCTGATCCCAATTTTTCAGTGATATCATATCTGTGTCAGCAGCAAACCAAGCTTCCAGTCTACATATGTACCATTGCAACACTTCATGGGCAAGTCCTTCTTTCCTGCAAAGAAAGGATTACATCGATACATTAATGTATCAACACTTGAAACTAAATTCAGGTAAATAAGCATGCATTTTTTATCAATTCAATACCTTAGTTCTGGATGCCTGTCCAACACAAATGAGATTGCTTGGAGAACTGACATGTCATCAGTATGCTCACCCCTTACTTTCCCTGTCTAGAGATGTCAATAAAGGAACATTTATTTCCCAAATTTCTAGCATCAGTCAAAAAACTCCGTACAGCATATACTGCAAAGACCTTACCTCTAGGAGAATTCTCTTGAAAGTCTCTCCAACTTCAATGACCATCTCTTGAGGAACTTGATGGCCATCCATATTATAAAGTGCATAGCTAAAAGGACCCAACTCCAGATATATTATAACAGAAACTAATATGCTTCTTTTGTCAAGAGACAAAGGTATCACTTAGGTAACAATGCATCAAGAAAGAAGAGATAAGAGTTATGTCCTCAAAAAGATGTCAATTTTGGCAATTTTCAGTTCTATCATACGGGGTCCACATGCAACATCAAGTAGAAGAAAATATTATAATACTTTTCAAGGTTAGTTCTTAGTAAGAAATCTTGAAAAATCAGCTTTCAAATTATCAGTGGTAGATCTTATGTGCAGATGCAGATTCAGAATTTCATGAAGAATGTCGCGAATTTTCAAGGATATATCATAACTAGCTAAAATTCAGAGTTCTCTACCGATTTGTTATGAGTTCTGAGTAATTCATGTTTCAGAACCATAATCCTAGTAAAAGAAAAGGAGAAAGTTCTTTTCCTGGTCTCATAAAGACAAAGAAAAGGCTCTAAGAGCTTAAAGACATCTAAGTGCAACCAACCAAATTCAGGAATTTCGAGATTTAAAATTGAATATTGAATCATTGAATATGAAGCAAGTTTTCTTATTGTTTCCACCTCCAACTCCCACCCCCAGATCTGCACTATCAGACTTAACAACTTATAACTCCCAACAGTAGAATTTCCCTTAAAAATTTCCTTTCCCCTTCTTCACAACCTTCAACAAAAATCCCTTCTCACCAAAGGGGTAAATCAATCGAAGATTTAGAAACAAAGGATGACAAATCAAGGGATATGGACTCAGGCAACCAGTAAAGTTTTATCTCTGTTAGCAATCATATCACTCTTCGAAACAAACTTAGGAGAGTCAATTAGCCTTGAACTTTGAAGAACCAGTTTCTTGAACACTTGCCACTCTATTGTCGTCAAACCCTCAACTTTTCCAACCCAACAAGCCTAAACATATTTTTCTTCAATTTCCATTCCTAAACCCATATTCATATAATATTGGGCAAAGTTTCCAAATAACTCATACACTGGTGGTCTATCCAAGATGTGATTTCGAGAATTATATTTTACACTAAATTACAGATGGTAACCCAACCTGGCTTTTAGTTTGGTCTATTACAGCTACCTTTTAATACCAAGAAGAGGCTCTAGGGGATATCTAGTGCATTTGTCCCAGACTCCATTAATATCTTTTTTATCTTTATCTTTTTATAAGTAATGATTTCATTAATAGAGATAGTGGATGAAAGCACCTAAGGATAAGGAACCCTTGTACTAAAATAACAAAAAGTACATAAAAATTAGAAACAACTAGTAACATCCTACAACAATGCTATCCAATCCACTGGATTACTCCATTATCTCATCTTAGTAGATGCAATGAATGGCAATTTTGATGAAAAGAAAATAGCACAGCATCTTCTAAAGAAGACTAATAAAAGCTGAGTCATTCTGATTCAAAGAATTGAAAAGGTCCACAAGCATTATTTAAGATTTAGAATCAATAAATTGAATTCTATCAGGTTTCAAAAAGATAAAGGAAATAATTTTAGTATTAAGAAAAATGGTTGTAAACTGTCAAATATTCCGATTAAGCACGAAATTGAAAAACCAGTAAATCTCAAAATCACTACCTTTCTAAATCATGGTCATACAACACAGAGTTGTCGCCACTAGTACGGTATAATGTAAGTCCTAGAGCACGTATTAGTGGAGCCAAGGGATTCTCATTGCAAACACCATGTAGCCTGAAAAATACTCAAGAGAGAATAAATTAGTAAAGGCATCTAATTTCGAATCAATTCATTTACAATTTTTTACATCCACGAGATAAAGAATGAAGGGAATCAACAACAAGTAACAGCTATAATCAGCTAAAAAAAAAATTAAAAAGAAAAATTGTCATAACAAAATCACAGATTTTCGCCAATAAACATGCTGCTAGGTAAAAGGCGCTTCTTCCTAGTCAAATATTGTCAGAAAATTGAGCAAAGAAAATGAATTTCTTTTGGGCTTAATAAAAATGCTGACTGACTTTTCAATCCATATTTTATAAGCATTTGCAATCTTTATCCTCTTCAAAAAAATTACTCAGTGTAATGTTCGTAGCCTATCTATCTCAATTCACTATTTGATTCTTCATTTTAACACTTGAATTACCACTAAGCAAGTAATTTAAAGTCTAGCCTTTATCTATTTTTATTTATGTAACCTTTCCTGGAAAATTGTGGAGAACAGAAGGTATAAATCAAGTCATAAAGCATTGCTGTAAGCAGATAACCCTATCATATGCCTTTATAGTAAGGAAAATGTAGAGAAAGGAAAATAAGACAAGTCCTGGCATGGACCAGTTTATGAGTATCCATAACTCACTATTGGACATAGAAAACATGAGTCACATGAAGGATATTCTACCCACTGCTTTATCCAGGCATGGGAACTGATGCCAAGCTAACTAATTCAAATCCTCCCCCCCCCAACACCCGTAAAAATAAGTATATTTGTTTTCACTTTACACTAGCACAGATGGAAACTAGCAATGACCACAGTAAGTCAGACCATAATAAACATAACATAGGAATCTGGTTTATATCAGTGCCAATCTTTGTTTTTCTATTTTTAACTAATCGAGACTTGTCCATTGTTAAAAGAGCAGAAAGAACAATTATAAAAAATGAAATTGAACTTTCCATGATGCTCCCATATCTACTGGGCAACCAAATGAGTAGTCAGTATGAATACGACCACCAAGCCTGTCTCGTGACTCCAGCAAAACCACCTGAATAAATAATGACAATAAGCTGAAGTCGAAAGCAAGAGAAAGACTCTCAGTAACTTACAAAAAGAGAGAGAGAGAGATAGAGGGATTCTAATACTAATGATTCAGCAACCTTAAACGATGAATCATAGAGAATACGTGCAGCAGTAATTCCTGATATTCCACCACCAATAACAATAACTGAAGGGAGTGAACTGCATTCCCCCTCAATGTGTGAGGCAACAGAACCTAATCATTGGACATAATGTCAAAAAGACACAAAATTCTCAGATAAAAATAATGAGCTTTTTTCTATAGAAAAATAATGAACTTAATAGACCACAAATGCCATCCAAATAAATTACCTAATATAAATACTCCTCAAGATAAAATATTGAAAAATTGAGAGACAGAGAGAGATCTTTTAGAACCCTTAATAAACCAAAGGCACCTTCTCCCAACTCTAGCATTTCTCAGTTACCCCAATATCTTCAAAATTTCCGTTTCTTCCCTCAAGATAAAATATTGAAGTCATGGGGCAGATTACAGATAGAGCAGTTGATTCAAATAGAAGCATAAAGGCAGATGAGAGGGCCAACTGCAAGTAAATCACAGGCTAAGGCTATTGGCATGTGGCTAACTACAACACCAACTAGCATTAATCCCAAATCATTGGAATAGGCTCTAAAACACATAAAAATCAACTGATATATCCTTTCCATTACCTCTTGATCTTACAAACTGAAGGAAAATAAAACTGAACACTTAGAGAACATACAGTAGACTGCTTACTCGAGGAAACCCCACAGTCCCATATATATTTTTTTACAAAATGTGCATTATAAAATTATGAGAAAAGGACATTTATCTTGTAGAAAACTTCTCCCATACTAGATGCCAAAAAGAACAAAAATAGAAAACATAACTAAATACTTCTTGTGCTCTTTGCTTGGGCTTGAACTTGAAAGTTATGGTACGTTTATGGTATAAACTAGTCTGAGAGCACTAAAGATATGAAATTACATCTTACTTGGTTCCTAAGTTTTAGGAGCACACTAACACACATGACAAACATCATAGCAAAGTAGTAATCCACTAAAAATCGATGCTAACTTTGTTTGCCACAAGCATGAAATCGATCTAATCCTGTTTATACAAGCATGCTATTTACTCTTAAAGATGAAACCTACCATATGGAGACAAGTAAATTCTCATGAACAACAAAATTGAGAAAATCTTTATTAAAATGCAAGCTAACAATCTACATGAATTTATCTATCATCAAATAAGAATTTAATAAGAAATAAAGAAGTGACAACATCTAACACATTATATTTTTGTACTTAAAGTTTATATACACATGACAAACATCATACCAAAATTAGTAAATCCACTCAAAAAGTATCAAATCCTCAACTGAAATCTACCAGAATAGTATTCATTAACGAGAGGTGATGAAACTTACTAATCCTATTACAAATTTCATAATCTGACAACTAAAACTACAACTTGGGTCATTGTAATTTCAAATAGTTTGTTTATGTGGACACCATCCCCCAAATATAAAGGATAAAATTGTAATTATTTCTGACAATATTCTTGATGGAGAATTGGAGAGTAGTCTTACTGTCATGAGTCACAAAATCTAGATATTAAACTTTTATTATAAAACAGTTAACAGCACTAAACAACAAACGTAAAATTGAAATGTAATCTAAATTCCTGCTCAAATTCAATAGCAAACCCACAAAAATAATAATTTATTAGTGAGTATAGCTAATAGCATCTAAATTTTATATGCAAAACAAAAATTAGAGAAATCAAAAGGAATATACTAACCATCAAGCAAATTGGTGGAGAATAATTCTTTGGGGTCCATTAAAGTAAACAAAGTAGCAACAGAATCAGCCGAAGAGAAGAAAAGGGTGTGTTTATGTTTGTAAGAATCAATTGAAATCAGAAGGAGAAAAAGAGAGACACAAAGAATGGAATTAATAAAGGGTATAGTGAAAAAGCGTTAAAGGGTGTATAGGAATCAAGGAGACTAATTGAAAAGAATGGTAAAGAATGAAGATGAGAAGGCCAGCAATGAAGCGGCTTAGATTCGATGAACAACGTAGCTTCTCAAACCAGCTCATAAGGTTGGATAACCCTTCCTCTCTCTTTTTTTCCTTTTTGTTAATTAAGAATTTTCTCAAACAATCTCCACCAAAAGTTGTCTGAGAATCAACAACTTCACTGTCGCTTGCATAGATCGATGACGATGATTGTCTCCCTCTATTTCTCTCTTGTAAAACAAGGAGGCAGAGAGATCCAGAGCCAAAGCCAGAGACACGGCCACTAACTAAATATTACGGTGTATATTTTCCTTTTTAGTATTACGCGCTCAACATGGAAACCTACTCCTTATTTAATACCTGCCGTTTGCGGGTGGGGACAATAACCCAACAAAATTATCTGTAGGGATAATTTTGAAAATAAAGAAAAAAACTAAAATATTGTACTGCTTTTTTTTTATTTACTGTGTATTTTTTTTTAGCATAAAATAAAATATATAATTTATTTTATTTTAAATAATTTTTTATTTTAAATAAAAACAATACTTATAGAATTCAGTCAATTATTTTATTTGAAACAATGAATAAATTATTTTAGTTTAAACATTTCTTTCATCTACTCTCAAAGTTTTTTAAGTAAAACTAGCGCTAATTAACTAAAGACACAAATACTGTTAGATTAATTGTTATAAAGTAAACAAAAACAAGTTAAAAGAAAGAAAAAAAAAATTAGTATTTGGTTTATAAACATTGATATGAAGTGATGTTGGCTTTTCATTGATTTATCTAAAAATATATATATATGTAATATTAAGGATAAAATTATCATTTGAGATAAATAAAATAATAACTTATCTCGGTGTATTTAATTTGGTAGGGAGTGAGATAAATTTGATAATTAATATCACTACATGACTTGGCAATTAATATCACTATACTTTAGCTACACAGCACATTACTTGATCAATTTTGGACCAAATGACGTGCATCAACAAGGCTGGACGTATCGTAGCAAGCACACAAAAGACAATAATAAACCAAAAACACTTTTAACTAGCAAAGAATAAAAATTCTCATACATTAGACATGGGACAAAAGAAGTTATCAAACACCAAAATGATGAAAAATTTATGCAAACTATTTTTAGTCAATAAATCTTCAGTAACTAAGTATAATCAAGAACGTGAGAAGAAGAAAGAAGTGAAAAAGTGGGAGCTGGATGCGTAAAACAAGATGAAATTTTTTTGAAAATTGAGGATTATAATTTCCTTTTAAACTTACTACAATGTTCTTATAATTAAAGTAATTAGAATTATTTTTTTGTCCAACTAAAAAAGAGGATAATGATAAACTTCACATACAGATGTACGTAAGGATTTTTTGTTCAATGTGTATGTTAAGATTTATTTTTTAAATATTATTTAGTATATGTATAAGCACATGTATTTAGTATAACATACCGAGGAGAATACAATACAATTTATTTCTTTAATAAATATATAAAATTAGGGAATCTATTTATAGTAATTTCTGTGACCTTTCTGGTATAAATGCATTATGCATGTGCTTTTGTGAATGGTGGACATAAGCAACTCTACTCCCAATCATATGTATTCCCTGAGTAGCAAGCAACCAAAATTGACTTGAGTTAGCTTATATGTGTGGCCAATTTGAAAGTCTAAGTAAGTTGTGGCGGTGGGTTCTCCTAGGGAAGGCTCCAAAACTATTAGCTTATCTAGGCCGAATGTGATTTTTACATTTTTACAATTTTTTGTTGTTGGAAACATTGCCACAAGCCCAGCAAAAGAGGGCCTATCATTTAACAAAGAATTTCTTCACCATTAATCAACACAGGATGAAAGATATTAGTTTGTTTAATTGATATATTTTTTTTTGGACATTATTTCAACAATCTATAATTGAATTTGAATTCACCAGCTAGCACAAGTATAGTTGACATCACGAGTCCATCATCAGAGTTTCATTGTGAATTTCACTTTGTTTTTCGTAACCCTAAATGGAAAATCCACTTAGTGGCTCGTAAAATCCTCTCTCTTAATCCTATTTGATCACTAGTAATTGCAGAGGTGGCTTATGAATTCTTTGTAAAAGCCATCTATTGTCTTCTTTGATTAATAAAATCTATATTTGTCAAAAAAAATAAAAGAATAAAATAAAAAAGCTCAGATTTTGTCTCTCCCGTAGATTATGAATCATAATTATCTGGCCAGATCCTTTTTTGTTTCCCTTTTCTTTTATAAATCTCTTTGATTCATTGAATGAAACTAAGAATTACAAAATCACTAGACTTTGACCGTATAGTCAAGCAAACAAAATTCATTGAATGAAACTAAGAATTACAAAATCACTGGACTTTGACCGTATAGTCAAGCAAACAAAATTCATTGAATGAAACTAAGAATTACAAAATCACTGGACTTTGACCGTATATTCAAGCAAACGAAGCAGCTTGATTACACATATTGTTGGTACTATTAGATCTATGAGGAGGAATTGGGGGTCTAGTACCACCCATAAAATTACCACTACCCCTTTTTGCATTAAGGGATGAACATGATCCCCTTGAACCTGAATTCATCAATCCCTTTTTGGGCATATGCCTAGAGAAAGTATTGGGGTAATTAATTTGTGGGCATGATGATTTGTGACTCTGATCAGCCAACCCTCCTGCATAGCTTTTGCAAGACTTCAACTTTTTGTTATAGGGATTCTCTGGTTTAGCAAGATCCTCCAAGCTCCTCACATTTGCTAATGATGTAAATGACTGTGATTTCCCTTCATAATGCTTTGAAAGCCCTCTCCTGAAATAACAAAGACGACAACAATAAATTAGACAAAATTTGCAATGACCCATTTCTTTTAAGCATGTGAATGATATAAAAAAACAGTTCTTTTTGGTTTTTGAAAAATACCCATTAACAGAGAAGGAGAGATTGAGGACTTACTTGATGGGAAGTTGTTGAATTAGAGAGGACATGTCCCTCAAGCGGTCAGGTACAAGCTGATCTGAAGAAGAATTAGTAGAAGAAGAAGAGTAGGCAGAAGAAGTAACTTCTGATGAAGAATTTGATTCCTCTGATGAAAAGGTTGAAAGTTGAGAGGAAGAAGAAGACAGAGTATCTAGAATATCATCGTGCTCATGATGAAATGTTCCATGTTGATTATGATCAACCTTATCCATGATCATCTTCAACTGCTCCATTTCTAATAAGCTTAAACTCATTCAAAAAATAAAAAGCCCTTTTGATGTATCCCTCAACCTCAAACTTTCCGACCAACCAAACACCCAATAGACATATATATAATGGGATTTCTTTTTCTTTCTCTCTTGTAATAGAAGAGCTACAAATGGAAAGAAAAGATACAGGAGTGATTAAACATTTTCAACTTACGTATGGCTTAAGAGAAAAGCATTAAAGATGGATAGGTGGATAAGATTAAGATTTTTTTTTGGTTATTTTTATTAAATTTTTACAATTCCCATTCAAACAAAGAATTTGTTTTGTTGAAGATTCTGCTTTTTCTGGTTTTGCGTTCATTGGCCCCCTTCCACGATCTCTTCCTACCTTAATCGAAAATAGTGTTTATAGGCCTCCAATCCCGATAACCTCAATAGCGCGTGACCTCACGCAACCACTAGTTTATCCCTAATGACATGAAGCTTGCATTTTTCTTTTCTTATTATATGAAATTAATTGGGTAACTTTGAGAAAATAAATGTCATATTTTTATTATCTGCCGGAATATAATCGCCAGACAAATATAAGCAAACTGAGGCTTCAAAATTTTTTTTGACCAAATTATAGTATTAATAATTATATTATATTTTAATAATTAC
This sequence comes from Quillaja saponaria, assembly GCA_029379385.1. NCBI lineage: Eukaryota > Viridiplantae > Streptophyta > Magnoliopsida > Fabales > Quillajaceae > Quillaja > Quillaja saponaria. The sequence continues at coordinate 13,475,146 of CM055610.1, read as the reverse complement.
TTGAAATGTAAGACTTATTTTTATTTTTTATGCATATTTGGTAAAAAAAATAAATCTTCTACTTAATATTTTCTTATCCATTTTTATTTATTAATTGACTCATACAATCACTAATCCACCAGTTGAATTATCAAGATGGATTCATATTGGTCTAATTTTCTTACAAGTCACATCAATTTCAATTTATTACGTACAACCAAATATTTATCTATACTATATATATATAAAAGAGACTTAAAAGACAAAAATTTTGTATTTTCTTTTATATCTTTATGAGTTTATTTTATTACATAATTATGCTTTGTTGTTATTTTGTTTCAAATACACTATTATTTTTTTCTTATTTTTTTTCTATTTAATATTAATAGAATTGTAATTATTTTGTGGCTATTGATTCTTTTTTTCTAATTTTTTCTTAATATGAATAGATCTATATTTTTTAATAATTATATATCAATAAAAATTAAAATTGATTATTGAATTTTTTATATTTAATAAGTACCTAGTATTCTTAATTTTTTAAGTTCTTCTCAAATTTAAGAATTAAAATTTTAAAAATTATTATGAATTAAAAATAAATATTAAGAGTATAGTTTTCTTAAATTAATAATTTTTCAATAATTAAATGTCAATAGTAATTAATATTAAATTTCTTACTTTTTTTTAGTTTAATAAGTTACAAATAATTATAATATTATAAATTAATTTTATTTTAAATGCTATGAATGAAAAGAAATATTAAAAATATATTTTTTATGAATATAATAATATTATATTAAATATATTTTAAATCTCTAATTTTTTTTAAAATAATTAATTATTTATTTAAATTATTTTATAATAATTATATTAATTATTAATATATATATATATATATATATTATAAATATGATTCATGTGCATTACTATGTCACAAAAGTTAGTGTAATAAAATTCACTTATGAGTTGATTATAGATAAAATGTACACAAAAAAATTAAATTATTTATAGATATAAAAGAAAAAAATTGCCATATAATTTAGTGACACAAACTTTTGTGCTACTTTCTCGTTGAGCGCGTGGTTTCGAAGTTCAGAATGAGTTTGGATAGGACTCAAAAGCTTCCCCTCAAATGACCCCACTGGTTTATTTTCCAAATATTTCAATACAAACAGTACAAGTCAAAGTTGAACCTGGCTCTTTGATTTTTCAGACTTGTATGAAATTTGAAATAGAAAAAGAAATAATTACATATTCAAATTTAAATTATTTATAAAAATAATAATAATAATGAATGGCTTTGCTGACAGATGAGTACTTTCACATTGAAGATTGAGTTTGATTATTGTGTCACTTTTGAAAGTTTGTTTTACGTTATATTAATTTTATTTATAAAAATTAATGTAAATAGTAAAAATAATAAATAAAATATTTGATAAATAAATTATAAGTTGTTATGAATATAAAAAAAATATAAAAAATATTATTAATCAAAAATATATTTAAAGAGAGAAATTAGATGATTTATAAATTAATTAAAATATATTAACAAAATTTTTAAATTCATAAAATTATTTTTATATTTTTAATTTTGAAATGTCACATTTAACTTTTTAAAAATACTTATGACATTTTGAAATCAGTAAACAAGAATTTGAAAAAAATTAATCAAATAATATTTAAATAATATAATTTTTTAAAGTCACATTTTCAATTACCAAATTTAGTCTATTTCTGCCATGCTAATAGTAATTAGAATTTAACTGGCCATCTAAAATCTATGTGTAACAATTTAAATATATATTCAAGCACCTCACAATCATATTTTATTTTGTAGTTGCAATTTTTGGTTAAAAATAAATAAAATTATTATTTTTAATTTAACTATCAAGTTGTGTTTCGAGCGAATTTAAATATACTTTGAACAAGTTTATTGATTTCATCTAAAATGCATCATTAAAAATATATAACTTTTAAATAAGGTAGTTTGTTAACCCTCACATTCTTTATAGACTATAGCATATCCTCCCCTTGTATTGAAAATTAGGAACCTAACTACTGTAAAACAACGGGTTTGAGGAGTCAAGTTCTATTAAGTCATTTAATCATGTTAAGACATTATTATTTTATTTTTATATGGGTGATGTTATTATAATAGATAAAATAAAAAAATAATTGATAAATTTTTTTTCAAATTGTCCCAATTCTCTTTCACTTGCCACTAAAATATTTGATGTTTTTACATAAATAAATATTATAAAATATTTTTTATTTTATCTTTCTTAATAATGTCTCATTATCGTACCACTCACATAAATAAATAGTTTTAGATAATCTAAATTAATTAAAAAAAATTATATTCTTAATAACTACCCATTTCACTCTCACTCACACACTAACTTATCTTTTAAATAAACTCAAAAATTTAAAATTACTATAGTACTTTAAAAAAATTATAAAATTACCACTTTATACTTAGAAAAAATTTAAGTGTCATGTGCATGTAGCTAGTTGGAGGGTGAGCCTTGGCGTAACGGTAAGTTGTTCCTTTAGTAACCTGTAGGTCACGAGTTCGAGACGTGGAAACAGTCTCTTTGCAGGAAAGGTTGCGTACATATGCGCTCACCCTCCCCTTACCCCCGCAATAGCTGGGGAGCTTGTGCATGGGTGAGCCCTTTATGTGCATGTAGCTAGTTATTTTAAACTGGAGAGACTTTTTATGGTCATCTATCATATATATCAAATCAAAAGAATTTTTCTAAATTCTAATAATTCAATCAAAAAAATGAATTTCAAATTGATTCTCCAAATAACTACTAACTTTCTGTACCACTCACATATCAACTAATTATTTCCTTATCTCCTTATTTGTAGCAATAATTTTTTTTAAACAAAAATAAATTCACAATTAGGTATATTCAGAACAGCTTATGTGCACCACACTTAATTAAGAATAATATCTCAGGATAAAATTTCAGTAGAATCGAAAAAGATTGATGCTTCCTCATAATTTATCCACCACCAATTAACTTTGTAATAAAAAAAGGAAATTCAAATAAAAATAAAAATGAGATATTATATATTAACAAATTGCTAATTTAATTGACAAAATACTCTCTTAAAATTGAATTTAAAAGTGAAATTGAACAGCAGATCGGTTTACATTTTAAAATTTTAGTTAATAAGATTCAATGGAATTCATTCATATATAGCTCATTTCGGCACTCATTTAAAGATGTCCAAAGTTACTTTTGTATTTATACTAGAAAAATTTAGTACACCCTTGCATAGAAGAATTAAATAAGAAAATTTGAGTCAAAGCACAACAAGGTATAAAATTTTCTTGGCAAAAAAAAAACAAACAAGGTATAAAATTCTCTAAGGGAAGTGGGGGGTGGGGGGTGGGGGCTGCCTGCCTTGCCTTATGCAAACATATCTAGCCAAAACATTTCATCAGTCAATTTCGGTGCACAAATACAAGCTGTGGCTCAAATTATGCAATGCGTGAATCACGCAACACATGTTTTAATTTACACGCATTCATTCCATGTATCTTCTTCAAATACAAATGGCGAAGTATGTACGTAAGTGAGATCTTTCATGTCTATCTAGAAGAATGAAAATTTTGGATGCTTGTCTTTGTGAATATGAGGGTTTAATGGGGATCGAAAATGAAGTAGATAATATGGAAAATATTTCTAGTGGAGATGAAATTAGTATAGAAATTTTATCTTTATACTACTCTTAGAGTAAGTAAATAATAAGAAAATAAATGTCACAAGGCTAATAAAGATAAATTGTATAGATGTTGAATTGGTCAGGAACTATTACCATTGAGTTCTCTTTGGGTTTAAATATTTTTAACAAAGGATTCAAATTAATGTAACTTCCATCAACTTAAATCTCTTAACTATATCTAACTCTCTACAACTTCTCCACATTTTATGCAACGTTTTATGTAATATTCGATAACTTTCTCTTTTTATTCAAAACAACATGAAGGTAGTTCATTTCATAATTACACAAATGAGATGTCAATAATGTCCCAAACGTCTATGTGAATGTAAACGTTTACACTTAAACCTCATTTATTACATAAAAGTTTGGCATTACAATAAATTTTGAAGAACATATTTTCATAATAAGTTATGTCTAGGAGTTTATATAAAATATATCTTGCAAGACAATATATATAATCGATAATACGGCCAAAACAAATTAGTGAAACTATCAAAATTTGCTAAGTACACATTAACAAGGGCCATTATGTCATTGGGCCAAATCAGGCACTTGGAGTTTTTTAATCGTATGGCTGATTTAGCTATCAAATAATATTAGATAGTAGAAAATTAATTAACATATTAGACAAATCAACTTAAGTTCTTAATGAATAAAATAAAATATTTATTTTCCTTTTCAATTATTTATGTTATCTTATATTTGTGTTTCAATCTCTTAGGAGGCATATAGTGAAAAGGTTGCTGTGAAATACAGAGATGATCCTTCTGCCCAGCCACTAATTGATCATGATAAGTGGTTGGATGATGCTAAATTACCCAAGAAGGGAGAGTGTATGGCTTCGAGTGGACTCTTGATCCATGTGCTTCGGCATTGTCCTCCGCAGCTTGCAGCATGTCGCATGACTATCATGTCCCCTTATCTTCAGGTCCTTCTCTGAGGAAAAAGATGTGCCAGATCATCCTGGAGGATATAGAGTCTGGTTCGCTTAGCTGATAAATTGCTTCTCAGGTTACCTCCCAGGTGTCGGAGAGTCAGAACCAGCAAATGAGGATGTATGTTAATGAGACTTTCCGAGGAGTTATGGACTTGCTAAGAAGATTCTCTAGTTTCTACATCGCTAGATTGTAAGCTACAACACCCGAGAGACATTGACACGTAAGTCTCCATACTAAAACACGGTTGAGAATATAAAATACTCTTGTTTGGTTCAAAATAAGAAAATTTTCCTGGGCTATTATCTTTCCCAAGAAATTTTTTGGGCTTTTTTTCTCTGTTGTTAGAATTATATAGACACAAGGAGGTGAAGTAAGTTGTATTCCCACACGGAGGACAATAAGGATTTTGCCTACCCTTAATGCAATGGTACCTATTGACCCACAAATTACTTTCACCTACAATCTCATCATACCATTTACTTACCAAGATTGTTAACCCACAAACTACTCCTACATCATACCATTTTCCACCATATCATTGATCCATAAATTACTCCTAATAGCATTTATCTTTATTTCAATTACACATATCAAGCTATGTAATTCATATATTCATTCTTAGAAGATTTTAGGCTTGCATATAAATATCTTTACAAGTATGTGAATAAATCAATTCAATTGCTATTATTTTATTTTATATGGTATTAGAGTTGAATAAATAACCTTCCTGCTTCTTTCTTTCTTCTTTGTATAAGTTTTCTCATTTATCTTATCATGTCAAACGAAGCTAACACCATAAACCCTTCCATAATCTTAATGGAAAATTCTAATGATCCTTACTATATTTCACATTCAGAAAATCTATTGGGTCCCGTCATGATAAACTTTCACTAACACTTAATGGTAGTGGCGGAGCTAGACATTTATTTTTTGGAGAGCCGACTAAAATTTTATGAACGTATTCAATTACAGTAATTGCCAAAAAAAACAAAAAACAAAAACAAAAACAACAAAAACAAAAATTGTAAGAAACTCAATAATTCATAACACATAATAAAAGTTTATAAGATACAAAAGTTAAAAGGCAAAAAAAAAAAAAAATCTTCCAAATACATCTTGAATTGCTTAAATAAAATCTAAAATTGTGAGTTACGCTATTTCAAATTAGCAAATTAATATTGATATTTTTTTTTCATAGTTATTTATTTTAAACTAATAACAAATAAATAGAACACATTTAAAAATTAAAAAGATAGAATATACTTACTTTTTACTGGTTCAATTCTTAAATTTTGGTGAACAAGCAAAAAATAAATTTATTCTATATCACTATTGGACACACTCAATAATTATCATGAAAGTAAATTTTGAAATAAAAAGAAATTCAAATTAAATTTAATTGTTATATACTTTGGGTTTAATAATATAATCTTTAAAATAGAGTTTTACCTATTTTTTTTAGACAAAAATCTCTTATCTCCTTTAAACTTGGACAATGACCCCTATCTAATGTCCATAGAGCTTCACTCACAATTCTTTTTGGTAGATGATGGCTGGTTACACAAATTACAAGGTGGAGATAAGTGAAATCCTAATTTAATGTTTAATAAGAATCTTATTACAGATTGGGCTTTAAGTTTTAACTCATTAGTCTTATAGTCTTATAGTATAAAAGTAAAAATGTTATTCAGCTTTTACTTTTGAAGGGGTTATGGTATTAAATAAGAGAAAATAAGAAGCTAAAAACTAATTTTACATTATAATATTAATATTTTAAAAATATATCCTTCTTTGCTTAGTGGATAATAAAACATAATCATATTCTTTGGTAAAGCATAATGATGCTTGGCGCATTATGAAATGAAAGCATATTCTCATTGCTTTTCATTTTTAGCCGTGAAGGCTAATGCCTATATAAGAAGTTGTAGATGGAGGAGCAAAGTACAACTTATAACTCAGAGAACTTCAATAGAAGCAGAGACGTCTTGTATAGGAAGAGCGAGTAGAAGGCAAGCAAAAAGCTGCCTAATAGAAGTGCCGTGAGTGCACTATGAAATACCAAAGTGAGAGCAGTTGTGTGTGAGACAAAAATAGTGAGGAAATACTCATTCTTGTTCGAGTGTGAGTGATAGCTTGTGAGTCATTATTTTTGGAGAAATCTATATACTGGGTTATTTACTTTGATGATATTTGTATATCTTTAGTAGTAACTAGAGAGGATCTGTTTGTATCCCTACTATTATTATAGTGAAAGATTTGTTAGAGTTTGTCCCATAGTTTTTTCCTTAACTCTGGAGAGTTTTCACATAAATTTGGTGTTGTTATTTTTCTTGCTCGTTATATTTAATTCTTGTGGCTTGTTGGTCAATTAATTTATGCTTGTGGTATCAGAGCCGCGGTTGCGATTGTTGGTGATTTTGATAATTATAGAAAGCACTAGCAGTTCAGGATCTATGATTAAATTGATCTCCACAAATTATTTCATATGGAAGCATATGATGGAGGATCTCCTTTATTGTTGTGATCTATATGATCTAGTAAAAGGGGAATCGGCAAAGCCCAAGAATATATGTCCGAGAAGGACTGGGAGTGATTGAGCAAAAAAGCTATTAGAAAAATTTGACAATGGATTGATATCAGTGTGTTTCACCATGTTTCCAAAGCCACAAATGGACAAAAACTTTGGAAATAATTGGAAGCACTGTATAAGAGAAAGAATGCACAAAATAAAGTGTTCAAAATTAAAAAGCTGTCACACCCTCATATGAAGGTATGACTAGGCCGAAAGAATGGATACTCAAACCTCCGTAACCCTGAATCCACAATGACCAAACACAAGTGACTCTTATACAATTTACAGTTAAGACCAAAAAAAAACTTATCTGAATCAAAATATAGACATAATCAGTCTATGAGACATAAATATTTACTTCTAGTTCTACAGAGATCCCCAATAAAGTGAATCTTGCCCAACAGCATATACACCAATAACCTGGTATAATTCACGATTAAACCATAATATCAAAATGCTCAGAAGAGCTCTGCTCCTAACCAGACATTGAATTACCATAGTTAACTCAATATACACAACAAAGCATTGCACTTAAAATGACTGCAAGTGTCGCCCTATCAGCTTCAAGTATGTGACTTCGAGATATACCTTGCCGCAATAGTATCGGTAGGTAACAAATCTTGACACAGTGAACTGGGTTTTCCTGATACTAAAAAAAACAACCACAGAATAAGGAATGAGTCATAAAGACTCAGTGAGTAAATCACGTACCCAGAGGGTACCATCATCACCCAACATATATATCACTAATTAATCTCATGTACTTATAATTATCATACAACCATAATTCATATATTTCACATTTTTCAATATAACAACCAATTCATACAAAACAATCACATCATACAAGCAAGCAAAGAGCCAACGAGTAACCCAGCCCCATACAACAGTATCACCCCTACCGGGTATTTACGCGCTCGCACAACAAATTAATCTCGGTACACAATCCATCCCACCGGGGCTGAGCACTCAATTTTTAAAACATTTATCAGAATCAGAATTTCTCATTATTTTAAATTAGGGTATCCTAGGTGCACCTACCTGGATCTTAATTTCAGAGATAAAAATCATTTTCCAGAAAATGTTCACGAGTTAGCGCTTATCAGCCACAATCAATATCAAACACAACAATCAATATCAAACAAACATAATTCAAATAAATTACTGAAATACTTTAGTTGCTTACTTTCCTATTTATCACGCATATTCAAATAAACATATAATCACACATACTAATCTAGCCCCTAAAGACAGCAATTAAGCACTCACAAGTTCACGAATACGATCAGTCAGTACTGTCTGGTTTGTGATGTGTCAGAATATCTTCGACATGCTCTGGAGCTGAAAACCATGAATTCATATGTTACTAATAAAAATTATTTGAGAGTCAATTTCATGATTTTCTTAATCGTAATTAATTATAGTTAATATGTTTCCCTAAGTAATATTAATCAATTCACTTTATTTAATACTTTAAGTTTTATAATTAAAAATTTTATTTTCATATATATATATATATATATATATATATTAACCAATTATCTTGTCAACTATCTAAATTATAAATATAGTTGTGTGTATAAATATACGTTACTTATTCAACCTTACTTTCCATTTTATTACGTCCAATTCAGTATTCCATTAACAAATTGTCAGTTTTCATAATATTTATATTCTTACTCTAGAGTTCAACTTATACTATTATTTAATTTATATTGTAAATTTTAAATTAGTTCTTCTAATGTTCACACAGTCTAAATTAAACTAAATTTAACATGCATAACTTAGATAGAGTTCTCGGCACAGGAAATTTTCACAATTTTCCCCACATGGTGCCGTGGCCCAAGAAAGGTACAAACTTCTCTCTAACCACCAATACCCTCGGCTATGGAGGAAAAGCTGGCGGCTCAATTGCTGCAACGCAAAGCAGCCTCCAAATTTAGCTCAAACTTTTTCCTTACATTATTAAAAAATAATTTTTCAGCATTGCCACTCCTATTTAGTATAATCCACCATAGTTTCATTCACTTAGCCATCAACCAACCCAAAATGAGTTACCCCTCCATTTGGCCGACCCATAAACAAATGAAATAGACAATAAATCCTGTTTACCTGGAGGAGGAATACCCCACAAATTGATGACCATACCTTGCCCTCCATCATCCTCCTCTCACAGCTCCGATTTTCGACCTTGAATGGCAACAAAATGGTGTACTTACAGCTGAAATAGAACCGCCCTACAGCCTATACACAGGGCCATAGACAACTTGTAACTCATGGCACACTTGGTGCACCCTAGCCGCAACCACACCTCCACCGGACTTTACCTTCCCCTGCCTTGATTCCTCTCCATCCTTTGACGCCTAATTCTCTGTACAGCAAGAAATATGATGGCTGCCAAGCTTTCTCTCAAACCCTCCCTTAACACCAAGCCTCCCCTCACAACAAATACAAAAGAGAAAGATGAATTTCCTAAATTCCAGAAAGTCTTCGTGCGGCAAGGAAAAGGAAATAGAAGCTTCTAGCTTCCCTAATGGCAGTGAATGAAATGGGGTAAAAGAAGTGTGGTCGGTCACCACAAGGGAAATTGGAGAGAGAATAAAAAATAAAAAAGCTAGTTAAATAATAGGAGAAAAACGTGTGCCACTCCTTCCCTCTACTATCCTCATGAAGATTTATATATATATATATGTATGTATCTCTTCTACCTCTCATTATATATATATATATATGGAAAATTGAGTCCTAGTAATTTAATACTCTAGCTTTGTTATAATAGTTTATAATACACATTTATTCATTTCCTTTTACATAAAAAAATAAATCTAAGTCTAAAATAATTAATTTGGTGATGGACTTTAATTCATCTATGACTACATATGTATGTACTATCTTAACTTAATTTGTTTCGTAAAAATTAGTATTTACGGAACCACAATAGTTTACATATAATATTTTAAAATATTCACGAACACTCCAAAGTGTACATTACAGATATCGATTTATATCATGTTCAATTACATTATTATTTATTTAATCTGTTTATTTTATAGCAAAATTTACGATATTGAGTTATAAGGGTTATGATAAAAGCTTATGAATCTGAAATTAAATAAGGGATGATAAGTAGCCGAGCACTTGAGTCATTTTCAAGATCTTGCAAATAAGTTGTCCACAATGAAAATAATGCTAGATGATGAGTTATAAATATTATTCCTTTTGAGCTCTTTGCCCGATAGCTAGGAAACCTTGGTGGTTACAGTTAGCAACTCGGCTCTAGATGGTACAATGAGTTTAAAGATTGTCAATGACAATATGTTCAATGAAGAAGCCAGATGGAAGGAATCAAGTTTAGAAAATTAGCAAGCTCTTGTCATGGAGAACAGGGGCAGAGGCAAAAGCAAAGGGCCTAAGGGGCATGGAAAATCCAAAGGTAGATCCAAGTCTAAAGATAAAGCAAAGTGTTACCACTGTGGAAAAGCTGGACACTTCAAAAGGAATTGCAAGATCTTTAAACAGGAGATCAAAGATGGAAAGACTTATGCAAGAGCAGATGATGATACATCAGTTATAGCAGAATCAGATGATAATTCAATAACTTTAGTTTGTGCAAATGGTGAATGCAATCACATTGAGGAACCAGATGTCGAGTGGATAGTTGACTCAGTTGCCTTATACCAATGTGTTCCCTTTTACGAATTCCCAAGAGAGGATACTTCACTACCTACAAAGTATGAGACTTTGGTAGTGTGAAGATGGGTAATACAAGTGTTTCCAATATTGTTGAATTCGGTGATATTTGCATACAAACTAGTGTGGGATGCACCATGATACTAAAGAATGTGTGTAACATTCCTGATCTGCTACTTAATCTGATCTCTATAAATGTCCTAGATATAAAGAGATATGAACATCAATTTAAGGATGGAAAATGGAAACTTACCAAAGGAAAATTGGTGACTGCTCTGAGAAAGTTATGTTTTATACAACAATCAGTTGAATGTTGTGGAGGATGTTGCTTCTCTAAATTTGTGGCATAAGAGGCTGGCACATATAAGTGATAAGGGGTTGCAATTACTGGCTAAAAGGTCCATCATTCCTTTAGCCCTTTAGCCAAAGGCACACCATTGAACCCTTGTGATCATTACCTATTTGAAAAGCAACGTAGAGTTTCTTTTCACAAGCATTCTAAGAGAAAAGAAATAAATTGGATTTGGTATAGTTAGATGTTTGTGGTCCTATAAAGGTGGAGACTTTGGGTGGTAACAAATATTTTTTTACCTTTATTGATGATGCTTCACGGAAGATGTGGGTTTATTTTCTGAAGACAAAAAGCCAGCTGTTCAAATATTAAAGAAGTTTCATGCCATGGTGGAGAGAGAGACAAGAAAAACATTGAAATGTCTTCGTACTGACAATGGTGGAGAGTGTACCGCTAATGACTTTGAAGAGTATTGAAAGTATGGCATAAGGCATGAAAAACAGTTCCTGGCACCCCACAACATAATGGTGTGGCCGAGAGAATAAACCACACTATTATGGAAAAAGTCAGATATATGTTGAAAATAGCTAAGCTTCCTAAGCCATTTTGGGGTGAAGCTACAGGTGCTGTATGCTACCTAATTAATCGGTCTCTGTCAGTTTGTTTGGGTTTGGATATTATAGAGAGAGTATGGTCAGATAAAGATGTTTCATATTCTCATCTAAAGGTAGTTTAGCTGTAAAACATTTATGCTTATACCCAAGGAACAAAGATTGAAACTTGACTACAAATTCAATCCTTGTGTGCCCATTAGTTAAGGAAATGAGCAGTTTGGCTACAAGCTATGGGACCCAAGTAAAGAAGAAAGTAGTCAGAAGCAAAAATGTAATCTTTCATGAAAATGAGACCATAGTAAATTTTGAGAAGACTAAATATGCTGAATGTCACACCCTCAAATGAAGGTATGACTGGCCAGGGGGATGGATATCCATACCCCTGTAACCCTAAATATGCAAATAGATAAACACAACAATTTATAGAATTTTTGGGCAGAGTTTCCCCATACGATAGAACATGCCCATAATGAAAAAAAACCAATAACCTGGATTCAAGTCGATAGCAAAACACAACATCAGAATATACAAAGGAGCTCCGCCCCGACAACACATAATGCAACATAATAACCACTATTTGTAAATATATTACAATCATGCATGACATCCTATGTGACTGCAAATATTGCCCTTTACGCTCCATGAGTGTGATTTACGAATATACCTTGCCGCTGCAAAGTCGGCAGGTGGGCCTATATAGCGATCAACAACTATCTCCTGCAAACTAAAAAAAACAACAAAGGAAAGGGTGAGTCACCGTGACTTAGTGAGCAATTCATGTACCCTATGGGTACCAGCATCATACAACACAAAATTTTAAGTTACAACACATAGTCACATTTATTAATATACGTACATGGTTACTATAATCATATAATCACAATTCACTTGACTTACAATCCTAAAATAGCAACCAGCTTATATGAATCAATCAACAACTACACAATCAACTGAACAAACTAAAGGGCCAAGGAGTAACCCAGCCCCGCACACAAATATCACCCCCTGCCAGACATTTACGCGCCCGCACACCAAATTAATCTCCACACACAAATCCATCCCATCGGGGCTGAGCACTCCAATAGTTTTTTAAAATCATTGTCAGAAATGAAACTCATTTTCTAGAAAATATTCACGAGTTGGCCCTTATCACACACAATCAATGTCAATCACATATCACTCAATCAAATTGCTGAAATCACTCATTTACTTAGATTTTATTATAACTCATATAATTCCAGTATACACGTAATGGCACACAAAATTTGATATCCATAAAGCACATGATTCACTCACAAGTTCACGTACGAGTCTCGTCAGTGCGTCTGATACATGACTGGTGCCGGAATATCCTCGACACGCTCAGGAGCTGAAAATCATAAATCAATAAATTACTAACAATCACTTCTAAATTAACTTGACGATTTCATAATTGTACATAATTATATCAAATATGTAAAGCAATAGTAATTAACCCATTACATTTAATGAATTTACCTTCATAATCTAACATTACCCTATAGGTATATTAGAATTTAATACTTATGTATATATATATATTTCCAGTTTAACTAATTATATTATCCAATAACTTAGGATGAGTTACTTATCTAATTGTGTATATAAATATATATATGCATCTTAGTTATTTAACATTAACCTCCTTATTAAATTACTTCTTCTAATATTTACATATTATATTAGTACAATTTCGACCTAACTCACTCATTTATCTTCCTAATTCCTCTAGTAGCAGACTAACCTCTACGACCTCATGCCCATCGGTGGTGACTAACCTCTAACCTGCTAACTACTTCCTATGCTGCATCTAACCTCTCAATCAAGGCAAAGGATGACCCACTCATGGTTACATAAGAAAATCAAAGGATTGAGGCACAATCTAGCAGAAAATTTTGTGATCTAAAACCACCAAGGCGAAGTGGGAAAGAGGTCGGCTGGCAGCTGGCAGCTGGTAGCTAGGACGTCCGGCTGCTTACCATGAACAGAAGTCGACCACCTCAACCTGCTGAGCTTTGCGGTGGCTGCTGACTCCCTATTGCGGCTCACGACCGGTTGCTGCCATGGTTGGAAATGGAAGCTCAGCGCTACCAAAGGTTGAAGGAGACAGTAGCTGGCGTTGTTACGGGTGGAGTTCCACTGCCAAGATGGCTCACCGAGTTTGGGTGATGGGGATCAAGTACAGGGAAGAAAAATGGAGGAGGTGCAGAGCAAGGAAAAGCAGTCGGCTGTGTCTCTCTTTCCCTTCTTGAAAAGAAAACGCTGGCAGGAAAATATCAAGCAAAAAGGAGGCCAATAAAATAATAACAAAAAAACTACACCACACAATTGCTTATATATATATATATATATATTTTTTTTTTAACTTTCCTTAATGTAATTAAATTCATTATTAATAATTGTATGTAGGTATATTGTATAGGTATATATTACATATGAGAATGTTACGTACACATTACGTAATTGGGGTCTCACACTGAAGGTGGTGTTGCTAATTAAATACTAGTTTCTACTCCTCATAGAAGTGTCATAGATGGGGGAGTAATGGATGAAGCAGAACATGGGAGAAACGATAAGCCAGCTTCTATGCATGGATAAGCCAGATATAATTGGTGATGGTGTTGAACTAAATCTAGAGGACTTAGAGCAAGGAGAGCAACCTCCTGTAGCGGATACAGTAGAGCTTCAGTTGATGAGGTTTACTAGGAAGCATCGGCTATCATCCAAGTATCCTAGTTTTGAATATATTTTAACTACTGATGAGGGGGAGCCGGAGAGCTTCCAAGAAGTGTAGTCTCACAAAGACAAGCATTGCTGGATGAAAACAATGGAAGAAGAAATGAGTTATTTGAAAAATAACAATACTTATGAGTTGGTTGAACTTCCTAGAGGAAGGAAAATACTCAGGAATAAGTGGGTATTCAAGCTGAAAAAGGGTGATGACCAGTGGTTGAACTTCCTTGATTCAGTTTCTAGACTTTCCGACACGAAACTCACTTATAGAAAACATATCCATGGAGTTTCGATGAAATTAGTACTGTTTTCATCATTTTCATTTTAAACAGATCGATCCAGAGATTTAAAAAATTTCATATCTGAACTTCAGTTTGATACAACAAAGTGCAATTTTTTCTCATAGCGGCTTGGCTTTCTGTGTTGGTGAGCGGCTGTGTAGACTGCAAATCTACTTTCTTCATGGTGGACTGCTCTCTATTTCGTGTTGGAGAAGAAAACTCGTGGAGAAGAAGACTGAAACGCATGCGTTTAGGCATAAAGGCATAGTTATTTTTAATTTTGTTAGGCTTTGATTGCTAGCTTTGCTTGTTAGGTCCAAGCAATATTTTAAAAGGCCTACAACTAAATAAAATAACTAGTTAATCCATTTAACTTATTTTAAAATATCTATTACTAAAATTATTATTTTAGTCATTCAAATTTATGTAAGAAAGAAGAAGAAAAAATTCTAAGAAATTGGTTAGATATATTATGACCAAATTGTTATTTTAAATTAATAACTTTCTTGACATATATCATGGACAGATAAGTTCATGCAAATAAAATTTTTACTTATCAATTATACTATTAAATATGATATTGAGTTATTAAAATTATTGTGAAACTTTTAAAAAAATTAATTAAAATAAAATAACGAATGCTAGTTTGATATTTTCTTTCAATTTGTATGTCTATATTAAGATTTTTATTTTAGTATGTATTTTTAAACAATCTATATACTAAATTAATCATATTAAATACTGAAATTTATTATAATATATGTTTTACTATATGTTTCTATACGTTTCCAAATAATTTACCGTTTCCATGCCTTTTCCAAGTGTTTCCCGAAACGTTTCCATTTTCAGATTTATCGAAACGGCACCTCGAAACAAATTTTAATTCCTTGGTGATGACAAGTCAGTAAGATATAAGGCTCGATTAGTTGCCAAAGGTTTTAGTCATAAGAAAGGGGTTGACTTTGATGAAATCTTCTCACTGGTAGTAAAGATGAGTTCTATTCGAGTTGTACTTGGTTTAGCAGCTAGCTTGAACCTTGAGCTTGAGTAGTTAGATGTGAAGACTTGCATTATTGCATGGTGACTTGCAGGAGAAAATTTACATGAATTAGCTATAAGGATTTGAATTAAAAGGGAAGGAGTACATGGTTTGCAAGTTGAAGAAGAGTTTGTATGGTTTGAAACAAGCACCACAACAATAGTACAAGAAGTTTGATTCATTTATGGCGAGTCAAAAATATAGACGAGCAGATGTATATCATTGTGTATATGTTAGAATATTGCTTAGAGTTAACTTCATTATCCTATTATTATATGTGGATGATATGTTGATTATGGGACTAGATGCAAAGATGATTCATAAGCAAAAAGAAGAATTGTCTAAGTCCTTTAATATGAAGGATTTAGGTATAGCAAGACAAACACTGGGAATAAAAATAATTCGTGATAGGAAAGCAGGAAAACTGTGGTTAGCACAGGAGAAATATGTTGAACGGGTGCTTGAACATTTCAACATGAAAGATGCTAATCCACACTTCTCTTTCTAGTAGCTTCAAGCTGAGTAAAATATCTTATTCCAAGTCAAAAAAGAAAATGGATCAAATGGCATTGATCCCTTATTCCTCCACAATCGGATCTTTGATGTATGCTATGGTGTGTATACTACCAAACATTGCTTATGCAGTTGGAGTAGTGAGTAGATATCTTTTGAATCCTAGTATGAAACACTAGGAAGCAGTGAAGTGGATCTTGAGGTACTTGAGAGGTATTTTTGAAAAGTGTTTGTGTTTTGGGAGTTCAACTAGTCCTGGAAGAGTTTGCTGATGCAGATATGACATGTGATCTTGATGGTAGAAAATCTACTTCAGGATATGTATTTACTTTTGCAGAAATGTGTTGTCTTGTTTACAACTGAAACTGAGTATATTGCAACTAATGAAGTAGTAAAAGAAATGCTTTGGATGAAAAGATTTCTTTTGGATTTGGGGCTGAACCAAGAAGAATAAATAGTAAATTATGATAGTCAAAGTTCTATAGACTTGAGTAAGAATACTATATATCATGCACGAACAAAGTATATTGATGTGAGATACCATTGGTTGCGAGATGTAACCGAAAGGAAGCTAATGCAGGTAAAAAAGATTCACACTAATAACAACACTGCTGATATGATGACAAAAGTTATCACAAGGGAAAAACTTGAACTTTTCAATAAGCTGGACAGAATAGACTCCAAATTAGGAGTAGGATGTAATTTCTTCCCTTAAATATGACGGGATTGGGAGAATTGTTGGGTCCCGTCATGATAAACTTCCACTAACACTTAGTGGAGAATAAAGTATAATCACATGCTTTGTTTCATTATGCTTTGTGCATTATGAAATGAAAGCATATTCTCATTGCTTTTCATTATTAACTGTGAAGGCTAATGCCTATATAAGAAGTTGTAGATAGAGGAGCAAAATACAACTTATAACTTTGAGAACTTCAATATAAGCAGAAACATCTTGTTTAGGAAGAGTGAGTACACTGTGAGTTGCTTAATAGAAGGCAAGTAAAGAGCTGCCTAATAGGAGTGCTATGAGTACACTGTGAAATACCAAAGTAAGAGCAAATGTGTGTGAGACAAAAATAGTGAGGAAATACTCATTCCGGGTTAAGTATGAGTAATAATTGTGAGCCACTATTTTTGAAAAAAATATCTACACTAGGTTATCACTTTGATGATATTTGTATACCTCTTGTAGTAACTAGAGTGGATTTGTTTGTATCCCTACTATTATTATAGTAGAAGATTTGTTGGAGTTTATTCCATAGGTTTTTCCTCAACTCTAGCAGGGTTTTTCACGTAAATTCCAGGTTTCTTACTTATTATATTTAATTCTTGTAGTTTATTGATCAATTAATTTATTCCGATGTAATCCAACAAAATCTTGCTGTTGTGCTTGTTTCTTTTTCCTTTACTGGTGAAAATTATGTCACATGGAACCGTGTAATGATGATGGCTCTTTTAGCCAAAAAGAAACATGGCTTTGTTAATGGATTAATCCTAAAACCACAACAAATTAATGCTCATTTTTCTGCTTGGAACATGGAATGACATGGTACTATCTAAGACTACATTAACTTTTCTCTCTCCAGTCAGCTTTCCTCTCTCAAGCCAAAGAATACCACAGTGGACTTCAAAAACTGGATTTTAAAAATCTTGTTTTACTAGAGTCCAAAATTTTTGATTTCTTTTCCTGCCCTCCATTTCTTTTTTTCCCTATAATCAACACAACCCTAATATCTTGATCCTTAAATTTTAAAATGAATGATAATTTTTAAATTTTTAGTATATGATATTTTTTAAATTATAGTGTATGTTATTTTTAAATTTATGATTTTTTTAAATTTAAAGTGTGTGATATCTTTTAAATTTATAGTATATGATATTTTTAAATTTTAAAATGTATGATAAATTTTAAATTTAAAGTGTATGATAATTTTTAAATTTTGATAATGTATAATAATTTTTAAATTTATAGTATATGATCATTTTTTAATTTATTGTGTATGATATTTTAAAATTTTAAAATGTACTGATAATTTTTAAATTTATAGTATATAATATTTTTAGATTTTAATATAATTAATATAGTGTATGATATTTTTAAAATTTAAAGTGTATTATAATTTTTAAATTATAGTGTATGATATTTTTTAAATTATAATATATGATATTTTTAAAATTTTAAATTCATAATATTTTTAGACTCTAGTGAAACTGATTTTATAAAATTCGAATTTTGAAGTCTACGTGGTATCCTTTGGCTGGAGAGAAGGCAGCTGACTGGAGAGAGAAAAGCTAAAGTGAACCTAGAAACTAGATTTTTTGGTTTCTACTTCTACCTTATATTAGCTATTATTTTTGGATCCTATCATTTTAAACAAAATTTTTAAAACCTGGATCATTCTGTCCAAAAATCCAGGTAATAAACTTTGCAATTGGCTCCTTACTTCATGTACATGGATCGGATGTGAAAGTTAATGATTAGTGTCTCATATTGTTCACATAAATATGTTGTATTATTCAATATGATAAGGGGAAATGTTATTTCCAGTCATAAAACTGCTGCTTCCACTCAAATTCAGACAACGAGTCTCACATAATTTATCATGTTTTAGGCTAGAAGCAACTATTTCCACGGTTTAAATAGTAGTTCCCATAAGATTCTTTTATAAAATTATTCTATTTAAAAAGATTTTTAAGAATTGACCCCTTAAAATTGGTACTGTTTTATCTCCCAATGTGATAAAAATAAAAATATTTTAGTTAGTTCTATTAGTAAAATCTTTTAATATTATATATTAAAAACATAAAATTACAATTCTTAAGAAGAAAAATTTTGTAAGAAAAAAAAATTATCTACATTATGTAATTTATAAATCAAATAAATTATAAAAAAAATCTGGTATACTAGATCACTCCAAACTATTTAGAAGTATGCTCAAAATGGACCCAGTTATACAGACCTATCCAATTTGGACACGGGAATGTGTGAAGTGCCTTGATTACATTGAATGCTTCATCGAACCTCCCATCTCACTCACTCTATCTAAAATTAAATTTCAGCAATAAATAGGTACCAGAAGTGGTTAGACCGAAGAGAGCACTGGTAATGATGGAGAAAGGTAGTATTGTTACAGCAGCTGCTGGGAGTTCTCCCATGGACATGATGGATTCAAGAGCTGAGGAAGAAGCAGGAAGCCCCAACATCCTGCGTACTGCTGAGACTTTGCTGCGTTTGACACCTATTGCACTTTGTGTTGCAGCTCTTGTGGTTATGCTTAAGAACTCTCAAACAAATGACTTTGGCTCCCTTTCCTACTCTGACCTTGGAGCTTTCAGGTACCCTTTTTTCTGTGTTTGTTTACTCTTTTGTGCCCAAGTATCAAAATCAAGAATTTTATACTGTTTATGTAGATGTTCAATTCTATGTTTGTTTACACCACTTTCAATCAATTGCATCACTCCTCTTTCATCCTTTCATGGGCTGATCGAGCTTGTTTGTTTGCTTTTGGATATGGGATTATCTTTCATATTGCTGCAGGTATTTGGTGCATGCCAATGGCATATGTGCAGGTTACTCACTCCTATCAGCAATCATTGCAGCAATGCCTCGTCCTTCTACCATGTCCAAAGCCTGGACTTTCTTCTTCCTCGACCAGGTTATTTGATTTTCAAAACTCCATATACATACATAATACAATGGAATTTCATTATACAACAAGTATCAAATGTTTGTTTAATTTTTGTTCCTCTAGGTGCTAACCTATGTAATTCTTGCTGCTGGAGCTGTGTCCATGGAGGTTTTATACCTGGCTAAGAATGGAGATACAGCTACAACATGGAGTAAAGCATGTGGGTCTTTTGGTCAATTCTGTCATAAGGCAACTGCATCAGTAGCCATCACATTTGCTGTTGTGGCATGCTATGTTGTGCTTTCACTTATTTCCTCCTACAAGCTTTTCAGCAAGTATGATGCGCCGGTAAGCAATCCCAGTAAGGGCATTGAGGTTGGTGTTTTCCATGGCTGATCTCAAAACAGAGGGTGTTTGTGGTACTTGGTGAGGACAGACATACCTACCATTATATATAAAGCTGTACTTTGTTCTGTGTTTCTATTTCTAAATGCTTCTGTTAGTACTTCCCAATAATAAGATCAGACTAGTCCAGAAACTCAGCATGGCTTAGAACTATGAATTTAAATTCACAAACTAAATGAAATATTTCCTTTTAAATTCCATATAGACAACATGATACAATTTTCAGAGAGGATATTGTTAGAACGAAATGAGAGCAGTGATTTGTGAGGGTAGGCACATGTTGTATAATGGATTGATTCGGGTTATTTAAGTGGCTTCAGAGTCTCAATTTTGACTGTTTTTTGTGATCACTGATTGTTTAGTTGGAACAAAATACATTGATTGTGAATTGTCTAGAGCCTTATCGGTCATCACAGATTAGTTGGAACAAAATACGTTGATTGTGGGTTTCGGCCCTGTCTTGTACCCCAAAAAAAAAAAAATTACGTTGATTGTGAATTGTCTAGGAGCCTTGTTGATTTGATGATCGGAACATTTGAAACGCTCAAAACGATGTTCGGTTCAGAATTTCAGATCAAGGGATTCAGTTTGCAAGTTACTACCTAAGTAGCTATCTTTCATAACCATACAATAATATCTCTGATAACTATAGAATAATGAACAATCTTGAAGTCAAAAGTTAAAACATGTAGTTGTAGGCAAAATAGCCAAGCTTTACCGTTATAAAGGATTGGCATAGTGCACATTGCAAAACAGAGCAATGTCAAATTTCATAACCTAGCTATATTAAAATGAGCATCACTTGAACTTAGGCATTCAGTATATGACACTGCAGATTCTAATGGCTGTGTACACAGCCTCGATTATGAAAATAGGAAATTCCATTGTCTAGATTCTAACATCTCGTCAAGCAAAAGAAAATAAACAAAACCAGCCCAAACTGCAAAGTGGCTGATATGGGGCACCATCTAAAGTTGGTGCACTCCTTGCTCCCAACTCATTTAAAGGAAAAGTAACATGATTCTACCATGAATAGTACTTTCACATGTAGTAAAATTAGTTCAATTCTTGTAAAAAAAAAAAAAACTTCAAATAATTTTTTCCTTCATTAAATATTATTATTTTTTATAAAAGTATACATCACTTGATTTTAATTTGTGTGTATCCTGCCCATGGGTTATGCTAATCTTCTTTGTATCGTTTCAATTTATCAGGTATCCTTAAACAGACATGGGAATATACCATACATAATTCCACATCATCTAACATTGAAAATTTGTGCAACTAGATTAATTACTAGGAAAAAAGAAAAAGAAAAAGAAAAAAGAGTTATTCACTCAATTAAATTAAGTGAAAAAAATTCAAGATGAGTTTTTCTATTGATTGAATCAATATGACATAAATATAATATTTTTGAGAAATACTCATCCAACAAATACAATCTATCTTCTTTTTGAGCCACTATAACTAATGTCAATTACAATTTTCATTACTTTCTCTCAATGTTTTAAAATTTAGATTGGATCGGCTGCTTAGATTCGATTGAATTGTTGTCCTGATGACAAATCAGATCAGGTTGAATCAAAAAAATTATTTTTGTGGTTAGACGCTCAAAACTAGGTAATCTATCTTCTTGAGAAGAAGAAAGTTCTAATTAAATATGTAGAAGTAATTAGGGATATGTATGAGGGAGTAATGACTAGGGTGTGGACAGTAAATGATATGACTAGAGAGTTTCTAATCATTATAAGTGTCCACCAAGGTTCATCATTAAGTCCCTACCTATTTGTTTTAGTCATGGGCTAACTTACTTATGCTATTCAGGATAGGGCTCCGTGATGTATACTATTGCAAATGACATCATGTTGGTAGACGAAATTAGAGAAAGTTTAAATTCTAAACTAGAATTATGGAGGAATGAGTTAGAGTTCAGTGGTCTTAGGTTGAGTCAGACGAAACGGAGTATATGGAGTACAATTTTAATCACACTAGAAGAGGCTCGACTGAAATAACTTTGAATGATCAGGCAATCCCTACGAAGAATGTGTTTAAATATTTAGGTTCATTTATGCAAAAAGAATGGCACAATTTTATTAAGCAAGGTGTGAGCTATAGAATTAAGGTAGGGTGGATGAAATGGTGAAGTGTTTCGGGAGTTTTATGCCATCTTAAAATCTCAAATAGGTTGAAAGGAAAATTCTATAGGACGGCAGTGAGACTGGTTATGTTGTATGGTTCCTAAATTTGGGTAATTAAGAAACAACTTACACATGGGATGTGAGTATCTGAAATACAAATATTGCGATAGATGACTAGACAGACAAAAAAAGATATAATACAAAATGAGAAGATTTGTAGGAAGGTTAAGATAGCACCCATCTAACAAAAAATGAGGGAGAATTGCTTATGTTGATTTGAAAATTTCCAACGATGGCCAATGGATGACATAGGAAAGATGACTTGATGCATGTGGTAGGTATCAGACGTGATAAAGGGAGACCGTAACTTACATGAGGGCATCATTGAAAAGAATATGATTGCTCTAAGTATTATTGAAAATGATGTCTTGGATCGAAGTGGATGGAGAAAAGAATTCATATAGCCGACCTCAACTAGTTTGGGATTTAAGACTTAGTTGAGTTAATTATTTGTACTTTATATTAAGAATTAGTAAAATGATTGTATTTTATATTGATGTTGCATTTTTTATTTTAACGTATAAGTTGAAATTGAATTTTGTGATGCACAATAAATTTAGTAATAATCGTTTTAATTATTAACAACTATTTTTGACTATTTGTGATGTGATTTTTATTTATTTATTAATATTGAATTATTATCTTTTGTTTTATTATATGTTTATTAATTAATAAAATATATTATATAATATTTAAAATATATAATATATAATTAAATATATTAATGATGTCATTTGATCCAGTCCTGATTGACCCTACAAAGTTTTAAAATCAAATATCAGCCCGATTTTTAAAACATTATTGTTTCCATAGCATCAAGACACATTGATTTCCTTTTTCATATTTCAATTAAAAATTACTTCCTTTATTTTCATATCTACATTAGCACAACACAGTGCTATTTTTCTTCTTCTTCTTGTTTATGTTATCTTGCATTTGAATTCACTGTGAGTTCCACCATTTCTTCCCCAATACCTTCTCTTCCATTCCTTAGCCTCAACAATCAGAATAATTTTGGTTTTCAAATCATAATTAATTCAAAGATCATATTTCTATAACTAATTGCATATTATATATGTATTGTGTTAAGAGATATGAATAAGTGAGGGATTTGAAATGATTAACTATTATTATCATACCCTAATAACTCTAAATTATCATAATTATTTAAATATAATAATTATTTTTTATTTCTTGATTATCTAAAGGTGTCTATAATGTATTTGGCCACGTGTTGGAATTGAACTTATTTTTCTATATGTGAAAGTACTATTGGGATCCTATTGCTCTTTCTTCAAATGGGTTGAGAATAAGGAATGCACCACCTCTAGGTAGCACACCATAACAACCACCAAACTGCAAAGCAAAAAAATGAAGTTTGATAACCTGCAATTACTGCAGCAACATGGGTTCAGTATAAGACACTGCAGATTCTAACGTCTGTCTAGACAGCCTCATTTGTGAAAATAGGAAATTCTAGTATCCAGATTCTAATATCTTATTAAGCAAGAAAGACAATACAAAAAACACAGATATTTATGTTCAACATAGGTTGTTGAACCTCTGACTAAAATCCATTTGCCCCTAGACCCAACAAACATCCATTTGTCCTACTCCTTTGCCTTCTTATTCAAAATCCACTAAACAATACAACAGAAGTTACAAAGCCAATAAAAACTACAAGGAAAACAGAGTTAACCACATTACTGTGTCAGACAAACAAGGAGGCCAGGGGGTAAAGATTTTGGTCTATCCAAGAATGAGGCTGACTCCAAATGAAATTGTGCAAATCATAAGCCCCAGAAGTGCCAAGAATCCATATTTCCTGTATATAAAATCAATTTTACTAATGAATAAGTAATCCAGAACATCAACAAGAAAGTAATAATATTTACACTTAAACCAGAAGAGGAAAATGGGATCAGCATACCCAATTTTGAGACGGTTCTGAGGATCACCAGTGGCATAGCCTTTGAAGTAGTAAAAGCGAGTAAAGACATAAAGGGCTCCAAGCCCAGCAGAAGCACAAGGATGCTTTAATCCTCCTAATACCATCAGCATGAAATATATAGGCATTAATTCCAGGGAATTCTGGTGACCTCTCTGCATTCATTTCCAAACAAAACCCAATCCAATGTTATCAATAAATTGATTAATATTCCAACATATAAGAAAAGGGTTCAGAATTTTTTGAAGATGAACCTGAATACAGTTGAAGAGCTTAGCATCTTTGTTATCAGATTCTGCAGCATAAAGGGTCGGATAAGGAACGTTGTACCTGTTGAAAATTTCAACCATATTCATATCAAATCCAGCAAGAAAAAAACCAATAAATTTACCAAAAAAATTAATAGAAATTAGGGGACCTTTTGCGAGCTCTGCCCACTTGACCAGCCATCCAGAAATTGATAAAGCAATAAAGAACCAGAACAAGAGCTACATAGCCATATTCTTTGGGCAGCGATTCTACTACTCCGGCCATTTCTGAGTTCGGAACTCTACGAATGTTTGGATCAAATCCTAAAACTCACCTTTCCCTTGGTTTCTTATATATTATATACAAAAACTATGTTCTTGCCTCTTCTCCAAGGCAGGTAAGCAATGTAACAAAAATAAAAATTATATAATGACTTCAGCGCTTATCACATGGTCGGACACGCGGTCAAGGTCAATATACTCTTGTACTTTTTGAACAAGTCACATATTTTGGATGCATGTTATATTCAAGGACTATTCAGTATTAAAGGCACAAGATAAATTTTACAAATATTTTTAGTTTTTATAAGTTTGGCTCAGAATTTATTCTTATTTTTATTTGTTGTAATTTAGATCCCTATAAGTGTAAAATTATTTTAATTGGATTTTACCATCACTTCCATCCAATTAATATATGGAGGATAATGTGGATTTATCCACATAGTATATTGAGAATAAAAATTTATAACAAAAAATAATAACTTTGGTTACAGAAATACAAAAATAATGAAACCAAAAGAGTAAAAAAAAAAAAAAAAAAAAAAAAAACACCACCACCATTCTACCTCTTCGAAGGTCTGCACGGCCAAAAATAACCACCTCCTAATTTTTATTCACTCAATATGTCACGTGGATAATCAATATCAGGTGCCATTAGTCATGTCATCATCCATTAATTTCTGTTATGTTAAATTAGAAAAAGTGTTGGTAGAGACCTAATTATAATAATTTTAAGGGACTCAATTATAACAAATTAAAAGATAGAGATTAAAGTGAATTGAGTGAAAGTTTAATGACCAAAAATATAATTTAACTAATATTATTATATATATTTGATTTTGCTGCTTTATCACTTCTTCTTTTTGACATAGATATTATTTATGTCAATCAATTACAGTGGAGGTCTTCCAATTCAACTACCACACAAAGATAGAACAATTAACTCATAATTAAATAGAAAATATGCACCACATCAACAGATGGGGATTCAAACCTGAGACCTTGTGGTTCCAGCACTTATGTGCAAACTAGTTGAGCTAAGATCCTCATCGACTGCTACTTTATCACTTCACTTTAATGTTTGTAAATGCACATTTTGTCTACATGAAATTTAAAAGATTTATATATATATATATATATATATTCAAAAAGTAAGATAGATCCTTCTAAAAAAAATAAATTAAATCACCAAAGCTAAAAGAAAATTGATATACATACATTAATTGGAGATGTTGGGCATTTTCTTACAATAAAAAATGATGTTGATTTTGTATTCATGTGGAATAAATAAATTTTTTGCTCGATTGAATGAAAATAAAAATAATTTTTTTTTAATGTAACAACATTGGCTCCTCCGATTTCAGCTTCCTTATCATTTTTTCTCTGAATAAAATCTATATATCTTCAATTATTTTTATTTATTCAACCATAATTAAGAAAGTCTAACATTTTTCACTATAAGATGCCCAATATTTACAATTTATGTACACATCGTATGATATAAATTTTTCCGTTTTCGCTTTGGTGGATTTTTTTTATTTTTTCTTAAACAAGATCTTTTCTATTTTTAACTAAAATGGATGAAATCTAATAGTTTAAATCCCATAGGTAAAGTAAACAAGTGCACTAAGAGGTTTTAGGTTCAAGTCTTATCATTAATAACTGTGTGGGATTATAAGAACAACTTTTAAATTCAAAGCAAAAGGTTTGAAAAATGGGGATTGGGGAGCAAAATACATCGAGATTTCAGGAGTACCAGCAAGGCCATGCGGACGAATAAAAATATAAGAATAAAATATAGAATAGAATTTGGATCTACAATTGGAATTATAAGAACAAATTTCAATTTCAAAATAAAAGCTTTGAAAAATATAGTTCGAGGGATAAAATGGTCAAATAGATATCCGTTCGAGATTTTAGGAGTACCGACATGACTATAAAGACAAATAAGACCTTTTGTAGAAAACAGAATATAATTTAGATCAACGGTTCATTCAAAAAAATAGGGTTCAAGTGACAAAATGATCAAATTGACGTCCGTTCAGGATTTTGGGAGTACCAACATGATCATGAGGATGAATATGACCTGTAGAGAAAAAAAAAAAAATTTGGATTAACGGTTAGGATTTTGTGAACATGTTACAATTTCAAAATAAACTTTAATTTTTCTTAATTTTTAACTTGTATTTATACAAGAGTAAAATTATAACTCATTCATTTTAATTATTTCAAATTGTTGATCCTCCATCCCGTCCTTCACACCTCGACCAACAAGATGATGAGCAAGGATGGAAAGAGGATGAGATTTTAGTAGATGATTTTTAGATTTATTTATTTATTGTATTTGATGTATTTTAAATATTTATTTGGATGATTTACTGTAAAATAATATTCATTTATATAAAATTTTGATTTGAAATATAAATTTTATTTCTAACGGGTATTTATAGGCATTTACAAGTATTTATTATAAAAGATATATAAAAAAATTAATTAAATAATAATACTTAAATGTAGGAAACGATGTTTGCCAGACATAAGTGTTATAATAAAAATATTTTATTATGAGTCTGCATGAGTGTAGATGCAGATGTCTTAAGCATATGTCTACTGAGTCAACACAGAGACATAATTTTTTTTTGTTAATGTTATTGAATCTACATTTTGCGTTTGCCTCCCAATCGCCAATAGTATTTGCATACGTGCAAACACATATAATGTTATCTACGTTTAGGGTAGTTGCATCTATTTATTTGCGTCTGCAAATGGTTGACGCATATACTAATTTTTCTTGTAGTGTATATGTAATGATTGATCAATGTAAATGCTCTTGTTTCTTTTTCCTTTTATTTACACTCAAATGTAGTTCCTTTTAAGGATGACAATGAGTTAAGTTCGGTCCATTATTTATCCTAACTCATTCTAGGACCCGCAATGAAACTCATTCTAGACTCGTACTTTTAATGGTACGTTTGAATCCATACTTGGACTAGATTCATGCACTTTTTTACTTAAAGAATGAGAAGAAAAAAAATAAAAATGTTAGACTCAATTTATGATTAGTTCAACCTATTAATCAATTCTAAGTAATTTGTACTACCAATTTTTCTCAATAAATTCATAATAATAATGAATTTGACATTATATATAGTTCTATTATCATTAACAAACTTGAGTGATAAGACATGTTTGAGCTCAACAGTTGAGGGGTCTCTGCAATGTTAGGGTTTCAAGTCCACGTGAACACAATAGTGGGCAGGGGTAATCGCAAATCTCGAACGATATTAGACTCATGCCCAAAAAGCGTTTGGGATGCTTATGAGAAACCAAATTTCTTTTGTAGTCAACGCTCTTAATATTAGCTTCATGCTATTTATATTTGTTTCCTTATAAATTCAAAAATGCTCTCTTAGTCAACTCTTTTAATATTTTCTAATTACTTCATAACTTGTAAATTCAGTTATACTAATGTAGAAAATTTGAAATTTATATAGCTTCACACCCCCAAAAATATAAAATGAATAGGTCGAATCTTGTCCAATTCGACCTGGTATCCATGGATCTAAATCTACCTGTTTTACAACAAGTTTTGGCCTTGTGTGTGTTGCCAATCCAATAATGTTCATATGGGTTTGAGGGTTGATGATACAATTATCCAAGCCTTGCCTAAACTCAACAAGAAAAAACTAAAATACCCAATGCCCTGACCCATTATTAATTCATTTATAGACCCATCGGGACACAACACTAGATCCATCCAAACCGATCCTAATTTTTATGAGTCTTAAAAGCAATATATATGTAGGTCTAATATGAAAATGGGTATATTTTTATATGGCACTGTGAATTTTATAAATGGATTTACTGGTTTTCGTGTTTTATCAGAATCTGATGGATAAAATTTGTAATATTTGCACCCTGACCTATGTACTCGTTAATAGACCAGACGGATAAAAGCTAGACACATATAGGGTCAGACTGACCCGTTGCCATCCCTAGTTCCTTTCTTCCTGCCCCACCGACCATTTTCCTTGGTCTCTCTCTTACTCCTCTTCTGATCATTGGTTTTGGAATTGATTTTTCAGCGGAAACAAAACAGATGGGAGGGAATTATATTTTGTGAAGGTGGAGACTTGGTAAGATTGGTTTTTTCTTGGTCTCTATTAAGGATGTACTCAGCAAAGACCTTTCCATATACAAGTTTGGTTATTTCATCTGTGTTTAGTTAAATAATATGATTGTCCAAATAGGCTTGTAGTGAGTTTACATTTGTTCTTGGAGTTGTTATTTGCTTTTTTGCATTTTTGTCCCAAGAGTTTGAGTTAAAATTCACTTTAATTTTTACCCTTTATTTTATTATAAATTGGGTCTTCTATAATTATAAAGTTACTTCAATTAAATTCCTGCCTCATTGACGCACATAAACCGAAAATAGGTGACATGGATTCATAATTTTCAATTGAATCACGAATGTGTAATTAAGTAATGCCAACTACGTAGCCAAGTCAACCTAAATTAACCCAACTTCAACCAACCCTCCCATCTATCCCAATTCAACCCACCCCTCCTCCCATGGATCTTTAATCTCCTCATGCCCAATGTCAACCTCACACCGTGTACCTTCCATCCTTTTCATGGATTTTTCTGTAAGTCAAAAATCACGTTACATGAAAAAAAGTTTGATTTTCTTCATTTTAAACAGCTACCGCACCACTTCTTTCGGTTGAGTAAATCACTTCAACCGTGTTGATTTTTCTTTTTTCTTAGTAAAAAAATCAACACGGTTGAAGTGGGAACGTAAAACTTGTATCTTTGTTTTGTCTTATACTAGATTAATTGTATAAACACGCTTATGAATTCTCCATGCATGTATTTTGGTTTGTGTCACATCACATACAGACAATTATTATCAATATTTTATATTCCGAAGGTTAATGAACAAGAAAAACAAGGGCTTTCCCATGGGCTCTGTCCTAATCGAGAAGTCACCGCCAACCACCCCCCCCGGTCTCTATGATCTTTCCCTTTCCAAATTGAAGACCAAGACAATAGCAAAAGAGCAAGACACATAGTCCTCAGCCTCTTGGCTCCTTCTTCTTCCTTGGCAAGTTTATTTATGTCAGCATCGTATATATAATTATTTTTTTAATGAATATTAATAGAGTACTCATTAAGGTGCTATTTATAGAAATTTATAGATCCTTATTTAACATATATAGTTAGTTATCTTAATTGAAGTGATATATTAATAAACAAAATTCTATTTTTAAAATATTTTAAATGACAACTTTATTTGACATCATCTAATACTGCATCTAAGTTTTCTTTTTCCTATGTTATATTGAAAGGAAGCACAGCAAGCAAAAAGTGACAGTGAGCCAATGACTTCCAATTGACTTGGTTGTCAACATCTGCTTTGCCCGCGCATTGTTTCCACACTTTCCCCTGTATTTCTGCTTTGTGATTCTTTTAATGGGTACGGACAACTGTTTTTAACTCCTTCAGGGCTAAGTATCTGATTCTCTTTTAATATCTGACTCTCTTCTCACATTTTGCGTACATTATATGCAAGGAAGAGCAACTGATTTTCCTTTGTGTTCTTATTGACTGCCTTCTGAATTTGGAAAGACACCTGCAACTAACTAAAGCTAAGGAGGAGATCAAATCGTGGAGATTTATAATATGATGAAGAGGAAAGAGCATGAGAGTAAAGGCTTAATTGATACAATATTCTCTTGGTCTATCAACGATGTTCTCAATTGTAATCTTTACAAACACCAGGTTAATTTGGGTTAATCTTTTATATGACTGTTTTACCTATTTGTTTTGTTTGTTTATATTTGCTTTCAAGGAAAACTGAATTATATATGGAATTAATGTTAATTTGTCTATCAGGTGAATAAAATCCCAGAGACATTCTTGTCAGCAGAACAATACTTGAATTCTTTTATTCCTTCACTGATTGAAGATACACATAGTGATTTGTCTTCAGGCACAAAATCACTATCTAAAGCCCCTATTTGGGAAATAGTGAAACTTGAAATGTCTAAGAATTTCAGAGCTCCCAAAGACCTGTTTTATCAAATTGAGGTGAAGCGAGCCAAGGATGCTGCAAAACAAGATGCAGGAAAGTATGAGCCTGAAGCTGGAGATCTTATTGCTTTTACTGATATTAGGCCAAAATGCATCGAAGATTTGAACGGGCCAAGAAGTTTCTATCATATTGCTTATGTTCAGGGAGCAAGAGATGAGAGTAATGATATGATTCCAATAATGTCATCAAAGTACATGGAACCAGAGATGAGTTTAAATAAGAAACAGCAGCAGCTGTTTGCTGTTTATCTCATGAACGTGACAACAAATGCTTCGTATTTGGAAAGCATTGAAATCAGAGCTGGAGGGAGGAAACATGAATCTCATCGAGAAAGTGCTGAGAGCTGATTCAACTGTGAGTATCATAACTCAGTTTTGTGCCTCAATGCCATGCATGCTCCTTAAACTTCTTTAAGATTGTTTGTTTTTATATATGACACCCTAAGTAATGCTATTAATTTGCTAGCTTCTAGATATGGGATTTTCCTGCTTTATAGTTAGTTATGAATAACATGTTTGGTTTGGTTACATGCAACATTAGTTGATGTTGAATTTACAATTTTATAGGATGGAGAAAGCTGCTCCATTTGCTTTTCAGAGGAAAACAGCAGTCCTGCCATTGTTAATACACGAGATGTTAGTTTCTCTGGCAATCTAAATGAATCCCAAGAAAAAGCCGTTTTAAGTTGTGTTAGTGCGAGAGAATGTCATCATAATAATACTGTCAAACTCATCTGGGGGCCTCCTGGGACTGGTAAAACAAAGACAGTAGTTACATTACTGTTTGCCCTTCTTAAACTGAAATGCAGAACATTAACGTGTGCTCCTACTAACACGGCAGGTGTTGGAAGTGACATCAAGACTCCTGAATTTAGTGAAAGAGTCACTTGAGTTTGGCAGGTATGGGCTAGGGGACATAGTTCTGTTTGGGAATAGTGCTCGGATGAAAGTTGATGGCTACGAGGGCCTTCATGATATATTTCTTGAACATAGAGCTGATAAACTTCTCAAATGTTTGGGCTCCGTTATCTGGATGGAAACATCACTTAGAATCAATGGATTGTTTGCTTCAGAACCCCAAAAAGCAGTATGATTTATACAAGAGGGGCAATAACGATGACCAGGAAGATGATCTTATGACATTAGAGCAATTTCTATTGCAAAGATTTAGATGCATACGACAGAATCTCAAGAATTGCATGGAAACTTTTTATACACACTTACCAACTTCTTTCATTTCATTGGAAGTGGTGAAGAACATGCTTAAAGCTCTGGAGTTGCTCAAGTCTCTTGAAGATTCATTGAGGCAGGAAAACATTATTGATAATGTTTTTACAAAGTTCAGTGTCAAAAGAGAGGAGTGCCTTCGGATACTAAAATCACTTTCTGGATCATTCTCTGTTCCTAATGTCACTGACAAAAAATCACTTTCTGGATCATTCTCTGTTCCTAATGTCACGGACAAATATGCAATGGAAGCTTTTTGCTTGAAAAATGCATGCCTAGTTTTCAGTACAGCAGCAAGTTCTGCTAAATTGTTCTCAGAAGGCATGTCACCAGTGGAACTTTTAGTTATTGATGAAGCAGCCCAGCTTAAAGAGTGTGAATCAACGATCCCCTTGCAACTTCCTGGTCTCCGACATGCTGTGCTCATTGGAGATGAAAAACAACTTCCTGCCATGGTTAAAAGCCAGGTATATTTCTGAAGTTTATTCTTATTTGGTTTTAGAAATTATTAAAGTAGTCGGTCTAATACACTCAAAATGTTAAAAACTTTAGATATCTGGCAGTGCTGAATACGGAAGAAGTCTGTTTGAGAGACTAGTAATGTTGGGACACAAGAAGCATCTCCTTAATGTCCAGTACAGAATGCATCCATCCATCAGTGTATTCCCAAATAGGGAATTCTATGATGAGAAACTTTCGGATGCTTCGAGTGTCAAAGAAAGAAGCTATAATAAGTGTTTTCTTGAAGGAAACATGTTTAGCTCCTACTCTTTTATACATGTTGCTCGGGGAAAAGAAGATCGTGGTGGTGGACATAGTTTTCGGAATATGGTTGAGGTTGCTGCTGTCTCTGAGATTATTGAAAGGCTTTATAAAGGTTTATTTTCATACCCTTTTCTCATGTTCTTTGAGTTAATTAGTGGAGCTTTTCACTTGGATATATTCAATTGTAAAGGGAAATAGCAGTACAAGGTATAATTTTCCTGACCTTTTGCATCTGCCACAGAGTATCATAACACAAAGAGGAAGATTAGCATAGGAGTCATATCACCCTACAATTCACAAGTTTATGAAATCCAAGAGGAAGTTAAGCAGTATGCTACGGTTTCTGACAGCAACTTCTGTGTTAGTATTCGCTCTGTTGATGGCTTCCAAGGAGGAGAAGAAGAT
The DNA here is from genome assembly GCA_029379385.1 of Quillaja saponaria. Taxonomy (NCBI): domain Eukaryota; kingdom Viridiplantae; phylum Streptophyta; class Magnoliopsida; order Fabales; family Quillajaceae; genus Quillaja; species Quillaja saponaria. The sequence goes on along the minus strand of CM055610.1, from coordinate 13,441,539 downwards.
ATAATAATAATCTCCACAGTCAGGTCTAATGGAGATGGAAAAGGGGTTTCCTTTCTAACAGGCAACGAACAAACGTGTCACTGACCCGTGCCAGGTACAATTAGTTATTGTTCTGTTTTCCAGTTATATTTATGCTAGCAGGCACATTTAACCAAGACTTAAGTCATGTTTTATCTTTGCAGATATTGTCTTTGGGTACTGGGGAGTGCAGAAACTTTACTTAAGAGCGACTCTATTTGGGGAAGACTAGTCCAAGATGCAAAGGACTAGGAAGTGTTTCCATGATGCCGATGATGACAAGAACTTGGCTCAGGCTATTGATAATGCTTTGCTTAAGATTGATCTAGACAAATCTGAACCAGATCCTACCCACTTCCTCTCGAAACCGTTTTCTTCACTCAGTCTCCAGGACAAGTCAGAAAGAACTGCTACTACTTCTAGGTTCTCAAGACCATCTTCTTCAAGACCAAGCAGTTTCTGGAATACTGCACAAAGACCTACTAGTGCTTCTAGGTTAGTTAACGATATCAACATTAACTTGAAGTTAAGTTGTCACTAAGCATAATCTCTCTACAAATTGATAAAGCTGAGTGTAGTTTTAATTCATGTTCTGCATATGCCGAGTCAAATGTTATGAGCTTCAGGAAACATGATCTGTTTTGCTCTTTAGTACTTGTCTACTTGACTATATATGTATAACAAGCTCTTAAATTTATTTGTGTGATCGCTTGTTTGAATAACTGATCATTTCATATGAATGTTTATCATCAGTTCTTCCAACAATTGGAGGCGGACTCTTGAAGGACTCGAAAGGAAGCCAAAATGGTGATGATGACTTAAGGTATGGTTATGCTTCTTCTCAGTTAGAGAGAAGCAAGAATCAAGGCTTTTCAAATGTTTTAATAGATTTTTTCTAGGACAAAAAACTTCCGTAGTTTTTTGTTACTGGGTTGTACACGCATTTTGCTTTGTACATTTAGCCCCAATTTGATTTTTTTAATATTTATCCTATAATATCTTTGGTTGTGGATTATATAGCAGTCTTATTATTATTATTTTTTGTGTCCTTGTTTTAGATGCAGGTGTTAGTTTGCACAGCCTGAATACAATGCCAGAGAACTGCTCATCTTCAGTATGCTCCAATACTGTCTTGGAGACCTCAAGAAGTAGAAGACTATGTTTCAATTGCTATAATGTTCAAATGAAGAAAATCAAAGCTAGTTCATTTACAAACTATTCTCCATTGTGTATTCCTAAGATCATTTGCTACACTTGGTTTATATTGAAATTTCATCACAAGAATAAACAAAATAATTTCAAGATATAGTCAAACGACATATTAACCGATCACAAATAGATTAGAGCCGCAAAGCCACAAACTAATACGCATGTCGTTTGTATTTATTCATTTTCCTGAATCTTCTTATGTAGTATACTACCCCATGTCCTGGTCATCCCTGGAGGACGATCTCCAGAGTACCTGGCATTAGATGAATCAGTTATTGCCTTGGTGAAGCATTTCGTGGACAGCAAGAAGCCAGTTGCATCTATTTGCCTAAAGATTTTGGTCTATACAAGAACGAGGTTGACCCCAAATGAAATTGTGCAAATCATAATCCCCAGAAGTGCCAAGAATCCATATTTCCGGTATGTAAAATCAATTTTACTAATGAATAAGTAATCCAGAACATCAACAAGAAAGTAATAATATTTACACTTAAACAAGAAGAGGAAATTGGGAGCATACCCTATTTTGAGACGGTTCTGAGGATCACCAGTGGCATTGCCTTCGAAGTAGTAAAAGCAAGTAAAGACATAAAGGGCTCCAAGCCCAGCAGAAGCACAAGGATGCTTTAATCCTCCTAATACCATCAGCATGAAATAAATAGGCATCAATTCCAGGGAATTCTGGAGACCTCTCTGCATTCATTTCCAAACAAAACCCAATCCAATGTTATCAATAATTTGATTAATATTCCAACATATAAGAAAAGGGTTCAGAATTTTTTGAAGATTCAAACCTGAATACAGTAGAAGAGCTTAGCATCTTTGTTATCAGATTCTGCAGCATAAAGGGTCGGATAAGGAACGTTGTACCTGTTGAACATTTCAACCAAATTCATATCAAACCCAGCAAGAAAAAACCAAAAAATTAATAGAAATTAGGGGACCTTTTGCGAGCTCTGCCCACTTGACCAGCCTACCAGAAATTGATAAAACAATAAAGAACCAAAACAAGAGCTACATAGCCATATTCTTTGGGCAGCAATTCTTGTTAGAATAGTTTATGTTAAATAGTTTATATTGTTATTAGTCCCACATTGGTTGTATGTGGTACTTTCCTTACTCTCTTTGACTATAAATAAAATTTATGGGTGTAGCATTTGATTCATTTAAGCTATAACCCTTTCTCTTATATCCATTTACTTGGTATCAGAGCAATTCGGTCCAAAACCCTAACATTTACATAAAACCATATCACCCATAATTTTCCAGTGACCCGAAAATTAGAAAATTATCATCAAGAGTAGCTGCCTAGTCTAGAAGTTCACTCTTCGTCCCGTATCTCGGCCATCCACCACCGCAGGAAGACTCGGAAGCCTCCGATCCGTTTGCCGCAGGCAGAGCATCGGAAAATACCTTGTCACGTGCCCCCACGCACCGTTACAGTGGATGGAACGTGAAGAACAACGCGTATTTCAGCCATCCACCACCGCAGGAAGACTCAGAAGCCTCCGATCCGTTGGCCACAGGCAGAGTGTCGGAAAATAACTTGTCACGCGCCCCCACGCACCGTTATAGTGGGTGGAGCGTGTGAAGACCACGCGCAGCACAGGAGAAGGTGCGTGCAGGCGCGTGAAGATGCGGGCAGGCTCGTGAGAGCGCGTGAGCACGTGAGGTCCAGTCGCAAAGAGAGGTTCTGGAGCGTGAGCTTTGATTTTTGGCGCGTGTGATGTGATTTTTTGAGGTATTTCTTCTTTGATCTGGTTCCCGCAGCCCTATATTAGTTTCTGCTTTCGATTCAGTATGTTTTCTATGTATTTTACAAGGGTAATTTTTGACTGATTAAGTGTTGTGATCATTATTTTTGATTATTTTATCTCGAACAACTATTTTTTTTGTTTTTTCTTTGGAAGTATGGACTCTAAATCTACATTACCTCTGCAAATTACTACTCGAGAGTTGAATAACAGTAATTACTTGCAATGGTCTAGAGTTGTTGAGGTTTATTTAATTGGTCAATGGTATGAAGACCATCTTATATCTAAACCTCAGGAGGGTACTGAAGAGGCTAAGGGTTGGAAGAATGTTGATAACCAAATTATTTCTCTTTTATGGAACTGAATGGAACCTCAAATTGCTGATGTGTGTTTCCATCGTACTGTCAAAGAAATATGGGATTTTGTGAATATAATGTACTCTAGTAATTTGACTCGTCTGTATGATGTCTCTCGTGATCTTTTTCAGGCCAAACAACTTTGGTTCTCTCTCTAACTATTTTGGTTCTATACAACAAATTTATGACGAACTCAATATTGTTCAACCTCTATCATCTGATATAGCAAAACAAAAAGAACAACGTGAATAGCTTATAGTTCTTAGTTTTTTGGCTTGACTTAAATCTGATTATGAGCCTGTTAAAGCACAGATTCTTGCAGGAGCTTCTATTTCCTTTCTTGTTGAAGTTTATCGTTTGGTATCTCAGTACTCACCTAGTATTGATGCTAATAATGATAGATCTGCTCTTGCTATTCAATATTCTCAATTGCATGATTGGACTTGGTCTGGTGGTACTAGAGGCGGTCGTGGTGGTAGAGGAGGCCGTGGAGGACGTGGAAGTCGTCATTGCACTTATTGTGGTCGAGATAACCACACTCGTAAGTATTGTTGGAAGTTGAATGGTGAGCCTCTTAAAGTTGCAAATAATGCATATACTTTCTCAGAACCCGAGTCTTCTGACAACATTTCTATCTTATAGGAGGAGTATTCTAATTTACTTCAGTTATAGTCTGCATAGTAAGCATCTCTTCCCACTGTATCTCTTGCCCAGTTAAGTAATTCTACAGTTTGTTTTTCTAGTTTTTTAGCCTTAAGGCCTTGGAATTTTTGATTATGGGGTCACTGATCACATGACATGTACATATAGTATTTTTACTAACCTGCAAGATTCACAATCATCTTATGTTACTTTAGCAAATGGTTCTACTACTGTAGTCAGTGGAATAGGTACTACTAAACCTAGTCCTGGACTTTCCATATCATCTATTTTATATATTTTCACTTTATCCTTTAATCTTATGTCAGTTAGTAAACTCATTAAAAATTTAAATTGCTCTATCATTTTTTATTCTGATTCTGTTGTCATTCAGGATTTGAAGACAATGAAGACAATTGGAAGATGACATGAATCAGCTGGACTATATTACTATGATATATTTTCATCTCCTATAGCTTGTTCCGCCACAGTTACACCACTTCAGATTCATTGTCGCCTTGGTCATCCCTCTTTGGAAAAGCTCAATAAGTTAGTTCCTAGTTTAAGTCATTTGCCTTCTTTAGAATGTAAGTCATGTCAGTTAGGTAAGCACATTCGTGTTCCCTTTGCTTCCCGTATTAATAAAACAGTTGAAAGTCCATTTATGTTAGTTTATTCAGAATGTGTGAGGTTCGAGTCGTGTCACTTCAAAGTTGGGTTATCATTATTTTGTTACATTTGTTGATGGATTTTTCAATAATGACTTGGCTTTATTTAATTAAAGAATGTTCTGAACTTTTTTCTATTTTTAGTGCCTTTTGTTTTGAAATTAAAACTCAGTTTAATGGTCCTATTCATATACTTCGTAGTGACAATGCTAAAGAATATTTTACTGCTCCATTTAACACATTTATGACTGCTTCAGGAATAATTCATCAATCTTCTTGCTCACACACTTCACAACAAAATGGGGTGGCCGAGAGAAAGAATCGTCATCTTATAGACACTACTTGTACTTTATTATGTTAGATGAATGTTCCTAAAATGTTTTGGAGTGATGCAGTTCTTACGGCTTGTTATCTCATAAATAGAATGTCATCATCAGTTCTTCATGGCAAAATCCCATTTTCCGTACTTTTTCCACATGCTCCTATGTTTTCTTTATCCCCTCGCATTTTTGGTTCTGTCATTTGTGCATCAACTCTCTCAGGGTATTGATAAACTGGATCCTCGTTCTATTAAATGTATTTTCTTAGGGTACACTTGTACACAAAAAGGTATATATGTTATAGTCCTTCGTTGAATCGTTTCTTTGTTTGTGCGGATGTTACATTTTTTGAATCTACCCCAGACTACAGTGACTTCACATGACACTTACAGACATAGAAACAGTTCTTCCATTACATGTCCCTCTTTCGTTGTCTACTTAGCGTCCTTTAAGTCCTTCTGGTCGTCTATCTCATCCTAATTTGCAGGTTTACACTCGACACCAAGTAGACAAGAGTAATCCAACAAATTCTAGTGCTCTACCTAGTTGCTTCTTTGCATTCGGATCCAGCTCCTCTTGACTCTGATCTTCCTCTTGTCATTCGAAAAGGTAAACATACATGTCCTTCTGTTTATGCTCGTCCTACCGCTGCCTATCCCATTTCAAATTTTGTTTCTTATGATCATTTGTCTCATTCGTATTATTTTTTTGTCACTTCATTATCTAGTGTTTATATTCTTAACTCTGTGTCTAAAGCTTTAAAACATTATGGGTGGAGAGATGCCATGGATGAAGAGATGCGAGCTTTAAAGGACAATGATACCTGGGAACTTGTGAAACTCCTCTTGGGTAAGTCTGTTGTTGGTTGTCATTGGGTGTTTACTGTGAAGGTTCATCCTGATGGCTCGTTTGGTGGTTAAAGGTTACACTCAGGTCTATGGTATAAATTACTCTAAGACTTTTTTCTCCTATTGCTAAGATTACTTTAGTCAGAGTCTTTATCTGTCTTGCATCCATCTTTCATTGGCCTATCAAAAATGCATTTTTGCATGGTGACCTTGATGAAGAGGTTTTTATGGAGCAACCTTCGGGGTATGTTGCTCAGGTGGAGTTTGGCTTGGTTTGAAGGCTGAAGAAATCTTTGTATGGTTTGAAGCAATCTCCTAGAACTTGGTTTGATAGGTTTAGTGAAGTGGTGCTGAGCTTCAGTCTTCAAAGATGTAAAGTGGATCATTTTGTTTTCTACCGCCATTTATCTACTAGTAGAATATTATTAATGTGTATGTTGATGATATTGTTATTACAGATGATGATAGTCATGGAATTCAAAGTTTGAAATTTTTCTTGCAGTCCAAATTCTAAACGAAGGATTTGGGACAGTTAAAGTACTTCTTGGGTATTGAGATTGCTAGATCACGACAAGGTATTTGTCTTTCTCAAGGAAAATATTGTCTTGATTTATTGAGTGATACGGGTATGCTGGGGTCAAAGCCTGTTGATACTTCGATAGATCCCAACACTAAACTTGTTCCAGATGAGGGAGAGCTATTATCAGATCTGAACAATATATATGTCTAGTGAGAAAGCTGAATTATCTGACAGTGACCCGACCTGACATATCTTTTGCAGCTAGTATGGTTAGTCAATTTATGGTTAACCTCGAACTTCTCATTGGAATGCAGTTATTCGTATTCTGAGGTATATCAAAACTGCACCTGGTAGGGATTAATATATAAGAATCATGGTCATACTTTGACTCGTGGACATGGTCGTGGTCACACTTTAGTTCAACACCAAGATTCCATTTCGATTCAGGGATACAGTGATGCAGATTGGGCTGGTTGTCCATTTTTCAGGAGATCCACTACAGGGTATTGTGTCTTTTTGGGAGGAAACCTTGTTCCATGGAAAAGTAAAAAATAGACTGTTGTTTCAAGGTCTAATGCTGAGTTTGAGTATAAAGCCATGACTTAAACTACTGCGGAATTGGTTTGGTTGAAAAACTTGTTGGAAGAGCTAGGATTCCCACATTCTCAGCCTATGAAGCTCATTTGTGATAACCAGGCTACATTGTATATAGCTTCTAATCCCATTTTTCATGAGTGAACAAAGCATATAGAAGTTGACTGTCATTTTGTTCGAGAAAAACTTACGGATAATATAATTAAAACTGCATATGTGAAGTCTGAAGATCAGTTGGCAGATTTGTTTACTAAGTCTCTGGGAGGTGCTCGTCTTCATTATATTTGTAATAAGCTTGGACCATCTAATATATATACTCCAGCTTGAGGGGGAATGTTAGAATAGTTTGTGTCCCACATTGGTTATTATAATAGTTTATGTTGAATAGTTTATATTGTTATTAGTCTCACATTGGTTGTATGTGGTACTTTCCTTACTCTCTATTACTATAAATAAAACCTATGGGTGTAGCATTTGATTCATTCAAGCTACAACCATTTCTTTTATATCCATTTACAATTCTACTACTCTGGCCATTTTGCCAAGTTCGGAATTCTACGAATGTTTGTTGTTAGGTATAGAGACAAGAGGAAGAGAGAAAGGGTTATAGTGGAATGAATGAAACATTACACCCATAAGCTTTATTTATATAGGAGAGTTACAATCATATCTCATTGTATAAGCAATGTAGGACTTTTACCACTTTTCCAACACTTCTCTCAAGCTGGAGCATATATATTATATATTCCAAGCTTGTTACAAATATAACGGAGACGAGCACCCCTTAGAGACTTAGTAAACAAATTTGTCAACTGATTTTCGGACTTCACATATGTAATTTTAATTGTATTGTCCAGAAGTTTCTCACGAAAAAAGTGGCAGTCGACTTCTATATGCTTTATTCGCTTATGAAAGACAGGATTAGAGGCTATATATAATATAATCTAGTTATCACAATTGAGCTTTATAGGCTGTGAATGCTTGAATCCAAGCTCTTTCAACAAGTTTTTCAACCAACCTAACTCAGCAAAGGTTTGAGTCATTGCTCTATATTCAGATTTAGCACTGGATCTTGTAACAATAGTTTGTTTCTTGCTTTTCCATGAAATAAAATTTTCTCCTAAAAAGATACAATACCCTATCGTTGATCTTCTAAGAAATGGACAACCAATCTAGTATACATCACTGTCTTCCTGAATAACGGTGGTATCTTATTTTAGACCCAAAGAATGACCACAACCATCTTCACGAACTAAAGTATGCCCATGGTTCTTATATATTATCCCCTTACCAGGTGCAGTTTTGAGATATTTTAGAATACGAATTACTACATTCCAATAAGGAGTACGAGATTGAGCCACAAATTGACTAACCACACTAGCTGCAAAAAAGATGTCAAGTCAGATTATTGCCAGATAATTCAGCTTTCCTACTAAACACTTGTATCGTTCAGGATCTACTAATAGGTCTCCTTTATTTGGTAAAAGTTTAGTATTGGGATCTATGAGAGTATCAACAGGCTTTGCTCCAAGCATACCTGTATCTCTTCACAAATCAAAACAATATTTTCTTTGAGAGAGATAGATATCCAATCTTGATACAGCAATCTCGATTTTCAAGAAGTATTTCAACTACCCTGAAATCCTTAATTTGAAATTTAGACTGCAAAAAAATTTTAGATGCTGAATTCCCTGACTATCATTACCTATGATCACAATGTCATCAACATATATAATTAATAATATTCTACCATTAGATGTATGACAGTAGAAAAGAAAATGGTCCACTTTACATTTCTGAAGACTGAAGCTCAATGCTACTTCACTGAATCTGCCAAACTAAGCTCTAGGAGATTATTTCAAGCTATACAACGATTTCTTTAATTTACAAACTAATCCAGACTCTCCCTGAGCAACATATCCTAATGGTTGCTCCATAAAAACTTATTCATCAAGGTCACCATGTAGAAAGGCATTTTTAATATCTAACTGGTGTAGTGGCCAATCAAAAATGGTTGCAAGAGAGATAAAAACTCTGACCGAAGTAATCTTAGCAATATGAGAAAAGGTTTCAGAGTAATCTACACCATAGATCTGAGTGTAACTTTTAACCACTAAATGAGCTTTTAGTTGATCAATAGAGCCATCAAGATGAACCTTCATAATAAACACACAACGACAACCAACAACAGACTTACCAAAAAGGAGTTTTACAAGTTCCCAAGTATCATTATCTTTTAAAGCTTGCATCTCCTCATCCATAGCATTTCTCTATCTAGGATGTACTAAAGTCTCAGACACAGAGTTAGGAATAGATACACTGGATAATGAAGAAACAAAAGAGTAATACAAAGGAGGCAAAGAATCATAAGAAACAAAATTGGAAATGGGACAGGCAGTACTAGGATGAGAGTAAAATGAAGGACATGTACGTTTATCTTTCTGAATGCTAATAGGGAGGTTGGAGTCGGAAGAAGCTGGATCTGAAGGCAAAAAAGCAACTGGTAGAGCACCTGAATCTGTCGAGACAGAGTTATCTACTTGGCGTCTAGTGTAAACATGCAAATTAGGACGAAATAGACAACTAGACAGACTTAAAGAATGGTCAGTAGACAGTGGAAGAGAAATATATAACGGAAGAAGGGTTTCAATGTTTGTAGCGATATGTGATTCAGTGTAGTATGGGGTAGATTAAAAAAAGGTAACATCTGCACAAATAAAGAAACGATTAAATGATGGACTATAACATCTATATTCTTTCTGTGTAAGTGTGTATCCTAAAAAGATACATTTAATTGAATGAGGATCCAATTTATCAATATCTTGAGAGAGTTAATGTACAAAGCACACACAACCAAAAATACTAGAGGTTAGAGAAAATATTGAAACCCATGGAAAAAGCACATAAAAAGGAATTTTGTCAATAAGAACTGATGATGGCATTCTATTTATGAGATAACAAGCTGTAAGAACTGCATCACTCCAAAATATTTTAGAACATTCATCTGACATAATAAAGTACTAGTAGTGTCTATAAAATGACGATTATTTCTTTCAGGAACTTATTTTATCGTGAAGTATAAGAGCACAAAGATTGATGAATAATTCTTGAAGAGGTCATGAATGTGTTAAATGTAGTAGTAAAATATTTTTTGGCATTGTCCTATGAAGTATGCAAATAGGAACATTAATGACACACTCCTAAATAGGAGTATGATTGGCCGAAAGAATGAAGTGATCATACCTCTGTAACCCTGAAATCTTAAATGTTGTATATCTATGACTCTTTAACACACTACAAGTAGAACAATTAAATTATAACCGATTCAAAAAAATGAAATTCGAACTCAATTGTTAAACAGTCAACGATCACTGAAAGTATCGGCAGTGATTCCCTATATGATGGAACATGCCGTAATACACGTAATAACCAGTTTATAAAATTGATAGTAACTCATAGTATCACAATATACAGAGGAGCTTTGCTCCTGACAAAATATGAAAAGCACCATGGTAAATTCAATATATTTGACAACAATACATAACACCCTAAGCGAACTGCAAATATCGTCCTTTATGCTCCAAGTGTGCGATTTTCGAGATATTCCTTGCCACAGCAAAGTTGGCATGTGTCAATTTCGTTCACGATCAATAGTGGTTTCCTGGAAACTAAAAAAATAATCACAAAGAAAAAAGTGAGTCACAAGGACTCAGTGAACAAATTATATACCTTAAGAGTACCAGTATCACACAACACATATATCAAGGTTTAAGTTCATATTTAAATTATTTATGCAAATACGTAATGATAATTATCTCATGTAATCACAATTCACTTATTTCACGAATTTTAACATATCACTCAAATTATTCAGACAACCAAATACTTAACAATCAATTTAGCAAGCAAAGGGACAACAAGTAACTCAGTCCCGCACAACAGTATCACCTCCCACCAGGCATTTAAGCACCCACACAATAAATTAATTCTCTTTACATGATTCATCCCACTGGAGCTGAGCACTCAACTTTTAAAAACAATTATCAGAATTAGAATATCATAATTCAATAGAATATCCTAAGTGCACCTGAATTTTTAATTTCGAAAATAGAAACCATTTCTCAGAAAATTCTATTTTGTTGGCCCTTATCAACCACACTCAATATCAAACCTATATAATTCAATTAAATCACTGAAATAACTTATTTGCTTATTTATTATTATTAAGCATCAATTCAAATATACATTAATAGCACACAATAATATGGTAATCATAAAACACATAATTCACTCACAAGGCTCAAAGATAGGGTTCGTCAGTTCGTCTAGTCTGCAAGGGTGTCGAAATATCATCAACACGCTCCGGAGCTGAAAATCACCAATTAATATATTGCTTAGTTTATTAATTTCATTATCACAATTTTCTCCTTAATAATTAAATAAATAAATCCTTATTAATTAAAATCCTCTAATTAAACTTAAAGGATTTATCATTTACATATTTAAATTAAGAATCTATTGTTATTTTATTTTATATTTCTAATTAAGCCTGTGATAACCCAATACTTTAACTTGCATTCTAGGAATCTTGTACGAAAATTTTCACGACTCAACAATTAAATTTCGTACCAAGACAAATGCACATAATTGAAAACTTTTATAAATATGAAAATAATGCAAGAATAGATTTTCGTTCTAATTGACTAAATATGAGCGAAAAAAAAAAATATGTGTATGTAGGGGTATATACCCAAGTAATATGATTTAAATTCATATCCTAAATATACACATCACAAATATAACTTTTTGACTTTAAACCTAATTGTATTATTTTATTTTATATTGTTTTCTTTTTCCATTATTCTATCCCTCCCCCTCACGCCTCTCTTTTCTTTTTCCTATCCCTGCTAACCGAGCTTTCTAGAGAAAACCTTGCTTCCTTTTTTTTCTTTTGCTGCCATGATTTCCCTTCTTACAGCCGACCTTTGAGCCCCTTGTATCAAATTTCCTTTTTTTTTTTCCTTGCTTAGCGTGGGTTGCCATGGGAGTTGCTTGAGACAGTAGCTGATGAGCTTTAGAGCCTTGCCCTGTTGCGACTTTTTATGCTTCCTTCTTGCTGGCCGTGAAGTGGATCCATTCTTGGGCGTTCAAACTCAGCTGGGTAGTAAGCCTTCTTCCTCCTTTATTCTTGTAATCATGACTGTTTGGATTTGGAGGAGTATGAGAGATCGTTTTACTCTAGTTAAAAGTACTGCTTTGGTTTTCTTTTCCTTGGTTTCCTTAACTTCATACTGCTGAGAATTTGGTACAAGAGAGGGTTTGATTTAATTGTTTTGTTTTGTTTCCTTAATATTGAATCTTGCTTCTATTCCTCAAATTTCAGCTATATAGACTATTTGGGGTTGTTGAAATTGAGTGGGCTCAAGATTGATTTTAGGAAAAGTTTCTAAATAAGAAAGATAGATATACTTGTCTATTAATAAATCCAATAAACGGAATCGGATTTCGTTTTACCTAGGGAAAGTTATGTTCAATTAACTACGGTAAGGTCAAACCTGTCAAAAATCTTGTGTGTTACAAAATTTGATGCAACTTCAAACAATAAACTGTATTGATATAAAAATCTAAAAATTACAAATGATATACCATTATAAAGCTACATGTGTCTAGTATTTTATAAATTTCACGGAACTAGATTCGGAGTTTCTTGGAGAAAAATATGACCGTTAAAGTGGACACTGGTCCAAACCTCAAGTTTGGACAGCTTTATTATTTTTAACTCACTAAATGCTTTCTATTCTTTTCTAATGGTTTCTCCTATTATATGCTTTGTCAAGATATCTAAAAGGCATCTTCATTGTTAACCTTATCACCTAAGGTCTAATCCATATTAATTAACATGTAATAGTTTAAAGGAAAATTTACATAAATAAACCTATGTAAGGTGAGATATAAGTTTAGTAAGTAAAAGAGTATAACAATAACGTTTATGAACTAAGTAGTATTTGGAAATTATGAATTTTAGTTCGGATTCTAATGTGAACCTGATGAGACGCGTGGACGCAAGTGTGAGTGACGAATAGAATCGGTTACAGGTGAGTAGTTAATTGCTGCCTTTAGGGGCTAGATTAGTATGTGTGATTATATGTTTATTTGAATATGCATGATATATGGAATATAAGCAAGTAGAGTACTTCAGTAATTTATTTGAATTATGTTTGTTTGAGATTGATGGCTGTGTTTGACATTGGCTTGTGGTTGATAAGGGCCAACTCGTGAACATTTTCTTGAAAATGATTTTTATCTATGAAATTAAAATCCAGGTACACATTAGATACTCTGATTTGAAATCATGAGAAATATTGATTTTGATGAATATTTTCTATAAAAATAATAAAATTTTGAGTGCTCAGCCCCGATGGGATGGATTGTGTACGGAGAATTAATTTGATGTGTAGGCACGTAAATGCCCGACAGGGGGTGATACTGGTGTACTAGGGCTAGGGTTACTCGTCGGCCCTTTGATTGCGTTGTGTGATATTGTTGTGCTGACTTAAATTGAAATCCTGTGTGTCATATGTATTGTAAATTTGTGAAACTTACAATGTGTACGTATAATGTGAAATGTTATGTGAATCATGTTACATGATATTAATATATGTGTGATATGCTTGTGTTGTGTGATGCTAGTACCCTTTGGGTACGATTTTCCACTCACAGGAGTTCGTAGGACTCACCATTTTCCTGTGGTTATAATTTTTTAGTAGCTAGGACCTTAAAAGAAGTTAACCGCTAATACGAGGTTTTGCTAAGGATTTGACAATAATGTATGTCTCGGAATCTCATACTTGGAGTCAATGATGAAAGTTTGCAGTCATATTAGAACTGTGGGTGTCAAATGTGGTATGATGTAATATTTTAGTATTTGTTTTGTTGATGATGTGAACAGAGCATAGCTCCATATGGTCTTTGTATTATGTTGAGTAATAAAAAAAAAGTTTATAGGATTGTATTATAAAGCATGTTCCATATTGTAAGGGACCTCTGCCAAAATTTTCAGTAAGTTGTGATTTATTGTGATCAACAAACTTTTAATGTTAACTTTTGTCTTTATAATTTCTTGGTTTTATTCATTGGTGAGTCAAGAGTCATTGTTGTTCCTTTATTTGAGTCAGGGTTACGGAGGTTTGGTTACCATTCCTCCGGCCAGTCATGCCTCTATGAGGGGTGTGACAAAGCCAAAAAGAATTTACAATAATTTCACCCAACTACTCCTTTAACCCTCACCTAAACATGAATTTTACTTTCTTATTTCAGTAATTACATATAAATATCATACATATGTTCATTATTATTAATTCTTGATTCATAGTTTCACTAATTTACCTTGTATAAACAAGTTTTTTCCCAACATTCTAAACAACTAACTTCATTCTCACAATACCTAATTACCAATACATCTTATATATATAAATATATATATATATCAAGTTTCGCAAAACTACCCTTAGACTACCCTTTCAACCACACGGCAAGAACTGTAATTAGCCCTTCGGCCAAGCTTATACAACCCTTACGACAATCCCCTCTTTGATCCCACTAAAGTTAGCCACAAAACAACAAAAAACATGATTTTGTGACTTGCCACCAACCACACAAAATAGGGCAGCAGCAACTACTTTTCCTTCCCTTAATTTCATCAAACATCCACCCCAACATAGAACAAGATTCAACAAGAAAAATTGGAACCTAAAAAGAATGAAACAGCAGCACTAATACACCGCTAGCCAGAGCCTAAGTAATTCAGTTTCAGCTCCTAATCTCTATAGTAACTTTGTTTTGTTCACAAAAAGGAAAAGAGAGGCTTACCACCCATTTAAACTTGTTGCCTACAAGTTAACAAGCTTATGGCTGAACAAGAAAAGGAAAGTGAAGAATGAAAAAAAAAAAAACCAGAGTGAATGTAATAGGCATAGTACGGCAGGGAAGTGAAAGAGGAGAAGCAATAAGTGAATCACCAAGAGTGATAAAAGACAAAATTAATAAACTACTATACTAATGGCTTGACTTTGTTTACAAGTTTGTGGTACTTATTAACTCACTTTAATAGTAATCATGATTCTTTATCCTATTATATATATATATATATATACCAATTTTAGCTATTAATATGACTATCATAGAACAAAATATAAATTCGATCAACCAATAAAGTGATATATATTTAATTACTTCTATAGCGTGATAGATTTTAAATTCTAAGTTACGTAGGCATTATATAACCTATATATATATTTAATTACTTCTTATTTTAACTTATCTCATAAAAATTCATGATTTACATAATCAAAATAATTTGCATATGACATCACGCTAGGTAATCAGGTTCTAATAGTTGAACTAAGTTTTAATTTAAGAACAAAAGGCTCAAAATATAGAAAACAACTCAGAATGTTCTTTCATCAAATAAAGCCAGGTCATTCTTAAAAAACCATCCATAAATGTTACAAAATAATGATATCTCAACTTTGAAGGGATACGACTCGAACCCTACACATCTGAATGAACTAATATAAATGGGCTCTCAACTATTTTGTTTATTCGGGAAGAAAACGATACATGAATATGCTTATCCAACTGACATGATTCATATTCTAAAGAAGACAAATGACCCAAATTAAGAACTAGCTTATTGAGCTTTTCCAAAGAAGAATGACTAAGACAATAATGGATTTCAAATGGTGTAACTGTGGCAAAACAAGCTGTAGGTTATGGTAAAGGATCAAAGTGGTAGAGTCCCGTAGATTCATGTCCTATTTCAATTGTCTTCCTTGTCTTCAAATCCTGAATAATAATAGAAATAGGATAAAAAAAAGGATAGAATAATTTAAGCTTTTAGTGATTTTGCTGACAACCATTAGATTAAAAGACAAATTTGGAATATACAGGACATATGATATTGAAAGACCTGGACTAGGTTCAGCATAACCTATTTCACTGACAAATGTGGTAAAACCATTTGCTAGAGTAACATGTGATGATAGTGAATCTTGCAAGTTAGTAAAAAGACTAGATGTACCTATCATGTGATCAGTGGCCCCAAAATCAAGAATCCAAGGCTTTAAGACTAAAGAAATTGAAAAACATGCTGTAGAATTACTTAACTAGGTGAGAGAGGTAGTGGGATGAGGTGCTTGCTATGCAGACTTGAATTGAAGTAACTAAGAATACTCCTCTTGTGAGATAAAATGTTGCTAGAGGGCTCGAGTTATAAGGGAGAGTATACATTATTTGCAAATTTATGAGGCTCACTATTTTACTTCTAACAATTTTCAAGAGTGTGATTTTCTCGACCATAATAAGTGCATCTACGACTTCCACAATCTCCTCATCCTCCACGGCATCCACAGCCACCATGGACACTTCTCACCAAATCATGTACCATCATGCGACTGAGAAGATTGAATAGCAAGAGCAGATTTATCATCGCTAGTATCAGTAGCAGGTGAGTAATGAGATACTCGTCGATAAACTTCAACAAGGGAGGGAAGAGAAGCTCATGAAAGAATTTGTGACTTAACAGGCTCAAAATCAGAATAAAATCCAACCAAAGAAACTAAGAACCATAAGTTGTTCTCGTTATTCCTTTTGCTTTTCTATATCAATTTTAGAGAGGCTGGACAATATTAAGTTTATTATAAACTCATTGTATAAAACCAAAAAAGTCAGAGCGAGGCCTAACTTGTTTGGCATGAAAGAGATCATGAGAGATATCATAAAGATGAGTCATATTATTAGAGTACATGATTTTTAGAAAATCCCATATTTCTTTACCAGTATGATGTGAATATCCATTTGCAATATGATGTTCCATTGAATTCCATAAAAGAAAAATAATTTGATTATCAATCTTCCTCCAAGACTTAGCCTATTCAATACCTTCTTGAGGAGGATTAGATGTAAGATGATCTTCATAACCTTGACCAATCAAATATACTTCAATAGTTCTAGACCATTGTAAGTAATTACTGTGATTCAATTTATGAGTAGTGATTTGTGGAGGCAATGCAAATTTAGACTCCATACTTCCACAATAATGAAAGAGGGTACTACAAGAAACATAGATTGATGTATAAAATAAGAATAAAAAATTCAAAGCCAAAGATCACAACTCATAATTAACCAGAAATACCAATAACAAACTCGTATGAGAAATAATGGGCTAAGAATCATCCCAAAACTTCATTAAAAACATACCAACTCAAAGTTGAAATAGATACAATGTTGCTCAAAACAAAACAGAACTGGAAAACTCGAAATACCTCATCACATAAGCTAGCAAGTGCCAAAAAATGCTACTGCGCGTGGGCTTCACGAGCTCATGTGCTTGCACGCTCCCTGAACAACCTTATATGTGTGGTCTTCACGCATTAGACATATGCATGTGTCTTCACTCGCCCTAGACCTACTGCTACAACTAGGGCTTCACGCTCTTCACGCGCCAAAGATCATCTTCAAGTGAGTGTGACCCACGCTCCTCGCACGCCTCACTTGTAGGCAACCTTCTATCGCGCTTGTTTTACACGTGCCGCCACCTTGCCTGAGCGTGGAGGCGCAGTGGGCTGCCTTTTGCAGGTGAACTTCTTCCTCCTCGCTAATTCGAGATTTTCGAGCCTCCCTAAGGTGGAAAATATAAACTTAAAAAAGTATACTACAATAGCTTATGAGCCAATTGTTTAGTTCTCCGATAAATCGGAAAACTATAAAGTTTTTATGTGAGGATTATGATCGAATTGCTCTGATACCATGTTCGATATACAAGAGGAAGAGAGAAAGGGTTGTAGTGAAATGAATGAAACACTAAACCCATAAGCTTTATTTATATAGGAGAGTTACAATCATAGTCCCTTATATAAGCAATGTAGGGGCTTTTATTACTATTCAAACATTTGTCTACTGTAAAATGTTTGGATCAAATCCTAAAACTCACCTTTCCCTTGGTTTCTTATATATGTATATACAAAACTATCTTCTTGCCTCTTTTCTAAGGCAGGTAAGCAATGTAACAAAAATAAGAATTATACAATGACTTCAGCGCTTATCACATGGACGGACACACGGTCAAAGTCAATATACTCTTTATACTTTTTGAACAAGTCACATTTTGGATGCATATGTTACATTGAAGGACTATTAATGTATTGAAGAGAACAGACAAACAAATTTTACAAATATTTTAGCCTAAATTATACATTTGACTTTTAAAATTTTTTTAGAATTTACTTGAATTTTAATTTTTTAATTTATTGTAATTAGATCCTTACAATTATAAAATTGTTTTGATTGAATTTTACGATCACCTTTATCCAAATTAATATAACAGCAAAACGGAGGATAATGTGGATTTATCCACATAGTATATTGAGCGTATAAAAAATATAAAAAATAATAATAATTTTGGATTAAACAAATACAAAAAATAATAAAACAAAAAGGGAAAAAAAAAATAAAACACCTACCACCATCCTACCTTTACGGAGGTATGCACGGCCAAAATAACCACCTCCAAAATTTTAATTGCTCAATATGTCCCGTGGATAATCAATATCAAGTGTCATTAGTCAAGTCATCATCCATCAATTTTCGTTATGTTAAATTAGACAAAATTTAGGTAGAGACCTAATTAGAATAATTTTAAGAGACTTAATTATAACAAATTGAAAGATAGAGATTAAAGTGAATCATGAGTGAAAGTTTAATGACCAAAATATAATTTAACAAATATTATTATATATATTTGATTTTGTTGCTTTATCACTTCACTTTAATGTTTGTAAACGCACATTTTGTCTACATGAAATTTAGAAGATTTTTATATGTATTTGTTTTTTTTTTTTCAAAAAGTAAGCTAGATCCTTCCAAAAAGAATCACCAAAGCGAAAAGAAATTTTTTACACGTACATTAATTGGAAATGTTGGGCATTTTCTTACAATAAAAAAGGATGTTATTTTTTATTCATGTGGAAGTAAATAAATTTTTTTCTCGACTTGAATGCAATTAAATAAAAAATTTTTTTTTTAATGTAACAACATTGGCTTCTCCGATTTCAGCTTCCTTATTTTTTTTTTCTTTGAATAAAATCTAGACATCTTTAATTATTTTCATTTATTCAACCATAATTAAGAAAGTCTAGCATTTTCACCGTAAAGTGCCCAATATTTACAATTTATGTACATATTGTATGATATAAATTTTTCTGTTTTTGCTTTGGGGGATTTTTTTATTTTTTTTTAAAACAAGATATTTTCTATTTTTAACTTAAATGGATGAAAATCTAGTAGTTTAAATCTCATATGTAAAGTAAACAAGTGCACTAAGAGGTTTTAGGTTCAAGTCTTACCATCAATAACTGTGTGGGATTATAAGAACAACTTTTTAATTCAAAGCAAAAGGTTTAAAAATGGGGATTGGCGAGCAAAATAAATCGGGATTTAAGGGGTACCAACATGGCAGTGCGGACGAATACAACATATATAAAATTAAAAAATGGAATAGAATTTGGATCCAAAATTGGAATTATATGAACAAATTTCAATTTCAAAGTAAAAGCTTTGAAAAATACAATTAAGGGGACAAAATGGTCAAATAGATATCCGTTCGAGATTTTGGGAGTACCAACATGACTGTGAAGACAAATAAGACCTTTCGTAGAAGACATAATAAAATTTGGATCAACTAGGACTATAAGAACAAATTTCAATTTCAAAGCAAAACGTTCGAAAAAAATAGGGTTCGATTGACAAAGTGGTCAAATTAAAGTATGTTCGGGATTCCGGGAATACCGGCACAATCGTGAGAATAAATACGACCTGTGGATAAAAACAAAGTAAATTTGGACTAATGGTTAGGATTTTGTGAACATGTTACAATTTTAAAGCAAACTTTAATTTTTCTTAATCTTTAACTTGCATTTATATCAGAGAAAAATTATAGCTTATTCATTTCAATTATTTCAAATTGTTGATCCTCCATCCTGTCCTTCACACCTAAACCAGCAGGATGATGAGCAAGGATGGAAAGAGGATGAGATTTTAGGAGATGATTTTTAGATTTTATTTATTTATTGTATTTTGAATATTTATTATATAAGTATTTACAAGCATTTACAAGTATTTATTACAGAATATAAAAAAAATTTAATAAAATAATAATACTTAAATACAAGAAACCGTGTTTGCCGGACATAAGAGTTATAATAAAAATATTTTATTATTTGAGTCTGCATGAGTGAAAAAAGCAGATATCTCAAGCATATGTCTACTAAGTTTGCAACGCGCAGACATAATTTTTTTGTTAATGTTATTGAGCCTACATTTTGTGTTTGCCTCCCAAACACCAATAGTGCATGCGTCTAGTACAAACTCATATAATGTTATTATCTACGTTTAGGGTAGATGCATCTGTTTATTTGCGTTTACAAATGGTTGACACATATACCAATTTTTGTTATAGTTTATATGTAATGATTGATCAATGTAAATGCTCGTTTCTTTTTCCTTTTATTTACACTCAAATGCAGTTCCTTTTAAGGATGATAAAGAGTTAAGTCCGGTCCATTATTTATCCTGACTCATTTTAGGACCCGAAATGAAACCCATTCTAAACTCGTACTTTTACAAGTATGTTTGGATCTATACTGGACTAGATTCATGCACTTTTTTATTTAAAGAATGAGAAGAAGAAAAAATGTTAGACTCAATTTATGATTAGTTCAACTTACTAATCAATTCAACATAATTCTAAGTAATTTGTACTACCAATTTTTCTCAATAAATTCATAATAATAATAATAATGAATTTGACATTATAAACAATTCTATTATCATTAACAAAATCAAGTGGTAAGACACATTTGAGCTCAGTAGTCGAGAGACTCCAACAACAATAAGGGTTCAAGCCCACATGAACACAGTAGTGGATAGGGGTAACCACAGACTCCGAATGAGATTAGGACTCATGTCCAAAGGGTATTAAAGATACTCGTGAGAAACCAAAATTTCTTCTGTAGTCAACGCTCTTAATATTAGCTTAATGTATTTATATTTGTTTCCTTATAAATTCAAATATGCTCTCTTAGTCAACTCTTTTAATATTTTAATTACTTCATAACTAGTAAATTTAGTTATACTAATGTAGAAATTTTCAAATTTATAAAGCTTCACACCCCAAAGAAAATAAAAGGAATAAGTTAGAATCTTGTCCAATCCAACCTAGTATCCATGGATCTAAATCCACCTATTTTACAACAAGTTTCGACCGTGTGTGTACTGGCAATCCTAATAATGTTCATATGGGTTTGAGGGGTGGTTATACAATTCTCCAAGCCTTGCCTAAACTCAACGAGAAAAAATCTAAAATACCTATACCCTGACCCATATTAATTCATATATATAAACCCATCCAGACACAACACTAGAACCATCCAAACCGATCCTAATTTTATGAGTCTTAAAAGCAGTATATATTTAGATCTAATATGAATATGGGTATATTTTTATAAAGCAATGCGAATTTTATAAATCATATAAAAACTGGACAGATAAAAGGTCGGACAGGACCCTTTGCCATCCCTAGTTCCTTTCTTCCGGTCCCACTGATCATTTTCCTTGGTCTCTCTCTTACTCTTCTTCTGATCATTGGTTTTGGGATTGATTTTTCAGCGAAAACAAAGTAGATGGGAGGGAGTTATATTTTGTGAAGGTGGAGACTTGGTAAGATTGGTTTTTTCTTGGTCTTTATTAAGGATGTACTCAGCAAAGACCTTTCCAAATACAAGTTTGGTTATTTCATCTATGTTTAGTTAAATAATATGATTGTCCAAATAGGCTTGTAGTGAGTTTACATTTGTACTTGTAGTTGTTATTTGCTTTTTTGCATTTTTGTCCTAGGAGTTTGAGTCAAAATTCACTTTAATTCTTACCCTTGTTTTAGTACAATTAGGTTTACTATTGTTACACCCTTTCACAAAAACATGACTAGCCAAAGGAATGGTAACCAAACCTCCGTAACCCTTACTCAAATAAGGAAACGATTATTACTCTTGACCAACCAATGAATAAAACCCAGTATTTCAAATGCAAAAGTTGACATTAAAAGTTTATTAACTTAAACAAATCACCACTTACTGAAAATTTTGGCAGAGATTTCCTGCAATATGGAACATGCCATAAAATACAAACCTATAAACTTTTGTTGTTACACAACAACAACACAAAGACAATAAGGAGCTCCGCTCCGTTCACATCATCAATAAGACAAATACTTGGAATATTACATTATACTAAATTTGACACCCATAATTTTATTGTGACTGCAAACTTTCATCCTTGACTCCAAGTATGAGATTTCGAGTAATATCTTGTCGTCAAATCCTCAGCAAAACCTCGTATTAGTGATTAACTTTCTTTGAGGTCTTGTTACTAAAAACAATATCTACAAAAGAAGGGTGAGTCCTATGGACTCCATGAGTGAAAAATCGTACCCAAAGAGTACTAGCATCACTTAGCACAAACATATAATATATATATTAACATCAGGTATCATGATTCATATAACATTTCACATTCTAAGTTTCACAAATTCACAATTCATATGACACGCAAGATCATAATTTAGGTCAATGCAATAATATCACAGAAAGCAATTAAATGGCCAATGAGTGACCCAGACCCGCATAACATTATCACCCCTTAGCGGGCATTTACGCGCCCGCACAACAAATTGATTCTCTGTACACAATCCATCTCACCTAGGACTGCGACACTCAATTTAAAAAAATATTTATCAGAATCAATATTTTCATATGATTTTAAATCGGAACATCCTAGGTGCACTTGGATTTTCATTTCAGAGATAAAAATCATTTTCCATAAAATGTTCACGAGTTGGCCCTTATCAACCACAACCAATGTCAAACACAACCATCAATCTCAATCAAACATAATTCAAATAAATTACTGACGTACTTTACTTGCTTACTTTCCATATATCACGCATATTCAAATAAACATATAATCACACATACTAAGCCCCTAAAGGTAGCAATTAATCACTCACATGTTACCAATTTCATTGGTCACTCACACTTGCGTCAACTCGTTCAACAGGTTCACATTAGAAACCGTAATTGAAATTCATAATTTCAAATACTACTTAGTTCATAAACGTTATTATTATACTATTTTACTTACTAAACTTATATCTCAACTTATAAAGGTTTATTTATGTAAATTTTTCTTTAACCTATTACATGTCAATTAATATGAATTGGACTTTATATGATAGGGTTAATAATGAAGACAAATTTTAAATGTCTTGACAATACACAAGGAAGAAGGAAACTATTAGCAAATATAGAAAGCACAAGCGAGTTAGAGATCTTGAAATTGTCCAAACTTAAGGTTTGGACCATTGTCCTACTTTAACGATCATATCTTACTCTAGAAAATTCTGAATCCAGTTTCGTAAAATTTATAAAATACTAGACATATGTAAATTTATAATAGTATATCATTTGTATTTTTTAGATTTGTATACCAATACAGTTTATTCTTTGAAGTTATATATAATTCTAAAAAAAACGCAGAATTTTGACAGCTTTGACCGTTATCTTAGTTACTTGAGCATAACTTTCTCTAGGAATAATGAAATCCAATTCCGTTTATTGGGTTTATTAGTAGACAAGTATATTTATCTTTCTTATTTAGAAACTTTTCCTAAAATTAGTCTTGAACCCACTCAATTCCGTACATGAACTAAAAACATGGTACTAAAAATCTTACATGACTTAGCCAGAGTCTAACAACTCTAACTAACAACATACTTGAAACCAAGCTACGAAATTTTGCAGGCAACATCTCAAGATCCTAAGATACACTTTTTCTTTTAAGCTCTTAATTTAATTCAGCCCCGAAGACACTCGAAATACTAAATTTATGTCACCCACGAAATCTGCCCACTGCAACCCTTCAAGAACCACTAAACTCCCAGTCCATTTTGGTTTAGCAGTTTGTATTATTATATGATATACCATCATGTTACTATTTTCTGTTCAGGAGCTTCTCATCATGTTCATGCTTTTAAGCATGGCTTTTTCTGGATTGAGCACTGAAACAATAAATTCTGTCAGTGTGATGGAATATGGAGCTGTTGGAGATGGAAACACAGATGATTCCCCAGTAAATCTTTGTCTTCCCCATGTTTTTGTTTTTTATCTCCTAAAGCCTTTATTTTTAACTAATCGAAATGTTCATTGAAACATGATAATCCTCCTCTTTGTATAGATCTTAACCTTCCATGATCCAGGAAAAAAAAAAAAAAAAAAACCATTTTATGGGAATGTTACCAACATTATAGAGAGGATATTTTTCTTTATTAAAAACTAGGGAAAAATAAATAAAATTATCATTTATAATACGTGAGGGTTCTGTGCTCGGAACAAGAAACCCTGTGCATGTAGCACTTTACTAAATTCTTAGTTCCAGCTCAACAACCATCAAAATATAAAGAGATTAAGTAAAATTACCAACTAATTAGTTACCAAACAAACTCATTAATTACTAACCAAACTACTCACTCACTATTAAGTAATTCAAGGTAAAGAGGCAGAAAATCCTGCACCTAGAGTTGCCGTAAAGGAGTTGCAATTTCAAAGGGAATAACTTACTGCCAACTTGATGGACTGTCACGGTTTGATGCTAACACAGACACAACCAGTTTATTGTTCCTTCAAAGATAGTGCACGGTGGAGCAAAGTGCAGGACAACTAGTTGCTGCCCTTGCACATTTAGCTCCCTATCTCCAGCTATTCCTATGGCAAGGTAACGTATGGGAGGGAGGAACAAAAACAAAAACAGGGGATATGTAGAGCTACTGTTTTACACCATGTGAACTGAATCAAGATGAGGGGTGCTGTTGAAAATCTCTGATAACAAAACTTATTTGTACAAGTTCATAAAACAGAGCATCATGGTAAACCAATTATGGGTTCACGTGTAACAAAAGGGGTAGTACAAGGTAATGAAGACAGAGCATCTTGCAAAACCATTTCTTCAATTATATGTAATATTTTCTACTAAATAGACAACTAACAACTTTTGGGCAAAATCAAAATATGGTATTAAATCAAAGAGGGAGAAAAGAAGCACTGTTAATGATAAGAAGTTAGAAAACCTACTTGTACAAGTTGATTGTAGACTGCATCAGGCTGTAGATTGAGCTTTACAAGCGGGAAGAGCAGGAAGTTGATTAGTGAGCTTTTGTGCAAGATCAGAAAGATGACCTCCAGTTTCTTCTTCCTTCCATTCACGCCAATAATTTCCCACAAATCTCCAATTGTCTTGATTGACTCTAGAAATTTCCAAGGTAGGAATTGAAGGTCGGTGGAAAAAAAATCAGGAAGGTTCGTTTAAGATAAGGGGAGAAAGTAAAGTGAGGCAAGAAGAGAAAAAGTAAATAAAAAAAATAGAAAAAATAAAATCTCCAATTCTAAATCGAAGTCACGTTCCAAAACATGGTAATTAAATTGTATATACATGCATATAAGTTTTTATTTATATTTTTTTAATCTCTTTTCTATTTTTTTTTCATTTACACATGGTACACGTCACATAAAAATTTTTATCATATCAAGTCAACTATTAATTTAATTATACACACTTATATATTTTATTTATTTCTAACTCTAGCATTTATTTTTATAATTATGAGTTATGTCAAATTATTCAATTTTTTTTTTATTCAATTTGTTTGTTTTTCTACAATTAAAATTTAATTTTTAAATATCTAATTATAAGAGTTATGACAATTATAATCATAAAATTACTTCAATTAAATTTATGCCTCATTGAGCACATGAACCGACACTAAGTGATATGGATTAATAATTTTCAATTGAATCACGAATGTGTAATTAAGTAATGCCAATGACGTAGCCAAGACAACCTTAATTAACCCAACTTCAACTAACCCGCCCATCTATCCCAATTCAACCCACCCCCTCCTCCCATGGATCTTTAATCTCTTCATGGTGAAATCCCTGTTGCTCTTCTGTCATTTTCTTCCTCTGCATGTTCAATTATTAGCAACAAAGGTCCTCAATATCAACCAAAAAAACCTTTCCAACAAATTATAGTACGTACGACCATTAAGTCATCTATCTGAGTGGTGCAAAGTCCTTCTATAAGAAATTGTTCAGTTCATGGGAAAATTAATTTTATATTTTATATTGCCACTTTTATACCATTTTTATACCACTTTGTTTTGTCTTAAACTAGATTAATTGTATAACACGCTTATGAGTTCTCTATGCATGTATTTTGGTTTGTGTTACATCACATACATAGTTATTATCAATACTTTATACTCCCAAAGTCAATGAACAAGAAAACCAAATGGGTCTCTCCTAATCGAAAGTCACCCCTCTCATCTATGATTCCCCTTTTCAAATTGAAGACCAAGAAAATCGCAAAAGAAAAGGACACATAGCCTCAGCCTCTTAGCTCCTTATCCTTGCTTGGGAAGTTTATGTCAGCATCATATATATATATATATATATATAAAATAAAATTATCCATCAAATCATATATATAATTATTTTTTAATGAATATTAATAGACTACTCATTAAGGTGCTGTTTATAGAAATTTATAGATCCTTATTTAACATATATAGCTAGTTATCTTAATTGAAGTGATATATTAATGAACAAAATTCTATTTTTAAAATATTTTAAATGACAACTTTATTTCACATCATCTAATACTTCACCTAAGTTTTCTTTTTCTTCAGTTATATTGAAAGGAAGCACAGCAAAAAAAAAGTGACAAACAGTGAGCCAATGAGTTCCAATTGACTTGGTTGTCAAAATCTTCTTTGCTTTGCATTGTTTCCACACTTTCCCCTGTATTTCTGCTTGATGATTCTTATAATGGGTACGGACATTTGCTTTTTACGTTCTTTATAAGGAATACATACATAGGATTTTCAAAGGCAGAAAAGAAGCAAGACCCTTTGAATCTTCTCCTATTCTCTTAACTTCTTAATTGTTTTTACCATCATGATGGGTTTACTTCATTGACACTTTGTCCTATATCTGCATAACTGTTTTTAACTCCTTCAGGGCTAAGTATCTAATTCTCTTTTTATATCTGACTCTCTTCTCACGTTTTGGGTACATTATTTGCAAGGACGAGCAACTGATTTTCCTTTGTGTTCTTATTGATTGCCTTCTGAATTTGGAAAGACACCTGCAACTAACTAAAGCTCAGGAGGAGATCAAATCCTGGAGATTTATAATATGATGAAGAGGAAAGAGCATGAGAGTAAAGGCTTAATTGATACAATATTCTCTTGGTCTATCAACGATGTTCTCAATTGTAATCTTTACAAACACCAGGTTAATTTTGGTTAATCTTTTATATGACTTTTTTACCTATTTGTTTTGTTTGTTTATATTTTCTTTCAAGGAAAACTGAATTATATATGGAATTAATGTTAATTTGTCTATCAGGTGAATAAAATCCCAGAGACATTCTTGTCAGCAGAACAATACTTGAATTCTTTTATTCCTTCACTGATTGAAGATACACATAGTGATTTGTCTTCAGGCACAAAATCACTATCTAAAGCCCCTATTTGGGAAATAGTGAAACTTGAAATGTCTAAGAATTTCAGAGCTCCCAAAGACCTGTTTTATCAAATTGAGGTGAAGCGAGCCAAGGATGCTGCAAAACAAGATGCAGGAAAGTATGAGCCTGAAGCTGGAGATCTTATTGCTTTTACTGATATTAGGCCAAAATGCATCGAAGATTTGAACGGGCCAAGAAGTTTCTATCATATTGCTTATGTTCAGGGAGCAAGAGATGAGAGTAATGATATGATTCCAATAATGTCATCAAAGTACATGGAACCAGAGATGAGTTTAAATAAGAAACAGCAGCAGCTGTTTGCTGTTTATCTCATGAACGTGACAACAAATGCTCGTATTTGGAAAGCATTGAAATCAGAGCTGGAGGGAGGAAACATGAATCTCATCGAGAAAGTGCTGAGAGCTGATTCAACTGTGAGTATCATAACTCAATTTTGTGCCTCAATGCCATGCATGCTCCTTAAACTTCTTTAAGATTGTTTGTTTTTATATATGACACCCTAATTAATGCTCTTAATTTGCTAGCTTCTAGATATGGAATTTTCTTGCTTTATAGTTAGTTATGAATATTTGGTTACATGCAACATTAGTTGATGTTGTATTTACAATTTTATAGGATGGAGAAAGCTGCTCCATTTGCTTCTCAGAGGAAAACAGCAGTCCTGCCATTGTTAGTACACGAAATGTTATTTTCTCTGGCAATCTAAATGAATCCCAAGAAAAAGCCGTTTTAAGTTGTGTTAGTGCGACAGAATGTCATCATAATAATACTGTCAAACTCATCTGGGGGCCTCCTGGGACTGGTAAAACAAAGACAGTAGCTACATTACTGTTTGCCCTTCTTAAACTGAAATGCAGAACATTAACGTGTGCTCCTACTAACACGGCGGTGTTGGAAGTGACATCAAGACTCCTGAATTTAGTTAAAGAGTCACTTAAGTTTGGCATGTATGGGCTAGGGGACATAGTTCTGTTTGGGAATAGTGCTCGTATGAAAGTTGATGGCTACGAGGGCCTTCATGATATATTTCTTGAACATAGAGCTGATAAACTTCTCAAATGTTTGGCTCCGTTATCTGGATGGAAACATCACTTAGAATCAATGGATCGTTTGCTTCAGAACCCCAAAAAGCAGTATGATTTATACAAGAGGGGCAATAACGATGACCAGGAAGATGATCTTATGACATTAGAGCAATTTCTATTGCAAAGATTTAGATGCATACGACAGAATCTCAAGAATTGCATGGAAACTTTTTATACACACTTACCAACTTCTTTCATTTCATTGGAAGTGGTGAAGAACATGCTTAAAGCTCTGGCGTTGCTCAAGTCTCTTGAAGATTCATTGAGGCAGGAAAACATTATTGATAATGTTTTTACAAAGTTCAGTGTCAAAAGAAAAGAGTTGCTTCGGATACTAAAATCACTTTCTGGATCATTCTCTGTTCCTAATGTCACGGATAAATATGCAATGGAAGCTTTTTGCTTGAAAAATGCATGCCTAGTTTTCAGTACAGCAACAAATTCTGCTAAATTGTTCTCAGAAGGCATGTCACAAGTGGAACTTTTAGTTATTGATGAAGCAGCCCAGCTTAAAGAATGTGAATCAACGATCCCCTTGCAACTTCCTGGTCTCCGACATGCTGTGCTCATTGGTGATGAAAGACAACTTCCTGCCATGGTTAAAAGCCAGGTATATTTCTGAAGTTTATTCTTATTTGGTTTTAGAAATTATTAAAGGACTTGGTCTAATACAGTCAAAATGTTAAAAACTTTAGATATCTGGTAGTGCTGAATATGGAAGAAGTTTGTTTGAGAGACTAGTAATGTTGGGACACAAGAAGCATCTCCTTAATGTCCAGTACAGAATGCATCCATCCATCAGTGTATTCCCAAATAGGGAATTCTATGATGGGAAAATTTCGGATGCTTCAAGTGTCAAAGAAAGAAGCTACAATAAGTGTTTTCTTGATGGAAACATGTTTAGCTCCTACTCATTTATAAATGTTGCTCGGGGAAAAGAAGATCACAGTGGTGGACATAGTTTGAGGAATATGGTTGAGGTTGCTGCTGTCTGTGAGATCATTGAAAGACTTTATAAAGGTTTATTTTCATACCCTTTTCTCATTTTCTTTGAGTTAATTAGTGGAGCTTTTCACTTGGCTAGAAATATATTCAATTGTAAAGGGAAATAGCAGTACAAGGTAAAATTTTCCTGACCTTTTGTTTCTGCCAGAGTATCATAACACAAAGAGGAAGATTAGCATAGGAGTCATATCACCCTACAATTCACAAGTTTATGAAATCCAAGAGGAAGTTAAGCAGTATGCTACGGTTTCTGACAGCAACTTCTGTGTTAGTATTCGCTCTGTTGATGGCTTCCAAGGAGGAGAAGAAGATATAATAATAATCTCCACAGTCAGGTCTAATGGAGATGGAAAAGTGGGTTTCCTTTCTAACAGGCAACGAACAAACGTGTCACTGACCCGTGCCAGGTACAATTAGTTATTGTTCTGTTTTCCAGTTATATTTATGCTAGCAGGCACATTTAACCAAGACTTAAGTCATGTTTTATCTTTGCAGATATTGTCTTTGGGTACTGGGGAGTGCAGAAACTTTACTTAAGAGCGACTCTATTTGGGGAAGACTAGTCCAAGATGCAAAGGACAGGAAGTGTTTCCATGATGCCGATGATGACAAGAACTTGGCTCAGGCTATTGATAATGCTTTGCTTAAGATTGATCTAGACAAATCTGAACCAGATCCTACCCACTTCCTCTCGAAACCGTTTTCTTCACTCAGTCTCCAGGACAAGTCAGAAAGAACTGCTACTACTTCTAGGTTCTCAAGACCATCTTCTTCAAGACCAAGCAGTTTCTGGAATACTGCACAAAGACCTACTAGTGCTTCTAGGTTAGTTAACGATATCAACATTAACTTGAAGTTAAGTTGTCACTAAGCATAATCTCTCTACAAATTGATAAAGCTGAGTGTAGTTTTAATTCATGTTCTGCATATGCCGAGTCAAATGTTATGAGCTTCAGGCAACATGATCTGTTTTGCTCTGTAGTACTTGTCTACTTGACTATATATGTATAACAAGCCCTTAAATTTATTTGTGTGATCACTTGTTTGAATAACTGATCATTTCATATGAATGTTTATCATCAGTTCTTCCAACAATAGGAGGCGGACTCTTGAAGGACTCGAAAGGAAGCCAAGATGGTGATGATGACTGAGGTAAGGTTATGCTTCTTCTCTGTTAGAGAGAAGCAAGAATCAGGGCTTTTCGATTGTTTTAATTGACTTTTTCCCATACAAAAATTTCCATGTTTTTTGTTACAGGATACGCAGAGCATTTTTATTTCGTACACCTAGTCTCGATTTTATTGTTGAAATTTTATCCCATAATAACTTTGGTTGTAGATTATATAGGAGAGTCTTATTTTTCTTGTGGCCTTGTTTTAGATGCAGGTGTTAGTTTGCACTGCCTGAATACAGAGCGAGAGAACTGCTCATATTCTGGATGCTCCAATACTGTCATGGAAGCCTCAAGAAGTAGAAGTCTAGAAGTATATATTATTAGTAGTTTACTATAAGCTTCAACCTTGGTTTTGTGTGGAGTCGGATGAAGTATAGCACTATGTTTCAATTGTTGTAATGTTCTAATGAAGAAAATCAAAGCAAGTTCATTTACAAACTACTCTCATTGTGTATTCCTAAGATCATTTGCTACACTTGTTTATATAGAAATTTCATCACAATACAAAGTTCAAATAATAAACTTTGGACTTCGGACTTCTAGACATTAGTACCCTAACTTCAGATAGTATGGCTAGTTTGATGAGTGTGTCATCCTTCCTTGCACACTGCTTTTATAGTTTGGATAGTTTAATAACTTCATTTCTTTCCTAATCTTCATAAACAACCTAAACATTTCCTATTGCAAATTAAGCAGTGCCTTCACAAGATTAAAACTTGATTCTGTTTTCTGAGATCCTACACTGAATCTGATGGAACCTAAAAAGCTTACAAAAAGTCAAAACGCTGTGATAAACTTCTGAACTTTTGCCTGTAAGATTAATACTTCTCTTGTACTTTAGTTAATAACTTGGATGATTTAGTGTTCTCCTTTGTACTTCTTTCTTAATAAAATCTTCTTTTCTTATAAAAAATACTTGTGTTTTTCAGGTCTAAGACTGTTTTGAACATGGTTAAGAGAGGTCAGAATATAAGATAACAGTACTGTGATGCTCATAAATAGAAAAGGTGATCGCACATTTTGAAACTTCAAATCTTTTGGATTTGGTAGTGAAAAAGTATTATGAAAAAAGTTAAGCAATATGATAAAAAAAATTGAACTTTTCTGTATACATCAAAGATGAAATATCCTCAACTGTTTTTTTTTTCAATTAAATTATACTTTTGACCATTGTTGTTTGGTTCGGAATTTATTTTCGTTCATATCTTTAATATGTTGAAATTGAGTCTCTTTAATTATAAAATATTACAATTAGATCCTTATAATTTCAAAATTGCATAACCGAGTTTTCTACTGCCACATTCTCTCTAAATTGACTTAATTAATACTAATGTGACTAATATTTTATGATGTGGACAATCTGACGTGGCTTGCATAAAAATCAAACCAAGAATTGAGATTTTACTTTTAACCCAAGAAACTAAACGAAAACCACAGCTTTATATTTTGTCTCGTGCAAAAGAAGGCAATGGTGTTTGATTATAAAGTGATTTCTGATTAGGAAATTGGATTTACAAAACAAAAGAGAACTTCATCAAAACTTGATTTTTGTTATAATTGTTAAGAACTATAGTTTGAAAAGTGGAGGAAAAACATAATATGGAATGGAATGAAATGGCTTCAAGTCACGACCAGGTCATTTTCTTTAAGGTTTAATTCGTCCCACAAAATGGTGCAAAATGATTCCAACAAATTTCCTCTAAGATATAATGAAGCGCTATTGTTTTGCAATTTGCACTATTGAAGAACAACCCATAAACATTTATATAAAGTTTATGAATTTTTTTTCTATATTGTTTTTGCAGTAAGCAATATAAAGGATCTGTCAAAAACTATTTGAAAGAGAAAGATACAGACAAATTTATATAACAATTCGTGCTTTTTGGCATTTGAATTATGATTTTTGAACAAATAACTACCAGCAATTACAACTCCTAGGTAGTTATTTGTCTAATTTCTTGCAACCTTTCATTTCAAATCTTAACTTATCAAAAACAAAACACAAATAAAAAACTTTATTTTGAAAATAAATTAACATTTCCCCCCACTGTTTTCAAAATTTAACTAAATTTGACTTAGAAAAGGAAAGGAAATAACTTAAATCAGATCCTTAATAATTCAGCGAAGCCTATGCATAAATAAAAATGTCTTTTGGACTCGAATCTTTACTTAGTAAAAATACATCAAGGTTAGACAGAAAAGTATAGTAGATTAAACTTTGAACCATCAATCCTATAGTCTAACCGGATATATCTCACACATAAAACATATTTTCATATAGGCATTTAGAAGATTACCTTTAAGGCCATGTGTCTTTGTATCTTATTTCATGAATGCTTTAGAGTCAAGTCCTTGACTTCAACGAAAGCAGACTCACTTCACATCAAGTATGATTCGTAACTTTAGCATACCAAGTATATTTTCTTTATAAGTCTATTAAGAACTTAATGTTCATCCTACTCCTTATTATTACGTTTATCAAGCACACTTTCTTTAGGGATGATTTAATTTACCTAGTGCTTGCATTCACGTCTAATGAAGTATTTTGTCTCATTGAACTTACGACTTGTATTTAGCAAGTGGTAAGTTGAGTTTCCATCATTGGTGACTAATATGTGTGAACTTAAGACCCATCCCTTGTGATGTTTCAATCACTTTTTCTCTTGCAAGTCCCTTGGTCAAAGGATCCGCTAGATTTTTTAAGGACTTTATATATTCTATTGTAATTACTCCATTAGAGATTCGTTGCCTTACATAGCTAAGTCTTAATCCTATGTGTCTTGATTTTTCATTGTAGACATGACTATAGGCTCTTGCTAGTGTTGCTTCACTCTCACACCTTATTGAAATAGGTGCTATAGGCTTTGGCCATAATGGTATTTCTAACAAGAGATTACCTTAACCATTCAGCCTCTTTACCACCTACAGCTTAAGCTACAAATTCAAATGCCATGATAGAATCTGTAATATATGTTTGCTTCTTGGATCCGCAAGATATAGCACCCCTACCAAGGGTGAATATCCAGCCACTAGTTGACGAAAAATCATCTTCTCGATTTGTAACCCAACTAGCTTCAGTATATCCTTCTAAAACTCTTGGATACCCTTTATAACATATGCCATAGTTCATAATTTTCTTCAAGTACTTTAAGACTCTATGAATAGCATCCCAATATTCATTGCTTGGACAACTAGTAAATATAATAAGTTTTCCAACAGCAAATGCTATGTCAGGCCTTGTACACATCATGGCATACATTAAACATCCAATTGCCTTTGTATATTCTAATTAAACAATTGCTCGACCATCATTTCAAGTTAATTTTGTACTATTATCAAATGGTGTGCTTACAGGTGTGCTATCAAAATGTCCAAACTTCTTAACACTTTCTCAATATAATGAGACTACGTTAACATAAGACCATCATTATTTCTAATAATTTTAATACCTAGAATAATATCAGCTTCACCCATATCTTTCATGTCAAATATTGTAAACAAAAACTCTTTAGCATTTTGTACTTGTTCTAAATCAGTACCAAAAATTAATATATCATCCACATATAAATAAATTATAACACCTTTACCATTAAATTTTTTTACTATAAACACATTATCATAATCATGAATTTTGTAACCATTTGAAAGAACTGCTTGATTGAATTTTTGATGCCACTGTTTTGGTGCTTGTTTAAGCCCATATAAGGACTTTAACCAATTTACGTACTTTGTGTTATTGACCTTTAATTATAAAACCTTCCGGTTGTTTCATATAAACTTCCTCATTTAATTCACCATGTAGAAATGTTGTTTTTACATCTATTTAGTGAATATGAATTTTATATATAGAAGTTCTTGCAAGTAGAGCTCTAGAGGTGGCTATTCTTACTACTGGAGCATATGTATCAAAATAACCTACACCTTCTTTTTGTGTAAAACCTTTAGTCACCAATCTTGCCTTGAATTTATCAATAGTTCTGTACATCCTCATTTTCCTTTTAAATATCCATTTAAAGCCAATGGGTTTGGAACCTACTGGAAGCTCCACCAATTACCAAGTTTTGTTACCCATTATAGAATCCATCTCATCATTTATTGCTTTCTTCCAGAATGCAACATCTTGAGATTTCATTGCTTCTTTAAATGTTTTAGGGTCAGAATCTATATTTAAGGTTATTGGAATTGAGTTGCTAATTTTATCTCTTGTTCCTTTTACCAAATACATGTAAAAATCTGGTCCAAAAGTTTTGGTAGTTTTAATTCTTTTACTCCTTCTAGGTTCAATTTCTTTTGTATCCACTTCCTTATTTGAACTTTGTTTTTTTTTTTCATCTTTGTCTATCAAAGATTTAGGAATTGTTTTGAACCTATCTTTATTGAATAAAGCATCTATAGATTCAATTATAGAATTTATTGAATAATAATAATTTGGTTCTATTACCATGAATTTATATGCTTTACTATGAAGAGCATAGCCAAGGAATATACATTCTATTCCTCTTTCACCTAGATTTTTCCTTTTTGGTTCAGGAATTTTAACAATAGCTCTGCAGCCCCATACCTTAAGTCAGCCTAAATTAGGCTTTCTTTTCTTCCATAACTCATAAGGATTAACTTTGTTCCTTTTTGTAGAAACTCTATTTAGGATGTGACATGTCGTAAGGAGGGCTTCACCCTAAAAACCATATCCTAATCCCGAATTTGAAAGCATTGCATTCCCCCATCTCTTTCAATGTTCTATTTTTCCTTTCTGCTACACCATTTTATTACGGTGTGTAAGGTGCTTTCATTTCATGGATAATTCCACTTAACTCGAAATAAAATGGATCATAATAATTACCCCCTATCAGTTCTTAAGCACTTAATCTTAACATCACATTGTAGTTCAACGTCATGTTTATAAATCATAAATTTATTCATAGTCTCATCTTTAGAATGTAAAAGATATACATAACAAAATCTAGTATGATCATCAATGAAAGTCACAAAAAACTTCTTTTCTCCTGAAGTTGGTATTGAATGCAAATCACATAAATCACTATGTATTAAATCAAGTAACTTTGAATTTCGTTGAACATTAGGAAAATGATTTCTAGTAATTTTAGTCAACATACATGTTCTGCATTTATCCATATCCATATTAACATTTGAAATTAACTCTAACTAGATCATATCATACATTCTTCTAACATTTACATGTCCTAAACGATTATGCCAAAGTAAAGAATGAGAATCAACAATATACGCAGAAACACTCTTATTATTAATAATACTAAGCGTGAACATACCCTCATAAATATAACTTTTTTCCGACAAATATTCCTCTCTTGGAAAGTACAAACATATCAAG
Source organism: Quillaja saponaria (assembly GCA_029379385.1). Lineage (NCBI taxonomy): Eukaryota > Viridiplantae > Streptophyta > Magnoliopsida > Fabales > Quillajaceae > Quillaja > Quillaja saponaria. The sequence goes on along the minus strand of CM055610.1, from coordinate 13,405,290 downwards.
CTCAAATACAAGTTTAAAGCCATTTCTGTTCAAGAGACTTCTAGACACTAAGTTTTTCCTAATTTCAGGAACATGGTAAACATTATCAAGAGTAAGAGTTTTTCCAAAAGTGAATTCCAATTGCACAGTTCCTTTGTCTTGAACTTGGGTAGTTGCAAAATTTCCCATGTAGAAAAATGTTCCTTCTACAACTGGTTCATAATTCTTGAAAAAACTCTTTTCCTTACAAACATGTCTTATTGCACCGAATTTATCCACCAAGCCTCATTGTCTTCAAGAACATTGACTTCAGAAATCATAGTCACAAAATTGTCTAGTGCTTTATTCTTTTTCTTAAGTGCACGACAATCTTTCTTGAAGTGTCTAGGTTTGTTGCAATGGAAGCAAAGATATTTAGGCTTGTTGATATAATCTTTTAATGGTTTGGCAGATTGATGCTTTCTTTTATGAGAAGCACCCATCTTTGAACTCTTACCTTCTTTTACAACATTGATTTTTGAAAGACCTTCTTCTTTATTTTTCTCTTTTTCTTCTGTTGTAGGTATTCTTCAATGCGTAGATGATTACCCAACTCTTTAAGAGAGATATTTTCCTCCTTGTGTTGAAGACCATTCTTGAAATTTTTTCAAGAAGAAGGAAGTTTGTCTATAACTGTAGTTACAATTATAGCCTCATCCATGGTCAGTTTATTTTGAGAAAATTGATCAAGAATAGTCTTAATCTCATTAAATTGATCCATGACAAAACGGGTATCAATCATTTTATAATTATTGAATCTCGAAATCAGAAACCTCTTACTTGTTGCGACCTCTTTCATATATGTTCCTTCTAATTATGTCCATAATTCCTTTGCAGCATTCACAGTGTGATAGGAATCAAACAGTGTGTTGGACATTGCATTCAAAATGTGTCCTCTGCATATTTCACCATCTTGGTCCTACTTCTGCCTTTCACGAATTTGGGCAAGTGTTTCATTTTCTGCAGGCTCGGGTCTTGGATCCCGAATCACATAGTAGCTTTCAGCATGGTGAGAAGAAAGTATAATTTCTTCTACTAACAATAAAAATTTCCACCATCAAAACACTCCAACTTATTGAAATCCATAGTCATATCCCTCAAAGATGCAACCATTGCCATTGTAGGAATCATAAAAAATAATAATAATAAATAAAATTAAAACCTTAAGATTGTTAAGAATTGTAGTTTGAAAAGTGGAGGAAAAACAGAATATGGAATGGCTTTAAGTCATGACCAGGTCATTATCCTTACAGTTTAATTTTTTCCACAAAATAGTGCAAAATGGTTCCAACAAATTTTCTATAACATACAATGAAACGCTATATTGTTCTGCAATTTACACTATTAAAGAACAACCCAAACACACTTACACAAAGTTTTTGAATTATTGTTTTATATTGTTTTTATAGTAAGCACTATAAAGGATTTGTCAAAAACTATTTCAAAGAGAAAGATGCAGAAATAATATACAACAATTCATGCCTTTTGGCATTTGAATTACGACTTTTCAACAAATAACGTAGTTACAACTCCTAGGTAGTTATTTGTCTAATTTATGGCAACCTTTTATTTCAAATCTTAACTTATCATAAACAAAACACAATAAAAACTTTATTTTGAAAAGAAATTAACAATAATTTGAACGCGAAGCCAATTTGAAATTCAGTGATGAAGTCTACTACTTCTAAAAAATAGGATTGCTTTTAAAAGAACATGAGATGTTTTTAAAACTTGATTGTGACTTTTTGACAGACAATTAAAACCCACAATAATTTTTAAAAGTCACGACATTATCAAACACAGTCTAACAAATCTTTTATTGTTTATATCTATCTATACTATTATAGACTGTCTCCTACTATATAATATATACCTATCATTTAAGAACTACTATTTATTTTAATTAAAAAATAATATTTCACTCTCTCTGCACACAGAAGACAGTAATTTCTCCACTCTCCCACCTATAAAAAAAAAAATATTTTTTCATTAATTTGAATATATTAAAAAATATTTCTCATGACACTAACTTCTCTTCTTTTTTTCTTTTAAATAGGACTAAAAAACTTAAAGTGACAATTTTATACATTTTAGAAAAATGATTCAATAAGTGCGTAAACACGTGCATATAGCTAGTCTTTTAAATATGAGTCAAAAACTTAAAATTATTATCTCATACTTATAAAAAAATTTATTTAGCATATATGTAATTATGTGCATGTGACTAGTTATTATAAAAAGGATAAAACTCTTATATTCTCCTATTTTATAATAATATAAATAATATAAATATATTTAACTTATTAATAACTATTTATATCAGTCACACGTTAACTCCTATTTTCCTTTCTAAATATGATTAAAAAATATAAAATATCTATTTATATATATATATATATTATTTTATTTTTAAATCATTCAACATGTACACATGATTAATAATTAGTACTTTCGTGGCAACAAAATCAAACCAGTTGTAAAACATTCTAACATTAGCTCATTATTTAGTAACGTGATTTATTTCAAATGACAAACAGAGCCCCTCTTTCTCTCTTCAGTCCTTCCACAGAACTATTGCAGTCCACCCACAAAACTTGCCATCCTACACCCAATCTTCAGTGATGGAGTATCAGAATCAGACAATGGAGGATTAAAATCTTCTGTCATGGATGGGTTGATATAAAATGGTGGGGGGACTAAGAAAAAGGATTAATGTCGTCGGGATTCCGACAATGCTCCAATTCAAGGTCTAAAATTCAACAAACAAACTACCGAAATAGTCAAAGAATAGCAACTAGAAAAATCCAATACCCAGTTGCTTCTCTGAGTTTGTGATATTGCCTTCCCCTCTTAAGTTATTCAGTTTTTACTTTTCAATTTTTTCTGCTCCTTTTCATATGCTAATATATACACAACCTTCAACTTGATGATTCCCTCGTTTGAGTTTCTCCTTCCTTTCTAGTTGATAGGCTATTTCTTTCGTCTGCAAATTAATTGATCCATATTCCAAAATCAATCAATAATTTATTCCACGCATAATATCTGATGATTTCAAATATAATTTGTGCAAACCCTCTTTCAATTACTTGAAAATCGATGCTTGTTCTACTTCCAATGCTTATGCCAGAGTCAGTTTCGGTGTTGAACTGGCAGACTGTAATAGTTTGTGGGAGGACTGAATAAAGAAAGAGGGGCTCTGTTTGGATTCAAATTCATTTGAAATAAATCATGTGACTAATTAAGCAAATAAGGCATGTGGGACAGGAGATCTCCATTCTAGAGCAATAACTACACTGCTAAATTTCTAACCTCATCAAGGTACAAAAAGTTGCGTCAATTTGCCTGTTTCAGGCTAATCGATTCTGTTTCTAAACTTTTTGACACCAAATTCACTTACAGAAACATATCCATGGAATTTCGGTAGAATCATTGTTGTTTTTACCATATTCAGTCTAACAAATCAACCTCGAGAGTTAAAAAAATTTAGATCTGAACTTCAGTCCGATACATAGAAGCATAATTTTTTCCCACTAGTAACTTGGCTTTTTGTGTTAATGGGCAACTGTGCACACTGCAGGTCTGCTCTTTTCGCGGTGGACTACTCTCTGCTACGTGTTGGACAAGAAGATTGAAATGCATGCATTTACGCATAAAGGCAAGAGTCGTTTTATTATTTTTTTTGGGCTTTGATTGTTAGATTTTCTTGTTTAGCCAATAATATTTTAAAAAGCCTACAACTAAATCAAATTATTATTTAACCCATTTAATTTATTTTAAAATATCTATGACTAAAATTTTTATTTTAGTCATTCAAATTTATGTAAGAAAAAAAAAATAAAAAAGTTATTAGAAGCTGGTTGGATATATTATGACTAAAATTATCATTTAAATTAATAATTTTCTTTATATATATTTTAGACAAATAAGTCATGCAAATAAAACTTTTACCTATCAATTATACTATTAAATTAGATAAATGTAAAATAAAATAAAAAATTAAATTTTGTATTGAGTTATCAAAATTATTTTCAAACATTAAAAGTTAAAAAAATTAATTGCATTGACTCCTACAATTAATTATATATATATGATTTAAATCATTTAGAAATATGTATTGCATAATATATTTTCTTACATGTTTTCATATGCTAAGGTTGGATATGAATGTAGTTTGATATTTTCTTTCAATTTGTATGTTTATATTAAGATTTTTATCTTAGTATGTATTTATGAACTATTTATATACAAAATTAATCATATTAGATACTTAAATTTACTACAATATGTGTTTTAATATATATTTCCATAAGTTTTCAAATAATTTATCATTTTCATGTCATTTCTAGGCATTTCCCTAAATGTTTTTATTTTTAGATTTTTCAAAATGACACTTCGAAACAAATTTTATTTCCTTGAGTATATTATAATGAAAATTAACATAAAATGTTTTCTTCAAAAATAAAAAAATAAAAAATTTTGTAATATTTATATGTAATACATTTCATTATTCTTTAGTTCTTTAGTCTAAGTAAATATAATTATATTATGAATTTAAGAACACAAAAAGTAAAACGCAAATTATCATAAAGTGTTTTTTGCAGGGAAAAAAAAAAACTTTGGTAATATTTATATGTAATACATTTCATTATTCTTTAGTCTAAGTAAATATAATTATTTGAAGAATTTAAGAACACAAAAAGTAAAACGCAAATTATCATAAAGTGTTTTTTGCAGGGAAAAAAAAAAACCTTGGTAATATTTATATGTAATACATTTCATTATTCTTTAGTCTAAGTAAATATAATTATTTGAAGAATTTAAGAACACAAAAAGTAAAACGCAAATTATCATAAAGTGTTTTTTTTCAGGAAAAAAAAAATTCGTAATAATTATATGTAATACATTTCATTATTCTTTAGTCTAAGTAAATATAATTATTTGAAAATTTTAAGAACACAAAAAGTAAAACGTGGACGGCAGGATCGCGGGCAGAGCCCACATGATTTCTAGTCATGCCCGATAACCACTCCGGCTCGTCCACTACATTTGTGGTGTATCAACGAAAAAATTTCAAGACAGAGTAAAACGACAAACTAACAGAGGTTAGAGCGGCAAAGACAGAAATTAACACGACAAACTAACAGAGGTTATTCATTTTCCTGAACCTTCTCATGTAGTATACTACCCCATGTTTACGAAAAGACCCCTGCAGTTGAAGATAACTTAGACGGTTTGTTTCGTAAATTCTACTTAATACAAGGGTTAATTGTTAAAGTGCCAGCTACATAGAGCATATAACCAGCACTAATGTCTCTGGCCCTGCTGAGTATCCTTTGGACTGAGTAGTGAGTGACGAGTCCTTCTGTTATCTTCACGACAATCTCGGAGCAACCCATTTTTCACCGTGATACCTCTCCGTTGCCGGGGAGCTTAGTCCAATAGTAATGGGTCATAAAAGGGTTCTGCTACTATGCGGCGACTACATGGAAGACTATGAGGCATCTTCATCCCCTTTACTATCATCCTTTCAAAATTTCATCTACTTATTTATCTATGAAAAATTGATAATTTACTCTATTTTAATTTTCTTTGTTCGATTTCCTTTTTTTAATTCTGGGTTGCAGGCTATGGTTCCATTTCAAGCACTGCAAGCATTTGGTGTCTCAGTCGATGCTATTTGTCCTGGAAAGAAAGCTGGTGATGTATGCCGGACCGCAGTTCATCAGCTTTCTGGTCATCAGGTATATATTGCTTTATGGGTTTCGCTTATTATTGAGTTATTGAGTATCGTGTCTATATGATGATTGAGTAATGTATATTCGCTGGTTTCAGACTTATTCTGAGACGCGAGGTCACAATTTTACACTCAACGCAACATTTGATGACATTAACGCCGGCAATTATGATGGGTTGGTAATACCAGGAGGGAGGGCACCAGAATATCTTGCTCACGATGAACGTGTATTGGACTTGGTGAGGAAATTTTCCACCTCTGGCAAAGCAATTGCTTCAATTTGCCATGGGCAATTGATTTTGGCAGCTACAGGCACAGCTAAAGATCGAAAGTGCACGGCTTTTCCTCCTGTTAGACCTGCACTGATTGCTTCTGGTTCTCATTGGATTGAACCTGAGACCATGTCATCCACTGTTGTCGATGGAAATCTCATTACCGCAGCTACCTATGAAGGGCATCCCGAATTTATTCGGCATTTGGTGAAGGCATTAGGAGGCACCATAAGTGGGTCGGAGAAGAGGGTCCTGTTTCTTTGTGGGGTAAGTTTCCAATTTCCTTGATTTTTTTATAGTAAAAAATAACGTAAAGGGAGACTCATTATTCTCTAATCATTATGTATCCAAAACCATAATGTGCATTAGTTGTGGGTCTAGATGATTCAGGGGTAGAACTCATGGCTGTTACTGTAGGACGTAATAGATATTTGTGTTGTGACTTGTAACTAATATGCATAGAAGAAAAACTATGGATGTTGCTGTCTGCATATTATTCTTCAATTGAACATATCACCTATGTTCTTGATGCAAATCAAGTTGTCTTGCTGCTGTTAAACATATTGGAACTACAATTTTTGTGCTATTTGCAGGATTTCATGGAAGATTATGAAGTGGCTGTTCCTTTTCAGTCTCTTCAAGCTTTAGGATGCCATGTTGATGCAGTTTGCCCCAAAAAGAAAGCTGGTGACACCTGCCCAACTGCTGTTCATGATTTTGAAGGTGACCAAACTTACAGTGAGAAGCCAGGTCATGATTTTGCTTTAACTGCTAAGTTCGAAGATGTGGATGCCTCAAGTTATGATGCTCTTGTCATCCCTGGAGGACGATCTCCAGAGTACCTGGCATTAGATGAATCAGTTATTGCCTTGGTGAAGCATTTCATGGACAGCAAGAAGCCAGTTGCATCTATTTGCCACGGGCAGCAGATTTTAGCTGCTGCTGATCTTCTCAAGGTATTATAACTAACCTTGTCCCTTAACAAGGATTCTCAACATTGTTATTTTCTTTATATGTATATCAAGTATGCATATCAAGTACGTCAATGTTGGTGCATATTCATGTGGTTTTCAAAAAGAGTTGACAAATCATGTAGTTTTGAAGTAACATGGAGTGTTACGTGCAATGGTACTATATTTGGCCTATCGACCTCTGCAATTGGTCTTGGAAGCAGGTTCTTGGTATCCTGGTTCAGATTTGTTGCTGAATTCCATTTTCTGACTTCTGGTCCAGAACAGCAAAAGTGGGAAAATGAATCCTGCTATCTACTCTAGGGGTGAATTAGTCACTGTCAAAACATTGTTTTGATAGCTATTTTTTGTTTAATTTAGTTCAGCCCTTTGGAAAGTGAAATATTCCTTGCTGCAGCATTTTTGGTCTGGACCAAGCATCAAGCAACGATCCAACTATTATGTATACTGAAGCTCAGATAGGATTCCAGATTTAGTGTTGTCCTGGAACATTAAATTTGGAGTATTTGCAGTGTGAAAAAAAAATTCTTTTAGGGATAGTCAACATTCTTGGCATTAAGAAGTTCTCATGAATGATCAAAAAAAAAAAAAATTATGAGTAATTCTGTTAAAATGTGAGTGAATTTCATGAACTGATGAAGATTTAAAAATATATACCATTTAGCTCATGAATTGGTTAAATGTCTTCCCATTAGTACAATAATATCTGCTAAATTAAAAAACTCCTGATGATCATAGAAATGACAAATAATTAGAGCTGTCTAGCTTTGCCCTCCATGAGAAGGTCGCAGACTCATTTTTGGATCCTTTTCATGATGAACACTGGTCATTTCAGAAGTTGATTTATTTACCTTTTGCTGCTAGAATAAGAAACCAATGAGGCAAGGAGTGTTAAGATCCGAGAGTATTGTGTAGAGAACCTTCCAAAGAGAATCGATTAGGTAGGATTTATGAGCAACAGTTGAGACTGTATTAGAACAAGCACCGTACATATGGTCCCTGGATGATGGTGAGAATGAAAGAAGTAAATAACTATAATGGCTTACCCTAAATTGTGTGTTGTCCCATAGAGGGAAATTATGTGGCCAATGAAGGAAGAGGGGCAGGATGTGTTGTTTGGAGAAACAATTAAGAGATTGGAAAGTGGTGGTCTTGGTTCACTAACTGATGTTGCACAGGAGTCGGGATAGATGTCTATTAAATCATTCAACTGAAATTCACAACAGTTGACATTCAATTGTCGGACAAATACAATTTTATCTGCAGGATAAATCTCTGTTGAAATTCTTCTTAAGACTGTTCGTTAGGTCTCCACTTTGTTCTAATCATCTTCTCGTCAAGAATCTCTTTCAGATTCTTATAAAATTAGCATTTATTGGTTCACTGATATTGCACGGGATAGAGGTATATCACAGACTTGCGAACTGAAGTTCACAAGAGCTGACATTGTATTCTCCAGTAGGAGCAAATTTGATTATCAAGGTCTTACAAGAGTAAAGTGCTTGCTCCATATACTGGGTGTAATTGCAATAGGTAACTTGAGTCATTATGATTATAGTATCAAAAAGGAAATTCTTCAAACTGAATTATTAGGTTCTTAGGCTATATAGACTAAAGATGGCTCATTAGGAAGTCGTAAGTTTGAGAGTTTTACTTCACAGGGATAGAATCAGAATTTTCTTTATCCCTTCCATATAGAAGCTTTCTAAATTATCTTCTATTTTCTTTAGGTGTTTATTGGATAGTTTTAACTTTCAACTGAGGTTTTGAAGTAAATTTCATGTTATTTTTTTTTTTTTTTTTTCAGTTACATCTTAAATAAATAGAGGGCGAGCCTTGGCGCAACGGTAAAGTTGTTCCTTTGGTGACCTGTAGGTCACGGGTTCGAGGCGTGGAAACCTCTTTGCAAAAATGTAAGGGAAAGGCTGCGTATATGTGCGCCCACCCTTCCCCTACCCTCGCAATAGCGGGGGAGCACTTTGTGCACCGGGTAAGCCCTTTTTTTTACATCTTAAATAGATAAAAAAAAATTAAGTAATTTATGAGGTAACATTTCTGATTTTGTTGTGACTCTTTTTCACCTCCTTATTTTCTGCTGGTGCTGTTGTTTTTCAAAACATCTTCCATTCTAGAATTGGTTGTTGCTTGGCTTGAGTGTTTTAGCTGAAAGACAGAAGTCTTAGGTACTTCTGGAACTCGATAATCTCAGTTCTGGTGGTATGTAGCTATATTAGGCTTAATTGGTGTGGTTGATTGGTTTTTTTTGATGGACTGAACATTCCTAACTCGTTTTTGCAAGAGTGAGGAAGGGAGAAACAGATTTTTTTTTCTTAATCTTTGGGCATGTTTTCTGTGGTCCTGATCTGCTAGGATTGCACTTCTCAATCTATTGTCTTGCAGATTTGTATGGACCATTTTGTTATTTTTTCTTTAGGTGGTTTCTTGCTTATGTTCTATAGGATTGAGTCATCTGTCAACTTGTTTCACTAAACTCTACCCTCCCCCTAACTTACCTCTTTTGTGACATGTCAAACAGCATAATGTAACTTGTTTAACTAAAACTCTACCCTCCCCCTAACTTATCTCTTTGTGACATGTCAAACAGTATAAGGTGAACAAGATACGAAGATATATATGTATATATATATATATATATATATATTAGTGTTGTTTGGTCAAGAAAGAGAGGAAAAAAAGACTGGTGTCTCTGCTTTTCTTTCAAAAAATTGTACGTTGTCCTGAGTAGTGCCTGTCAGATTTATTATCCATCTTTGAAGGACTTAACAGGTTGAGCTAGACTGAGTATTGAAAATGCATCAATCAATTTGCTGCCCACTAGTGTTCAAATTATGGGGGTGCTTGCTTGGGGTATTATACTATTATCCCCCCAAAGAAATTAGTAGAGTGTAGATTAGTAGAGCTCACTTCTTTTCTGTTCACTTCATCTCTTTGTAGTCTTTTGCACCATCATGTCCTACATTTCAGTTCTTCTTATAGGATCTGACATGATCGGTTATGTTAGTTGTATACCATCTCATACGACATGGTTAGTCTCAATTAGATGCTAGAATAACATCTTGAACATTCATTTCACTGTAACAGGGAAGAAAATGTACTGCATACCCGGCTGTTAAGCTTAATGTAGTTCTCTCAGGGGCAACATGGTTGGAACCAGATCCCATAGACCGTGCATTCACTGATGGAAATTTGGTTACAGCTGCAGCATGGCCAGGGCACCCGGAGTTCATTTCTCAGTTTATGGCTGTACTTGGTATTCGAGTGTCATTCTAATCGTTGTTCTTGTGTGTAACATAATCAGCTTCCCTTATGGATCATGTCATGTACCTAAATAAAGTGTACAAGAAATGTGTGAGGTGTGAGGAAAACTACGGATATTATGTAGTATGAAACTTCTTCCTGCAAAGTTATTTTCCATCTTGTTATAGTACCAGTGTACTACTTTTATCTATGCATGTAGATAGTTTACCTAATAAAGTGAATCTGCCTCCTTATGGTCTCGTTGAAGACCAAGTTTGCGTCACGTGGTACCATTTTGATCTTTAATTTTATGATTTTGTGTCGTCTGACTTATTACTTTACTTTAGCTATATACAAAGATCTCATGATTTGGCAAATTTGGAGAACTCTTCATGTTTCTCTTAGTATATACAAATATGGTTAATAACTTTTCAGTTATCAGAGTAGCGCAGTGAAAGTGTGGTAGGCTCATAATCCACAGGTCCAGGATCGAAACCTGGCTCTGATATGCTAGAGTGGTTATGTTTTTAATGGGGGGGGGGGGGGGGGGGGAGCTCTGATATACTAGAGTGGTTGTGTTTTTAATGGGGGTAACCCCTTCTTTAAGAGGTCTTTTATATGTTTTGATTCATATTGAGAAAGTTCTTTCTCCTTCAATACTTGATCATCTTGAAAAACAATTAAAATTGGTGGAATAAATAAGATCCTGTAGAGTGCTATTTTCAGTTTTTACTCGAGTTTGAGTCTTTGATGTGTAGTTTAAACTTTAAACAGCTTGTTCTATCTAATCCTTTGATGAATACATTCTGTCATTCATCCAAAAAAAAAAACAACTTTCTTGTCTCTTGTTTAAGCCAGCTTCCACTGCATATATATTTATACTTGATGTTGTTAGCGAGCTGAGAAATGAGAGATAGAGACAGTGGCATTGGATGTGGAGGAGGCAGTTGACGTAGATGTGTCTCCGCGGATCCTCTGATTAGAATCAACAAGGACAGGTCTAGTTGGCGGTGTAAGCTCAATTGAGCCCTTGCTTTTCAGTAGAACAACAACTTCAGACATTGTAGGCCTCATAGCAACAGATGACTGAATGCACATTATAGCAATCTCTATGATCTTTTTCATTTCTTCTGCATCATAGTCGTTCGGGTCTATTGTGTCCTCCACCAACTCCAACTGACTGTTACTCTCATAAAGTTTCCACGCCTGTTATAAAATGTAATCTCTTCATTAAGCATCGAAAAATGTGTAATGAACTGAGACAAGCGATTACTCTTCAAACCAGAAAAGGTTTGTGTATAAATGGATAATTTGGATTCATCATAGTTTTGGGAAATCGCTTACCCTTTGAAGGAGGTATTCACTATCATTATCAATCTTCAATTCACTGCTCTTTTGGCCACTAATGATTTCTAGGAGAACAACACCATAGCTGTAGGTATCAGCCTTCTCTGATAACTGACCATGGATTGCATACTCAGGTGCTGTGTAACCCCTGATGCAGATATATAGAATGTGATAGAAAGTAACTACTATTTTAAACTAAAAATCTGGAGCAGTTGAGTGGCTGCATTGACATTGACTTACAATGTTCCTGCAAATTTTGTGCTGAGATGAGTCTGGTCCTCAGGTAGAAGCCTTGCCAACCCGAAATCAGCAATTTTGGGTTGAAGATAATCATCCAGAAGGATATTGCTGGTTTTTATATCTCTATGTATGATACAAATATGGAATTCCTCATGTAGATAGGCTAGACCCCTTGCTGTGCCTAATATTATGTCATACCGTTGTTTCCAGTTGAGAGAGCCTCGCCTTTCACCTGTATATATCCCATGGAAGCATTAATACTTAAAGGAAGAAGAGATTCACAAATCACAATATGCATCTACAGGAGATTGACAGAACTTACCAAATAAGAACCTGTCAAGGCTACTATTTGCCATGTATTCATAGACTAGGATTCTTTCTGGACCTTTACTGCAACATCCAAGAAGACGGATGAGATTCCTATGATGGACATTACTTATAAGCTTGACTTCACTTTCAAAGGTTGCCTCTACCCTGCTGGATTGGCCTAAAGCTAATTTCTTGACTGCAACTACTTTTCCATTCTTCAGAGTTCCCTGTTCAATGATGTCATGGTAACCAGTTGCTATCATAAAAGTGATGGTTTCTCAAATTTGACATAGTTTGTGAAAAATATCAGAAGAAGTAATATACACACAAAAAAAGAGCACTTGTTAATTTTTCCTTTTTTTGTTTTTGGTAAACCTTAACAACATCATTATAAAACTTAGAGGTTGTCATGCTAGGCTAGCCATGCTTGTAATGCTAATTGATTGATGAAAATATCTGACTTTTACCTTGTATACATCTCCAAAACCTCCTTCTCCTAATTTCGTTTCTTCACTGAAATTTTTTGTTGCAGATTTCAAATCTTTATAACTGTATGCAACTGGGCCTCGCAACTCCGTTGCTCCCAATATATCACCTGTTGAAGGGAAAACCAGTTATAACTTATAATCTCTCAAATCATGAAGGAACTCATCTATTACAAAAAGAAACTTCAATATTTTCCTGAGTCATTGGAGGTAAATGGTGACAAGTGACAGAAGAATAAAGAGTGAAGAAGCGCCCACAACTTATGATCTGGAAATTGGCACTTGGAAAAAGTTTAAAACTGAACTGAGGATAAAGGGCAGGTAAACTTTGAAGCAAACACAAGAAATGGAAAGTTTGACAGGAGACGATGATCTTCTTTTTCTTTTGGGGGAGGGGGACTAGCTGGCTACCATGACCTTCACAACTATAATTTCAGACCTTATTTATTCTTTAGAAAAGGAAAAATGAAAGAACCATAAACAATAGAATTAAGACATATTGCACCTCTGGGGGCTCTCTTGGGTCCTCTTGATAATCTGCACCAGACAAACAATGCAACCAGGACCAGGATAAGCCCTACACCTCCAACTACTCCCCCTATAATTCCTGATTTCTTGCTGGAACCTCCTGTAAGAAAAATTGAATACTGGGTTTTATTTACAATGTTTCATCCTCAACTTCAAGTTCTAAGCTAGCTATACCCAAGATAAATGAAAGAAATTGATCTGAGTCTACCTTTTTTCAAGAAGGGTGTGATATTGATGGTCTGGTTATCAGCAAAGAAAGGTGTCGCTGAGTACCTAATAAAACAGCCAGCATCATATGACAAACCATCTGTATTAGGAGGACAAGTCTGTAAGTTAGTATATCCCACTTTCAAGCAATCCAGACAACCACTTTCAGAAACAGTTTCAGCACATTGAGCTATAGCATACACCGACAAGTTAACACTAACAACCACTTCTCTCTTGATTGCTGCAAAGTAACCTTTGATTCTAGGTGTTGCTACTAGGAGATCTGTTAACAGTTGTTCGATACTTGCATTAAAAACAGTGGGCTGAGGTGCAGTCTTATTCCCACAAATCACACTGTTTCCCGGCAAAGTGGTCTGGTCGAAGAAGGCAGTGCTCTCATACCTTAACAAAATTGTCATGTATCCAATGTCAGAGTTGAATTAGCAACAGCCCAAGCAACCAAAATCCAAACCATTTATCATTTACTCATTTAACCAAAAATAGAATGGATGTTTGTAATTTTAATGAAGTCCAAGAAAAATTACAGTAATTCAATTTTCTTTTTTTAATGCATGCTAGAGAGTTTCTTTTTTAAATAAGTTGTCATAAACAAATAATTAAAATCACTAATAAGTTGTATTCAAAGACCTAGCATGTTATTTTTGACTATGTCATTATCAAATGTCAACTGAAATAAAAATTTAAAACCAACAATGTCTTTTCTTGATTCCCCACTATGACCACCTGAGACACTTTGGTAAGATTTCACCAAGCTCTTCCAGAAAAAAGTAAAATAAAAAAAATAAATTATTGAGAGTAGTAAAATGTAAAAAAGAAAATGACAACAGTAATAGTTAAGAGTACGTAGAACAAACTACCAACTAGTTAGATAAAATTTGATAAAATTGAAGCGTAAGATTGAAATCCTGCTAATAATTTATGACCAAATTGAATGGAGACTTACAGAAAATCCAGAACAAAAAGAAAATGCTAAAGCAGCCAGAATGTCTGCATCCACTAGCAAGTAGCAAGACATACCATTAACTGTTTCTGCAACTTGCAGTAGCTATCCGATACTTGACTTTCTTTTTTCCTTTTTCTTTTTTCTTTTTTCTTTTTTTTTTTAAAAAAAAAAATTCAAAATAACAGCACTTGCATCATCAAGATTTTGATAATACTAGGAGTGGGATTGTGACATTAATAGTACAAATTTATATAAATATATTTGACATTATTAATTATACTAGGTGTTTATTTTTACTTTTTAGTAATATAATCTATTACCAGTTAACCGTATAAATCTATACATGATTCATGCTGTTGCAAACAAACTAAATAATATTATACTATCGTATTCTCCTTATACAATAATCAAAATCAGCCTAAAAATATTACAAAACCCACTAAATAGAATTTCCTTCCATTATTGTCACAGCTAGATCATATCTTCACCAGCTAAGAGCTAAGGTACTCCATAAACATTATAAATGGAAGTAATTATTACCAAACTTTATATAAAATAAACCTAAAATTCAATCATATATATATATATATTAAACTAACAAATTCATCAAAAATTAAACACCTAAGAATTGTATACCTGAGAAAGCAACCGTCATAGATGACACGGGCACCGTTGGCAGCGGAGCAGTTACGGATTTGGGAGGAGGCGGCGGTGAAGCAAGCAACACAATCAGCAGTAGACATGTAGTTCCTGCACTGATACATAGTATGAACACCTGAACCCTTAGATTGTGTTGCTGTAACAAAGTGTTTGTTGTTATTCCTCAACTGTGCTTTAATATCTAAATAAGTTGCATTTAGATTGTCAAAAAAATCTGATGTCGCGTTATACTGACTGCACCCACTGTTCAAAAGAGTTGTTTGTGGGTCTGCAACCACGCCTAAAACCCAGCACCACCATGTCAAACTTAATGCCAGAAAAACAACCTTAATCTTCTTCATCTTTATAGGCTTTCTTTGAAAGTCTTCCAGCTGATATATCAAATGCAAAATTGGGTATTACATACTTTTAGAGCTGAATTGAGGGTCTGATGGAAGCAAGACTTGAAGAACTAATACAACAAATTGGAATAGAACTGCCACCAGTTTAGCAATTTATTTGTTGTAGGTCTGCAACAACACCAAAAACCCAGCACCACCATGTGAAAGAATTGCTGCCTGAAAATGAACTTAATTTGCTTCAGCTTCTTGTAGGCTATAGCTTTCTCCAAAGTCTTCCAGCTGATGTAAGTCAAATGCCAAAGTGGGGTATTAGAAACGTTAAAATGCAAAAGAAATTCAAAAAAATAAAATATATCTTTTTCACCATCATTCCTTTGAGATTATATATATATATATATATATATATATATATATATATATATAACAAAAAATAAAAAAAAAGGAATGATGATCAACTGGTGGAGGCAAGATCTGAAGAATTTAATACAAATTTGACTCAACTATAAAGCAGATAGTTTTTTAGCCAACATGTTGAGCAATTTATAAATGATGACTAGGTGGTAATAATCATTGATGTATAAATTAGTTTGGTATTTTCATTGACTAAAATGAAAACACCAAAGTAGCCGCCTGCCTTTGTCTCACCTTATTGTCTCAGTCATTTTATATCCTTTTATATATATATATATATATATATATATATATATATATATGTAGCCTAAGATTGACTGAAAGCTCTTCAAGGATCTCGCCGCACCAATTTTACACATTGCAACTCAAAATGGAATTAACTGTGTGGAGGAGAAAGAGAGGAGAGAAAGGATGTTCAAATAAATTAAGAAGAATATAATCTATGGGCCAATAAGGCAGGCGGCTGCAAATAATTTTATTAGAAGAAATATGTGATAACTTGTCCGCAATATTTTTAATATTAATAATTATGTAATTATCTACGTGAAATTATTATATTGAATATGTGACTTTTATTTGATCATAACTTTATTAGATGACGATTTGGTATTCCAACTTCCAAGTTCATTGGATATATAGTTTCTAGATATTTTCTGAACATTTGAAAAATAGAAATACCACTATAAGTGGAAACCAAGAGAAGAGAATATTATAAATGGAGGCTTCAAACCAAGAACACAAGAGGCCGAAAGGAAACTTAGGAGATCTAGGGCTAATAAAGTAAAATCATATATAGTTCATAATTAAAAAGATGCAAACTTGTTTGTTATGCAATTGTAACTCAAAAAGAGTTTATTGTGATTTTCTCATCTCTCCTACTCAAGTTTAAGATATAGATGAAAAATAATCAAGGGACAAATATTTGAAATCATGGTGAAAAACTGCCTAACATTATTTTCACCAAGTTCTTTATGCATAGTCTACAAAAACTTGGTCCTTACTGTCCACAAGATAATTTGTTTACAACTTTATAATGACAACATAGTAAAACTAATTTGAGGGACACATTCATGCATGTTAGTTTCCTTCTCAGCAACGTTGTGATGTCGTTGTGACCACTGATCATCAGATCATGGTCCAAGTTCTGGAAGACATTGTCAAAGCCCAAACTCAAAGTTGTTTAGATCCAGGTTTATGCTTAGAGGTTGGACCAAACCTGCCCCTGATTGTTACACTAAAATGATTGTTCAAGTATTTGGGTTCTGCAGATCCACTCTTTTTCTTATTCAAAGATCAGCCTTTTGTCTCTGTTTTCTCATCAAGAATTCTTTGCTGATAAAGAGAATTGGGATCAAGACAAGAAAAGTTCTTATATCAAGAGGTCCACACTTCTTTTGTGACACTTTAGAACCCCACATCCACAAGTATACTATCTGTATGTGTTTTCAAGATAAAAAAGATTTAAGGATGGACATGATTTGTTCCTTCTATCTAGTGAAGATAAGGTTCATCCCAATCAGTGGCTTTTCCAACCAGTTGTCTCTTGGACAAAGATATAGGTTGTTTTCTATTGTGAATAAAGGGTTAACAACCCCAAAGGCTGATAGCCACTAATTTTAAAGACAACTTAAAAATTTATCATGAGCATAACTACTGAAAAAAAAAAATAGAAATATTAAATAAATATGTCTGTAAGTAGAGAAGTACAAATAAAATAGAGCTAAAATAAGCATACGTGATGATAAGTCCACAAATTGGCTTAATTTCTAAATACCCGTATTTACATGAGTGAGAAAGAATGAAAATATTGCGATATCAGGATTCTTGTTCAGCATTTAGTCATCTATGTTGGTGACCAGTTCCTTTTCGACAGCAAGCAGATGCAGGGAACAGTATTCAAAACGCATTACCTTCCATAACAAAATACTTGTGATAAGAATATTAGGACACACTGATTATCTCTGAGGCCAATTACCAAAAAGGATCACTTTTGAGTTTTGACAGATCAGCTACAGTCACGGGCTCCCGGTTTCGTCTACTTGCAGAGAGAGAGAATTGAAAACAAAAGCAGCAAATAAGGTCCAACCAATACTTGATTATATTCTAGATAAAATGTCATTAACGGCAATAACAATGTTTTCATAACACTGCCAGACTCGCGATGCATCTTTATTCCTTGCTGCATAATCAAGCTGCAATATTCAACAAAATAAATAATTTTCAGTTGATAGCTGCATATAATGTTGTTTGTAAGATAACTATCAAACCTATAACCATAGAAAACAAGGATTGGAAAATGTGATATCTTCCACTAAAATTTAAAGAAAGGCTTCCCCCACATAACTGCACAAATCAACTGACTTTAGAAAGTGGCTCCTTAAAATGGTAAGCACAAATATATCAAGAAGCTAAATTCCCAGGCCCAGGAGTTGAGATATTCCAAGAAATCCCCAAAAAATTTCAATTCAGTCAAGATGAGGTCTAATCTTAACAAAAGACATCTAATAGCAGATTGCCGATGATCACAGACAAGTATCACATCAGTTGCATAGATCTAACAAGATGCTTTCTCCAAATATGTTACGTGCTATCATATTTGTGAGGATTAAGAGTTAAGACAAACTTTTTCTGCATTATTCTACTGTTCAAAATATTTGGAACAGACACTTCGACATTCTTTGAGGAGCTGTGGGTTTGTCCAGAAAGGTAGGAGGATCTGGATCAGTATTGATTACCTTTAGGGGTTTGGGGTATAAGAAGAATGGGAAGATATATCCTTTGGAGATGTGTTGTGTTTGCTGTGGTGTGGTGAGTATGGCTGAAGAGGAATTCAAGAATTTTCAAACATCAGTATTTGACCTTGCAGCTGCTTTGGGATGAAGATGTTTTCTTAGCTTCCTTGTGGGTTTCTGCTTCTGTGTACTTTTTAGGAGTTTCTTTAATCAACAACAAAAGGGATTGGAGAGCTGTTTTATATTATTTGTTATTCTTCCTATATCTCCCTTTCTTAAAGGAGGAATTGTCTTCCTCCTTCATGTACTTTCTACTTTCTTCTTTTATCCAAAAACAAAACAAACAAAAAATCTTAAAAGTTATACTGACAAAGTCCAACTGAATAATCACTACTCAATTTTCTTTCTAGTTCAAAGTAACCATCTTACAATGGTCTCATACAAGTTGCGAAGTAGCATTCAGCAACTAATTTCTCATCAGTCACCAGCAACAACTGATTCATAGATAACTCGAGGATGAATAATCATTGACTTGACTTAGTAGATTTGTGACTGCCACAATATCCTGGACTCTGATCCACTTATTATAAAGGTCAATACCATTATTGATATTTCTATGCATGAAATTATATAATTAAACGGAAATGACATTTGTTGCCACGAAACAACAATGCTAGTGCTAGAAAAAGAAATCTACTTTTTTCATGAATGATGTTCAATTGCTACTTACTCTGGTGACATTGTTGAAGAGATTGGAGTAAAGCTTCCTTAGTTGGGGTCTCTCACTCCCCGGTTTATTTTGGATTATGGTATAAATATCCTGCTTCAGGAATGATGAGCTCTGCCGTAGAGCCTTTTGTGTTTCTCCCCATGACTCCGATTCAATTAAAGCTTTGATCTGTAGTAAAGCTTGTGCATGACCTCTGATTCCATCATCTGCTTCTTCAATTGTCTGATCAGGGGCCACGAATCTGAAGTCAAATCCATTTGCAACTTGATTGTTGAAAATGGCTTCTCCAGCCAATAGTACGGAAGTCATGGATGCTACCATCATGATTCTTCTACTGACATTGGATAGAAAGACCTTTTCGTGCATCTTCCTGGATTGAGAAGGGGGTTTAACACAGCATGTGAAGTTTGGAGTGATTTGAGTTAGGTTAGATTGCACGATGAATGATCTTAATGCCATCCCTCATATGACCTCTACTAACAGTACTTGTAACTGTAACAAAAGAGTTCCTCCTGCAAAAGACCATATATCTGTGACATATGCTAGTTCATAGGAGAACCAAGTAGCATGAAGTATCCTTGACAAGCTGACATTTGACATTTGATGCTAAAGATAAAATAAAAAAATGCAACAAATGTTATCTGCACAAAAAAATTACAAGGCTATGTTCGGTTTGAATAATTGACATAGTTTTTACTTTCAACCACTACCTATATTGTAAGTGAAAGTCCCGGTAATCCACTACCCATTTTGCTATAGAATAACAATAAACAGTTATCTATCTCTCGTTCTTGTTTGTCAGAATGGAAAGTATTATTTGTCTAACACAACTCATAATTGTCCCGAGTAAGTGAGAGATAATGTTCCAGGTTGAAGAGATAAAGAAAAAAATATTTTTTTTTTTGGTAATTTGTATGCATCTCCTCACAAAATTCATATAAACGATATCTATTGGTGATGAGAATCAGAAATTTCCATTAGAGCATAACGGTAAACCGCAAGTCAGACAAATTTGATGACTACAGTGTGTGCTATACTTTAGTATGGCTTTATGAAGCTAGCTTTTTCACTATCCTCTTCCTTTTATGGATATCTGGTAGTATAACTCAAGTCTAAAAGACACTTAATTCTAAACTCGTAAAATTGTTGTACTACTAATTACTTTTCACTTGTTAACCAAACAAAGGATGAATCATCCCATTTTCCTCTTCTTCCTCTTCTTAAAACATCCAAACGATTGAAAAGATAGCTTCCCATATCCTCTCATTTCCTCACTAACCTTCTATATCATTTGCTTCCTTTCAGAGTTGCACTCCTACTTCCCAACACAGTGCCAACCCATTGCATGGTAAAATACTTTCAATTCTTATTACTAAATTAAGAAGAAAAAAACTGGACCCAAGTTTTTAAATTTTACTTGCTATTACTTTTTAGTTGAGAGCTAAAGTGTCTTAACATGAAACATATTATCTTCCAAATTACTCACCTTAGTCCCTTTGAATTGATCTATACGAATGAATTTTCCACTACTAATGCTTTCCAGAAGAGACCCTTTGAATTGAAAATGCAAAGAAGGAAAGATTTTACAGAGGGGTTATAATTATCAAACACAACATTTTATAACAGTACCATGATTACAAGAATTCGCTAATTCCTTGAGATTTTATAATAGGGCTGCGTTCAGGAACTGAAAAAATAAATGTTCTGGGGATGAATTCAGAGGAATCCCATACCTGAATTATCTTCCGAGATATGCATATAGCTGCTAGAATCGCCGGAAAACAGAGCACGAAAGAAATAGTCGATCGTACCACCACTTCATGGCTGTCCTTGCCACAAAGTTTGTTTGTTTGTATCCCTCTTATCCTTCTGGGCGGCGAAGCCACGTGGCAATGTCATTGGCGCTCCCTTGTCAACCTGGCATATCATTTAAATTTTTAAACACAAATTCGAAAAATATTTATTAAACTTACCAGGGTATCATACTATTAGTCTACTTGCCCAATTTTCTGTTTAGATTCCAATTTTTTTCTCGGTCTATCCTACTTAATTTTGAATTAATTATATTTTAATATATAACCTGTGATCTTAATGTATCTGACGCCAATACTTATATAACCAAAAGTTTTGAATATCAAGAGCTTAGCCATGTTTTCTTTTTTCTTCTATAAATATCAATGAAAATTTTAGATCTTGTGACCTTCATATTATTTTATCATTAATTTTTAATTTTTTTTAATAGAAATTAAACACTAAAATTTTAGAGAATGATGAAAATCTGAAGAATAGGAGTAATGAGAATGATGTTAAAAATTATGATGAAGATGGTGATACTTATAGGGTTAGAAATAAAGGAAAGAATCAAACTGTTGGAGGGACAAGATGAGAATTTTTTTAAAACTAAAGGGCAGAAAGAGAAAAAAAATCAAATTATGTGTGTAGCTGTCAAACTTTTTACTGTTCAAGGGATAAAGTGGGGATTTGTCAAAAAATTGAAAGCAAAAATGGGAATAAAATCCATTTAGACTCGAGCCCCGAACTCACGAGCTGTCCGATACTCGCGTTCCATGGCCCGACCCTCTCGCCCAAACGAGTCCGTGTTACGAATCCTTGTGAGGAATGCAATTTTTATTTCTATTTTTTTTTTTTATGTTATAAAAAATATTATAGTTAAAACATTTTTTTTTGATACATTAAGTAATTTTTTTTATTAGAAATAAAAAAAACTATCAAATTTCACTTGAGAAATAGACAACAGATAATTTAATAAATTAATAATAGAGATAAAAATCGAAAACACAACACTCATTAAATATTTAGATCTTAACTGGTAATTTGCAGAGAATCACAAAAGAAGAGGAAATTGAGGAGGGACTGAGAGAGACTGAGGGGAAAAAAGATATTAACAATCTACAATTGCTCTAAACAAACAAACTAATTTCTCATTATCCAATTAATCAACAATTACAGGATGCTCACACCTTTTTTATATGTAGATTACCCACATAAATTTCTTATTTACCCTTATGCCCAAAATGGGTTCGTAACAATTTAAGGTATAAATTGTCATGTTCATTGGCAAGTGAATTGTGAAACTTGAAAAGAGAGTAAGTTTCTTATTGTTGTAAAGTTAAAAAAATGTACTGATAATAGAATTTTAAATGAAACCAACATAATAGTATTTTAAGATAATTAGCATTCTTGACATGCGCATTGCACATGAATCACATTTATAATATATACATATATGTTTCGATGTACATGTTAAGAAATTATAGTTAATAAAAAATAATATTTTATATTAATGATACTAAACAAATAGATAAATTTATTAAAAAAAATTAATTTATAATATAAACATATAATTTTTTTATAAAAAAATTCTAAAGATGAAAGAAGAATTAATACAATATATTATAGTCATAAAAAATGTATTCTTAATATATCATTTCATTTGTAGCATTTAAAAAATTAATTTATAATATTATAATTATTTGTAACTTATAATTAAAAAATTAAGAAATTCAATCTTATTTACAATTGTATAGTTGTTGATAAATTAATAAAATTATAATATTCAAAAGAATTAAATAAAAAAAATTCAATAGTTATAAAATATAATTATAATCATATTATTAATATATATTTTTTAGTATTACAACGGGCCAAAACAACAGAAAAAACTAAGACGAAATGAAACGAGGCTTTGCAACTCCTATAAGATCACCAAGCAGTAGTAATTCCAAATCTTCAAGCGGCGAACAAGATGATGAGCCTCTAGCTTACCATCTGCAGCAGATGTTACTAACCAATCTACAAAAGCATTGCACTCAGCCACTCACGATAAACATAAGTTAAATGAATTGTCCAATCCTGGGAAATGAGCTTGTGAATTCTTTCCACTTAGATTTTATGTTTCGCAGCGCTCTTGTAGTCCTCCTCAAAGAGACCATAACCTTCTTGTCCACTTCAAGCTTAACCTTCCTGTATCCTAACTTCCACGCAAGGCTAAGGCATGAAAAATAGCCCACAATTCAGCATTCATAGCTGTACAGTGGCCTATATCAATTACAAACCCAGCTAACCAATTTCCTGTAGAGTCCCTGAGCAAGCCACCTGCTCCACTAGCTCCTGGATTCCCTCTGCTAGCACCATCTGTATAGTGATCCATCCATCAGGGGGGTTATTCCAGTTTAGCAAAGTACAGACCTTAGTTCCTTCTGTTGAGGAAGCCGTATCTATCTCATGCACGTTCACAATATCATGCACCAACCTGGAAATGGCAGTAATCGGATGACAAGGGCCAATGAAGGTTGGATAAAAAATGCCTTGATTGCACCATTTCCATAAAAACCAGCAAGTAACGCCAAAAGTAATCCTCCAATCCATGTCTTCATTACCCAGCTGCTTGTTTAAATTTAGTTGAATCCACTCGATTAAGGAAGTGCCAAAAAACAGAGAAATTGACTTGTTCTTGATCAGCCTCACCCAAATACTACGAGACATATTACAATCCCCGTAAACAGTGCAACACTGTTTTGGTAGAATTATTGAACCGACTACGTAAAGAAGTGGTTGCACATCCTCTTTTGAACGGTTCTTCATTCGTCATGATCTTCTTATGATACAAACACTAACCAAAGGAAGGTTTGAATCCTTTGAGGCCCCGACCATTGCCAAATTTTCTTCTAGGTTTTATCTAAAACATTTGGGTTATTAGGAGCATTCAAGCTTTGATAAGCTGAGGAGATGGTAAACATACCATTAGACGTTCCTCCCCAAACCACTACATCTTTTTCCTGATCCTCAGTTGGAGGTGGAACTCCTTTAATTTTCCTACACACACCATTCGGGAGTACCATTTGAAGCAGACTCCAATTCCAGTCTCCATTCACGCAGAAAGCATTCACCGGCATATTAATCTCATCCTCCGCAATAATAACAAGAACATAATGCACCAACGGCTTTTCAATATCAAGCCAATTGTCCAGCCAAAATTGAATCTTCGTTCCATCACTTAAGCTCCATCGAATGCCTTCCATTAGCGATCCCCAAATACTTAGAATGCTCCTTCAAACATGAGAGTTTGTTGGCCGTTTTTGAATATTCCCAAATATTTAGAATGCTCCTTCAAACATGAGAGTTTGTTGGCCGTTTTTGAATAGAGTTAGTAGTCCCTTGTTCACTGATATATTTTTCATAAAGAACCTCAATCCATAATAAGCCCAGTTGTTTTGATACTACTCCCCAACCTAACTTCATTAAACAAGCGTAATTCATCAAATGGAGATGGCGCAAACCAAGTCCTCCATTCCATTTATTGCCACACAAAGTCTCCCACTTTACTAGATGCACCTTTTTCTTCATATTGGTGTCTCCCCATACAAAGTTCCTGCATAGCTTCTCAATCTCCTGACAAGTTTCTCTTGGAATCTTGTTTGTTTGCGTTACATAGCTAGGCAGGGCCATAATGACAGATTTAGCTACTATGATACATCCAGCAAGGGATAAATGCTCAACTTTCCAACCGGAAAACCTATTACGAACTCAATTGACTACATATTCAAAACTTTTCTTGGTTACCCTTCCATGGTGGAGCGGAATTCCAAGATACATGCCAAGGTTGTCCATAATCTTAAAACCAAAAGCCGCAGCAAGATCATGAGCTTCATTCTGAGGAATATTTTTTGAAAAGAACATGAGTCTTAGTGGAATTCAACTTTTGTCCAGATGCTTCACAAAATTTATTAAGAGTTTGACTAATCACATCAATTTGATCAAGCCGGGCTTTTGCGAAAAGATGAGATCATCGCAAACATAAGATAAGAGATTAAAGGCCCTTGTTTACCAACTCTCATAGGCTTCCAAACTCCTTGATTTTGATGATATTCGTTCCAAACATAGAACAAATAGATAAGAGGATAAAGATCACCTTATCGAACACCACAGGAAGGCTTAAACACATCCAACTGATGCCCATTCCATAGAATGTGTAGAAATGCAATCTAAAATAACTCCAATAATGTTTTGGGGAAGTCCCAAGAGTGCCAAAGTATCTTCCACAAAATCCCAATCCTAGCGATCATAGGCTTTCTCCAAATCTATATTGATTGCCATAAATCCTCTTTTCCCTTTCATACTTCTCATTGAGTGAATCAACTCCTAAGCCATAGTGATATTATCCTGTATATGTCGACTTGGAACAAAACTGGTTTGGTTAGGAGACACCACCTTTGGCAGGATATTTTTGAGTCTGTTTACAATTATTTTGGTGACCAACTTGTAACCTACATTACAAAGGTTGATGGGGCGAAATTGAAACGGGTTCTCCGGACATTCAACTTTAAAGATAAGAACTGTAAGAGTTTGGTTCACATCAGCAATAATCTTCTCACCATTAAACACCTGTCTAACTGTTTGCATCATTGCGTATTTCACATGCTCCCACTGAGTTTGGAAAAAAATGGCTTGGAAGCCAGCAGCCCCCGGGGCTTTGTATGGTCCCATTTGGAATAGGGCACTACGAATTTCATTGGTATGGACAATGTTTTTCATTTTTCTTCAAACTGCTTGCATCAATGTGAGGAAAGGTTAAATTGGCTTGTAATGGAATATTACTAATATTAAAATAGAGAATAATTATGAAAGAAGTAAAAAATAAAATAAATAGAATATTTGATGTAAAATAACAACTAAAAACATTTATGTAATAGTAAAAACTTATAGGGTATTTAAGAAAATAAAAAATTTTCACTAAAAGTTAAAACAACAATATATAATCATGGAAATTATACTCTAAATATATTTTTTTTAATTAATAGTATTAAAAAAATTATTTCATAAATTTTTAAAGAACTAAAAAAGTATTATAATTATTAGAAACTTATTAAATAAAAAAAATTGAGAAATTCAATATCTATACTCTTAATATTTCTTTTAATTCATAAATTTGAGAACAATTAAAAAAAAATAAGATTATTAACCCAAAAAAATAAAATCAGAAATTCAATTTTAATTACTATTGACATATAATTATTTGAAAACTTATAAATTTAATAATATTGAGAAGAATTAGAAAAAAAGAAATTTATAGTCCTAAAATAATTACAATCTTATTGATATTAAAATAGAGAATAATTAGGAAAAAAGCTTCTTTTTTTTTTTTAAGTAGTTTAGTTGAAGTAAAATAACAACTAAACAGTAATTATATAATATTAAAAACTCATAAGGATATTAAAAGAAATAAGAACTTGCTGCCATTAAATCACTTTTATATATATAGTATAGATGAGGCTGAAAATGAGGGAGAAATGTAAAAGTTAGAATATGAAAAGGTAAGAAATTAAAACAAATTGGAAAGACTAAAAATTGATGAATGATAATAAGTCACTTTTATATATAGTAGATGATGCTTAAATGAGAGATAAATGTATAAGTTAGAATATAAAAAGTTAAGAAATTTAAAAAAAAAAAGGTGGAAACACTAAAAAATAATGAACGATAATAAATAAAAAATATTTATAAATAATGAATAAACATTAATATAATGAATCTACCATATTGATAAACATTTATAACGAATAAATGTAACAATTAATACAACCTACATGAAAATAAATGTTCAATGCACGTGATACTATATAATCTTTTATTGGTTCACATTATGGGGAGTGATACGTAAACTATCAAAGTGTTACGTTCTAGACCATTTTTTAAATAAAAATTTGTTTTATTTTACTAGAGTTATGCTCATTTTATGCGTCTAATAACTTTGTATAGGGTACTTATCATTATCCCACAATTATAATAGAATGAGCTTATTTGGATGCACCATGGATATGCGGCAGGCAATGCTTGGGCCGCCCAGACTGCGCAACAGCTCACGCTGCTACTGCTACTGTGTCAGAGAAGGGAGCCCAAACTTCTGGGCCACGCCCAAGTTGTAGCGGGCCTTTTTTTTTTTGTTGCCTAAATTTGTCCTTTCATTTTTCTTTAATTCCCATCTTGTCCATCTTTCTTTTACCATTTTTATCCTTCAAATTTTTATACAATACCCACCTTATCCCTCCAACTTGCTATTTCATAAGAATTCTTTTTTCTTTTTCATCCTTTACCTTTTTGAGAAATTTCAACTTTATCCCTCCAACTTGTCACCATTAATTTTTTTTTTTCAATTTTGTCCTTCATCTTTTTGCAAAAAAATCTACTCTTAGCCCTGCAACACTCACAAATGTGACCTATTACCTTTTTTCTTTTTCTCTTTACCCCTTAAAAAATTTCAAAAATTACAACCTTATCCCTCCAACTACTCTAACGTCACAGATGTGATTATTACTCCTTTTTTTTCTTTCTTTCTTTTTTCTCCTTCATTTCTAACCCTATAAATACCACCATTTTAATTTCTCCCTTGTTTTATTTATGTCTTTTAGTTTGTAATTGAATTTATTTGTTTTGCTATATTATTTATTAGAATTAAACTGAAATTAAAATTAAATAACAAACTTGAATTAAAAATCAAAACTAATTAAAAAATTAATTTAATTTCAATTATAAATCATAACTGAATAAAAATGAGTTTTTTTAATTAAAACCAAAATTGAATAGAAATTTGTTTATTTTTACTACAACAAACTGTAATGTCCTTTTAGTAATTTATACAAAATTTATTTTATTTTAATTATGGTCTCTGACCATAATTTTTGGACAACCCAATGATGATTGGATACACATATGTCTTAGGATTTTTGAAATGTATTAT
This sequence comes from Quillaja saponaria, assembly GCA_029379385.1. Lineage (NCBI taxonomy): Eukaryota > Viridiplantae > Streptophyta > Magnoliopsida > Fabales > Quillajaceae > Quillaja > Quillaja saponaria. Next base: position 13,377,325 of record CM055610.1, on the reverse strand, counting down.
TTAGACTGAAATTTAAGTTAATTTTGATATGTAATTATGTTAATTTGGGTTTTATATAAGTATACATGTCCACAAAACGCTTATTCATGCTTTAATTTTGATATTTTGTTGGATTTTGAAATTGTAAAGAGTTCTTACTACCCTAATGTTACATTGATTTAGGTTTAATTTTTCACATTAGGGATTGATTTTGGAGTATTTATATTAAATTCTTATGGTTGATATAGGATTTGATTTAGTTATTGTTTTGATTAGGTATGTGTTTTTATGATTTTTGTTTTGGAATTTAGGGATTGATTTTGGAGAATTTATACTAAATAGTTATTGTTAATTAGGTTTTGATTTAAATTTTATTTGATTATGTATTTATGATTTTTGTTTTAGTATTTAGAGATTGATTTTGTTGAATTATATTTTATATATTGTTGTTATTGTGAATATAGATTTCGAATTTTAATTATATTATTAGATTCTTAGATAAATAATTGATAAAATTTATTTAGGTTTTTATTTGATAAAAATTGATAAAATATAAAAATTAGATTTAAAAAAAAAAGATTCGTAATTAGACATAGTTGCATAAAAAAATTGATAAAAATATGTAATTAGATTCTTAGATAAGTAATTTGATCAAATTTAGTAATTAGATAAAAAGATTTAAAATTTAAAATTTGTACATTAAACATTTGAGATAATTGTTTTGAATATTTGCTAATAGTATATTTATAACTAGATAACAAATAAATTGTCATTAATTGCAAGTTAATGAAGCTTTATGTTAAGAAATTAGTATTTTAGTCTACATATAATAGTTAAAAAAATTAATAGAGATATAGAGATTTCAAGATTTAATTTGAAGTGTCTGTGTTGTCGTATTGTCTATGTTTGTTTTTAGATCATGGATGCATACTTGTTAAATCTTAGAATCTCATTCAAGAATCAATAATTAGAAATGAATTTAGATGTTTGTGTTCATATAATTTGAACAAACATTAAATCCATTTGTTATTGATTTTTGATTGTTCAAGTTGGACAGTTAGGAAAGTAAAACATCATATATATATATATATATTGATTTGTTAAACTTTTCATTCCCTTGTTATTAATCCTTGAAATGTCATGTTCAACAATGTTTTTTATTTAAGTTCTTGAAAGTAACATTGTTGTCTTAATTTCTTTTAGAGAAAATATCAATTCGCGGAAGGTATTCACCCGATTTGAGAGATCACAGCCGCGGATCAACACATTAGTAGGTTGTACTTCATCCAAAAGGCCTGTATCAAGAAAATAGGTAGTTGGGTTCCAGCACATTAGAAAGGTAAAGGGATTATTTCCATTAATAATAAGGTCTTCGATGGTCTTTGTGATGCATGGCAGAAATAGTCAACAATAATTGTACAAAATCGAGCATCAATGCTCAAGGTGAGCTTACACTTTATGGGCTCCATACATTCACTCGCCATAAAAAAATTTGGTAAGTGAGTGATTCATGTAAAAAGAATTGAATTTCCCAGTTTTGTTCAAGTAGCTTTACGATCATACACCTAAGAGGAAGACTAGAGAGTACGTTTTTATGAGGCGCTCCAAGGTACGATGGGTGTCTTGCGAGGATTCTCTAGCTTATCCACTTATGCGTTACCTACAACTTCATCACGAACACGTAGATATATAAGTTAATTATTTTTCAATATTTAATTAAACACTAGACGTAAAAAGTTTATTAATTACAAATGTGGTATATATGTGTACATAATCTATGTTAGGATCATCGTGATCATGGGCTAATTAATGACAACAGAGAGGATGACTTAGACTTAGGCAGAGATTAGTTAGAATAAATTTAGTTGTAGGTAGACTTTGGAAGTATTTCTTTCACTTTGACACATAGTATTTTTATTTTTATTTTCTGAAAATGCAAAAACTTGATACATTGGCAAATATATCAAGTATTACTTCTTATTTAAGAATTGAAACATCCAACATGGTATCTTCTAAAAATAAAATTGATAAGTTGAAAATTATGTGTATTATTAATGTGCGCTTAAATAATTGAGTCAATCATATAAACCAAATAATTCATTATTTGATAATACTTATTAAATGAACCAAACAATTCATTCTTCAATAAGTCATCAACATTATCATAGATGAATTTAACTAATATTTTAATCAAACTAAAAACATACCAATTCTCGGGTTAGTGATTCAACCATGATCGAACCGATGATGTTATAATTATATTTAATTTAATATTTATAATATTTAACATAATATAATTGTGCCTATAATAATTATATTAATAATATATTGATATTATATATTAAGAATTTTGAAAAATAGAAATAATTTTTAATTCATTTAATATATTCTCAACCACAAAATATTATATGTTAATTAGTGTATTTTATTTAATTTTTAATTGAATTTGAATGTATATTAATAAGACTTATTAAAATATTAAAAAATTAATTGAATTTAATTTTTTAGATTTTAGAAAGAAAATATAAATTATGTCCAACCTGCCATTCGGTGTGGTTTAATTGGTCTGACCGTTCGAGTCAATCTAACTTTTAAAACAAGGGATTTTATATTATCAAAATTAAATTTTATTCATTTCTAATAACCAAAATTACTATAGTGTATTGAGTCAATCAAATGAATCAAACAATTCATTTTCTCTTTATTGTACATTAGATTCTATTGATGGTTGTATTCATTCGATAAATGATATTATTAATTCTATAACAACAAAATAAGTTGAAATATTAAATAATTTTTTATGTAATGTATTAAGTTACTAAAAATAATATCCTAATGTTAACTAATTCAAAAGGTTTCAAATTTTTAATGGTGTCGAAATTAGAGAAATTAATAATGGCTCAAGTATAAAACGAAATGAGTTGGGTTTGACATTCATTTCTAGTGAGTTTCGTACAGCCTTGTGAAGAATATAAATAGTGGTAATTTGGCAAGGCCCAACAACACCGGATAAACAACAACTTAGCCACCTTGTTATTCTAGTCATTTGGCCAAAGTTAGCCCAATTAATAGGCGTATTGCAGCAATCTCACCGGAATCGATCTCCCGATCAACATGGGCATGGTCCAATGTGTTAGCCCAAGTCCTGCTGATAACTCTACTTCAAAATTTTAGGGGGTTCCTCCTCATTTCACTCTCAGTGCTCCTTGGGGTAACACCTATTTAACAAGTAGAGAATTACAAGACTTAAACCCAGATTAGGGAGAGCAACACGGACAATTCTTGGATAGCAAAGAATGACCATGAAGCAATCTGTGATAAAGAATGTGTTCCTTCCTCTCTTGATAGGTACAAAAAGGGGAAAGTTAAGGACATGAGTTGTAGCCCACATAAGGGTTTGGCTTGAATTAGTAGTGCTTTCTTGTATGTTTATACAATTTTATAGATTTGAAAATTATTTCTTGGAATGTAGGTGGTGCTGCAAACACTAACTTCAAGAGGGGTTTTCTCAACTTGGGGAGGCAATTGGTTCTTGATAACCACCCTAGAATTCCAGATTGCTGAATTTCCACTATAAACAAAACTATCACCGTAGAAGAGGTTTAGGAAGCTCCTAAATATATGAAAAGCTTTAAGGCCCGGGGGCCAGATGACTTCTAAGTATTTTTCTTTAAGAAGTATTAGCTCATTATTAAAGAAGAAATTTTTCATTTTGTACAAACAACCTTTGACACATGTACTATATCATTAGAAGCTACAACAATGTTTATGGTGCTTATCCCAAAGTTAGGTTTCTCGAAATCATTAGCCAGTTTCTGGCTGATTAGTTTATGCAATGTCATTTACAAAATTATTTTTAAAGTTCTTGTGAACAATATCAGGTTGATTATGCAAGAAAATGGAAGCCCTTTCGAAAGTAGCTTTGTTACGGGACATCACATTACCAATAATCTTATCATTTCTCATGAACTACTTCGTAATTTCAATAAGAAGGGTAAACACGGTTTCATGGCCCAAAGTGGATTTAGAGAAAACTTATGATAGGGTTAACTAGATATTTCTTGAGCAGATTTTGAGAAACTTTGGTTTTCATTCTAAGTGGATTACTCTCATTATGAATTGTATCTCCAGGTTGAGTTTGAATCTTATATATGGTTCACCCTTGATAGAGTTTGCTCCTTCTCGAGGACTAAGGCAAGGTGACCCTTTTTACCTTGTCTTTTTGTCATTTGTATGTAACAACTATCACTTCAGATATCAAAAAAAGGTGTAAAGGGAAGGAATGAGAACAAGGGCATCCAGGTATGGTCACCAATTTTGCACCTTTTTTTTGCTAATGATTTGCTTATTTTAACTAAAGTGAACAAGAAGAAGCAGGCTAAAATTTTGAATGCGGCAATCTTAGAATTTTGTAATGTCTCACGTAAAAAAGTTAGCTACAAGAATTTAATGATTTCTTGTGTCAAAGAATACCTACTAATGCAAGGATCTTTACAAACTATGACATTCTTGACAAAATGTAAAGCATGTTGGTTAGTTGGAACGCAAACTGTTTTAGCCTTGTAGATAGATACACACTCATAAAATCCACACTTACTCAATTCCATTATACACAATGCAGACAGCTTGGTTGCCTAGCTCCATCTACACTGCAATTGACAGGTTGACTAGAAAGTTCCTTTGGGGTTTGAATGACACCACCAAAAAGCCCCACCTCGTGAACTAGTAGCGAGTCACAAGCTCATAAAAGGATGAATGTTGAATATCAGGGAAGCTCATACCTTAAATCAAGCTTTGTTGGGAAAACTATGAATCTTTTGCTTAATGAGTCTAGTTTTTTAAACTTAAAGCTAGAAAAGGGAGAAAAAAAAGAAATTTGCCAATGTAGAGAACATTTAGAAATCGGATTTTCAAAATCCGATTTCTCCAACTGAAAAACAAAAAAGTTTAATGTGGGCTTTCTGGATCCACTCAATTAACTTACTCATGCTTTGGTTCTATATAGAGTGAAACTTCTAAGCCATAAAAAACACCTATGTGAAATCTCATACCTTAATTTTTCTCATCCAAAAACTTCACTAATTATCTATCCATTGAATACTTTCTTCTTGGGTGTTTGGTTAATGGGAAGTTAAGCATATTTTCTACATGGGTTTTTCATTGGGAAGAGGAATTTGATAAATTCCATTTCTGGGTCTAACTCATTATAATGTCAGTAGCATGCCTAAGTCTTGATTTGGTTTCAAGTAGATCATATAAGTTACTTAACAATTTTAAGGTGACTTAGCCTATCATAGCCTAATTTTTGTTTGCCAAAGATCTGCAGGACTTCCTTCCTTGCACTTGCTTGGCAATTAGAGTGTTTAGAAATCAGATTTTGAAAATTCAGTTTTTAAGTATCCCATATATTGGCAAATAAGTTTTTTTCCTACCCTTTCTAGCTTTAAGTTTTAGAAATTGGACCCATTAGGCAAAAAATCAGCAAACTAGCTTGGAAAATCATTAAGATAAACTCTGCTACAAAGTTCTTCCAACAAAGCACAAAGGCCATAATGTTTCTGAACTGCACTATGGTACTTCTGATTCTCCACTATAGAAGGGAATTGCATATGGCTTTCATAGCCTAAAACCATGCTTCACTTGTAGAGTACGTGATGGTAGGTATATTTCTGTTGAAAGCATAATGGGCTCACAAAAATATATTACTAATAAACTTTGATTACAAAACTTACACAACAATGCACTCTTGAACAAAATATTTCTCTTATACAAACTTGCAACACTCAAGTATTCTCTCTTTTCTATCAATACTAGCTACGACTAGCTTTTCCTCTCTTTTTTATACCATTATATTACCTTCACTCAACATACCCAAATCAATAGCATAAGTTATATTTATAGGACATGGTTACCTTTATACTTGTCCAAAACTTTTTTAACTTATCCAAATTACTTGATAATGCTTATCTTAATTAATAGATAATGTTTATCCTTAATTACTAGATAAGGCTTATCCTTAATTACTAGATAATGCTTATCTAGTTAAATGATCCTATTCACTAGATAATGCTTATCTACCTAAATAGGTTTTCTAATAGTGAGGGTTTGAATTCTAACCTCCCCTACAAACTCGAATTTACTGTAATTTCTTCATTCCTTCTTCCTCTTCTCATTTTAGTAGCCTTTTCGTATGTTTTGAAATCACACTTTCCATTAAACAAAATAATGAATAGTCAAATATTGTCTGCATAGGTTTTATAGCATCGTATATGTCATCTAAATTCTACATTTTTGTAGGAGTTTTTCTTAAATTATTGTTGCCTGACGTCGATGATGTTGATGCAGGAGTTGTTGGAGTAGGACCTTGTAGAGGAATCTGATCATTACCTTGCTCATTGTGCATGTTAAAGTAGTCATCATCATCATAAAAAAAATAGTCCTTCAATTCTCTTTTCTTCTTTACTCCATATAAGTAATCTGCTTCATCGAACTCAACATCACATAAAATGATCACCTCCTTGGTCAAAGGATTATACAATCTATACGTCTTACTCTTTTTGTTGTAGCCAATAAAGAGGCATTTCTTTTATTTGTCATCTAGCTTTTTTAATATAGGCATATGCAATACACCCAAAAATTCTAAGATGTCCAACGATCAGTTTGGTATCACTCCATGCTTCATTTGGCGTCTTGAATCGTACACTCTTTGTCGGACATTGATTTAGCAAATAAATAGCACATAGAACGGCTTCAGCCTAAAAGGTTATCAGTAAGTGCTTTCTCTTCACCATGCTTCTCACCATATTAAAAATTGTGCGATTTTTCTTGTTGCTATGCCATTTTGTTATGGCGAATATGAGATTGTCAACTGGTTAATGATTCCATGCTCTTTGCAAGAACTTTCAAATAACTTCGAGGTGTACTTGCCTTCTTTGTGAGATCTTAGTGTTTTCAGACTCTGCCCACTTTGCTTTTCTATCATTGCTTTGAACTCCTTAAATTTATCAAGGGTATCTAACTTTTCTTTAAGAATATATATCCAACTCTTTTTGCTGAAATCTTCAATAAAGTAAGGTAATACCTATTTTTGCCAAGTGATGGTATGTTGAATGGACCAGCTATATCAAAGTGAACAATATCTAATGGCCTTCTAGCTCTCCATGATTTTCCAACTTCAAAACTTTGTTTGTGTTGTTTCCCATGCAGCCTTTACATAATTAATCTGGTTGATTAATTTCTAGCAGTCTATTCATCATCTTTGCTCTCAATAATAACTTTAGGTCAGTAAATCCAAGATGACCGAACCTTAAATGCCACAAGCATGAATCATCTTTAATAACAGACTTCATGCACTTCATCACTTCTGTCTGAATACCAAGTTTAAATAGATAATTATTTGTCATATCAACTTTGGTAATTAATTCTCCATTTCCGTTTTTGAGGTAATTAATTCTCCATTTCCGTTTTAGAAGCTGGCCAAGACTAATGATATTGGTTTTCAAAGCAGGTACATAATAAAGATCATGTATATACTTCTTATCTTTATTCTTTAAGATAATCATAAGTTTACCTTTACCTTTAACCATAACGGGAATCTTTGATGAGTTACCAAAAAGTAACTTCTCCTTAGATTGTCTCATCCAAATCTGTCAGATCTTTTCAGCTGCACATATGGTTGCTTGCACCGGTGTCGAGATACCAAATATTTTTCTTGCACTTTTCATTTCTTCTGTAAGTGAGGAAAATAACAGATTCCTCATTTTTGTCTTCAACTATTACAAGATGATTTCTTTTCTCCATCTTATGAGCTAATCTACACTCATAACTAAAATGGCCATACTTATTGCAATTATAAAACTGCAACTGAGATTTATCACCTCGTCATTTAAATCTTCCTTTTCCTAATCCTCTGGATCCTCAACCATGACCAAATGTCTGATAGCCTTCATTTGTCTGGCTTTTTTCAAAAGATTGTCTACCACGTCCACCTTTATTGCCACCTTTAGAGCCACCACGATTTTCTCTATCTCATCCACAATTATTGCTAGCTTGATTTTCTTTTACAGATAACTTGCTTTGCAAAGCTTGCTCCAAATTACTAGTGTTTTCATCATGGTTCATTCTTTGCTCATGAGCTTAAAGGAACCTTCAAGCTCGTCAATAGAAATTTGTGATATATCTTTTTGATTCTTCAATAGTAGTGATGACATAATAAATTTTTCGTGTCAGCAAATGTAAGAGCTTTTCCATCACCCTGATATTATCAAGAGTTTCTCCATTTCTTTTCATCTTATTTACCATTGTTTTTAGACGAGTGACATAATTTGCAATTTTTTCTAAACTTTGCATTTTTAGCATCTCAAATTCAGCTTTGAATGATTAGAGTTGTACTTTTTTATATAGCCTTTTTGACTCCTTGTAGAGATTTTTGCAAAATCTCCCATGCATCCTTTGATGTCTTTGGGTCTGAAATTTTTTCAAAGGTTGATTCGTCAACTCCTTGAAAAATAAAGAACACGACATTCTTATCCTTCTTACATGCTTCCTTCAACATCATCTTCTAAGCGTTTGGTAAAGCTACTTGGGTAGTTTTATTTGCGGGTTCAGTATACCCGTCACTAACAATTTCCTATAAATCTTGTGACCCAAAATAGAACCTTCATTTGGATGCTCAAGTTCCCTATAGTCTTCATTAATTTTAGGATTTTAGGTTAAATTAGGTTGGCCATCTTTTCACATTCTTGATATGTAGACACAAACTTTAGCTCAGATACCACTTGTTGGAAGCATTATGGGCTCACAAAAATATATTACTAATAAACTTTGATTACAAAACTCACACAACCATGCATTATTGAACAAAATAATTCTTTCACACAAACTTGGTGTTTCAACACTCAAGTATTCTCTCTTTTCTTTCAATACTAGCTACTACTAGCTTTTCCTCTCTTTTTTATGCTATTACACTATTTTTACTCAATATACACAAATCAATAGCATAAGTCCTATTTATAGGACATGGTCACCTCTATACTTGTCTAAAGCTTTTTTACTTTATCCAAATTACTTGATAATGCTTATTTAGATAATGTTTATCTAGATAATGCTTATCTTAATTAATAGATAATGTTTATGCTTAATTACTAGATAAGGCTTATCTGGTCAAATGATCTTATTTACTAGATAATGCATACCTAGTCAAATAGGTTTCTTAATAGTGAAGGTTTGAATTCTAACAATTTCAGCCTGATCACTGGTGAGGTTTAAAACCACTATGTGAACTTTATGAATGGGAATTTAATGAAGACTTTTACATTCTTGTTAGGGATTTGATAAGTCCTGCTGAGACTTAGGAGTCTTAGACACAAGCATCCCATGAGATATTAGGGATACTTATTTCTGTGAGTTTCTCAACTTTCATACACTCTTATTTGGCCAATTCGTCCAATAGTATCTATAATGCCAATTCGGGATATAGGTTCCTCTCAGGGAGAGTTGCGAATGCAGATGGTGCTGGTTTCTGGAAGTGGCTTTGGAAGCTTAATCCCCTTCCTCGTATCAAAGTTTTCCTGTGATAACAAATGATCTTGGGACAATGAACTCTAGAAACGGTGCATGGTAATAATGATCTTTGCGACTAGTGCTCTAATTGCTTTGAAACTATTCTCCACGCTTTTCAAGCTTGCCCTTATTCTTGGGACATCTGGTGTAATATGCTTCTCTCTTGATTTAATCCCTAGGCCTGAGGTCAATCTGAACGACAGCTACACTTTTTCTCTCCAAGGAATTATAAACTGGTGTCATTTCTTTTGGCTACTAGGATTTTTTGGAAGCTGAGGAACTTGCAAAATATTTGAAGGCAGGATCGAGCCGTTGGCAAAAATTAGTGGCAAAATCATGAGCTTGTCATATGAAATTCTTTCTTGTAATGAGACCCATGCAATGAAGCAGAAGGTTCAGTGGGTTACATGGTCCCTGCCTAATACAAATTGGGTGAAGCTCAACACAGATAAAATCAACCTAGGCAACCAAGACATTTCCTCTGCAGGTGGTTTGATTAGAAATGAGGTTAGAGCTTAGCAGTAGGCTTTTCTATGAATCCTGGACATGGCAATATCATGATCACAGAGTTTAGTGCCATAAGATGGCCTTCTCATTCTCTGGGAGAGAGAAAGTATTGACTCCTTACTATGGAATCAAACACTTTGGAAGTAGTTCACCTAATTTTCCATGCTGATGTAACGACTCACCTTCTTGGTAGTTAATTTGATTCGTAACCACGGTTCACTTCTCAGAAGAGAGTGGACCTGCACCATCAAACATAACTATAGAGAGGCTAACTTCTGTGCTGACCATTGGACTAAAATTGGCCACAATGTAGCTTAAGGACTTCTTGTTTGGCACACTCCCCCTCCTTCTTTGGGTAGCTTATGCCTTTGGGATGCTTGTTTGGTTTTTTATTTTTTTTTGTTTTTGTCTGTTTTTTATCTTCTAATGTATCCCAAAAAAAAATAAAAATAAAAAATCCTAATTTTGTTTTTTAAATACAATTCAGCCTTCATCCCTTGTACATCATTTTATTAGTTGTTAATAAATAAAACTCGGCTTCAGCCCATACTTTGTTTTGACAAACTATGCATGGGCTATCTAACCAAATCTACTACCTGTTTACTAGAGTATCTAGTATTTAATTGTTTCCTATTTATCTATGAATATAAAACTAAATAGTAATTAATCTGATGATCCAATGTTATCATTCCTCCAACTTTTTCTCCCTACTTATTGCACCTCGCAATCCTTCGTCATCCATTTGTATGGCACGCGCTCCCTCTCACTCTCTCTCTCTCTCCTTCCTCTGATAATTATTTTCTGGTTATTTTCATACGAATCCGTACTGTGACAACGACCACTGCAGATGGTGGCACATGCTTGCTGTCATATCAGTCATGAAACGGACGGCTTGGATTCAAATGTACGGATATTCCAATGGTTTGGATACTAGTATCCCAGGCCTTCTCTTTCTCTCTCTACTGCACTCAGGTCCAGCTTGGTCGGGACCCTTATAAGAGGGAAGTATCTAACTTTATTTTCTCTCTCGCTCTCTCTCTCTATTCTTACTGTGTGTTTCAAAGCTAAAATCCTCTCTCTCTTTGGGTCTCAATCGAAAGTGATAGGCCGCAAAAGAAAAACCTTTTGTTCAGCTGTCACTTGTGCTTCTCCACTCTTGCTTCTGCTCTGTACTGCTCTTTCATGGCGATCTCGAAGGACATGCTTTTGTTTTGGGACTAACCCAAATTTTAAAATTTTTTCCTTTTGGGTTTTGAATTTGGTTTCGATTGCAGAATTACCTCTCCAAAGTTTCATTGTCTCTTTGTGCAGCTGAAGTTTGAGTCTTTAGTTTAGAAGTGGTTGTTAATTTTAAGATGTTGTAATTCCAGGATCCTATGGAATTGGGCTTGGTTGGAATTTGAAGTTTGGTTTTACTTGTGGGCATGGAGTGCATTGGCAAGTTGGAAGAAGAGATGGTTGAATGCAGTGAGTGGAAGCAAATTGATGGTGTCTGTGAATTAGGGTTTTATGAATTTATCTAATTACATAATACTGTATATTATAAAGAAAAAGTAAAGCTTGATATGAAGCTTTCAACATCAGGGTTGGGTCAGCAAGGACACGAAGGTATCAACTCGAATTTTTTTTTTTTCTCTTTTCACTCTCTTTTCTTCTTTCCTGCCTCTCATTTTTGGATTAAATGTATAAATAAATATTATGTGTCCCTTTCATATTCTTTTATGTTGGTTTGAAACTTCTTTCAATTGTCTCAAGTTCATACTTTAGTTGGTATGGGGAGTAATTCTTTTATGATATGATTACGATGATGGTAGGAGAGGAGAAGAAGTGTTTAAATTCGGAGCTATGGCATGCATGTGCTGGACCCCTGGTGTCCCTACCAACAGCGGGGGCTCGCGTGGTTTACTTCCCTCAGGGTCATAGCGAGCAGGTTATCTTTCAGTTCTTTTCTGAAGTTCTAAACTTCTTTGATTCTGGTTTAGATGGTTTTAATTCTTATAATTGCATTTGCATTATAAATAATATACTGTGTTCTGTTCAAAGTTTGTTTCTGGTGCTATAGTTGATTGTGTACATTTATACTTTGAATAAATTGAAATTGAAATGAACGTTGATGATTGTAGGTTGCTGCCACAACTAACAGAGAAATTGATGGACACATACCCAATTACCCAAGCTTGCCGCCCCAGCTGATATGCCAACTCCATAATGTCACAATGCATGTCGGTTTTATATTTTTTACACTGTCAAAGTAATTGAGTAATATTTGTATTGAAGAGAATAAACCCCAGCTAGAATTTTAAGTTAAACAGGGAACTTGTTAATTTTCAGGCAGATGTGGAAACTGATGAAGTATATGCCCAAATGACATTGCAGCCGTTGACACCGGTATTTCTGATCTCTATTTAGATTGTTGTACTCCTAATGAATCTGCATTTATTCTTATTATAGTTGAAACTTGGTTTATTGATTCTTCGTGTAGCAAGAGCAAAAAGATACATTTCTTCCTATGGAGTTGGGGGTACCAAGTAAGCAGCCCACAAATTACTTTTGCAAGACATTAACAGCAAGTGACACCAGCACCCATGGAGGGTTCTCTGTTCCTCGTCGTGCTGCTGAGAAAGTTTTCCCTCCTCTGGTAGGTATTCATGCAATTATTTTCCCACGTGAGTTTAGTTGGATGTAGATGCATTTGTTTTCTATTTTGGCTTGTGCAGGATTTCTCGCAGCAACCACCGGCTCAAGAACTAATTGCAAGGGATCTCCATGATGTTGAGTGGAAGTTTAGGCATATTTTCCGAGGTATATTTTGGAATATCTCTTTTTTGGTTTTGTTCTAATAATCACCTGATCTTATAGCATGTATTTTCTGATATACTATATCACAATTTGCTGTAGCTTAGGATCCTATTAAATGCCATGTATTAAGATAGTATTTTAGCTGGAATGGAAGAGGCAGGTTTTGTCACACCAAATTGAGAATGTTAGACAATGAATGCAATTCGTTCTTATCATATATTCCTTTTATTGATAGTTAAGTGACTAAGCAGCATTTTAATTTATCACTAACTTTTAGCATATGTACTTTCGGAGGTGTCTCCGAACAAGCTATGTGGGCAGTTTGAGATCCTTGAGAATGATCTAGTGTTTCCTCTTGAAGTTGGATGCTCACTTGTGGTTGTCTATGTGATATGTTATCTTATAGCTTTCTATGTTTCTCCTGCTAAACATTTGTTATTCATATCTGCTCTCATTCATGCACAGTAGAACATTTGTTTTGCAGTTATCTTTATTTTTATCACCTCTATTGTCAGCATGTTAGTTGGGACACTTGGATCTGCCTTTTACTGCCAGGCTGGAGATACTTTTGTAAGCTTAAATTAAATGTTGGGTATTAGAACATAGATTCTCTTGATGCCAAAGAACTAACTAATAGTATTTGTGAAGTGGAGCCTATGTCACTTTCATATTTAAGGTCTCACATATTTAAAGTTTCATGCTTGAAATTAGCAATCAGTGATGATAGTTGACTAATCTACCCAGTGCATAGTGACTATTGAGTCTTCCCGCGATTAGATCGATGTTCTAGATGTTAATCTGCTAAGTGTATCATCTGGCTTAGTCTGGCAAGCTTTGTTAATTTATTCTTATTGTTCATTGAAGATCAACGTGGTTTAGTAAATTCTGTTTTGTTCAGTTTTATTTATATTTCTGATATTGAGTTTCTTAAAATTTGTTAATTGATGTTAATGGCTGAAGTCAATTTTCATTGGATTTCATGCATTTTGCTGCCTTATTGTTTCTGTCATTCCTCTTGAAGCATGTTTTTCTTTTTTCTTTTTTTCAACTCATTAGGGGTGACAACTTTCAGGATTAGCTGGGTACTTGAGAACTGAGACCTAATAAGACCTTCATTAAACCCTAAGAATTTGGGACTCGTATGGGATTCTATCTTCGAGACCTGTTACCTTACACCCAATATATTAATTAAATATGCTTTATATTTAACTATAAATGATGAAAGAGTAGTTATTTTAATGATGTTAAGAGTAGAAAAGAAGGAAATATAAAATTGGATAGCTTACAAAATTTGTAGCCTCCTCTTTTATTTAATAATATTTAAAGAGGCAATACAGTAAGACTAAATACCCCTTAACCTAATGACACCCTTAAGCTAAACCTAAATAGGATAGCCGCCACGTTCACACATACTAATACTCTTAAACAAATGAAATTACTTGACTTGTCCTTTCTTTACCCACACTTACTTAGACTAGAAGTATGCTGCTTAATTAAATGTCACATTCTTAATAAAGCATTCTCCTCATATTATTTGTTTATGTTAAATTTGAAATTTCTTATTTTGGTTGAAAAGATAATCTCACATGGGTTTTGCTGGTATTCAATTAGTTAGAGGGTATGGACTTGACGGGCGTGAGAATAAGGGAGATAAGAGAATCTATTGTTCAAGTACATGCTGCACCAGCAGAGTAAGAAAGACTGCCTTTATTTACAAACAGTGTTATCAAAGGCTCAAGGCGCACCTAGGCACTAGGGGTCCCTGGAGCCTAGGCTTAAGGCGCAGGGCACTGGCGCGCGCCTTAGCAAAGTTAGGTGCACACCATAAAAAAAATCTACATACAATAATTTCAAGCTTATAGCAAGTAAAAACTAACACCATTAAGTTATGACATAGATAAAAGTATCCATAGGAAAGAAATCCAACAAGTAGAAAGTAAAAATTGATAAAAACGATCTAAGTAAAGTAAATATGTCAAGCAAGTAGTCCACTAAGCTCACAAGTAAAAATTGAATTTATACTTCTTTCTTAAAGATGGCAGAGATAGCTAAGGTTAAATGCTGATTATTTTTGCTGAGTATCCTCTGTTTTTCAGGTACAAAACAGGGCAGAGATAGTTAAAGTTTAAGTCACAGAAATGCTTTGTTATTTGTGTACAATAGCAAAGATTAGACTAAGCAGAAGATGAAGAAGAAGACTTAGTAACTAAAAAACATGATAGATAATAGGCAGACTTACACTGAAAATATTATTATTATTATTTTTTTGGCCAGGGATACTCAGACTCAGTAGGTTGCTTTGTATTAGGATTTTGGTTCAGCTGTTGTGTTAGGGTTTTTTTTTTTAATGTTTTAGGTACCTTTCAGGATTCTATTAGAACTCTTCCCAATGTTTGACTTTTTCTATTTATGAGGAAACTGAAAAATTGAAGAGTTTTTTCAAAAAAAAGTAACTTTTAGCACCTTAAGTGCACCTCATGGCTCCTCCAAACATGAAAAAGGCGGGCGCCTAGTGAGCCAAGACAACGCCTTAGTGTCAGCGCCCTCCTTTAGAGGTGCAGAGGCGAGGGGGTATGCGCCTTGCGCCTAAGGCGCGCCTCAAGCACGCCTTTGATAACACTATTTACAAATATTGTCAGCACTATTTAACTAATGAATAGCTTGTAAAGTTGCTTTGGTAAATCTTGTAGCCATAAATTGTAGTTATAATTTGACCTCAAATGTGGAAGGAAATATGAGGAAGGAATATGATGCCATAATTTGGTCTAAGTATGGACACAATGTGCATATTTGACTTGTCTGGGGTGGATAGGATTCAAAATTTTTTAGAAGCTAGGGATATAAGACATTTTTGCTTTTAGGGAATGTACAAAATTAGGAATATATGATGCATCCATTAATCATTACTATTATTTAGGTGACTCTTGAGGAAATTGATGACTAATTTTCTTATAGGCATGGTTGCTGAGATTTCTTCATATTTTGATATCAAAGCAGGGTTGCAATGTTCGAAATTTAAATAAATCATTGGTGGTGGATAAGATGGGATATGCAGCCCATGAAAATACACCCATATCAGTCTCTACTTTTAGAAGAAAGGGTATTGTATTTTTAGGATGTATTAAAAGGTTTAGGGATTAGGTGGATTGTGGGACGTAGGGGTGAGCAAGTGGTCGGTTGGGTCAGTTTTAGGCCTTTGGCCAACCGACCTGCCCCTGTCGGTTTGTCAAAATTCAGCTCCAACTAAATAACTGAATATATTGGCTTCTCAAATTTTCCAACATTAGTAAAATTGATCAGTTTTCAGTCGGTTTTGGTTATTCACCACCAAAATAATACAACACTCAAATCTCAAATTTTAGACTCCAAAGGCACAAAATCTAGTAGTGAGGACACATTTTTATTGACTTTGAAACATAAGTGTTACATATTACTGATAAGATTTCTTAAAAACAACATAAGTCAAATGGGAAAGAAAAAAATAGATCAAAAGAGACATACCCGCTCTAATCAACAACAATTGGATTACATGCAAGAGAAGAATCAAACATCAAGTGGAAATTGAAAGTTGAGAATCGGGATGCTCCCTTTCTCTGAAGAACGAAACTTTGTTGAAGTATGTTGTTTAGAGAAAGAGATCGCATGTGTCACCATATTATCCAATCAGACTTATCATAAATCATCATTGAAATCCTTCTAGTAGGCACCAAAATCCTTCAAGCAGGTGAAGAGAGGGAAGAACCAGGGAAAGCATTGAAGGATTCAAGAAGTAGAAAAGTTGAAAAAAAGGAAGCAAAAGATGAAGCTCTACTCAAGGTGACTCTCTAGCAACTAAGTAGGAAAGAAAAGAAATGGACTAAGTTACAACTTAATTTTCTTTCACTTATGACTTAAAATGGGCTGAGACTTATTATGATTTTTTTTTTTATGGGCTGGGTTTGTATTAGATAAGACATGCTTGAATTGGGTTGGATCATATTGTGTAATTCGGTTGGGTCGGTTAATTGAATAGTAAAAATTGTATAACCTGCAAAACTGACCCTGTAACAAATACAAAATTTTCAATTGACTGATCACCTTTTTTTTTTTTCAATTTTGGTTAGTTTCGGTTATTTTAGGTCGGGTATGAGTTAGATTTTCTATTTTTTGGGTGTGATGCTCCCCATGGTATATTAGAGGAGGGTATATGTGGTTGGAGTCCACCTACTAGGAAATATCTAATTTGTGAGAAATGATCCCATTCCTGAAGGGTTTATGATTTGGGTTTTTTGGAATTACAAAAAGTGCATAGGTGCTGCCTTGTTGATTGAGTTATAGTTGGATCTCTTGTGGCTATAATTGATACTTATAGTTGTATATATGTGGTTGGAGTCCACCTCCTAGGAAATATCTGACTTGTGAGAAACCATCCTAGTCGAAGGTTTTATGATTTGTTATTCTGGAATTACACCTGTAAAGAAGAATTTCACTCTAAAATTGCATATGGGTTGCCTTGGAGATTGAATTTTAGCTGGCTCTCTTGGAGCTTGGCTACATATTAATACTTTAGCAAGGGAAGTAAATCTTGATCAACTCAGAAAACAAAACTATGACTGATTGACAAATATGTGGCATAATAACCTCAAAAGAATTATGGAAAATGATACTCCCTTTGATGCAAACGTCAAATGTTATTTTAATTGAAAGGGGCAAGCAAAAATATTATTATCTTCAAGCTAAAAAACAATGTAGCAGTAGGGTCAATATATAGACTCCCTGGAGAATCCTAATTGGCATAAAAGATAAATTTAGAGTCCTAATAAAAAGAAAACCCTAATTACATGAAGATAAATCTAGAGTCTAGAGTCCTAATAAAAAGAAATAAATAACTCCTCACAATACGAAAATACTACTAATTTATCATTAATTCTAATATTGCATAATTAAAATGTAATTTAAATACAATTAAATAATAAAATCTTATTTGTACGCTCTTCATCTTTCTCCATTTGTTGAAAAAAAAACCCGTCCTCAAGTTTTAAAATGAAAGAAAATGAGGACCTCAGAAATCAAATCTTGCAAAAAGGTCTCAAACATCAATGGCAGGAAGTTGGTAAGGAGAACTTTGTTAGGAATCTCAAACATCTAGAACTTAATTGGAATGACAAAATCGACGAGCTCGACATATAGAGGTGGTGTAGTTTCAATTATCAGCTGTGAAATTGGAACCTCTACTTTAACTGAGATCTCATAACTATATGCTCTATTTTACTAATTGAAGAAAGTGCAACATTATTTATCAGCTCTGCATTTATAACCTCTGAGACATGACTGGCCTCACTAGGTTTTTATGGAATTGTAAGCTCCTCAACTATTTCGTCAAGAAATGGCAACTCGTCTCCAGTACCATAAGCTCATATGGTAAAACCACAAGACGATTATTTCGAATAGAATGTCATCTTCCCTGGAAATCATATTTTTCTTTGGTAAGGATGCTACAAACTTATTAACAGAATCAATTAATTGATCCACATTAGAGGACGCTACCAACTTATTAACATTGTAGTTACATTAGAGGATGCTACTAACTTAATAACATTATCAGTTAATTCATCAACATTAGAGGCAAGTCCCTTAATTTTGTTTAGGTTTTACCCTTGGGGTTCATTCTGGTTGCTGGGTTTGGGGGGCATGGAAACATATAAAGGAAGTTAGAAAGTGTTGAATTAAATGTACAAGAGAGCATACCAGATGAATTTACACATTTTGGAGCAGAAATTGAATTCAGGACGTCGAGAAACTTTGGAACTATTCAAAGTTTGTCAAAAAAACTGGTTTGAAATAGGCTGAAGTGACCTTGAATTTGAGATTGGGTCTAAATAGTGAGCTGTTGCAGTGGTGGACTAACTAGTGGGTTGAGGACAAGGTCAATGAATCGGGTTTGGGTCCAGGGTTGGAAACAGAATGGACCAGAGTGTGGGCTGGTGATATGGAATAGGTCAAGGCTTGGAACTGGGATGCAAACGGACTGGGCTGACAGTGGTAGTGGCCTTCACTGGTGTGTGGCAGTGTGTCCAAAGAATTTTGGTGGCGGTATTTAGGGATTAGGCAAATCGAAGGATTTTGAACTTGATGCTGGTGCTATTGAGAAATTAGGTGGCTATTGGTAGTTGAGTACTAAGGTTTTAAGTGGGGGCAATGTTTTTTTTTTTTGCGTTTGTTGCATTTGGATGGTGTGAAATATATAGAGATAAAGAAATAGTAGTCGTTTGGATAATTCCAAGACTACACTAAGGCTATATATTTATAATAGAGTATTTACATAGGACTTGCTTATCTAAATAATGTGAGAGTTAATTCCCAATATAATTTAACACTAAATATATTATAACACTTCCACTCAAGTTAGAGCATATATATGCTTAAGCTTGTACAAATACAATCCAAGTATTAAGACTCTCAGCACTCACCCCTAACAAAAAATTACATCAAGCTTCACTCGACTCACTCTGTGGCTGAAAGAGAATGGCACAAACAACGTGTGCCTAAAAGAGAATGGCACAAACTTGTGCCTAAAAGAGAATGACACAAATGTGTGCCTTGTTGGTTCATAGCCAAAATAAAATGCCACTTGGCAACATTAGGCAACTCCCGAATAGGTGATGTAAACAACGAGTAGAGAATGTTGAAAACTCTTCAATTTTGAATGGGATTGTGTCAAAAAACTAAACAACCAACAAACATCAAGACGAAACTTGAAGCAACAAGAAAAATTTCAAAGCTATTCGGGACTGCCGCCAAAAGAGAGAGATGGTAGCCGTGAAATTGAACTTGGGTTTAGATCAAGCCCGCTTTGATATCATATAATATATATAGAGATGAAGAAAGAGTAATAGCTTGGATAATCCCAAAACTGTACCAAGGCCATATATTTATAATAGAGTGCTTACATAAGACTTGCTTATCTAAACAATGTGGAATTTAACACCTAACATAACTTAACACTAAACATACTTTAACAGATGGTTTTTAGTTGGTTATGATGGGTGTTGGTGGTTTTGTGGTTGGAAGGACAGGACAAACACTTTGGTGGTCTTCATCAAATGATAAGGTGGCTAAAGGCAGTGGTCATGGTATGTTGGTCAGTATTTTTTTTTTTTTTGGCTTTTTGTGGGAATCCTTGGGATGTTGGATGATTTTGATGAGGTTTGTGGTTAGGGATGGTGGTACTTGATGAAGGCGGTAGTAGTGGTATATGTGTGTTTTCCGAACAAGGATAAGAGCCTAGGCTTTGATACCAAATTGATGTAGCACCAAATGATATTTTAATCAAAAGGGAAAACAATCCAAAGGGGCAAGAAAGGCAATAAGATTATTATCTTAAAGCTAAATAACAATGTAGCACTAGTGGTCATTATATAGACTCTATGAAAAATTTTAATGGCATAAAAGGTAAATCTAGAGTCACTAAAATAAAGGAAAATCAAATGACATAAGATAAATCTAGAGTCCTAATAAAAAGGAAATAAATAACTCTTAATAATATGAAAATACTACTAATTTATCCCTAATTTTAATATTATATATTATATAATATTAATAAAATTTAAATACAATTAAATAATAAATTATAAATACTATTATTATGTTCTACATCACCCTCTGTCCCAAATCTTTTGTTACAACTTGACACTGCACAAATTTTAAGAAAGGCAATAATTGTGACAGAAGTTTACTGAAATCTTACCCTTCTGGGACAAGTTACAATACACTTGGAACTGAAATCTTTCTTTAATCTTTAAGTTGTTAAAAGTAAGGGCATTTTTTTGAAATTTAATGTTATAAAGGTTTGACTTTTTGAATGGGACATGCAATTTTAGACAGAATAAGTTAGCAAAAGTGACATAAATTTGGGACAAAGAGTGTGATTTTCTAGAAATAACCTAATAGTTACCTATGCTGGAACCCATCACTTTCTACAAAGAACTTTAGGTTTTCTAGAAATAACGGAATAGTTATCTATAAGTGTAACACTAATATAGAATATCTTCCCAAGAGTTTTGGGTCTTTTCTTTGAAAGTAATGTCTGAAGCAGTACATAATGCACCATTTGAAGCTGGTTTTTCTGGTATGTTGGTAAGAACTGTTATAATTTGCTTTAGAACCTTAAGGGTGACAGCTTTCTAGAATGAAGTTGTACATCCTCGTTGTCTCCATCATATTTGTGTTATATAATTTTTCAAAACCAGTCATTTCACAGACATAGCAGCTAGCCAAATCACCTCTAAAGAGAAGCATTTTCTGTGTCTGCTTTCAGTGCAGATTCTGAATGAGAAGTTCCAAAATTCTGGTCTTAGTTTCTGATGGGCCTCAGTATTAGCCCTACAGATCTTCTCTTTGGTTCTTAAATATGTTTCATCTTTTCTACCTGTTATGGAAAAAATTTGTATGTTTGATCTTTTCTTACTATCTAGTTGAATGTTACTTAGTGAACCCAACATTTTGAAGATGACACATTTACCTTTGTGGTACCAATGGATGTCTATCCACCCCTCTTTTCACTCTTCTGGTCTTTAGATTTCTTACATGGCTTGAATTGTAATTTGTAAATTTTGTTGTTTTGGGCCCTTTGTGGTGGGGTGTGTCTATACTCGCCTTGTGTACAAAGATTTACTCTCTTTTTTCCTTTTAATTAAATCATTACTCATTGAAGAAAAGATTTTGAAAGTGGTCTTGAGCTGTGACTTCTTTCTTGAATCATTCTTACTTCTTTGTGATAAAGAATTCAATAATACTAAATCTTTATGGAATGCAAGTTTTCACAGCAGTCTATTTTATGTACAAAAGGTTATTTTCTGTAGTTTCTCTCTCTTTTAATTTTATGAAGAAAACTTGCTTCGAGAATCTTGTAGAGTAAACCCTTCAAGAAACAAATTAAGGCCTTTTTATCAGTTGGATGAAATAGATTTGCTTTGTGTTAACTGTTATGTGGGCCTAAATTGAGAAGTGTACGTTCAAATTTACAGTGTTTTAATTCCAGGATACTTTAATAAACTATAACGTGTTACAATATTTTGAACCAATGCTGATTACTGATACTTTGTTTGATAAGTTGAGACATGGTTTGACAGAGATTTCGTCATGGAATCACATCATATGTTTTTGTGTGCTCAGATTGTATTGCAATATGGAATCACATTATACATGTGTATGCTTAGATTGTCTTCTATGTTGCGCGTTCTGCACAAGCTGACATGTCCTGTTCCTTACATGTCTATTCAGGACAGCCAAAACGTCACCTTCTTACCACAGGCTGGAGTGTGTTTGTTAGCGCCAAGAGACTTGTTGCAGGAGATTCTGTACTTTTTATATGGTAATTCTTTCCTATTACTTCCTTCTGGCATAAACTTTATACTAAATACTTTTAATTACTAACTATTATTCTTGTTCATTTGTATTGTTAGGAATGAAAAGAATCAGCTTCTTCTTGGAATTCGCCGTGCGACTAGGCCACAAACCGTGATGCCATCATCAGTTCTATCAAGTGATAGCATGCACATTGGACTTCTTGCAGCTGCAGCTCATGCTGCATCAACTAATAGTTGTTTTACAGTCTTCTTTAATCCAAGGTGGTAAAAGTTGTCTGCAGTTCTTCAGTAATGCTTCTTTGTCAATTCTTTCGTGATGCTTATTTGTACATCTTTTTTTGTGCCCAGGGCTAGTCCATCTGAGTTTGTTATACCTCTTTCCAAATATGTCAAAGCTGTATTTCATACACGTGTGTCAGTTGGGATGCGTTTCCGGATGCTTTTTGAGACTGAAGAGTCTAGTGTCCGCAGGTATTTTAGTAGTCATTAAAAAGTTATTTCTTGATATTTTGATATCGTATGTTATGATAAGTACGTACGATTCTTTAGTGGAAAAGCATTGTGTAACTCTCTTTATCAAGCTAATATTTTCCAATTCTTAGCACAGCTGAATGTATTCTGTGGATGGTCAAAATTAATTATGCAAAGGGTATCTCCATTTGTAGATAATAACAGAGTCTATTTTTAGTGTAAAGTTACAAGCTTGTAAATGGGTGCTGGTAGTATCAGACATATAGCAAACACTGTCGCAGTTGGACCTTTGTCAAAAACTTGGTTGCCTGTCAGTATCTTTTTAGGCCTGTTCACTGGTTTATTGCTAGGGGTGGAAATCTGCAGAAAGTGCAAAATGTGTATTCTTGATAGTATGGCACCATGGTGCTTCCTTTTCTTGTATTCAGATGTAGACGCTTGTGTTTTCAGGTACATGGGTACCATAACTGGCATAAATGATCTGGATCCTGCTCGCTGGCCAAACTCTAATTGGCGATCTGTCAAGGTAATTACAATTATTATGTTTATATTTATAAGAGCACTCTGCATTGTTCATTATAACATTATTGTTCTATAAGAATGTAATATGGCAGTACAAGTTGTAAAAAAAATTATTGTAAACTATTGAAGTCGTGAATATTAAAGCCAGTCTATGTATTAGAACTAGACAATTACTCATAATTCTTGGCTGTTTCAGCTTTTGTTTCTGTTGCAGAACGAAGTGCTGGGAGTCTATGAAGTACAGATCCAAATACATACCTTATGACCACAGTTTGAATTCAAAAGCCAAGCTATTTAGATTGAGTCCACCATCATATGTACCATCCTTCACTAAATTCAATGTGGGATTACAACTTGTCACAATGCACATGGTAACCTCATATTACAACTTCCACAAGTCACCTGGAACCTATCAGATCTCCATACCTAGCTACAACCTAAATAGGTTCTAACATGTGCTGACGTGCCTCCTATTTCTAGGTGTTGGCATGCCTACTGAAAAATTAACCCCGAGCTAGCAACATCTGAGTGGCTCAGACAATCTCATGGAACCTGGACTCTAGCGCCAATTTGTTAAGTAAAGGGCCTAGAATCCACAAATTAAAGTTCTACTTATGTACCTTAGGACCATACTTGACCCCAAGGGCTTAAGTTCTTCGGTTATGTTCTGAGTTCACCACCATGTATATGTCTTTTACTAAACATTCTTTTGATGTGGGATTACAACTTGTGGCCCATTAAGTGGAAAGCCTCACGAGTTTTCTCCATCCTGTTGCTGTATGTATCATGTAAGTAGTAAGAGTGGGCATGTGTTCTTTTTAACTGTAATTACCATTGGATTTCCAATGGTCCCACAGCTTTAGCTGATAGGGAACTTGCCGAACCATGCATGTGAGCTTAATACACCCCCACTCAGTCACTTGCTTGAGTATGAAAGTGATCAGAACACAACAGAAATCGAACAAAGATAATATTGAAATAATTATAGATGTGGGGGGTTATAGGGCTTGAATCGGTGACCTAATAAGAAACCATATTTGATGCCATGTTGGATTACCAAGTGTGCCAAAAGGTTAAGACAGTAAGGAACAAAACCTAGTTATGTGTCAAGTTTAACACACCAATGATATTTAACACCCTCCACCATACCAAGTTCTAAATCAGTGTTGTCATACTTTTATACCCACTTGGCATCAGAATTTAGGGAGGAAAAGGATACATGCATTGGAGATTGAATACACATTTTCTTCTCTCTGTCTTTGGATGAACAGAAGTAAATATGTTTGAGTGGCTATATTCTTTGGGACAATTATGCATTTATCACATTATCCACTGCTGTTTGATGTTTCCTTTTGGATGATGCACATGCAATACATATGTTATTTCTGGAATATGTTGATTACCCCTATTCCATATCTAAGGGTATATCTAAGGGTTGATAAATAATTGAGAAAACAGGTACTGTAGTTGCCGTAGTGGTTATGCTTGGTGGTCTTGGGTTTTGTAGACCAAAGTGAGGGCTCTCATCACAAATATGGGTTGCTGAAAAACACCGTTGGAGTTTAACCTTCTAGTGCTTGGAAGTCAATGATTAAATGCAACTTGAATATCAGAAATTGGGAGACTGTTTATGTATATTTTATATAACATTCGTTTTTGATACAACTAGTCCTGCAATCCAACCAATCAGCAAATCACTGGTCCCCAGCAGGGCGATTCCCATGCAAAGTAGAGGAAACAACAGAGTGAAAAGAGTGAAAGGCAATTTATCGATGAAAATACTTCTATTTAGGAAATGGATGCCACAGCAATACAAGAAACCAGCTCTTAACTAACTGTTGACCAACTAACAACCTGTGTCGCATAGACCAACTAAGCTAACTGACCGATCAATGACAAATGGTTTCATTAAGCAGATGCTTAAAACACTGATATGCAGTTTCACTATGATGGCTTACAACACAGACACATGAAACCACTGTTATCTGACTCTTATGATTCACGATTCGAGTCACACCTAAACGATATGTATTGCACGAGTGAATCAAAAAAGTTCAAAAATCGTACATGAATCAACCGAATCAAAGGTGAATCCCGTGATTCGATTCAATCGCACGAGTCATCACCGAGTCAAATATTTTGGATAAAACTCAGATTCAGTGACCCACGAATCTAAAAAACTTAAAATGTGAACTAATTTTTCCAAGTTTTTCATGAAATTTTTTTGCTTCTCCTTACGCACAATGATAGACACATAAAAAGCTTGCAACTTTTTCAGACGTATGCAAAAGGTTGCAAGGCTTACCGGCTGAAGAAACTAGGAAGTCTACTTCAGCCATGTGTGCCATTTCTTTATTTTTCAAAACACCTACCAAGAGACTTTGTTCTTTCCTCTACTTCTAAGTTGTAGTTGTATGGATGAGAGCCATTAGGTGTCAAAGTCCCTTTTATTGTCGGTGAAAGAGAAGCTCTACAAAGAATCTCTTGGATTTCTAATTTTTGGTAATACAAATGGTACATGATTTTTGCTTACTCAATTCATTAGTACTTATATATTTTCTAATTTTATTTGGATTTTGGCATTAGATAATATCCCTGCCACATCTTATTAGTAGTATCTCTTTGATTCATATGCAAAAACTACCAATCTTTTATATTTTTCTTGAACGATAAGAAATAAAATAATTATAACAAGAAGAAGAATAAAAATTTCACTTCCCTTCCCCTAAAGGTAAAATATTAGATGTTTAATTATAAATATTAAATTTAATATTTGTTTTTAGAATTTATACTGAATTGTACGATTCGATTCTCCATTCACGATTCTCAAAATCAGAATTTTGATTCACAAGTCGAATCTCAATTCAACAACTATGCATGAAACACACTGTTTTATTAGTTAGTCATTACACATTAGTTCTCTTCTTAAACTGATCTTTATTAGTTTTCATTTCTGGTCCATGTTAAACTTTTTCTGGTAAAAATTACCTTGCATGAATCCTTTGTTTGACGACTTCAGGTATTTAAGCCTGTCATTACTATTACTGATGTATGCTTAACAGTCCTTATAACGATTTCTTCTTACATGCATAACTGATGTTAGATTTTACTCTGTGCTAAATTAACTACTCAATTTGCAGATTTTTGTATTTTTGAAGTAATAATATAATTAATCCTGTTCCTTACCAAGTTACCTCTGCCTGATGAATTTCATTACAATTTTGAAAGTCCTTTTCTCTTTTATTAATTGTTCTGAGTCTTTGTTTTGTGTTCTTTCCATCCTGTATGTGTAGGTGGGTTGGGATGAATCAACAGCAGGAGAGAGGCAGCCAAGGGTATCATTATGGGAAATTGAGCCTTTAACAACATTCCCAATGTATCCATCGCTATTTCCCCTCCGACTGAAAAGGCCGTGGCATCCTGGGGCCTCATCTCTACATGGTATTTGTTTTTTATTTTTAATGCTTAAACTATCATTTGGTTGACTAACTAACCTTAAACGCCCTGATCATGTCAAACGCAAAACAAAAAAAACCCTTTTTGGGTAATAATATTAAGTAAAATTTGTACACTAGATATGCTGAATCCAAGTGGCATAAACTGAAGTCATGAAGATACTTCCAAAGCTTGTGAAACTGAACGGGACTGGTTGATTAAGTTAGAGGAAGCAACACATGTATTTGTTAATGGGAGACTCATAATTGACAGGGTATGGACTCAGGAATCTTCCCAAATAATGGGAAGAGAAGAGAAAACTAATAGCTTCTAATATTTCAATTAATAATATATGGTTCTTTTGGTTGAAAATGCCTTATTGGGTTTTATGCTGGATACAAACTCCCAAGAAAGAATAGGAATTATAGTATATTTTAGTCTAAGTATTATGGGCAAGCTTGATTATATCGCTGTCTAAGTAGTTGTCCAGTGTTTACTGATAAAAGATAAATTATAATTTGGAATCTGGGTGGGTTCCTATGTATTTTTAATTTGTGAATTTTCCACATAAAGTTTGCACTGCAATCAGCATTCCATGATGCCTGAGTGAATTGAGGTGTTAGTTTAAAAATAAAATTACTAAATACCAAAAAAATCAATTCACTTAAGTTCATCAATTCAAAACTTCCATTCAAAATGTAGCAGAAACAAAAAAGAGAGGTGGCAAGCAGACAGAAAATAGGCATTCCTTATCCTTAATTACTGGCTGAGTGAATTGAGGCATTAGTTTAAAATACGAAATGATTCTAATCAGATAAATTCATCAATTCATGACTTCCATTCAGAATGTTGGATCCATAAAATCATTACTTATTAAAAAAGGAGAGCCGAAACAAAACAGATAGGTGACAGATTGAAATTAGATGCAGCAGAATGATTTTATATGTAATGGAATTATATTATGAGAAAATGTGCTAATGTTAATATGAGTCTAGAGATGTATAACTTATGAGACATGATATAGTTTGATTAATTGAATAACACCATGCTAATTGTAAACCTAATTGCAAATTTTTTAAATTGCATTATCTTACAATTGAGGTATAGATGACTAATCAATATAATTATCTTCATGTTCAAACTGAAGAGTGGAGAATGGATAAAATTTTCATCCCCAAATACTGAATACTCCTAGATTTAACCAATATACAACCCCACAGGAACATAGTGATCTATAGTCTATATGTCATTATGCTTTGCATCAAGCAGTGTTGTATGTGTATTGCTGTCCAACTCACCAACAGTGGCATGCCTGTGCTGCTTTTTCTGACATAAAAGTGTATTAAGTGGATCATCTTTCTGCTGCTCCAGCCTGCAAACATGTTCCAGGACGTGTGTTTTAGTGCTTAAATTTGTCATCTTGTTGTAATCTTGAATCGCAGAATTACTTGCCTAGGAGATTTGGCATGACTGTCAATTCCAAAAGATGCCAACAGAATATATTGTTATACGATGTGTTAAAGAGTAGAAAAGAGGGAACTATGGAATTGGAGAACATAGAAATACTGTAGCCTTACAATAAGACTAAAATACTCTTAATGTAATGACACACTTAAGCTAGACCTAAACAGGTTAGCTGTCACACTAAGACAGTACTCTTTAACATGATGGAACCCTAAATCATGCAAGAGGCATTATTTTTCCCAGGTGATGATAATTTCATTTGATTACTCTGTGATGCCTTTACCATCTACAAATCAAGTAAAATCATTTAATTAACTGTTCTATCATCGGGTTCAGCAGTGCATGGCCTTGTTCTTGTTTTGTTAATCTTTTGTTCTTTATAAGTGAAATCAGTAGATGTTTTGACTTGTCTTCTTCAAACCAATAGCTTTTACATGTGTAGTATATTTTGGAGTTGGGATAGGCTTTACGGGGGTGAGCACACACTTCACTTCTTCTTTTCCTTTTTTGTTTTTTTTTTCTTTTTTTCCCATTGTGCCTTTGGTCTTATTACAGATAGCAGAGATGAAGCTACTAATGGGCTTATGTGGTTGAAAGGAGGAACTGGAGAGCAAGGTCTTAACTCCCTTAATTTTCAAGGTGTTGGTTTGTTGCCCTGGATGCAGCAGAGAGTGGATCCAACTTTACTAGGAAATGATCCTACTCAGCAGTACCAAGCCATGCTGGCAGCTGGTTTACAGAACATAGGGAGTGGAGATCTCTTAAGGCAACAAATTATGCATTTTCAGCAGCCTATCCAGTATCTTCAGCAATCAGGAAATCAGAATTTGCTATTGCAACTACAGCAGCAGCAAGTGATTCAGCAATCAGTCTCTTCTAGTATCCTGCAACAGCAGCCCCAAGTTTTGACAGAGAACCCGCCCCAGCAACTTCTACAGCAACCACTTAACAATCAAGGTGAAGAGCAAGCACAGCAGCAACAAGGTACTTATCATAATACACTTTTAATTCAAAGTGATCAGCTCCATCATCAGAGGCAGCAGTCTCCTTCTCCATCATATTCAAAACCAGACTTCATGGATTCAAGCACAAAGTTCTCAACATCTGTTTCTCCTGGTCCGAACATGCTTAGTTCACTTTATCCTGAAGGGAGTGGCTCTCTTTTGAACTTAACCAGAACTGGTCAGTCTGAGCTAAATGAACAGTTACCCCAGCAATCCTGGACTCAAAAGTGTACACCGGGGCAGATTAATGCCTTTGGCAACACAATGTTGCAATCACACACACAATATCATGGGAAAGATTCTGCTGTAGTGCCCCAACATTGTAACTCTGATACCCAAAATCCTACTCTGTTTGGTGTTAATATTGATTCATCTGGGCTCCTACTCCCAACCACGGTTCCCAGTTTTGCGACTTCTTCAGTTGATACTGATTCTTCCACAATGCCATTAGGGGATTCTGGATTTCAGAGTCCTCTGTATGGCTGCATGCACGACTCGTCAGAGTTGTTACAGAGCGCAGCGCAAGTTGACCCTCCCAATCCAACTCGGACATTTGTCAAGGTTCGGGCCATATATTCAGTTCTCGGACCTCACAGTCTCTTTCATTACTCCTGTTATTTTTGTAACAAAATCAGGTGGTAACGCTCTTCTTTTCTGCAGGTTTACAAATCAGGATCGGTTGGGCGCTCACTGGACATCTCTCGGTTCAGCAGCTATCATGAGCTGCGAGAGGAGTTGGCTCAAATGTTTGGAATTGAGGGGAAGTTAGAAGACCCTCTTAGATCAGGCTGGCAGCTTGTATTTGTTGACAGGGAGAATGATGCGCTTCTCCTTGGCGACGACCCATGGGAGTAAGTGCATATTTCAATGACATATGGCCTACTATTATTATACTTTTTCTGCCTCGATCTATTATATTACCCTTGATTTTTAAAGTAATCATAATACAATTATGTCATGTGGTTATCTTCAGAGAGAATTTGAGAAGGAAAATAAGAAACTAAATGGCTACCAACATGTTTCCATGGATAATAAATCATACACCAGCAGTATGCCATTGTTTGGTTTTATGGCAATGTTTTTTTACTGCATTTGAATGAGATACATGCATTGGAGCGCTCACACCACACACATACACTTATAAGTAATGGTTATTTCTCTTGGTTATTAACTCAATTTTTATGATGTCTTACTGCCTGACCTTGTGCAGCTCATTTGTTAACAATGTCTGGTATATCAAAATACTTTCACCTGAAGATGTGCAGAAAATGGGAGAACAGGCAGTTGATTCCTTTAGCCCAAATGCACAGCAAAGGATGAACAGTA
Source organism: Quillaja saponaria (assembly GCA_029379385.1). Taxonomy (NCBI): domain Eukaryota; kingdom Viridiplantae; phylum Streptophyta; class Magnoliopsida; order Fabales; family Quillajaceae; genus Quillaja; species Quillaja saponaria. The sequence goes on along the minus strand of CM055610.1, from coordinate 13,346,910 downwards.
GTGGCGCTGAATCGCAGGACCTTCTTTCTGGGTTACCATCCTTAGGCTCACTTGAATACTGATATAATTAATTTCTAAAAGGTATCAGACATTCCTTCAAGTCCCAAAATGAAGAAAGTTTACTTGTGAAATCTCCCCTCCCAACTGGCATGTCTTTACTATTCAGTTGTATTTGTTTTACCCAGACTTTCTGGTTCTGTTAGATCTGATAAATGTTTTATGATAAGAAAACTAATAGATTATGTGTAAATTTGAACTTTGCACTCAAAATAGTGTTACTGCTACGTAGAACTTATCTTCCACCATTTGCATGAGCCAATGTATGGTCAAATTATAGAAGGTTTTTATATTTATCACACTTAAAATTGTGAGGTATTGCTGCTTCTGTGCAAGTTTGCTGACTGCTCTTTCACCTCTTTGTAGCAATTTATTCTCGTTGTTGTTATTGAACTGCCGTTGTTAAGTTACTCCTGTAACAATTAACATCTGTTACGTGTATATAATCTTTATTCAAGGCTATGGCAGTACAATAGAGCTTTTGATTCATAAGGAGAGTAAGGTGAGATGGAAGAACAACTTTGACGAAGCCAATAACGCTCACAGAAAGTAGAATTTAGTGTGATGTGTTACCTCGTATAAATAGTTATATTGCAAAACAATTAAGTAAAAATAATAATTTTTGTATGCAAATCTTGTGGCACATGGGCTATCTATATGTACACTATGTTAATTTTTCTTTCATCCAAGAAGTAATATGTCTATGTGGCACATGAGCTATATAGACAGTATAAAGCCTCCCAATTTAGCAATCATAATCATATTAAAATTAATAAAAGAAATAATTAAACATCAGTAGTGTGATTTGGCGATGTGACGGGTTCTCAACACTTTCATTTTAACCAAATAATTGCACTGTTAATTTCTCCGTTCAAATAAACGAAATATTTTCATCAAAATCAATGTGTTGCCTTATATTTTGTGCATAATTGTTTTTTTTATTTGAATATTTTATGCATAAATTAATGTTACCTCGTAAAAATTGATTTATTAAAAAATTAATTTAACTAAAAATAGATTTTGCAATCTTGTGATCCAGCAATCAATTTACACATAAAAAAGAGAGTTCACTATAGTTTAAAAATCTTGATTTAGATGTTATTCTTATAATAGAATGTTTGATACACTCACTTTCGTTTTTATACCATTTGAGAATAACACAAACCAAGGAGAATAGTCATATGAAAATGATAATATTACACATCATAATATTTTTTTTTTCTTTTCTAATATATATATATATGTTTATTTTTCAGTATTTTTCTAGTTATTTTTAAAAATTTATTATTAATGAGCATCAATTATTTCTGCATTTTCATGTTTTTTCTTTTATAACATCATTCTCGTTCCATAAGATAAAAAAATATACTTAATATCATGTTGAGAACATAACTTTAATTTTATTTTTATTTTTATTTTTTATTATAGTTACTTCGCTTACATATAAAAAAAATACTCGTATATCTAGAGTAATTATCAATGATAACAAAATCTTAGTAACATTATAGCCACTCTTATATATGCATTTTTCTTTTTTTCATCACATATGGAGAGACAGAATTTAAGATTTAAGTTTAAATAGAGTCTCTCATTGGGTGAGACAGAGAAGCGCGGTGAGTGGGATGAGTTAAAACTTTGTGTATATTCATTTCTGGGTTATAGTGATATCCATGTCTGGCTCTAAATATGTGAAATCAAGTCAGAGAGCATTGTTACTGTTGGACCAATGCCTCACTATGACCCACATCAAACAAATTCAATCCCATCTTACAGTTTCAGGAAATATTGTTGATCCCTATGCAGCAGGCAAGATTATCACCTTCTGTGCAATTCGTGACCGTGGTGATTTAAGCCATGGTTTTGAACTCTTCCGTAGTTTACCATATAGAACTACCTTCATTTGGAACAACTTGATCAGAGCTTTGGTTGAGAGAGATGAACCCAGAAAAGCTCTGTCTTTGTATACTGGAATGCTCGAGAGTGGGTTCTTGCCCAACAATTACACTTTCTCGTTCTTACTCAGAGCTTGTGCTGACCTTTCTGCTATTTCTTTGGGGTTTATGCTCCATGCCCAAATCGTGTCACTAGGTTGGGAATCATATGATTTTGTCCAAAATGGATTGATCCATTTGTATGCAACTTGTAACTTAATGGACCCAGCTCGTAGATTGTTTGATATGAGCATGAACAGGGATATCATTACATGGACTGCGTTTATTAATGGGTATGTGAAGTCAGGACAAGTTTTGGTTGCACGGGAATTATTTGATCAAATGCCTGAAAAGAACTCAGTTTCTTGGAGTGCTATGATTACTGGTTATGCTCAAGGTGGATTGTTCAAAGAGGCTTTGGAGCTTTTTAATGATATGCAGATTTCTGGCTTCCGGCCCAATCATGCTGGGATTGTAGGTGCACTCACTGCTTGTGCTTTTCTAGGTGCACTGGATCAGGGAAGGTGGATACATGCATATGTGGGTAGAAATAAGATTGAGTTAGATAGAATACTGGGCACTGCTCTTATTGATATGTATGCAAAATGCGGCTGTATTGAAACTGCTTTTAGCATTTTCAATAAGATGCCAAATAGAGATGTATATGCATTCACTTCTCTGATTTCAGGATTAGCCAATCACAATCAGAGTGCCAGTGCAATTGAGTTGTTTGAGAGGATGCAGATTGAAGGGGTCGTACCAAATGAGGTTACATATATATGTGTTTTGAATGCGTGCAGTCGAATGGGATTAGTGGGTAGAGGTATGGAAATTTTTGAAAGCATGAGAAAGAATCAAGGGATTGAGCCAATGGTTCAGCACTATGGTTGTTTGGTTGATCTCTTGGGGAGAGCAGGGATGCTAGAAGAGGCGAAAAAGGTGGTTAGAGAGATGCCCATGGAACCAGATTCGTATGTATTGGGTGCATTACTCAATGCTTGTGGAGTTCATGGAGATGTTGACTTAGGTAGAGAGACTGTCAAGTGCTTGGTTGAACAAAGTCTAGACCATGGGGGGATTCATACTTTTCTTTCAAATATGTTTGCCTCTTCTAACCAATGGGATGATGTGGCAAAAGTGAGGACAGGAATGCAAGACAATAAGGTAAGAAAGATGCCTGGATGTAGCTTGATTGAAGTAAATGGCGTGGTTTCAGAATTTGTTGCTGGAGATAGGTCACATGTCCTCATGGAAGAGATCATATTGTTATTACTTGAGATTGATAAGCAGTTGAAATCTATTTGGTTCGATGATCATGGCAAACATGATAAATTAATTGAACAAATCCTCTAGCTCAGGAGTAGGTGCATTATGCATATCAACAGCTATAATACAGAATTTCTTGTTGAAGAGTTGGTCTACTCTAAGACCATCTGCCTCATTCAACTTGGCACATTCTTCATTGGTAAGGTAAGTCCTTTGAGATGAATTTGAAGCCTTATTCCCAATGTCATCATGTGCAACATTTACTCTTCGCTGAAGATGCAGTTCAAATAATGAATTTCTTGTGAATAGGCATGCAACTTAAGGAATAATGTTTGTTGATGTGAAACCAGACTATTGTGGATTATCTTGGCGTGTACTGCATTATTATGATTTATTCTAATATAAACTTAGGAGATTATATTGATTATTAACTGCAATTGGAGAATAAAAGTGATAAGAGAATGACATATAGTTGATACATCATAAATTTGGTTGCAATAAATATGAAGTTTCAGGTTGTTGTTTCTCTCTCTTTTTACTTTTATACAACTAGAAAATTTAAATCTTAATCCCATTGGGATTACCTACATGCATCCTAGAACAAAGAATGTAGATCCTTCACAATAATTATCCTTTCCCATTAATCATTTCTAAGGCTACATTATACACTAACAATCTTTTCTTATCACTTTTAGTGATGTCATTTTGATCTCCCTCTTACTCTCTCTAGTTATTCTACTTTTCTGTACCCTGGCACTTGCAACCACACTGAACATATTCAAATTATTAGACATGATTCTCCCTCAACTTAGATTCAGTTGAAGCTGTATCTATATTTTGTATGTAAATCGTCTTTACTTATTCTATCTATTCTCATTTTAGTACAATCCTCCCCAACACTCTCGCTCCCTATACTTATTTTCAGTATTGTGGACTTTAACAGCCTAAGATTCCATATCATAAAACAGCCGTTATGCTGTTATGCTAGATATAAAGATCTTTTAGCTCTAAGGCTATCATTTGATCATATGGAGTTTCTGATGCACTAATTTATTTATTCCAGACAAATCTTTATTTGTTTTTTTCTTGGCCAAAGTGAGAGGTATCTTCAATACCGTAGTCTTGTCAAATCTTTGAGGCTTTGACTACCAATTCAATTTTAGGTCATGTAATCTTAAATAAACCCTGCTTTCTTCTCCTATTCCCATTTCACTCCACAGATTTGGTATTGGTTTACTCGAGTTAAAGGAAGTAGATTCTAAATATTGTCTCCATATTTTCAATTTTTATATTATCCGAAAGTCTAACTGAATAGTGTTACAGCATCTCTCATTTTTAGGTCTCTTATATCATCCATCACCAGAGTGAAAAGGGAAATGACCCAAAGCAGATTCTTGATTCAATCCTATTGTAACATGGAACTCTCTTGTGACTCCCCACTAATTTTTAGTATCCCTGATAAATACGTTCTAATATAAAGTTTATTTAGTTACAAGGAATTCTTTCCTTTCCAAAACCTATCATATTACCTCTTAAGGAACCTTGACAGGCTTTCTCCAAATCAGTAAAACCCAGTTGGAAATCTGTCCCTTTTCTAAGTTAGCTCCAGTGGCATAGGTTGATTCAATGACAATTTGCACAACTCTGAATGTCACATCTATTCTTGTATTTTGTTTTTTGATTACTTCTCTACTCATTTGGCATCCTATTAGTCCAGAAAGCAAACCATATTATCTCACCTCAGCTAAGCATGTCCAAACCTCAACAGGAGTTTTATCTAGTTCCTCTCCTTGAGAATATCAAGTTCTTCCAAGTTTGCTACATAGCTTCCGGTGAACTACTTGTCAAAGAAATCATTATAACTATGAAACAAACTCTGTAACATCCTTGTAGTTTTAGATTCGTTATTACTTTCAAGGGTTTGAAATGGAGTATCGGAGTAACTATCATCATTCATGAGAGCTTATAGGCTATTCTAAAGGGAGGGGTCAGGGAGGGGACAAGGAGAAGAGAAAGAAAAATGGAACAAAAGAGATGGACAAGATTGATTCACTACTTCTTTCAGCTTATTCTTTGCCTTCTATATTGTTGCTTACTTGTCAATTATACTTGCATTCAGATTTACGGCGGATACCTACCGATGACAGATTCTGTAAGACTTCAAAACGCCCTGAAGGCTGGAGATGAAATGTACGAGTTACACTTACGGAGGAACAGCTTAATGGATACACAGAGGTCGAAATGTTAAGAATCTGAAAGCTTATACACTGCTGCTCCTTTGGTACATCATACTAGTTTTTATTCAACAATCATTGATATCATTTTTGAATGGGTTTAATGAACTCGGTATCAGCACCTAGAAGAAACCCTGTTAAGAGTAGCTCCTTCTGAAGATCTGGTTGGTGCATGCACTTCAAACAAGACATAATTTCATGTTCCTTTATTTTTTTTTTTTTTTTTTTTTTTTTTTTTTTAATTTAGATCTGAACTTATGTCAAGGTTCTGTATCATCTTTATAAGCAAGTTTACGGCTCTAAATTCTCGTTGGCAATATAGAGTTAGTACTTTGTAATGGTTTTCATCTCGAGTAACAATGTGACCTGGGACTATATTTCATTTTCAATCTACCAGTTTACCACATATCGAGTTGAAGTGGAATAAATTACTTTAAGTTACAGCCAAACAACTAGTGAAGCATGTTTTGTTGGAAGGAAGGAGTTATTAATGAAGTCACATTTGGAATGAAACTTCGAACATTTTTTTCAGAAGTTTAGGGGAATGGAAATGAAATGATAGAGGGAAGAAAAAAAAAATCACATTTTTTCATTTATTTCATTTGAATGTTTAAAAATATGATGAAGAAAAAGAAAAGGAAAAAGAGATAATAAAATATATTTTTTGCTTAAAAAATAATTATTAAAAATGGGAAAATAGTATATTATTATTTATTTTTATATTACATCCTTAAAATGTTGAGTATTAATAGACATATAGTAGAAAGAACATAAGGCATGAGTGGACACCAAATAATAGTTCCTTCATCAAATTATCCAAAACCAAGCTACAATTGTAACAACAAACATGACGAGAAAAACACCAAAATTGAAACACAGCATAAGGGTACTCCATATATGTTAGTCAATTGCTTTGCTACTAGTTCCTATCCTTTTAAAACAACCTCACCATTTTATATTACTTCTAAATACACATTTCTAGACTAGCCAGAACTTAGATCAATTGACATTATGCCAGGCCTTAGGACTCTCCCCATCCCAGGTTGAGCTTTCAAATTCCAATCTCTCTATGTACCAAAAAACTACACCTTTTTAGTAAAGATTAATAGCAGGGGAAGAAATATTTCAATAGTAGCCGAAAAACGGAATCAAAACTGAATTTTTTGGTTTGGTTCGATTATTTTTTATAAAATTTATTTTTTATTTTTAATTAACCAAAACCAAAATTATTAATTCGGTTTCTATTATTCTTTAGTTTTGGCCAAAACTGACAATTATATTTTTATTTTAAAAAATTAATTAATATTAATTTAAGCTTTAAAAAATAAATTAATATTAATTTAAGTCTTATTTTTGTGAGCCACACTAATATATTTATGTTTTTGACGAAAAAAAATAAAAATATTTAAGCCTTATTTTGTAGGCCAAATAAAAAAGATAATAATTTTAAAAATATATATATATATATATATAAATATGTTCATTTTAGCCTAATTGAACTGAATTCATCGAACCCAAACCAATTCAATTAAAATCAGTGCAGTGCAGTTGTCTGTTTTTACTAAAACTGAATATTAACCGAATTTTTTGTTCGGTTACTAATACCCCTAAAAACCAAACCGTACTCACCCCTAATTAATAGTGGGGTATCCAAGCAACCTTTGCAAGATCCACATCCTCAAGCTTACAAAAGTACCCATGAACAAAACAGATACTTACAACTGGGAGCGAAAAAAGAAAAACAAACCAACATTTTGACTTCACTTATAATGAAGACAAGTTCAAACAAAGACATAAAATAAAGATAGACAACTCAGATTTTAGAAAATCATGATATATATATAACAAAAAAACCTTGATCCTCACCCGAAATTTTCATAGTCTTAAGCAACCACTCCAAGTATAATAAGAAAACCTCCAAAAAAAAAATATATATTTACCATGTCCAATACAAGCACTATCACGATTCTAGCAAATTCAATAAAGGGAACATAGTGACCATGTGCAATAATTTATTTATACAAGGAAAAAAAATCTAACCACCAATTCAAAATAAATAGTCCAAAAGTGAATCTTCAAACAGATATTAAGAAAAACTTAATTTAAAACAAAAAATATTCTATACATCTATATGCCAAAAAGGAGAAACTATAACACATCATTTAGATTGGTAGTTGATCTATTAAGCAGGAATTTGCAGTACAGAAAAACATAATCCAATAGTTTAATTAAAAGGGAATCATGAATAACAACTTTTTTAGTCATCTCTAGAATGCCTCAGAAAAGTAATTGGAGTTTGGAAATCAAGCATTAGAATTATAGTAACGTGAAATACTAAGAATGAAAAATTTGCAGTCATAGACTAAAAAGGATATGGAATTAAACCATAAAATTGATGCCTAAAGAAGCAACAAAACTACAAAGCTATGCTATTTCACTATGTTCTGCTTATACAAATAACATCACCGTCTGCTCTATGATGAGCACTCTGGAAGTCACAGCTCACAAGACAATAACACACCAAAAGCAAAATGACCCCAGTATCTTAGAGTAATGTCACAACATAATTATTTTACACCACAAAATATTACGGGCACAACAATTCATCATCAACATGATATTGGAGCTTAGTCAAAGGGAAGAAGTCTTAAATGACAACAAAGAAAAAGAAAAAGCAGTATTTCTATTGACAAGAGATAGGTGTTTCTATATCAACATTGCTTTGTTTTTATGTTAGCAAATCCACATGAACAGGCCTGTTTTTCTCAAACAAACCAATTAATTATTAAATATTTTATAATCTAGAAGTACCAAATAATCTGAAGCACTCAAATAATAAAAATCCAGGGTGACTGCAAGTTGGCACCTTATAAATCCCATATAGCAGAAAAAAAACAGAAACAGTGTCATGTGATGATATGAGTTATGTCATGTTATAGAATTATTTCACTCACATGTATGGTTGTTGTACAGAGTACAGACATAGAATTCCTAAGGAGTAGCATCCATATGTATCAGCAGGATATTCTGTCCAGTAAAATACTTGTCAATGACAGCAACATCGTCATTGCAGACCATGAGTTCTGAAGCTGTGTGAAATTGAATTTTGGATGTGTACTGGTCTTTTATATCCCTCCCATGAAGAACACAATGGCACACCCATGGACACCCATGAACACCGAGACATGGAAGGTCAGTAGTGTGGTGTAATATCAGAAGAAGCCACTAAGCCCGTGGTAAACAATGCAACAAGAATGAAACCTTGCTTAACTACTAGAGAAGAGGAGTAATCGTGTTAGGAGGACTATGCAGTAGGAGCATCATTCAGATTAAGAGGATTATGCAGTAGGGTGCATAATTCAGACAAAATGGTGGATAGTAGGAAAGAGTCTAAAAGATATATATTTTTTGGCAACATAATAAAAAAAACATCCTAGATAACTTCTCCGTACACTACTAATTGTTTAAGAGTCTACTATCAACCCAGTCATATGAAATTAGAATCTTGAATCAGCTAGTCATTGTCATGCAGCTCATGCTTATATCAAAATTAGCCAATGCAGGAAAAAGAGGCTCAGACACTTAATGATATAAAGAGTTAACATGCGTGCATAGGAAGTAAACAATATCTAGTACAATTACGATGTAATTTGACACACATAGAGGCCACAATTCGTCCCGTGTTCATTTTTTTTTCCTTCTTAAACCAGTAAAAATTATTAACAATCCACGAAAGAGTGCAAAGTTCAGTGACCCAGAAGCCAAATTACAATACATGATTATAAATCCTCATACCGCTTCTTTGGCAGGTGATGCTACTGTTACGGGCACAGACTCAGCCGCCGGAATCTTCACGTACCCCATTTTCTTAGGGCTATCAAGTTCCTCATTGTTGTCGTCCTCATTGCCATAGTCATCAAAAGAGCGATATTCGTATCGGTTGGAGAACAGAGACCAGACCAAGTACATGGTAGCAGCGGTAAGAGCACCACAACCGACGCCGAAAAGCAAAGCCACAACGACGCTCAGAATGTCCTTGGTACGATCACGTAGCGAGCTGAAATCATACGATGATAACCCGAAAGGCCCTAACTGCGATTTTCGGCTTTGCGTTCCAGCCCCCTCCTCGATCGACCTGTCATAAAAGTTTTGGTATAACCTAGAGCGATCGTCGAAGATCTCCATTGCCAAAGTGGGTTTGTCATTATTGTTGATAAAGATGGGTTTCAATGGTCTGATCTCGGTGAAGATGGTAACGAATCCAGAGGAAGGGTCTTGATCGGAGAAATGATGGCTGTCGCTGTGGTGAATGGAAGGTTGGTTGAAGGAGAAGGAGTAGGAAGAGACGAAGAGGGTTTTGCAAGGTCTTGCGGTGGCTGAGATTGAAAATGAGAGAACACCCAACAGAATCGCGATTTGGAGACGGAGGAGAGGTTGAGTCTTCGAAGCCATGGCCTAGGAGCAGACAAAGGACAGAGAAAGAGGAAAAGAAAGGTAAAGGGAATGGATGGCGATGGAAACACCGAAACCCCTTGGTCAATGGAGTCAATCAAGGCAAGGACTCAAGGGTTTGGTACTTTGTTTACCTGAAATAGATTCTATACTGCTTAAGATTTACCGTTGGTAAGTTGAGTAGTTATGACCATTCCTAAGAAGAGGGGAGAGAGACAGAGAAAAAAGAATGCTAATAATAAGATAAAAAAAATAATTCAATTCTATGTTATAAAAATCAAACCTAACCCAAAATAGGAATCGTTTTTATTTTTACTTTTTATATTTATATATAGTTCGATCCGAATTCAACTTCTATTTATAACCTATCAACAACACTAATTGGCAAGTGCTACCCATGAGTTTAAATCCAAATGGGTGCCAAGTGCCTTAAGAAGGGTTATTCCTTCCTTTTCCCATCCCTTATACCAATTGGCAAAAAACTTTAGAATTTAAGATCAAATTTCATAACATGAATTAATGTTTAAGTTCAAATGTGCTATTAGATTCACCTTTGCTATGAACAAGGGCATGTTTTGTACACTAAAGAAGGATCTGAACAACAGAATAATGTATTCAAAAAATAGGATACTAGTCTAAGTTCATATAACAGTTAAATCAAAAAAAAATTCTCCTTTGAGAAATAAGATTAGATGATTTTATGTGCTTTATATACTAGATAATGAAAGAATTAACGCATTCACAAGCTATGATACAATTATCACTTCTATATTTCACAAATTTGGAACAATAATTTTAAAGCGACTATCTACCAAACAGTTTATAAGACTATCTTCGGCATCTTGTTAATGACTGATCTCATTCAGAGATTACAATTTTGCAATGGATGGAGGTGTTGATAAGAGCAGATATTATTGGTTTGCTATATGAAAACCCATAACCTCTTTTCTTTATACATTCAAACAACGAAACAAAACCTCCAATTCATACCTTCTCTTGCTTATGCTTTCTTTTCGTTCAAAAGAACCAAGAATATCATTTTCCCCCTTCCATAGAAAAATGAAGGAAGAAATAGAGAGATGAAAAGAACAAAGAAATATATGGTCATGCGGAGCAATGAATCCAAAGATGAGATATATATAAGTAAACTTATCTTATATGGATGTAATTATGTCTATGATTTAGTATATTAATAACAAGGCAAAGCTGATCGCAAACATTGAGCAATATCACGTATCAGTCTGTTATTTTTCTACCTAAAATAGAAAGCAATAGCAGTTGTTTTTGGTAATTAGTACCGCTTGTAGTTTTGCCAAATGAACGTGCGAAGGTCCTGTAATTCCAAATTTAACCTCTGCTACGCTACCAGCAATCAGCTATTATCAACACTTACCATAGAGGCCCTCATCCCTGGAGGCAAACCAAAAGTAACCGCAGGCAATACATTCCAACTGAGGAGAAAAAGCAGATTGTCAGACTTTAAAGAAAGGAAAAAAAGATAACTATGAAATTGTGTAAGACAAAAAAGTGCAAACCCCATAGCGTTCCCTATTTCCTGCTTGTATGATGTCCCTCAAGCCCACCTTAGATGCCATGCACCATGAGCAACGGGTATCTATCATCTGTTTTGGGGGATGAGGGTGAGTGTGGAACTTGACAATGATTAGAGATATTAAAATTCCAAAGACAAGATTAGGAAGTCATGAGAAATTAATAACCTGCATGCTATTCGACTCATCAGGCTTCCCTTTGACTGAATTTTTAACTATTTCCTCGGAAGTCAAACCTTCCTGAAATCCAAATATTTAGTTTTGTCAGATGTAATCAAACTAAGCACAACTAAAAAGAGATAGGCAAATCCATGGAAAACTGAAAAGCTAAATGGGGGATAAAAGTTCCATGTCAGTGTTTTGGTAGTGCTCAAGTTTGCAACTCATGTGGTTCTAGCATTTAAACTCTTATATTTTATTTGGGAGAGGTGAAAATTGAAGGGAAAAGAAAATGGGGCAGTTAATTTCTCTTATTCATGAAGCAACAAAAGAATGAATTTCGAAAGAAAATTTTGTTATTGGGACAACAAAAATTAAATCTCTCCATAAATGGAGATAATTAGATTTTAGTTGCTGAAACATTATAATTTACGTTAGAATGTTACCTTTACTAATGCTAGAAGTGTAAGTGGAAACGAAAGGATTGAGTAATTTTGTTCCTCATAATTGTCTTTCTTTCCATTTGCATTCCTTCCACATTCTTCCCTTCCCAAACAAGAGAAAACAAAGTAATAGCCTTTCCTCCCATTTTCTTTCTCCACACTTTCCTCCCCTAATTTGTTCACAAACAAAGGCTTCAAAAAGGAAAAACGCACACAATCATATGTTCACATTCCACAAGTAACTTCTTTTTGGGTACTTGTAACCACACTCACATGAACAGAAACCAAAGAGAGAACTTATGGAGAAAAAATAAACAAATAAGTTCACGGAGGTGGAAGTTTGATCTCGCTGAGCATGCCGTTATCCAACTACAAGGTTGGACAAAAACAATGTATAAACAGAGAGAACTTGCAAAACAACACCCAAAAGAATTGAACCAATTGTACTGGTCAGTCAAATGAACAATTGGAAAATGCCTGATTTAGGTGCAAAACTAAAAGTCTGATTAAAGAAACAAAACAAAAAGCAAATCCACAATAGAAATTATACCTTCAATTCATCAGGTGACATTTTTAATATCTTTTTAGGCTCCAACTCTCCATTTAGTAGACGCCGGGTTAGCAATGGATTGATCTGCAATGAGAAAAAAGAAAGGACACTATATTAACATAACTAAGCATGATATGACGGCAGCACTAAGAAGGCATTTCTGCAGATATCCATTGTTTCCCTCAAACCAAAATGCAGTGGAAGTAAGGTTATCAAATATTAGAATATCATTTTTTACTATTTTCAAGATTTCTTCCCTTTCATTTGTCCTTAACCAGGAGGTCTACTATAATTATAATTTCATACATGTCTGGTTATACTTAATCCATATACACCATTTTTCTCATCAATTTCTTGAAACTTTTACGTATTCCCAGCCCCCACGAATGCATAGAGAAAACAAAATAATATTTTTGATAGCCATAAATTCTCCCTTTTCAGTAAAATAATTATAAATAAAAAGGAAATGTATTAAAAGAGAGAAGGAAACAGAGTACAGGAAGAAGAATATGGAATAATCCTAATCAAGAACAATATTTTCTGGACTGCATGCAAAGCATAATCATTTTCAGATCATTAATGAATCTAAGACCCTCCTTTTTCTTGATCCAGTGCATTAGGTCAAGAGGCAATGTATTGCAGAGGAGCTGATATTGTTTCCATTAGAAGAAATACAGGGTTGAAACAAATTGGTGTCCGAGTGAGTCTATGTGGACTGAAATTTATTTTTGTTATTATTTTAACCTCCACATAAACTTTTTGCCAATCAATTTGAAAAACAATATTTAATAGACACATATGCAAGTGGCACATACAACCACCCACAAGCACACAAATAACAGGGAGATTATATTTCCATGCCTCAAATGGTTTCGCTCTCATCAGGCATTTCTAAGTAAGGAACACATGTTAATAATAATAATAATAAATGAGCACTAGTACAAATGTAATTTTAAGTAATTATACAGATCCTATTAATGTGCAGAAAGACAGCCCTTCTAACCTTAAGATTAAACAATAGTTGCCGTAACTTCTGGTTATACTTCTGAAAATCTAAGGAAAAGGCATCATGTGAAGCCTCTTCAAGTGCAGCTACAGCTGGAACAGCAGCATCTGGCCAGGTAAAAGACTCATACCCCTGTAAGATGCAACAAACTAAACATTGGAATCCTTAAATGTACTTGATTCTTGGTTCAAGAATTCTTAGTTCCTTTTCTCAATTCATATAAATCAGATACCCCATAGGGGAAAAAAAAAAAAGAAATTGGACAGAACTTTATATGAACATAAATAAAATCAAAAAAAATACCCCCTGACTGGTTTCTTGGTTTTCAATTCCTGTTCCAAGACAGCCTTTTCCTTTGATACCCCTCTTTATGTTATTATCAGAATTGCACATGTATTGAACACCTTGAAGGAGCCTCTCCAACCATTTGTCACGATGGTTTTCTCCAGTTAGGGCCTTGAACTTTTCTAATACACGGTAGAACTCTGAGGCATTTCCTGACATAGTAGCTCTTAGATGTTGATCAGGCATGCTTGTTTTCTCTTCCTCCTTTGAAATATCAGAATCTTGTTCCTGACCAGCAGGGGCTTCTTCATTCACAATGTCAGGAAGATCACCCAAAAGTGACCTAGTTTTATGAAGGAGAAGATCAATTTCATTCTGCTTTTTGTCCTCATAGTCTCTATCAGTTATCTTATAGAGTCTTTCTTCTACATAGTCATAAACTCTTTGCACAATAAAACCAGGATGCTCTGTACGTTTTGGAAGCTCCTTGTGCAAGGGAACAAAATGAACCACACACTTGTGCATAACAGATTCAGCAGAAACCTCATCTGTGTGGAAGCTATAGAACAGCTCTCTCAAGTCACGTGATTCCAATCTTCCACCCCTGTCTCTTTCTACATCTCTAGGACGATAAAACCACTGTGCTGTCAACATCAAACTGCCCTCTTTGCCCTGTGTAATATCCTGAAGGCAGAACAATCCCAAAGAAATCAGAAAGGAAGAAAAAAGACATCATATTACTAAAATGAAAGCGTAAGCATTATCATTTCCTTTTGAAAAAACAAATAGGAAACATCCAAATGGGAAATTCTTCTGTAGCCCAACCAATTTTAAAACACGATTACATATACTATGAGATAAAATCAGTGAAATGTTAAGGACATGCACAAAAAAGGGAAGAGACATCTTGCGACAAGCTTACCAAGTTGCCAAAATATATCTGAGAGCTTCCAGATTTTGTAATGTCGACTAGGGCTCAAATGGTAAAGTTACTAAGAGTACATTGTAAAAATAATCATGCCTTCGTTAAGCATCAGAAGGTTGAAATAAGTGGAGATAAAAAAATCTAATACAAGCAGCAGCCATATCAATAACTGGTATCATTTCTCTATCCTAATTAATTGCACCATTATCTTTATGAATGTAACTTATTATAACTGTAGTGGTTCGGTTTTATAGTCATCACTCATCACTCTTCATTTAACTATACAATGATACTTACCACAATTATGTTTACACGCTAATATAACAAACCCATTAAGCATATCCCTTGAGTGAAAAGTAATCTCTAATAAAACATTGCAGACAACAGAACCAAAGATTACTAATGTTTCACAGAGTCTCCCTAAAAGTGCTTATATATTAATATCACCCAATTGCCCACTAATAAACTATAGATCCCCATCTGGCCTTTGCACAGAGTTGATGCAGTTCTTAGTTGACTTGACATGCATTTCAGTACTAACCAAAATTTAAGTTATTCATGCAAGAACCACAATAATAATGTTGCAAGGGAATTACCTTGATCACTGCCACATAGGGCTTATCATCAATCTTGTCCGGAGCCATAAGTACAAAGTCCTCCTGCAGAAACAACAGCAGACAATACCAAAAAAAAGAATAAGCATAAAGTTTCCTATGGCAAGGAAAAATTAGTTGTGATATTATGCTCCCTATATTTGTATTCGCTAGGTTCAAAGCTTACATGAGTTTTGCTCTTCTCCTCACTTCCAGTTTCTCAAATTCAGGCATGGACAAGTCACAACTTTAGCATATTAAATTTGTACATTTTTTCTGTGTTAAAGACTCGGCTCATTTCTGGGTTATTCTCATAAAGTTCATCAACATAAGAAATGGAGCGTAATAAACTTCCAATGATAACCATTTTCCCAAAATTTTGGGTAACATCCGCTCATTAGCATATTTATAAAACTTAAAGGCATACTAAAATTAATTACTAAGCAAATTCCTTGAAAAAAAAACAAGGAGACTAAAAACCTTAAAGGCGATTCATCAATCAATTGCATGAATACGAAGTTTTGGTAACTAAAAATCAAAACTTTTTCTCATTTTTGCTAAGAACACTGAAAATCGAACTTACTAGTTCATATTGATTCTTGTCAAACTCAAACGCCTTATAATGATATATTCGTTTTCGTCCTTCACCAGAAACCCTAATAGGATCACCAATTGGCTTAGCATCCTCTAATGGCTGTTCCTCTTCTCCACCAAACTTGTGCGACTCGTCCTCCTCCATATTCCCCTCTTCTACCTCCTTATCAATATTCATATTCTTCCTCGCCGGTGGCTTGAAACTGCTATCTTCAGAAACACAGGATTGTTGCTGTTGCTGTTGTTGATGCTGACTCTGAAATGATTGTTGTTCGTCTTCTTCGACATCAGTGACGACATCAACAAAACTTCGACGACTGCTACCCATGGCAACAGTTTCTTCTTCTTCTTCACAATGCCAACCAAACTCTCCCTTTCGTTCCCTTTCTTCGTGCTAGCTCTGTTTCACTGTTCCGCCTCAGAATGACAATCACAATTTGAGGTTTGCCCGCCAACGTGCAATAGTGGGTTATAGCCTTATAGGAGACGATGGGAATTAGAAAACAGGGCTTGAGTTTAGTGGAATATCGGATTTGCCATCATAAAAAATATAAATCTGCAACAATCACGTGAAATAAAAGTATGTTTTTTAATGAATATAATTATTAAGTGTAATAAATATAATTTTTTAATTTAAAACTAATAACTCATTAATTACATAAAATTGTAATAATTATTAAATATATGTTAAAAATATTATTTTAAGGATAAGACAGAACTAATTTTTTGAAAACCAAGAGTTCATTAATTAACATGAGATTTATTTTTCTTCAAATATCCTTGTTTATTTTTTTTGACTTATCTCTTAATATTAATGTTAGAATTCTAATTTATATATCACTAACATTCTAACATTATAATTAATTATCACAATAAATATTACAAAATTTATAAGAATCACATGTAGATTGTAATATATTCTAGAAATAATAAAAGTTTTTTAGTGGATGCCTTTGAGGGACTTGTTAAAATGTAATAGATAGTTTTAAATTTAAAAAAACACAATTTTCCTATCATATGCCCTTAAATAGTAACTCATTAATTATATAACACTAAAATTATTGCCAAACACACCAATAAATTACAGAATTTGTCATTATATTATTAACAAGTCCCTAAAGTACCCCTTAATAAAAACCCTTATTTCATTCTTTGGGAAATTTTTTAATTCTTGCAATTTCCATTATTTAGTTAACTTGTATAATCTTTTTTCTTATGTTTTTTTTTTTTTTAAAAAAAGGGGGTTTCTTTAGGGAATTTTAAAAAAAAAATTAGATATAAAATTTTATAATATTTATGTATTGACAATGATTTCAATGATGTATAATTAATTAACTATTACTTTTACATTTAAAACTATATCTATTATCCATTAATAATTGTCCTAAGAACACCCTATAAAGGCAAACAACACAATAAAATTGATAAGCTATTCTTAAAGAATTTCAAAAACTTATGTTAACAAGGTAACTGATTTTTTTTGTAAATCTCATTCTTATTCAAAAAAATTAGGCCACTAACTACACTCATTTTTTTTAATAAGATTAATGATGGGTATTAAATTAAAGAATTAAAAATCTGTAATAGTAATTAAGAAAACATCAAAGCTGAAAAAAAAGAAAAAAAAGAAGGGAAAGTAGAAAATTAGAAAGATCATCTTCATGGTTAAAATAGCATGTAGTTGTAAAGAGATCAAATATTATGTTTTTATTGTCACATCTAGCAGGCCATGGAAATCTTCTTTTTGAAAATAATACTAATAATAATCCAAAGGTACGAAGATCGTTAATTTATGCCAAATTGAGTTGCATGAGATTATCCTTATCATTTATATAATATAAATAATTATTAATTAAGAATGGGGTCACCAAATTATTCAATCAATATTTTAACACATTAGTTATAATATAATTGTTACTTATAATTGAGAGAATGATATGCTAACACATTCAGCAAATTATTTGTGTGGGCATATCATTCATTTACTATTAGATTATCCTTATTCTCATATATAAGTATCTATAATATATAATATAATTATTACTTGAGAATTTAGACAACAATAAATCATTGATTTACTATTTTAACAAATCAGTGTTAAGAAAAATGATTATGACAATATATACATACTATTCTAAACTGATTTTTATCTTTATCCATATCCCTTAATTTATGCATGCTGAGTGTTCATCTGCATTGCTAGTTTCTTTAATTTTAGTCCCTTAATCTTCCTCTGCATAAAGACATGATCTTCACTTTCACACAAAACTTGTATTGTAGGCATTTAATTTCTTCATATAGTACCCACAAAGACAAACTGGGGATAAATTATCTTTTACACGTCCAAAAATACTAAGAGTTAGAATTCAAAATCT
This sequence comes from Quillaja saponaria, assembly GCA_029379385.1. Classification (NCBI taxonomy): domain Eukaryota; kingdom Viridiplantae; phylum Streptophyta; class Magnoliopsida; order Fabales; family Quillajaceae; genus Quillaja; species Quillaja saponaria. The sequence continues at coordinate 13,328,490 of CM055610.1, read as the reverse complement.
AAAATTGTCATCTGCTTATTCTAGATCTCTGATACAGAGTGTGGAGTTTAAAGAAAGTGCAGAATATGAGAATGAAAGATAAGTAAGAGGACTTTGACATGAAAGTAGAATAATGGTTTAAAATTATTTTTAATTTTTCTTGATTAAATTTTATTTTATTTTATTTTTGTAAGCAAAGGTGTAGTGCTTTTGATTTAATTTAGCCTTAGTAAGTCCATACATTTCTTCTATTCTCGTCAAAAATGAGTTTACTTAATTTTTGTTTAAATTGTTTTGAAAAATACTTCAAAAATACAATAATAATTTATTTTGTAAATTTATTATATTAGCTCTGACGAGATACGAAGTAATGTATATCATTGGAGAAGTGAGAGAAATTGTTAAAATGTGAAGTATGTGAATAGTCAAAGTCAATATATATTTAAATGAGCCCTATAATTAATTAAGAGAGATGAGAAATTTTGAATAAAGTTATTTAAGGAATAACATAAACAACCACATTTATTAGGTTGTGACCATAATTTTGTGGTTGGGGCAATAAGGTTACCTTTATTATAATAGTAATTGATAGAATTAAATTTTAATTATGAGTATACAAAATTATTGAAAAACTTATGCCTTAATTATATTATTAGTCAACTATAATTAATTTTGTATTGCCTATAAATTAAAAGCTACACCATTGTAAACTATGAGAGGGTGGGTGAGCTTCATCATATTCATGTAATAAACATATACTCTTCTCCCCTGGAATATGACTGAATCACATATATCTTTGTATCTCACATTTACTTTCAATTTGTCTCATTTATTTCTAATTTTGTTCACTCTTCCTATAGATCATCACCATTATCATCTTATTATCAGTATCCATGGTGCAAAAACAGTTAATCCTTCCACAAAAACTATTTGCAAAATAAAAAAATCTTCATTTCAATCATTTGTATTTGAATTCTGTAATCAGACAAAATGAGTTTTGACTCAATTCTCATGCACTTACAAGATGAAAACCAATAAATCATCTTGCGAAAAAGAAAATCAGATACATCTGCAATTAAAAAATATACCCACAAATAATCACCAAAATTTAATTACATTAATTGATTTGGATGGTGATAGTAGATGCGAATTCACATAAAATTTTACAAGATTTTAATTTTCTAGATAATTTTAGCACAAGGATTTTGTACTTAGTTTTTCACACCTTCGCGAGGTGAATATATGATGATAGTGATGTTGATGTGTTGTGAGGGGAGGGGAGGGGAGGAAGAATAAGATTGAGAGGAAAAATATTGATAAACTTAAAATTTTGATGGAAGGCAAATAAGTATTTTAATTTATTCATTCTCCCATGTGACTTACATATGCTAATTAACCGTTAGATTTTATTTCAATTTTGATAGATTGAGCAATTTGGTTTAAGAATATGAGTGCAAATGTGTTTAATTTTAGATTAGGGAGGATCATTGCATTTGGAATGGTAGTTCAATAAGAAAAGTGTTATTAATCATATATTAAAATTTGATATTTTAAGTTTATTATTAAAATTCAAAATAAATACATAGTTTAAAGTGTCGAATTATACTTAATTTTTTTTTTCTGGTTTTAGGTTTTTCAAGTGAGTTCAAATGTCAATTGCCATAACTAAGCTTTCTAGAAAATAATAATTAAAAAAGAAAAAAATTGTAGTCAAGGGGAGTTGAATGTAAGACCTACTAAGCCAATTGAGTAAATTAATTATCACCAAAACAAGTTACATCTGTTTTTTTTTTTTTTAAATATAAATATATAGTAGTCACATCAACTTGGGTATTTAAAACGTCACAAAACAGATGAGATATTATATAATCCTCCTAATCAATATGATCAAACTCTAATTGGATCAATTTTAATTACATATTTTAGTTTTAACTGTATAAGTATAACATAAAAATAAAAAAAAATGAAAATAGCAAATAACTTCATATATATTTTACCAATATATATGAAGTTTTCAAATTCTCACTGTGCTCGCCTAAGACTTGCGCAGTTAAACTTCATTAAAAAAAGAAGATATTTTCAAGTGGATAAAAATAAGTAAAAAATAAATAAAAATAAAAAATTCTTTGAACATACCAATATTTGCTCTTCTAATTTCAACTTTATTTATTGATTATTTGTTATAAGTTAACTCAAGCTAAATAAAATTAAAAACATAAACTTTGTGTAGATGATGTAACTAATTGGCAGTTAAAAATATTAGTTCTTAATTATATATCCATAATTTTTTAAATATTTAACATTTTTAATCGGATCAAATTTTGTCTCTCAAATTTTACAAATTAACTTCTAGAATAATACAAATTGGATCAAACTTGGTGGAATTGCTTTAGAAGTTTCAATTTTCATGAGGCCTAGCCTTTCCATGGAACTAATGGTAAATCATGCAAAAGGCCTTCTTTTGAGTCATAAGTCGACCAAATTCGAATCTTTTTTTTTTTTGTTATCAACCAAAGACGATGAAGCTTGAGTATCCTTATTTGGTTCATCAATATCATCTAATAAAATGCAAACAAGTTGTGTTCATCTGCATCTCTAGTTTCTTTAAATTCAGTCCCATCATCTTCTTGCATAAAGACATGATCTTCACTTTCACACAAATTCTTCCATCTCTTTGAAGACCAACTTGTTTTCTTGGGAGTGATCTGATCTCTTAGTATGATCTGCAGTAGTCTAACTTCTAAGATAATTAGTGGCAAGCAAGGCAATGGCTTGAGGACCAGAGGCTAGCCTCCTCTACCTGCTTCTTAATTAAGATTTATTCTTCTTGCTCACCGTAAGGATTTTCTGAAGATCCTGATTATCATCGTTTGCAAAATTGGAGTTTCATACAATGAATGACTTGGATGCTTCATCAGCTTTCTTTTTTCAGCCTTAGATCTTGCAAGCTCCTCTTTGATCATGTCCTGCCTCCTTGCAAAATCATTCTGTGAACCAAGATCGATGAGCGTGATTCAGCTTCAAGGGCATCTACGTCTAGTTTCTCTTTCTCTTTCTTCAGCAGGTAATGCGACTTTTTCTTGGAGCAATGGTTTAGAATTTTAGGATCGATGAAGGAAAGAGAAAGTAGTGGCAAGCTAGGACTTGGAAGAAAAGAAAAGACTGAATTGTGGAAAAGCCAATCATGCTGATTTATAAGCCAAAGAAACAAACCTAACATAAAAAGAAATAATAATAATTACATTCCAATAACTAATAAACCTTGTTAAATTCAGTCCCACTTACCAAGAAAAAAAAAACTTTTCTTTCTTCCATCATCCATCTTAATTTGATCCTCATTTTAATACTTAGAAACCAATAAAAATATTTATATCAAAAATAACTTAAATTCATTTTGTCAAACATTGGCATTATGTTATTAAATTTACTATCACAATCTTATTACATTTCATTTCTATCAATAGTTATAATTTTTATATATACATATAAATATGTTAAATATATGATAACATATACTTTTAATTATTTATGTCGACCTAATTTAATCACGATTAGGGGTGTACATGGTTCGGTATATATGTATATTAAATATATGATAACATATATTCTTAATTATTTATGTCGACATGATTCAATAATTTTATACTGTAGTTACAATATAACTTAAGCTATCATGTTATTGCAAAGAGCCGCCTAGACTTATACCTATTGAAATTTTAAGTTGCTGGAAAAAACTCTGATACCATGTTAGAATTTTGAGGGAGCGCCAATGGAAGCTTATATAACAAAAACTACTTATATATAAATATAGTGTGTGTGTGTTGAGATACTATTTATATGATAACCATAGATATATAACATAAGTCATACAAAGCTCCTAAAGAAAATGATGTTAGGAGAATCTCAATCTGATTCTTAGATTCTTTCTCTTTGATAATTCATTGTTACAACTCAATAACTCAAATTCTTTACATAGATGCCCTAAGGACTCTACATTAATTATATACATTAGACTCAATCACCCACACACAACATTAGATACATTCGCTACAATTAGCTAGATACACTTAATAGTTCATGTATTTGTCTTTCTAGGCTCCACATTCAAATTCTCAAAATTATGAATTTTCACAATTTCCAACACTCCCTCTTAATTCATAATTTTCCTACATGACTTTTCATTAAACCACCATTCTTGAATTTTGATGTATATATAGATGTATATATATATATATGTATATTTTTGCTCTTGCACTTTGTTGCTTCTTCAGTTATCAATTTCTTTTGATTTTTTTTTTCATCTCCATGTTTGCACTATTCACTATCCTTCACTTTTGCTGGCAATATTTTTTCTTGATCTGGCTGCATTTTTTCTTAGACCATTTTCCAATGATTCACTCCAATTTTTGTTCTCCTTTTCATCTTGCTCGGTGCTTTTATATTGACTAACATTTTTTTGATAGCTGTAGCCTTTCTTCATGGCTGTTTTGCTAATCATTTTAGAAAATTTCTCCCTTTCTTGATCTAACAGTGTATGTAAAGTAACTTTGTAGTACTAATATCTTAGAGGCACTATTCTGATGTCTTACTCATTGCGTTTGTGGAGTCATCGCCATGATCTCAGAGACGCTATTCTGATGTATTGTCATAGTGCTTGGAGTCATCATCACTCTCTCAAAGGCACTATTCTATTAGCAAGCACAATTTGCCACCAATCTTTTCTTTGAGTTGGTCATTTCTCATAGCAGTAGATGATCATTTGCCAGTGCATCCCTTTGATGCGTTTCAAAAATTTCATGCCAACAAACATTCTTTCATCACGCCTTTAAATAGTAGAAGTTTTCTTCAACACCTCATTAAATCACAATTGCTCTGTTACCATATTGAAATTTAAAGTTGTTACAGCAAAGCTCTGATACATAACTCGAATTTAAAAGAAAAGCACAATAGAAGCTTATATAACAAAAACTACTTACATTTAAATATAATGTGTTATGTGGTGAGTTAATATTTATATGATAACTAGATACATAACATAAGCCATACAGAGCTCGCAAAGCAGATAAGAAACTTTAATTTTTAATCTTTGATATTTCATTGTTACAACACAAGAACATAAATCATACAAAGCTCGTAAAGCAGATAAGAAACTTAAATTCTTAATATTTGATATTTCATTGTGACAACACAATAACTGAAGTTCTTTATATAAATGTCTCAAGGATTATAAACATTAATTATATACATTAGACTCAATCATGGCCACGCATAATACTAGATATATTCACCAAAATTACGTAGATACACTTAAATAGTTCATTATTTGTCTTTCTAGCTCCACATTTAAATTCTGAAAATTATAAATTACCGCAATTTCCAACAGTACCTGTCTTGACAGTACTGTGTGTAAATCGTAAAACTGAAGTAGTCCTTGCTTCCTTCAACAGTTACAGTCGCTTTCACTTTCCCTCTCGTTGTTTGATCCATTTTCCATTCTTCTTCGCTAAAAGGCAAAGAGGGTTTCCGACGGAGGTACAGATCTGTTCGTGGAAAGAATAAAAGGGTAACAAGCAATGGGTGTGCTTTCGAACAAGATCGACAGGGATGAGTTAAAGCCAGGGGATCACATTTACTCGTGGCGACATGCCTACATCTATGCACATCACGGTCAACCCCCTTCTTCTTCTTACTATTTGTTGTCGTTTTTTCTTTCAACTGTTAATTAATATTGTTGATCGATCTATTTGTTTCTCTGGGTGTTGAACAATTGTTTGAGAATTTGCTCTAAAACGCCGATTACTGGATATTAACTTTTCCTAAATGGGATTGCATTTTGATTCAGATTGCTAGAATAAAATTGAATGCTGCTGCCTCACCTCTATCAATGTGTAATTGAATTCCTCTCTCCTTGTTTCACTAACAACTTCAACATGCTCCACTCGAGAATTATTGGCATATTGTTTTTTATTGTAGCATTTGAATTATCAGTAACTCAAACGGAGTAGAGGAATTTTGTGACCCGCTGCATGGGTTTATCTCAGTTATTAGTGCTATTAAGTATTCCTTCATTTTTTTTACCATGTCTTATTTCTATGGACATTGTTCTATTTGATTGTTATGAGTATCTTCCAAGCAAAGCAAGATCCACCATCTGCTTATTCAAATGTTTCTGTCATTACTTGTTGCAAATGCTATTGCTTTTGGCCATAAGAAGTTGCTGATGCAGAATCTTAGAATTGGTTATTATCTAGTTGTTACAGTGGCTTAATCAGTATGTTTAGCCATTATTAAAGCATAAGAGAAATCTTTGTTTTTTGCCATGTCCACTGAAAATAGGTTTGTTATTATTTTCCTTTCATGGAATGCTTTATGAGCATTTAAACTATCTGTCTAATTTCCTTTTCTCTGCTCCGTTAAACATAGATTTTTGTTTTTTTCCCTCATACAGTAGAGGGGAGGGGGTTGGTAGTGGTTATGATCACCACATGGATGTCGTACACATTCTAATGCTTAGAAGGGCTGTAGTTAAGGATTCAAAGAAAATTTTATAGGGTCCAAGGATGGTAGTCATGGCTACTGTCTAATTACATAAAGGAATTTAAATGTTAATCTTCTTTTAGTATTGTTACTATTGCATAAGATAGTATATTGTTTTGGGAGAAGTATCATCAGGGATTAAGCAGTATGTTTCTTGATACACATATAGTAGGTTGGTATTGTAATGCTAGGTGAGGACATTTGGTCTCCCCTTTCTTCAGGAGAGTCCCATGCCAGCCCTAGCTTTACAAGAATATTACCATAATCCCAAGGTAACAGTATGTTTGATTATCATGTTGGTACACATAGTTGTGTAACTGGTGTTGTGATAATTAAGAAGGTAATGTAGGATAATTGTTAACATTATACTTTACAAGAAAATGGATCTATGTAAGGCAGCAATGTTGAGGATTGATTGCAAGAAAATCCAGTACCTTGTATCTTTTGAATGAAAATCAATCAGATTGCTTATGTTGAAACTTGAAACAATGTTTTCTGATGGTCTTATAAGGGTGGGATCTATTTTTCCCTTTGCCTCAGTGTAAATGTAGGTGACAAACTTGGGAGGCAAGGTTAAGTGATTTCTAATCCAACATAATATTATTGGGCTATGAAAGGAGATGAACCCATTTTGAGCATAATTGACAATTCTTGGGGTATTGGGTGGGTGAGGGACTAAAAATTACTTGTTTGCAGATAATCTTGAGGTGGCATTAATGGAGACTTCGTCACTACAATGATATGCAAAGTGTTATTCTAGAAGTCATCTCTCCCTATCTATACGAAGTTGTAGTTTTTATTTTGGATTTTTAATTTCTATAACAATTGGGATGGAAAGATGGTTTTGCTTGAAATTATCTAAGTGCTTATATGAGGACATAAATAAAGGTCTTATGTTTGCAGAGTATATCTCTTTTCGTTGAACTTCAATCTGCTAGTAAATAGGGTTGTGGATAATTTTTGCAAAATGTAGAAACCCTGCCCTAAGGAGTGAATTATAAAGAGTATTAACTTTATATACTGTTTAGACCAGTTAAATTCAATATTTCAATTAGAGAAAATAATCTTAAACTTGAATGATTTTCAATGCCAAACATTTCCTATTTATGAAATATGAATAAAGATTAGTGCAAGTGAGATCAATTCTTTAGAGTTTTTTCTTCAACAAATTGAGTACAAGATAGTTTAAAGGGCAGATCTCCAGCTGGTTGATTATAAGTCAGAAGTTTAAAAAAAATAAAAATGAAAAAGTAAAAAGAAAATCATTGATAAGAAACAAAATCTGGAGTGGTTAAGCACCCTGTGCAGATCTATGACATAATCAAATTGTTCTTGGTTGCACAGTGTAGTTCTTTTCCATTTTTATTTGCCTTTTGAATTGATGACACTGTTGGCTTTTGTTTTGTATATGAATTTTCACTGATATAGCCATATTGCTTTTGCCAACTTATTTCTCCTACGACACCAGGAATATATGTTGGTGATGGAAAGGTGGTCCACTTCACTAGGGGAGCAGGCCAGGAAATAGGCACCGGAACTGTGTTGGACCGTATCATTTTCAGTTCATCTCCCTCTCATCCTTCAGACAGTCCTTGCCCAAGATGTGGCGACCAATCAAGGCAGGATGGTGTTATCTCTTCCTGCTTAGATTGTTTTCTTTCTGGTGGTAACCTTTACCTCTTTGAGTATGGTGTCAACCCTGCACTTTTTCTTGCCAAAACTCGAGGAGGCACCTGCACCCTTGCATCATCTGATCTGCCCGAATATGTCCTTCACCGTGCTTCTTTTCTTCTCCAAAATGGATTTGGTGTGTACAACATTTTCAAGAACAACTGTGAAGATTTTGCAATATACTGCAAAACAGGTCTGCTTGTAATCTCCACCATCAGCATAGGTCGGAGTGGGCAGGCAGCATCCTACTTGTCTGCGTTTAGCACTATTGCTTCTTCACCATGTTGATTTTTAACTACTAGTTTTAGCGGTCTGGCAGTTGTGGGTTATGGCATGTATTGTGTTAGCCGACTTATTTCCGACATTGGAGTGCACCGTGATGTCTCCAAAATTCCAGTAGAAAGGCTTGTTGCCCCTACTGGGTTAGATGAGACACAGAATACAACTGGGATGACCAAGGAAGATTACAGGTCGCTGCACTAGTTTTCAAATATTACCTGTTGTCTAATACTGTACTGATGCCTGCATTTTTTTAATTATATTCATTTTCCATTCAGTTTTTACATAGTTGTGGAGTTGTTCCTGATGTATACATTCTGCCGATTTACTTCAGTTTACCAGTTATGTTAGTGGCAGTGGTTGTTGAACAGAATACCTTCCTTATCACAAAGCGAGATTGCTCAAAAACGTTATTTTCAGAAACCTCAATTTTCCCGGCTCACATTTAAGAATTAAGAAATTGTTGCACTTGAAACGATATGCATTCTTGGCTGCTGGATAAATCAATCAAATACGAGTTCCTGCCTGATGGCAGACTCAAGATTTTACAACATAAACAAACAACAAAATAGCCGGCAACATGCCACTGGTGGCTAGTCAATATGATATAATGTAACTTAATCATCCTTTACTTTGCTAGCACTATTGGCAATACTTCACCTGATAAGGATACATAATTACAATATAAGATACAATGCATGCCAACATGAGATTCTGGAAGTCGCGGGAAGCATGCTAAACATCCCAAATTGACACTGAAATTTGAGACCTTCAACCAAACCAAAATCAGTTAGGCCACCAATCAGGTCCACCGGGCTTCTTTACAAGAATCTGATTATATTCAGGCCTTGATGTCTGCAGTTAATTCAATCAATGATTAGATTTTTAATCAAGTACAAATAAGAGCTTTTTAATCAAGTACAAATAGGAGAGGGGGTGATTAAAGATAGTAAACATAAACCATGTTCATAGCATTTAAACATGTTAGGAATCAATTAAATCATAAAGAATGTTTTTGGCTGAGCCAGTAACAACAGTTGCCTTTGAGGGTAGTTCGGAGGGCACACATAAATCTGCAAGTTCTAATGATTGGTACTGGCCAGCCTGCAAGGAAGAAGTTTAAATGTATATGCATACTTTATCATAATATCCTTTATTTATGCCTAATCCTACAGGTAAAACATATTGTTTTTATGTTCTATGCGTTATCGCTTACTTACAGAAGCAATGAAAAAGAAACAACAGGTAAATAATCCTCAACAGCTTTCTGGCTTCCTCTTTCAGCTCAATTATCAGCATTGGTTAAATACATCCAACACTAATCCATGTAATATCTGAATTGTAGAGCTCAGCTGCATCTTTGTTGGATTCAGCCCTTAGCATATTGTCACTATCACTTCAGCTGGATGGTAGCATTAACAGAACAGAACCTTCTACATTCACATAGTTTTTTAAGGGAATCTTCTACATTGGCATTAAAAACTCCAACTATGGAAACAATTAACCTCCCCCCTTCTCAGCCTTAATATAAGAGATCCTTTACCAATAACATGCACCATATTGTCAACTCCATCACAAAAATCCTTATCCTAAGTATCATAAACATCTACATTCTACACTGTTTATTTTATACTGAAAAAAAAATACAAACATTATACATAAAACTATAACATATGCAACCCCACCCCCCCCCCCCCCCCCCCCCCACAAAAAAAAAAAACCAAGAAAAAAGGGAAATAAAAACTGTAAGCAAGGAGTCAATGATGCAATTACATAGGATTAACGTCAGAAACTCTATATCTTTGAGTTTTAAAGTTTAAAGGAATTTTCTACATTGGCATTAAAAACTCCAACTGTGGAAACAATTACCCTCCCCCCCCCCCCCCCCCCCCCCCCCTCTTCTCAGCCTTAAAATAATACATCCTTTTACAATAACATGCACCATATTGTCAACTCCATCACAAAAATCCTTATCCTATGTATCATAAACATCTACATTCTACAGTGTCCACTTCAATGATGCAATGACATAGGATTATCTTTGAGTTTTAATGTTTAAATACAGGCAAAAATTCACTCAGTAGTGCATATACTGCGTGCTACGGCCCTCTGCCCTACTTCCTGCTACAAAGTAAAAGGGTGCAACAGGGGTGTGGTCAACCCTGTACTCATTTGGAGAGGTAGGGCTCAAAAAAGGACCTGCAAATAGTCCTTCAACTCGAGGTGGGACAAAAATGTCTAATCCCAAAAGCACCAAATATGCTAATAGGAACTTAAATCCAGACGCTTGACGAGGAGGTCTCGCTCTTGACCACTGGTTAGGCAGTAGCGCATGATGTATCAAGAAACTTGTTCATCCAGCATAAATTCACTAGTTTCAAAGTAGATTGATGAAATGATCACTCATCAACTAAAATACTATATATTTCAAGTTTCGTAAATTAATCCCTTCATTAATTTTGAGAAATCTTTTCTCCTTCCAGGCAGGTTTAGAGGTAAGAAGGGACGATACAAACCTAAGAGGCATAAAAGACTAAACCATGTAAGCCTCTAAAAACAAGGCTTAACTACTATTTTAGTCTCTCAAGATTGCCTCAGTTTTTAATTTAGTCATCCAATAATGTTTTTTGGTCAATTTCATCCTCTAAGATTCAGAATTTTTCAATCAAGTTATATCATCTCATTCCAATGTTATGCATAAATAAAGTAATTTTACATAATTTAATGATAAAATAACCAAAAAAATTTTGCAAAATATGAGAACAACTTATATACTTTATTATCTTTATGTCAAGTTGATTAATTCATTGATTCATAACATGTAATGGAAGAATGGAACTTGATTGAGAAATTTTGAAACTTGGACAATTAAATTGACTGAAAAAATTATGTTGAACCGAACTAAAAACTGAAATAATCCTGGGGGACCAAAATAGTAGATATGCCTAAAAACAATTACCACTGTCTTCTTTTTATTTTTCCTTTTTGTTCTAGTGACTTGAAAAAGGCACGCAAGTACATAAATTTGGTGTGTTAATGTTAAGATTATGATCACAATCCGGTCATGGGTACTCTCTATCACAATCGTCCATATAAAGGATTAAACCATTGATTCATTTCTATAACACGGTTCCAACTCAGATAAAGCAAGGTGTGTAGTGGGTTATGCACCCAATTTAAAGTTCCTAAGTTTACAATGGCGATACCTTCAGACAGAGCAAATATCATTTGATTATATCATATATTGCAAACTAAAGTTACTAAACTTGTAGTTTAATGCTTCAAAACGCTACCTCACATATTGCAAATTGGGTAAAGTTGGAAGTTTAAGAACATGATATTAGCCAAAAAAGTCTGAAGATTTATAATCAATAACAAATTGGGCAACCACAGAAAAGCCAAGGAAGAATAAGGACGAGGAGAAGAATGACTTACAATGTCTTTGAAGACGAGGAAAGCAATGAATAAGAAAAGAACAAACAGGATCTCAAACTCCGCTAATCTGACAAAGGCAAACACAGCATTCACAGCCCGAGTCAATGCTGACTCGTTCGGGTTCCTGACTCGCCTGCCCATCTCTGATTCCTTCGCTCCTGCTCGATCTTCTTCTTCCTTGACCCCCTTTGCAGACAAGGAGAAAATTCCACAATACGGCAACCTCGTTTTTAGTAGCACAAACCTTGTACTTAAATGGACTCTGACCTAGAACAAATGTAAAACAGCCCATTAGCTTCATGATCTGGCCCAAAACCCAATGACAAATTGAAAAGAAAAAAAAAAAAAATCAATTTTAACTTTTCAACAACTTACTTAAAAAAGACAAAATTATGTATATATTTTTGTACTTAATAGTTAATACGCATTTTGTTAAATTCATCTTACAAAAATATTTCGGTCGATTTTGTCTCATTTTTATAATATTTTTACTTTCCTAACAGCTTGTAAAACAATTTATCTTTCAATGGATTGATATTTTCTCAAATGCATACATTGGTTCAATAATATTTACAACAAATGACAAAAAGCTTTAGTGAAGTTTCTCATGTCCTATTACTACGATTTTGATTTTATTTGTGTTTAGTGGTGTCACACTCCAACAGAGATATGACTGGCCGGAGAGTTAGATAACCAAATTTTCGTAACCGTAAATTTAAAATAAAGTAACAACCATGACTCTTAACCCAACTAAATAATAGAAATCCACTGAAAAAAAATTTATTTTTCTAAAACAAATAGCAACATACTGAAAATTTATATAACATGTCATAAAATACAACATATGTGTTCCTAGTTCCACATAAGGACAAATATCCATACTATTACATCATACAAAATTAGACATTCCACCATTCTAGTGTGATTGCAAACTTTCATCCTTGACTGCAAGTCTGAGATCCTGCAAATACCTTACTGTACTCAATTTTCAAGTCACCAGCTCGGCGACACCATGTACCGAACTCCTGTTACTAAAAAAAATTCACAAGAGAGAGGTGAGTCCTTTGGACTCCGTGAGTGAAAAATTGTACACAAAGAGTACTAGCATCACACACCACACAAATATATAACATACATAGTAACATTGTCCATATCGTAACTCACGTTGTATGTATACATTGAAATCATCATAAAGTTACAATTTTCATGATCCATACTATCACAAATTAATCAGAGAAATAATATCAAGCAAAGCAACAAAAAGGCCAACGAGTGACCCAGCCCTGCACAACATTATCACTCCCTACTGGGCATTTACCGTCACACCCCTCACGGAGGCATGACTGGCCAGAGGATTGGAGAACCAAACCTCTGTAACCCTGACTTCAAAACAAAGTAACAAACATGACTCTTGGCCCAAAGGACAAAAGTAACTTATGGAGCATGCCTCAAGATAGTGAACAATTTATTGAAATTTTTTTGTAGATGTCCCCAACAATATGTAGCATGCCTCAAGATACAAATACATATGCTCATGATCTCACGCAACAATAACACCAAGATGATAAGGAGCTCTGCTCTGTCAACATCCTAATCAAGACAAATAATTAGACTCGTACGTCATACCAAAATTAGACACCTCACAGTTCTAATGTGACTACAAGTCTGGGATGCTAGAGATACCGTGCCGTACTCATTCAACAAGGCATAAGCTCAACGATGCCATGTACCGAACTCTTGTCACCAAAAAAATACCCACGAGAGAGAGGTGAGTCCTATGGACTCCGTGAGTGAAAAATCGTACCCAAAGGGTATTAGCATCACATAACACAAGTGTGTAACATATAAAATAACATCATGTAACATTGTTCATATAGCAATTCACATTACACGTATACATTGTAATTGTCATAAATTCACAATTTACATGACACACAGGATCACAAAATCAACAAAACAACCAAAGGGCTAACGAGTGACTCAGCCCCGCACAATATTATCATCCCTTACCGGGTATTTACTCACCCGCATAGCAAATTAATTTCTGTACACAATCCATCTCACCAGGGCTGAGCACTCAATTTAAAAACATTTATCAGAATCAAAATTTCTCATGATTTAAATAAGAACATCCTAGGTGCACTTGGATTTTTAATTATGGAGATAAAAATCATTTTTCATAAAACCTTACTTTGTTGGCCCTTTTCAACCACAATCAATGTCAAACAAAGCAAACAATATTAAACAAACATAATTCAAATAAATTACTGAAATACTATACTTGCTTATTTTCCTTATGTTACGTATATTCAATTACACATATGATTACACATACTAGTCTAGCCTCTAAAGGCAGCAATTAACGACTCACCCGTAATCGATTCCATTCGTCGCTCACACTTGTATTCACGTGTCTCATCAGGTCCACATTAGAATCTAGAACTGAAATTCATATTCCAAAATAATACTTAGTTCATAAATGTTATTATTATAATCTTTTAATTACTAAGCTTACATATCAACTTGTATATGTTTCTTTATGAAAGTTTTTCATTAAGCTATTACATGTCAATTAATATGAATTGGACTTTATTTGATAAGGTTAATAATGATGAGACATTTTAAATGTCTTGACAATGCTTAGGGCAAAAAGAAATTATTAACAAAGATAGAAAGCACTAGTGAGTTAGAGATGTTGACACTATCCAAACTTGGGGTTTGGACCAGTGTCCACTTTAATGGTAATATCTTTCTCTAGAAAATTCCAAATCCAGTTTCGTAAAATTTATAAAATACTAGACACATACAACTTTATAATGGTATATATTTTTAATTTTTAGATTTGCATATCAATGCAGTTTATTCTTTGAAGCGGCATCAAATTATACAAAACTCAAGATTTTGACAGCTTTGACCTTACCTTAGTTAATTGAACATAACTTTCTCTAAGACAACCAAAATCTAATTCCATTTGTTGGGTTTATTAATAGAAAAGTATATATATCTTTATTATTTATGAATTTTTCCTAAAATTAGTCTTGAACCCACTCAATTCCTTACATGAACCAAAAACAGGGTACTCATAACATTCTGATTTTCTAACGCTGATTCTAATGCTTGTAGAATTTTTATACTTAAGAAATAAATTATGAAAATTTTCATTATAATATTTCAAGATGTTAGGAACATTTCATTTTCAGCATTTTTCTCCTAATTCATCTTGTAAGACCCTCTAAAATCAGTAACACTAAAACAGGTTCAATCCCCAACACATTCGAAATATTAAATTTTTTCTAACCCACCAAATTTGGCCCTCCTTTGTTCATACCCCTATCATTTTCATCAAATCCTCAACTCATCACATTAATTACCCATTATTTGTTGTTGTTTAAGAAATTTTGATTCAAATTCCAAAATAATCAATATAATTCAATTAACTGTTATAATACTTATGTTCCCATTATTGAATTTTAACTTAAATCAATCATTTGATTTTCGTTTAAAACATGAATTAAATAGTCTTTATTAGGTTTTGAAACTTTCAAAGTTTAGTTTTTTTTTTTTTTTTGAAAGGTAATAAGGGGTTCGAATTTTTTTCACCTTTCAAGTACATGAATTCAAAAACTAGGATCCTGTAACTCAATCTTTTCGGTTTTGTCTCTTGATAAATAATATCAATCCAAAACTTGTTTTTGCCTCAGAACACATTTCAATCTTTGGAATTTGTATCATGCAGTCTTTAATCATCAGGACTTAAATTACCTTGGAAGTGAATTATTGAATGTGTTGATATAAAATTGAAGCACTTTAGTTTTTTTTTTTTTTTTTTTTTTTGGCTAAGCATAACTCCACAATTGCAAATTTCGGGATTCTAATTACATGCACATCAGAGCACCGTCCAGCTTTCCTCCCATTAACATACCAAGCACCTATTGGACTAAATCAAGAGAGTCATTTAACCCATCTACATAATGTCGCTTGCTCTGTAACCAAATTAGTAGTAATACATATTCTATTAGAAATTTAAATATTTCAAATATCCCTTAGATAAGTTAACAAAGTTAATTAATGGCACAAAACCTTTAACCCTTTTACACACTTCATACGGACACAACACAGGCAATAAGAGAATAACATAATTGATATAAGAGGAATGATCAAGAAGAAAGAAAATCATACCCACTTCACAGTTATATAACATAATCGAAGCTGGACTTGCAGGGCTCATGGAAATACAGCAAACAGCAAGGAAAATGGGAGTATTTGGTTGCTATGATGGAGGGTAGGACAGAACAAAAAGAAAACCAAACAAGGCAAGAAAAAGAGTGGGGCACACTACCAGAAATTTCACAATTTATGCCTTATCCAACCTTCTCGGCCACTTAATCAAAAGAAAATAAAAATTGAACTTATTAACTCACCCATACCAACTAAATCACACCCATGGAAGAACAAGTTATATCATCAAGGAGTAAGAGTAGAGTGACAAGTAATTCAAGAAAACACATGACAAGGTAGAGAGAGAAGACAAGAAAATTACCTTACAACACACTCACAGCCAACAAAGTTTATGAGGCTAAGCTTCATGAATTGATAAAAATGAACCGAGCAAAAAGGAAACAGAGGAATGACTAGCTGCTCCAAGAAAGCTCACGGCCAAGCAAGTGGAAACAAAACCAAGAAGAACAAACTAGAACAATCAAGAAAAATGGAGAAGACAATATCGGCCAATGAAAGAGGAAAGAAGGAAAAAAAAAAGAACCAAGGTCAATACCTTAAATTTGTGGTGGAGGTTTATCTCTTGGTTTTGTGTATATATATAAGTATAATATTTATTTACTTCAATTACTTGCAAATTTTATCTTATTTATTTATTTATTTTATTTTTTTCCAAAAGTTACACCAAAATTGTTCTAATTTTAGGTTCACAATATCGAGTTATAACATGAACCATTGTATTATTATTTAATTAAGTTATTTATTTTATAACAAAAATTTACACATTATATTTAAAATTGGACTTTATGATATCAGGTTATAAAATTTATGGGCCCACACAACAAATTGATCTCCGTACGCAATCCATCCCTACCATGGTTGAGTACTCAATTTTTTGAAAAAAAAATTATCAGAATCATAATTTTCTTATAATTTTAAATCAGGACATCCTAGGTGCACCTGGATTTTCAATTTCGGAGATAAAATTTATTTTTCATAAAAATCTCACTTTGTTGACCCTTATCAACCACAACCAATGTCAAACAAAGCAATCAATATCAAACAAACATAATTTAAATAAATTACTGAAATATTCTACTTGCTCATTTTTCCTATATCACGTATATTCAAATAAATATATAATTACACAAACTAATCTAGCCCTTAAAGACAGCAATTAACCACTCACCCGTAACCAATTCTATTCGTCACTCACACTTTCGTCCACGCGTCTCATTAGATCCACATTAGAATCTAGAATTGAAATTCATATTTCCAAATAATACTTAGTTCATAAACGTTATTGTTATAATCTTTTAATTACTAAGGTTATATCTCAACTCGTATAAGTTTCTTTGTGAAAGTTTTCTATTAAGCTATTACATATTAATTAATATGAATTGGACTTTATGTGATAGGGTTAATAATAAAGAGACATTTTAAATGTCTTGACAATGCTTAGCGTAGAAGAAACCATTAGAAAAGATAGAAAACACTTAGTAAGTTAAATATGTTGAAACTGTCTAAACTTGGGGTTTGGACCAATGTCTACTTTAGCGGTTATATCTTTTTCTAGGAATTTCTAAATCTAGTTTCGTAAAATTTATAAAATACTAGACAAATGTAAATTTATAATGGTATATCATTTGTAATTTTTTGATTTTTATATCAATACATTTTATTCTTTGAATTTGCATCAAATTCTACAAAACCCAGGATTTTGACTAGTTTTAACCTTATCTTAGTTAATTGAACATAACTTTCTCTAGGAAAAACGAAATCCGATTCCGTTTATTGGGTTTATTAATAGACAAGTATATATATCCTTATTATTTATAAACTTTTCCTAAAATTTGTAATGAAACCACTCAATTTCTTATATAAACCAAAATAGGACACTAAAAATCCTGCATGACCTAGCTGGAGTCTAACAACTCTAACTCACAACATACTTGGAAAAAAGCTACGAAATTTTGTAGACAACATTTCCAAACCATAAGCTAAATTTTATCTTTTGAACTCTTAATTTAATTCTCTCCCGAAGACATTCGAAATACAGAAATTACTGTTACTCACGAAATCTAGCCCCCAGCACCCCCTTCAGAACTACTTAACTCCCATTTCACCAACACTTTATTCCCAACTAACCTTCGTTTGATCACATCCACTACTCACTTTCATTCACTTCTTCACTCCATACATCCACCAACCCTTATTTTATTACTTTCAAGCTTCTACTCATACTCCTCACTTCTAGCATAAATCTATCAGCATTACTCATATTCCAAAGCAACTTTGTATTTAATATTTCTCAAGATTTAAAATATACAATTCCTATATTGACATATTCAAATAATAAATTCCCTATTTAATAATTATATAACTATCAAATGAGCTCTAATACCTTAATTCACACTTCACAACTTTCCTACTTAAGTCTTTTATATACTAGGGTTCTCAAACTTTCATTACCTAAGTTGAATGACAATTTAACACTTAGAATTTTATGTAAAATAAGAGATATAAAAAAATTATTATATATATATATATAGTAAAACAAGGAAATTAAATAAGACCAAGTTGCTTCCTTCTTCATTCATCTCACGTCCAAGTTTAAAAAAATAGGGCAGCTGCTGGCTTTCAAGGCAAGGACTTGGCTTGGAGAATAAAAAGGAAGCTACTGGTTGTCATATCTTGAAGGAGGACTGCAAGCAACACGAACAAGGACTACTACTTCACGGATTTAGAAGGAAGGAAAAAGAAATAACCACAATAGAGCTGCTGCCAAGGCTTTGCTTACTTTATTTTCGTTTCCCACACACACAAACAGCAACACCCAAAGAAGGATGAACTCACCATTGAAAACTAGGCATATACATGGGTTGAACCTCTTAGCTACTGCCCTTAAGACAAAACACGGTGGTAGCTACCAAAGGTGCTACTTGGTCACCAAATATGACTAGGCAAAGCAAGGGGGTAGCAAGGAAATAAAGGAGGAAGGATTAACTGAAATTTACAAAATAGGGGCAAGAACTCTTGACTGAAACATGTAAAATAGAACTACCCAAATGGTGGAGTTGCTGCAACAAGGATGGGCTGTCATGTAGTTTAAAGGAGAATTTTGAAGAGCAAAGTTAGATCCAATTCATATACAAATCAAGAAGGAAGAGAAGGACTCACGGTGGGAGTGAAAGAAGGAACAAGAAATTTCTGGAACTAAGCAAAAACAGGGGAGGACTTTATTTCTCCCTCCAAGTGACCGAAATACAACACAAAGGAGAGTAAAAAAAACGGTGAAGTCGGTTGGAAAAGGCTAGAAAAAGAGAATAAAACAAAAGAAATAATAAACTAATTCCAAAGATAAAAAAGTCTATGGTCAATATGCTAAATAAGTGGTACACATTAAATCTTGTCATATAAATATATATATAAATGTGTGGTATGAATTAAATCCTATTCCTTGAGTATAGATATATAATTATTTTCTAGCTTAAAAGAATATGCATGATGCATAATTAATCTTATTAGATCTATAAATATAATTATTGGTAGACTAATAATACACCTTAATAAAAATTACCCCAATAAATTTTAAGTTCCAAGTTAAGAAATTTAATTCTTGCATTATTATATATATATATATATATATATATATATATATATATTACAAATTTCCAATTATGTCAATTTTTACTTTGAGTTAAATTTAGTCACCCCGTCACAAAAATTTTGGTACAACTATTCTAAAATGCAAGTTAAAGTTTCGGGTTATAACAAGTGGTGCCAACAGTCTCTATAAGATAGCAATCTTAGTACATTCTTTCTAGTGTATCTTGGCATTGTTTATCTAAGACTTTTGCCGTCATTGGTCTTCTAATGCATTGATGTTTTGAAGTTTCCTTGCTTTGATTGGATAATTTGGCCAGTGTTCTCACTTTTGAATCAGTAGTTTTGCATGCTTAGTCTGCTTCATATTTTTATGCATCGGTCTTGGAAAGGCATATTATGTTTCAGCAATCAAACAAATCAGTTGACTGCTATTGTATAGTAGATATTTTTTGTAATAAATAATACTAAGATATTTTGATGCTATGGCTGTAGGTCAGTGACATGTCTTTGATGGACTACAGAGGTGTGGTTCCTGGCAAGTATGCAACCTATGCTCCACATACAGCTTCAGAGGCCAGTGCCCGATTGTGGAGAGGCCTACAAATTCTCTAATGATGAGTGGGCGGAATAGTGGAAAAAAGCTCCTTGCAGTAAGGATTATAAGTCATGCAAGGGAAATTATTCACTTGCTCACCGATGAGAATCCTATCCAAGTTATTGTGGATGTTGTGATCAACAGGTACTCAAATTGGCTCTGCTGGTGTAACAACCCAAAAATATATATATATATATATATATAAAATAATAGTAACAAGATGTACTTATAAATTTAAATTCAAAATTAAGAAGGTTAGGTGGTTACAGATAAGAGATTATGTGTTATTTGTATAAGGATGAGTTTTAAAATAACAGAATGATATATATTAATAATATTAAATAATAAAGAGGAGTTTTTATAGAATGTGAGATTAAAAAGAAAAATAGTTCTCTTGTTTTCTTTGGGGGAGAGTCAGAGTTGGAAAACTGGCAGTTGAAAAAAGAGGAAGACAATTGGTTGAAAACTTTTGGTGGAAGAAGAAAACGGCATAGAACCAAAAGGCATTTTCGATCCATCAAGAATTTGCTTACGATAGACTGACATAATTAGAGTTGTGTGACTAGTTAGAACATGGGTACACTTGACATCTACTTAATAGCAAATTGTAAGTAATTCTTATATCTCCCACATTGTAATTGAGATTGTTGTATTTTCTTGAGATGTATTATTGTCAACTCTTGTGAATTACATATGATGAAGTTTGACAATTATTATATTGTTATGAGAATTGATGATTGTTGCTTGTGTTATATTATGTGAGACTATGAAGTGTTATTAATATATGGTAGTAGTATGTGTAAGAGTTACTGTGGTAAGTCAGGGAAAGTCTAATAGGTAAACATGACAGTAATGGCCGATCATGGGATTAAACATGGCAGTAGTGGCCTGGTCATGGGGTTAATCATGATGGTACTGACCCGGTCATGGGGTTAAACATGACAATAGTGGCCTAGTCACAAGGCTAAATGTGACGTGTGTAGGGCCTTATCACAGGGCTAATTTTGACTATTAGATACATTGGCTTACACATTAATTTTTTTACCATATGACTTAGCAAGTTGTGAAAAATATGTAAAGTGTACATATGATGATTAATTATTATTTATGTACATGATTTAAAGTTTTACTTATTGAGTTATGAAACTCATTAACTTATATATTTGCATACCCTTTTCAGATAAATAAGGCGAAATTCGAACTACATAAAGGAGTGGGAGGATATTTGTTCACAATTTGTTCTCTTTTATTAGTTGGGACATGTACTGTTGAATTTCTTTATATTCTTGAATATTAGACGTTGTGTTTAGAAATAAATGTTGCATATTTACTACAAATAAAAAAGAGCATGAGACATGTAATCCTGATGAATATTGAGTGATTTCTTAGAATTTATGAAGTGTTTAGATCTTTAGTTATCAAGACTTACATATTGTTAAGGATGACTTAAGTATAATTATTGAAAGGCCTTGCAGTTTAATTTTTTTTATTTGATATTGTCAAGGGAAACTTGTGGCCTATCACTTTTTCAAATATTATGTTAGAAATTGGGGGGCTGGTGTTATCAGGCGTCTGGCTGTTGATATTTGCCTTATGCGACGTGTGAACCAGGCATAATATCTCCTTACTACAAGTACTCGTGACGCTGCTTTCAGGAATGGCAAGACTACATGCTGAATGTTTAGCAGATGAACTTATCAATGCTACTAAAGTGTCATTAAACAGTGTTTGAGGACTGGATTTTCTACACCTTATTGACACATCTAATTATTGAGTCTAATGGAGTAGTTATCATTTTTATTCCATTACAGAAATGCTTGATTTGTGGACAAAATTTTACTCGGTTAACTTTTGCTGAACTATCTTGGCAAGTGACAACATAAGTATATCTTTGGTGTATTTGGTGATCTGAGACAGTTTATGAAAATTTTCTTTAAATATTTTCGTGCTTATATCAGAATTTCGTGCTGTATTTGCAAAAACATCTTCATGTTTTTTGTGGTCAATCAGTGTTCACTGGATATTTTAGTTATGCCAATATGAAGAAGGACGAGATCGAGAGAGTTGCCAAGGCAAACCGTTGAATCATGACCATGGACATTGATGGCAAAGTGAAGAGAAATTTGGTATATATTTTTTGAAGGAACTTTTGTGGTTTTTCTTTTTCCTTATTAATTATGAAAATGGTTTGAAGGTTGTTAGTTATTATGATGATTTATAGTTTTAGTTTTTTCCCGTACAAATTTATATTTTTAACTTATTAATCAATATTGAAATATATTATAAAAAATGGCTTTCTATTGCAAGATACATTTTGGTGTATGATTGGATTCTCTTGCAACTTTTGGATTTGATCCATTTCATATAATTATCTTTGAAGTTAGAAAACCATTATACTTTATCTCTTCAAAGTGTATTTAATTAAAAAAAATTGAAAAAATCTTGTGTCTATCTCTCTCAAACATGGCTCAATTATACTTCTAGAAAAATAATAAAAATATATAAAAAATAAAAACAAGAATCTAGATTTATCGTTCCATCGGATTATATATGGTGGGGTTCATCCTTACCCGAGTTAGCCAGAATAAAAACTTGATTTGGTATTATTTATTAACTTGTAATTAAATACACAACAAATTTTATTTTATATTTATATGTCACACAATCAAACTTTTGATTAACAGCACGCATATAAACTATTTTCTGAAAAACAGTGGATAATGACAATTATGAACTTTTTTATTTCTAAGTCTCTCTTATTTCTGGGGGAATTGATGGAGATTCAAATGCCTGGATTTGGTGAACCAAATGCAAGGAATTCAGAGTCGTTTTCCAACACAGCCATACTTTCTTGATCCAATGTTATCCATGCTTCAATTCCATCATCCCTTTATTGTGTCAATTAGAACAGCTTGATCCACAAGAGACCTTCCATTGCCTCCTTTAAACCCAACCCAAATTGGCTTCCCCCAACCAAAGTCCAACTCATAGAGACCCAAATTACACCAACTTGTAAACCAAAATAGAAAGGGTTTCTCTTGTTCCATTACTTCATTCAAAAGCTTTAAGATCTCCTCCATCCCCAAAAATCCTGACTCACCTTGCAAACTAGTTAAAAAATCACTATCAACTTCACTAACTAATTGCCTCACTATGCCAATCAACTCCTTTATGTCTATTTTTCTTTCATTACCTTCATAAACACCATGTGCTGTAAACACAATGTTCCCAACTGAATATTTTGACAAAGGCTCCTTTATCCTTCTTCTCATGTCCACCATATGTGCTGTCATGGATGGCCTCATTTCGCCGTGTGGTGCCGTCCAAAACGAAGCAATCACACATTTCCAAATGAAAGTAGTTAGGACTTCATAACGGCTAGGGTTTGGAATGCTTTCGCATTTTGCCATAGCTTTCAAGCTTTCTATTGCTTGAGCATCAAACACAAACCTCCTCGTAGGAATTTGTTCGTTTTCCTTGAACATCTTTGCCACATATGAACGTATATTTGTGTCTGAAACATCTTGTGGGGGAAACAAAGTTGATGCTGTAGCGAATTCAGGGCTCGGGTTCTCGTTACTAGATTTGCATGAAGTGGCTGACCAGCTGCTAAGGAAGGCAAACATTGATATCCCATCGAGTAAGGTATGAAGAAAACACATGCCAATTGCTATTCCTCCACATTTGAAAAAGTTCACTTGAATGGCTACTTGAGGTACTAGTGTAGGATTTGGGATTATTGTATAAGGCTGGCATGGAAGCAATTTGTTTAGTAACTCTAACTTGGGAGCTGGTTTGAGAAACTCAAGCATATCATGGTTGACTCGAGCTTCCAAATATAAGGCACCCTCGTCATTGCAATCCAAAGAGATTTGATCATCATTTTCCCTTCCAGCTAAAGGGTAGAAGCTGGTAAGCGTTTCCGACAGTGAATTCTTTAACTGATTTATTTTGTTAAGTAGTTCAAGAGGGTCATTAGTACTCACAGAGTAGAACAAAACCAATGGATTGTAAGTTCTAGGAGCTAACTGGTCAAAGAGGCTTAGTTTAAGGGTTTTGAGGTGATGAGGTGTTTGGGAAGATGGTTTGATGGTTTCTCTTGAAATGATATTGATTTCCATGATGTTTTGGTAAGATTGGAAAGCATATGGGACATTCAATAGTTATTCAGTTTCTTTTATAGACAATTTAGATACAACCTTAATTGAATTAATTCCACAGAGCAGGATATGAGTATAACTGTCAATGTAGACATGACTATTACATGTCTAACCCCAAGCTCTCAATTTGCAAAGATTTTCGTGACATCAATATCATATGAGAAGGTTGGGATATAGTTACAAGAAAATGAAAAGAGTAGGTGGAAGGCTTAAAAAAATGCATAGTACTTGCTAAGGTTCTTATTTTGGGGTTTTTATTTTAAGACACAAATTGTGTGAAGGATTTTTGATACGTCTAAATATGAACCTGATTTTCCTTAAGAGAAAAATTGCCAGGACTAATAAAAGACCTGATAGCCATGTTGTTAGACATAGAATTGATAGAGCATGAATAAGACCACTAGCCCTATTCTGTTGGACACTTCTTCACAAATTTACCTTAATAGAGATAAATCCTTCAGAGTAGAACCCATGTGGTTCTTGGATCCTACCTCGAAGATGTTATTGCAAAAGCATATGGGAAAATAATCAAGATCTAGATCTAGCAATTCATGTTTTCCAAAAGGAAGGTAAAGCAATGGAATCTTCATTGTTTTAATTACATATTCCATGAAAAGGTATGCCTCTTAGCTAGAATAGGTGGAATTCAAAAAGCTTTTATTTTTATTTTTTATTTCTAAAGATAAGATATATATATAAATCTCTTATATTATACTCTATGTCAATGAACTTGAGCGGTTAGTAAAGCCTATAGGAATACAAGTTCATATCGAATTTCAGGAGTACAATCACGACTTTGGAGACAAATTAATAAGATATGTAGAAAAACAAAATGTCATTTGATTGACAATTAGGATATTAGGCCAATGTTATAGTTTCAAGGCAAAAGTTTTGAAAATTTTGCAAGTTAGAGTTTTAACTTATATGTATATTAAGTTAAGTATAATTACTTATAACTTATTTATTTTAATTATTTCAATTGCACATCCTACATTCGCTCAATTTGCACCCAAGTCAGGATAACAATCAAGCTCGAGATGATGAACACTTAGAATTATGAGTGATTTCTTCTACAGGCATTTTGTATAATTTTTCTTTATTTATATAAAATATACTTCTATACAGCCATTTACAGATATAAAATTAAGAATTAAATACAAATAAAATTAAAAAAGTAAATTATTTTATTCATTCGCATCTATGATTTGATTATTTATGTTTGCATGACGCAGACGCAGATAAAATTAAAAAGAAAAAATTTGAGTTTGTTTTATTGCTTTTGTATAGCAGACGCAGTTATATTAGCGTCTGTGTTTTAGCGTTTGGAAGGCAAATGCAGATACGAAGCAAACAATTATTAAATCCACATTTTGTGTTTGCCTAGCATAAGCAAAATATTAAACCAAGGATAATCATCTGCATCCATGCAGACACAAAAAATAGTATCTGAGTCTAAGGTTACTGCATCTGTATTGATACCTTTGGCATTTGCAATTGGTAGACATAGATAATGTCATTTGTTGTAATGGTGACAACCCAACCCGTACTCATTTTTCACTGCATCAAGAATCCAATGCAACGCTTTGCTAAGAGGATGATGCCTCAATAAACATTTGGTAAAATTCATCTCATAAGATTTGAGTAATTTTACCTATCACAATTCTTCCCTTTTACCTAAGCTCGAGATCAGTAAGATATATATGCCCTTGACGAGTTAATTTTCAATCATGTTAATAAATAAATAAATACTTTTAAACATCAAACCTCTCAAATGAAATAAAAAAATCAATAACTAATTTGACAAGCTAATTATTTGTTATATTAACTTATTAAAACTTTAATCTATATTAAATTTTAATTAAAATAAGAAAAAGAACTTACTAAGTCTAACTATTATGTAAATTGACTAATTATATTTCTAGACATAAATATTTTTATTTAAAAATCCAAAAGCATCAATAAAAAAATATAAAAAAAACAATTCTTATAATTTTTTATAAATTATAACTTGGTCTTTTAATTTTCTTATTAAAATCCCAGATAAACAATATATAGAATTTATATAACAAAAAAATAATAATAAAAGTAAGCAATAATTTTGTTAAATATTTTGAAGATCTTAAAGTCAAATTGAATATTGAGTAGAATATATATAGTATTATACTACTACATATGTTCAAAAATGGATCTTGCGGGGCCCGTGGGGCATCGTGCTGTCTAGCTGGTCCGCATTTGGCTCCATGCCCCTTCATTAATTGCAACAAATAAAAAGATTATACATTTTTTTTCTGCAATTTCACATGGCCCCTCGGCCTTTCTTACATTTCAGCAAAGCAGAAATTTCTGATCGGTCCATTCTGTATTCAATATCTGTTCCAGTGGCTTTTTCACTTAGCCTTGTTCACATCTTATTTGTACAAATTAAAAAAATTAATCAATTCATCAACAAAAAGTTGGTCTAGCAATCAATATAATAGTCAAGAAACACTATCTCAAAGAAATTAAGAATTGTCCTGTTAGATATTAATTTACGTGTTCCTCCACATGATCGTGACCATTTCATAATTTTACTTAACTAATATTCCTTAATTATAATTTTCTACCATAAATACCATATTTTTAGTAATTTATATTTAAATTTTAAACCGATAGCTATACAAAACTATTCCCAATCGTTTGATTATATTTGAATAGTTTTCTAGCACGCTACGTGTTTTAATTTGCCAATAACCAATGGAAACCTGCATTCTCTTCTATTTAGAAAATTCAAGAATCAACTCTTCTTAAAGCTTACACTAGATTTATTCTTCTATTTGCTCTCCCCATAAAAAAAAAGAAAAAAATATCAACTAATACTATTCATCAATAAATTAACTTTTACTATATTATATACCATTTATTGATCAAATTAATTAATGTGGCCATACCTAATAAAACATATATATATTAGAGGTAATTAGTTTAGATATTTAATTTACAATCAGCTTTACAGTATCACTTAGTTCAAATGATAAATTTTCTTAGCATCGTTTTATTGAATAAAGATGAAATTTCACTTCCATTTATTATATGAAAATGAAGACAACCACATATTTTATTTTGTAATTCCAAAAAAAAAAAAAAGTTAACCATTAATTAATTAATAATATTAAGCTAAACTATACTTTTATCCCGTAATGTGTTGAAGGAGGAGGTTCCAAATTCAAATTTATCTCTTTTTCAAAAATATACTTGGTGACACATAGGATCAGCAGTTAAATGGCTTAAACTGCTTGGTGGTAAGTAATTAAGATTATCCTTTTTCAGTATGTATTGACTTGGGGGATGACTGGAAGTCATTATGTTTTCCAATCAATTATAATGAGTCTATTTAGTTAAGCTAGTGTATGAAAGGATTGTTCATAAAAATACTTTACGAGTAGAATTGTTTAAAAGTATTTAACAAAAGCTGAAAAAGTGTTTAGATAAGTTAAAGTAAGAGCAGATAAAAAAAAAGTATTTGATTTTATTTTTTAGTAAAAATAAATAGAGTATTAAAATTACTACAAAGATTATTTTGATAAATATTTTGATTATAATTGATTAAATAAAGTAATTATTAAAATTTATTTGAGCATCCCTTGTTTTTCTATTTGAATTTTTTTTTTCTAACTTCAATTTTTAGTAGCCTTTAAGACTCTAAAAATCCAAAAATATTTTTTGCTAAAGCTTAAAAAATAAAACATCTATTACCAAACAATTTTATAAAAAGTTTAAACTTAAGCGTTATTTTAAAAACTAAACGAAACAAGGCAATATGTCTTTTTTCTTTTTTTCTTTTTTTCGTTTTTTCTTTTTTTCTTTTTTTCTTTTTTTCTTTTTTTCTTTCATCAAGGCTTATTGAATCTAATGATCATAGTAGCCAACTTTTTAATTTTATTTTATTACTACGTCAAGTCTTCTGGATCTATACTAATTATTCTAAAGATAATAGCTAATTTCTCCAAAAAAAAAAAAAGTTAGTGACACATAGGATCAGCAGTTAAATGGCTTAAATTGTTTGGTGGTAAGTAATTATGATTATCCTTTTTAAGTATGTATTGACGTGGGGGATGAAACAAATAGAAGTCATGGTTGTTTCCAATATATTGCGTTTGTTTTGTTAAGTTGTGTATAAAAATATTGTGTGTAAAACTATTTTGCGAGTAGAGCTATATAAAAAGTGCTCATTAAAAATTGAAAAAAGTGTTTGAATAAGTTAATATAAATGCTTTGTGAGACAAATAAATTATTTGATTTTATTTTTTAATAAAAAAATATAGAGTACTAAAATTACTAAAACAAAATTATTTTGACAAATATTATAATTATATTTGTCTAAATAAAATAATTATTAAATTTATTTGAGCATCATTTGTTTTCTATCTAATTTTTTTTATTTTTTTCTTTCCTCACTTCAGTTTTTAGTAGCCTTTAGGACTCTAAAAGTCCAAAAATACTTTTCTATAAAACTTAAAAAATAAAATATTTATTGCCAAGCAACTTTATAGAAAAGCTTAAACCCAAATATTTGTTTTAAAAACTAAACGAAAAAGGAAAGTATGTCCTTTTTTTTTCTCTTTTTTTTCTTACATCAAGGCTTATTGAATCTAATGATTATAGTAGCCAAATTTTTTATTTTTTATTTTGTTACTACATGAAGTCTTTTTGATCTTTACCAATTATTCTAAGGATAATAGCTAATTTCTCCAAAAAAAAATAATTTTAAACACCAGCAACTACATCTATTATTAGGCAATGAATAATATTTATATAAATTTTTAATTCTAATGTAAATAATATTATGTTTTTAGTTGAATCATAAAGATAAATTAATCGAGATACATATGGTTGACGCAAAAATTATTTGACCAGTAAAAAATAAAAAAATACATCTATTTTATAGTTAAGAGAATTCTTTGGAAAAAACTCATAATATAAAGTATGTTTGAGATGCTATATATATATTTGTCAAGTATCCTTCACTCTTTAGGTATTAGCCTAATCTCTTTTGAGATTATATATATTTGTCAAGTATCCTTCGCTCTTTAGGTGTTAGCCTAATCTCGTTTGAGATTCATGATTGTCACTTCAAACAAGTATTCTTTTAAGGGCTCGAACTCTTGATATTGCAAAATCATTTCAACCATTGAGCTCAAGTGTGCCTTATTATTCATTGTAGATTTTGAGATGTTATATATACATTATATCAAAATAAAACTAAATATTTTATTCCTACACACACACACACACACACATATATATATATATTGATAAACCAAACTAATTTCATTCACACAACTGGCTCCAAAAGCAAAGAAGCTAGAGAAAAGTTACAATAGTTAAAACCACCAGCAGTTCCTAACTCAGAGGCTATCTTAGTCAAATTATGAGCTGGAATATTACAGGTCCTAGAGCCTTTCTTACATACTCACGTATTTAACAGTACTCAGAACATCCAAAATATTAGAAATAAAAGGAGCTATAGACCACACACTGGAATTCCCTCCAAAATTATTGGCATCCACCACTAGCTGAGAATCTCCTTCAAGGATAAAACCATTATTAGGATTTAACAAAAGAGCTTGTTTAGCAGCAATCAAAGCTTGCTTGTGCTTTTGCCACAAGAGGATTAGACAACTGGGAGAAAATAACATCTGCCTTCAGAATCTTCCCTTCACTATCCACACATACAACAGCTGACCACGACCCTTTGGATTTAACAAAGGCATCAAAGTTTGCTTTAACCCATCCCTTAGGGGGTAAACTCCAAGATGGAGGTTCAACATGTTTCATAGGATGGAGGCAAGCTTTTGTAGTTTCCGAGAAAGCACTCTTCACTTGGATATCCAACGATACAAATCAGGCAAGCATGGTTGGTCAAAATGGATTACCTGATTCCTGAGCCACACACTATTTCCAAAGCCAAGGAAGAAAAGATGAAGAATTCTTTAGCATCAATCCTCAATATTGCCTCAATAGTTTTTTCATTTAGAATAAAATTTAACCATTGTATTGGGGATATATGACTAAAACTTTGAATATTCAGGCCCCATTTGGAAGAAAACAATAACCTTAGTGTAAAGGGGCATTCAAAAATCAGATGATGGATAGATTTCTATTTTAAGATTACAAAGAGGGCATAAAACATTATTGATAGGAAAAAATTCTTTAAGCCTTACTCAACTGGTATAATATTCCATGTAACCTGCCACCACGACAGTTTGAATCTCTTTGGCACTTTGGTGTTCCATAAAGATAACCATTGTTAATTTGGGAAAGGACTAGCGTTTTGAAACCTTACCGATTGCTCCAAATGATATGCATATTTAATATCAAATTTCCCATTCTTACTTGGACACCAGATCCACTTATCTAAATGGTCCCTAAATAGAACCTTCATTGACAAAATTGCATTGGCTGCTGGGTACCTATAATGTGTTAAGATCTTGTTTGCATCCCATAACTTAGTTCATTCAATGAAGAGATCAGAAGCAAGTTTCAATCCTTGGTTGTCTTTCACTTGTAGGACTTGGTCGAAAGCTAAGAAAATTTAGAACCTATAGGGTCCTCCCAAATGTTTATAGACAAGCCATTCCCAACCTGAAGACAAGCCCCTTTGAGGACTAGAGATTTGGCTCCAAGTATTCCTTTCCAAATCCACGAACCATTCCTAAAATTGTCACATTGGTTGAAGCTCCTTTGTCTCCAATATTTGGATTTAATTAGAAGAGTCCATAGATTATCCTTTCCAGAAAGCAGCTTCCACCCTAGCTTAGCCATGAATAATCTATTATAATTTTTTGTTTTCCCCAAGCCTAATCCACCACTTCCTTTGGGAGCACACACCTTATCCTAACAAATTAAACTGAGGAGCTGTCTTTTCTAGGGATCTACTCCACATCAAAACCCCCTAAGTAACTTATCAACCTCTAAGCAAATTGAAACTAGTAAAGGAAAAGTAGAAGCTGTATAAACATGCATAGCTTACCCAACAAACTTAATAAGGTCAGTTCTCCCAACTTTTGACATGACTTGATCTTCCAAGAAGACAACCTTGCCTACACTCTACCACAATATCTTCAAAAGTATTTATTTTAGAATGCTTGATTTGTAAAGGAAGGCCTGAGTATTTTGCATTTAAGTCTCCAACTCAAAACCAAGGTCTGACTCAGACTGCTTCTTAACTCTTCCCTCACATTCTTACTGAAAAAGATTTGTGATTTTCGAACATTAACCTTTTTGACCTAACCATAAGCAATACTAATTTAAAATCTCTTGCAATACTTGTGCATCCTGAGTACTAGCTCTGGAAAAAAGAATCAAATAGTCTGCAAATAACAAATGAGAAATGAGAGGGCACATTCTGGTAACTTTTATACTTCTTAGCGTCCCAATCTCCTCATACCTGGAAACCATCAGAGACAAAACATCAGAACATAAAATAAACAAGTATGGTGAGAGCGGGTTCCCTTGATGAAGACCTCTACTTAGAGTTATTATACCTTAAGGAGATCCATTACGAAGTACTGACATTGATGTTGTTGAGACACATTGTTTGATCTATCAAATAAAAATTTCCTCAAATCCATGGAGTTCAAGCAGAGCAAACAAGAAAGACCATTCAATTCGGTCATATGCTTTCTTCATATCAATTTTCAACGCCATCCATCACTCTCTACCTTTTTTCCTCTTCATAGAATGAAAGATTTCATAGGGCACCTATTGAATTACCTAAAAATTTGTCTACCCTTCACAAAAGCTGCCTGCTTATGGGATATAAGTCATGGCTATAAAGGTTTCAACCAATTAGCAATAATCTTAGAAATGCATTTATAAATTACATTGCAAAGGCTAATAGGGCCAAAATGATTAATTATATGAGAATTGTTAGTTTTAGGAGTCAAGTGCAATGAGAGTCATGATTCCATTCTTTCAAAAGATAGCCATGTTTGAAAAAATGTTGAACACCTTTAATAACATCACCCCTAACAATGCCCCAATAATGTTTAAAGAACAAAGCAGAAAGTCCATCAGGGCTTGGAGCCTTGTTACTTCCCATAGGTCCCTAGGAATTGTGCACAACAAAACATTTTCATCTTCTGATACAGAAGAAACAATTAGGTTCATCATATCATCAAGGAAAATTAGATTTTCAAAATTAAAGACTTGAGAGAAATTACTTACAAAGTAGTTATCAATTGAATTTCTCCCCAGCAATCCAATTTCCATCTGTACTCTTAATAGACTCTAGGGAGTTTTTGTCTCCACAAAAGTTCCTCTCTATAAAACCATTCATTCAAATTACATTGGATGTCAGCTTTTTTCACAAATTAGAAGAAGTTGGGGGGCTTTATTGGATTTAATCAAGCTCTTCCTTCAATCTTCGGATTCCAGTCTAAATGTTTCCAAACTGGTCCCTATTCCATGTTTTCAATTTCTGTTTGGACTCCTTTAGTTTTTGATTTAAAATGAAAGCTGGAGATCTACTTTTGGTATTCCTTCCAAGCATCCTCAATAACCATTTGGCTTCGAGTATCCCTTGTCCATAATTGCTCAAACTTAAAAGGCCTAAAAAGAAATCCTTTCTCTCCATTAGTCTTGAGAAGAATAGGATTATGATCAGATTCTAATGCTGGTAGGACCGTTAGTGCTGCTTTAGGAAAAAATAAATAAAAAAATCTCCAATCTGTGCTTGCCGATGCCCTGTCAAGCCTGACTTTCACATTTTCCTTACCAACCCTTCCATTAGACCAAGTAAAGGGATTACCATTTACACCCAGATCAACAACCCCAATTTGATTCATCGTAACAAACATATCAGATGCAAGAGTTCCTACATTGAAGAAAGACGCTTTCTCATGTACAAGCATATAACTGTTAAAATCCCCAATCAGTAGAAAAGGCTGGTTTGTACTGCTACACAGATTCTGAATATTATCCCAGAATCTAGGGTCTATCCACATAGTGAAGGAGGACCGTATATTGCAAATATCCGCCAAGGAACATAATGGGGATCAGAAAAGACAACCCACTTATAACATTATTTGACATCAAATTAGGGGTAAAGTCAACCCCTCTCATCCAAGTAATTGCAAAACCCCTAGATAAGTCAATTGAATCTTTTGCCAAACAATCACCAAAACCCATACCTTATAGTTGGTTGCAAGTCTGATTCCCATCTATTTTTGTTTTAGAGAGTATTAGGATGTCAAGTTTTAGCTCCCTGACTACCTTTCTTAGCTGTTAAATTATCGGAGGAAAGGCAAAACCCTGACAGTTCAAGATGAGTACAATCATGGGTCCTGTGGAGGCTTTTCAAGGCTAGCCTCTGACACTTGTATTTTGGTCTCATCTTGAATCGTGAATTGCAATTCATCATTCAATTCTCACTTTTCATATAGCTTGTCCTTAGCAGGTGCTTGAGTTTTGGTTTCCTCTCAAAGCTTCTGGGCAAAGTTCTAGTCTCTAGTTGCTTCTCTTAGTGAGAAGTAGCATTTGTAAAGTCTGGGTTATAGGTTCCAAACACAAGTTGGGTCTGGTTGGGCTCAATAAAAGGAACTGCCTAAAATTCTACTTTGATCAACCCCTTGGAAGTGGTTAAAGTTGGATTTCTCATAAATAGGAGTAAGGGAAATGTTTGACACCAATTTACCTTTTTTAATAATATGATTTGTTAGGTTCTTTGGGCCTCTTTTCCTCGTTTGATTAACAACCATAATTTCTAGATTCGAACTATGGACCTTAGGCCTTGTAGTCCTCACTTAGAATTCCTGCTTTAGATGAGCCCAAATAAGTTATCTCTTGTATATCCGTAATGATGAACTTTTTTGCACTTCTAATTGAGGTTGTTCTTTCAACTAGATTAACAGAACCAGTTGTGGTACTCAAAATATTACCCTCGTAATAATGCTTCAATTAAATGTTTCCTGCAAGGAACTCTTTTCAACATTTAATTGCTTCATTTGAAAGGACTTTGTAAACTTTTAGGCAAATCCCACCAGATCTTGGTCAGTCTTACCATCCCTTTCAGGCCACGTGGCTAATATATCCTTCTTCCAAACTTTATCCACTTAATTAGACCCTGGTTCAAGTTTTTCAATTGAGTATGTATCACCATACCTTTGTCCTTAATGGAGGACATTGTTCTTCCGTAGTAAGGTAGGAATTAACAGCTGGAACTAATGTTTTGAGACCCGGACAGGACTGGTAGGTCAAACTAGTCGAATTGTGATCTAGGTGCTATCTCGAGCCAGACTATGTAAAAAATTTTGAGTAATGATTAATCTGGCCTGAACTAGATTGGCCTGGGTGATACAAGCATAATTTTCAAACTCGGTCAGAATTAAAATAAATAAACAAATATAAGTTGCTAGTAATAAAATATTTGTATTTTCTTTTTAGATTTTATGTATATTTTTCTTATTTATTGTTTGTTATGTCTTATTTGGGTCGGGTTTTAAAACACTGGCTGGAACCATATTATGAAAGCAGGGACACATTCACTCATCATCCAAGGGCCACAAAGTTGATACTCTCTGTCACTCTGCACTTTTAACTTTAATAACTTACTGAATCCTTGCACCACTTCAAGTCATGCCGACCTACAGAGCCTACCGCATTTAAAACAAAATAGGCTCATTCTTTCATACTTAAATTGGATCCAAACATCATTCAATGGAAGGGGTCTGGAATGAAATAACACAACTTTTAAGGGATTAAACACATCTAATTCAACATTTACTCTAAATAAGTAGAGGCAGACCTTTTAACTGGTGTTAGTTAACATTACCCATCTCACTCCTAATTGTAATTGCATTGTATTTAGAGATTGTTAATGTCAAATTTTTCCTGAGCTAGGAACTAGGTAAGATTATTCCTAAGTTAGTGCAATCTCTGCAATCAAGCATATTCGTGAGAGGGGACGACCTCCGTACCTTGAGCCCTGCAAAACTAGTACGGAAACGGAGTCTTGGACTGAGCTCTCTAAACTCTCAAACAATTATGTCAGAACAAGATAAATATGAAATCTCAAATAGAGAAGAAGGAATAAATAAATTTCTCAGTAGTGTTTGTCCTGCCTCTAGTAGTGTTTGTCCTGCCTCTGAATATATATATATATATATAAAGAAAGAGAGTATCATTACAAACTATTCGAATTGTTCATGCTGACAAGTGTTGAAACGATAAGATGCTCTCATTAAGTGTTATTATATTATATTAACGGAGATAAAAGGGAGAGGAACCCCATGTACCTGGACCCAGAAACATGCAGTTGAAAAATCAATTTCGTGTACCATAAAAGCACGATTCCAAGCCTTAATAACCATACAGGCACCATTTACTGTCTAGGCCGTAAAAGTCAATACTCTTTCACGTTCAGCTTCCAAGGAAAAGATAAAGAAGAATTTATTAAAAGCAACTTCCTTTATGTAGAAGCCCTTAGACGGTTTCCAGGCTATCTCCAAAATAGCTTCGACAACATTCTTCCTATAATGGCGACCACTTAAGATCTTCCCCACAAGCGTACGTTTAGTATAGTTTTGCCTTGCAATAGGTCTGGTGTGATTTCTATAAGGATTGGTGGGGTACAGTTAAGGTTGGCTACCGAAGTTACACGCTGGGTAAGCTTATCTATGAGGTCCCCGTCCAGTAAAAACTTATGAAGAAAGTGGGGCTGGTAGAAGGTTAGAAAGGGACAGATAAAGGTTTGAGAGGGAGCTTCAAGGACAAAGCTAGACCCTACCAAGAGCTTGGAGACAAATGTTGGTTTTTATTCCTATATGACCCATAAATAATAATTTACTTTGATGAGACACCTTAAAATATATAAATATACTTTTAATTTCAGTAATTTACATTTGAGTTGATTTATTTTAATTAAATTTTTGAAGCTGGTATTTATATCAAGAATAAATAAAAAAATTTTAAATTATTAATTATAGTGATTCATTTATAATAAATAATTATTTATTTTTACAATATTTTAAATTCTAAAATCTACTTTTGTTGCACGGCAAAAACCTATTTTAATTACTGCAATTGTATTGCCGAATGTTTAAAAGTGCTGTAACAAGGTCCAAGTCCTCCTAAGAGGCTCCCTATTCATTTATATAGAGAAGATTAGCAGAAACACTGTCAGACCATCACAATGGATCAATTAAATCCAAAGCCTGTAAACTCATCTCCTCTCTCACCATTAGGCTTCTTGGATAGAGCTGCCACTGTGTACGGTGACTGCACCTCTATCATCTACAATAACATCTCATACACGTGGTCGGATACTCACCGTCGATGTCTTCAGCTCGCTTCCTCCATCTCATCCATAGGCATCCAGAGAGGCCACGTCGTCTCCGTTGTGGCCCCCAATATTCCGGCCATGTACGAGCTTCACTTCGCTGTTCCTATGTCCGGTGCTGTACTCAACAATATCAATACTCGACTTGACGCTCGTACCATCTCCATACTCCTGCTTCACAGCGAATCAAAGCTCGTCTTCGTTGACCTTCTCTCTCATTCTCTTATCCTCGAGTCATTATCTCTGTTTCCACCGCAAATCACACGGCCCCGTCTCATCCTTATCACCGATGATGGGGTCGACGCTA
The DNA here is from genome assembly GCA_029379385.1 of Quillaja saponaria. Taxonomy (NCBI): domain Eukaryota; kingdom Viridiplantae; phylum Streptophyta; class Magnoliopsida; order Fabales; family Quillajaceae; genus Quillaja; species Quillaja saponaria. The sequence goes on along the minus strand of CM055610.1, from coordinate 13,291,384 downwards.
CACCTAATCCATCGCGTGATTTTCACGACACATATGAAGGGTTATTGAGCAAAGGAGATCCCAGGTTTATATGGGTCCGGCCTAACTCTGACTGGGACCCAATAGTTCTGAACTATACGTCCGGGACGACGTCGTCTCCAAAAGGAGTCGTCCACTGCCACCGAGGAGTTTTCATCATCACTCTTAATTCGCTCATAGATTGGTCCGTATCGAAACAACCGGTTTACTTGTGGACCCTACCCATGTTTCACTCCAATGGCTGGAGCTACCCGTGGGGCATGGCAGCTGTTGGTGGGACCAACATTTGCTTCCGTAAGATCGACGCGCCTACGATATACGGTTTGATTGACAAACACAGCGTGACTCACATGTGTGCCGCGCCTGTGGTACTCAATATGTTATCTAATTTCAACAGAACCGAACCGATGAAAAACACGGTTCATATTATGACAGGCGGAGCTCCACCGCCTGCTGCCATACTCTTTCGGGCCGAGTCGCTGGGTTTTGTAGTGGATCACGGGTACGGGTTAACCGAAACATGTGGGGTTATGATTTCTTGCGCTTGGAAATCGCAGTGGAACCGGTTGCCGGCGACGGAGAGAGCAAGGCTGAAATCAAGGCAAGGAGTGAGAACAATTGGGATGACGGAGGTGGATGTGGTGGATCCCGAGTCAGGACTGAGTGTAAAACGAGACGGGTCATCACTCGGTGAGATTGTTCTAAGAGGTGGGTGCGTGATGTTGGGTTATTTCAAAGACCCAATTGGTACCTCCAAAAGCTTGAAAGAAAATGGTTGGTTTTATACAGGGGATGTGGGTGTGATGCACCCAGATGGGTATTTAGAAATCAAAGATAGATCCAAGGATGTAATAATAAGCGGCGGAGAAAATATAAGTAGTGTGGAGGTGGAGGGGGCGTTATATACACATCCGTCGGTTGACGAGGCGGCCGTGGTGGCTCGACCAGATGAGTTTTGGGGGGAGACACCGTGTGCATTTCTGAAATTGAAAGATGGGTTGGATAAGAAACCAAAGGAGAGAGAGATAATGGAGCACTGTAGAGCTACATTGCCACATTACATGGTGCCTAAAACGGTGGCGTTTATGGAAGAGCTTCCAAAAACTTCAACTGGGAAAATTCAGAAACACGTGCTTAGGGAGAAGGCAAAAGAAATGGGATCTTTAACAGGTGGAGTGACGGACCCGTTGACAGCTAGTCGGTTGTAATTAAAATAAAAAAATTGAAAAATCATTGTTGCTTTACTGTGGAAGGACAAGTGCATTATTTTTTGTTTTTGTCTTTGTTTGTGTTAATTATAATTTATAGATTTGGTTTTGTGCTTTCTATAACTGTTCTGTTTGTTATTATATCGTATGAAATTAAGTGATTTTTTCATCACATTAATATGATTTTCCAAACTCACACTTTTGTCTAAATGGTTATTTGAATTATCACTTTTATGGGCACAAGATTTGAATCCTTTTGAGTATTTGATAGCAAATAAATATAATTTATTTAAGGAGAGCTCTAATTTAACTCTCACTTGAAGACAAGTTTTTAACAATAACTTCTATTTCTATGAGTACAAACGAAAACAAACTAATAATTTTAATTTTAATTAATTAATAATTTATATATAATGTTCATACAATATGTGAGAATATATATATATATATAGTGACATCTAAATTGACTTATACACTATATACATACTAAAGGTATTATTTGTCAAATTCGATCTTTCTCCAAAATTTAAATGTCCTCTTCTACTTGTTTTTAAAAAAAATACCACAAACACAAGATGGAGGTATAGTTAAGGGCCAAAAACGCACCGTTTTGAAGAAACGAAATAAGCTGATTGGCTGAAGCTAAAGACAAGGCCGTTGGGATCTTGGTGAGTCAGCAAGTCTGTCGGATGACGTGGCTTCGATTGAAAATATTGTTGTGCTCAATTTTATTTTATTTTCTTTTTTGTTATGCTCAGTTGGTGAAGATTGTTAATTAGTTGGGTTGGGCAGATTGAATTTGGGTTTATACTCAATTCCTCTAATTTCAGTAATCTTAATGAATAATAATCAATGTAATGAAACTAATTTTTCTCTCTCTTTTATCATTTTTTTTAATAATTAAAATTTTCAGTAACTCTCACATTATTAAAATAATAATAATTTATAATATATATAAATAAATAAATAAAACATAATTATTAATACCAATTAATTAATTTTAAAATAAAATTTTAACATTATATTAAAGTACGGTTCTAGATCCACTAACAAGTTTTTTTACTAACACTTTGGCCCAAGTCACTACAATCTAAAAACGTGTCACGGAAAACAAGGTTATAATTAATTAATTCAAATTTAGTTATTAATATGTCAATATGTGTGCAGATAAGTATGTTTAATTTAACACAGAATACAAGATTCCTTGATTAATTTATGATTTTGAGTTTAATAGCCTGATGTCTTCTTTTGTTTATTGACTTTCTCTATCATGAGAGAGATTGATGATATCTGTGACGTTAACCAACTTATATATTACCAACCATATCTTGTTCCCTGAAAAAGCTTATGTAGACTTTAGACTTTGGACTTTGGAAGATTCATGACTTCTTCCACTTGCATGTTTGAAAACTCACATCAATCTACAATTTGATATTTAAGTATTATATACTTTTTAAAACTAATTAATAATTTTATATTTTTAATTAAAATATTTTTAAATTACTTCTATTGTCTAATTGTCTACAGCTTATATCCTATTTTGAAGACATGAGATTTCCCAATATTTGAAACAAACACAATCAACTATAAACAAATATTTGTATACTGTATTAATTTAACTCAATTAATTGAAATATAAATTTTATAACTAACTTGTCTTTTTGTCCTCGAATTTATTTCAATGTGATTTACTATTTAATATTCCTCGTGGTTGGTTTGGAAAGTGATTAATTAAATTTTTTTTTTAAATTATTGGATTGATCTTCGATTGAAAATGAAATGCGTTAATTTGGTTTATTAAAATATACTTCAAAACGTAGAAGTGAAGGACGGCTTAATTGATTCTGACAGATATGATTTACAATCCCCATAAATTCTTTAGACCCGGCATATGATCTAAATTATAATTTTAACCTTGATTTATTATATTATTTTCATAATATATGAAACTTGAATTATTCTCATATATATATATATATATATAATTAATTAACATGTGGATCATCACATTTATAAATAAGATGTAGATAATGAGAAACTAAGACTATTTATTCACACATTATTATCATATGTGATTAACATGTAAATTTTCAAGAACTACATTGTTTCTCTCACAAATTATTCTTATGATATGTAATCAATATATAAATTGTCAAATTCTTAGCCATCATATGCAATTAACATGTACGTATATACATGCATCTTAGTCGTTTTATCTATAAATTATTCACATATGTAATTAATATTTAAATGAGATCATATGATTTTCTCCTATTAATTTTGTGACATACTCGTTGCGTTTGAATCGTGCTTAATAGTATGTACATATACGTACGTTGTACAAGTAAGTAACATATTAAAAAATTATAGTAACAAAAAATGTTACTCTATAGTAAATTTCATTATGTAAATAGATAGATTATCAAAGGAAAATTTTAACTAATAATATAAATGCATAACTTAGTTTTTAAATTATTAAGATTAAGAATATATTTAGAAAAAACAATACTCATAATATGTTCTTTAGTTCATAACATGTATTTTTAATTTTTAATTCATAAGATTAAGAAGAAATAGGAAAATAGCATTATAATTTTTATGAACTATTAAAAAAAATGGACAAGTAGAAAACATATTGTAAAATATTCGGCAGAAGTAGGGGTGTAATATTATATAAGATTTATAAATTATTGAATTAAATTTAAGAAGGGTATTTGTGTCTTATGTGAAAATAGTCATCGCAAAAAAAGAAAAAAAAAAAAGCAATAGATATTAAATCATTCATATTAACCCAAAAAGAAAATACATTAGTGAAATGAAAAAAAAATAAAGAAAAAAAAAGAATTAGTATTTGATATATTGTTATTTGTATCTAAATTTTTTTGGCATGTGTCATTACCATGAACTACAACTATTAATTTTAATCAAATGTGTTGATGTGTTACAATCTTATTTATTGACATTGTATAAATGTATACATTGACAATGGATCAAATAATAACTCAAAAATAAATTAATTAAGAGATGTGTATATTCCAATAACTCTGCAAAAGAATATCATGTAATAGATTATAAAAGAAATGATATCACTCAAGTTGCCTATTAAACTTATTTATTTATATATATATTTTTTAACAAAGATAGTATTTAAATTACATTTTAATTGCATGTATAGCTAGTGCATTTCCAAACAATCAACAGATACAATTCCAATTTAACACAATAAACCAAAGATAAGTGGAAGCAACAGATCACAATTATATCGAGAAAATATCCACACATGATCAATAGATGGAGACTCGAACCTGAGACCTGTCATGGTGACTCCCAATTATTTGGTTAAATAATTATATTTTACATCCATAAGGAGTTGGCCTTAATGTCTAAATTGGTAAATAAACCTAAAAGCTTGCTAATTTTGAGAACAGGACATGTTATCATTTTTGTTGATCTTGATAGTATAAGATCACATTCAATCCTCTTTGTCAACTGTTAAAGATTAGTACAGTGTGGTCTTTGTATGCCCTTCTTTTTCACTCTCATATTTGGCTTCCAAAGTGGTGTGGAGTATGAGGAGCTATTGGAGAGGCACCTTGTAGACATTATAATTATTTCAACAGATGGTATAAACAAGGGACTTACCCTTGAGAAGGAGCTTTTTTTTTTGGTACAGTGAGAAGGAGCTTTTATGGAGGAGTTAATTAGAACATTTTCTTCCTTTTCTAATTCACTACTGTCATCATGAACTTCTGTTTTACTAAAGAATCCATTTGTGAACAAGTAAGCGTATTAGCCATTGCAGATCTATAGCCAGTTTTTACTTGAAGTTCTGAGACCAATTCAGGAAGAGTAAGTTGGCCATGGTTGTGCACTATGTCTGGTATGCCTGGCTGAACTTCACACTTGCCAGTCATGGAACTTATGAAGTTAAACAAGTGTTTGTACGAGTGATTTTGAGCTTGGAACAGCTCACTTGCTTCGTTTTCATGAATCGGTTCCATTACTCAGCAAATCAGTAAATCAGTAAATCAGGAGTTAGACCATAATATAATGACTCAAATTAGTGCTTTTCTTACCTTCATCAAGCACTCCAAAAAAGTGACAAATTCATAGTCAGTCAATCTTACACGAGTTAATTACCATGCATATATAACTTAAACAATAGTTAAACTTTGGAAATTAATCTTGTAACAGTTCTTTGACAAGTATACTGATCATGAACCACACCAAATAGTATTACACAATGCCAATCCCCAGAGAAAACAATCTAGAATATTTCAGAATGATAGCAGTGTAGCTTGATATATATAAAAATTAATTCATGTATACACAGCAAGGTTTAAGGATAAGCCTCAATAAGGGACTTCAAACCAAATATGGGAGATATCTTGTAGTTTCTGAAGCCTGGCTTTAAGAAGAGCTTCTCCCATTCTTTCTCATTTCTCTCTTGTCCATTACATGCAGCCATCATGTCTCTGTCGAAATAGAGATCACTATGTCTATGATAATGACCTTTCCTGATCTCTCACCTTTGCTTGAAATAGCTTCTCTGAAGTTCTTCAGTATCTTGATGCATTCATCATCATTCCAATCAAGTAAAATGCACTGCAATTAACAATTATGATCAGAATTCCTCTTCATATATTGTTAACAACTTAACAAGTAATTAAAACTCCTAAGTCAGCAAAGGTACTTATCAAAAGAATTATATAAAAGAATTGATAGTAAAAGGGATATATATATATATATATATATATATATACACATACCTTCATTAGAACCGCATCAGCACAGGAGGGATAGCTTGAAACATATCACCTCCCACAAAATTCAAGTTCTCACTTTCTGTCAAGTTGGCCACAACACGTGGAAGGTCATGCACAATGCCTAAGAGGAAAAGCCTCTGATTAATCTTAGCCACAGTTCCAGTTCCACCACCTACATCAACTATTGAACCCAGACCCTCAAAAACTGACTTGCAGTCTCTAAGAGCCAAGTTAATCTCTTTAGAATCGCTATCCATCATTTCATCAAATTCTTTTCTAGATTCAAGATTTTGGTTAATCCAATCCCAGAAGCCCATTCCATATACAAACAAGCTCTAACATTGTGAGCTTTTTTTGAACTGCATAACCAGTCTCCCATGGAATGCCACATAATGAAGGTCTTGGGATTAAGTATAGTCCAGAACAAATGATGAAAAACAAGTATCTTTATCCTTGAGGAGGAGCATAGAGTCAGTATATATTGCTTCTTCTTGTTCTTTACAAATTGCATCATGAACTTGTGTTTTAGCAAAGAATCCATCGTGAACAAGTAAGCGCATTAAGCCATTCAACTGACCTGTTTTAGTTGGATTAATTTGAAGCACTGAGACCAACTCAGGGAGAGTTATAGGTTGTCCATGCTTGTGGATTAATGTCTGGTATGCCTAGCTGAATGGCACACTTGAGAGACATGGAGCTTATGAAGTTGAACATGTATTTGTACAAGTGAGTTTGAGCTTGAAACAACTGATCATTTGCTTCATTTCCATGAATAGATTCCATAACTCTTGCAGATTAATTCCTCAAGTCCCTATAAACTTAACCCTGCTTAATTATACAAATTTGCACTACAATCTGATATTATTATATTGTTCTCCTTTTTTCTAAAAGTACAGATTTCATTATCTTATGTAATGAAGCAGCTAGCTTCTAATTAGGAAAAGTTAATTAATTGACAATTGACATGTCCCCTTAATTTCTCGTTTTATATATATTACTTGAAGAGGCAGGTAGATTTTTTGTAAAGAAACTTCACCCTATGAATGGCATATTCACTATATGGTAATTTAAACTAGTATATTCCATAATTAGTTAAATGACAACATATGTTTAATTATTTTGCTTGATTAATAAACATTCAATTTGTAATGATAAAAATTGCATTTTCTATCAATAGTATTTGTGATCTTTGTATTGAGATATATATAATAATAATTAAGATTAACACAGATAAATAATATGATTGGAAAAGATATATATATAATATTGTTTCGTTGAGAGTATGCTTTTTAGAGAAGTTTACATACATTTTAAAAAAGAAATAATGAGAATAAACTTGTGGGTATAATGGGTTCTTTTATTGGGAGAAAAATTTACAGCGCCTAAATCACCAAAGACTACAGATCTATCGGTACATATAATACTGTATTACTTTCCTAGTTGTAAATATAACTTGCCAATCGGGGTTTTCGGACATGCCAGAAAAACTATTATTGCCAATTTGGAGAGTCAGCCTCACTTTTTCCCTTATGTCTTCCAAAACCTCACTTGGTCAGTTTTCACACTCAAATCATGAAGCAGAGAAGCCACATAAAAGTGCACAAACTCCAACTGGGGAAGAGTAGAACTGTACAAGAAATCTAGGGTGTATTTGATTGGAGAGGAACGGAGGTAGAGGAAATGAAAGAAGATGGTAACGTACATTTTCCTTGTTTGTGAGGTTTTTTTAATTTTATTTGTATTGTACGGATACATATATCCCTCTAAATCTCAAATTATAATTTAATTTCTTCTAAATTTGGAGTATTTGAAGGAGAGAATGGGTACTTTATAATATTTGATTGCAGTGTCAAATACTCCTACTATTTATATTAAATATTTATTAATATTCAATTAAAATATTTTAAAGGTACATTTTCTTTGTTGTGAGGTTTTTTTTTTTTTTTACAAAAAAAAAAATAATAATAAGAAATGTACATTATCTTTTCATCTTCTTTCCTCTCCTTTTCTTTTCTTTTTTTACTCTCAATAAAGAAATAATAAGTATTATTTTTCCTCTACTCTTATTTGCATTAGTCTTTAGTTCCCTCTCCTCTCTTTTCCTCTTCTCTCTTCTCCTTTCCCTCAAACTCCCAAAACCCCTAGTATAATTTATTTTTATTAATAATATAATTTTTACACATCACCTATTAAATGAAAATTTTAGATAGATAATTTTACACCTCAACTATGTGTGTAAGGCCATAGCCCCATCCCATGAACAACTTGGAGAGATTCTTGCATATTATGTAACCATCAACACAGATTATGGTTAGATCAATAAAAATTGATTAAATCAGTTTTTGATTTCACATTTCTCTTCTATAGATCATCTAAAAAGAGGTTTGCCTTGAATGAATTCCGACAGAACGACTGTACATAGATGTTATGGGTTGAATTTATTAACTTTCAATTCTAATTGGCACAACGATAATCCACTTGGTAACGTGTTAGCACATGCACCCCAACTAATTTTAGTCTGCAACTTCGTTAAAATTAAAGACATAGCTAGCTATCTGGAACAACACCTATAATTAATTTGTTAACGTGGCCTATGCAAGGACCAAAATCATTCTTCACAAAAGGAACATTAAAGCAATATTAAACACGACCAGCAACCTTTGAAAATTAAGAAATTGCATATGGTTCTGTAATTATCAAAGCAGCCAGTCATAATTTCTGATTAATACTTAGGCTTCTACTCTATTTAAGTGTTAACTATATAACTAGCGTAATGTAAAGTTTTGATCTGACCAAGTGTAGGTGGTAAAGAAAATGATATTGGGATGACATGACAGACCAGATAGTCTAACTCATGTACTTATAACATGGTAGGCAGGTATGTTCCCGGAGGCACAATGATGCTAAAATTACAGTTACAATAGAGAGAATGATTATATTTGACTGAAATTTAGAAAGTGAAAGTTATCTTTTTAAGGATTTGTGTCAGACCTTTTATATTATAATTCACCCAATAGAAATTTGCCACTTGTCTAGGTGATTTAGTGATGCAAGTTATCTTTGTCATTGTGTCATGCATCATGTATGGCTATTGGTTGCGGCTAATATGATAATATCACTAGTCCCCTAAAAAATCAATTCAAGAATTAATGTGCCATGTTTGTTAGCCGGTACTAGAGTTTGCTTTAACTGAGCCTGAATGCAATCTTGTGTAATCTCAAATTCAACTTGCTCCTTAATTAGCAGTCTTATAGTGCATGCTCCACTCAACCTGTCGATGCTCTCAATCTACACCGTTCGGACTGACCGTTCCAAGCTGGTGTTACCTTCCCATGCTATGATTGGTCAACCAAATGTTGAGTCCCGATCTGATCAAAATGATGTGGAAAACTAGATAGTCAATTCTTGACGTATGAATATATGTAAAACAGTAGATTGTGTGTATGTTTATGTATGTTTCTGGACGCACTTTGATACCAAAGTTAGTGCTACAATAAAGAGAATAACTGATATTTGACTGGAGCTTGAAAAGTAAAAGTTATATTTTTTGGAACTTGTGTCAGACCTTTTATATTACATCTAATAGGAATTCTGTCACATGTTCATGTGATTTAATAATGCTAGTTATACTTGTCATGTGCATGCATCATGATAGATCGACTAGGGACCAATATAATAATATCACCTATCTTTAGAGTATTTGATTTCTTAATTAAGAATCAGATTAAAGTGTAGGTCATATGAAATAATCTACTATCTAATAATTATGTAATTAGCTGTAATTTTAAGCATCCATAAATTATTTAAGGAAACCACTTTGTTGAAATTTTTTTCAACTTCACTAGGCTTTAATGGTCCATCTAACTACTACTTTAAATGTACATAATTTCATAAAATTCTTAGAAATAAACCCCCCAACTAATCTAAACCATATATAGACGACATACCATCTTAAGCAACCAATACGTACCCATTCGTTATAAAAAGCCTCGAGATTATGGAATTCTAAATACCATATTCTTTTCATAAACCATTGCCAAGATAATCATACGTGTAGATTTCGAAGAAATGGAAGTCATTATCATTTCAACAGAATCCATCAAACCATCTTCCCAAACTCCGCATCACCTCAAAACTCTCAAACTTAGCCTCTTCGACCAAACAGCTCCTAGAACTTACAATCCATTGGTTTTTTTCTACTCCATGAGTACTAATAACTCTATTGAACTTACTCGTACCATAACTCAGTTAAAGAAATCACTTTCCGAAACACTTACATTTTCTACCCTTTTGCTGGAAGGGAAGATGATGATCATATCTCTTTCGATTGCAACAACGAGGGTGTCTTGTACTTTGAAGCTCAAATCAACCATGATATGCTTGTGTTGCTCAAACCATCTCCCAAGTTAGAGTTACTGAACCAATTGCTTCCATGCAAACCTTGTTCGATACTCCCAAACCCTAAACTAACACCCCAATTAGCAATTCAAGTTAACGTTTTTAAATGTGGAGGAATAGCAATTGGCATGTGCTTTCACCATACCTTATTTGATTCAACATCAATGGGTGCCTTTGTTAGAAGTTGGGCTGCCATGTCGCAAAAATCTAGTAACGAGAATCCATGTCCGGACTTCACGATTGCATCAACTTTGTTTCCTCCAAGAGATATATCAGGGACAAATATGGCTTCAATTGTAGCCAAAATCTTTGTGGAAAACAAGCAAACTAAAAGAAGATTTGTGTTTAATGGACAAGCAATAGAAAGCTTGAAGGCCGAGGCAAAATGTGAAAGCATGACAAACCCTACCAGTTATGAAGCAATAACTGCTTAAATATGGAAATATGTGATTGCTGCCTTTAGAACAACATCAGGCGAAATGAGGACATCGGTATCGTCTCATGCCATGGACATGAGAAGAAGGATAGGGGAGCCTTTGTCAAAGTATTCCATGAGGAACTTGGTGTTTCTATCAGCTGCTTTCTATGAATCTAAAGAAGGAAACATTGACCTAAAGGAACTTGTTAGCATACTAAAGCTATCAATTGGTGAAGTTACAGGTGATTTTTTAAGAAGTTTTGCAAGGTGAGTCAGGATTTTTGGGGATTGGTAAGATAGCAAACCAACTGAATGAAGTGTTTGAAAATGAAAAACCCTTTCATTTTTGGTTTGCAAGTTGGTGTAAATTGGGTATGAATGAGTTAGACTTAGGGTGGGGCATGCCAATATGGGTTGGTTAAAAGGTGGTAGTGAAAAGTCTACTGGGGATCATGCTGTTCTAATGAACACAATAAAAGGCGATGGCATTGAAGCATAGATAACATTAAATGAAGAAACTATGGCTATGTTGGAAAATGACCCAGAATTCCTTGAATTTGCTTCAACCAATCCAGGCATTTGAATTTGCAGGAACTTTACAACTAATTTGCTTGATCAGAAAAGCTACCTGATGAAGGTACTATTGTTATTATTATTTTTTAATTTTGGCATTCATAAATAATAAGACATATTTATAAGGAATAAGCTACTGCACTAGGTTGTTTCAATTAAAGAATGGAAACTTTGTTTCTGTATGGCATACGGGAAATTAGTAATTCCTGTTTACAAGATAATAAATAATGATTAACTATATTTTCATAGTAAACACAATGCAATTTATATTATTTTTCTTTATATAAAATATATAATTGCATGCGTTTTTGTTCTGACCGTATACCAAGCTCTGCTTTCTTGTTCTAATTAACTTTCTCCAGGATGCGCCCAATGATCATATTGGCACAATATACAAAGGTTTTTTATTTTTATTTTTTTATAAGATAATATTTACATCAATCATATTATATGTAAGTACAATCCCAATTTAACAACCAACAGGTACAATCCCAATTTAACAAGCCAAATAAAATTAGATATTTACACTTCAATAAATAGGGACTCTAACCCTAAGATCCCATGGTCCTAGTACTTCAATTCATGTACGTATCAAGCTTTAAATCTAAAATGCTTGTAGTATCTTTCAAAGAAAAAAGAGGATAAATAAACGAAAAGAAAGTAAAAACTACCTAAAAGGCAAAGGCAAAGGCAAAGCAAAACCAAAAGCAAAAGCAAAAACAAAAGCAAAAACAAAAAACTGTCAACCGCCAATTTGACCTTACCCACCCGAACCCAACCAAAACCGAATGACCCATTAAAAATAGATTTTATAATCGGGTATTTTTTTTTTTTAAAATTTGGGTTGGGTCGGTGACCGGGTTGAGATTTTTTGAACCCTACCCACCCAAAACTATGTTTTATTATTTTTAATATGTAAATATTAAGTCTAAATATAAATTATTACTATGTAATATTAGATTTTATATTATTGTTAAATATACATCATTATTTCATCTTTTAATTTTAATTTGTAACATTAAACATCTTTAATTTATATTGATTTAGATTAAAAAAATAAAACTTAATATGTATTTATTATTTTCAATTTTAATTTTGAACCCACTTGACTTTTGTACCGGGTGGAAAAATTTATCACTAACCATCTTAATTTCAAAGTCGAAGTGAGATTTTTAGTCACCTGAATTGGCTGAGTTAGGTAACATTTTACCTTTACCTGACGATTCTGGATTGCACCCCCTTATACCTAATAGTTAATACAACTAATTACGAGGTGTATTATTTTTCATTTTGAGATAATTGTACCATGGTTTAATAAGGTAGTAAAATATTCCTAGGAGAAAGATAATTGTACCATGGTTCTCAAACTTTTATCTGTTTTTTTAGTAAAATATTTATGGTTAAACAACTCGTTTTGCCATGTTTTTTTGGTTATTTTCTCCACCGTACAAACATACACTTATAGAAATATATATATATATATATGGCTTTTATTTCTCTAAAAATCATTTGCAAAATGGAGATAGCTTTTATTTAAAAAAAATAAAAAAATTTCACTTACCAACGTACACTTTTATGTTTCCTTGTCTAAATGCTTAAATAATATAAGTTTTGAATTAGGCTTTAGGTTAATAATTTACACTGGGTAACGTCATCGGAAATATTACAGTATATTTGAAACTAAAATTGATAAAAAAAAATGTGGAAAAATTTGAAAAATATTATAGTTTGGGGCCACATTTATTATTTCACCTAGTTTTGTATCATTTATTATTATATATATGATTAAATACTTTTATAATATAAGTTTTTCTCTTAATTACAATTAAATAGTTGATTTGGTGAAGAAAAAAAAATCTAAATAAACTTTAATCGGCTTATTTATTATTTTGGCCCCTAAGTATAAATTGTATTTTATTTTGGTCCTTGAAGAATTATTTTTTCTAATTAGGTCTTTCAAGATTCAATTATTTCTACTTTGGTCCTCCGTGATTTAATTTTTTTGAATTGAATTCTTAATCAACCCAAAACTATTAAATTTAAATAGAATAGAACATACTTAGTTGATATATATGGTTAAGAATGCATGAAAATAATTTTATGATATCTATGAAATATTTGTTGTTTTAGGAAAAAAAATAAATCGGATGGAACATTTAAAGTTGAAAAAAAAAATTTGGCTAATGATTGAGCCAATATTTATGTGATTTTTATTTTTACATGCATTAATATTTGTTAAAACTGAATTTGACTAGCTGAACTGTTCCTCAACGTGACTGAATCTTCAAAAGGGCTAAAGGACCTTGTGAAAACTTCTGATGCCAAAGTCAGTATTTGATCAGAGTATAAATAAATTGAAAAGCCTGTAAAAAAGTACTAGTTAGGAGAAACAACCTAGTTTCTTTTAAGGATTATGAGACTCTTTATATAAGAGTTGTGTTAATCACAATAGTCATGAGGTCCGTTACATTATAATAGGACGATAATGATGTCTGTTATAATATTAATATGAATTAATGGTGGACAGTTTTGATTCAGATTAGTCCATTATATTTTAACCATGCCACGAGTAATAATAGTGGATTGGTACAATCCTGTATTATCATTAGTCCTCCCAAAAACTAGTTTAATGAGCATAGAGACTTGAACTAGATGTTGTGACCATCTACCTGGGCCATGTTCCCCATTTGAGGGGTGCACTTCTGTGCTTATTTGTTTTCAAATTTTGGTGCTATCACTAGTGTGATGCACTGATGCTAGTGATTGCACTAATGGTGTGATATTTTTATCCATGATATTGACATTATGTTGTATTTCACCTTGTAACTTACCCCACTTCACTCCACTTTATTATTCCCACATTTTCAGAGTGAACTGAGAAGTTTGACTTGTTATGATAACAATTAATGCTTAATTTTTGTCTGTCGATAGGGACTAATATGCAGTTGTATTAAACTGTATTGAAATAAACAATGTACCTAGTTTCAAGCAATATGGGTGAAACTTGAGCTTGTTTTGCTAATGTTTTGGCTTTGTAGCCACTTTGATTTGTCTAGGTGCTTTGTCCGGGCACCAGCTTTTTAGCTTGTGCTGCCCACCAGAAGTGTGATTATAAGCTTTTTAGCCATGAGTCATCTCCTTGGGCTCTCTCTCCAGGTTGGGTGAAAACCCAATACTTTTGGCGAATTTAGTATCCGAGGAGTCCGATGAAAAGCTATTTATGCCTCTCCTCGAGGGTCAGGCTATTATGCCTAGACCTTTATAATCGCTGAGAGGGGAACTGCTCCTCCCAAGGATTGTCACTAGCTGAAAGTTGTGTATATGAGCTCTTTTAAGCTATTTGTTATGACGGTGGGCAATAGCCTCTTCCGTGTTGAAGGTGATAAGTTCATCTTGATTTGGAGACTTTTTGCACGAGGATTTTCTTGAAATACATTTATGATTGAGGCTGACAAGCCAAGCTCAACAGAAAATTCATTAAATCCGCATATGTGAGAAAATATTGCTAAAAATAATCAATAATATATTTATTAATATAAATTGTACTAACTCATGGTTTACCTTTCACGAGATGTTTGACCGTTTGAAATTTGACCTCGAGTTGTAGGCTAACTTGCAATATGAGAGAGGAATTGCTTTTCTTTTTGCGATATATTTTTGACCTCAGTCGCCTTATTTTCCTGTGCTGGTGTATGCTAAACCACATGAAAATATTTATTAAATACCAAATAATAAGCATATTACTCAGTCATTAGTTGACTCGAAGTTTAGGAATAATAAGTATTTAGTATTGGCCTAGTTGAAGTCATAAATTCGTAAAAATAAATTTCATGGATATACTAAAAATTTGTAAAGGCAATTGTAAGGCCATAAAGTTGTATCAATCATGTATTTGTGAAATTCATTAAAAATTGATGCTAATGTATAAGCCGAGAATATTATAAATTGTCATAGAAATTCCATGAAATCATGTAATTCGGGATCGAAACACATTATGCATGCATCGACAAAATTCACGAGCAAGTTTTCCCGGACGTCCAAGTTATCAAGCAAATGTGCAGAAATGTCTAGCATAGTTTGCCATCAAACTAGAATGTGTAAACCAGGAGACATGACTTATACTTTTTTACAGTATTTTAACCTTCATACTTGTTAATTTGTATGACGTTTGAGTCATGTAAATAGTCAATAATCAAGAATTGGACAATGTTAGGCAATATATGTAAGCAATCATAACAAGAATTCAAGAGTTATGTATATATAATAAACCTTTAAACAGACAATATCTGCTTCTAGTTAAGCAACTTATTTGAGCAATCATGTTTGCATAAATTGTATGAATTATTACTATTTGTAACTTCTATAGAATAACGCAAAAAAGACCAGTTTCAAACTTCGGTGAAGGATGTTAATAAGGTGAAATTCCATAAAACCCATGTGTGGGGTGTCAATTTATTCTATACTCATACATATACTTATGAGAGCTTAAAAAGTTCGTGTAGATCATCCAACAATTAATCATTAAACGGATAATCTCATATAATAGATAATTAGATAAAGAATGTAATAGTACTAAAAAGTCTGTGAGTATACATAACCAATATCAATAAAATTATTGACCGAACTAGACATTTTTAGTAATATGTCATATCTCTAAGAATTTATAAGGCAACAAATTGATATAATTTATCAATTTAAGCATATTTTGTTAACATGTGAGATCCTAAGTGAGTTATAAAGAAACAAATTATTATTATGAAATATTAATTATCTAAGCATTCAACAATTAAATAAATGCAAGATTAACTCTAACACTAAGCGATCAATGGCTGGATGTTATTTGTCCATACATAACGATTGTATATGCAATCAATGGCTGGATGTTATTTGTCCATACAGAACGATTGTATTTGAATATAAGTTGATAAGGTCCACCAGCTAGACTAATAATAAAAAAATGAATGTAATAATTATAATTGTAATTGAGGTCAAACGTGGACCTCAAAAGGTGCAAGTGTTTTGTTTAATACTAAAATACCTGGTTGAGCCGTTAAGGGAGAATTTGGCCATTGAACTTTCGGGGGAGCGTGAAGGTTCGTGTTTGACTGTCTGAAGTCTCTTTTTTTAGCTGCCATTTGGGATTTGATGTTTTCTAGTATGCCCACGGCCCAATTGGCAGACATATCAAATAGACATGAAATTCACTCACATAGTTTATCTCAGTTTCCAATAACGAAGCTCTCTGTCTGTGGATCAGATCTCTAGAAATTTGGGGGCACTCAGTTTGTTTTGGTGCAGGGATAAAAATCCAAATCAAATGAAATTTTCAACGTTATAGCTGGATTTGACTAATTAAAGTATCTATTACTGTGATTAATTTGTAAATAAGTAATTTGTGAAAACTGCGATATCATAGTCAGTATTTAATCAGAGTATAGATAAACTGAAAAGGTGTAAGAGTATGAAATAGGAGGATCAAGCTGATTTCTTTTAAGATTATGAGTCTCTTTATATAAGAGTTGTGCTAATCATAATAGTTATGACGTCCGGTACAATAATAATAATATCTATTACATAATAATGGACAATAATGACATCTGTTATAATATTAATAGAAATTAATGATAACAATTATAACTCAGATTAATCCGTTATACTTTAACCATATCATGTGTAATAATATTGGATTGGTACAATCTTGTATTATCAATATTTATTTTCTTCATCATCTCCTAACAAATATTTGAGGAAAAACATGTTTGATGTCTTTTACAATAAACTTATCTGTAATTGTGGAGCAATCATTGAGGAAAAATATGAACCGACATATATAGTTTGACAAAATATCGCTAAACTCATCTACTATGGTCTCATGATCGTCACAAATAAAATTTCAATTGTAGCAAGTAATTCCTTCGCCAAAGCCATTGATCACCATAGATATTAGTTATTACTGACGGGTTCCTATATGAAGGGGTTTTCCTCGATGATAGTAGTTCATCGCAAAATAATTTATTTTTGTAATGATGATGAGAAACTCAGTAGATATTAATCATGTAACGAGAAATTAAGAGGTTATTAAGGAAGTTTAAACTGGTTATCACACGTTTAAGTTGTTAAAGGATAAAGATAAAGATAAATATTTGAGTTTAAAATATGTATTTTCATAATCATATCCTATAATAACTACTAGATTATCATGATTATTTAATATTATAATTATATCTAGTTTATGATTATCTAGTAATTCCTTATAAATAAGAAGCACAAGTATTGTACTGATTGAGTGAGTTAAATGCTTGTAATCCATGAAATAATATTATAGTCTCTCCTCCTGTGAATTAGGTTTTATGGCTGAACCATGTATATTATAGTGTCTCTCTCTATCTCACTATTTTATATTGTAAAATCTAATATGGTATCAGAGAATTCAAGGCTCTAATGACATTCAATCCAGGTCAAGTTGTAGTGTTCTTTGGCACTTCTCATCATCTCATCCCAAAAAGAAAGATGTTTTTATTTGCCTTTTTCTCTATGAAGACACATTGCAGCTTTTAATTTCGTTTCAAGAAAAAAACACTAAGAATCTTGACAATGAGCACTCATATCATAATCTTATGGTTCAAGATGAATGTTTTTCACAGTACCTTCATCTTGCGAGAGCATGTTAAGGGATAAAGATAAAGATTATTTGAGTTTAAAATATGTATTATCATATCCTATCTTATAGTAACTATTAAATTATCATGATTATTTAATATTATAATTATTTCTAGTTTATGATTATCTAGTAATCATTATAAATAAGAAGCACCAGTATTGTATTGATTGAGTGAGTTTGTGAGCTAAGTGTTTGTAATTCATGAAATAATATTATAGTCATTTCTCTCCTCCCGTAGATTAGGACCTTATGACTGAATCACTGTATATCATGGTGTCTCTCTCGATCTCACTATTTTATATTATAAAATCTAATATATGTTTGGTAATAATCTAGTTAGAGGAGTATTTGCACAGTGTTAACTAGCGTGGCCTATAAAAGCCATAATGAAAATTCTTGAAAAAAACACACACATTTCCACATGTAATACAAACTGCCTTTAATTCCTTTATCTTTTGTTCTCATTTATCCTTTCTTTATAAGCTTTCTTCATTTTCTGTTTATTAGTTAGATTTACTTAATCGCTCTACATTTGTAGACTTCCATAAATTTCTTTAGGCATAATTCATTATCTACGTTCTAACGCTGCTTTGAGTTAAGGTTTGTACTGGCAATTCAATATTCATTAGTTGTTCACAATCATTTGAATTTTGCTCTTGAAATAACTTTATGGCCCGCCAGTTACTCAAGTCTAGGTTGCCACAAACAGTTACAAGACAATATTGTTATCAATTTAATTTGAACCAAAAATAAAATAATTAAGGACCAAATTGATTGTGAATTGCAATATCTTATACTATATTGATAAAAATTATACTTTCAAGAATCAAATTGGGATGAAGCATTTATCTCAAATATCAAAACAATAATTTTTGATTAAAATATAATTTTTTTTAACTCTTAAATAAAGTGCTAGACCCAGAGCCAAATCGGTAGTGAGTAGGGTCAACTGACCCATTCATTTTTAAAAAATACTCCTAATGTATACTATATTTATTTATAAATTAAGAGAAATAATAAATTTGATTCCACAAATATGTTAATTTTTTATTCTTGCCCTACTGAAATTTTAGTAGAACAATTTGCTCCACAAATTTGAATGAAAAAACAAAAAGTTATATAATTATCTAATTGAGATTTCATTTACATTTAAATTTAATTACTGTTAAAAGTTTATCAATTAGTTGTTTCTCTAATATAATATAACCCAATCAATAATTTCATCACATCACACCAAAATTTTCAAATATAATATAACAATATAAGTTGATGACCCACATAAAAAAAAAAATCATATTTATTATGTATTTTGTCCTAAATCATTTTTATTCGATCATTGTACAAAGTTATATATATATATATATATATTGGACATGGAAACAAATTCATTTTCTTATGATAGTTATGGGTGTAATAGAGATTTTTTATTGGTACACTTAACATTTGTTTTTTATTTATATCATAATTAATAAAATATTTAGTCCTAAAACCTTGGTCTTTAAGAAATTTTTCTTACATATAACTCTTTATATAATCACCATGTCTTATTTATAAGATGATTAGAATTATGTAAGGTGTCAATTATGTAATCTCAAATCCAATAAGTTGTTTTAATGAACAACACTAATAAATAAAAATATTTTAATAAAACAATAAATATTATTATTAAAAATTAAATATTAATCTTTTAACAATTAATTTGTTTTTATATAATTAAAATATAATTTTGATTTCACTAATATAAATTTCTAGATCCGCCACTAGTTGGACCAAGATTATCCTCCTTCATAACCCCTTGAACCTCGGCTAGAGGGAGCTGCCAATAAACAATATCCTGAAACGATGCAGCTCCCATCTTCGCCAAGCAGTCAGCGCCATGATTTCCTTCATGGTAAATGTGTGGCACAGAGCACTCCCAATCTTGTTGAAGAGCACTCACCCATCTCTGCATCATCATCTCCATCCTATTTCTCTTTTTCTTAGCAAATGGTTTATTTTATTTTGAAAATGAAGTAAAATATCGAAACTACGAAAAAAATAAAGTATTGGCATTTTGTCTGGTGCATTCTTTGGTTATCTCTATTGGTGTCTTTTGTTATTGGTAAAATTCTAAATTGTAGTTTCGTTTGAGAGACATCTATAATTTGGTGTCTTAGAAACTGTAATTGTTGATGAATACTGCAAAAGTAGACAACTTTTGGATAATTTGAGGACAATAATTGTAAGTATTTGAAGAATCCAATTTGGTTTGATACATGATCTTTTAGGATAATGTAGCGCTTGAAATCAAAAAAACCATCTGTTTATTATATGATTAGTGATGTTTAAAGTGAAATGCTTCAAGTTCAAAATCTAAATTGATTGAATAAATTTTGAGTAGAAGTCAGTTTTTATAAAATTTTCTGTTTTATGAAAAAAAAAGTCAATCCTCTTAAAGGAAAAAAAAAAGTTAATACTAAATCATATATCAAACAGAAAAAATACATTATTTAAATGGATAAAAACAAAAGAACTTCAAGAGATGTGTATTCCTGTAATGATAATTTCAAGTAACTCTGCAAAAGAAAAAGAATAAGAGAATAAATAACAATTTTGCCAACATACTCTATATATAAGAAGAGTAAGGGCTCGTTTGTATACATATTGATCATAAGTCAAATTGTATAAGTTAGATTGCATAAGTCAAATTGTTATAAGTCAGATATGTGTTTGGTATAAAAATTGTAAAAGTCAATTTTGTGTGTGATACACAGATTGCATAAGTCAGTTTTGATATGTAATTACTTTCGAGGACATGCATAATAATGTGTTTGGTTTATAGATTGCATAAGTCGGTTTCATAAAAAATTATTTTATTTAATTATTAAATAATTTTAAAATACTATATTGGTCAATAATATCAGTACAATAATAAACTTGTTATATATTACATAACATTGCATAATTTAATTAAATACATAAAAGTAAAATAGTTTAATTTTGTAACCACGACCGTTAGTAATAAACAAATCTCTAATATTATCACCCACTAGTTCCATATTAGAAGACACCTACCTAATCAGAGTTGGAGTTATGAAAAGTTAAGGACTTTGATTTAAGAGATAATGATTAATTGTAATTGTATTAAAAAATTAAAAACAAGTGAGACATTTCATATTTTTATATAATTGACAAATTCAAAAGTCACCAAATATTTACTTCTGTTGATAAGACACTTTTCACTTATTTCTTCCGTTTCATTTTGATCCAATGAGAGCTTCTTGGGTGCTTGACACCCCCAATCTGAAAATAACCTTCCAAACAATAAAAGTCAATCTAAAGTCAATCTTAACTTTATGCCAGACATGACCTAAATGACAAATTAGCTTTTTAATATTCGAGGCTCTTGATATGCTTACTGTTGTTTTCTATATTTTATAAATTGGTGATTGATAATAAATTTGATGAACTTTTTTCCTTCAAATATGAAATATCCGTATCAAAATTGATGTTCCACTGCCAATTAAAAAAAAAAAAAAACATTGCGCCATTTCAGATTGCACATAGAACTTTGTATCCCCACGTTTCTTATTCCTATTTACTGGGCCGTCTTTTCGGGTCCAAAATTCCGGCTTCCTTATTACCAGCCTACCACTCCGCATTTGACCCGCTATCATATGATCGGATTTAATTATTATTTTAATCCCTAAATTTTACATTATTTTCTAATTTTATCTAAAGAAATATTTTTCCTAATTGATTTTTTAAATATTTAAATTTGTTTCCTAATTTGATCATTAAATAAGCCATTTCTATTAAAGTAATACGAAATTCGACGAAATAAGTTAGATGGAGTTAAAATAACTTATAAAAAAATTGATGTTGTCCCAAAATTTGGATACTATTCACGTTAATTCATTGTTTAGAATAATAAAAACTAAGATTTCAAAATAATCAGATAATTTTTGATTTCACTAACTAATTTCTTCGAATGTTTCAATAAATTTAACAGGAATGGCTTGATTAATAATTTTACTATAAAAAAACTACAAAAAGAAAAAAATAATCTTAAAGGACTAAATTAGAAACAAACAATCTTTAAGAATAAAATTGAAAAATGATGTAATATTGAAGGATCAAAATAGTAATTAAGCAAAAGAAAAAACACCAGGCGAAATTTTAGTTTTCATTTCTAGGACGCACTCTGTCCATTTATGACATCCATTAGTCTCAGATTGTGACATTCAAGAGAGAGAGAAGAGAGAGAGAGACTGGGTGAAGTGTTTGTGTTTCACTGATAACTGTGAGTGAGAGTGTGTGAGAATTGGATCAACAAATCGCTAACAATGGAAAGCAATAACAGAGACGAAGAAAAATTGGATCACAAAATTGGTCCAAACGGAGACTCAATTTCCGGTGATTCAACGTCGGAATCAGAAGTGGTTTCGATAGAGAAACTATTCGAGAGCAAGGCGGTGCCGTCGTGGCAGAAACAATTGACGTTGAGAGCTTTCGTTGTGAGCTTTGTGCTTGGGGTTTTATTTACCTTCATAGTGATGAAGTTGAACCTCACCACTGGTATTATTCCGTCTCTGAATGTATCGGCGGGACTTTTGGGGTTCTTCTTTGTGAAGACTTGGACCAAATTGCTTGAGAAATCGGGGATGTTGAAGCAGCCATTTACGAGGCAAGAAAACACCGTCATTCAGACCTGTGTCGTTGCCACCTCCGGCATCGCCTTCAGCGGTACGTAACCTTTTTTTAAATATTTTTTCTTACCATTGATAGAAAATAATTAAACGCAGCGTTTAGTGGTTTGATATTGGATAAGTGATTATGACGTAAGGCCAATTTTTGGACCTCGTGATCATCAATGATGTCATGGAATGCTTTCCTAATCCTTAACTTGGTGAGTGGTCCTATCCGCGTGTGCTTTTATGGGCCTTGGCTCATCCTCTGCAAAAAGCAAGTAAGTGGTGGGGGTCCCAAGGCCAAGCCATTGTTTATGTTGATGAGGGTCCAAACCAAACCTCCACCAAAGTGGAGGCACCACCTTGGTTGAGCTGTGGCCTTGGTTCAACCACTGTCATCATTCAATTACAAGTACAGCTAACACCTACCTGCCAAATCAAACAAGGACTAGATTTGATTAGCTGAAACAAAGTGTAACTCCAGGATCCGGAGAAAGTGAGAGCGTTAATCTTCAATATACACAAATTCTAAAAGCCTTAAAGAGTATTTTTAGTAAGGCCCTATAGTAACATATTTTTGTTAATTTTGCCCAAAAGTATTTTTTCGATTAATTCTACTTTAAAACTTTCAAAACGTTAGTAATGTTTTTCTTCTTTTTTGGCCGAAATTACTAATGTAACATTAAAATATTTTCGCTGGGTGTTACATGTTTATTAAGTTAGCAAAATAATAATAATAATAATAGTTCTCACTAAAGAATTGTTTTTTAGTCAATGAGTTTTTTGTCATTTTTGTCTTAAACTATTATTTTATTGTCAATTTTATTCTAAAATTATTTTACACTCTTGCTACTCATTTATTTCGCTCTCAAAAAATTTAAAATTTTCAAATTGTTAAAATTTTAAAAATATTATAATCATCACAAATCTTAATTTCATGATTTTTAAGGTGATGATGAAAATAAAAATGAAAGTGTTAAACTTTAGGGACCATATATATGTCATTTCACCTTTTTAGTAAATATGCTTTCATTCTACATGCGTAAACGTATATCTTTTTTAAAGTTACTAAAGTTTAGGGACCGTATATATGCTTTTACCTTTTTTAAAGTTACTGAAGTTTCCAATATATAAATTGTTGGATGACAATAAATAGACAAAATTATGTTACCTTATTATTTTGATGAAAACTTTAACTCTATTTAGCATTTTATTAAATAGACTTAAATTTTACAGTTTTATTTCCTACTTTACATTCTTCTTTAATGTAAATAAAATACAAAATTGACAATCACAAATTCTTTTAATTCCCTACAACTAAGATAGAGGTCAATTGAATATGAAGAAAATAAATAAACGAAACTATTTAATGTTACAATTTTCATAGACAAGCACATAAACTAAGTGAATTGTGTCTATGTAATTTAAGAGTAAATACAAAAAAGAAACAAAATATGCATGCATCAAATAAAATAAAATAAAACTTTTGGGAAAAAAAAAGATACATAAATCTAAAACCTATAGAATACCTTCGAAATTGAGAAGATAAAAACTGGTCATATATATATAAATTACTAATATTATTATTTTTATCAAGTTATTTGTTTTATTCACATTAATAAAAAGAGAAGGTAAAATATGAAGTAAAACTATAAAAGGTAAATTTATTTAATGAAATGTTGAATAGTTATATTTTTTAAAATAAGATTGTTTTACACTTCACTTCGTGTGGTGTCAGGTTTCAGTCTTTTAACACTTGGTTTAAAATATTACACTAAATCTCGTGTAGTTTAGAAAATGTTGAAAAATTAACTTATCCAAACAAACAAAATAATACCCACATGCCATGCGCATGCAATCTATCCATGTTGTTTTTCTTTCTAATTTGTAACTTTTTATGTTCACCCCTTGCAGTTTAGATTTAACCGACAACTATATATATATATAGAAATCATACAATATATTTTATTTTTATACATAAGTTGATTTTGCATCGCAAATCTCATGATTTGACCCAAAAAGAAAAATTACATACTTGTTATGTTTATATTTTAAATTTTTTTTTTTTTTTTTTTACTTTCTCCATTAAATTTTGAAAATTCATTTCAAAGCAAAAGAGAACATTAGTACATAGAAAAAAAAAATGTGTGAGAAAGACACAAATAAAAAGGAAGATAATTTAAAAAAAATATTATCAATGGAGAAAGAGAAAACAAAAAAGACAAAAAAAATAAAAATAAAGAATGGGTTACATGTGAGAAATTGAGCAACTTTTCAATAATGTGGCCACATTATTAATTTTTTTTTTTTTTTAAATTATTTAGAGAATTGAACTACAAGGGTCACATGTAAAAACTTTATTTTCGAAAAGAAAATGAAAAATTAACTTTTCAAGTTTTTCCAAACTATCTGGTATAGTGTAACATTAAAAATTATGTGTATGAAATATGGCACACACTCAGGGAGGAAAAGTGTAAAAAATTAAAACAAATAATAAGGTGGCTTAATCTTGACTATTTATTGTTATCCATTGGTTTGTATAGTGGAAATTTTAGGAACTTTGAAGGATTCGGAACTCTAGAGGATCCAAATCCGATAAAAACTTCAAGTTCTTAAGAAAATGGACAGAGAAATGCATTGTTACCAAAAAGAAAGAAAGTATAAAAGAGATAGGATTATCACGAAAGGGGGATGCAGTATGATATAAAAGCCTTCCTCAAAACCCTGCGGCTTCATAGCTCCAGGAATGCTTTATGAGCTAGTGAACTTATGCTCTTCAGTTGCACTATTGATGGTAATGATAACTTAATAACAGTAATTCAAAAGAAAAAAAGAAGTTCAGAATTGAAAGAGAAGGTGCACAGAGTTTGATATGAACTTGATAGCTCTAATCAATGGTGGAAGGAATATGAAACCTTCTAGAGTCCCAAACAGCCCAATCAAGTCAGGAAGTGGAAGTGATTGTCTATAAATGCCTCAGGTCCTTTAGCTGTGGTTGAGGTTTATAGTACTGGCCTGGTAGAATTTGGCATTTGGCAGTTTGGACCACGAATTCCAGAATATCTTCGTAATTTGTTTTTCTTTTAAAAAATGTTAGTGATGTTTTCTTTAGAATGGAGGGAAATCTGCATCTCCATCCATTTTTTCAATGTTTTTCTATGTTTCTTATATTTCATTCCTACTAAGCATTGTCTTAGTTTCGTTCAATAAAATGTAGCTTTCTCTCCCTAAATTACATTATTCTCTTTCTCATAACGAGTAATAGATGTCAATAAATGACATAAGACGCTTAGTTTATGATCTTGCTGTCAGAACCTTATGAGCTAATGGTATCACTCCAGAATATGGATATTGTGAAACTTCGGTCAATTCTATTGCTTGTTTAAGAAACAATATAATTGTATTAGATTATAAAGAAATGATGTCACTTAAGTTTGTTAAAAATAAATTTATTTTTTTTTTTGTTTTTGGTACAAAATAGTTATGTTTTTACATCCTTAAGCAGTTGTAATGTCTAAATTGGTAAATGAACCTAAAAGCTAGCCAATTTTGAGAACAGGACATGTTATCATTTTTGGTGATCTTGATAGTGTAAGACAGTCAATCCTGTTTATCAACTGTTAAAGATTATTACAGTATGTTCTATGCATTCGCTTTGCTTTTTCAATCACATATTTGGCTTCCAAAGTGGGTGTGAAGATGTTAATGCAACGCCTATGAGGACTGAGGAGCTATTGGAGTGGCACCTTGTAGACATTATGACTATTTCAAGTGACAATAGCATCATGTGAAATGCAAATTTGCTAATCTGTTGTTGGAGGAATATTGCTTTCGAAAGATTGTTTTACAGTATGGAAGGTTGATAATTTTATAATATGGAGATCTCACAAATCTTACATTCATCTGAGTCTGAGAAGATACACTATGATAGCACTCGACATCCAATTGGGTAGTCACATGATTCAGTTGCTTCTTTAGATGTTATTCTTATACCGCTTTCTTTGGATTTGCTTGTGCAGGTGGCTTTGGTAGTTACCTCTTCGGAATGAGTGAAGTTGTTGCAAAGCAATCTACAGAAGCCAATGACGCACAGAATATCAAAA
Organism: Quillaja saponaria; assembly: GCA_029379385.1. Classification (NCBI taxonomy): domain Eukaryota; kingdom Viridiplantae; phylum Streptophyta; class Magnoliopsida; order Fabales; family Quillajaceae; genus Quillaja; species Quillaja saponaria. Next base: position 13,264,569 of record CM055610.1, on the reverse strand, counting down.
ACCCTGCTTTAGGCTGGATGATTGGATTTCTTTTTGTTGTTAGCTTTCTTGGCCTCTTTTCTGTGGTTCCTCTTCGGAAGGTACACTCAAAGAACTCTGGCAGCTAATCAGTTGAACTGACAGTCGCCGGATGACATATATATTTCTGGAATAAATTTAAATTAATTCATCATATAGAAAATATATTTGGTGCCACTGGTATATAATTTCCTTTACTCTAGGCTAACTTGTAAGTCTGGTACATGCCTTGAATATAATTTTTCTTACTGCTTTAATTAGGTTGATATTCTGGACAAAGACAAGATTAATAAATACTTATAATCTCCCCTTTTTGTTTTGATCCTTGAAACAGTAAAATTTGTCTCTTGATGCACTATTATGCTTGTACATTTTGAAATATGTTATCTGGATCTACAACCTTCATATAGGTGGTTGGCTGAAGGAAATGGGATGGGTTTAGGTCCTTTCCCTTCTTTTGGGGATTGGTGACATTGTAGGTTTTTTATTAACTAGTCCAACTTTCAAAAAGTAAAGATCGAGAAGAGTTTAGATTCCAGCTTTGTCAAGCTAGTAATCATCATGGTAATATTAATTATTGTATATCAAATGATATAAGCCAAGGCGTTAAATGTGATGCGCCTCACAGCTTTATCATAATAGACCTGAACGCTTGCTCTGGATTGATTTCCTGACCATAATTACTCTAAAATAGAAAGATGAGAGAGGATGCTCACACTTATCTCTTCTGTCTCATTAGAAATTTCGAAAACTAGATGGGACCATTGCAAGCGGAGCAGGAGATAGAAGGACTCTTAAACTTCAGAGAAGACAAGAAGAGAGTAATCAAAGTCCTTCTCTTGAAAAATAGAAAGAAAAGAGAGTAAAATATCATATTGGTCATTACTAAAGTGTGGAATCCCTTTTATAAGAAGTTCAGAGTTCACAAACTTTATCTCATCCAGTCAATAATTACATCATTAAATCATTTGATTTGGCCAACCAATTGCTAGCGCAAGTGGCCTAGGCATCAGGTACATTTGCTGCTTACTAGGTTTCGAACCCTGGGGGTGCTTTCCTGAGGTATTATCCTCCAAATCCTTCCCCAAAACCCTAAGGGTTGTTCCCCTCTTTATTTCACAGAAAAACATTTGATTCATCCTCTATTTTTGTATTGGAAGTGTAGAAATGAAAAATCTAAGAAAAACAAGATGAAAATATGGTTGACTTGTAACACTTGTAAAACCTTGAACTCCTAATTCTCCATGTACATCATTAGTTGATATGCATTTGGTTCAATCAAACTTAGGTATTTTATATGTGTGTGTGTGTGGCATGTCCTTCTCTGTTTGCTCATATCTGTATACAGATGTTCTAATGTCTTTCTTGATACAGATTATGATTATAGACTTCAAATTGGTATATCCTAGTGGTACTGCAACTGCACATCTTATCAACAGTTTCCATACTCCACAGGGTGCCAAGCTAGCTAAGTGAGGATTTGGGCCCTTGTCATAAATTTCTTTTCTTCCACAAAATGTCATGCTGATGCTCTTTATTTCTCAATAACCCCTTTTTTAGGAAACAAGTAAAAGCGCTGGGGAAGTTCTTTTCCTTCAGCTTCTTGTGGGGCTTCTTCCAGTGGTTTTTTACTGCAGGGGATGCGTGTGGGTTTGCTAACTTCCCTACATTTGGTCTGAAAGCGTACGAAAACAAGTATGTAACTCACCTTTAAAGTATCAATTGAAAATAAAACACTATTGAGTGTAGATTTATCAACTATGTTTTCTTCACCCAAAAATAAAAATCACTCTAGAATATAATACTAAACTGCTAATTATCTCAATTTTCTGCTATTTCAATACTAGAAAGGAACAAACTATTTATTTCAGTTCTCTCTCCCAAGTACAAGAAACAAAGTATATTCATATTTTAGTAATTAGCTGTTGAAAGTAACCAGCTTGAGTACATTGAATGTTAGTTTGAACTTTTTGGATTGGCAAGTGGTCAGTTAACTAAAATATGGACGCTTTACCAATGTTAATCCTTTTTTTCTTTTCTTTTTTTTATTGATGTTTATTTGCTTACATTTTTGGTGGAAAACTAGGTTCTACTTTGATTTTTCGGCTACTTATGTGGGGGTCGGGATGATCTGCCCATGTCTGATTAATGTATCTCTGCTAGTTGGAGGAATCTTATCATGGGGTGTCATGTGGCCTCTAATTAATGACAGAAAAGGTCATTGGTACCCAGCAGAGCTCAAGCCGAGCAGCCTCCATGGCCTGCAAGGCTACAAAGTAAGCTACCTTTCCACATTCAGAACTAACACAAATTATTGAAATCTAATCTTCCCCCTTCTCTTTTTCTTTCACTTTTATTTGATTAGGTGGTATACCTCATATACCAGCAATATCCTTGTGAGAAATAATTCTTATACAAAGATAACTCTAAATCAATATGTGAGATTGCCTTGGGCCTTATGTCAGTGCTGTTAAATTAACATGATTGAGGTGAGGTAATCTGAATGAATGCAACTTAAAATCCATATCCATGTATTTTACATGCATACATCAAATTTATAACATATTTATATTGATTTGAAAGTATATCTGATATATCTATTTCATATTCAGCTCTAAGATATGAGTTGATAGGATTGCATGAATTGTATGATAGTAATTTTCTTTGTAAACTTTTTTTTTTTTTCTGAACTGAACCACCATCCTTTTGAAGGTCCTATTGTGAATGAGTTTTACTTTACATCATCTTTTTTTTTTTTTTTATTCCGGGTCATTTTTAAGAAACCAAATCAGATCAAGTACATGACTGATTCACTTCTGCGATCAATGTATGTTAGATCACTTCTACATGATGTATATGCTCATGTTGAATAAGCTTTCCAGAAGACCTACTATATAGTGCAGTCTGTCAATACTGATACTACATTCTTGTCATTCTCCCTGTACTAACTTTTAGCATGAATAGGTGAATAGGTGAATAGGAGAAACAAATGGAGCATTTCATTAACTCAAACTTCACATTAACTGCAGGTCTTCATAGCCATAGCCATGATCCTTGGCGATGGCCTCTATAACTTCTTTAAAGTTCTAGGCCGCACTCTATTTGGTTTGTACAATCAATTCAGGAAAAAGGACTTGAGCACAACTATTCCCGTTTCTGATCGCCCCTCCCCTGTGAGGCCTACATCACTGTCTTATGATGACCAGCTTCGAACTCAACTGTTCATCAAGGACCAAATCCCAGTATGGTTTGCTATTGTTGGCTATATCACTATAGCAATTGTATCTGCTGCTACTCTTCCCCACATCTTCCACCAGCTTAAATGGTACCATATTGTGGTTATTTACATCATTGCTCCAACACTAGCATTTTGTAATGCTTATGGATGTGGGCTCACAGACTGGTCCCTGGCATCCACATATGGAAAGTTGGCCATCTTCACAATTGGGGGATGGGCAGGGGCTTCTCATGGAGGTGTTCTTGCAGGTTTAGCAGCTTGCGGAGTTATGATGAACATTGTGTCCACAGCATCTGACTTGATGCAGGACTTCAAGACAGGCTACATGACCTTGGCTTCACCGAGGTCAATGTTTGTGAGCCAAGTTATTGGGACAGCTATGGGATGCATTATATCCCCTTGTGTCTTCTGGCTCTTCTATAAGGCCTTCAATGATCTCGGAACTACTGGTTCAGAATACCCAGCCCCATATGCTCTAGTTTATCGTAATATGTCAATACTGGGGGTCGAGGGGTTTTCAGCTCTGCCTAAAAACTGCCTCACTCTTTGTTATATATTCTTCATTGCAGCTATTATTATCAATGCCATCAGAGATTTGGTGGGGACAAAGTGGTCTAGATTTATTCCTCTTCCTATGGCTACTGGCAATACCCTTTTATTTAGGATCTTACTTTGCCATTGATATGTGTGTGGGGAGCTTAATCTTATTTATCTGGGGGAAGGTAAACAAGGCCTAAGGCCGATGCCTTTGGACCTGCCGTGGCTTCTGGTTTGATTTGTGGTGATGGGATTTGGACACTACCTAGTTCAATACTTGCTTTAGCTGGTGTAAAACCACCAATTTGCATGAAGTTCTTGTCGAGGGGATCAAATGCAAAGGTGGATGGTTTCTTAGGTTCTTAAGTCACCTTTGGCTCAGCAGCTATTCATGTTGGAGGTTGAATGCCCGCAATAATCTTGACCACCTCATTCCTCTTCACTTGGTGGGCATCGCCATTGATGAGTATGAATGTATTTGCTCGTTTCAATTCAGACGCATTATATATTATTCATAATTAAGTAGGCTGGTATGTAGTTCAACAGCTCAGGGTTTTTGTACGGTTAATTGCTAAAAGTTTTACATTTCGTTCAGCAGCTCGTGCTTGACAGCGTCTCGTTTCTCTTCCTTGGTTGGCATGTGCATCTGAGTTTATGAAACCAACATGCTTATTCTTATTCCAGTTATAGGTGCGTTATGTCTAACCCATTTAGAAACTAGGAGAGGCGGATGCTTTCTTAAATTCGTAGTTTAAGCTTTTTGGTGATTGTTTCGTCTTTCCCTTTCCTTGCTTACTGTATAAAATCTACGTTCATGTTTCTGGGTACATTTTCCTCATCTACAGCTTCATTTTTATTACTAGTCCCATCACACACGAATTTATGCACTTGTTTAATTTTTTTATTTTTTTTAAGAAATAATGTAAGAACAATAATAATTGTTGTCTAAAATGGAGAGGGAGACAAATTTTTGAAGAGGTCAATTTTTTGATATATTTTTAAATAAATAATTTATTGCAGGTAACAATGTATGAGTTTTTTTGTTTATTGTTATTTTTTTTTTTTTTTAATTATATGAGAAAATGAGTAATTTCTAATAACCGATAGAATTTTAGTTTAAAAATGTCAAAATTTAGGAAGGTATTATTCTTCTTTTTAATATGAGATATAAAAATTTGTTTGATTTTATTTTTTCAAAAAAAATTATTGGTTATTAAAATTACTAAAAAGACTATTTTGATAAATATTATGGTTATATTTCTCTAAATAAAATAATTATTAAAATTTATTTGAGCTTTTTTCTATTTGAAAAAACTTCTTATTCTAACTTCAGCTTTTATGATTCTAAAAACTCAAAAATATTATTTTCGTAAAGCTTAAAAGATAAAATCTCTATTACCAAACAGTTTTGTAGAAAATCTTATGCCCAAAAGCTGTTTTAAAGCTAAACCAACAGGAGCAATGACAGATGTAATAGTCTCCTTAGGTAGCCAACCTATATGAATTAATGAACCAATAAATAAAATTGGCACGTGATTTTAATATATTAATATTTTTAAAAAATCCAATTCTTTTATCTTTTTAAATATTTGTAAGTGAAAAAAAAAATAGAAATTCATTCTCTCTCGATCATCATGCCCATATCATGATGTGAATGGGCGAGTTGAAACTTCTCTGTCTCTCTCTGTCTATATAACAAGACTGATTTCACTTAGAAATGAAATCAAAATCATACCCACATGGCCACCTCCAAAATTTCAACATAAGCAGAGATTGATACTTAATCATTTGATTTTTTTGAGCCTGTAACAATGGTGGAAACTAATTTCTCAAAACTTTCTGACGATGTTGTTCTCAATATTTCTGTAAGCTCGAAGACGACCTATAAAATTAGGGCTCGTTTCAAGTTGCGTTTGCTTCAAGTTTTGATGTGGAACCTGTGCTAGAAAAACAAATGCTTAAAGACCATTCCTTACAGTGGTCTCTAATCTCCTCTGCGATGATTCTTCTCCTTCTAGTGGCTAGGCCTAGTTGCATAAGCTCAGTTGTGTGTTATCCTAGGATACTCCAAGCTAGTGTTCTCTTGGAGAACTCTTAATTTTAGGGCTCGAGCGTGAGATTGGACTTAATGAGAGTTACTAGAGATTGACGATCTTCCAATCCAACCCTAGCCCTCTTTAATTAGGGCTAAATTCCACTCTAATAATTCAATATTCCGCAAGAAATGTTAACAATTCGTGAAGGGATCATCCAAGCTTCAATGTCACTCTTGCCAATTGCAAGCTTTCCTGCTAAAACCAACGATCAAGATCCAAGATTTCCAATTTGTTCTTTCAATTGGGATGGATCGATGAGTTTTATGTTTATAATTTTTTTTATATTCAAACAAAATTTTGAGTTTTTTTGCTTATATTTTATATAATTATTTATTTCTTTATTTGTTAAATTTTTATTTGTCAATTTATCACAACAGATTCTCGTGTAAGATTTTCTGTTAATCCACGTCACTTTGTTAGTGTTAAAAATGACGATATCACGACAGAGACTCAATTAGTGCAGTTTTATAATTACGAAGATTCATTGCAACAAAATAAAAGATAAGGATCAAAATAAAATACGGCTCAAACAATATAAACCAATTATATAATTTAGCCAATTTATATAATGTCATTAATTCAATCCACTCACTCTTAAAATTTTAAAATTTCAAAATAATAATTTATATATTAAACACTGTAATTATATTCAATAATTCAAATAAATACCAACACAAAAATTTATTGAATATATCATATGTTCGTAGACATCATACCAAAAATATAAAAATAATATTTTGGAGTAACAACGCACAAACATTCTCTCATCTCATTTGCTCCAGGGATTTCAATGTTCCCATAAATGATAAAACAACAAATTTAAATATATTTATATGCACAGAGTTCAAGCATGGGATGGGAACAGAACCTGTTTTGTTTAGCTCAAAGGAAAAAGTACTAGAAGGGACAAAATAATTAGACTTTTTCAATTGGTACTGCACCCATTAACCAATAAATAACATCAAATCAAATCAAACAAAATAAAAAGTTGCAGACAGACTTTCCATCTTCCTAAAATCCAATGCCGATGCTTACCATTAGCAAGCAAACTTACCCTGTTTCCCGCTTTCTGCCTCTTCATTTCTTGATTTCTCTCAGATAAGCAGATAGAGTGAGAAAGCAACAAGAGTAAGTTTGAAATGAAGGAAATGCCAGACATGGAATGGAGTAATGGAAGAAGGTGGATGATAGAAGAACAAGCAAAGAAAGAGTTGCAATTACTAGAAACCCAACACCCCAACCACTTTGAGTACCTAAAGCTTGAGCTAAAGTCCTTCATATTCTTACATCAATCCCAGCCAGAAAACAATTTCTCCAGCCCATTGTCCATCTTTTCCATTGCTGATACACAAGGTTTCTGTCAGCCCTTATTTCTCTTTTTCCTTTATTTTCCATTTTTTTCATTTAATTTTCTATGCTAATTATTGAAATGTTGGATGTGAAAAAACAGAATCAACCAGTATGAAGCAGAGGAAAATGAGTGGCTGTGATTGTGAATTTGTATTGGAAGACAAAGTTAAAATGGAGGGGGAGATAGGTAAAACTTCAAAGCAAGAATATCAAAAGGTATACTTGAATAAGAAGAGCAAGAGGAGGAGGGATAGAGCTGAAGTTGTTCTTGAGAGGGCTCAAGCTTGTCTAAAGAAAATAAGACATTTGAAGACATCTTTATTAGTATCTTCCCCTAACTAATAGAACCTGATGTATTTGAATTTGGGTTGTGGACTATTGCGGAAATAAATTGAATGGAATTAGCGTTCCTACAATTTCAGATTTCGCTTTATTTGTTCATCCACAAAGATATTTCTGTATATGTTTATGTTTTTTCATAGAAGGTGTCTAAGTATACCGGGCAAAAATTCCTTTAATAGGATTGGTTAGCCAGTTAATAGATTCTTCATTAATCAAATATAAGACAGGTTCGATTTGGATAATACATTACTCAAAATTTATTAATATTTCTCTAAAACTATTTTTTTTTTTAATTATTTTATTTATGAGTTTTGAACCTTAATTATTTAAGATTCATCAATTTTATAAAAGAAAAATACAAAATTCATAATATAACAACATATTCACCCAAAATAAATTAACATAAAACTATATATTAACACAAAATATTTTAAAATAATTATACTATATAAAAACACTATCCAAAATTAAACTGAATTGGAAAAAGTTATATTTAAAAACACTATCTGAAACCAAATTGAATCTACAAAATACCCGAATTGAACAAAACCTAACTACCAGTTTGGATTGGTTTTTTGGGTTTCTCGGTTCTCTTGCCCAGCCCCTGCCTGGAATGATCCGTAGATACGCTGCCAAAAAAAGAAAAAAGCATTGCTTATGCTTCCCCCACACATAAGGTATGTGCTATGCTAGTTAGATACATGTGCCACATCCTTTAGCAGTAACAGGATTCTCCAAAAACAAAAAGAAAAAACAACTAGAGCTGAGAATATGAGGGAGTGGAATAAGTTCCAAGGTGGCAGGTACTTGCCTCATTACCTCTTTCAACACACAATAACCGCTCAAAAGTATGTTAGGTTACATCTTAATAGCATACTGGCTATGCAATGCATGCACTATTTATACAAACTCCAAAATTGTAGAGATCAAAATATTATCTAGGCATTTTGTCAACCACTGAAATCTGTCAACTACCAGGCCTATGAACTTCTAATATATATGTATACTGTTACAGTTAACTTGATCAATAACCAACTTATCATTCACAGTATCATTTAGAAAGACCAAAAATCATGAGCATCTATAGTGTTCCTTCATGATAATGCAGAATAATACCCATTTAAGTGAAAACAGTCAATATAAATTTAAGCAGTTGTCCATCTCATACTTAGTACACCAACAACAACTTAACAAAAAGAAACTACTATGAACAGTTGAACATGTAGGAAAACAAAAACCTCAGCTCTTGATGAAAATGCTTTGCGACAATGTTAACCGAGACTATAACTAACTAAATAAACACTCTACACTTGCAGTATTAGAAGTAAGCAGCACTCAACTTAACAGAGTCAGTACATTTTCATATCATAAAAGTCGATGAGATGCCATGCTATTTTTAATCAATGACATTCTATTCTTGCAAAATAAAGATACTTATCCTTAAGCAGATTCCTTTTCACCAAATTGCCTAGATTCAATTGTTAATAGACCTTGATTGTACATCATACTGCTATGTTTAAAACCTGTCATGCAAAACATAGGAACTTGGAAAAACTTAGGCAAAGACTATTTTTCGGCAAGAATTCCTTAACCGTCTGCACCTGAAGAATTACAGAGAAGACCATCCAGATGGAAAGATAGAGTGTACAGAATATAGCCGTCACTATTCTCTTAAAAATATGTAAAATTACCTTCTCTGGTTATAGAAGTTGATATGCCCAAATAAAGTCAGAGAAGAAATTACTTTGGTTGTTGTCCACTTCTTGAAAACCATCTAAATTGCAACTGTTAAAAGATCATAGATAGTACAACTTTGTAGCCCTGAGGTGCCAATAGGTGTCAGATCAGACTCTGAAATTTTAAAAATAACAAATCTTTGGATTATGTCCCTCAAATCTTAATTACCAGTTATTAGTCAACTTGCATCATAAGCTGGATTTGGTTCAGAAACCCCCTTCTCGTTAGCTTCTCTCAGAGAAACAGTATGTTCTTTCCCTTGGTTGACAAATAAAATTTCCCTCTCTCATTAGCTGGATTAGAAGAAAAGAGTGAGTGCTGAGTTATGACATCTATAACTCCTTCAGTTCAACCAACTATTTGAACAATTACAGAATCCAGAGCAGATAACAGACACATATATGGAGGGGCAACAAAACAAACAAGGAACATGATTATGTAAGTAGAAATGCCCAAATCAAGATGATGACAAATTCATTTCTTCAGTTGTTCTCCTCTTCTTACAATTTCTCTTATTTTTACTGCTTGAATCCCTCAAATTTAAATTACTAGTGAACAAACCAAGACACCCCAGAAGAACAAGCTCAAGAAACCTTCTCCTTGCAGCACAAACTGGATTTGATTCAATCAAGTACCTCTTTTCATAAGCTTATCTCACAAATACAGTATTTAGTTTCCCATCATTGACAGATAAAAGATCCTGGGTGATCTGGGAACAAACCCCTCATATTCAAGCATATGCCAAACCATTTCATAAAATGGTTGATCTTCTCTACTTCCACCATCTCCTCCACAGACAAACACAGGAATTCATGAACGATTGATACTGCCCCTCTCTCTGATACCATAATTCCATCCTTACACCTCTTCTTCTCTACCATCCTCATCTATATCGGCCTACATATGGAAACCTCTGACGCTGCTTAAACTGGATTTAAAATTCTGGTTCAACCTAATTATGGAGGATACTCATGTTTAAAAACTGAACCAAATGTCCTATCAAACAACCAGTGCCACTCCAACCTCTTCTGTGATGTGTAATCTGAGGGTAAGATAGCAGGAGCTCGCAGCTGTTGTTGCTACTATTTCCACTGCGATTCTAGCTGTAAATATTATTCCCAACAGTTTGTAGAATTCTTGGCTCTATTCCTTCAAGAAAACGTAATGATATCATCAACCTATTTTCTGTTATGAATAAATATATTAAACAACACCAATATGTATATTATATGGAATTTTCACAATGATACTTCATATTATGCATGACATGTAGCTTACTAGTGTAAGGATGCTTGGGCAAGAGCCAATTTCAATCACATTGTTCAATCTCTGATAATCTCCACGGTTTACAATCCCATCCTTGTTGAGACAATATGATTTATTGATAGCTGTTAGCATTACTATCTTCCGTCCTTGTTACCACTATTTGATGGCAGTGGAAGGAGAACCATACTTTCATAGAAGCCAACAAGACCGTTTTGGCAACTGCAACATATAATTTCTTCAATAAACTGTCCAACATTGAAACATGAACTAAAATTGCAATTGGATTTTGTTCTGGTTGTACTATAGTCAACTAAACAATCACAAGGTTAATCCATCTATATGTATTAATAAATATAGATGAGCATTGTATTAGGATGAGAGCAATCTATGTCCTCAAGCATTACCTTAAAGAACTGCAAACTTATCTGTCATTTTAGCCAGACTTCATTTAGGCATGTTAAGTTTCACCAATAGTCCTTACATGAGCAAAAACCATCTTTAAAATGGTGAAAACGATTTCTATCTCTGGCAATAATTTCCCTGTTAAAGACCTTGGAAATAATTTTTGTAGCTGAATGGCAATTTCCACATACACGAAGATTCTTCACAACTCTAATTGTTGTCCCTGGCTTTGTGCTGATCAAACCAAAAGCAATGGCCAACTTCTCACTGTGATGACTCAGCGCCCCTTCCTTCCACTCCTCATCCATGTCATAGAGCACCTCAGAAGTATCAGGCTTGAATCCATTCAACTCCAATAGCCTGTCAACCTCGTCCAGCATTTTGTAGATACTTTCAGCCTGGGGATGTACTTTGTCACCAACAAGAAACTCATGAACAACACTGTCGACCTCTATAGAGGTGCAACCAGGAACTTTCTTCATTCCCTTGTCATTTAGCCTGGTTCTTATTCTTGCTACATCGTCCCATCTGCCAGCTCCTGCATATATGTTTGATAAAAGAACATAAGCCCCAGGATTCTCGGGCTCCAATTCAAAGAGTCGCTCTGCAATATATTCACCCAATTCGACGCATCTATGAGCTCTACAAGCATTAAGTAGAGAACCCCACATAGCTCCATCTGGCTCCCTTTTCATATTCTTCATCATATCCTCAGCTTCATCAAGCTTCCCAGCTCGACCTAGGAGATCTACCATGCATCCATAGTGTTGCAGTTTTGGTGGAATGTTATAATCTTGGACCATTGAGTTGAAATAATGGTATCCCAGTTTTGGCAATCCACCATGGGTACAAGCAGATAATACTCCAACAAATGTGATGTCATCAGGTTTGAAGCCTTCATCAACCATTTCTGAGAAAAGGCCAAGAGCCCTCTCTGCATGTCCATGCATGGCAAACCCAAATATCATCGCATTCCAGGAAGCCAAGCTTTTAGGATTCATACTTTCAAATAATTGTTCCGCTGCCTCAATATCACCACATTTAGCATACATGTCAATGAGGCTTGTCCAAAGAGAAGTACTGCTCATATTCTGTAGGTTTTGATTTATAGAGGCATGAATCCACTTGCCAAGGTCAAGAGCACCTAAGTTAGCACAAGCTGGAAGAATGGCTAGGAAGGTGACATCATTAGGTTCCATGTTTGATCTTAGCATTTGCTGAAAGAGCGCCAATGCTTCTTTATAGCAACTCATATGATTATAACCTCCTATCATGACATTCCAAGAAATCACATCCCTTTGATTCATTTCATCAAATAATTTTTTAGCAGTATCAAGGTCGCCGCACTTTGAGTACATATCAATGAGAGCATTGACAACCCGAAGACTTAACCTGAGTCCATAGTCCTCAATGCAAGAACTGATCAATTTGCCGACTTCAAGTGAACCTGAATGAGCACAAGCAGAAAGTGCAGTCACCACTGTGCTCTCATTGGGAAGGACATTTTCTTTCTGCATTTTATGAAAGAAAGCCATGTGCCTCCTCAAATTGACCACTTTGGACATAGCCTGCAATCATAGCATTCCACGAGACTACATCTCTCATGGGAATTTCATCAAAAAGGCGTCGAGCATCATGCATATAACCCTCTGAGGCATACCCAGTGATCAAGGCTGTGAAAGACACAGCATCTCGAAGCGTACTTTTATCAAATACCAATCGGGCATTATCCAATTCACTAATTTGAGCATACATATTAATAAGAGAAGTATGTACAAAAGCATCAGACTCAATTCCAAGCTTAACAACCTGTGCATGGATCTGTTTCCCTTCATGGGTAGCTCTTACTTTGGCACAAGACTTCAAAAGGAAGGGAAACGTATATGAATTTGGCCACACCCCCGAAATAATCATACGGGAATAGAATTTTACAGATAGAATTGGAGAGGAACACAAGGAGTGCCCTCTAATTATCGTATTCCAAATGAACACATTAGGTTCTTCAATGGATTCAAACACTGAGAGAGCATGAGAAAGATCACCATGGGGACAAACAACACAAAACTCGATGAGCTTGCTCTGAGCAAATTGGGTATTATGGAGGCCAGTCTTGATGATTTGACAGTGGATTTGTTTGAGGCTTTGCATGTTTTTACATCTGGAGAGGAGGTTGAGAGAAGGGTGATCCTGGAGGGTCTTGTATGGAGGATCAGAGTTTGGGAGTACATGAAGAATGGATGGTGCAATAGCCATTGAAGATGAAGAGAACACCATATCCTTGTGAGTTGTGTTAACTGGGGCATGTACAATTTAAAATATGGCTGGCTCTCTGTTAAAGGATTACCGCCAAAACTTGAATGTCCTGTACAGAAGAAAAGAATTATTGATGGACCTTCCAATTATCACAAAAGCAATCCTTGTAGAAGGAAAATAATTGGAAGACAAGACAACAAAGGAATTAACAAATTAGGTATCAAATACAATAAATATCCCATCCCATACCATAAATCATCAAGAGACTGCTAGTTTTACATATCCTGGCATTAATATTGAAACAAGTTCCATTACCCCCAGTTGTTAAGAATAGGAACTGGGTTTCTAAAATGGAACTCAAACACAAAATAGTGTGTAAAAGAAAAAAAAAAAATTGGTGAAAGAGTGCATCTCAACAACAATTGTTGCTCTGATGTTATTTCATCAGCAACTCATAACCTTCATTTACACAGAAGAAAATTAAGGTGAGATTTCCTAGAACCTACAGATGTTTGAGTTTAAGGTGAGATTCATCAAACAAGGTAGAAAGAAAAGAGTAAGAAGTGAACTAAAAACATTATTTAAAACAGATTTTCTACCACAAGCAATTTCTTATATCGAAAGTTTCATCAGCCATTTAACCAAAACTATGACCCTATATGTTCATCAAAAAAGAGCCCAATAGATCCAATGCTTATACCTGCAGAAAATGAAATACTCAATTAGTTCTTAAGATAAATATACAAAAGAAATAGATTTATCATGAATGAAGTCTCTTTACAACTTTTTACATTCATCGACCCAATATAAATCCTTTAGCTTGTACTGCATTTCATACCACTTGGTGCATTCTTAATTGCTCAAAACCAATAGATCCAATGCACATCAATAGCATTTTCCTAAATAAAACAGAATATCTTAGCAATCTTTTCCACTAATAAAACTTGCTTGATTTCATACAAGTATGGTAAATGCCCATTCATTGTTTCTAAAGTCAACAATGATTTCAGAGAAATTTTTCAACAATCCTGATTTCTATGAACATAATCTGGGTTCAACCCAGTACTAACTAAACAGAAGAGAAAAGAAGTCAAAAGTAGTCACTAAAATTTGTGAAAAGAATTTAGGACGGTAAATTGAAAGTTCATTTAGAGTTTAATGAAGTGCACACCTGTTATGTCCAATGAATGGAAGAATGCTGAAGACTAAGCCTCTGCGAAATCAACAGGTTCTAGTTAATTGCAGCCTTGAAATGACATGCTGATATGTTATAGTAAAAATAGCAACCATTGCTTGATAGTTGGGACCCACAATCTGCGTGTGAACAATACGTAAACGACATGCCTGTACTCCGATGAATTTCTTACTGTTTTATTATGACTGTGGAGACAGACGACAACATAAGCGAAAACTTTGCTGTTTTATGATGCTTGACAGTATGCCGTTTGGAGGCCAACGGTTGATACGCTTCAATTTGGGATAAGATAGGGTTTGGATAACACAAGTCTTGATTTTTTTTTTTGCCAAGTTTATGCTAATCCTATCTGCCTATATAAGGACTTCGTAGAGACTGTGTAATTGGTATCCTGATTTGTTGCGTAACTGGATTTCGTGCTAATTTAATATGATCAGTCATGTTGAAATATGCTATTATATTTCATGGGAAAACAATTCATAGCCATTTGTTATTTTGGATCCATAAAGAACTTCCAGTAATTTGTTCACAGAATAAGAATTCCTCAATTTTCTCCAATAAAATATTCGGCAAACATACATATGGTTTTTAAGAGCTGAACACTGTTTTTTGGATATGGGGAGCACTAGTTTCCTCAAAGTTAACTAGTTTTACTAAAGAGGTGTTGGTTCAATGATAAGCTCGTTTAGCGTCGACGGTAAAAATTTTTGGTTTAAGCTACCGTAATGTCTCATTAGTACTGCCCTTCAATGCTTTATATTTAGCATAGATCTTTATCTTCACTTTATCTAGATATTGAATGGAACAGCCATCTGTTCCCATTGATTTCTGGATTAGCTGCCTTAGCTTGAAGGATCACTGAACTCATGAGTATTTGCAATGGTGACTGTTTGAGACCACAGGAAGTGAAGAAAGCTGAATTAAAGTGGCAACCCCTGCTTGATGCTTGTCCATAATACTTACAGATATGATCCATGCATATGCTGCCAAAATTAAAAAGAAAAGGAAATTCAGTATTTTTTATGCTTCTCCAGACAAATTTTGTATGCATTAGATACCTGTGTCACATCCTTTTGCTATAACTACCAGGTAAGAGTCCAGAGATTCCTTGATTAGTTATACTTATATCATCCTAATATCACACCCAGGCCACAAATGCATGCAATATCTACACCCCGTTCCAAAATTGTTGAGATCAAAACACTGTCATGAATCTTATAAACCACTAATAATATGACAAATGAAAAATCTTTCAGCAACTTATTTTTCATTATCCCTTTTAGCATTGACCAAATTAATTACCATCTAAATAGCTCCTTCAGAAAAATGTAGAGCAGCCATTTGAGTGAAACCATTCAATGTAAGTTGAAGTAGTCTGTGTCATACTTGATTATCATAACAGAATGAAAAGAACTTAATATGAACATGTAGGAAGGCCTCAGCTCTTAGTCTAAAAAAAGCATGCTAAAACTGTTACAAGAGACCAAAAAAAAAATATAGTAGTAGAAGAGTCAACATTCAAATAGAGTCAGTACATTTTGCCTTGAAAGTCAATCAAATTCAAGACCACTAAACTCCATTTTCTCAAAATCAAAGATAACTATTCAAAATTAGATTTCTTCCAACATCTGCCTCAGTTCAATTAGTGAATAGAACCTTCTTCTTTTTTTCTTTTTAAGAAAATTAGTAAATAACAGGTTGATTGTACATCCTATTAGTATGTTCAATTTACCAGCATTAAAACCTCTGTCATGCAAAGAATAAGAACATGGGGAAACCTATCACAAAATAAATATACCTTCCTCTTAATATCATGTTTACAGGACATGTACAAACAAAAGAGAAAAGAGAGCTGATTACTCCACCATCCAACGAAATCCAGACAGTCTCCACCTGAAATGGAAAAGTTCAACAAGTCCTTAAAAGTCATCTTGAAAATAAGCAAATCCAAGTTAGATGAATATGAAACTATAAAAGAAACAAGTTACTGCATAAAACTAATATAGAGTACCAAAATGACATCTCTATATCTATCGAGTCAATCAACAGGCTGCTTTTTCTCAGAAGTGTTTATTCTTGATGTCAGACTAATGCTAGCACAAATAAGCAGATGAGCAATTCTGCAAAAACATCACCTGCCCTCCTACTCCCATATTAAAAAACAATGGAAGAAAACCTAAACGGGAGAATTATTACCGAACAAGAAGTTTGCTCAAGGCACATCCTGGCAGCATTGAATTGATGGAGATTTCTTGTGCTAGATGCGATACCACAGCAAAGGTAGGTTGATAAAGTAATTTAAACCAAACACCTTAACAGAATCGACAAAATTTACTAATAACTGATATGTCCAAAGCACAGTCTTTACTTCTCCTCCATTATCCTCTCTTCCCCCTCCAAGAATTTTTTTTTTTTTGGTATTAGAAGGCCTATGGTCCAAGTACAGCTTCTCCTTCTTAAAAAAATAAAATAAAATAAATAATTAAACTCCAAATGAAACTACATCATACTTTCCTGTTTTGACAGGTTAACCAATTGGTAAATATGTCATATCATATCAGTGTATCAGTGAGCATAATGCTTTTGAAGCTCAATAAAGGCATATGTTGTAGTTTATGTAGTTACCAATATCAAGTAGTTCACATCATGCATTATTAGATTGGTGAATGTAAATCTTAACCATAATCATTATGCCAACTACACATTCTTTTTCTTACTTTCATCTTGTTATGCTCATTTCCTTACATTTTTGAGTAGGTATGTTTTTCCCTTGCACAGATTAAGTGTGAAGGAGCTTATTTTAATAAGCGAGTTTCATCTTCTTTGGCAGGATACATCAAAATTTTAAAGACACTCAGTTCAATTTGTACTTGTGCAGATGTGTTTTCACCACCATCGTCCAAGAAAATAAAACACATGCAAGATAAATCAAAGTCACCTAAATAGTAGGAAACAATAGTAAAAACAGAGATACTAAGTTGAACCAATATACCAATGACATATAAAACATCATGTCCAAGAGTCTATATATCTGAGAACCTGAAAGGATACATGCACACATCTAAAAAGTAGGTATTAAACACTTTAACGGTAACGTCACACATTATATATGTAAAGTAAATAGAATGAGAAAGGTTGTAGCCTAAATAATCCAAGACTACCACATCAAAACAAAGTGGGACTTCACCTGTTAACACATATACTCTAACAATATCGATACACATACCAGGGGTTGGGAGTGTGAAGAGAGTGTGTTATGACTTATGAGTTATATCCTTTGTAAACTCTTCAGTTAAACTAATTTGGATCAACTTGAAGGTTTGCTTCCAATGAAAGACACTCAATTATTTGGACCGATACTGGTGTTCTGAAAATGGATAACACATTCTGGAGACGAAAACGAACCAAGAACCTGGTTGTAGAAGTTGAAATGAAATCAAAATGATAATAAATCATTTCTTTAGCCAGTTTTCTCTTCTTGTAATCCATCTTCATTGCAAATGTTAAAATTTATGCATCATTAACAGTACAACCTTGTATCCCGAGGTGTCATCAGCCATTAAATTTTAAAAAAACTGAAAAACAAGTAATCTGTGGATTGTGCCCTTCAATTTTGAATCACAAGCCAACTTGCACATAAAATGGATTTGGTTCAATGAATGAATCAAACACCCATGCACAGCTTCTTGCAGAAATACAATAATGTTTCCCCTTGGTTGACACCAAAAAAAAAAAAGAAGTAAAACCCCTCTCAAAAGCTGTATTTCAGGAGAGTGAGTTATTACCTCAGTGACCTCCTTGATTTCAATCGTTTTGAACCAATTAGTTGAACCATCAAAGGGTTGTAAACAGATAACATGACCAGAGATGTAGAGGCGCAAGACAACCCAAGAACTTGGTTGTATCAGTTGATATGCCCAAATCATGATGATGACCAGTCATTTCTTCCATTGTCTTCATTGCTAGTAGTTGTGCCCCTCAACTTTGAATTATTAGTGAACAAACCACGACGTCCCAGAAGAACAAGATCAAGAAGCTTCCTCCTTGCATCATAAACTGGATTTGGTTCAATTAAGCACCCCCTTTCATAAGCTTCTCTCAGAAAAACAGTATGTCGTTTTCCCTTGGTTGACAAATAAAATATTCCTGGGTGATCTAGGAACAAATCCCTTATATTCAAATCTATTCCAAACCAATTTCCTAAAATGGCTGATCTTCTCTACTTCAACCATCTTCTCCACTGTTAAACTGAGAAACTCATGAACAATGGACACTGCCCGTTTCTCAGATGCCATAATTCCAGCCTTAGTTCTCTTCTTCTCTCCCATCCTCTCATATGGGCCCACATATGGGAACCTCTGCCACTCCTTAACCTTGGCCTTAAAATTCTGGCTCAATCTCATCCCTGGAGGATAGCCGTGTTTAAAACTGAATCTAATCACTGTTCTATCAACACTAGAATCCTCCTTGCAGCACTCCATAACCCTCCAATTCTCGACAGCTGCTGTCAAATTATTGCTAGGAAGCAAATCAACCAATTTCAGTATATGAGTATTAGGCTCATGAGCATCACATAGTTGAAAGAGATGAGAATTTCGGGATATAACTGAGTCCTCAAAGTCATCAGGAAGCCCAAGTTCCCTCCAAACTTTGAAAATAGCACGGAGAGGTACCATATTGGATGTAGACATGGACAGAATTCTGACTAATCTATCAACAACAAGCGGTAATGAGGCATTGATGGCCTCTGATTCTTGATGGAAAATATCCATAGTAGAATCAGTTAATCTGCAAAAGGGTTGTGACTTAGTTGGCTCATAGAATATGTGGAAAATGTGAGGGAATTTGCGGAGAAAAGAGGCAGCACCACGGTTGAGATGGAGCTTCTGGGAGAGCCTGGAGAGAAACTCAAGGGAGACTGATGGGTTTTTTGGATTTGCAAGGATAAGGTCTTGAACAGCAATAACTTTGAGAAGATTTTTGTACTTGTCCATCAGTTTCTCAAAAGTAGGATCTCTAGTTCTTGATGCCACATACTGGGAAGATGTTGTTTTTGACCGAACAACTACTAGAAGATGGTGGGGGTGTTTCATTAGAAATTTGACAAGTTGGGTCACCATTATTAGCTCAGTTTTTTCTCTCTATAAACTGTCTTTTACTTGAATCTTTGTTGCTTCAAACCCGAGTAGTTCCCTATAAACAGAACAGAAGCTTCACCTTCATATTCATTTGATTCTACAGTAATCAATAACAACGCAATGATGGAAAAAAAAATTAAGATTTTTCACAATATCTCAGGACTATCAATAAATTATCCCAAAGGGTTCATGTTTATATATTTCTCTGCAAACGGATACAGGAGACCGAAGATTCTACAGAAAAAATACAGGCGACAGACTCATATAAACAGTAAAGATGAAAAAACAATATGATCAGAAGTGAATGCTGTACTAATTGACATTGAAAAGCAGAGAAGTGATAATCAAACACCTGATATGTCAAATGAGGACAGAGAATGATTAAAAGCCTGAGATGCGTGAAATTTCGTATCATTACTCTTCGCAGAGTGAAAGTGGAACTGGGAAAGCTTCCAAGTCCCGAAGACAAAATACAATTCTCAGGAAATATTTAAAACGGCATGTCTTTCCGATGTTGTTTCATAGCAACGTGGTACAAAGGATTTCATTCCTCCTCCTGGGCAGTGGGCATGGCGGCCTCTCAAATAATTTAGACTGACGTCAAAATGTCTACTTGCGAAACTGAAGAAGGGATGTGCGGGTTGGGCCTATTGGGAGGGAGGGAGACAGCCAAACAGAAGTATATGGTGGGAGTAGAGAGGCCCATGGACACAGTGAAAAGCAGAGCTTGTGATTTAATTTAAATGCGATTGGTTCTGTTTGCTCTCCAGGCTCTTGTGATTCAATTTAGGCCCCGTTTGGTAGCTGGGTTGCGGCGCGGAGTATGTAGTGCAGTGCCTCAACATCTTGGATAGGATGAATTTTCTGATGATCTGCCATTGATTGATTGAGAAAAAAGAAATTCACAAATTAAAGCAATTTTGATGAAACAAACTTTGGTCACATTGCGTATGCTAGATGAAGCTGCTATAAATTTCTTCTTTCCCCTGTTTTCTCCCCTGTATATAATTATATTGGTGTTGTAAGGAAAACTTGCAATGTTTGTTTTTGAGCAAGTCATGTATATAAGGAAGGACTTTTAGGGGCTATGAGTCAGGATTTTCTCAAACACATGCTTCCCTTGAGATACCAAAAATTCAACAAAGCTTCTGTATGCAAAATGCCACATATTATCTATGAGTTAAGTCTAATTTTTAATTTCCCCATACACTTTTTTTCAGTTTTCAATTTCTTTGTCTTTTGGTGTGAGAAAAACTCAAAAAGTGTTTAGTATTATATATTTATATGATGTGGTGTGAGAAAAGCTTAAAATGATTAGTATTATATATTTAGGGTATTGTTATGTAGACTACAAATTTAGTTAGGTGCACTACAAATGCACTAGAAGACAAAAAAAAATTACTATATCTTTTTATTTGTAGTCTACCTAACAACATTAGGTAGTATACATAGCACTACCCTATATTTATATGATGTTTTCACCCAAAAAATATTAAGATATTTTGTGGGAAACTTGAAAGAAAACATAAGTACAATTTTAACTCTGATGCCACTTCTTAAAAAATTATTTTATTTTATTTTGTTTGAAAATTGAATTTGAGAATAAGCCTTCACTATAATTGAATTAATAAATTTACAAAGAACTGAAAAAAAGAAAAAAAATTACTACACAAATTTCAACAAGCCTAGAGATAGTTGCAGAGGTCTTGCATACAATACTTCTAATATTCTAATTATATTTTTCTTTAAATAGTAAATACTCCAGTTAAGCTTCAACTTCAAGTGATAAAAAATATTTGGACAAATATCCTTGGTTTTCTTTTCTCCTCCACTTTAAGAGGTAAATACCAAGTGGTATTTGCAAAAGCCAACCATGTAAAATAGGGTCTTTGAAAGTTAGAAGGTTGCATTTTAATAATGCATGCTAATTAGTGATAGCAGTCAATAAATTAAACATGTGATTTTTTTAACGAATTTTCTATCAACACATGGTAAAATCCAATAAATATAATCTTTTTAAAATAAAAACTTTTTAAAAATAATAATTTATGCATTAAATAATGTATGTGTATAATTACTACTTGAAATTTATGTTGTCTACACCTTGTCAATATTTTGTCTTTTCACAACTACTTTGTATTTTATGACTAATTTTTATTGACAAGGAAAGATCTCGTGAAGAATTAACGCTTTTATTTTTTAAATCAGGGAAGATTTGATAGGCGTATGAATTATATAAACTAAGATAAATCTCTTCTCATACAAACTAAGATAATTGTCTTCTTTTTCATAAGCTATTCGTTCAGAGTTCTTCATAGTGAATGAAGGCATGATTTGATCATATGCTGTAAGGACGATGCCAAAAACCTTTAATAATATATGTAATTGAGAATATATCATTATGTGTAACATTTCTCTTTGTTAAAATGTAAGAAAAGCAGTAAATGTAATACAAACCTAATCTTCTTGACGTTGCTGATGCAGGGGACCAATATAAGTCTCATTGATCTCATGTCTGCCGTCACACCATCTACTACAGCACCCCTCCTTTTATCAAGCCTTCATTTTCATCTTTGCTTTTTATTTTTCAGATAAGAGTAATTTTTCAATGGTTCCTTCTCCCTTCTTTTCTGTCTTCTTTAGAGTGAAAGTATCTAGGACTGTTTATACATTAACTATAATAAATCCTTGTCTTACATCATTTAAGTCAACTATATAAATCTTGTACTAATTACATAAGTTTGTTTTTTTTTCTTCACTCATGAAATTCTCTTCTAAATCATTTATCCTAAAAATTTCTCCACCACAATCCCCCGAAGTAATTTTTAATTTTTAGTTTTCATCTAGGCTTTTATCCTAAAATCTTCTAACATTTTCATGAAAAAAAAAAAAAGGCATATTTGCACAACACCCCATTTACACTACTTTTCACACCTATCAAAAGTTAATTGTTTCTTATAGCCCTCCAAAGTTGCAGAGCTTCTTCTTCATACACCAGGACTACTTTTAATCCAAGCTATTATTCCCAGAGCATTTTTTTTCTTTTATTAGTCATTGCATAGTAAAATTTTCAATATTGGCATAACCATAAGAAACTTTAACCACCAACCAACAGGAGAAGATATATCTTTATTGTTGCTGACTGGTCACAACTTGTTGAAGTCAATCTTTCCACACATTTTTTGAAAATGAACTACACTTCACTTTTTCAGGGTCACTACTTTGAGGCTTTATCAAAATCCAACAAAATCATTATATTTTAACAATATTACTCCACATTGTTCTACTGCTTTCCAAATTCCAATGTATAGATTGTAGCAACTCCCCAATTTGTGACAACTTCCCAATCCCATCAACACAAATGCATCCTATGACAACTTATACCTTTTAATCAGTGGATAATAGGCTTTAAAGGGTGAGCTCTAAGTTGTGACAAATCCAGTCCTGAATCCAGCTCTTCATCTAGTTCTCCTACAATGCTTCTGCAAAGTCCAAGAACATAACGTACATAAAGTAGTACATAAAATTAAAAAGAGGGCGGGGGGAAGTCAACATAAAAATTCAGAAAATAGGGGGAAGCACATACATGTTGTCACCCCTAATGATGTATAAACCTAGAACAAGTTGCTGGACACCTTCCTGCCATTATAAAACAATGAGGCTAACTTCCGGAGAAATGAAATCAGAAGAGAAAACTAGTAAATTCACAAAACTATAAGATTCCAAGAAAGGTGAATAAAAACACAATGCACTTTCATAACTCCAGCCCACAGAGAAGAAAGTTTAAATGCTCATTGGGTAATGAAATGAATTAATTTCTTCTATGTTAAGCAAATTTCATCTTTTCAACAGCATATATACACAATACATAGTTCAGAAGAATGACATATGCTCATGGTTTCACAAATTACCTGCATCCATGAAGGATAGATATAGAAATGCTACCATCCCAAAACAACCTGGGTTATAAAACCAGACTCACCTCAATCTTTTCAGGACAACAACATTCAGCCAAGATTACCACTAATTGCTTGGAACACCATTACTTAGATTGTAACTCTAAAAGCCTAGGTTGGCTGGCATTAACAAATCTTGGCCTACCATAGTCTTCAACACTCATCTTCAATCCACGAATTATAAACAACATTACAACATTTTAAGAGCATCATAGCTATCATTAAGAATGGCATATGCTCGTGGCTTCACAAATGACCTGCATCTAAGAAGGATAGATAAAGAACTGCGGGCATCCTACAAATCTGGGTTATAAAACCAGACTCAACCTTTACATGACAATTTTCCACCATGATTACCACTAATTGCCAGGAAAACCACTTACTTATCCTAGCATTAACAAATTTTTTCCTAAGTCTTCAACACTCATCTTCAATCCACAAAGTACAAACAACAATACAAACCTATTATGAGCATCATAAGTATCATTATGTACATTGATAATGATTCATAGCTTTTCAAAACTAGAGACAAAAAATAAAAGAAGCTAGTATAATAGGAGGCTGGTATCTAGGTTTTTTCAGCATTATGCATCACTAAACCACACTTAGGGTTTTTCTACTTGAAAGCTACTTAACTAAGCTGTTGACATGACATCTTTCAAAAATGGTCGAAGTCAAACCCCAAAAGAAGTTACTGAACTCAAATCTTCATCAGAGAATATCCCATTGTGATGATATATGCTACATAGGTCATATTAAAGAAATCGTAACTGGAATCAGAGTCCAGAATGTGAGCTCTACAAAGTTATGAGAAAAGAATGTCGCAATAATGGAAAACTCCTGTAAAGCTTTATAGTTCAGTGCAAAACATTATGGAAATGCTGTCTAGTTGGAAAACTCTCTACAACTGTATCATAAGAACTACAAAATAACTGACAGATCACTGGAGTCATGATCCATAGATTTTCTTTCATGGATCATTACATGGAATCTGAAATCACACCTTAGTTGAAAAAACCCGTTCATGGGATTCATCAAGAATTATGTTTGTTGCCTGGTCAAAACCTTTCAGCACTCCCTGAAACAGGACACATACTCAGTATTACATATGGTGGATATTTACTTTAATATAGGGATAATATTGTTCAAACATACCACAATGTTGCGTCCATCATTTGTAATTACTGAAATTGTCTCTGCCAACAAGTTAAAAACTTCAGCAAAAGATAAAAACTAGTACCGAGACTCAAAAGATATTCAGTGGAAGAAAAATTTAACTACTTTGTAAATTTTAATGATCGTGTATAATAAGCAAAGAGAAGATTACAAGGTTTCTATCCACGCCAAAATTTAAAATAAAATAAAAAATAAAAAATAAAAAGAAAGAAAAAAGAATGAGAATATCTTTTAATAAAGTAAATAGACATTCATAAAGTACAATAAATGTTAAATAAAATATAATGAGGAAAAGGATTGTCAACTTGATTGGTTAATCAAAGCCCACACCTGTAACCTTTACTTATAGTAAAACAATAAAACATAGTTTTCCACATCTAAGCAATGAAGGACTTAACAGTACATTACTATTATATTCCTAACAATATAAAAAGGTGCTAGAGGTGGCATACGATCTACGAGAGACTCAAGTCCAGGCCCACTTGCCATCTTGCAAAATCAGTAACTAGCTCAACTTGCTGCAACCTATTCACAACTGCAGACCAATAGGTTGAAATAAGTCACATGGGGCAAATAAAATTGAACCAGATAAATCAATCCACAAATAAAGTCACATGTCTCAATTCTATTGCAATTGAAGAATTTCCTGATAAGTTGATTCAATTTTAGGGTAGTCATATTTGAGACTCAACACTTGAGGGTCAGATAAACTACTCCGGTTCAGTACATATCATCCAGAGTTTTTTGAGGAAGACAACAGAAAAAATTCCATTTTTACTAACTAAACCCAACAGAAATTTATGTAAGCAAAGAACGAACACAAGGCAGGAGGCAACTCAGGCAAGGTTGTCAAAATTGTTAAATTCGGTGCAAGATCTAAAACATGTAACAGTAAAATGGGGAACTTACATATCCATTTAATAACCGAAGAAAACATTCCCATAAGAAATCATAAGCCGTACACTCAATATAAGGTACAACGTTAAAGATATCACATTGGGAAGTAAAAATAGAGCTCAAAGATACTTAGTATGCTTACATTTACCACATCCAGATGCTGACATTTCGAGCAATAACAATGTCTACTCACATTTTAACACATAACAAAGACAAAGAAAAAGATACTACCAAAGCAGGAAATACACTGAGTATAAGGTAAAGAGCTGAAAGTAGATAAAATTAAAAGAATAAACACATAAGTTTTCAGTAAGAGGCTCAGTAAAACAAACACCATTAAGGAAAAAAAACATAGCTTAAAAGAGCAAGAGATTTTTTTGATGGAAATACATAGGTACAGGACTTTAATAAAGGGTTGAAGTAGATGAAGAAAAATAATTTGAAAACAAATTTCAAGAACTGGGACAGCAGGTGAGGGAGAGAGAGGAAAATGAGAACTAACGCACAATGGGAAATGTACCGCAACTGACTAGCGGCCAGGGAAGCTGTGGTTGGTACCGGCGCCAACAGTCGTGCCGGAGACTACACTCAGAGGAGGGACAGAGAGCTTTGTATGCCCTAGCTCCTGCAAATATCAAATTGGGGTGGGGAAGAAATCCCAACCCCTAAGCTGCGCTTTTACTAGCTTCTCGCCTTCTCCTTTTTGTGCAATTATTTTTTAGGATAAAATATAAGATGACCCCTCAATTTCCAGAATTTTGCAAACATACCCCTTAGCTTTTATTGTTTGCAATCTCTACAGCTTGCAAATTTGTCTAGCAGTTCGTTCCGTTCAATATTGTTCCGAATTGGTTATAGAGAAAATATTTCTTTGAATTGATCAGAAAATATAAATGCTGCTGATGAGTGATTTCTTGTGTTTTTGGTTATAAAATATAGTTAATATGAGGATTTTTTTTTATCGAAATTATATGAGAAACATATTAGTATAAAAATATAGTAGAGTTTTAACTTAGTAGATAAAATACTCGTATGTTATAGAACTTAATTTGCATTGATAATTTTGTTAATTTCTTCTATAAATTCTATCTCTGTCAAATATAAAAAGTATGTTATATAATTTTTGAAAATCTTTAATCAAACTGAATATTACATTATGAAATCATAAGTTTGTCTTCCTATTTTTATTTATTAAATTTATTTATTATTATTATTATTATTTTGGTATTAGTTGAGATTTGCTTGATATTGGATCAGTATGGCGTATTGGCGTGTTTTATTCTTATATGATTCCCATGATTTGGAGTTGAATAATGTAAATTTGGTTCGATGAATGAAATTTTATCTTAGTTGAAGAAAAAGACATGCTAATCTATCTTTTTGGTCCATCATTTCATGTAAAAATAATTTTTTATCCACTTAATCTTAATATGTTCAATATGGTCCACAAAGTTTTTGAAATAAATTGACAGTAAATGAGAGATTATTATTAATGAAAAAGCCTAACCATACTTACAAGAACAGTAAGACCTAAAATACTTGAAAGTGGTCCATATGAAATGTTTTGTTATCATAATTGCAATGCAAATTATTTCATAACTTATATCATAATTTGGTACTTAAGATGAATATAAAATTAATAAATTGATATATTTTTATAAAATTTAGAATAAATTATTCTAATATTTCTTCAATTTCGTTAAAATTGCCCTCTTTATTATTTTTAAAACCTACACATACATGTTTTGAAGTTTGAAAAGAAACTACAACTTAACCTAAACTCTAAAAATTTAATATAAATACCAAAAATACCCTTAATATATCATTATTAGGAGACATGTATAATTTTAATTTTACTAAATTAATTTATTGATGAAATTTATTCAAATTGAAATAAAATACAAACTAAAATTATATGAACAATAATCCTTAAAATAAAGATTTAACTACAAAATAAAAGAGAATACTTTCTAGAATTTCCAAAAATAACTTATTATCTTCAACAAAATATGGTAATTTTAAAAATATGATATATATTTTTAATTTAATATATTATTTTAGAAATAATGCATGAGAGATTAAAATAATTTATCTTAAGTTTTATTTGTCTTCATAGATCAATTTAAACAATAAACATTATTGTGACGTTAATATTTTTTATCTAAAATATTAACTATATTAGATTGTAGGAAGACATTACAAATAATTTAATAATTTTAAATAAAAGTGACGAGAAAAATATTATTGATACAAAATTGATAAACATATAATATTTTAAAGATACCATTTTGCTTAATGTTCTTTACTATCCCAAGAGAATCTAACAATACTTATATCAGGATATTTGAAAGGTCAAATTTCTTCAAGTATGATCATACGATATGTTTTTATCGTAAACAGTAAACTGCTGTAAAAAAGATTCAAAAACTCTCAACAACTTTGAAAGCTCTACTTGAGTTCATTAAGAGTGTGTTTGGAACTATAAAAATTATAGAATTCAATTCATTCTAAATGAATTTTGATTAAAATCTTGTGTTTAGTATGAACTTTTCATGATAATTCAATTCATTTTAAATCATGCTTTTGTAATATTTTTTTCATTTTGAATTCTTATCAAAATTGATATGATTTGTTAAGAATTTAATTCAAATAGATTAAAAATACATATATACCCTTTTATTTTTACTTCTCTTTGTATCAATCTCTCAAAAATCACAACCATTCCTTCTTCTTCCTACCCTATTTCTCATATCATCTCTCTTATTTCTTTTCCCTCCCATTCTCCTCATTTATACTTGTACCAATGATTTAAGTTATTTTTGTAAGAATTTTTATTTTTTACTAATACAAGAGTAATTTTGTAAAAATATTAAAATGAAATGAATTATATTAGTTATAATAATATTCTAGACACTATAATTTAATTTAATTCATTTAAATTTTATTATTTAAATAATTTATTTTAAATATTAAAAAATAATTTAAATTAAATTGAATTGGACTGGACTCAAACTTTAATTTATTCCAAACACAGATCTAAAAGTTGTTAGACGACTAACTGGCCTAACCTAACTGTAGAAGGACTGATCTATGCAATTCCTAACTAACACTAACTTGGGATGCCTGGTGGCATCACCTTGAGACAACATCGTCAAGGTTTGATAATTCGAATGACTGAATTAACAGTAGAAACTAAAACCATTTAGCACCACTCTTGCTTCATCCGTTCTGTGTTGTCTACCCAGGCAAAGCCAAACACACAATCAAATACAAAAACAGAGGAAGAGAGGCAACCATGGGGTGGTGGTCATCTGCCTCTGCCTCTGGCTTTAGCTCTTACTATCATGTCAAGTCTCTTACTTTTGCATTGCCCAATATTTCTTGCACCCAATTTAATACTTTGCTGCCGTTTTCTTCACCTTGTCAATGCAGCACTATTACATCTTCCATTAGAATTAGGGTTCCACACTACCAACTGGAACTCCACAAGAACTTCATCAAGAAGAGGAATTCGATTGGTTTTAGAGCAGTAATTGTCAATTGCAATACTGATACAGATTTTGAATTGGAAAATTCTTCTTCATCGTCTGCTGTTGATTGTGTGGGGACAGGCCAGGACGTCGAGTGCCTCGTCAATTCAAAGGAAGAGGAAGCAACATCGGAAATACAAGCAGAAGCACTATCGTTGGATGTTATTGCACAAGGGTTTGGGGAATGGGCAGTTTTAGTATCTCCATTCTTCTTTTGGGGGACGGCTATGGTGGCCATGAAGGAGGTGCTACCAAAGTCTGGACCTTTTTTCGTATCCTCATTTCGTCTCATTCCTGCTGGTTTACTCTTAGTTGCATTTGCCGCCTCTCGTGGTCGACCTTTCCCTTCTGGACTTACTGCTTGGCTATCCATATCACTCTTTGCTCTTGTGGATGCCACTTGTTTCCAAGTCTGAGCTTATACTCTGATTCTCGTTTAACATTTATATCATTGTCTGTGTTGTTTTGAGTCGTATTATTGTTGGTACTGAGGCCAGTAACGATTGGTTTTGGTGTAACAGGGTTTTCTGGCTGAAGGGTTACAGAGGACATCAGCTGGTTTGGGCAGCGTACGTTTGTGCATTTAACTTTTTCATCAGCTTTAAGTGCTTATTAGTATTAATTAATTGCAGCATTGGAAAACTTTTAAACATTTGTATAATTTTGTGATGTTTCTTAATATTGCTTATTTTCGCTTGTCTGAATTGCATATTGATTGAGTTTCCTACACAGTTCCCATTTTGATGACAAACACTTAGCTGGTAAAATCTTTGATAGCTTTGGCTCACTGCATTTGACATATTTCAGGTGATAATTGATTCACAACCTTTAACCGTGGCTGTACTTGCAGCCTTGTTATTTGGGGAGTCCATTGGGATTGTTGGAGCTGCAGGATTAGTACTTGGTGTCGTAGGACTTTTACTTCTTGAGGTGAATCTTTGTCTCTATCTTTAACAATAATATCAATTTTTTACCCCATTAGACTTAAGAATTGCATATAGATATCATTTTTTGAGTTGAGTATAGTCATCACTGCTGAAGCGAACCACTTGTTTGGGAAGTGGAACCATGAAGCTGTAACACCCAAAGTCCAAACCCACACCACATGGTTAAAATGCTAGCATGAAGGTACTTAGTAGTTGGTACTTGTAGGCTTACATATCCAGGGTCAACTCTCAGTACATACCCAATGTAGGACTCAACATATGCCAAAACCCACACAACAGATCACAGACTAGGTTGTCACAAACTCCCATTTAATTTCTTGACGTCCTCGTCAAGGCCCACACATAATTTGGGTTGCAGTGCCCCTAGCCCACATGGGTGTGAGTATTGGATCGGCCCTGATACCATTCGTAATGCCCCAAGCCCAATTGGTCCAATTACCTTGACGCACACTACATGGGACAAAATGCTAACCCGAAGGTACTTGGTAGTTGGTATTTGGTAGTTGTAGCTTATATATCCAGGAGGATCAACTCCCAGTATACACTAGATGTGGGACTCACCACACGCCATCCAATATTCAAATATAAAAGTTAAGAACCATAAATTTCCACCTTGACAAATTGACTTTCGTTACCCATAGCATGAGATGAATTTACAGTATTAAGTTTAAAGCATTCATACACGATTCAGACATAATCACAAAGATTACAATCCTCGTGGAGAGTTGGTGGGCATATTTGTCCGAGTCCCCTTTTCTTGTTGCTGTTATTAATTATATGTTAAACCTTGATGTATGTCTGTATATAGTATATACACATCTAGAAGGAGCCACTTTAAGCTCTTCCATATTTAGTTCTCGGAAATTAGATTGATTGATATGTCATGAATTATATAAATCCTGAACCGAGATGTGCCAATTAATAAGTTGCTCAGGCCCCTCCTTCTACCAAAGAAATAAATGAATAATCAAAAGCAGTAAATTCAATATCCTAACCGAAAGCACCAAGGAATTATCTTTCTCTGTCAACTTATTTACTTTGCAATATATTGTTTTAGTATCCCTTCCATTTGACAAGATACGATTTCTTCAAACCAATTTGATTGTCCCTATTGCCTTAAGGTGACACTTCACTTCATTTCTGCAGCTACCTTCTCTGGAAGTTGATGGGAGTAACTTCTCACTGTTGGAAAGTGGGGAGTTGTGGATGTTTCTTGCAGCTCAGAGCATGGCAGTTGGCACGGTTATGGTCCGGTGGGTTTCCAAGTTCTCTGATCCTGTTATGGCAACTGGATGGGTAGGTTATACCATCTCATTTATAGTTCTTCTCATATGATGATTAATATTGTTGATTGCTATGAATCTTCGATGGAATATTAGATATACTCCTATTTTCTTAGTGACCAGTATGAAAGTTCCAATTGCAAAATATTATTTTTGTGCTCCTATTTGTAGTTCCTATGATTGAATGAATTTTTTTTGTCTTTTTTTCTTCTAGTTGACAAGTTTTTTTTTATTTGAATCATTAAATAGCAAAAGGAAAATTCTGTAAAATATAAAATATAATTAAAAATTCTGCGGGCTCTATTTCACTGCTCTATCAATTGCTTAATTGTAGTTGATGCTGAGCTGTACTCAGAAATTGTAGAAATCATTCAAACTATTGTAAATTGTCTGATAATTTTGTATTTAAAGGAGTTGATGGAGATATAGGTCTTAGATTCATATCTTATCCACCAAAGGCGAAGAAGAGAAATAAAGATGACTAAAAGTGAAGTAAAGAGTCATAAGATGTTGTATATATAAAAAGGACATCTCATAATATGTTATTATGTAAAGAACTTTGCCAAGAAGTGCTAGAGCTTGCGGATACTCATTAGGTACTATGTTTGTTTCAGCACATGGTAATTGGCGGTCTCCCTCTTCTGGTGATCTCTGTTCTAAACCACGATCCTGCTGTTAGTGGGAGTCTAAAGGAGTTCAACTTAACTGATATATTGGTGCTTCTTTACACATCAATATTTGGAAGTGCTATCAGCTATGGTGTATTTTTCTACAGTGCAACTAAAGGTCTTCTTCTTTTTCTTCTCTTTTTTTCGGGTAAAGGAACTAAAGGTCTTCAAAGCTTGCATCATCTTCCCTTATTTTTTGTTGATCTGATTCTTTAAGGTTCAATTTCGTACTCCCAATTTTTAATTTCAAGTTGTCACAATTTTCGAAGTTGAATTCATTTTCTGCATATCCAAATTAGTACGTTCACTCTGACCTTTGAAGTTTAATTTTAGGTTCCAATCAATATTGAATATTGATATGCTGTTGGTAATGCTCTGCAGGTAGCCTGACGAAGCTCAGCTCCCTTACCTTTCTAACCCCAATGTTCGCTTCAATTTTTGGGTAAGACCTCTATTCATGATTGAGTCACAGAAAGGACTAAATGATGTGAAATATGCATGATAATCTAGTTTTCTGTTGGTTTGAAGCTTTAGAAGTGAACAACCAGCAGAGTTGGGTCTCGTTTCTTCTTATTATTGGTATTTGCTCTATTATGATACTCATTCTTTTTCTTATGTGTCAGGTTTCTGTATCTTGGGGAGACATTCTCACCTGTGCAACTAGCTGGGGCCATTGTTACAGTGGTTGGAATCTACATGGTTAACTTTAGAACCACTGTGGAATAAAGCATATAGTCATGGGTGTTTTGACCTCGAATCAAAGTGAAGCAAAGCTGGCTGGTATGTTGATTCTCAGCAACTTCCGTTGGAAATGCTTAGCATGTACAGACAAGAGGTCAAAAGACATATACAAAGGAATATACATCTGCGTGCTCATATGTAGTTTTTGTGTTACTGTAAATACAATTTTGAATCGTTGCAGGCATTCTTCAAGGCCAAAAGGATATGTGATATCATGGAAGATTGCTTTTGGAAGATTAGATGTAACTCGGGCCAAAAACTCTAAGCCCTAATTAGGAAATAGTTGGGTAATGTCATAATACAAGATAGCAATTTTCACTTTTCATCAGTCATTGTTATGTAGGAATTCTATTTATTTGGGGTGGTAAGGTGTCTAATAGTGAATATATTATGATAGCATGGAAAGGAATATCCATGTTTGAGTTTATCCAGATGTGCAGGTATCAAATTGAATCACATTAAAAGCAGTAAAACTGTTATGGTGAGAAAGTGAAAAAAGTAGTTTCACTGTTCCACTTGATGTGTGCATAGGATTCCTGAAGTAACTATTTCTTCAAGACATTGAATCACATTAAAAGCAGTATACTGTTATGGTGAGAAAGTGAAAAAAAGTAGTTTCACTGTTCCACTTGATGTGTTTATAGGATTCCTGAAGTAACTATTTCATCAAGACATTGCTTTCCATCATCACTGTCTTCATTCGACCATAAAATTTTTAAAAAAGAATCATCTCATGAAGGCAGATTTTCAGCTTGAAACTTGAAGATGACACTACAATTATGAGAAGAATGAGAATCACATTAAAAGCAGTAATACTGTTACGATGAGAAAGTGAAAAAAAGTAGTTTCACTGCTCCACTTGATGTGTTTATAGGATTCCCGAAGTAACTATTTCATCAAGACATTGCTTTCCATCATCACTGTCTTTATTCGACCATAAATAAATTTAAAAAATCATCTCATGAAGGCAGAATTTCAGCTTAAAACTTGAAGAGGATGACACTACAGTTATGAGAAGAATGAGAATCACATTAAAAGCAGTAATACTGTTATGGTGAGAAAGTGAAAAAAAAGTAGTTTCACTGTTCCACTTGATGTGTTTATAGGATTCCCGAAGTAACTATTTCATCAAGACATTGCTTTCCATCATCATTGGCTTCATTCGACCATAAATAAATTTTAAAAAAATCATCTCATGAAGGCACAATTTCAGCTTGAAACTTGAAGAGGATAACACTCAATTATGAGAAGAATGAACAGAAGTATTCAAGAATATAACATAGTGAGACAGTGAATCTTCTATTATGGTCAGAACAAAACGAAAAATGGTAGCAGTTGCAAGTTTGCAACTCCAAACGAAGACAAGCTCAGGAACACTCGAGTTCAATGATAAAACTCAAAGGTGTTGTTATTCAAGCACATTTACGTTGATGCAGTAGCTGCAACAACAGGAATCATGTGACCACCTTTACTACCATTACTAGCACCAAGCCTGCCACGCCCAATCCCACTGCTGTGCCTGTGATCATTTTCCCTTCTTTTACTATTCAATTTCCTCCTAGCTTCATAAGAATCTGGTCCTGCTTCTGATAACAAATTCCCATCAAAGCCATTAGGACTTTTCTGATCTTCCTCTCTATTGTTTAATCTTGAAGTCAAGCAATCAGTTGAATCAGCAGAATTGGGTTCCCATGCAGAAGAATGAAAGCCCCAGTTCTGTTGACCACTAGCCACAAAGCTGTTACTACCTGAGGATTCTTGGTCCTCCATATCTGCCCCACCAAGAGCTCCACCCCTCCTCACTGTTATATACTTATGGAAGCTTGGCTCCATTACATCATCACTAACAACTATCTCAGATTCCACAAATGGGTCTATGGCTTCTGGCATCTTCTTGTGAAAATGATTGACACCCAAAGAAAGATTAAAGTCATTCCTATTGGTTTGATATGTAAGTGGACTCTTCTTGTCCTCAGAGATTGCAGAAGAAAACTTTGAGCTAGTAGTGGAGTTAAGATCAGCCACTGCTTCAAGGATAGAGCAGGCTTTGGTGACACAAGCAGGGAGTGAAACTGAAGGAGTATTCTTTTGATGGAAATTATGGATGTCTTCGAGCAGTAGCTTAGTATACGAAGGTGTAGAATTCAATAGTGCTTCAGGATCGAGGTCTAGGTCCCTAGATCTCCTAGAGGACCTGGTTCTTGTTAACGTCTGAGGTTTTAGGTTGTCAACCCCTGATGCCACTACTGTCTTCACAACAATGTTGTCTGTCATTGATGATTGTCCTTTGGCATCTGCCTGTTGCTGCTCCTTTGATTTGCCATCTACACTCACAACCTTCTCCATTGAACCTCTACTTCTAGTTCTATGATGAGTTCCTTGCACAATATCCACATTTGGTTTCTGCATTGGATATTGCCAAAGATTTAATCAACCGCATCAAACACAAATATAGCACTTTCTAAAGCAAGAAACTTTTTCTTTTCCTGAAAATATAGTTTTAATTACTTTATGTAAGGTCTGGACTTTTATGAATCTCTAATCTGAAGGCCATGAAAATAAGAAGTACAGAACTAAGCAGGTTACCTGATTTGCTTCTCCAAGTTCCTTTTTAGCCCTGTTTTGCACCTTGCTGCTGTTATTGTTGGATGGCTGTGGATAAGCGAGTATGTTCGGATCAATCTCACTAAGTGGGTTTCTTCTGCAAGGCGAGTGTTCTGCTTTCCTTGAAGAATTGCGGCTAAGGGAGGGCTGCTGCAGCTGATTATCATTGGAAACTTTCCCATTTGTTCTTGAAGGAGACTGGGAACGTGGTGAAGCTGCACTCCTTGAACCCATCACCCCTGTGTCCCCAACATTTCTCTTCACGGAAATCCTCTTGATACCCGTAGTTGTTGCGGGTTCTCCACCACCACCATTGTTACTCTTATCCATCACCAGGGATGAAACAGTAGCGGGGACAGAAACCATCTTTCCAGGCCTAGAACTAGTATTATTACTAGCATTGGCAGAAGCAGTATTTGCAGGTGTGGTACTCTCTGATGCTCTTCTGCCAGGAGATCTACTCACTCTTCTTTCCCTGCTACTAGAGCGTTGCTGCTGCTCTCTTTCCCTACTGGGGGTTCTTCTTCTTCCTTTAGAAGAAGATCTTGGAGATTCACGGTGTCTTTGTCGGTGTTGGCGGCGTTTCTCTGCAGCTATCTCATCATCCTCGGTGCCAATTGCATTGACTTTCTTTTGGTCATCATCAGCAGAGATTACATCATTGTCACAATGATCAAAATCAAAACTCCTTTTTGAACCAGAATACTTTCTACCAGCAGAAGAAGTAGCAACTTTACCAGATGAGCTTCTGCTAAGTCTTCCACATTGAATGAGAATGGCATCCACTTCTTCTTTGCTGCAGCTTGAGGTTCTCACACCCACAACACCTATAGCTCCTGAGGGTGGTGAAATCTTGTTACCCATCAATTCAGGTGCTTCATTAGTGACAGAAGAAGCAACCCCATCAGCTGCTAGTGCTACATTTTGTTGGGCAGGTGGGAATTTTGAATCTTTATCTCTACCATCATGACTCTTCCTGTGCTTGATGATAAAAATCTCCTTTTTCAATTGGCCTTCAACTTCTTGTACATGCTGCGCTTGCTTCTCCTGCTCTGTCTCCTTCTCCTTCTTCTGGTTAATTTTCATCTCATCTTCCACTTTGGATTTGAGGGTATTTGAATCCTCTTGTCCTTCCACAGGTGCTAAAGAAACAAAATTGGTCCCAGCAACTGGGGATGAGGAAGAAGACCCTTTCTTCTTACTCAAACATGTACCCATGGAGTTTCAGCTGTGGGCTAACCAAGAGAGACAGAGAGATAAAGGGAAAGAAAGGAAAGGAGAGGAGAGAAGGGCAAAGCGAAGAAGAAATGGAAGCTAATATGAAAGAGATTCAGTCTGAAGAAAAGGGAAATACCAGAGAAAATGAGATTTGAATTAGAATTATAGATCAGGCAAGAAAGGTGGTGCATTGTCCGAGAAACATTTTTAAAAGATGCTTTTTAGATTCAATAATCATTTGTTTCATTGTTTATGTTTATGTTTATGTTTTATGATAGAGAGAGGAGGGGGGGGGGGGGGGGGGGGGGGGGGGGAAAGAGAGAAATAGCAATTCAAAATTTGGCAAACGGGCGGGCTGCAGCCACATAAACATAAGAGCCGTTAGACAGAGCTGGAGGATAAATCTTTTGAGCAGACAGACCCCACTAACTTCAATGTGACACATTCCATTTGTTTTTGAAAGAAATGAATACTAAAATAGTAAAAATTCCCTGCACAAATTACAATTTTAATTCTAAATCTTGCTTAGGGTTCAAATTTCTGCAACGGCAAATGTTTGTGGCACATCAAGAAGAAAAATACAAAAGAACCCAGCAACGGCTATCAGGGTTGAAATCCTCGTTGATTTTCAATAGAATCAAGGATATTGACTGAATCTCAACAGTTATAAGGACAACCGAATTGGACATTTATAGTTTATTATTCTAAAGGAATTTCTAGCATTGCGTAGGCATGTTATGTCTGTCTCATGGTCTTTGTGGGTACTTGGTAGTGTAGGAATTGGATCCTCCATTTTGTTCAAATTGTCCCTTTAGGCCCTCAACTACCAAAATGTTTTTAATTGAAAAAAAAATTAAAAAAATTACACTTCAAAAAAGAAAGTTGTGTTCATTCTCTCCCACAAATCAGGACCTGCACCCGGTCAAATCCACATCATCAAGAACTTAT
Organism: Quillaja saponaria; assembly: GCA_029379385.1. NCBI lineage: Eukaryota > Viridiplantae > Streptophyta > Magnoliopsida > Fabales > Quillajaceae > Quillaja > Quillaja saponaria. The sequence goes on along the minus strand of CM055610.1, from coordinate 13,227,029 downwards.
TAAGAGCCACGTATTGCATATACTTCATTAAAATCTGGCCAAATTTGCGTAGCAATTGTCAATTACTAAAGCTTTCAGCAAAAATCTAGCTATCTCACTCAGCCCACATCTAAGAGCCATTAATATGGTTAAACGAGATGCATGCACAATGCACGAGAAATTGCAAGTCCAACCCCCATGAAAACGTATGAAGCATGACATAATTAATCCAGTCTGGTATACTCGTGCCTACAAAAGATATCTCCCTGTAACTTCAGTTTTAAGACCCATAAATTAAAAAAAACACCAATCTCTTTGTTGAAGGTCTGGTGAGCTATTTTACAACTAATCAATCACAACTAATTCAAGGCAATTGCAATTGCTGACTGTCTGTCCAACTACACTCAACAACTTATAGAACCAGTGAAAGTCAAATAACAACTGCAGATGCCTCAGAAACATATTCCAAACATCTAATACACAATATTAACCTTGGAAAGAGTGATCCAGGCCAGCTACAATGCTGGTGTTATTTGGTCAAAGCGGGTGTGGTTACAGCAAGACTGCAGCGTACAATAGGTAACGATCAGACCGTGGATGAGGATTATGCAAGGCCTTGTGGTTGGGGTGCAACTTTATTATACTCATCTGGAAAAGGAGGGGCAATTTTAACCCAGAAAAAAGCAGGTGGACAGATGAGAAGCATTAAGGTGAGCCAGTCACTCCAGGGAAGAGTTCCGATATCTTATTGAAAACATCCATAACCTGAAATGATAAAGGAAAAAATCTAATGGCAAATTAAAGAGCCAAATATTGAAATGTTATTTGTGTATGAGACTCAAACATCAGTATTACTAACTTGAAAGAAAGAGGAACCTAAGTCTATCTACAGAAGCAATAATCCTAGTAAGTTACAAAAAATCAAAAGCTCACAACTCAAAAGGTTCATCCCTGCATTAAAAAAATTATGTATAACAAATAGAAAGCAAACTTCAAGTTGCCCAAAATTAAATTGTTCAAGTAACTTTCTATCTTGCATTATTTTGCACTCTAAATCACTTCAAAGAGGATGACAAGTAACCATTTTTTCTTTGTTTTTCAAATTTCCTTCATAGATTTAAGTTTGGAAAGTAACTCGTTAGCTGAACCCATTTGGAGCTCAGTGTGTTAAAAACAGAGTCTTAAAGACCACACATCAATCATGGGTAAGATTTTAATTTCTGCAAACTTTGAACAGGCAAGAACACAACCAATCGGAGTAAAGCAAAATTACTTTGATCAAAGTGAAGACCTGCACCTTTTAGATAGAACTTGCCAGTGCAATTACCCAGTCCTTATTCAAGCTTACCCAGTCTCTTAAATGGAACATGCTAGTACAATTACCCCAGTCTCCTTATAACATATATAAATCTATCATTATAATCCTATAAATAACTAAAAACAAGTGTTCTCAACCAAAATGACGAATATAGGAATTGCGGAAAGGAGACCACATATTTAATCAAAGGAAAGTATGCTGTCTAACAGAAAATAACAAATAAAATAAACCAGTTATTAGATGAATGACAAAAAAGTCAAAGAAATTTAAGAATATACCTCCTTGTCATTTTGATACTTAGCGATGCTTAGAGGGTTCTGTGAACACTGCAAGTACAACACAAAGTCAGAGTTGATATGAAAGATTAATTAAGTACTTCAAGTAGAACATACTTCCATGATAGCTGCTTGTACTCTAGGATTTTGAAATGCCATGGCGACTTCAGGATTGGCCATAATCTTCGAAATGACCTCTTCAGGAGTAAGCCCAATTTGATCTATAGAATGACAAATTTTCAAGAAAATCAAGAGAAATAAGAATAGTCATACTGTAGTTTGACTATCAAAACCAATCCAACACGGTTCTATCTGGCTTAAAGATGTATTAAAAGGACTTTTGCACCCAATGATACTCTATACGGGACATAAAAGAATTTTGATTGGACTAGATTTAACCATAGTTGTTGAATCGAGATTTGAAATTCTGATTTTGAGAATCGTATCAAATTGTACGATTCAGTATAAATTCTAAAAATAAATATTAAATTTAATATTTATAATTAAACATCTACTATTTGTACTTTTAGGAAAGGGGAAGTGAAGTTTTTCATTCTTATTCTTGTTATAATTATTTTATTCTTATTGTTCAAGAAAAATATAAAAGATTGGTAGATTTTGCATATGAATCAAAGAGATACTACTAAATTTTATTTTATTTTCCTTTTAAATAGTAAGAATAGTAACACTAACAACTTTAAAAGATGTGGCAGGGATGTTATCTAATGCCAACATCCAACATCCCTGCCACATCTTAATAAAAATAGAAAATATATAAGTACTAATGAATTGATTATGCAAAAATAGTGTAATATTTGTATGACCAACAAGTAGAAATCCAAGATATTCTTTATAAAACTTCTCTCTCACCGACAATAAAAAAGAATTTGACACCTAATGGCTCTCATCCATACAACAACTTAGAAATAGAGGAAAGAACAAAGTCTCTTGGTAGGTGTTTTGAAAAATAAAGAAATGGCATGTATGGCTGAAGTAGACTTCTTAGTTTCTTCGGCGGATAAGCCTTGCAGCCTTTTGCATACGTCTGAAAAAGTTGTAAGCTTTTTATGTGTCTATCATTGTGCGTAAGGTGAAGCAAAAAAGTTTCATGAAAAATTTGTTCACGGAGTTTTTTAGATTTGTGGGTCATTGGATCTAAGTTTTATTCATAATGTTTAACTCGGTGTTGACTCATGCGATTGAATCGAATCGCCTGATTCACCTTTGATTCGGTCGATTCATATATGATTCTTAAACTTTTTGATTCACCCCTGCAATACATATCGTTTAGGTGCTAAATTAAATTGACTCGTATGACTCGAATCGTGAATCGTAAGAATCAAATGATAGTGGATTTAACATTTAAGTCGTCATAACTTTTGCGCAAAAAGAAAAGAGAAAGAGCCATTGTAGATTAACAGATTTTAACAAGTATGGCAACATCTACATCTATATATATATTGTCCTGGTTTAAAACTTACTTACAATGTTTTACTATTCTTTTCTTATACTTATTGTTTCCTTTGAAAGTCAAAAGTAAAAGACACTTTTTGTGTGCAAAGTCAAAAAGGACTAATAAAAAGGGTAAAGGGAGTAATTCTACACAACAAGACATATAATATCTTTTACGATAACAAGCCATGCATCTTTATCCGTCTACCAAAATATAAATAACACAAGCTATTGGGAACAGAAAATGTAGCCATCATTTAATTCACCTAATAAAATTAGCGTGAAACCATGATGTGCTTTCAAAAGAGTGAAAATAATTTCAGAGAAGATGTTGTTCATGAAGCCATGAGTATACAAGGCTGATGTCACGACATTGGATTACAAACATATTCCTGGACATATTTTTCGTCAAAAAGGCTATGCACTTATATGTGATGTTTTAGGCTGTGTCAAGCCCCCAAGTTGCAACTTTAATTTTATTTTATAGACACAAAATGATTTCATTTTTGAACAGCCAACTTCAATCCGTTTTTTCAGAAAGCAGAAAATATTTCATCAAAGGTGAAGCAAATAGCAGAGACAAATTAGAAAGTGAAGAAGATGACATCATAACATAAACAAAAAGCAACCAACTTAATTATCAATAAGAAAGTTGCAAGTCACATGTAAAAGTAACCAAGAAACACTGATGTATTGATCAATCAGATAAAGCAAGCAATACAAACTTTAATCTTGCAGGATGATAATGGGTAAAGAAATTACCAGATTTACTTTTTTTCATAAGTGATAAAACTTTAAAATGGGCTTTATGGAATGGGTAAAAAGAAATTCGAATCGAATAGATTTGAATACCAGACTATTTGAATTCTACCGTAATTTCAAATATTTGAATTCAACTGAAATTTCGAATATTCGAATTTGTAATGACAAGTTTGTGAAAAAAAAAATTAAAATATTTAACTTTTTATTTAAATTTGAGCTTTTTACACTTTACCTCTTGTAGTTTAAATGTTTATAATATTTCATACACATGGCTTTACATATTACACTTAAACCTCCCTTTAATATGGAAAAAAAATGAAAAAGTTAACTTTTTCATCCAAACTAATAGAATAAAGCTCATATGCCCATGCACTATATCTATGTTTTTCTCCTGCATAACTTGTAAATTTTTTATATTTGACCTTCGAATTCCCTAGATAATTTTTTATTTTTTTTAAATTGATAATATGGTACCTTCTTTTTTATTCATAACTTTATCCATCCAAAAAGTTGTTTTCAACTATTTCATTTTGCCCGAATAGACACATTGTTGATTTTTTATTTTTTTATTTTTTGCCTCTTTGGATTTTCTTTCTCCATTGAATAAACTTTTATAAAATTTATTTTCCTTTTTCTTCATGTCTTCCTCACTACATTTTTTTTATATACTAATGTTCTCTTTACTTTGAAATGATTTTTTTCAAATTTAATAGGGAAAAAAAAAAAAGGATTGAGGCTTATACGATAAACATAATGAAATAATTTTTGTTTTTTTTTTTTTCAAATTGTAAGATTTGTCATGTAAATCAATTTATACTAACAAATGAGATACATATAATGATTTTTTTAAGATTTATCTCTGAATTCTAAATTGTAGGGAGTTACAAGTTAAGAAGAAGAATAATATGGATATAGTGCATGTGTATAATTCCGTTAGTTTGGATGGATAAGTTAACTTTTCAATATTTTTCAAACTACAAGAAGGTTTAGTGTAACATTTTAAACACATGAGCATATGCTCGACTTCGGTTGCTGGTGCCATAGGGAGGATTATATTATGGCAGGATCAGTCACCCAGACAAACTAACGTAATAAAAACAAATACATATATTAACATAATTTATTAATTAATATATTATTCTGAATGTCAATTTGAGTACTAAATCGAATGTTAATTCAGATAATATATTAAATATTTATCAAATATCAAATTGAATAATGCACTATCCGAATTCAAAATCAAAGTCAAATGCAGTTGTTATACAATTCAAATTTCTTAAATCGAATTGGAAGCTGAATTCGAATTATTCGATTGAGTGTTGGCCCAACTGCAGTGCAACACATGTGGCCCTCATATCATATATTAAATTGATAAGAAGGATACTACACATGATCTTAGCTAAGCAGATGAGAAAGGTATCAAGTTAAATGTAAATAAAAGTATCGAGGAAAAAATTCAAAATATGCAACAACTACCAATTCAATCTTGCACCAAACAGCATAATAGGTATAGCAGCTGACTTTAAGCAAGAGCCAGTATACTTACCAAATTGCTGCTTAACCTCAGGACTGCTGAGATCAAAATTTTTTAAGGAATCCATCATCTGGTTGTCCCATTCACTGCTTCCGCTCATATTATTTCTAAAAGCAAAAAACATAGTAAGAAAAGAATATCAAACAATAGAAGTTAAGATGCTGATAGGAAGATGGGGAACAGTACACCTACAAGCAAAAGAAAGAAAAAAGTATCTAGATTTGAAAGTTCAACTTCATTTATATTACTTCGAAATATCTATACCATTGAGATGTATGGGAGGATTAATACCAACGCCTGAACATTTGCAGACAAAAGACAAGAAAACTCATAAATACAGATGTTAACATAAGGACAAACTAACTTGGTCCAGCAGTAGGTAAGTTGGGACTATCCGTGTATGGATTTTATTTTATAGGTTTTCTTTAGTTGTGTGAGCTTATACAGGTCCTTTAATATTAGACTTATCTTAGCACACTTTGGCCTTAAGTTTTGACCTCTACATGCACCAAGTCGTATCTAGTCTATTTAAACTTAAAGCATTGTAACTTCTCGTTTAGGAAATGAATGAGTTACTTAGAATTTCGCAGCCATAGATCTTTTTGAATCGCGTTATGCAATTCCTTGCTAGTTGTAATGCCAGGTTGTCTCTCTTCTTCTATCAACTCCTTTCTTTGATTCTACCCGGATCTATTTCATCTACCAAATATCATCAAAAATATTTGTTAAAGAACCCCAATTAATTTTTCCTTCAATTTTTGTCTCAAGCTCAAACCTTTTAAAGTTCCAGCTACCATCTCAGATCACTGTTTCTAGTAGGGTTAATAACTTTTTCATACAAATATATCACCTTTTGAATCTAGCTTTTCCAAGGTTAAAGATATTTCCAGAAAGATAGAAAACATGGTTGTTCAAAAGTTTGAATCCAGCAATCTCTTATATTTTCTGTTACAAGTTAGCAATACATAAGATTAACCATCTGCTTGACAGTAAAAGTGGGAGGGAGATGAAAAGGCAAGGTAAAGGAAAGGGTCAATCTCCTTTTGGGTTAGATGGAAGGCTGGGGCACATAAGGGAAAGGAAGGACTTCCACTCCCTTGAGGACAACATTTTGCTGCATTCGGAAATGGGATGGAGTGAATTAAGGAGAATGAAAAAAGATTTTATTTTGACTTTCCTTAAATGACCATTCCATAATAGTTAAATTGTCGCGATCCACCGTATTATATCTCCATGTCTTCTGATTTTCCTTAAATGTTCAAGAACCTGGAAGTATCCAAGTCAAACTTTTTCTTTCCTTTCATTATTCTCCATCTTTCTATCAATTTTAGTCTAAAAGAAATTATAAAATATTTCTTGCTCTTTGCCAACACATTGCATGGTTCCTGTATAATGCACTCCCTCTACTTCCTATAGGCGCAAAAACACCAAAATTTGTCTATTTCTTGAAAATAGCCTAAATATTTTCTTAAGTGACTCTCACATGACAACAAGAAGAAAATGCATAAATTGGTGAGAAAAGGAAAACGAAAGGAGCCATCACCAGCTCCTCAACTATGCATTAGTTGTCTTTCCCATAAAAGGAAAATCTTCAGATCTTGACAATCTTCTGTGATCTTGTTTTTGGGTTAAGAGTTTAACACTCATACATGCATACGCAGCTATCCCCTGTATGTGTAGGCCCTTTCCAAGGGGATACTTTCTCAGGGGCACACCTGGAGCCAGACCACCCGTCTTTCTTTGTTCGAAGTCAGTGTTCTTACATTGTCTTAGCCTTCCTGACCAGGATCTCTCCCACACCTGTAGCGTTCATGATCGCCCTACTCAACTGTGTATTGATCGAAAGGCAGCCTTTGGCAGGAGGAGTTAGACAGGTGAAACGAGAACATGACAACACCTGCATATATCGCTTCTGTCTAAGCGAATGATACTTGATCCATTGGACGTTTTAGGGAAATGGATGAATGCCCCCCAGCATAACAGAAGGAAGTCTACAGCGAAAAATGGAGAAACTTAATCAAAGATTTCTAGCAATACGGGATTCAATAGGTTTCTTGCTGGTGATCAAACTTCTGCTTGACACCGTAGAGAATATAAAAGCCCATATGCCAAGTGGAGACTGGCGCACAGATATGGGCATTGATTATGTCAAATAAAATTGACTGCAGATTTTGGTGCTTTATAACTGTGGCATGTGGAATGGATTTTGTAGGAATTCTTTTTAGTCTAGAATGGCGCATCAGTATCTGTGTTTTTTATTTTATCATAATTGTCTCCTACTGTCTCCTACTTCAACCAAGATTGCTTCTAGATGTAGGATACTAATACTGGTTTTCAGTCTTGTTCTTATTCAAGTTAGCACTTAAATTGACCTGAAATGATCCTTCTTGTTGTTTCAAAAATGAGAAAGTAAGAAATGCTTGGTCAAGAGCTCAAGACTCACATTTAGGCCAAAATCTCAGTCACCAGGCTGAGGCTCGTAATTAGAATGAGGAGAGGCAAGGTTGTCAAGATTGAGATCTTACCTAGGATTGTGGAGGGTGTACAAGATCGAATTGTAAGATCGGAGTAAGATCTTACAAATTTTGCAAAATACCCGTTAAAATATAAATATACTTATAGTAAATAATAATAATATACACATGAGAAAAATAAATGACAAATACCACATTATGATTACAAAAACTTATAAAATAAGTCTATTTTTTATCTAGATTTTCATGTATTATACATATTTTAGTGTATTATTACTTTATGATTTTTTTTTTTTAAAACAAAAACAAAGTATTACAAATAAATAGTATCTTTTTTCTTTCTATGATAGGTATTATAATAATATTATTAATAATATAAACAATATTTTTAAAAGACAGTTATACAAGTAATAAAATAGCAAAAAAGTAATAATTAAAAATTTATTTCAATAAATTAAAATTTAAAAGAATAATTGAACCATTTTTTTTTTTTAAAGAATAAGGAAAGAAAGGTAAAACTCACAAGAAAAAAAAAAAGAAAAGAAAGTGAACTAAATTTTATTTTCTTAGCTGGAATATTAAACGAAGGTTCTGGACCCAAAGAAATCTATCCTTGACAGAGAAAAGAGTTTCATATCGAGAAGGAATAGGCAAGAGAGAAGGAGAGAGAGGCATCACAAAGAGTGAGCAGAAGAGTTTCAGACCGAGAAGGCATGGGCAAGAGAGAGAAGGAGAGAGAGGGCAACAAAGCAAGTGGGAGACGGAGAGACAGAGTGAAAAACAAAGAAAGAGGGTGGCGAAACTGCAGTTGGAAAGAGAAGAAGGCGCGGAAAGTTGCAATCTGTACTCAAATTTGTGAAAAATGCATATTTTTTGTTTGTTTATGGCTGGATTTCACTTTTCTCAAACCCATCTACACGAAACTTGATCAAATCAAAAGGGAAACCTCAGCAATTTTAGGATCGATCGGCTAAGATCGGACGATCCTAACGATCTTGAGTTTTAGAACGCGATCCCAATTCGATCTTACAAGGTGCAATTTTTTAGTCTGATCTGAATCGGTGGGGAGCTGTTGGATCATAAGATCGTACGATCTCACGAGTTGAAACGTGATCTTGACAACCTTGAAGAGAGGTGTGGTAATTTGGGTGAGAATGTTCAAATTTCTTTTTTCTTGATAATTGATATCACAGATGACATCAACTTCATTTTTTTTTTTTTTAATGCTACAGACAAAAAGAAAGGCAGTGGCAGGAGGCTTGGTAGTTGGTGGTACATGGACAATGGACTTTCAGGTTTATGCTTCCAAGGAACAAAAAATAGGAATTTCCATAATGCAGAGTGGGTGAGGGCGTGAGAGGGAGAGAGAAGAGAGAGAGCCAGGAGAGAGTTTGGATTTTCAAGTTGATCAGGTGTTTCTTCCCCATTTTGAGGTGAGACTCTCACGTATGCAATAAGCAGTTTCTACCCATTGGGTCTGAGCACAAGCAAATGTCTGAGCACAACCAACGGCCTTGATTTTGAGTAAGACTTGCAAGATTCATATTGGTGCAAGAATGATTAATCTTACACCATCCAATCAACTAGGTTGTGTTTCTCACCATCCAATCAACAACAAGGTTTTGTGTTTCTCATCAACCCTGAAAGGATGGCGAACTACATACTTAGCCCAATCACCGACACAGGTAGAAAAAAGGGTTATAATGGCAAGAAGGGGCTTGACTTCATTACGTACTCCTACCTTTAAGAAAAGGATCTAATTTTCCAGCTGCCAAGTTCATGACCAGAAAAGAGTTTCGACACCCACAGAACACTAAAACATTTAGGAAGCAGTTGTTATGAAGAGGCTACTAACCTATTGATGTTACCATAACAAACAAAAGATTCCAAACAAAAAGGCTCCCCAAGACAAAATCATACATAATTTTCAAAGAGGAACTTACAGCATGTCTTCAAGTTGTTGACGGTACTGTGGATTCTGCAGCATCCCTATAAAAATAAAAAAATAAAAAGTAATGTTAGCTCATCATTCACTATTCATTGCTAATTGCCTAATTGACAATCATTATAAAAATGTTGCATTTGAATAAAATAACTATATATACATATATATATATATTGAGATAAGAAACATAATTTCAGTAAACTATGTTGAAACCACAAAATCAATCCGGTTATGCAGAGAAAAAGAAATGGTTTTATACATAAGAATGGCTAAAGCAAGACATCCATATGAGACTCGGGTACATAGACAAGACAACATGTTGTGCCTGAAAAATGACAACAGCAAATACAAGTTTGGCATTTTAAGGGAAACAACAAAAATAGTTGTCTACACAATACAGTGGGTCTAATAATTTTAACAATACTAGAAACCAAAAAATTGCATGTTAATGATGTAGGGATTACATTTGAAAGTAGTAGGATTCCTCATCTCCTCAGGTAAATAGCTGCAAGAGTGCAAAATGAATCAAACTTCTATCTAACATAAAAAGACAACCAAATTTTGAGATAAATATGAATATGAATGTGAACAACATCTATGATTTCCATGTGACAATACTTGATACAAGCAAAGCACAACACCTATAAGATCTGCAATATATTATCTAAAGAAGGCATAGAAGGGAGATGATAAAACTTGTCAGATTTATATCAAAGTATGAGTATATGGTAAAAAGAAACCACTGGCAATGAATGCTGTAAGAAGTTCAATTGAATATATTTAGATAACAAGAAGGAAGAAAACAAACATAACAGTTGAGTGCTTACTTACACCTGTTTCAAGCTTAGTAGAATAGTTTCAAACCAATCACAAACTATTCCTAGTAATACATGTTGAACCCTGGGATAATCACATTTGGCAAAATTAATTTACAATGAAACTCTACAGATAATTAATACCACGCCTTCACCTCAACCTATTAAACCAGGCCTCAATTACACACACGTCTTTCTAACCTGAACCATCTAAACTCACCAAAAGACACATACTAACAGCGTGCCTTTATCACATGAAAAATCCGAGATGGAACAAAAGACAAACCTAGAGCTACAGCACATCTAAAAATCACCCAAAAAATGAGAGTCGTGCTGATTAGTAACCTAATTCTGGTCAAATAGCAGCCCCAACTGTGCTTGAATTGCTTCTAAAATGATCATGAGTTACTAATACTATAACAAGAAATACAGAGCTTAGTCCAACAATTATAAAGAAAGGAAGCATATGTTCATAAGTAATTCAGGCAAAAACTTGATGTGTTCCAAAGTTGCTTGAGTATCAGAAATATCTAAAACATAGATGTGATAGTCAAAGATTTATAAAATTCAATCGAAGTTCAAAATAATTCTCTGAATTTAGGGACTAATTTAATTGTTATTTCAAACAAACAAAAATACTTGGCAAAAGTTTCTCTTTTGAGAAGAAATAGGTCGAACATTCACATGCTCTGCCTTATTTAACACCAAAGTAAATATATTATATATAAGAACTTGAAAAGCATAAATCGGTGAACAGGAAGTTATATTACGGATAAACCATCTTCTGCACTGATGGATCATCCATCATTTTCTCCAAAGCTTCCACTGATAAGATGGAATTTGATTTTCCTGTCCAAAATAAAAAAGAACATAGTTTAATTAAATTCTGAGCATCTCCAACAATTAAGCAAGGAACAATTGCCATAAACAACATTTGATGCATAGTTGCAGTTACCTAGTCTGTGTTGATTTTGACTACTGTTCATAGTCTTAACATATTATGCAGTTAAAAAACAATACTCAAGGGTCTTGACTTTTTCATTTTCATATATCCATAATTATTATAATTGTTTAACCTGGGGGCTGTTGGGCTTGATATTAAAAGGAAATAATTATTTTCAGATTAGATCTGATCCCAACTAACAACGCTTAAACACATGTAGCATACATGACACATCCATGGATATGAAATCAACTAGGCAGGCAATACCACATCATATTATATAAAAACTTTGACAGAACAAATAATAATAATGATAATAAAGCATCTAAGGAGATGCAACCTAACTGCATATAATTATTGTCAGTAATAAATGGTCCAAATATGTAACCTTCGACCTTCATACACAAAATCAATACAAATTCTAACTACATAAATAAATATTTTTTCAGCAAAATCTAGCAGAAAACTAGTCAAAACATGGAAAATCACTAAGCAGTAAAGAAGGATTGTAAATGATTTCAACTGAATCTTTTTTTACCAGTAAATTGGGACCCGTCAGAAGAACTCCATCCCTCCTTAGAGGCAGCTCCATTTTGAGAAACCTACATTAAGGCTAATCATAATTAAATATCAAGAAACAATAACAAAAACCATCAAGTTCTTTTTGCAAAATCTCAATAGAAATTACTTCATCAGGATTCACAGCTTCCTTGGATGTACTTGTTTCAGGCACATCATTAAAGCTTTCAAATGGACTCTTCTTCTGAGTTTCTTCTGGAGAAACATCTACAAAAGCTGCGATAGGAGAGATATTAGAATTATAAATGGAAAACAACTAAGAAACACAAGTATACAACATATTGAGAATTTACATCACTAGTACCATTCATCAAACTTCTGAGAAGTAGCAAATATAATTCATAAAACAAGTATGGTTATACAAGTTGCTAAAAAGACCATATTGGTAGGCTAGCATATTAACATAGGGCAAGAACAGGCCAACAAATATGCATTTGTAGTTGGTAGTATGAGCTCAAGGGATAAGCAAGCTTGAAAATCCTATCGCAATGTGTGGCACATAGACTAAACCAATTAAGAAACAACACTCGGATAAGAAAAGAGTGACAAAGATGCGAATGTTGAGATGGATGACAGGACATACAAGAAAAGATAAAATACGAAATGAGGAGATACATACGAAAGTAGATATTGCACCTATTGAAGATAAAATGGAAGAGAACCACTTTCGATGGTTTGGACATATTCAACATAGGCCGGTGGATGTTGTAATTAGGAGAGGTGACTTTGATGGAGGTGGACAAGGTTAGACGTGATAAAGCAGGACCAAGAACTGCATGGGGAGAAGTTCTTAAGAAGGATATAATTATTATGTACGCCACTAAAAGTGACATCTTGGATCGATGCGAATGGAGGAAAATAATTCATTTGGCCAACCCCAATTAGTAAAGCTAAGCATTCGGTCAGGTCAGCAGGTGAAAGGCCTAAAACAGACCCACCCGACGATATTGGTTCTTTGAAAGTTCCCACCTACTTAACAACCAGAAATTTCGATTGTCTAAAATTTCAAACCGTTACATTTTAAGTCTTTTGCAGTCGGTTTCGATCGGTTACCATGTTCATTTCAACACAACACAAACTCTCAAATTTTATTTCCAAAATTCAAAGATCATCCTTAAATTCAATACATAGAAGAGACGCAAAGGCAAAGTAAGAATTTCACAATATTTTTTTTTTCAAGAATTCATTCTTAAATCTGAACCCAATACAACAAAATTAGTAGAAGGAGAACATGAATAATTACGTAGAAAAAAAAAAGATGAAATTAAGGAATCCATCATGAATTACAAATTATGTTTCTAAAATCTCAATTTTTAAAACCCAAACACAAAAGAAAGACAGCATTAAGAAAGAACATAGATCCTGATACAAAAAATGAAGAACTTGTATGAAATTAAGTATTAATTCATAATATATTGAAAAAGTTACAGTTTAATTTCACCAAAAAATAAAAAAAAACTACCACTAGTTTGGGAGATACATAACTGCTGCCAATTGGGGAGGATGGCACCAGGAAGCAAAATGGACTACCACCATTGAACAGAGTTTTGTTGCTCATAGGAAAGTTGAGAGATAATCACTACCAAACTTCATACTGATCACCAGATCTGTTGCTACTATACTTCATTCAAAATACCAGATCTGTTGCATGCAGAGATATGTTGGGCTTCCATATCAACTAAAATAAATTGAAGGTTGGTTAATTGATTTCACCATTCACAAAGGATGAGAGAAGTCAGAGAATGGAAAGAGGTAGGAGGTAGAGAGAAGTCAAAGAATGGAAAGAGAAAGGATGTCGAGGAGAAAGGTTTGTTTTGCACAACATGTGTGGTTTGGATTTTTCTATTAAATGAGGAACGTTCATGTGTGGTGCATGTCTATGTAGACATTAACTCACCTCCCAATTAAAATATTATATTTTAAGTTTACACATTATACATTCGGTCGGTTTCAGTTTGTCAGCCATAATTTTTTAAAGACCAATAGGTGGGCACATTATTTTCAATAATTGCAAGACAACTACAATCAATAACTTTCTTTGAGGAGGATCAATGAACCAAAAGGTTCCTGCTAATATCATAGACACCCTTGGCAAATGAGGAGTGGACTCACTGATTTATGTTTCAAGTTTCGTTGAAAAATTTTAAGTATTTAAAGTATCACGGGCAGATTTTACATGACTTTAACTTCAATTTGATAATATGACCAGATCCTTTAAACATGGACATATACATGTGTAAGAAAATTCTGCTTACACATTCAAGCCATGAGCTGGTCAAAATATAAATGCTAGTAAAAATTTTAAAAGCAAAAGTATATCACCTAAATTTGAATAAACATATATAATGCATACATAAATTACTGGCTGGTGCATTTGCTACATTATGAAATTCAAAAGCACAAAGTACTTGTGAGTGGCAAGAAGAAATAACAATTACCAATTCTTTTGGGTTCCTTCTTTACTTCTGTTTCAACTTTGGCATCAGTGGCAGGTGCTGCTTCTACTTTTGTTGCAGGTATATCTACTGTAACTGCAGATTGAGAAGCCCCTGGAGAAGTAGCAGTAGCATGTTGAGCAGGCCCAGATGGCGAAGGGATCGGAAATGGAAATGGTGATCCAGGAGAAAACCCAGCATTGTTAAATTGATTATTTTGTGAACTCATCTGGCCCATCATAGTCTTGAAAGCTTGCTGCATAGCATAATTCTGAAAGAATGTACAAAATAATAAATTGTACAAACAGAACTTATGGAAATATGCAAGGTTTAAGTCCTGGTGATACCACAAAAAACCAATACAGACACGAAAAACACCATCACAAAATATTCTTCTTATTCACAGAAACCAAATGAAGATTTCAATGTCCACCAACTCCCAAGGTAATATGAGAGCTATCTAGATTGTAAACAATGTTAGGGTTCCTTTAACCTATATAAGAAACCTAGATCTCCTTCCACCTATGTGTCCACCTTCTTTGATTTTTTATACCACAACTCCAATGAAATCCAGTTAGACTAGCACATGAAACAGGTGACCTTGGGCATGGTACATTCACCTAAAAGAACGTGCCTAAATATTATACAACTGTGAATATGCTTCTGGATATAGCTTCCTACAAATGTCAGCATCTATAAACTCTGGACACATACATCCATGCACTTAAATCAACAGCTGTATAGAGGGACAAACAAATTAAAATCCGCAGGAAGAGATGAAATACCTTAAGTAAAATATGAGAGTTCAGATAAATAGTGGATTTCAAAATATAAATATACAGATACATATGTAATGTGACACAAGGTTACATCTTAAATCACACTATCCTCAACAGTAGTTTTCCTTTTGGACCACAGTCCCAAAGATGCCTAGCTGTTTAGCATACAGATCATAGTAATATGGTGAAACCAAGTGCCATAACCATGACTTGACTCACCTAACCATCCATCTGACAAACTATACATCTCTTTATAAATTTGCATTCCCTTTCCACCACAACTGTCTCCCTTCATCATTCTATAGTGTAAAGAATCAATGGCAACCTTTTATGCTCTTCAAAAAGGACACATGCCCCCCAAACAATTATCAAGAAGAAACTTCTAGGTCAGGGGAAGGTTTTTTTTAATTCATCACCACACTGCTTAATTGAAGTGCCAACTAATTGATGCATCATATCTCCGGTGGGATGTCTTTTTCTATTTGACAAAACAACTTTTTCTAAGAGAGTGATGAGAAATTCCAAACTCCTCAGTCCCCAATCCACTCTACCTTGATTAACACCATCAGCATGCCAATATCCATACTGAATGTGGGTCTCACAAGACAAATCAACTAAAAGAATGGTTTTTTTATTGGTGAACCATGTAAAACTATTACGGAGAAATGAAGAAGTAAATTTAAGTATAAAACATTAGATACTTGACTATTATAAAACGTTCAAGTATAAGAAAAAATAATTAGAAGATACTTTAATGTATATATCAGCAACAATCATTTTTCTTTTTCCCCCCTCTTTTCATTAGACTTTTCAAGATCAAACCATTCTAAAAGCATATAATTGAGGATTCTGCAAAACAGTTCTGAAAGAAATTAGTTGAAGAAACTTAACCCAGTTTTGATAAAACAAAGGTCTAGCTGTATAAATTTGGTCTTGACAAACATTATCTCTCTTTCCTTGTATCTAAAGTCAGGTACAGAAAGGAGGAGAGAGAACAAGAAAAAGAGTGGCAACTTGCCCAATCTAAAAGGCTGAAGCTGACTTTCAAGAATGTAAATGCTTAACATGACTTGCTAATTTGAGCAAACAAGACTTGAGAATAGTGGTGGAATTCACATCGAATTGTTTCAAATAGTGCATTATTTGAATTCAAATTCGAATACTTATTCGAACTTAATCTGAATTCGAATTTGAATTATTTTTCGAATATCAAATCGGATGCCACCCCTACTTGAGAATATATCAAACAGGTGATTCTAATCATTTTTTCCTTTATACCCTTAAATAATGATAATCGTTCATGCAATGGTTTAGATTATGCAGAGAATAATTTGTAGCCTGGTTAACTGGTCCACCATTGTTATCCAAGTAATTGGTCTAAGGACCTGCCAGATCATAAGAAAATGGGTGCAGAACATTGAGAAAACAACGTTGAAGAAAATTCCAGTTCAAATAACTAGGAAATAAGATTTTCCTCGGAAAGGGGTAGCGCAAAAAAAGGAGTTTGACTTTTCAAAGTTTTTACTTCAGTAGGAACTTTTAAGCTACAACACATTTTGGACAAGGATTTCCCTTCACATATCAAGGAAGGCCCCCTCTAGCTCTCTGATCTTGCCTGGACCATAAAGGACAGTCTTTCACAGAAAAAGCATGCCATGAAGCATGAGTGCATGAATCCTTCAATTAGGGATGTAAATAAAGCAATGATACATGCCTGCATGGTGCACTCGTTATATGCTAACAGGTTGATTGGAAGTACACAAACAATTCAGATCTAGTAACACGCAAAATTATTCTTTTACATTCATTGAAAACAATTATTTTCTGATTTGTTATAATCACAAACACTCCCCAAGAGGCTCCAGAATCCTTGATCTTAGATTGACTATGCAAAATCTAACAATATCGACATCATAAGACATATATTTAAAAATATAAATATAGATTGATTTGTGTGTAACTTTTTTTGGATTAACCATAAATAGTTTTTCTTTTTAATGATGTAAATACAACCTCCCATCTGAGTCCTTTCCCTAAAAGAATTTTCCAGCATAAATGAAAACTAATGTGTAATGTTTGTAGTCTTTGTTATGTTTTGCCTATTGGTCGGTGTGTCAGTACCTGCCTTGTGTACAAAGATATTGCCCTCTTCTTCTTTTAATAAAATCATTACTTATCAAAAAAAGAAAAACTCCAGTGCCTAGTTAATAAGTGTAATGTAATAGAACCTTGTCAGAGCATACCATCTAGACATAGTGACATACTACATAACTTATATCTTAGTTTCATTTTGAAGGCACAAGCCATGTTGCAGAGGCTACTACAAGAGACAGGAGGCACTGACAAAACAAGATAGCAAATCTGGCATGGAACCATGGACCATTCAATGGTTACATATCTTTTAACAGTACTCTTCATATCATATCCTGTAGTTTCCTACAAAGGCCTAATCCACAAAAGAACTTATCTCACCATCAAATTCCAGGGTTAAAACATTCAAGACAAATACAAATTATTAGGATATGACACAGCAATAGCTACAGCATTACTCAAATGATGCACCAGCTACGATCAGTGCCTTAAACAAGAGAGACACTCACCTTCAATCTTGTAGCCACCTACAAAATATTCAATTAAATTAATATGAAGTAAAGAAGATTATTATTGATAAATGTAAAGCACATGAGTGATCATAGTTCTCACCCATGAGAATAGTGCCGAGAGCCCAACACCAACGCCGACCCAGAAGAGAGGTGACCCTCTAGAAACAGTCACAAAAAAGCATAAGAATGTCAGAACCTAGCATTAAAACAAATATTAACAGAAGAAATTACTACTTAGGAAATGAGTAACATATATAACTATACCATATATCTTTTTTCCCATGATAATGAAAATAATCAAAATGAGAAAGTGAAGAGTGTAAAATGATTACACATGTGAGGGTGGGGGTGGCACTGGTAATTGTGGGTTTACACCAACTGAAGATGTTTCTTGACTACTTGAAGAAGAAATGCTGGCAAAATGGTTCACTTCCAACTTCTCGAGCGCTGTACAATTTACACATCTTAATTATACATCAAAAAAGGTCTAAACAAATAATATGAGAGCACACATAAATATGATGGGGAGGGACAAGTATGCTACTTGAATACCATGCATCACAAGCATGGAACCCACAGACATCAAAGTCCATGCATGTTGTACTATGGAATACATACTCATCAGAAATCCTCAACCACTGTAACAACAAATGTATGCTTTCAAAGCATAATCTCCACAACTGCACCCAGCCTCCCACAACAATTATGCGAAATCCCATATTTATTAAACATATATAATGTAATCGTAGCTCCACATTATAACATAAAAATATAAGCATCCATGTTACAGGGATCATGACCTCCCCATTATGCTATCCAACATGCTTAAAACATACTAGACAATCTATATATTTTAATCCATATATTCACATAACATGGGTAGTTTGGCAGTTTTTCTCAATAATTTATTCATGATCTGCACTGAAAACCTAATGTAAGCAAGACATTCTTACGGGAAGGCTCATGTGCACTTTACTCATCAAAGAATTCCACATTTTCACACCCATACTGAAAGTACCAACATGCTGCATCTCTTAGTTCAGTTGAAAGAATTCAGCCGTGAAGCTTACATATTCCAATCCACCACTTCAATTGTTGATTGCTTCCAAACACACCTTTGACCTTTCATATCACTCTTTACCTCAATAACTACAAAAATTAAAGACCTAATTGTTCCTGACCCACCCACCTACGCTGTAGATATTAACCTAAAGCCTGCAACCCAGTTACACTCAGAAGTATTTTTCCTAAGAAAAATAGAAATACAGTTTAAAAAAAAAATTAAATAAAAACAAATAATGGGTTTATCAACGTTCAACCCATTTATAACGAGACAGACAGACAGTACACAATAGAAATTACCAGATTTTTGGTTTTGTCGGGGTTTTGTTGAATCCCCGGTAACATGAGAGCGAGAGAGAGCATAAACAGAAGAGCTGGGATAAGGAGGGGAAATTATGGTCCTTCCAAAAGAAAAGGGTCTTCTTCTGGTTCTGGATACGTCTCTGGTAATATGTCTTGGAGAACAATGTCCCAGAAGCACTGATTTTGGGGAAGATATTATGGTTAGGTTAAGGTTCTCCATCCCCTTTCAAATTATGGAAAACCCAGAATTACAAAATTTTAACGGTAAAGAAAAAAAAGAGAGAAAGAAACGAAGAATGATACTGCAAATCTAGAAATATGAGTTTGAAGAAGAGGATGGTCTAGAATCTAGACTCTGGATTTCAGACTTCCAGTTCAACGATGTCAAAGAGCGAGAGAGAGAGAGAGCAACAAGCTCAGTGAGTGTGCGCTGTATCAAACAGTATAAGTTGTTTCGCTGTAAAACTCGGGTTGATAATTGGTAAGAGATAGGCAAAATGACATTTGCAAGTATCACACTTGTCAAATTTGTTTTAATTATAATTCTCGGTTATTTTTGTCTTATAATTTCAAAAAAAAAATAAAAATTCTTTGGTCAAACATAATTAATATTTCGATAAAAATTATACACATTAATATTGCAACATGCAATACTAATATAAATGTTAATATGACATCGTTAAAAATAACAAAATACATGTAATTGAATATAAATTAAAATTATATTTAAAAATTTGTTGAGTTTATGAGTTACACAAATGTAATTCTCTCTTTTTATATTAACCTCTTATTCTAAATGATGATGACCAACAAAATTTATCAATTAAACCAATAGTAAAAAAAGAATTAATTAAAACCTTAATCTGGAATAATAATTACATATTTGTTTATTGTGAGAAAAACAAAAGAGTTCTTCTGTGTTATACACTATTGTTTGATACATCGTATATAATTATATAATATATTATGATATATGATTTTATCATTATTATATTCATTATTTTGTTCTTGTCAAACACTGTATAACAACGCATAATTTTATATTATTGTGATAACTTGAATACGAGTTTAGACGTAATGGTTAATTTTACATTATAAAATAAGTAAATTAATTTATAGTTAAACATGTTACAATTCAATATTTTTTTTTGTGTAACTTTAGTATACGTAATTATTGCTATAAAGTAAATAATATTGTGACCAAATAAATTCAAGTGAATGAATAATTAATGTATATAGTAAGACTAATCTCTATCACAAATAAATTAAATAAATAGAAAATGTCCTTAAATATATATATATACATAACTAGAAATATACACATCATTAAAATTAACTTTTTGACTTTGAACCTATTTGTATCATTTTATATTGTTTTTTTTTCCTTCTTCCATTATCCTTCCCCCCCCCCCCCTCTCACGCCTCTATTTCTCTTTTGTCACGCCTCTATTTCTCTTTTGTCTATCCTTGTTGGCCAAGCCTTCTAGAGAAGGCTTTGTAATCATTTTTCCTCCTGCTGCCTTGACTTCCCTCCTTGTAGTTGACCCTTTGAGCCCCTTGTATCAAATTTATTTACTTTACTATTGTTTAACTTGGGGTTGTCGTGGGAATTGCTTGGGATAGCAGCTGATGGGTGTGGATCCTTGTCTTGTTGTGAGTTCTTCTGCTTCCTCCTTGTTGGCCATGAAGTGGTTCCAGTGTTGGGCGTTCAAACTCAGCTGGGTGGTGAGTCTTCTTCCTCTTTTCTTCTTGTATTCATGACTATTTGGGTTTGGGGGAGTGTGGAAGACAGTCCTACTCTAGTTAATAGTATGGTTGTGTTTTCTTTCTCTGATTTCCTTAACTTCCTAATGCCGTGAGTGTTGTCAAGAGAGGGTCTGATTTAATTGCTTTGTTTTGTTTCTTTAATGTTAAATCCTACTCCCACTCCTTGAATTTCAGCCAGTGTAGGCTACTTAGGTTGTTGAAATTATGTGAGTATAGGTGTGAGCAGGGGGGGAAATTGGTTGTACCAGTCTTAGCTCAACTCTTCACTTGCTGCTGTGTAAGTGTATTTGTTCGGAGTGTTTAGAGGCTGCCTGAGCGAAGGTGAATAACCAATTAAAGAGCTACCTGGGATTGGGTTAATTGATGCCCTATTTTCAGCTTGTTATAGCTGTATGGGAGGAAAGGATTGGCAGCAATTTGTATGTTGGTATAGGATGAGGGCTGACCTTGAAGTTTAATGTTTTGGTAATTTTATTATTTCAAATTAATAGTATTCATATGAGTTAACGTTGTGGATGAAGGGTTATATGAAATTGAAGTAAGAATCTTAAACAAGAAACAAGAAAAAAAAATTGATGGATTCAGGTGAAACAATGAGATTTACGTGGTTTTGAAAGGGTGCAGGGGACAGATTTTATGAGTAATAGAAATTCAGTATTTCGAGTATCTTTGGAGTAGAATTAAATTAAAATTTCAAAAGATAAAATGTAGCTTATGGTCTTGAGATATTTTCTGTAAAATTTTGTAGCTTGATTCCAAGTATGTTATGAGTTAGAGCTGTTAGACTCTAGCTACTTCATACAGGATTTTTAGTGCCCTATTTTTGGTTCATGTAAGAAATTGAGTAAGTTCAATATTTATTTTAGGAAAAGTTTATAAATAAGAAAGATATATATTATTGTCTATTAATAAACCCAATAGACAGAATTGGATTTCGTTTATCCTAGAGAAAGTTATGTTCAATTAACTAAGGTAAGGTCAGAGTTGTCAAAATTCTATGTGTTACAGAATTTGATGCAACTTCAAAAAATAAACTATATTGATATATAAATCTAAAAATTACAAATGATATATCATTATAAAGCTACATGTGTATAGTATTTTATAAATTTTACGAAACTAGATTCGGTGTTTCCTGGAGAAAGATATGATCGTTAAAGTGGACACTGGTCCAAACTCCAAGTTTGGACAGTCTTAACATTTCTAACTCACTAAGTGCTTTTTATCTTTTCCAATGGTTTATTCTACCTTATGCATTGTCAAGACATTTAAAATGTCTCTTCATTATCAACCTTATCACAAAAAGTCCAATTCAATTAAATTGACATGTAACAACTTAATGGAAAACTTTCATAAAAAAACCTATACAAGTTGAGATAGAAGCTTAGTAATTAAAAGATTATAACAATCACATTCATGAACTAAGTATTATTTGAAATTTTAAATTTCAATTATGGATTCTAATGTGGACCTGATAAGACGCGTGGATGCAAGTGTTAGTGACGAGTGGAATCGATTACAGATGAGTGGTTAATTGTTGCATTTAGGGGCTAGATTAGTATGTGTAATTATATGTTTATTTGAATATACGTGATATATGGAAAGTAAGCAAGTAGAGTATTTCAGTAATTTATTTAAATTATGTTTATTTGACATTGATTGTGGTTGATAAAGGCCAACAAAGTGAGATTTTTTTATGAAAAATGATTTTTTCGAAATTAAAAATCCAAGTGCACCTAGGAAGTCCTGATTTAAAATAATAAGAAAATTTTGATTCTGATAATTTTTTCTAAAATTGAGTGTCTAGCCCCGATGGGATGAATTGTGTACGGAGATCAATTTGTTGTGCTGGCACTTAAATACCCAGTAGGTGGTGATAATGTTGTGCAGGGCTGGGTCACTCGTTAGCTCTTTAGTTGCTTTGCTTGATATTATTTCTCTAATTAATTTGTGATAGTGCGAATTATGTAAATTGTGACTTTATGATGAGTACAATGTATACGTGTAACGTGAGTTACGATATGAACAATGTTACTATGTATGTTGTACATTTGTGTGGTGTGATGCTAGTACCTTTTGGGTACGATTTTTCGCTCACAAAGTCCTTAGGACTCACCTCTCTCTTGTGAAATTTTTTAGTAACAGGAGTTCGGTACATGGCGTCGCCAAGCTGGTGACTGAACAATTGAGTACAACAAGGTAATTGCAGGATCTCAGACTTGCAGTCAATGATGAAAGTTTGCAATCACACTAGACTGGTGGAATGTCTAATTTTGTATGATATAATAGTCTTGATATGTGTCCTCGTGTCGTTGTGTGGAATTAGAAATACAGATGTTATATTCTATAGCAAGTTATATAAATTTTCAGTAAGTTGCTATTTGTTTTAGAAAAACAAACTTTTACAGTGGACTTTTATTCTATAAAAATTACTTTATTCTTTAGTTGGGTCAAGAGTCGTGGTTGTTACTTTGTTATGAATTCAGGGTTACGGAGATTTGGTTATCCAACCCTCTGGCCAGTCATGCTTTTGTGAGGGGTGTGACAGTTATCATGTTATTCTTATAGATGTGTCAAATGTGCCCTAAACTCTAGAGCTAATTACAAAACAAGTTCAAATGTTAATTCCTTCTACGTGGTCCGGCTCGAACATCAGAATGACCATTAATTAATATCATACCATTAGTCTCGTTGGGCATGTTTAAAATTTATTTTATTTTTTGGCTAAACATAGATATTTTTATTATTTGCTTTTTCGAAAATTTTGAAAATAGGAGAAAGAGTTCACAATAATATTTAATTTACTTTTAAGTATTTATTTGATATCTACTTATAAAGAGGATAATAGGTTGGTGCGTGGGTGTCGCATAATTGGTTAAAGGAACTTGCTATATAGGTCATGCCCACTAAATTTCATATCAATTGAAGATGTTAAGTTACCTATCAACATATAATTTATAAAAATTTTAAATATCAATTGAAGATGTTAAGTCACCTATCAACATACAATTTATAAAAATTTTAAATATTAAGAATTTTGAGTTACTAGATAATTTGCTAAACATAGATATTTTATTATTTACTAGATAATTTGGACTTATAATTATACTGTGGAATTCAAGAGAAACTAATCCTACAACAAATTATTAAAGGAGTTAATTTTACATTAATGTTAATGTACTTTATTTTTTAAATAATATATATAATAGAGACAATAATGAGTCTAAAAAGTAAATTGCACTACCCTCTTTGAGATTTATTGAAGTATAAAATTTGAGAAAATCGACACTCCTCCAATTGAGATGGATGCACAGTAATGGTGTTACAAGAAAATTTTGGGAAAATACTAAAAAGTCATACTCTTTTCTTATAATTAAGTACCAAGAAATCCTTTTTTTACTTTTCAAATGAGTCCTAATTATTATTTTTTATTTTTATGTTTTCTTTACTTTTCTAGTTTTTTCTTAATATTAATTTATTATGTTGATCTCATCTATTTTAATGTTAACATATTTTAATAAAATAAAAAAGACAATATCTGCCACATGTATAAGTAAAACTAAGTTTGAATATTAAATAAAATAAAGTTTATTTTTAATTTTTTTTTTTATGATATGAACAATAAAAATATAAATTTAAAAGAATTTAATAGATAACCTCAAGCACTTGAAAAAATTAGATAATTTATTTATATAAATCTACTCATGAAATTAATTTTGAAGAAAAATATGAAAGAAGGTGAAAATATTTTATTAAATTTTAAAATATAGATTCTTTAATTAATGATTATATCATATAATTTATTAGTTTTCAAATTTTATATTATCTTCTTTTTAATTCTACTTAATTAACGAATAATAAGTATAATGGATCAAAGTGGAAAAAGAATGTTTCAGTTTATAAGATTTATTTGGAATAATAATTTAAAAAATATTATTTATTTGTCTTATAAAGTAATGACTAGACTTATTAAATTTTAGTGATATTTAAAAATTCATATTTTTATCTTTAAAAAATTACTAAAAAAGTTTAATTTTAGTTATATATGTGTGAAATACTAACTAATGAGTAGATTTATATAAGTCAAATTTTTTTTTTCATTTCTTGAACTTATTTTTAATTCATATGAATTTATATTTTTTATTGTTCATATCATAAAAAAAATCTAACTTATTTTATTATTTAAAATTAGTTCAACTTATACATGTGTCAAATATTTTCTTTTTTATTTTATTATAAATAATATTTTAAATTGAAAAATAAAATTAACATAATGTATTAATATTAAAAAAATAAAAATATATATATATATATTTAGAACTCATGTGATAAGAAAAACAAATTAAAAATAAGATTTATTAGTATTTTAAGATAAAAAAAGTGGGACTTTTAATAATTTTTTAAAATTATCTTATAATAAGTTAATTTTTCATCAATTTAAAGGAGATGAGTGTGGATTTTCTTAAATTTAAGATGTTAATAAATTTTGAGTAAATTTAAAGGGAGATTGGAGTAATTTAATAGTAGAGACGCACGTGCAAGGGCACGTGATACTAACCGTATCAGTGTATCACACAGTCGACCGCTTATGGAAGGCGTTTTACCTTCGTCGGTTCTACGTTTCCGTTTATTAGTCATCTCACAGTGAGCAGCGTTCAACAGTATATGGAAATTTCCGGCGAACCCATCAGAGTGGAAGCTCTAGCCCAATCGGGTCTATCTCAGGTCCCAACTCAATACATCCAACCCCCTCAGAACCGACCCATTTGTAAAAACCCACCCACCACCACAACCTCAACCTCGTCAAGCTCAGACAATCACAGTTTTCTTGATACGCATGCTGATGTACCGGTGATCGATCTATTTGGATTCGACCCGAATCATAGGGATTCGGTCCGTGAAACAATCGAGCGGGCCTGCAGGGAATGGGGCGCCTTCCATGTCACCAATCACGGCGTCCCCGTAAGCCTTTTAGATGATGTGAGGCGCGTCGGTGTTACCTTCTTTAACCAATGTCCTATACCGGACAAACTCCAATATGCCTGCGATTCCAACTCCGCTGCCTCGGAAGGCTACGGGACTAAGATGCTCCTTAGCTCCGATCAGAAACAAAACGCCGCCGCCCAGGTCTTGGATTGGAGGGACTACTTCGACCACCACACCTTACCACTCTCTCGTCGCAACCCTTCTCGCTGGCCCCATTTTCCTTCCGATTACAGGTTTCTCTTTTCGCAGTCCTTTCATATAAATTTTCCATTTTTTTTTTTGTTTTTTGGAAATGGTCTCTGTTTGGTTTTTAAAGGGGAATAAAGAAAATAACTATGGTGATTGCGTAAGACAGAGAGGTGGTACAGAAGTACAGTGACGAGATGAAGGTGCTGGCTCAGAAGTTATTGGGTCTGATCTCTGAAAGTCTTGGACTGCCAAGCTCGTGTATTGAAAGCGCTGTTGGGGATTTCTACCAGAACATAACTATAAGCTATTACCCACCATGTCCTCAACCCGAGCTGACTCTTGGTTTGCAGTCCCATTCAGATTTTGGTGCCATTACCCTTTTGATCCAAGATGATGTAGGGGGACTTCAGGTTCTCAAGGATGATACTAAATGGGTGACGGTAACGCCTTTGTCAGATGCCATTCTTGTTATCTTGGCTGACCAAACCGAGGTAACCATTTGTCACCCATCGCTGGGCTATGCATTCATTTCAAGTTTCTTTTTTTGTTGTTGAAAATAATCAGTATCGCCTCATGAGTCATGACTAATCGGTTTAGGAAAAGTCAACTATATGTGAATAAGAATAATCTGTGTACGTGTAATTTAATATCAAAGTATAGAACAATATGGTAGTATAACACATTCAACAGTGATTTCATTTCCTCTTGAAGCAGTTTTTTAGTATGCTGATTCGGGGTCGTTATACTTATCATATTCGTCAAGCCCCTGATTATTACATGGATGTAGCTCATATCCAGGAAAATCTTAGATTGAATTGGATTGTGAAAGTAGTAATATTTATATGTATCATATTCAGACTCTGATTGGAATCAAAATCTTTTTCTTTGCACCACTAGATAAGTTGTTACTAAATAAAGCAAGTTGTAATGTTGTAGCATGTGCACAACATATATATTCTGAAGGATTGTCTTATCCTAGTCTGTTATGAGTATTAGTGTTCATTCCTACAGATACTTTTTACTCTCAACCATTAGCAGCTGTTCTCGTGTTCAGGGTTAGCAAAAAGTTTGAAACTTCAATTTGACTTTTGTGCTCATCTATTATGTTGCTTTAGTATTTACTCTTCCAATTTGGTCAGTCTCTAGATTTTAAGTATTTTCTTTGTCAAGTTCAAGGGTTTATCCATGAGAAACCATAAATTAGGACTATGTGATATGCAAATTTTTTATGGTTCTTTCAGTATAAATGACTTTATTAAATGGGTGTCAAAAACTTAAAGGTTGGCTTACATATTTAAATTTTGAACCACATGGTAGTTTTGGGTATATGATTTTGATCAGCTCCTCGGTATCTGTTTCACCCTCATTGAAACTTTCTACCCGTGGCTTACACCTAAGAATCTGTACAACTTTCTTGTAGTAATTTTATACTCTGTATATGATTTTGTATCTATTAGTGGAATCTGCTTCAATGCAAGATGGATGTAGATGGGAAGAGACTAAAAAAGGTGTAGAAAAAGAATTCTCCAAGGTTTTACTTGTATATATTGGTTATTTAAAAACAATTAGTAGATTCAGTATTTTCTACTGCATTGGATGGTTCAGCTGGTTTGGTACCATACCACTGCTCTACTATCCATTTTGTGGACTATTATTTCTGCTTAATCAAAAGCTTGTCAAACTCTGAGGCTGTAAATGTTGCAGATTACAGTTTCTACAATGTGGTATTATGGTGGCAACGGCATGTCTTTTGGATCTTTTAAACTTGGTTTGTTTATAATACTTATCTAATGGATAATTGTCTTGGCTTCAGATTATAACCAATGGGAAGTATAGGAGTACTGTACATAGGGCCATTACTAATTCTAATCATCCAAGGCTCTCAGTTGCAACATTTCACGACCCAGCTAAGACAGTCAAGATCTCCCCTGCTTCTGAACTAATCCATGAATCTTCACCTCCCAAGTACCGTGAAGTTGTTTATGGGGACTATGTATTATCGTGGTATACCAAGGGTCCAGGAGGAAAACGGAACATTGAGAGACTCATGCTGGACTCTTAGGTTAGCAGGTTCCCCTCATGACTCTTCCATCCCTATTTGCTTTGACCTTCTATACTTGTGGTCCAAGTAAAGCTTAAATGTCCCTATTTAATTTACTTATCAATTTAGCTTACTAAATTCATCTTGATTTCAATGACTTGTTCAATTCGCATACTACTGGGTTCTAGAAATACAACTTTCAAGTGCATAATTGTTTGATTACTGAGATCTTGCTTACCCTAATTTAAAGTTAAATAACAATAATTTTATTGTATCTTTACTTTAACTATTCATCACTAACTGAGTTATTAGTTGGTCTATTAACTAACTATTAAGTAACTAAGACTAAGATTTACTAACATAAAAACTCGACTAGAGTTCTTCCTTTTAGTATCTATCAAATTATACATAGGTTTAGTTCAATTTAAGTCTTATTTTAATTACAGACAGTTTACACCTCTTATTACTAACTCCTAAAATACCCTTTAACAATCACACAACTATATATGAATACAAAATAGCAACAAAAGTTTTGTTTTGGTTGAACATATATGGATACAATGCAGCATGTAAATGCACTTTACAGCCATAACAGAAACATAACATAATTTAGTCAATGTATATCTTTAGAGATAATGAACCCTCATACATGATTCATAACATGTTAAGTCCCACAAGCAACATAACTCAGCGAACGTGCATGTGAGATCTGTCACCATTACAACATAAAAACAGTCAATGTATATCTTTAAAGCTAATTAACACTCAGACATGATTCATAACATGTCAAGTCCTACAAGCAACATAAGTCAGCGAACTTGCATTTAAGATATGTCACCATTACAACATAAAAACAGTCAGCAATTCACCCAGAATTAGTGAAATATATCAAAACATGCACAACAATTCATTAAGCCGTAAACAAGGTAAATCCTAGATTAAAGTTGACAGAATCTAGTGTTTCCATAATTTTGCCTAACTTTGATTAATTATTTGAACTAATCCATTAGTCCAAACATCACACATTTTATGTCATTTTAAAGATATACTAGTTTATTTTCTAAAACAACCAATGAATTTACAATTAGACTTCTTCTATCAATTAGGTAAATATAGGTTCAGATTGCCAATTAGACAACATTGGACAAATCCAATTCACATGCATAATTCTTAATCAGGTTTGCCTACTCATAATCTTGTTTGCAACAAAGGTAATTGTTAGTAAGTCATACAAATCACTAGCACATAGGTATATCAAAAGCTATCCCCAAGCTCTTTGCCACATAATTCATTACCATGATTATGGTATGATTGATAATTAAATTATTACTTTACAAATTTTAAGCAATCCAAACACATTAACAAGCTATAAGAGTACAATTTTATGCAAATATATTTTCAGATAACAGCTTGAATTTCATGAATGTTACATTAAACTCTCTTGAGTACCAAAAAATTGAGATAACAATTTCATTATCTATACAATTACAACATAATTTTTCAAACAGGAAAATTACTATTTAACAACTGTCATTCATATGGTGATTAGCTTAGAACTCGTTTAATGCATTGTATAAAACTAATATAATAATATAAAATTATCAAGTTGACTTTCTGTTTCTTTCTATCTACTTTGCTGAAAGGCTGAAATTCTGGTGATCAATGGATATAATAATGTTTTTTTTTTCGTTTACCATTGTGGACCTATGATTTAGATAAGAATGAAAAAGGATAGAAGGCAGCCTAAGTAAGACGTGCTGGAAGTGTAAGCATGCATGGTGCTTTGACATTGTACGAAAACCAAAGAAAACGTAAGACGAATTTGAAATGGAATTCTCATTAGATTTTCTATTATTCTGAATCTTTTACTTGTTTAAACAAGGAAGCACTCAGTGGATTAATGTCAGCTATACATTGCCATTGCGTGTTGGATATGCTATATAACACCAGTCAACTTCGACAATTAAAACCTAAACTCCACACATTCCATTTTCATTCTTTCGTATTAATTTATCATTTATGATTTCTTGCACAACTAATATTCTCTGTTTTATTGTTGTAAGGGGTCAATGCCAAACAACCAAAGTCATAGTATGTGTTTTGTAAGTTATTTCCAAATTAATAGTAATTACAATTTGCTAGCTCATGCTTGTTAATGCGACTAAGAAAGGTCAACAATGTAATGAAATTAAATTCAACTGTTTTTTTGAAATAAATTTCATGAGAACATTTGCTAATGTGTACATAACACAATTATTGAAATTTAAAATATTTCAAAAATAAAAAATTATTGTCACTGAACACAATAAATATATATTATCCTAAAATTTATTATTATTTTTACATACGACACTTGTTAAAAGAAGTTGTTCACTAAATTTCTTGTGAGAAAACATAGTGGAATCTCATGCTTAGAAGTCACTAAAATTGTTCATTAGGGCTTGTTTTTGAAAAGGAAAAAAACAAAAAACAAAAACACAAATAAGAAGGCTATTATGTTGATGCTCAATCAATCTACATGACAAAGCAACTCTTTAGCAATTGAAGCGCCAATGTAAACCAACTGCAGTCAACAACATCTTTTATATATAGGTTTGTAACATCTTTTATATATAGGTTTTTAATCGATGTCTTGTTTGCTAAATTACAATAATAATTTTAAAAGTTAAATTTTTTGTAAAATAATAATCAACTTATGTATTAAATAATACTGAAATCATAATCAACTACCATAATAAATTATACAAATTTTTTATTTATAATACCTTAACAAGTGCTCTTATAATAATTATTAGAAAATTCATATATATATATATAGAGAGAGAGAGAGAGAGAGCATGTGAGAAGGTTTTATTATTTCTAAACACGAGTCATGGCCCAAAACGAGCAACACTAATTTTCACAAAACTTGCAGTCTGATTTAGGTTATATTACACAAATTTCAAAGTTAAAAGCGTGATAACATGGAAAAAGGGGAGAAACCCCATGACTTTGGTGGAAATGTCAATACAAAGGAAGTCCCACACTAGTACTTGCTAAGCATTGTATGTCTCACATTTTGGTTAAACTCTTGGGAGTCAAGAATCCTAGGAGACAAATGGTCCAAAACCAACCACTGTCCACTAACCATGCAATTTTGATCAAATCCATGGCTACCCTGTTCAAGAAGGCATTGACAATTCGGCATGTATATTGCTCCAAAATTTGGGTCCCATCAAGCATTTCATAGTAGTTAAATGGAAGACATTCCTCCACTTGTCTAGACTTTTGAATATTTAAAACCCATTCCATGGAGAAAGAACTTCTTGAAACACTCTAACCATTTTCTTTATTGTCTTTGATTGAATTACCTCAAGTATTGTATTTGTTTCCTCCCATTCACAAATCATTGGAATGAAGGCAACAAATACAACAATTAAAATTTAAAATATTTTAAAAGTAGTATTTCATTAATTATATAATTGGAATTAATGAATGATAAAATTATTTTTATTTACTATGATAAATAATAAAAAGAATTATAAATAATTTAAATAAGTGATATTAGAACACCCTTTCATTAAGACTTTTATCTCGTGAGTAAACGGACCCAAATACACAACTTACCGGACTGCTAAACAAAATAAACAACCATCTTCTGAAGGCATTGACTTGCTCTAACTACAATTTAATTTGATGGTAGGACAAAGTCACTACTAACACACCAATAGCAATTTTACTAGTAGAAAACACATACGACCCACGCATAGAAATTAATATTATTCTTTAACACAGAGTTTATGACTTCAATGGAAATTTAAGCAGACCATTGCAGCTATACTTACTAAAACTATAAGGGTCTAGCAAAATAAACTTGATTTTAAACATTTTACTTCGAATACTAAAAGATTGAGTTTTGTGAAACCGCGTTTTCAAATGGAGTGACCTCATGCAACTTTGCAATTCAAAGTCCTTGACATATTAGTAGTCTAACCAGAAAACACACGACTTAAATCCTCACCAACTTTTTCCATCTATACCTTCAGCTTCTTTGCCATTTAACCTTGCCCGAATATTTTTTCTATTCCCCAATCAGTTCCATTTCTTTTTTAGATTTCCATTGTCCTTCCAATTTTTCCTTTTCTGGATGAAACTTTTCTTCTTCTGGGTTTTCCTTTTTTGCTTGAATTAGTACCTATCTATGGATCAATTCTAATCTGATTGTGTATATGTTTCTGTATTTTTCTTCTGGATCTGCATTTGTTAGAAATTGAAAAGGAAACATCTTTAATATTTTTGTTACCCCATTATTTGCAGCATTGACATTCAGTAAACCTTTCTTGTTCCTCCCAGCATTTTTTAAGTTCTGAATTTTCTATGCCACCAGAAAGCATCAGTATGGACATAAAGGTTTCTGTCATTCTGGTTCTTCTTTTGGTTTTCTCCCAGACTTTCAAGGCATATGATGAAGTTCATAATCACAACAATCACTATTCCAATGATTCCACTCTGACCACTGGCATCGAAATTCCTGATCACTTGAGCTTTAATGCCGGCTCTTCCTCACCGGATATCGGTTGTAAAATTCCAACCTCCAAGAAAGGAAAAACTTCAGAACCAACCCTGAGGTCAATATCAAATGGAGAAGAAGATGGAGATGCTATTGTATCAGCCACAACCAAGTCTGATACACAAGCAGTGAAGCTACATCTAAGGAGCCGGTCTGAGGCTAAGAAATCTGTATTTGATTCTACAATTAGGGACTTGACCAGAATCCAAACCCTTTATAGGAGGATCACTGAGAAGAAGAACCAAAACATCACTGCAAGGCTGCAGCAAGAGAGGAACCAACACAAGTATCATTTCAAGCAAGTTGATGCTCCTGCAGCTTCACCTGAATCTCATGAAAGTGGGTTTCCAGGACAACTTATGGCAACCCTTGCATCAGGTGCTAGCCTTGGCTCAGGAGAGTACTTCATTGATGTATTTGTGGGTACACCTCCTAAACATTTTTCTTTAATACTTGATACTGGTAGTGACCTTAATTGGATTCAATGTGTTCCTTGCTATGATTGTTTTGAACAAGAGGGACCTCATTATGATCCAAAACATTCCAGTTCTTTTCGGAACATAAGCTGTCATGATCCCCGTTGTCAATTGGTTTCATCTCCGGATCCTTCTCGGCCTTGCAAAGCTGAAAACCAGACTTGTCCGTATTACTATTGGTATGGAGATAGTTCTAATACAACTGGAGATTTTGCAGTAGAAACCTTTACAGTTAATCTCAGCACGTCTACCGGCTGGAAGCAAGAACTTAAGCAAGCAAAGAATGTAATGTTTGGTTGTGGACATTGGAATAGAGGCCTTTTTCATGGGGCTGCTGGACTGCTAGGACTTGGAAGAGGACCACTCTCCTTTTCCTCACAGCTGCAGTCACTTTATGGTCACTCCTTTTCTTATTGTCTTGTGGATAGAGACAGTGATACAACAGTTAGCAGCAAATTGATTTTTGGTGAAGACAAAGACCTCCTAAACCACCCAAATTTGAATTTTACTTCATTTATTGCTGGAAAAGAAAACCCAGCTGATACATTTTACTATGTTCAGATAAAATCAATAATGGTAGGAGAAAAAGTGGTTAATATTCCAGAGGAAATTTGGAAATTTACACCAGAAGGTGCAGGTGGTACAATTATAGATTCAGGCACTACTCTCACTTATTTTGCGGATCCTGCTTATCAGATTATTAAGAAGGCATTCATGAAGGAAATTAAGGGCTACGCAGTTGTTAAAAATCCTGTTCTAGATCTTTGTTACAATGTGACAGGAATTGAGGAAATGCATCTGCCTGAATTTGGAATTGTGTTTGCAGATGGGGGTGTCTGGAATTTCCCAGTAGAGAATTACTTCTTCCAGTTTAAACCAGATGATGTTATTTGTTTGGCAATTATGAAGACTCCTCATTCTCCTCTTTCAATAATTGGAAACTATCTGCAGCAGAATTTTCATGTTTTGTATGATATAAAGAAGTCTAGGCTGGGATATGCACCAATGAGGTGTGCTGATGTTTAGATTACTGTGAAGATGATGAGTCAGAAGGTAATACAGAAGAGATTAGATTGATGGTCTAATCTTATTTTATTTTATTTTTTCACTTTTTTGCAGGTTCACAGGATTATGCAAACTGGCCAACACCCAAAAGAATGAATTGTAATAAATTTTTACATATTTAATTGCTTCTTTTTGGAATTATTATTTCTTTTTTCAATCTGAATCATTGCTATCATTAAAAGGATGATCAATTCCTTAGTTATAGGATTAATCTGTATTGACAATAATCCTTTTTGATGGCTTAAATATACATGTAACATCTTTCAATGGGTATCTGATATAAGAAAGAAAAAAGGGCTTAACTGGTTGATCTCATGATCAGGTCCACTGCAATCTGCAATCTGCATTATCCTTGCATTCTATTGTTTCTGGGACCTTTCATTCTTTCTTTTTCTTTCGGGTAAAAATGGGGACTAAACTGCAAATAAATAAATAAATAAAACTAAACTGTCTTAGGAGAGGGCAACCCTAGCTACAAACAAAGTAATTAACAGCCTCATTGAAATTCAATGTATGCAAGTCAATATGTACACGTGTTTTGATCTCAGGTTAATGTATTACACCTTAACGATTCAATTCTTCTTAAAAAAAAAAATACTTGAATTATGTCTAAGGGCATAGTTGATATCTCTTTAAATATTGCTCTTTAAAAAATAGAACGAAATTTCTTTCTTTCTTGTTTTAATTATTTTTTATTTTTTTAGAAACTGAAAAATAATTTAACCCTTATAATGAAAATATTCAAATTAAATACCATAATTGTGACAATGGTATTTTAGTATGTCACTGAAATTAGCATATAAATAAGATAATAAATGAGTCAATTTTTAGGTGTATGTCATCAACAGTTTCTTATAGGTGCAAAAGAACAGTTCAACAATCAGGTGAGTCACGTAATTCTTGCTATATTCATATTTTTCTCCCACTTTATTCAATTGACATTTTAAGTGTTTTTGGTCTATTGTCTCTTCACTTTTCCCTTTTGCTTTAAACAGTGTTGGCTGTTTACCGTTCAATCAAAGGTCAGTTCCCAACAACACGAAGAGCCCGTTTGGTTTGCCGTTTGAAACGGCAAATCAATGATTGGCTCTTGTTTATTTTTTTTTAATTTTTTTTATTTAAATAGAAAAGCAACGGCAAAGCAACGTTATTGACTGCTTTTCATTTTCATTTTTGTTTTTGTTTTTATAAATATACTCTTATAAATTATTTTTATTATAAATAAATGATAATCGTAATTTTTAATAAATTAAATGCAATAATCATGTAAGTTTTTTTTTTTTTTAAATTTGAAGGAATGAACAAAAATATTTTTGATGATATTTTTTTATTTTTTATTTTAATAATTTAATAATATTATTTATGGATGCCCTTCTTTGTATTTACAATTATAAGTTGTAAGATCATCAAACAATGTCAAAAAATAAATTAACATCTCAAACAATAATTCAAATCATGGTTTGTAATCAAAAATTAACTTAAACACGTCCAAAGAGAGAAAATAGTCCATGCACGTAAAAACAAAATTTCTCTCTTTATGTAAACATTTAGATGATTTATGTACTGCAAATAAACAATGACTTTTTTTTGTTTTATAGATTGGGAGGTTTTTTTTTTTTTTTTTTGGTTAAGATTTGGGAAAGAATTTTTAAGAATAATACCACTCAATATATAACGCACAAAATTCAAACTATAATGAGCACCAATATAAATTTTATTAATTAATCTAATAATTTGTTGACATCAAATAATGTTTGGTTTACTTGATTATCTTTAAAAGACCCCATCTTCACTTGGTCATTTCAAAATTGTTTTTACATTATACTATTATTATGTTTTTAGTTTCTCACTACTCACTAGTATCACCATAATAATCACTTCTCACAAATATTCTCCTTATACTCAAAATCCTGACATTATAAAAATTATTCAATAATAAACTTAAATGTGTCTTATCACTTAACCATGTCTTACATACATATAATAAATATTTGTAAATACATTAAAGTTATTTTAATAAATTTATTATTTATTTTGTCCAGCATAATATATATAATAAATTATTTTTTTTGGTCACCGTTTTCATTCTGACTTAGAAAAAGAAAAAGAAAAATTAAGGATAATACATCGTAAGCTAAGGTCATAAATAATAACAAATAAATGAACTGCAAAATGCAAATTATCCAAATATAAAGCGGGGCCCACCCCTCTAGCAAAAGTTAAGGTAAGGAAAAAGAAGGAAGTCAAATACAGTCTTTCAGTGGCTTTAGGGCTGAGCCATCGTGTCTGTTTCCGTTTTCGCCGCCGCTCACCTAAGTGAACTCCCACCTTCTCTGGTAGGCTTTTTGTTTGAATTCTTCTACTTGTCTACTATTTTTTTTTTGATAGAAAACTCCTCTCATATAGCTTAGCTTATCTATCCACCCTCCTGAATCCACCTTGGACCTTTTTCTTCTTATTTTTGTAATTTATTATATACCCAGATAATAGTAGCAGTTTGTTATTGGCATATAATTCATTCCATTCCTTTATTGGTTCTTTATAGATGTAATAGATATTAACCCAGAAAATCTTTCTTCTTCAAATTTGTGATTTCACTTCTTTGTCTGGAGTTTGTGAAGTGAACCAAAAGGGGTCCTAAGATTTGAACCCAGACCAAGTTTCATGAATAAGTTAGTTTCAGTGCTCTTCTTGTGACTTGGGATTGCCAAGAAAATATCTGATGGCAATCCTAATGTGAATGGATGATTTTTTATACCCTACCCCTATTCTTAAAAAGATAAAGAATACTCACTATATTGGGTTCTCTGCCCTTCAGCCTAATTTGATCTACTTACCTTATTATTCATATATATAGAATGTTCTGAGGCCAAATAGATGAAATTTTTCAATATTTCATCTCTCATAAATGTAATCTTCCTCTGTGAAAATATATTTTTTTACTCTGTTATATTGGAGATTTCATTTCTTTGTCAAGAGTGTGAAGTGAATCAAATTGATCACAAGATTTGAATCCAGACGAAGTCTCATAAATTACTGAGTCAGTGACACTGTTCTTGTTGTGGCTTGACATTGTTAAGTAATTATATGGAAATCCTAATGTTGAAATTGCTGATATTTACACGTCTACCCTGTTCTTGAAAATGTTACACTTGAAAAATAGTGTTATCAACACCACAACATAACATGATGATCTTACCTTGTTTTTTTTTTTTTTTTTTTTCCTTATTCTTTTTCCTTTTGTCTTCTAAGGATACGTGAAATTTGTTGGAGTTTCAAATCCATGTTGTTATGATATGTAAAAAGATATCATTCTTCATCAACTATAACAAATTGATGTTTTGATACTTCTTTTCGTTTTATATGTTTTCAAATGAAATATTCTTGATTCAATGAGTTGAATTGATTTTACGTCTTCAACATAGCTGCTATAAAGCTATCCCAATTCAAAATATACAACTCTCTAGAGTCAACCAATTCCGAACTGCATGTTCAAATGAATTATCGACTTTGCATATAGTTGGTTTTTTGTGCACATTTGTATAAGTTAACACTTATTCTCATATGGAGTGTGGGAACTGATTTCTGAAGCGAATTCTATTCAAATTCAAACCTTTCTCTTCATTAGACAGTTGAAATGCAAGGAGGATTGCGCGTGTTTTTATCACATGGGACTGTGGTAAAAAATGCAGTTATGCAACGAATTCGCATGGTGAATCCCCTTTTGCAGCCTGCTGCTTTTTCTCGGTTCCAGTCTGTTACAACTGCCCGGATAGAAGAGCATGGTTTTGAGCACACCACAATTTTAGATGTCTTGAAAGCAAAAGGTAAAAGTGCAGATGGATCCTGGCTCTGGTGCACTACAGATGACACTGTTTACGATGCTGTTAAGTCGGTATGCATATTTGGTCCAATCACAATTTCTATTACAATAATTTTATAGGTGTCCTCATAGAAGATCTGATTTATTTGACTACCAATAATTTGTATTGCAGATGACCCAGCATAATGTTGGAGCATTGGTGGTTGTGAAACCAGGGGAGCAAAAGTCAATTGCGGGAATCATAACAGAAAGAGGTACGTTAGTGAAAGTCAGCCATGTGTTTTTGTTTACTGGGTGTTACTTTGTAGCAAAGGATTTAAGTAAATCTTAATAATGTTGTCAAGTATCTATAAATTTTCAAAGATGTAGGCTTCTACATTATCAGTCATTATTCTAACTGTATTTAAGTTGGTTGTGGACATTTAATTATTTCAAGTATATTAGGTTTGAAGGGAAATAAGATTGATAGTCAATAATATAGAGAATAGTCATTTTAATTACCTCATTTGTATGATTAAAGTCAGATTGAAGGGATTTTACTGATAAATTAGATTAGGGTGATTGAGAACTTGAGATGGAGGTGTACAATGAAGTATTAGCACGATTGTGGAATACGGTTATAATAATCTTCTTTTCAACCTTGGAGAAACCAAAGGAAAGCAAAAGGGGTGGGCTTTATGGGAAATGGACAAGTTTTTCCTGTTTTATAGTCCAAAGTCAAATAGGCCTCAAATAAACCAAAAGGAGGGGAAAAAAATTCTAGAAAATGTAAAGAAATGAACCTAACTTTCAACTTATCATCATTCATCAGAATAAGAGGTAAAAAGAACTTGGTCTTTAAGGAAATTTTCCATGCCCTTCCTCTTTCCTTGCCATCTACAAATCCAAGAAAACTCATTAAGTCCAGGAGAAGATTCTCTAAGAAATGCTAAATTGGCTAAAGGAATGGGTCATAATTATTACGGAGAACCCGCATGGCCCAATGATCTTTTATATATTTTTCCGGTAGTAATTCTAGGTACTATTGCGCAACTAAAATATAGGTTTTGCGAAGTTGAGATACCATGAAACTAGCTCCTAAAATAATGATGTCAGAATTTGTTTTAGAAGTTGCCACTGCTCCGGAATTGCTTCAAGGAAAGAAAGTATTGTGTAATTTCCTTGGTTCTGTTTAGTGCAAAATTGAAGAACAAGATATTGAAGTTTGGCTACTTTCATTTGAGGGTGGTTTGGGATTCTTTAGAATAATTTGGCCATGTGCAATATGACCTTATAAAATGCACTGGTGTGAAAGTTAATTCAAGACTGGAGAAATAAATAATGTTAAATGGGGCAAAAGGGACAAAGGTTAAAGAACGATAGAAAATGATATGGTCATTAAAGACAGAAGAAAAAATATGGTCTTTTAGATACTTAAATGTTTTCAGAAAAAAAGGGAAATGCTTGTAGCCAGTCCATTTAATTAGGCTTGAAGGTTTAGTTGTGTAGAGTTAGTTCTATGTTTCTTATTTGCTATATCTTTGTTTGATTTGATTTAACAGATAAAGTAAGCCTAGTAAATTGTTCTTATAATTCAATATTCTCTCCTCCTTCCTCTCTCAATATATATATATATATATATATATATGTATGTATATGAGCAATTCTAACCTCAAAATTTAGCATTCCTTTTTTTGTGGTGGACGAAAGATCCAGTCTTCCCCTTTTAAAAACCAAAGATGAAGGCTACCCTGGTAATCAGGTTTGAAATTCTAAATTCTTAAATGATTTTTTTTTTGTCTTTTGCAGTCTGTCTCCCCTCCCATCCCCCAATCACACTTCCACCTGTCCTTTCCCTCTCTTACAATTACAATTAAAGAAGGGAAATGAGAATGGATCAAATGGGTGTGAGTGACAGACTTGCTTGGAATCTTCCCAAGGAATGAAATCATAATTGTAGTAGTATTAACAACTCAGATAGTAAAATGGTGAGAACTGGGTTAGAATAACATTAGAAGGAAATGATTCCTTCAATCCAAGTACGTGAGTGAATAACTATCTCTGCTAATCTACTTGTCATCAAGTATACATGATTATTTTATCCAAATACACAAGCTTTGAACTGTTGAATCTTTTACTTAATTTTCGTTCTCCTCGTGGTTTGTGTGTGTAGGCCATGATTTAGAGGGGTAGAGAGAAGAAACCTACAGCTACAAGAGAGAGAGAGAGAGTTTATTTCTATGGTTATTGGGTTTTGAACCAAATTACAAAGTTTCCCTTCAACTGAAGTGTTTTTTGAATTAGGAAGAGTGGGTTAGTTCACCAAAAAAGAGTGGAGGGATCCATTGGCACCATGTAAGTCTACAAGACATAAGTCAATGTTGGACCGTTCACATTCCCTTTACCTCAAGGGGCTGATAACTCTCCAAAATGACTAATACAACTAGACTTAGTATTTTGGGGTTATCAGCTGCCCCTCAATTAAGTTGACAACGCTAATTTAGAATTGTATGTGGCACCAGTCCAAAAGGGGTCTGCATGATGCTGCTGGAGAGTAAATATTTTAAATCTTACCTTACATTTTCAACATCATTAACATTAAATACAAAAAAACTTACATTTTCAACATCATTAAAGTTAAATACAAAAAAAAAATAAAGGAAAAGAAGAAGAAGATTGTTCCACATTGCATTATTAGTATTTCCAAGTTCATATTACACAGTTTGCACATAGACATTAGCAGGTTCATGATGTGTATCTTTATATTGATACCTTAATCCTTTGGTTCATGATATCTTTCCAGATTATCTCAGGAAGATCATAGTGCAGGGAAGATCATCTAAATCCACAAAGGTTGGGGATATCATGACGGAAGAGGTATATTTTGTTTCCCTCACATAGGACAAGATCTCTGCTTTACTTCCATTGCATGTTAGAAGTTTGTGTGTTCTTCATTATATAATTGACAACTTGAGATGCTTAAAGCTATGACTGCGGTGGCTGCAGAACAATCTTATCACAGTCACACCTGATACCAAAGTTCTACGGGCAATGCAGCTGATGACAGGTATTATGTGCTTCCTGTGGTTATTCCTTCACACTACTTGGATTAGAAAATCAAAAGAGATAACATGAACTCAAAGTCATGTTTGTTATGCAGAGAACCGAATCAGGCACATTCCTGTCATCAATGAAAAGGAGATGCTTGGCATGGTCTCCATTGGAGATGTAGTTCGTGCTGTGGTGATTGAGCACCGGGAGGAGCTTGACCGCTTAAATGCTTATATACAAGGAGGTTACTAGATGATGAAAATGATGAGAAATGCACTCAAGCTGTTTTGGATGATATTAATCCTTAAACCTTTAGTAAGTTTGAATGCTTGTAAATATGGTTTGGTTTATGCACTATGTTGTATGTTTCTCTGTAATAAGACTTGGATTAGTAGACTAATAATAACTCCTGCTATGTCTTGAGACCCTTGCTGTATCCCTGCCGCTTGTTGCAGTTGCACATCAGAATATTTGGATTCTGGTTTGGTGTAATGGTTTTTGTTTACAGGTTGCTTCATGTCTGTGTCATCTTGGCCCTAATGCCTGGCTCTTACTCCTCATAATTGTTTTTTCTATCTTACGTACTTCTTTCTTCAATCAGCACTTAGAACCTCTTATCTTTGGGTAAGGCCAAGACAGCTCTTACCACCAGTGTCCAAGAAAAAAAGTATTTAATCTTCCAGCCAAAAAGTAATAATGAAATGAAAATTTCCCCTCTAAATAAGAAAAATGGTTTTGTCTATTTCTAAAACTTTTTAGATAAATAAACTTATATTCAGAACCTGTGCATGAATCTTTTAAAGAGAGCACAATGGCCCATATTAATTTGTTATTATTGAAAATTTTAAAAATTCTTGAACTTCATTGAATCTAGATTGATGTAAAAATATTAGGAACAACGGATGACCTTTTAGGTTTAGAAGAAGAGGTTTAAATCTTTTATTAATGCTTAAATCTTAGTTCTGCATCTTAGAGTCGAAAGGTGCTTAATCTATCTATCTTTAAAACTATATTTGTGCCACTTACTGCAATATGATGATAACTCAAATTAGTCTCCCAAGAGTTCACCTACTTAATCATATATCAATATCCAAATCCTACTTTCCTTTCCTTTTAAAATGTGAGATTTCATTAAATATTTCTTTATTGAAATGCATACTTTGAACCTTCCCCACTTCCAATTATTAATGAAAATTTCCAACATTTTTAACAGAAAAAGTCACGTGACATGCACTTGCAAAGTATTTAATTGCAACATACATGATTCTTATAAAACACTCAAATTTTATACAAAAGATGAAGCATTATACGATAATTCCCTTCAAACTTTATAGTTAGGTTAAACTTTAATTGTTAGCACACTTACATCATACAATAATTTCTCTCTAAATTACACTAAATTGATTAATTTTGATGTTTAAATTTTTAAAGATAGAGGTGGAGATGCATGTCACATTACTTTATTTTTTTATCTTTTTGTTAAAAATAATGAAAAATTAATGAAGATAGGTTAATTGATAATGATGTCAAGCTTGAGTAGGTGAAGTAATAGTTCGAAAACTACAAGTCAATAAAGAAACAAATCAGTGTAAACCATACAAGAGTAATGTTGAATCAAATGACCTTGATTTAATTAAGATTTTGATGATAGCTAAATAAATAATGTTCATTGCAATGAGAAACTAACTTGGTTACTCTATCTTCATTGCATGTACACTGTCAAACTAAGCTAAATATGAAAACATACAATGTGGTAATCAAACTCAATGAAAATATATCAGTGGACCAATTAGCCAGCTATGCATCATTTCATCCTTATTCAAGTTAGCTAAAGTTATTACTTGAAGACATCAATTTATCAGCTAGATCAACACAATAGATAAATCGAGTCCAAAACCCACAAGCGTGACTAAAAACTATCAGCTAAAGAAACCAATTAAAGGTTTTATCTCAGAAAGCTGAAGAAAAAGAGTTGAGAATTCAAAAAAACATTCAACTAAAGAATATCAGTAGGCAAATAGAAAGTTCAACATGAACACCCTTTGCTTGATATTCGTTCTTCAATTGAGCTGATATTCAACTTAATCAAAACATAGCGTTTCATTTTTAAATCAATCAACTGAAGTTTTTTTGGACTTATTCATACGACATCGTTTTGGACGACAGTTGACTTTTTGTCATTCTTTTAAGCTAAACAAATTTCAAACAAATTCTTTTCACACTACTTCTTGATTTCACCTTTAAAGGACGAATTTATCATAAGAAAGACATTATTGCTTGTTGCTCATCTGCACTATTTGTCCACAGACATAATTATCTGTGAAACAATTTCTTCTTGCTCTAGATTATTTAAACAAATTGATTGGTTCAGAAAAAGTGGTGGGCGTGCATTATTGAAAATCATACACCGCCAGCATCTTGCTTCAAAATTTGTTTAACATAAGTAGTCTTAAACTTCCTAATCTTTACTATTATGTCATATCAATCAACAAAACCTTATAATATTCATTAATTGTACTAAACCTTTTAAGCCCGTGAGAAAGATTTGTGATTGGGTAAAATTATTGAGCACACCCATATTCAAATTAATGTGTATTTGTACTAATATTGTACTCACACCCATCTTTTGTAATTATGAAAAAAATTCACGAATGTGAACGTAGCGTTTAGGTTAAGTTTGGTAAAATTCTAATTGTGTCAAGTTCTGAGAAGCTTGTTGGTTGTGCTTGAGTCTATTAATTCAGTTAGATTATTGAGCCTTGTGAATTTAACCAAGAGTTTATGTGAACCACTATAAAAAATTTAAGAGTAAGTTCTTTGTATCACTAATTTTTTTGATTTTAACAATTCGTCTCTATGCTTGTTTGTTTGTGCTAAGTGTCTTTCTTATTACAATAGAAAAGAGGGTGGCCTTATTGCCACAACCACTTTTTTTCTTTTAGGGTTACAGCTTATTAATTGACATGAGATTTACTTTTTCTAAAACACCATCATTTACTTTATTTATTTATTTCTTGTTATTAATGTTAGAATCTTTATTTAATGTTTCTCATTCTACATCATATTTTTATTAGACTTTTTAATCTTTTTAATTATTTTATTTTTTCAAACTCTATTTTTCTCAAACTCTTTAAATTCATTAATTGTTACATTGGCTTATTCTTACTAGGAAGTCTTCTCCTTTAGAACTCTCTTATATGATGTATCTTTTAATTATTTTAATATATTTTTTTTTTTTTGTATTTGAACTAATTGTTAACACAATGAAATATATATTTTATTTCTTTAAATACTCAACTAAATTACATTTTCCTATAAATAATTTTTATTTAATTTGTAAATTTTTTAATTGTGGTTCATTTTGATATTTATATATACATACTAGCCCTATCATATGTACTTATGAACGTGTTCAAAGGTTTTTTCTTTTGGTAAGAAATAATGTAAAAAAATATTATAAT
The DNA here is from genome assembly GCA_029379385.1 of Quillaja saponaria. Lineage (NCBI taxonomy): Eukaryota > Viridiplantae > Streptophyta > Magnoliopsida > Fabales > Quillajaceae > Quillaja > Quillaja saponaria. Next base: position 13,182,384 of record CM055610.1, on the reverse strand, counting down.
TGTTGTACAAAATAGAGAGAAGGAGATAAGTTTTAGAAGAGATTGATTTTAATTTTTTTAAAATAATTGATTAATTGAAGTTAACAATATATGATTTTTTGTTTCTTATTAATTTTTTTCCTTTCTTATAAGAGAAAGTGCATAGTTTTTAATAAATGGTAAAATTTTAGTTTAAAAAGAGGTCAAATTTAGGAAAATACTATCCTCCCTTTTAGTATAATATTTGAATTAAAAACTATATTAAAAAGTCAGAAGACATCATAAGGGTGTTTTGGTTTTTAGTATAATACATACATAGTTAGAAATATAGATATAGATATGTAGTTCCACTAACCTATGAATGGATGAAATGTGGATGGTATTAAAAAAATATTATAACAATTGCTGAAAGATTGCAAATAATTTTATTTTTTAATTTTTAAAAACCATAGAAAGTCGAGATTATATTTAAATATTGTACAAAATTTTGTTTTTCACCTAAGGTCGTGTAGTGCATATCAAGAAAATCAAAATGTGATAAATTTGTTTTTATTACTTATGTTAGAGGAGGCAACTACAAAACTAGACACAATATTTCCATGAAATATCAAAAAAAGAAAATTTTCATCACAGTTAATATGAAATCTATTGAATGGATCTAAAATTTCGCAAATGATTATAACAATATTACAAAATAGCTTTTCATATTGTTAGGATATTCAAAAACTACATGTTAAAGATTCTTTCTCCCGTTTATTTTTATAACCAGATATTTTTTAATATTATTATTAGAATAAAGTCTTAATAAATCAAGTTAGAAAGAAAAGCTTAAAATTAATATGCACTAATTGTTATTATAGAAAAATGATACTTAGGCTGTGAAATATTTATCCAAATATAATTATTTGTAGCAAACAATTTTTTTAATTTAACTATAAATTAAAAGATAATATAGAGATTTTCTTTTTAATGGAAAAAGAAGATAATGTAAAAAAAAAAACTTCTAGAAAATACTAAAATTTAAAGGTGAATTGAAAATAAATTTAAAATAACAAAGAATTTAATGAGTTAAGAAAAGATAAAGTTAAACAAATATATATATATATATATATATTAAATCTAATATATATTTGATGTGGGATAAAGAGACATAAATTGAAATTATAACACTAATAACAAAAGATAAGTTAAAAAAGTAAATAAGGCTGTTTTAGGAAAAGTATATCCCAAGTCAATTAATAAGTTGTGACACTAAAGAAGGCGCTTGCTGTGGTGTGCCCAATTTTGTTGGCGCGATTTGGTTTCGAATGGCTCAGGCAATATGTTGTGTAGTTAAAGTCTAGTTAAAGTATAGTGATATTAATTGTCGAGGCAGGAAAATAAATGCAAAGAGAGAAATATCACATTCTCAATTGGTTCTAGAAATAATGTTATCTATGGTAGCTTAGACATCATCTATCCCTATGTCAAACGAAAATAAATATTCTTCTTTTAAAAGTGTTTGAATTATTTTTAAAATTCATATCATGAAAAAATCTAGTTTATTTTATTTAATATTCAAATTCAATGTAACTTATATATATATATATATGCATATACTATTGTCTTTTTATTTTATTTATAATAAAAAATTAAGATTGCTGAAAATAAATTAAAAATAACAGATGGTGTAAAAAAGTAAATATTAAAATGCATTGGGAAAAAAAAAAAAAAACTATTTTGATATTTTGAATATACAAACATGGCTTTTAGTATTTTACCCAAATCCCTATGTTAGTTGTTCCATCCATCCAAGTGGGAAAAGTGTCAATTTCTCCAAATTTTGGATTTTAGTATTATTTCACCAAATCTAAAAAGAGGAGAGTGTAATTTACTCTATAAAAAATTAAACTTTCTCTCCCTCTCTTTGTCCATACTATACTTAGAGAGTTCATACTCACATTGCATATGTTTTGTAAGAATAATATAATATTAATTAAAATTAATATATAAATAATAAAATAAATTAAAAAATTATGTGAAAGGATGAGGAATGTATGTGTTATTTCAATTTCAGATACACACTAATAAATAATGACTAAGCTATCATACATAACATTATTGATTTTTGTTAAAAAAGTGAGTTTCAGTTTCTTGATGAAAACTGCATTAATGAGAAAGTGATATTTTCCTATTTGCATTTATTTCTATGCCTTGACAATCAATATTGCCACATTTTAACTACACAACATATTCCCTGACCCATTTCGAACAAAATCTCACAATATTCACAAATAAGCTTAGTCTACGTAACTATAAAGAAATTGATTTAGGCAATAAGGTCACCTATAAAAAATTAATGTTTTTAATGGGCTAAAGTATTCATTCCTCTATTTTGTCATTTTTGGGCTAACATGTAAAGTTATGTTTGGCTATAATTTATTATGAAGTAAAGTATCTTAAACTTTGGCTCAACATTCGGAAGTACAAAAAACAAAATGATAAAGAATAAAAAAATTTAGAAGTCTTGAACGGAAGGGTAACGTTTTCCGTAAGTTAGAAACGGTAAAATCAATAATAAAAGGGAAATGCAAGAGCCCCGTGAAACAACGACACAATAACTAGTGCTAAACAAATGGACGATTCCATTTTGACAAACATCCATTATTCTCTGCCTCTGTAAAACGCGTTGCCGGTGACTGTGTGTACTCAGGTCAGGACTCTTACAGTCTAGAGCCTTTTAATGCAGCAATTACTAGCTATGGGCGACCTCTATGGTTAAAGAAAAAGGCAAGCGACAAATCTCAAAAACTTTGATCATCTGCTTCTCTTTCCCCTTATATTATTTTTGTCGTGTATAATTTATCTTTATAGTTGGTGGTCGTTGCTTCGACTGTGCTCTGTTTGACTGTCTGGCTCAACGAAGAACAAGCGTCCTCCCCTTCTCTGTGTATTGGGTATTCAAAATTTCCTGTTTTTTATTTAACTGTGTGTCTATTTCTTGAAGTTATTGGTTTTGTATATTTTCAGTTATTGGGTTTGTTGGCTTCAAAAACTTTGTTGAATTGGGTATGTAAATGGGTAGTCTGTTAATGGTCTTTTGTTTCTGTTAAAAAGGATTAAACCCTACAAACTGAACAAATAATCATTTTACTTCACTTCAAAAATTCTCAATTTTAGTCCCTTGCCTGGCGTTTTAGATGGGTCATCACAAATTCTCAATTTTAGTCCCTTGCCTGGCATGAAAGTCTACTTTACATCATATTTACATTGTTGCTTGCATATTTACTTGATGTTGAACTGAAGTATACATAATTGATGTCTTTGATACAGTTTGGTCTCGCATAGCAAATTAGAAATTGCAAAAAGGGGATATGGTGGAAATTCCTTTTCCTTTTCTATTCCCCCTTGGTTTCCTACCAATCAATGGAAATGCTGGTCCAAGCAATGAATTACACTGGCTGGCATCTGCCTTCATTGGAATCGTTTTCTGCGTAATTGTAAGTGTCCTGACTAATTTTCCAGTGAACGTACTTTAACTCGTTATGATATATGGGTTATGTTTCTAGAAACTATAAGTAAAAGTTGAAGCCTTATTGGCTGAAAAAGAAAAATTTATAGATGCCTTATGCACTCCAGGTATCTCTATTTGCCTCTCAGTGACTTCATGGTCCCCATCTCCTTCAGTTTAATTATATTGGTTTCCTCTGTGGTTAAATACAATTGATCTTTCTTTCTAATGATCGCCCTCACTTGCTAGCATAACAGGTTTAACTTCCTTCTACTCTCTTCCGCCTAATAAAAGTACATATTCTTATTAAACAAAAAGTGCTTACCGACTTGGATAATATCAGGTATTTTGAAATGATATGATCAGCGTGAAAGTTAAAATTACAGTTCATGCATAATGGTCAACTGGATGAAACTTTGTTGTCTGTTTCCTCTTTTTGAATAACTAAGAGTACCTTGACATCCTAAGGCTTCAACTGTAAGATGCATTTGAAAAGGCTGATGTTGAATTAAGAATGTGATAATTCTAAGTAGTCACTCAGATAAATGATTTAACAGAAGACAATGACAGAACTTGCAGTAAAATTGAAAAATGTGCAAAACGAAATAACTAGCTAAATTGGTCTTACTAATGAAGGAAAATAATCTCATAATAGAAGTAAAAACTTTTGAAATGACCATAATGTACTATTCAGTATAGGATTAAAGGTCAAAATGTGTTGGTTTTGAGTTTTACCTTTGCCATGATACCCCTAGGTTTTGCCTTCTGAATGAAATAGTTGAGCCTTTAAAGAATTTTTGAACCCACAAAAACTTCAGATGGTTTTCTGTTTCCCTTCGCCAATTTTAATTTGGATGTCAGGACACTTTATGGTTGTTCAGGCTTCATCTAGTATCTCTCAAACATTCTTCTGTAGGTTTAGAGACTAAGTAAAGCTATATCTTCTGATGTTCCTATTCTTTATTCCAAAAGTGATGAATTTCATAGCAACTTATGTTTTTCATCTGGTCGGAATATTTGGAATAACCTCTCAAGTATCTTCCAGAAGTATTGGGTTTATTCTCAAAATGTAAAAGACTGTTTGTTTCGATTTAGGGATTATCAAAGAAAGAAAAGAGGACAGTTTTTTGGACGTGATACTGATTCAGTATAGGAGAAGAATTCTAGAAAGTGAAAGAGGATAGAGAATGAGGATGGAGGGAGGAAGAGAGAAAGTAAGGGAGAGGGATATGGCTTCTATGCTCAACAACTTCTCTAATTCAATAATAAAGACAAGAGTCTATTTATATTATTAGCCTTGTATAGGCAAGCAGTAACTGAAAACGAAGTAATCCTAATATAGCAGAATATCAACAATCCCAAACTTTGAGCTTGCAGGAAACATTGTCATCAAGAAAATTGCATCTAATTTGTACTCTACATAAGTTCCTTGAAAAGTTTCTGCACATTCGACCCTTTTATTTTAAGGACTTGCCTGTTGAATTTCTGTTGTGTCAACCTGTGCTTAGCTGGCTTTAAGGTCTTCAACCTTTGCGCCTCCCACTTCAAAATCAGTTGTCTCTTCTGCCTTTTCTTTTCCAACAACATGCTCAATTTTATCGTCCTTATTTTCCTAAATCAATGACTCTATTTCTTTTATGTGATTGTGTAAGAAGATTGATTAATAGACAGCTGTAACTTGCCAACAGAGGCATGATATCCTTTTCTAAAATATTTAATTTCATCTTTGAGGGCATCAAAATTAACACACATGGAATCAAGACTATGTACATTGAATCCCAAATACAAGGTAGAAGCAAGTTCTCTGTGGAGTTCTTCATAGTGTACTAGAGTAAAATCATTGTGACGTGAAGAGTGAAAAATTGATGATTTAGAGCTGAATTATCAGAATAATAAAATCAGATTGAACCTTGTGTGATTGGCTTGAAACAGAGAAACCCTGTTAGCGATGGTGCTAAGTGGCCTTAATCAACATAAAACAAGTTTGAATCATAATGATCTGGATGAAGCCATAAAGATTCAACTATGGTACCGGTAACAAATTAGTCACTTGCCATCCATTGAGGTTGTTGAGACAGTTTGAAATTGTTGTAGTCCATGTGTCCTGTAATCAATTTGAATAATGAATAATCTTCAGAAATCAGCTGGAATTGGTCATTTTGGCTGAAAATTAGCCTGGTACATTCAGGGCCTCTATCTGAGCTTCTGGTTAAATCATTATCAGGTCAATGACGGTCAACACGAGTCCCTGGATCTGGACACACTGGTTGGTTCAGTATTCAGTTTGGCAGGACTGGGAATGACACTAACCAGCTTGCTCCAGTCACAGTAATTGTCATGATCTGGTCAAGTTGTTGGTGTCAGATTATCAGAAAGTCAACAGTGGCCAGCCACAATGGAATTGCTGTGAAGATTATGGCTTTTCTGGAATTGGATGGTATTTTCCTTCAGTGGCAGTTGCTGCACAGATTGGTGGCTTCTAGCACCCCCATTTTTTAAAGTTCTCAAATTTTTGTTGGCACAAGTATTAAAGTGATTTGATGATTTCCAACATAAACAGATGCACGATGGATTGATATTGGAGTTGGTCTTTGATAGGGAAAGAGGAGGGATAATGAGAGGGTGAGTAAGGAAGAAAGAGAAAGGCATATGAGGGAATATAATCAACAACTTAAAACAATTCAATAAACAAACTAGACTCTACTTATATAATAGGCCTTATATAGGGAAGCTCTGATTTAAATCCAAAAAATCCTGATATTACATGATCCTTATTAACTCAAATCCCTATCTGTTATACCCATAATTTCCATCTACTAATTAAAACCTAATTATATTAAACCCATAGTCCTAATTACATAATAAAATACCCTAACGTCTAATCCCTGTTCCTTTTAGATATATTTCAGAGGATTGTCTTCTTTTAGTCACTTTGGTTTTCTGCTTCTAGGACGTTTTGAAGTGATTCCCCTACATACAAAGATATTTAAGGGGTCTTCTTTGGTAATCTTTTTTGCTTCTGTTTTCATGGTTCTGTTAGGAGGATATCTTATCCTCCTTTTTGCAGCATTCTTTCTTTCTCTATAATAATACTCTTGCTCTTTAGCTGTACTGTGTACACCTTTTTATATCTCTGATTTGTGATGTTCTGATTGTGTTTCTTTGCTCAAGTTAAATGTCCACTTTGTCTATGTCTTTTAAAATCTCTCTACAAATTCTTCTATATGGTTTACAACGTGAGTGTGCGACATGAATATCTTTGGTATTTTTAATGCAATTATGACAATACAATTGAAATTAGTTCGCTTAAGTTTTCTGGTCTTTTATCTTACAAGTAAGATGGCTCTTGAAGATATCCCTCTCTTCTTCTTTTTTCCCTTTTCCCTGGCCATAGGCTTGTTTTGTTGCTATTTTTTAGGTCTATTTTGATGTATGCATAATTTTTGGTATCATTAAAGAATCTATTGCTTCTTCTTCTTCTTCTTCTTTTTATTTAATTTTATTATTATTATTTTTTTTTGTAAGTCCTATAGCATATTTTGAAACACTATATTATTTTTCTTGAAGGTTTACAGATCGACTGCTGTTTTGAGCTTTTTGTGGTTCCAAGGATTTGACAAACTAAGTCCAGTGGAGAAAGTTGAATGGAACAACAGGTTGACTGCATTCTCATGTTGTCCCATCTAATTTGCATCATCCTAGTCTAATTGGTATTTTATGTAAACTTTAATAACTTGTTGTGCAGGGGGTTCTCAACATTCCATGCTCTTTTCGTAGCAGTTGCTTCTTTGTACTTGCTAATCTTCTCAGATCTTTTTGATGAGGATTCAAGTGGCGATTTACTTGTTAATAGGTCATCTACTTTATCTGATACAGTATTGGGGGTAAGTTGACAATGAGAAAAGCATTATGTTTGCCATCCTTTCTGCCTCCCTTAACAAATTAACTTGACATGTTGTCAGCCATATTAAAATGATGTAAGCTGAGTTCTTCATCCACAGCAAGAGCAAGAGCTTGCTATTACAAAATAAATGGCTCTTCATGAGTTTTCTCTTGTGGGCAAAATTTGTGGTAACTGTTCATGTTAACTTAGAATTTGGCCTTTGGCCTTTCCTTTTGGACATATTTTAATTGGCGAGAGATTTGTGTATTTAGGTTGCAAACCCTTTGTAGTTCCTCTTTGAGGAAAAGGCCATATGATTATAATATAACCAGACCTGGTTGCATTCGGAAAAAAATGATTTGGAATGAAAAGAAACTGGGGTGGTAATTTTGGTATTAATATCAGGGTATTTCCCAGAAAATGATATTTAAGCTGTAGAAAATTAATAATTGGTGCAGAATAAATGAGTTCCACATTCATTTTTCTGTTTCAAGTTATTTTAAGTTAACATACTAGTATTTTGTCAATATGTTTTGATGCTCTACCCCAATTTATTGTTAGCCTTCTATGTGGTAAACTACTTCCTATTCTATAGTGTTTCTGGAAGGCATCCGGGACTCTACTTTTATCTTTTTCCTTTTTTGGATTCCTTGTACAGATCTCTATTGGTTATTTTCTAGCAGATTTAACAATGGTTCTCTGGCATTTCCCTGCTTTAGGTGGTCTTGAATATGTAAGTATAGATAAGACTTTCTTGATATGGTAAAATTCATTGTAAGTTATCTTCTGTGATGATCTGTCAGCAGATCTTTTTTCTTTCAGTTTGTTCATCCAATCTACGTTTTAGGTTCTACACCATGGGCTATCTGTGTTTTCAATCTTCCTATCTCTCACAAGTGGTCAAGGACAGCTTTACGTATTAATGATTCTCTTCACCGAGACCACAACTCCATTTGTTAATCTAAGATGGTAATCTCAGTACTTAAGAAAATTATTTTACTGTCACGTACTTAGTTTTCAATGGTGGCCTATTATGTTAATTACATGTACAGGTATTTGGATGTTGCTGGTCAGAAGAATTCTAGACTCTACATCTGCAATGGCATAGGCCTGTTCCTTGGGTGGTTGGTACTGTCTAACATATTCCTGCTCATAATACTTTCAGTTATCAAGCAATACTTTATGAATGACGGATTGCATAATGAAATTGTTGACAGCCATGCAAACAATCATTGCCATTAAAATTTTAAGATATTGACATTTTGTCCCTGCAGATTGCAAGGATTCTCCTGTTCATTTTCTTTTTCACTCACATGGTGACACATTTTGATCAGGTTAGTAATTGCCCCATTCTTCTGTATGTATTCTGTTCCTTCATAATGCAATCTTAGTGTTGATTGAAACAGTCATCTGGCTATTTCTCCAAATTCATAACTCTTACTTTTCTTTCTTCTAGGTCAAGCAAATATTTCCTTTGGGATTTTACAGTTTGCTTGTCGTGCCTCCTGTGTTGGCAACAATGAATGTATTCTGGTTTTGGAAGATTGCCAAGGGTTTGATTAAAACTCTTTCTAAAGCAAGACACAGGAAGTGAACTGATCATTCCTTCCTATTGTAGTTATGTACATTCATACTGTCAACAATTTATCTTAAATTTTGGCAACATGATAAAATTATAAAGAAAAAGAAACTTTGAGAACAACTTATGGAAGTGTTGCTTTCATTAGAAGTTATATTTTAGGATATATGTAAGATACTGTTCTTAAAATCTTTTCGAGTTCTTTTTTTATTTCATCATAGAAGTTTATTTGGTCCTTGGCTGGCAACGTAATAGGCAGTAAAACATTTCTGTTTTCACAAATTCCATCTCATGAACAGTGAGTGAGATTTGAACAGTGAAACATTTAACTTGAAAATCTCAATGTTCCAACAAATGTAGTTCTTGGGATCTCCTGAAAGACTTTTAGCTCTTATTTTGACAATGAATGATATACAAAATTTATTGTACACGTGAATTTGTTTGTGATGTCATGCATGAGGCATTGAGTATATTATTAAACTTTGAAAAGAATATGTATGTTGATGTTTGCTTTTTTAATATAATGGAGTTACTATTGTTAATAAAAAAAGAGTAATCTTTTGCATTATGATAACAACATTACACGATTTCTTATGTCTATTTTAGAAACAAACAAATTTCTGGTGGAATTTAAAATTAACCTACAACTTAATTTAAACTCTAAAAACTTTAAAAAGTAAATCTTAAAATATTTTTATTGTTATATTATTAAATTAACTTTATGATAATGTGATATTATAATAATAAATTTAAAACAAAATTTAAATCAAATTAAACATTTCGTATAGAGAGAAACCCATGTACAAACAAGGATTAATTTTACTTTTCCATTAATCAGTCTTAATGATGTTTACAAAATATTATAATTTTTTTAAAAGAAAATGAATTTTATTTTTTTTGCAAATTTAATAAAGCTTTTGTTTTTTATTTAATACTCTTTTTTATTGTTTAGTTGTATTATTATTCTAAGAAAGGCTATTAATTTTTTTTTTTTAATATTGCATTTTAAGTGTAATAATATTATATATATTTTTAATTTAAATTGACTAATATAAATCATACTAGCCTCTTAATAGAAATATAATCAGAGTTTTTAAGTATTTTATCTTAATTTAAATTTTAGGATGCTGTATTTATAAATTCTGAAAATAAAGAGAAATTTATATAATTAGTATAATTAAGGGGAGTTTATACAGATGGAAAAAGATAGAAGTTCCAGACAATGGAAAGATGCAATGAAGATGGACCAATGACCACTTTTGTGTTTGTAGAGAGTTCTTCTGTTAAATTTTGTGTTATTTGTTGGTAGCTCAATCTATTTGTATGTTAGATTTGATAGTAAATTGTTGTTAATGGCATAAAATTTGACATGCTAGGAAATTATTCTACAATAATAAATCATTTTGTAAATAGTTTTGTATGATTATTAGTTCAAAACTCCAATACAATGTATTAGCGGTTAAATATTATGATAGTAGAAATAAGAATATCAGTAAAGTAACTTATAGAAAATATTTTAATGATAGTAAAATTAGTAGAGATTCTATTATTACAAAGAAGTCATATTGACATTAAGATATTAATAAAAATAAATTGCATAAATAGTGATTTGGTGAAGGACTATCACAAAAAAGTCATCTTGATTTAAATACAAAGAATGATTAATTTTAAAATTACAAGGCCAATGGCTAATATGACCAATATGGCATAATGCTAATATGGTCTAATGGCCAAAATGGCCTATTCAATAGGCCAATGTAGCCATGCTATATAATCGGCTATGGTGGCCATAATGGGCCAATTGGTCAAATTGCTTGGCCGAATTAGCTATTTAAAGAAAAGGGATCCATACTTAAAAGGCCGAAATTTATTATATATATATTAATTTCATATGTAACTTGTTTTTCATCCACAAAGGTAGTCGAAATTTATTTTTTTGGTCAAAATTATATAATTTGGTACTAGTTATAGTATAAAATTATATTATATAAATAATTATTAAATTAACTAATAATTTTAACGGTCAACATTTGAAATACTAAAACATTCTCGACTACAATTGACTTTTAAAATTTAAATGATATGAAACTATACTTGATTAAATATAATGGAATATGGCCCCAAATTAGTCATATGATCGAAATTAACTTTTGTTGAAATTGACCATACGATCATGACCCAAGCAAGCTAGGCCGAATGTGTCTTAAGCCACTAAATGTCGATAACCATGTCACCTTAGCCATAATCAGCCAAATTTGATTCAATAATAAATATGGTTTAACAGCCAAAATTGGCTAAATGACCGAATTGTTGTGGTTTGCAGAATTCGGGGCCTAACAATATTCGGTTTGTCATATATAGGGATGGCAATGAGCCAAGGTAGCTCGTGAACAACTTGTGAATTAATCGTTAAGAGCTTTGATTGAGCTTGGCTCTTTTTTTAAACGAGTTGATCTTGAGATTTATTTAAACTTGTTTAATAAAACGAGACGTGCTCAATATTTTCAAAATTCGGCTCGTAAGCTCATGAGCCAACTCGTTTAATATTATTTAATAATTTTTTATTATTTATATATAAATTTATAACAAATCTATTTATAAACAAAAATTATCATAAATTATAATTTGATTTGGTGGTAAGTTATATAAATATTTAACAAGTAGGCCTTGGGTTCAATTCTTTTTGGCTACAAACTTTTTTATAATTTTCAAAAAAATCTTAACAAGTTTTTAACGAGCCGAGCTTGAGCTTAGAGTTAGGCTTGTTAACTTTTAATAAGCTTAGGCTCGCGAGCCCTTAACGAACACGAGTCGAGCTTGAGCTTGTCTAAAACTTGATGAGCCAATCCAAGCTTTGCCAAAACTTGACTCGTTGTCAGTCTAGTCACATGAACTGGAGCGAACAATTTCGAAAATTGGCTAAATGACCGAATTGTTGTGGTTTGCAAAATTCGAGACCTAACAATGTTCGGTTCATCACATGAATGGGAGCGGACGATTCCCAAAATTGGCTAAATGACCAAATTGTTCCAAACGGCCTCATTTGCCAAATTGGCCCAACTACCCAATTGGTCTAATGGCCGAATTGGCGACCAATGCCCAATTGATCAATTTTTAAAGCCAGATAGCCCAATGGCCAAATTGTTGCCAAATTAACAAATTTTAGTCAATTTTTGTTAGTATTTATATTCTTATTAATAAATATTAATATAAATTTAATTAAATAATTAACAGAAAATATAATTTATAAGAATTATTAATTAACTATCATAAAACTAAAGAATTTAAGGAAAAATAATAAATTCGTGATAATATCATGCTAATGAAATTATTTATCCTAAACTTAATTCTTAAATGTCTTTAATCATAGGATCACTAAGTTGGGAGAATACAATAAATGTCCAAATAATAATATCATGAATGGAAATAAGAATTATTAATTATTAGAAAATGTTATTTGTAAGCATTTTTCTATTTCTCTTTGTTGAAAAGATTTTTTCATGTCATCTTGTTTATATCAGTCATAGTTTCAATAATGGTGTATCCAAATGCTAAAACTAATCAAAGAAAAGAAAAAAAAAAACAACATAAATTAGTAGTTTAAGATTTTAAAAAAACTTCTAATATATCTTTAGACAAACAATTCTCCCTCTTCTAACTTTTTTCATTCATCATTTTTTTCTTAATTGAACAATAATGTCATGATTTGTGACCGAATCTGTTTTTTTTTTTTTTTGCACTTCAGTGTGAAATGTCAACAACATCTATTTTTCTCTTTTTTATTTTTCACTATTTTTGGTTGTTGGTTTATTTATGTCTTTAACCTCTAACAACTTCAAGCGTTATTAACGGAGTTACTTTTTTAATTTTAAGCTCTAAAGTCTGCCTCTAAAATTTTCACTTTTTTGTGTCCTTTTATGGAAAGTGTATTAAATAAGAAAATACCTTCTTCTTTTTTATTATTAAAAGAAATTTCTTTTTAGACTCTACTAATATATTGTATGTAAAACTATATATTTAAGTAACAAAATTTCTATATTGATATAGATTTTATTTATAAACTTGTAACAAATTTGAACATTTAAAAAAAATCAAAAAATTATTAATTAATAGATATTAGGGGTTATTACATATAGCGAACATAATCCACAAAATTTTATTAATTATTAATAATTATAAGATATTATATATATAAGGGGTTTAATATTGTTAGAAATGATGTACTGAAATTCAAGCCACTAGTTTCTTTTGTTGTTTAAAATTATTGCATTTTTTTAATATAATTCGGATCCTTAACAAGACAATAAGGCCCCATTTGATTTGGCTTCTAGGATGCCAAACCCACGTATTGAGACGTTGTTTTGAAAAAATAAAAAAGTAAATGAAGTGAGGGAGCATTTCAACACCAAATGTACCCCTAAAAAACTTATATATATAATTAAATATATATTCTTTTAATAATTTATATAATAAACAAAAATATAAATTGAAACCATATTTCTAAAGACATCCAAATGCTCAAAAAATAGTTTGACGTTTGACCCTTATAGCAAATCATAATTTACAATCAAAAGTTATATCAAACTGGTCTTGAGGATATACTAAAAAATTTCAATAACTTGTAGAATTTAAATTATGTTATAATTTGTATTAAATTTTATTTAAAATTTTTAAGTAGTTAGACACTTAATAGTATGGTTAAAAACGAGCCGAGTCGAGTAGAATATTAAGATACTCGAGCTCAAAATCGAATCTTATTCTAAATTTGAGCTCGCTCGAGCTTATTAGTCGAGTACTTGAGTCAAAAGTTATTTATATTTAATATATTTTAAAAAATTATTATTATATTATAAATTAAATTAAAAAATTCAAAATGTATGTGATTAATATATTTGTAATATAAATAATATATATGTTTGACATAATTAATAATTTTAAATTAAATAAAAAATAAGTATATATTTAATATAATTAATATTTAAAAATTACAAATTAACAAATTAAACGAATAGTTCGATTATTTTTAAGCTGAGTATCTCAGCTCCAAAATTTTAGCGAGATCAACTCGTTTTGTTACAAGTCGAGTATGAGCTGAATAATTAATGAGTAGAGTCTGAGTTGAGTCTCAAACCACTCAGCTCGACTCTAGCAGTAATTTACTCAAAAATCAAATAATAAAACTTTTTCTTTTCATGTGAAAGTGCGGAAATCGGAAATAGGCAAATAGCAAAAGGTTCCGCAGTACAAAAAAAATAAAAAGTCAAAATACTGAAACCAGTTCGCGTTTCAGTGTGTCGGTATAATAGTATGAATTTCAGCGGCCTACTCGGTATAGGTACCGTTAGAACCGTTAATCACCGTTTAGTAAAAAACAGAAAAAACTGCACCAAACTAACGGAATTCTCATTTCTCCGTCAACCTACAACTTTACTGTTGTCGGACGGTCCGGCAGTCCGGGCCCTTTTGCTTGGTCTTTCTCCCTTCTCCGCCGGTTTTGCCAACCTTTTCTCGTTTGCTTCGTCCTGGTTGCGCTCTATCTTTAGTAAAAAGTCAATAAAATATTCACAAAGGAACATGGCAAAACAGAGTATTTTTCTCGAACATTCTTAAAAAATAGTATGAATCTTATTCTTACTGTTTGCTTTCCTTTTCTAAGCTTTTCATCTAGTATAAATTTTGGGTAACTTGTGGGTTTGAAAGATCTCTAAAAAAGAAGAGAAGATGGGCTGCGGGTATATTTAGGATTTTCATAGTGATATTAATATTGGGTTTGGTGTTGATTTTGGGTTTTGGGGTCATAGTTATTTTGATGTTTTTGATCTGATATTCCTGGAAATAGAAGAATGTGGAGCAGATGGTGGTGTAGCGGAGGGAGTGGGGGCTCATTGAAGCAAAGGGTGTCAGCTATTGTTAATCTTAGCCATGGCCACTGAGGGAAAGCTTTGTCCTTTCCCTCCTCCTCGGTTGGGGTTAAGGGATATTGCAATGGAATGTGGTGCAAGACGAGAAGGGGTTGCATCTTTTTCAGTTTTGTCGAATGTGGCGAAGAGGGGAATCTCTTCAACCACACGGGTTTCCTCGGCTGCTGATTCCGAGGATTCTAAGAAGGCGTCTGATGCCGGTGACAACAATGATAATGGGACGGGAAAGGAGGAAACTATATCCTTTTCAGAGGCTAAGCGGCTCATGAGATTGGTGAATGTGGAAGCACTCAAGATGAAGCTTGGAATGGAAGCGGAGGAAGTTATTCCATACTCGGAGCTTCTTCAAGCCTGTGAGAGCATGGGTGTTGCTAGGAATTCTGATGAGGCTGCTGCTTTCGCCCGTGTTCTTGATGAGGCTGGCGTCCTCCTTCTCTTCCGTGACAAGGTCTATCTTCATCCGGATAAGGTATAATGGTTAGTATTAACTGTTTGATTAGCCACCTTTACCTTTTGCCCCCAGTGTAGTTTTTTTTTTATATGCTTAACGTAGGAAACAAGAACAACTCTTGTGGGCTCATGCAAAGGCGCCAGAAGATGATAGCTATGCTCCTTTTCCTTCTTTTGTTGGGAGGGGGGACCCTTAGCTCTTCCCTTTAATTCTGTTTGGGATAGTGGTGCTGCTGCTTACAGCTTACCATTGGATTTTGACTTTATTTTTGGAGACTGGCCTGTCTACTGCAGTCCAGATATTGTTGCATCTTGATATCCCACCTGTGATATTCTTACTCTTGAACATGCGAATGATACGTCGTATTGTTTTCACGAAGAGCTTTGCTTCATCCACGACGCATAAATGGAATCTGTCTGCTTTAAGCAGTCTCAAGGCTTTGTCTCTGGGTTACAGCTGGATTTGAACTATATTTTGGCCCTTCCCAATCTTCTCCTTTCCCATTTTCTTTACTTAATTTTAAACTATTCATCTGATAAATTTCTTTGGGCATACTTAGTGACTTTCTGCTGATAAATGAATGGAAATGGATCGAATAGAAGATAAAATTTCTAATGTTTGATGTTCTTTAGCTCATATACTTTTCATTCCACCGTCTCAAGGATGCAGAGCAACTCTTCCACTTGTTGTCAGCTGTTGTTTGTGCGACACAGTTATTTCAGAGTTAATCTCTCTTCCTGGTCATGCTGACACACTTGGCCTTCTAAACTAATTTGTTTTCTTCACATCAGATGATCAGGCATATAATTTCTCCATGGTTGCTTTCTTCACTCATTTGATTGTAATGGCTGTAACGCTTTTGCTTCTCGTTGACCTGTAAATCCTTTTACAGTTTGATAAGATGTTCTTTTTTTTTTTTTTTTTTCTCTCTTTTTTTTTTTGAATTTTATGGCAGTATCTTATACTTGTCAATTCCTTCTTGCCCATTAGATTAGTTTCCACATACAAGAACCTTAGCTTCTTCATCAAGAAGAATATTGATCTTAAAGGTGTGCTCTGTTCAATGTAAGACATTGGTAGCTTCACAGATGCAATGGTGCGGATTCCTCCTTATTTTTAAAGGGGAAAAATCACAGTAGAGTGGTTTTGTTGCTTTATCTTTTTCTAAAATTGCATTAGGTGGAACATATCCATGATCTTTGAAAATGATAGTATTTTACTTTATGGAGATGAATCTGATCCCTCAATATTTTATTTTTTGATGAATTATGATTTTGTTCTTAGTATTGGCTGAAGGTTAATTTTTGGGTCAAGGATGGAATCATATTAAAAGAAGGCACTCGGGCAGGAGATTGGGGGTGGAGAGGTCATTTTTGAAATATTATTTTACACAATAGGATCAAGTTTTTATTTATTTTGGAAGATATATCAAAAGGAAGTTTTCTCTTTAATTGATCTTTTTTCTTTTTTTTTCTTTCAGGATTAGCCTCTTGCTTGCTTCAGTCTGCATCATTTTGGTACTTGATTGTTAGTCTCTGCTTAAACTCTTGCAGCCAGACAGCTTACTGTTTTTTTTATTTTTAATTATTGTCAAGGCTTTTCCCTTGTAAGTTATTTCAAAAGAAAGCAACTGGTTCTATTTGTAGTTGCTTTAAATGGAAGATAAATTTAGAGAAACTGAACAACCAAGCTTGGAGTTTATCATATAATATTGTCTATTCAACTATCGAAGTTAACTTCGTACCCGAAAAACCTATCGAAGTTAAGTGTCTTGAATTCTTGATCACTTTTTAAGTAAAACGAAAACTTTACAGTAATATCTTTTTATTCAATATTAACTGTAGGAAATAAGGGTCTAGTCTTTTTTACGAGTTTAACGACAAAGCAAAAATGAGTGACTTCTTTAGACCCTTCTTAAATCACTCAGGATTGTTCCCCTCACTTGGTTGGCATCGTTTAGTTTTAACAACTTTTGCAGGCTTTTGGTTGTCTCATAAACTGATGAGAAAGATAATATGCAAGCAATATTCACAACAATTTTCAATATTTCATGTTTAAGTATGATCCATTGGAGGAGAGAAGTACACTGTATGCCTCAGTCCTGCTCATATAATAATGTCTCTAGACTGCAGGCTTTAGCTTAACCTTTGTAAACTATATATGTTTTGCTAGTCTACTCTGTTTGAAACCAACAGTCTCAGGTGTCTAATGCCTATGTATTGAACTAAACATGAGTTCCATGACATGTATGTGCCCCATGCATTTGTTTACTTTGTGCATACTGTTTTTGTTAAGACTCAGCAACAAGCTACACAGGCTTTGTGATTGTATGTAATTCAGCCGAATTTGATGTTATAACTTTCTTGTTTGCTGACATAACCCCTCCTTTAGGGAATGAGTCTTAAGAACGATGTGAACATTAGAGTTTCAGCAAGTAAATTCGTTTTGGTTGTGTGTGTGTTCATTGGATAATTATGCTGATGTAGACAAATTATAATATGTTCAGGTGGTCGATCTGGTCAGACGAGCAGTTCCGCTGGCACTAACCTCTGAGAACGATCCCATGAGGAATGAGTTAAAGAATCTACTGGAGAAGAAAGAAGAAATTGATGTGCTGGCACATAAGCAGGTACGGTGCATCCTTTGGTCTGGACTTGGATTAGCTTTGGTACAGGTTGGGCTTTTCTTCCGGCTAACTTTCTGGGAATTCTCGTGGGATGTAATGGAACCCATTGCATTTTTCTCCACAACCACTGGCTTAGTTATAGGATATGCTTACTTTCTAATCACTTCAAGAGACCCTACTTACCAGGACTTCATGAAGAGACTTTTCCTGTCAAGACAGAGAAAGCTTTTCAAGAAACTCAATTTTGACATCGAAAGATTTAAAGAGTTACAGAAAAAATGCAAAACACCTCTGGATGCAAGTACCTCTATCAGGAACCGAGTAGGGGTGGACTTGGATCTGGAAGATGCTTTACATAAAGGTTAACATTTTGGTTTTCCTAGTCCACACTCCTTGGAATATATTTTGGATATCCTCATCCCCTCCTTTTTTTTTCCACAGTGGAGGGGGCAAGCATGTGATCTAAATTTGGCTGGCATTTTATACTTACCTTTCAATTTCAATTTCAATTTCAATTTCAATTCCAATTCCCACATTGCATTCTTTGTATGCAGTACTGAACTAGACATATTCATGTATTTGAGGGGTTTTACGTTTGTACGCCCGTTTTCTTGGGCAAGCTTCAAAATGTTGCATCCCATGCTTAGATTTTTGTTGAACATGGTATGGTGTAGTTTTTCTTCCAGAAGATCTTACCACTTAACAAAAAATTCGTGTCAAAATGTGTGAATTGTTTCCGCTTCCACACTACCTGAAATGAAACTCACTTACAAAAACGCAACCACCATTTTCACACGAAACGGGAGTAATTTCACACGAAATGGAAGCGTTTTCACATGAAATGGGAGCATTTCCACTTCAAACTGGGTTGTTTCCATCGTTTTCACACAAAACAAGTCGACAAAAATATGACATTTTCAAATTTTAAAAATTTAAAATTTTGCTCTAGTCCTTTTTATATTTTAGGATTTTAATTTTTTTTTAATCTTATTTGATATATATTCAGATGGTATAATTTAGCTAGGATAATTCTTTTTAAGATTTACCCTATGTTTGGTTTCTTGGTCTTTTATTATTTATTTATTTATTTTTATACAAATACTTTGTATTAATTTAGTTTAACTTAGTGATGAATAATATTAAAATTTAAGACATATATATGTTGGTTCAAATTAAAAAAAATTCATTAAATATGGGCTAAGCAACTGCTAGCCATCTCACTATTAGTTGGATGTGATTGTAATTTGATCTCAACTCTACTTAATTAAGCCTTAAAATCCCAAACTAGTTGGGGTCGGTTATATGAATCATTTTCCTTCATTCGCATCGATCCAAGACAAGATTTTCATTAATTCCTAGCACAGCCATATCTTTCTCGATAACTACCCTCCATGTAAGTTTCAGTCTCCCATTTTCCCCGTCTAACACCTGGCACCTGGACCAAGTCACCTTGTTTAACTACTGCGTCTATTGGCCGACGTTTGATTTGTCCAAACTAACGTAGACGATTCTCCCTCATTTTCTCCTCAATAGTGCTACTTCCACCTTCTTACAAATCTCCTCATTCCTTATTCTATCATTTCTTGTATGTCCTGTCATCCATCTCAACATTCTCATTTCGGCTACTCCCATCTTATGCGAATGTTGCTTCTTAACTGCCCAACATTCGGTACCATACAACATAGCTGGTCTCACTGTCGACTTATAAAATTTCCCTTTCAATCTATTCGGAATTTTAGGAATCACATAAAACTCTTGAAGCACTCCGCCACTTCACCCACCCTGCCTTAATCCTATGGTTTACATCATGCTCAATTGCACCATATTTTTGTATAAATGACCCTTAAATACTTAAACACATCCTTTGTAGGATAGTCTGACCAGTCTAAAATTATATCATTCGAGCCTCCTCTAGTTTCACTGAAATTGCACTCCATATATTCAGTTTTTGTCCGACTCAATCTAAGGCCTTTAGATTCTAACGCGTTCCTCCATATTCCTAGTTTAGAATTTAAACCTTCCCTAGTTTCGTCTACTAACACGATATCATCGGCAAACAACATGCACCATGGAGCCCTATCTTGAATATTATATGTAAGTTCATCTATGACTAAAGCAAATAGGTAAGGACTTAAGGATGAATCTTGGATGAACACCTATCGTGATCGAGAACTCTCTAGTCATACCGTCTACAGTCCGCACCCTAGTCATTATTCTCCTCATACATATCTTTAATAACTTCTACATAATTAGTTGGGACCTTTTTCTTCTAGAGTACCCACCACAAGACTTGTCTTAGCACTTTATCATACGCTTTTTCTAAATCAATAAAGACCATGTGAATATCCTTTTTATTTTCTCTATATTTCTCCATTAATTCTCCTAAGTAGAAAAATTGCCTCCATTGTAGATCTTCCCTGGCATAAAGTCCAAATTGATTCTCAGAAACTAAAGTCTCATTCCTAAGCCTACGCTCAATCACTCTCTCCCACAGTTTCATTGTATGGCTAATAAATTTTATACCTCGATAATTCGAACAACTTTGAATATCTCCTTTATTCTTATAAATAGGGATTAACGTACTCTTCCTTCCACTCATCTAGACATTTTCTTGGTTACTAAAATCTTGTTAAAAAGATTTGTAAGCCAAGTTACTTTAACATCTCCTAGGCATCTCCAAACTTCTATTGGAATATCATCTAGGGCCCAATGTCTTACCATTCTTCATCTTATGCATAACTTCTTTAACCTTCCTAAGCATCTAATCCGACGAACAAATCTACGGTTCGTATCATCAAATGTGTCATCAAGGTCTCCAAAATCACCCCTTGACTCTTCATTAAATAAAATATCGAAATAAGTTCGTCATCTCTCATTAATCTCGTCTTCCTTAACTAAAACCCTATCAGCCTCATCCTTAATGCACTTAATACGAATTAGGTCTTTAGGTCTTTAGTTCGTCTTTCCCTATGCTTGGCAATCCTATAAATATCTTTCTCTCTATCCTTTGTCTCTAACTTTTGGTAAAGTCCTTCGCAAGCCTTACATTTGGCTTCCCTAATCGCTTTCTTAGCATCTTTTCTAGCTTGTCTAAAACATTTATAATTATCTTCATTTCTACACTTGTGTAATATTTTATAACACTCTTTTTTAACTTTAATAGCTTGTTGAACTATTCCATCACCATGTCTCCTTAGTCGGAGGTTCACCTCCTCTACTTTTTCCTAACACCTCTCTAGCCGTATTCCTGATACGACTTGTCATCTCATCCCAAATCATGTTAGGCTCACCCTCCACCCTCCACCCTCTAAGGATCACCCTGTAACATTTTATCCTTAAAAAGAACCATCTTCCCTCCATTCAAATTCCACCATCTAGTCTTAATACACTTATTACTTCTATGCTTTTTCTTCCGCCACTTAACGGCAACATCCACAACCATAAGTTTATGCTGAGACACTAAACACTCGCCTGGTAACACTTGACAATCCTTACAAACCGCTCTATCAACCTTTCTAGTCAGAACAAAATCTATTTGGCTCTTATTCGGCCCGCTACTAAAGGTGATTAAGTGCAACTCTCATTTCTTAAAAAACGTGTTAGCTAAAATCAAGTCATATGTAACTGCAAAATCTAAAATAGACTCTCCACCCTCATTCCTAATGTCATAACCATATCCTCCATGTACGAGCTCAAAACCCTGGTTAGTACTTCCTACATGACCGTTCAAATCAGCACTAATAAACAATTTCTCACCTAATGGTACTCCTTGAACTATCTCCTCTAAATTCTCCCAAAAGGCTTTCTTAGTAGATTCTTCCAATCCTATTTGGGAAGCATAGGCGCTAATGATATTAAATGCCTCCTCGTCTATCATCAATTTCACTAAAATTATTCTATCACTTTTCTTCTTGATTTCAACAATCTCGTCCTTCAAATTTTCATCTATAATAATCGCCACTCCATTCCTATGTGATTGTAATTTGATATTTTCTCTAATTTGTATGTCTATATTTGAAATTTTACTTTGTTATGTATTTAATAGTATTTTATAAACTAAATTAATAATATTGAATACTTACAATTATTATAATATGTATTTTATAATATATTTTTCATGTGTTTTCACAAAAATTAACATTCTCATAGCAATTTCTATACTATTTCTTGAATCGTTTTTGTTTCTGGACTTATCAAAACAGCATCTTGAAATGAATTTTAATTTCTTGCTTACCAGCCAATCTAGACATTTTTTAAATGCCTCTAGTTAGCGATCCATGTTTTTCTCTCTCCAGCGGTAATCTTATCAACTAGTACATGAATTTTGTTATGTAGTAATATCTGCTCACTACATTAAAATGGACCCTAGTAGAGATCTCATCTATTTGCCAAAAAAATATTTTATTTTTTACATTCTTGGGACTTGGACAGTCCTAAGCAATACTTGATTATTCATCCAAGAATTAGCTAATTTTCGATAGTCATTGATATTTTAGTGAATCATCAACCATTTTTCCATATACATAGTCCATCCCAGGTAGACTGATGCACCCTTAATTACAAAAGCTTGTATACATTATTTTTTATATATATCAAAAAGTCACCTTCAAGGCCATTCAGTATTTCCACCAGAGACTCTTCACTGGATCCATTGAAGTGCTCCCTAATATTAAAGAGCGTAACCTGCAGTAAATTTGTATCAGCATGTCTTTTGTTTTGAGACCTAAAAGTAGCAATAGTCTGTAAGATAGTCAAAAAACTAAATATCAAATATATTGATTTGTATTTTCCACTCACCCCTTCCTCATAGTTCTTCAGCCAGTCTACCATGGAACTCCCTGTTGCTTCTAAGTTTACTGGATTTCCTTCCCCTGGTTGACCAACTTTTAGGCGTTTCTTCGACAGTTGATCCTCTTCACTGACTGAATGTAGCATCTGCTTCTGTCCCCCAGTGTTAGGTTCAGAAGTTGTTTTATCATTTCTTTCAGATGTATCACTTGGAAGTTCACCATCTTTTCCATTCTGGTGGCGGCTGGGTAGAATGGCCTCTGGAGATACTCCAGAGTTTTGCATAGCCAGACAACTCTTGATATGCAGATAACTTATCTAGCATCATGAAATCAATTTCTTCAATCTTATGCTCAATGAAGTAATATCTAATTGACAAGGCAAAAGTATAAAGCAAAGTTGAAATTGGGCTCCATTAGTTTCATAGAAATGGCCTTTTAAAGAATATGTCTACTGTTTTCATTTCCAGTAGTCAACGGAAAATGTTTCAAAATTAGAAACTAACTTTTCTCAAAGGTGTTTTTAAATTTTCCAAAGGGGGTTAGCCAGTCAGTCAGCAGCCATTCTCCCCAGCTGTTGAAGACCACACCAATACTATATTTAACTCTTAATGGTGGTCATTAGCTAAGACCCGTTCAATGATCAGAAGTATTCCTTAACTGTACAACATGTGCAGATCAAGAACCGAATAATCATTATAAGTAGAATGCAAATATTACCCCTACATTATATTTTTCCTTGTAAGATATCTTCCATCAAAACTTGTCTTCTAAGAAACAAATGGAGCTCTAATTCAAATAAAATTTTCTTGTAATCCAAAAAGGTTGATATTTAGAATAATCAAAAATTAAACTCACATCTTCAGGTACTTCATTTTTAATAGGCTTCAACTTTTCTGTAGAGCCAACCTTCGAAATTGCACCCTGAATTTCCGAGAATATCTCACACGTCAGTCCAATCATGTCACAGTATCTATTCCAATCAAAAGGCAATCCTTCTTGGGCAGCCTCCAAGAGATATTCACCGACAGATTGTTCTTTTATAGGAGCTGATCTACCAGGGAAGTTCTGTATTTGAAAGGGACAAGGAGAAAAAGAGAGATATATCAAGAAACAAATACCAAAGCTTAGATCAGTAGTAGTAATTATTGAATGAGACGTACAGCAATCATCTCAATAGAAAGGCCATCTTTATGCCACATTTTCCAAGCTTCAAACTTTGCTGGTGTCAACTTCTTTGGTTGGTTGGTTAAAGGAGACACCCTTCCTACTGCAGCAGTTTGTAAACTCGCTTCCCCATCCAATGAAAGGTTTAATCTTTGTGATAGAGTCAGTATAATTTGAACGAAATGATCTCCATGCATCACTAGTAGATGCTGCACATTATTAAAGTACCCCAAAAGGAGAAAAATCATTAATGTCCATGTCTTATTTCATCTAATTATATTAATCATCTGAAGGTTTCCTTTGAGTTTGTCAAATACATTTGATATTGCAGTACACTAACATGTGATTAGCAATGATCTTAATATAAATCCAAATCTCAGGTTCAACTGCCATTAAACTATCCAGTGGCTTTGAAGAGCCTTCACAGCCTAGGAAAAAGGCACAAAGATGAGGGATGCTCCCTATTACTTAGCTAACAGCCTGTTGTGCAGGCCAGTTTAATGGAAAGTGCAGGGAAGTGTTAAAGTTGTCTCTCTCACTTTCGTTATCATTCATTCTTCCTAACCCTTGCTAATCAGTCCAAAGCAGAGCCATAGGAATGTAGACACACAGTCATCCACTTTCTAAATTAACTTCAAGTAATATAGTATTGTCTGCTTAATAAAGGGATACCTGGTTCACACCATCAATATTCGCAAGCCTTGCTTTGGTAGACGGTCTTGTCAATGCAATTTTCTTGATAGTTTGATCACCACATATAGCATATCTGCAAGAAAGGCATTGACAAACAAATAAGTGAAAATATATATATACCTAATGAAGAAATTATGGAACAGAGGAACATCTAAGAATGGTTAGCATTGGTGATGTAACAAAAACCTACGGAGCAGTTCCAATGCATCTTGCAATCTTCAATCTCTCTTCCAAAAGCATCTGGTACAGTTGCACCTCAGCCTGAGTAGAAAAAGATTCAACAAAAAAATCTATAATAAAATTTGACCAAAACAAATTCTCTGCAACAAACCAAGAACAACCTCATAAGATCATGAAAAACAGCAACTTACCCAGTGAGCTAGGGAACATTCATGTATAACAGTTAAATACTTAAAATATACCAGAAGTTTGTGTATTCTTAGATCAGAATGGTTAGATTAATGTTCTTTCCAGGAAAACAAGCTATTAAAACAAAGATAAGACTAGCTTTACTCAAGATGACAGTGAACAGGCATATGTCTGATATCTTGAATCATCCATATACCAGAAGGAGTTCACTTAAACTCGGGTTAGACTTTTTCAGTTAATTTCCTTGCACAGGAGCTGTTCTATAAGGAAGCAATAGCAAACGGAAAAATAGCATAGGAAAGAGCAGGAAGGAAGAAGAACAACAATATTTCATTTTCATTAGAAAATCAGTAAGAAAACCTATCTATGACAGTCTCAGTGATGGAGTGAGATGAGTGAACAAAAAATAAACCATTGAAACTACAAACCTCTGAGAACCCCTCAAATTCTGAAGTAGCCAAACTTTTGAAGTCTCCAGCTGCAGCTGGGGTGCTTTTTGGTTCCTCTACCTCTTCATCAATCATTTCACTAGTCACTGACAAAACTAAGGGCGGTTGACAATCAGGCATAGCAGAAGCCAGAAACCCCTCTCCTTTTGGACTGACACTGATGCATGAAAGAAGAACGGGCATTATTCTCACGGTAGGATTGATTAATAAAAAGAATTTCAATAGTAAGTAAAGGAGAGAAGGATTCAAGCAACACCTGTATTTATACTGGTAGAAAACCATAAACTTCGAAGAAAATTACAGACCTGATAATAAACTTGTCATTATAGCCTAATAAAAGGAAATACCTTATAGTTCTGTACCCATCACTTACAATCTCCTTCAAATAACCTGTACAAAATTATAACTTTAGTTAAAGCTGCTTGTTAACTATTTATTGTTAGATAAAAGAAAATATGTTTCTCTGTTAAAAAATAGAGCATTCCACTTACAGAATTCTCTGGCTAGAAACAACTAAAAGCTTGCCAGGTGAAAATCCACTGTATTTATACACAAGGATAAATTTTTATTTTATTTTATTTTATTTTCATTTGCACATTTCAGTCTCATAAAGATCGTCTAACCAGTCATTAATGCCTTTAGAATTCCCTTCTCAACATCAGTTACAGGAGCAGTTTACATAATAGATATTATGTAACTCCTCCATCTGAAATTCATTTTTAGAAGGGAACCGAAGTATCAAAATCTGATGAGAAATACAGAGTGAAATTGCAAGTTTTCTGCCTTTCCAACTCAAAATAGTGTCATACAGATAACACTGTTTCTCTTAGAAAGAAACCTTTTATCCCATTTTGAGGACTAAACCATCCCAGCCTTTTTGTCAAGTATGCTATACATGTATTATATAGCAATAAGTTTCCAAAAGTTTCAATTCGAAGAATCTAAATATGTTAATCCTGTTGGAAAAAATTAAGGAAAAAGTTTCCCAAGTCAAGATGTTTTTATTTCTAGGCAAACATAAAAAACAAAAACGAAAACTGAAGGCACTTGCATAGTCTGAATGTAATTCCAAAGATTGTCGAATTGTGAGGTCAACATATGCAGGCAACAAACGCATCTGTTGTCATAAAATTGGAAGGAATCTGCTTAAATGTAAATTAAAGTCAATAGTTCCCATCAAGTACCATAAGAAATTAATTGATGCGC
This sequence comes from Quillaja saponaria, assembly GCA_029379385.1. NCBI lineage: Eukaryota > Viridiplantae > Streptophyta > Magnoliopsida > Fabales > Quillajaceae > Quillaja > Quillaja saponaria. The sequence goes on along the minus strand of CM055610.1, from coordinate 13,155,784 downwards.
TAGTGCTTTCCACCAATTTGATGAGTAAGCTTTCCCAAGTCCATGAAGTGGAAGTTTGTCAAACTGAGCATCCAGAATTTTTTTGGACTGTATGCCAAAAGGAAGAAATATTCAGGAACAGCAACTGATCCTTTAAAAAGCCAAAAAGCAACAAGGATGAGTATTAATATAAACATGGATCTAAAAAATATCATTTGTTATAGAGAATATCAATTGTGTAGAAGCACATTCCTTCAAAGCAGTGCAGCATCTGATGCAGCAGAAACAAAATAGTCAACTTGCTGATTCTATTCCCAAATACATTTCAGTTTGGCCATTTTGTAGGTTTTTATGTATTGATCCTGCAGGCAGCATGTAAACGGAGCAAGAATAATACGATGGACCTTAATAGTTTATTTGGGAGAGATCAAAATAGGATGAAAGAAAATAAAAGGAGGAAGTTATTTTCTCCTAGTTGGGAACCAAGATGAAAATGAGAAGAAAGATCTCAGAGAGAAAATTTGATGTTGAGACCACATAAATCAATCCCTCCATAATTAAAGGAAGGAGTGTAAGTATTAGCTAATTTTGTTCCTTATAGTTTCTTTCCTCCCATTTATTTCATCTCTTCATTTGTTCTCAAACAAAAGCTAATAAAGGGTTCACTGAGAGTAATAGGAATTGAGTCATAGATTTTTAAGCTAGGAATGTTTTTCAATGAAGCACCAGAGTTTTGATCTTCTGGGACTTTTTAGAACTTTCATGGACATTCTAGTTCTTCTTTCTGATTGAAGAAGAATTTCACCCTGAAGAATTTTCATTATTAAGTTGCATCTAGTGTTATCACAAACTTCTAGAATCATAGAATGGTATTTTGAGTTTTACAAAGTGTTGAAAGATTAATTGTTCAAAGGCATGTAGGAGAACATTTTGGTATTCAAATGATATGACTTCCATTGATGGAATTATCCATATCTTGTGAACAAAGTATGGTTGCCAGGTGCATTTTTCTCTTCATTGCCCTTTTTCTTTCTGCAAAGTTCATGTATATCAATTGCCAAAAAACTACTAGAACTTTCTATCTTCTCTTATCTGCAGCACCAATACATCTCCCTTCTCTTATCGTCTGGCCTATACTAATCCTAGAATTCCTAAAGTCTGATCAACTAATCCTTAAATATGGCAATTAAAGCTTCACATTTTGCTTCCAGAAGCATTTGTCATTTCTGTGCTATAATTCACGACATGTTGTCCCATTGGAATCTTTAATTCCTCAGACCAGACAGATTATTGCAATCAAGAACAACAATGTACCTTTCCTTTGCTCTAACTTCTGCCCCCCCCCCCCCCCCCCCCCACCCACACCAACAGACACACACAATATGTGTTTACTCCCTTTCTTTTTCAGCTGGTTTTTCCTTACACAACCATTTGCATGTGAAGAAACTTTTATTTGTATCTTATTTGTATAAGAGCAATAAATAGATTTATATCATTATATCGAAATAGAGTATATGGTTCTATTTAAAAACGAGATATGTACCACAGGAAGCAAACGAAACCGAAGTGATGACAGGAAATGAAAATTGTAATATCACTTCCGTTGCTACAACAGGCATAGAATTTAAAATTGTTCATGCACATATGGTGGCAAGAAAATGATAAATAAATAGAAAGTAAAAGCGAACAGCATAGTATAAAAAAAGAAACTGACACCACCAAGAAAGTTCATCATTATAAAAAAAAACAACCACTATGCATACAATCCTTCCCAACTAATATAAAGATGCACATTATTCATAACAGATTAAACACTTACTCGTGACCCACGAAGAACTGTCAACAGGCATATTTAGGCCCCAACCCCATTTACCCCTACATGAATGCATGCAAGCCATTAGAAGAAATGCTTCTCTGGACATGTCCCGCCTCCTCTTTGAGACAATGCAGTTATCACAATTCCCTGCAAATCAGTACAAATATCAGGAACCAGTTAGCTATTAAATGCAAAAGAGTAAAGATTATGAGGATGATGCTCAGGCTCTAACCAACAGCTAAGAGTTTTTATACTATGATACATAACCATAATCACAGGGATAAATTGTACCAAGAGCAACTTCCTAATCACCATTTGTGATAATCATTATCTTGGAGGTAGTAGTTACCATCATTTTTACGATACACAGTGCCTAACACCAAATTTTAATTCAAAAATACTCTCTCCAACACCCACTCCTCCCCAAAAAATAATATATACTATATATGTCACTCTGTGTTTACATAACAAAAACAGCAGAATCCAAAAAATAAAAAATAAATAAAGCTAACAGCAGATCTGAATGCTCTAATGCATCACAACTCAAGTAACCCACATAAAGTAATATGATCTTACTATTGGGATAAGCATCCTAATGCAATCAATGCTACTGGTCAATATGCATAAAACTCATGCTCAGTATACCCCGTTTGACCAAGTTCCTAATCTCAGTATGCAATGTTGTAATCAGATAATTAGTTCTAGTGTCTGGTATCTGCTAAGAAAATAGAAAGACAAAGGGTTGTAGCTTGAATAATCAAAGACTACACTCAAGTCAACCTTTATTTATGTTAAGACAATAATCCAAGACTACCTCATCTAAACAATGTGGACTACAAACACTCAACATATACTCTAGCAGTATCAAAACCTACTTATCTGAGTTTTTGCCAAGTATTCCTGTTTTTTGCAAAGTCTTTTTATATATAGAAAAAGATGTTTTTATTAAGAGAAAGAGAGTAGATTTCATTTCTTCAGAGGTTTCTAAATTCATGACATGTTTGAGCATTCCTTCACATGCTACTTTTGGTGTTCCATATTCGACTTTCAGTGAAGTGGACATGTGATGTAGTTTATAGGAATGGGACAAAACGCTATTTCAAGTTTCCTCCATGAGAATCTCATCATATGAAACCATGAATCTAGTGGAGCCAATCATCCAGCAAATCACTTTGCTAAGTTCCATGTAGCTCGACCAACCAAGTCAAGTGACATGTTGCTAACATATTTAATTCTAAATAAAAATAAATCTTATTATGTGCACCTTGACCATAGCTTGTTAAACATTCTTTGAGATTAGATTGATATACATTCAACCATATCAAACAAGGAACAGAAATATGGTAATTTAGGTTAATCTTGGGGTCAATATGCAATATTCATATTGTCAACCCATTAATAGTATAAATGAGAGAAGTTAACCAATTGGATTACTCCAATTTGGTAAGAAGTAGAAAATAAGCAGAAAATGGTTTGAGTTCACAACCTAGAGAAAAACAGAAAATGCATGATGAGAAACATATAAATGTCGGTGATAAGAATTTGATAAATTACTGGCTACTGTAGAACCTTAGTTATTAGGAATCACAAACAATTATTTCTTTGTAATTGTAAATCCTAACACTATCCCTCATGTGGTACCCTTATTTGTTTGGTCCAACATGTGAACTTTTTCCATTTTTAGTGAGGATAAATTGAGATGAGCTAGGATTTGAGCTTAGGAGATTATGAACTGATAGCAAAAATTGAATGCCACCTACTCTAAAGTATAGCTATCAGAAAGCAACAATACTTATTCATCTGCATGTTCTATTAGGACTGAAAGGTTTGTGTATTTAGATTACATGACGTAAAACCAATGGCGGATCTAGAAAATATTGTCGGTGGGGTCAAAATTATATATAATCTTTTTGTTATATTGAAGTTAAAAAAAATAAAGACAAAATTTAATTAAAGAAAACTCTAATTAAATCATGAAGATCAAGATAATTAAAGGGAGTCTCAAATTGTAATTTCATCACAAAGCGAATGATAATTTTTGTTAAAATCAGTTTTTAATTTTTGCAATTCCAATGAAAAAATTATAATAATTTTCAATAAGACATGATTAGAAGATTAATAGAAAAAGATGACGAACAAATAAGATTTTCTATTTTAAACAGTAATCTTAGTGATCAGTGGATAAGAATATTTTTTTTCATTACAACGACCGCTATATTAATAAATATATAGTTATATGATTTGGTTTATTATCCTGATAAATTTTACAGAAAAATCACCAGTTTATTTTAGTTATGAGATTCTTTCATTATAATGCATATCCATAATATAATTCAAAAATTGACTATCAAGTATCATGAGTTCAATTGAAAAAAATTCAAATAGATTAAAAACAATTTAAAGCATTTTTTTTATTATAAAGTGTCATGAGTTCAACAATTCCTTTTATTTTTTGTCTTGAAAATTTAGTAGTGGGCTAATTGAAAAAACTGAAAATATGTGGGGTCAAAATTTTATCTAGATTCAATCAGGGGAGGCAAAATAAGATTTTAAATATATTTCATATTAATTTTCAAAATTTAATAGGGGTTATATGTAGTTTTCCCAAAATTCAGTGGGGTCAAATGACCCCACTGAAGTGTGAATAGATCCGCCCCTGGGTAAAACGATTGCTATGGAAATATCAATGGAAACAACAAAGGAGCTTGAAAGCAACAAACTGATACTATAAGTTCAAGTCTTAAAAATGGAATGGATACAACATAATGATCCAAGGATATACTCAGGTAAGAGCCAAACCACATCTATCAGCTGATAATTTTTCCCCGAAATGTTCAAGCAGGAACTTCCTTCTACAAGTTGTCAGCAAGCAATAGCGTTGGGCAGCCATCAATGACTCCAGAACAGCTCTTCTTTGCTTTGCCTGGTGGTAAGAACCCAACAAATATGAAAAAAAGAAACAGATGACATGCAAATTGTGAGTGACGCTAAAATGCCCAGAAAACCATAAGAAGTTTCCTTGGTTGTGTTTCACTCCACTCATGCCATGAAATAATAAAATAAATGCTATAACACAAAAGCATGGAAACTTATATAAGCTAAACATGACTAGACATACATTTTGTGATTCTCCACAGTAAAAGTCACCCTTTGCAAAGTCACTTCTTGTATAATAAAGCCAGCAGACAGAAGCTATACCATCTCTACCACATCGTCCACTTTCCTGGTAATAGGACTCAAGACTTTTAGGGCAACCATAGTGTATCACTTGCCTTATGTTAGGCTTATCAATACCCATGCCAAAAGCAACAGTGGCAACCATGACTTGCAGCTCATCTCTTACAAATAATCTGAAAAAAGAAAAGAAAAAATGAATATATGGCGCGAAGGTGCAAAAAGAGCCTTCTCTGGGTCAAGGTAATGCAAAGGGGAGAAGGGGAAGAAGCATCTTAGCAACTAACTGATAATATGCCAAAGAGAAAAACTATTGCCACTCCTAATATAATAGGAAGTAGGTTAAGCACCTGTGAGACTCCTCACGAGCTCTTTTATCCATTTGACCATGATAGATTCCAGCCCTAATTCCTGCTTCCTGAAGTGATCTGGATATCTATTGAAAACAAATTGGCCATGTGTTAAAAAAATTATTTAACAAATACATTTCCTATCAAATTTAGTTTCAAGCAAAGAGCTCTAATAGGGAGTCAAGTCATGTTGGAGAAAGAGAGAAGATCAACACTTTGCTAGCAAAGTAAGGAAAAAAAAAACATGATGTCGGCATGTCCATATTACATTGACACATGAAAACTTAAGTTGATTGATTACTTCAGTTAAGAAATGTTAGAAGAAGGAATGCTAAAGAGCAGAAAATTTTCCTAATCTTTTGTAATTTATACAAAGTGAGAGTTGGTTTTATGCAACAAAGCATTTTTATGGGTAACATGAACATCCATATAATGTGGGAGTGGGACAGAAACATTGCAAGAGAAGAATCCTTGCAAAATATATAGTGAACTATTTGACTTGATATTCTCATACTAGAGTTGAATCCACCCTACAATGCCATGGCTTTATCCCATGAAATGGACACAATAGTTGGCACAGCTTCAGATTAAGCACTTAACAAGTTTTGACGAGTCCCTCTAATGTTGCCAGACACAAGGTCCCTCCAGCACAGCGTAAGAGTAATATGATTCTCAAGATAGTCATCGGAAGATCCTTGTCAAACCTAGTAACTAATACTGGTTTTATTCCTTTTGAAGAAAATGATAGATTCAACTGATCTGAAGTCAGTGGAGAACAATGAAAGCTCAAGGGCAATAGGAAATGTCAGTTAGGGTGGGATCCATTTGGGGATTCACCTATCATATTTCAAGCAGATGTTACCTGTTCTACATCTTTAATTGTTGTGCAGTAAATTATAGTTGAGCCACTTCTAGCAACAAAGTTTGAAACTTCTTGTACGAGCTCATCCAAAAAAATTGATCCACGATTAAATGACTTGACACCATAAAAGAGATTATTTCGATCAAATGAGCCAATGGAAACATAAGGATCATTCATCTTCACGGAAATGATGATGTCAGCTCGAACCCTGGCATAAATGCATAAATTGAGACTGAGAAAGGATAGCTACCATTTCATTAATAAATAAAGAAAGGACAAAGACCAATAAATGTACTAAAACCTCAGACTCATTCCTATAGCAACATCTAATACTTGACGCTAACAACACATACCTCTTTTCCTTTCAGAACTAAATGATTAGAAAGAAAATATTGAGAAATGACACAATTTAAAGTTTATAGTAACTTTGGAAGTACTAGAGGGAACTAGCATACTAGTTACAATTTACATATTCTAAAAATATATGGGAAGTCTAAAAGAAAATAAGAACTGTCCCCACATTCATTGCCTGAAAGAAATAATAAGCTAGATTTGTTGATGAGGAAGTTCCATAACCTATCATAATCATAAGAAGCAAGCCTGGTAATTAATTGATACTGTGAAGGAACATTCTCTGGATAACTATGATTGACGGCTGAAAGGATAAATCCTGAGTAAAATTGTAGATAAGCAACTGCGTGAAAGCTACATAAAGCTAAAAAGAGAGACGGCACCAAAGTACAGAATAATAATTATGAACAAATATAAAATGTACTTTGTCAAGGGCCAAAGAAAGAGAAACTTACTTTTCAGTCGCAGTTGCAGTTAGGCCAATAAAAGGAACATCAATGAGAATATCACGTAACTTGTCTAACTGCTTATATTCAACCCTGAAATCATGGCCCCACTCTGATATACAATGTGCTTCATCAATAGCAAATAGACAGATTCCCTGCCTTTAGCAAATTGGACCAGAAGCTGCATAAATGAGGTAAAACTTAACATTGAATTCCATATCAAGAGTTAAGACAATAGATAGGGAAAGAAATTGTGAAACTTTTACCCAACTGTCAGGAAGTGGAAGTAACAAGTCATTATGAAAAATCATCTCACTCTTTACACCATAAAAAAAACCAAAGCATTGGCTTGTTCAGTGATAACACAAGCATGTGTGTGCTTGAATTTCATTGTAGAATGCTTACTTGTCAAGAAATATAGTTTTGATGATAATATTGACAATGAAAAGGACAAGGAGGAGGAATAGAAGATAAGGATTCAAATTCCAATGATGAGAACTGGCTGGAGCACTTTAGAGAGTAAAGCATACAATTCTTGACCATTGATGGAAAATTATTGATGAGGATTTCAGATGAGGTTGGCTTGTTGCATGAATCATATCTAGATAATTTTAAGACTTAAAAAGTCCCGAGTGTTGATTCATCAGTGGTTGTCAGAGTTAGTGCACTTTATTCTCTAACGAGCACCATGCACTTCAAAGGAGCCAAATCCTATAACAATAATGAGGAGGAGGAATTGAAGTATAGGAAGACAAGTAGAGAAAGAAAAGGGGTTATGAGAGACTTAGGCAAAAGGAAAACTCATAGACATTACATTTTCAGCATGGCCAACAATTCAGAAACTTTAACCAACAAATACCACAGAGTTACTTTAATGACAATACACTTACTGATAAAATCAAGTAAAATACTTAGTTTCTGTCTTATGAGGAATTTTGGAAGTATTAGTTTTGTTTTTTGAGCAAAATTAGGCTAGCCTGGCAACTAAAAGAAAGATAAGCTCAGCATTCCATTTGGAATATGTTTAACCATGGCTACATTAGATTCTCACTTCAACTTATTATAAAGTACTTATCCTCCCATGAAGATTATATAGATATGCAGGTAACTGCTCATGAGGAGTCGATGGAGTAATTAAATAAAAGATATTGCAAAGAAATGCCACACTGTGTCATCCTGAAACTCAGGTACCGGATGATGAGTGCCTTCCAAAAGGGTGCATGACGTTAAAAAAAGTAACTACTTCAGTACTACGAGTAATGCTTAAGAAACATACTGAAGTAAGGAAGTTAAGTCATGCAGTCATGCTTTATGGATTCTGGATTTACCTTGTAGGAATCAAGCATGCCTTCTCAGGAGTCATGTATAAAATATTAAATTGACCCTTCTCAGCTTTAGTCTGAACAGTTTGATCCGTCTGAGTACTTCCAAGATACTCAGCTCTAATGCCCCGTTGTTTTAAAGTCATTACCTGCATGTTCATTTTCTTATTCATGAATATAACCAGGTCTTTGAACATATAAAGAGAACTTCTGGTACAAAACAACTGAAGCAAGTGCATAAATTCATTAACGCACCTGATCTTGCATTAACGAAATCAGAGGGCTTACAACTACCCCAGTCTTTCCAACGACCAAAGGGGGTATCTGATAGCTGTTAAAAAACAAGAATAATTTCACTTTTAACTTCCCTGACTTAGATAATGAAAATCAAATTAAAATCCAAGAATACATGAAAACTAAAGATAGCTTGAGATTTTACCACAATGACTTCCCACTACCAGTAGCCATAACAACCAAGCAATCCCTTTTCTCAAGAATTTTCTCTATAACCTCCTTTTGATATGGCCGGAATGTAGAAAATCCGAAGTATCTCTGTATTCCCAAGTGTAAGTAAGTATGTATTCAGTAAACGTGGTACCCAAATTGCTTCAAGATCAATTGCATTAATTCATGGCCGGGATTACTATAGAATTCCATGTTCAACTGTGATCTCAAACTTTAAAATATACATTTACACTAAAAAATGAAATAAAAACAAACTTCCCCATTTCTTCCCACAAAAAGGTAGCTTGATTATCAAACCCATGAAGCTTAATCGTAGAACAGAACAGTACAATCTCTAGCCCACTAACTTCAGAAAACTAGGTATTACAGTTACAGTATAATACCTTGAGAATGGACTCCATAACTTCGAGCTTCTTTGCTTCAGAAGACAGAAGGGTAGCGTTGAGGTGAGAAGAGAGAGAACTGAAAACTCGTTCAGTTGAATGCCATTTACAAAAGGGTTAGCCACCAAAATCAACGTACGACATACACGAGCTTTCCCGCCATTTCTAGCGGTGGAGAATAAGTGGCAATGAGCCAAGAGCTCGGTTCGAGCCCCTTGAGTTTTTTTTTTTTTTTTTTCCCTTTTTTAACTGGTTTTAACGGGCTGAGCCTAATTTTTTCAAAATCTGAGACAGCCCATTTATTATTATTTATATTATTTAAAATTAAATATAAGTTGTAACTTAATTTGATACTAAGTTATATAAATAATTATCAATTAAATATGAGTTTAACTCTTCCAAGTATTTAAGGAACACAAACCGAGCTTGAATGTATTTAAAATTTGATAAGTCTACACTTAAGCTTATTCAAAATTTGAGGAGTCAAGCTGAACTTAGAGTCACCCTTAGTGGAGATGGAGATACCATGTCACTATCTGGAAAGACACACCTTGGTTGATTCATAAACGTCAAGTTTGCTACAAAATCCTTGTTGAAACTGAGCAAAGCCCAATTCCCTATTCTAGACTGCAACTCAAGGCCCAACATCAATTCAACCTATAATAAATTCTTTCCATTTATTTTTTTCTCTCTGTAAAATTCATCTTTTTTGGATTTTCATTTCCTGCTGTTTTCTGTTTTTGTTTCTCTTATTTCACTCATTTCAAATCTACCTAATTGGGCTTACAATACATTGATGACTGTAACCTTCAAAATCTTTCAAACTATGAAATGACCAATTAAGAAATTATTAGTACCAGTTTATCTCTCACTAATCTGGTCTCTTAATGAACATGGTTGAGTAAAAAATGGATGGAAGTAGATGCCACTGGTTCCTGAAAAGTTCGAGCTATGCTTCCTAAATGAAGCAAAAAAAGAAAAACAATTTTTCATTAAAGTTACCATTTTCCCTTTACTATTTTCAGATGATAAAGCAAATGGGGAGCTCAGTGAAATCACGAGCATTGTGTTAACCCATAATTAGTTGCTTCACTCAATATTCACCTCAGTGAATCACAGGCATAAAATATTATTGATCCATTCCCTATTCTTTCCAATTTCACTGATACCCAGCACACCCACCCTCATGCTCCCAATATGAGGCAGTAACAATGAAATAAGTACTCACTCAGAAAATTATAAATCTGTGAATCATATACTATCCTCCAGAATAATAGAATTTAAACAAGAAAATTTATATAGCATAACCACCCATCATGAGATCAAGCAAACCACAAGATTCCACACCAGTAGCACAAGTACTTCTGTAGTTAAGATCAAACTACTATACGTATTACAAGAAGACTCGATATAATCTGTGGAAACTTAACAAGTAGATATCCTTGCACTGCAGTTCAATATGACATGGTTAAGAGAAATGCTTTCTGTATTCATCTGCCTCTGCAACCATTTCTTGACTGCTTCTGTCCTTCCTTTCCATATCCAAGTCAAGCTTTTTCTTCAATTCTTTCTCTTTCTCATCTATCTGTATCATGAACGAAAAAAAGCAGTCAGAATCAATATCCAAGTCAATGTTAGAATATCAGAAATCAGCATTTTGAAAAGAAAAAAAAATCATCCTACTGCATCATATATCTCATCGTTGTTCTCAAAATCGCCACTTTTCCGAGGGAGGATATGGATGTGAACATGAGGTACTGTCTGCCCAGCCTGGGGTCCATCCTAAGGATTACAGAAAGATCACTTAGTTTTGATAAATACAAGGAACATATCATGCTGTAGCATAGTGATCGCAGGAGAGAACTTGTTAAGTATGCATATGATATATGATTCTTATCACATGTCACACAGTTAAAACCCTCCCCATATTAGAATGGACAGATAGCAAGTGGTTCCTGTTGTCTTAGATCACTTCAGACAACTTTGATATCAAAAGTTCAAGACAAGACAGCTACATGCCTCCAAGAGCTAAATCACATATTATCAGAAACGTCTTTTCCTTAATACTGTAAACTAAGAATTATATAGTAAAGAAAATGGAGAAGAAGAAAAAAAAAACTTCACCCATAATGTCCGAACTCACATGCGTTCTAACTTGGCAAAGAAGATTCAGGAATTAAGTGATTGCTGAGGTCACCTTTATGACTAAATTCCTATTATGGATCTCCTTTGGAAAAGAACTGAAAATCAACTAGGATAGAGACTAGACAGAGAATGGTATTATCAACATTTAATGGTGGGCCTTGCGTATTTCATAAATTCTATTAATAACAAAACTGAACACTGCAACTGAGGCATCCATATCATAGCAGGAACATGAATAAGGGTTATGAAGAAGGTAGAAAAAGACAAGGTCAAACAAGTAGGTCAACAGCCATATGATTTCTAATCTGATTGGATATTGAAGGCGGTCAGATCACAAAGAATAGTTGCAACACAAATGCACAATTAAGAAGATAGACGAGAAAGAGAAAATGTAATTAATCTTTCTTGTGAAATGTTTATCCAAGAAACAAAATGAACAAAAGAAACAACTCCGAAGCAAAGAAAACTAATAAGCAAACAAAGTGGTTAAATGAACAGAATCTACTTCAAACTGTCTTACTTGTATTGTAAATGTAAGTGACGTTGCTTTGTGGTAGCTCTCAAGCTGGTGACCAATCTTCTTTGCAGTGAGCCATAAGTCAGAAGTTTCATCATGAGAGAGATCAACAAAACGCTTTACTTCACGCTTTGGACAGATAAGAACATGTGCATTATGTTAAGTCAACCAAATTCAACCCTAAATAGATTTAGTTTTACAGCAAGCCAGATAATGATGTACACTTTTAAAAACACTGAAGAATCTCATTCTCCACTCTATAGGAACATTGTGTAACAACAAAGGACTTGGTCTACAATTCTTGAATTTGTGTTGACATGGAAAAGAATCTCATTCTTCCCTCTAGAGGAAGATTAGAAGTCAGCAATGCAAAAAGAGTATGGTACTTTGTCTTGCTGTTGCTGTTTATCCAGCGACTTATGTAGCTTTCTCACAAATATCTCCTATGATGTGTACACAGAGAAGCCTACAGCACTCACTTGGATAAATAAGTAGATACTTTTACAACAGCTACATACTCACTCAGACAAATACTTAGAAAAATAAGTGAATACTGCTATGAGCATTCATGTTGTGTATATGTAGTCTATGGAAGATCATCCAACAAGATCAATCATATACACTATGTACAAAACACTATACGTCAATATTTGAATTTTTTTTTTTTGGAACATATGTCAACGGTTGAATGCATTTGCACCACAACATGCAATCTTAATCTCAAATCAACCTTTACAATTATATAGATGAGTTTCATATGCAAACTCATGGAGATGTTCCTTTTGATCTGAGACCGAGACTCATTGTGCATGACGAACATGGTTTTTTTATATGTACTGTCAGTACTGCATGGATCATGATGGAATAAAAGAGCCTATTCTACAACCCAGATGGCAGAGAATTGGATTTTGTTTTCCCAACAATCAAAGGAAAGTATTAGACATGTACCCAGTTACATTTCATTCTTGAATACAACGAAGCATTAATCATTCTCAACACCACAATATTTCATTGAGACCCAAAGAAAAAGGATATGACCTGCAAGAGGAAAAGAAAAATAAATGAACAAAGTAAGTATTTTGGACTGGAAACATGGCAAACTCAAACATGGGAAGGAGAAAAAAAAAATCCTTTTTTTCTTCTCCTTTTCTCATTAAAATTAAAAGGGAAAAAAGAAATTTCAATCATGAAAAAGAAAAATGAGTAAACAATCATTTCCTGAATCATCAAACTTTAACGGCAAATAAGTTGAAACTGAAAATTAAGAAAACCCCATACCAGGAACAACAGGACGCAAGTTGACCATGGCAAAGGAAAGGTTGGTAGTGTAAAATACTTCACTCTCGTGTATCTTGTAAGGCCCAAACGCATATTCCGACGCCATCTGTGTCCGTTTGCAAAATGTAGCCAAAATTGAAGAAGAATTTGGTGAATACAAAGACAGAAACACGTGACACAAACAGACAAGGTATGGATTTCTCCGATTGTAACACTTACCTTGGTGGTGCTTATTGGTTGCACTCCTCTCGACGAATATGGAATAAACCAGCGGGGACTTGCAGCGCGAGAGGGAAGTAGTCTACGCAACAGCATATGCTCTAACATTTTCCTTTTTCGTTATTTATTATTATTTTTTTTTTTAATAAATGCTCGCCTTCCCTTTCTTTTCCGTTTTCTCTCTTTTTCTCTTTTCCATTGTTTTTTCTCAATTAAGCTTGAACCTTAATTTGATTTAGTTTTCAACAAATAATGATGGCATGACACACCTTTTCATTAAAATTAAAATTTTTAAAGTATCAAATGTAAAAAATATAGATACTAGTCACCACAAAGTTTTTCTTGTAATTGTTAGGTGATTTTATATGCAAAAAAAATATTATTTTAACTGTAAAAAATAATTCAATAAAGTCTTAAGTAGTAAAATTCGTTTGAAATCAATGATTAATGAATTAAATTATATGAGAATACTCGTAAAAAAAAATTATGAAAAATAATTATATTCAATGTGAAAAATATAAATAGTTTAGATTCTAGAAAAGTAAATTGTAGATTTTAATAAGACAGAATTATTCTATTTATACTGATTGCAGGTAGATTGAGATTAAAATCTTTAGCATGATTGAATTTTACTATTAGAAATGTAGATGAGAATTTTACCGTGCAAGTGAACTTGCTAGTTAGGGATCCTTACACTGTTTTCTTGAGTTTAATTAGATGTTTGACAGGTTAGAGACAGATTGACTAAAGATAACAACTAGTAAAGTTAGTGTTAGTAACTAGGTAAATAAAATTTTAAAAATAATAAAGTTTTAAAATTAGATAAGTTAAGTTAACAATATGAATAATTATATGTAATTATTACAGTATAATTTGATCGAATATTACAACATATAAATTTGAGTTTTAAAATTATTTGTATTTGAAATCAAATTGAATTCAAATTCGAATGTTGAATTATTTAATTTAAATTCCAATCCTAATATCAGGCACTCAAGATTTATTACTAAAGTTTTAGTCAATTTTCAATCCACTCTTACAAGTAAACAAGATAGCAAGGAAATCAATCCCAATCTTTATTCAATAAAAGATCCTTTTTTCTTTTTCTTTTTCTTTTTTGGGTAAACAATAAAAGATCCTTTACCTCACATATTTTACAGGTCTCCTGATTACAGGAAACCAATTCCCAACCTTTATTCATTAAAAGGTAGGTTTATATAACTTCAATTTATACCTCGTGCATTGAAAATTGGAAAGAAAAAATAAATACTAATAGTAACTACTAATGACTTGAAGAATTAAAAATAGGACTATTTTCTAATAATACACTTTTGGGTTCATGAGATTTTACTGTTTTTTAACTGAGTCAGTGTATTTTAATTTTTTTCAATTGGCTCATTGTGCTTTTATTTTATTTGCAAATAGGTCTAACACACATGCTTCTCCATCAATTTATAACTGAAAATCGTGTAAGAATGAGAGTAAGACAACCAAACAAATACAAAAAAATGATGATTTTAACATCTATGAACAAATTTTTTTTATTTTTTATTTTGGCAATGAACATAAATTCCTCATAAAATTACTAGAACGTTTGACATAATCAAATAAACTTTTTAAGAAAATGTACGCGTGAGACCTAATTAAAATATATTGATCCAATTGAAAAATCAAAATACAATGTTTCATTTAAAAGATAATAAATTATAAGACCTAAAATGTAATTTAATCTATATATCTATATATATATTTATTTTTTTAAAAGATAAGATAGAAGTAACTATTAATAAATACATATTTGTTTTTGGTAAGACTAATAAGTACATCAAACACTAGCAGTCTCATTTCAATTAAATATTTCTGTTCACATTTGAAATTGAAGTCTTATAAATTTGTGTAAAATTGTTGATTTTTCCCTATTATTCTCAAATTCAAATTTAATTTTACCAAATACTTAACATCTATTTCAATAAATAAATAAAACCTTTATGAGTAAATTTAAATAGTTAATAAGTCACAAATAAAGAAAAATTGAAAGTAACTTCACTTGTAAATTAGATAACTAGATAAGGTTGTGTCTGCAGTCCCTCATCAGTACATGTCCCCATGTAGTCTTTGCTAGTTTTGGTGACTCATTTGATTCTCACACCTTAGAAAATTTGTAATAGGAAAAAACTGAGAAATCTGAAATCTTGGTGGGTTTTCCCCATAAGAAACAGAAGAAGAAGAACAACAACAAAGAGGGTTTATGTGCCGCAGCAAGAAGGCAACACAATGTTAGGTGTAGCAACTCTGACTTTGGGCTCATCAGCTGCATTGTCAATTCAGACACAAACCCAGAATGCTACTACTTCTGCTTCTGGCAAAAAATTAGCAATTCCATAGAGCAGGCGCAACTATTACAATGGAGCAGAATCATTGCCAATGGGTTTGGTGTCTTATGGTAATAGTCATTGCAGCTTATTCTGCTCCTTCAAGGAGTCACCAGCAGCGAGACTTTCCTTTACCACAGCTGTTTCCACCGTCCATTCCGACCAGCTGAGCTCCTCTGATCCCCCAAGCTAAGGTTTTTTATCATCCTTTCCCTGCTAATACTATTCATTTCCTCAATATTATCTTTTTGGTGCAAACCCCATTTTGTTAAAACTATTTAATTTATAGAGATTTGGATAGGGGTTTCCTCTTTTAGAAATTTGCATATCTAAAAGAATCTGTAAAATTCTAGCAAAAAATAGAAAAATTTGTACATTCATAATATTTTGATCCTAAACAGTTAAATATTTCTCCGTCTAATGTTAGCTCTTAATGAAACTGTTACTATAGAGCATGAAATGATTTCTGTCTTTTTTCTTCTTTTTTTGCCAAATGAGTAAAAAATCAAGTCTTTGACACAAAAATTTAAGAAAGCTGATTCAATGTATTGCCAATTACTTTGTGAAATGTATTTGATTCTAATAGAGGGAGACTATGAATTTTTTGCTGGATGAAACTCTGCTAGAATCTCATTTTTAGTGTTCTCTGGCTTGACTTGAAAATCTGGATGATTACCCTCAATTCTTATGGTTTTAGCATAACTGATCAAGATTTAACAAATCAATTGAGTGAAACATACATGGTAACATGAAGGAAGCACCAAACTCTTATCTAAACATGTAATTTATGTCCTGACCTATAAATTTTAATTTAGATAGTAAATGGTTTGATATCTCTAAAAAAATTTATGCAGAACGAAGCCAACAAGTATTACTTTGTTGTTGCAGATGCAAAATTTATGCTGGATGAGGAGGAGCATTTCCAGGAACAATTATTTAAGCGGCGTCGCTACTATGCAGAGCGTAATAAAGATCAGGACTTCTGGCTTGTGATTGAACCCAAGTTCTTGGATCAATTCCCTAATATTACCAAGAGATTAAGTAGACCTGCTGTTGCTCTGGTTTCAACCAATGGTCCCTGGATCACGTAAGAATGTCACTTTTGCTCTGGTTTCAACTAAATATCTACTTCAATTTATCTTCCAATCTTCCAGTGGTTTTCAAAAGCATGTACAGAATAACAGAAGCACAATGCTACTTTTCAAATTGGTATGTTTATCATTCTTTTAAACCAAATATATTAGAACTTAGAGGTACTTGTACTGGCTGCACAAGCTAAGAACCAAGGAATATTTGTATTTGGTTTTTTTGTGGCTAAGCTAGAGGGGATGGCCTCATGGCCTGGAGAGGTTGGAAGCGATATAAACCCCTTGCAAATCTTGCTTAAAGGTTAGAACCTTGAACGTTTGCCTTGCCGAGTCTTATCCTATCACCAGACGCCATGTGAGCTATAGCTCATGGGCACCGAGGAATATTTGCTTGTTTCATATAAAATAGTACTCAGGACCAAAGTAAGTTTTAAGCTAAGTTACATAGTAAGGATCTGACTTACTCAAAATGAAGAGCTAAGGCCCTGCTTCAATATTTCCTTTCACTTCTTAAGGTGATTGTCAACAGTTACACATGAAAAAATGGGTGTCTTTGCTCATATTTTTTTGTCCCGCCCTCCAATTTACAGAGTACAAGAATAATGGCATTAGAAGGACATTGTGTGTGCGATACTTCTTAATAAAATAGTGCAATAAGATTTTGACATTTTCCCTTTCAGCATGAAATGTAGGCATTAGTGTTTCACCCACCATTTATCCCAGCCCCATTCTCTTGTGCTGGGTTGACAGGTTCATGAAGTTAAGACTGGACCGAGTTTTATCAGAAAGCTTTGAAGCTGACAACCTAGAAGGAGCATTAGCCTCCAATCCCGTCAATTTGGAATTCGAGAAGCTAGAAAAATGGGTGGCACCATATCCGAAGTATGAATTTGGATGGTGGGAGCCCTTCCTACCCCCTGCAGCAGAAGAGGTCAAAGTGTAGATGTTTTTACTCTATTTTACCAATTCTTCATATTTATCTACATGGATCTCAGTCATATATTACCTGAGTAACTGTTGAAGTTGATGAGTTTTGTGTTGGCTTTGTATGTTTGTAACTTAGTGGAGGAAAATGGTTATTAATTTAGAACCTTTGTACCATAGGATGCAATTCTGAAACGAGGAAAGTATAAATAGTGTTTGGAATTTTCCATTCTTGTGAAGGTTCACACTCGAGGGCATCCTTGTACTTGCTTAAATTATTTGATTCTGTGACACCTGATCTGGAAGCATATCTTTGCACTTTCTGTGACTTATTAGTTATATGTGCTTGGTATTAGATGCCATGGATAATTTTGCGGGTCATCCTTTATCACCATCAAACTACTTCTTGAACCTCAACACCAACAGGCTCAATAAAAAAAACTGAACAAGTCTTCATCCTGCCAACGAAACGCATATGTTTCATACTTTGCAAACTCCATTTTCAAAGAAGAGTTTCACTGCAACTGTTGAATAATGTCTTGCAACTTGCTGGTTTCTAATTTAAGTTGTTGTTTCTTTCTTTTATTTTATTTAAAAAAAAAAAAGAATAAGTGTTATGGCAGAAATTAATCAGAAGTCAGAAGATAGAGAAGGAAGGGCATGAATAAGTCTTCATCTTTATTTGTCAAAGGGAAAGGCATGAATAAATTTATCAGAAATTACTTCTTTGGAGCCCTCAACTCTAAATGTGTTATTTATCCAGCATAGTTGAGGAGGGTTAAGGAAGGTTGATAGCTAGCATAAAACTTTCTCAAAATTTAGGAATATGGATTGAATCAATTTGATTTCATGCCTAGAAGGTTTAAGGCAGAAGCTATCTTTCTATTAAGGAGACTCTAGAGAGAAAGGAAAGATCTTCATATAGTTTTTATTGACTTGGAGAAAGCTTATAATAGGGTCCCTGGAGAGGTTATATGACGGGTTTTGGAAAAGCAATGAGCACCTTTTAAGTATATCAATCTTACTAAAAATATGTATGAAGGAGTACTGAATAACGTGAGAACTAGTGGATAAGTCATGAGAACGAGACATTCTCTTATTATGACCAAGGATTAAAATGTCATCTGCACCAAGGATTTAAAAAATGTCATTTCTTTTTCACAGTAGTAGATTAACTTACTAAAAATATTAGGAAGAGATCCCTCGGTGCATGATCTTTCATAGATGATATAATTTTAGTTGGTGAAAATAAGATGCAGCTCAACTCGAAGCTAGAACTGTGGTGACGGATTCTACAATCTAGAGGTTTTAGGTTAAGTAGAACTAAAACTTAGTACATGTAGGTTTCACAAGCGTAGAAGGCTGAATGATTGCTTAGTTAGCATCAGGGGTCAAGAGATTCTAAATAGTGACCACTTTAGGCATCTTGGATCAATAATTCAACATGATGGGTAAATAGAAGAGATGTTTCACATAGAATTAGAACAAATTGGTTGTGTGATCATAAGATACCTTTAAAGCTTTTTGGTAAATTTTATAGGAGTGACCTAGAGCATAAGAAATGAAGATATTCAGTCTAAGGTAGGGGAAACTATAATTGGAGAGAATATGGGGGAGAACCACTTATGGTTTAGTCATGTAACTCGTAGAGATGTAAATGCCCAATACAAAAATGTGAGAACATTTAGGTTGGCGGAAATAAAACTAGGAAAAAACCAAAAACTACATGGATAGAAATTGTGAGAAAAGACACGAGTATAAAAAGGGTTAGAAGAGAATTTAGCCATGGACAGAATTGAATGGAGGAAAAGAATTCATGACATCAACTCAACTAGTTTTCTAAGAGTCCAGGTAGCTGACCCTAATTGATTTGGCATTAAGGCTTGTTGTTGAGCTTCTTAGGATCCCTCATCAACCATTTGTTGTCCCCTGGGTTGTCAATAGTCATAGTGGGTCCATGTTCCCTTCACCCTCCACTTGTAACTAACTTTTGGTCATAACCTACAAGAACTAAGGAAACGTATCATTCACATAACTATGGAAAATGATTTCTGAAAATATTTCCTCTATGAAACCAACATAGCTCAAAAGGGTTATTTGGCATTGGTTTGAAAAAACAGTAAAACTTAGAAACAATCTGTTCTCAATAAGCTTACTAACTGAAAAATGAAATTAGGATTTTTCTGAAACAATGATAGTTGGTTCTCAGAAACTTGTTTTGTTTTGTCTCGCATTGTTTTCTGTCTTTACTGCTTTTTATAACAAAAGCTTTGAAAACATCAATGATAAAAGAGCACAAGCAGTCTAAGACATGTTTAAGGGGCTAACGAGGGACAACAGACATAAGGCAAAAGGAAGAGCAAAAATTGAAGAGATGACAGCAAGCAAGAATTGAAGGCAGAAACAAGTACTATAGAGACTGATTTTGTACTACACTCTTAAGTAATAAATATCAGTAACCAATCAAATGGAAATATTTGAATATATTTCTTTCTCATATGGATGGTTGAATTAGTTATCTTTATAGGTATTTATATCAGAAGTAGTTGCTATTAAACAAACACAGGAAGTGTTAAACTCAACTCAAAAAGTAGAAGTTGTTAGCCAGGATGATATATTAATTGTGTCAACCATAATAAACAGAACTCAGACGGAATTGCTTTACCTATACTTACATTTAGGTGGAGTTACAATCTCTGTAGTGGTGGATTGTAACTACTGCCGCTTGCTATCCTTACAAGAAATGCTTATGGGATGTTTCTGGCAAACCATTTTATTCAACTCTGCATATTGTTTCATTAGTTCAACCATTGCCATCTCAGCAAATGTGTCAACACGATCCTCGTGCCTCTCGTAAAGCACTGGCACTGTCAGCAAAATCACACACACTACACCAACAATGCAGGAAGCAGATTTAGGTTTGAAATAATATACTTCTTTAGAAGTAATGATTATTTACACACATGCTCTTGTGACATGTTTTTCTTTGCAGCAACGTTAGTATGAAGTAGGTCTGATCTAAATCTATATTTAGTTTCATTTCAAACTTGATGTAATTCCTTCTTTTAAAAGAAGTTACTTTTATGATTTACAGAATAACTACCTTTTTCAGCTTCGGAGGCAAACATCTGTTCTATAGTGTGTAAGATAGATAGCTTGATTATTTGGCTATACAAATTGATGTATACTTGTACTGTATTGTTGAGTTGAAATGTAAAGCAGAAGCTGACCTATGTAGGAGAGAGTTACAATAGTGAACCAACTGCCAACAACCGATATAAGCCACAAAGTCAGAGTTACCTGCAAATCTTTTTCATGTCAGCAAAAAGAAAAAGAAAATTCTGATGACATGGTTATATGCATAATTAGCAAAGCCTGGGAGGAGATAGAGAGGCACCATGAGAAATTTCTTCAAATCATTTCCTTGAGTTATGTCCCAAAAGGTTCTTAATGCTTGGTTGCAATCTTTCCTCATTGAAAGAGCAGTCCTGACTAGCAGCCTTTCCGGGTAGGACAAATTTCGGGAGTTCAGTTTGGAATCTGTATCGAAAGGAAAAGCATCATTGCTTCATTTTAATTCAGATACCCGAACCAAACTTGCAAATAATGTAAATATTCAGAATCAATAATTGTGAAAGAAAATATACAGGCAACAAAAGGAGATAGAAAGTAAGTCCTGTACTGTAAGAACGAGTTCATATTAGCAGGTTACACAAAGAAAATAAGTCCCATTGGCAGGCAACACAAAGAAGATAGGAAATAAGATCCTGTTAGAAGATTTAGAACCTGTTCACTTGAGCTAGTATGCTGAAATATTAAAAATTTATAGAACTAAGTTCTTAGAAGTAGCTTCTGATTCAGATTCAATATAGCAGGTTACTTAGTGAGGATAGCATAGTATGGTTTGCCACATTAAAAGCCGTCAAACTGTACTAGGTTGCAAGAAGCATGTTATGATCATCTGACTAAAACATCAGGGAGCCACTCTCGACATTGCAGCTTACAAAAAGAAAAATAAAAACACATACAGTAATAGGCTTATTTCAACACGCTACTATCAGTAATCTTTGAAGCAAATTAACAATTATCAGAAATTCAGAACTCTCAAATTGTTTCCCTGTAAAGCATCAAATTCCATGATTTCCAGCATCTTGTCTTACTGAAACTCTGTTTTAAGTGAAGGAAATGAAAAATGTGGCTGATCTAACAGCATCTACTATAGTAAATGAGTTCAAAGAGATGAAGTAGGACAAACAATAAACTGAGGTTGCATGAAAAATCTAATATAAGTCAAGGATAGAAACTCACATGTTGGTGTAGGAAGCTAAACAGGACCAGAAGAGCGGTGTTGCCAATGAGAGAAAAAGAAAGTTGCAAAGAAAAGTAAGCAGGTGGTAGCCCATTGACTCGAAGAGAAACCATGTGATTGTTGCACAACCAAGTATGCTTACTGAGATGTACTTGTTTCTCCAAAGCATAACATCAGCCACTGAGCAAACAAATACTCAGTCATTCAGTAACAGTTAAACCTATTCATGATAGCTCCAAAAGGAAACTGATGTATAATTATTAATGAACTGGAGCAGATCTTCAACATTTGATTATACAAAACTGCAGAAGCATGTGTTATTAATCACATTATATCATAATAGATTGTAGGTAAAACCCGTTAACTGCTTGTGCAACTAATGCAGAAATTTACAAGCTTGAAGTTTGATGGAAAAACCAACAAAAACACTGCTTGCACACTATTTTCTCATACAGCTTTTGCATAGTCTAGAAGCTTTGTTGTCAAATGTTGCAAACAAAGTCAATCATCAATGTCAATATCTCTATTCTTTAACATAGCTGTTATTATTATATGATAAATAACTGTGATACATCATACAGCACTTGATAATTGTGCTATACTAACATTTGATAATAAAAGAAATGCAAGTAGCAATGTTGTAAAAAGAAAATAGAAATGAAAAAGGAGTAGAAGTGCAGTACAGTTTCCAGAGCCAAGGACGACATGAAGAGGTTTTTTGCAGCCAAACAAGCGATTCCTGCTGGTTGAAATCACGTAATATTTTTCAATCTCAGAATCAGAGTCATTTTCATCCTCAAAAAATTCATCTTCATTGAGAAAATCAGAATCAGCAACATCCATAATATCCACTGGTTCCAACATTTTCCTTTTTCCTTCTGACCTTTCCCTATAGTTTTCTTTATGTGTTCTGATGACCTACAAATGTGTCCAACAAATTCAAAGACATGCATTAGCATACAAAGAATGATGTCTAGGGGTGGGAAATTGATGAATTTCTGGTCAAATTTGATAGGTTTAAAATCTTTCACCTTTCCAGTTCTGGGAAATTGACGAAATGACGAACTCCCTCAATATTCGCACGTGACAGGCTTTGAAAATGAAACTCTTTCTCTTCTCATAAAAAATTGATCGTATAGTTAAATAAATAAAAGGAAAAGAACAATGCAATTTTTACGCCCAACGTGACAGCTGATGCTGCTGTGTCAATCTATTATTGGTGTGAAAACTAAAATTGCACTGCTTCTATCAATTTTTATTTTATTTTTCTAAATCCAGTTTTCAATTTTTATTTTTCTTTTTTGGGTTAATTACATTTTTCCCTTAATTATAATGGTTCAGAAACATATGCATAATTCATATGATTGCTAACCTAGACTTGAAGAAGAGCTTTTGATTATTGAAGAGTGAAGACATATGGTAGAAAAAAGATTATATTTTCCTTAGTATAAGGAATCCCTTAATTACCTAGACTTGAAGAAGAGCTTTTGATTATTGAAGAGCGAAGACATATGGTAGAAAGAGTATAAAAACAAACATTTTGAAAGGAAAAATAGTATACAACAACTTTGCAGGTTTTAGACAGACAGAAGATAAGACATGTATATAATCTGAATTTATAAAATTTGATACATCAATAGATGGAGAATTTTCCTGCAACATCCTATTTTTTTTCAATGAACAGCTCATAACTTCTTTACCAAGAGATGAACTCCATGTTTAGGCTCTATAACCAACCTAAGAGCAGGTGAATGGCAGTACTTAGGTGAGAGGAAGAATGAAAAATTGGACAAAAGAAGTGCTATTAGTATCTTGAGCTCAACCATGGCCAAGTTCTGTCCAAGACACACTCTTGGCCCAACCCCGAATGGCATGTACAACTGTGGATGCTTACAAGCACCAGTGATCCCATTTGCAAATCTATTTGGATTGAACTGATAGGCATCAGGTCCCCAAACCTCTGGATTAGTATGCAAAGTCACCACCAATGTCCAAATATTAACACCCTTTGGGACTTCAATATCTCCAAATTTCATGTCCTTGAAGGCTTCTCTTGACACCACTGGCACCGGGGGATAGAGGCGCATCGATTCATATATCACCATTGTTAGCTGTAAGAACGAAATTGAATGTCATAATTATATCCATAGGATAACAGTTACTGAATAGAAAATATCTTACAAAATCAAAACAGAACACCAAGAATCCTATTCTCATGTGGGATCAATTTCCAGAGTTGATAGATCATGTCTATTAAAGAACTTTTTTAGTACTGGAACATCAAGTTATAATGCATTTATTTATAGGCTGCAACAAAACACAATTCTAGTCACATGTGAATCTCCAGGAGAGTATGATAGATCATATTTATTTAAGAAATTGTATTTACCTGCTTCATCTTACGAAGCATATCAGCATCTGGAATACGGCCTTGACAAACTTCAAGAACCTCGTTGCGAACACAAGTTTGCCATTCTTGATTTGATGCCAAGAGCACTGAGGCACCATGTTGCAGAAACTGCAGTGGTTTCAAACCCTGCCAAGTATATATTCTTACAGTTATCAACAATGAAACTGTCAGTGTCCTCTTGGCTAAGGTTACTATTCTTAGCCCCCTCAAGAATCATCTGCAACAAGTCTTTCTCATATGCCGTGTCCTGTCTCTCTTTCACCATTTGAAGAATCAATTTCTGCACCTCCCTTTGTAATCCCCATGCTTGTCTGTTAATCTTTGTAGGAATATATCTATAACATGCAAATGATGATATGTTATTAAGAAAACAAAAATTGTTGGCTACAAAATTTCTTTTTGTTTTGAATGAAAATGAAAATTGTGTTATAATACCTCATGCCAGGGATTCCTGTGGATAAACTTTTCTTAGCCATAATTCCTTCGAGAGCTCTTAGTTTCAAGAAAATTTCTTCCCCTTTGGAATAATTGCTTCCAAAACAGGCTCTGGAGATAACATCCCCAGAGAAACTTCTCATGTATTCATCAATTTTCATGTCTGCAATTCCCCCTTCTGTCTCAATTCTGTTCTTCCAAGAGTTTAGCAGTGTAAATGTAGACTCAGTTATTAAGTTCACCATTCCCTAAAAGGATATAAAACCACATATTACTTGTGAAAGAGAACCTTTTTTTCCTTATATAAATTTTCTTGGTGAGGACAATACATGAACTAGTTATTAATTAGTTTAAGGTACCATACCTTAACCTTGTCCATGTATAATTGAGGAGCAAGGATTTTCCTCTGATTGGCCCATGTAGTACCATTTGAAGTGATAATGCCGCGACCAAGTAAAGGACCACGCTCTTTTTGTTGGTATGAAGGCTTCCCCAAGTCCAGAGATGTGCATTTGCTTATGTCTTGTACTGCATCAATTTGGTTCACATACACTATTTGTATGTTTCCAAGAGAAAATACAAATACTTGACCTGTTTTAATTATAATACAACATAATCTTATTCAACTAAAATTATATATATGAAGATAAACCACAGTATATATATATAGACTCGAATAAGAGACCTCTTCCTTTAGGTATAATTTGATTTAAAGTCTAACTAATTAAACGGAAACTAGATTGATTATTTTCATTTTACTTCTCAAGGCCTCCCAAGAATATACGAATATAGACCAAAAAGTTAATGAAAGAAGTACACCTTTAACACTGTGTCACTGTGTCAAGGTGGTGTAGATAATATATTCACATGACACATCAAATGTATCTTGTAATTAATGAAGTACACTGCATGTTAAAAGTACTTTAATTTAAGCCGTCATTAGAAGGAAAAAAAAGTGAAACAAATCATATGAGATTAATGCCCTTTATATCCTTTGGATATACAAAAAAAGGGTGAGTGAATCACTCTTAGTTGAGGTTAAAAAAAAAAAAAACCAATACATTTTATTGTTTAAAACAAGAATTAAAGGATTAAAATAAGGAATTTGAATTCACTTACAATTTTAAAAATGACAAGAATCTTTGACAAAATGTAATAAATAAACATGATGATTATGATCACGATGATCATGATGAAGATAAAAAAAACAAGTGAATGGTAGATCTAGATTCAGAATGTATTATTATTATTATATATAGGTGTGATTTGTTGATACGGATATGATACGATTTTAATTTTCTATCATCAATAATTAATTTATTAAATTTTACCGTAAAATTAGAAAAATATATTTTTTACATACCGTATTTCTTGGTCCATTGATCGAAGACGGGAAAGAGCAAAGCAGAACAGTTGTGCGAAATGGGTTCATCAGAAGTTGTGGTACGAGTAGTAGTCCTTGAGTGCAGAGCTTGCTTTATCTCCCTGATGTTTCCAAGGAGAAGAGTTGGTGGTGGCCCTCTAATTCCTTGTTTGGTTAGCTAGAGATCGAAGCCTCTTAGGCTTCATCACCAAAGCACTGTAGGAACCAATCAGCAGCCAAGTGAAAGCTATGAATGCAATCGACATGAAAAGTTTTGCATCAAATATTTGAACCTCCATGGCCAAAACTTTTTTTTACTCTCACCAATTATTGCTTCTTATTTTTCTCTTCTCAGTTCTCAGTTCAAAAATGTAAATTATTAATCTAATCGGATTATTTATAGAAGTACTAATTAGTGGACAGATTTTATGCAATAAAGTTACACGTATTAAAAACAAATGTCTAAAAGGTCTAACCTGATTTATGAATCGGAATGCTTAAATCTATAAATAATTTAATAATATTGATTAATTAATGACTTGAGTTTATGAAACCTTGAGTCGGGACAAGATCCATTAAATAAGTTCTAACTTTTTAATTTAATTTTAGTAGTCAACTTGATTAAAAGGGCATGTCAAATTAATGTATTGAGTCCAATTAGACCAATATGCACAATCAAATTAAAGATGGAGATTAAATACACCAAAAAAGAAAATGGAATTGGACTATTTTCACTCGAAAGTGGAATTAATTTTGTTTATTGTCTCTATTTGGTTTAATTTTTTTAATAAAATTTTGTTTTAAATTCTTTTACAAAACTATTTGATACTAAATATTTTAATTTTTACATAAATGTGTTTTTTGATATTTTAGAGTTCTAAAGTTGAAATTGGAAAAATAAGGTTTTTAAATAGAAAACAGGTGAAGCTCAAATAAATTTTAATAATTATCTTATTTAGATAAATATAACCATAATATTTGTCAAAATGATATTTGTAGTAATTTTAATACTCAATATCTTTTTTTTTATAAAAATAAAATCAAATAAATTTTTATATCTTCGAGCGTTTAGGTTAACTCAATTCAAATACATTTTCAAGCTTCTTCTACCACACTTTTAAACTCTACTTAACAAGTATTTTTACTTATAGCGTTTTTACACAAAGATTAACCAAACAAACTCATTGTCACTTTACGTGGACCCATCTATTTGAGTGGAACTTACCCTTACCCTTACATGGTGGAACTAACTTCATTGAGTGGAATTAGTATATTCCAAGAAATATCAATCTCATGCTCCAATAATTAATGATGACAAAAAAATACAGCCAAAAATAGATCTAAGTAAAAACATATATCATAGACATATTTAGGGGTATGAAGTTAAATAGGTGGGTCGGATTTGAGAAAAATATCATTCCACCTGAGTAAGTCAGGTAGACAAAAATTCCACTTGAGTTTTGAAGCCCCGTGGCTGGGTTTACTTTTTATTGTTGAATACTTGGATATTTTTATAAAATGATCCAATACTATTTTTAACACATAAAAATTTTAAAATATAAATTATATACTATTTGAACTAGATATAAACATAAATCGGATTCTTTTTATATTACAAATTTAATAAAAATGTTAAAATAAGATAAATATAATTTAAAATATAGTATATTTGACATGAAATAAATTCAAACTAAATATGATAAGGCTAAAATTAACATGAAAATAGATGAGATTAAGTCTTACACTTATATTCATTTTAAAATATTAATAAATAATCTATGGGGGGTCGGTTGTTCTTGGGTTGAAGTTTTTTGCAGTTGGATAACAAGTTGGACCCGAGATAAAAGACAAAAAGTCACCCAATTTAAAATTAGGTAATCGAATTATTGAATTTCGCTCAGGTTCGACCAGATCAGTCTGAATTAGTTAGATTCTCTGGTTTTATGCACACCCCCCAGACATATTCATCATTGTTCTTATAGGAATAGAGATTTATTAATTACTCAATATTTACACAAGTATGGATAGTGTCCATAGTCACTAATAGAAGTTCCTCAATTAATCAAACACTAAATTTTAACAAATTCAACAATATTACAATTTACAATTCAATTTACCAATAATAACGGTATAACTCACAAAGGAGACAAATAACTCACAAGGAGGAAAATATGACCACCTATGGGACTTGATGTTGGAACCTCCTTGGCACCTCCTACATTGACCAATTGAGTAAAACATCGTCTAGACATATTTATCATTGATTTAAAAGAAAATAAATATCATAGACATATTTGTCATTTATTAAATAAGAATATATATCTAACTCTCTAGTTTGTATTAATCCCAATATGTCAATTTGATTAATTAAAAATATTCATTATATTTTTTTAGTAATTTAATAATCATATAGAGCAGTGAAAGATTTCACAAATTCATATTTTTGATTTTAACATAAATAATGTACCAGCTCATTGAACTGCATAGGTGACAGATAATGTCAACTCTAAATTCATTTAGGCTTGGTTCGGTAATGATGTGGCTTATTGAGAGATTTTGTGCTCTTATGACTCTCTTAGAGCTGATTTTGAAAAGTTACAACAGTAATATTTGGTATAATAATGTAAAAACTGTTCTTAATAAGAAGAAGCCACAAAATTGAGTTTGGTTTAGTAATGTTGTGACTATTTCATTAAAAATTAAGGTCATATGAGGTTTTTAATTTTTTAGAGCAAGAGCCAGCTTTTAAAAATACTCCTTTAAGTACTTTAAAGGTCTAGAGCATAACTCCCAAGCTTTGTTTATTGACTTATGCTTTTCATAAGCATAAGCACTATTCAAAAGAGCATTTACCAAACCAAGCCTGAAACAAACAAATTGGATATAAAGTAATTAATTAAATTATCTTTAATGTCAACTTGTCCAACCACCAAAATGATTTTTTGGTTTAACCCGGTCCAAATTGTCACATTGATGACGATCCAATTTTTAAAAGATTGATAACACTATTACAAAATAATTTGGGAAAAATTACTTAAAAGTCATAGACGTGTCTTAAAGTACCAAAAAATTATTTTGAATTTTATGTTTCCAAAAAAGTCCTAATTAAATATTTATTTTTCTATAATATCCTATATTCTTCTAATAACAATATATTATGTTAATATAAACTTTTTTATTTTTAATATATTATTTCTAATAAAATAGAAAAATATTTTCTATATATATAAATAAAATAAATAATTAATGATGTTTTATAGAGTCACTTTAACATTTATATTTTATAACAATTTAAGTTTTAATATTAAGTTGAATAAATTTTATTCTCTCCAACTCACTCAAAAATATGATGACAGTGGTCCGTTGGCAAGCTCGTTTTGATATTGAATGTAGTACATTGGAATCCATAAGCACCACCTATGAATGCTAGTTTGTGTTCGGTTCGCTTGATGTGCGGTAAGATACCACCATTTTAAAAAAAAAGAAGATAACTTCAATTTAGAAAACTAAATTAAATTTACAATATATTCATAATGAAAGAAAAAACGAAAGAATGTAATGACAAAATCATCTATTTTTATATTTAATATCAACATAAGTTTTTATTATTACATAATCATTTTGTTATTTTGTTTCAAATAGACTATTATTATTTATTTATTTATTTTTATACATATTTTTAAATTATTCTCTATTTTAATATCAATATTATAATTGTTTTGGGATTATTGATATCTTATTTACTATTTCTTTTGAAAATTAATAAAGTATAATTTTTTAATAATTATATGTCAATAGTAATTAAATTGATTTTTTTTTGTTTAATAAATTCCTAATAATCATAATTTTTTAAGTTTTTCTCAAATTTATGAATTAAAATTTTAAAAAATAAATTAAAAGAAATATAATGTTTAATAAATTCATAATAAAAATTCAATAATTATATGACAACAGTAGCTAAGATTGATGTCATACTTCTCATGGAGGTATGATTGGCCATAAAATTGAATAACTAACTCTCTGTAACCCTGACTTCAAAACAAAGTAATAAACTTGACTCTTGGCCCATCCAAAGGAGAAAAATAACTCTTATATAATAGAAATTCATTGTAAAATTTTATTTTCTGAAACAATTAAAAACTTATTGAAATATTTCGACAAAGGTTCCCAACAATATAGAACATGCTTCAACATACAAACACATATGTTCATGATTTCACACAACACTAACACAAAAACAACTAGAAGCTTCTCTCCGTCCACATCCTAAACAAGACAAATAACTAGACTTTTATATCATACCAAAATTAGACACCTCACAGTTCTAGTGTGACTGCAACTTTCATCATTGACTACAAGTATGAGGTCCTGAAAATACCTTACCATACTCAATTGGCAAGTCACAAGCTCAGGCAATGCTATGTACCGAACTCATGTTATTAAAAAAAAATTCACAAGAGAGTGGTGAGTCCTATGGACTTCGTGAATGGAAAATCGTTCCCAAAAGGTACTAGCATCACACGACACAAGTATATAACATATATAATAACATCATATAACAATGTTCATATCATAACTTACATTACACGTATACATTGTAATCATCATAGAGTCACAATTCACATGATACACAGGATCACAAATTAATCAGAGTAATAATATCAAGGTAAAGCAACCAAAGGGCTAACGAGTAACCCAACCCTACACAACAGTATCACTCCCTGCCGGGCATTTACGTGTCCGCACAACAGATTAATCTCCTTACATAATTCATCCATCTAGGGCTGAGTACTCAAGTTTTAAAAACATCTATCAGAATCAAAATTTTCACTGGATTTAAAATTAAAATATCTTAGGTACACCTGGATTTTTAATTTCGAAGATAAAAAGATCATTTTTTTCATAAAAAATCTCACTTTGTTGGCCCTTATCAACCACAACCAATATCAAACAAATATAACTCAAATAAATCACCGAAACACTGTATTTGCTTATTTTTCCATATATTATGTATATTCAAATATATATATATAATTACACGTAATAATCTAGTCCCTAAAGGTAACAATTAACCACTCACCTTCAATTGATTCCATTCGTTTTAATTATATATGCACATGTTGAATTGTATTGTTTACTTACTTGAATTGCTTGTGATGAAAATTAAATCTTGATATATTTTATACCTATATCTTAATTATTCACTCACTTGAATTTACTTGATCACAATATTATGTATTTTACGATAAGAATTACCCAATATTTTTAATACTTATACTAAGGTTACGCTAAGGTATCAAATTTTATTTTATTATTATTATTTTTTTATAACACGTTTGACTATAACTGTTATTTAATAAATTAATTTATTTCCTAATATAAATTTACACATTGTGTCTTAAAACTCAATTTTAACATTATCGGGCTATAGTAATTGAATTGCTAAAAAAAAATTAAAAAAAATTGCTTAATAGGTTCATAATAATTATAATATTTTTTTAGTTCTTCTTAAATTTATGAATTTTTTTAAATACTATAAATTAAGAACAATATTATTATTTCCTTTATTATAATAATACTATTGTTCTTAACTTTTACTTCCATTTAAGAATAATTTTTTTGTTAAATTTATCTATTTGTTTTGTGAATATAAAGATGGTTTAGTGGAAAAAAATTTATTTTCTTAAATATCTTATAAGTTTTTACTATTACATAAATACTTTTTAATTGTTATTTTGCTTCAAATAGACTATTTATTTTATTTTTTTACTTCTTTCACAACTTTTCTCTATTTTGATATTAATAGGATTGTAATTGTTTTATGACCATTTTTTTTCTAATTATTTTGAATATTAATAAATCTATAATTTGTCAATAACTATATATCAATAGTGGTTAAGACTCTATTTTTTAATATTTTTATTTAATAAGTTACAAATAATTATAATACTATAAATTAAAATAAATATTAAGAATGTAGTTTTTTATAATTTTAATATTGTTGTTTTTATTTTTATTGCATCTTTAATATATATATACATGTGTGTTTATGAATTAAATTATTTATTGAATTTATCTATTTGTTTAATGTCGTTAATATATAATATTGTTTTTAACTATAATTTCGTAATATATATATATTAATTGTTGATGATCAATTGTTGATGATTATATATGTATATAT
Organism: Quillaja saponaria; assembly: GCA_029379385.1. Lineage (NCBI taxonomy): Eukaryota > Viridiplantae > Streptophyta > Magnoliopsida > Fabales > Quillajaceae > Quillaja > Quillaja saponaria. Next base: position 13,123,392 of record CM055610.1, on the reverse strand, counting down.
CATGAATATGATTTACTGCATTCCACAAAAACTAGCATACATAAAATAAGCATTAGCACTAAAATGAGAAAATTAAAAATATAATTTGTTTTGGAATTTATCTAAATTATTATGCACTTTTTAGGAAGAAGTGTGAGAGACACACTGCGATGAAATGAGAAGGCGTCTGCACAAAAATGAAAGGGTATAAGTAGCAGAAGCAGATGGAAGCAGTGGTTGAGGGACTGTCACTGTGGGGTTTAGCTTATTATCATGAAATTAAAAAGATGAGATAGGGAAGGACGGAAATGCATAGAAGCCATTTTTGTCAATTGTCAGAGCCACGTCTCCTTCTTCCCAGTTGTTGAGGTCAAGTTTCGCCTTCGTATTGACACTCTCCTCCTCAAGCACTCTGTTATGGGTGAAAATAAGGATAAGATAGGAATATAAGGATTAGCTGTAATTAGGAGTAATTTGGATATTTTGTTCTGGACCTATCTGCCTGTAAAAGGATTAGAGTAACCCAGACTGTAAATTATCCATTTTCACATCAAAAAACGGATTTGTTGGCTCTGTTGCGGGGTAAAGTTTTATTCTTTCATTGTTTTCTTTGTGAGTTCCCCTGTTGCACTGGTAGTGATCCAGTTGCTCGACCTGGAGCTACAAGAAGACACTTAACACACTCCAACAACATAAGTCAAGCCAAGTCCCACCTTGAGTGTTCTGTATGCCCCTTTATCCCTTTCTTATTTTCTTACAATTTAGTTTGTAACTCAAATTTTGAGAGCATCAAATTTTTTCTTTTTTTTTATCTTTATGGATTCGTTTTATTCATGTTGCTTAATAATACCCATGTTGATGGAAAAACTCATCAAATGGCTATTTTTTCTAAAATATAAATTTAAAATCGACTTTTTTGAAATTAATATTCAAAATGGACCAAATTTGCCAACTCACTTGTCAGTTGTCACATTCTCAAGTCCAAATGAAAAAATAAAATAAATGAGCATTAACTTCATGAGCCCAACACAAAAAGTTACTGTTCATTTTTTTTTCTTTTTCTGTCCATGTTTCGTTCATTTGTTCATTGTAATTTTGGTTGTTTTTTTTTTCTTGCTCATAAGAAAAAATCTGTCCAACAGAAAAGAAAAAAAAATAAAATTGATGAGCCCAACCTACGAAATTACTGTTCATTGTTTTGTCTTTTTCCCTAATTGTATGTTTTAATTGCATATTTTGTTTTGTTCATTTGTTCCTTGTAATATATTTTTTTTCCTTGTTTTTTCTTGTCCACTTACAAGAAAAAATTTGTCCAAAAAATAAATAAACAGTAACTTCGTTGCCCGTGAGCCCAAGTAACGAAGTTACTATTTTAAATTATTAATTTTTTTCCTAAATGTAAACTTTTATTTATTTATTATTTTAAATTTTTCCTCTATTTTTTTCCTTGTAAATTTCTTCATTGTTTCTTCTTTTTTCTTTTTATTTTTTATTTTATTTTTTTGCTTCTATATTTTTTTTCCTTATAAATGCATTTTTTTTTATTTAAAAAAATTTCACTTATATTTCGTGTACCACGCATATTGGACATGTGAAATTAACAATGCTTGCAGTATTTTCATACATGCACTTAGTGTTTGTTTACAACCTTTGAATGATTGAAGGTTAAATGCTTTAAGCCTCTCAACCGTATTTCCGTGAACAATAATTGTAGGTATTTAATAATTTTAAGTTCTAGATTTGTTATAATATTTCTTTGTTATTAATTATTTTTAAGTGTTAATTTTTTTTAAGGTTATAGTTTGTAGTTTATTTATTTTTTTGTTAGAAATAATTTTATTTTATTTTTAAATCTAATGAAGACAATAAATAAATTTTTCTTAAAATAATTTGATTAAATTTTAAATTGATTAATTGAATTTTTTTTTATACAATATTTCTTTATCTATTAACACGTAAAATAATATCAGCATGTGTATTTACTGTTGAAATGCTTTATAAAATTAAAATGCATGAACAAGTAGTAATTATAGATGCAAAAATTTTGTGCTTCATTGTAAAGTAATGCCAACATGTCTGTATATTAAGACAATTATTGAAAATTTAAGTATTAATTTCAGTAAGATAATAATAGATGGATTAGAATTCAATCTATATATATTCAACACGATAATAAAGGATGGATTAATAATTTTTTCTTGATAAAACTGTTTCTTGGTAAAACCACATTCCCTTTATCAGTAAGTATTCTTTTTTTCCTCCTTTTATCAAATAAATTAATTTTATATATAGATTAACAATTTTTTGGGTAAAATAATTAGTGCACTCTTTTTTTATAATAATAGATGCATTTAATCCTTAAATTATTAAAAAGAAATTAGTATTGTTTTGTAAATTTAATTTCATTGAAGATTGAATTATTAAGAAATTAAACTATCCAAATTATAATAAAATTAGGAAATAAAAGTATCCAAAATGTGTTGTGAGATGTACAATATTTTATATTAACTTCATCTCCTCCGTGAATGAGTACCACAAGGTAGGGGTCTCCTCTTTCTAGCAGGGTTCCTACTTGGGGCTATATCAAGCGACATATTTTATTGTGTGACCTGACTTAGATCATCTGTCTCATCACCACCTAATCCACTACCACCTTCGTCATTATATCCAGCAAGATCTTCAGCGTCCACATGCTATCCAGTATAGTATGCATATGATTGTGTCATACTTCCTATACCCGTGTCATATGTATGTACGATGGGTGCTCCATATGACTCTGGAGTAGCACTATATTGAAACATATTTGGGGTCAGCGATGCATATGTTTCGTGAGATGGGCTTGCTAAATGTACCTGTAGATGGCCAATAAACATCATCTATAGTGTAATCTGGCTCATATAGAATATGGGAAGATGATGGACTAGCATACGCATGTGACACAAATGGAATATGAGAAGATGACGGACCAACATATACATGTGAGGACATATGCATGCGAGGGGGTACGAGTCTGAGAGTGACTATGCGATGGTGAGGCTGGTGTTGAATTATGAGGATAAGCAGGAAATCTCTGATGACGACCATTTGGTGTCAAAAATTGCATACTAAACCTCTGATACTACTGCATATAATCTGGTGATTGAACAAGTTAATTTAAGATGATTATCCATTCACAACAAAAGTTTGCCTCATACCCCAAACATTAATGTAGGCAGCACATCTTGGATGTTAATCTGTATTTTTACGAGCCCTAAGGTCAATCATGTGCAAATCAACACCATTATTTAGATTTTCTGGTATGGTCTAAATATAAGCAAATTGACATATCACCTTGTCCGCCCTATGGTGCTGCACAATATGGAAACAAATTAAAGGAACAGTTGAGCACCATATATCTCGCTCATTCAAACAATAAGGTGGAAGGGATGCCATCACCCATGCATTATATGATATCCATCGAAACTATAAAATAAAAAAAGTAAAAGTTATAGTAAATTTAACATGAATGTAAAAATAATATGCAATAATATGATTCCGATGTTATAACATACTAATGAACTAGATGAATATATTCTTAATTATGAACCCATGTAACCTAGTTTGGTGACATCTCATCTAGTGTTTGTTGTTACCATCTCATAGAAATAAATAAGACATGAAACAAATAAACAAATTTACCTCGTACATATTGGAGAAGTGGAATCAAATGGCAACGCCACCTCTCTCGTTGGAGCCATCATCAGTAGCCTCTCCCATGCCTATAATTGTAACAAAATCACTGCACTAACAAGATTAATGGCATTTATTCTATTGGCGTGATACATCTCCCTATACAACCATGCCAAACATGCGCTACCCCAAATATAGGGTGTGATATCATCAAAATTCTCTAGCAGAGGTAAGCACATCAAATGCACGCGGGACTGAGACTTATCGACAAACAAAAATCCACCGATAAGTTGTACTATATACGCTTGTGCATATCTCTTAACTGTGATTTCATCAGCACTCTCAGGCAAATCTTGAAATGTCTCAGTCAACCATGGAAGACTGATACGGAACCCATCAATGTCCAACCCAGTAAGCATAAAGCCTAATAGTTGCTTAAAGTGCGAAAAATGTTAAGGTCCAACATAACCAGAAACAACCTCACTGTCCACTGGGAGACCAAAAAGTACACTAACATCCTGTAAAGTGATTGTGGCCGTTCCATGAAGGAGATTAAATGTATATGTCTCCTGCCTCCATCTCTCAACTAAACCTGTGATCAAGTGCCAATCCATCTGAATGAACTTAGTCTCATTACTCCATCAAATCCTGTCGTACGAAGTAATTCCACAATCTGTTCGTCAAGCTCTGGATAGACGTGATTGATGATAGCTTATCTATGTCGTACTTGTAGTGTTGAATCATCCTGATCATCATAAAAGATGTTTGCATTATGGAATTGAAATATAAAACAAATTCAAGGTAACTAACATAACAATTTAATGAATATGATGTAATTTATATACCTCTGGTACGATATATAATCTAGCATAACAATGAGTGTCCTGAAGATAAAGGACATAATGATCTAGAGGACATTGCTCCATTAATCTGTAAAACATAAAACAAACAATTTTAGTGTATATGCATATTAATTTTCAGTGTTATATTAAAATAAAAAAACACTCTTAAACTAGTAGAGGGTTTGGCAGACCCTTACCTATTTATGAATATATATATATATATATATATAAAGTACAAGAGATGAAGGAACATAATCCTAAACCATAGATAAAGAAAAACTGAAAATTTACTTTTAGTTTACAGTCAAAACAGGGTGGTTCTGAGTTTAACATTGGAGTTGGAGACTGATGAGATAACTACATCTCTTGTATAACTGGAGAGAGTGCTATATCATCTTGATACAATCCATAAGGCATACTACTAGCAATTCTTGACTAAGTCTCTATAACTATCTTTCGAGGCATATGCATTAGGAAATAATGAGGATTCGTCATGACCAAAATCTATAGGTTCCGACATACCTTGAACTGTGTTTTTCTTCAAATGTAGCTCCACACAAAATCCAGGACCTTGCATACTAGCATGTCCGAACATGACCTCCAAATCAGCATCATCATCAACTTTAAATTAACATTAAATTACTACCTAATTTACTACAATAGCACTAAATATAATAATTATGAAATTAATTTCTATCAAAACTATTAATTACTTATTTTCATTAGTTCTCTAATAATTTCATCAAAATAAGTATTTCTAATAAACATAAATTAGTAATAAAAATAAATAATTTACTTATTATAATAAAATTCCTAGTTTCTTCTAAATTATTAATCATATTTTATTATTATCTACTAAAACATGTAGAAATATTGACTTAGTAACACTAATCATAAATTTTCCTAATAACTAAATTAAGTAAATTTCTAATTCTAATCATATTTTATTTTATTTCTCACTAAATATAATATCATTTACTCATTATCACTAATTAATTATTTAAACATATTCCTATTATGATAAAATATATGATAATAATAACAATATTTATTTTCATTATTTTTCTAACAAAACTGCATAAAAATTACATTATTTTTAAAAACAATGTAAAAATTACATTATTGATTTCCTGTTATGATAAAATATCTAATAATAATAAACAAAAAAACTATTTATTTTCATTGCTTTTCTAACAAAAATATATAAAAATTACATTATTTATAAAAACAATATAAAAATTACATTGTTAATTTCCTTTTATGATAAAATGTTTAATAATAATAAATAAATAAAACAATATTTATTTTCATTGCTTTTCTAACAAAACTACATAAAAATTACTATATTTATAAAAACTACATAAAAATAACATTATTAATTTCCTGTTATGATAACCTATCTAATAATAATAATAAAGATAATAATATTTATTTTCATTACTTTTCTAAAAAAACTACATAAAATTACATTATTTAAATTTTATCAAAGTTCTTGCATTGTGAGTGAGAAGTGTGAAGTGATCAGCCTTATAAGAAATTGGGATTCTGGTGCTTTATGTTTCTAGTTTTTTCCTTACATGGCTGTCAATTAATCTAAGGTGCTATTGAGTTTATTATTGTAGTCAATATGAAGCTAATAAGTTTATTATTATTATTATTATTGGAAATGCATTTGTTGTAATTAATGTGTTTTTAATCAAGTTTTTCTTTTCTTAATAAAGCTTGCTTTTTAAAAAGTTATAATATATAAATTCCACAGATGATCCAGCGTCAATTTACCTAAAAGTTATAGTAATATATTGTCTAAAAAAGGCATTCCCCTTCTTAGTTTCCCTGCTTCGTCTAAGTTCCATCCTTTTCCTTCTTTTATTATCGTATTGGATCGCCTAACAGCTCTTAAATCTCCATATGAGGGTAAAAATGGAGGATATGATATCCTCCTACGAACAATGTAGAATTAACTTTAGTATTTTTAGGTTTTCAACCACTATCTCTTATTCCAAAAGCCCCTTCATTGATTACATATAGCTTCCAACTCTAAAGTCTAATGACTATCCTTCCTCAAAACTATTTTTTAATTGTGTTACTTCTACAAAATGTTCTTTCAGAAGTACAAAGATGATCGTTGCTATAAGGTTCTGGGACCTAGATTGCATGGGCTTGCCTCAGGATAAAAATGTTCTAATTTTAATTTTAAAACATTATACAAAATTTTATAATAACTAATTTAAGTAAATTGCTAGCTCTAATGATATTTTATTTATCACTTATTATAATAACATTTACTTGTTATCACTAATTAATTATTTTAACATATTCATTTATTATGATAAAACATCTACTAATAATAAACTAAAAATATCATTATTTAATTTTATAAATTTTCTACCAAAACTATAAAAAAAATTAATCACATATCACTATTTATAAACTTTAAAGTAATTATAACTAAAAACTAAGATTAATATAACAAGAAAATACCTTCGTGTGAGTGGTGGAGAGGGAATGAATATAAGCACTTGAGAAAAATTAAGAAAATGTCTTGTTAATGAAATAAATTTGCTATGGTAAATGAAACATCTAATAATAATACTCCAAAATAACAATATTAATTTTTATTAATATAACAAAAATATACCTTTCTTGTGTGAGTGATGGACAAGGAATGAACGTGAGCAAGTGAGAGAAAGAGATGAAATAAATCGCTAGGAAAATAAAATTAAAGTGTGAAGGTGAAGTGAAGTTGAAAAATAAATAAGGTAGAACCTATGTGTTGAAGAAGGTGATAAAGGGTGAGGAATAAGGAGAGTGCAAAGAAATGGTATTTGTATAAGTAGGAGGTGAGGAATTTTGATTTGTTGGAGGTGAGAAATGGTTTATGTATAAGTTGGAGGTGAGAATGGGTGAGAAGGGGTGAGAATGATTTATGAAGAGTGAGGAATGATGTTTCATGGGTGAATGGAGCAAGAAATGATGGCATGTAAGAGGTAGAAAAAAAAAAGGAATGGCATGTAGAGTTTTGTAGGTAAAAAAGAAAAAAAAAATCCACAAAGCATACAAATGAGGTAGAATAAAGCAGGGGAAAAAATGAAGCCTGTGACACATTCACTTGAACAGGTTTATGAGTGGAGGAAAAAAAAAAAAAAGCAGAGAAACAAAATAAAGTGTGCTGAGTAAAGACTACATTTGATTTGGAAAGCATGCACGGTACAATAAAGTATGCATTTGTAAGGAAAAAAAAAAACAAAAACTACATAAAGAGTACCTTTGATTTGGAAAGTATGCATGGTACAAAGAAAGCATGCATTTACAAGGAAAAAAAATAAACAAATAAAAGCATGCATTTACAACAGGAAAAAAAAAATTAAATAGTAACTTCATGGGTTGGGCTCTCTAAGTTACTTTTCATATGATTTTTATTTTTTTGGAAAGAAATAAATTTTTTCTTTTCACTGGACAAAAAAAAATAAAAATAAAATATTTAACAAAAAAATGAACAAAACGTGGACGAAAAAAGGAAAAAAATGAATAGTAATTGCATGGGTTAGAATCACGAAGTTACTATTTATTTAAAGACTATATATATATTTTTGGGGTAAAATTTTTCTTTGATTGAATAAGAAAAAAAAACAAAATTGTTTTTACAAGGAATAAATGAATAAAGCATACATTTATGGAAAAAAAAACAAAAAAAAACAAATAATAACTTCGTGGGTTGGGCTCACGAAGTTACTGTTCATATGTTTTATTTGACTGAATAAGAAAAGAAAACTAAATTTTTTTTACAAGGAATAAATGAATAAAGCATGCATTATGAAAAAAAAACAAAAAAAATGAATAATAACTTCGTGGGTTGGGCTCACGAAATTACTGTTCATATGTTTATTTTTTTGTTTTTTTGGAAAGTGATAAAGTTTTTCTTTTCACTGGTCAAAGAATAAAAATAAAAATTATAATAAACAAATGAACAAAACATGGATGGAAAAAGAAAAAAAATTGAATAGTAACTTGGTGTGTGTGGGCTCACGTTACTGTTCTAATTTTGGTTTTTTTTTTTTTTTCTTGAGCTTGAGGATGTGATAGTTTTTAATATTAGTTTCAAAAGTAATCCAATTTAAATTTATGTTTTAAAAAAGAGTCCATTTGATGGGTTTTTCCATGTTGATTATACCTTGCACTTTTTTGAGATGAATCAGTAAGATTACATTAAAGTAGTACTAGCAGACTAAACCAGTCTGCAGGACAACTTAGAAGACTGAGCTAAAACACAACTCATTGCAACAATTTTTTAGTAGTTTAAATCCAATAAATAAATAAACAAAGAAAGAAGTTTTGGGTAAGTCCATCTAAGACAAAATGCTCATTCTTCCCTACATTTATAAACTTCTTCTTAGCTAAACCTTTGTACTAATTTTTGTTTCTTCAAGAATTCTAAGTAAAAGTGTTCATAAGGATACCTATCCTTATAGATTCTTCATTCTTGCACTTCATTCCTTCTAAATATGGTAATGTAAGCAGACCGAGTAAAGTATGCATATTACAGCTGCTAAGCATTTCCTTTTATATAATTGGTAGCTCATTAAACTTCAAAATGCGAAGCTCTTACCTTTATTGAAATCGACCACCTATGCACCATTATTGAAATCGATCTCCAATAATTTTCTGCAAAAACATAATGATCTTATCTCCTCTAAATACTGAACAAAGCATTCTTTCTTCAGTGCTATATTATTTAACTAAACAAGCCAGCAAATAAAGCTTTGTTCCAGAATAGTATTAGTATGTATGACATATTAGTTTATACCACCTACCAAGCAGTGTTAAGCCTTCTTTTCCCAGTGGTACACCCGAGCATAAAGTTATACTGTAGGTATTGTTTTAAGTTATTGTCCCCCTAGACTCATCTTGACGATCTATTTGCACCTCAATGGCTAGGGGATTGCAGTTGACGCGCTGTTACTTGGGGAACCTTCAACTAGTCTCGCAGTATTTGACAATCCTTGGGAGTTTGGAACTTGCCTTGCAAGATATTGTACAGGCCAGGAAGGTACTGAGATCATCCTTAACATTGGCAAAGAAGCTTTATGATATCCCAACTAAGATATGGGTCTTCTCCGTTTTGACTGTTATCCTCATTTTGAATATCCTTGACTTCTTAATATTGTGACTTTAAAAAGGTTCCTATGACTTGCCATCTCAACAGAGTATGAATTGTGGCTGGATAATATTTGGTGTACACTGTCTCATTAGGTTTTCCTTATGTTGCACAGCTTTTCCATGATACTTGCTTCTTTAACCCTTCTTTTGTAGGAGTGATAGGAAAATAAATCAGGGTTGTGAATACTTTGATGGTTACTGAACAAAAGGAATTTTAGTTTAATGGGCTCTCTTCATCGTTGTACTTAGATTGTCAACTGTCAAGCACATCTTTGAGACATCTGATTTTCTGCAAATAGAACCTAATAAGATAGTTGTATATTTACTGTGTGAGAGGTCATATTGTGTGCATCTGACACGAGAAAGAAGAGGGACATGAATATATGCTTAATACGCGTATATGTCTCTTATTGCAGCTATATCTCAAGAGTTAGGTGAATGGGGAAATGAAATGGAGAATGCTGAATACCAAAGGAAGGAGACAGAATATCTGCAAAAAAGACTTGCTGATGCACATGCATCTGTTCATCACATTCAATCGGTAAGGGCGTTTATCTCTACTCTTATATTTCAGTCTTTACTAGTAATCAGCAATATCTACTCAATGTTGTAGATGCTGAGGTGCTTATCTGTCAGTTTACGAATTTTATTGACAGGTTGACCGAGTAAAACTTGAAGTTCATCCATTCCACAAGGTTGACATCAAGCGTGCAATGGCATGACCATCTATGGGAGTCAATCTTCACATTCCAGAATCTATTGGTCTATCCGCACCATTACCTGCCCCATCATCATCAAGGCTAGTAGACTTGGACACTGGGAGACGTGGAAAGAGGAGAATTTAGTTTTAATCTCAATGAGCTGTACGCATGAGCCTCTTCTTGTAGATAATTTGTATGTAATATGTTGAAGGAGATTGAGTTGCACTTTTCAACTTAAATACCAGCAATCTACTGTATCCTGTGCATCATTGTGGATTCTGTACACTTTTTATTTAGCTAATGAAATTAACTGTATGTATTTAATGTAATTTCTTCTGGAATGGATTGTGACCTTCACTCTATGTCTGTAATCAGATTTTTGGTTTTACATGACGAAAGAAGGATTTGTAATGATTTAATGTGTTTGATTGAATTGTTCCCAACACAAATGTTGAAATCAATGATATTTGGCTCATTAGAAAGCAAATGTTTTCTATGCTGCAAGTCTAAAAAATATTTAAGATTGCTGATCTATTTTGTTACCTCATCTGCTGCCTCTTTTCTTTTTCAGGACAAATGATGTTAAAGAAATATAAAAGTGGGACTTGACACTAAATATATACTCTTACTTGTACCATGTGTTGGGAAAATGTATTTGGTTCTTTGACAACATTACTCTGTTCAGTGTAGTACTCATTAATAGTTGTCGAATTTTATTCACACTGGGAACTGTTTGAATTCTGTGTTTCTCTTCCGCTCTTCTGATATGCAAAAAACGTGTCTTCAGCTGCGAAGTATAGCATTGAACAAGACAGATTGAGTGCTGAAGAATCTGCCATGATCTCAATTAGCACAGTCAAGCTCCCTCACTTGCAGTTAATCCTGAAATTTCTTTTAGCGGCTTCCACATAAATTTTCTCCTGCAAGTATGTTGAACATGAGAATTGTGAATGATAACAAATTTTGAACGCAACGTATTAGTTGTGAAGCAAGTATCACACTGCAGAGGATATTAGCAGTTTCTATGGGGCAAGCAACTAAGAACAGAAATGCAAGTAAGAGAAAGGCGTTGCTGGGATCCAAAAGATAGGGGCATCATACCAGTTTCCGCACTCAGCAATGACCCTCACTTTAGGCCGTAGGGTTGGCAGCAAAGCAAGAAACTGCAACTCTGACTTGGACAGAACCTTCAGAGACAAGTTAAAGGTATGCATTTGCACCATAAGATTTAATTTTGATCATTACTATATAATGGCCTAGAAATGGTGCTACAATGCAGCTATTTTGGTTTTTAGGAGTACCTTAGCTTCAAGTACCCACACCACAAGTCCTTTGGCATTTGGAGGTAATGCATCAAGTCTGTAATCAACCTCAGGTGGAAAATACCACCTTGCTATCGGTTGCTTTCCCAAGTGAGGCTATACAATTTTATGAAAAAAGTTTAACTTGAAATAGATATCATATATATAGAACAAAAGGGGAGCTTTTGAAATAACTCTCAATGAATAAACTCACAGGGCAAACAGGGTGAATCTTGGTGAGGGTGGTTTCAGGATCACCAAGGCCACGAGCTGAGAGGTCAAGGAAATAGTAACCTTGGTATCTCAGACGGTTTAAGTACCGACCCTCATAGCCTCCCTCGTGTGGGGAGTAAATGGCAAGGGATTTATGCTCTTCCACATCTGAAAGCCATTGTCCAAGATCAAATTTTAACAAGTCTCCTCCTATGAAGTCTCCAATCTCAATACCACTGCACCTCACTACTCCTGCCCTTTTGGATGCCTTACCATACCTTCCTCCTCTTGAACCGATCTTTGTTTCTGTTGTCATCATGTTTCGCTTTTCCATTATCATCATGCTTTTGTTTCTTGTTAATTGTTGCTGCTTCTTTGTCTGTTGGACATGGAGTGAGGCTGGAGCCCCATAAACAATGTAAGCTGCTGACATTCTCTGCTGTTTTTAGTTAATTTCCTAGTAAGAGAGAGAGACTTTAACAGGGTGAGGTCCAATTAATTAGAAGCTCATTGCAATGCATGACTGTGTTTGGAGTTTGTATGGTGGAGAAACAAGATAAAGTGATTACCAGAGGGAGGGGGCTCCTTTTGTAGTCAGGGGTCTTATGTACTGCTGGTCCACCTTTGGCTTGCAACGCAATTGTGGGGTTGAGTCAATATGCTGCATTCCAATCCGGTATACTTAAAGTTATTTCCTTTGTAGTTGTTTTTTTTATTTTTAGGGGAGAATTACTGTTTTACATGTGGATCAACTGTGAGTGCGTAGAAAATTTATACATTATTAATAAATAAATAAAATTATCATTAACACTAATTATTATTTATAATTTAAAATTAATAAAAATTAAAGATTCTTACAATTTTTTTAATAATGTCTTATAATAATGAATACTTATTAAGATGATATGTATAAAAAAATTTAAAAATATTTATTGGGGATGATAATGAGTAAAGTATAATGTAATAATAAACTACTAATTTTAAACTTTAATTATTGTATTTATTACATCTTAATAAATACAAATAAAAAAATTCTTATAAAACTGATCAAGTAGAATTTTTTTAATTAGAAAAAACACATGAATTATTGATAACCTTCTTGTGCAAAAATTATGGAGGGGATTGTTTTATTTTTTCATTAGTCTTTTAAATATGATATAGTATTTTTATATTTCTAAAAAAATAAGTTATATATATATATTTATACAAGACACTTGGGTTATTCATGTCAAAAACCGGTAATCATATTATCTTTTGTCATTTGTTGTTAAGTCAGTTTAGACAAGAGTGAAGACTTAATTTAAAAGTATAACTATTTTTACAAAATTATAGTTCTTGAAGTAAATTTTAATGTAAACTTAACAAGTAGTAAAATGGATTTTAAATTAGATAAAACTTACTCCTTAGGGTGTGTTTGGTTATGAGGGATAAAGGTTTAAGACACGAAGTTTTAATATGTCTTAAGAGTGTTTGGTAAAAAAAGTAGGTAAAAGACTATATTGTAAGGAGGTTAAACATCTTTCACAAATGTCCAGATACATTAGCTCCTACTAATGTAACTACTATTAATGTTTTCCAGTTTCGTTTTTTTTAAATATTAATATATATATATATATATATAATAAATTTAAAAAAATATATATACAAATGTACTTCAAAATTAGAGATATATATTTTTAATTGTCTATTGCCTGAAGTTTTGTGAAGCCGAATAAAATGGAGGTTTCATATGTGTGACAAAATGGAAAATAATTAATAATTAAAATTTTGTTATGCTTTTTTCATTAATGTATTTTTTTTAAAGAATTACAAAATTGTTACTTTTTTTTTCTTTTTTATTTAGAACTAGTGATACTTGAAATGTTTTGGCAAGTCATGTAATTAAAAATGTAAAATATACTCTTATCATACTTGAAAATAAAATAAAAATAAATTTGAAGTGAATTTGTGTTTTTAATTCTTTTTTCTAATGAAAGAATATAAAGTTTGCACCATTTGATAAAATATAGTTATAATAATATTAATTTTTTATTAGTTTTTAATCCTACACCAATTAAGAGATTAAAGATTAACTTACATTTACTATCACAATCAAAGACAATTAACATTAACAGTTCTATCCTTAATATATACTTCTTGATATTATTTTTATATATTTCTTAATTTCATATTTTTAGCCCACTACAGAACACACCTTTAAAATGAGACTTAGTTACTTAATCATACAAGTTCAAAATTCATGTTATTTAGGATCCTAGCCTATGGATGTTCGTGTCCTCTGGTTTTTGTTCAATATAACTCCAATTTTAACTTTCAATTACAGAACATGTCAATATTTGAACTTTATTTTCGTACTAACCTCAGCAACTAATTAATGAGCTCATTAGAAAACAAAATTACTTCAACCTGCTCATACTATGAATCTGGACATTATTTTCGTCAACATTTTTATCGTGACAAAGAACAAGATTCTATGAAACAATAAAAAAGTTGAATAGAGGCGGATTTCAGCAAACAGAGAGAGTAAAGCTAGGAGGAAGGTAAAAAAAGGGAGCAGCGCCGTAATCTTTCTCGGGAAAATCCGGGACCCAAGGAAATCCAAGTGTCCGACTTGAATTTCTCCGAGTCACAATCGAGAAAGCTTTCTGTCTTGTATCTTCTGTGTTTCTCAGTTTTCCTCTTTCTTTACCAATTCCCTCATACATAATATTTGCAATACCCAGTTTCAATTCCCATTTTCCCACCAGTTATATACATTCTGATCAGGAAAATAGTTTGCTTTACATCAAGAAGAAATTAGTTAGGGTTTCAAGTTTAGAACTTTTCATATCTCTAATTGTCAAACTAGTAGAGAGTATATGAATTATCCCATACTTGCAGAAGGGTGAAGTGGAAATTGAAACTTGATAATTTTCCACTCAAAATAATGTTGACTGCTGCAGCTGCTTCTTCTGCTGCGTCTGCTTCCAGGCATTTTAGAGCCCCGAAGCTTATTTCTCAGCATAGTATTGACTTATGCAGTTTCAATTCTTCTACTTGTACTAATGTGAATATCAGGAGTTGGAGTAGCAGTGGTGTTCGATCAGTTATCAAAGTCTTCAGCAGTGGCACGTATCAAAATGGCAGTACCCAAAGTAGAAATTACGGTCAGGGCTTCAGTTTCAGTCACGGGAATCCTAGAAAAAGTTCAAGTTTGTTTACCCATCTTAAGGGTTTCCTCTCTGATTCACCACCACCATCTTATTCTTCCCCTCATAGCAGAGTGGCCAGACCTTATTTACTGCAACCTGTTCGTTCACATACCTTTCTTGTAGTTAACAAAAGTGTATTATGTTGTTTACTTTAATGGTTTTGGTGCTCATTTTAATTAAAAGAATATATTTGGCAGAGTTCAATGACAAATGGGGGCCTTTTGTTTTCAACCTCAAGTAAGGATGATAGCGGAAAGGCCTCAAAGCAGACTGAAACCCAGAAACATAAAGTTGCGCCGGCCATTACTAAAGCACCTTTCGGGGAACAAGTTGCTGACATGAAAATCCTCCGTACTCTTGCTAGTTACTTGTGGATGAAAGATAACCTTGAATTTCGCCTCAGGGTCATTGCTGCCTTGGGTTTTTTGGTTGGGGCCAAGGTCTGTCATTGATTCAGTCCATCATGGCTATTAGCTTAGCTGATGCTAATCACTTCACTACCTGATTTTAATTGCTTGTGCTTCCTTTGCCTTTCAGGTTCTGAATGTACAAGTTCCTTTCCTGTTCAAGCTTGCAGTTGATTGGTTGACGACGGCTACAGGCAATGCTAGTGCTCTTGCTTCCTTTACAACCGCAAATTCAACCCTATTGGCTCTTTTTGCAACCCCAGCAGCAGTTTTGATTGGATATGGGATTGCTCGTACTGGAGCTTCTGCCTTCAACGGTACTGCAAATGAAGTAATTGCTGTCATTCTTGTCCAACATTTGAATTTATTGTAATTTGTAACTTAACTGAAGATGATGTATGCTTGATGTTGAAGCAACTTTGTAACACTGAGGTCCTCACTCCTAATGCTAGCTGGAGTGGTCTTTCTGGCACCATGAACCTATATATGTGCTCAAGATGTTTGCATTATATTCCTAATCTGGGAATTGGCTGTGATGAACTCTCTTTAGTTTTATGGTTTCGCGTCAAAGGGGTCTACATATAAATTGTCTAGCTCTTGGCCCATGGATCCTTTCCACGTCTCTGAAATAACCATTTAGTTATACGCGAGTAGGTTAGGTCAGCTCTCACTGAAGTTGTCTTCTTGACTCATAAGATTTCCTCATTACACTTTCAACATGGTAATTAGGTTATAAAAGCTTTCCATACAAATTTTCTTTCAACAAGGCTATGAAGTTTTCATGATTGATGATTGTTTATTTCCTTTTCTTTCTTTTATATCATTTTTTCATTCATGGTTCTTTTTTATCATTAACTCTTGTATCTTGATGTTATTTATTGTGGCAGAACTGCGGACTGCCGTGTTCTCGAAGGTAGCACTGCGAACAATCCGATCAGTATCTAGAAGGGTATGACACTGCTGAATTTTCAATTCTTCATTCATCAATATAAATTACCATGTTATCTCTCTATCTTGCTGTCCAAATAGACTTGTATGTTTTAAATGTTGCAGTATATTTCTTCAAACAAATAATTTCAGTTATTTTGTTTAGGTTATATGATTTTTGTGTGCTCAATCTGTATCAATATCTTACTTTTTCAGGTCTTCTCACATTTGCACGACCTTGATCTTCGCTATCATCTTAGGTACTGCTTCTTGCTTTGCAAGAAAACTAAGTTCTTGTTCCTTTTTATTTTTTTGGTTAGTATTCTTTCGTTAATTAAAATGCCATAAGATGTTGGATACTTATCTATCTCAGTGTGTGTTGAGGCAGGTATGGTTTGTTTATCCCAAATAGAAAATAAATAGACAGCAGTGTTAACAAACAGTTGATGATTTATGAAGAGGATCCTAGAAACTTTTGATGATGCAACGAAGGAAATGAAGGAAAAAAAAGGGGTTTAATATTCTGATTGGGATCTAAACTAATGTTGAATTAAAGAGATTCAATCATCCCAACCTAATTGACCTGAAACATACCTTCAAGCCTAATAGACACTAAATAAACCTTTATTCCCCAAATTTCGATGCCTCTTACATTTACTAAACCTTTCAAAATCCTGATATTCCTTGCAACCAAAAAGTCTTTAGATATTGAAATCTTCGTTTTCTTAAAGCTGTCCTGTATCACCTTTGTGGTAATCTTACTATGGATATTATAGTGGCTTATGGTTTTTTGTTAGGTATGTAGTGGCTTATGTTTTTTTTGTTAGGTATGCAGTTGGTGTGTTGTTTGGGTGATGCCCAGTACCGTTATAGATCTTATGTTTTGCTGGCAAATGAGATGAGGTAGAAGAAGTAGTAGATTAGCTTGGCGGGCTGCTCATATTTGTTTGATGCGGGTGATTTGGCTTGAGAGGAACAATTGCACCTTCAATAATGAGGAGTTTTCATTAGAAAAACTGAAGATGACTTTTCTACATGTGGTTCCAATGAATATCTATTTATCCTGCTTTCACTCCTTTGGGTCTCTCCTAGATTTTTTTAGATTGTTTGAATTGTAATTTTTGGCTTTTGTTTTCTTTTCTCTCTTTGCCCTTGGTGGGGTCTGTTTGTACCCACCTCGTGTACAAAGATATTTCCCTTATTTCTTCTAATAAAATCATCATTATATATAAAAAAATAATCAAATCATAGCTATCTCCAAGTATGAACAGACTCCATTTATGTAGTTTCTGTTTCTTAGTGAAGCCTGAAATAATTTTGGCTGTAGAAGAGTAACCGATGGTTGAATTTTTACCTTGTACTATTGTGTGATAGGGTTCGCCCCCTCCTGCTGTTTTTTAGTGAATTTTTACCTATAAAAAAAGTATCTGGTGGTTGAAAACATTATATCTGGTTGTATTTCATATTGGAATCAAGTTCTGGGTTACATACTCCATTGTAAATCTGCCTTCCCTCATAAACCTAACCACAATACATTATTTCTTGTGTCTTTAAGGCTATGGCTTCTTACTCATTTTCCTTTTTCTGTCTGCATCACTTGCCAAGAAGTTGCTAGGGTTCCAAAGCTCTAGGTTTAGGGGTTGGCTCGGAATATTCATTTCTTTTTGGTTTCATGGTTGATGTAGGATTTGAATAATTGGAGTTTGAAGCGAAAAAGAGACTGCCTATAACTCCTGTGTCATTATGCTGTAAATTGCCAATTCAAATAATACCCATCTCTATCACATACAAATAATACCTATAAATCCTGTATCATTAGGCTGTAATTGCCAAAACTGATAATTTCTGACACATTAACTTTAGACATTTTTCTGGCTTCACCTTCACCTTGCTTTGTATAGTTAATGTCATTGTTTATGATTCTCACTTGGGCATTCTTTTTTCAGTCGAGAAACGGGTGCATTAAATAGAATAATTGATCGTGGTAGCCGTGCAATAAATTTCATCCTTTCAGCTATGGTGTTCAACGTTGTACCCACCATATTAGAGGTATGGCTTTGTACATTCAATAGTTAGTGAGCTATGAAGCATGCTAAACATATGATGAATTTCTAATTGAACGTTGCTATGCACAGGAGTGCATTAGTCAGCTATAGATAAATGTTTTTACCTCTGAGTACCTGTAGTCATCTCATTGATCTTTAAACATTACACATTCATCCAGCTTTTGCCTCTTTGTTCCTGAACAACTTCTACAGATTTAACATGTGTCCATTCAGATATCTTTGGTATCAGGAATACTAGCTTACAAGTTTGGAGCACCTTTTGCATGGATCACATCACTATCAGTTGCTGCTTACGTTGTTTTCACACTGTCTGTGACACAGGTATCATGCTTAACCTAGTAATCTCTTTCTCTCTTATATGTATACATGAATATCTATATATAGACAAATATTTGTGTATAATACATGGTTATAGTGTTGTTTTCTTGTTAGTATTGTTGATATGTCATCTGCCTTATTGCACTGATCTTTTTTACTGTATACTTTTCTATTAGCCATTTCAATCTAGAGGTTTTGTAAGATCAGGATTGTAGCTTGTGTACCTGGACGGGTAATTCATGGGGCTTAGGTTTCTTCAAGACTGAATTATATTCTGTAATATATGATAGCTCTCTCTATGTCACACAGTTCACTCCCAATGGACATAAAAGAAACAAAAAAAAAAAAAAAAAAATTCTGAATATTTAACCCATTTGGGGAACAAGGCTTGTTATAATTGTAGAACTAGCAAATTAAATCCTCACAGAGAGCTTCAACCAAATAATACTATTTATGACTTTGTTGGAAGGAAACTGCATTCTTAGTTCTCAAAGAAGAATTGTGCCCCCTAACCACCCAAGTTAATGATATTAGAACAGAAAGTGAAGCTAAGATAAGTGTATCAATTGATCAATTCTTGGCATGATGTACAGGACTTGTTGAGAACTTAAGCAAGTGGTAGGAGGACAGAAGCCAGGGTTTGCAGAGGGAGTGTGTTTGGAAATGGAGTATAACACATTAAAAGAGAACCCATTTTCTAAAAAACAAAGGGAAAAGGAAAACACAGAAAAACTATCTGTGAATATATTTGCTGGAAATGATTTTACTTATCACATCTTGATAAAAATGATCTCTTCGAGTCCTATAACTACACGATCGTGCTTGCTATGGAATATTTGGTTGAATTTTGGATTGTGAGGTCAATTAATCAACTAATCAGGTTGCAAATTCAATACCCAACTGTTCACAGCCATGTAGTCTTATATATTGATCCTGTATACTTAAATGTTATCAACCTTCTGTTCTTGTCTAGTGCATCTTTTTTCTTTTTTTTTTTCTGTTCTGGGGGTTCCACGTCTTTCTCTATGTATGGTAAACCAACTGGGTTACCATTTACACTTAAGATTCTTGTCTTTTCCAGTGGAGAACTAAGTTTAGGAAGGCCATGAATAAAGCTGATAATGATGCAAGCACAAGGGCAATTGATTCACTGATCAATTATGAGGTGAGAATGTGGCATACCATAGATGGATGGTTTTTCATTACCTATGTCGTTCAATAGCTTATTTTCAGCCATAACTACTTTTTGTTTTTATAAAATTGGCACTGGTTGATGTTATTCTCTTTTTCCAGACAGTCAAATACTTCAATAATGAAGATTTTGAAGTTAACAAGTATGATGAATACCTAAAGAGTAAGTTATTTAGGTATAATACTTGTTATTCCTTTTTTTTTTTTTTCCTTTATTGCTTTTACATTTATGCATGGTTATCATAATACATCATCCTATAAAATCTAACAAGATAATGTTCAGGCCTGAGGTTTCTCCCCCAAGGTCATCAGTCAAAATCCAAGCATCACCGAAGACTGTTGTACCAAAAGGCAACGTAAGAGGGAGTGAACTGGATAATATTTTTTCCTCGTTTCGGTTTTAAATTAGGATATAATAAACCAATATTTGGAGTGTCAATCAAGTAGCAAAATATGCGTTAGCATTATTCAGTGATTCTTTAGAAGAAGATTGAAATCTAGCATACTCTAAACAGTATATCTTGTCCAATGGTCCACTTGCAGTCAAGTAAAGTGCAGAGCTGATCATACCTCTATAGTTCTTTTCATCTGGCTTACCACTCTCATCTAGTCCAACTTCAACCAGGTGCTCATGGGAGTGGCAATCTCCTTTATGAGATCCACGCCAAATCTTTGAAGCAAATCCTTTATGTATTTGGATTGGTTTATGAATATACCATCCTTTGTTTGCTTCACTTGTAATCTGAGAAAGTATGCGATGCACATCTCAAGTTCATCGCATACTTGAACTTTGTTTGCTTCAATCAAGTAGCTCACGAACTGTTCACGAATAGCTCTGTTCATTTGCACCCTTAGGTAAGTGACCTCCCAACCAATGTATTATGGTTTCGTTGGCAAAAAATGAGCCTCCATTGTGGAGCAGAAACACTCCAATTCCTTGTGATTGATTTTCAATCTTGTTATTAAGGTATGAAGTAGGAGTATGAAATGCCATAGTCCTTTTGGAGCTTTTAGAACTCTTTGAAGAAATAACTGGTACAATTAGACATAGATTCATACTGCTGAACAAAATGAAAATTATGGCTAGATTTATGTATTATGTATCTGTCTCTACCTTTTTTTTTCTCCTCTCATTTTCGTTAGTTTCTCTCGGTCACTCCTTCCTCCTCTTTTCTTCTCCACCTATATTTGTTCTTTCTTTGTTTCCTTTTTTCTTCTCCTCTGATTCTCTTACTCTTTTAATGTATTTTTCTTAATTTATTAGTTAGCATTTGTTGTTCTTTCTTTACTCTTGTTAAGGATTAGTTGCTTTATTCCAGTTTTGCATATCTTATGCATTGATTTATATGTATTCGCATCTGTTTATATATGTATACATCATAAATTTTGCTTATGCCTAGATTAATTTATTTTTGCAATAAACTTTTTTTCTTTCTCAGATGACCGGTACTTGTACATTATTCTTTCTTAATAAATTAGTAGGCCTTGCATACACACTCAAGTGTGAGATTTCTTTTCTTTACACTTTCTTTCCCCAATTCTCCCCTTAAAGGAAAAAAAAGAAAAGAAAAGGTATTTAACTCCTAACTATACAATAGTTATAGGCTCTGTTATCTTAAACTTCGAGACGTCAATACAAAAGAGAGTGGTGAACATTTGTCCCTTTTTTTTTACTGAATATGGCTTGTCCTTGTATTGAAATCTATTACTTCAAATTACTGATCTAACCTTAGGTTAAATGGTTTTGAGAAGTTAAGCCGGAAGCGTAAAAAAGTTGCACCACCCTAGTGTAGATAACATGTTTAAAATTTTGATTTATTTGATTAATTTAATACAATGTTATGATCTTCTATCTTTACTTGAAGAAATAGGTTCACAGAAAATTTTATCTGCAGTTTTTAAGTGTAGATGAGAATTCCATCAATTTTTCTTGTGAAATTCTATATGTGATGTTAATCGCATTTTCTCATGCCACATTGATGTTTAACTTTTGGTGATTGTACCTCTGAAATATAAGTGTATTTTGCTTCTTTACAATTTCTGCTTTTTGACAATACAAAGTGTAACTTATGTCGTAAGTATTACTTCTCTAATGTTCCTTCAATTGATATAAAGAATGTTGTTTATGTTGTAATTTCATTGTTCAGGATATGAAGATGCTGCCTTAAAAACACAACGCAGTCTTGCTTTTCTGAACTTTGGCCAAAATGTTATATTTAGCACAGCTCTTTCAACTGCTATGGTGCTATGTTCTCATGGGATTATGAATGGCGAGATGACAGTTGGTGATTTGGTATTTTTTTTTGATAAGCTCATTTATTTTCTTCTTTGCAACTGAGTGGCAGCCACACACGGTTTACAAATACCTTTAAAATACAGGTCATGGTGAACTGGGCTTCTCTTCCAACTATCTCTTCCTCTCAATTTCCTTGGCAGTGTTTATCGTGAGACTATACAGAGCCTTGTAGACATGAAATCCTTGTTTCAATTACTAGAGGTATCTTCCTTATGTAACTTCATGAATATTCTCTCCCATTTTTGTTTATGTAATTTGTTAAATTTGAACCTTTTTTTTTATATCTTTGTATAGATTTGCATGCTTTGTGGTAACTGCTCTTTTATGGTGGAAACTTACAAAAGCTAAAGAATTTAGTGTTGTTTTGAGTGAATGCATATTTATCATCACTTTCACTGTTTAGATGCTATGCGCTCTAGTTATAATGGTAAAGCATATTTTCTAATGTGCCTCTCTAATTAAGAACTAAGAAGAGAAATATAATCTCTGTAACTAATTTCTTGTCAATGCTTCCTGCACACTTTAACGAGCTTTCTTCTTCCTGGTAAATTGTCATGTTCATTATATAATGTTGGATGTAAATACTTATGGTTCGTTTGGCGCATCGTATAGGATTGTATAGTATATAATTATACAATATATTAGGTTGTTTATTTTTAATGTTATTATATTGTTGTCTTATCCTTCTTCTCTCCACTATATACCTTTATACTGTTAGGCATAATATAAGAGAAAGTAAACAGTATAAGTCTATATTATCTTATTGCCAAACACTGTATAAGAGCCAACTGGATAATTCCTATGCTATCATGTTATCCTTATACGATACACTAAATAAGCTCTTAATTACATAGGGGTATTAGTATTTATATCCTTTAGGAGTATATATATATATATATATATATCTATCATAGGTTGTAATTGTTTGATAATACAAGATGTTTTCTTCAAAACTCAACTTGGTATCAGAGTATAAACCATCTTCGGCTGCCATCACTGCCATTGACTGGCGATGAAATCAGAAAATTTTTGACAAAAATTTTCGCAGCCTTCTGCACATCAAAACCCCAAAGTTTTGTCCCAATACTCCTTCGTTTGAAAGGTCAGGTCAATGTTTTCTTGTCCGTGACCTAGATTTTGCGATCTCTGAAATTTCGCAATCTAGGAAGTTTTCAGCTGGTTTGATCTACTCGTAGGGCTCTTTTGGCTCTGATTTGAATGTGGGAATATACCCGTGAAGCTGACTTGGAAAGAAAAAAGTTTTTATGAACGATTAACCACGAATTTGGAAGGGAAAGTGGCTTTAGAAGTTTTTTTTCTTATTGACTTCCCTAGTTGGTTGTTTTTGGGGTTCGTTGGCTGGTGATTATGCCGCTGATTTCTTAGTGTATGAATTGTTGGGGTTTTTTTTCCTTCTTGTGGTTCCTTTTTGCTGAAGATTGAAGTTGATTTGGATTGTATTCCTTGATTTCAGCTGGTTTCTTTCACTCTTGGGTCCTCTTTAGAACCAATTTGAGTGATCAAAGTTGCCCTAAAGGCTGATTTTGAAAGGGAGAGCCTCTTTTGCAGCAATTGTTTGTTTGTTAAGCTGCCTGAGTTGTGAGTTTTTGTTAGGGGACAAGACTATGGGTTGTTGCCATGGAGTTTAAGGGGGTAGGACGCTTGTCATGTGGAAAAACAAACTCCACTCCTCTTAGTACAAAAGAATTGCAATATCTCAAGCATTTGTTGGCTAGACTAGATTGCAATTCTCATATGACATTTTCTTCTGGTTTTGCTAATGCTCTCCATACACATTCATCTTTTGATTTCAAACCCATGGATTATAGGCTCCGAAGCTTCGGATCATGTGATGGGTACTTCTAGTAGTTTTACTTCATATTTCCCTTACTCTATTAAAGAAAAGGTTCGAGTAGTCAATGGTTCCCTATCATCCATTTCAGGGAAAGGTTCCATTTGTTTTACTCATTCCTTGACCTTGTCATCTGTTCTTCATGTCTCTAAATTTTCCACAAATCTTTTATCTATTAGTACTATTACTAAAGACTTAAATTGTACAATGTTTTTTGATTCATCTTGTAATGTATTTAAGGAATTGGGAATCGAAAAAATAATTGGCTATGGTAAAGAGCATGATGGATTGTATTTGTTGGACTATGGTCCTGAAGATCTTGTCTAAAGCTAATACTTGTGGCTAGACCCTTCATAATAGTTCTACCACTTCTTCTTAGCAAGAGTTGATTCAGTGGCATTGTCGCTTGGGGCATCCATCTTTTTTGGTTTTAAAAAAATATGTTTCATAATTTACTCAAGCAGTATAATTTGAGCAATTTAACTTGTGATACTTGTGATTTTGTGAAACATGCACGCTATTCTTATCCTCCAATGAATATTAAGAGAACTTTCTCCATTTGTGCATATACATTCTGATGTTTGAGGTCCTAGTCAGGTTGCATCATTATCTGGTTATAGGTGGTTTGATATCTTCATTGATTGTTATAGCCGAACTACCTGGGTATATCTGATGCGTGCAAAGAACGAAGTGTTTCAGTGCTTTTCAGATGTTTCATAAGATGATTTGCACTCAATTTGATGCTAAAGCTAAAGTTTTGGGAAGTGATAATGATATTGAGTATACTGAGAGATCTTTCCAAAACTATCTTTTTGATCATGATGTACTTCATCAAACAAGTTGTGTTAATACACCTTCTCAAACTGGTATTGCAGAACAAAAAATCCGACATCTATTAGAGGTAGCAACCTCATTAATGTTTACTATGAATGTTCCAAAAACTAATTGGGAGATGCAGTTATCTCTGCTTCTTACCTTATCAATCGAATGTCGCTATGAGCTCTTGAGTTTAAGACTCCTTTGGATCTTCTTCTAGGAAATTGTTCCTTCATTATTCCTCCTAAAGTTTTTGGTTGTGTTTGTTTTGTGCATGAGCATAAAAAAGATATTAGTAAACATGACCCGGGAACTCTTAAATGCATATTTATTGGGTATTTTGCAACTTAGAAAGGATATAAATACTACCACCCACCTACCAGGATGACTTATGTTAGCATGAATGTCACCTTTCGAGAATCTGATGCTTACTTCTCTTCATCATCTCTACAGGGAGATAGCTACAGTGATGAAGAGTTGACTCATAGAGGTCAGAGGGAGTGGATATCATCCTTGGAGTTGACTTATAGCAATCAGGGGTAGAGAAGATCATCTTCGGAAGAAAGTAACATTGAAAAGGAAAATGAATATATTGTAAATAAGGAGAGTGTATTGGAGGTTGAGATAGGGAATGAGTAAGGGTCTTATGAGGCTAGAAAATGATGATTTGCTTACACATAATCGAAGAAAACATAAAGTTATAGCCATTGAAAGTGCTTTACCTAGCCAAGAGTCAATCCGGAACTCAGTTCCATAACCAGCACAAGCTCCTTTGGATTATAAGTCTCCAGATCCTGCTCTTCCTTCTTCTGCAAATTTACCTTATGATACTCCTATTATTGATGATATTAATCTCCCTATTGCAACTAGAAAAAGAGTTAGAACTATGTACTCATCATCCTATCTTTAATTATATCTCATATAATTCATTTTCTCCATCTTATAGAGTTTTCTTGTCTTCTTTGTCCTCTGTATCTATTTTACAGGGTTGGAAGGGAAGCACTTGTTGAACCTAAATAGAAGGATGCCATAGTTGAGGAAATGAAAGCCTTATGTAAAAATGATACTTGGGAACTTACTAGTCTTCCTAAAAAAAAAAACAGACATTTGGCTGTAAATGGGTTTTTACTATTAAGAGGAAAGCTGATAAGATAATTTAGAGATACAAAGCAAGACTTGTTGCAAAGGGATTCACTCAAACTTATGGGGTAGATTATCAAGAAACTTTTGTTCCAATTACCAAGATGAATTCTATCAATGTTCTTATCTCTTGTGTAGTGAATTTTGGTTAGATTTGCAGCAACTGGATGTGAAGAAGAGATCTTGTAGAGGAAGTTTATATAGGAGATTCCTCCAGGTTTCTCTTGTCAAAATACTGAAGGGAAGGTATGCAGGTTGAGAAAGTCTCCTTTATGGCCTCAAACAGTCACCTCGAGCCTGGTTTGATAGATTTCGAAAAGCATACTTTCCTTTAGATATCAACAAAGCAATGTTGATCACACTATGTTTATTTTAACATTGCAATAGAAGGATTATTGTTCTTATCGTCTATGTAAAGTTGTCACAGGATATAATCCTACTAGAGGTATCAAAGCTAAAAAATCATCTTGCAAGAGAATTTGAGATCAAGGATTTAGGAAAGTTTAGTTACTTCCTTGGGATTAAAGTTGCTCATTCTGATAAAGATATATTCCTATCTTAAAGAAAGTATGTCTGTGATCTGCTAGAGGAGACAGGTATGCTTGGATGCAGGCCTGTAGGCACTTATTGAAGCAAACCACAAGTTATAGAATGGTGATGGAGAATGTGTTGATAGAGATACCAAAGATTGGTTGGAAAGCTGCTTTATCTATCCCACACTCGTTCAGACATAGTCTATGTTGTCAGTTTGGTTAGGCCAGTTTATGCATGATCCTTATTATGCTCACTTAGATGTAGTTCATCGCATATTGCGATAGAGATCTACACCTTGGGAAGGGACTCCTCTATGAAAACCATAGAAACTTGAAGTTGGAAGCTTATACAGATACAGATTGGGTTGGTTTACTTGATGATAGGATATCTACTTCAGGATACTGCACATTTGTTGGTGTGAATCTAGTGTCATGGAGAAGCAAGAAACAAACTAGTGGTTGCTAGATCTAAGTGCTGAAGTAGAATATAGAGCGATGACTCATGTGACGTGTGAGTTGTTATGGCTTAAAAGGTTAATGAAAGATCTCAGATTAATTGAAGAAAAATCCCCTTCTGCTGTATTTTGCACAACATTGCAGCTATCAACATAGCTAACAACCCAATTCAACATGACCGTACGAAACACATTGAGATTGACAAACATTTTATTAAGGAAAAACTAGACTCTAGGCTCATTTGTATGTCTTTTGTAAGGCCTGAGAACCAATTAGCTGATGTATTCATGAAAGGTCTTGGTAACTGTGATTTTCATCCTATTGTTTGCAAGATGGGCATGAGAGATATCTATGCTCCATCTTTAGGGGGGAGCGTTGTATGTAAATGCTTAGTTAGACAAGGGTATTTCAATATTTATCCTTTAGGAGTATATATATATCATATGTTGGAATTGTTTGATAATACAACAATATATTCTCTCCAAAACTCAACTTATAGGCATGTCCGTATCAAGTTCTTTCTTGCTGCATCATGTAATATATTCTCTTTGTATGCTAACTGCAGGAAACTGCAGATGTTAGAGATAAAGACAATGCAGAGTCTCTGAAGTTGAATGGTGGGAGCATTCAATTTGATAATGTACACTTCAGGTAATTGATATTTCTCTATCTCATGTTGCAAATGGAGCATCTAAATTTATAGTTGCTATTCCTAATTATATATGTATTACATATATTATACACAGTTACACACACATAAATATAATGATTAATGGAGGTACAATTATAACCTTAAAGAATGAAGGAAAAATACCATGGGCATCTGGTTGTTTGAGATTCTATGTTGTAGTTATCCTTAAAATGGGTTTGGATCACAGTTCTTAATACTTTATAATGTCAGTATTGAAACATTATGTTTTATATTTCTCATAGTTCTTCTCTTAGCGGTCTGCACAAGTTTCTTTTGAAACTTCCTTTGGAAAATTGCTATAGTAATTCTTTTGCAATTTAAAACACATGAAAATGACTAGTTAAAAAAAGGAAAAAAAAAAATGAAAATGGAAAGGATATTCATGATTTTTTGATCAATTATATAATAAGGCCCTGTATGTTTCATGAAATACAGTGATATTACTTTCATATTTTTCCACTGTTTGGTGGCTGTCACCTGAAAATAACCCTAGAGGCAGAAAATGACTACGTCTTCTAATAAACAAGATGTTTTCTCTTGTCTGGAGCAAACTCAAGCCATGCATCATAGTACTTTCCTATTTTCCACTGTTTGGTGCCTGTCACTGCAAAATAACCATAGAGTCAGAAAAAGACTATGTCTTCCAATGAACAAGTATGTTTTCTCTTGTCTGGAGTAAACTCAAGCCACGCATCATCAGTTATCAACTTTTAAGTACCTACAACCTACAACCTTGACCTGAAGCAGGCCACCAGTTATCCAATGTTCATGCTGGTCAGAAGTTACTGGCAGCTTTCCTCAATTTTTAGACCGAACACCAGAAATTTTAATTTGAAATAAATCAGTTTTGGAAAAATATTTTCTGTGGAGTAGAATTTTCAATATTATTTTTTATGAAATAATCTGATACGAAATGACAAAGAAAAAAGAAATCAATAAAATTTGATAATATATGAATGAAATAAATACTTTGTTTTTGTGTTGAGAGAGATCAATCCAGGAAAGACAAGTAATACATATTTTATAGTCAACAATTATATAAGTATTTCTACTTCAGATGTGAATAACTTTTAATGATTAGCCTGACATGGGATACCAAGATAACAATTATATCTCTTATGAAAAGTTAGAAATAACTGAAACTCCTGTAAGATGCAGTTATAAGTTAAACTAGAAATTTGCACTTCTAATCAAATTACAGGGTACACCTGCACAGAAACAGTTTGGCAAGCAGAGATGGTCGTGATGATTTATCAGACACTAATTGATTTTCCTGATATATTAGCCAGAGAAAATAACTATATTGAGCAGTCAATCTCAGTATCTTGCAACCCTAAAATAATTGTCATTCACTAGTCTGAAGTGTGCTTGCTTTTATTAAAATTAAAGGAAGAGCATAATCACTGTTATTTGGTACAGGTTCTTTCATTTTGTGGTGTGTATTGTGTATTCAGTTTGCTAGTGCTAATATTGACTTCAACTCTTAGATTTTAAGATAAAATGAAATTTATATGTGAAATCTATCATGATGCTGTTACATGATTCCCAGGCCTCTGTCCATAGCTATATCTCTGTCTTGATAATAAACAGAATAAGGAGTTAATCTCTCCTTCTTTCTCTCATCTTAATCTGTCTTTTCTTGATCTTAATTATAGTTTCAGTATCCTAAGATATGGGAATCAAGGATTCCACGTGTATAAAATGGTGGTGTATTGTGCATAGAAGAAATTGTACTGTACAGTTTTTTGTTTGTCTCGCCTGAATCATGCATTCTGTGCCAAGTTGGATGTATGGCTCAATTTATGAAAACATCTGAATCCTGTGTTAAAATCTTTTCTTTCAACTCTTTGAGCACAGAACTGTGCTACTCATCAAAAAATGTGTCTATCTAAACAACACCCAAAACTTAAAAGCTCCTAACTCTTGAGTTTTGGTTGGCAGCAGAGTTGATGCTCTGAGTTGTCTTCCTCCTCTGTATGCAGTGTTATTTTTTATTTTTTCTAATGTAAAACAGTACATTTGGATATTAAATGCACCAACTGAAAGGAAAATAAAGAAACAAAGGTGAAAGAAGTAGAAAGAGACCTTTCTGCTAAGTGGTAACCCCCCTAAATAAAACCTTTCTGTAAAGCCTACCTGAGCACCATCAAATAGAAGACCTTTATATGCATTATTTTGATGACATTTTGGTCATGTTTATGTTATTCATCTTTTTTAAAGGTATATAATACTTTTTTTCTAGATATGCACTTTGTTCGAAAACACTTATGATACAATACACAATACATAAAAAATAGAAATTGGTCACTTTTCTTTTCAAATTTGATCCTTAATTTTAAAATTGGCTTTTGGTCTAGTGGTGCTAATTCCCACCTATGACCAGGAGATCATTTCCCGGTTCAGATACCCCTTTCCTCATACACTTTGTTGTTACATAAATAAAATGGATATTCATACACTTCGTTGATTACTACTTTGATTATTTTGGGTTGATTGATTGCTCACACGCCTTTCCTTATGTAGTTACCTGACCGAAAGAAAGATTCTTGATGGGATATCTTTTGTTGTACCGGCTGGGAAAAGTGTGGCAATTGTTGGAACCAGTGGAAGTGGTAAGTTTCAATCTGGCAGAATTTATGCTTCTCTTGAATTATCTGTTATATATATATATATTTTTTTTTCTTGAAATTGGGAGAATTTTTTTTTCTCTTTATCAGCTTTAATGTTTCTCTTGGAAATAGGTTATTTCAATAAAAAAATCCTTGTCAGCCACTGGGATTTTCTTGCATAAAATTTGACCAAGTAATGTCTACAATACTTTCCAGATTTGAGGCATTTAATGTTTCTCCCTTCCTTCCTTTGTACCCATCCCCCTCTCTCTCTGTTGTACACGTGTTTTTCCACTGTAAGGGTGGATTCAGGACCACAGTTCATTTACAGTGAAGAACTAATATGTACATGATCATTGGTGACTCATTGACATTAAATCTTGACATTGTAGACAATGACTACTAACAGAACAATAACATTAAGTGCTTTGTATTCGTCTTTGAAAATGGCCATTATCAGATTTTGACGGGGTTGGGGGAGTCCTCTTGTGTCTGTACAGTTATCTTTTTTGCCATCTATTTACTAGGAGGATCTTTGCCCTCCTTCGTGTTTTCTATTTTCTTTCGTAACGCAATTTAAAAAAAAAATATTAAACATAACTAGGGAGTGACTGAATTTTCTAGCTGGTAGTTAGCTGTCATTTATTATAGTGATGCTTTCTTTTTACCTAAGTTAAAGGGAGAGACTAGACTAGAGGGTTGTTTCAGAGTGGTTTTGAGGGGATAAGACCCTGGCAGTCACCTCTAGGGATTGAACCCTGGTGGATGGCAAGATTTTCTGGGCTTTAGCCTAAGGTACCAACCGCTGAGGTCACACTTGTTCGTTTTATAGTGATGCCTATATGAAAATCATATTCTTTTGCTGTATATATGTTGTGGGCATTGCTGACATACTTCAATTGGTTGTATCTTGCAGGCAAGTCAACCATACTTAGATTGCTCTTCAGATTTTTTGACTCTGATTCTGGAAGTGTAAGAATTACATTAAAGATCCTATTCTTCTATGTTTGTTTGCTATATGGGCATGCTATATTTATCAATTGGAATTAGTTTTTTTTTTTCTTTTTCCAGTCAATCTTTTGAGTTTTTGACAATAAATTCTCTGAAAATATGTGCTACATGATGTTGGAGAAACCTACTTGAGGACTTTGGTTAACTAAGGATTTTGAAACTAGTTATATCTGTTACTCATACTTGGAAATTTGGTAAGAAGCTAAGCAGCTTATGTGAGTCTATGTTCTAAAAGGAAAAGCATAAATTGTGTATCATACCCTTTGAAGCGAGGCTTATGCTTCATGGCATGGAGGCATATGCCTTTTGGGCATAAGTTTACAGATTTAAAAACAGTAACTTATTTAAATCGAGTAATTGATTTAATCCATGGTCCTTTTCCCCATAAATTCCAACTTGGTTAATTAGCTCATTACTTCTCTCTTTGTACTCACTAATATTAAAATTTAGTATTTTAGGATTAAGGACCAAACCAAATTATTGTAGACAAGTAAAACAAAACAAATAAAAGTAGTTATATATGAAACAGTGTTGAAACTGTGGATCATCTGTTTATTCTCAGTGTGATTGCTAGAAGCCTAGAACCTTGTGGGAGTTGGTGTTTGGGCTCTTTGGGGCTCTTTGGGTGATGCCTGATACTGTTATCTCATGTAAGCTGTCATAAGAGAGGAGGCAGAAAAAGCAGGAAGCTAGCTTGTGGGGCTGCCCCTTTTTGTTTGATGTGGGTGATTTGACTTGAGAGGAACAATCTTATATTCAAGAATGAGGAGTCGTCATTGGAAAAATTGAAGAGGACTTTTCTATTTATGTGGTTCCAGTGGATGTCTTTTCAACCCTCCTTTCACTCCCTTGGATCTCTTGTTGATTCCTTAGATAATTTGAATTGTAAATTGTAGTTTTTGCCTTGTATCCTTTGGTGAGGGTGTGTTTGTACCCGCCTTGTCTACAAATATATTTCCTTCTTTAATGAAATCATTACTTATCAGAAAAATATATATGAATTGACTCATTTTTCAGAACCCATATTTTAAAAGTTATTTCAGTTATTCTTTTCTGGAAAAAAAAATCTACTATTGTTTGTGAGTTGAGACCACCTGTGAAATTGATATCCTTAAGAGTTCAATTATAATCTAGTTATTCTTCTGTAACAAATGATAAGCATCTGCCTCCCTTGATCTGCTAAAAAAAGATTAAAAAAGATCTTGTTTTGCATTCCTATCTCTGCACCCATGTGAATGTTACCGTAAACACATACTTTGAACATTTGAGATGTGTCTCCTTATTGTGTGTGTTGGTCAGAAATGTAGAAAAGGAGTGCACCTTTATGCTATTGCGGGTTAGCAATTATAAGGTTAAAACTCCATTAAGGAACAGAACCTTTTGCTTTTCTGATCTCACTTTGCTTCAAGGCGTGCCTGTGATCCCTTTTTTTAGAAAGATACATAGTATGGCATTTTCCTCTGAAAATAGATGTCATAATTAATGGACATCTCGACAGTCGTTGTAATATAATTTCTTTTGATTTTAGCTTCAATCAGCAGCATGTGCTGGATTCCACTTGAAGTATTTTTCAATAAATTCTTATAGTACCTCCTTTCATTTTTCTTCTATTGAAGGAATGCCCAATCGATTATTTTAAATGATATATCTTTGTATTGGCTTTGATCTTATTTACTATTTCTTAGCATTTTTTGGTTTAGATATTTAAGGTCTTGTTGATGTATATGGGATTGGTTGGGTCAGACTACTAGGTTTGACCTCTGTATCCTGCAGTTTTGAATAGGCATGCCTTTGTCCTGCATACTCAATGATTATTTATCATTGACAGATTAAAATAGATGATCAAGATATTCAAGGCATAACTCTTGACAGCCTCCGGAAGTCTATCGGTGTCGTGCCACAAGATACAGTAATTTCAATTTAGTTAGCTCTTGTTTTTTTCTCTGTTCTTGATCCCCCCTCTCTATTTCACTTAATTAGTAACCCTTGCAAGATCTTGCAAGTGTGACATATATAAGGGTGCTTATGAGCAGGTACTTTTCAATGATACGATATTTCACAACATTCATTATGGTCAGGCTATCAGCAACCAAAGACGAGGTAATATATGAAGTAGTTTTATCTCTTCTTTGGCTGCTTTATTGCAAGAATTACATTGGAATTTAAAGTTTGTTAAGCTTTTAATAAACACTTTTCTACACAGGTTTATGAGGCCGCTCGCCAAGCAGCAATTCATGACACTATCATGAACTTTCCTGAGAAATATTCAACTATTGTGGGAGAACGAGGTCTCAAGGTGACAGTAGTCATGCATTTAGCCTTTTAGCATATTTACCACATTAAATTCTAGGATGTTTCATTGGTCATAAAGTACTTGCATTTTTCAAAGATTTCCCAACTCCTTCAGGGTTGTATAGCAGCTTCTGTCCTTGGAGGAGGGTGAATTAACATAATTTGCATGTATAGTACACATGCCTTGAATCTAAATATTGTCTCATTAAATTTTTGATGTTTTCTTGGCATATCTATGATGGTTAGGTAAAACTTATAAAAAAATATAAGAAACAAAAGGGAAAAGCAATGATGATGAGATGAAGTTAATGCTGGTGATACAATCTTTAAAGTATATTAGAGTAGAATTAGTATAAAGCACAGTTTAGATTATAGCTGAAATAATGTAAAGACAGAGATCCAAAAGTATGATGATAATATCCATTCTTGTCTTTTACTTCTCAAAATAAAGGATAAAGTAAAAGAGTAATAGTTAGAAATGTTGATATTATCTATAAATGCTCTTAGCAGTATGACATTTTCTTCGTTATTGGTTGGATGATTCTTGAAAACCATATCAACATATGGCTAAGCCCTTTGGAAAATTATATGTACACTGAGAAGACATTGCTCGGTATACTTGTTCAATTTTGAGATCACCTTGTGCACATTTTTTATGTTAGAAAGTTTTTGAATTTTTGTGACTGGATGGATTTATACAGTTAAGCGGTGGTGAAAAGCAGCGTGTTGCATTGGCTCGTGCATTCTTGAAAGCACCCCCAATCCTGTGAGTATATCATGTTCATCTTCGTGATTTGAACTTTTGTGTCCATGTATGTAGCTAAATGTACAACGCTATTACATGCTTCCATATTACATTACTTCTAGCCTAGTAATTTAGCTAGCATGTTAATGATGAATATATTTTCCTGTTTATTGCTGTTGATTACCTATTTTTTGACAGAAATAAGGATACAATGGAAAACTAGGTATTTAACATAGAACAATAAATAGACTACATAGAACTAGGATACTAATTCCTTTCATAGTAGATGTGGATCTATCAGTCAATATAACACCATGTAATGAAATTGTCAGACAAAAGGAAGAAAGTATCATGAATCAGTAATGTGTGTGCTGATGCACTGTAGTCAATGACCCAAAAGCTGTGAAGAAGATGAAAAACATGCATTAGTGTTTCTTGACTAAACCAAAGTAGCATTTGAAGAAGATTGCTGATGGGATATTATACATTAGAACTTAGAAGTAGTGGGCATGCTCTTCATTAGACATCATTATTTTCTTCAATGTGCCAAGTATTGAGGGAAAGGGTGTCTCATAAGCCCGATGTTGAGATTGATAATTGGGTTGTATTTGTACAAGATTGAGCATTATTTGCTCCATCTTGAGGAGAAGTGTTAGGAATATAACATTATTATATTGTGTATCCACATTTCTTAGACGTGGAAGTGTATGTTTTATTATTTACTATAAATAAAGCTTACGGGTGTAGGTTTTAATATCAATCAAGTTCGTAATACTTTTTCTTATTCTATTTTAGTTAACATGGTATCAGAGCGGGTTTAAAACCCAGGCCTGATCTTAGCTTGATTTTTAAAACCCTAATCGTCTCTTTCTTTTCTCTAGCCGTCACTTGAAGAAAAAAAAGAAAAAAAAATGAGCTTTGCATCTAACCATCATTAAGCCTAGTTATTTCCTCCATTCAAGCCTAATTATTTTCTCTTTTCAATCCTAGTTAACGGTTCAACAGTACCTTCATGAACTTTCACGTTGTCTCTTTCCAACAGTACTTTTTTTGTTTTACCGAAAAATCCCGTTGTGCCTCTTCTCAGCGGTGTTCTTGTTATTTTTTAGGCAAATCTGGTTGTGTCTCTTTCTAGCCAACACGAGTATTGTTGGGTATCAATACGTTCATTAAATGGATTGAAGTTTGATCTATTGTTCTTATGTTGTTGTAAGTAAGGGAGTGTTGAGATTGATAATTGGGTTTTATTTGTATAAGATTGAGCATTATATGCTTTATCTTAAGGGGGAGTGTCAGGAATATAATATTATTATATTGTGTAGTCCCACATTGTTTAGATGTGGAAGTGTATGCTTTATTATTTACTATAAATAAATCTTATGGGTGTAGGCTTTGATATTAATTAAGCCCGTAATCCTTTTCTTTATTTTATTTATTTAACACCCGACAACAAGCAACTTCCCATGACAGGTTGGCCTGAGTAGCATACCATATCTAAACTGTGAGGATAAGACCGGCAAAGATGGCACTATTAGAAGATGGCATCATTATTGGGGGGTCCCAATTCTTAAATGCAATTCACTCTCTCTAGGGTAAGAGTGGATTAAGTGAACCACATCTGTCTGGGGTTAGATGAAGCCTTTCTTACAAATATCTAGAAATTACATTAGTTTAGATTGCAAAGAATCTGAAGAGTAATCTCTAGAAATTACATTAGTTTAGATTGCAAAGATAAGAATACATAGCACTGAAGAATGAAATAGCAGCTTTAAAGAATGCACCTTACATTCTTAAAACAACAACATGAACTTAATAAGATTGAATCAACAAGACTACTTTGTAATACAACAATGATACTTGATAAACGCACAAATGAAAGAAAAAAGTTTTGAAAATATGAGATATAGAGCAAAATCAAAGTTGTGCTTGTGATCATGGAATTAAAATTCGTTTCGAGATACCGTTTTAATAAGCCTGGAAACGGAAATAATTTATGGAACGCATGGAAGCGGTAATTTATTTGGAAATGCATAGAAGTGTATAATAAAACAAATTATAGTAATTATAAGAATGATTAATTTAGTACATAGAATCCTTATGAATATATACTAAAGTAAAAACCATAACATAGACATATAAATTAAAGAAAAGGAATAAATTATAATAATTTTTATTCTATTGTGAACTGTCTAGTAAGTGTACATCCAGATTAAAAGACAATCTAAATAAATTAAAATAAGATAAAAAAAAAGAATGAGAAGATAGCAAAAAATTAAACTAATGATGTTCAAAATTTGAATGAAAATTAAAAAATACTAAAATTTCTTCCATCAGTTTCAAAATAAGATAGAAAAAAAATAATTAAAAAATCTGGCCTTTCTCTGCCATGGTGATTATTCTCTAGCACTTTATTTGTTCTTTATATAATTTTGCCGAAAAAATAAAATATAAATCTATTTGTTTATCTGGCTTTTAAAATTTGTAAAAAAATTATTTTTTGTAGGCTGCATTGAATTTAAATGGATAAATCCTTCTTTGAGTTTTAACAGGCTTTTAACAAAAAGAGTTGGGCCAACTAAAGCCTAAGCCTGCTATTATAATAGAAAATAAGACAAAAAATGAAAGGGAAAAAAAAAGAAACAAGGCCTAAGTAACATGAAACGGTGCTTGGAGTTCATCTTCTCCGCCAAAATTTAGGGCACGAACTACTCGTAGAGCAGCCAGCAATATTCAAATTGTCGGTTCCCTCTTCCTTTTTCGCACCTCCAGATTTGAAAAAAAATTCGAATCACTATTTGGGTCGAATTGTTTCGAGTGGAAACAACACCATTTCTCTCGAAATTTCATATTTTCATTTCCTAATGGTGAGTTTCATTTCTGTTATTGTGGAATCCAAAGTTTTTTGGGCGAAAGAAAACAAATTCTTGAACCTTGGCTGTGATAGTAGAAAATCTCCAACTTAAGGAGTGAAAATTGGTGTTAGATCTTCAAGAAGAAACTAAGAAAAGGAGATGGAAAATGCAATTTCACCCATAGACAAACCAAAGCAGATGAGCAACACTCCCTCCCTATGCAAATAATCACTAAGATAACCTTAATCATGGGTCTCTAGTAACAATCATCGCTCACAAGATCAGATCTCTCTGATGCTTCACATTTCAATGTCACATCTGGTTTGATGCTTCCGTCTCTGATGGGCAGAATTTCTTTGCCAAAATTTCTTTCCTGATAAATTGACAAAGGGATATGAATGGCATTGAAATGGTGCTGGAGAAATATAAGAGTGGCAGAAGAAAATACTGGAGTCAAGAATCAACCCAGGCTCAAATTTAAGAGACAGAAGGAAAGAGTGGTAAAAGATTGAAGCACAAGAATGAGAGAGCTGTGTATAGAAATTTCATTAAGAAAGAAGAAAAGTACAAGTAGCCTCCTAAGCTGAAACATAAATAGAAAAAGTAACGGCAAGCTAGAGAGATGTATAGACAGAGAGAGAGAGAGAGACCATTGACCATAATACACTAGGGAGGATAAAGTGTAGTTTCTTTTCTATAATACATGCAAGTTTATGATTGTCCAATAAATATTAGAGTTTCAGTGTTATCTTGTGAATCAAGAATTGCTTTTTTACTTTGCAATGGGGTCTATTCATTTTGCCACCTAACATATTTCTGCACTTGTTTTTGGAAAAAAGTATTTGCAATTTTTAATGAGCATTGAGTTTTCCCTCAAATCTTTGTAGAAAATTAAATTATTTTATGGGTTTTGTGAGGAAGAAGGAAGAACAGTTCCTTATGTTTGCAGCAATTTGGTGTTGTTTGGTTGGAGTACAAAGTGAAATTCTCAAGTTGCCTATTTTTCCAACTAAATATTCGCTTCTCTTTGGTATTTAGGGGTCTCTAATTGCGATGCAGCAAGATTAGAGTGTTGTATTATTTTAAC
This sequence comes from Quillaja saponaria, assembly GCA_029379385.1. Taxonomy (NCBI): domain Eukaryota; kingdom Viridiplantae; phylum Streptophyta; class Magnoliopsida; order Fabales; family Quillajaceae; genus Quillaja; species Quillaja saponaria. Next base: position 13,085,050 of record CM055610.1, on the reverse strand, counting down.
AATGACATTTGTACAACAATATTTTAGCATTCTAAAGAACAAGGTTGCAGTGAAATACATAGCTGTCGTTTGCCCATTCTTTGTGGTCTATTATTTCTGAATTTACCACTCCACAACCGTAACCATATGTACTTTTTATTTTTTAGCCTGTGTGATGAAGCTACAAGTGCATTGGACAGCACAACAGAAGCGGAGATTTTAAATGCATTGAAGTCATTAGCAAATAATCGAACTTCAATCTTCATTGCTCACAGGCTTACCACTGCAATGCAGTGTGACAAGGTATGCTTTCGTTCTTAAGATTTTTTTTGACATTATGGTGCTGATTTTCCATAATGTCATATCCAATGGCTAACTGTTCTATCAAACAGTACATGATCTTATTACCCTGCAAAGCATTGCACTCTTCTTTTTAAGGGCAAAGATAGAATTATGTTAATTTCTTTGGGTTTTTTTTTTTTTTGTTGTTGCTAATAGTTAATTTCTTTGGTTGATGTGAATGAATTTGCACTTTTGTTTCTAATAGTTGTACATGTAAGACACATCTGCATCATAGGAACCATTCACACTGCACATTCTGCACTGATGCTGTTGGTCTAGCTAGTGGCATGGACTCTACTAAAGCATTTCTCTTTATCTCACATACGTACATTCTTTGTTTTTCTGTAGTAGAGTAATTAATACATGCAGTTCCACTTCCGTTCAATTTGTTATATAGTTTCCGCTTCTCATTTTCTCCTATAATCTTGCACATTTATGTAGATTGTAGTTTTGGAAAATGGGAAGGTGGTTGAACAAGGACCGCATGAAGTGCTTTTATCACAAGCAGGAAGATATGCGCAGCTATGGACACAGCAAAATAGCACAGTTGATGCACTTGATACAGCCGTGAAATTGGAGACATAATTGTCATTGTAAGCCCCTTAATGTTTTTCTACCTCGAGGGAAAATCCACATTAATGAAGTTCCTGTAGTTGATGATTTTTTGTATATCAAATGTGTATTTAGATACCACATATAAAGTAATCTTGAAGTAGATTTATATTTGAATGAGATGCATCTTTGACTCAGGCTGTTAATTGTATCTTCCAACTGCTAGACCAATAAACGCTTGAATTTTGAGCCAGTGAAGTATGGAATGACTTTCCTCGCAATTTTAATTTGGATGGAAAACTATGCACTATGATAAGAAAACATCATACATATGAAGTAATGAAACATACAACAGTGGACTAACGACTTCAAGGCTACTATACACGTGAAATCGCCTCACAACATACTAGCAGCCTGTAGTGGGATAGGTCTTGCCTTCAGCATTGCAAACAAGTCCTGCAGCAGCTACAATATCACTCTTCAAAACACATGACAAATGAAATGGTTCAAGTGGCATCAAGGACATTGAGATTCTGAAAACCAATATGATTTTCTTTCTTGCATATATATATATATATTTGGTGCATAGGAGATCTAGTTTTAGTTATACAACAAGTGATAATTCACTTCCTTACAAATTCATAATTCCTGACCAAGGCGAATGTCGACATACTTGTAACAATAGCAGATTTCCAAATACAATTTTCATTTTTCTTCTATCAATCACTTGCCTTCCTCAAAGGGGATGCTTAGGCCTGTCCCACTTTTCTTGTAGTCTGAGTGGTTTACAACATGCTTAAACTCGGGGCCTCCACGAGAAGTGATGGTATTAGTTAGGCTACTCGCTTCTCAATGAAGTGATATAACCTTCTATAAGGCAAGTAGTTTTAATGTGCTTTAGTAGCTTACCTTAAGGGGGCCATAACATTAAATTGGTAATTCAACATTGCATTTACTAGCTTGCCTTAAGGGGGCCATAATGTTAAATTGGTAATTTAGCATTGCATTAGTGAGAAAAAAGAAAAGAAAAAAAGAGAGTTTGTATTACCATATAAACTTAGGCAATTTGATAATGACAACAACAAAAACATTAGAATGTGCCAAATGTGGAGCAACAATTTCACATCGAACCAAACAGAAGTCATTGACACTTTTGATTAATCATCGTACATTTGTCAAATTTTATAATCCACGTAACGCTTAATTTTTCACCGACAGTCTTAGTTGGTTTCTCGATTTAATCGCACAGCTTCACTTTAGATTAACATGAACTTTACTTTTAAGTTTTCGCAGAGTGATTGAGTTACGCAATGCAGTTGCTTTCAACTGAAGATCAAATACTGAAAACTTTGAAATATTCAGATCGGTGAAGATCTAATTGCACATCTTGCTATTTACTAGAGAATTTGTTTGGTAAAGTTTTCTTACTCTTACCTTTGCTTGTATTTTGAAAGTAGTATATTGTTTGTATTAATTATTGGTCAATTCCTTCATTCTTTGCCTGAATTTGTACTGCCGGTTTTCCTTTTAAGTTCAGTCATCCACAACATTTTACTCATTTCTCTTTGTTGTCATAAATTGTGGTTGACCAACCAAATCTGTTGGCTCCCATCATTAGATTTTTTTTTTTTTTTGCTTCTCAAGAATTACATCCCCTCTTCCTTTGTTTATCCCCTCCTTTTGGTGAATTGTTTGTTTGGTTTTTTGTTTTTTTTTGTTTTTTTTTTTTAATTTAAGGTTTCTTGTGATCATATTTGAGTGTTCCAAAAATGTACCTTAAGAAAGTAGATTCTAAAATATTTGTGGGATTTTTTCTAATTATAACGTGTGGGTTGGACATTTTTGTTTCAGTAATATTATCTCCCCTATCCTTTTTTTTGTGTGTGTATTTGGGAAAAAAAATTAGAAAATTTGTTATTTGAATAATTTTATATAAATTATTTGACTTTTTTAACACATCTAAAAATAAAGAATGAAAGATACTATTTAAATAATTTCAACACCATCTGACCTCACTTTATTATTATTTATATTAATTTTTTCCCCCAATTTTTACTTGTCGCAATCATGTTAATATGCTTACCTGAGTTTATTTTCTTTTTGCCTCTTATAACTATGTGGTGTTGCAATAATTAACCACCTAGATGTAAAGTTTTGGTTCACGTATTCTTTTCCACGTTTTTTTGGAAATTTTTAAGACAAGCTTTGTCCATTTAAAACCCAATTTTCTTACCATTGTTCACTTCCTGTGTGCACCCCACTTACAAATTATGTACTCTTCAATCAAATAAACTTCTTTTAATATGCATAATCCAAGCATACGAGTGCGTAGTCACATACAAAATCAAGTACTATTGTTATATTTTTAAGACATTTCTTTGAAAATATTATATTCAACTTAAATTCAACCGATCCATATAATTTAAATAACCGAAACTGAATGTTAATTGTGTATGTATTTCTTCATCACAGGACAAGATGAAATTCAGAAAGGAGTTGATTATAGAGGATGACAAAATACAAATTCAGAGGAGAAGAAGTCTTCGTTTAATAGCTTTGGAAGAGAGACAAAAGAAGGAGAAGGAGGAAAAAGCAATTGACAAGAGCAAAGGCAAGGCCATCTTGCTTGATACTCCAACTAGTCATAGAGGGCGCAAGCGCAAAACACTTGGACAATTGTCTCTTCCAAAGGTCATTATTTTTTAGGCTTATTTTTTAATTTTATTTTATTTTTTTTTTCATTGCTAATCAATATAAGGAACACATATTTGATGGACAATATTATTTTTCATATACCAAAAATGTTTGTGTACTGATCACCTTTCTCTCCAACTTTTTTTTATAAATTCCATGCAGAGTTGTAGAAGTGATTGGACAAGATATGGTGAGCTTGACTATTAAAATAGTTATGTAAATCTAGAGTCGATTATGCATTAAATCATTAATAGAAATTACAAATTGCTATGTAGGACTCTCATAATTATCAAGTGGATTCTTCTTCACTAGGAAGTGAGTTAATGAGATTCACCAACCTATTAACAGAGAATGAGTCCACCGAATAATTATTGAAATCTACATAGACATTCTCTTTATCTAATAGCTAACTTTTTGAATTATTTCTCTTTTTACTAGTGTCACCTCCACAATGGATGCCAGAAAAGTACATACTTGAAATTGTCCTTGACACACTTGAACTGTGAGTAATCAAGTTTTTACTATATGACCAAAGAATTTAAATTGATTCATGTTATAGTGATAGTTGCAGATGCGATCGATAACACTTGAAATACACATCGGATAATAACAGCAACATTGCAGTTGCAGTTTGCGAACCATAATTTAAATATTTGATGTAAACATTTATTTATATCTTGCATGCAACATAAGGTTGTTATGTGTAGATTTGTTCTCAATTGAACATCTTTGTTGTTTTCCTTTGTGTAGAAAAGATACACGTGATTATTTTGCCCAGCCTGTGAATCAAAATGAGGTTGGTTTTACTACTTTTTTAATTTTACAGTTCTGTTATGTTTTTCTTCCTCTGTAGTTGATCTGGATGTTGTGTAATTGTTAAAAATAATTTATATTAATTTGATTCTTGCTTGAAAAATTAGGTACCAGATTATTATGATACAATCCAGGAGCCAATGGATTTTGGCACTATGAGAACTAAACTTAATGAAGGAATGTACACAGATCTCCAACAATTTGAGGTTTGGGAGTAACCTTTTGTTTTAAAGCCATTTATGTTCCCCAGTTTGTTTATTTGTTATAAATCATTGCTTATTTTTTTAATAAAAAAATTGTTTTCAAAATTTTATTTTTTTTGGGTAGTAAGATGTCTTTAAACTAGAAAAATGAAATAGTTTTTTTTTTTTTTTTAATTATTCTTCTAGAGAATAAATGATGTACTATTATAATTGGTGTAATAGTAAAAATTATAAATAATATAAAATTTTTAAATCATTAATATATATAGAGAAAATGAATCGGCTTGTTTTGAGTTTTAATTGTTTTTTATACTTTATTCCAATAATGTGATAGAGTAAATTTATTTATTTATTTTAAAATATAATTTTACATGAGTAATGAAATTTTAAGAAAAGAAAAAGGCTCCTAGAATAAGAATGATAGAAGCCTCGTGGGATAAGAATTTTTACTACTATTTAGGTTCTATTATTTTTGGTGTACGAATGCATATGTAAATAATAATAAAAAACTTATATTCACTTAAACATTATAAAAATTATATACATTTTAATATTTTTGTCATCAATTTTTATTTAACATCTAAAATACTACTATATAATGTTAATACAGTTACTCATGTATCTGTAAGTCTAAGCTAAATTTGGTAAAAATTTACAAGTCAGTCTAAACTAAATTTTTAATACGAATTGTTAGGAGCTTTTGAGCTAAAATATTGAACCTCTCTACCTTTTTATTCTTATGTTGTTTCTCCATTAGTGTCTCATGTATCTCTCCATTATTTTCTGTCAGGTTTATTTGTGTGTAAAGAGAAAAATAACAATTTATGTTTTTAGTACTCAGTTGTGGAAACTGATACATCATTTCATTGAAATTGTTTACAGCGGGATGCACTTCTTATATGCAAAAACGCAATGCAATACAACTCATCAACTACTGAATACTACCAAGTGGTACAAGAATTTTCTTCATTCAGCCCTGTGGTTCGAGTTTCAAACATATTTCTTATTATCCAAAATTTTAATTAAATTAACAAATTTTTATGCATACGGAATAATTTAATTGACTCCGTACACATCTTATATGAGTCTCACTCGCTCGAACTCCATAGTATAGTGCTTATTATTAATTAGAACTATGCCAATGTCTCCAAAAAAAATGTCTAACTAACTAAGTTTACTTTGACATGATCTCCCAGGCTTCTTATATATTTGAACATGCCATGAAGCTATTTAATGACTTGAGGACTAATCCAGACAAAGTTGTGCATGACTTCTACGAGAAGCAACTCCATGAAAATGGTATGAAACTGGAAGGTCGAGGCAAAGGTTTACATGCCAGACTTGCCAATATATCGAAATTACTTGTATACAGGACCTGATTTTGTATCGAAATTATGTACCATGTGCACTTAAATAGAATCATCATCGGTCGTTTGTGTAAAAGGAGGGAAAATTAAAAGAATTAGTGCTTCATATGCAATTTTGAATAACAAACATATGTTATGGGGTTGATTCATTTTCATTCCTCTTTTGGTTCAAACAGGAAGTATTGGAGGAACTAGTTTTCCAGATGTCCCTGAAATGGAAAGGCGCCACACATACAAGAAACCAAGGGAATACGAGTTCCTTAAGGAATTCAGTGGTGCCAAAAACTCACTCTCATTTCTCCATGTAAGTTTTTATCATTTATATACACAACAAGGACACATGTTTATATAAATAAAATTGTACTTTTAGGGTCATGTTTTAGTAATGAGCATAGTAACCATGTTGTTCCGATGAAGAGAAGAACCTATGATTAGGAAATTTCCAAACAAACAATTATGACAAATCTTTCAATTTCTTATTTCATTATGTTCAACTCTATGTATTCCTCTTTCCATAATTATAAATGGAGAATGTGATTTTTAACGTTATTGGAATTTCATTACAAACACATAAAAGTTTTGCGCCATAGGAGATAATTTCTATAAAAGTGTAAAAGTTTTGCATCACTCGTGATACTATATACAAAGGAGTACGATGTAGTTGAAATTGATGAATGACTATTGATAATGTTGCATTAGCTCTACTTCAATTTTACTTTGATACTCATTTGACGTATATAGGAGTAATGAAGTGACATGGAAATTAAAACATGGCCATTGTATTATTTGTCAAGATGGTTGAGAATGCCATCCAATATTTTGTAGTACTTGAAATCCCATTGATATTGCTGATTGATTATTTTACATAGAAATTGGGCGAGGGCGACTGTGGGTACAAAGAAAGTCTATTGCGGTTTGTAAAGCATTTGGGACCAACAGCTGTGATGGTTGCCTACAAGAAGCTAGCAAATATGGAAAAGCGACAGTCCAAAATTGCTGGGTCTCAAGCAGTAGAAAACCTTCAAACAATGTCTGATTCATTACCCAGCAAGCAATTGACCATCCATGGTGATGCCACAGCAGGTTCAGCAGATGTTTATGCCATTGACTCCACCTTCACGAATGCCAGTGCTGCCACTGACAATGCTCAAATGATCCAAATGGAATCTCATATGCTTTCATTGCCTTACAAGCAACTGACCATCCATGGTGATGCTCCAGCAGGTTCAGCAAATGTCTGTACCATCAACTCCACCACTGTGAATGCCGGTGATGCTGCTAACAATGTTCCAATGATCCAAATAGAATCCCATATGCATTCCTTACCTGACATGCAACTGTCCATCCGTGGTGATGCTCCAACAGGTTCAGGAAATGTCCACACCATCAACTCCACCATGGCGAGTACCTGTGATTCAGCTAACAATCCTCCAATGATTCATAGAGAATATGAAATGCTTTCATTACCTCACAACCAACTGGATATCCATATTGATGCTCCAGCGGGTTCAGAAAATCTCCACACCATCAAATCCACCACCGCGAAAGCCTGTCATTCCACTATCAATGCTCCAATGATTCAAAGAGAATCTCAAATGCTTTCATTACCTTACAACCAACTGGCCATCCATGGTGATGCTCCAGCAAGTTCAGGAAATGTCCACACCATTAACTCTGCAACCATGAATACCCATGCTACAGCTAACAACAGTCCGATGATCCAAAGGGAAGCTGAAGCTTATATGCTTCCATCACATTACAAGCATCTGAAAATCAATGATGATGCTTCAGCAGGTTCAGGAAATGCCCACACCATCAATTCTGTCACCACGAATGTCCCGAGTGCTGTTGATAAAGGAAAAGGGGTTTGTGTTGATGAGGAATTGGACGACATTGCTGATTATTTTGGAGGAAAGATTGTGCCAAGCTATGAGGAAATGGGAAGTTTTTCCGGTGGTTTAACCAGAAAACAAGTTGAATATTTTAAGGGGACAGAGGAGACTACTAAAGCAAGTAACTATTTGAGTATTTGGGATTATGATGTGGTTTGGAGAGATCCTACTCATCGGGGCAATGTCCAAGTCCAACAACATAGTGCTTACCAAAACCCTCAGCTCCAGTTAGACCCATACAACCCAATTGCAACAAAAACCAACCATTGGGATACTAATGCTAGCACAAACTACCTCAATCCCACCATCAGCAATTACATGACTGTGGATGTGGTACCGAAACAGGGCAAGTTGACTAGCAAGGTTTGGCCAACACAAGTGATCTCTGGACCTGAACCGGAAGGTTTCGCAATTCAGGTCAAGCAATAGTCTTTTGGAATCATCTCTGGTGACTTCTGAATTTTCAAACCTGTCAAAGTGGATTGAGGAAATAGGCCCTTGTGGAAATGGGAATTCATCATTACTCAATTATGGGAAATACCCTGCACAGGCAAGTGATCAAGCCCTGGAATGGAGTCAAATTATGGCATCCGTTTCACCGGCTATCAATGATTATACCAATTTGCAGCTGCAGCTTAGTCAGAACAATCCTCCAGTTGGATTGCTTCCACAGCAAGAAACACCGCAATGGAATCAAATTACCCCATTTGTTTCACCTGCGAGGGATGATCACACCAATTTCCAGCTGCAGCTTAGTCAGAACAATCCTCTAGCTGCATTGCCTCAGCAGCAAGAATCACAGAAATGGAATCAAATTACGCAATCTGTTTCACCCGCGATGAATGATTATACGAATTTGCAGCTGCAGCTTAGTCAGAACAATCCTCTGGGTAGATTGCCTCACCTGCAAGAGTCACAGCTAGAAGCATCAGCTTCTCGAATGACTTTGGCCAGTGCACTGGAGTATCTAGGAAGAGGTAATTCTCAGGCTCAAGAAGCGGGGACCAGTGCTCAATGTCTTTGGGAGCAGCCAAATTTGGTTCTTCGACTCTGAGGCCTATAAAATTCTCCAACTATGAACCACCTTTTTATTTTTCTTGCAAAACTTTTTTCAGGTTTAAACTGTATCTTCTCTTTGTTTCTCTTGTTATGTGCTTAATTAGATTAATAACTGCTTTGGTGAAAAAATTGCACTCCCATATTGCATGATCCTTATACACCTATTTTAAAGCTAAAACTGATTTAGATGTGCAGGAAGCCCATAGAAATAGTTGTGCAAACTGCAAAATATTTTTATTGATGCAATGGAAGGCTTTCAAAGAAAATAAGAAAAAGACTACTAAGTACCACTGAACAGTAACCCCAATCGGGTCATCAAGAAGAAGATGTCAATTATAGGAGGAGGACTTGAAATAAAGGTAAACCAGCTTCCACAGCACAACTCGCAAGCCAATCTACACAAATATATTACTTTCACTAGTTGTGTGTTGCATACTAATACGCCAATTCTTAGAACAATTTTAAGAATGAGTGGGATGACACACTGGGGCCTATGTAGCTTAGCTTCTCCTTAGGCTTAGGGTTTTGGGCTTTTTACTGGAAAACAACGAGTCTTTCTGGTTTATGAGATACTTTTTTGGCAAACAATTTCAGTATAAGCCCAATAAGAAATTAAACCCACAAGCCCAAACATATGATTACCACTACCCACTGCCCAGAAATTGGATTACAACTAGGAGGTATCTTCCTATAGCAGCAAAACACAACCCTAATGCCCATTTGAACAAAAATGAAAATTGTGGAATTAATTTTCTAGGAAGATGAGTGGGTACAGACATCACATATTGGCTGGAATTAAAAAATCCAAATTTTGTACCAAGAGGAAAGTATGGGGACTTCTTATTGGTCCAAGATTTCGGAGGATAAACTATGTCTTGAGGGCTCCGTGTTCAAGAGGGCAAGAAAAGGAAAGCATGCACAACCAGACAGAAAGCAGAGTCCTAGTCAAATACACCTCATCACCAGAATATGGATTCAGGAACTATGTCCCTTTGTTGATCATCATCATCATTGCTATTGGGGTAATGGGTCTGGTACTGTTCCAACTTCCAAGTAGATTCTTAACCCCCCAATGAAAATGAACAAATAATGGTTAGAATTTACAAAAACATGAATGACAGAGACAGCTGTGTATGAATCCTCTTTTCTTTTCTTTTTTGGTATTCAACATTTCATAATTAAAAAGTTTGAGGTTACACAACACAATCTAGGGAACTTAGCCCCAATACAATCTATATAAAGTAGCAATAACAGTAGGAGCTTCATTAAATACATAGACAAGCAATAAAGTATTGTTCTGTTACTTGTGTATCTTTTTACCATGTCACTGACTGCCCAGTTGCCAACTAATTACCCGAGTTAAACTTTTTTCTTTTCCTTTCACTGTGCAGCAGTGTAGGGAGAAAAACTTAGGACCACATTTTACATTTATGCATCACAATGTCTGTTAAAGACTTCAAGAATTGCAAATAGTGTAGTTTGAGTTGTCACTGTCATCCATTCCTTCCCTTAGTTGTGGAGAGAGATGTATATGTTTCATGAAAGACTCAACTGAACCTATTGACCATTCACTTTCTGGAGAAGACTAAGCCTATTTTACTATTCTCAACATAAATGCAAACTCACATGTCACATCACTTTGTAGTCTCTAAAGATTTTTCTAATATAGTAAAGTGAATGAGTCAAAATGAGCATAATATAATCCAGACAAACCGTGGGAAAAAAGAAAAAAAAAAAAAAAAAAAAGAGGACATTTCAAAATTTATTGAATCTTAGATTACACCTAGAGATAGTTTTTCTCCTAAATCCTATCCCAAAAACCTTATTTACAAATGCTGCTGTTTGTATACCTTATACAAACACTTACTTCAAGTTCTGGAAGTGCATGAAAATAGTTGTGCAAGCAAACGTTCGGGTAGGGGATGTTCCAGTGTTTGCCAGTTTTTCTGAAACCAGCCCCACACCCACACTAGAAATACTGTCTCACCGCCCTTCTTCCTATTAGCAATTAGCAATTAGCATGCATGCATGTATGAGCATCCCACCTCCCTGCAGGGACCACTTGCATAAATAAACTGTGAGCGAATAACAATTCTTTTCAAATGAGTTTGCAACACGAGCAATGCATCAGTGATTTTATTTAATAATAAAAAAGAAGAGAAAAGATGCAAGAACCTAGGCACTTGATTAGAATGACATCAACAACACAATTAAATAAGAGATTCTAACAAGACAGAACAGAGGTTGATGTTCTTATATATACTTAATATTATAATGATAAATAAAAGGCCCTTACAGTATTTTAAAGTTAACAAATCAAGTTCAAGTGTACTTGCATCTCGATCTCTTCAAAGAAACTAGCTTTGTTTAGTTCAGTTAAGTTCCACATGCAAGCACATTAAAAACTAGTACCATAACCTACTTGAGGGTGTTGGCTCAAGAAAAGAAAAAGGGAACAAGTATTTTTATAAAAAACTACAAAAACCCAGCTAAGATGATGATGACATGGTACAAATACAGTGCCTAAAATGGTTCTTACGAAGACCATAATTAAAGGTCAAAACTGGGTTACTAATGCTATCATTCAACCTACAGTTATTATCAAGTGGTAGATAGTACAAAACAAATAAACAGAGAGAATCAACTCAAAGCAATTAGTGATGTAATTCTCTTTACAAAATTGATGAAAAAGTATCGAAGACACTATCATATCTTAGGAGGACTTATTCCCACTAAGAAGGCCCCAACGCACAACCCTTAGCTAATGGAACCAATCCCACTAGTAGGGAAAGAAAAATAGAATACCAATTGACTGCATAAGATTAAGGGATTGTTCACGGGTAAATTGGTCCGTGCATAAAAGCCCTTCACACATAGATACAATTCATCATATGAAGTCCACTCACAGCTCTGTGCTGAGAACATTACAAAGGAGCAACTATTATTGAAATAAAATAATGCATGTACCACTAGGCCTCACGAATGCCAACAAAACTATAACGTTATAGCTACAAGTTCCAACCTGTACTTAAGCCCCTCACAGGTCATGGACAAGAAGGCAGCCTGGACAGGGATTTATGGTTCCAAATGCACGGCCTACCTCTATTTAATACTCCTATTTTCTGTGCCAGAAGCACTAGCTTAGCTGCAAAATCTGGCCAGCCAGACCCGGAAGACTAGACTGATCAATTACTCATAATGACAGCATATAGCATCATTTTTTTCATTCCTAATATACAACTGCTACTTTATTTTATTTTACTGGCTCAGTCCAGTTGCTCCAGTATAAGGTTTGCTTGCTTTCCTTCTTTTAATTATATTGTATCTTCTGGCAACACATATCCCTCAAGTAAGCGATATTGACATATCAGTATATATTGACATATCAGTATCAGGTTTCCCACATGTGCTTCAACCTTTTGCCTCTCAGCTTTGAACTCCAAATAAGAAAGAAAAACCTTCTCAAAGCAAACTTCTGATTTAGGTTTTAGAACAAAATGACCAACACCAAACTATACATGTACATACCTTATACCTATTAACTGCTCAAGAAGGTGAAGGTCAGCTGCTGTTAGGGCTTGAAGAGACACTAATTCAATTATTTATCTATAAGAAATGGGGACTGAAATTGTGACAAACTCTGAAAGTAAAGCCAAATACAAAGAGATTCATCAAGACTTCTGCTGGAATATTAATAGGGAATCAAATATGGCATTGCTTGGTGCATGGAACATTTTTCCTCCTTGCAGCAAGTTAGTAAAAATAAAAAAATAAAAAAATGGAGCTCACATATTTGCTGTTTAAAGGGAATTGTACAAAAAGCAATACGTAGCCCCATCCAATCAAATATTAATAATGATGTCATACTTCTTTTCTATCAGATTAACAAAAAAAAAATCAGCTTTTTGATGATGGATAAGAATTTTGGGGTTTGGAGTATCTCAATTCCAGTTTTTCCAAGGGTTCAATTCCCTAATTGCACAAAATTGAAAAGGAAATTTAAGGTAACATATATATTTATCATGAAAAATGGATACATGTAACTAAAATTACGACATCTTTGAAGGATAACAAACTGGATGAGAGAATCAATACCTAGTTTATGTGTATCAAAATTGCACTTCAAGATGATCTGATTATTCCATAACCATGAGGTTCTTAATTTTGTACTACTCATTATCATTCATGCAATCAGAAAAGCACAAAGATTATATTTGGATTAGAGAAACATTATGAAATTGGGGACACCAAAGTATCAATACGCTAGCACACAGAAACAAACAATACTTCCCTTCCCCATAAGATATTTGGCGAGGAGAAGGGAGGAGTTGCAGCAATGGAAAAGTGTTCCTCAAACATGCACCAAGAATGTAAGAGGGAAGAGTATATTCAATGAGAAAAACACAAGGATAATGATATAAACAGTAATAGGGAGCTCCCTTCAGTCCAAGCAAAGAAAAGCGAAGGATGAAATTTACCTCCTGCATCATTCACACATTCACAGTAGCATCTATAAAACCTGTTCTACTGTGTTTGAATGAATGAGTCAGCAGCTAATTCAAACCCTTCATCCATCCATGAGTGGACTGAAGGAAGCTCTCTTAAACTATTTCCCATAATACATTTAATTAGTGTTTCAAACTATTGTTCGTTATCACAAAAAGTGAATTGAAAAGCATGTTAAACTAATTTAAGCAAACAAAGCAAAGATTGCAAACACACTAGTATAAGATAATTAATAATCAAGAAAATAAGAAAAAGAGGCCATTAAATCTAGAGTTTCAGAAAAACTATTAAGAAATTAAGCACTAAATCCCATGTTGTAGTTATAATAGTTCAATACATTCTGTAACATCACAGTCTACCAAGGCTTTGAAATTTAAGAAAGAAAAGAACAGGTGAATTGACTATAATGATAACAACTAAATCTATTTGATTTGCTGAACCTTAAACAATCATTTAAAAAAACAATTTCATGGCAATTAAAGGTAATTAATTAGCATATGAAGCATCATTACTGATAATTTATGAACATTGGGTTTATGGAAGAATCGAAATTAAATTGAGTGCAAGATCAAGAGAAGAGTTCAAAAGAAGTAATTGATATATTGTTGAGCATAAGAATGCTTTTGATGGCCAATCTCATAGAGGAGAGAGGAACCATTTCAAGGCTATAATCTTCTAGAAACCATTCTTGCACCTATCATGATATGGGCATTTCCATTCTTTAGAAATTCCAATTAACAATCTCCTCTAAGATGCCAGAAAAGTGTATAGATTTTGGGCAAAATAACAGATTACCAATTCTTACAGAAGAACACCAACATTATATGCTAATACCATCAAAATCATTAAAGAAATTTTAAGGAAGATCCTCATATTACTAAAGTGCATAAGCTAGAATCAGAGGTGCAATGTGATGTATATTGAAAAAGAGCACAAATTAAAGGGGAAACAGGTTTATGTAATAAAACCCAAATGACATTTGGCGAAGTAATTGTATTATATACTTAACTTACTGCTCTTAAAAAGAATTCCAATGCTTCAAGTGCTCCAACTGATGGACAATCAGACTCACTGCTGCAAAGAAACAAACACCAAGGCAACACATAAAAGGGGGGGGAAGGGGGGGGGGGGGGTGGCAAATTACAAACATGAATAAAAAGAAAGGAAACCAAAAGACTAAATATATATTATCATTTAGAAGGGAAAGCTTTAGTGGAAAATTAAAAAAAAAACAATCAGAAAGAAAGAAAAGTAAGCAGAAATCAAGGAAGAGAAGTTGTATTAAAGCACTATCAGAGAGAGAGAGAGAGAGAGAGAGAGAGTGAAAGGAAGTGTCACTGTCTTCATGAGAGTCAGAGAGAGAGAAAGAGAGGAGGGAAAGCGATTGAAGATCTCATAATCTACATATATCTGGAAAAAGCAGTTCTATTTCCCCAAAGAAATCAAACTAATGGGTTACCAGACTTACCTTTTTCTTTCCCCGGAAGGGGAATTTCATTTATCATAATATATCACTGGTTTATTACTGTTATTTTTCTTATTCCTTCATTTGGATAATATAGCAAGCAAGTGAAGCTCTGAACAGCCAACCCTTCCTTCTACCTCTCTTTCTATCTGAATAAGAACATAAAAAAAAAGGTTTTTTCTTATCAGACAAACACAAAAAATCCAGCTCACCTGTAATACTGTTGGTGAAAGATGAGAGATGAGAAAAAATGGTAGCCCGGTGGGGTTCCTTTGAGCAAGGCTTTGACCCTTTTAAAGTCTCCAAATTTCTCTCTCTACTCTATTGGGTGGTCTACAGTATACACCAGTATCTCTCTCTACCACGGTCTATGTACTATGTAGTAGACTTGTAGTAAGAAATCGTACTTAGTACTGTGGAAGAAGGGTGCTATAGATGATGCCTATAAATAGGGTTTGAGGTCACTCATGAGTCTGGCGGAGAAAATCATGGACTCTTAGGTACTTGTAATTAGTATCTTTTTATAATGCCTCCTTGTCCTTCTTCACTATTTCTCTATACGGTATTAGCCTTTTCCTTAATTTTATATATTTTATATTATATTGTAACAGTACCTCCAGTCTCACGTAGATTATACGTTTTGAAGTCTGCTCCTTTTGTATAAAACATATGCGTAGTTGTAATTTTTATAATAGTCACAGTTAAATTCAGCCCTTATTACCTTTATTCAATATGAAAAATTGACTGTAGTGATTAATGAGTTATATTCTAAGAATAAAAATATAATTTAAATCTTAGAATAAATAATTATTAGTAAGGTCATTCTAATGACAACAGAGCTTGTTGAATTAATAGTCTCACAACAATAATTGTGACAAACTCAAACCAAAAAAAAATTAATATGTTTTAAAAATTGACTTAGTCATTGATGTATTATGTGTGTGTGTGGTTTTTTTAATGAATTTTGTGGGGTTTAGATTATATTTAGCTTTCGTAAAACACACGTTACGCGTATATCATTTTCATGATATATACTTACATGCTTATCAATAATTGATTTACATATCAACAAATTATAATTAATAAAAAATAATACTTTATGTTAATAACAATAAACAAATAGATAGATTCAATTAAAAAATTAATTTATAATATAAACATATATTTTTTAAATTATAAAAATAGAAGAAGAATTAACAGAATAAAATTATAAATATAAAAACTATATTCTTAATTTTTTATTTATTTATAGTATTGTTTTGAAATTTAAATTTATAATATTATAATTATTTAAAACTTATTAGGATAAAAAAAAATCAAAAGTCATGAAACAATTACAATTCTATTAATATTAAAATGGAAAAAAAATTAGGAAAGAAGTAAGAAATAAAAATAGTATAAATAGTCTATTTGAAACAAAATAACTAACTAAAAAATATTTATATAGTAGTGAAAAGTAAAAACTCATAATGTATTTAAGAAAATAAAATTTCTTCCACTAAACCATTTTTATATTCATAAAAAGAAGAAGATAAATTTAAAAAATAAATAAATTCATAAATTTATTAAAAATATTAATTTTTAATATGAAAGAAAAAAATAAAAGTTAAAAAAAATATTATAATTAAGTAAACTGCATTCTTAATATTTCTTAATTCATAATATTCTTTAAAAAAAAATTATTCATAAATTTAAGAACTAAAAAATATTATAATTATTCAGAACTTATTAAACAAAATAAAATTGAGAAATTCAATCTTAAATACTATTTGACATGTATATATATTTTTTAAAGAAATAAATGCTAAAATAGTAATATTATGATCATGAAAATTATACTCTTAAAATTTCTTTTAATTCATAGTAATTTTTTAAAATTTTAATTCATAAATTTGAGAATAACTTAAATAATTATGATTATTAGAACTTATTAAACAAACATATAAATTTATTAATTTTGAGAAGAACTAGTAAATAAGAAGTCAATAGTTCTAAAACAATAACAATCCTATTAACATTAAATGGAGAAAAAATGAGTACTAGTAGTCTATTTGAAACAAAACAACAAAGGTAAATATATAACAATAAAATCTCATAAGGTTGTCTAAGTAAATTAAAAATTTTTGCCTTTAAGCCCCTTTAATATAATATAGATATAGATAAAAGTGAGTTCAAAAATTATGATTTCCTTAAATACTCTAATGAGTTATTATTATTACATAGTTATATTTAGTTGTTATTTTGTTTAAAATAAAATGTTTGCTATTTGTTTCTTATTTTTTCTCTATTTTAATATTAATAGGATTGTAATTATTTTAGAATTGTTGATTTTTTTTATTTTTTTTACTAAGTCTTCTCAATATTAATAAATCTATAATTTTTCAAGAATTATATACTAAATGTAATTAAGATTGAATTTCTATTTTTTTTTTAATAGTACCTAATAATCTTTATTTTTTAGTTCTTCTCTTATGAATTAAAATTTTGAAAAATTACTATGAATTTAAAGATATATATATTAAGAGTATAGCTTTCATGATTATAATATTGTTGCTTTAACTTTTAATTTATAAAAAATATTTATATTTTACAATAATTATATGTCAATATTAGTTAATATTGAATTTTCTTCTTCTTCTTCTTCTTTTTTTTTTTTTTTTTTTGTTTTTTTTTTTTTTTTTGTTTAATAAGTTCCTAATAATTTTAATATATTTAGTTCTTCTCAAATTTATGAATTTTTTTTTAAATGCTATGAATTAAAAAAATATATATTTAGAATGTAGTTTCCATGATTATATATTGTTGTTTTAACTTTAAGTAGAAGAAATTTTATTTTCTTAAATATCGTGTGAGTTTTTACTATTATATAAATACTTTTTAGTTGTTATTTTTCTTCAAATATTTTTTTTTTTTTTTTTTTTACTTTGTTAATAATTCTTCTCTATTTTATTATTAATATGATTATAATTATTTTATGACTGTTGATTTTTTTATCCTTATTATTTTCAATATTAATACATCTATGATTTGCCAATAACCATATATCAATAGTAATTAAGATTGAATTCCCAAATTTTTTAATTTAATAATTTACAAATAATTATAATATTATAAATTAATTTTTTTCAAATGCTATGCATGAAAAGAAATATTAAGAATATGCTTTTAATGATAATAAAATTATTGTATTAATTCTTCTTCCATCCTTATAATTTTTTTAAAAAACTTATATATTTATATCATGAATTAATTTTTATTAGATTTATTTATTGTCACTACCATAGAGTATTATTTTTTATTAATTATGATTTATTGATATTTACATCAATTATTAATAAACATATATGTATATTATTATATATTATAAAATGATTCATCTGCAACGCTTGTGTCATATTACTATATATATATATATATATGTGTGTGTGTGTGTGATGAACTCGACATTAGTATAACATAAATTATTTATTATTTACTTAATATTAAACTTTTATTTCAAAATTTATTTTAAAAAAAATTAATTTATGACAATATAATATTATGATTTTAAAATGATGCAATTGGTTCCTTATAATTTTAAATTTTATTTAGTCCTTGACATCACTTCCCATTCAAACTAATACTAACAATGCTGACGTGGAATGACGATTTCTTATGTGACATATCTGAGTGAGTAAAAAACATGATTGATAGATTAAAAAAAAAAAAAATTGTATATATATAAATGAATAAGATATCAGTTTTTTTTTTTTACATGTATATAATTTTTAAAAACATAAATGGAAAATTGAAGGGAAAAAAAACCACTCATAACTAGGTCAGAGCCTTCATCACCATAGTCACCCCATCTGCATCCCCACCTTCACAACCACCACCACTAGAAAAATCAAATAACGCATTATCAAATAATCAAAACCTCTAACTCAAAATCTAATAGACCAACTAACTAATCACCATTTCTTAGATCTACCATTCAAAGCCACTGAACTTCCTATTCTTTAAATCCTAACCAACATCACCAATAGAATTTGAAAGAAATCCCAATAAGAAAATAAATTTGATCAGGAGAAGTGGGTTTAGTGACAAGAATAATTAGGTATTAATGAGTTTTATTCTGTAAACATGTAAGAATCACCTACTTTTCTTGTGGTAGCTATAGAGGAAAATGAAAAGGTGGTGATGCTTTTTTTCTTTTATTTAAAAATAAAATAAAATTGTATAAGTTATTTTTTATATATAATTTTATAAAAGTAATTACATGACCATCTTTTAATCATTATGCCATGTGAATTGTCTACTTCATCTCCTATTAGCCATATCAACATCATTAGTGTTAGTTTGGATGGGAGGTGATGTCGGGGACTTAATTGAACCAATTTAAAAATTGTAGGGAGCCAATTGTATCATTTTGGAGTATAAGAACTAATTTGAACTCGAAATCAAACTACAGGGCCAAGAGTATAATTAAGTCAAAAACATATTATAAAACCTAGTAAAATATTATTTTAGGAAGATGTTGTGTCATGATAGCTACGATAAATCTTGCATCTTACTAAGCCATACACGAAACACATAATAAGATTAGTTTTTATCTACACATATCCTAATCTTTACATTATGTTTTATATTTGCTTATCCTATTTGTGAGACCAAATAATGAAAATAATCAAATAATGAATTTAGGAGAGAAACATGAAATTTTTTAAGTACTCATTCTACATTGAGCTTTTAAATGAACAAAAAAAAAAAGTGTGTTGATATAGGTAAAGTATATGTCCATTACAAGAAAATAAGTATCAATGACAAAAAAAGTATCAATGACAATATTTTTGATATTGTTGACATGTTGTAGATAATTTTGATATGCATAAGCAATTTGATTATATATAATAGAAAATGTGTTGACACTAGTATTTAATACCAAATTTTTTTTGTTGTCATTGATAATATTTGCGAACATGGATAATGAATCAATTTTGGCATTATTAGCATGAATATATGTGTCCATATGTTCCCTGTATACAATAGCACTTGATGTCGCTAAATAGAAGTTTAATATTTTATTTTTATAAAATCCTTTGGGTCATTTTGCGTGAACACTTATGTGTCCATTATAGGCATATTCGCGTCCATTTTCGTTGTCTCATATAGTTAATTTTTTTAATAAAAAATAAATGGTGTCAGTGTCTACCATTTAATGTAACAGCGATATGTTTTTAAAATGAACATCACATATTGTAATTTTCTTTCCCTCTTCCCTCATTTCTGCAACTTTCTCTCCCTTCTTTGTACATTTCTCTCTTTTCTCTCCTTTGCACTCAATGTAGCCATCAAACTCCTTCCCTTGTCACGGTGTGTTGCCGGTTCTTCCCCAGCCATCCAACCACTAGTTTGCTTTATGCCCCAGCTCATTTAGTTATGATGTCCATGGTGAGGTCAATGGTTAACTTTTTTTTTTTTTTGTGTTTTTTATTCCTACAAGTTAGTTTCTCATTTAACGGATAGTAGTTGTTAGAATTATTGTGAGATTTGTGTATTTCTTGAGTTTTTATTTTAGGAATTTGTTAAATTTATGAAATACAAATCAGTTTCTACAAGATAGAAGTACCGACACGTCTATGGGGACAAATAATACTTATAGGAGCAAACGAATTGCAAATTGGATAAAAATTGAATCTCATGGGATAAAATAATCAAATATAAATCCCTTTAATAATTCAGGAATACTGACACGTCCGTGTGGATGAATAAAACTTGTAGGAATAAACACTTTGCAATTTGAATCAAAGGTTAAAACTTTATGCACAAGTTTTTGTTTTTATTTGAAAACTTTAAAAATCAGGCCTCATAGGGTAAAATAGTCAATTACAAATTTGTTTTATGAGTCATAATTACCAATATGCTGTGGAGACGAATAAAAATTATAGAATCAAATTGATTACAATTTGGATCAAAGGTCAGAAATTTATGCACAAATGTTCATTTCTAGTTGAAAACTTCACAAATCGGATCTCAGTGGGTAAAATAGTCAATACAATTCTGTTTGACAAGTTAGGAATATTGACATGTCCATAGAGACAAATAAAACTTGTAGGAATAAACAATTTGCAATTTAAATCAAATGTTAAGATATTATGCACAAGTGTGCATTTCTACTTGAAAACTTAAATATTTTCTTATATTTGTTCATTTCTACAAATTTATATTTTTTTTCTTCCAAATTTTATTAAACCTGATAACTTTACTATGTGAGTTATTTCAAAATATTGTTCCTTCATCGGGCACTTCCTAGTCACACTTGGACCACATAGATATGAGTAGAGGGATAATGATGAGGATATAGGAGATCCGTAGTTTTCTTTCTTTCTTTCTTTTTTTGTATTTAACAATTTACATTTTTATAATTTGTTCTCATTTTTAAAATCCTACTTGTAAAATGATGTTTTTTCAATAAAATGTTTGTTTTTAAATCATTGTTGTATTTATTTTCTAATTAAACATGCTTAAAAAAAAAATTTGAAGGAAATAATTGAAAAATTGCTAGACTATATGTGACATCACAATTCAAACACTAATGCAATTACAAAACTTTAAAATTTTATCTACGTCAACATGATAAATATTTGACTGTCAACAATATTGACGATAAATATTTGACTTATAAACGTCCACCTATCTATCACAGTGTAGTGGACACAAATAGATTTCATCGACAGTGTATATGTATTCACTTTGTATACGCTAATAATATCACGAATAATATTTTGTTGTCTTAGATAAGTGGACGCTGATAATTATTAGTGTCCAGCTATCACAGAAAGCATACATAAGCATGGATTCCCTCCCAAATACAAGGGTCCAAATGCAAGCCCCCTTTTGGCAAGCTGGCATCTAATTAAGGATAAAACTAAATTTACAATTTTGCAGGAAGCATGCATAAGCATCCAAGATGTCCTGCCCCACTTAATTCAATGAATATCTAAATAATTAGTTATATATTCTCATATTTCATAGGATCTTCCAATACTTAAACCATATGAATGGTACTTTTAATTCTTTAAAATGTATTATTTTGAGCTCTACTTTTTTCCTATGTAAACTCAGTGTGTACGACTGGGAGACCTACCCCAGGATTCCATAAAAATCAAGCCGTCCCATATATCCATGATTCATGTTAATCTTTTGTAAAGCAATTGATTCCAAAGTGTAACACATCATGTGTGTATTGACCAAGTGTCTTGCTGCGCATACAAATACCAACCCATTGTTTCAAACATATAAATTATTGGAGTATCTCTTTGTTTCAAACTTAGTATAATGCATATGAATGGCATTTTTTGTCTTTGTTTTTTTGTGTCTTGTAGTTACACATAGTTTATTACCAAAATAATTGAGTTAATGGTTGATATATCCGTGAGAGCTACCCCATGTCTGTTTGTCTCAGAAAGAGGTGACCACCGCCCTCTATCTTTTACCTACCAAATCAATTTTCAAGTTTCATTCGAAGACTTTGTACATAACTTAGTGCATACACAAGGTCATTTGGTCTACTTTAGAAGGAGTTTTTTTATTTTTTTTATTTTAAAGATGTTGCTATACCATGCATTAAAACTTAAAAATATAGCTACGAAAAATTAACATATAGCAAAAATAATAATTCATCAATTATATTACATTAAAATCAACTTTAATAATTTTAAAAAATATATATATATATATATAGTTGATTTCAATAGGTGTGTCAACCCAAGTTAAGTTCAAACTAAGTTGTGTCAAGCTCTCAAGCTCGGCTAGTTGGTTTTTTGGTAATCTCTAACTCGATTTTTGTTTGTCCACTACTCACGAACCTAAACTTGCTAAGGGTTCACAAGACCAAACTAGAGCTCAGCTTGCTAAAAATTAAGCATGACAAGTTTGAGAGCCAAACCAAATAAACTAAGTCAAAAATTGAGTGCAAATTTATTTTAGGCTTAACTATTGCTTTAGTCTCTCAAGGTTATCACATATTTCAATGTAGTCCTTTAACAATGTTTTCCATCAATTTTATCTTATAGAATTTAAAAATTTTCAATTAAGTTACATTCTCTCATTGAAAACTAATAGAATCTCGAATGAGCAAAACAATAGATAAGTCTATATTTTACTATAAATTCATGATATGTAGAATATTAAAATATATATAGCAATTAGTACTGCTAAGAAAATATGATCTGAATTAAAATAAATAATTAGTATATTTTATCTATATTATATATTGTATTGAGGAGCATGGGTCGCACAGTTTAAAGGGAAAAGTTTTTTTTTTTTTAAAAATTGAGGTCAAATTCATTTACTAAATGAACTTAAGAAATAAAATTAAACTTAATAAATAGTTTGGGAACTGTTCTAAGCAAATTGAGCTCGTTGAGACCTTGCTTTACAGCAACCTTGAAAAAATTCCATTAGATTTGATAATTCTTGACTAATGGGTC
This sequence comes from Quillaja saponaria, assembly GCA_029379385.1. Lineage (NCBI taxonomy): Eukaryota > Viridiplantae > Streptophyta > Magnoliopsida > Fabales > Quillajaceae > Quillaja > Quillaja saponaria. Next base: position 13,061,707 of record CM055610.1, on the reverse strand, counting down.
GTGGAAGAATGTTTGATTTACATTGTGGAACTATTTAAAACCCGTTTAGTATATGGATTGGAATACTAATTGTTGATTAGAGAGTCTATTTGACCGATTGGGTACGTTTGGATGTCCCAGATGATTTTGTCTAATCGCAATCTAAGACAATTTGAAAAATTTGTCTAATTTGCATAAATATATGTTTAGCGACTTATGAATCTTATTTGTGGTATGTGAGAGTAAACAGCTGTATATACCCTTCAAATATTAACAATTTTTATAAATTCTCGTCATATCTCCTGAAATTATCTCTCCATGAAACTATTTATTTTTATGTAATTGATTAAATAAAAGTTGTTATCCACTACGAAACAACTTTAAAAACTTATCATATAATTAATATTTTTAATAATTTCAATTTATACGATTTGTATGCCAAATATTTTGAGTTATAATTAATACTCATATATCAAACTTAAGCCAAACTGACTGGTTGGGAATTTAGTGCTTTGGAATCTGTATAACTGAGTGGACCCTTAAAGGCGAGTTGAGGACAAATGATTAAGAGGAGAATTCAATTATTAAGGAGAGGCCCACAAAGAGAAGAAAGAGTTAACTTACATGTTTAGAAATTAAAAAAAGAAAAAGAAAAGGCACATGGATTTAGGTGTGTCCCTTCAACAGAAGTTGAACATGATAAAGTATATATGTCTTGTTACTTTCTGAGGGCACCAAAAGTTAATTTATGTTGGAATCGAATCTTGCTTTTATCAAGTATATAGAATTTGAGTTATTATTGAAATCGAGTCTCATTTTTATATATGTAGTTTAAGAATTAGGAGATAGGCTATCATTAAGCATTATATTGTCCATGAAAGCAATGGAAAATTTTGAAACAAGACATGATATTTGTGCAAAAATGTTCTGAATCCATGGAGTATAACGGGTGCATAATAATTATTGTATTGGAATTTATTTAGAGTTTTAATTGTATAGTGATCTAAATATAACTTGATTATGTGACTTATTGCAAAATATTGTTCTTTTCTCAAACGCTTTACAATCAAACCTAGACCAGGCCGACTGATGATGAGCAGAGGGATGACAAAGAAAACTAAGGCACTATTAGTGTCATTTTTATTTTTTAGTGTATTTAACAATTTAAAGTTTTATATTTTGTTTCTGCATTTGAATTATAATTGTAAAATAATGTTTTGTTCAATGAAATGTTGTTTTTAACAATTGCAACATTCATTTTCTAATGTAACAATTTTATTTTATTTTTTAAGAAAAAAAAATTCGAAGGAAAAATAATAAGAAAAATCTCCATGCCTACTTACGATAGCAAAATGCAAATGATGATAAAGTAATAAAAAAAAATTAAATGTTATATGCATCCACTTAATTTATCGATATTCACTTGTGATGTGGACATAGATAAATATAAACAACAACGTATTTGTGTCCATCTTGATGTCGCAAAAAAGTAGATGCTAATAATTATCAACATCCAACTGTTGCAAATGATGTCATTTGTAAGAAATGCACATGCATCAACTAATCAGCAACATGACCATGTCGCTTATGAGTATCAACAAAAACAATTAGCTTATCTGCAACTGTTGTTGTCTATTTTGTAAATAGTTTATGCATCCTGAGCTCAGTATTTATTTGCTTGAAACTCACAAGCATAAGCTTATAAAGATCTCACAAAGTTTAAACTCAAGCTCAAGCTAGCCAAGTAAGTAAATTATCACCAAGCTAATTACTTCTAATTATATTAATTATCATGTAAATATTTATATACAAATACACTAAATTACAATTTAGTCTTTATAGTTTACATCAACATTCAATTATGCCTATATTCAAAATGCTGCAATCGAGTATTGATAGTTTTAAATCATATTACATTAGTTCCTAGCTCCTACCGTGACACGGTATAAATTTCTTAAACAATGTGTGACAAATGTTGGTGTGAATAAACGAAGTGCTACATGGTAAATTATGTGACAAAATGAACATATAGACAATCGTTATTTAGTTTATTTAAAAAAAAACTAAATATATCATTAAACATAAAATGAAAAAATCAAAAATCAAAAATTGTAAAAAAAAAAAAATGAAAAAGCCCTTGCTTTCTGTCTCTTCCTCCCCACCCCCACCCCCACCCCCACCCTCACTACTCCCCCATTCGAACCCACCGCCATACCTCCATGACCGTAAAACCCCATCTCTCATATTCACAAATTATATCCGCCGATTGTTTTCCTCAGCCCCAAATTAAGCCTACTAAATCAAAAAACCCAGCTGAACCCATCTCCACCCACCCTAATCCTAATTCTACTCACCTTCAACACCCCACCCACCGTGATACAAAATATATTATGGTTTTTAAAAAATTAGTGACGAATTTGTTGTCAAATTGTGAAAAATAATTCATATACCTAGAAAATTGGGTTGGAGATCAGACATCAAGCAGCTGAGAAAAGAAATTGTTGCATTTGAAAGCCATGAGGAGGTGCGTGAAGCTATAATTCAAATTATCACTAGATCTGCACAACCTCAGATCTGAAAGGAACTCTCAATTCTCATAGAGGATACTTTTACTTTTACAGTCATGAGATATGGTGGTGAATATGGGCATTTTTTTTTTTTCTTTTTTAATTTGAAGTTTTTTACATTTTAAATATAATTTTTACTTTTTTTTTTTTCATTTGTGTTCACTGATTATATATATATATATATATATATATATATATATATATATATATGATATGTTTAGATAAAATGTGTGTAATAATATTTATCAAATAGAGCGATGTAAAAAATGTTGTATAAAAATTAAAAGATGTTTAGACAAGTTAATGTAAAAATATTGTGAGATATAAAAAATTGTTTGATTATATTTTTAAAAAATATTAAGTATTAAAAATATTATTTTTATAAATATTATGGTTATATTTATCTAAATAAAATAATTATTAAAATTTTATTTGAGTTTTTCTTGTTTTTTTAAAAAAAAAATTCTTTTTCTAATTTAAGCTTTTAAAATTCTAAAAGTACAACAATATTTTTTGTAAAACTTAAAAAATAAAATCTTTATTATCATGCAATTTTGGAAAAAAAATTAAATCTAAAAACAGTTTTAAAAGCTCAACAATGAAGTACTTGGACTTAAAAGAAATCGAATGATATGAATTTCGTTTTGCTTGCTAAGTTAGGGCTACAAGAAAATGACATTATGGGCTAGATTCTTAATTGTAAATTTCTGAAAAGCTACTCTAATTCTTTTACTTGGAAAGAAAAAGATAATTCCATCCGGTGACAAAATTAGGTATTTATGTTTGAAGAGACTAAATTATAAAATAAATATAATGTATAGTGTACTAATATTTAAGACTAATCATTATTTAAAACTTTTTTGAAGACATAAATTTTTAAATGAGAATTTATAGACATGTGAAATAGTTAGAGAATTTATTAAACCTTTTTAAGAAAAAAAAAAAACTTATTATTACTTTTTCACAAAAAAAGAAAAAACAATATATATTTATATTTATAACACCGAAACTTGTCAAAATAAAAGTGCACCTCTAGTACAGTAATATGCTTCATTGGCTATTTTTTTTCCCTTCACTTTTTCACTTTCTTTCTCTTGAATCTCAAAATATTGTTTTCATCCTTACTGGATGATTCCTGCTTTCCTTTGTTTTGATTTGGGCTTTTTGCCTCAGTTTTAACCACACAAAAATTAGCCTGCTGATTTAATATTTTTTAAGAAAAAATTAATTTATTTAAATTATAAATAATTTAAATAAGAGGCAATGGAAAAAAGTAAGGATGACTATGGAAATCATTTTCCTAAAATATTTTGGAGACAACACCTATTTCATTTATTGAGCATATTGGCCAAAATATACGTAAGTTGGTTCGAAAAAGATAAATTGAAAGAGGCCATGTAATTTGGGCTTTGGCCCAAAACAGATTTAAATTCTTGTCGAAGTATAAAGCTGAAACCGGAATATCAACGCCTTCCACCTTTTAAGCATTGCAAACGAAGGAATTCAGAACCTTCCCATCCTTCTTCTTCTTCTTGTTCATCTTCTCCATCTTCTCCATTTTCTTCTTCATCATCTTCTTCTTATAGGTCTTCAGCCAATGTTGTTGATAGCTCGTTTTCATCATCTTCCTCGTAGCTTGCGGCTAAAGCAATTAGAGCATCTTCGGCTCTTCGGGACTCCTCCCTCTCCTCTGCTTATGACCACTGTAATGTCTCCTACACTGCTCGGAATGATGAACCTACTAGATCCTATGTTCCATCCGCCAAGGTTTGTTTTCCCTCCTTCTCTGATTTTCCTTCTTTCTTCTGAAGTATTTTCTGTTTTTTAGCTTCCGGGTTTGCACTTTGGTCAGTCATAATGGTCTTATTTGAGGAAGGGTGATGTGATGAACACACCCTTGGCCAGAAATGTTTCCTTTTGCAAAATGGAATTGTGGGTCGTTTGTTCACTTTGATAGTTACTGTGTTAACATCTATCTCATCCATTAAATATTGAGATTTGAGATGTTGATTTTATTTTTATTTTTTTTAAATGATCAAACCAGAAAATATGTAGCAGTAATAGGTTCTTGCCATAATGATATAAACTCCAAGCTGATATTCGGAAACTTGCTGAGTTGATTTTAGTTTTGTACATATTGCATAATTAATATAGAGCACTGTCTTCCAATATTGAATTGAAAGGCATTGTCTGCATGGCTGATGCTTACAATCAATTTTAGGATCACTTTTGTTCAGTTTTCAACTTTCTAGGGATCTCAATAAAGTATGCTTTGGGATGTTCAATTAAGACATGACGAATAGAGAAAGTGAAACTAGTGAAAAGGAGAATTAGGTATGAATAGAATGATCCTTCAAATCTTCAATACAAGTCATTATTTCACTTGTTTTAGGCTATGTAGATCAACGAATGCTAAAAATCTTATTCTTATTTATATGACCTTTGGGTCTAATGGAACCTCCTTTCTCATTAGAAATGGGCGAAGGATTAAATCACATCTTCAAAATCAATGTAGTGCCAGATTGGGCCAAACAGTTTGATTAAGGGATGTGCTTTAATGCATACCTATCCATTAATTTTCAGCAAAATGATAAACCTAAACACTAATTAAGACATTAAAGAACGAGATTCTTTGCCTACTTGGCAAATAACTATGAGCTGGTGAAATGAAACTAATTGCACCTTATCTTCCTAAAGTGCTTCGTTGGTGATTTGTTTTACTCAGTGGTTCCATTAGCGCATGGAACATTGTTCTGTGTCTCAAGCTTTTCCACTAAGTATTTAGTGTGGGTATGGCTAATATAATTTCTACCTCTTTGTCCTTGTTGACTAGTGGCAAGGCTGATTCAGTAATTCTTCGACATAAGTAGCTACTGTTTCTTAAACAAGTTAGTTGCTTTATGGGATTCTAGCCCTTTATCATTTCTTTAATAAGTTTGGTTGCCGTACTATGCGCCTTACATGTTCCTACCATCTTGAGTGCCAACTATTTGTCTCCCTTAAACAAAAGGATTATGCATCGAGCTCATAATTAATCTAATTTTATCATGATATGGATAAACAATTTATGTTTATTTCTCTAGATTCTTGCTGCAAGAAACTGTTAGCTACAGTCGATTGCCTTTAAGGATAGTGTTGTATGATTGGTATCATCCTCTGTATGTTCTATACAGAAGTTACATATTTATCCTCAGTTTTTGCATAAATCTGGGGCTGCAAAGATGAGACCATAGATTGTAGCAGAAATCTTATAGTCCCAATGCTTATTAGCTTTGAGTGTGTCATAGCCAGGTTTTGATTTTATACAGAAAATTGAAAATGATGTTGCTTACAAGTTACAACTTACACAAGAGATCAATGCTTTGGAAGATTAATTGTTATGGATGTCTTATAATTGGTTACTTTTTATTGTTCCTTTCTCGCACATTTTTTTTGTTTGTAATTTTATCTGTTAACTCAAAGAACTATGTTTTAATTAAATCAGTACTCTCATTCATCATGACTTTCTTCTGGTGTTTGTGAGTGTAGGATTCTAATCCTTATGAGTATACATTGATGAATAGCTCGAATGAAACCAAACATGGGTTTTGGGGTGTGAGATTAATCAAAATTTTAAATGGTTGTATCAGAAAAATTGTGAAGTGCTCAATTTGTGAAGTTTTAGTTGATTGTCATATCTAAGTCAGTTGAAGGTGTTGTATTTTTTGTATATCATGCAGAGGGAAAAGGAAGAAATTCAAAATATGCTCTAAAAAGTTGTTACACAACAAAATTTCTGCAGTGCTTAAGAAAGGTGACCCCATAAAAAGTTTACATTAAAGAGGATTGTATTATGAAATTGAAAGCAGCTTAGTTCATACATTTATTTACAATCAGCTACATGTTTGTGAGTTTGTCATATTCTAGCCTGGAAGATGTGATGCTATTTCTGTCTTCCAAAATGTTGTATCATGATCCAAATGTCTTAGAGGAGAGCAATTGGAAAAAGGATAGTCCTACCTTATGGAAAGGTTTTGATGCAATCTCATCTTCCCTTAGTCATATTGGTGGCACCATTGGTAATGCCTTGGAGGTAAGCATTCGTAGAATTTTATTTTAGTTGGCAAAACACAAGATGAAGTCGTTTTTATAACATTCATATTGAACAAATGAAGACACTTTTTTCTGTGCAAATCCCCATGGAAAATTTGTTATTCTGGAAACCAAGAAATACATAAGACACTTTAGTTATAACACTTTTTGTTTTGGGTTTCCCATTTTGAAGGAGAAAAAGAAAAGAATTATAGAGTTAGCATTCAGCTTTTCAGCAAAAAGCTGAATGTTTAAAACTTTTTTCATCAGCACTTATTGGAGTCATTTTCCAGCCCTGAATTTGTGAATGTTCTAAAAAAATTTAACAAGTACTGAGATATGAGGGCAGTTACTGGTTGTGTGTGATTCATTGTGTGTTGTAAATTGCTGACCCAGCTCTTCATTTTACCCCAATGTACTGGTGTCCTACACTCGGACACTGGCTAAGGGTACTTGGGTATGACCCTTCAAATAAAGGGAAAACTTGCAAAATTTGGAATTTCGACAGGTCTAATATGTGTGTGACACCCGTCCAGTAACAGAGGTAGATTGTATTTTCAATGACTATGCTTTACTTTGCTTATATGCTATCTTGGTTTTTTTTTCTCTTTATGGATGATTCTAGTATAAAACCAAATTAAGCATAAGCTATTGCTATGTTCTTATTAAACTTATACGATTTTTTAGGAACAGAATAGAGGTGCAAGGGGAAGAAATAGAGAGAAAGCTCATTTTCTTTTTCTATTTATATATATTCTTAGGAGGACTTCTCGTCCTCCCCTTGTATTTCTCTTCTTTCTTTATAAAGTTTCTTTCACTATAAAAAATAAAATAGGGGGAATTTAAAGTGACAGAGAGATTATTATTTACACCTCTTGTTGGATGGAATGAACTTGCATGTTAAAAGATTATGAAACATAAAACAATAAATGCCGTTCACCATTTTATGACATCATATATCTTTTATAAATAAGTTTAAATGCATATATATAACATAAGCATATAATTAAATACATTCCTTAAATAGAAGAATGCATGCAGGGAGTTATTTCTTAGACTGCTTCCTGGCAAGTAATAGAGTTTCTTATTCTATTATAACTAAATTTTATTAATGGGGAAGAATTGTTGGTGCTACTTATTTTTACTTTTAAGGGGTGGTACCATGAAATTATTTCCCATATTCATATAAAACTCAAAGCCTCCTACCACTGTACTGTATTGTTCTTGTTTCTAATGTTTTGACTATTTTATTAATGTATCATTCTCCTTTCGGTTTGTGTTACAGGTTGCAATGGCAATGGCTGCCGAAGCAAAGTTGCCTCTTCAGGAGTTAAAGACTTTGAAAGCTGATTTGTCAGGAATGGTGTGCTCTGCTGGAGGAAGAAAATAAGAGGCTTTGCGAGAATCATGATAGAGGAGACAGCCCCGAAGATGATGATTTGGTATGCTTACATAATCTTCTTCTGGTTTTGGTTTTTCTTTTCTCTCGTTAAAGAAGAATATTTTATAGTGCCATAAGAATGCTAACTATCCAATGATATTTTCATCTTTCCCCATGCTTAAGCTTCCACCACCCCTCTCCGCGTGGCTCAAATTTTATAGGCTTGCATTTTCAAGTTTCAACAATGATTGAATACGATAAAAGAAAAAGTTTTATTTTGGCCTGGATTATTTTCCTAACCTGTGGTCTTCTCAGCTAGATCTAACCATGCTCGTCAACATAGGCCTTATATTCTTTTTATCTGATTCAGCCCTTAAAGATATATATTGTTTTGATGTGACATTTTAAGAGTTGAACTGTATAATTAACTCAAGAAATCTCTGTCAAGAAAAAAATAAATATATACTAAGTCAGAAAGGGCTTCAGTGAAGGTGGGTTATACAAGAAGACTTATAGCCAAGGGCATCAAGAACATTGGGATTTTGGTTTTTGGTGAGAGATGGAAAGGATGAGTCTGCCATGTTCATTGAATTCAACTTTCCAGTTCATTATGTATCCATTCCTTCAACACTTCTCCCACATGGTTTTTACTTACCCAATTTAACTGTCGTTGAAAAACTGTTATTGTTTTAAGTGAAACATCTCCTATTATTGCCTCTCATATTAAATACATACATATTATAATTTATTGCTTTTGTTCAAATTTTAAGTTGACTCCGGAATGATTGCGAATGTCTTTATGGTTTTAGATGGATTAAAGTTAAGCTTTTACTTTTCCACCTTGGCAAGCACAACACAAAGAAGGGGATGTAGGAAGGGGGGAGGAGGGGAAGGAAAAAGAAATAGTAGATCCTGAATCCTGATTGATTTTTTCAGTGACAAAGGGCCTGTTTCTTGGCTGTCAGCATAAAGATCTGTTTATGGCTTCACTACTTGTTCTGGTCCATGAAAGGGGGATCCAAAGTTGATTATGATAGAACATGCATATTATAAAATAACATGGAAAGAAGTACCTCATTTAATTGGTTTATAATACTGTTCTAATTTTATTTGGTTGAAATTAAAATTAAGACTATGATAACTCAATGCTTGTTTTAGTTTTTTTCTTCTTTGTTGGGGGAGAGTGTGGTGGTTTTCATTTATGCTTATTAAAATTAATTTATTTTTTATAAGATTTGAGTTGGTTCAGATGTTGTGTTAATTGATTTTAATGATATTTCCATTTCAGATACAACTTCAATTGGAAACACTTTTGCAGAAAAGGCTCGCTTGACCCATGAAAATTCCATTTATGCTGTGAGAATCGATTTTTAAGGGAGGTTGTTGAATTCCACCAGCTTACAATGCAGGATGTTGTATACTTTGATGAGGGCAATGAAGAACTCACTGAAGTTTACCCTGTAAACGTGCCCCCGATGTCCAGTATGCAGTCTGTTAATGCAGCGGCACCTGCAACCGTGGCCCCGTCATTGCCATCTGACACCACTTGGGGACATTCACTAACACAGCAACTAAGGCATTGGCAGTAAAGGTCGGCGGAATAGAAAACATCCACATGGGGAAAACAGAAAAGAACAGAGCCACTACAACAGACATGTGAGACCCAATGTAAATTTCTTTGACTTTGTCTCTCGCATTTCCTCATGTGGTCATGTGTATGTAATTCTTTGAATAAGAGTAATGCTTGAAGGTAACGAAGCAAACATTGGGTTCAGACATTGTTGTTCATCCTTGAAAAATAATTAACAAAATTTTAAAAAAACATAGAAAGAAAATACAAGAATGAAATTAGATGGAAAAAATTGAGAGGAATATGAATTTCCAAAAATGAAATAGATTTCAGATAAAATAGTGAAAATATGAAAGGGTGAAGAAGAATTATCAATTAGAGAAAAGGAAAGAAAATAAAAAAAAAGTCTGCTTGTTATTGACCAGTGAATGCCCCAACCACCATACATGTAGCCACACAGCTTTAAATCAGCAGTTTAGCTAAGAAATTCTTCTGTTCTTTATGGCTTTTTTGGACCAGGGAGGAAAGGAAAAGAAAGGAAAGCAGGGGATACTGTATATTTTATTTTTGATTGTGAGATTTTTATAATTTTTTTTTTCCAAGAGAGAGAAGAAATAGGTCTTCAAATTATTTCAAATCTTACTTTATTAATTTTCGAATTTAGAAGAAGATGATACAATTACTTATAATCTTTATATGTATTATGAATTCGGAAATAATTAATTATAAATATTTAAGTACATAAGCTTAAAAATATATTGTATATTTTATTTTTGATTGTGAGATTTTTTTTTTTCAAGAGAGAAGAAATAGGTCTTCAAATTATTTCAAATCTCACTTTATTAATTTTAGAATTTAGAAGAAGATGATATGATTCCTTATAATTTTTATATGTATTATGAATTCGTAAATATTTAATTATAAAAATTTAAGTACATAATGGCAAAAATATATTGTATATTTTATTTTTGATTGTGAAATTTATTTTCAAGAGAGAGAAGAAATAGGTCTTCAAATTATTTCAAATCTCACTTTATTAATTTTAGAATTTAGAAGAAGATGATACGATTCTTTATCATCTTTATATGTATTATAATTTCTATTAAATATTCAATTATAAAAATTTAAGTACGTAATTATAAAAATATGAATATTATATATATTTTCTTCTCTCAAATCTTAACTCTCGAACAAAAGTACACTTTACCTTATTATTTTCATTATTCCCCCTTTATTTAATTTATTTTTTGCCCTTCTCTCTCTTCGAATACTTCTCAACTTCCATATTTAGTTCTCGTTCATTTATGAGGATTGTAATTTGTTATACCTTATATATTTTTGTTAGGAAATTGATAAATAAGTTGGCTATTTCATTTCTCTCGTATATACCTATCTTTATTTTTTATTTTTAAAATTTCTCATCCTTTTTCTTATGTCTTACTCAAAATTTTTTTTTTCTATATACTAATGTTTTATTTTACATTGAAATTATTTTTCAAAAAAATAAAATAAAATCAAGAATTAGGTTTATACGTAAAAAAATAATAATAATAATGAAATAAATTATTTATTTATTTTTTTGCAAATCGGAGATTAGTCATACTAAATCGATTATGCACAAAAATGAAATACATAATTATGATTTTTTAGATTTAACTGTGAAATGTAAAATGCAGGGGTACATATAAAAATCTACAATTTTGTTTTCCTAAACAATCTACAGGTTAAAAAGAAGAATAACATGAAAATAATGCATGTGTGTATATGACACATGAGTATTATCAAGTTAATTTTTATTAAAAAAAATTAATTTTTTAATATTTTTCAAGCTACAATGAGATTTAGTGTAACATTTTAAACTGAGTATGAAAGACTACTAACAATCAAAATGTAAATACAGAGGGAAAAAAAAAACCAAAAAAAACAAAAAACAAAAAGCCACATGTTCCTAAAGAATGCAAAGTTGGATCATGAATATAAAATTTATCGACGAAATCAGCGAATCACGCCTTCTTAATCATCATGCTAACCTTTTGAGATTATAATTCTATTTTTGAGTAATTTCAAAAGACAAATATGCATGAAATCAAAATCAATTTGATAGCTATAAACAAAATATTGTGTTAATTAGAAATGTATTGCTTGATAAATTAATAACATATCTCCCATCTCATTTTGACTTATTTTCATTAACAAAGGAAGAAATCTTTCCAATGGCAAAAAGCCACGTGGCATATCATGCTACACGTATATAAATGCTTAATAATAAGTAGTCTCAAATAAATATGAGATTAAACAATTACTTGATCTGAATAATATGATGACCGTTGTAAATATTCAGATCATAATTACCTAGGAATGAAAATTATAATCACCTGAGATGAATAGCCGTTTTGCAGCTATATATAGAGATTCAAATTGAGTAGGTAAACAGAGGAACCTTTTTGTTACTTATTTCATATATCACTGATTAAGCTATGATTTAAGTTTCAGAGGATTTTCGGGAACAACCCCAACCAATGATTTATGTTTGTTTTCCAAGGAATCTTTTTCTACTTATTTCACATATCACTAATTGAGCTATGACTTAAATTTCAAAGGATTTTCGAGAACAACCCCGACCAATGATTTATGTTTGTTGTCCAAAAGCCTCAGCTCACAACTCACCCATAGTTATTCATGGCTCAACCTCAGAACACCTTTTAAATCATCTATATTTTCTCTAGCTCGGTCAAGTGTGAACTTGATCAAAGTCCTCTCTCAACACTCTGAAAATATCCAGACACCTCTTGCTCTAACAACTTTATGATTGAATTGTTTGCAAAAGTGATTCATGTGATTTTAATTTTTTGAAATTAAACTTTATATTAATATAAACTAAGTTTATTAGTTAAGATGGACGTATTTAAACCATGAAAGTTTAGATTTATTATGATAAAATTTATGATTAATTAAGAAGCTTTTTGTCAATTGCCGTAGATGGTGTAGTATACATCGTTTCCTACAAAATTTTTTTTTTTTTGAATTTTGTACTCATTAGGGAAACCTAATACGACATATGGACACATTAATTTGAACATTTATTAGTTAAGATTCTTAAGAAGTGTAATTTACTAAAATTAATAATAATAATATGTACAGCAAGGTATTGTACGTAAGATGCTCAAGATTCTCATAATTGTAACCTACCTCGATAGTTTGTTTGATCCACGAGTTTGTTGTCGCCGGCCCAACATGCACTGACATTCATCTTTTGCAAGTACAATTTATAGCTATTGGAATCCTATGCTGCCCTCCCCTAAACCCTTTTGTCTTTTTTTTTTTTTTTTTTTTTTTTTTCTATTTTAACCCATTCTATATCTTATTCCATTCCAATCGATTCTCTCCCACACGGCAATTAGTTTAATTACTAATTCCCCTAAACCCTTTTGTCATTTTTTTTTTCTATTTTAAACCATTCTATATCTTATTCCATTCCAATAGATTGTCTACCACACGGCAATTAGTTTAATTACTAATTCTAGATATTTGTTCGTACTGAAAAAGATTTAATTTTGAATTTTAATTTTGAGATTGTTTAATTAAATTTTTTAAAATTTGATTCATATGCTTGAGTAATCTAGTTTACAGATAATTTATTTAGCTTAATCTCTAAAACTCTCATTAAATTGGAAAAATCTTTACTTCTTCAGACGAACACAAGCCAAGGGTTGTTGCTACCCATACCTACACCTATAAAATGATAGCAACCTCAAAAAGCAATACTATATATATATGGAAAAAGACATGTTAAGCTCAGTTACGAATATTTAATTTTAGTAATATGTGTATACTTGTAATATATCGTGATTATACAGATTTCAGGTAGCTTAATCTTTTATGTTTGAATATTGATATTTTTTTGGATTGGACAATGAATCGGAAATGTCAAGATTTAACCAGATTTAAAATTAATCTGACTCAAACTTATTTAAATTTTTGATACATGATTTCTTCTAAGTAATCAAATTTAATTCGATTTAGACTTATCTTATATATATTATTTTTACATAATTTTGTGTTTAACAGTTGATTGATCTTGATCTAACAAAATTCAATTATATAATTTAATATGTATCTTGAAAATACATTAAGACATAAATTATTACAGGCCAATACAAAAATAAGAGGCGTTAGGAATCTAAAACAAGTGTACTCACATCCTCACATTACAAGTAGCTGCATTACATTTGGACTCATTCACAATTTAGTAAAAATAAAAAATAAAAAAAAATACAGAAATAATATTTAATTTTAGCAATATGTGTATACTTGTAATACATCGCGATTATACAAATTTCAGGTAGCTTAATCCTTTATGTTTGAATATTGGTATTTTTTGGACTTGACATTGAATCGGAAATGTCAAGATTTGACCAGATTTACAATTAATCTCATTCAAAGTTAATAAAATTTTTGATACATGATTTCTACTAAGTAATCAAACTTTAATTCGATTTAGACTTATTATATATATTTTTTACATAATTTTGTGTTTAAAAACTGATTGATCTTGATATACCAAAATTCAATTCAATTATATATTTTAATATGTATCTTGAAAATACATTAAGACATAAATTATTACAGGCTAATACAAAAATAAGAGGCTTTAGGAATCTAAAACAAGTGTACTCACATCCTCGCATCACAAGTAGCTGCATTACATTTGGACTCATTCAAAATTTAGTAACAAAAAACAAGAAAGAAATAAAGAAAGAATGCTTACAATTCAAGAGTCAAGACAATATTATATGATTTTCTGACAGGTGTCTATGAGGTATTTGTTAAGGTGATAAATATAAAAATTGTGTATTATTAATTGTAGTGGTTGACAATAATTTCAGTGCTGAGTAATAAATAATTTTCTTTTTTTATAATGTTTCAAATTTCAAAACTCACATTTATTATACCTTACCAAGTTTTCTTTGGATACTAGTTAAAAAAATATGTCTTTCATTTGTATATTATTTGTTTCTGTAATTAATTCAAAGGAAAAGCTGTATGGAGCACGTGGGACAATGACAGGGTGACAAGTGGTTCAGATTTGAAACAATGGCATGTAGCATTATTATTATTATTGTTTTTTTTTGGTAATTATAAAATATTGGAATGTGGACTTGTTTTGTAAGTTGTTGAATGATATTTTAGTGTTTTTGGTGGGTGTTGGCTCTAAAATGCCTCGTTAAAACTTATGAGAAAGAAGAGAATTTAGATTGAGTAAATTTGCATTCGATTGAAAATATGTGGTCTTCTTCTATTTTACTATGAGTTAGTTTTGATATACTATTCGTGTATATAATTATTAAGAATATATGACTTTTTTGGTTTGAAATTTTTGTAGAGGTTATGAATGTATTCATAAGTTGACTTGAACAATTGCTAAATAAAAAATAAAAAATAAAAAAAATGTAATTATACAAACCATACAAATTTCATTTAAAATTTAAATATCTATAATAATTTTTTTTGATATCTTTAATATTTTTAAAATTTTAAAATTAAGTTTTTGTAGTAAAAATAAAACTCATCAAAACAAATCATAGTATTGAAACTTTTAATTTACTTATAAAATTACGGTTTATCTAAATAATACACTTATGGCACTTGTTAAAATACTATAAATGAAAATGTTATAATATTTATTATAGTTATTGGTCATAATTTAATATTATTTATTTTACAAGTTATAATTTTTAAAAAATTTAAATATCATATTTATTACAGCATAACAAGTATTTTAATGATATTTATTTATAAAATTGTAAAAATATATTTTAAAAAATGTTTAAGAGATGATCTATATTTAATTATATTTATTTGTAAAATGTATTTATTTTATAAATAGTGGTAAATTGGAGTAAATTTTAAATTTACAAGAATTGTCCTATAATTTCAATAAAATTGAAAAAAGGTTGAATAATTGGGTACAATTACATATACTTTAGAAAAATCTTATTGGCGAGATGCATGCGGGTGACTGATTGGTGACAGGGAGAACAAGTGACCCACAAAGGATGGCCTCGTTTGCTTCTCTCCATGATTCCATCTCATTAATTGAACCAAATATCTTTCTTCACGCTCTCTTCTTGGAGCGTGTCTCCAACTCACAATCGTTTGGCATTGCATTTCCTTTGTTAGTATCAGATTGAGATGTCATCATCATCGTCCCAAAAGTCAAAAGTCTAAGAAGGGACGCCTCTCGGTCTCTGTCCTCTTCCCTAGGATTCAATTGAAGCTCTCATCTTTCCTTTACCAGCCTCTTCCTCTCTATCTGTCTGCTCTTGTAAATCTGAATTGAACCCTGTTTAATATAATCAATCATAATTACATCTGTTTGTTTAGAAAATTTACAAGTAGTCTGCTTCATATACAACAAAGGCCAACACACAGACAGAGAGAAACCCATTTAAAAGTTCAGGCAGTACAACTGAGCCACATAAGTGGGCCTCCCTCTTCCACCATTTTCTCTTTTGCCTATGTATATGTGCTTCTCTTTGCCAACCTTTTGAGCTCCTAAGTTGAGCTATTCTTTCATGTTTCCCTTTTACTCTGAAAGTTCTTTAATTTTTTGGGAATCATGTCTGGTTTATACAATCAAAATTCTTCACCTGCAACCGTAAGGGCTCTTTCTCCACATATAAATATGAGAAGCAACTCTGAGGTTGATAAGTAAGAGCTAATTCTTCTACTTTAGTTTATGAGTTTTGATTGCAATCGTTTTTATTTGCGTCTATGGATCTAAGTTCGGTTTAATTTCTTGATGGGTATTCTTATTTTCTTTGGTTCTAGTCAGTACTTGACAGAATTGTTTGGGGAATACCAGAAGCTTGGACCTTTCAATCAAGTCCTACCCTTATGCAGCCGGCTCCTGAATCAAGGTTGATTTTACTCCATTAATTCATTGGTATTGTTATTTCTTAGGTTTTCCCCTCATCTCTATCTTTGTGGTCTCAGTTCATCATCCCTTCTCCTTTCAGTTGAATTGTGTGCCTACACATAGACCTGGTTTTCTAGTTACTTGGGATCATATATTTTTCTCCTCTTTTTACTATTGTTATTGTCTTTATTGTAAATTCGAATGATATACCTAGATCCATCACTGTACCCAGAAAGGTTTTCCCCAAAAGTTTACTGCTTAAGGCTCAATTCCTCATAAGACACTTGTAATGATAATATATATCTATCATCTATAATTGGAACATGAATAATTTGAAATACTTCCATCTATAGATTCCTTTTTCCACAATCTTTTACGGAACTAAGTAATGGTACTTTTTGTAGCAAAAACAAGCATCTATAGGGTTCTATAGATTCCATATCCTTCTTGATTACTTTATGCAATGAAAAGCATCCTTACAGTGGGAAAAGGAATAGAAAACCACAAATGGAAGAAGCATAGCTAACTATTGAAGGCTGTAAAAGAGATGGTAGTAATACACTTCACTGTGTTTATCTGGGAATACAATCCCATACTTGAATTCATTCAAAACATAAGTGAAATGGTTATGAATTTGATTGAGTACTTGCTGTGTGCTTGTAGACAGGGAAACCCCTTTAGCATTGATGACAAAAATCCATCAAGTCTTGTAGGAACCCAGTTTATTTATTTTTTTATTTTTGTCTTAATGATTTTAATTTTTAACAGGTTCTACCATTATCTTCTCTTGAATGAGTAGACTTAGTTTCAGCAAATGATGATTCTGATTAGTTATGATTTTTATAATGAACAAGAAGCAGGGAGTTCTTGTATGTATTCTGTATATAGCCACTTTATCACTCATTGTGAGCACCTTGCTTTATTCATACTATCCTCCCTATTTGAATTTCTTTAAACTTTTATCTGGAAGGAGGTTGTATATTCAATGTTCATGGATATTAATATTCTTTCTAAGAGTTCTTAACATTTTGTATTTTATTTTTAGAGATTTTGCGTGTTTCTGGGAAGTCTGGAATGATGGCTAGCCGAGGTTTTAGTGACTTCGATGGACTGCAATATGGGAGTCATAGCCCTATGTCTTCTTCAGACATAATGTCAAACTTCACTGGCTGGAATGGTGTGCCACATGAAGTAAGTATCTGATTTTTTATTACAATCATGTAGTACCTGCTATATGCCTGTATCCCTATCCAGTGTGCAGTTACTCTGTCCTTCAACTAGCCAAATATTGTTTATAACTCATTCTCTTTGGATTTCTGTTTTTGAAAATCTGAATATCTAGCTTTGCTTTGGTCCATGTAAATAATTTGTAATCTTGTTTAGACTTTATTATGCCTTTAATAATAAAAGTTTTCTTCCCTGTTTGATTTGATCACACTACTAAGAGATAGTTTGTCATATATCAGAAATTAGCTGGACCACAAGGAATCAATATGGATTGGCAAGCTGCTTCAGTCAGCCCTAGTTCCCATATTGTCAGGAGGGTATTGCGCTTGGAGATTCCTATGGATAGCTACCCAAATGTAAGCTATGTTATAATATTTGCGTTTTCAGAGAGATATTATACTTGCAGATGGGTTGACCAGCTGGATTGGTCATCCCTTGTTATGTTTCAATTATTAAACTGTTGTCTTCTGAATTTCGGTCACTAAGATTAGTTTTATTTTCAGTTCAATTTTGTTGGCCGGCTTCTTGGTCCTAGAGGCAATTCACTAAAGCGGGTAGAAGCTTCTACAGGTTGCCGTGTATTTATTAGAGGGAGAGGTTCAATAAAAGACCTGGAAAAGGTATTATTTTTTCCTGGTCTTCCACCCCATCCCCACTCTCTTTCCCCCTTAATTTTTGCTACAAACCCCTGCAACTAAGCCTTATTTTGAACTCCTCCTCCTGGTTGACCTCTTAATCCTTCAGTACCATTAAACTCTGTCTCAATAATGTCCTCATTTAAGTCTGTCACATGGTTCCTTTCTTCTTTTCCGGGGGGATGGGGGGAGGGGTGGCGGGCAGCTTCGCATGGGTTCCATTAAATTCATTATGTTGCTTCACTACCTATGCTGTTTGTACTTATATTCATAAAACTTTTCTCTGCCTTTTTACTCTGAAGGAAGAGTTGTTAAGGGGAAGACCAGGATATGAACATCTGAATGATCCTCTGCACATTTTGATTGAGGCTGAATTACCTGCCAATATTGCTGATATAAGGCTGAGACAAGCACAGGAAATCATAGAAGAGCTCCTTAAACCTGTGGTAACTTCTTTAACTTGGTTACATTACAATGAACTACCGTGAGGTTTTTCGAATTGACAGACATTTAGTGGAAACCAAACAACGCTCATGCCATACTAATGTTGGTGAGATTGAATATTCCTTATTCTGTTGTCTAACAACAGTTAGCATTTGGGTTTCATTAAATAATATTTTAAAATGCCTTTTATGAATGAAAAACAAGTTGATGTGTAAACCAAACCAAGAAGGGGAAAATATTTGAAAAAGTGGAGTGCACCTTTGAGAGTTCCAGCTGAATTTCATCTCTTTTATTATTTCTCTATGCACTCTTCTTTCTTTTTCATTTGACTGTGCCTATTAAGACTACTGTTAGTGTTGGCTATCAGAATTTGAAAAACAAAAGATGGCATGATTTCAATTGAGTATGTCAATGTTGCTTTAAATAGTGGTGTGGAATTGGCAAAAAAAAAAAAAACAGAGGAGACAACTGTAGTGGAGTTCACTGACTGGGTTGCGAACCAAAAAAAAAAAAAGGTCGATGTGGGCTCGCGTTCACCTTTTTCTTGGAATGGTTGGTTCACATTCGATTTTTCGAAACAATTGTTGCTAATGTTAGAGGATCTTATGCTTTGTGAATGAACTGGAAACCCCACTATACTCCAGCTCAAGAAAAAAGAAAAGTGGCAATAGTGATACTGATGTGCTTCACTAATTTAGGATTGTTGAATGAATTTCATTAATTTTGGACCTTAATTTGAATCCAGTGGGGAGAGGGTGGGATGGGATCTTAACTCTGGTTAGTTTTAGTTAAGTGAAATGGAATAAATGAAATCTAAATGAGTAAAAAGTTTGGGGTTAATGGTTAATCACTCCATCCAACCACCGTTAGTGTGGCTGGCCCGCAGGGAGGGGAGTCTTGGTTTTTCCCAAATATTGTAGAACTCTTATCATTTCAAGAAACCTCAAAGAAACACTCTGTGATTTATTCTATTAACTATTTGGAAGCATTTATATCCTTTTATTCAAATCATGTTAGCAGATGGCTTATTCTGTATTACTGTGATGAAAGAAACAATTTTAGTACTCTAAAACATGACTGAACATCTACGCTCATGCATTTGGTCATATTGTTTGTTAGTGTCACCCAAGTTTGTAAATCTCCATCCCCTTTTTTCTTCGTATGTTTTTTTTCTCCCTTTCTTTTGGGGTTTCTGGCTGTTCTCAAGACATCTTTAGATTAGCTTTAAGTGCCTACTCTCATTCTCCGTTCAAGAGTATCTTCATGTTACCGATTGTTTTGATTGGCATATCATTGGCAACAACCAATCTGAAATGGTATTATTTCCAGCACTGCTTGCACCGGACAAGCAAAAAGATTACTGGTTACTGAGTTCCTTGTGTTCACATGAAAGTATGTACTCTTAACATTTAATATCCATATTTCCTGTTTTGCAGGATGAGTCACAGGATTTTTATAAGAGGCAGCAACTAAGAGAATTGGCTATGCTTAATTCCAATTTTAGAGAGGACAGCCCTCAACTGAGTGGTAGTGCATCTCCTTTCTCATCTAATGGAATGAAACGAGCCAAAACTGGTCAATAGTAATTCAGCTGGTTCTATATTCGGAGCATTCTTGCCATTCTTGTTGTTCCATGTATCTCATTTATGTATAGCTGCATTCAGAGGGCCTTGCTGTTGCGATGCAGGTTTTGGTGACACAAATAGGGGAAAGAAAATTCATTATTGCATTTGTAGAACTGCTGCCACACAACCATGAAAATTGTTTATGTTTTATATGCAAGTCCTTTTTATCTGACTAGGGTTGAATTTATATTAATTAGTTTGATTATTTGAGATTTGGAACTCCGAAGGACTAATTACTTATTCTTACAAGACTTTGATCATCTTCTTGAAATTACTAGTATCAGAAATATTATTTGCTTAACCTGTTTTTAGTTCCAGTCTGCATGCAATTATAATTTATTTCACGCTCCTCTTTTGCATCATATTTGCAAATAAACTCCATCCTCTCCCGTGAGCATGGCTCTCTTCTTCATGACCACATATTTATTTTGTTTTTATGCCCATTTTAGTTATCAAGATAATAATGGGAGATCATACTATGTTTTGCACACATAAAAATTAGAAGGACCTCGTCAATATCAGGATTTTTTTTATAAAGAATATCAGTTACTAACTTAGAACGAGATTAGATTTTTAAGTGGTGATACTTGTTAAAATTAAAAAAATTAATTACTATTTTTCACATATTTATTTTTATAAAACATTATTTTATATTTTGATTGATCATATGTATTTGTATAATCATTATATATTCTACTTATAAAATCCAAAATTAATTTTCCTTTTGACACCAAAAAATCTCAAATCATTCACATTCATAAATCATTAACAGCATATACTCAAAATTCATCATTCATAAAATTGATCAAATTCATAATAAACTAATTTCCATTTCATAAAAAACTCAGTTCTAACATTACGATTTATTATAGTTATTTGAAATGGATCCTAACTAAGCTTTAGTCAGATATTCATAGAGAAAATAATTTCAGCATCACCTACTCATGTAGAATGGAAAAAGGTAGTTCCAAATAGTTTATTATTATTTTTAGTTTAGCTGAAAGATGGTCACAGTCTGACAGTGCCAAAGGCTTGAACTCAGAATATATATATATATATATATTTTTTATCATATCTACAACAAGATTTGAACCAATTAAAAGAGTATATATATATAATTAGGTCTACTTCTTGTTGTTGGAATAATATTTTTGATTTATTTACAGTTTTGATTCTTTAAAATCTTATTAATTTTTAATTTGATTGTCTAAGAATTTTTTTCAATCAATTTTACTTTTCAAGATTTAAAATTTATGAATTAAATTATATTCTTCTATTTGTATATGTTATAAATTAATAAAATCACTACCTTGACATAAAAATAATAATATTAATATACCTTAGTTATTTTTATATGTTGTATAATTTTTTTCAGATCATTTTATTATTAAATTATGTAAAATTACGTTATATATGTATAAAATGAGAATGTAATAATATAACTTGCTTGAAAAATATCAAATGCTAAACTTTAAAATTGACTAAAAATATTTATAAGAGATTAAAACAGTAATTAAGTCAATATTTTACACTGACATGATTTTTAAAAATATATATGCATTACAAGAATTAGGAAAACTAAGGGTGTTTTATTTGGATATCCATCTAAAATGTGGATTCGGGTCGGGCAGTGAGAGGCTACGAGGGCCTTAGGAGTTGGGAGGTAGGGCTTTTATGAATCCAGAATTTGAGAAAGCAGAGAAGAGAGCTAGCGCAAGCAGTGCATAGCCATTTTCTTTCCCAGCATTCGAAACCGAATAGATACAGCAGACGATTACAATAGAGATATCGAAATGGGAAAACAGCCAGTGAAGTTGAAGGCTGTGGTCTATGCTCTCTCACCGTTTCAGCAGAAGGTAATGACTGGGCTGTGGAAGGACCTCCCTTCCAAGATCCACCACAAAGTCGCTGACAATTGGATCAGTACCTCCCTCCTTCTCGGCCCTCTCGTTGGTGTCTACACGTAAGTTTTCAAATTTATTTACTTTATCTTTTTCCAATTCATTAATATTTGATTATACTGGTTAATATTTCTATTTCTTATATTAGTCTGTTTTTTGATCTGTTCGATGATGGGAATTGGAAAATTAGATGGTTTAAGCACAAATCTAATTGGGTCTTTTTAATCTCAAAATTATTTGTTTCCATTAATAGAGCTTAGTTTTGGAGCTGTAGGGACTATAATTTGGTTTGAGTTTGTTGGGTCAGCTAGAAGCATCTGTTTAAGTACTAGTGTTTGTCTTCTTTATCCCACTATTTATCTCTTGATCTAGCTTCTGAAAGATTGTATCTTTGTGAATCTTTAACCTAAGTTGGATGTAAAGTTGTGTATCATGCAAAGATCTTAGAAGAAACTTCCCAATGTCAAAAGCAAAGCTAACTGAGAGAGGGAGAGGCCTAAGACTTAAGAGTCTTAGACTTTTCCTTTTTTAATCCAATAATATGAATGTCAAAATGATTTTTACCCATATATGATATTGACTTGTACAATATTGGGTCATGGAAGCATGTGGAGCGTGCATCAACTGTGTGTGTGTGGGTGATTGATAGAGAGAGAGAGAGGGTGCTGTCCTCCAAAGGAAAGGAGAAGAGGGAGAAATAAGAATATATTAGCCTTATCCCCAAAAAGCATTGCAAAAGGCATAGGACCGTAGTATTAACAGGTGAAAGGCACACTGAGGTGATGTGGTCTGTTAGGGCCTAGGCTTGAGGGGCTAAGGCGAGGCCGAGGCGTCTTTGTATAGTATTCAGAATAAGTTTGTAGGACTCAAAATTCTTTCAATAACAATGAAAAATGACCTAATCATCAAATTAATCCTAATTCACAATAATTGACACTCAAGAACATGTGATAATCTCTGACTCTCATAATAACAAAACCTTGTCATAGGCTTTTTACTTGGAGAAAAAGAATTAACATTGGGGCAGAGACAATCAGTAGGGTGGAGGAGCTCTAATTTCATCCAAATTCCAAAGTTTTGCCAGTGATTTTCGTCATTTTGTTTTTTCAAGGCTGTAGCGCCTGCTACACCTTGCCTTGCCTGGCCTGGAGGCAGGAGAGGTGCAACAGGTGCACCCTGCAGCGCCCCTTGCCTAGGTATGTACTTAATGTTTGACAGAAAACGCTTGTAGCATGAATGATGTGATAATGAATTGTTGGTTACTGTAGTGTACATTACGCTGATTGACTGATTTGCCACCTTTATATTTTGAACATGGAGGGCTTTGTTGTATTGCCACAGTATTTAGTAAGAATTTATTAGTTAAACTCTCGTACAGGTAGCACTACTCTTTTAAGTATGGAAAGTTCACAAGCGGAACACTTTTGGTGTCTATTCAAACATGATTCTGTTTCGGTTTCCTTATTTATCCTTACATTATCTATTATCAGTATTTAGTGTTGGGTTATTGTGGCTTCATATTTGATTTTTCAGTTGCCTTGTTCTTGATCTATGAGAAGACCAAGGAGACACAATTGTCAAATTAGATATTTACACTTTAGAGTGCTCATTCACACACGAATGTCTATATTAGCTAAAACCTGTTTTGATAATTGATTAAAAACTGACAGCTTCCCCAATTTGAGATCCTCTTCGTGAGCAGCGGGTTAAGTTGGTTGGTTCCATTCATTCTCTTGTGTCATAAGTTTTAACACCCTAAAAAAAGGAAAAAAAAAAAAAATTTGAAATTTGTTTATTGCTTCCTTCTTATGGGTGAAATTCTTGCAGGTATGTTCAGAACTATCAGGAGAAGGAGAAGTTGGCTCATAGGTATTGACTTGCATTCTTGGCAGAAGACATTTGTACTATTCTTTAGCCATAAAATAAATCATGTTATAACTGCTGTTGCAGTTGTTCAAACTCTACTTTCTGTTTTGTGTTAGTGTCATGTTATTTTAAGTCAATAATTTAAGTATGTAAGGTTCTGTTTTGGTACCAAAATTATACCACCAAGCAATGTTTTCTGTTCCATTGTGGCTATCGGTAGACATATTGCACCCATTATCTTACTATTTTGTGGTGTGCATTTGGACTGCCCTAGTACAAATGCTTGTTTAGCATAAAACAATGTACTACTGTTTAAGGATCGCTTACAACTGTTTTTCTCAACAGGACCTGAAAACAAACCTAAAATTTGTATTAAGTAGCTGATCTTTTCATTAAGTCCTTACAAGTCTGCTACTATAACATGGTGTAATTTCTTTAAATATGTTTGGTTTGGTTTGGTTTGTTTCAGTCAATATAATGTATTTCAAACTGAACAAAAACAAACCAACTAAATATCTGACGTTATAAACCAAAAGTAAAAAAAGTTATAAAGACAATTTGATACAGTTGAATTGGTCAATCAGATTTGGCCAGTCCCATGAACGCCATGATGAAATGGAGCAACAAGTTTTCTCTATATACTAGCAGGGGTGTGGACTAGATAGTATTAAATACCATTTCCTTGAACTTTTTATTTTGACAAAATACAATGAAATGCAACAAAATTAACAAAATGCAGTTCCATTCGTTATAGCAACTTGCTAAATTAAAAACAGGGGACACATGCTTAGCACTTAGCAGCACTGGCATTTGTATATTATTGCAAAACTACTTTGATTAATATTTGTATAATAATTATAATGCAATCTATGATTTTCTTTCTAGTTTAGTGGTCATAGTGTTTGGGTATGTTTATACACAAATCTTTTTAGTTTAACAATCAGGTGATGTTTAGATCAACATATACACGTTTTGACTAATTTACTTTCCAGATCAGTTATATTAAAAACAGATCATATATGTTAGGACTAGAGAATTAATAATTTTTTAAAATTTTGTGTAATTGTGAAAGTGCCAGTTAATTTAATACTATGATTCTAAAATTAAATTCTGTCTTTAACTAAGATGAGAACTATATAAAAATAAAAAAAAGTTACCCATTTAGTATGTTTCCTACAGAGTAATTTTGGGATCTTACAACAGGTTTGGGATGTGTTATACACGAACGGGTGAGATGCGTTGCTGCAACTTACCAGCCTGGTAAAGTAGACAATCGTTAGAAGAAATTCAAATATCAAAATGGGCGCGTTGACTGTTGAGCCCTCTAGGGTTAGAATTGTAATTTAACAGTACATATATAAATAGTATGAAAACACTCGGTGCAAGCCGCAAACAGGGGTCGGTCAGCTCAAAGCTGGTTTCAATTGAAAGGGATTTCAAACTTTTCATCTTCTTAATCGGTAATCACCTTTTTCTTCGTATATTCAATCTAGCTATTCATTTTTGCAATTTGTTTCTCTACTGTTTCTTTTTTATTTTTCTGCCGAGAAACACATGGATGTCTTTTTGTTAAGGCCTCGCTTGGATCTCTAAGAAATCAAGGAGGCTTCTCGCACCTTCAGACCATGTTTAACAAAGAACTTGAAATCTATGATGAAGTAACATTAACATTCTTTATAAACGACATTAGGGGCATATCTTGAATTTTGGCATTTGGAAGATTAGTCTGAAACTTATGGCTGACATTGTTTGAGGGGAGGAGAAAAACTCCTTTAATGTATAAGAAATAATGAGATAAGCATGTGGGTTGCTTCTTTTCTGAATTTTATAACTGTTAGAAGGGGACAAATCCCCCAATTCTCCAAAAGTGTTGTGAGAGTTTAGTTATAGTTTTAACTTTCAAGTTGTTTTATTTTGGATGAAAAAGGGGTTTCCCCCAAAGTAAGGAATGAAAGAACTTCCAATGTCTTTGAAGACAATCCCTTGAAATGTTGAAGCTCAAAAATCAATGCTTGATTTGCATTTGATTATTATCTTGTTGCAGAATAGTTATTTATCGATTTATATCATTTGCTATGGTTCTATATTCTTTCATACCAAGGTGTTTGGAATTCCATGGTGCGAATAACATTTTATTAACTTAAAGGATCTCATATCTATAGGTTGATCTATTGGAGGAAGATGGCAAAGGGTTGTAGCAACAACACATATGAGGAGGCTCGCAAGAAACGACTTGAAGAAAATAAAAAGAAATTTGAGGTGACTAAATTCTACATTTAATAATTTGAGCCTACCATTTTTGTTTGCAACACCTAGGTTCACGTTGTAGGTTAAGTGTAGTGTCAAACAAATGCTTTTGAACCTTAGCATCAGTAGTTATACCATAAACATTACGGTTTAGGAACATGATATTCTGCATTCCACTTTACTATTTTTTGCCAATTTATTTACTGTCACCTTATTGCTGAAGGATTTGGGGATTACAAACATTTCAAAGAACATGACTGACCTCACAAATTCTGGAAAGAAGACCTCGGTAAATTTAGCTTTCCTCAATTATTTTTGTATTCAGTAAACAGCCAGACAGCAAGCACGTCACCGAATAACCCCCTCTTCCTTTTGCCGTGCAGCATTTTCTTCCAAAACTGAAATCAAAGAGCAATATTGTTGCAGAACCAAGACGCTCTTCGCGTGTACGTAATCCAGTTGTGACCTATCGTGATGATGTGAGTAATAATTTCTTTATGCCATTAGAAAATGCAATATAGCTTATGGATAAAGAAAAGCTTTGGTGCAAGGACCAGAATTTTTAGAGCGAACAATTGATCTTTACAATATGAAATGAATTATCTACCTTGAAGAAATGTTTTGATTATAATTATAGGATTGCACTCTATAATTGCACGGCAAGGAGTCATATAATGGGATAACAACATATACCAATTTTTGTAAGTTTATATCAGTGTTTAATCTATAAACCCTTTCTTCCTACTACCCTTTTCCCTATGATAATGTACTTCTTTTTCCCTTAATAAGATCATTACTTATAAGAAAAATGTACCTTTGAAGTTTTTCCTAGTCTTAATCTAGAGAACAAAATCTTTGCTTAATTACAGGTTGGCATAGACCTCCAACCTCTGAGGAAGAGGTCAAGGTCAAATTCGTCGTCGTGGGGAAGGTAGAATTTATTATTTTCATAATAAGGTTTCCGTGACTAAATACTAGTATTAAGAATAGGGGACTCTCAGTTATCTTGCAAGGCCACTGGATGAAGTTAAAGCGGCCACAGATGAAGAAAGAAACCGTGCTTTCGAAGCTGCAGAAGTTATCCAAAAAAGTTTGCAATCTGGAAATTCATCATTTATCAAATCAATGGTTCGGTCTCACGTTTATAGCTGCTTTTGGTTGGTAGGTTGCAATTGAAGAAATCTTAAATATGGTGTACAGTACCTAACCATGCTATCTAAAAGGGCTCACCCGGTGCACAAAGTGCTCCCCGGCTATTGCGGGGGTAGGGGGAGGGTGGGCGCACATGTACGCAGCCTTTCCCTTACATTTTTGCAAAGAGGCTGTTTCCACGCCTCGAACCCGTGACCTACAGGTCACCAAAGGAACAACTTTACCGTTGCGCCAAGGCTCGCCCTCTACCTAACCATGCTATCTATGATACATAATATTTGTTTAGATTGCTAGTTGATGTCATCTGTACACTGTTTGTTTAGATTACTAGTAATTGTCATATTATAGCTAAATTGACTTATCTAAAATACTTTTTTGTCTAAGGGCCTTCCTTCTAAATTTTGTGAGGATCATCTTCCCAAAAAATTGTGGGATATGGTTTTAGAGGATGAAAATGGCTCCAAATATGAGGCTACTTATATTGGCAATAGAAGTGGACTTAGTGGTGGCTGGAGGGCATTTGCATTGGAACATAAGTTGGATGATGGTGATGCACTCGTCTTTGAATTGATTGAGCCAGCAAGATTTAAGGTGATCACTAATATTTATTACTATTGCTAATATTCAAAGGTCACATTCTTTGTTATCATAAATATAACATCGCTATACCTAAATCAGTGTACATATGGACCAAACAATGTAAGTTCTAAACTTGGACAACTTTCTGCATGGTTATGTCTAAGAAGGTGAATGATACGTACTTCTTAAGTGATGCCTCTAACTAGAGTCTGCCTAATGAAGTTGAAGATGCCTACAGACATAACTCTCTTAAAAGCTCATGCCGAGAGAGGTTCTGACAAATATGATTTTGATTCTGGCACATGTTGATCAGGATTTATATACAGGATATGTTCATACCTTGAAAACTTGCAGTTTGCTTCTTTATAAAAATAAATAAATAAAAGGCCAGTACAAAAAGAAATTAGAAATATCAGCAGCTTTCAAAAGCAGTTTTAATGAATACAAAAGATGTAGTTAAAATGTTAAATAGAAAGAGGGAGGAAAATAAGCAACATTAAATTGACCTTTCTAGAACTTAGATTACATCAGTTTCACTCCAGGTGTAACTGAATACTAACCCAATGTATTTCATATTTCATTTAGGTGCTGACTCTTTTCATTGATATTCTTCAAGAACTAAATAATGAATTCTGTTGTGAATCTTGTGATCATACTGTACAGATTTACATTGTTAGAGCATTTCCAAGTTCAGTTGAAGAGAGAAAGGATGTCTTGGAGAAAAATGGAAATGTTTCTGCTAAAAAGGCATCAAAGATTGCTGCAAAACCCGAATCACAAGCAACTCAGACAAGGAGGTCAAAACGAGGTATAAAACATGAAACTAATGACTCAACAGGTTCTCATAATCTTTCACTAGAAAAGGATGTCTTGGAGAAAAAAGGAAATGCTTCCGCTAAAAAGGCATCAAAGATTGCTGCAAAACCCGAATCACAAGCAACTCAGACAAGGAAGTCAAAACAAGGTATAAAACATGAAACTAATGACTCAACAAGTTCTCATAATCTTTCACTAGAAAATAATATAGACAATGAAGTCAAAGAGCAGGAAAAAAAGTCAGCTAAGAAGAGTGAAATTTGTGGAAAACCTCGAAAGGAAGGCAAATTGTTGACTGCTTGTGAGCTGAAGAAGGATGAATTGGTTGAGGAGATTGAATTTGTTTGTCAAAAACCCCAAGCAGAAAAGTCAGCTAAGAAGAGTGAAATTTATCAAAAATCTCGAAAGGAGGGAAAATCATCGGATGCTTGTGAGTCAAAGAAGGATGAGCTGGTTGAGGACAATGGGTTTGTATGTCAAAAACCCAAAGAAAGCAAATCATCTGATGCTTGCGAGTCAAAGAAAGATGAACCAGCCAAAGATGCAGACAAATGTATTTCCCGGAAGACTAGAAAAAAACCTGCTCCAAAGCTTTTTAGAAAGAGAGCATAACCATGGAGAATGGTAGGGGTTCACAAGTAAGAATGAGATGCAGAATCATTAATATTGTGTGCTATAATGAATGCTCTTTTGAGATAAGTCTTATGAACCCTTATACTTAAAACTTTTATATATGAGAAGCATTATGCTGAAGATTTATTTTTCCCTTTCCCTTGGCAAGGTGTAAGAATGATATCTGGTTTGTAATTGGTATAATTTCCACTGTGGAAGTCATTGATGGTTTTCTCGGAAAATGGATGTGAGGGATTTCATGTCGAAATACAGGATCGGCTACAATTAATTAGTCTATCATGTTGACATGAGATTATAGCTTTTTTAAGGCAGTTACAGTTTTATTATGTGGTTTACGTTTTTCATTTTGTCAACTGTCATTTAATTACCAATATGAGTTTGACTTCGTTATAAGAGGTGACTCAATTTTCTTACCCACTTTACAAAGATGACTTATAACAATAATCTAAAAATCACATGTTGACAAAATAAAAAATTTATAAATTAGATGTCAATAAAAGAAAGTTTACACTAAAAACAATATTGACTTTAATCTATCACTTACATGAATCTCCTTTTTTTTCTTTTCTTCTCTTATTTTTTGAGTATAATCTTGTTTAAAAAAAAGAAAAAAGAAAAGAAGGTAGGAGGACATGAAGTAAGGCTGGTTATCTTGCTTTATACAATAGATGGCTGGTAAAAAAAGTGAGCAATTGGATATCGGCAACCATGCAATCCATGCAGCAGACTCCTCACAGTAAGGGACATTATCTCTAGGAACATTCAAATTATTCAAATGTTTACCTTCTTCCCAAGTTTCGGTTTCTTCATCTACCTTATCCCTTTGTCCACCTCGACCTCGTCGACCCAACCCCAAATATTTCAACTCCATGTACATCAATCATACCACCACTCATCCCTTGCCCACCACTATTGAACCCACATTTCTCTTTCAAGCAAAAAATAATCCCATTGGCGCACAGCTATGTCTGAAGAATTCAATGCTCTCCTCCGTAATGGGACATGGGATCTTGTCCCTAAATGCAACCAAAATATTGTTGGATGTAAGTTGGTCTTTTACATCAAATGACATCCTGATGGTACCATCGCCAAATTCAAGGGTTGTCTTGTTGTGAAAGGATTCCACCAACGGCCTGGCCTTGAGTATGTCAAAACCTTCAGTCCTGTCACCAAACCAACCACCATTTGTATTATTCTCTGCTTGGCACTATCTGAAAGCTGGTCTCTTTGTCAACTTGACATCAATAATGTCTTCCTGTTAGTAAAAAAAATAAAATAAAATTGTAGTATGTGTAAAGAAGCTTTGAGACGTGTAATTACTATCTTTAAAAAGATATTGTCTGTGTATTTTTTAAAATTTTTAATTTAAGGCTTGGCCAATAGCCCAAGCCTCAAGTCTAAGTCATTTAAATATAATATATATATATAATATTTTTTATATTAATATATTTCTATTATATATTATTTGACCTAGAAAATAGGCATCTTTTATTTAAGTTTTAATCAATTCTTTTTCTTTCTAATGTGGGACTTTAAATCTCCACATTTATTATAAACTATCTAACATTTCCTACATGGCACACTTCATGATGATGTCTATATGGCGCAACCCCCAGGTTTTGTCCATTCCACCTTGCCTAACCATGTCAGCAAACTTCATAAGGCCATCTATGGACTCAAACAAGCACCTCGTGCCTAGTATCAAGAACTCAAAGGCTATCTCCCTCACTCTGGTTTTATTAACTCTGGCGGATGCATTTTATTTTTATGCACTAAGGGTGTCATCATTGCCTATTTTTTAGTCTATGTGGATCACATCATTTTAATTGGGAACAATTCCTCTTTTTTATAAGCATTTGTTCATCAACTTAGGCTCCATTTTTCTCTCAAAGATCTTGGCCCCCTTCATCACTTTCTTGGTGTGGAAGTTATTCCCACAGTAGGCGGTATTTTTCTCTCTCAACACATGCACATCATTGACATGTTACATACTTTCTCTATGGCAGGAGCTAAAGCAATAAATACTCCCATGTGCACCACCACAGCTCTCACCCTCCATGATAGCTCTGCTCATATTGATCCCACACCATACCGAAAATTAGTTGGTGCCATGCAATATCTTTCTCTTACCCGGTCGGATGAGTGCTTTGCAATCAACAAGCTATCCCAATTCATGCACTCTCCCACTGAAGTTCATTGGATAGCACTCAGATGCATCCTTCGGTATCTCAAGGCCACCATTCATCATGGTCTTTATCTTCACCGATGTACACCCCTTCACCTTCATGCTTTCCGTGACTCAGATTGGAGTAGTGATCATGACAATGGTCACTCTACCACCGGCTACATTATCTACCTCGGCCCAAATCCCATCTCATGGAAACCATCCCGCCAAAAATCAATGTCTCGCTTCACCTCTGAAGCCGAGTACAAAGTTGTTGCCAACTATATTGCAAAAATTCTCTTGGTCATGAATCTCCTTCATGAACTTGGGATTACACTGAACAAGTCTCCCACCTTGTTCTATGATAATAGTGGCGCCACTTATCTGTGCGCCAATCCTGTCTTTCACTCACGCATGAAACACATTTCCTTGAACTATCATTTTGTAAGGGAGTGTGTCACAAATGGCTCTCTTTGGGTTCATCATGTCAACTCTAATGACCAGCTGGCTGACATTCTCACAAAGGCTCTCAGACGTCAACACTTCCTTCCTCTTCGCTCCAAGATTGGAGTCTCTAATGGCGCCTCTATCTTGCGGTGGCATATCAGCAACCATGCAATCCATGCAGCAGACTCCTCACACTAAGGGACATTATCTCCAGGAACATTCAAATGTATTCAAGTGT
The DNA here is from genome assembly GCA_029379385.1 of Quillaja saponaria. Lineage (NCBI taxonomy): Eukaryota > Viridiplantae > Streptophyta > Magnoliopsida > Fabales > Quillajaceae > Quillaja > Quillaja saponaria. Next base: position 13,029,246 of record CM055610.1, on the reverse strand, counting down.
TCTATCTCTAGGATTATTCAAATGTGTATATAGTTATCTCTCACTCTCTTATCTCATATGTATCTTCACCTATATATTATGTACAAAAACCTATTGGAATATAAGTTGAATAATTCACCAAAACACCCAAACTCTATATTGGACTAACTTACTCCTCGTTTTGATTTTTTGTCAATGACTTTTGAAAAGTGAATTGTGAAATGCAAGGGAATTCTATATTTCTCGTCAAGAAAAAATGCTGATAAATATTCTAGAAATACTTGATAATATAGTATTACTTTTTCATATTTAATTTCAAAAATATTGTGAGAAATCTTAGATTCTCTGAACTACAACTAGCAATTAGTTATTTTTATAATGTTAAATCTTAATTACTCAATTTACATATCTGAGCACACTTTTGCAGGATTATTTGTCCATGTTTTTGACACCTCCTACTCGGATTTATAAAGATTTCTAATGTTGATGTCTTCGATTCAAATCCTAATCAAAAGGACGAGAGAAGTTACTGTACTTTTAATGTTTATTTGAGAGAGTTGAAAACAAAAAGAAAAATTAAAATGGGAGGAAAAAGTTACTCTCTCTCTCTATTTGACAATCCAGTTTTAAAGGGGAAGAATAATTTTGAGAGAAGCTGTTGATTATTTTTTTTTATTAAGAGAAAATTTTGATGTTGATAACACAAAAATCATCCCATCTATTAAAAAAAAACATAAAAAAGTCGAATATCCATCCTTATATTTTGAGACATTCTGTAAATCACATTACCACTATAATTTTGAGACTGCGTTGTGAACAGAACCAATATTGAGATTTATTTTCTCACTACATTTCTTAGAATTCTTTTTAGTATTCCTGTTCAGTTGTAAACATTTTACATTTTCCATTTTTTGTCTTCAAATAACTCAGATAGAGTCTACATGAAAAAGTATCTATACATCACAGAATTTGTAGTGTTCTTTCAATGACTTGGACCACACAGTCAGAGTTTGCCTTCATGGACTCTAATATTCTGAGCAGAGTTGGCAGCGTGCTTCACTCGAATAGCTCTGATACCAAGTTCTTTGAGTTAGTGCTAATACCAATATTAATTATTCACTCGGTTAGCTCTAATACCAAATTCATCGAGTTCATCCAGTTAGTGCTGATACCAATATTAATTAGCTAGCTCATAGGGGAGAAATCCAAAATCCTTAATATATGAACATCAAATTGTCCTTACAATCAAGGTAAGACATCACTCACCAATCGTACTACTTGGCTAGTTGAGGTTAGGACCATAATACAATTCAATCAGTTTTATAGTATGTGAAGTATCTCATACTAGTTGGATTCTGAGGTTAGGATATAACGTAATTGAATCAGTACTAAAAAACACCTGCCTGTAATTTGAGCTTTACTAAGAATTGTCAGACGCCATCAAAATAAAAAGACTGCCATCATAAACCAAAGGCGCCATGTAGCTAACTTTTACTCCAATCCCAAATCATCCAAGACATTTTGCTCCAAAAAGATGCAGGCTTATGACCATTGCTGTAAGCACACCCTACATTTAACAAGAATTCACATATTGCTATTTGCTTCAAGTGTATTCAGAATTTATTATGAAGAAATAGCATTTCATCCTTTACTCGACAGAAAAAAAAAAAAAAAAAAAAAAAAAAAGACCTAAGAACATTTTCCATTCACACTCCCCCAACACAACCTTGGAGATGGAACTAGTAGCATGTGCCTACCTTCTGAAAATGGAAAAATATCAAAACCGAAGAATGGTGTTGGTGTGCATCAACATCCTGCAGAAGGCTAAGCTGCCAATCCTCAATTTTTTCCATTTTTATGTCTTCATACAGTAAGCCATAATTCCATTGTGAGGTTTCTCATACAATTTGAAGTACAAAACTTGGTGAGAGCCCAGCCATACAATAGGGTTGCAATAATACTCGTTGAATGCACTTTCTAATAAGCTCGTATTCAACAATTTGATATTGTCAGCCAAAACCCATTCCTTCCTATGTAAATCCTTCAAGTACCATACCTTTAACTCCGTCAGTGACAATGATCTCATACAACAAATTTTTTTTTCTCCTTTTGCACAAGTTTCCACCAACACACACGAGTTTCCGCTGGAAATTCTAAACGATGTACAGTGTCATCACGAAGATCAAATGCCAACAACAGTGCCAAAAACATTTGTGTTATGTGAGATCCAATAAATAATCCCATCAGCAGATACTGATATTGGACATATGGGATTATTATCCAAGTCATTCAATCCTGCATGAGTAATGCTGATTTTCCTCCATAAAATACCACTGCCAACAGTCAACACATAAAGATAATATTTTCCATTCGACACTTTGCCAAGGCTTACCACTTTCAGTTGCCCAGTAGAAGGAATATATGCAATATAACCAAAGTGTCTGCTCAACTTACAAGTACTTGAAGGTCGGGGGAGTTTCAAGACTTGCAATGTAACAGGATTAGCAACATATAAATCCACAACATCATCTGATTCTTTACATATCAACAATACACCTTCAGAACTACGAAGTATGTATCCTGAAAACCTTAGATTAAAATGATTGATGTCAAATTTTGAGTCCCTCATTCGAATCATTCAGGTATTATATGTGCCACGAATATCTTGAAGGAGAAGGCCATACTAAATAGAGATTAAGTTATGCTTACTTTGAACTTGCGATCCAGAAACCACCAAGTTCAAATGAATCATCGTCCTCCTGCCCTTTTCTTCAAAACCCAACTGAAAAATTCTTTGACCGCAACCCCAATTTTGGAGTCCGGAGAATTATTATAACAAGTTTTTGTTAACCTAATTTTAAAAGATTTTTTTTTTTTTTTTTTTTTGAAGAAATGAAACTCGAGGAAAATTACAATAATTACCCAATTTAGTCCAATTTCTCTCTCTTTTTTGTTTCTTTATTAATTTAATCCAATATCTATATTATTATTGCCGTGTTTTTTTTTTTTTTTTTTGGTTACAATTTTTTTTCTTAATGTGCTGGATAAAAAAAACATTAAATAGATTAAAATGCTTTGCTATGATTTAATTTTAACTCAAGTCCGGTCAAAGATAATCGGGTTATCCACGTATTTTGATTGTAATTAATTATAATTATTTCAATTGAGTCAAATAGAAGAGCCAGTACTTATTAAGAGCAACCTGATGTCCTGAACTACTGATAAGTTTAAGAGCAACCTGATGTCCCGAGTCCTGACCAACACAGCAACACAAGTTGGACCCAAATTCTGAATTACAATAGATGTACAATCCTCCAATTTTGCCTACTTTAAAAATAAAAAGAATGGAAGCTCAAACATAAAAGAATGTACACCATGTAAATGCTTAAAAAGACAAGCAAATACTAATTTATGTATATATATATATATATAATTACACCATTTAATCCTTTATTCGACATCACTCCAAATTTGAGATCAATGACAAAACATGGGATATAACACAAGGACTTCAATGTTTGGACAGTAATTCAGAAACTCTAGTAAGTCGAAAATAATCATATCAGGATCTTCATTGTCGTAGGCAACCTAAGCAGCAGCATCTAAGAAAGCTATCTTCATTGTCTTTGGCAACCTAAGCAGCAGCATCTAAGAAAGCTCTTCCGGGTTGACGCTTTGCCAAAGGTCCATGGCATCCAAGAACCTGGAGTAGCAACAAGATTATCAACTCTTAACAGCTATTAAAAGTAAAGATAGACAATAAACAGCTTCCCCAATTCGGTCGGAAGTCAATGTTTCTTTCCAAGTTACAAACAATTTTATCACAATAAGGATAAACCTTTGCGTTGACGCCATCTGGGAGAATCCTGTTTTCTGATTTCAGCTTCAAGTAATCAGCGCGGCCAAACTTGGTAAATCCCCTGAAAATTGTATTATTTTACATTATGGAACAGGCATCTGATAATTAGTACTAAGAAAAAAAAAATACGCCTCGCAGAAACTAAAGCATGTAAGAAAGTTCTAAGACACATTTTTTTCCAAATAACATAACTAACAGGCAAAACATGGGAAGATGGTTCAAAACTCAAAACGCTTAGCAAGAACACATTGAAGGCTCCCATACCATTTCCTGCTGACAATAATCTTCTGACGACCAGGGAACTTGAATTTAGCACGGCGAAGGGCCTCCTGAGCATGATGGCTGCTGCTGTCCTTGCAACGAACGGAAAGAAGGACTTGACCAATGTTCACTCTGGCACAAGTTCCCTGTGGTTTTCCAAAAGCACCCCTCATTCCTGTCTGGAGTCTATCAGCTCCGGCACAGGAAAGCATCTTGTTGATGCGCAGTACATGAAAAGGGTGAACCCTGACTCGCAAATGGAATGCATCCTTTCCAGCAAATTTGGCCATATATTTGTTGCACGCAATACGGGCAGCCTCAAGAGCTTCACTTGAAACATTTTCTTTTTCCCAAGACACCAAATGCACGCAAAAGGGGAACTCATCAACTCCTTTCTTCTTCATTCCAACATCATAGATCCTGATCTTGGGGTCAGGAACACCACGGCAAAATCGTGATTTGGGGTATGGCTTGTTCTTTATCTGGCGATAACACCTGGCTGGTCCTGTCAGATCATAAAAAAAGAAGAAGCAATATTAAATACAGTCATGGTGTTTAAGACAGTCAGTGCAACATGTTATTGGTATGAACCAAATTAAAACATCTTTGCCATTGAATTATATATAGTAGGCCACTCGGGCTGCAGCCCAGATGGTCAAGAGATTCTCCAACCATCCCTAAAGAGGTCTACTGTTACACCACATCCATTTATCTGCTAGCCAAAAGGCAACTAAATTTAAAAAATTAAAATTAAGAAAAGATTTCCAGATATATCACCAACTTCAAAATGAACAACCTAAGAGAGTTCCCTTCCAAGGGGCTACATAAATCACCCAGGAAAACATTTTCGGCATTCAACGTTCAGAGATATCTAAAACATATCCAGCAATAGAATCAAATTGCTTACTAAATTAAACCATCTTGTGCATAAACAAAACAAAACAAAAAAACATCACACTTTTACCCATTCCGGACACTAGTTTAAAAAACATTATTTCACACTTAATTCAGGTATAAATTTATAAGACACATATTTATAGATGGGTTCATGGGGTTCTGATATTTGTATCATTGATGCTACAATCAAAATCAATGTTACCTAGTTGTAGATAACTTAAAAAAACCTTAAACATGAGCTATTGTAAGAAAAAAAAGCGCAAAAAGAACAGTCTTAACAACAATCAAGAAGAAGAAACTCATAAACAAAGATATGTGTTGCAGGGGTTATTTAAATAAAAATGAAATTAAACAATCATTTCCCAAAAAAAAAAACTATAATTTAACCACGGAATACATCAAATACAATAAGAAAAAAGAAGGAAAAAAAAAGAAGCAGATAGAAATCAATGATGTTGCACTTACTCCTGCCCATGACGAAATCTTTGCAGCTTCTGCGGCTACCGCCCAGGCCCTAGGAAATAGAAGAGATGAGAGATGAGGTTGGAGAAGCGGGAGTTCATATATATACGTATTCAGAGGGGCACGCTGGTCTCGAGCTGACCAGAAGCGGTACGCGGCTGTACGTATGAGCATGCGTCATCAGTTGAGGAATATGGGCCCCTCAAGCGGGATTTCCTCCCAGATGTCCAATAAGTCGCCCGATAAAATTTATAACCCGTTAACTTGTTTGACCCGGCCCTTCAAACATACTTAGGTCCGATTAAGTTAACAATATGAAGGAACTTTTTAAAATAATAAAATAACAAATTCAGAAAGTAAAATTTCCTTAAATTCTCTAATTCCAAATTGAATTGCCTTTAACCGGATCTGTGATTAGCTTTTAAATATTTGTTAAAGTAAATTACACTATTCTTTCTTAAGGTTTGGTAAAATAACACCAAGGTTCAAAATTTGAGAAAATCAACAATTCCCTTCTTTGATGAATACGTGAAAAAAATAACGGTAGTTACAAAATAATTTGAATAAAATACTAAAAATTTATGTTTGTATCTCTAAAGTATCAATTTTTTTTTCTTTTCAAATGTGTCCTAATACTTACTTTTTCATACCATCCTTTATTTTTTAATAGTATTCTCAATTTTTTATTATTAATATATTTTTTATAATAAAACTTAAAAAATAATATACACATATATATAAGTTACATTAAATTGGAAAAATAAATAAAATAAGATTATATTTTTTTCATGATATGACCTAAATTTAAATTTGTATGAATTTAAAAGGTAAATTCAAACAATTTTAATAAAATAATATATTTTTTCATTTATTATTTGAAAATATGAAAAAGGAAGAATGGCAACATTTTATTAATTACTGCAAGTCTTCAATTTTTCATTAATTAATCTCTGATGTCTTGAATTTTTTTCACTTAATTAAATACTTTACTCCTAATAATGTTTTGTTTAAAAAAATTTACATATACAATGGTTCAAGTGGTAAAGATAGGTTCCAATTTAAAGTCTAACACTTATTTAAAGAGAAAAATATTAAACTTTATTTTTCGCTTAAAGTTATTATATGAATTATTTATTTTTAGAATATCACTAATAAATTTAATTTATTTTGTGCTAAATGTTATTTGTATTAGAGATAATGTAGTAAAAATTAAAAAAAAAAAAGAGATGATAACAAAAATAAATAAGTATTATGAATCATTTGAAAAAAACAACAAAAAGACTTTTTGTTATTTTGATGATACAAACATGAGCTTTTAGTATTTTATCTAACAAATTTTGTAACAACATTAGCTTTTCGATCCATCCAATACAGAAAAGTGTCGATTTCCCTGAATTTTATATCGAAATTAATATCATTAGTGTTATAACATTGGGGAAGTGGTTTCCGTATAATCCTCTTCCTTATCATCTCAGGAACAGTCTCCTCAATCTTCTGTCTATCCCAGTAGCCATATTCATTAATAAAATTAGAAACCATGATGTCCAGATTGCTTACCAGAGTATCAGTAGAAATCTCTTCAATGAGTGGCTTCTTAGACAACTAGTTATCAAGCCAAAAGTTAACTGATTGTCCATTTCCTACGTGCCATTGTAACCCTTCCCTCACTGCCTCCCTGGCTGAAAGTATACTCCGCCAGCAAACTGAAGTTCTTGAGTTTTTGCCTATGGTCAAGAAATTATCCTCTTTCACATACTTAGCACTTATGACTTACACCCAAAGACTCTCCGGCTCTTTCAAAAAGTGCCAACCAGCCTTAGCTGAAAAAGCTGTGTTAAAATGATCAAACTGTTTTAGCCTAGCCCCCCATTTTTCTTTGGCTTGCACACATCAGACTAATTGAGCAAATGAGGTTTATGTTTTGCATCAACATCTCCCCATAGAAAGTCTCTATTAAGTCTATCAATTACTTGGCATGTCGAAACTGGAAGCCTCATAGTTTGCATAGTATAGAGAGGAATGGTTGAAGTCACAGCTTGGACTAAGGTAGCATGACCCACAAGGGATAGATGCTTTGCATTCCAACCTGTTAAACGATTCTTAACTTTATTAATAAGTTCCTGATAAGTGACTCTTGTAACTCTTAAATGCAGCAGAGGCACTCTAAAATATTTACCTAATTCATGTGTAGCAGACATTTAAAGAACATTTCCAATCTCTCTTCGATGTTGTTTACTTATATTCTTGGAGGAAAAGCCTTTGGACTTCAAAGTATTAATGTTAAGTCCAGAGACAATGCTATACCAGTCTAAACATTTATGTATAAGTTTTTCTTAACCTACAGATGCTTCAGAAAATAAGAAAAGATCATCGACAAAACACAGATGTGATAATTGTATATTACTCCGCTTTACTCGAAAGGGCTTCCACAGCTTCATATCTACCTCCTCATTTATTTGTCTCCTTAGTCTTTCCATGCATAACACAAAAAGGTATGGCGATAATGGACCCCCTTGGCCTTGGGTGGAAGGAAGTTGTTTTCTCACCATTCCATAAGATACTAGTCTGCATTGAAGAAACATATAATATAATTAAATTAACCCACATCTCTGGGAACCCAAAATGTACAAGAGTTTCTTGTAGGAAATCCCAATGAACTCTATCGTAAGCCTTCTCTAAATCAATTTTCAAAGCCATGCTAGCTCGTTTGCCTTTGTGTTTCTGCATGGAGTGGACAACTTCTTGCACCACAAAAATGTTATCACTAGCTTGACGCCCTGGAATGAAGCTACATTGAGTAGGATCCACCAGATCATTTAAAAAAGGCCTTAGTCTAGCAACCAAGACTTTAGTAATCACCTTGTAGACAGCCAGACGAAAATGCTTCAATGTTATTGGCTCATTCACCTTGGGGATAAGAACCATGAGAGTCTCATTAAGATTATCCATGTATCTGCCTGTGAGAAAAGCCTCCCTAACCAAAGTAGTAAGAGAGTTTGAGATATCATTCCAGCAATGTAGGAAAAACACCGCTTGAAAACCATCTGGTCCCGAGGCCTTGAACGATTTCATAGAAAAAAACTGCTCTTCGAACTTCACTCTGTCACTAGAAAAATGAAAATATCTATCTGGTCTGGCAGTGAAGGTCTAACTATACCAAAGTCACTGCGACCATACACCCATTGTTCGCAAGCATAAACTTTCTCAAAATAACTGAGGACCATTTCCTTTAAGGAATCTGAAATATCAATCCAGGCCCTGTGTCATCTTGAAGCATATTTATTGTGTTTCTCCTACGCCGGAAAAAAGTAGATAGATGAAAATAAGAGGTGTTTCTTTCTCCTTGCGTAATCCATTTATCCCTCGATTTTTGATACCAAAAGATCTCTTCCCTCGCCAACAACTTATCATATTCATTTTCCAACTTCAAATTCTAACTGAGTAAGTCTATTGCAATGATGATAGGCCAATTTTTCTTATATGCCAAAAATCCGGGCTAAAACTCTTTTTTTACAATGGAAAATGTTCTTGAAAACTCGGTTGTTCCAATCTTTCAATTTTGTCGAGAGACATGTCAATAATCCCATAACATTGCGATTTCTAGAACTCCAAACATTCCTCGGTACTTGAAAACTCACAATCCTCATAAAATCAGGATGCCTCAACCGCATTGCTTTAAAGCGAAATGGTTTATTGCCTTGCCTTGGTCTTTTAGTACCATCTATGTTAATTAAAAGTGGATAGTGGTCGGAGATTACTCTAGGAAGATGAAGAACAAAAGCTTCTGGGTAAAGTAATCGCCATTCAGAATTCGCCACTGCTCTATCCAGTCGTTTTTGGACTATAAACCCTCCTCTACATTTCCCACTCCAAGTGAAAAGAACACCTTGAAACTCCAAATCAAGAAGAGCACAATTATTCAACATACTCATGAAACGTCGACAACTTCAAACACACCATAAAAGGGCCCTCTCTTTTTCCCTTTGCTGAAATTAGATCATTGAAATCCCCTACCATTAATCATGGTAGCATCCTATAACTGTTATAAATTTACAGGATCTCATACATGAATTTAGAACACATTAATAATAAAGTTTGCATACCTGATTGAGCCATAGCAGCGGATATATGAAATCTCAACCAAGCACGCCTTAGTAATTGTTTTACCCAGCCAGGTCTTCCTCTACATACTCTGTATTTTTTTTAGTGGCAGCTCTCAATGGGGCAAGGTGCATATATATAGAGAGGATAGGGGACCTAGCTATTTCATGTCTGATAAAATTCTAAGAGTCATTTCATTAAAGACTCCTAAAATCACTTAGCCTACACTTACTGCCAATCCACATCTAATCGGATAAGAAGTGTGCTTGATCACATAAACTATATAGGCTTTTACCAGCATGTCTCAAATGGACCAAATCTTAAGCCCGTTTTATTATTAAAACAAAACCATATAATTAATGGCAGCCCACATATAGAATTTCTAACATTCTCCCACTTGGGCAATCATTAATTGTAATTTTTAAAATTTTGAAAAACATATTTTTAGAAAACGACCCTCGGGCAAGGTATAACTTTTATGTGGCCACAATTTTAAAAGAAAAATTTTCATCCCGAGACATACTTTAAACAATGGACTCAATTAAGTTATTAACATTGAATCATGACAATCATTGTGCCACTTAAACGACATAAGACCAATCCATGGTTACAAATGTCAACAACCTAATCTGCAATGGATCTAGATGTGGTAGTGTAGCAAGGAAAATAACATCTAAATGTGATCAACATATGCTATTTTCATTGTCAGTTCTCTAAGTTATTCCATTAAAACTGGATGCTTTCCAAAGTACTAGAAATCACTTAAGCTTAATTTTAAGTTTGTATGTCTCAACAACCATATCGAGATATCCAATTAGTGTTATTTGAGACATACCTCCAAATTGACAAAACCGTCACACTTAAGACAGACACAAAGTCTTAAAATTTTAATGCAATGACATGTCATAAATAACCATATGTGCACATACAATATCATAATGAAAATAATAGTTATTTTCATTAATAAAATGTACCATCTAACAAGGAGCAATGATTGTCTGTTTAGAACTTTTCCAAGATACGGCTCCCCCAGCTAACATGAAAATGTATCCTGATGTGGATTTCAGATCATCCTTGCAACCAGCAAAATCAGAATCAAAGTAACCAATCAACTCAAGTTGATCAACCTTTCTATACACCAGCATAAAATCCTTAGGTCCTCTGCAAATACCTCATTACTTTTTTCGCAGTAGCCCAATGTTTTAGACATGGGTTTGACTAATATCTACCAAGAACTTCCACTACAAAAGCAATGTCAGGTCTGCAAACCTGAGCATATAACAAGCTTCCAACTGCGCTAGCATAAGGCATATTCTTCATGAATTCCCTCTGAAAATCATTAATGGGACACTGATCCAAGCTGAATTTATCACCCTTGACAACTAGTACATCCCAAAGCTTACATTTCTTCATATTAAATCTATCAAGCACACGATCAATATATGCTCGTTGAGAAAGACCCAACAAATGACGAGATCTGTCCCTGATGAATTTCAATGCCAAGGACAAATGATGCTTCCCTAAGATCCTTCATGTTGAAGGTCTTAGATAACATCAATTTTGTCTCATGTAATAAACCAATGTCATTACTGGCAAGTAAAATATCATCAACTTATAAAACCAATATGATAAATTTTCTCTCACTGACTTTGAGATATATGCACTGATCAATTTTATTTTCAACAAAACCAAGAGAGGTGATTACCTCATCAAACTTCAAGAACCATTGTCGAGATGCTTGTTTTAGACCATAGATAGATTTCGTGAGTCTACAAACAAGTTCACTCTCTCCATTTTCTTTGAAACCTTCAAGTTGAACCATATAAACCTCTTCAGCAAGATCTCCATTTAAGAAGGTTGTCTTGACATCCATCTGATATAACTCAAGATTAAAATGAGCCACCAATGCCATGATGACCCTAAAAAAGTCTTTAGTTGAGACATGAGAGAAAGTCTCATTAAAATCCACACCTTCTCTTTGAGAGAAACCTTTAGCTACAAGTCTTACTTTGAAACGCTCAATTTTTCCCTTTGAATCTTTCTTGGTCTTGTAAACCCACTTGCACCCAGTGGGTCTGCAACCCTCTGGAAGTGCAATCAACTCCCATACACCATTATGTACCATATATTGCATCTCTTCTCACATGGCTTCAATCCATTTATTTGACTGTGGACTGGAAACAACTTCTCCATATGTAGTGGGATCAACAATATGACCAACATCGTAATTAATTTCACCCAAATACACGATGAAGTCATCAAAAATAGCATGCCTTCTCTGCCGTTCAGATCTTCTAATAGGTATTTGTACAATTGGATTCTGTTGCTGAGGAGATTCATTAGGAACATGTGTAGTAGCATCAGTGGGAACATGTGGTGCTACTTCAGCTTGTTCATTTACTTCCTCCCCATCACCTGTTCTCACAACAGGCATGGAAACATTTGCTTCTAACAGATCATATAATGGAATAATAACATCCTCATTTCGCTCTCCCTAATCTAAAGGTGAAGACTTTTCCAACTCAGCAACATCAAATTCCAAGAATTTGGCAGTTTGTGATTCCACTACTTTGGTTCCTTGTGCGGGGCAATATAACCTGTATCCTTTAGAGTGATCTGGATAACCAATAAAGTAACAGCGGGTAGATCTAGGATCGGTTTTCTTCTCATTTGGGTTATAGATTTTCACTTCAGCTGGACACCCCCAAACTTGAAAATGGTTCAAGCTAGGCCTCATCCCAATCCACAACTCAAAAGATGTTTTAGGCACCACTTTACTGGGAACCCTATTAAGGATGTACAAGGCAGTTTTAATGGCTTTCCCCCAAAGATATTCAGGCAAGTTTGACCTACTCATCATACTCCTTATCATGTCCTTAAGGGTGTGATTACGCCTTTCGGCCACACTATTTTGTTTAGGGCTACTAGGCATGGTATATTAGGCAACAATCCCACACTCTTGTAAGTACTTGGCAAATGGTCCTATATGTTGTCCATCAACTCCATGTTTGCCATAGTACTCACCTCTACGGTCAGATCTCACAATCTTAATGACTTTCCCTAATTGTTTTCGACTTCAGTTTTGAAAATTATCAATTTATCAAGAGAATAATATTTTTCTTTAATCAAGTATAGAAAACTAAAACTAGAAAAGTCATCAATGAGGGTAATGAAATAACAATTTTTATCAATGAAGGTAATGAAATAACAATTTTTACATACAGTGTTGGAATATGGTCCACTAATATCTGTTTGAATGGTCTTTAAGAGTTCTAAACTACGGGGTTGACCCCTTTTACTTTGTCTTAGTTAGTTTACCTCTAATACAATCAACACAAGTTTCTAAGTCATCAAAATCAAGTGATGGTAGGATACCATCCTTAATGAGTCTTTCAACTCTTTCCCTTGATATATGACCCAGACGCTTATGCCAAAGCATTGAGGATTTCTCTTTAATTAAAGATCTTTTGGAAACAACTTTTTTAGTATTTAAGGAAGAATTAATATTTAAGGGTGCTAAACTCATTCTGTATAAACCATTTGACAAAACACACCCTCCAAGAATTTCAGAATTTAAAAGCAACTGAACTTTTGAATTACCAAAATTAAAGAAATAACCAATTTTGTCCAACAAAGAAACTGAAATCAAATTCCGCTTAAAAGACGGTGCATAAAAAGTGTTTTCCAAAACAAGTTCAAAACCACTTTCTAAAATTAAAGAGACGATTCCTACGGACTCAACTTTAACCTCGATATCATTTCCGACTCTAAGCTTTGCCTCTAAATCACTTGGCTTCCTTTTGTGTTTAAACCCCTGCATGATACAAGCAACATGAACAATTGCACCACTGTCAACCCACCAAGAATTTGATGGGGCATTAACTAAATTGGATTCAAAACAAACAAACAAAAAGAAACAAAAGCAAGTGAGTTACCTTCTTGTTTATTTTTCTTTTCTAATCGAAATTTTAATTTGAAGCAGTATGCTTTCACATGACCTTTTTTTTTGCAAAAGAAACATTTGATGTCCTTTTTAATGGCAGCCTTAGGACCACCTACAACAGGTTTTTGACCAGTACCATGCCTTTTCACATCCGGAGTTTTCTTTTGATGAGTAGATTTAGATTTACCCTGACCACTCTTGGTAGAACTAGGTTTGGAATGGGAAACAAAAAGTACGGTTTCACTCTTTTATTTCTTAAGCTTATCCCCTTCAGCCACACACTTAGAGATAAGGTCATTAATGGTCCAGGATTCATTTTGGATGTTATATGTAGTTTTAATTTGGGAGAAATCAGGTGGTAAGGAATTGAGAGAATGGTGAACCACAAAACTATCAGGGATTGGAATTTCTTTGTTTTTAAGCTTGGTTTGTACATGAACCATTTTGAAAATAAATTCCTGAACCACAGTTCCATTTTCATATTTCATACTCACTAGATCATTTATTAGCTTTCCAGTCTCAGCATTATCAGATATCTGGCACCTATCCCCCACAGGTTTCATGTAAGTCTTTGGCACTTTGAGTTTCAGGTAACCCATTCAAAAGGTGTTCAGAGATTGATCTCTTCTTGTAGATCTAAACTCAACCTATTTGATCTCTCCCATTTGTTAAAAGCCTCTTTCTGAGCTATGGAGCTAGCATCAGAAAGATCATCAGGTTTCTCACTACGTAAAGCTAAATCGATATCCATAATTCTCAGGGTAAATTCAACATCTTGCTTCCATTTCTTAAAGTTGGAACCGTTCAACAATTCAATAGTAGCACTATTGGTGTTAATAGCTAAAGATATTGATTCAATAACAAATAATGCAACATGTCAACAAATTGAGTAATTAAAAATTTATTCTCCATGAATCCAAAGTGCATCATTACAAACTCCCCTTTGGGCAGAGAATGTAACATGCTATTAGGATCTCATGATAAACCCATGAAACTTAAATTAGAGTATCCTAGCGTTTAAAAAGTCTATCCCCTTTGGGCAGATAAACCTTCTAGGCCGATATATCCAAAACTATATGTTTCATATATTTTCCAAAATTAAAGTATATATAATAACCCTCTTTGAGCGAGAAACTATATAGAATAATTTAAGAAACATCCTGTACTATAGCTTTCAAAAATCCCACAAATCTATATAGATAGACCACTTTGGTGGCAACCATCTACATAAATCTATAAGATTTTCTCAAGCTGGGAAAATATAATTACTCATAATTTATCGTTTCAAACCAAAATACATTTTAAAGTTTCTCATAGGATAATTAAACACATGTTGCAACTTTGAAAAATTGAATCGAAAGAGAAGCATTCTAACTAACACATGTTATCAAAACATGTGAGTACGAAATTATTTAGCTTCAACTAGGGAGAGTACCTACTATTTACAGTTCCAAAACATATAAAATATAAAAATTAAACAGTTCTCAATAATTATTTATGTGTAACCATATTAGTTTGAAACATAACAAAATATCATTAACCAAACCAATAAATCATGCATATAATATCCCAAATTTAACCATAACATAAAATTCAAAAATTCAAAAAATTAATTTGGTAAAAATTTGGGGGGCAACGAGATGGAAGAAGGTAGCCTGTGTACCATATGCGCCACCTGCCACTCGTGGGATACGCCCGCACGGCCTTCTTCTTCCTCTTCCAGTCGGGTTTTCTTGACCTGGACTAAAGGAAACGAGTTTTCTTGACCACAAAAAAAAAAAAATAAAAAAAAATTGTGTGGGTTTTGTTTTAAATTACTTTTCTAACAATAACCCTATAACAATTTCATGTTTTATCAAGACTATTATTTCAATTAATTGAAATTGTAATGACATAAACCCTAACTCTATTTTATAAGGATTTCATTCCAATTTCTCAAAATAATACAAATTAAACTCATTAAATGATTCCTGACTATGTATAAAACATACCAGAATCTAAATCTATGATTTAAATATATTAAAACAACATGAAAGCTTAGTTTTCAAATCAAAAACTTAATTTCAATTTTAAAACAACCCGAATTTTAAAATTCAAATTTCTCGACTTATAGTTGGTAAAATCACTTAAATAATATATCAAATTAAATATATAAACGAGACCTTTAAAAGCCCTAACAAATTGTGCCCAATTTCTTTCATATATGAGTTTGATTTTGAGTTTAAAGAAACTGACTTATATGAACCTTATAATTTTATGTTAAATAAATAAATATTATGATTCTAAATTCATGTAGATTAGGCTTTGATACCACATGTTATAAATTTACAGGATCTTATACATGAATTCAGAACACATTAATAATAAAGTTTGTTTTTTTGATTGAGCCATAGTAGCGGATATATGAAATCTCAGCCAAGCACCCCTCAGTAATTACTTTATACAGCTAGGTCTTCCTCCTCGTACTCTCTGTATTTTTTTAGTGGCAGTTCTCAATGGAGCAACATGCGTATATATCGAGAAGAGAAGGGACCTAGCTATTTTATGTCAGATAAAATTCTAAGAGTTCTCCCATTAAAGACTCCTAAAGTCACTCAGCCTACACTTACTGCCAATTCATATCTAATCAGATAATATATCTAATCAGATAAAAAATGTGCTTAAGCTCTATCCCAAGTGATCACATAAACTATATGGACTTTTACAAGCATATCTCAAATGAACAAAACTTTAAGCCTAGTTTTATTATTAAAACAAAACCATACAATTAATGACAGCCCATATATAAAATTTCTAACAATAACTTCCAATGTAGCAGGTGGGCCGGACTAGCATAAGTTGCTGGAAACATCCATCGCTCATGTGGTCTTCAAACCACCATTGCAGAGACAAATTGCGGTGAAGACGCTACCACACATAACTCACATGAAGGTCTATTCCGTAATACCCAAATACCTCTTGAATAACCTACCAGATCACTTTTATGCAAATTTGAAAAACCCATCTTCTTTATTGTATTATCTGCCCGAAGTCCATAAATTTTTGGTTCCAAGATAATAAGAATGAGTGGTCTATATTGACCCACTAAATCTCTAACATGACTTAGCACCGCTTCTCGGCTCGTTCCGCGGCAATTCCAAGTAATAATAGACATTAAACATATGGTGTACCTTGGTTGATCACTCCACAAGGAAGAGTTCTATTTGTCACAATATCTATGCTATTCAAGCAATCGTTGAGGACTTCATCTCTGATCCCAAGCAAACTTCTACTATCTGCAGAAAGATTAGAATTCATACTAATTGAATCCCCTAGACAAATGTTGATTTAGAGCCTTTGGGATTTGGTGGTTTAGAGCTTTCTAATTCCATGTTTCCTACTCTATTTTTCAAAAGCTTCTCCAGCCATATTCGCATATGCAATCAGAAGTTGTTTGTGGGATTGGGATTCTAATGCCATTCGAAGCATCATGTGTAGCTTTAGTCTTGTTTAGAACGTTGCCCATATTTGGGCCAATCCTTGTTGACCTCATAGTGTTGTGGGGCTCATAAGATTTATTTTCCTTTCCTTTAATTCCCATTACAGTACTTCCACTAGAAAATGGTTTCTTTATTCCAACCTGATCACCCCGTACAAGTGGCTCCTTCTAAGGTCCCATGTTCTTCATATTACTCTTTTCATGGATTAAACTAGCCTTACTATGCACATGTATGCTTGACCTTGTTTCCTTCTCATGCACAAAGCCCGGACCAATAATAGTCCCCTGATCAAATTCTTCTCCCAAAATTACATTAAACTAGCCTGCTTTGCGTCCACCATCCATGGCCTATATTAAGTAGAGGTATAGCCACCATTGCTCTGAATGTTGCCACCTCCATCTAGTATATTCACCGGTACCATGTTCACCTCATTGTCCTTTACTGCTCGACCCACCGTCAAAGGGCATGCACCATCCTTGTGTCCCTGCATTCCACATGAAAAGCATATCAATTGTATTCCGTCATACTCCACCTTCAGCCACTCACCATTAAACAAGATTTTTGGCTTCAAAGGTTTATTTAGATCTAACTCAACACAAATCTTGGCAAAACGGGCCTTGGTCATCAATTTGGTATTTGCACCCACTTTGATCGCCTTTCCAATTGTATTGACAATAGTTAGAAGGATGTGCTCGTCATAAAATTCAAGAGGGAACCCTAGTAATCTTAGCCACACAGCGGTGGACTTAATAGTATCCATTTTTGGTCTAAAATTTGGTCGCCATTTGCGCACAGTGCGATAATGTCCCATGATCATCCAAGGACCCTCATCCATCACAAGTTTGTAGTCTCTGAACTATGAAAACTTCACTAGATAGCATCCTTCTCCCATTTCAATAAGCTCATAGTCCCTATATGAATTCCATGACTTCTTAGTACGATCCAGTAGCATATTATATCTAATAGTTTAAATAAGTTTAATGATTAAGCAATCCTCCCATTGCTTACTCAGCATTAGCCTTGCTTTCTCTAACACATTAATTGCAGGGTAATTCTCTTCTACACCCACCTGCAACATATTTGTTTCCCACTTGACATTTCATACTTCTTCCACCTTGCATTCCTGTTTCTCTTTATCCTCAATATCCATCATCAATTTATCACGAAAAGTCAATTTCCTCCAATTTTCATCTACTTCATCTTCGTCCCTGTTAATACAAATATTAACTTAGGTCCAATAAGCCCAGGCCCATCAAAGGCCCTACAAATACAAGCTCTCACATTCTCAAAAAAGGTAACTCTCTCTACACTTGAGCTCTCCCCTTATCTCTCTAGATACTGACTTAATCATCGGAGTGCTGACAGGTCTCCAGGACCACCCTTGCAGGTCTCCAGCTCGGACACATGGAGGAGACCACGCCAGGTCTCCAGCTCGGACAAATCCGACAATAACATTGGCTCCTATCTATAGGAAATTCATATGATTTGAATTTTCTAACCTCCACGCAGCTTTCCAGGTCTCCATCTCGCCAAATCAATGCCAATTCCAGCGACTAGAGAACCCAGGCGACCACCTTAATTGCAGGCGCTGAACCTCCCGGGTCTCCAGGTCAAAACCGCCACCTCGCCGAACGTCCCACGCTCCCTCACGAGCGGCCTCAAGTGGCTGCACTCCAACTAGGTCGCCAGTTTTGGTCCATGGCGAGCTGCTGTCCAAGTCAATTTTCAGGCCAATTTGGGCTACCTGAGAACGCATGTTACCACCCTAATTACAGGCGTCGACCTCCCGGGTCTCCCAGTCGAAACCGCCACCTCGCCGGACGTCCCACGTGCCCCCACGCGCTGCCTCAAGAGGCTGCACTCCAACCAAGTCACCAGTTTTTGTGCATGGCGAGCTACTATCCAAGTCCATTTGCAGGCCAATTTCGGCGACCTTAGAACTCGGGAGACCACCCTAATTGTAGCTGCCGACCTCACGGGTCGTCCCGGAAAAACCGCCACCTTGCCGGACGTCCCACCCACCCTCACTCGCTGCCTCAAGCGGCGGCACTCCCACCAGGTGGCCAGATTTTGTGCATGGCGAGCTGCAGTTCCAGTCTATTTTTAGGCCAATTCCGGCGACCTAAGAACTCGGGAGACCACCCTAATTGTAGCTGCCGACCTCACGGGTCGTCCCGTCAAAACCGCCACCTCGCTAGAGTCTGCACGCGTCCCCACGCTAGGCCTCAAGCGGCGACACTCCGCCAGTTTTGTGAATGGCACGTGCCTCTCCCAACTCGGCCTACCAAGAGTCCAGCCCAAGGAAAATGCAGATCGCCAACTCGGGCTGACAAACACAGCCCGCCCGGTTGGCCCAAACCCAAAAACAGCCCAGGTTTATCTATTTTGCTATCCAGTCCCTATACTTCATATATATTATGGTAATGACCCATATAGTTTACATATTTACATAATTGGCTTAAAACTTTAAATAATTATAATTTTGACCAGTTAATTTAACTATTTTTACATTCAGATCATATATATTTTAATTACATAAATGACCCAAATTTTTATAAATTCACATAATTACCACATATCGTTTCATATTTATCAAATATGCCCCTATCATTTATATTATTTGCCTAAATAATTCGAACTAATTGCACAATAATTTGTAGCCTTTTATATTATCATATAATTGACCAAAGTAATTCTAGAAAATTATATATAAGGCCCTAAAATTCTTTAAATGGCATAAAAACTTTATAAATTTTACACATATTGCTTGCAAACTTCTGTGTTCTTATAGAAACTCTTGTCAATTTTATATCTTCATGCAAATTTGCTAGAATCGAATGCTCAGCTTAATTTATGTCTGCTTAATTGTTGGATTACATGTTCATCAACAACAAAAATATTCCAAGTCTTGAAAATATTATAAGGCCGGGTCTCCTAAAAACACCATAATTATAAGGCCATCACAAAGACGAGTCGATCACTCATTTAACAAAATAATTAACATCTTAGGCATAGTAGACCAGTAATTCACCTCGTCGGATCAAAATGATAATTGCAATGCAACTATATCTTTGACATATTATATTTATTCAGAAAGCATGTTATTACATGTTCATCATCATATGTGGCTAATGAATTTTCTGTTGAGATCGGTCGTTTGGCCATAATTGCAAGAAATTTTCTGCAGGTGAAGTTGAAAGGGAAAGGCATAGCCCCCCAAAATCGATCAAAAAGAAGATCTCCAAAACCCGGGGGCAGGAACGGTTGAGGTTCACCTGGTCGATCCAATGACCCTGATAGGGAACTCGACCTCCCTAGTGCTCGCGGTCCAGGCAAGCAAGGCCTCCAGGTTTCCATCCTGCGGTCCGAGCCTCCGCCGAGTTTAGAGAAGATCTCCAAACCCGGGTTGGAAACGGTTGAGATTCACCTGGTCGATCCAACGGCCCTGACAGGGAACTCGACCTCCCCGGTGCTCGCGGTCCAGGCAAGCGCAGCTGCCAGGTTTCCATCCTGCGGTCCGAGCCTCCGCCGAGTTCAGAGAAGATCTCCAAACCCGGGTTGGAAACGGTTGAGATTCACCTGGTCGATCCAACGGTCCTAACAGGGAACTCGACCTCCCCGATGCTCGCAGTCCAGGCAAACAAGGCCACCATGTTTCCATCCTACTGTCCAAGTCTCCGCCGAGTTCACAGAAGATCTCCAAACCCAGGTCGAAAACGGTTGAGATTCACCTGGTCGATCCAACGGCTCTGACAGGGAACTCAACCTCCCCGGTGCTCACTGTCCAGGCAAGCGAGGCCGCCAGGTTTCCATCCTGCGGTCTGAGCCTCGGTCGAGTTCGCTTGCAAAAGGTCCGCACTCAGATATTTAACTCTCTAAAGTTGCAAGGAAATTTTATAGTCCAAGACAAAGGAAGTTAGAGCTATGAGTTCACCCCAACGTTGCAAGGCTTGGAGCCAAAAGCTCGTCTGCTAAGAAAAAGCTCAATTAACACTATGGTTTTGCCCTTAGTTGACTTCAAGTCCGAGTCACTTCATTCTTCAAACTTGTTTTTGGGGGGACTTGTGTTAATACAAATATTAACTCAGGCCCAATAAGCCCAGGCCCACCAAAGGCCCTACAAATACAAGCTCTCACATTCTCAAAAATTGTAACTCTCTCTACACTTGAGCTCTCCCCTTATCTTTCTAGATACTAACTTGAGCATCGGAGTGCTTGACAGGTCTCCAGGACCATCCCTACAGGTCTCCAGCTCGGACAAATCCGACATTAACAGTCCCCTATCTGTCTTACTTCTTCTTCACCGCCCATCTCAGTATCTGTTTCACTATCTACCTCATTAGCTTTGATCTGTTTCACGTACCCTTTAGAAAAATTATTGATAAATACTAGAAGTAATAAAAAGACTAATTTATCCTCTAATTAATGACATGGTAGTAATATGTAAAATTTGGTAGACAATGTTAATTATCTTTCTGTGATTTAAAACTTAATTCCTCCAATCCATTCTCACATTTGCTTCACCTCGTCGAATTTCCTGAGAAGCTCAAGAATTAGTTTCTTCTCCTCTAATAACTTGATCTGGGATCTAATTTTGTTTTTTTCCTTAAGTTTTCCGATCTAGCTTCCCTATGGCTTCACTAGCTCCTCCTTTTCATTATCCAGGACCAGCAACTGCGTTGTTGCTTGTTGCAGGTGGATTGATTAAATAATGAAGTGTGTCATTTGGGTGGGATTTAGTAATGGCTGGAGATAGAGATGGTAATTGGGCTAGGTCCTTATCGGGCCCGACCCGGCTCTAATGGGACTACTAATGGGTTCTTAATGGGTCTGGGTTTGGATAATTTTATATTTTACTCACTAGGTGTGGACAAAATTCCAAAATCCTTTGGTCTAAGTTGAATATTCTATAATATCAAAATTTATATTTTTTAGTATGAGAAATTCATGATTGCTATGATCAAAGAGGTATATAATAATTGTAACACTATATTTTGATTTTAAGTTTCAAAATTTTATTATATGAAAAATGATTTGGTATTAATAATTTTGATATGAGAATTTGATTTTTAAATTTTTAAATTTTGAAAATGTAATGAGGAAGATTAATTTTGAAAATTCCTGATTTGATATGAGAATTTAGAAATCATGGGTTTATGATCAATTTGTCACCCATTCAACTATCACTCAATTTATAATGTCGTTAATTTTTTTATCTAATATTGAGATCTAGATATTGCATTGGTATTATTAAGCATGATTTGTAATTTATCCAAAATGTTAAAATTTAGGTTTGAACTCAACGATTCCAATATGCACATGCACGCCACATAGTTAAATTTTTAAATATCTAGTTGACCCTACAATATAATCTATTTGTTACCCAATATTTCTATTTCTTTCATTGAAATTTACAGTTAACATAGTCATCCAATTGATTTCATTTCTATTTTTTTTCTATGGATAATTAAGCTTTTAATTACATGTCCCTAAATAATATTAGACAAAATTAGTAATAAATTGGGTCAATATTTATATATAGTAGCAATATTTGTTGTTTGTTGGCTGAGGACATTTGGCAAAGAAGGAAACTGAAATTTTAAACAAAAAATACTAGCTTCTTTAATACTAGTACTTTATTATTATTATTATTATTATTGTGTATTTTAGTTTGCATTGTTAATTTGATGTAGGGTAGCTAGAAATGGATTTTTGCTCCATTTTTGCCATTTTAATTCAACATAAGAGTATGAAATTATATTAATTGACCAAAAATTCAATATGGCTTAAATAAACCAATTCTTTACAAAAAATAGGAAAACCTAGTTTTTTTTTAATTTATATATATATATATTATATTAGTAGAATAAAGTTTATAAAAATAAAATAAATAAATAAATAAAAACTTCGAGTATATGGGCAGACCCATTGGGTCTGGGTATACCCAATAAATAATGGGTCTCACTTTCGGGTCTATAATGGGTATGAGTAAACAACGAGTTGGGTCTAGGCCAGCCTGAACCCGGCCCATTGCCATCTCTAGCTGGAGAGGTTCGTCCTCTTTCATAGCAATGGCGGGAACAGAGAGGATCAAAGGGATAGTGTGTGCAACCGAAGGCCCATGAGTCTTTTTAGCATTAATTTAACTCAATTAAAAATGCAGGTGAATTTAACTTTTTATTTATTAAATTTTATTAAAAAATAATTTATTTTTAATAAATAATATGATTCAAAATAAAAAATATAAATTATACAATTTTTAAAACTAAAAATAAATTTAAATTTAAATTCTTTAAGATTACAAATTTAATAAAAAGATCAAAGTAAATAAATATATTATTATAATATAAATATACATGATTAAAATTCAACATTAATATATAAAATTAATAAGTCATACACTTATTTTCATGTATTAAAATATTCTAAATTAGATTTGATTATATTTTTGTATATATAAATTGTTTTAAAATATTAGTAAATAAATTCGGGTGAGTTGGGTATTTCCCAGTTATTTATTTATTTATTTTACCTAAATAAGTGATCCAATTCAGATTAAAAGTACTCAAAATAATAAATATTGTGATTTAAAAAAGATAATTGAAAAATGTAAAACGTAAGGAAACAATTATAATATTGTAAAGAATACATAGAAAGAAGAAAACAATTAAAAAAAATAACTTATCAAAAACTGAATACTACACAAGATGATTAAATCATATAGCTATTTGATTAATGTGTAATAATTTACCAAGTAAAAAATTATGGGTCAATATTAATTTTTTCTTAAATTTAGGATTATTCTATAATTTTTAATCACATCATGCTTGAGTTTTATTGCTCAAAAATATTTTTTTCTCTGTTCATAAAATCAACTAATTAAACTTATCTTTTGAACAAATTAATTAATTGAAATTTCTTGTAATCACTGACAAACTCATTATTGGAAAATTGATTGTTATCTATTTTAATTGCATGTATTCAATCATGAGAAATATAAAGAGAATCTATTGAAGTTGTCTGATCTTATACCAAATCACAAGATCTTATGCAACTAACCAAAAAGCTTAAAAACTGAGTATTGCATTCAGGCTCTACTTCAAAAAGATCATCCTCAGAACACTGAATAGCCAAGATATCACGGTGTTAAAAGATGACTACAAAATGAAATGTATAGCTTCAAAGTTCATCATTCAATAATTGTTGATAACACTGCAAACTAAAAAGCAATATGGGAGATGTTAATGGAGAAAAGCAACTATTTATATTGGACACCATGTACTGCACATTGTATTGATTTGATGTTAGAGAACTTTGCAAGGAAATTGAAGGTACACAGTGTGACTATTGTAAAAAGAAAAAATAAAATAAAATCATAACATACATATATTGGAGAAATGGGATCATTGCTACGTTGAGGAGTTTTACTAAAGGGAATGATTTAGGTTTGATTTAATAATGCTTTTTAGAATAATGCTTATGAAGAGCATAAGTAACTTTTTTATGTTTGGTAAAAACAAGTTAGGGTATTTATGCTCTGGGCTTTTAAAAATCAAGAGTGCTTTTAAAAGTTGGTTTCTACTTAAAAAATTTTAAAAACTAATATAACCTTACCATTTAATAAAAGAAGCTACAACATTACCAAACTGAACCTAATTTTGTGGCTTCTACTTATTTAGACTAGATTTTATATTATTTTACCAAACACTATTATTGTGACTTTTTAAAAGCAGCTCTAAGAGAACTAAAAGAGCACAACACCTCCCAAAATGTTACAACATTACCAAACTGAGCCTTAATTAGACCTGCTACCACTCGATTTGTCACTTAATACTTGACTTTGGGATGCCTTCATGAATTAAAAGGAACATGGATAACCTTGTTTTCTTCTCAAAAAAGGAAATCCAACAGTTATACAACCACAGAAAAGGGGAAAGAAAGTTGTAAAAAATATTTTAGATAATGACTTTTGAAAGAAAGTAACTGAATGCCTCAGGGATGCGAATCCACTTATTAAAGTGTTCCAATTAGTGGATTCAGAAGAGAAACCAGTCATGAGATTTATCTATGAAGAAATTGATCGAGCAAAAGAAAAAGTACAACTCAACATTAGCAATATTAAGAAGAGCTTAGCCTTCTTTTTCTTTTTTCCTTCAAACTACAGATTTTTTCATTCTTCCATATTATTTTTATGTCAATTAATTTTAATCTTTGTAGGTATAAACATATTTGGAAGATTATTGATGAGAGGTGGGAGATGCAACTCCATAGACTTTTGCATGCCGTAGCTACTTCCTAAACTCCTAATATCATTATTATCCTACCTTCCAAATTGATTATGAAATTAAGCTTGGACTTTATAATTGTTTGGAGAGATTGGTTAGAGATGTGAATGAGAGAAATAAAACTGACTTGCAACTTGAAGAGTTCAAAAATGCAAGATGATTATTTGGTATTTGAGCTACACTGGCAGTAAGGAATAAAAAAGCCCTAGCTAAAAGGTGAGATTCTTATAGAGATGAATGTTCTGAATTGCAAAAATTTGTCATTCAAATATTAAGTTTGACTTGTCACTTAATTCTGTATGTTTTAAATAAAGGGTAATAAAAATCTCAGTCAATACACTACAATTTCCTTTACTAATTCATTCAATGTTCTCTTATCTTGGAGTGATGGTTGGCATGACTCCACTAACAAGATCACTACCAGACACATCTGAGGATACATAAGAATTCTTCACAGCAGAGGAAGAAGTTGGAGAAGGTACTACTTTTCCAGAATGAGTGACCTCAGATTCTGCTGCACTAGTGTCAGATTCAGGCATCATAAACCATATATTTTCAAGTTCACGAACTACTTCTGCCATTGTAGGCCGTGCATCTGTCTCGTCTTGGCAACACTTCAGGGCCAGAGACAAAAACTTTTCCACACACCCAGAAGGATAAGACCCCATTTGTCCATCGATAACTGAGAATACCATGCCAGATTGATATGCAACATTAACCTGATTTTGATACAAATTACAATCCACTGAGCACTTCAGTACAGATTTCTTTATCATTGTCTAAATAGAAACAAAAAAATGAACAGGAAAAGAACAAGGGATCTTGCATGCACGGTTACAGACTAAAGGCAAATCATAATCTGGTATAACTTATGTCCAGTTGGAGAAATAAATTGAATGCTAGATTGACCAGAAAACCTGGCTTAAGTGAAAAAAAAAATATAAAATGGAGACATTATTGGACAGTGGACACCCCAATGCAAAAAATTGTTTTGTTTAGTCTAGAGAGTTTTTTTTTTTTTTTTTTTTTTTCTTTTGGGTGGGGTAGGGGGCGCAGCTTCAGTTCTCCTATTTGGCAAGGAATTGTCAACAAAAGCATATGTATGATTGGAATGGTGAAGAAGAGTGCGATGACTTGACAAAAAAAAAAATCTCTTCTTCAGAGTTGTAAAGAAATTGACGAGCTCTCCTCTTTCAGTTTCCATTTTTATAATCTGTAGGAATATATCTTGTCCTCCTCATTGTGCTTCACCATCTTCTTCATAAAATATCTTTTCTTATCAAAAAGTAAAACCTCTTCTCTTTCATTTCTTTTCTTCTCTGTTTTTACTCTGTCATTTTATTTTGCTTTCTTTTTAAAGATAAAAGGTTTTATTATGAAGACCCCTTGAACTCGCAGACTGTAAAATGGAGGGTAAGATTTAAGATCATGCATGGCAGGAAAAACAATGAAATTCTTTCTTCATTTTTACCAAGCATGGGAAAAAAGAAAATAAAGAATTTCAACTTCTTATATCTATCCAACTTCTAATAATACAACTTTTACCTCAAATTCATCTTATCTTACTCTAAAGGAACAGATATTTCGAAAGTAAATATAGTACCTCTCTGACAATGTTTTTGCCATGTGATATTGGTTGCATCCCTGTCAAGAGCTCTAAGAATACAACACCAAGGCTATAAACATCACTCTTGTCAGTCAATTTGTGAGTTAAGAAGTACTCTGGATCAAGGTAACCCTGCAAATTCAATACAGAGAAAGAAAATAATTAGTTAATTACATAGCATCACCCTTGTCAACATACTATAAAATCCCTTTGACCAATTGGCCTAAGATTTTATTACTGGATTCTAAAATTCCAAAAGTTAAATTTAGTCTAGTACAAGTATGTGCATGGCAAAAACATATAGCGAACCCATAAGTAAATCTAGCTAAGTATTTCAATGATCAGATGTACACAAATTAAAAAAATTAACACAGTTTAAGAGGTAGCTCATATAATCCATGTTTTCATCTGCTAATATCAAATTTACCAAAAGATATTCCAAGAATGAAAACCTTAGATCATATTGTGAAA
Source organism: Quillaja saponaria (assembly GCA_029379385.1). Taxonomy (NCBI): domain Eukaryota; kingdom Viridiplantae; phylum Streptophyta; class Magnoliopsida; order Fabales; family Quillajaceae; genus Quillaja; species Quillaja saponaria. Next base: position 13,001,903 of record CM055610.1, on the reverse strand, counting down.
ATCCCCTATCTTTCTAACTCACTTTGGGTCTTCAGCACGAAACACTTGATAAATAAAGCTTTAAGACCAGAATAAATGAACCTAAATGGAAATTTGATACAGGGCACACTGCATGCCCTCCATAGGCCACCCTAGTTTCTATTAGGTCTTAATTTTCAGCTTTTCTGTTTTTAAGGGGTTCAAGACCAAGATGGGCATACTATGCCCACGGTTCATGCAGAGGAAATGCTCTATAATGTATCTAGATACATGAAGAACTCTTATGGTGTGATCAAGAATTAGGAGAGAAGTGCTCCAGCATGAAGACTATTTACTGAAATTGTGAAGAAGTGTTCAGATACTAGTGGAATGAAAGTGTAAAGAAGTGCTTTTCATGAAAATTTGATATGCAGATTGGACTGTTCTTTTTCTTTTTCTTTTCCAGAAGAATTATGAACAAATGAACAATAACCAGCAGGCAGCATATATATATATATAAATACGTATACTTATATTAACTGGGTTCCAGTTAAATGTTATCTGATATTTTGATCACAAGAGACTTGGATTCAATCCACTGTTTAACGTGCTAAGGCCTAACAACAAAGTAGTGCAAAAAATTAACTCAATTTTATTATAACCATGATTCTGCACCATTCACTAGTTCAGATTTTAGTTCAAAAGTTGTGAGCACTTGAGCAAATAGATGAGAGTATTCTCTTAGAAAGTTCCTAGTCAAAGAACTAATTCATTGAAAAGCTTAAGCTATTAAATGAGGCCCATGATTGACTTTTAATCTCTGACATGCAACCTCAAGTAATGTGTTTACAAAATTGTGAAACCAATGAGCATCTATTTCTTCATTATCCTTTTATGTGGACTCTTCGGTGTAGGCTATTTGACACTCAGCACTTCTTGAGTTCTCGGGCTCTTTGTGTGAGCTTCTAATGACTTTTTTTTTTGGGGGGTGGGGGCGGGGGGAGAAGGAGAAGATGTTTGTGGAGATGTGCTTTCTGTACAGTGATTTTGGGAGTATAGTTGGAACATAATGCAAGGATTTTCTATTGTCATCATCTCTGATGGAATTTTCTTTGGGACAAGATTGTCTTTCTTGCTTCTTTATAGTGTTCTGCTTTAGGAGCTTTCAGGGATTTCTTTAGTAGATATGTAGCGTGACTGCCAAGCATTATTGTTTTAAGCTTGCATCTTTATTTATCATTTATGATTAAGCTTAAGAGGGCTTTTTGTCCTACCCTGTACTTCTTTCTTTTTCTATCAAAAAATACACATGCCAACTAACAATTAGTAGTAGCAACAGGATGCAGCTAGGATCAAACTCTCAACCATTTGGTCAAGGAGGCTTTAATACTATTTCAAATAACCACTCGTCCAAAAGATTAAGTCACAGAAGCAAGGATAAAGTCTTAAAACAATTAATTTGAATATGCTGATAAGACAATTAATAGTAAAGTAAGATACAGTGGCTTTGTTATGCAAGTAATTGAGCATATACCCAATCAAACACACAGAGAAACGTTGCTATTTCTCATTCAGTACTTAGTATTCTTAACATTCCCAATCTATATATCAGTCCAAAGGATGAGATCAGGTGTTCTTTCTTCAATGACAAATGTCCTTTTCTAACATAGAAGATGTGTCAAACAAGTACCTAAGCATAAAGTATTAAAACCTCTCCAGACTCAAGAACAGTTGTCTTAGCAAAATGACTGTGTCCGAATGTTAGCAAATATTTGTGAACCATGGAATATGTATTTCGCATTCCGGTTATATAAGAAGTATATATATCAACAGATCCAACACAAAAAACGCGTGCTACTTATAGCAAGTTAGATTAATTACATTGGTTTTTTTTTTTTTTTTTTTTTTTTTTTCCCAATAATTTACTCCAACATGCCAGTGTAATTAATCTAACTTGTAAGGCATGCTTTCTTTAAAAGTTTTATTATCACTGGGTTTCTATAAAGCATGCTTACAAAATGGTACGTCTGATGCTAATTGCTCCAAATGCTAACATCAATAAAAGCATATTTTTATTTGCACTAGTAACCTATGTTCTAGACTTGCCTTTGCATAAGTTACCTATCATAGAAAGATCCAGACTAAGCAATTGTGGCATCTGAGTTCATTGATGGAAAGAAAACTCCCTCATCAACTTCAAAAAATAAAAAATATGGAACGTCAAGTATCATCAATAAAGGAAGTCTTACCGGTGTCCCCTTCACCACTGTAGATACATGAGCAGGCACAATTCCTTCAATATCTGGAACAGGAGCAAGCCGCGAAAGTCCAAAATCAGCAACCTTTACTGTAAACTTAGAGTCCAATAATATGTTGCTGGCCTTAATATCTCGGTGGAAAATTGGAGGATCAGCTTCATTATGTAGATAGAGAATACCCTTAGCTGATCCTAGTGCAATTTTCAACCTCGTAGCAAAACTCAAAGGTTTTTTAGAATTAGCTGGTGCAAAACATAGAATACCCAATAAGTCAGAGCACATAGAAGAGAATATTTCTCTTGTAAAGTGAATTATGCACATTTTAGAGAAGAAAAAAAATACAAGGAGGAAAAACCATTAACAGAATGGAGTTTCACTACAAGTTATAATGTGAAGTCATGAACACTAAGAAATAGCCAGAATTAAGAAAAAGGCAAAAGTAAAAAAGCAAGAACATAATGTGTACCGGAGAGGTGGTTCCTCAGAGTGCCATTTGACATAAATTCATAGACAAGCATCTGCAAGCACAAAATAATACATATTTCCCAAATCAAAAAGAGAAAGAAAATCAATACAACCATAGAGTGCCAGAAGATATAATCAGCATAAAATCCTATATATATCTTGGACTAACTGTTAAATGGGAAACAAAAATTGTTTTTACTAACTTACCAAGGAAAAAAGGCATTGCAAAGGTTATGTTCCATTTTGAAACATTTTTCTTAAGTCTCAAGTCTCAACTAATAAAATCTGCTTTTTACTTTTTTTCCGTTATTTCATAAATCTCTCTCTCTCTCTCTCTCTCTCTCCCCCCCCCCCCCCCCCCCTCTCCCCTCATTCTGGAAGCTATCCAAATTTTCTGGACCTTTTCTAACCACAATCATATCTCATTAACTACTATCTGATTTTGAGACAACAAGTAAATCTTCTAAATGTAGGTAATTATTATTTTCAGTGTTCCTAACTACAAGTATACCTGTTCATCCTCTTCATCACAGTACCCAATCAGAGATACAAGGTTCCGATGATGTAACCTCGATAGCAATTGTATTTCTGTAAGAAACTCCTTCTCACCCTGTAGTGATCCCTCTTGAGCACGTTTTATGGCCACTAATGTTCCATCAGCAAGAATGCCTTTATAAACTTTTCCATACCCCCCCTGCCCTACTTGAGTGGAGCTGTTAAAATTGTTTGTAGCCAAGGTCATTTCTTCATAAGTAAAACCTCTCACACCATCAATTTTTATTGAGGTCTTAGATGCTGAAAAAAAAAGAGGCTTAATGTTAAAAAGACATTGACCAAAAAATATTCTGTTGATGGAAATGGGAATACAAAGAATTCATATTTTTTATTATTTATTACTCTAAAGTACAGAAATAAAAAGAAAGGACCATGACGACAATTAAATGCAGGAAAATCAGAAAGCAATGCAGAAATCATTCTGCATGGAACATTTACAAAGACTCAGGGACTGAAACTACATAGCCTGAATGATGAGTATATTTTTGCACTACTTCTAATGATGCATGCAACACAGACAAGGATATGCCAGTATTTTCAGTTCATGTTTATCTGAGTAAACACAAACAAAGAACTTGATTGATTTGACAAGATTACAATGCATACCTAGATATTCAGACTGCAGGAAACAAAATAGAAGTCATGAAAATATATAGAATGTTAAAGAAACTTAATTTAATAGAAACATATAAATTAAAACAGAAGGGAGTGTTTGAAAAAATAAAAAAAGAAAGTGTTCCTAAATGACAATCACTAAATCATAGTTTTAACTCCACTCATCTAATAGCCGGTTTTACTTAAACAGGCTTCAGCACAAGTGCGCAACAGAATGCTTAATGTGCTTCTTACAAATTTTATCCAACATCTAAGATTGCAGTATCAAATTACAGCCACAATATTCACATCGTCACCATGCCAGTTAGAACAATAACTTATATTCACTTTCAGCTATCACTCTTCCCAGGAAAGTAATATCAAAGTACAGGCAAATGATACTATAAGAAATATAATATCAATTTTCAATAATTAAGATATCGTTAGCTAAACTAAATACACTGCAAAAATATCAGTACTTCATATTAAGACTCAGAGCTGAAGGAAAGCCCCAGAGGAAAATCATTATAAATTCTTTAATTCAGGTAAGATACTCACAGTGACGCCGTTTTGGAACTGCATGGTGGTCTCTCGTGTGCACTCTCAATATAAGGAGAGAAACAATTGCAGATAATATAACAGCACCTGCAACGGCCCCTAATACTACACCAGCCAATGCGCCCTTGCTTATACCCGAACTTCGAGAGGTGACAAACACTGAGACAAAAATGAGAAGTATGAGAGGGTGGGAGGGCAAATCAATTGCAGATGTATTTATCCCACACCATAAACGATTAGCAAGTGAAAAATGCATAGATAAGTTAATCATGGGGTTGAGTGACATAAAAAATGCATAGCTCATGACTTCCACACAACATGCAGAATATCATGCAGATCAATCCATGCTTCAAGGTTAGAAACAACCAAAGAGATATGACCATTGATGCTAGAAACAAGAAATGTTACTCAACAATGACAAGCATCAATCTCTATCTACATTTAAACTATCAGAAACTACGAAATCATTGATAGAATGGACCAGGTGACACTAGAAATATGTATAAAAGTAGGGAAAAAAACCATTGCTAGTAGCCGCTTATAAAGTCAAAGAATAATTTGGATGTCAAGAAGAAATATCGGTGTTGCCTCTGGAAAAGATAACAGAAACTAAAAAAGGAATGTTAGCAAATAAAACATTTTTTCAAAACTTTGATCCAGTAACAAGGTATACATTATACAGTCATGTGATATAAAAGTTCCATTATTAGTTCTTCCTTTTTTAAAGGAAGCTAGAGAAACCACTAGCTTAACATGTACAGAAACCTTATATTATTATATAGGAGACATGAGTTATACACCATTCAAAAGGATCAATAATGCATTTAAGGAGTTGATACTAATTGGCATTAATATCAAGTTCCACCTATCTCTCCTAGCAGATCATATGAGGTTTTTGAGACAAACCATCCTTGTAAGGATCCAGTAAAGTGAACTCGATAAGTTCATAAGGTCCAAATACTCCACTGTCAGGAATCTCCCATCCTGTGAACATGCTTCTGATTCTTCTAACCTCGCTTCTGCTGAAAGTATGAGATCTGTTGTTATTAACATCATATATAGGAAAGAGCTTCAAATACATTCCCAGTCGAGGTCCTTGTTGCCATGTAAAGGAATCAATATACAGCTGATCGGTAAATACTTTGAGGCCAGATGTTAGGTACTCCTCAAATCTAATTTGGTATGGACGAAAATCTGAAAATCCAGGACTCTTCAATCGATATCCAACAAGTAGTGGAGCAGCACAGAAACAGTCCACGAGAGACTTTGGAGAATATTCATAAGGGGGTGGGCATGATTGAGTCTGACAGATATGAGTGGAGTTTGTTGAGCCCATACTCTTATTGTTGGCATTCTCAAATTGACAGAACTGGATTAGGTTGGCATTTGTGCAAAGAGGATTTCCCCGAAGCCTGAAAATCAGTAATTTTAGAAGAAGAAAAAACATGTAGTAATATTCTTAAAGTGCTCTAATTTTATGCATATAATTTAGTATGAACACATCCTGATCACTAGTAAACAGAAAAAACAGTTTGGACATGCAGAGCAAATGAAATAGTTATCATAAAAGAAAATCTGTTTTGCCTCGTTTAGACACAAACATAAAGCAAGTTTAGAGTAATACCAGAGAGAGACATTTGGAGGAAGATTTGTGCTGCCCAGTATATTCGAAAGATTATTATTCTGCATCTCCCTGCAATATCAAAGACAGATTATTGCTTAGAAAATGAAGGATGACACAACAAAAAACAAGTAGCAGCCACCTAGAAGGAGATACATCATTATCTCACTAGAGCATGCTGTAACCAGCAGACTGAAATGGCATAAGCCATCAAGTGTACCACAACAAGCACAACATACTTAAGCAAGTAAATCAACAAACACATGTCTGCACTACGGCTTGCGTGTGCATGCACATCCACACATAGAACCCCTGACCAAAAATACACACATTCAACCATAAAAATTTATATTATCATCCAAGGCCTTACAAGATAAGTCTTTCAGTTCCACTTAAAGTCCTACTTTGCCAAATGCTGGATGACAGATTGCCACTCAGTTTATTGTTCGCAAGTGACCTGCAAAGGGGATGACATGCCATATAAAGCTGTTAATTTCATTACAGCTTATGACAGAATGACAGACTCCTATCATATCTTGAAATTCAGTCCCATCTAGATCACAGGAATGATAGTAGTATTTCACATAACAACACAACTTGATAGCAAAGAAGGGAGGAACAAAAAGAGGACTCACAATCTCTGAAGAAGTGGCAGGCCTGTAAAGTTAGATGGAATTGCTCCCGTAAGGTGGTTGTTTGATAAATCTCTGCACATATCCTCAAATGTCAAATACTAAAGGTCAAGGAAATCAATGGTATATAGAGTTTTCTAAAAATTAAAAACACTTGGAGAATACCCATATAAAACACGATATCTAAATCATATGGCAAAACAATGCAGATTGCATATCATTTGAATGATAAAGATTCTTACATAGTTGTGATATTCTCTGAAAGCTTATTAGGAGGTATGGATCCATTCAACTGATTGGAACTGAGGTCACTGGATTCACACAAATAACAGTAAGTATAAATACCTAACATAGAACATTTCGACAAGTAATGAATAAGTTTTCAGTTTGGCTAGTACATTTTTTCTCTCTTTTTAAAAGCCACAATTCACCATAACAGTGACTTAGGAAATAATATATAACAAATAGACTTACAGATAACCAAGTTCTGGTATCCTGCTTAAATCAGGAATTGGTCCTTGTAAGTTGCAGTTTCTGAGACTCCTGATGAACCAACAAAAACAAAGACGGTCAAAGCAGTTCCTTAGACTCTTCAGATTAACTTATTCTTCTTAGTCCTCACCAACTTAAGAAAAAGGTTCCTAAAGCAACATGGGCATCAGATAAAATGCAACTGGCAGAGGATCCTTCACGTACTCTAGACTCTTTTTTTAAGAGAGCAACAAGATGCAGCCATCCAAAATGAGCCACATAAATGTCTGATTGTGGCATCTTCAATTTGCAATACATTCTATCAAGGACATAACAACTTACCCATTGTTTCCAGAAACAATGTATACAAGCCCCTTTTTTCTTTTTTGGCTATTCTCTCCAACTTATCATTTTCATTTGAAAGATAAGAACTCATAAAGATATCAGCATCTCACTTTGATGCTTGACACATAAAAAATAAGGTTCTGGCACCAGGCTTCACTCATTAAGCTATTAAACTACTTATAGACATGGGATAACAAAATACACTTACAACTTTAACAATGTTGACATGTTGGCATAAGATTCTGGAATCGTACTACCATCAAAGTTGTTATTATCAACTTGACTGCAAGAAAAAGAAGATGAAAACATTGGAAACTTCACCAAAAAGAAAAAAAGAATACACTTTTCAAAATTAATTGTCAGACAAGGAAATGTATACAAATATCTAAAAATGTAACAGCAGAATGCAACACTTGTGCACTAACACATAACACATCTCCTGTGTTGATGCATTGTAAGCAACATCTTTGACAACTGTACACATGCCTCAGCTTTGTCCCAAGACCACACCATGTTTTTTCACCCTTGTTCCTAATGACTAATGAGATACTAATTTGCAAGCCACAACAACAGCTTCCAGAGTAGACTTAGTACTTATATATGTACATAGAATTGTTTAGATATACTTAGTATAATTATGAACAAACCCAAGTGATTCAATCTATATTGTTGCCAACTTTAATAATTATTTGGATGGGCGTACATAATCTTAGTAATTCTGTTACATTAACCGCTTAAAGATTAATAAGAGGGATTTCTATTATTCAGAGTGGGTACCAACTGCTTTCCATTGTTCATAGTTCTCAAAACAATTAATCAGAGGGATTCCTACAGTCTTTACACAACCAAAACATATAACATTAGCCATTTTGGTGTATAGTAAATTCTTTTTATATCTATCCCTATTGAAAATATCACTTTAATACAATAAGCAATAAAATTCATATAAGCCTATGAAGTATGCATTTCTCTAGTGTTCTTGGTCCTTCTCATAATATGAAAAGGAAATTCACTCTTGAATTTAGTTTTACAAGTTTCCTTGAAGTTGCTCTTTCCTTTGATTTAGAAGTATGGCTCCTTTAATTTGCTTCTTTGTTTCTATTCATGTTTTGTAATAACATCTTTTCTATTATTTTTTACATTAGTTACTCAAAAGTAAGGGTGGATTCGGTTAAGTTCTATTTGTTTTGGTTTAATTTTTAAGAATATACATAACGAAACCAAAAATTCGGTTAAAATTTGGTTTCGGTTAATTTAGTTTTTTTGGACTTAAATATTAGGCCTAATTATTGGGCCTAAAATAAATATATTTACATATATATATAATTTATTTTTAATTATTTGACCAATTAAATAGGGTTTCGATATTGTTTTTTTTTTTTTTCAAAAACATAAATATATTATAATGGCCCACAAAAATAAGGCTTAAATTAATATTAATTTTTTTAAAAATATAAATATAATTTCGGTTCGGTTTCAAGTAAAACAGAAGAATGATAGAAACCAAACCGATAATTTTGGTTTTGGTTAATTAAAAACCGAAAATAAATTTTATTAAAAAATAACCGAACCAAACAAAAAAAAAATCAATTTCGGTTTGGTTTTTTGGTTATTACCGAAATATTCCCACCCTACTCAAAAGCATGTATATGCAAACGTTCATACATGACATGGAATTTGTATAATCTAATATCTCTCCTGTTACGGTAAAATTCAAATTACACTCCTAAAATCTAAATATTAGATCATTCACATTGCCATTTCACCAATTTGGTCATCAACATGGACAAAAATTTGATGAGGCATCTAAATTGAGGCTGATTTGACAGACTAGGTTGATTGGAACCTCCAAGAACTGATTATTGTCACTCTTTACTCAACCAGGAAAAAATTTGAGAGAGATTATCGCACTCTTCTACACTCTAGGTCAACATCTACTAGTCTATTTAAATAACAAAAATCAAACTTTTAAGTGCATCAAATTGCAAACAATCCTATTATTTTTATGAACAAGTTCATCATGTACAGGTTGATTGCCACTTTGTTCACTAGTCACTGCACATTATTTTAATTTACCCTCATGGCAATTTCTTCCTTCAATTTGTTAATATCTTATGAATCTTTATTATATCACCACTTCAAATTTTTATTTTATTTTGGAAAAGCTTCAGTCTAGAAATCCACCATGAGTCGAGGAGCATTTCACCAAAATTACCAGTGGGTGAACAGTTTTCAGACAAGAATGATAAGTCACCAAGATCTTTTTACCTTTTCTTCTATTCTAAATGATGGTTAATTCCTACAAAGGATTGGACTAACAAAGTCTATAATACTTGAAATATCAATATAGATGCTCAATTGCTGGTTCTCGGCCTTTGTTTTAGGTCAATGAACAGAAAATGCTTTTCCTAAGTTTTTTCTCAAAATAAAAATAGAGAACAAAGTAACTGGAAACCAAAAGAACCTAGATGTTTTTCTTTTCTAGTTCTTTGACTCCTTCTTGGTTCAATAAGAGCATCGTCATTAATTTTTTTGATCATTTCTAGATCTAATGAATGATTTGTTGAATTAGTATCATCTTTTAAAACAGGAGGCAAGAAAACATGTGTGATGGCTAACAGTAAAGCAACAAGTGAGATAGGAATCTCTTGGACAGTAGCTGGAAAACAATTTCAAAAAGAAAGAAAAAAAGAAGAGAGGAAACAGACACAAACACACAGGGAGAGAGAGAGAGAGCAGCAACCACCAATGACCCTCAGTATATCAAGCCAAATATATTAGAAACAAGGAAAATTTATGGCTGCAGGGTGGAGATACCCTGGTAAGTTGTTCTTGTCAAATTTTGAGGCTACAGAAAACTAAGAAAACTTACAGTATAAGTAATGATCGCAGATCAGAGAACTCCGGAGGTAGATACCCTGATAAGTTGTTATTGTCAAGAAGGCTGCAGGGTGGGAGATACAATTCATGACTAAGATATAGGCAAAACAAAAATTAGTAACTAAAAACTGAAATTACTTATAGGCACTCACTGATCCTGTGGAAGTTACTAACAGATGAGATATTCAAGATACATGAAAACACTCCGATTAACAACTTACAAGTGAACCAGACTAGGTAAGATTGACAGCTCAGGTGGGATTTGCCCACTAATTGAATTGTTGTTCATGTGACTGCTCCAAATGGGAAAATGTTAAACATGAGTTTTCTCTCATATTTTGCAAAGAATACCCAATATTAAGTAAGAAGTAAAACAAGAAATGGAATATAATGGCAATAGAATTGATTTTTACGCCATATTTTCATCACAAGATCCTCACAAGTGCTTTGTTTTGTTCAAGTTTGCAAATGATTTGGGAATTGGTCCTGATATTTGGTTCTGGTCAATTTGTATCCTGTCCAGATTTGGAAGATAGCCGAGCTCCTCTGGTAGCGGACCTGTTAACTGATTTCCATTCAGGAGCCTGTAAACACAGTATATATGAGACATTTAAAACAAGAAAGGATGATGTAATCAGTTCAGATATATTAAGATACCAAATTAACAATAATCAACATTTTATTTTCCTTCTCTTTTTCTTCTTTTTTTAAAAAAAAAATATATCTGGATGCAAGTTTTGGTGCTTTTTTATTTAAGAGATTAAAAACTTTGAATCTGTGACTAACAAGAAGACTTGTTCTATGTCCATTTGTGTGAGACACGTAATAGATAATTAAGATATCTAGCGATATTGAGTGCCTACCATACCATGAAGAGAGAGAAGAGGGGAGGGGGGGGGGGGGGGGGGGGGGGGGGGGGGGGGCGGTGCAGAAGAAGAAGAAGCAGCTCAACTTACAAGAGTTCCAAAGTTTTGATATTACCAATCTCCTTTGGTATACTTCCACTTATGTCGTTCCACATAAAATTTCTATCAAGAATAAGAGGAGAAACACGAATAAGAAGAAGAAGGAAATCATATGCTACTAATGGGTGGGAAAGGCATCCAAGGATTGCAACAAAGAAAATGGTTCCATGTAAAGTAAAGATGGGAGTTGCATATCTGTGTCTACGTAAAATGGGGCCTTACAATATTTTCATATACAACAAGCGGCCCAGCTCTGGGGATAGGCTTCCTGACAAGTTCAAATTTAATAGTTCCCTACAAACAAGAAAACGGAAATCAAGCACCAAACAGGGAAACAAAAATCAAGAAAACACGAATCCCAAGAAGGTTTTAAATAAAAGGCCCAACATGCAACTAGTAGAAATTCTTCTGAAGCTTACTGTCTTAACTCTTAAATGAGAGCTTGTGAGATTAATCTATTGTGTTACACAATGATATGTATAAAGTATGTTTTCTGACAACAGTAAATCCTTTAAAATCAATAGTGGATCAAATTGAAAGATTTATACTTTTAAACAACTAAATTCATCCATAATCATTGATGAGACATATTGCAAAACTGGACAACTACTATCCTACTGGCTGACTAATAGAAAGCTTTTCTATTCAAATTTCTAATGAACTGCAAAGTTAAGGAAATTGTGGGCTTGGCACCCGCTACAGTGAGTTTCTGTGGAAACGAGCTTCATGTGCTATAGGACAAGAAAAATTGGATAAACAATATAAGCAGATGAGAAAATGAGTATACCATTCATGTTAATAATGCTGTAGCTAAAAAAAGAAAAGGAGTTAGAAAGATTAACATCATACAATTCCTGAATGTGCAGATAGTCATCGGCCAATGTTGTATTGTAGCAAAAAACTCCTGTCCAGTTCGCTGTGCATGGGTCTCCTCGATTCCAGTTGCTTAGATTTCGGTTGGGATCAATCAAACTATTCTTGATCGCTCCCAATGCATTTACTGCATATTGATGCGAATATAATCATATCATCAATACAACAAACTGTGAAACATATTTAGGTATGCTGTGGTTTTTAAATCCCTAGGAGCAGAATTACTTGTTTCTTTTTTCCCTAGTCACCTCCCAGCACAAGTTTTCACATTCTTGATTGCAGTCCCAATGGAAATCAAATATGTATTTAACACGGGTACCGATTAAAGGACAGAAAAACTTAATGGTTTGAAACGAAACCCTTTCAAAGTCTAGGCACATAATTAAGTAACAACAACATTTGAAATATGTATTGTAGTACTGAGTGCACATTTAATTCTATGCAGGGAAATATTGTGCATATCTTGTTAGGAATCTTAGAAATTTTCATCTATAGACACTTTACACGAGTAAAACATTAGCATTGCAGATATAGACAACTTTAAAAATTAGTAAGTAGATATTGTGGCATATGAACGTTCTGCGACTAAGGATGTAAGATTCTCCCCCTTTGCAGGAGGTCCCGTGTGTTATGATTCCCCCTTCCCTTACAAAGAATTATATTATCTAGCAAAGTACATCTACTGGAGAGCTCCACTTTTAAGGAAATAGTTGCCACTTCCTGAACAGGTTGTAATTTGAGAATCATTCATATAAAACCAGTGGATAAAATATAAGTACCTTCTTTAGGGTCTGTAACCGCCCTGATAGATTGCTGTGCAGCAACACATAGCAAACACCAAAGCAACACCATGCTGACAACCAGTCCATACGTCCAAGCTCTTGATGGATACATCTCAAGAATGTACAAGCCACAAGAATTTTAGATATCTCTCATTAACCAAGTCCGGAAACTTACGTTTTATCCAAATACGATCCCTAATAACAGCAAATTCAGTAGGAAACATTTATAAAATTGAATTAGACATTACCCCAGATGACTTATTAAGAAAGAAAAAGGAAAAATCTCAAATATCTTTCAAATACAATCAAACAATAAGAACACCCTTTTTTTCAGACAGTATGGGCTGCAGGAAACATACCCAATTGCTATGAAGCAGATAATACTTGATTGTTCAAGGCAACAGCTTGACTTGAAAAAAAATTCTTACTACCATTAACTAGACAAATTATATAAAGTGGTGGAAACAAACAACTGCCACAATTGAAGTACCAAAAAGAGAGAGCATTAAAAGCATGAAAGATCAAGAAATTAAAAACCTTGTGCGTAGTATCTTTCTGACCAGGTCGCCATAACAAATGCTGCAGAAATTGATGACGACGATGATGTCAGCCACCCTCCCCATTCTACAGGTGTTTTTTAATAAAAAAAGTTTGAATTAAAAAAGAATCAAAGAAAGGAGGAGCTTTCTTAGAACGGGGCGATTTTGACTTTGCCTGCCAGCTTGTTGCTACTTGCAACTTGAAAACGACAATCAGAGTGACAAGCAGAAGAAAGAGAGAGAGTTCATTTGTTCCCCCTTAATTGTTAATAAATTAAGGAAATGCAGAATTGTTGTCACCCTTTTATTAATTGTTTTTAAAATTTTATGTTTTAGGTTAATTGTATTTTATAATTTTTCTAATGTATTCTTCAAACTAAAACAGTTAGTCTTTTGGATGAAAAAATATTAACCTAAGATTAAAATATAGTTTTTTAACACTTCGAAGTTGAACTGAAATTATAAAATTATATTTTTGTGTAAAGTACTTTTTATTATTATTATTATTAGTTTTGTTCTAATTATTTGAGCAGCCTCAAACTTTCACTTCTCCCTAGAAACTAAAATTATTATCACTCTTGGTAAATATTTTTTCTTTTTTGGATATATTAAAATACTCAGACTCGGCACTAAAAGGTGAAAGACAAGTATTAATCGTTTGAGCTAAACTTTCGGTACTAATTTTTTTTTATATATTCATAAATCAATCAAAAAATAAAAATACAAATATTTCAAAATGTTTAGTCAATTTTTAAAATGATAATATCATCACAAATTTGAGGATGAGAGATATGAAAGAGAAGAGTAAGAATTAAGCCACATCAATAATTTTTATTTAAAATATTAATAATATTAAGTTAAATGAAAATATTACAAACGTTCTAAATAATATTAATAAAAAATATATATATTTTAAAGGCGAAATTGACAAATGTTTTGAATGACATGAGTATACATAGAATAGTATGTTACAAAGTGTATGACAAATAGGGGGTGTGAGGACAATATGATTTTATTTTAGGACTAGTTTGATATGCATGAATGATTTTGGCGAAATTGGAATGGGAATGAAATGCAGGTGGAATGGAATGATCATTCTATTCTATTGTTTGGTAGCGTCAATGATAAATAATAATTTCATTTTATTTATTTATTTTTTATATAGTTTTTAGACATGAAATAATATAAAAATTATGCTAAAATGACAAAAATATCCTTCTGTAGATAAAATAATAAAAATGTAACATAATTTATGAAATATATAAATTTCTTAATTTTTTAAATTAATTTAAAAAAATTATATTATTTATTTATTATTAATTAATTAATTGTTATTATTACTTATGTTTATTTTATTATTATTTATATTTATTTTATTATTTTTATTATTTATTAATATTAATATTTTAGTTTAAAATTACTTAACTAATTTATTTATTTAACATTAATTAGTTATTTATAATTATATTATTTACTATGATATGAGAGGTATTTTTGTCATTTGACTAAAATGAATTGATTTCTTTTATTTTTATATACAAATTTTTTTTATATTTTTTTATATGATTTATATTATTTAAATATGATATGAAAGGTATTTTTATCATTTGACTAAATTAAATAATAAATATATATTTTTATTTATGAATAATATTATTATTTTATTAATATTCAACTTTTTATTTTATGTGGTAGAATGGTTTTTTTTGTCATTGAACTGAACTAAACTGATTTCATAGAATTAGGAATGAGCAATCCCACCCCCAAGTGGGTTTGAGGATTCTTACTTCTATGAAATAAAATGACAAGAATGGAATGAGTATTTTAAGACTAAAAATGTACTAAACGAAAGAATGTTCATTCCATGGAATCATACATAAAATAGAATGGTTATTCCCACGTACCAAACTAGCCCTTAGAGTTTAATCCCGCTATATAGAATAAGATAGCTAATGAGAATGCATCACATGTCACACTAATAAATGAGAAAATGATGAGGTTATTTGCTTTTTGGCGTGGACTATTATGCTTTGACTAATCTACTTGTCCTGTTGTTATTGAATAATATTACTCTGGTATTATTACTAGTCTCCCAAAAAATGAGTTCAATAAGCATTCTCTAAACTAGATGACAAATTACCCCTATTAGGACGGGTGATCAAATAAACTAATTTTTTACATGGGCATTGTTTCCCATTTTGAGGGTGAAGTTATCGAGCTTACCACAATGTTATAGTTGTGAAATTTAGTTTTTTCACTGTTGTGATATATATATAATTTTTTTTTTTTCCAAGTGGTAAGTTATCACTTGCTTTTATATTTTCAAAATATGAATACCTTCTCCACTCTCACTATTTCACATTTTGCAAAAATGCACACTTACTCTACTCCCACTTTTTTGTATTCTACAAAATATGCATAAATATCATACTCCCACTTTTCAAGTGTGAAGTATTAAGTTCGGACTTCTTGTGATTAGAGTTATGCTTGAGTTCTTTAGTTTCTCATGTGACGGGATATATATAGTAATCTGCAGTTATTTTAAACTGTTGACTTTGTATAATGAATAAATTGTATATCTTGTTTGAAGATTGATCGATCTTTGTAAGAACTGAAGACCGTTAGCAATGTGTGCTATTCCTGAGTGTGACTTTTGGCTTAAGAGCCAGTTTGTCATCGTCCAGGCTCTCTCTCCAGTTTCGATGAAAACTCAGGACCTTTAGTAATTTAGCACCCGGGAGGATCTAGTTGAAAAGCTTCTTATGTCACACCTCAGGGTCAGACTGTTTGTTCAACCTATTGGACCTTTAGATTTGTGTGAGTGAGGCATAAGTGATGCCAGAATTTCCAATAATTGTAAGCTATTTATTGTCTCATTGGGCCATTTGTTGGAGATGTATTTGAGTTCCCAACAATCATGCTTTGAAAAATTTATCAAGTAAAATAATGGACAAGAAATAATAGTATGGTTCGAGAAAATTAATAAATATTATAATTATTATCCGGCTGGGCCATGTGTAAGATTGTTAATGTGTGTAATTCATATGTAAATTGAGCGTAAAATGCCCAAGCATATAACACAAATCAATTGATTGTTATATGGTAACTCACAGTAATAAATGAGATAATGACAAGATCACTTATTTTTTAGAGTGGACCGTTACACTTTGACTAAATTACATGTCCCGTCGTGATTGGATAATATCAATCTTGTATTATCACAACTGGTCCTATCTTATAGAGTTAAGAATATATGGTTTATCATATTTTTCGTATCGTAACAAATAATATCAGAATCAAAATAGTATTTACTCTCCATGCAGGCTTGAGAGAATTACAACAACCTAAATAATATAAGGAATTTGCGATCCCAGGTAAAATTGGTTCATGATCATGGGATCCTTATATGAAAAAAATAGAGCTGGAACAACAGTCCCCGTTTGTTCAGAAAAGGTTATGAAGTGTGGATTCACACGTGTTAAGTTCGAAGTATGAATGGAAGGGCTCACACTGATGTAAAATCTAGTACCTACACCCCATGCCAACTAGGGAGAGCTACATCCAAAAAATTTGAAGTTGAGAAAATTGTGAAGCCTTGTATTTTTTATTTTTTTTTACATTGTACTTTTTGTCAAAATTATGTTATATTTTCTTTATTATGTATTAGAACTTAAGACTAAGTAAAAACATTATATTAAAACATGAGGTTGATTTATAAAGAAGAGAGATCTACTAAGTTACAGAAGGAATTTGGGTACCACCCACATAATTACCTCAAGCCCTCAAACTCACTTCTTATAGATTTGTATCTATCTAGTCTATAGCAAATAGAAATATAAATTGGTGTAAATAAAATCGTTGTGTTACTATTCTCAAAAGCAAGCAAACAAACAAAAGAAAAAGTACAATGCATAACACAAAGTCAATTAAGCCATTATAATACATCTGACTGAATAGAACAAGTCAAATCTTTTAGTCAATGTTTTTGTTGA
This sequence comes from Quillaja saponaria, assembly GCA_029379385.1. Classification (NCBI taxonomy): domain Eukaryota; kingdom Viridiplantae; phylum Streptophyta; class Magnoliopsida; order Fabales; family Quillajaceae; genus Quillaja; species Quillaja saponaria. Next base: position 12,984,415 of record CM055610.1, on the reverse strand, counting down.
ATCAATCAAAGGATCAATCATGTTTGAACAAGTTCACATTGGCATAAAATTGGGTAGGAACTCTGAAATGGTTATTATTTTGTTACTTGTTTGAAAAGCAAGTTATTTGGGTGGTCTTCCAACTATATTCTTATCTTACATCATTAGGTGTTCTAACGAGTTTTGTTTTATATTTTTTATTTTATGAGTTTTACCCAGATTTAGTACAGTATATTAATTTATTACAATTCACATTTCATTCGAATTTGAAACCGGCTATACTAAAAGAATATAACACAAGAATAATTGGGTAATTTTTCAAATAAAATAAAAATAAGTAGGTAAATTAGTTGACCTAAACTACAGGCAAGTTTGAATAATTAAATTTCAGTTGACGATTTTTTTAGAATTTTGAACCGGAAAAACTTCATCAAAATTTTCAATAAATTCAACGGGATTAGTCTGTCCAATGTGCTCTGAATCAGCTATCTCAGTTCCGTGAGAATGACCTGGTTTGTGAAAATGATTTGATAGCCAAATGTCCAATGGGCAGTTAGAAATTACTTTTATTTATCTAAATTGAATAGAACAAAAACGTACCAAATCAAATGCCATTAAGGATTAACATTGAATTTAAAAGTTTCATGTACAATTTCACATACGATGTTGGACAATTTAGCTATATAGTGTGAAGAGAATAGTGTGAAACCAATAACATTGCGAAACTGGTTCTAGAAAATAGTGTGAAGAGAAAATTTAGCTAATACGATGTTGGACATGTGAGACGAAAGGGACACCTCTATATAGTATAATAATTATACAAGATATATATCCCCGTTGTACTATTGTAAGACCTTTTCTTTTTTTTGTCATCACAAAGGAAATATAAGTAGGGTAACTCTACACTCTCCAGCATGGAATATTGTCCCTACATCATCACTACCTTAAAAAACTTAACCACGCTTATGTTGAAACTGAAATTTAGAATTATTCTGTTGGCGACTACGATTATTTGTGAGAACATAGATTTAATTACCACCAACAACATGTTGCAATCAATAAGAATTAAACTCAGAATCTCTTGAGAAACATTTCTTGAATTCATTTTTCTCTAGATTAAACTGATGTTGATATGTATGACGTTGTTAGTTCAGCGAAATGACATCCAAACTTCAGTTATTCCATGTTCAAATATGAACTCTATCCATTACAAAATTCAAACAGTAACAGCGGAATGACGTTGTTAGTTGGCTTTCATACTTTAACCATGGCAAAGGCCCTTCCCTTTTTGGCCGGTTGTGGGCAAGGAAGGATTCGAATCCCCAACACCGTGGTTCAAAGTTACGTGCTCTAATCCTTTGAGCTACAGGCCCCCACCCCTAGAGCCAGGGCTCTAACTAAAAAAAAAAAAATTAAAAGATTATGGTAACTAAGTAATCTAATTTAACTACTCTATCCAATTTTGTTCTGGTGCTGTTTTTCCAGCTTCTTATTCACTTCACTGCACTGGGTCTTATTATAAGCTTAAGACCCAAAAACTGAAAGAAGAAACAACTAATAATTTGTACTGATTTTTCAATATCCATTCAAATTAATATATAGTAAACTTCTGATAAAAAAAAAGAAAAAAAAAACTTTATCAATAAAAAGATCTATACATTATCATTTTCATCACATATTTCCAATTACTCATTAATCTGGTTGGGATTCCAACATAAATATTGCATATTGCATACATAAGTTCCTCAAATTATAATGATAGCTACAGTGCATTATATTCACCTAAGAAGCGACTCCTCAAATAGAACTACTACAATCAAAATATGAATCAGTTTCAGATAAAGTAACAAATGACCAAACGAAAGTCCTGAAAGCCTAAATGGCTCTTACCACCTTAACTAGCTTTTACAGGTTTTAAAGCTTTACGAATTTGAATTGACTCTTCTATTTTCCTAATCTGATCTGAGGTGTACGCAAAAACTAAGAACACAACCAAAAAAATTAAAAAATAAATAAAGGAGATAAACAAAATGGATTGCTAAATATCAAAGAATCATAAAAATTCCACCAATTCTGTGGCTTAATTTGTAACTTAATCAGTTTAAGAATATAATCAGGTTTAGTAACTTGGTCTCTTTTCATTCAAATTTCTAAAACACATGAACCTATACAAGAAAACAAACACATTTAATACACGTATCTCTACAAATTAGAGACCAAAGCAACCAGGAATCAGTAAGCAATATATAACAAAACTAGATATATACAAAACCGTATGAACAAATAGAGAAAAAAAAAAAAAAAAAAACAATGAAAGAGTTTAAAATAAAAAAGAAAAAGAGAAAAGAAGAATCCATTAATCACAAAAACAGATTCAATATAACAATTATTAGTAGGGAAACATGTCCAATAGTAGGGGATCAATTTATTTCTGATTAATACCAACAAAATTGCTGTCACAACTTGTAAAAATCTACATATGTGAAAAGACGTATATAGACAATAAAACAACAATTTTATAATATTAATTGATAATTTGATATTCTATAATAAGTTAAAGAAAACAAGTATGAGGAAGCTTAACATCCTCATCACTATAAGATCTATAATATTGATAATCTTGGATAGTTTTGAATTAACATTAAAAGATAGTAAGCATATCAGGGCTCCATTCGTTTCAATAGAAGTTTTTCCGGGACAACTAGAATTGCAGTGTGCAGAGATATAGAAAAAGAAAATATTTGCATGAGACAATCTCAATAAAAGGAAATAAAAACAGCTAAAACAAGCAACCTCTAAAGAAAGAAACCATAGAGTCTTCAAAGTGGTAACCATAGGTAAAATCAGCACCAAGTAGTACAGGTCTAACAGAAAAAGCTTTTGTCCAACTAACTATTCTTACAATAGCATTATGGCCATAACAGTTTGAACAATGAGGAGTTCAAAGTTAATCTAGTCTTGCTACTCGCTTTAACCTTTTACAATTCATACATCAATCTAAACCAAATACCAAAGTATTGTTACAGCTGATATTAAAAAAAGGGTTACTATAGAAAAGCAGAATTTTTATTTGTTTATTTATTTTTACTTTGATTCATAACAGGAGTTGCAGAAGGCAAACACCTAGTTTAAAAATGACAAATGAAATTTGGAATAAAACAATCTGCAAGTATGCATCCCTAAAAGATACAAACTATGACCATGTTCTTCTTTACAACACAAGCAATAAAAATTCAATATAGTATATATCAATAATTAAAATATTAATTGAGAGGAGAAACAGAAAAATATCTCTTAGAGCTGAAAAAAAGCTTTCCCATCATGAACCAAACATTCATGATCTGATTGAAGTTTTGTTCTCCAAAGGAAAAGTTTTCATAGAAAACCAGTTGTACCAAAAGACTGAGAGTGAGAAGAAAAGTTTGTACAGGACCAAAGGATTTCATATTTCACAAAATTTAAAATGATTTGTTGGAAAGAATATATAATGAAGCTCAAAAATACATCATAGATTTCAAATACCCACAATTATAGAAGTGGGACTTTCTAATCCAAAAAAAATCCCCGAGTTAAATAAAAACACTGACAATAGTAATTGAAAAAATGCGATATACTTTGAATGCCTTGGAAGGAAGTAATGGGTTTGGCTTGCATAGCTTTACTGTTGTTTTCTTATGACTCTTCTAGTCTTCTTCTATCACTTTTTCGCTCGTAGAGAAATTAATAGTAGATTTCTGATATTAAACAAGTGATCCAAGACGATAACAAAAGATACCTTGGCTGGACATAAAGTATAAAGTCACGACTGATAAAAGCCCAATGTCAAGTAGAGAAATTCAGTGCACATGATCTTGGAAAAAACTTCCTCAAGGATTTCAAGCAGCTCACCAGACTTACCATCACTAATTCTTGGCACATTGGGTGGATATTCTAAAACCTGAGCACCTGGAGGAATGGCAGCAGCAGCGGTAGCACATTGAAAGGGAAAAATGAGTGCAGAAGAATTTGATTTTTCCATCATTGATCTGCAAGAAAGAAGAGATCGATGGATATGGTGATTGCTTGCTTCGAAGTATCCTAGTCATCTTCTCCATGTAGAATTTTGACCCAAATCTCTATTTATTAGTTTCCTAATTAGTTTATTCTTGGTGGGCAAGAAAAAACCAATTAATAGTTGATAGAATTTCCTAATTAGATTTATTTTAGTGGGTAAATAAGTCTAATTAGATAATTGTAGGTTTCCATAAATTATAAATATATAAACTTGTAAGAGTTGTAGGTACGAGAAAGAGAGATATCTAATATTCGAGAGAACCCTCTCAGGGATAGGAGTGTAAGAGAGATTAGTAGAGACATGACCTCAGTGATTGAGAACACTATGTATAGAGTGTACTCTTTCTCTTACTTGAAATATTAATGAATTCTTTTCTCATCCGTGAATGTAAGCAAGGGGCCGAACCACGTTATATTTTGTGTTGATATTTATTTATCTTCTCTTATATAGATATTTTATTACTATTAATCTTTGTTATTTTTAGTATAACTCATTAAAGATTGAAGGAGAATTTTGTATAATTTCCAACACTACAACGATCTCTTTGTAACACAAGTCCCTGGGGTTGGTCAAACTGAGAAGATATTGAGAAGTTTAGGTTAGACTTGCCAGAAGTGAGAGAGGGGGAGTAGGCGTGGATACGAAATATTATTGAAACGGTATACAATCTCGAAACATATAGATTTATATAATAATATTATATAATACTTATTAAATATTTGTAATATATATAAGGATGGTCTTATTGTCATAGTCAAAAAGCTTATGGCCATATTCTCTGAATTATAAAAAATAATTAATGGACTAAATTACCCTAATTTTTTTGTCTAAGAATTGTCTAATAAATAATAAAATAATATGATACATAGTTACAAAATATGTATTTATTGATCGATAAATAACTTTGGTTATGCCTCTAGGCTTTCCTTCTCTCTCATCCTTTTTCATAGAAGCTTCAGAACCTCTATCCCAGATAGTTTCTTTTGCAAATATATCATTTCGACCATTTAATTTCAATGTTCTTTATCATGAAATCATAACATCTGCTCTAGAATGGGGTTCTGCACATAGTAGCTTCTCATAAGTTCTTAATTAGTCTGTCTAATTGAGGTTTTGTTTTAATTGCATGAAAGTTTTTCACCAAAGTATAAGCATGAGTCTGAATCCACTGAAAATCTAGAGATACCAAAATTCTTTTAGAAGCTTGAAGAAAAATATGTATATCAAAATTGTTGTTCCGGGCTTCAATATGTATTTTAATGCTAGCTCTCATTCAAACTTTCACTTCAATTGGGATTTTATTTATTTCTACTTGGTAATGAGAATTGTAGAGAAAAATTAAATTTTGAATGAGATGTGATAGACCAACAATGAGTGTCAGTTAGATAGGAAGATGATGGGTTTGGAAGTGTATTAGTTTGTTTGGGTTTCTAATTTTATTAATTGATTTTATAAAATAATTTTTTTTTCTCATAATTCACAAAATATTGGATGAGGGCAATTTAGTCTAATAAGTATCTTTTACAATTATGAGATTGTGGCAATAAGGTCACCCTATATATAATGATTAATTGTACATGCATGTTTGATTTGATTTGTCCGTTCTATATATTTTTTTTAACGTGTTTAATCTCAATCATTCATTAAATTATACATAATGCAACAAATACATATTAACTAAATTAAATGATATAAAGTTTAGAAATAATACTTACCCTTAACTATATTTATTTTCTTATCATTTGACTAGCTTCTATATAATTTTTTTTTTTTAACTTATAGTTTTTATACTTATAAAATCTATTGGTATAATTTATAGATAAAATTTAGTTATATAACTTAATTGGTCATAATTAAGTATAAATATGTAAAAACAAAAATAACAAATTTTATTAGTTATAATTTTAAATTGAAAAAAATATGAACTCTTAATAAATATTAAAAACAAATATTGAATTAATGATCGAAAGTTGGTCTGTAATGATGTGGTTCTGGGTTTTGGTTTGGTTGGTCGTTGTTTGCATGTTTTACTAGTCGGTAAGAGTTGGTAAGTGATAACCAATTTTCTTGTAATGAATTGATCCTACAATAATCAATTCATATGAGTTATTGTCTTAGTATTAACACCAAATAGCTTTACTTGTTGATCGCTTTTTTGTGATTATTTTTTTATTTTTTTATTTTTATGCTTTGTACAATTAGCAAGAGAAAAAAAGAAATGGAAAGCTAAGGAGAGACATATCTTTCGTATTAAATGGGAGGCCCAACTATGAAAAGGAGGGAGAAACTCAAAAGCCTTGTGGGCCAAGTAAGCATTCATATTTTTTGGGACCTAAATAATATTGGACCCAACTTTCTGCTTTGTTCATAATAATTCTACGAAACATGTCTTTATTGTTAGAGAGTAACGTGCCAATAGTTTTATTTGGTTGGGTCAGAAAGGACATGCCATGGCATGAGGGGACACCATTGAGCAAACCAAGCTTCTTCTACACCACAAAACTTGCTAAATGCTGCCATTTCGTTCACTGTAAACCAACCCACCTTTATCTTCATCAACTCTAACTGGTCTGCTTTTTGCCTTTTTTTTTTTCCAAGCCATTATGGTGAAATGAGTTAATTACCGAATAGTTGGGCGTTCGTTCTTTTGTATTTATGTCAACATTAATCTCCTAAACATTAAGCCTAAGTGGTATAGGATTAAAAACTAATAAAAAATTAAAATTATTATCACTATATTTTATCAAATGGTGCAAAATTTATATTCTTTCATTAGAAAAAAGAAAAAAAAAACACAAATTTACTTCAAATTTATTATTTATTCTATTTTATTTTCTAGTATGGTCATAGAATATTTTACATTTTTAATGACATAACTTGCAATGTCAAAGCATTTCAAGTATCACTAGTTCTAAATAAAAAATAAAAAATAAAGTAACAGTTAATTCCTTAAAGAAAAGATACATTAATGAAAAAAGCATACAAAATTTTAATTATGAATTATTTTCCAATTTTGTCAACATATAAGGACCTCCATTTTATTAGGCTTCACAAAATTTTTGGCAATTAACAATTAAAAATATATATCTCTAATTTTGAGTTACATTTTTTCAATATATATTTTTTTCTGTCTAATTCATAAACATTCAAAAAATAAAATAAAAATGAAACTGGAAAACATCAATAGCATCAAAAAGGTAGTAAAAAAAAAAACACATGGAAGTACGGACTATACATAAGGACTACAACACATGGTAGGCCATAATATCAAACTTGGACACATTAATTTGACATTTTCATGGTTGATGTGTTTCTTATTTAACCTCTCTTAAACTAGTTTGGTGGGGATTAATGTATCAACACATTTTGTAGAAGGATGTTTAACCTCCTTAAGGTATAATCTTTTAGCTTCTTTTATACCAAACACTCTTAAGACATATTAAAACTTCATCTCTTGAACCTTTATCCCTCTTAACCTCACACCAAACACACCCTCAAGGAAAAGATTTAGCCACTTAGAATTGATACAGGTTCTATCAATTCTCTGACTAACAACATGGCCATCAAGTCTTATATTAGTCCAGGTAATTTTTCCCTTTAAAATAATTCTCATTAAGGAAAATCAGGTTCAAATTAGATGTATCAAAAATCCTTCACACAATTTGTGTATCAAAATAAAAACCCCAAATTAAGAACCTTAGCAAGTACTATGCATTAGTTTAAGTACTCTTTTTCTTTTTCTATTGTATCCCAACGTTCTCATATGAAAAAATGTAGGGATTGGACATTTAATAATCAAGTCTACATTGACCGTTACTGAGTCCTGCTCTGGAATTAATTCAATCAAGGTTGTATCTGAATTGTCTATAAAAGAAACTGCATCAAGATATTGAACGTCCCATACACTTTCTTTAACCTTACTAAAAACATCATGGAAATCACTATCGTTTCAAGAGAAACCATCAAACCATCTTCCCAAACACCTCATCACCTCAAAACCCTTAAACTAAGCCTCTTTGACCAGTTAGCTCCTAGAATTTATAATCCATTGATTTTTTTCTACTCTGTGAGTACTAATGACCCTCTTGAACTACTTAACAAAACAAATCAGTTAAAGAATTCACTGTCGGAAACGCTTACCAGCTTCTACCCTTTAGCTGGAATTGAAAATGATGATCAAATCTCTTTGGATTGCAACGACGAGGGTGCCTTTTATTTGGAAGCTCGAGTCAACCATGATATGCTTGAGTTTCTCAAACCAGCTCCCAAGTTAGAGTTAGTAAACAAACTGCTTCCATGCCAGCCTTATACAATAATCCCAAACCCTACTCTAGTACCTCAAGTAGCCATTCAAGTGAACTTTTTCGAATGTGGAGGAATAGCTATTGGCATGTGTTTTCTTCATACCTTACTCGACGTGATATCAATGGCTGCCTTCCTTACCAGCTGGGCAGCCACTTCATGCAAATCTAGTAACGAGAACCCGAGCCCTGAATTCGTTACAGCATCAACTTTGTTTCCCCTACAAGATGTTTCAGACACAAATATACGTTCATATGCGGCAAAGATGTTCAAGGAAAACGAACAAATTCCTACGAGGAGGTTTGTGTTTGATGCTCAGGCAATAGAAAGCTTGAAAGCTATGGCAAAATGCGAAAGCATTCATAACTCTAGCCGTTATGAAGCCCTAACTACTTTCATTTGGAAATGTGTGATTACTTCGTTTTGGAAAGCACCACACGGCGAAATGAGGTCGTCCATGACAGCACATATGGTGGACATGAGAAGAAGGCTACAGGAGCCTTTGTCAAAATATTCAATGGGGAACATTGTGTTTACAGCACATGGTGTTTATGAAGGTAATGAAAGAAAAATAGACACAAAGGAGTTGATTGGCATAGTGAAGCAATTAGTTAGTGAAGTTGATAGTGATTTTTTAACTAGTTTGCAAGGTGAGTCAGGATTTTTGGGGTTGGAGGAGATTTTAATGCTTTTGAATGAAGTAATGGAGCAAGAGAAACCCTTTCTATTTTGGTTTACAAGTTGGTGTAATTTGGGTCTCAATGATTTAGACTTTGGTTGGGGGCAGCCAATTTGGGTTGGGTTTAAAGGGGGTAATGGAAGGTCTATTGTGGATCAAGCTGTTCCTAATCGACACAATAAAGGGTGATGGAATTGAAGCATGGATAACACTAGATCAAGAAAGTATGGCTGTGTTGGAAAATGACCCAGAATTCCTTGCATTTGCTTCACCAAATCCAGGCATTTGAATCTCCACCAACTCCACCACAAATAAGAGAGACTTAGAAATAATGAAAAGTTCATCATAATTGTCATTATCCACTGTCCTTTCAGAAAATAGCTTATATGCCTGCTGTTAATCAAAAGTTTGACTGTGTGTGACGTATAAATAGAAAATAATATTTGTTATATATTTGTTTACAAGTTAATAAACAACACCGAACTAAATTTTTACTGTGGCTGACTCGGGTAATGATGAACCCCATCATAATCAATCCCGATGGTGTCATAGATCTAGATTCTTTCTTTTTTTCTAAAAATATAATTGAATCGTGTTGGAGAGAGATAGACACAAGATTTTTTTTTCACTTTTTTTTTAATTAAATACACTTTCAAGAGACAAAGTATTATGATTTTCTAACTTCAAAGATAATTATATGAATGGATCAAATCCAAAAATTGCAAGAGAATCCAATCATATGCCAAAATGTGCAATTTTATTATAATATAGTTCAATATTGATTAATATACTAAAACTATAAAATTGTACCAAAAAAAAAACTGAAACTATAAATCATCATAAAAACTAACAACCTTCAATCCATATTCATGATTAATATATAGGGAAAAAGAAAAACCAAAAAAGTTCCTTCAAAAAATATCTACCAAAATTCTCTTCACTGTGCCCTCAATGTCTATGGTCATGCCTCAACGGTTTGCCTTAGCAACTCTCTCGATCTCGTCCTTCTTCTTAATTGCATAACTAAAATATCCAATGATCACCGTCAGTGACCACAAAAAACATGATGTTTGTGCAAATACAGCACAGGATGTTATATAATAGATAGAATTCTGATATAAGCACGAAAATATTTTAAGAATACTTTCATAAATTGTCTCAGATCACCAAATACACCAAAGATGTACTTATGTTGCTGCTTGCCAAGATAGTTCAGTAAAAATTAAGGAGTTAAATTTTGTGCACAAATGAAGCATTTCTCTAATGGAACAAATTAAAAATGATAGCTATTCCATTAGACTCATTAATTAGATGTGTCGATAAGGTGTAGAAAATCTAGTCCTCAAATACTTCAGTTTGAGGACCCTTAGTTTATCTGCCAAACATTCAGCAATAGTCTTGGTATTCCTGAAAGCAGCCTCAGGAGCACCTGCAGTAATTAAGGAGACATATAATTGCCTGGTTCACACGTCGCATAGGGGAAATATCAACAGCCTGACGCCTGACAACACCAGCAAAGCCAATTCAAGTAGCATCTTCCCTTGCTCCACTGCAGTTGCAAGGTAATAAAGAGAAAAATTGGAAAACAATGTAAAGAAGCATGAGATGATGAGGCACGGTATGTAAACAAAGTAGAGACTTTTTCTATTGGGTACCTGTTGATCACAGCATCCACAATAACTTGGATAGGATTCTCATCAGGTGAGCAACTGAATAAATTTCATTGCATGCGTTATAATCCTTACTGCAAGCAGCTTTTTTCCATTAGAGAATTTGTAAGCCTCTCCACAATCGGGCACTGGGTTTTCCTGAAACGCTTGACTGAATACCTTCCAGCTGTATGTGGAACATAGGTTGCATACTTGCCAGGAACCACGCCTATGTAGTCCATCAAAGACATGTCACTGACCTACAGCCATAGCATCAAATATTTTAGTATTATTTATCACAAAAATATCCACTATACAATAGCAGTCTACTTATTCGTTTGATTGCTGAAACATAATGCCTTTTCAAGACTGATGCATTAAAAATCTGAAGCAGGCTAAGTATACAAAACTACTCATTCAAAAGTGACAACACTGGCAAAATTACTCAATGACGGCTCCAAGGAAACTCTAAACATCAATGCATTAGAAAACCAATGACTGCAAATGTCTTAGATAAACATGGCCAAAATACACTAGAAAAAATGTACTAGATTGATATCTTATAAAGATTGTTGGCACCACCAAACACAAATAAAATCAAAATCATAGTAATAGTAATAGGACATGAGAAAATTCACTGAAGCCTTTTGTCATTTGTTGTAAAACGTTATTGCATATTTTCAACAGTAGGCAGATATTTCATACATATTTTTAATTTTCAAATTTAATCCAATGCACCCAACAGTACTCAGTACCCTATATTTTCAATAATTGCTATATAGTTTTAGAAGTATTTCTTCCCATCCATTAACTTACTGCTATTGACGCCTCCTGACGAAAAAAAGACATGGCCTCAGCTATTAGAGCGAAAACTATTGCATTTTGAAACACATGCTTAAGTTATTATACATAAATTGTATGGTACTGCTATGACAAATAAATCATATAGAAGACCTAGTCTACCAAAAAATAATAATTTCACTGAAATGACTAATGACTGAGCATTACTGTGTCACATAATCAATGTAACTCACAGCATTCCATGCAACATAAGGTAGAATACAAAGAAAGATAATGCAATTTGCAACCTAAGGATGACATTTAATTGAATACAATGCAATTACACAAAAATAGAGCATACCACAAGGAAAAAAAAAGAACTGCAAATTGTAAAAAATTAAGTGGGCTATCAATGAAAAAGAAATTAAGATTTCTCTAGTTAAATATCCCATCCCATGTTCATAAACCACTACCAAAAAAATAAATTAATTTGAAAATTTCAAATTAATTAGTTGCTAATGGCTCTTGTATAGAATGGCACAGTGACACCTCATTCTTCAGTGACTTTCCAATCAAAACACAAGTTTTAGCATGTTCATATTGTTGGAAATTATGGTAATTCATAATTTTGAGTATATGAATGTGGAGCCTAGAAAGATAAAATACATGAACTATTAAGTTAAGTGTATCTAGTTATGTGTGGTGAATGTATCTAGCGCTGTGTATGGGTGATTAAGTCCAATGTATGTAATTAATGTCTAGAGTCCTTAGAGCATCTATATAAAGAACTTGAGTTATTGAGTTGTAACAACAATGAAGTATATCAAAGAATCAAGAATATAAGCTTCAATATTGAGGGTCTCCTAACACCATCTCCTTTAAGAGCTATGTATGACTTACGTCTTATATTTCCAATTATCAAATAAATAATATCACTACACACACTATATTCATATAATAAGTAATTTTTGCTATATAAGGCCTCTGTTGTGCCCTCCCCTACTAAAAATTTTAACATGGTATCAGAGCTCTGCTGTAGCAACTCAAAATTTCAATACATATCTTCATACAAGAGATAGAAATAAAATAAAAAAAATAATAACCTTGATTGAATTCATGATTGTAAATATGAAGGAACATTGAAATAGCAGTGGAAGAAAAACCTGAACTTCCTCAAAATTCCATCTATTAAAGAGCATGACATTGTATGGCTGAGTTGGTCTTGATTGTTGGGTTGAGATACAACGACTGCCATAGTAGAGGCACTCCTACCTAGATTGACTAATTGACCACAAGTGTAAAAGAAGCTATTGAATTGGGCGTCTGCCTCAGAAGAACCCTAATCCAGATCTGCATGTTTCACGGACAAATCTATTATAAGAACCGTGCCCATTAATCACTCAATATGGCCCCATTGCAGACTATTTGGCCCAAATAGAATTTCATTTCCTTTTGTTGAGATAGAAATTTCCTCAATGGATTGATCACTTGGACTTGTTTGACTTATAATATAAAAATATAATATTAGTTCTTACAGTGTTTGTTGAGATCGTAATAGTATAGGCTTATAGTAGACTATACTTAAAAAATTATAACACAGCAAAATAAGAACAATATAACTTTATTATATATCTAATATATTATATAAATTTAGAATATTCAAGGGTGGTGTGCACCACCTCTCTTTTTATAGTGAACGAAGTACACTAAAAAGTTAAAAAGCAAAAAACTGCTTTACTTTTGTCAATGTCTCAATTTATTTATTTTTTTTCAATTTCTCATCTCACGAGATTTTAAAAATAAATTATATTTTCAATTTCTTTATTTCTTTTTTCCTTCTTCTAACATCATTCCAGAATAGTTAAATTTTTTTTTCAATAAATCCAATTGCTGTTTTCAAAATAAAGTTTATTTCAAATAAATTAGTACAGTTAAAAAACATGATTAATAATGAGGTGGATAAGCTTAGTAGTTTTTTTTATAATAGAAGCACATGTTGTTGCACTAAAATCAGTTAACAAGATAATGTCAAATGGAACTGCAATTCTATCCTTCCAAAAGACACATTCATCTACAATTTCATTTGAAATAGGAATCTTGCTTACTATAGTATATCCGTCATTGAGATCCTAAGGCTTGATTATTAAAATGCTTAAAAAATTTACTGTTAATGAAAATTTATAAGACAGAAGGGGAATACATTACAATCATATCCATTAATCCATAAATACCTTTTGAGAAAAATAGTAAATCACTCTTGTTAATCGAATAATTATAGGCAACTCTACAGACACAAACAGAATATCAAAAGTCATTTTCTGAATTGGGTACTTGAATCAGTTAGATGATTACATTATATTTCCTAATAGTCCTTCAACATGATACCAAACAAAAAAAAAAAAAAAAATAAGGATAACAAATTTTCTGTCAATCCTTTCAAATTTGATTGCCTTTGTCAAAAATTATAGGCAACCACGTATACTATCAAAAGATGTTCACATTTCAAAATATACATTCATTAAAAATGATATGTCATTCTATCATTCTATTCTTCATGTCCACTAGTTAATCCCATTTGCATGTTGAAGTCTATCTGCAAACATAAAAAGTATTGAAAACTACGTATATAATATTTTAAAAGTTTTGTTCCAAGAATATTACATTAGCAAAAGATAGCATACCTTAAATTTCCTAGCACCAAAAGGTGTTTTTGATGTCAGATAGAGAATTAAGATTAGTTGCATATACCATGTCATCTATGTGAGATACAACAGAAAATACAGAGCTAGAACTTGACCCAAGGTCAACTTTGTGCTGACAGGTTTGACTATTGTGGCCAGACCATTTACATATACCACACTTTCGTTTTTTGTCTACAATCTCATACCTAGAAGGATCACGTTTTGTAGATGATGATTCCTTTTTGCTTTTTGAACTTAATGGACGACCTTTGTGAGATGTAATTGTAGACTCATGAAGAGAAGGAATGGGTTCATTTATAAGCTCAGACAAATAATTATGGACAAATTCTTTATGAGCAAGTGGCCATTCTTCATACTTATTTTGCAACTCCTTAAGCAATCCTCCAATCTGATTGTTTTCATTACTCTGATTTTCAAGCAATCTCCCAATCTGACTGTCTTCATTCATTTGAGTTTCAAATTCAGAAAATGATCTCATGTCAAGCCTCCATTGCTGATTTATGTTAACTAGATCTAACACCTCACTTTCCTAATGATCTTATTTTATGTGAACAAGGAAGACCCATGGTAGCACTAAAATGCCCTTTACAAGCAAGCAATTCTATATCATACTTAGCCTTCTTATACTATTTAAATAGTTCCTCCAAAGCAAATACTGACACATGAGTTTCCAAGAGCCATCACATTCATTTTTGCCTTTTATCTTAAAAGGACAATTTATCAGTCGAGATGAAGTTTTCCTTTTTCTATTTTATGGTAGAATCTCTCTCCAATTACTATAGCTATCTCCTCTATCACAACCGATTGTAAGATATTGATCCCATTTTGAATTCTTGATAGAAGTCGCAAAACCTTGGCCTAGATAATACTCTCTAACTGAACTTAAGAGGTCATCTTGATTTTGAAATTGCCTTGGCAAAGCCTGAGAAGCTACTTCATTTTGCACACTTACTTCATCTTGATTATTACTCATTGCTATATGATTCAAATATAGAAACAGAAAACAAGAAAATCATGAAAAAAAAAAATACTAATTACATACTAAAAAATACTAATCTATGAAATATTGCAATACTTGTATAATAAAAAAGAGCATGCCAAAGTGTAAATACATCTTGCAAAATTAAACCAACCTATCATGCGAGCATAACCTTATAACCTCAATTTGACTAATCAAACACACACTTATTTAGTTAGACTATTCTTTTAGGAAAATGATATGTAAACAAAGAAATTTTGATGGGTGCACTAGAAATGGACCCACTGTCTAGCAGAAAAACAAAAAATCAATTGACTTATCTGACTTGTTATTTTCTTAGGTCCCAGTTCTCAATTTTTGCCATTTTATCACTCTTTGACTCTGTCTTTATCTCTAACCTCAAGACCATCCATGGACCCACAATTGTTGTTTACGTATAAGGCACACAAATGGAGCTACAAAAATAGCTTGACAATCACCCAGATAATTAAAGCTCAAGAACTTACTTACATGGCTATAATTCTAAACAATGAAGAACATGCAGAGAAGAAGACTAAAAAAAAAAGTCAGACCCTATTCAATTTAGGAGAAGAGTTTTGATTTTTAAAGGACCAAAGAATTTTACTTGACATCAACACGAAAAGAAAAATAAGAGATTTGTCCATAACTTATCCTATCAGGTAAAAGACCTATCTAAACTAGAAGACTCCTCACCTTAATTCTTGTACATCCTTTAAAAAAAGAAGATCTAGAAATTTTTATTTTCATAAATGATAACAAAAGATGCTAATTTTCATAAATTTTCATAAATTTTCATTATTAAGAAATATATTAGGAACTTACCAAGAGGAGGTCAAGAGTTTCAGCCTATATGATCAAGCCTTCAAGTGGGTTGATTGAAGACTTTTCTTCATAAGAGCCAAGATAATTGTTTAATTTATGGAATGATATTGCAAATGGGTTCCAACACTTTTAGCCAAGCAGTAAGATTCCATGGGTTTTCAATTTTTCTAGGAAGGGAGATCCAAGTGGTAGGATTCCATGAGTCTCTGTTTTGCTAGGATAAGAGACGCAGAGAGCAAAAAGGATAAATGGGAGAGGAAGAAAGGTAAAGGTGTTTGAGTAGAGTATGAGAAATTGATAAAATGAGAAAATGAAAAGTTGATCTCTTTTTTGACTTATTTTTTTCTATTAAAATGGGTCATTCGTTCACCTATATCTTTTGGTAGTTCACATATCAGCACTCATATTCAATTCTATATGAAGTCCTTAATGTTTAACCTAAAACATAATTCTAAGACAACTCTAGATAAAGTACCCTACCTCTAACGTAACTAGTATCAAAACATAAAGTTTCCATTTATCCAAGTTGATTGGTTTTTATTAACGGCATGATGAAATATAAAGTATCTCCATTATCATCAATAAAACTCTAAAAATGAGTTTAATACTAGCATCCTCACATATGCTCTCGCGCATGCTCAGATATTTTTTTTTATGTTTTTTATAGGAAAAATCTATAAAATTCTTTACACCGCATACTCATGTACCAAATTATTAAGTTTTTGTTGGGACGTACTCCTCTAATATGGTGTAGGTTATTTACACTTCCGCGCATCCTTTATTTAAGTGTATAATTTTAGAGATGACAAACTCTTAATTGTTTATATGTTCGTTACATATAGACAATAATTAGCCTTGGGCAATTTATTTGTGACATTGTATGTATAGCTAAAAACGGAATGCACCTAAAATCGGTTCAGGTTCTAATTGTTCAAGTTGGGGCATCTTGTTTTTCTATGTTATATAGACTTGTATGTCACTGTTGAAAGTGAAGATATTCTACATAACTTTGTCGTCTCAAGAATTGTACACTTAAATAGAGGACGTGCGCGAGTGTGAATAACTTACACATATTAGAGGAGTACATTCCGAGAAAAACTTGATAATTTGGTATATGAGGATGCGGTGAAAATAATTTTACATATTTTCCTAATAAAAAAAAGCATCTGTGCATGCGAAAAAGTGCGTGCGATGATGCTAATATTAAAGAATTTCATATTTTTTTCTATAAAAAAAAAAAAAAGTATACGAGTAGCCCCGAGAGCATGTGTGAGCATGTGAGGATGATAGTATAATAAAAGAACTATATAGGGCTTACTATAAATAAAAAAAATATCTTAGCGAGTGCAATGATGCTAGTATATTTAAAAAAAAAAAAAAAAACTTTACAATGTTTCTCCTAAATAAATAAATAAAAAGCATATGAGTAACACTCACCTGAATGCGGGGAAAAACTTTACAGTGTTTCTCCTAAAAAAATATGAGCACGCTTGTGAACGCATGCGAGGATGCCAGTATTAAAGAATTTCACACTTTTGCTATAAAAAACAAAAAAAGTATCTGAGTACACCTGAGAGCGTGTGCGAGCATGTGAGGATGATAGTATAATAAAAGAACTATACAGGGCTTACTATAAATAAAAAAAAGTATCTTAGCAAGTGCAATGATGCTAGTATATTAGAAAAAAAAAAAAAACTTTACAGTGTTTCTCTTAAATAAATAAATAAAAAGCATTTGAGTACGTGCTCACCCGCATGCGAGGATGCAAATATTAAAGAATTTCGCACCTTTGTTTTCTTAGAAAAAAAAAATAATAATTTTGAGGGCGCACAATGATGCTAGTAATTTCAAAAGATCTTTACACCTATCTCCCAAGGTTTTGATTATTAAAACAAAAATGAAAGGTCATTTTACAGCAAATGTTTGAAGTAAATAGAAAAAAGTTTATCTATTTAACTGTTTGTCTTAATATAGTAAACGCATAAAGGGTGATGAAATATGGTATGTTTAAATGTAAAAAATAAATCCTTACTAATAAATTCTTATGTAAGTTACTTGGAATGTACACATTTTCTCTTTTAGCGATTTTGTTTCGCCTATGTTTAAATAAAAGAACTTTACGCAAGAGGATTCTAGATCTACAAAATAATAAGCTTAATAAATCATTAAAAATAATATTATATTAGAGCTAGTCCCACTTCTAATTAAAGCAACTTATACTTCAAAATAATTAATATTTCTTTTTATTCGATACAATTCCAACCAACAAATTAAGGATCATTGGAGTCTTAAAAGTGCTCTGTGAAGTATGGTTTTTTCTTTTCCTCCTTGAATTATAATAGTGTTGTGAGGATGCAAATGTTGGACATGGCGTACTTTGACCAACTTTTGTTTGGACTGTTCTTTCATGTAACTCTTCATCATCTCTTTCTGCTTCTTGTTTTGATGGCAATTTTTTTAACATTCTTTCATAACTTCTGCCTTTGTCGTCTTTCTTTTTGCTTAAGAAAGGACACCCATTTTTAGAATAAATGAATAATTCAAATTAGATTTACAAAATTAATTGACAATGCAATGAGAAAAAAGAGAAACAAAGTAAAAAAGAAGTAAAGATGTAAATTGATGAAGATCAACTTTGCACTCCAAAGAATAGAGCTGAAACAAAACAAGTGTTTTGAGTTCTTCAGCAGGTTGGAGTTCTTCCACAGGTTTGAGTTCTTCCACAGGTTTCACACAAATGAGAGGTGATTTTACCACCAGAACTCTCATGCACAAAGCTTCTATTATTCCATTAACTTTTTTAACTCTTCAATTGTCTTAATTACTTGATCATCCTTGTCTTCTTTGTTCTTCTTTTCTTGCTAGTCATAATTCACAATAAACAAAGGACCCTTCCCACTTTCTTTTTCTAGCCTCATAAAGATATTTCAACTGAAAAATATCCAAGCTAAAGTTATCTCCATCACTCCCTCTCTCTTCTTTAAAAGCCAAAAAGCTTAGCGATATTCCATTCACAACACCAAGTGAGAACTATTCATTCTTTTTGAGAAAGCTCACTTTTTTAGTAACAGAAATTGATTTTCTTCCTATCTATCATTTTCTCTATGAAGTAAGCTTTTCTCTCTTCAAATAAAATATCACAATGAAATAATATCTATGAGTCTTAACAATTACTGTTTTGTATAATTATGAGACACCTAATTAAGTCTCCGATCATCCGATAAGCCTCACCAAATATTTTTTTTCAACCAAATAAGGACTGCTAAAATAATTAATCAAATTAGCAAGACCCAATAGTTATTTCTCATTTCATATAACAAATTTAAGTATTAAACTAACATATGTCTTAAAAAGAAACAGTGACACAATTTGATAAGAAGTACACAAATATAAATTGTTTATAGCTTTAAATCAAACGAAGAAACCTCTAAAAAAATTTACTCAAAAACTGAAAATAAAATGTCGAATCAAGTAGATGATTGTATTATAAAGCAATACAAACAAAATTTGATCAAAATTATACAAAGATAAACATGGATGTTTATATTGAGATTTTTATTTTTAATATATAAAGTATTAATGCAGAAATAAATATCTAAACATTTTAAATCAACAGTTAAGTGACAGATTTGATTAACCTTTTAATAGAAGAGAAAGAAATTGAGTTGGATAGAAAGAACCTTTTAAAGTATTGCTCCACCAACTCTCTGGTGTTCCTCTCACAATTAGCTTACCATCTTTTTCTTTTTCCTTTTTCAGTCTAGCTTGAACAGCAATACTTTTATGAGTAAAGCAACCTTGCTGTAAGAATAAAAATAGAGTATGTTGATGATGCAAGTTATTGAGAATAACTCTAAATTAAAAATAAATCAAAAGTTAATAATCATCTTTCACATAATTGAAAAAGTTAAGAATCTCTAGCATACATATAAATAGAAAAGAAAAAGAAGACAAATCTAAGATACAGTCAATCTATCCTAATATGTGTAATCCGTCATGATATATGTTTTTGTGTACATTTATTTTTGCATTTTTTATAATCATACCGACATAGAGAAATCCAAACTCAAACTACTTATAAGAGTAAGACTAAAACTAAAATTTAACATTATAACCCAAAACCCATGTCTTGAACGGGGAAAAAAATGACACCTAAACCAAATTTACCTTGTTCTTCATGATCCTGGAAAAGAAAAGAAGACGTGAATGCTTATAAAACCTCTAACCCCCTTTCCTTTTGCACCTACAAACGAACTATTCAACATCAATTATCTTGGCCATATCGCGTCTTCCTCCTCCCTCACCGTTCCTTCACTTCAGTTTTCCCTCTTTTTCTCACTAATTCACATAAAAAAATAAATTCTTAATTGATAAATATGTGCCCTTATCTTTGTCAGATACTTAAATATCTTGTTTATTTCACCATACAATATACGTACAAAAATTTAAGCTTCACTTAAAATCCATAAGTTAAAGAAAAGAAAAAAAAAGAAAAAGAAGAGAAATAGAAAGTTCAATAATTCTGCATTTTGAAAGTCTAAACTTGGTAAGAAAGATAAACTTCTCCTCAAAAAACATAAATAGATGGACATAGATATAGCCAAATTGAACATACCTAATTAATGAAACAATGGGGGGAGTTTGAAGTTTTATAAACAGGACAAAGATGTCTGCTCTGTCTCTCTATAGATTATTAAAAAAGAAGAAGTCAGATTGTAACAACTTTAAAGAAAGAAATGGTTTATAAGCAAAACAGATGAAAATGGACTTGCCTTCAACATTATGAGGTCTCGGCATTAGAAGTTCACATACTACATCAAGAAAGTTATATCCTTAAATGTATATATAAATGTTGCTAAAATCCATTTTCTTAGGAAGCAATATATATAAGCTCCAACACTGTGATCTACCATATATATATATTTTCATTGTTAAGAGATTGCAGTAGTCAAATTGAATGAAAGTTTCACATCTGTGTGTCAATGGGCACCATGAAAATAAACAATTTTCACTCATAGAAAAGACTTGTAAAATGACTAAAAGTACTTGCAATTCAAAGTCATAGACTCTCATCATTTTCATTACTTTTAACTTCTGTTGGATCCAAATAGATCTTTAGCAACTCTACAAAATAAAAAAAATAAAAAAAATATATATATAATAATAATAATAAAAATAGAGGGAAAAAGATTTCTTACAGAGCCTTGAAGTATAAAATAGAAAAATCAAATAAAGTAAAGCATTGGGAAAATTAAACAAAACAATACCTATCCAATTAGGTCGTACAATTATAAACAATGAAAGTAGAAGCAAGGCAGCAGCAAGAGAAAAAGAGGCTGCAACATTGAAAGGATAGAGGAGAGAAGAGAATTATGGGAAGAGTGAAAGATGCGTGTTGGAGTTTGAATTTGAGTTCGAAGTAACTGCCTGTTGCGCAATTTTGATTTTAAATGACATAAAAATCTCTGAAATTATAAGTGACAAGTTTTGTATCTAATGGATAAATCATGGTATTTGTTATTAAAAATAAAAGGAGGATGTTATAAAGGTGTTTTTCTTTTAGTTAAGTATAGTATAATATATATATATATTAAAGTAAGGTTTTTTATGTCACGTGACACTATTGAAGTCTTCTGTTACAATATTAACTATTTTTTTCTTTAAAGTAGTCCACATAAGCAGTCATTAGTGTAATTAATAAGTTATATAATGTTTTTTTGTTTGGTACAGTAGAAATAACGAAACAACGCTAAACAAATTATGAACATTATTATATCAATGGTCATTTTAATTTTAAATATTTAATTAATATTATAATTTAAAATACTATAAGATTTAATTGAGAGAAAATTTTGAAACGTCATTTCATCTTTCTCTTTAAAACATTTTTTTTAACCACTCGTTATCATTACATATCATCACTGCATTAAATAACTTTAATTCTTTCATAAGCCTCCATAATATTAGACATTTCATGTCCATCTTCTCATTAACTATTAATTTGTAATCTTTCAAAAACAAATTATTTAATTCTTACATCCACCATCTCCACTTAATTTATACCACAATAATCATTCTTAATATCAACGAAAAACACATTATCAGATGACTCCTTGACTCCTCTTCGTAGCTCCCAATGTCTCTACATCTTCATCTTTTCTAACAATTATCACCTATTTGTCCATATAAAACTCGTCTCATATCATTCTATCTACAACTTAACTATAGTTGTTCGGTATTGACCAAAATTAATCAATTTCGGTTTTTTCTTATTAAATCATGCAAGGCAATCAATTTGATTACTGAAACAAAAAGTATATATAAATATATATATTTAATATTTCTTTTTCTAATTTAACTAGAAAAAAAATAAGAGGCTTTGCATGACAGGAAAATGTATTATTTTTTAGAAAATTATATTTATTATCCTTTAAAAAATATATTCTTTTGTCAATTTTTTCTGTAAAAAATTTCTATTCAATTTTATTTTCATAAATTTTAAAGCATTTGTATGTCTTTTAACATATACTTTGTATGTCTTTTAACATCTATGTTGTCACACTATCAAAGTCATAACAGATTTTTGTAAGTCACATTATTATCAAGCTCAGCTTAACACTATTATTCTTTTAGAAGACAAATAAAGACTTAAACTAAAATATGAAGAAAAAAAATTGCAACATTTGTTCTAAGTTGGAAAAACAAAAAGTAAAAATTACATCTATTATCATTAAAATATTATTTTATGTCAAATTCGTCCTTGTAGTATTTTGGTATTATCGATCTTTCTTACTCATTTCTTACTCATCTAGAAATAATGATAAAAATTACCAGTCAATTTTTTAAGAAAATATAAAGAATTAGATAAATTTCAACAAATTTTAATTTCATAATTTTTATAAAAAGCTAATGTATGGGAAGGGTGATATATGAGATGAGTGAGAAAAAATAATTTTTTTCCAACTCGATATATATATGACAAAAATTATATTTTAAATTAGAATAATAATTTTCGTTCAAAATGTTAAAAATTTTAGGTCAGAAAAAAATTTATACACGTTTTAAAATATGAGACAAAATTGACTGAATATTTTTTTAAGACAAAGTTAACAAAATGTGTTTTAAAGTATAAAAATATAATTTTGTCTTTTATATAAGTTCTTGGAAAGTTAATTTTTTTTTTTTTCCAATTTGCTGTCATTGGGTTTTGGGCCAGATCCTGAAGCTAATGGGCTCTTTTACATTTGTTCTTGGTTTGAGTCCATTTAAGTACAAGGTTTGTGGCCACTAAATACGAGGTTGCCATTAAAAGGGTCAAGGAAGAAGAAGATCGAGCAAGAGCGAAGGAATCAGCGATGGGCAGATGAGTCAGGAACCCCAGTGAATGCTGTGTTTGCCTTTGTCAGATTAGCGGAGTTTGAGATCCTGTTTGTTCTTTTTCTTATTCATTGCTTTCCTCGTCTTCAAAGACATTGTAAGTCATTCTTCTCATCGTCCTTATTCTTCCTTGGCTTTTTTGTGGTTACCCAATTTGTTGTTTGTTAATGTCAAAGTTAATCTGCACAGATTACGGGAATGAACAGTCTTGAAGTAGCCTTTAAATAGTCTTAGTGGTCAAAGTGTTTTAACAGGTTTTGGCGACCTGTTTCTCTCGTGTCCTGCAAAATAGAGGATAGGAGCCGAGTCCGTGGTGAACTCCCTAAATCCTTCGATGAGTGAGTCAGAAAGAGAAGAGCAGAATAATGGGTAAAAGAGGGGGTAACTTAGAGACCTTTTCACCTTTGGTTTTTCTTACCCTTCTCTGAGGAACATGACATGTATATGTAGAGTAGAAGAGCACGAGCGCGGGCCACCTGAACTGTTCAAGGTACCCAGTGGAAAGGCAACCTGTCA
Organism: Quillaja saponaria; assembly: GCA_029379385.1. Classification (NCBI taxonomy): domain Eukaryota; kingdom Viridiplantae; phylum Streptophyta; class Magnoliopsida; order Fabales; family Quillajaceae; genus Quillaja; species Quillaja saponaria. Next base: position 12,960,555 of record CM055610.1, on the reverse strand, counting down.
CACCCCTCAGGGAGGCATGACTGGCCGGAGGAATGGTAACCAAACCTCCGTAACCCTAACTCAAATAATGGAACAACCATCACTTAAAACCAAGAAATTTATAAAGACAAAAGTTAACATTTAAAAGTTGGTTGATTACAACCAATCACACTTACTGAAAATTTCAGCAAAGGTCCCTTACAATATGGAACATGCCTTAAAATACAATCCTGTAAACTCTTTTTATTACTCAACATGATATAAAGACCATAAGGAGCTCTGCTCCGTTCACATCATCAACAAAACAAGTACTAGAATATTACATCATATCACATTTGACACCCACAGTTCTAATGTGACTGCAAACTCTCATCCTTAATTTCAAGTATGAGACTCCGAGACATACTTTGTCGTCAAATCTTTAGCAAAACCTCATATTAGCGGTTAATTTCTTTTGAAATCCTGCTACTAAAAAATATAACCACAGGAAAGGAGTGAGTCCTACGGACTCAGTGAGTGGAAAATTGTATCCAAAGGGTACTAACATCACAGAACACAAACATATAACATACGTAATAACATTGCGTAACATTAGTCATATCTTAATTCACATTACACGTATACGTTGTAAGTTTCACAACTCATATGACACGCAAGATCACAATTTAGGTCAATGCAACAATATCACACAAAGCAATCAAAGGGCCAATGAGTAACCCAGCCCCGCACAATAGTATCACCCCCTACCGGGCATTTACGCACCCACACAACAAATTAATCTCCGTACACAATCCATCCTACCGGGGTTGAGCACTCAATTTAGAAAATATTTATCAGAATTAGAATTTCTTGTGATTTCAAATCAGAGTATCCAAGGTGCACCTGGACTTTTAATTTCGGAGATAAAAATCATTTTCCAGAAAATGTTCACGAGTTGGCCCTTATCAACCACAAACAATTTCAACACAGTAACCAATATCAAGCAAACATTATTCAAACAAATTACTGAAATACTCCACTAGCTTACTTTCCATATATCACACCTATTTAAATAAACATATAATCACACATATTTATCTAGATCCTAAAGGTAGCAATTAACCACTCACCTGTTACCAATTCCATTTGTCACTCACACTTGCGTCCACGCGTCTCATCAGGTTCATATTAGAATTCGAAACTGAAATTCATAATTTCAAATACTATTTTGTTCACAAACGTTATTGTTATACTCTTTTACTTACTAAACTTATATCTCATCTTATATAGGTTTATTTAGGTAAGTTTTCCTTTAAGCTATTTCATGTCAATTAATATGGATTTAGATTTTAGGTGGTAAGATTAATAAGGAGAAATCATTTTAGGTGTCTTGACAAAGCATAGGATAGGGAAAACCATTAGAAAAGATTGGAAAGAACTTGGTAAGTTAGAAATGTTGACACTGCCTAAACTTGAGGTTTGGGCCAGTGTCCACTTTAACAGTCATATCTTTCTCTAGAAAATTCCAAACCCAGTTTCGTAAAATTTATAAAATACTAGACACATGTAGCTTTATAATATAATATCATTTGTAATTTTTAGATTTGTATATCAATACAGTTTATTGTTTGAAGTTGCCTCAAATTGTACAACACGCATGATTGTTGACAGCTTTGACCTTACCTTAGTTAATTGAACATAACTTTCTCTAGGAAAAACGAAATCCAATTATGTTTATTGGGTTTATTAATAGACAAGTATATCTATCTTTATTATTTAGAAACTTTTCCAAAAATCTGTCATTAACCCACTCAATTTCTTACATGAACCAAAAACAGGACACCACGAATCTTGCCTGACCTAACTAGAGTTTAACAGATATAACTCACAACATATTTAGAACCAAGCTACGAATTTTGTAGACAATATTTCAAGACAATAAGCCACATTTTATATTTTGAAATCTTAATTTAATTCTTCTCCGAAGACACTCGAAATATTGAGTTTCTTTCACCCACGGAATCTGCCCCTGCATCCGTTTTATAATCCCTTTTTACCCTCATTCATTTAGACATTTTTACAAACACCTTAAAGACATAGATTTCTTTCATTAGTGTATGTATAAATATATATCTACATATCTCACAAGTATTAACTTAGCCACTTTAAAGACTTAAGTTAAATTATACTCCTATCATCTTAATACCACTTCACTTTTTTTTAATCAAACTATTAATATTTCTAACTTACTAATTTCTACTTTTAACTCATTAAAATTGAGTAACTAAACAAAAAAAAATCTTAGGATCTAGTGGCTGAAATTTACCCCTTAACAATTCATCAAATGGCTACCATGTTGAAGAAAAGTGAGGCCACAACAGCTGCCTCCCTAGCAAGGACGTCACTTGCTGCCCACTTGCTGCCAAGCCCTCTTAACAAGTCATTTGACTACTCAAGCAAGGTTCACGGCTGGAGGTGAGAAGGTCCACAACTTGCTGGCTCTGTACAGAAACTTGGCTGTTCACAAATTATTCTTTTGGTCAAGATAAACAGCTAGCAAAAGAGGAGGAACCAAATGGTAAAGGCTTACTAACAGGGCAGTGACAAACTGCCTTTACCCACCACCAACGAAGTTGAATACTAGCTTCCAGCTTCTTCCTAATTGTCTTTCTGTCAATGTTTTATATGTATATATATATTTTTCATGAACATCAAGAGCAGAGGAATAAAGGAATTTGGCAAGACTCATGGTTGCTTGCCCACGGCTGGCCTAGCAGCTAGCTGCTGCCTCCAATTTAGCTCCTTGGCTGCCGCTTCACGTGAAGGGAGTTGCTACACCAAGGTGAAGGAAAACCATAACAGATGACCTTCCAAGAGTTGGCGGCAGCTGCTGCCAAGAGTTTGAAAGGAAGAGTTCAAGCAAAGCTTGGAATTCAGAAGCTGAAATTCAGTTTTTAGAGAAAGATGTAGAAGAATCAGGAAGCAAGGAAAAGGAAAGAAGAGCAGAGGCGGTGCAAATAGGAGGAAGGAAGTAGAAGCATCCAGAAAGATACAGGGGAAAGAAAAGAAAGATTGAAAGGTGTACCAAAAGAAAAAATTCAGCTCACCATAAAACAAGGATGGAAAAGACAAAATAATAAAAATCAAGTCAAAGGTCCAAGGTTACAATGAATGGTGGAAATTCATCTTGTGTTATATATATATATTCAATGTACTCTTGTTTTGTAATTCATTGTGTACATTTACTATTTTTATATATTACTATAATTTACATAATGTGAAAATTTAAAGTTCAAGTCAACTTACAATGTGGTGTAAAACTAATTTTTCAATCACATGTATATACATATATATATATATATACATATATATATATATATACATATATATATATATAAATGAAAGTTTTCGCATTGCCTTAAAACTCAATTTTACGCTATCGGATTATAACACAACCGCCATGTGGCATGCTCTCATTGGATGTCATAATACTATATTAACACTAGTCCCCCGAAAAAAAAGACCCGATCAAAACAATGTGGAATGACTATCAAGGTCGCCCACAAGGATCAAAATAATATGGAATGACTATCAAGATCGCCCACAAGGATCAAAATAATATGGCACTTACGGCAGCAAAGCACGAAGGCGATCAAGTCATCGGCAACCCAATGTAAACCCGAGGCAAATCACATGCGGGTCTGGGTCAAACTTTCCATCGCTATTGGTTGTATCATGGCTCTTCGAATTCCAGGTCAGGCTTTACACTGTTATTGTGGGTGGCCATTGGGACAATGCCACGTGTCCCATATGGTGTGGGCGCAGAGTGTGAAGGAAACCTTCAAGGCTTATATAAGGCTCCCCAACTCCCCACATTTGAGCCTTACTTTGAGATTTCTGTGGCGAAGCTTTGTCCAATTTGCGTTTAGACAAATCGTCTACTTGGGAGATAAAACTTTATGCCCGCCTTCCTTTATCCTAGGTACGAGCTTCTAAACTTGAAAAAAAATTTCATCCATTGTTCAGTTAATATGTCTAGTGAGGGAGGTTCTCCATTAGCCCCGCCCTTTGATCTGTAGGATGGCCACTTAGCAGATGGCACTATAGTGCCTGTGGGCGAGGAGCCTACTTACCAACCAGGGAAGGGAAAGGTTCTTCCGCTTTCCCTAGCTTATCATCCATCCATGTCCTCAGGCTTAGATAACACCGAGTCTAGGAGTTTCAAGGTTGAAGACGATGCCACTGCTCTGTCTTGCTTCTCGCTCAAAGTGGATGAGGATGAGGAATCTGACGATGATGTGGCGATCTTCTGACCTTAAACTAACATCACCGCCGTGAACGCCATAGAGATCATCATAAGCGACCATAAGTTGGAGGTTGTGGCAGGCGGTATTTTGAACCTGTTGGGCCCAAAGTTTACAAGGTCGGTCCTTATGAAGATCGCCCCTATTACTCTCACCCAAACACGTTCTGCTTTATGAAGACTACCTGAAGGCCGGGGTTCGCTATCATTTCCACCCTTTTATCGTCAAAGTTATAAATGCCCTAGGTATTTGCCCAGTTCAAGTCGTTCCCAACGCATGGCTATTTCTGATCACCTTCATAAACGTCTGCAACACTTTGCAGGTTCGCCCGTCCTTGACAGTGTTCAGGCACCTCCATCATATTAAGAACACGTCGGGGGGGGGGGTGGATCTATTTTTCTGCAAAGTTCGACCTCTACCAAGGACACCCCGACAACAACAAAGAGTGGAAACCTCGGTACTTTTTTGTTGAGGCTCCTCTCCCCACAAGTTTGTTGCACAAATGGGGGGTTTTGCGAACCTGGAAGCCTAAGAAACCTCCGAGGATGAATCGAGTACAGTACAAGAAGTACTCTAAGATCCTTGTGTACAAGAAGTTTCAACACGACGAGTTTTTTGACACTACATTTTTTACTTCTGGCGTGATGTTGGTTAGGATGGGTTTATCCAAGCTGGAGTTTGGTTCGCCCTGCACAACATTATACTTTTTTACTTTTGCTGAATGATTTTTGGAAGTCACTGTTACTGAACCTTTGATTTCTTGTTTTGTAGATATGGGTCTAACAGCTGAGCAGGAGGCCACCGAAGTGAGGATAGCAACAAGGCGACGTCTTGAGGCTTTAAAAGAGAAAGCAGAAAAGGTCTCGACCTCAAAGGGGAAGAGGCCGGCGAAGGAAGGTGGGAGATCGCCCAAAAGGTCAAAACATAGCTTGCCCTCCCACAAAGATCAAGTCGAAGTATCCTCCATTCCCTGGGCTGAGGAGGAGTCCCGGGTAGAGACAACAGGGGGCGTATTGCCTTTGAGTACAATCCCAGTAGACAATAGCGAGAGGGCGCCACCTCATCCCAGATCAGGTCTTTCACAAAATAGGGTAAGGGCGGAGCCTTCCTTGAGAGAGTAGATCGAACCAGACGGCTTTTCGCTAGCCAAGGTTTGGGCACATGTTTTCCTGGGAATCCCAGAGGATACTTACATTAGTGACATCCCTAGTGCAGCCTATGCCATAGCCAGGGAGACCACCTTGCCCGCAGACGTAGCTGTGATGGACGATCTTCCGCTGGAGAGCGCTTTTATTACTAGGTTGTTTGCTGGCATGTAGATATAGACGACATTTAATAACTTGAAATTTTATCATGTTTACGTAACATTATTGATGTGATATTGTTAGTTGCAGTCCCTCGAATACCAGGCGTCCTTGTATACCAAGCTGAAGAAAGCCCAGGAGGATGCCGAATATTCCACGGACAAACTGCTCGCACCATTGAGGAAAATGAAAATTTAAAGGCTCGACTAATCCAAGCGAAAAAGGTTAAGGCCGAAGGGTGAGCTGCTTTGGAACAGTTTGAGTCACTGCAAGCCGAAGTCCTGCGTTTGGGGGCCGAGGTGGAAGGGTGGCTCCACCAGTGCCTGTGAGCAGAACGAGGAGGCAGCTCACCTTAGGGAAGAAATTGAACGGTGCCGGGCATTTGAGTCCGAGGCGGCTTGACTAAGGGAAAGCAAATTAAAGCAGCTGAGAGCCAAGCCCAGAAAGATGAGGAGATCGCCAGGTTAAGAGCCGAGCTGGACATTTCCAAAGATGAGGCCCGGGCAGCTGTGGTGAATTTCAAATATTCAGACGAATGTTGACAGATGATCTACGATCACGACAGTCGTCTGTACGCGAATGGATATGTTGGCTGTCGGGTCTGGCTGAAAGAGCACAACCCCTCTTTGGATATTTATGAGGCTAAGTGGCCTGGTGAGGAAGAAGTCGAAAAAGAGGAAAGGCTGGTGAAGATGCTCACCGAGGTTGAAGCTTCTTCGGGAGAGGAATACGAAGATGGGGGCACCACGGACGGGGAGGACGAGGCCATAGAACTGGATGCTGATGGCGTGGTTGAAGGTGAAAAGAATGAAGATAATGACGCCGGTGATCAGTAGTTCTAGGGACACTTGTAAATTTTGTGATGGATGTAAAATTGAAATGACATTTGTATTTTTTTTTTGAGTGAGCACTTGACCCATCTTTATGATTATGATTTTGATTTGACCAACTCTAAATTGTAAGTCTCGTAATGAATTTTTAAATGAACAGGTGATCTACTTTTAAAATAGTTTTTACTTTTGGCGTCGTACTGGCCCGCGTATAGTGCAAAGTCGAATCTCATTTTAGAGTCCGCCTGTAATCTTACAAAGTGGGATCTCTCTGCTAATCTGCCAACTCCTTACACCTTTGAAAGGTGAACTCGGCGGAAGATTGAACCACAGGATTGAAACCTGGCGGCCTCTCTTGCCTGGACCGCGAGCACCGGGGAGGTCGGGTTCCCTGTCAGGGTTGTTGGATCGACCAGGTGAACCTCAACCGTTTTTGCCCTCGGGTTTTGACGACTTCTTGGACTTGGGATAGATCATTATCGCTTGAAAAAAGATTCAGATTTGCAATATTGACATTTACAAAACAAAGCGATCTACATTGATGTTCAAAAGTGGAGCTAGAAGAACAAAACGATTTGCAGAACAAAGCGTTCTATATTAATGATAATATTTTTTCAGATGTCTTGCATTGAAGCTGTTCGGGAGAATTTTTCCCGCTTCTATTCTAATTTTGTAGGTCCCCCGGACCCACGATGTGGGTAATCTGGTATGAACCTTCCCACCATTTCTTAAGTTTCCCTTCCTAGCTTCCACTCTTGAACTGATTCAGTCTTAGAACAAAATCACCTACTTGTAGAGATCTCGGTTTTACCTTATCGTTAAAGTACCAAGCTGTGGTCTGTTGATGGACGATCTGGTGAAGGCAAGCTTTCTCCTTAACCTCATTAAGCAAATCGAGGTTCGATCTTATTTTGGTCTCATTGCTTTCCTCAGAATAGGCCTCAACCCTAGGGGATGAAACCCCTATTTCCACTGGTATAACCGCTTCCATTCCGTAATTTAGGTTGAAAGGCGTTTCTCCCGTGGCAATCTTCCATATAGTGTGGTATGACCATAAGACCTGCTGTAGGTGTTCTTCCCGGTCCAATTTATTCTGATCTACCTTTTTCTTTAATCCTTCCAGAAGTATCTTGTTTATAGTTTTTGCCTGGCCATTGGCTTGGGGGTAGTCTACCGACGAAAAGCGGAGGTCAATTCCTAGTTCTAAGCACTAGGATTTAGTAGGTCGGCAGTCAAACTGTCTTCCATGGTCGGTAACTATGGTTTTTGGTATTCTAGGACGACAGATAATGTGTTTCCACAAGAACTTCTCCACGACTTTGGCACTGATCGAGGTCATCAGCTCTGCTTCAGCCCACTTGGTAAAGTAATCACAAGTTACCAAAATGAATTTTTTGACCTTTCTAGTTCTTTCCCCATGAAAAGGTCCTAGGATATCCAAACCCCATATAGCGAAGGGCCAAGGGCTAATGATGGATGTTAGTCTGTTCGGGGGTAACCTTGTCACCCTATCCGACCTCTGGCAATTATCACACTTCTTCACCTACAATTTGGCATTCTCTTGAAGGGTAGGCCAAAAATACCCCGCTTTCAAGACTTTCTGTGCTAAAGCTCTATGACCTATATGCGCTCCACAAACACCTCTGTGCACTTCGTCTAGGACATATTCTGACTCCTCCTGGGACATGCATTTCAGATATGGACGGGTATAGGACTGCCTGTACAGACGGTCTAGTATCATGCAATACCTTACAGCTATTCTTTTGACCACTTTTGCTTCGACTGTATCCGAAGGGAGCCCGCCCGATTGTATATAATCCACCAGGGGAGTCATTCATGATGGACCCGATGTGTCGACAGCCAAAGTCTCATACTCCTCATAGCCTGGTTTTTTCAAAGTATGGATTCGAGCCTTCATCTTATCACATCCGTGGAGTCTGGAGAGCTCATTAGCTCACCCATTCAAATTTCTTGATATATGTTGTACTACTACTTTCGCAAAACGGCTGATAAATTGTTTCACCTTTTCCAGGTATTGGATCATGGCGATCTCCCGTGCAATATACTCGCCCGTTATCTGCTTCACCACCAACTATGAATCACAAAAAATCCTCAATTAATCCGCTCCAGTTGCTCTGGCCCATTGGAGGTAGGGAAGTCAAACTTTATGGCGCACTCCGTTACTTAGTCGTCAGGGAACCTCAGAGTTACCCCTACTTCGCTGCCAAGCCTATCGGACGACCCATCCATGTACAATAACCAGCTTTCATAATCAGCACTTGCAGTGTTTAGGTCGCCCGAAGTTTCACTCGAAAATGTACACTCCACGATGAAGTCTGCCAATGCTTGAGCTTTAATGGCCGTTTTGGGGCTGTACATATGTCAAATTCACTCAGTTCGACTGACCATTGAACCATTCTTCCCGAGGTATTGGGCTTGTGCAATGTCTTCTTCAAGAGCTGGTCGGTCCTGACCTTCACAGTGTGGGCCTAGAAGCAGGGCCTTAGCTTCTGAGATGAGGTTACCAAGGCCAAAGCTATTTTCTTGATATACGGATACCTGATCTCCGCCCCTTGGAGTACTCGGCTAGTGTAATATACAGGCTGCTGTTGACAACCGTTCTCCCTAAGCAACACCGAACTAATGGCCACAACAGATGCACCTAGATAAAGAATTAGTACCTCGCCCTCTACCTGTTTGCCTAACACGGGAACTGCGGCCAAATACTCCTTCAATTGTTGAAAAGCCACCTTGCACTCGTCAGTCCATGAGAATGCTTTTTTCAGAGTTTGAAAAAATGGGAAGCATCTATCCGTAGATTTTGACATGAATCATGCTAGGGCTGTGATTCAACCCGTCAGTCTCTGCACCTCCTTCATGCCGAGGACGGCCGCGATCTTCAAGGGAATGGCCTCAATTCCCCTTGCAGTTATCATGAAACCAAAGAATTTGCTCGCCGAGACCACAAATGTACACTTGGTCAGGTTGAGCTTCAGCCGATGAAGATTTATTGTCGAGAAACTATCTTGTATATCTTTGACATGCAATTCTGAGGTTGGACTATGGATCAGCATGTTGTCCATGTATACTTTCATGTTACAACCTATTTGTGCTTTAAATATTTTATTCACCAAAATTTGGTAGGTCGCACTGGCGTTCTTCAATTCGAATAGCATAACCTTGAAGCAGTAGGTTCCCGTTTCTATAATGAAAGATGTTTTCTCCTCGTCTTTTTCAGCCACCTTGATTTGATTATAACCAGCATAGGCATTCATAAAGCTCAATAGCTCGTTTCCTGATGAACTGTCAACCAACCTGTCAATTTGGGACAAGGGAAAACTGTCTTTTGGACATGCTTCGTTCAGGTTGGTGAAGTCCACACATATTCTCCACTTCCCGCTTTGCTTTCGTACCATTACCACATTGGCCAACCAATCGGGGTAATATACCTCCCTGATAAAACCTGCCTCCAATAACTTGGACACTTCTTCTTGCATAGCTTCTTGCCTATCCAAAGCAAAATTTCTTTTCTTCTGCCTGACTGGCCTGGAGTCCGTCTTGACACTTAATTTGTGATGTATGACAGAATGGTCAATCCCCGGCATGTCCTTGGCTAACCAAGCGAAGGCCGATGCATTTTTCCTTAAGACTGCTATCAAAGCTTCCTTCACCTTCTGCTCCAATTCTGTACCAACAAGAACGGTCTTTTCTAGGTCGCCCTCAAATAGATTTACTAGTTCGAACCTGTTCACTGAATCTGGTCTTCTCCGTATATCCATTCATTTGTCCAGTCTAGCGTCTCTGATGTCATCCGTGTGTAAGATCTCTGTGGATTTTGTACGAAGACTGGAAAAATAACATTGCCGTGCTACCCTTTGATTTCCTTGCAGGGTACCCACTCCTTAAGAGGTTAGGAACTTTAAGCAAACATGCTAGGATGAAGGTATGACCCTTGTGGCATTTAAAAACGGTCGACCTAAAATGACATTGCAGGCCGAGGGTAGCTTCACCACCCAGAATTGCATCATTACATTTTTCTCGAGGTCCCCATCATTCAATGTAACCGGCAGCTAGACTGAACCTTCCACCTCTACTGCTTCACCGTTGAATCCTACCAACGAGCCCTCAAATGGCTTCAGTGTTTTCCTAGAGATCCCCATTTGCTCAAAGCATTTGGAGTACATAATGTCTGCCGAGCTCCCGTTGTTAATCAGGACTCTCTGCACCTAATAATTGGTGATCTTCGTGGACACTATCAGAGCATCATCATGAGGAGTCTCGATCCTCCGCAGGTCCTCATTTGAAAAAGTTATGACTCTCGAGGGATGCTTTTCTTTAGATTTCTTAGGCCGCAACTCCACGGACAATGGCCTCCTTGCATACCGTTTCCTTTTCGACGAGGTCCTAATTGCCGGCGAGAATCCACCAACAATTGTGTGTATGACGCCCACTACAGCCCCCCATCCTCGGGAGACCTTGGAGGTCTTATGCTGTCACCTTCACTTTTTCTATTATATCTGGGTTGCTCAAACCGGCGAGAAGATTGCTCGCCGCAAGACCCGAGATCCTGGCACACCCTCTTGGAGTTTTCTCGCTAAACGAACTCGGTCAGACAACCTTTCCTGATCAAATTCTCTATCTCATCTCTCAATGTGTAACAATCCTCGGTGTCATGTTCTGGGTTTCTGTGAAACAAACAAAACTTAGAGTGGTCAACATTTTTGTTTCCTGATTTTAAGGTCGGCGAAAATTTTAGAACGCTTCTTTATTGGACAGCCAAAAGAACCACTTTTCGGGTATTATTCAGTTGCCTATAGTTGTCATATCTTCGGTGAGGGGGTGTTCTCTCTCTCCTCTCCCTCATTTCTTTATCCTTCCTTTGGCGACCTGAACGAGCATCGTGAAATTCAGGCAAGCGTTGCCTTTTGAGAGGTTGGTATGAGGGTGTTACCATATCCCAATCGGCGTCCTCCTGATTGTTATACTCTTCCACCCGTTTCATTAGCTCTTCCAAAGTCTTCAGAGTTCTTTTATTCAAACTATTCCTAAACTCCGATTCTTCAGGTTGGCCCTCAAAGTAACTATCACCACTTGGGGATTTACATTCTCCACCTCCAAAATGGCACAGTTGAAACGTCCTACAAACTCTTTGAGGGATTCCTCGTCATCCTGTTTAACAGACAAAAGGTAGGTGGCGTCCTTCTTGTGCCTTCTATTTGTCATACAATGACGTTTGAACTGAGAAACCAATTGTCCAAAAGAGTGGATGGAATCTTGTTTAAGTTGGGTAAACCACCATCTCGCGTTGCCTCTCAAAGTAGAGTCAAAAGCCCTGCACATCACCTGGTCAGGAACACCGTGCAATAACATGAGAGATTCAAATTCCTGTCACGAAATCATCAAGGTCGGAAATTCCATGATATTGCTCCAAAGCCGGGATTTTAATCCCTTGGGGGATAGGGCAATTGGTTAAAGGATGATGAGCTTCTGTGTGTTTGGCGGGGTCCTCGACCCTTGGTTCTGCCCTGACTTTGGCCATTCGACCACTCCCCGAGCTTTCAACCAAATCTTCGTATTGAATTCTCCGCTGGGCCCTTGGGGGTGACCTATCTGCCCGCCTAGCCGAGATTTCTCCCAAAACGGTCATAATCTTAGCAAACTGCTTTTGAGTAATCGGAGTATCGGGATCTGGAGTGGTAGCAGGAAGTGACGCACCTTCCAAACCCTTTCCCATTCGTGACCTAAGTTGTTCCTCAAATTCTTCTCTGTTTTTCATGTTGGTTATGAGTAGGTGAGCTAAATCAAATAGCTTTCCATAGACGGCGCCAATGTTAATGTCAAAGTTAATCTGCATAGGTTACGGGAATGAACAGTCTTGAAGTAGTCTTAGTGGTCAAAGTGTTTCAACGGGTTCTGGCGATCTGACAACCTGGATTCCTGGTGACCTGTTTCTCTCGTGTCATGCAAAATAGAGGACGGGAGCCGAGTCCGGAGTGAACTCCTTAAATCCTCCGATGAGTAAGTCAGAAAGAGAAGAGCAGAATAATGGGTAAAAGATGGGGTAATTAGAGACTTTTTCACCTTTGATTTTTCTTACCCTTCTCTAAGGAACATGACATGTATATGTAGAGTAGAAGAGCACGAGCGCGGGCCACCTGAACTATTCAAGCTACCTAGTGGAAAGACAACCGCCACGTGGCATGCTCTCATTGGATGTCATAATACTATATTAACATTATTGTTTATAAATCTTCAAACTTTTTTGCCTAATATCATGTTCTTAAACTTCCAACTTTACCCAATTTGCAATATGTGAGGTAGCGTTTTGAAGCATTAAACTACAAGTTTAGTAACTTTAGTTTGCAATATATGATATAATCAAATGATATTTGCTCTATCTTAAGGTATCGCCATTGTAAACTTAGGGACTTTAAATTAGGTGCATAACCCACTACACACCTTGCTTTATTTGAGTTGGAACCGTGTTATAGAAATGAATCAATGGTTTAATCCTTCATATGGACGATTGTGATAGAGCGTACCCATGACCAGATTGTGATCATAATCTTAACATTAACACACCAAATTTATGTACTTGCGTGCCTTTTTCAAGTCACTAGAGCATAAAGGAAAAATAAAGAAGACAGTGGTAATTGTTTTTAGGCATATCTACTATTTTAGTCCTTCAAGATTATATCAGTTTTTAGTTCGGTACAACGTGAATTTTTTCAGTCAATTTTATCCTCCAAGCTTCAAAATTTCTCAATCAAGTTTCATTCTTCTATTACATGTATGAATTAATGAATTAACCACACTTGACATAAAGATAATAAAATATAGAAGTTGTTCTCATATTTTGCAAAACTTTTTTAGTTATTTTGTCGTTAAATTATGTAAAATTACTTTATTTATGCATAACATTAGAATGAGATAATATAACTTAATTGAAAATTTCTGAATCTTGAAAGATGAAATTGACCAAAAACATTCTTGGAGGACTAAATTAAAAACTATGACAATTTTGAGGGACTAAAACATTAGTTAAGCCTTGTTTTTAAAAGCATACATGGTTTAGTCCTTTATGCCTTTTAGGTAGGTAATTGTTTCCATGGTTGGAGTTTTTAATGCCAATGTGGAAAATTCCTTTTAAAAACAATGTGATGTCGAAGGTTCTATTATGTTAATGCTACCATCTCGTTGAAGTGATAGTGACAATATGCTAAGGGCTAAATCCAACTAAGATTCAGCCGATCTCTACAATTCAGATATTGCATGGATTAGTGTTGGATGTATTTAACCAATGTTGATAAATGAGCTGAAAGAGGAAGTCAGAAAGCTGTTGAGCATTATTTACCTGTTGTTTCTTTTTCATTACAAGATGTTTTACCTGTGGGAATAGGCATAAATGAAGGATATTATGATAAAGTGTGCATACATATAAACTTCTTCCTTTCAGGTTGGCTAGTACCAATCATTAGAACTTGCAGATTTATGTGTGCCCTCTGAATTACCCTAAAAAGCAACTGATCTTACTGGCTCAGCCAAAATCAATCTTCATGATTTAATTTATCATGATTCCTAACATGTTGAAGTGCTATGAACATGGTTTATGTTTACTATTTTTAATCGCCCCCTCTCCTTCCTTAATCCAAAAAGCTCCTATTTGTGCTTAATTAAATCTAATCATTGATTGAATTAACTGCAGACATCAAAGCCTGAATATAGTAAGATTCTTGTAAAGAAGCATGGTGGACTAACTGATTTTGGTTTGGTTAAAGGTCTCAATTTTTAATGTCAATTTGGGATGTTTAGCATGCTTCATGCGCTTCCAGAATCTCGTGTTGGCACGCATTGTATCTTATAGTGTAATTATGTATCCTGAATTCCTGATCAGGTGAAGCGTTACCAATAGTGCTAGCAAAGTAAAGGATGATTTAAGTTACATTATATCATATTGACTAGCCACCAGTGGCATGTTGCCGGCTATAACAAATAGAAATATGAATTGGTGTAAATAAAATCGATCAAACATGTTTGAAGAAGTTCACATTGGTGTAAAATGGGGTAGGAACTATGAAATGGTTATTATTTTGTTACTCGTTTGAAAAACGATCGAGTTATATGGGTCGTCTTCCAACTATATTCTTATCTTACATCATTAGGTGTTTTAACTGAGTTTTGTTTTATATTATGAGCTCTACAAAGATTTTGTACAGTATATTAATTTTATTTACAATTCTCATTTCATTCGAATTATATGAGGAAGCCTATATATAATTAAGTTCAAAGTGGTAATCATAGGTAAAATCAACACCAAGTAGTACAGGTCTAACAGAAAAAGCTTTTGTCCAACATATACCAACTGATATATATGAGGAAGCCTATATATAACCAAGTAACTATTCTTACAATAGCATTCGGGCCATAACAGTTTGAACAATGAGCAGTTCACAGTTAATCTAGTCTTGTTACTCACTTTAACCTTTTAAAGTTCATAAATCAATCTAAACCAAATAAAAAAATATTAGTAAAGCTGATATTAAAAGAAGAGTTACTATATGAGAGCAGAATCTTTTTTTTTTACTTTGATTCATAACAGGAGTTGCAGAAGGCAAACACCTAGTTTGAAAACAATAAATGAAATTTGGAATAAAACAATCTGTAAGTATGCATCCCTAAAAGATACAAAATACGACCACGTGCTTCTTTACAATACAAGCAATAAAAATTCAATATGGTATATAACAATCTCAACTCAACTAAGTCTTAAAATCCTAAACTAGTTGGAGTCAGCTATATGAATCATTTTCCTCTATTCGCATCGATCCAAGACAACATTTTCATTAATTCCTAGCACAGCCATATATTTCTTAATGACTGCCCCCCATGTAAGTTTCGGTCTCCCCTTTCCCCGTCTAACACCTGGCACCTAGATCAAGTCACCTTGCTTAACTACTGCGTCCATTAGCCGACGTTGGATGTGTCCAAACCAACGTAGACGATTCTCCCTCATTTTCTCCTCAATAGGTGCTACTTCCACATTCTTACGAATCTCCTCATTCCTAATTCTATCCTTTCTTGTATGTCCTGTCATCCATCTCAACATTCTCATTTCGGTTACTCCCATCTTATGCGAATGTTGCTTCTTAACTGCCCAACATTCGGTATCATACAACATAGCTAGTCTCACTGCCGACTTATAAAATTTCCCTTTCAATCTATTCGGGATTTTAGGATCATATAAAACTCCTGAAGCACTCCACCACTTCACTCATCTTGCCTTAATCCTATGGTTTACATCATGCTCAATTGCACCATCTTTTTGCATAAATGACCATAAATACTTAAACACATCTTTTGTAGGGATTGTCTGACCGTCTAAAATTATATCATTCGGGCCTCCTCTAGTTTCACTGAAATTGCACTCCATATATTCAGTTTTTGTCACACTCAATCTAAGGCCTTTAGATTCTAACGCGTTCCTCCACATTCCTAGTTTAGAATTTGAACCTTCCCTAGTTTCGTCTACCAACACGATATCATCGGCAAACAACATGCACCATGGAGCCCTATCTTGAATATTATAGGTAAGTTCATCCATGACTAAAGCAAATAGGTAAGGACTTAAGGATGAACCTTAGTGAACACCTATCGTGATCAGGAACTCTCCAGTCATACTATCTACAGTCCTCACCCTAGTCATTACTCCCTCATACATATCTTTAATAACTTCCACATATTTAGTTGGAACCTTTTTCTTCTCGAGTACCCACCACAAGACTTGTCTTGGCACTTTATCATACGCTTTTTCTAAATCAATAAAGACCATGTGAAGATCCTTTTTCTTTTCTCTATATTTCTCCATTAATCTCCTAAGTAAAAAAATAGCCTCCATTGTAGATCTTCCTGACAAAAAGCCAAATTGATTCTTAGAAACTAAAGTCTCATTCCTAAGCCTACGCTCAATCACTCTCTCCCACAATTTCATTGTATGGCTAATAAGTTTTATACCTCAATAATTCGAATAAATTTGAATATCTCCTTTATTCTTATAAATAGGGATTAACGTACTCATTCCTCCACTCATCTGACATTTTCTTGATTACTAAAATCTTGTTAAAAAGATTTGTAAGCCAAGTTAATCTAATATCTCCTAGGCATCTCCAAACTTCTATTGGAATATCATCTAGGCCCAATGCCTTACCATTCTTCATTTTATGCATAGCTTCTTTAACCTCCTGAGCTCTAATTCGACGAACAAATTGACAGTTCGTATAATCAAAAGTGTCATCAAGGTTTCCAAAATCACCCATTGACTCTTCATTAAATAAAATATCGAAATAAGTTTGCCATCTCTCATTAATCTCGTCTTCCTTAACTAAAACCCTATCAGCCTTATCCTTAATGCACTTAATACGAATTAGGTCTTTAGTTCGTCTTTCCCTTTGATTGGCAATCCTATAAATATCTTTCTCTCCATCCTTTGTCTCTAACTTTTGGTAAAGTCCTTCGCAAGCCTTGCCTCTGGCTTCCCTAACCGCTTTCTTAGCATCTTTTCTAGCTTGTCTAAAACATTTATAATTATCTTCATTTCTATACTTGTGTAATCTTTTATAACACTCTTTTTTAACTTTAATAGCTTGTTGAACTTCTTCATTCCACCACCATGTCTCCTTAGTCAGAGGTCCACGTCCTCTACTTTCTCCTAACACCTATCTAGCCGTATTCCTGATATGACTTGCTATCTCATCCCAAATCATGTTAGGCTCACCCTCCACCCTCCAAGGATCACCCTGTAACATTTTATCTTTAAAAAGAGTCATATTCCTTCCATTCAAATTCCAACATCTAGTCTTAATACACTTATTACTTCTATGCTTTTGCTTCCGCCACTTAACGCCAACATTCACAACCATAAGTTTAAGCTGAGACACCAAACACTAGACGGGTAAAACTTTACAATCCTTACAAATCGCTCTATCAACCTTTCTATTCATAACAAAATCTATTTGGCTCTTATTCGGTCCGCTACTAAAGGTGATTAAGTGCGACTCTCGTTTCTTAAAAAACGTGTTAGCTAAAATCAAGTCATACGCAACTGCAAAATCTAAAATAGACTCTCCACTCTCATTCCTAACGCCATAACCATATCCTCCATGTACGCGCTCAAAACCCTCGTTAGTACTTCCTACATGACTGTTCAAATCAGCACTAATAAACAATTTCTCACCTAATGGTACTCCTCAAACTATCTCTTCTAAATCATCCCAAAAAACCTTCTTAGTAGATTCTTCCAATCCTATTTGGGGAGCATAGGCGCTAATGATATTAAATGCCTCATCGTCTATCATCAATTTCACTAAAATTATTCTATCACTTTTCCTCTTGATTTCAACAACCTCGTCCTTCAAATTTCCATCTATAATAATCGCTACTCCATTCCTATGTCTAGTCTTACCGATATACCACATCTTGAATCTTGTTATCTCTATCTCTCTAGCCTTTTCTCCTACCCACTTAGTTTCTTGTAAACAAGCAATATTAATTCTCCTTCTACTTATAGTATCTATAAGCTCTCTCAATTTACCAGTAAGAGTCCCTATATTTCACGTAGCTATGCAAATCTTATCCTGGACTAGCTTCTTTACCCACACCAGCCCTCGATATGAGAACCCTTGCTCATTTTGTCCCACACCCGAGCGCCGATGTGGCGTGCCATTAAGGATGTGACGACCCAACCCTTGCTCATTTCTCACTACACCCGAGATTCGATGCAGCGTGTCACTAAGAGGGTTACGCCTCAACGAGTATTCGATAGGATTCATCGTCATAGGGTTTGACTAGTTTTACGCTAGCCGTCAACCTATCACAACCCTTCTCCTTTATCCGAGCTTGGGACCGGTAGAGTAACCTCTAGGCAGAGTTAATTTAGTATATATCAATAATTAACATATTAATTGAGAGGAGAAATAGAAAAATAGCTCTTAGGAGCTGGAAAAAGCTTTCCCATCATGAACCAAACATTCATGATCTGATTGAAGTTTTGTTCTTCAAGGAAAAGTTTTCATAAAAAACCTATTGTACCAAAAGACTGAGAGTGAGAAGAAAAGTTTGTAGAGGACCAAAGGACTTCACATTTCACAAAACTTAAAATGATTTGTTAGAAAAGATCTATATATAATGAAGCTAAAAAATACATCATAGATTTCAAATACCCACAATTATAGAAGTGGGAGTTTCTAATCCTAAAAAAAATCCCCAAGTTAAATAAAAACACTGACAATAGGAATTGAAAAAATGCGATATACTTTGAATGCCTTGGAAGGAAGTAATGGGTTTGGCTTGCATAGCTTTACTGTTGTTTTCTTATGACTCTTCTAGTCTTCTTCTATCACTTTTTCACTCGTAGAGAAATTAATAGTAGATTTCTCATATTAAACAAGTGATCCAAGACAATAACAAAAGACATCTTGGCTGGATATAAAGTATATATTCACGACTGATAAAAGGCAAATGTCAAGCAGATAAATTTGTGCACATGATCTTGGAAAAAACTTCCCTCAAGGATTTCAAGCATCTCACCTGGCACATCAGGTGGATATTCTAAAACCTGAGCACCTAGAGGAACGGTAGCACAGTGAAAGGGGAAAATGAGTGCAGAAAAATTTGATTTTTCCATCATTGATCTGCAAGAAGAAAGAGATTGACGGATATGGCGATTGCTTGCTTCAAAGTATCCGAGTCATCTTCTCCATGTAATGTCTTTTACATCTACTTGTGTATGTATGGCTTGGGTTGAGCTAGTTTCAAGTCTTTTTGAAAACCACATTATTCCCTAAACTGGCTATTTAGTCAAATGTTTGCCTAATAATTAGTAAAAGTGGACCCTAAATCCCTAATAATTGTTATCATTGTCACACCCTGGTTACAAGTCTACAACATGGTCCCCTAACATCGGTGATATGAAACATTTCTAGTTATATGTCATTCTTTTCAATTGAATGAGTGGATCTATAGAGATCCCAAAGAATGAAGAATTTAGGGATAATGACAAAACATACCAAATAAGATAAGGAAAAATAATAAAAAGTTTTATTTCTTATTTAATTTTTTTTTTTTTTTAAAATCCTAAAATAAATTTCACATGACTTATAAATCTTAATTTTAACTTCTTCAAAATAAGTTTTTTTTTTATCCAAAATAATACATATAATATTAATTTTACACTTTAGTTATCAAGCCATCAAAGTTTTGATTCTCTCCAAAAATCAAACTCTCTTTCAAAAGGTAAAACTTTTACTTTTTTAATAAAAATGTATTTTTCTTAAATTTTAGTTTCTCTCTATTATCTTTTTATTTTATTTTTTCTTTTTATTAAACTTTAACCATAATTTTAAATTATTGTAAGTTTGATTAATTAAAATTTTATGTTCTATTTTTTATTTGGACATGATTCTTATTATTATATTTTTAATTTAGAAAAAATAATATAATTTTTATTCATAATCTGTTTTTATTAAATTAAAGAAAATACGTTTTTTTTTCACTTTTCAAAAATGAGTTTGATTTTTGGAAATATAATTTTTTTTGATGGTTTGAGAACTAAAAGATAAAATTGGTAATATATACATTTTTTTATGGGTAAAATTACTTATTTTGAAGAAAAAGTTAAAATTAGAACTTATTAGTCATTTGAAATTTTTTTGAAAAAACTTTTTCAAAATTTAAAAATAAAAGTAGAACTTTTTATTATTTTTTTCAATAAAAAAAAGGCTATTGATATGTACACGGGCTTCATCAATATTAATAAAAGAAAAAGAAAAAGAAAAAAGAAAAAAGAAGGTTACTTGAGGATCTCATATATATGGGATCTACATTTATTACGATGAATGAACGAATCAGCTTATTAGTTCCATAAAATATTTTGTAAATGAATTGGAAGATGGATATGATTAATGGTCATACATAAAGAAGCCCAATCATATATTTTACTAGTATAAATCCGGTATATGTGTACGTGATGCATAAATTAATTAATTTAATTAATCTGATTTTTTTTGTTTACCTTGAAATTTATATATATATATTTGTAAGAATATAATATATGAATCAAACATATATTCTATTTTTATTATATTATTGTAGATAATGAATCTTCAATTTATTTTATTTTATTTTGAGTTTCAATAGGGAACCTGAAATATAAAATTATAAAATAAAATTTATGAGAGTTATTTTACTTTCGTTTTTTCTTTTAATTTTTACTTTTTTTTCTTGATTCAAAATTTAAAATTTACAAATTTATGAGTGAAATTCTATTTTAACTTACCACATTTTTGCATCTAACCAAATTAGAAATTACTCGATTTAAATTTAATCTCACTCTCTTTATCTCATTATCTTTGTGCATTAAAGAAAATGATTTTTTACTTTTTTTTCTAAATAAGTTATTTGTTTTTTTTCTTTATCCAATTTTACCCGTTAAAAACTTACTATTTGTTAAGAGCTTAATATATTAAAGGAAATCATTCTACATATAATAAAAATTATTTAATTTTTATTATTATGTTATATAAGATTTTGAAATGGAAACATTTTTATTTTATTCATCAATGGTGCACTTCAAATTCAAACTTTCTCTTCTCCACACAAATTCAATCTTATATGTTGATTTTCTAAATGCTATGAACTTCAAAAACCCTAATTCAATTTAGTAGATTGTGAAATATAAAATTATGAAATGTATTTAAACATTTTTAGGTAATGTTAATAATTTAAAAACTAATTAACTTGTAAAATTTTATTAGTCTCTTATTGTTATTTTAAATGGGTTTTTTTCTCTCTTCCTTTATAGTGTATTTAAATTTTAAATAAAAAAGGTTTACTGTGTGAAAATACAAATTGTTAGTTACTTAAATAACTAAGCCAAATAATATTTATTATTTTGGTACCTGTGGATTATACAATTTTCTATCTTGGTTTTTGAGAAATTATTGTTTCTAATAAGATCCTCCAGGATTCAATTTTTTTCTATTTTGATCAACCAATGTTTAATTATTTTAAAATCAAATTCTTAATAAATATAAAATTATTAAATTTAGATGGAACATAATATAATTAGTTAATATGGTTAAAAATATATAAGAAGAATTTTATGATTTATGAAAAAAATTCGTTTTTAGAAAAAAAAAAAATTCAGGTGTAATATTTAAAATTAACCACTGAAAGTTTAGCTCAAGCAGTTGGTACCGATCCCTTACATCATAATGTAGTGTTCGAGCACTCCTAATGTATCAAAAAAGAAAATTAAAAAAACTAATTTTTGTAACAGCTAAGTCAATATTCATGTGATTTTTTTGTTTCATGCATTAATATTCATCATCGTCTAGAAAACATGTTAGGCTAATTTCGTTATATTTCACCTCAATTTAATAATTTTGACTTGATTAATAACATAAGGTGAAAAAAAAAAATTAATGAAGGACCAAAATAGAAAACGATATAATTTTCAATGACCAAAATAGTAAATATACATTTTTATTTTCACTTTAGATTTAGTATATGGCTATGTTTGTTTAAGTTAATGTAGTAGATATTTAAGTTTTCTATTTGGTAATTGAGTTATTATTTCATTTAAGAGGTTCAAAGTTGAAATCTCTTCGTCCTAATTTGTTTTTTTACACAAACAAAATGAGTTTGATGTTGTGAATTAATATTACATGCATGTCATTATTTTGACTTCAGTAGGATTTGACTAGTTTTATGCTGGCCATAAACCTAAACTAGAATAATGAAGAAACGAGTTAGAATCTAAAAGTTTAAGGTAGAATCAGACGAAAACCGAGTATTTGTAGTGTGATTTCAGTGACACTAGAAGAGGCTCGACTGAAATAACTTTGGGTGATTAGGCAATCCTTACAAATGATGTGTTTAAGTATTTTAGTTTATTTATATAAAAAGATGGCATAGTTAAGTATGATGTGAACCATAAGATCAAGGCTATCACACTACTCACGGAGGCATAACTGGCTGAAGGATTGGAGAACCAAATCTTCGTAACCCTGACTCTAAAACAACATCACAAACATGACTCTTGATCCATCCAAAGGATAAAAGTAACTTTTATAATACAAAAATTCATTGTGAAATTTTAATTTGCGAAACAGTTAACAATTTATTTAAAATTTTGACAAAGGTCCCCAACAATAGGGAATATGGCTCAAAATACAAACACATATACTCATGACCTCATGCAACAATAATACCAAGACACAAGGAGCTACGCTCCATCTATATTTTAATCAAAGCAAATAACTAGACTCTCACATCATACCAAAACTAGACACCTCACAGCTCTAGTGTGACTGCAACTTTCATCCTTAACTGCAAGTCTGAGATCTTGGAAACACTGTACCATATTTATTCGGCAAGTCATAAACTCGGCGATGCCATGTACAGCATTCTTGTCACTAAAAAAAATATCCACGAGAGAAGGGTGAGTCTTATGGACTCAATGAGTGGAAAATCGTACCCAAATAGTACCAACATCACACACACAAGTGTGTAATACATAGATAGTAACATCATGTAATATTGTTCATATAACATTTCATATTAGACATATAAGTTGTAAGTTTCACAAATTCACAATTTATTTGACACACAGGATCACAGTTTAAATCAGAGCAATAATATCACTCAAAGCAATCAAAGGGCCAACGAGTGACCCATCCCCGCATAACATTATCACCCCCTACCGGGTATTTATTCACCAGCAAAACAAATTGATCTCCATACACAATCCATCCCACCGGAGCTGAGCACTCAATTTAAAAAAAAAACATTTATCAAAATGAAAATTTTCTTATGAATTTTAAATCGGAACATCCTAGGTGCACCTGGATTTTTAATTTCGGAGATAAAAATCATTTTTCATAAAAACCTCACTTTGTTGGCCCTTATCAATTACAACCAATGTCAAACACATAAATCAATATCAAACAAACATAATTTAAATAAATTTCTGAAGTACTCTACTTACTTATTTTTCATATATCACGCATATTCAAATAAACTTATAATTACACATACTAATATAGCCCCTAAAGATAGTAATTAACCACTCACCTGTAACCGATTCCACTCATCACCCAAACTTGCGTCTACGTGTCTCATCAGGTCCACATTAGAATCCAGAAATAAAATTCATAATTTCAAGTAATACTTAGTTCATGGACGTGATTATTATAATCTTTTAATTACTAAGCTTCTATCTCAACTTGTATAGGTTTCTTTATGAAAGTTTTCCATTAATCTGTTACATGTCAATTAATATGAATTAGACTTTATGTGATAGGGTTAATAATGAAGAGACATTTTAAATGTCTTGACAATGCATAGGATAGAAGAAACCATTGAAAAAGATAAAAAAACACTTAGTGAGTTAGAGATGTTGAGACTGTCCAAACTTAAGGTTTGGACCAGTGTCCTACTTTAACGGTCATATCTTTCTCCAGGAAACTCTAAATCTAATTTTGTAAAATTTATAAAATACTAGACACATGTAGCTTTATAATGGTATATTGTTTGTAATTTTTAGATTTGTATATCAATACAGTTTATTGTTTGAAGTTGCATTAAATTATGTAACACGCAGGATTTTGACAGCTCTAACCTTACCTTAGTTAATTGAACATAAATTTCTCTAGGAAAAGTGAAATCCAATTCCATTTATTGGGTTTATTAATAGATAATTATATCTATCTTTATTATTTAGAAACTTTTCCTAAAATCAGTATTTAACCCACTCAATTTCTTACATGAACCCGAAACAGGACACTAAAAATCATTTATTAACTAGCTGGAGTCTAACAGCTCTAACTCACAACATACTTGGAACCAAGTTACGACATGTCAAGACTATAAAATACATTTCATCTTTTGAACTTTTAATTTAATTTTTTTCCCGAAGACACTCGAAATACCCAGTTTCTGGTACTCACGAAATCTGCCCCCTGAACCCTTTCAAAATCTACTTAACTCTCATTTTCCAACACTTTCAAGCTCCAATTCATATTCCTCACTTCAACACTAATTCACTAACATTACTCCTAATCCAATTAAATTCAAAGTTGTATTAGTGATTCATAATCAATCAAGAGCTAAAGTTGACACTTTCTAATATCAATTCAACCCCAAAAGTACCTGAAACACAAGGTTTCCCTAACTTTCAATATACGCTTAACCTATAAAATTGGAATTTCAGCTTATTCTAATTCCAAGATTTACTGCCCAACATCATATAACCATCCTACATATCTTTTATTCTTAACTTTTATTTACATATGTTTCTAATGCACATGAAAAATATTTTTCAACTCAAAAGCTTATTGTGTCCATTTTATGGTGAAAATATATCACATAACATTAACATTGTTCAAAATAATTCATCAATTTATGCATGGGCAGAGTTTTACTTTTGGCCTCTTTGGCTTGCATTTGTTAGAAGTGAGCAGAGTCCCTAATTACTAGTAGAAGTTGTCTCATGCATTTCATATTAAATAGTGATGTATCAGATTTTTATGCTTCCGTAGGATGAATATAAAGAAGGAAAGAAAAGTGACCTATCATGTTGAAACCATGGTTACCTTCTTCAAACAAGAGCCATCTACTTGTCACGGCCAGCCTTACTGCTGTCCAAAAGCATAGCAGTTTAGCCCCCAAAAAATGGAGCTCACGGTGGAATCTAAAGTACAAGGGGGAGGGTGGCTGGCTCACTAATTGAAAGGGAAGAAGGACATAACAAAAACAGAGCAGCTGCCTACTCGTTACTGCACATCCTTCGAGCCTTGCTTAGCTTGTTTTAAGCTCCCCCACACACCAACAAAACCTCACACACAGGGGTGGACCCAAAATTTTTACATAGCCCGGGCCGATGTTATATTAATATTTTTAAAATTATAATGAAACTATTCTAATTTCGACTCCGACATGGATACGGTGGGCTTTTCTTTTCTTTTTTTTTTTTCTTTTTTTTTTTCAGATAATATAGTTGTAGTGATGTAAATATAATATTTCATGTCATAATGTGTGGCCTACCCTACATATTTTCCATTTCTTGATAATATATATATATATATATATATATATTATTCTAAATCTCCATGTATTACAATGATATTATAGACATATCCACTATAGTCCTAAATCATAAAGTTGAGATAAAATATTTTTACTTATATTCTTATTTTTATTAAGAAACAAGTATGATTTAATATTATTTAGTTTTTTAAGTAACTATAAAATGATATTATTCATCTTAAAATGAGTTATAAATAAAAATGAAATTAATAATACTTTTAAAATAGAAATATAATTTAAAGTAAATATATATATAAATAATACATTCTTGAAGGTAAAGTGTGCTAATATTCAAACATTTGAAATTAACTAATGGTGAAGGTGATTATCAAATTCCATTTTCGTATAGAATAAAAATTTATGGTAAGGGAGAGAACTACCTCTCATTATACATATTAAGCCCAACAAACTTATTACTATTAAAAAAAAAAAAAACTCCAATGGCTAATTTAACACATTATTCCTAAACATTATATTTATAAAATAACCTTAGAAAATAAATTATTAATAAGTAAATTTTACATTTTTCACTTTCTTTGTTATGTTTTTGTTTTGATTTTGAAGTTAACTTGTCAATTTTATTTTATTTTAAATGTATCTTATTGTAGGAAAAAAAATTATTTAAACTTTCATATTCTTTTGAAATTTTACATAATCTTAATTACTTTAATATAAAATAAATTAATTTAGGTTTTTTTTTTCTTTCTAAGGTGCTACATTTATTTATCAACTTTACATACTTGTTTATACTTTGATTGAATGGAATCTCTAGGAACCAAACAATTTTTCATTTGTAATTTTAGTTAACAAATTTGAAAAAACTAAATTTGACTACAATAAATTACGTTTAACAAGATTTATTTATTTTCAACAAAAAGAATGACTTGTTAGTTTTACAATTTTAGTTTTGTTTACTTAAAGTTTATTTATTTACTTTTAATTGTCTTGTGTTATTTGAGAAAAAATAATTTTTAAAAATAAGATAAATTTAGTGATAAAAATAAGATAAATTTGTAGTGACAAAATTAAAAAAAATTATGTAAATCCTTAAAATAGCCTTCGAAAGGATTGAACTCAAGTTACAACACCCTCACACAGAAAAATAACAAAAACTCAAGTACTCAACTGTTGGACGAAATTGTTTCATTGGCCCCTATTAGCTTCAAATAATATTACTACTATTACTATAAAAAAAATAGGCCGGGCCCAGGCCCAGGCTGGCCTGGGTTGTGGGTCCGCCCCTGCTCACACACATGAAGGAATCAATTATGTAACGAGAAAGAGGGGTTACAAAGCAAGGATAAAGGTTTGAACTTCTTGGCTGCTACTGACCAAAAACAGGGCTGCTCCTCATGATTTTATGATTAGGATGGCAACTCTTGGCCAACTGAGATTAAGGCCAAGCAAAGTAGGATGAACCAAGAAGGAAAGTGAAAATTTTTAAAGCATGAACTCTCGGCTGAACAAGGAAGAAGATGCAGAAATTTCTAGACTCTTATGGCGAAGATGGAGTGGGGAAAAGAGAGCAACGTCGGCCACAAGATAGAAAAGAGAGATGAGGGAAATAAGAAGAAAAGAAAAAAAAATGAGTTTAACTATTTTACTAAAAAAAAATTGTAGTATATAATATCTTGGTATTCCCATAAAGTGGTGGTCTATAACTAATCTTAATTATGTATATTCTTGTATTTTACTTACTCTAATTTAATTTATTTATCAAATTAAGCTATTAACTTTATTATTATAATTATTATTTCACAATTTTATTTACTTCCCAAGAACAAAATTGATACACCAAAATTTTAAATATAATCTAATATATCGGGTTATAACACTTTATAATAGCATGTACATAATATATATATATATATAACGTGTATTAAGGTTATACTGAGGTATCGAATTATAACATATATAATTACACTCTTATCTAATTTATTTATTTATTCTAATACGTAACTTTACACATTGTGTGAAAAACTCGATTTTTCGTTATCGAGCTATGAGGGTTATAACAAAGGCAGGGTGGGTGAAGTGGAGTGTTTCGAGAGTTTTATGTGATCCTAAAATTTCAAATAGGTTGAAAGAAAAATTTTATAAGACGGCAGTAAGACCGTCTATGTTGTATAGTTCCGAATGTTTGGCAGTTAAAAAACAACACTCACATAAGATGGAAGTAGCCAAAATGCAAATGTTGAGATGGATGACTAGACATACAAGAAATGATAGAGTACGAAATGAAGAGATTCATAGAAAGGTAGAGATAGCACTTATCGAAGAGAAAATGAGGGAGAATCATTTACTAGTAGGGAAACATGTCCAATAATAGGGGAACAATTCATTTCTGATTAATATCAACAAAATTGCTGTCACAACTTGAAAAAACCTACATATGTGAAAAGACGTATATAGGCAATAAAACAATAATTTATAATATTGATAATCTCTAATAAATTAAAGAAAACAATTATAAGGAAGCTTAACATCCTCATCATTATAAGATCTATAATGTTGATAATCTTGGATAGTTTCGAATTAACATAAAAAGATAAAAAGCATATCAGGGCTCCATTCGTTTCAATAGAAGTTTGTCCAGGAGAACTAGAAATGCAGTGTCCAGAGATATAGAAAAAGAAAATATTTTGCATGAGACAATCTCAATAAAATAAAATAAAAACAGCTAAAACGAGCAACCTCTAAAAAGAAACCATAAGAGTCTTCATAGTGGTAACCATAGGTTTAACAGAAAAAGCTTTTGTCCAACATATACCAACTGACATGTGAGGAAGCCTATATATAACCAATTAATTATTCTTACGTTAGCATTTGGGCCATAACAGTTTGAACGATGAGGAGTTCAAAGTTAATCTAGTCTTGCTACTGGCTTCAACCTTTTAAAATTCATACATCAATCTGAACAAAATAACAAAATATTAGTAAAGCTGATATTAAAAAAAGAGTTACTATAGAAAAGCAGAATCTTAATTGAGAGTATATATCAATAAAAATTCAATACAGTATATATCAATATTTAAAATATTAATTGAGAGAAGAAACAGAAAAATATCTCTTAGAGCTGAAAAAACTTGGGACTTTATATGCTTCTCTTCCTTTCTCTCCACGCAGACCTCCATCTCCTCTCTTTGGTATTGTGGTGTACCCATTCAATTTCTTTTCTATTCTGTACCTACAAATTTCCCTTACTTTCTAGTTTTGAATTTTGATGACATTATTAATTCAGACTCCAATTATCTAAGAAAATAGCGAGAAAATATCAAACACCTAGTGTTTGATGACATTATTAATTCTGTACCTTTGGGCATCGGTTTTTTGTATTTATGTTAGATTGGTTTATGTCTACATTATTAGCACTTTATTTGGTGGAAATATATCTCACCCTTCATTTCAATTAAATTCATATTTAGACAAAAAATGACTGGCATGAACTATATTAGTTCAATTTAAAATCACGAGTTTTTTATTTTAATTTTGTAAATTAAAAGACTAAAGTGAATTCTAATATAAATTATAAGATTGAAAAGTATAATTTAGCTTACTCATCTAACTTTGATCGAGTCTCTTCTTCTCAATTCTTATTGAGTTAACAATTTTTTTTTTTTAATTTAATTATAATCTCAATTAAAAATCTTAGGGTATTATAGAAAAATTTTAAACTAAAATAAATTTTATATATGATCAAATAAAAAAATTAAACTGATTTCATAATTATAATTTTTATTCTATATAATAATTTTTTTTTTAAATGAACAAATATAATACTAAAAAGAAATATTGGCAAGACACTAAATCTTAATCTCAAGTTAATCATCCAAGAATCAATCTTTATGAGTTAATGTCTTAGTATAAACACTAAATACCTGTTGAACCAACCAACAATTTTTTTTTTTTGTTCCCTACAATTAGTAAAAATAAAAAATGGAAAGCTAAGAAGAGACATATCTCTCTCGTCTTAAATGGGAGGCCTAACTACGAAAAAGAGGGAGAAACTCAAAAGCCTTATGGGCCAAGTAAGCATTCGTTTATTTTTTGGGACCTAAAGAGTATTAGACCCAACTTTCTACTTTTCTTCGTAGTAATTGTACGCATGCTAAGCAAACATGGCGTTGTTGCTAGAGAATAGCATGTTAATATTTAGGGTTTGTTTGGCATATTGTATAGGATCAATATATAATTATATAATCTATTAGACAATATAATTATTCTATTATTATTTTATTATTCTCCTCCTCATTGTATATATACTGTTAGGTAACAATATAAGTCTATAATATTATGTTACTGTTAACTATTGTATAAGAGCCAATTAAATAATTCTATATTATCTTATTATCTTTATACTTAATTATATCCCACTAGTTTGGTTTGTTTTGATTTGGTTAAAAACAGCATGCCATGGCATGAGGGACCATTGACCAAACGACGCAATTCATTTAGACCACAAAACTTGGTAAATGCTGCCGATACATACACTGTACCAAGCCCCCTCGTGAAGAAAACCAACCCACCTCCATCTCCATCAACTCTAACTAGTATGCTTTTTGGCTTTTTTTCTCCCAAGTCATTATAGTAAAATGAGTTAATTACCGAAAAGTTAGGCATTGGTTCTTTGTATCTATTTTAGATTGGTTTATGTCAACATTTGTGACAACTTGAATACAAGTTTAGATGTAATAGTTAAATTTACGTTATAAAATAAGCAAATAAGTTATAGTTAAACATGTTATAATTCAATATTTTTGTGTAACTTTCATATACGTAATTGTTGTCGTAAAGTAAATAATATTGTGACCAAATAAATTCAAATAAATGAATAATTAATGTATATAGTAAGATTAATCTCTATCACAAATAAATTAAATAAATAGAAAATGTCCTTAAACATGTAATGTATATATACACATATAACTAGAAATATACACATCATAACAAATTAACTTTTTGACTTTGAACCTATTTGTATCATTTTATATTGTTTTCTTTTGCCTTCTAGAGAAGGATTTATGATAATTTTTCCTCATGCTGCCTTGACTTCCCTCCTTGTAGTCGACCCTTTGAACCCCTTGTATCAAATTTCTTTTCTTATCCCTTGTTTAACTTGGGTTGCTGTGGGAATTGCTTAGGACAGCAGCTGATGGGTATGGATCCTTGCCTTGTTGTGATTTCTTCTGCTTCCTCCTTGCTGGCCGTGAAGTGGTTCTAGTCTAGGGCATTCAAACTCAGCTGGGTGGTGAGTCTTCTTCCTCCTTTCTTCTTGTATTCATGACCGTTTGTATTTGGGGGAGTG
This sequence comes from Quillaja saponaria, assembly GCA_029379385.1. Lineage (NCBI taxonomy): Eukaryota > Viridiplantae > Streptophyta > Magnoliopsida > Fabales > Quillajaceae > Quillaja > Quillaja saponaria. The sequence continues at coordinate 12,929,714 of CM055610.1, read as the reverse complement.
TGAAAGACAGTTATATTCTAGCTACCAGTACGGTTGTGTTTTCTTTCTTTGATTTCCTTAACTTCCTGCTGCAGTGAGCGTTGTCAAGGGAGGGTCTGATTTAATTTCTTTGTTTTGTTTCTTTAATGTTAAATCCTACTCACCCTCCTTGAATTTCAGCCAATGCAGGCTACTTGGGTTGCTGAAATAGTGTGAGTATAGGCGTGTGGCAAGGGGGGAAATTGGTTGTGGCAGTCTTAGCTCAACTCTTCACTTGCTGCCGTGTAAGTATGTTGTTGGGAGTGTTTAGAGGCTGCCTGAGTGAGGGTGGATAACCAATTAAAGAGCTAGCTGGGATTGGGTTAATTGATGCCCTATTTTCAGCTTGTTGTAGCCGTATGGGAGGAAAGGATTACAGCAACTTGTATGTTGGTATAGGATGAGGGCTGACCTTGAAGTTTAATGTTTTGTTAGTTTTATTACTTCAAATTAATGGTACTCATATGAGTTAATGTTGTGGATGAAGGGTCATATGAAATTGAAGTAAGAATCTTAAACAAGAAACAAGAAAAAAAAAATAATGGATTAAGGTGAAACAATGGGAGGTTAATATGAGTTATTCTTTTTAACTCTTCCTAATTTAAATGAGTGGTAGTTGTAAATGATTAAGATAACTTTAAAACTAATGTGGGAATTATTGGTTATGTGAAATTAATGTAGTATGTTAATTAAATTGGGATCTATACATATATAGATATACATACATACTAAGTGAAATAATTTATTCACCCAAGGTGTTTGATAAAATGTTTACAAGAAAACTAAGTAAAACTTTGTAATTAGAACATGGTAAATTTAAGTCTTGATTGCTAATTGTTTTAAAAAAATTGAATAAAAGTTCATAGCAATAGCAAAGGGATGGTGGATGTATTGAGTTAAGGGGTGAATGAAAGTGAGTAGTGGATGTGATCAAAGGGGGTTAGTTGGGAATAAAGTGTTGGAAAATGAGAGTTAAGTAGTTTTGAAGGGCTGCAGGGGGCAGGGGGCAGGGGGCAGATTTCGTGAGTAACAGAAATTCAGTATTTTGAATGTCTTCGGGGCAGAATTAAATTAAGAGTTCAAAAGATAAAATGTATCTTATGGTCTGGAAATGTTATCTACAAAATTTCATAGCTTGGTTCCAATTATGTTGTGAGTTAGAGCTGTTAGACTCCAACTAGGTCATGCAGGATTTTTAGTGCCTGTTTTTGGTTCATGTAAGAAATTGAGTGGGTTCACGACAGATTTTAGAAAAAATTTCTAAATAATAAAGATATATATATTTGTCTATTAATAAACCCAACAAATGGAATCGAATTTCGTTTTTCCTAGAGAAAGTTATGTACAATTAACTAAGGTAAGGTCAAAACTGTCAAAATCCTGCGTTTTGTAGAATTTGATGCAACTTCAAAGAATAAACTGTATTGACATACAAATCAAAAAATTACAAATAATATACCATTATAAAGATACATGTGTCTAGTATTTTATAAATTTTACGAAACTGGATTTGAAAATTCCTAGAAAAAGATATAACCATTAAAGTGGACACTAGTCCAAACACTAAGTTTGGACAGTTTCAACATCTTTAACTTATTAAGTGTTTTCTATCTTTTCTAATGATTTCTTCTACCCTATGTATTGTCAAGACATTTAAAACGTCTTTTCATTATTAACACTATAACGTAAAGTCCAATTCATATTAATTGACATGTAATTAATGGAAAACTTTCATAAAGAAACTTATACGAGTTGAGATATAAGCTTAGTAATTAAAAGATTATGACAATAACGTTTATGAACTAAGTATTATTTGGGAATATAAATTTTAGTTCCGGATTCTAATGTGGACTTGATGAGATGCGTGGATACAAATGTGAGTGACGAATGGAATCGGTTATGTATGAGTGGTTAATTGCTGCCTTTAAGGACTAGATTAGTATGTGTAATTATATGTTTATATGAATATACGTGATATAGGAAAAATGAGCAAGTAGAGTATTTCAGTAATTTATTTAAATTATGCTTGTTTGATATTGATTGCTTTGTTTGACATTGGTTTTGTTGATAAGGGCCAACAAAATGAGATTTTTATGAAAAATGATTTTTATCTCCTAAATTGAAAATCCAGATGTACCTAGAATGTCCTGATTTAAAATCATAAGAAAATTTTGATTCTGATAATTTTTTTAAAAAAAAATTGAGTGCTCAGCCCCAGTGGGATGAATTGTGTACGGAGATCAGTTTATTGTGCGGGGCGTAAATGTCCGGTAAGGGGTGATAATATTGTGCGGGGCTGGCCCTTTGGTTGCTTTGCTTGATATTGTTTCTCTGATTAATTTGTGATAGTGTGGATCATGTAAATTGTGACTTTATGATGATTACAATGTATACGTACAACGTGAGTTACGATATGAACAATGTTACTATGTATGTTATACATTTGTGTGGTGTGATGCTAGTACCCTTAAGGTAAGATTTTTCACTCACGGAGTCCATATGACTCATTCCTCTCTTGTGAAATTTTTTTAGTAACAGAAATTCGATACATGACATCGTCGAGCTAGGTGACTCAACAATTGAGTACAGAAAGGTATTTGCAAGATCTTAGACTTGCAGTCAAGCATGAAAGTTTGCAGTCACACTAAAATGGTGGAATGTCTAATTTTGTATGATGTAAAAGTCTAGATATTTGTCTTCGTGTCGTTGTGTGAAATTAGAAACACAGATGTTGTATTTTGTGGCATATTATATAAATTTTCAGTAAGTTACTATTTGTTTCAGAAAAATAAACTTTTACAGTGAACTTTTATTCTTTAGTTGAGTCAAAAGTCATGATTGTTATTTTGTTTTAAATTCAGGGTTACAGAAGTTTGGTTATTTAACCCTCCGGCCAGTCATGTCTCCGTTGGAGTGTGACAACATTAATCTCCTAAACATTAATCCTAATTGGTATAGGATTAAAAAATTAAAAAAAAATTAAAATTAGCTATATTTCATCAAATGGTGCAAAATTGATATTCTTTCATTGGAAAAAAGAATTAAAAAAAAACACACACACACAAATTCACTTCAAATTTATTATTATTTTAATTTTATTTTCTAGTATGATCATAGAATATTTTACATTTTTAATGACATGACTTGCAAATGTGAAAGCATTTCAAGTATCACTATTCATTAGTTCAAAATAAAAAGGAAAAAGAAAGTAACAGTTAATTCCTTAAACCTTTTTTATTCAAAAGTTCAAATAAAGGAAGAAAAAAAAATAACCCGTTTAAAATAACAAAAAGAGATTAATAAAATTTTACAAGTTCATTAGTTTTTTAAATTATTAACATTACCTAAAAATGTTTAAATACATTTCATGATTTTATATTTCATAATCTACTAAATTTGAATTAGGGTTTTTGAAGTTCATAGCATTTAGAAAATCAAAATATAAGATTGAATTTGTGTGGAGAAGAGAAAATTTGAATTTTAAGTCACCATTGATGAAAAAAATAAAAACCTTTCCATTTCAAAATCTTATGTAGCACAATAATAAAAAAACTAAATAATTGATATTATATGTATTATTTTTGGAGAGAATCCAAACTTTGATGGCTTGATAACTAAAGGGTAAAATTGATATTATATGTATTATTTTGGATAGTTTTATTTTGAAGAAGTCAAAATTAGGATTTATAAGTCATGTGAAATTATATTAGGATTTTTTTATAAAAAATAAAATAAAAATAGAAATAAAATTTTGTATTATTTTTCTTTATTTTATTTGGTATGTTTTGTCATCATCCCTTAATTCTTCATTCTTGGGATCTCTAGAGATCCACTCATTCAATTGAAAAGAATAACATATAACAAAATTTTAGTTATAATGACATATAACAAAATTTTAGTTATCAATTATTTTCCAATTTTGTCACACATATGAAACCTCCATTTTATTAGGCTTCACAAAAGTTTTGGCAATAAACAGTTAAGAATATATATCTCTAGTTTTTAAATACATTTTTACATTTTATAAATAAATAAAATGTTTCGATATTTTTTTTTTTTCTGTCTAATTCATAAACATTTAAAAAAAAAATGAAACTGGAAAACATCAATAGCATCGAAAGGGTAGTTAAAGAAAAAAAAAACACTTGGAAGCACAGACTATACATAAGGACTACAACACATGGAAGGCCACAATATCAAACTTCGACTAGTTAATTTGACATTTTCATGATTGATGTGTTCCTTATTTAACCTCTCTTAAACTTGTTTGGCAGGGATTCATGTATGAACACATTTTGTAGAGGGATGTTTAACGTCCTTAAGCTATAATCTTTTAGCTTCTTTTTTACCAAACATTCTTAAGACAGATTAAAGCTTTGTCTCTTGAACCTTTATCCCTCTTAACCTCAGACCATACACATCCCTCAGGAAAAGATTGAACCACTTAGAATTGATATAGGTTCTATATATCACATGGCCATCAAGTCTTTTATTAGTCCAGGTAATTTTTCTCTTAAAAATAATTCTCATTAAGGAAAATCAGGTTCATATTTAGACGTATCATAAATCCTTCACATAATGTGTGTATCAAAATAAAAACCCCAAAATAAGAAACTTAGCAAGTTCTATGTATTAGTTTAAGTACTCTTTTTCTTTTTCTGTTGTATCCCAACCTTCTCATATGAAAAAATCTTTTCCAAATTGAGATGTAGGGATTGGACATTTTATAATCATGTCTACATTGACAGTTACTGAGTTCTGCTCTGTGGAATTAATTCAATCAAGGTTGTATCTAAATTGTCTATAAAAGAAACTGCATCTAGATATTGAACGTCCCATACACTTTCTTTAACCTTACTAAAAACATCATGGAAATCAATATCATTTCAAGAGAAACCATCAAACCATCTTCCCAAACACCTCATCACCTCAAAACCCTTAAACTAAGCCTCTTTGACCAGTTAGCTCCTAGAACTTACAATCCATTGGTTTTGTTCTACTCTGTGAGTACTAATGACCCTCTTGAACTACTTAACAAAATAAATCAGTTAAAGAATTCACTGTCGGAAACGCTTACCAGCTTCTACCCTTTAGCTGGAAGGGAAAATGATGATCAAATCTCTTTGGATTGCAATGACGAGGGTGCCTTATATTTGGAAGCTCGAGTCAACCATGATATGCTTGAGTTTCTCAAACCAGCTCCCAAGTTAGAGTTACTAAACAAATTGCTTCCATGCCAGCCTTATACAATAATCCCAAATCCTACACTAGTACCTCAAGTAGCCATTCAAGTGAACTTTTTCAAATGTGGAGGAATAGCAATTGGCATGTGTTTTCTTCATACCTTACTCGATGGGATATCAATGTTTGCCTTCCTTAGCAGCTGGTCAGCCACTTCATGTAAATCTAGTAACGAGAACCCGAGCCCTGAATTCGCTACAGCATCAACTTTGTTTCCCCCACAAGATGTTTCAGACACAAATATACGTTCATATGTGGCAAAGATGTTCAAGGAAAACGAACAAATTCCTACGAGGAGGTTTGTGTTTGATGCTCAAGCAATAGAAAGCTTGAAAGCTATGGCAAAATGCGAAAGCGTTCCAACCCTAGCCGTTATGAAGTTCTAACTACTTTCATTTGGAAATGTGTGATTGCTTCGTATTGGACGGCACCACATGATGAAATGAGGCCATCCATGACAGCACATGTGGTGGACATGAGAAGAAGGATAAAGGAGCCTTTGTCAAAATATTCAATCGGGAACATTGTGTTTACAGCACATGGTGTTTATGAAGGTAATGAAAGAAAAATAGACATAAAAGAGTTGATTGGCATAGTGAAGCAATTAATTAGTGAAGTTGATAGTGATTTTTTAACTAGTTTGCAAGGTGAGTCAGGATTTTTGGGGATGGAGGAGATGTTCAAGCTTTTGAATGAAGTCATGGAGCAAGAGAAACCTTTTCTATTTTGGTTTACAAGTTGGTGTAATTTTGGACTCTATGAGTTAGACTTTGGTTGGGGGAAGCCAATTTGGGTTGGATTTAAAGGAGGTAATGGAAGGTCCTTGGGGATCATGCTGTTCTACTTGACAGAATAAAGGGTGATGGAATTGAAGCATGGATAACATTGGATCAAGAAAGTATGGCTGTGTTGGAAAATGACCCAGAATTCCTTGCATTTGCTTCAATCCAGGCATTTGAATCTCCACCAACTCCACCAGAAATAAGAGAGACTTAGAAATAAAAGGTCATCATAATTGTCATTATCCACTGTCATTCAGAAAATAGCTTATATCCTGCTGTTAATCAAAAGTTTGATTGTGTCATTGTGTGTGACATATAAATAAAAAATAATATTTTTTGTGTACTTAATTACAAGTTAATAAATAACAACCAATTAAGTTTTTATTTTGGATGACCCGGAATGAGGATGAACCCAACCATAGATCAATACCGGATGGTGCAATAGATTCGGATATTTTTTGTCTTTTAACAGCCACTTTTTCACACTATCAAAGCCACCACATCGGCTTGTTGGAAGGCACATTATTACTAAACTTAGCCTAATACTATTATTCTTTTACAAAGAAAATACGAACATAGATGAAAATATGAAGAAAAAAAATTGCAACATTTGTTCTAAGTTGGAAAAACAAGAAGTAAAAATTGCATTATTATCATTAAAACATTATTTTATGTCAAATTCGTCCTAATAGTATTTTGGTATTATCTATCTTTCTTACTCATTCCTCACTCATCTCGAAATAAAGGTAAAAAATTATCAATGTGGTTAAATTTTTCAAGAAAATATAAAGAATTAGATAAATTTCAACAATTTTTTTAAATGTTGAGATCAACACAAATTTTAATTTCATAATTTTTATAAAAAAGCTAATGTATGGGAAGGGTGATGCATGACATGAGTGAGAAGGATTTTTTTTTCTAACTCAATATATATGTGACAAAAATTATATTTTAAATCATACTAATAATTTTGGTTCAAAATGTTAAAAATATTAAAAGTGTTAGGTGAGAAAAAAAAATATTATACACGTTTTAAAAGATATGAGACAAATTGACAGGATATTTTTTTTTTAAGACAAGTTAACAAAATGTGTTTTAAAGTACAAAAATTATAATTTTGTCTTTTATATAAGTTCTTGAAAAGTTAAACTTTTTATTATTTTTTTCAATTTGTTGTCATTGGGTTTTGGGCCAGATCATGAAGCTAATGGGCTGTTTTACATTTGTTCTTGGTCTGAGTCCATTTAAGTACAAGGTTTGTGGCCACTAAATACGAGATTGCCACTAAAAGGGTCAAGGAAGAAGAAGATCGAGCAGGAGCGAAGGAATCCGAGATGGGCAGGCGATTCAGGAAACGAGTCAACATTGACAATTAACTTCTAGTATCTATTTCTGTCTTCGGGTCGGATCCTTCAAAGTTGACAAGGAAGTGGCTAATTAGTCAAATGTTTGCCAAGTAAAAGTGGACCCTAAATCCCTAATATAATTTCACATGACTTATAATTCCTAATTTTGACTTCTTCAAAATAAAACTATCCAAAAAAATACATATAATATCAATTTTACCCTTTAGTTATCAAGCCATCAAAGTTTGGATTCTCTCCAAAAATAATACATATAATATCAATTATTTAGTTTTTTAATTATTGTGCTACATAAGATTTTGAAATGAAAATGTTTTTATTTTTTTCATCAATGGTGACTTAAAATTCAAATTTTCTCTTCTCCACACAAATTCAATCTTATATTTTGATTTTCTAAATGCTATGAACTTCAAAAACCCTAATTCAAATTTAGTAGATTATGAAATATAAAATCATGAAATGTATTTAAACATTTTTAGGTAATGTTAATAATTTAAAAAACTAATGAACTTGTAAAATTTTATTAATCTCTTTTTGTTATTTTAAATGGGTTTTTTTTTTTTTTCTTCCTTTTTCGTGTATTTGAACTTTTGAATAAAAAAGGTTTATGTGTGAAAATACAAATTCTTCCAGGATTCAATTTTTTTCTATTTTGATCAACCAATATTTAATAATTTTAAAATCAAATTCTTAATAAATACAAAACTATTAAATTTAGATGGAACATAATATAATTAGTTAATTTGGTTAAAAATAAATAAGAAGAATTTCATGATCTATGAAAAAAATTTGTTTTTAGAAAAATAAATTTAGGTGTAATATTTAAAATTTACTATCAAGAGCTTAGCTCAAGCGATTAGTACTTGTCTTCCCACGGCCCCACCTCCTAGTGCCGTGTTTGAACACTCCTAAATTGTACCAAAAATTAAAATAAAATAAAAAAATTGAAAAAATTAGTTTTTGTAATTATTAAGTCAATATTCATGTGATTTTTAGTCTCATGCATCAATATTCATTTATTCATCATCATCTAGAAAACATGTTAGCTATTTTCATTATGTTCCACCTCAATTTAATAATTTTGACTTGATTAAGAACATAATTTGAAAAAAAAAAAATCAAATAATGAAGGACCAAAATAGAAAATGATATAATTTTCAGGGACCAAAATAGTAAATATATAATTTTTTTTTAATTAAGATTTAGTATATGGCTATGTTTTGTGTAAGTTAATGTAATAGATATTTAAGTTTTCTAATTGGTAATTGAGTTATTATTTCATTTAAGATGTTCAAAGTTCAAATCTCTTCATCCTAAATTGTTTTTTTACACATAAACAAAATGAATTTGATGTTGTGAATTAATATGTACTACCAGTAGTGGATCAAGAAACTTTTATTATGTTGTACTATTTTTTTTTTCATACATACATTGATTATTTTATATATATATATATATGCATGCATTCATTTTTATTTTTTTGTTACAATATATACGCACACTATTTTTTTTTTCATAACATATACCATAATAATTTATCATTTTTACAATGACATAACTCGATAAAAAATAAAACTTGTAACATAATTTAATAAGAGGTCTGGTAACAATATTTTTTTTTATACTAAAAATCTTTCCAATAATTTTTTTTTTTGTAACCCAAGCAATATGTTGATGTACTTTAGAAACAAAAGGTATTGAGAATTCTTGTTAAATTATTTAAAAATATTAAGGTAAGATATAATACTTGATAAATCAAATAACAAAACAATTGAGTGTAGGCAAAAATTAAAAATATATTTTTTTTTTGTAAGACCCTAGACATTTCCAAACTACTAAAACTAATAAATGGTGAGAAAGGCTTACTTAAAAGTTTTTTCTAATCATATGCAAATTACTATATATGATTCATAAAAAAATTATCTTGGCTCAATGTTTTTATAATTTTTAACATAAATAAATATTATGAAAATGTTACTTTTTAAAAATGAGTGAAATTCTGACTGAATTTAACTAGTAACCTTGAAAATTGTTTGATATATTTTATAAAGTAATTCAATTATAATTAGACAATTTCTTTAACTTATCTTATTAATAAAAATAAATGGGGGCAAAAACTTATATCTGAATATTAGTGATGTCAATTAAACATATTTTTTATAAATAATTTTTTTTTTTTTTTTTTTTTTGCCTGTCATTAAGGAGACTTTTGAAATTTTGTTGGGGGCAGTGGCCCCCACACCCTTCTATGTAGATCTGGCAGTGATCATACCGCTACCACAAAAGTTTAGCATCTTTTTTCGGCCTATTAATTAGATAAATTAGATGTATCCCGTTTTTCTATGTGTGGGTTAATATATTTTATTTACATTAATTTTTATATAAATATATGTAGCTTGTGATAATAATATATTATTAACAACATTGTTAACTTTATTTTCATTATTTAATTTTTTTTATTTTTATTTTAAATTCTACCTATCCTGAATTGCGGTGAAAAATAATATTCCAATTATTTACTTATTGGCGTTTCAATAATGGGGTTAAAAGATCATATTTAAAAATAAAATTTTATGAGAGTTGTTTTTTATTTTCATATATATTTTTCTTTATTGGTGATTTAGGATTTTTGAATAAAAAGTTATGTCTAAAAATATAAATAGTTAGTTACTTAAATAATTTTGGGATATTTTTTTAAAATTAAGATTTAATATATGTTCATATTTTTTAAGAGTTAATTATAAATAATTAGCTTGTGAAAATGGTACCTCTTATTTCATTTGAGATGAGATGTAAAGGATTTAAACCCCATTAATCTTAGTAATATAAATTTATTTTTTTAGAAAAAAAAAGTTCACATACAAGTAACAAACAAATATATTATAGATTAGTTGAGGATATGTATAAATAAGAGTGCAATGAACAAAATTATTCATAAACAACTTGTGAGCTACTCAGTTACAGGTTTGTCACAAGTTTGATTTATTTTCTAAATAAGTTAATCTTGAGCTTTATATTAGAGCATATTAATAAATGAGACAAACTTAAATCTTTCAAAGTTTGGTTCATAATTAGACTCGTGAGCCTTGCTCATTTAATTTAGTTTAATACATTTATTTATTTTTATACAATATATATTAGATATGTTAGGATTTATTATTTTATTAAGATAAAAATGTCTAAAACAAATTTAATATATGTATTTGTAAATTATTTTATTTTTATATAACTATCAATAAAATCAAAATAGGTTATCAAATATTTGAACTTTTATGTGAGCCCATTTGATATGGGTTATTAATGAGATGACCTTTAACTCACCAGGTTTAACCAAACACGAATTGATTTCAAATTTTATAAAACATAGTTCTAAGTTCAATTTATTTATGTACAAATATTTAAGTTAACTTGAATATCACGTGACCTAATAAATAATTAACATCTTTAAAAGTCATTGGTTATAACTTAGGTGCAAGACATACATAAATATTTTAATCTCAAGAAAGTTTTCAATTCATCAAGAATCAGTTCTTATGAGTGAATAACTTAATATCAAGACCAAATAATTTTACTGTCGAACCAACCGACACACTGTTGCTATCTTTCTTTATGCGTTGTACACTTCGCAAGCAAGCAAGCAAGAAAAGAAGGTAAAGCTAAGAAAGAGACATCTCCCTCGTGGTAAATGGGCCAGGTAATCATTCGTTAATTCTTTGAGACCTAGATGCTTTTTACTGTTGAACCAAATGACCCATTCTACTTTTCTTCATAATAATTGTACACTTGCTCAGCAAACATGGCTTTCCATTTAGACCTCAAAACTTGCAAAATGCTGCCAATACTTACGTACACTGTACCAAACCACCATATGTGAACAAAACCAACCCACGTGTATCTCCATCAACTCTAACTTGTTTGCTTTTTGCCTTTTTTTTCCAAGTCAGTGGAGTGAAATGAGTTAATTACCAAATAGTTGGGCATTGGTTCTTTGTATTTATGTCAGATTGGTTTGTGTCTACATTACGAGTACTTTATTCGGAGAAACATATCTCACCTTCAACTAAATTTATAGTTGGGCATTGGTTTGTGACTCGATTTAAATTTATAATTTTTTTTTTAATTTTTTAAATTAAAAGAACTAAAATGAGTTAAAATACATATTATAAGAATAAAAAGTATAATTTAGCTTATTCATCTATCTTTGAGTCTCTTCCTCTCAATTCTTATTGAGTTAACAATTTATTTTTTTAATTAAATATAATCTCAATTAATAAGTTAATCTGATTTCATAATTATAATTTTTATTGTATAAAAGAAATTTTTAAAATGAACAAATATACTATTAAAAAAATAATAATATTGACAAGACACTTGTTAAGTTTAGATTTGACCAGTTAAAGTGTCCTTTATGTGACTTACCTGCAAAGAAGATAGTCATTTTTATATTGTTTGAATTCTATATATTCAGTTTTTACTGAATCGCAGTAAAAAAAATAATATTTCAAATTATTACTTATTTCGTGTTTCAACGGTGGAGGATCAAAAGATCATATTATAATAGAAAATTTCATAAGAGTTATTTTTTTTTTCTTTTTTTTTTTCCTTTATTGGTGATTTAGGATTTTTGAATAAAAAGTTTATGTCTAACAATATAAAAAGTTAATTACTTAAATATTTTTGGGATATTCTTTTCAATTAAGATTTAATTCATGTCTATATTTTTTAAGAGTTAGTTTATAAATAATTAGCTTGTTAAAATGGTTATTGACATCTAATTTTATTTGAGATAAGAGGTTAAGGGTTTAGACCCCATTAAATTTTAGTAATATTTTTCTTAGAAGACAAAAAGTTGACGTATTACTAACAAAAAATATATTAGATATTAGTCAATCTATGCATAAATAGGGATGCAATTAACAAAATTATTTATAAACTAGTGAGTTACTCATTTAAAAGTTTGTCACAAGTTTGATTTATTTTCTAAACAATATGACCCTTGAGCTTTATATTAGAGCACATTTAACAAACAATTCAAGCTCAAATCTTGCAAAACTATGTCCTTTGCGAGCCTTGCTCATTTAATTTAGTTTATTACATTTATTTATTTTATATACAATAGATATTTTAGTATTTAATATTTTCTTAAAATAAAAATGTTGAATACAAATTTAATATATGTATTTTCCAAATTATTTTATTTTTAGATAAGCTTTCATTATAAATTAACTGTAAATAATATCAAAACAGGTTGCAAAATATTTTGATCTTTTATGTGAGCTATATGAGTCATTAATGAGTTTTAACTAGCGAACTTTAACTAAACATGAACTGAGTCCAAACTTTTCAAAGCTTGATAAAGTTTGGCTTTTTTCCACTCATATACTTAAATTGACTTGAATACCATCTATTGGAATAAAAAAAAAAAATTAGCATCTTCAAAAGTTATTGCTTATAACTCCTATGCAAGACATACAAAAATACTGATACTAATAAACGTACCATTAAGTTATAAAACTCAAAAAGAAAAGAATTCAAAAATTATGAAACTTGTCAACAAGCATGTTGTCTGATTACTTGGTAAGACACTAAATCTTAATCTCAAGAAAGTTTTCAATCCATCAAGAAACAATTTTTATGAGTGAATGTCTTATCCTTAAACCATTTTCTTACAGTTTTTTTGTAAGATTGTTCTCCCTTTTTATTAGTGTTATAACCGACAATCCAATATGGGCATTAGAATACTCGTACGTAATTGATATAAATATACATATATATTTTTATTGGTTGAATTAGTTACACTAAATAAGAAAGTTATATTTGAAGTTAATTTGGGGATAACCTAATTAATGAGTATCTTTATAAAAATCAATAATTATAATTGTATGAGTGATTGAAATTAAATTTTAGTTTATAAGGAGGGTACTTAAGAAAATTTTAAAATTAATATATATATATATAATAAGAGATTGTGGGGGATCATGATTTATTATATATATATATGACTAGATATTTTTTTTTCTTCTTTCCCCCGCATGTTAAAAACGTACAGGTGAAGACTTCATTATTAAATTAATTTGTTCCTTTTTCTTCCTCCTCCTTCCTTGACCGACTAGAGCTTTCCCAAAAGAAATTTTCTCCTTCTCTTGCCATTGATTACGTGAAAGCTTAACCAGTGGTTGGCCACTTGAAAACTTTGAAGGTAGTAGATGGTTCTTGGCTATTTTATGCTAGTAGCTTAGTTCTTGTATTCTATTTGAGAGTTAATCAGGTGTTATAGTGGATTTTGGGTATAAATTTGTTGTCTACCAGTAAAGAAAATTACAACTGAGTGTGAGGGTTTTATGGTAGTTATGGATTCAATATAGGAGGCGTAGGTGTGGCGATGAGAAGTGATTGTTTTTGTTGGCTTGGTGTCCTGGATCTGCCAGCCGAGGTGAAGGTGGTGCCTCGGTCATGGCAGCAAAATTTTTCCACTAGTGCAAGGAGGGACTCGGCCTGATAAAGATGGTCGAAGGTGTTAGGCATCTAGCTATGTAATTTGGGCAGGGGGTGGCCATGATCATTTTGGTGGCGTGCAGTGAAGGTGGAGGGAGTAAAGGCTAAAATTGGTGCTTGCTTTAAGGATAAATAAGTAAAATAAACTAAGTTAAGGATTAGTACAAGAAAAGGTGTGGCCATGGTTGAAAGTAGTAAATGAAATTGTTAATTAAATTAAGAATTGACTATAAATAAAATGAAAACTAATGTTAAACAAGTAATATGTACATTTGCATATATACTATTATGGGAGTACTTTATTTTTATTTATTATTATTATTTTTAATCGATAATATAACTAATTAAATTTAAAATTTTATATATATATATATATAGTAATGTTAAATTACGAAAGATTAAATTAGTAAATGTATCGAATTAATTATTATGATTTTAAAATATATATATAATAGTACATATATATTATACACAATCACGTACGATTAAGAAATCGTTAAATTAATTTAAAAGTGATTGTTAGTAATTTATTGATTTATGATTTTCAGCTCCAGAGCGTGTAGAGGATATTTCTGTACCGTCACATATCAGACAAACTGACGAGTCTCATTTGTGAACTAGTGAGTGAATCATGTGCTTTATGGATATCAGATTTTTTTTTTGGTGTCATTATGTGCTTACTTGAATTTAATGAGTTATAATAACTATGCAAATGAGTGAATTCAGTGATTAAATTGGATAATGTGTGATTGACATTGATTGTGCTTGATAAGGGCCAACTCGTGAACATTTTCTGGAAAAAAATGATTTTCATTCTGATAATGATTTTGAAAATATTGGAGTGCTCAGCCCCGGTGGGATGGATCTGTGTACGAAGAATAATTTGTTGTGCGGGCGCGTAAATGCCCGGTGGGGGGAGATATTGTTGTGCGGGGCTGAGTTACTCATTGGCCCTTTGTTTGTTTAGTTGATTGTGAAATTGTTGATTGATTTGTATAAGTTGCTTGCTATTTTGGGATTGTAAATTAAATGAATTATGATCATATGATTATAATAATCACGTACGTATATTAATAAATTTGATTATGAGCCGTAACTTATGATATTTGTGATGTATGATGCTGGTACTCATAAGGTACATGAGTTGCTCATTGAGTCACGGTGACTCACTCTTTTCTTTGTGATTTTTTTTTTAGTTTTCAGGAAATATCAGTTGATCGCTAAATAGGCCCACCTACCGACCTTGCAGCGGCAAGGTATATCTTGGAAATAGCACACATGGAGAGTAAAGGACAATACTTGCAGTCACATAGGATGTTATGCATGATTGTAATATATGTAGATATTATGATTATTATGGTGTATTGTGTATGTTGTCGGGGCAGAGCCCCTTTGCATATTTTAATGTTTTGTTTTACTATCGACTTGAATGCAGGTTATTTGTTTTATTTTGGGCATGTTCTATCGTACGGGAAAACTCTGTCAAAAATTTCTATAAATTGTTTTGTGTTATTCTGTTTGCATAGTCAAGGTTACAGGGGTATGGACATCCATTCCTCTGGCCAGTCATACCTTCATTTGGGGTGTGACAATTAGATAAAAAAAATAAAATATTGGTACATCAAGAAGAATCAATCCTTATAAGTGAATGTTTTATTCTAAAATCATTTTCTTACAGTTTTTAAGATTGTTCTTTACTCTTTATTAAATAAAAATGATAATTGTAAGACACTAAACCTTAATCGCAAGAAAGTTTTCAATTCATTAAGAATCAATCCTTATGAGTGAATATCTTAATAACAATATTTAATAATTTTACTTGTTGAACCATGAATAAATTGTTGTTATCTTTCTTTATGCACTGTACAATTGGCAAAAAAAAAAAAAAAAAAAGCCGAGCTATGAAAATAAGGGAGACACTCAAAAGCCTTATGGGCCAAGTAATCATTGATTTAGTCTTTGGGACCTAAATAATATGGGACCCTACTTTCTACTTTTCTTCGTACACTTGCTAAGCAAACATGGCTTTATTGTTGGAGAATAACGTGATAACATTTAATTGTAGTCCACTCGTTTGGTTTGGTTTGATTTGGTTAGAAACAACATGCCATGGCATGAGGGACCATTGACCAAACCAATCAATTCATTTAGACCACAAAACTTGGTAAATGCTGCCAATACATACACTGTACCAAGCCCCCTCATGTGAAGAAAACCAACCCGCCTCCATCTCCATCAACTCTGACTAGTATGCTTTTTGCCTTTTTTTTCTCGAAGTCATTATAGTAAAATGAGTTAATTACATAATAATTGGGCACTGGTTCTTTGTATCTATTTTAGATTGGTATATGCCTACATTAATAATATTTGGAGAAACACATATATATGTCACCATTTTCATTTCAATTAAATAAATATAGTTAAGCAAAACATATGACATGATGGCTCGATTTTAAAAATTATTGATTTTAATTTTTTAAATAAAACAAACTAAAATAAATTCTAATGTGAATTATAATAATAAAAAATATAATTTAATTTATTCATCCAACTTCGAGTCTTTTCCCCTTAATTCTTTTTGAGTTAGTAATTTATCTTTTCAATTTAATTATAATCCCAATTAAAAAACATAGGGTATTATAGAAAAACATAAACTAAATAATACTTATTGCAATATATTTACCTAATGACATGCTATTGCAATTGGCCACAATACACGGAACCCCAACTTTTATTTGGAAAATACTTTAAATATTAATTTTGGTAGATATAGTTCATTTAATGTGAGTGGGTGGTACGGAGATATGTGCTACGTGGATGCATTTCATTTGCCATAATAGAGAAAAACTGATATCTGCGGAGCCCACGATTATCCTATCTGTCTTCCCCAGCCAGACATGTCAGACACTGCTGTCGTGTACTCGAATAAAAACCGTCAGCTTCTGTATGACGTGGCACGATGACCACCAAGTTTTCGTGTAGTCGAGCTGGATATTTGGTAGCCACTTGTTCGACTGGCAGCGATATCTACTGGGACTTGGGTTCTCTGACCATGGACAGCGCCATTAGCCGTAAGTAATTAGGAAATGGCCCGTTTGGGTCCAATTTGGGGATGTTGAACCCTCGTCCCGGAACGCGTCACATCATTACGGTTAATCATATGAACGTTTATGCCGTCTGTCTTAGAAGCGGCCTGATAAATACTTTTTACCCGAGGCGAGTCCACCAATTTTTTTATTCTTTTTTACTATTCATCTTCTCTTTTTATGCCACTCTATCGGTTAT
The DNA here is from genome assembly GCA_029379385.1 of Quillaja saponaria. NCBI lineage: Eukaryota > Viridiplantae > Streptophyta > Magnoliopsida > Fabales > Quillajaceae > Quillaja > Quillaja saponaria. The sequence continues at coordinate 12,912,529 of CM055610.1, read as the reverse complement.
ATTTTGGGTTATACATATTTTTTTTCTTTTTTCCAACTTTAAATACAACAATTTTTTCATCATTCTCATCAAATTCACTCATTTTTCTCAAAGTTTCTTAGCTCTCATTTTTTTAAAGAAAATTTATCAAACTTTCAAGATGTGATAGTGACTTCTTTTTTTTTAATAATTTGTATTATAGTTTATTTAAAATATGTTATTTATATATTATTCATACATGATTTATTTATAATTAATATTAACCTAATATAATTAGTATAAGGATACTTAATTTAAAACAAAATAATTATCATTTTTAAACATTTGTTGTATATTCACTTTGAATAATTTGATTTGTTTTGTATTTTATTTTATGAAATACACATTGCTTATGGAAAAAGTATTTATATGACAGTTATATCATCAATACATGATAATGCAAATAAAAATGAGGAGAAGGGTGAACTTATTCTTACAACCAAACTATTAGTTGTTGTAGGACAAACTCTCCAATACATGACAAAATACTTTACTAAAACACATTGTAAAAACTAGCAACAAATTTAAATAAACTGTATTAAAATATGACAAAATATGTTATATTATTTAATGTTAAGTGTCATTTTAATTTAAATAATATTTTTCATTAAGTATGTTATTTACAATAAAAAGTAGCTTAATTAGAATTAAAATTGTATTAAAAAATGTTTACTTTCAATTAAAATTCAAAAATAATAAAACTTAATTTAATTTATAACATAATAAATAAATATTCATTCTGATAATTTATATATAAATTTATCATCGTGATCATAAATTATAATTTTTAAATAATTTAAACACATTTTAAAAATAACAAGAGACTATGATTCTCGTAGCCAAATCAAATATACTTATAATTAATAAAATTGGATCAGCTTACACGCATCGTACAAACCACTTAAATAGTGTATATAGAACAAAAAAGTTATATAAAAAGAATTGTTAAAGGAGTGGGGTATCGCATGGGTCTAGAAAATTAGAAAGAAGAAATCACTTTACTCCTCGATAAGTTTTTGCTGTGAATTTTGATTTAAATTTGATCACATGGAATTTCGCTGTCCAATGTTAACTTCTCATTTGTCCGGAAGTAAAAATACGGCTGGATATGGTCCCGACTTCCATATTGAAGAGAATGTACGTAAAAGCTAATCCTAAAAACGAAGTGCCATTTGTATTATTATATTACATATGATATGGGTGATTGTCATAGCCAAATTTATTTAAAAAAAGGGCCTAATTAATGACCAAAGTCTTTATTTTCGAAAACTATCCTTTATCACTTTCTAATTACTTCCATGCTTTTGTTTTGCTTTTTCGCTCTTAGTCTTTGCATTGAATACACAGTGGGCAAAAAGGAAGAGAGCGGGCCTATCATAATTCTAAGTGAGGAATCATGAACTACATGGTGTAGCAGTCAAGATAGTTTTCAAGATATAACTTTTTGATAAAAAATAATATTTTGAGTTTGTGAAGCATGGTTATTCTTAAATAAACTTTTGTTTTATATATAAGATGATCGTATTGTATTGTGCTGTGCGCGTAATATTCATTTTTAGAATAATGAATGAGTATCTCCCTTAACTTTTTATTTTTTTCCAAAAACCAAAAGCTGAGGGGAGGAAAATAATTGTACAATTATATAAGGGTAAATTGGTAAATAAAAAGTTTGGTCATTAAAGAGTTTGGCCGTTACCTATATGTATTAGATATATTAGATAAGAAAGGGTTAGAAAGAAGAAAATCATTTTACTGAACCTTTCTTCTTACAGAAAGATAAATTAAGGATCTCCAATCTATATAATTCAAATCACATCCCACCTTTCATATTTATCCAAACTTAATTAGTTCTCTCAATTCCATTTCCATTTCAAATTAATGGCGGCTGCTTCTCCGATCACTAACAACAGAAGAACCTCCCTGGCTATGGAGAGAACTGGCCAATGGGTTTTCTCTCAAGATATTCCAACTGATGTCATTATTCAAGTTCTTGGAACTAATTTCTCGCTTCACAAGTTTATGCTTGTGCCCAAGAGCAACTACATCAGAAAGCTGGTAGTAGAATCAGACGAAGCGGATCTAACAAAAATCGACCTCTCCAGTACTCCCGGTGGACCTGAAATCTTCGAGAAAGCAGCCAAATTCTGTTACGGCGTCAATTTTGAGATCACTATTCACAACGCAGCAGCTCTTCGTTGCGCCGCCGACTATCTACAAATGGACGATAAATGCTGCGACAACAACCTCGCCGCTCGTACAGAAGATTTTCTTTCTCAGGTCGCCTTCACGAGCCTCTCCGGCGCCGTCGTCGTTATCAAGTCCTGCCAAAACCTTCTCCCTTTCGCGGAACATCTCAACATCGTTAAGCGATGCGTCGATGTTATAAGTTTAAAAGCTTGTAACGAGGCGACTTTTCCGAGTCGAACCCCGCCGACTTGGTGGACGGAGGATATATCAGTTTTGGACGTTGATTTCTTTGGAAAAATTATTATCGCAATGAAGCAGCGAGGAGCCAAGGCTTTAACATTGGCCAGTGCTTTGATTACTTATACAGAGAAATCACTCCGTGAACTAGTCCGAGATCACTCCGGCAACGGCAAGAGGTTTTCAGATCCCGGAGATTCAGACATCAGAATTCACCAACTGGAGCTTTTAGAATCGATTATTCCACTTTTTCCAACCGAGAAAGCCGCTTTTCCAATCAATTTCCTCTGTTGTCTTCTCCGATCCGCGATCTTCCTTGAAGCTTCGAGTGGTTGCAAGAACGAATTGGAGAAACGGATCTCGAAGATTTTGGAGCATGTGACGGTAGGCGACTTACTGGTGTTGTCGTTTACTTATGATGGAGAGAGACTGTTTGATTTGGACAGTGTGGGGAAGATTATTTCGGGATTTGTGGAGAAGGAGAAAAGTGTTGCCGTTTTTAACGCAGGAGATGTCAAGGAGGTTTGTTCCAGCGCGATGCAGAAAGTTGCGAAGATTGTAGACTCGTACCTTGGTGAGATCGCCACCTATGATGAACTGAGTATCTCCAAGTTTAACGGCATCGCTAGTGCCGTTCCTAAAGGCGCAAGAAAAGTCGATGACGATCTGTACCGCGCCATTGATATCTTTCTCAAGGTGCGTAAAATTAAGGCTTTGTTTCGATGAAGAACAACTACCATATTGAATCTTTTTTAATTAAATAAAAAAATTAATCTACAAATTAATACTGAAGTCTAGAGATCTTGAATTCTCATATTTGCTTTCTTTTGTTTTTAGGTAGTCATTTAAATAATTTTGATGTCGGAATTTTTGGTCTTGTGCTAAAAAAGAATTTGGCTTCCAAACAAACACAGCCTAATTTTTTTTCTTTTAATAACTAATTAGTGGAACAAACGACATCGTTTCTTATTCAAATTCTGATTAGGAGGAAACTTGGGTTTCTTTTGCAGGCACATCCAAACCTGGATGAGATAGAGCGGGAGAAGGTATGTAGCGTAATGGATCCATTGAAACTCTCCTATGAAGCACGAGTCCATGCTTCACAAAACAAGCGCTTGCCCGTTCAGATTGTACTTCACGCGCTATACTACGATCAGCTAAAACTACGAAGCGGTGTCGAAGAACGGAACGTACCAAACGCCGAGACGACAAGGACTCAGTTAAAGGCCGACGTGTCGTTGATGAAAGAGAACGAGGAATTACGTACAGAGCTAATGAAGATGAAGATGTACGTTTCAGGGTTGCAGAAGAATAATGTACAAGGTGCGACGCCGATTAGTAATAAAGCAGGGTCTAGTAAAAGGCCAACGTTCTTCTCGTCTATGTCCAAGAAATTGGGGAAGTTGAACCCGTTTAAAAATGGGTCGAAGGACACGTCTAATATAGAAGAAGATGATGGTATGGCAGATGTAACAAAGCCTAGAAGGAGAAGGTTCTCCATCTCTTAGATTGTATATTATTATTCTTAATTATTTGCTAGCTTCACAAATAATATCATCATATCATTTGTAAAATAGAAACCATTATGTATTTGTTGATCTTCTGGAAATTAAGGATCTGATTTGTTTATTCTTGTAGTTGCAGTAAATTTTTTAGTATTGATTTGATGGGCAAGTTTTGAAGGATTTGTGTAGCTAAAAGTAACAATTGGTATTGGTGGTATATATATGACTATGTGAGTGTTGTATTTTTTCATCTCCTTCATTTTTCTCCATCTACCTTTCTTTTCGTATATTTTTTTCCTCTAGCTAACTTTTTTCTTTTCATTCACTTTCCATCTTCTATTCAATCTTCAAATCTCTCTCTCTATATATAGAGTTTAGTTATAAGTTTTGTTGAATATCAAGGAAAATCCAACAAAGTTCTTCTTAATTAGACAAACAATAAAATGAACCATAGCCTATTCATGCATGCACAGCCTATAAAATCCATACTTGAATCGAATTGTTGGAATCATATTGAATTAAGAAATAGGATGAGCTGCTAGTGAAATATGAAGAACTAAAACACAATAATAACATATAGGATCGTATACACGAACTTAAAACATAATATATATAAATATATATGACTCGTACCTAATCACTAAGTTAAAAAAACAATTGAATCCTCAAGTAAACACAAGGTAATTGAATCCTTATGTCAGTTAGGTGTTTCTCTCCGTACTTTACATATTGATAGCTTTCAATAGGGCAAACTTATGCATTGACTAAAAGATGAGAGGGACCTACCCTATTTATATATAAGCAAACCTTAAGTGTGGTCCTTAAAAACTCTTTAAGATACTCAGCCTACACTTACTGCTAATGCACATCATACCTAATAGGTGTGCTTGAACCATAAGTAAACTGATCACATTCCAACTTGGCTCTAACAAGTTTATCTCAATTGGATCAAACTTTAACCCATTTTATTAAAACCATACCATACAATTAATGGCAACCCTACATATAAAATTTCTAATATTCTCTCACTTAGGTAACATTAATTGTAATTTTAAAATATTTTGAAAACATATTTAAAAAAGTGACTCTCAGGTAAGATATAACTTTTCCATGACTACAATTTTGAAAAACTCTAGTATTGAGAATATACCTTAAACAATCATGTCCAACTAAGTTATCACCATCGAATTATAGCAATCATTGCCCCCTTAAACGACACAAGACTAATTCATGGTTACAAATACAACCTAATTGGTAAAGGATCTAGATGTGGCAGTGTGGAAAGAAAATAACATCCAATTGTTATCTCAATATATGCTATTTTCATTGTTGGTTCTACGAGTGATTTCATTATAAACAAAAGGCTTCCAAGAAGCATTAGAAATTACATAAGCTTAATTTAAGTTTGCATGTCTCAATCATCATCTTTAGATATCCAACTAGTGCTATTTTGAGATATACCCAAGTTCACAAAACAATCATACTTTAAACAAACACCAAATCTTAAAATTTTAACTCAATGACATGTCATATGTAAATCATGCAATGCACATATAATATAAATTATATCACAATGAAATAATGATTATTCTCATTAACATAACATACCATCCAAAAGATGTTTTTAAAACACGGGTGTCAAAATAACATACATAATATTTATGCTAGCTAGTCTAAATAAAATATGGCAAACTCCCACTAACCAAGTACATTAAAGGACTCCATAATACACATGTTGTAAACATGGGTTTTGAAAACCCTAATCTTAAGTCCCCTTAATTAATGAATTTGCTGACATTTTCTTTGTATCAATTTGTTAAATAAAATATCTTATAATTTTTCACAATGGTTGCTAGATATTTGATATGTATGGCTTTCGATGCACTAAAAGTCTTATTGTTCTTTGAGAAGAACAAGGTATAATTGTTGTCACAATAACATAGAGACTTTTACAAGCCATAATTTGAGAGAGTTAGTAGATACCATAAGTAAAAGGAGGGTTAATATAGCTTGCTTGCAAGAAAGTAAGTGGGTAGGAGAAAAGGCTAGAGAGATAGACAAAAGGGGTTCAAGTTGTGGTATATGGGCAAGAAAAAAAGAGAGGAATGGAGTTGTGATTATTAGTAGATGGAAATTTCAAGGATGTGGTTGTTGAAATCAAGATGAAAGGTGACAGAATAATTTTAGTGAAATTGATAATAGGCAAGGAGGCTTTTAATGTCATTAGTGTCTATACTCCACAAATAGGACTAGAAGAAGCTATAATTGAAAAAGGCTTTTTGGGAAAAATTAGCTGAGATAGTTCAAGGAGTACCGATAGAAGAGAAACTTTTTATTGGATGAGATTTGAACGACCATGTAGAAAGCACTAATGAGGGTTTTGAGAGAGTACATGCATAGGGGTTATGGTTATGGAGATAGGAATGAGGGTGAGAGTGTCTATTTTGGATTTTCCTATTGCGTACGACTTGATTCTAGCCAATATTTTTTTTAAGAAAAGAGAATCGCACTTAGTCACCTTTAGTAGCGAACCTAATAAGAGCCAAATAAAATTAACTTTTGGTTGTAGATGTTTGTGTTAAACTTTGAAAGAAAAAACATCGGTGTAATAGGAGTAGTAGGATTAGACGGTGAATTTTAAATGAAGAAAAAATTGCCCGTTTTAAAGAAAAGATGTTACACGATGACTCGTGGATTGTGGAGAGTGAGCCTAACAAGTCATATTAAGAATACGGCTAGAGAGATGTTAGGAGAAAGTAGAAGACATGAACTCCAACAAAGAAGACATGGTGGTGGAATGAATAAGTTCAACAAGCTATGAAAACAAAAAAGATTTTTATAAAAGATTACAAGAGTGAAGAAATGAGAATAATTACTGGTGTTTGGACAAGTTAGAAAAAATGCGAAGAAAATGGTTAGGGAAGCTAAAGGCAAGGTTTGTGAAGAACTTTCTTTTATTTTTATTATATATTTCTTTTCGTTCTCCCTTAATTTTCATCATTCTCACTTTCCTTACTAGCCAAAATTCGACCTTGGGTTTAGGCCAGTAAGCTCTAAAAGAGCACTTTTTAAGAATGAATTTGCTCAAAATTTGATAAGTCAAGCTGAGATTTTAAACCCCTAATATTGATCCTAAGCTTTGTTACCTCTAATTCTGTATCATATACACTTTCAATTACCTGTTATTTTTATAAAACACAAGCTACTAAATTATTTGAGATATCTAATTTAGAGCGAGTTATTATATTTATTATACTTAAATGAACAACCGTTTTTAGAATAATATTCACTGCCACATCCTAATTAACAAAAAGAAATGGAAACAAATCTATCATTAATTCACTAGTATGTGTGGTTTGGTGAGCTTAGTGGGTTGGCAATGGCCCAATTTATCCCATCTAGTCCAAACAAACGGGGATCAACCCTTTCTTCCATTTTCCCCATACTCTTCTTGGAAAATACATGAGCAGGAAAAAGCGAATGAAAAGGCACAAATAGAAGTAACACTGGCCATGTCATGTGTTTATTTATATATAAATCCTCCCAACTCAGTTGTTTTTCCAGTGCCATCTACCCATTTAACTCTTTCCCCCAACACACCCACATAATAACATTTGGGCTCTGCGCCTCTGCCATTGTCTCATTGACTCATTTCACCAGTTCCATCAGAAACACATATAATTTGATAATGGAGAAAAAAATCTATCGATTACAAATTAATCCAATCAGGTCTCTTTGTAATGGTGGCATACCACATATGGCTTCTCTATCGAATCGTCAAGCAACCAATCAAGACTGTCATTGGCCTCAATGTCATCAATCGCCGCTTCTGGGTCCAAGTTATGATGGAGGTTCAATTACAAATGACCCTTTATTTTCCCTTTCAATCTATATATGAATGTGCAGGACGTGTCCAAGAATGGTGTTCTTGCAGTGCAATCTCTATGACACAACATAATGGCATCCATCCTTTTGGCACCTACAGCTATATATAAAGCTCAGTTCACTCATTGCAGTCTTGATAACTAGTGGAAATCAGACCCAATCAGCTGCTACTTTTATATTTGGGGACAGAAGCCAATTGGGTTTTTCTATTTTCTTCTGCATATTGCTTTGTTTCTTAACAGCCTTCCTAATGATTGTTCAATCTGTAAGGCAAGCATTCTTATCAATGCGCCCTTCAAGAAAATGTCCCCCAAGTTGAGTATGTTGCCCCCATTCTGAACAAAGGCAGCTATTTTTGGTCTCTGGGTTTGAGTGCTTTTTTACTTCTCTTATCCACTGTTTTTGTGGATTTTTGGACCCATCCCAATGTTTCTGTCATGCTTTGTCCTTGTTCGTGTGCTGTATTTCCTGGACGTCACCTTTAGAGTTGGGTGGACTGTTGTGGTCATTGATGATGATGATGCGATGAAGATCACCTCAAAGATGGGGAACATGGGAGAGCAAATTAAAACAAAGTATCATCATGTTCATGTGATTTAGTAATAGGAAAACCACAAAAGCTGAAGTCTTTTAGGAACTGCAATTCACATTCAATCCAAGTTGAATAATTGCTAACTTGATTTGACTTGTAGTACTAAAATCTTTAATAAAAGGAACATTTTGGCATACTTTGGCTTAATGTTATAAGGAGTTGTAGTCCTAACTTCATTTTAAGGAATACCACACTCTGAAACAGTCACACAGACCATGCATGATGGGATAGTGTGTAGTGGAATGCTGATCAGAGAAGCCAAGTTCAATGAGACAAACCAGCAAGAAAAGAAGCACCTTCCTTGTGCATGTTCTTTTAGTTGGGATATTTCGGGAATATTCATCCATGCTTATAAATTAGTAAATATTATTTAGTTCAGTACTTCATGCAATTGAACTGCTTGAGCTGAGAAAGACAAAAGGGTGAGAAGTAGTTCAAAGTCATTAAAAAAACAGGAAAATCCGTGTAACTGCCATGGGAGATGTGGAAACTACTTTATGTTCATCAATGTTTTACAGAACAAAGAACGGAAAATGTATAATGGCCAGACAAGCTACCCATCATCAAGCTAAATGTTATATTTATAGCATATGCTTTACACACTCACTTATTTTTCCAAAATTTCGATTTATACACTTTGTGTGGACATTGGTTTCCTTAGAATAGAATTCTGACTTATTGACAATTAGATCTGTCCATGTTTGAACTCACACATTGTTAAGGCTAGAGGGTTGCACAATCTTTATAAGTAAATTGGTCCCTTCTCTTATTACTAATTGATTGGTTTTCAAGAGTGAGGCTCCAATATGATATCCTAGCTAGCTAGGGTCACATTGACTAATGTTTGTTGCCAATTTCCTAGTTCCTTGTTTTTAAAATATAAATGACCAACCAAACAGTCATTTTATGTAAGTTTATAGCTTTTTGTATATCGATTTTGTGCTTGTGTTGTTTTTTTTCATTTAACCTTAACTTTTTACTTCGGAGTTTAGGAAGACGTTATTTTTACAACATAAATTGTCAAACAAGCAGACATTTCAAGTGTGTTTAAAGCTTTTGGAGTAAATCACCCGGAAGTATGCCGATTTACTATTTGTGTTTTTTTATTTATAGTAAATCTTTACCTTTACTTACTGATTTATGAGTTTTATTAGTTTTAAAGTAAATCATGAAATGTTAGTGTAAATTACTAGATTTTTTTTTTTTTTTGTCTTCTAAAATAAATCGTTAGAGTTCTTGGCATTGTACTTTGATTGTTATTTGCATATAATAATCAATTATTTAATTTTCCAATAATAATTAAATAATTGATTATTATATGCAAAAAAAAAAAAAAACCTCACGAGCCTATGCACATGTAAGAGGCTGCTTAGTATTAATTAAAAGAAAAGACACCATACAAAATATTTAAATTTTTTTTAATCATCATAAGTTGATAGTCTGCTAATGAAGCTTTTGGTAGTAGTTGTTGTTAAACCTTTTATAATCCAAGCTTGTAATAGCTCTTGAATGATTATTGTAACTTTAAAGCTATTGTTGGGATTATAGGTAATGTTGAAGTTTAGGGAATTAAGGAGGAAGAGTTAGAACTTAAAAGTAGTGAAACAGGTGATAGTTAAGCGTGTAAGGAAAGCTTGAATTAGGTAGATTGTTGTTGAAAATATGTGTAATTTAAGTTTTGATTACTTTGGTTAGCTAAACTAATTTCAAGGATGATGGTTGGAAAATAAATAATATGAAAATTGATACCTGTGTTGATTTGAAGGGGTATGTATAAATATATACATTACACATGAAATGGAATGAGTGGCTCTTAAAGGTGGTTGTTGAAATGCCATACATAATAGAGTTTATATCATCCAATGTAAACATTAAACTATATATATAACTTCATATGAAGCAAACAAGTAAATCGGACTGAGAAGGAAGACGAGAATTGAGTTTGTATGATTACTTGAAATATAATTATAGCTTTCCTATGATTCCTATAAAGTGACAGGTATAGTTGCAAGACACAAGTAAATCGGACTGAGAAGGAAGACGAAGCAAACAAAATCAATTAAGAAATTACAAAGTTAGTTGATTATGTATGATTTTTTATAAATCCTATTTTTAACATTTTTTTTTTATGTTGTTAACATTCATTTACACCAATTACTTAAACTTGAGGTACGTACCCATGTGATAATTATTTTGATTATATTATATGCATGTTTACATTGGATGAGATGCAAGAAAATTTGAGTTACATATATAGTTTAATGTTTTTCCCCATAGAGTTCAATCTATTATAACAAAGAAGACCTTTTTATTCATCAACTAGTTATCAGTTCAACTCACAAGCAATATATATATACCCAGTTAATAAAAAATAAAAGTGTGAGTAGTGACTGAGTTAAGTTTGAAAAAGTTAATTAATAAGATGGCCTTACGAATGTAATTTGATCAGTGTATTGGGGTTATTAAAACTTGTGCCTTTCATAGGTAATCTTTTTATTGAGTTGAATGTTAAAATATTATTGAGATTATAAATAAATAAATAAAGAATTATTGGTTCATTCAATATATTTTTCATATTTGCTTGTTATACCAAAAGAGAAAAATTGTCAATCTTAATTTTTTCTAACAAAAGAACATTAACAACCCATGATCATAATAATATTTCTATCTTCATGGGAGCTTGTGTTTCTCTGTTAAGAGAGTTAATTTGTGTTTTTTCATTCATGAGAATTGAGTCTATTCGTAGCGCTTCTCGAGTGTCTAGCTTTAATGTATCAAATTCAATTTATTTACTTTTTTTGATAGGAAAGAACACTTCGTTATACAAAAGCCAAACGACACTTACTAACGTAAGAAGAGGTTATATCATTCATACCCTATACGGAGGTATGACTGACTGAAAGAATGAATAACTAAATCTTCGTTACTTTGACTTCAAATCAAATAAACAAATACGACCATTGACCAAACTAGAGATTAAAAGTAAAGTTTAGAAAACACAATTCAAATATAAATGCTTATTTACTAAAATATATGACAATTTAACCAAAAATTTTGGTAAAAGTTTCCTGCAATGTGGAACATGCGCAAAATTCAAACTTAATATACTTGATTACATACAACCAGTTCACATGACAACAATAATCACAATGAGCTTTGCTCCACTTTATACCATAAACAATAATCAATAAATTATTACACATAACAAAATCTGACACCAAATCCTAATACTGCAAACTTCCATCTTTTGACTTCAAGTATGTGATCCTGAACTGCAAGCTATTGGAAAGTCACGTACTCGTCGGTGATGTATATTGGGATCCACATCCACAAGCAAAAGGTGAACCGTAAAGGCTTAGTAAGTGAAAGACATACGCAAAGGGTACTAGCATTACTCAATACATGAATAGAATACACTTGACAAATAATTTCAACATAACATGAATTTCAAAACAATTAAATATCACACGTACGTAAATATGAAAAACATAAATTAAACAAACACATTTCATGTAATACACTATACAAACAAATTGATAAAAATACTCATAGCAACAAAAGGCCAATTGGAGTAACTCAGTACCCGCACACCAATCAAATATCCTCCCTGGGGAATTTTTGCTCCCGCACACCAACTCTCCAAGAGTATACTCCTCACATATCCATTATTGGGGCTGAGTTATTCGAATATTTTAAATTATATATCAAATAATCAAATCAAAGTATCCTAGGTGTATCCAAATTCTATTTCGTATGTAAAAATTATTTTACATAAAGATTTGTCACATGGCAAGCATAAACCAATTAACTCAATTATAGCACTATGCATTCTTGTTTACCTCTATATAAACATATTTATTCAAGTACACATAAACCAATTAAACAAATTAGTCTAGCAGCCAAAGAATACGTTATCCACTCACAGGGATACAAATCTCGTTAGTTGCTCGCTCTTGCGTTCACGTGCGTCATCGGGTCAACAATAGGTTCCGAAATTGAAAATCATATTTTCATGTCTTACTTAGTTTATAATTATATATATATATATATATATAAACTTTCACACATTTCTTTGAAGCTAACTCCCTTTAGGCATTTTAACAAATACCTTGAAGTTAACTTTGGTTTCATATTATGTATATATACATACCAAGAGATCAATACTAACTCATAGTTTTAGCATTTTCCATTTTTCAAATATTAAATCCAAGTAAGTTAATCTTTTAAAATCAACCAAGGGCTTGGATCATGAAATTCCACTATTAATCCAACCAAGTTTCAAGATCCCCCTTTTCTTAACCACTTAACCAATAATTCTTTACCCTTTGTTCTTATACTTTTAATCAAATTAAATAATGCTTAACCTCCAAGATTCAATCTACTAAGTTTTACTCAAGTTCTATTCAGTATTGTTATAATCCGATAGCATAAAATTGAGTTTTAAGGCAATGCGTAAACTTTCATTTATATATATATATATATGTATGTATGTATATACATGTGATTAGAAAATTAATTTTACACCACATTGTAAATTGACTTGAACTTTAAATTTTCACATTATGTAAATTATAAGAATATATAAAACTAGTAAATGTACACAATGAATTACAAAACAAGAATACATTGAATATATATATATATATAACACAAGATGAATTTCCACCATTCATTGTAACCTTGGACCTTTGACTTGATTTTTATTATTTTGTCTTTTCCTTCCTTGTTTTATGGTGAGCTGAATTTTTTCTTTTGGTACACCTTCCACGCTTTCTTTTCTTTCCCCTGTATCTTTCTGGATGCTTCTACTTCTTTCCTCCCATTTGCACCGCCTCTGCTTTTCTTTCCTTGTCCTTGCTTCCTGATTCTTCTACATCTTTCTCTAAAAACTGAATTTCAGCTTCTAAATTCCAAGCTTTGCTTGAACTCTTCCTTTCAAACTCTTGGCAGCAGCTGCCGCCAACTCTTGGAAGGTCATCTGTTATGGTTTTCCTTCACCTTGGTGTAGCAACTCCCTTCACGTGAAGCGGCAGCCGAGGAGCTGAATTGGAGGCAGCAGCTAGCTGCTAGGCCAGCCGTGGGCAAGCAACCATGAGTCTTGCCAAATTCCTTTATTTCTCTGCTCTTGATGTTCATGAAAATATATATATATATATAAAACATTGACAGCAAGACAATTGGGAAGAAGCTGGAAGCTAGTATTCACCTTCGTTGGTGGTGGGTAAAGGCAGTTTGTCACTGCCCTGTTGGTAAGCCTTTACCGTTTGGCTCCTCCTCTTTTGCTAGCTGTTTATCATGACCAAAAAGAATAAATTGTGAACAGCCAGGTTTCTGTACAGAGCCAGCAAGTTGTGAACCTTCTCACCTCCAGCCGTGAACCTTGCTTGAGTAGTCAAATGACTTGTTAAGAGGGCTTGGCAGCAAGTGGGCAGTAAGTGACGTCCTTGCTAGGGAGGCAGCTGTTGTGGCCTCACTTTTCTTCAACACGGTAGCCATTTGATGAATTGTTAATGGGTAAATTTCAGCCACTAGATCCTAAGATTGTTTTTGTTTAATTACTCAATTTTAATGAGTTAAAAGTAGAAATTAGTAAGTTAGAAATATTAATAGTTTGAAAAAAAGAAAAAAAAAAGAAAAAAAACGAAAAAAAAAGTGAAGTGGTATTAAGATGATATGAGTATAATTTAACTTAAGTCTTTAAAGTGGCTAAGTTAATACTTGTGAGATATGTAGATATATATTTATACATACACTAATGAAAGAAATCTATGTCTTTAAGGTGTTTGTAAAAATGTCTAAATGAATGAGGGTAAAAAGGGATTATAAAACGGATGCAGGGGCAGATTCCGTGGGTGAAAGAAACTCAATATTTCGAGTGTCTTCGGAGAAGAATTAAATTAAGAGTTCAAAATATAAAATGTGGCTTATGGTCTTGAAATATTGTCTGCAAAATTTCGTAGCTTGGTTCTAAATATGTTGTGAGTTATATCTGTTAAACTCTGGTTGGGTCAGGCAAGATTCGTGGTGTCCGGTTTTGGTTCATGTAAGAAATTGAGTGGGTTAATGACAGATTTTTGGAAAAGTTTCTAAATAATAAAGATAGATATACTTGTTTATTAATAAACCCAATAAATGGAATTGGATTTCCTTTTTCCTAGAGAAAGTTATGTTCAATTAACTAAGGTAAGGTCAAAGCTGTCAACAATCCTGCGTATTGTACAATTTGAGGCAACTTCAAACAATAAACTGTATTGATATATAAATCTAAAAATTACAAATGATATACTAGTATAAAGCTACATGTGTCTAGTATTTTATAAATTTTACGAAATTGGATTTGGAGTTTTCTAGAGAAAGATATGACTATTAAAGTGGATACTGGTCCAAACCTCAAGTTTAGGCAGTGTTAACATTCCTAACTTACCAAGTGCTTTCCAATCTTTTCTAATGGTTTTCCCTATCCTATGCTTTGTCAAGACACCTAAAATGCTTTCTCCTTATTAATCTTACCACCTAAAATCTAAATCTATATTAATTGACATGAAATAGCTTAAAGGAAAACTTACCTAAATAAACCTATATAAGGTGAGATATAAGTTTAGTAAGTAAAAGAGTATAACAATAACGTTTATGAACTAAGTAGTATTTGAAATTATGAATTTCAGTTCCGAATTCTAATGTGAACATGATGAGACGCGTGGACGCAAGTGTGAGTGACAAATGGAATTGGTAACAGGTGAGTGGTTAATTGCTGCCTTTAGGGGCTAGATTAATACTTGTGATTATATGTTTATTTGAATATGTGTGATATATGGAAAGTAAGCTAGTGGAGTATTTCAGTAATTTGCTTGAATAATGTTTGCTTGATATTGGTTACTGTGATTGACATTGATTGTGTTTGATAAGGGCCAACTCGTGAACATTTTCTGGAAAATGATTTTCATTTCTGAAATTAAAGATCCAGGTGCACCTTGGATACTCTGATTTGAAATCACAAGAAATTCTGATTATGATAAATGTTTTCTAAATTGAGTGCTCAGCCCCGGTGGGATGGATTGTGTACGGAGATTAATTTGTTGTGCGGGCGCGTAAATGCCCGGTAGGGGGTGATACTGTTGTGCGGGGCTGAGTTACTCGTTGGCCCTTTGATTGCTTTGTGTGATATTGTTGCATTGACTTAAATTGTGATCTTGCGTGTCATATGAGTTGTGAAACTTACAACGTATACGTGCAATGTAAATTAAGATATGACTAATGTTACGCAATGTTATTACGTATGTTATATGTTTGTGCTGTGTGATGCTAGTACCCTTTGGGTACGATTTTTCACTCACTGAGTCCGTAGAACTCACTCCTTTCCTGTGGTTATATTTTTTAGTAGCAGGATTTCAAAAGAAGTTAACCGTTAATATGAGGTTTTGCTAGGGATTTGACGACAAGGTATGTCTCGGAGTCTTATACTTGAAGTTAAGGATAAGAGTTTGCAGTCACATTAGAACTGTGGGTGTCAAATGTGGTATGATGTAATATTCTAGTATTTGTTTTGTTGATGATGTGAACGGAGCAGAGCTCCTTATGATCTTTATATTATGTTGAGTAATAAAAAGAGTTTACAGGATTGTATTTTAAGGCATGTTCCATATTGTAAGGGACCTTTGCCGAAATTTTCAGTAAGTGTGATTGGTTGTAATCAACCAACTTTTAAATGTTAACTTTTGTCTTTATAATTTCTTGGTTTTATTCATTGGTTAGTCAAGAGTCATGGTCGTTCCATTATTTGAGTTAGGGTTACGGAGGTTTGGTTACCATTCCTCCGGCCAGTCATGCCTCCCTGAGGGGTGTGACAATTATATATATTACAATTAGTTTTATTAAGGCATTTCAACAACCACCTTAAGAGCCACTCATTCCATTTCATGTGTAATGTATATATTTATACATACCCCTTCAAATCAACACATGTATCAATTTTCATATTATTTATTTTCCAACCATCATCCTTGAAATTAGTTTAGCTAACCAAAGTAATCAAAACTTAAATTACACATATTTCCAACAACAATCTACCTAATTCAAGCTTTCCTTACACACTTAACTATCACCTATTGCACTGCTTTTAAGTTCTAACTCTTCCTCCTTAATTCCCTAAACTTCAACATCACCTATAATCCCAACAATAGCTTTAAAGTTACAATAATCATTCAAGAGCTATTACAAGCTTGGATTATAAAAGGTTTAACAACAACTACTACCAAAAGCTTCATTAGCAGACTATCAACTTATGATGATTAAAAAAAATTAAATATTTTGTATGGTGTCTTTTCTTTTAATTAATATTAAGCGGCCTCTTACAATGTGCATAGGCTCGTGAGGGTTTTTTTTTTTTTTTTTGGTTTAAGGATAAAAAAGAGATGAAATCATAATGATCTTCTACATCTTATAATAATGCAGATAGATCAATAATTTTTGGTCTATGGAGTTAGAGTTAGATTTCACCTTTTTAATACTTATCATTCACTTTATTGTAATTGGGTTCATGAAATAATTATAAAATTGTTAAAATTGGATCCGATGGATGTGATGTTAACAGATGGAGAATGATGGAATGTGACTGATATCATGGCTAATTGATGAATAAAAATTTGTCACGTGACTTGTATAAAATAATTTATTATAATATTAAATGAAGTTGAATGGTGAGCTTACGAGTTACGAGATGAGTACTCTCCAAAACTTAATTCGTTTAGTAAAATGAATTCAAGATAAAACTAAAAACTCTGCTCATTGCCACAACTTACCTATAATTATAAAATGGAATCCACAAGCTTTCCCCAAAAAAATAAAAATGCAATAACATAATTTTTCCCCTTTTCCAAAATCATTTCCTTCCGTTTTCATAGCAAATGGAACCGTTGCTTTTTGCTATTACTCTTGTAAGTTGCAAAACCCTCTTTCTTGAGGCCCCTGTAATCAGAATAGGCTAACATTGCATCCCAAGATCACGTAAAACTCTTCCATCATGTGGTTCAATGAAAACTTGATTGCCAGGTCACCGCTAATTAATAATCAATATGTGAGGCGGACAAATTTCGTTCTAACATTGGCGTCATCCATGAAAAACCCATATGATTTGGGTTTTCCGATCACCACATATCTCATACATTCTGGTCGTGTATCAATGGAGGTATCCCGATCATAATGCTTCCAACCACAACGCTAATTAGCTACTAATGCACTCTCACATAGTGGAGAAAGAAGGTTGGGATTTTTCCCTAAGCACTTTGATATAGTCAGCCACTAACAGCTTCATCAGGGTACATTTAAACAAGTAGAAAAATAAAAAATGAAAAAGACCGAAAGCTGGGTGACGAGCATATCTCTATATTCTTTTGTTTGATATGCTATTATAAGCATGAGCACTTATTTTGTTTTTTTTCCCCCTTACATTTTACCATCCACAATGATTGGGTTTAACTTAATTGCATTTTTTTTTTTTTGTGCTAAACAACTTAATTGCACTTCACATTGACAGCCCCCAATAAAATATTAAACGTCAAGCCCATGTATGAATTATATACAATTCGCATAATAACTCGCATAATTAGGCTTTTAGTTGTTAGCTTAATGTTGGAATCTTTTTAAATTCATTTTTTCATTATTGTTTAAATAACTCACATGTTTCTATTATATATTTTGCCATAAACAAAATTAGTATGTAACATAACTCATATGTTAAGGAAGAACAATTTGGGACCTAAAATCTTAAGTATAATCAAATGCTCTAACTTGTACAAATTGCCTACTATTTTGTATTTTCATACATATTACTTAAATTTCATTAATTACCCACTTAAATGCTCATGAAAGAGAGAAAATATTAAATGTGTATTATATTATAACTACAAATGAGGTTGAATGTCAAATTCTTAAATTTGAATATAATGCCTCTTAATTTTATATTAAATAGCCTATATGATTTATTGCTCATCAAAGAAAAATAACATTATCTCTTAAATTAACATTTTATTACCTATTAAATTCAGTTTTGAATCCCATTCAATTGGCTATATAAATTGTCATTAAAAATATAGTATCTTGAATTTATATTATGTGATCAAATTCTTAAATTTGTATGTTTCTTATAACTGCAAATACAAATTAAAATCTCTACTTATTGATTATTAATAAATTCGTTTTATATTCTTATAATTGTAAATAAGATTAATATAACATTTGCATTTTGCCTTGTGGCTAAAAGTACAGTAAAGCTGTTCAATTGCATATTAACTACGTCTTGAATTCCATTAATTAACTATTTAAATTGTCATTAAAGAACAAAAAATATCTCTTGAATTTGTATTATGTTTCAAATTCTTAAATTTGTATTATGTTTCAAATTCTTAAATTTGTATTATGTTTCTTATAATTGTAAATACAAATTAAAAAATCTACTTAGTGGTTGTTAATGTGATTTAAATATTATACAATCATGATTGCTCACATAGAATTAATTAATTATAGTCAATTATTAACCACTGAAAAGTTATTACTTATTTTATATAAATATTGATTTATTATTATAATAGCTTACATATATTGCATAATTGCTTAAATTGTCTTGTCAAATTTATTAAATGCTAATACAAGTGGAAAAGAATAGGCAAATTTGCCTAAACCTTTTATGTATTCATATAAATGATCCAAATATTTTATTTATAATGACAAAATAAAAAAATAAAAAATTATGTTCTTTGCATGTACAAATTACTTTGATTTACTCAAATGTATGGGCATAAAAGCACAACTACAGATTATCTTCTTGGGCAAATTATGTCAATTTTTTTACTGCACGTCACAATTTTGATTTTATTTAAATTTTTTATATGCTAGAGGACCAAGTAGCAATATATGCTTGCCTGTTATTACCATTATAATATCTTTTTCTACTATAAACTTGTATTTGATAAACATTTTCGAATGACCTATCTTACAAAGAAGGAGTGAGTTAAGAGTTACCCAAAAAAAATGAGCTAAGAGCTCATCAAATGGAATGGTGAGCCAAGAGCTCATCAAATGGAAGGATGAGCTAAAAGCTACCCTTAAAAAATGAGCTAAGAGCTCATCAAAATGGAAGGGAAAGCCAAGAGCTATCTTAAAAAAATGAGCTAAGAGCTCATCAAAATGGAAAGACGAGCTAAGAACTATCCTAAAAAACGAGCTAAAAGCTCATCAAAAATAAAAGGAGAGCTAAGATCCACCCTAAAATAATAATTATAAATAAAATAAAGGGATGAGCTAAGAGCTACCCTTAACAAATGGAGCTAAAAGCTCACGTAGCACCTAAATAGCACACAAAAGAAGCTAAAAACTCAAGTCTACAAATGAATTCGAAAATAAATCAGTACTTGTAGATACATTTCAGTTCGCGAATTCACGCACTAGTTTTTTTTCGGGGACAAGTGTTAACATAGGAAAATACTCATCCAATAATGATACGTCACGTGACATAAATGGTCACGTATGCATAACTGACAAAGCATATAAATTACAACATAATTACCTTATTAATATTATAATACACATCATAATGTTTCATTATAATTGAAACGTCTCCACAATTATTCTATTTAATATCATAACTGCCCTATTTCATTACTACATAAAGGGGGACAATTTCCAAGGAATAAGAAGGTTATATTCCTTTATCTACTCCTTAAAAACATATTTTCTCTCTACACTCCTCTGACTTTAGCATCAGAACTACCCTGGGAGAATTTAGCCTCGGACCTCTATTTTCTATATTGTACAAGTATCCTTGAAGTTTAACTAATGTGGCAGACATGTAGACCAATCAAAAAACAGTATGTGGGGTAGACAAATTCTACTATAACACCCATAAATCTATATAGACAGACTATTTTGGTGGCAACTAGCTATATAAAATTATAAGTTTTTCTCAAGTCAAGAAAATGAAATTACTCACATATGATCATTTCCAACTAAAATACAATTCAAAAGTATCTTAAATGATCATTTGAAAAAGTTGCAAACTTTATACAGAATTGAATTAAAATAAAAGTTTTTGCAACACATGTTTTAAAATGTGAGAGTACACTAATATTTAGCTCTAACTAGGGGAATGCATATTGTTTCTAGTTTCATAACATGTAAAACATAAAATTTCAACAGGTCTCAATAATTACGTAACCGTAAAAATATTAATTTAAAATAAAACAAAGTAACATGTAAAATATTTTACTTTGCACCCGTAACTTCTAAACTTCTATTAGACATATAGATTTGACTTTTATGGAGGTTTAAAAAAAAGAAAAAGAAAAAAATACCGATTTAAGTGACTAAGGCTGGTGCGTGGGCCCCACACACCACTGGAATGAGTGGGTGTGGGGTTAGTATGGCCAGCCCTTCTTCCTTTAACCAGGTCATACCAAACACGGATGGAGCCAAACGAATTTGTTATGAACTAATTCTGAAAATTCGATTTTCTTGCCCCAAATAATTCTAATTTTGTATGGGTTTGGTCGGGAATTAGTAATCCAAAAAAGCCCTAAACTAATTTGAAGTTTAAACAATTAATAAGGTCTAAATATTGAATTAAAAAAAATGATGAACTCTAACTCAAATTTTAAATAAATTCATCGAAATAACATCATTTAATTTAATCAAAAGGTTCCTATAGCCATAGAAACACATTAGAAACAAAATCCATCAATCCAAATAGATTAAAACAATGTAAAAATCTAACAATCAAAGTCAAATTCAATCTAAAATTAACCTGAAAATAAAAACTTAGATTTCTCAATATCTAATTAATTATATCATGCATTCTATATATCAAATTAAAAGTGTACCTAGACCATGAAAACCCAAACAATTCAGGCTTAATTTCATCCATATAAGGATTCAATTTTGATAAGCAGACCGACCAATAATGTATGTTCTAAATTCGTGTATATCCTACTTTCTGATACCGCATGTTATATATTAACATATAAGATTATATACACGAATTTAGAACATATATTGGTCGGTCTACGCAGCAATTCCGATATGTACATTATTGTGCTATATTTTTCAGCATTTGCCAAGTTGGGTTTTCATGCATCTAATCCAGACACCTGGCTGTGAATCCAGTCAGGCCCAAAATTCCAGTCCACGCTCCCAAACAATCGGGTTAGACCCATCAATCTGACGGGTCACTGTACCAAAGACAGGTCCAGCCCTCATTCCTATTGGGTCGCCCCCAGTGGTAAGTGATTCCCGTTTAACTTGCTTTTCACTCTATTTTCTCTTCTATCTAGTTTCCCGTAATCGAACCCAAATTCTCAGCAACTAATGGCAGCTTCCGCTATGGTATTGGACCCAAAACCCGTCTCGGAGCCACCACCGTCGTTCCCCTCCACAAGATCCGATTATCTGCAAGGCTTCAACGACCTGTCCACCGATGAAGACGATCTTTACAGCCGCTTCAAATCGCTCCAGCGTCACCTGGAATTTATCGACATCCAAGAGGAGTATGTTAAAGATGAGCAGAAAAATCTCAAGCGGGAGCTTCTCCGAGCGCAGGAGGAAGTCAAGAGGATACAATCCGTGCCACTCGTCATCGGTCAGTTCATGGAGATGGTGGATCAGAACAATGGTATTGTCGGGTCCACTACTGGATCCAATTACTATGTTCGTATCCTTAGTACCATAAACCGTGAGCTCTTGAAGCCCTCAGCGTCGGTTGCTCTTCACCGTCATTCTAATGCGCTTGTCGATGTTTTGCCACCGGAGGCTGATTCTAGCATCTCGCTTCTAAGCCAGTCTGAAAAGCCTGACGTTACATATACTGTAAGCTCAATCTAATCATTGGGATTTATTAAACCTCTTTTTAAATTGATCTTTAATTGTCGTCTGTTTAGGATTTATAGTAGTATATTGAAATTTGCGGTTTTCTTCATTTAGCTATATGTCAGTTATTTTTGCAAGTTAAATTGAGCATACTACGCATACATATTTGTTCCCTGACTATAAAGCAAATAGTTTAGCAGAAGAGAAGTAGTTTCCAGTTTCTACGGTTTTGATGTTTGAATTTGAAAAGGGTTTCATGATATATTCCATTTCTAGTTTTTGGAGAGCTTAAGTAATTATTGACCCTAAATGCTAGAGAAGAGTGGAACATTTCGTGTTGGCAAATGTTTATTTCCTTCACTGTGTACCAGCAAGCATTTGTCTCACTCTGTCAATTGATAAATATAGCAGTGTAACGAGCTGAATCAATGGACTGTGAACATTTTTTTTCTGTTTTTTTTTTTTTTGTTTCAGGCACATGAGGTAAATTTATTCAGGTAATTAGTTCAATCGTGTTTAGGTACATGATGTCCTTTTACAACTCTGTAGGGGATTTTCTTTTTTACAACATAAGGTTTGCATCATTTTTGTGCACAGTAATCCATCTTGTTGGAACTTTATTCTTATCTGATTTTTTTTTGTTTCAAGGTGAAAATACGAACAAGGAGGCGTTTGAACTCATTTTATGTGGAGAATGCCAGACTAATTCATGCTTTCTTAAAGAACTTCTTATGTACCGTTATCTGATTTTTTTTTTGGGTCACGGAAAATGAATTTCTTAATAAGAAGAATATTTTCCTGTGGTGGCCTTGTTTACTAAATTCCTAATAAGCAAGAAAATGACCAAGCACTGCATGACAGGGAGACCAGGAGCTGAAAAATTCCTGAAATGTACCATTTACTTTTAGTTGTGGTGTTCTGAATCCTGTTTGAATAAGTAGTCACACACGATATGACTAGGTGGAGATATCTTTTTTTTACAGCATAAATCCTAGGATGATAATAAATCTCACAATTTGCAGTTTTCTTTACCGAGATGTGGATATATTATTATTGAAGAAACTTGTAAGATAAGGATTTACTATTTTCTCTAAATTCCTGGATGTTGATAAAGATGTTAATGGAAGAATTTTTTCTGTAAAGAATGAGAGGGAATTTGCTTTGTGATCCACCACCCTTGGCGTCTATTTGGAGTTTGAGGGGGAAAGGAAGTGAAAGGATAGGAAGGGAGATAAGAGGAAAAAAGATACTAATTTCTATCATTTGGATGTTTAAAAAATATGAAAGGAAATGAGTTTGGGAGATGAGTAGAAAGGAAGGGAAGAATATATTATTATGTACTTTTACAATTTTACCATTTATTAATGTCAAAAGGTTTTATTTGGGTATTAGTAGGTATTTAGTGGAAAGAACATGGATATATTTGTCATTACATGTAAAAGATTATAATATACATTTTCCTCTCTCTCCAAAATCCTCCGAATTTGGAGTGAATAAAAAAAATTGGCTTTCGAGGGATTGTGTGATAATGATGATTGTTGATTTTAAGGAAAGGTGAGCAGGCCTTGTGGCCTTCCATTTCCTTTCACTGTTTATAAAAAAACTCTGAAACTAAGGAAAAGGAACAATAGCATTTCCTTACCTTCCCTTCCCTTACCTCTCCCTCCATTTCCTGACCCTTAGAATCCTGGGGACAGGTTTCTAGGGGAATCAGTTGATAACTCATTTTCAAAGGTTGCCTCATCTGCTGCTGCTTGATTTCTTTTTAGTGGGAACTATTAGCTGTTTTAGGGTTTCATGTATAAGAATGTGATGGATGGTTTCTAAAAACAGGCAGTTGTTTTTAAGTTGAATCTAACTATGTGAGGATATAATATCACCAAACCATTGTTAATTGGTATATTGGGAAAAGAAATACATTTAGGATAACCTGTCTTTATAATTATGTATTTTTGTTGAAGCTATAAAGTTTGAGGTGAATGTATGTTGTATTCTCAAATCCATAGTGATTATAATTTCATGAATGTTTGATATTAATATTTTCCTAAAGCTGACTGTAATTGGCAATTTATTGCTTTCAGCAGGAATAAGTTTTGATTTAATTTTTTTTTTTGCTAAGAGGAGTAAGTTTTGATTCGAATTGCCAGTTTGCACTCCTTTCATTTCATGTCATATCTATTGAATTAGTTATTGGTGTTGACCTCACTGCCTCTTCCAACTATTAAAAGAACACCTACAAACATTCGTAAACACCACCAGCAAAGAGATTTAGTAACTATTTGTAGGATTTAAGCTGTTTCTTCTGTATGTATGACTTTCATTTTAAAATACAGTATTTTATACCTTAGAAAGAAAATGTTTGGTACCTTAAATAATTATGTGTTTCTTTCAGGATATTGGAGGATGTGACATCCAGAAACAAGAAATTCGTGAGGCAGTTGAGCTGCCCCTTACTCACCATGAGCTATACAAACAAATTGGTATTGATCCTCCTCGTGGTGTTTTGCTTTATGGCCCCCCTGGAACTGGTAAAACTATGCTTGCCAAGGCTGTTGCTAATCATACAACTGCGGCCTTCATTAGAGTTGTTGGATCTGAATTTGTTCAGAAGTACCTAGGTGAGGTATGTATCTTTGTATCTTTCTTCTTTGTGATATAATAATAATGTTTTTTGTTTGTTTTTGTCTTGGTGCTTTTCCACTTAATTCACTTTGAATATGATACATCATGTGTATTTAAGTTATGTTCTTTTATCTTTAAAGTCAATATTTGAAAATGTATCTCAGTAATTATTAACTGATAGCATGCCTTTAATCTCTTGCCAATTTCAAGATGAATTTATATTTTTTAAAGATACAAGTGTTGTTGTTGAGGTTGCTCCACACATTTTACTTTTCTTTTTCTGTATCTGCAAATGACTAGAGGCAATTTATGCACAATATTGTTTTGTCCTAATATTGTAGGGACCACGGATGGTTCGTGATGTTTTTCGTCTTGCAAAAGAGAATGCACCTGCAATCATATTTATTGATGAGGTTGATGCCATTGCAACCGCTAGGTTCGATGCTCAAACTGGAGCTGACAGAGAAGTGCAGCGGATCCTCATGGAACTTTTGAATCAGGTAAGCATGAGGATATTCATCCATCTCTCTGTTGTCGTAACCCTACGATTTGATACAGAGGAATGGTGATACTCATCACTTATAGAATCAGCAGGTGAATTGCGATTCAATCATGTGGATCACATTGAATCACCAATTCACTAATGAGTCACTTAGTTTAGCTTCTTCTTTTTTTCTTTTCTTTTTTTAAAGGTTCTCTGCAAACTCGAAATTCTCCAAATTATAACCTACCTAAGTCCAAAAACACTGCACATCATACATAGCAAGTCTGCAATGCAAGGTCTCTATTACGTTTGATTGAAATAGAGCCGCACAACCTTCCTTCTAGTAGCACAACCTTTGCGAATCACAACCATTACTTCACAACAATCCAACAACCCTTTGATCACATCCTCTACTCAATTTTTGGTTGTTTTTTATTATTGGTGAAGCGAAGTTAGAGAGGTGCATGCTGGTTGTTATTTTTTCTTTTCTTTTGTTATTGCTCTCTCATTTTGTCCTTTGTGTTAAAAACACACTTCAATTTTTATTTTATTTTTGGTAAAGGGCAATAAACTGGTTATTTTATTTGTTATGGACAAAAGACAACAAAGGTTTAAAAGCTTTAGTAGACATTGGATAAGTATAGACTATGCTTTTTTTTTTTTTCAGCTTATCAATTATTAAAAAATAATTCTTTGCAATTTATTATTATTTTATTTTAAAAAATTAACTAAATCATATGATTAGATTCAATTTACTCGATTCACGATACAAATCATGATTTGACAACTATTCCATCTATTGTTTCAAGTATGTTAATCCATAATGATTCTTTTTTACTGTGTTGTGTTAGTGTGCAATAGTGTTTTTGGTTGTAGAGACTTACTGTCTAAATGAAAAAAAAAAAAAAACTGAATTCTAATTTGTATATCTTTTTATTATGACTATTCTATTTGGTCTCGGTTTGATAAATTTCCATTCTTCAGATGGATGGTTTTGATCAAACAGTGAATGTCAAAGTCATAATGGCAACTAACCGGGCAGATACTCTGGACCCTGCACTTCTGCGTCCTGGAAGGCTTGACCGTAAAATTGAGTTCCCTTTGCCTGACAGACGTCAAAAGAGGCTTGTATTTCAGGCAAATCTTCTTGCATTTCTGTCTTGTGATGGATGCTATATGTCAGTTTCCCATATAAGGAGGAAAATAATTGTTACATAAATATCGATTATGCAAAGTTTCAGTAGTCAACTGCTAGTCGTGTTTATTCATTTGCTATTATGCAGGTTTGTACCGCTAAAATGAACCTCAGTGACGAGGTGGACCTGGAGGACTATGTTTCTCGTCCAGACAAAATAAGTGCAGCTGAGGTTTGTTTTTTGTTCTTTTATGTTTTATTTTTTAGTTCAGAAAACAGAAAGGTTTCTTAGACATGTTTTTCAATATCCCTTGATGTGTAGGTTATTTGAATTAATACTTAAGCATGAGTTACTCTTGGAAAATAGAGTGAAAAGTATGTACTTTTCAGTAAGAAACAATTGTGTCAAAAAGACAGTGAATGTGTTGTCATCAACGTAGAGAGGATTATGCTGTGAAATGTCTTCTGTTCCTGACTTCAAGTAGGCATCTGATAATAAAACCAAGCAAGTAAAGTAGATTGGCTGATTTTCTATTGGGATGGTATTTTTATTTTTCTGGATAGAAGAAGGGGTTTTTGTTTTGGGGGGGGGGGGGGGGTGCAAAGAATGGGATACTCCTCTTTTCAGGGGTGGAAATCTAGATACTCTCGTCTTTTCTCGAATAATTCAATGCCCCTCTTGTCTTGGTAAATCTTTGGGTGCACAAAACTCCCAAGATTTGAGAGAATTCATTTGTATCTAGGGCAATGAAGAAAGGTAGGCAGTGTTCATGGCATATATAGCGTATAAAAATAAAATAAAAAAAAAGAAGTTAACGTAGGGAGATAATCTGTGTCCCTATTGAAGAGGAAGACTCCCCTTTTTTCCTTTATGGCGAAAGGGAAAAACTAACTACATTGATGTTTGTTGCCTGCAGATAGCAGCTATTTGTCAAGAAGCTGGAATGCACGCTGTTCGTAAGAACAGGTATGTAATACTCCCAAAGGACTTCGAGAAGGGTTATCGAACCAATGTGAAGAAGCCGGACACTGACTTTGAATTCTACAAGTGATGATTATGGTTGGAAGTGCATTTGAAATTACGATGTTCATGTTAAAACGATGACATCTTTAATGATTATTGTTATCCTTATCCTTATAAACTCCACTAGTTATATCTTCTTTTTTTCTTTCTGATTCTCTCGTTACCTTCTTTGAATACTTGTAGCCATATCTGTACTTCTAAGAGGTTCCGAAGTTCAGATTGTGACTGTTCTCTGGAACGTAATTCATCAAAATGGAATAGCTGGTGTTTTGTCTAGTTATTTGATAATTACCAATCTAAAAGTGTGAAGTCTTGATAATTCCCTCTACCTGAAGTATCCAGATTCTTGTTTTGTTTTTGAAAACAATGGAAGGATAAAGTACAGAATGATACACTGCAGTTGCTTAGATATGATTAATTTTTTATATATAATTTTAGATTGAAATTAACTAAGAAAAATATTTATTTTATTGATTGTGTGATGTTTCATTTGAATATTCGAAAATAATAAAAAATTTCAAACAATAGTGATCGACGAACAACTCTTATTTTCAAACAATAGTAGACCATGAACAGCTCGTTAGGGTGATTTTCAGATGTATATTAAGTAGTTGGAAAGCCTTGCTTTTCAAATGTCAGTAAGACGTGTGATATTTGTACATCAAATTACATTTGAAAACTAATTTTTATACTAAACAAGCTCTTAGTGTCTGTATGTTGCTTTTAAGAAAATTAAATCATGGAAAAAAAAAAAAAAAAACAATTATTTACCTATAAAATTTAAAAATTACTTTTCTTTTGAGACCTTTATAATTATAACACTTTTATCTTATCTATTAATTAAATCACATCCATCTTTATTTTTATTATTTTAATTTATAAGAGCAACATTATTTCGTGTAGCTTTTATACTAACTTTGTAGACAACTTCTTTAGTACATAAAAAAAATATAGAACAAATAAAAAAAATTATCTCTTAAAACTCACTCCAATTAAACTTATCGATTAAAACATAAACCTTGATAGAATACGTTGATTAATTGCAAGATCATAATAATGTCATGGCTGTAAAGTGTATGCCCCACTTGAAGTAGACATATTCTCTTTTCATAATAAACATGAGGAGAGATGTTACCATCAGAAAGGAATTAAGTATTAAGTAGTGAGTATTAATTTCATAATTAATTAATTAGAACGTTGAAGATTCTTTTAGGTAACAATTGTCGTCTAAGACATCCCACAAAAATTTGTTGGTAACAATTGTCTTATTGTACCAAGTTGCTGTCATCCTTGTCTGTTTTTTGTCATAACCAATTGTAAAAGAATAAACATATTCACTTCACCTAAGAATCTGACTCATTAGCAATTCTTTGGAAAGTTTTGAATTCTACTCAAAATTTGGGATTAAAGTTTTGATGACTCATGTAATGAACTTGCATACATGTTATCTTTTTTTACACAGCATACTCACTTTTTTCCTAATGTGTTAAACCTATTAAATTTTTATTTCAATTTCTCAACAATTGAGAGCCAATTTCTAGTAACCCTAAGTTTTGACTCCAACTCTATTATAATGCAGTTTTAGCTAATAAAAAAATTAATTACATACAAATATAACTAAAAACATTAGTTTTAAGCCTTAAAAAACGACCATCTTTCTTCTTCTTTTTCTATTTTAGTTTTCTTTAATTGTTTATCTTTCATGTTTTGCTAGTAAAAAAAAAAAACAATGCTAAAGGTTGAGAAATTAGGATATAAATTTAACATGATTAATACATTAGGGAGTCAGAGAATTATGAAATGAGTATGATAAAAAAAGAGTTTAGTCCCTCAAATAAAATTGGATTAGAGTTCAGGTTTTGATTAATACCTGACTCTTTAGCTAAATAAGAGCTAGTTTGGTACACATAAATGATTTTTACATAATTTAAATGGGAAAGGGAATGGGAATGGAAGGCAGATTAAATGGAATGATCATTCTATTTTATTATTTGGTTGTGCTACTGAGGAATAATCATTTCATTTCATTTATCAATTTTCTATGTAGCTTTTAGACATAAAATTTATATGAAAATTATGTTAAAATGACAAATATATCCCTCTATAGATAAAATAATAAAAATTGTATTATTTCAAAATGACAAAAATATCCCTTTATAGATAAAGTAATAAAAATTAAACATAATTTATGAAAATATATATTTCTAAATTTTTTAACTAATTTTTTTTAAAAATATATTATTTATTTATTATTATTATTATTATTATTATTTATATTTATTTTATTATTTATTATTTTTATTATTTATTAATATTAATATTTTAGTTGAAAATTACTTAACTAATTTATTTATATAATTATATTATTTACAATGATATGAAGGGTATTTTTGTCATTTGACTAAATGAATTGATTTAATATTATTTTTCTATACATATTAGATAATTTTTTATTTTTTAATGTGATATGAAGGGCAATTTTTTCATTTGTCTAATTAAATAATAAATATTTTTCATTTATAAATAATATTATTATTTTATTAATATTCAACTTTTTATTTTATATGATAAAGTGGGTTTTTTGTCATTTAATTGAACTAAACCAATTCTATAGAAGTACGAATAAGCAATCACACCCCCTAGGTAGGTTGGAGGATTCTTACTTCTATGAAATAAAATGACTAGAATAGAATGAGTATTCTGAGACTAAAAATATACCAAACGAAAGAATATGCATTCCATGGAATCATACATAGAATGGAATGGCCATTCGAAGATACCAAACTAGCCCTAAGTGTAGTCTTTGAAGCTTTAGGAGAAAAAATTGGCAAACAATGAGAAATGAGAATAAAACTCATGCAGTTATCACTAATTAATATTTAATTATCATTGATTGGAATTTGAGTATGTAGGCTGCTTAAACCCGGCTCCTATGATTAGAATATAAAATTTTGAATTATGCAAACCACACAATCTCAAAAATATTGGATGTACCTAATATATTAAGTAGAATTGAGTTTTTATATTGTATGTGTTAATATTAGTTATACGATCATATTATTTTTATCTTTTTCATATAATAGTCTAAACTATGAAATTTATAATATAAATTTACATTATTATGCCAAATCACCAAGCTTTATAAGAAAATTAGTTGGATGATTCTTTTTATACTAACTCTTAAGTTCTTAAAATAAAAGGGTCCTGCGATGTGGTTTATTAAGTTGAATAGCAAGAGATAGTTACAACAAATAAAACATACATAAATAGAAAAAGCAAAGTAATGATAATTGAATTATTAATTCCAACCAACAATTTATGCTTTGATTATTTTCTTATAGCAGTGAGACAGCTCAAATTCTCAATGTTTGGGTTAGGAGTTGGGACCATTAAATTTGCCCCTTGTCCATATGATACACATATATATATCAGTAGTTATTTTATTTAATTTGAGTGAGCAGCATAGTAGAAGTTGTACACTTTCAGGTTATAAAAAGTCTCTCTCTTATATATATATATATGACTATGATCTCTCTCTCTTTTACATATAAAATGCATGAACTATTATCAATGAAGAAAAAACAAAAATTTGTCCGAAGTTTTTATTTTAGAAAAATCAATTAATTTGTCATAATAAGAACTAATTGTAAGCTTCTAAACTCCTCAAACAAAATAGAATACTGAAATATTACCAACGAGGAAAAAAAAAATATTTGTCTACAAGTTTTTATAAATTATATTTATAGTCTGTATAGTTATGTGAAGTGATCACTTTAGCCCCTGTATTTCAAAACAACAAAATGTATGACCTATAGTTTCAAAAAGCATTCAATGTTGTCCTTCCCTTTACCTTCCGTCAATATTCACATAACGGCAGCTGAGTTGGCCTAACAAAATCTAAATGTGGCACGTATTTGGTGGTATATGATGACAAATAGACCCAGTTATTGGGTTACGCACTTGGCACGTGATATCTCTAATCCCAAATTCTCCAAATTCTATTCAATTTCGACATTGTTAGGGTTTCAGAGAATTCTCCAATTTATGTCCAACCTTAAATCTCCCAATTTCTGTCCAACCCCACATCTAATGGGTGAGTCTTCTAATCAAATAGGTGAGTCTTCTACAATATCTGATGCAAGTAATAAGGACGTTAAGGAGCTGTCACTTTTTTGTCACTGTTATGAGCCTGCAAAACTAGTCTCAACTTGGGACCACAATGCTGGAAGAAGGTATTGGGCATGTCTAAGTTTCTGAGTATGTATTAATGAGATTCATGTAGGTTTTGGTTTATGAAAATTATTGTTTCCCTCAATAATTTTTTGGTTTTGTAGGATGACTTCTTTTTTAACTATTTTATGTGGATTGATGATGAAATCCGCCATCATAGAAGGCATGTTATATAGTAGCAGAGGAAAAAAAAATTTGTTCCTAGAAAGCAAGCTTGAATACCTTGTTGAGAAGGTTTTTTTATCTAGCATGCTTTGTAGATGTTTTAGCATGGGTTCAGTGTCTGATTCTCAATGCTTGATTTGAGTGGTTTAGTGTAGATTGTTGTTGTATTGGTGTTGAAATTGTGAATTGGTTTAGTGTAATATTGATTTAGATGTACTGTTTATGCTTCGCTAATATTGTAATAGTTCTTTGTTAATTAATGTAAATGAAAAT
Source organism: Quillaja saponaria (assembly GCA_029379385.1). Lineage (NCBI taxonomy): Eukaryota > Viridiplantae > Streptophyta > Magnoliopsida > Fabales > Quillajaceae > Quillaja > Quillaja saponaria. The sequence goes on along the minus strand of CM055610.1, from coordinate 12,880,321 downwards.
GGTGTTTTGACTAAGGTGTTTGATTTCCTTATTGAATTCTCAGTATTTATATATTTTGTCATTCACAGTATAACCAATTAACCCCAAAAACATCATTTATCATTTCTATTTCTAAAAGAACATTATGATAAAAGATTTGCCAATACAAAATATAAAAGAACATTAATAAACATTGTCATTTTCAAAAAGTAACAGTAGCCTAAAAAACATCATTTATCATTTCTATTTCTAAAAACAATTAATACATCATTTATCATTTCTATCTTCTATTAGCAGCCACCATTTCTATCATCTAAACCTCTAGCAGCTCTGCCTCTTCTGGCTTTACCTTTGTTTCCAGTTGTTCCAGCAACACCCATGTCCCTGCCTCTCCTTCTACCACCAATTTGGATTTCAACTTGTGGGCCAATATTAACATTGTCATTTCCAGAACCATCAGTTGTTACCCTTGTCACCTTTGTCTCCTCACTAAATAAAGTCATTGCAGTCCCTCTATTATGTCCACGTTGCATGCACCTACCACATCTCAAGCTTGTGTTTGTTCTTTTTCACCTATTGCTTACTACACCCTCATCTTCATCTTCATCTTCAGTTACTCTTTTTATTCTCTTCTTTTTAGCCTTCAAGGTGGTTTGAATTGCTGAGGTGGCCTTGAGCTTTAGGCCACATTCAGCTTACCATTAATTGGCTTGCATAACACTAGGCATATGCATCTCTCTAATAATAAGCACTGTCATATACTTCTAGGTGCCTGCCTTAGTAGTAAATACAACTTATGGCAAGCCTGTCAATTCCTAGAACTTGCAATTAAAACTAAGTGTAAGATTCTATTTTGTATATGAATGAAGATGTATTAATATGCAATATATATACAGTTTAACTGCAACTGTAACTATGTGTATCAAGATCAATTGAGAACTTCTCCATATGCCATGCAGTTTCAAACTTTCCATTGCTTACCCATTTTGGTGTCCAAACTCCACCATTGTTAATCTTTTTAGCCAACCTCCTCTTCACCTTTGGCATAGTTTGACCCTTATACTTCAGTAGCTTCTCCTTTAAACTTGCGAATCTTTGCATTAAATAATCTCTCATCCACTCAAATATTGAGATGATAGGCTTCTCCCTTGCCTCTAGAGTTAAGTTATTGAAAGCCTCAGTTATGTTATTCATGAGCATGTCTGACCTGGGGTAGAAGCTGAAGGCATGTCTACACCAATAAGCCTTTGGTGTCTCAAGTAGCCAGTAATAAGCATTCGAGTAAATCTTGTCTACACCATAATCCAATATATGGAACTTTAGTTGCTGCACGAACCAAGTCCCTCAATTCTGTGTCACCACCAAATCTTGTCTTGAAATTAGCATATAAATGCTTCAAATAAAACATGTGTTCCACCCCTTGTAGTAAATCATCAAGAGCAGGGACTAATCCTTGCATATGAAAGCTATGGTTAAGCAATTATAATAAATAAGCAACAATATTTCAAGAAGAATATACAAATTTGAGAGAAAATCACTTACTTTCTGCTGATCTGAAATGAAAATTCATTTGTGTCGACTTATGTCCCTTATGTCTTCTAGAAACCTTTCTAGGAACCAAGTCCAACTGTTTTTAATCTCTTGCTCCACCACAGCAAATGCAAGAGGAAAATATTGATCATTTGAATCAAGAGCAACTGCTACCAATTCTCTCCCTTTAGATGACATCCATCAATTCTTATAATAGATATGCATGCAACCAAAAATTCTCTCTTGCATGCCTCAAAACATATATAAAGTCTCTAAAATAAGTGGTTATATATGTAGTTGAGGCCTCCATAACTTAAGCTGAGATGTGGTCCCTAAACTAGCTCTCCTCAACTTTGTACAATAATCCCACAGCTTGGAATACTGCTTTTGTGACTGCCATTTATGATTTCAATTGTATGCCTCTTACCTCTGTATGCAATTATTCTTGATATTTCTATAGTATACTTTTCCTTAAAATCATCTACAACATCACTTAACTTCATTTTCTGATTAATTTTCACCCTATCTATGATGACATCAACTACCTTTCTTGTTCAGGAAAAATAGTTTTCAAATGACCTATTACATGAATGTAGGGCCCCAACTGTTTTAACTCTAAACATCCCTTGCCCACCAACTTTGCTGCAAAACACCTACCATCCACAACCATCCTTACATTCTGCTTTGCACCTCACAACATCATTCTTTACAAGTTTGGCCCTCTTTCCAATCTGTAATAAGTACTCAACTATAATATCTATATCATCATCAGACCTCAGAAGGCTGTGTAATTATCACTGTCATAAACATCTTCAATGTCCATGTTATTGACACCACTATGTGTGAGAGCCAGAACCTATAACCCTTTTCTTCTTCTTTTTAGACATCTTTTTAGAACCACCAATTTCATTCTCTTCATACTCAACATTCTCATTAAATTGATCATCATCATCTCCTTATCACTGTCTGCTAACTCACAACCTTTCATATTGTCATCACTATCATCATTGTCACTGTCTGTTTCTTCCCCAACTCCCACATCTATATTCATGTTACTCCATTTTAGGTTAGGTGTCTACTTCAGGTGCAGTAGTTTGGGTTTCAAATTTAGGTCCAGGATGGGTTTCAAATTCAGGTTCAAGTTGGGTTTCAACTTCAAGTTCTTCATGTTCAAGTTGTTTAGTTACAGGTTGGGTATGTAATTCAGATGTAGCCTTAAGTGTCAAATTCAACTTCAAGTGCAGAGCATGGCAATAACTCTACAACTTCAAGAGTTTCTATGCTATGCTCTACATATAAACCTACTTTCTCGAAGGATCTAAAATGGCAGAGTTAATCATATCTATTGTATCTTGGTCAGAACAAAATTCCCTAAAAGGTGACCTACTGGATTTCAAACTAATTTTCTATAGTTAAAGTATCTTAGGTCTTTCACCACCATATTTCTAGCAACAAAATATGACCAATAATCTAGTGATATATCATAGATTTCAACCTTAGTATCCTTATATACTAACTCATCATCCTCATACAAAAACTATCCTCCATAATACAGATATATTTTAATCGAGCCGTCAGTATCCATGTTTAACAAAATAAAAGCAAAAACAGAAAATAAACAATAAGATAAAGCACATTATCATAAAAGAAAAAAAACATTAATACCAAACACAAGAAAGTTCAGTACCATACACTTGGTCCCCATAACACTAATTGAATTCTGGTTTTAAAATAAATACATTTATCCCAATGTGGTCTTACCACTAATAATCATTTACACAATGCAAACATTTTAAAATGGACTTTGAAAAACATAAATACAAACTAAGATGACAGAAAGTTTGAAAAAGAGACATACTTATCAGAAACGCAATTTCTTTCCAACAATATTTCTCTAAACTAGTTTCGAATAAGAATACCATCAGTTAATCAGAGCTCCTTACTTATAACTCCACCACAGTTAGTAGAATTTGAATGTAGAAAAATGAATGATAGTAGTTGAAGGTTAGGGATTTGGGAGAAATTGAACAGAAATTGGAGAATTTGGGGTTAAGAATGTCACGTGCCAAGGTTGTGACCAAATAACTGGGTCTTTTTTTTCCACGTAGACTACCTAAACACGTGCCACATCAGATTTCGTTAAACTAGCTCAGCTACCTTTATTTGAATATTGATGGAAGGTAACGGGAAGGACGACATTGCATGCTTTTTGAAACTATACGGTCCTACATTTCGCTATTTTGAAATATTGGAACCTAAAGTGACCACTTCATATTATTATAAGGACTATAAGTAATTTTGCCAAGTTTTTATTTTAGAAAAAATAGCAATACATACTTTAGAAAACAAGTCATACTTTTATATATATATATATTTTTTTTTTTATTCAAATCTTTTTATCTAGTCATATTATATTATGTACTAACTTTACCCATGATCTATAATTTTTATTGTATTATCTTTCTTATTTATTAAGTATATACTTTTAAAAAGTTAACTTAAGTACACAACCATTGAAAAATTAATTAGAAAAACAAATTATAGCAAATATATCTACTTAAATAATTTATAAAAGTGAGAAACCCCTTATAGCTTTTTATTATAAAATATTCACCTACTTAAATTATTTAAAAATAAATTTAGTTAACTAAAGAGTAACCTCCCCACGCACTAATAGAATAATGTCTCCACTTTCCCACCTTTTAATATACAAATATTTTTTATCAAATTGAATTAATTCAAAAAATTAAATCAAGGGTTTCATTAATGAATATTTAAATTGGACATTTGCATAGTGAGGAATTTTGAGGAGATGGCAGATCTTGTGAAATACAAACAATCCACCACAAGTTAGTCTAAACTCTTATATATAAACATATATATGGTCACGGAAGGTGTTTTTTCTGAACTTCAATTGGAAGATGATGATGTCCATGATGAAGACCCGATAACTTTCAAAAAATTAGAGAGCTTAACATGAGTGAGATATTTTATGATCGAACAATTTCAACTTTCAAGAATATAATGTCTAAATCAGAGAAGTCAATATGCCCCATTTGTAGACACCAATAGTACAAGCCTAAAGAAAGCCCATAATTCAAAACAAAAAATATGCCTTACAAGGTATTATGGTACTTTCCAAATTTTAGATATTGTATATGTCACCTAAGACTGGAAAACACATGAGATGACATAATGAAAAGTGTTCGTCAGGACCCAAACTTAATCACAACCAATTAGATGTTAAAGCCTAGAAGAATTTTGATCTCACTCATCATGAGCTAGCAAGTAAGGTTCAAAATGTCCGTCTCAAGTTTTCTACTGATGGATTTAATCTATATGATAATTCAAGTGCACTTGTTACTCCATACTATCTATACCGTCGAGCATGTGCATGAAGAGAACATCTATATTCTTGATCTTAGTTATTCTTAGTCCTAATTTCACCAAAAATAAATTTGGATATTTACTTTAGACCTTTGGTATATGAGCTGAAAACTCAGTAGGAATGAATGTGTCTTCACTTTTGATGCCCATAAAAACAAAATATCCTAATGAAAGCTTCACTTTTATAGACAATTAGTGATTTTCTTGCATGTGAGATGTTATCTAGGTAGAGTATGCATAGGAGACTTGCTTGTCCAATTTGCATGAAAAAATTAAATCATTCTCTCTCAAGCATGACAATAAGTGTTCTTGGTTTGATTGTCATCAACAATTCTTACTAATAGATCATCTGTTTTGAAAGAACAATGATGTTGATGATATGCTCAAACTAGAAGACGTCGTTGTTGAAATCATGTGCAAGTTGGAAATGATATACATTCCGGGATTCTTTAATTCAATGGAGCACTTAACTATCCATCAATCATATGAAGTTAGAGTTAGAGACCCAGTACAATATCATTGAATGTATCCGTTTGAGAGGTGAAGTTAAATAACTTGATATATCGTTTATAAAATCATTTATTGTTTATATTTTACGACACAAATGTTGATTGTAACTATTAGATGCATGTATGATTTTTAAAAAAAATTATAATAAGTGCAAGTAAAGGCATTTATTTATGAAGAATAGATACCTCTCAATTTGATGACATGTTGAAGGTGAGTCCTAATATCACTTCTCAAAGAATAGAATATCATAATTAATTTTTGTTTATTTTTGAGGAAAAGCGACTGCAATGATGTCCTAACTTTTATATAGTTTTTTTTTTTTTTTGGAGTGGGAAGGGATAGGGAAGGGAGGAATAAACTCTCAAAGTAGGCCTTCCATAAAAGTCAACCCTTGAACGTCCAAGATAGGCAGGGATACCATGTGCTATTGAACCATTCAAGATCCTGGCTACAAGGAGTTGTTCAACCCAACATATAACAGGAAAAGTAGAGAGTTTGTTTTTGAGCTTTTGCCTAATGTCACCACAAGTGTTAACATTTCAAATATATAAATATTTTCAATATAATACATGAAACTTATCTTTGAATTTATAGTAGAAGAAGTATTATGTATAGAAAATATGGAGAAGGAAGCTCCTCCTCCTCTCTGAACCACATATAGATATCGATGAGTGGTTGAATGTTGTTGGTCATCTACAGAAAGACAGTTTATGGCTTTGGTCTTATTCTTAACCCATGCTATTCACAGTGATTGTTTTCGGCTTGTTTCAGCTCATAACCAACACTACTAGACATGTGTTTGAAGATCATTTGCTCAGTTTTTGAAACGATTAAGAAGATGATGAACATATGCATCTTTTCTTTCTCTCAGTCAACTCGGGCACGTGGACTTGGGAATTGTAAACCACTACTTGTGAGTGTTCTTTCAATTATGAATCATATAAACAATTTAAATTATGTAAATAAGTACTTATATAAACTTATTTTTATTTATTGATTAGAATAAAAATAATGAGACTGGAGATGAGGATGGAACAGAGGACGAGGACCTTGACAATTATTTGGATCTAGGATGTTGTTTTTAGTTCATTTGTACAACTTACTTGATTTTCTTTAAATTTAGATATGTTGAACATGTGTTGATGTTTTTTATTTATTTATTTTTATTCTGGATTGTTGATTTTAGTGAGTATTGTTGATTATATTTTGGTTTCTTAAATGTGTAGTTTATATTAAATGTAAAAAACAGGTTGTATATGAAAAAAAATATATGGGAAAATAGTTTTAATTTTTAAATGAGCAAATATTGTAAAATATGGTATTTTTAGAGATGAATTTTTCAAAAGAATTCCAATTTTTACGATGGATTGAAAATGAAATATCCAATTCAATGACGTATTAATTAGAGCTAGATTAAAGATAAATTTTTTAAAAAAAATTAGGACTGAGTAACAACAGGCATTTTCTCGTGAAATAACGACGAATAAAGTTGACATTTTTTGCCTCCCTGCTAACTGGGTTTGTGATAGTCTAACAAAAAATAAAAATCCGTCATTGATTTGTGATCCATGAATTACAATTTGCAAAACTGTTATTGTCAGTAGCGTCACAATTATAAATATTACTAAATTTACACCAAAAGTGAAATTCATTTTCAACAATTTTGTAGGAGTCGTAGCCCCATTGATCGCCATGAACGTCTGCCTTTGCACCATTAAATATTAAATATGAAGTTTTTTAAAATATATCACTTTCAATGCTTTCATCAATCTTGAAAAAAAAAAATGAAAAAAAAGTCAAGGATTAGAAAATTAACAATAATTTTTTCCTATAATTTGTGTATGTCAAAATATCTTTAAAATTACCAATTATCTTATGGAAGAATCTATTTCTGCAGAGTTGTCCACCTAATGCAATATATATATATATATATATATGTTGTCATATCCAGTGTACGTTAAATATTTGACAATTTTCACATGATCCCACGCATATTCATATATGCCTATTAGTAAATAAAATCTCTTTAATTAATTATACAAAAGTTATTAGAGAATATCACCCTACTTGGATTTTTCTAAAATAAAAATGCATGGAACCTGCCGTACTTACCTAGTGCCACTTGCTCTCACGAATACTCACTAATTATTAAAAGTGATAATCTATATAAAAATATTGTTCTAAAAGCTTGTTTTATCACATAAATAAATCTATATAATTATAATAATTTCTTAATAGTTTTTGAGTGCAACACATATTCCACTTCTCTGCCTAACTGGGAGAATAATTTTAAAAGAGAATGTCAGAAATTGAAGTAATTAAAGTTTTATTAATTCATTCACATGCTATTGTCTTTTATTTTGCCTTATATACTACACCTTTTAATGTAGTCATTGACTATCATGTTATTTGAGCTAAGAAATATTTTATAGTATATATATATATATATATATATATGAATGATGAGTGATTAGTTTAAATTGAAATTCTCATGCACAAAATAAATTACAATATATAAAATAAAAGTTCTTTAATTTAATTATTGCCTACTCAATCGAAGAAAAATCCCAGTGCAAATATAATTGTGACTTAACATTCAGATGAATTGATGTACTATAATTTGTAAATCATGTTATTGGTGATTCTTAGAAGCTAACTTAGTACTAGGATGTATGATCTGTTTTCTTCCATTTATTAATAATTAAGAATCTTGATCTAATTCTTTTTTGTTCAAAGAATTTCTTGTTTATGTTGGTGTGTAGTTACAAGATGAACATCCAGATCTGATAATAGGTGGAGGTGGTTGGAAATTAAAAAACATTAGGAAGGAGTCGTTGGATAATATTTGTTGTCTACTAGTCTCACCAACCATGTCCCCATTTGCCTTTAGTTTTCCATCCACCACCCTTGAAGGTAAATAAATACATGATATCAATTACCTAGAATTATTTAATATGTAATTATACATTTACCCATGACTTTTAAGTCCCATAAATATTCGAAGTACTTATATTCACATTTTCAAGATAAATATATACACTAAACTACTAGATGATTAATGATTACCTTTTATACCGTGATGTATTATAATTATAATATTTAGATAAATAACAAATTACAATATATCAAGTTAAGTTTACTCAATTCAATAATATTATAATTCAATTGACCTATACATGCAATGGAAGAGCAACTAACATAGAGAATAAAACATCCACACAAACTTCGGTGTTAAAAAATGATCATGTGCTAGTCTAATGTTGCAATATGTATGAGAAGATTGTTCTGCAATAGTTTTACAATTGTGGCTTAAATAATCAATCTCAAAAAAAAAATTGTTAGATTTGAATATTTATGTAATCTAATTTTACTAAGAATAACCATGTAATAACTGATCTCAAAACTAAAAATTTATAAATCATATTAGAGTAGACAATGTTAAAGTAATTATCTTAAAGATGGCACTTCACACATTTAGACATAAGCGAACTGATAAACACCAATCATCAAAAAACTTTCCATACACCAATTATCATAAATGTTTAAATATTATTTGACTGAAATAATACTCATTTATGAGGGTTGGTGGGGCTATAAATATGTGTGACTAGTAACAATATGATACATGAGCACGCCATAAAACATGAAGTTATTATAGTCAAGCGACTTGAGCAAGACATAAGATAAATTAGCGATATTGCTAGACAAGTATAACAAGTATGTTCAAGAGTATTCAAATGGCAAATTGAATTTACTAAGTGTAATATGCTTAGGATGTTGCCACTGTGATTGTCATTCAAATGATATAATCGGTCTTGTTTTTGCCAATATGTATAAACATATTTTAAACTTAATTTCATGCTAAGATGATAAACATGTGATTCATATGAGCCATTTGTATGAAAAGACAAAGATAATTGGCAATTTATATGAAAATATAGAAATATAGGGGCTAATAAGCAATCTTTTTTTATGTACCTGAGCCGAGCTTGGAATAGGAGTGGAGCCACGAACTGGGAGGTTTCAAACGGCTTGAAAGCTGGGTTGGATCCGAAGTCGAGTCCAAATCTAGAAGCATGGGAACAATATCCATCTTCTAGCCGCGTGTGGAGGCACGTCCTCCGGTAATGTACTTTGAGTTCTTAGAAAGGAAGAACGAGGTTAATGTTATAGTGGATCTATGGCCTCCGTTAGTTGCTGGAATGTGATCCAAAAATGTTTTGTGGCAGCTCTTGGAGTTGAAGTCAAAGACTTTTTTGGATTAGTTTTGTCAAAGAGTGATGCAGGGCTCAAAAACCTCAAGAATAGATTCTCACAGTTGGCGTAAATGTTAAATCTGGATTTGTCCAAACTGAGGTAGCCATCACATGACTCTAAATTGGACCTGTGAAAGCTCTGATGCCAAGGTAGATATAGTAGAGAAATAATAATATGTATGTAAAGAGATGAAGTGTAGATAATAGCCTAGCTTTACATTTCGAGTTTTAGCCATTTGTTTATAATATTGTGGCCATAAAGAATGTGGCACATGTCATAGTGATAATAAGATAATGATGAAGTTATGAAGTTCGTTACAATAATAATAGACAATGATGATATCCATTAATAATAATAATGATTATAGCAATTAGAGTTTGGATTAGACTGTGATACTTTGACTAAGTCACGTGTTATATTATACTTTAATTGGTATTAAAAAAATAAAATAAAGACAAGCTTCCTTTCCCTTCTTTGTCCTTCCTCCTTTTCCAACTTTGATATCTATCTTTTTTTGGTGTTAGCCTTCTAGTTTTTTATTGCTTCTTTGTAGATATTAAAGTTTATGCTTTTCTCTTTGTTAGAGTTGTATTTTCTCTTTGCTTTTGAATATAGTTTGTCATATGATCGATGATATTTGTACTGGTATAGTACATGTGAGAATCTATATTTATAAAAATGTAATTTACGAAGCATCAAAGACTCTATTCAAGCCTGTCTTTAGAGTCAATCAATCACTATAATTTTAGTTAACACTTAAATTATTAAAATTTATGTTGTATCACTAATTTAATATATGAACTCATCTTATATAAGTTAATAAATTGTTCTCTACCAACAATAGATCAGTTTAGTGTTCAAGACAATACTCAAGAAGTGCTCTCTTAAATAAGTTGAGAGTTCAAGTCCCTTTGACAACCTAGTTCAACTCCCTTTGACAGCTCTTGTTGGGGGTAAATCTATATCCACACATGATCATGACCACTCTTAGATGAATCTTTAGCTTCGACATTGATATAGGTGAAGTAGAGTTCTTTTAGATATATGATGGTAGTGACGTGGGTCTTTAGCTTCATCCTTGATATAGGAATCAGTGGAGGTTCTTCAAGAAATATGGTGGTAGTGATGTGGGTCTCTTTATAAATCTACGTTCCCATGCATAATTGTGATCACTCTTAGAAAAATTGTTATTTGATCTCGATATACGTGAAGTAAAATTTTTTCAGATATATGATAGTAGTGATGTAAGCATATATAGAGTATCATATCTTAATTTTCATTTATTCGCTAAAAAAAATGTTCTTTTTCATCAAAAAGACAATATATATATATATAACTGTATTTCATTCCGTGCACGAATTTTAATATAAAAAATAAATGTGTTTCATCTGATACTACTTCTGAATGTTTAAATTCCAAGTACCTATCATAAACTCCAAAAGGTAATGTGGATCTTTTTAGGATTAGGAATTAGAAGGGGGTTTATTTGGGAAATTGCACTAAGTTCAAATTTTCAAAAGAGAGTGGTTTTTGACTTTTATTATGCCCGTTCCGACAAAACAATCACACGTTCTGCTCTTTATAAATTTCTTTTTCAGCATATTATGTAATTTTGAATTGGAAGAATTTAAATAAAATGCAACACCAAGTATGTTGCTGTTGATTCTATGTTCTATAAAGAAAATAATAATAATGAAGTTTGACTAAACTTTTATAGTTAAAAGAAAATATAATTAATTATTATTTCTATCAAAACTAGAGTAGGAAAAAAAAGTTAATCTCAGGATTGTGAATAAAACTGTCCAACAACACTAATGTACATACTAAAAAGTAAGAATATATATATTTCGATAAAAGTAAATTTTAACTAGAACTTATAGAAAGATATAAATTCAAAAGTGTGATTCGGTTTCGAATCTTTAATACATAATACACCAAAAACAATCAAATTAAAAGTTGTGTAGTTTGGAATTTGGATACCTTATACATCCAAAGAATTCTCATCCCTAACTAAAGTGCTTTTATTAAATGCGAAGTTGCAAAGGCACTTATACTACCGCTAAAGTACGCTTTTTCCATATAAGCATTTTTTTCTGGGTCTGTCTCGCTCTCTCGCTCTCGCTCGCTCTTACTTACCCACTTACCCACTCTTGTCTTCTTCTTCTGTACTAAAGGGGTTAGCCCAAATTTGGAGTGCCTTTCTTTAATCCTCCCATTTTTCATTTTATTATTTTATTGACAACTTTTGCAACCAAAAAAAAAAGAAAAAAAAGAGTAGCTTTCTTTTCTGAAGTAATTTTTCTTTTCAAAATTTTAAATTCTCTGCAAAAAGTTTGTTAATTTGTTTTTCCATTCTTAATATTGCTATAACATCTCAAGCCTACAATGCTCGCGAATTTCGAGCAAATTCTTCGAATTAATGAGTTCCTAGCTTCCTATGTCCTTACCCGAATAAACCCAGTTTCAGCTAATTACTGCTCTAACAAATACTTGGGGATCTGAATTCTGAAGTACCCAACTTCTGAAGAGTCTTCGGCAAATGCCGTTGGAATTCTGTTTTTTGGCTCTGATAAAAATGGCTGCTTCTGAGCTTTAGTGAAACCTGTTGCTGCAATCTGCCAACCTCAGGTACTTACCCTGTGAAAAGTGTGTGCTTTTGGCTTTGTAACTAATGGCTTCTGTAATTTAGCTTGTTCTAGATCTGGGTCTTTATAGATAATATTCATCAATGCTGAATATGTATTTTCGAGTTCCAAAAGGTTTAGGCATTGTGGATTTGGTTGATGTGTCCTGTAGAGTTTCTGGGTTTCTTTTCTTGTTGTATTTCTCATTCTTGAAATATTGGGTTTTGGTTTTTTGTCTAGGATCTGATGGTAGTACTTCTGGGTAAAGACGTTATATACTTTTTCTTTTCCATTACATTTAGTTGTTGAACCACTCTAGCTATCAGTGATTTTTATACTTTTCCTCCTTTTTAGTCAATTTTGTTAAAGGAGTTATGCTTTTGATAAAACTTTTAGTTACTATTTCTCTCATTCTCTTCAATGTTAGAGATTCTGCCTACATTCTTCTCAAAACAGTAAATTAAAAGAAAACCTTTTGGTGGTTAGTTCCCATCACCGATCATAGTCATATCATTTTGTGAGAAGAAAAATAAAAGTCCCTTTCCTAGAACTAAATTCTATAGTCAATTCTGTCCTTAATTTCTCTCAAACCTCTTCCATGAATTGCTGAAAAAAAAATTTCTTTCTTTCTCTTCTTCTGCATTTTCCTTTTTGGGTCAGCAGTGTAGTATGCATATACAAGTTCTTCTTACCGTTTTTATGTTGAGCAGATAGTTATTGCATGCGTTGCTTTCTCCTTTAGTTTTTTTGTGCTATTGAATCTTCTCCTAGCTCTCTACGAGTATCATATTCAACATATTTCACCGGGGACAAGAAAATGATACACAAAGTAATGTTCATTTAGTTTGTTTTATTTTGTCCCAAAGATATCCTTTCTTTTCTCTATTTATTGTTTGCTATTGTGAGTTTCAGGCGCAATCAATTTTTTGTAGTTGCTTTTAAACTATGACTTTGTCCAGATATAGTTGAAACAGTGAAAAAAGTTTGTATAACTCTTCCCTCTATAATTAGACAGATCTCCTTGTTGAAAAAAATGATCTTAATTTGTGACGTTCCAATATTTCGAATCTCAATGGTTGAAGAAACTTAAAAGGAATTGGTGTAACTGCCTTGTTTGACTCAATACAGTTTTTCTTCTGTTACTCACTAATCTTATTTATACAAAGATTGATTCTCCTGGTGGTGAATTCAACTGCCTTTATGGGTTTTTTTAATAAACTCCCAAATGATGAAGCTGTGAGAAGCCACCTTCAATATAATCATGTGTTTTAGTGAACTTTTTAATTGTTCCATAGTAGAAACAGGTAATATGGCCTTTACATAACCAATATCTTCTTCTTCTTCTTTTTTTAATCAAAAGAAAGAGCCTTTTGCTGATTAGTGTGTTGAATACTCATGAATTAAGCTCTGTCTAGAGCTGTAAAATTAGCTTGGTAAATAAGTTGTTTAAACGAGTAAGATTTATCTGTAACTTTTTTGCTCAGTCATGAAAATTTTGCAAATAAACAGAAACTAGCTGAAAGAGCTCACCTAAGAGTGATTGTAAATCTTATTTGACATTTTTCCTTTTCTTTTGCTGGCTGCTGCCTTATTATTTGGCAGGGAATTATAGCTTACTTAATCTTCTAAAGTATTCTTGTAGTTTTTTCACTAATCAAGCTTAGTAAGATACTTAACTGGATCTGTAATCTTAATGCTTGGTCTTTGTGCTGAACCAGGAAAACATGCAGGCCACCGAGGTAACTTTCATTTTGACAGACAGTCTCTTATAATCCGTGGAAAACTGCTCCCAATGATGTTCTACTCCACTTCAGTGCATGCTATCCTTTTTGTCATAGTTATTCTTTCTCCTATGGTTATTGCTGATATAGACTCAGATAAGGAAGCCCTTCTTGATTTTGTTGCTGCTGTTCCTCATCGTCGGAACCTCAATTGGAATCCAGCTGGTCCAGTTTGCATGAACTGGGTAGGAGTAAGTTGCAATGCCAACCGCACACGTATAGTTTCGCTCCGACTCCCTGGAATTGGACTTGTGGGCACCATTCCAGTCAACACTCTTGGTAAGCTGGATGCCCTCAGAAATCTCAGCCTTCGTTCCAACCTACTTAGTGGTAATATACCTACTGATATCACTTCTCTTCCTTCTTTGAACTATCTCTACCTCCAACATAATAACCTCTCCGGTGATATTCCTGCCTTCTTTGTCTACCCGGCTCATTGTACTTGACTTGTCATTCAATTCCTTTACCGGAAGTATTCCACAAACAATACAAAATTTGACAGGACTCACTAAATTGGGCCTCCAGAACAACACTCTATCTGGACAAATCCCTGATCTCAAACTCCCTAAGCTCAAGCACTTGAATTTAAGCTACAACCATTTGAATGGCTCTATACCAGCATCCCTTCAAACATTTCCTAATTCATCCTTCGAGGGAAACTCTCTCTTATGTGGGCTACCTTTAAAACCTTGCTTTGTTGTACCACCCACACCTTCTCCATCACCTAGTTACATTCCAGCCCCACCAGTTGGTCCTCAAAAACAAGGTGCCAAGAAGAAATTAAGTATGGGAGCTATCATTGCAATTGCAGTTGGAGGGTTTGTGCTGCTGTTTTTTGTAGCTCTTGTCATTCTTCTCTGCTGTTTAAGGAAGAAAGATGATGGACAATCTAGTGCAATTAAAGGGAAGGGTTCTATTGGTGGAAGGGGTGAGAAGCCCAAAGAAGAATTTGGGAGTGGGGTGCAAGAACCTGAGAAAAACAAGCTGGTTTTTTTTGAAGGCTGTTCTTATAATTTTGATCTTGATGATTTGCTGAGGGCTTCGGCAGAAGTTCTAGGAAAGGGCAGTTATGGCACAGCATATAAAGCTGTATTAGAGGAATCAACAACAGTGGTGGTGAAAAGGTTGAAAGAAGTAGTGGTAGGCAAGAGGGACTTTGAACAGCAGATGGAGATTGTGGGAAGGGTTGGACAGCACCCAAATGTTTTGCCCCTCCGTGCTTATTATTACTCAAAAGATGAGAAGCTTCTTGTTTATGACTATGTCCCAGGTGGCAACCTCTCCACACTCTTGCATGGTATGCACAATCTGATCCTCATTATGTCATTAAATTTTTCTAGGGTTAAGAGTTTTGCTCCATTTTGTACTTAGTACAAGATACTATGCAGTTTTTAGTCAAGCATTACTTTGAACATGGTATTATTTATCTGACGAATAAAAAATGTAGTCTTTCACAGATAGAACATATAGCTGTTGGGGGGCGTAGATGCTAGATAATGCCATGAATGATTAACTAAATGTGAGGCTGGAAAGTTGATGTCTCTGAAAATAAACAATTCTTGCTTCTTCTAACAAATATTAACTATTAACCATGAAAAAGAAAAAAGAGAGGATCAATTACTCGAGGGAAATATAGTGATCCAATAAAAAGTTACCCCACGATGCACATGTACGCAGCCTTTCCCTTACATTTCTGCAAAGAGACTGTTTTCACGCCTCAAACCCGTGACCTACAGGTCACCAAAGGAACAACTTACCGTTGCGCCAAGGCTCGCCCTCTTTGGAGTTATCCACATGTTTTGTAATATTTAATTCTATATTCTATATGTATACTTATGATCCAGTACAGAATTTATTTTTGTTTTATGTTCTTGTTACCTTTTTTCAATCCTTAGGGACTCCCCAAATGAGGCATCGTAGACATTTCCATGCACCTCATCTGTTAATGAGCCATATTATGTATACAATATGTGTCTGACCTTTCACCATCCTGTACACAATATAAAGAACCACTATATTAAGAAGCCCAAGCTGGCTATTATGTGATCCCACACACAGTACTGGTTCCCCACACATTACTGGAATTCATTCTTTTCCACATGAACCAGTAGAGATAATTCTTGCTTTTATGTGCCATAGACTTCAACAAGAGTTCCCATGTGTGTGCCTCAAAAGCCACAATTCAGGATTTAATATTTGACATCACAGAGAACTTTATCATTTCAATCCAGGCTAAAGTACGAATGAGATGCTTTTTTCTATTATCTCTTAACAGGATTGGTGCTCAGTTAGTAGCTAGTTTTGGATAGTTTATTATTTTTCACCAGCATTGGTAATAACCTTGGCACTGTAAGCACTTCTGTTAGCTGTAGTACTCATACATCCCCCTGAACTCACTTTCAATTTAATGACAGGAAACAGGAGTGGCGGAAGAACTCCATTTGACTGGGACTCCAGAGTAAGAATCTCTCTGGGAACTGCCAGAGGAATTGCTCATGTACATTCTGTTGGTGGTCCAAAATTTACACATGGAAATATAAAATCCTCAAATGTCCTACTCAACCAAGATAATGATGGCTGCCTATCTGATTTTGGCTTGACTCCACTCATGAATGTTCCTGCAACCCCTTCTCGGAGTGCAGGCTATCGTGCTCCTGAGGTGATTGAAACCCGTAAGCACACGCATAAATCAGATGTGTACAGCTTTGGTGTTCTCCTCCTTGAGATGCTTACTGGGAAGGCTCCTCTTCAATCACCGGGACGTGACGATATGGTTGATCTCCCTAGGTGGGTCCAGTCTGTTGTCAGGGAGGAATGGACTGCTGAGGTTTTTGACGTGGAGCTAATGAGGTACCAAAACATAGAAGAAGAAATGGTACAAATGTTGCAAATTGCCATGACCTGTGTGTCCAGAATGCCAGATACGCGACCTAACATGGATGAAGTTGTTAGAATGATTGAAGAGATACGGCAATCTGACTCAGAGAACCGACCATCTTCTGAAGAGAACAAATCCAAGGACTCAAATATGCATACACCGTAACTGTGAGAAAATATTGGCTTGTCAATTAGTGTTCCAACTTCCAAAGTCCAAACCATTACTTGTTAAAAATTCATTTTTCAGGAATCAAGATTGAACAGTATTTCATTTTTCAGGAATCAAGA
Source organism: Quillaja saponaria (assembly GCA_029379385.1). Lineage (NCBI taxonomy): Eukaryota > Viridiplantae > Streptophyta > Magnoliopsida > Fabales > Quillajaceae > Quillaja > Quillaja saponaria. Next base: position 12,863,088 of record CM055610.1, on the reverse strand, counting down.
TTGAACAGTATTTCATTCTTCAGGAATCGAGATTGAACAGTATATAGGAGTTCATACTTAAGGGTCTATGAGCAAAATATCCTAACCTGACAAGCATGAACAGCTTTGTAGTGTGATTCTGTCCAATTGTGTGATATTTCTTATGTGTAACTTCTTGATTTTTTTTATCTCCTAAGATAGATTTCTTTTATTGATTTCCCTTGATATGTTTAAACATGATTTATTTGATGATCTTCAATCAAATGTGTTAAATTCTCTCTTGTAATTTTAGCATGCAGCGTGTGGTCCTTGCAATAGTTCTATTCATACAGGGAGAACCTCGCAGAATTTTTACAAAAATGACATAAAATCTACATGGCAAAGCTACATCAATTGCCTAGTTGTCTTTTGCATAAATATTGGGAGGATCAATATCATTTTCCTTTCTCAAAAGTCTCTTAGGCGTTTCACATACAGGAATTATTTCATTTGCATTCCAATCTTGCCAACCCAGCAAGCATCCATTAAGAACCCCATATTGTAACAATGCCAAGTTTGATTTACCATATATAGATTTGTGGTCAACAAAACTTCACAAAAAAAAAAATTAATAATAAATAAAATAAAATAAACCTCAGACTACGGCCAACATAAAAATAAACATCCTACACTCACGTCAGAGCTAGCTAGGCGTTCCCCTCAGGCAGGAAGGTTTTCTCTAGAAATGGCGGAATTGGGGTCCAAAACTCAAACCTCAGCTCCGTCATTAATACGGAATCCATCCACCAGATGCCAATCCAAACCTGCACGTCATGTTGCATTCGATGTTCCTTCAAATGTGCGGTCTGGTCTTGGTGATTATGAATATGGAGGTAAAGAAGAAAGACACCACCGTCCATTTTGTTTCGTTTGTGCTACATGGGGATGCATCCTCGTATCTATTCTTATTCTGATCGTTCTCATTGGTGGGGTGTCATACTTTTCTTTCTTTCAAAGCTCCATGCCTGAAGTGCACGTTATGAAACTCTCTGTATCTAAATTGGATGTTACTAATTCAAAGGGTCAAACACAAATGGATACATATGTAACCTTACGTCTTGACATGAAGAACATGAATGAAAAACTCAAACTCTCATATAGTGGTATGAATGTTGAGGTTTCCACAAGCCAGAAAATAATGTTGGGAAAGAGTAAAATCGATAACTTTGTTCAAAAGCCTCAGAACACAACAGAATTGGATATAAGATTGTCTGTGAGGAAATCTGAAGTTGATGTAGATGCTGTTGCAGATTTAAAAACAGATTTGAAAAACATGCAGACAGTTTTTGATGTGGTCGTGAATGGAAATCTTTGTTTCTTTTCTGATCAATTCAAATTGAATACAGTGCCATTCCTAATATCTTGTCTTGAGATCAGCAAGAAGATGTTGATTATGGAAGAAAACCTAAATGTAATGTTAAGATCTTCTCCAGATGAAAGGTGATGTCATGTCACAAAAATTAAGATTTGTATGCACTGATGATGTGCGGTTGTCAGTAGAGATGAAGCTTTTCATTTGTGTAGCTAAAATTGGGCATGTAAGTTGCTGTTGGTGTTTATCTACATTATTATTTGATTTGTAGAAATATATTTTCTTTCCTCTTTTGTTTTTTGGGAAGTTTCATGCTAAATATGGATGACATCGATCTAGTCTCAGAAGAGGTTTTCTTGTACAGAATGATTTGATGATGTTAATGTTAGGAATATGAGTAGTTTGTAATATTGAAAGTGGATGTTGTTTAATTGTATTAAAGGCTTTCAAAATCTTTATAAAAAGGCTCATTGTACCTCCAAGTGAGTAACCTTCAAATCCAGAGCACCTGAAAAGACTAAAACTGTTATCCTTGCATCTTTCTAGATTGTTCAGAATTTCTCAATTCAGTCTTCGGTTTCAAAGGCTGTGATCATATTTACCTCCCTGCCTCACTTCACAGGTGAGGCCAAGAGGCCATACAACCTTTTAGCATATATATAAGTAAAAACCAACTTGTAGTTGGCAGCACAAAGAAAAACGAATTTTTGAATATAAGAATCAGAAATTGAAAAAAAATAGGATTGCAGCACAATCGCTCACCCCTATACTGCTGTACATGAGCTCATCGTCTCATCAAATAGCTCACTGACCCATGGGTAAAACCTCCACATACTTGATACCCCTGTAAGTTCTTGGATTGATTTCCCAAGGATCAAAATGTCATTTCTTGATAAGCATCAGTCATTTTAGAAATAGAATGTTGAGATTCATCTCCAATTTACTGTATTGTTAAGGAGGATAGTTGGTAGTAGATTTTGCATATGAAGAAAATAAGTTAGTTGCATAAATAAAGACTAAAGTCAGTATTGACCGGTCCTTAGCGATTTAGTAGATGTCAGGTGATTTTATATTTTTGTTGCTCTGTTATGGAAGTCAGTTGTATTCTGCTTCTATATATTTGTAAGTCTTAGCTCCATCAATAATAGAAAATATAGATTTCTCTTCTGTTATTTGGAAGGAACAATTATTTTGTTACAGTTTGGTATCAGAGCCAGGATGGATCAAAATTTATTCACTGATTATGGAGTTTGCTAATTCTGTCAGTGGAGTTGAGAAATTAACTCACACCAACTACAATGATTGGAAGTCTTGCCTAGAGTCATATCTTCAAGGACAAGACTTGTGGGAAGTTGTGAAAGGTGCTGATACACTCCACCAAGCACTGCACAAGAAAATTATGAGGCAATCAGGAAGTGGAAAATTAAGCCTGGAAAAGCCTTGTTTGTGCTAAAGGCTACCACACAAAAAGATCTTCTTGATCACATCCGTGATGCAAAATGTCCCAAAGAAGCATGGGATGCTTTTGCAACTTTGTTCTCAAAGAAGAATGGAGCTCGACTTCAAATGATGGAGAATGACATTGGATCGATAAACCAAGGTAACATGTCAATATCAGAATACTTTATGAAAGTTAAGATAATATGTTAGGAGATTGCTCAACTTGATGAGGAGTCCAAAATCTCTGATGCTAGGCAACGGGGAATTATTATCCGTGCATTGAAGAAAGAATATAGTGCCTGTACAACATCTATTCAAGGGTGGCCTGTCCAACCGTCCCTTCTTGAGCTTGAAAGCCTTCTAGCAAGTTAGGAGAGTTTGGCTAAGCAAATGAGGGGCATGAATGTTAGAGAGAATGAAGAAGTTCTTTATGCTGGATGAGAGAGTAAATCCAATTACAAGAACAAGCAACGCCAAGGAAGTTATCAAACAGGAGAAGTCTTGAGGGGTCAGGTAAGTTCTAACTGGAAGGCTAAATTAACTTGTTATAATTGTGGTAAAGTTGGGCATTGCTAGAGATTGTTGGTCACCAAAGAAGAAAGTGGAAGAAGGCAATGCTGCTGTTTCAAATATCTCTAGTTAGAACAATGACAGCGAAGATGAATGGGGAGCATTCACTGCTATTGTCAAAGATCAACCGATGATGTACAGGTCTGAAGATGATGAATGGGTAGCTCCCGTAGTTTCTTAAAAACAATTTGATGGTGCTCTCACCGTGGTTGATGAAGAAGATGCCATCAGTCTAGCAGAAGCAAGAAAGTCAGACAATGCGGAATGGATCGTAGACTTTAGGTGCTCCAATCATATGACAGGCGATGTGAGAAAGTTTCTAACCAAATCTGACTAAAATGGGACAAGAATTGTGGTAACTGCCAGCAATGCCAAACTTCCCATAACACATGTGGGAAATGTAGCTTGCAGCCTTTCACGGGGACAAGAAGAGTTTGTATTGAAAGATGTGTATCACGTACCAGACATGAAGAAAACTTTGCTATCAGTTGTGCAACTAACTAAATCAGGAGCATATGTGGTATTTGGACCAGAAGATGTGAAGGTTTATGATGAAAAGGTGCAGATTTCAGGTAATTCTTATATGCAGGGGAGCAGGTCTGACTCCATCTATGTTATGACAGCTCAAGAAGCTTAAATTAACAAAACAGGGAAGAATGAAACGGTTGATTTATGGTATGCACAACTTGCTCCCGTTGGCTTTACTAAACTTAAAGCCATGATGCAAAGGAAGCTAGTCAGAGGACTCCCTGAGTTGGTAGTTTGTTCAGATACAATATATTCAGGCTGTCAATAAGGCAAAGCACATCAACTTTCATATGTTGAATCAAAGTTTTAAGCAAAAAGGCCACTGGAACTGGTACACTCAGATGTTTTTGGAAAAGTCATAACAAAATCTGTTGGAGGGAAGTCATACATGGTAACCTTTATTGATGATTTCTTCAGGTATGTGTGGGTTTATTTCATTAAAGAAAAGTCAGAAGTGTTTGGAAAGTATGTAGAATTTCATAATATGGTAGAAGCTAATCTTAAATGTAAATTAAAATGCTTGAGATCAGACAACAGTGGTGAGTATTCATCTCTTGAGTTTTTAACATATATCCAAAAACATGGAATTTCTTGACAATTTACTGTCCAAACACACTTCAACAAAACGGGGTGGCTCCGTGGCTGGGAGGAAGAATCGACATCTTGTGGAGGCAGCAAGGAGTATGATGCACTCTAAAAATGTTCCAACTAGATTTTGGGCAGAATGCATGAATATTGCCACATATATCACAAATCGGCTACCACAACCAAGACTTGGGTCTGTGTCACCATATGAGAAATTATTTGATCATGCACCAAGCGTAAATCATTTTTGGGTTTTTGGTTCTGTTTGCTATGTTTTTATACCTGATCATGTTCGTACTAAGTTTGACAGGAAAGTAATTAAATGCGTATTCATAGGATATGATTCTAAAAGAAAGGGCTGGAGATGCTTTGATCCTTCAACAGAGCGAACACATGTTTCACGAAATGTGGTCTTTGACGAATTGTCTTCATGGTGGTCATCCAATCACACTACTGTAGCAGAAAGCAAACAACCTAAGATAGAGGTACTAGATGAAACAAATACCTGAACAGAACCAACACTTGTTCATGAAGATGAAGAGATAGTGACCAGACCAAGCCAGTGTTCGTGGTATTGGAACAGTACTTTACCACGATGATGAAAGGAACAATAGAGGCAACAACGATGAAGAAAAAGGACCAAGAAGGTCAAAACGTGTACCTAAACCAAATCCAAGTTATACAAATATAGCAACAGCCTTTGCAGCAGCAACAAAAGAAATTGAGCCAACCTCATTTGAAGAAGCTCAATATAATAGCAACTAGAAGAAAGCAATGGAGGAAGAAATAATAGCCTTAAAACAAAATGATACGTGGGACGTTGTGCCGAAACCAGCCAGGGCAAAAACCATTTCTTGCAAATAGATTTATAAGATTAAGACTAAGGCCAACGGTGATATAGAAAGATACAAGGAGCGACTTGTGGCTCGAGGTTTCTCTCAACAATGTGGGCGTGATTCTGATGAAACATTTAGCTTTGTGGCTAAAATCACAACAGTTCAGGTACTCATTACTCTTGCAGCTGTCTTGGAATGGAAACTATGGTAGCTGGATGCAAAAAATGTGTTTTTACATGGTGAAATTGATCGAGAAATTTTCATGGAACAACCAGAAGGTTTTGAAAGTACAATATGGCCCAATATGTGTGCAAGCTATGAAAAGCACTCTACAGATTGAAACAAGCACCAAGAGTTTGGTTTGGAAAAATTGCAGAATTTCTTCAAGCTATTGGATATTCAATGACATTTGCAGATTCTAGCTTGTTTGTAAAACTCACAAATGGGTTATTTCTGTTGTTTTGATATATGCCGATGACTTAGTTGTAAGAGGTAGTGATGAAGAAGAAATAGCCACTGTTCAGGCCAATCTTGGAGTTTGATTTCACATGAAGAAACTTGGAGAGTTACATCATTTTCTTGGGCTTGAGCTTGAGCAAAATGAGCAAGGGATATTTTTATGTCAGCAAAACTATGCAAAGGATCTAGTTTGGGATGTCAGAAAGTAGTAGAAGTGAGACTTCGATGGAAGATAATAGTAAACTTTGCATAGATGACGAGGAAGATGTCAAGGATCCAACAAGGTACAGGTAGCTGATTGGGAGTTTGATATAGTTAACATTAACTAGGCTTGATATTGCTCAGGCAGTTAGTGTGGTAACCAGGTTCACGCAAGTTCCGAAAAAAATCCCATCTTGAAGCTACTAGATGAATACTGAAGTATATACGAGGCACCATTGATTTTGGTATAATGTACAAGAAAGGAGGAGAGTGCAAAGTTAATGGATTTTGTGATGCTGATTATGCAGGAGATCAGTCTACAAGAAGATCAACAACAAGTTTTCCTTTTTATCTTGGATCAGGAGCAATATCATGGTGTAGCAAAAAACAACTTACTGTGTCTTTATCAACAACAGAAGCAAAGTATCGAGCTGCATCAATGGCAGCATAAAAAATTACATGGCTAGTAAGGTTGCTTAAAGAGCTTTACCAAACTGTGGATTACACAGTGACTTATACTGTGATAATGAAAGTGCAATCAGGCTTGCAGAAAATCCTGTATTTCATGCAAGAACAGAACATGTTGAGGTACAACACCACTTCATAAGGGAAAGAAAGAGATAAGATTGGTGCTAATTAGGACAGAAGATCACTTATGTATTAAAAAAAGCGCTTTGCTGGAGCAAGTTCTCAAAGTTCAAGGAATTAATGAGAGTAATGGATAGAAAGTTGGCGATGAGGGGAAGTTTTGAGATTTATCATTAACTTACTACTATTGTCAAGGAGAATAGTTGGGAGTAGATTTTGCATATGAAGAAAATAAGTTAGTTGCATGAATAAAGACTAAAGTCAGTATTGACTTGGTCCTTAGGGATTTAGTAGATGACAGGTGATTTTATCTTTTTGTTGCTTCTCTTAAGGAAGTCAGTTGTATTCTGATTCTATATATTTGTAAGTCTTAGCTCCATCAATAATAGAAAATATAGAGTTCTCTTCTCAGTTATTTGGAAGAAACAACTATTTTGTTACATAGAAATATATCAGAAACATGTCGAAAATATTATGAAAATAGTGCACAATCTCATAAACATATAAATAAATATAAACATATTATGTAATACTTATTTTATGAGTGATTTGTAATGTGTATAATAATTAATTATACATATTTATAGATTTGATTTCTCTATTTGTAAAATTTATATTTTTTTTTACATATTTCATCTCAATGATTTATTAAATTATAACCAACACATATTAACTAAATTAAATAATAAAATTTAGAAATAATGATTGCACTTAGCTATATTTCTTTTCTTGTCATATAACTAACTTTCATATAATTTTTTATATTTTATAACTTATCGTTTTTATGCATATAAAATCTACTTGTATGATTTATAAATACAATTTAGTTTGTATACTTAATTGGTTATAATTAAGTATAAAAATATAAAAACAAAAAACAACAAATTTTACTAGTTATAATTTTTAAATTGAAAAAAATATGAACTCTTAATAATATTTAAAACAAACATTTAGAAAGAAAAATATTTGAAATAAAATTTAATTCTGAACTAAAAATACATATCAATAATATTTATTTGTTAGTTATTGACATTAATCTCCATTATTGTTTCTTTTGTTGACAATAAGAAAATCTTTAAAAATATATAAAAAATTGAAATTTGTATAATACAATATCTAGAAATAATAATGGCAAGTATTAATAAATACATTTAAATATTAATAATTGAACAATACTTTTGAATCTGAAACTTAATATGCAAATACGTTTCGTGCATCATAGGAAAAAGTAAGAAATTTAATTTCTCGGATGCAACTTAAGAAACATAAATTTAAAAAAATCACACACACAAGCTTTAATCTTTGTAGTTCTTCACCTTCTTTCATTCTAAGACATCAACTACCCCTTTGCCAGAAGAGGAAGAAGAACTACAAAGATTAAAGCTTGTGTGTATGTGATTTTTAATTTTTAATATTTTTTTTACAATTTCTAATATTCTTTTTCAATTCAAATTAAAATTTTAAAAAGTTTGTTGGTTATATAACAATTTACTATTCATTTGTTATGTCACGTGAGCATGCTAGGTTACATTCTGTTAGTCACTTCCATTAACTCTCATTAAGTTAACATAAACAAAATATGTCTATAAAAACTAATTTGTAAAACTATAAGAATGAGAAATTAAAATTTTTAAATTATAGAAACAAAAAAAAAAACTTTCTTTTTTATTAATAACAAAAACAATTTTTTGAAAATAAATTATAAAAACAAAAAATATAATTTATCTATTCATAACTTCTTATTTAAAAAAAAACTATGAAAAAAAAAAAAAAAAAAACTTATTGTCTTCACTTGTTCCATTATGTTGATTGGAAACGTTGAGCAACTCCAGTGGGCGCATTATCTCAAATTAAAATAAAGAAAGGGAAGGGGACGTTTATCTTAAGCTATTGTGGAGCACAAACACTGAAAATTCTAGAAGCAGCTTTCATTCTCTGTCCTATAATTTTGGTTTTGACTCTTCGCCCTTGGCCTTTTGTATTCGCATCCTGCTTGTGAAGCCTTCCATTACCGAAAATCTGCTGCTTTCCTCTCCGGTAAGACCTTTATTTTCTTTCTAGATGCCTCATTTTTGCTTATGTAAATGGTGATTCAGCAGAGATTTGGTGCCTGTTCTGTCATTTTCAACTCAAAATACGATTTTTTTTGTGGGTACAGTTCTTTTGTTTGGTTTACTGGCCTCTTGATCTGTTCGTTCTATTAGCTTCGTTTTTGGGTATTTCTGGTGTTAGGCTGTGTCGGAGATTTTGTCCAAAGTTTGGAAGATTATGGCGTCAAAACGCATCTTGAAAGAGCTCAAGGATTTGCAGAAGGACCCTCCTACCTCATGCAGTGCGGGTATATTCCCCATCCCCATGATTTTCTGTTTTCATTATTCTGAACTAGCAAACTTGTGAGTTTTTCCTTAAGTTCAGCTCATGAAAGTCACAGCCAAATAACTTGTTAGCCTTTCTCACTCCAAAAAAATAAAATTGAACTTGTTTGTCTAAACTCTAGTGCATTTCCACAGGTTCCCCTTTGTGCGTGATTTTCAGTCCCCTTTTGGTTGATTTTAATTTGTTGTCCCTTTGATATTTTCACTTTTATTGCGGGAGTTCAATAAAGTTAATGATTACTATGTATACTTAGAGCTTTATTAAATATGTTTTGGATAAATCTAGGAGGTTGGTTAAACAACACAAAGTCCAGCAGAGGCTGCTCGTTTCTTTGCTAGAAGTTCTGCAAGTCAATTACCTTCACAGAGAGTGTGTATAATCTTTTTCTCTGCAAAGCTACCTAGACTACACCTGCAGCCAATAATCTAATTTTCCCCAACTCCTTTGAGTAATCCATTTTGGAATGCTAACACCTTAGCATCTACTCAAGCTGTTACCTCAGCATTTACACTACATCTAAATTGATATCCTCTATTGCTTAATACAACCAACCTACTAACCAACCAAAAAACTGCTAGAATCACAATAATGGAATAGTTATCTCTTGATTAATGTTGGTTCACATGTTGTGATTTTTCAAATGGGTATTTTAGTATCTCTTAGTCGACCCCAACTAGTTTGAGATTTAAGGGTTAGTTGAGTTGAGTATTTTAAATCCCTTATGGTTCGAAAATAAAGCTTGCAGGCTAGATTTTGAAAGTTAATCTCATCTATTTTAGGTCCTGTGGCTGAAGACATGTTCCATTGGCAAGCAACAATCATGGGACCTGCTGATAGCCCATATGCAGGTGGCGTGTTCTTAGTTTCTATCCATTTTCCACCTGACTATCCATTCAAGCCACCAAAGGTAATTTTTGTTTTTTTTTTTTCTTACAATATAATAATTTCCTATTCTTTATTCCTTTAATGTCTTTTATTCAATGGTTGATAGCATTTTATATTATTTGATGTTGATCTTTGTCTCTTAATATTTGATCTTCTTTAATTATAGATTTGAAATCTGTAAGTCACTTCAATGATGATTCAAATGGATTTCCTGTTCAAAGGAGAAGTTAAGAAATTGTGTAGGTTTCAGTTTACTCAACTGTCTCCATCTCATCAAGAGAGGCAAATTCATTCTATAACTCCATCATCAACATAAGAAAGTTAATGTCTAGTACAAAGTGAATAAAGAAGCAATTATAATTATTATACACATTGCATTTTCATTAAAATATATAAATTCAATAAAGCTTCTCTGACTTTATGTTATAATTTTTTAACAATACTATTGTAATAGCGTTAAATTTGTAATAGATTTTATTGTTTCACTTGTGAAAAATTCACTCTTATATATTATTAATAATCAAATACAACTTTTTTAGCTAAAGAAGAAGAATCATTGTTTTTAAAGCAAAAGTGACAGATTGCTAAGCAAATTGGTTAATATCTTTTATTTTCGTTTTCTTTGACTAATGACAAAAAGATGCATCTCGTTCATGCCCCCTGAAGATAATTCCTGGCTCCGCCATTGTGTCCTTAATATAAAAGCGGTGAATTTTCACCATGATTCTTTATTATGTCGTACTTCTCATTGTCTTTGTCCTTTATCATGCTCAATGTTTAATGTAAGTCCTCATCTCCTCGGGTGTATGGACTTGCTTTGTTACCACTTGAAATTACAAATATCACATTATATAGTGTAATTGCAACTGCCACTGGAGCAATACCTCTCTAACGTGACAGAGAAGTTATTATACTGGAGCACATAATTTCCATATCAGCTTTGTTAAAGGCATATGAGGTGCATGCCCAGGTTCTCTGATGAGGTGGGTGTTAGCAATATAATGATAATAATTATTAGGAATATAATATTATTGTATTGCTGTAGTCCTCACATTGTTTAAATGTGGAAGTCTATGTTTTATTATTTACTATAAATAAAGCTTATGTGTGTAGGCTTTGAGATATCAATCAAGGCCACAATCATTTCCTTATTATATTTTATTCAACATGGTATCAGAGTGGGGTTTGAAACCCAAGTCCGATCTTGGCCCGATTTTGAAAAGAACCCTAATCTTCTCTTTCTTTTATCTGGCCACCACATAAAGAAAAAGAAGAAGAAAAAAAGAGGCTTTGTCGCCAGCTATCATTAAACCTAGTTATTTCTTCCATTCAAGCCTCATTATTTCTTTTTTTCTATCCCTAATTATCTCTTTCATCTAAAAGACGGCTCACTCCCTTTTTCTTTTCAAGCTTATTTAGGGTTTGACGGCTCAAAGAGTTTGACAGTTCAACAGTACCTTCATGAACTTTCCATTGTGTCTCTTTCCAGCGGTGCTCTTTTTATTTTTCCAGGAAAATCTCGTTGTGCGTGTTTTCAACGGTGCTTTTTTTAGTTTTCTGGCAAATTCGGTTGTGTCTCTTTCCAGCCAACACGAGTATTATTCATGGGTACCAGTATGTTCATCAAACGGATTGAAACTTCACCTAGATTGTTGTAAGTAAAGGAGAGTGTTGAGATTGGTAATTGAGTTTTATTTGTACAAGATTGAGCATTATATGCTCTATCTTGAGGGGGAGTATTAGGAATATAATATTATTGTATTGTGTAGTCTCACATTGTTTAAATGTGAAAGTCTATGTTTTATTATTTACTATAAATAAAGCTTATGAGTGTAGGTTTTGAGATATCAATCAAGGCCACAATTCTTTCATTATTATATTTATTCAACGATAATAATGTATCGTGTAGTCCCACATTACGTAGAAGCAGAAGTTTATGTTTTATTGTGTATTATAAATAAAGCTTATGAGTGTAGGCTTTGAAATACCAATAAAGTTCACAATCCTTTTCCATATTCTATTTTATTTAACATGGTAACAGAATGGTAACCCAAGTTTGATCTTGGCTCAATTTTCAAAAGACTCTTATCCTCTCTTTCTTTTCTCTAGCTGCCACATGAAGAAAAAAAAAAAAAAAAGGCCTTTCTTTTGGGCTTTGTAGCCAGTCATCATTAAGCCTAGTTATTTTCTTCATTAAAGTCTTATTATTTTCTCTTTTCAAGCCTAATTATTCCTACTTTTCTCTATTCCTAGTTATCTTTAAACCGCTCAACCCTTTTCTTTTCAAGTGTCTTTTCTCTAATAGTTTTGACGGATCAAATAATTTGATGGTTCAACATTACTTGTGTGAACTTTCTCGTTGTGTCTCTTTCCAATGGTACTTTTTTTTATTTTTCCAGAAAATCTTGTTGTGCCTATGTCTAGCGGTTGTTCTTTTTATTTTTTAAAAAATCTTGAGCTGCCTCTTTCCAGCAGTTCTTTTTTTTTTTCTCTGGCAAATCCGACTGTGCCTCTTTCTAGCCAACATGAATACTATCCACGGGTACCAGTACGTTCATTAAACGGATTGAAGCGTGATCTATTGTTCTTAGGTTGTTGTAAGTGAGGGGGAGTGTTGAGATTGATAATTGAGTTTTATTTGTACAAGATTGAGCATTATGTGTTTCATCTTGAGGGGGAGTGTTAGGAATATAATATTGTAGTCCCACGTTGCTTAAATGTGGAAGTTTATATTTTATTATTTACTATAAATAAAGTTTATGGGTGTAGGATTTGAGATACCAATAAAGCTCCCAATCCTTATTTTATTTTATTTAACAGTGGGCAAAGCAGAATATCCTCTAAAGGGGCAACATGTTTGGTGCCTTTACTCAGGCACTCTCCTTAGTGCCCAAATGCCTGCATATTGGTAATTGGAAGGTAAAGGAGGAGGAAGAAGATTATGATGTGAAAGAGAAAAATCCAGTGGCTGGCAGAGAGACCCTCTGATATATAATGAGAGACCTGACAGGAAAGTAACCTGATCAATGATAACAGTAGTGGGGAGACAGATGCTGACCCCAACCAGTGGTGAGTGGTGACCTTTGTTTCTTCCTTTGACCTTGAAAGGGAAGGAAGACCCTTCGAGATTCTTTGCATGTTACCCAATTTCAGCTCCAATATCCTCTTTCTGTTTCTTAGTGAAGTTTTATAGAATAATTTTTTTTTTCTTTTTTGATTGAAATAGAATATTTTGCCATGCAGTATATTATACATGCATAACTAAAAAGTTATACATATTGGTATAATAGTAATTTATTCATCTTTTTATTAGCTGAACTTATTTAATTTTACACAATTAGCTTGAAACGACAATGAATTTGTATTCTCACGGCACGTTACAAATTTAAAAATTATAAATAATAGTGTCAAAAATATATGCTTCATTTTGTTCCTTCTGAAATTGTAGCTGTCCTTTTTTTGGCTACCCAGGAGATTGAGGTGGTTTGGTTGGTGACTGAACTGACTCTTAAGTGCCATGATTTGAAGAACTTTTCGTCTTGCCTTCCTCCTACTACTTTCTCCACACCAACCCCCCCCCCCCCCCCCCCCCCCCCTCCCTCTTTTTCCCCTTTTTCTCTACCCCAATTTAGCCTTAAACCCATGCTATTTGTAGGATAATTTTAATGTAGTCAACATCCTTAAATGTGAAAATAGTATGTTTTAAAATGCTGGGACCAACCTGGTTTCTTACCTTGCATGCTGAAGGAAGATTTTTGGATTGTGTTTCAGGGTGATCCACTGAGTGTTTTCTCTGGAGTGAATGCTGTTTCACAAATTGATGATAGTTTGAAAATATCTTCATTTTTTGGTTCTTTAGTCCAGAATTATGAGAAGGGTAATGTATGAAATTATTGCAGGTTGCATTTAGGACTAAAGTATTTCACCCGAACATCAATAGCAATGGAAGCATATGTCTTGACATTCTTAAAGAACAATGGAGCCCAGCACTGACCATTTCCAAGGTTTTACTTGACCATCTTATAGCCAATGCTTAATTTTCATTCAAAGACTTACATTTAGCCTATATTTTATTAACTGATCATGGATGAACATTATTTTGCATGACTAAGCGATAAGTGTGATTAGTATGTGACATGCTCAATGGTTTTTGATTAGTCATATGAGCTGTGGGACTTCTTTCATTTATCTTCCAAAATGCCAAGATAAAAGATTAAGGAAACACAAAAATTACTGTTCTGATGTACCCGTTGAAGTTAAAAAAAGTTGTTGGCATTCATAACGAGTTTGGAAATTGTTGCCTGAGATTCAGATTCTGAGTTAGGGGTCTTTTCTGTATTCTAAACTTAGAAGTCATAGATCTGCCCCTTTCGTATGCTCATATTGTAACCATCCGAGGCAGTATGAAATGGTTCTCTTGGTAGTCTGTATAAAAGTTCATCTTTCTTGTGATATGCCATGTTGTACTGTTCTATCAATTGTGGATCATACAATATAAACAAGTAATTCTTTTGGAACACCTCTCTATAGGCATCAGAATTTTGCACCAACTTTATATGAAGACTACTGTTATTTAATTAACATGAGAACAATTTGCTTGATGATGTTATTTTTCCTCCATCAGTGGCAAGAATGGAAGTTTTAGCCTCTAAAACGAGGAATTTTGTAAAACTTAAAATGGATGATGTCTCAAAAACTGCATTCAATTCTTCAATGGCTTCACATTTGTGTCTGTAAATGTGCTATGACATAAAGGCATGTGAGTAAAATCCACATGGCTTTTGCTGACTTTTGTTACGACAATCCATTTGAACCATTGGTATGCACCTTGAAATAATAAAAACTATTTTGATTACTGAACTGTGTCCACTTTCCCCAGCAATATTTGCCGAATTTGACCTACAAGCTTTACCTAATAAATTGAGCAATATGACCGTCTTGTTTTTATCAAACACTTGCTATGATGTACATAATTTGAATGTCAAGATCTCATGGACAGTGTAGTTGTTAAATCAAAGACTAACTTTCTGTGATCTAGGTGCTCTTGTCAATTTGCTCTCTGTTGACGGATCCCTAACCCTGATGACCCGCTTGTGCCTGAAATAGCTCACATGTACAAGACTGACACGGCCAAATATGAATCCACTGCTCGCAGCTGGGCACAGAAGTATGCCATGGGATGACGGTGGCAGTCCCACCCCTCCCCCCACCCCATCAGCTGTACAGTGAAGCTGCAAATCCTCAACTTACACCTCCTTATGTAAAAGAATGAAGACGTTTGGAATGAATAGTTTCTCTTTTGACTCAACAATGGTAAGGGTCTTGGTTATCATTTGTGAATATGTCTTTCAAAACATTTGACATGGAGGAAATTGTAAACTTAAATGTTGTATATGAATGGTGTGCTTCTTGACATGTTTGCTTTTCAATGATAAATTAAGAAATAATTTGGGGCCGAATAGTAGCTGTGCATGCAGTAATTGAACAAGGTGAAATAGTGGGGGACTGCAAAAAATGAAACGGTTGTTTGGTAAGTCTTAGGGTTAGATTTTAATTGAAACCTTTTTATATTTGGAAAAACTTTTATTTATTTATAGTGATTGAGACTGCCTATCTGAAAGTTGGTTTTAAAGATCGGTGCCAAGGAATTCATGATTAATTAGTCCTTAAAAAATTGAAGAATTGATTACTTTAATTTATATGTTCAAGATGGAGCTAGGCATGGTCCTAATGTTCCACATCAATTATACGAGCAGCTTGTTGTGGATATATTAAGATTTGAGATTTCTCTTAAGCTTGCTTGTGAGAGGGAGTTCTCATAAAATTAAATCTTAACTACGTCTCATTGTTAAGATAAAACTTGAATTAGGTATAGGTATTCTTGTAGTCATGTTCGTAATGAGTAGAGAAAGTATTTTTTTTTTTTCTTTTCCCTATGTTGTTGAAATTGAACTTAATTTATTTTTATATCCCAAAGTAATTGGAGTCAATAATATAAGGTTTTTTATGCCATGCATTAGATTTATAATGTCTAAAGTAGTTATATTCTTTTTCAGTCTCTCACATAATATTTGGTTTCATTTTACATGTACCAATTCATATTTTTAAATTATGACATCTAGGAGTCTACGTTGGATGTGTCTAAATTAATGTAAGTGATTTTTCTTCACTTTCTTATCAATGAGTGCTACCAGTGTTACTAAAGCCACATCTTAGGCTCCAAAAGCGAGAAGTTCCAGCCATCTCGCCTCAACACCCCTCAAGCAAGATTCATTCACTCAGGCTCAACCTAGGCCCTTCGGGCACGCGCCTAATCTCCTTAGGCTTGTGCATTTTCCACTCAGGCATGCACCTAGGCTTTTAGTGGACTACTTGTTGGGCCTCCTTGAAATTTAGAAAGCAAAAGCACTAATTTTATTGTTTTTGGCTTAGAGATAATTTTTACTTGTTGAATTTAGTGGACTAATAGTGAACCTTTTGTCTTTAGCTAATTTTTTTTCTTCCTTTTTTACCTAGAATTCTTGCTTTTCTTCCAATTTTACTCTTCATAACATATTGACAATATATTTTACTTGATGGAAGCCTTATTCTTGCTTGTTGCAATTTTTGTTGTTTTCTTTAGTACGGCTGCTTGGCTTTTCCCAAGCGTGCGCCTACGCCTAGCGCCTATAACCAAGGCTCTAAAGACCCTTTGTACCTAGGTGCGCGTAGAACCATTAATAACACTGAGTGCTATTTCAACCTTTTTAAATATCTCTTCATTGAGTATTCTATTTTTTTGTGTGTCCTATCATCCATTCTAATATTTGTATTTTAGCTCTTCTCATCTTATGCTATTATATGAGTTTTGTTTTTTATGTTGTTGAAAAAATAGAAAAATAAAATAATTAAAGATGAAAAAATACTTCTCCAGTATGTAGTCTTGCATTATTTATCGATTGGAATTTGCTGAAAGTAACATAGGCAAAGGTAGTAGTTTAGTACATTGAACTTGTTGAGAAAAAAGTAAAAGTATGAACACTTATCCCTTGGTATAGAAGCAACAATGAGGTCATGGGATTGTAGGCTCTTTCTTCCCCCTCCTAATCTATTGATGACAGGCACAGCACGTGTTTGACTCACTGAGATATGTTGGCCTTTGCTTCTTCTCCAAGCCAAAACCTCACCAAACTTTTGTGCAATGCTTCTTGAACATGTTAATTAATTAATGGCATGTTGTGTGTTTGAGCCAGTCACCCGACGTTAACCTTTCTATTTGTTTATTTTTGCAATCAGTAACCATCACTTTTCCATATATGATCATATTTAATAAGTATATGATCACAACCATACTTCATTACGAAAAGAACCATTGTACAAGTCAGGTTAATTAATTTGAAGTAAATTATGTATTACTTTTTATATGCTAATTAGCAGGTGGGTTTTTGTCTATAAGGCATCTAATTCTTAACTGAGTAGCATCAAGGCTGCAAGTAGGCAAGCCTTGCAGAAATTGGTTTTGGCAGGCACAAGCACCTGCTGAGGCTTGACCAGACAAGTTAAATAGTAAATATGTTTTACTTCTCATGGTTTCTTGATTGGTCTTTTATTCTTTTTGGTAATATAAAAATGCGTGTGATCTCGTTTAATTGTAAACCCCGTTTTCGTTCCTGACCGGGTCATACTTAATAGAAAAACTTAATAATGGGATTTTGTTAATCCTGTGGTTTGAGTTTGATGTGCGTGTAAAGTTGGGGTGATATATTTGGAGATGACTGTGCTATCATGTGCTTCAATGGAAGATTAGCATAAAGATAATAATGAAGACAGAATGCCATGCTTACCATACATCAACTTTACACACCTTTATAAGGACATTTGAGAGAAAAAAGGCACATCCAAATTGCAAATATGTAGGAAGGGATTGAGAAGATCTTTTTCTTGTATTTAAAACAAATTAAGATGGTCCACTTTTTAAAAAAAAAAAAAAAAAAAAAAGCTTAATTCGGGCAACGATTTGATTGAAAATAATTAATAAAAATCTTTGAAGTTAAGATATTTTAATTATGGTTAGCTTGATACGTAGGAATTGTCATTTTATTTCATGTATGATTTTATTCCATGTAAATTCTTTTGTTTGGTACATTTTTTGCTTCAGAATATTTATTTATTTCATAAAAGTAAAAATCTTCAAACCCATCTAAGAGGGTGAGATTACTAATTCTTATTTTTATGAAATCGGTTTAGTTCAGTTAAATGACAAAAAAATATATTTTATCATATAAAACAAATAATTAAATAAAAAGTTGAATATTAATAAAATAATATTATAATAAATAAATGAATAATATATTTAATTTAATCAAATAACAAAAATATGCTTCATATCATAGTAAATAATATAATTATAAATAATTAATTAATATTAAATAAATAAATTAGTTAAGTAATTTTAAACTAAAATATTAATATTAATAAATAATAAATAAATATAAGTAATAATAATAATAAATTAATAATACAATTTTAAAAAAAAAATTTAAAAATTTAAAATAAATATATTTCATAAATTATGTTACATCTTCCTTACTTTATCTATTGAATGATATTTTTTTCATTTTAACATAATTTGTATATTATTACATATTTAAAATTATATAAAAATAAATAAATAAAATTGATTGATTATTTTTTATTGACGCTACCATATAATAGAATAGAATATTTATCCTATTTCACTTGTATTTTATTCTCATATTTTTTTCATTCTAATTTTATAAAAATTATCAAACTAGCCTTTAGAGTCATAGAGAGGAAAGAAAATCAAGGTACATGTTACTGGACAAAACACTCAGATAATGAAATATTGATTCATAATTTTCTAACTCCCACGTACCAAATTGCAAACACCGTGGATACAATTATATAGGGGGAATATGATTTTGTTGACAAGAGATGGAAGGAAACATGGGTTGGAACACGTCAAAAGAGGCAGCTGGAAACCTTGGAAGTCTGCAACGCATTGTTTCCGACAATGACTCATTTGACTCATGACCCTCCACTTCTCCCACAGTATTTCACTCACTCCAAACCCCACTCTCACGAGAGAAAAATAAATAAAAATTAAAAAGACATTTTCTTTGGTCTTTCAAATTTCAATGGGGACTGTGTGTACTATATATACAATTTTGTCTGCTCATTCTGTCTCAGGAAAATACTCAAACACCTGCAAGGCACTGCCATTGACACCCCTCACCCCCCCAAGTGTTTTTCCCTCCAAAAGCTCAATACTTTTCCAGGCTCTGTTTCTTTTTCATTTGTGTCTGGTCTGTATTTCAGTAAATCTATTGTCTACTACTCCATAGTCCAAAGGGAAAAGTCTTTGTGAGCTTTTAAGCGTGCGAGTATCCAAGGATTGATCAGATTCTATCCCTCCTTGGGATATATATCTAGAAAAAGCAGAGGGTTATGACCTTTCTGTATCACTTCACCCACAAAATTAAAAGTCTCCACAGGTTTCCTTCAAGTTTTAATTATATACCAGATCCATTTTCCTTATTAGCAGTTCAAAATATCTCTGGCCCTGTTTCAGTCTTTCTCTGATTCACGCTGATAAGCTTTCTCTGACTGTCAGCTTGTACCATAATCCAAAGGGTACTCATAATTAGATCTTTGCTGTTGCTCTGCTTCTTCTTGATGCAGCTAATCGAATCAATCATTTCAAGACAAATCGTTTCCCGTCACCCCTTACTGCAAATTCCTTAGACAAACAGCTCTCAGTTCATTTCTCTGTCTCTTTTTTAAGACTAATTTCGGCATGTCCGTACAAACCATTGTTGAGCTCTCGGAGCTCATAATCCTCCATGACCATAAATCCCCTAGTACCATCAGTGACTCTGTGAGTAGTGGTGATGAACCAGTATGTAAAACAAGAAGGAAACCCCAACAACAGCTCGTGAGGATCATAATCACTGATGCTGATGCTACGGATTCTTCCAGCGACGATGAGCAAGAAAAACCAGAAAGAAGAGTGAAGAGGCAAATCAGAGAGATCAACTTGGACACATCCTCTTCAGATTCTTCTACCTCTTCCTCTTGTGCTTCATTTTCTTCTTGTGACAAACCAGGCCCGGCTCATAGGCCCAAGAGATCGCCGAGTTGCAACGCCACTCACCCGGTGCAAAAAGTTCAGGGGCGTTCGTCAGAGACCATGGGGACGATGGGCCGCCGAGATTCGAGACCCGACCCGTCGTAAGCGGGTCTGGCTTGGAACCTTTGATACGGCGGAGGAAGCTGCTATTGTATACGATGAAGCAGCCATGAAACTGAAGGGTCCAAACGCCGTTACCAACTTTCCTAACTCCGTCATAACAGAAACCGCCTGCCGTTGACAGTTCAACTACCAACTGTTTGAGCTCTTTTGACTCAGCTGCCACCTCTCCCACCTCGGTCCTCCATTACAACGACGGTGAATCAACGCCGTTTGATGGTTTCTGTTACGGCGGCGTTGACGCCTTTGGGTTTGATATTGATATTGACGTGCCGTTAAATTTGCCGGATATGACATCGTCCAATCAGCACTTGGGTGACGAAGAATTCGGCGAGTTTGACGTCAACGATTTTTTGGTAGACGCCATGTGCTAAACTCGCAGGGAGTTTTCAGTAATTCTACCATGAGCGACTAAATGTCATCGTAACGGTTTGTGTGACGTGGCAGGCCAACAAAGCAATGTCATGATTGAATGACATATCTACCCTCGTAATTAAGATTTTGTTCCAAGAGTGTAATAACTAGAATGAGTTTTAGCCCATTTTCCCCAGTCAATGCGGCGATCTTTTGTCTCGTAGTATTTCTTAGTAGTATTATTAAATTGTCGTGGCATAATAATTGTTAATAAAATTAATTATATTGGCGAAAGCAAAAGAAAAAGAGTGAAGCTATTATAGAGAGTGAAGAGGGTGATTCTTCAAGAGCAAGCTTAGCGTTGAAAAGTAAAAGGAGATTTTTGTGTAATTTATTATTATTATAAATCAAATTATAAATAATATTATTTATATTTGTGGTTTTCTGATGGCTTCCTGGTTATGCTGAATTGCGATCCTTGTCATTGTTAATGGTGACATGGTGGGCTGTAGCCTATTGGTTGATATAGTTGGGAAATGTATCCGGTTTCGACACGTGGTGGAAAGTTGGCATCTTCAATCACTACAATTCAGTATGCGGCACAATTCGCAATTCTTTATTATTTTTTTAAAAAATTAACAATTATTTAAATAAGTTCAACATTATAGGATCTCATATTACACTTTTAAGAATTGATCTACATGAAGGCTTATCTCATTCGACCCTCTTGCCTTGATTCACAAATATTATATTTTCCTCGAGATTTTATTTCCCAACCTTTTTTTTCTGAAAAAATTAGAGTAGATATAAATATTTTAATTTCATAAACACAAATAAAAGATTGTACCACAAATTGACAAAATCATACATTAGTAGTTGTATTTACAAAATAATATTTACTCTCCGGGATTATATATTTAGTACAAAAGCTCTTAATGGAAATGAACTATTCTCTCGACTCTACACACAAATGAATAGTTAGTTATGATTTCAATGATTTTTTTTTTTGGATAAACAAAATAAAAAAATAGGTAGGATATTCACATATTTCTGCAAGGAATATTTCACTCACATCACTACTATCTTATATTTAAAAAATTCTCACCGCATTTATATCGGAACCAAAGCTAAAAGTAACAGTTAATTTTCAATGGTCATGAATAAATTAGTAATAAAATAAATAATTAATATACATATCAATAAATTATAATAAATAAAAATAATGCATTATGCTAATGACATTAAACAAATATGTAGATTCGATAAAAAATTTAATTCATAATGTAAACATAAATTTTTAAAATTTTAAAGGTAAAAGAAATAACACAACAATACCATACATTGTTAATATTTCTTTTAATTTATTGTATTTTTAAAATTTTAATTTATAATATTATAATTATTTATAAATTATTAAATAAAAAAATTGAGAAGTTCAATCTTTATTACTATTGATATATACTTATTGACAAATTATAGATAGAATTAGGATGAAAAAAAATTAAATCAAAAGTCATAAAACAATTACAATCATATCAATATTAAAATTGAGAATATTAATGAAAAAAATAAAATAATAAAATAAAATCAATAGTCTATTTGAAGCAAAATAACAACTAAAAAATATTTATGTAATACTTAAAACTCATAAAGGTATTTAAAAAAATAAAATTTCTTCCACTATACCATTTTGAAATTCATAAACAAAATAGATAAATTTAATAAATTCATAAATAATTATTTTCAATTCTTAAGATAGAAAAAGAATTAAAAGTTAAAATAATAATATTATAATCATGAAATGTATATTCTTAATAATTTTTAATTTATAGTATTTAATAAAAATTCATAAATTTGAGAAAACTAAAAAATGTTATAATTATTAAGAACTTATTAAACAAAAAAATTTAGACATTCAATGTTAAAGACTATATTGACATATAATTATTAAAAAATATATAAATTTTATTTTATGAATTTAAAGTTAAAACAATAATATTAGCTAGAATCTTGAGTGGTCCAACTGCACCTGATATTCCTGTTCCTATCTTGGAGAGTCAATGGTCGACTCTCTTAGAAGATTTGCTTAGGAATTTATTCCCCCATTCCCTACCCCCATAATATATATATTATAACCATGAAAATTATATTTTTAATATATATTTTTTTAATTCATAGTAATTTCTTAAAATTTTAATTCATACATTTGTAAATAACTAAAAAAAAAATTATAATTATTAGGAACTTGTTAAATTTTTTTTAAAAATTCACTATTAATTATTTTTGACATATAATTATTAAAAAATTATAAATTTATTACATTCTTAACATAATAACAACCCTATTGATATTAAAATGAATAAGAATTAGAATAAAAAGTTTTTTTTTAAAAAGTCTAATAAAAATATTGAAAAATTAGAAATTACTATTATATAATGATAAAAAAATTGATAATTTTTTTTTTTTACTTTTATAAATCGAAAGTTAACTACTTACCTTAAACTAACCGACACCTTCTATTTTCATTTATCAACGTGTAAAGTAGTTTTAATTTCGAAACAGAGATCAAGATTGCATACAAAAAGATATGGACTTAATAAATAAATTAAGAAAAACCAATAAGTGGGGCCAGCGAGCCCACAAAGAGGTGGCAAATTTCTGGTTTATCTAATAATGGAGGGCCCACCTTGCTGGTTCATGCTTCTGGATAATATTAGTGTTAAATGAAATTGGACCCTGAACTGCCAGTGGGTAGCCGCCGGCTAAAGCATGAAGGGAAGTTATAAAGAAATTTCAAAAGAAAAATTGCCAAATCATGAGTGACCTTTGTGATTTGAGGGAATATTTACAAAAAAAAAAAAAAAAAAAACTAATTATTACTAAATTGAATTTTAAAAAAGAAAGTATAAGGATGTTTTTTTGCAACGTGCTACTTAAAATTTTAATACAAAGACAAAAAATCTTATGTGATAATTTTTCAATACAAAACATGGGTTTTCACATTTTGGACGATTGTGGATTAAAAAATTAGTATAAGAGAGAATGATTGCTCAAGCGACCTCTTGATTCGACGTGAATAAAAATAACAATTTATTAGTTGATATAATTTGAGATTCTATACGTAATTGAATTGAATTAGTTTTTCAGTATTTCAATATTGTTTCAGTTATCAAATCAATTTTTATAAACTATAAAATTTTTTACACAATTTCATTATTTAAGACTCAATTTTTTAATTTTTTAACCAAGTTTTATTCTATCATTCTCATATTATTGATAAATAAAATAATTTTATATAATTTAAAACTTAATGACTTTTTTTTTTTCTAATATCACAAAAAAGATACTAAGCATGTCGCTATCTTTATGCTATGTAGACATATTCATATTCACTATCTTAAACGATTATTTGTAGATCTCATGTTCAAACATGATTGATGGGATGAAAACCATTTTGGATAATGATGAGAATACTCTATGCTAAATTTATATTCATACAAATCAGTTTTTTTTTCTGTCATTCAATTATTTTATTTGTCGTGATGCATAAGGACTATAACCTAACATACTCATTAAGAAATAAGTTGAATTATACTTTTCATCTTTATAATTTACTCAATAATTAGTTTTCATTCTTATAGTTTAAATTACACAATCAAGTACTTAGTTTCAAAATTAAGTCCTGTTTAAATTAACTTATAACATTATCTGTTAACTGGCTAACAGATAGCAATGTGGCTGACGGACTCCATGTGACATAAGAGACTAATAAGAATTTGCTAGAAGGGTAGTTAATGGTAATCTGAATTTGAGTGGCCATTGAGAAGCTTGACCAAGACATTAGATTTGTTTATTAGAACTGGTAGAGAAGTGGGGTTTGATTTTACTGCAATTTGTGACCATCTAAAATTTCAGAACTAGTAGGATTGATAATGGCTTTGATGTTGGGAAGATTTATCAATTTTGGAAAACTATCTCAAAGGCTCTATTTCAAGTTATCTTTTTACAAAGAATTATTATAGCTTTCATAGTTTTTAGATCTATGAGAAAATGGGGTTTGCTAAAAAGATTCACAAGGAAATTTCTTGTTGTAGAAAATTGATCAATTTGAGCCTTTGGGGAAAATGTACAATCATTTCATGGGGAAATTTCACTTGAGATGTGGTCGATTTCAAGTGATTTTGGAAAGCACTATTTTTGGGGCCGGAACAACAGCATTTCAAGTGAAATTGTGGAGATTCTTTTTGAACTTGAGCAACTTGAAAGTTCTTGGCTCTTGGATTTGAACAAAAATCATTTTGCTGGTGACATACATTGAGTTTTGGGAGAGATCCATGTGAAGTTTCTCTTCTTGTGTTTCAATAATTATGGTGGGGAAATTTATTCATATGGAATCACAAATTTGTTGTTTTCTTTTCAGACTATTTCTTTTTTCTTTTTTTCATTTTAATACAAATTTTTTTAAGACAAAATACTTGGCTAGTTCATATAAGTCTATTATGTCATATGTGCAAGCCATGTAAAATCATCACTACATCACCATATGTTAGTTTTCGTTAAGTTAATTTTGATGAAACATGATAATAATTAATGACTAAGTTAATTTAAGTTTAAAACTATATGTATTCAATTATGACTTTTTGAACTACAAAAGAAATAAATTTAGGTGATTAATATTTGTATTGTGGTTAAGAGAAGTGTAATTAGCATTGTTTTAAAAATTTGAGATCAAATCTCATCTTCACTTAGGATGAAAAGTAATTATAGTAAACAAATATTATCTTTTATTTTGTAACTCATTAACATATTACAAATCTCCGAGGAAAATAAAAAATACTTGATTGCTTTTGTAAATTTATGATTTCTAAAGCTTAGAAAGAAAATTAAACAAAAACAAAGAGGCATGGAATAGGTTAAAGGAAGAAAAATAAGGTTACGGCATGTCCCACATTTTGGTAACCAAACAGATATGAAAGTAACTAATGCATGCCTATGGCCCATAAAGGACAGCCGCCTTGCACTATTTAGTATTTATATTTAATTTATTTTTTTTGGCTTAATCTGATGTGGCAATTTGGAGGGAGGAATATCTTCTTCTTTTTTAAATTACAGTTTTCAACAATAAATGTTTTACTTGGTCTTATTTTATTTTATCTAGTTGAAGTATCTTTAATTGTTTCCTTTTGGATCTCTATCTTCTATTGGATCTAATTTGAAATATTTAATATAAAGATAAGCAACATTTATTGTCTATAAAATATTTGTTTTTAAAAATTTTGTTTCTATTAATTTTGTTCCCTAATTTAAGAATCATAAATATAATTTTTTTCTACCAAATCATTCATTACTCATTAGAGACATTATCAATTTGATGTCAACTGTAATTCAAATTTAAGGGTCATTTATAAGTAGCTAGCCATGCCAATAAAACAAATTCGTATTTATTATAAATTTGTTTTGACTTGAATCGGATATTAATAGTCAATGTCTGAATTCAATTTGATTTTAACTAAACTTATCTTGTATTTTTTTCTTAGATATTCTATATAATTTTGTTGATTAGGGTATTTATTGTTTTTATTGAATTACAATGATCCTTAATATTATTTATATATATATGAAACATTACGGATCATTTTAATTATTTTGTGGCCTCGAGATATAAAAACTCAAAAGGGCCTGATCAACCAGCTTGATGGTTGGACTGAGTTGTGAGTTAATAACAAATTTTAGACAACGAAAATAAGAAAAAAGGAGATTGAAATGGCAAAAGCCACTAGACTGATAGACTATATTTAATTAATTAGCATTGTCTCATTTAAAATTAAATTCTAGTATTCTGAATATTCATTAATGCAGATACTATACGATAAAAATTAAGAAACATGAACAATTGAATATCAGAATCAGATTAATTGTATAAAATAAACCTAGTATACCCTACCAAAAGGACTCCCGACTCACAAGACATCTACATACAAGAGACCATATAATTGAAAGGTGAAAATCAGGTAGAGTATACTTTTTCATATATTAAAAAGAGTTTCGTATATGAAACAAAATTTTAAGTGAAATAAGTCATCATTTAATTTTAATTTCGATAAAAAGAGTTTTAGAGTTAATTTTTGATTTTTTACGAGTATTCCTACAGTTTTTGCTTATAACCCTAATCTCTTTCAGGTTTCGTAACTGCCCTTTTTCGCAAATATTTTTTTATGAACTTGAACTTATTGTAGAGATCTTTTAACCATTCAGCTCAAATGTGTCTTACAGTACTTAAACCATGCTTTGTAGTGGTCTAGATAAGTTTCAGAGTGAATAAACATATATAAAATATATCGAATAATATATATTTATAATATAAAGATAAAGAAGCTTCCAAGAAAATCCCCCAACTTACAGTGACTTAAGTGAACGAAGACTTAGAAAATTTAGGTGGGTGTTAACACTAAAAACAAACAAAATCGGATGGGACTTTGGAAGGGCAAGAGGGAGTGGTTGAACGTGAACCTGCTTTTTTTTTCTTTTTTTTTTTGTTCAATAGCAAAATTACATTGACACTGTTACACCGACACATTAAGGCATGACATTAACATACCCAACACGACACTCCCGAGTTGTGAAGTTCTCAGTCAAAGGTAAACTCTCTTGGCTTGTCTCAAAAATTTGGGATTGAATCAATCCACCCGTCTTTTAGAAATAAAAATTCATTATCATTATCATTATCAGAGTTGAGTTTTGTTATGTGTAGTTAAAAACTCACTTACCCCTTTCTCAATTCTCATAAATATATCTTTGACTAAATTATATTTTTCATCCCACTACAAGAAAATGGGTTGGAAAAAAAACAGCAGCTCAAAGCTTGAAATCTGTAACTAATACTCATTAGCTACTGAAATTTCTTATAGCAAATTGCGTAGCAAAAATGAGGGTAGCTAATTTATATTTGCTACAGATACCAAAATCAGTAGCAAATTTAGCTACAAAAAGTTTATTAGTTTCAAATCAGATTTTGATAGCTATTGATTCAATCTTAATAATATAGCTGCTACCAAAACAAAAAAAAATGTAGCTAACAACCTCAGTAGTTGCTAAATTTGCTATAAAAAATTTATAACTTTTATCTGTTGCTAAATTACCTATCAAAATTTTATAATTTTTATGTTGCTAAATTAGTAACAAAAATTTGAATTTATTATTTAATTATTACTACGATTTTTTCCGTTGCAACAAGTCCGTAGCTAAATATTAAAAAGAAATGAAAAATATATATTTAGATAATAATTTAGACTACCAAAATTTTGTAACTAATTTAGCAACAAAATATAATTAAAGACTACATGTTGGAAATTAAATCACAATATACACAATTAATTTTAAAAATATCTTTAATTTCAATAGAAATAATATTTAAAAGAATATAAATCTCAGTTGCTCCTCATCACTTAATCTTCTGTTCTTCACTTTACCAAAAGCGTGTCTAGGGTGAGAGAAGACAGAAAGGCGTCCCTCGGGATCCACATAATTCCATTATCATTTTGCCTAAGTTGATTCAAATTTGTTTCAAATTTAGGTTCAAAGTAACATGCACTGAAGGTTAAAATTTCCTCCATGTTCTACGCTTCACAGATCGAGCCCTCCACACAAGCTTTATTTCGAACCTTCTTTTCCACGTGGTGCATACACCTGTTTATTGTGCATCATAAAGATTTAAAACAAAAAAAAATTATTATGCCGCAGTTGAATTATGTTGTATATGTGTTAATTTATAGAAACATAAAATAATACTACCTCAATAGATACATCCATCTATATTACACAGACACACTAAATTTGCGAATGGTAAATACTCCATGGAATCAAAAAACCCTAGAGTAAAGATCTTTAATTTCTGGCTTACATAATACCTCAACTATATTCTTTTCAAGTGTCCTTCATGTGCTCCTTTCGCAGTACCGTTGAACATACAAATGACCCTAAAGAAGTGACATAAAATAATATTATCTCTCAAATAGATACATCTATCTATGCACACTAAATTTGGTCTCATAAGCTAAGTGAACGGTAAATCTATCCCATCATGATTTGGTTAACAAATCATGTAACACAATTGGCCAATAATCTCTCTAATAAAACATGACAATCATGACTCTTAATATGATCCTTAAGATATATATATATAAAACATTAAGGATCATTTTCAATATTTTGTGGCCTTAAGAGATGTCAAAACTCAAAAGGGCCTTAGAATATGAAATTAAAAGAAAAGGAGACTGAAGCGGCAAAAGCCACTAGACTGACTAGACTATATATATTTAATTAGTATTGTCTCAGTTGAAATTAAATTATAGTATTCTGAATATTCATTCATATAGATACAAATTAAGAAACATGGACAATTGAATATTAGAATCAGATTACTTAGTCTAAAATAGACCACCTAGTAGACCCTACCAAAGGACTCTCAAGTCTTAATACACACAAAAATCTACATACAAGAGACCATATAATGGAAAGGTCAATCTCAGGTAAGAGCATACTTTTTCTTACACGAAACAAAAATTTAAGTAAAATAAGTTCTCATTTAATTTTAATTTTGAGAAGAAATTTTTTTTAGAGTGAATAAACATAAATAAAGATATCAAATTATCATGCTTTATATAAATATATGAGTACATATATATATATATAAAGATAAACTAAGAAGCTTCCAAGAAAATCCCCCCAACTTACAGTGACTTGAGCAAACGAAGACTTATAAAAATTAGGTTGGTATTACCACCAAAAACAAAACAAAATTGGATGGGACTTTGGAAGGCAGGGGAGTAGTTGAACGTGAACCTGCTTCCATTTTTGTTATTGAATAACAAAACTACATTGACACGGTCACGCCGAGACATGAGTGCATGACATACCCAACACGACACTTCAGAGTTGTGAAGTTCTCAGTCAAAGGTAAACTCTCTTGGCTTGTCTCAAAAATTTGAGATTGAATCCCTACCTGTCTTTTAGAAATAAAAATTTATCATCATTATCATTATAAGATAAAACAAGAGTTATTTTTAATTTGTAAATTATAATTAAGTCCGATAGACCTTTTACGAGTACCAAAATAAAAAAAAAGTTGAGTTTTGTTATGTGTAATTAAAAGCTCTATTAGACCTTTCTCAATATATATATATATATATATTTGATATATTTTTCATCTCTATAATTTGTACTAAAATCTACATTAATTTTTATAGTTTAAAAAGTTAAAAATTTAAAACTGATCATAGTTTTGAAATCAAGTCAATATAATTTTGTCATCGTCTTTCTTTCAAAATGAATTAACAAAAAATGATGTGGACTTCATTTAAGACAATTATATGTACTTAACATAATTTATGCTATTCTAAAAATCAAAATATCCTTATGGTGTCCTCTATTTTAACTATTCTTTTTAGTATAAACTTTCCTACAATACCCTATACTTATAATTTCTTACACTTTTAAGTTACAACTATTTAGGTCAATTTAGTATATTTGAAAAAAAGAAAACTAATTAAAAAAAAAAAAATCTTCTAGTAACTTCTTTGATTCTTATCTATTTTTCAGTTTTTATCTAAAATAAAAAGAACCCACGTCTATCCTTAACAAATTAAGAAAGAAAAAATAAAAGTTAACTAATTAGAAATTTAGTCATTCACAATAACTTATTCAAAAAGTTACTTTCTAATCAAAACAACTAGTATATAATTATATGAATATATATATATAAGCTTCTAAACACGCTATGAGGCTAGTAGCTTAAACATTAAGAACTCATAGTTTTAATTTTTTTTTTTATACATGATTTAAAATTAAAAAAATATTTTATTTAAAGCAAATTTATAAGCATGTCACATTTTATTTGACAATATAAGATTATGTTGATTCACGTCATCTTTCATTAAGTTAATTTGAATAGAAGATAGCGGCAAGATAGGTACCATATTGCACTAAATGAATTAATGCAAACTATAGAGATAAAAAAATATAATTTATCCTGCATCTTTTTTGTTTTTCCAGTAGACCCATTTTCATTTTATTGGTTAGTTAGGTTTATTGAAATGAGGATGAGTACCATTTATGGGCCAACAATGAAAGGCCCAAAAGAAATCTCATAAGCATGTTTTAGATATAATGGGCTTTAAAATAATAGGTGTTGAATTTAATTAAGTATTTGAATAGATATAAAGAGAGAGAAAAACAGCTAACTCGATACTGTTATTTCAGATGAGATTGGTACCAATCTTTAAGTAAACCAGTGTAAAATTGATACTGGTTCAGACTTTGAAACCATGAACTTGGGTATAATTTCGCTTAGACAAAGAACTTAAAAGAAAATCTAGCAGTTGTGAATTATCTGTTTTTACATATTTTTAAAAATTTAATGGTTGGATCAGTTTTTATGTATTTTAACAAATTTATTTCTCTACTCAGATAATAAAATTTATAAAATTTTTACTATAAACAGTTTCTCAAAAAAATTTGAATCTAAAAAGTCAGTGAATGATAACATACTCTTAACCTACTAAAATATATATTTACTTTACATGGACCCCAGTTATAGTACTACTTTAATTTATATTCCTTTTTAGTATTATTAAATTAAATTTTCTTGCCTAAAGTATAAATTTTTTTAATACTTATTAAAAATATTGTTTTTCAGTAATATAGGTGTTTTATAACTAATTGTTGTTTTTGGCTTAATTTTTATGTTTTCTTGAAATGTTTACTATTTTATATTTACTAATAATTAAGAAACTGAGGCGATTAAATTTTTTACAAATTTCTGGCATGAATAACATGCCATTGATTAGAATAAAGAGGTAAATCAGACAATCTGTGTATGTTGTGATCGTTAAAAACTTTAAAAATATAACTTATAATAATTTAAAATCGAAGGCAATACAAATTTTCTTTCTTTAATAAAATATAATTTTTTAGAAAAATATAATAAGACTCTTACTGATATTTTCTATTTTATTCTATACAAAGCAGAAAGTAACCATGTTAAATCATATTAATATTTTTTTCATCCTTCAGCTCAGTCTATCCAAATATTTAAAATAAACTTAAGTTCATAATTATAAAAAAGATCAACATATGTCTATTATTTTGGCTTAACTACTGTTTTTATCTCTCAAGATTATTTTAGCTTTTAATTTAGTATTCCAAGAATATTTTTGATCAATTTCATCTTATATGATTCATAATTTTTCAATCAAGTTACATTCTTTAATCCTCATTTACGTATAAATAAATTAATTTTACAAAATTTTATGATAAAATGACCAAAAATATTGTGCAAAATACAAAAATAAGTTTTTGTATATCCTAAAAAAAAAGCTATTTTCATAGGTAGGAAGACTCAGTCACAGCATCCTACTAACCAACTATAGTTGACCTAGCTTGAAGGACAGGTTTTGATCCGCATGCCATTAATCTTTGAGTTTTTGGTTTCAAAAGCTTTGGAACCCTAGTTTTGGAGTTTTCCCTAACATATACCTTAAAAGGTGTGTGATGGAGCTAGGGTCTAAAGAGTAATATAGTTATTGATCCTCTACATGGGTCATTCCATGATTCAAACCTTTGGTCTCGTACTCGAATTACAATTTGTTTACCATTACAACAAATCACTCACATTTGACATTTAATGATGGCAAAATTTAACCACATGTCATATTTTGTTATCTCTAATGTTCAGTTTGTGGAAAAATAAATTTTCAATTTTGGGTATAAATAAATAATTTGCAACACAAATTTTGATCCTTATCATTTAAATATTTCTTTACATATCTTATAAAATTGTCATAATAAACAAAAAAAAAAATTTATAAAATGAGTGATGATAAAAGTTTATTTCAGTGACCTTAATATAAAATATCAATCACTAAGAATCATAAAGGTGGTTTGATTTGTTTTTAATCTATAAGTCTAAACTAATAAATTAAAAAAAAAAAAAGTTGATATAAAACCAACAATAACTGCCAAAGAACTTCTAAACGACAGCGTTTCCGATTTCAGAAATTAGAATCTACACTGGAGCTGCTCCCAAATCGAATCGTTGCCACTTCTCCTTCCTTGGAAGCTGTAGCGTCGAAGCGGCGGCGGCAAAGCCTCCTCTTTCTATGGTTTCTGGCGATTGCTGCTTTTTGGAAGTATTCCATAGCTCGAAAGCTCAAGCTCTGGTCAGTGGTTTCTCTCGGTTCTAACACTTCAACTTCGAGCTCGCCTTTTCAACTTCAGCGGATTTCTTCAGTCATCTGAAACCAATAGATATTAGCTTGTCCGGTAGCTCTGGTTAGTAAATGATATTCTGATTCCCTGACTGGATAGTTCCTGTTTTCACTTTTCCTCTTCACCTTGCAAAGTTGCCAATATTAGCTTGTTCTTTCATGATTTGTTTGTGGTAACGTTCAAGCGCATATTTAACATATTTTCTTATGGATCAAGTGTAGAAATTGGGTCACAAATTTGTAGGGTTTACAAGAGAAATTAAAATTTGACAACTAAAAGGATGAGCATAAATGGTTATGATAAATATTCTTAATTATAAAACAAGATGTGCTTTTGATTTGTTTAGCATAAAATGCTTCTAGGACTATATGGATATAATTACTTTAGACCCCCTTAAAACTGATATACCTACATTAAGGTAATTGTTGGCTCTGAAATTGATTTGGCTTGTAATTGTAAAGACTTAGGAATGAGAAGAGACTGGTATTCCTGTTGTACTTGTATATTCTTCTTGCGCATCTGATATTATGGCAGAGGACATGTCCGCATTACAAGAAATAGAAATAACCTTTATGCTGTCAATGGTTGTGTTTTGGAACATGCATTTGTTTTAAAATATTTATATCTTTTTATATATAAAATAAAATTTAAAATTATTTCATTCAACATATCCCAGATGTGTCCTATCCTAGTTTTTTTTAGAAATTGGTGCATTGCCATGTTGTATCCGATACTCGTATTTGTATCCATGCTTCATAGGTTGATATTTCATACAATTTTCGGACATAATCTTCTTTGAATTTTGGTTTGAACTTAATATGCTATTGGAATGAATGCATTGGGGATGTCCACGATCCCAACCCCTTCAACAACTACTTCCATGAGTGCTAGAATGGGAGATCAAGACTGAGAAATCAGGAGATGGAGTCTTAACATGTGTTACTATTAAAGAGGATATATGTAAGCAAATTTAGTTTTGACATTCTGAATCTTGCTCAAATAAGTAGACATATCATGATTGACCTGTTTTGGATTCAACAGATTAGTAATCATAGCTTAAAAATGTTGGATACATTAGTTTATAAACTTATGGTCCGTTTTCACAATTCAAGACATGTCTTATATCCATGGAGAATCTACAGTATAGAAGACTCAAGGGATGCCCAAAGTAAATTGCATTTTTGGCATCAACCTTTGTACAAGTGGGTTGTTCAGGAGCTTGAATATCAGTAAATGTGAGAAGATTTTCATATTCTTGTCCAAGAAACCATAACTCAACAAATGCAGCCAAAGAAAAATAATTAGATCCATTCAGTTTCTCATTGGTAATAACTTAGGATCCCGAAAAGACAAAGGTAAAAGAACTAGGTTTTGACACTGTAATAGAGTTTTCAGATTTTTTAAAAGTAGACATATTAATTTCAGATTTTTTAGAGGTAGATATACAGATGAACAATATCGATGACTAGTGCTGATGAAAAGTAATGATGAACAGTACTAGGTGAACAGTAACGGTGATGCGACCATATCTGGACTGTCGGTTGTATTGTACTGTTGGAATGAGACACGCTTGGGAAAAGTTAGGCTTTTTCTTCCCTAAACTATGATACCATGTAAAAACTAGAGAGAGAGAGACTCGAAACATTTCAATGAATTGGTTGAGAATTCCTCACAACAGGATAATATTTTTATACTATGACATTGTGTAGAGTACAAGTAAGTCAACTGGACATGGTAAGAAAATTAGCTATAAATAAGGAAAACTAACTCACTAATTAAGCTTTCTATATTTACACTCTAACATATACTTTTTGGAAGTTATTTTATGTTTTCTGACCCTCTACTGCACGAAATATCTTTTATTATGAGAGAATCATGACTGTAAAGCTTTTGTAAGATGTTTTTGATGCCATTTGTAAATGTATTTCAAGTTATTAGGTTAGTTTTATGTGTCAAATTATGTGCCGATCCCAATTAGTTGGAATTTGGAATTTAAGGTTGATATGAGTTTTTATGTGTCAGATTAGGTCAATTAGAGCCATGGAGGATGTTGTTTCCAAACTAGAAAATAATGAAAAGCCAATTGTTCTTAAGGTTATAGTGTTCTGGGTTGTTTATGATTCTTGTTCATAAAACTATGAGAGCTGTATGTACATAATATAAATTCTCATTATATCTGATTCATGACATGCAGTTTTTTCTTCCTTACGATGCCAAAGAAGAGTCTCAAAATAACCCCAAGTAAGATGCGAGAGAAAAGCTGTTGTGGAAGAGGAAAAACCCTCCTCAGTGCAGAAAACAACAGGAAGTGAAATTGATGAAATCTTCTCCGGAAAAAAGAGGAAGAAATCTGAACTTCCAAAGATTGAAAAACCAAATGAAGATGAGGTTACAAGACCCAAAAAATTGAAAAAAAAGAAGAAGAGTAAAGAGTCACGGGAGGCTGAATTTGTCGATCCACCTTCTCGGTCTAGAAAGAGAACAAATGATGGACTTACTATCTACACTGAAGAGGAGTTGCAGATTAATAACGCAGAAGCTGGGAGTACCCCTCTCTGCCCATTTGATTGCTCTTGTTGCTTCTGATGTTATCTGCAGAACCTGCAGTGAGCATTTGATACATTGCTCCACCAAATCCTCTTTATTGTGAATCATTTGCAGTTTTGGCTTTATGTGGGGAGAATTGAATGAGACTGTCTTCATTTTGTTTACACTAGAAGCAGATGATATTTTGGTTCTCAGCAGAGCATGAATTCTATATAGCTACAACTGAAATTAAAATAGGTGCTTCTTTTCATGAACTTATACAATTCTGAATTAATTTTCTCGTTATTGCATTCTCTTTAAATTGTGATGATGATCCATGTTTTTTTGTTTAGTTCAGCGGTTCTTGTAATTTCAATTTACATGTGCCCAATGATACATTTTTGTGCATTGATTAGATTGCATTTGTCCAATGACTGTTAACATTTTGTATTATTTCTAAGTTCAGTTTCGGATAACATGTATATCGCCTTACAGCTCATGCCACCTTATAAGCATGGCAGTTCTTACTCAAGAATTTCTCGAAAATGAGGAGGATATATATTACAACATCATCACATTGACTATTTTTGCAGGAAATTCAACTGAGCAACCCAGCCACTAAGCAAGACAAACTTGATGTTTCATTGAAAGTAAGTTTACAAATCAAAACCAAAACTATTGACATTACACAATATTTTTGATAAGATAATTTTATTTCGATGTACGGGAGTATATAGTTGCCTTTTAATTTTCCTTTCTCTAAGTTCATTGGCCATCAACATATTTCTTGAAGGAACTTTTCACGGCTTCAGCATGAAAATCAAGACCAAGGTTGGTAATGCTGAAACAAATGGCGTGTACAACTTTTTGTAAATGCTTGTGGCACTGCTCTTGTAGTTCAACGTACTAAGATCTGCATTGGCAGCACCAAATAATTATATAAATTTCGATTTTTCAGACTCGAACCTCAAAAAATTGTTGAGCAGAAAGCTAAATTACCGGACATGGTAGCGCAAGCGGTGTTAATGGTTTCATTGATGACAGACACGGTGGCGTTGTTTGTGAACCAGAAGTCTCGTTTAACATCACGGATGCAGTCAAGCACAGCCTGGGTGTGTTGTGAACAACCTCCCCAACAGTAATCTTTTATCTCACTTTTAGGAACGTCTAGCAACCCTGTACTGTTGATCCTGTCCTTGGTTGAGCAGGTATGAGAAATCTTTTTTATTGGTTTTTGAGGAAGTCAAAAAACACCATGTTAGATTAATTGATACCCAATAAAGAAAATAACACCAAAAGCATAAACATTCAAATTGATAGACCAAAATTGAAGGGTAATGTTTTTTCTCCCTCTCCTTCCCTCCATACCCATCCAACTAACATTAAATATGCTATGCATTTCTGTTTGTAAAAGATGCATTGAGAAGGGAAGATAACTTACATTTTGCAAGCAGAAGTAAGCGCTCCTCCAAGCCTCAAAAGGGCTCAAATTATCATTTCTCCTTGGCTCCGTTTTGTCTAAAAAACGAAAAAGAAGAAATAAACATTCTCAACAGAAAAAAATTTGAAAGTATAAATGATAATTAAACCATGTTTCCTGTTGTAGCTATATTTCTACAAAGTAAAAGAAAAAAAAAACTCTATTTCTTGGCTTTCATCAGAATTGCTATTGAGAAAGAAAAATAAAAAGAAGTGAGAAAGAGGCTTGACTTTCAGCTTTGGCAAGGCCAAGTAGGATGACAATTCCCAAAGAGAAGCAAAGAAACAATAATCTCATGTAGTTTTCCATTTCCCTCTGAAAATTGAAGCTCTAGTTTTCAATTTCAAATTCTGAAGAGTTTATTTAGTTTGGGATGAGAGTTTTCCACTTATCCTTCCTGCAATCTAAAATTTGTCATTTATATATTAGAACAATCAAAACATGGATTATTACTAAGAAGCATATACTTCAGAATATATGTAATTAATCAATGAATTTTGGTTTTGAAATTAACGATGCTATAGGCCTAGGTACATACAGACCTGTATACAATAAAACAAATACATTGGCGACAAATGAATTTGGAACATCATGTCGGAAATTAAGATGTTAAAACAATGAATTCATCGCCATTGATTTACAATTGAATTTTAGAGAGAAAGAATAGAAAAAAAAAAATATAATAAATAAGCTTGAATGAAAATATAACGCGCGCCAGGTAGGGGTCGAACCTACGACTTTCTGCTTAGGAAACAGACGCTCTATCCACTGAGCTACAGGCGCTTATCTATACACAACCACCAGTTTAATTAAATATATACGTAAGAATTTGCTTCTTAGTAATTTAATTAGTTTTTTGCTCAACTACATTTTCAGCGCAAGTACCAAGGAATTTTTTTGAGGTTTTCAATGTCTTTATCAGACAAATATATACTTTAATGGACATTGTAATGCAGCATGCCAGGGGTAATGTCTATTTGTGTGCATAGACTATTCAAACAACTTACCTGGGTTTAAATACTCGCAATCCCTTGACCGAGGCAGATACAAGGGGCCAATACAAGAAAGAAAAGATGGTCTTTTAGTTCTTACAATTGAATTTCTAACACTCAGATATTAGCATATCTAATATTAGCTTCTAAAAGTTTCTCTGGTAAATGTTTGAAAAGACAAATATAGAAACAAACAAGTGTTCAACACCAAAGTAGAACAGTCGAAGCTTGACCTACTTCTAATGATGTAAAAGTACCTGTACAAGGTAAAATTGCAATCCAATTATGAAGTGACACGTGTTGCCCACTAGCATAAAATAATTGTCACTGAAATTATGTCACGTGTGTATATGAAATCAAAATTATCAAGAAATACTCAAATGGGTCAATTACATAAATTGGCCAATGAAATCATGTCATGTGTCAAATATGACATCAATATTCAAGAAATCATGAAGTAAATCAGTTATATATGCAACAAACGAGATATTACCACATGTTAGTTAGCTCCCTCTAAAATTCCTATAAATAGCTCCTGCATTCATTTGGGAGGAGAACCAAGAACAAGAAGAAGAAGACAAAGCTCCAAAGCTATGCAGTACTCAAGTCCTAGGACCCAGAAGAACTTAAAGCCTTTAACAAACAAAACTTCCTATAAAATTGAAGATCAAGACAACTTCCTTAAAATTGAAGATCAAGACTTCAAGCATTTAACAACAAATTTCTAGAGATCTCTAAACGAGCACAAAGCCTAGAGATTCAAACCAAATTCATCATCAACTACACATCGATCGAGACCAAGCTCCACGAGCCCCTGTTTAAGTATTCAACTTACGTGATCAAGCTCTACACATGTGAAGATCAAGCTCTACACTCTAGAAAATTGAAGATCAAGGCTTCAAGCATTTAACAACAAATTTCTAGAGATCTCCAAACAAATCCATGGTTTTAGATCAAGCTTTTGAAGCCCTTGAATCGTCAACAAACTTGAAGATCGAATCAGAGGATATTTATTCTTTTATTGCAAAGAATAATCAAAGCAAAAATTGTATCCTTCTCATTAATACATATTAATACAAATATTATTTTGTACATATTTATTGTCATTTATTTTACAGGCTCAAAATTCATGTTTACAAATTTGGCACTGCCTGGTGGGACATCTCCGCCTCTCACTCTTTCTTTGTCAGAAATCATTACATCGAAATCATCGAACCTCATGGCTCTTATGATGAATAAATCTAACACGAACATAAAGGTTGCTATTGAGACCATCGAATTCCTCGTTGACTTTATCAGTAACAACCAAAATGTTGGCAATGAATTAATTACACAAGATAGATTGGTGGCACGACCTTTAATCACTTTGGATTTCCTAGCCAAAAGAAAGGTAGGCAACTCTGTCATCAAGATTATGTCTGGGGGAAGTTCTCTACATTGCAATGAGAAACTTTATACTTCCACCATCTCTTATACTGGATCGTGGCCTGAGAATTTGAATAACAAGAATATGGATGCGTCCACATATTCATTCTCCTATGCTGACATTACGCCTGTAATAGTGATTGAAACATAAACTGAAGAACAGATAATAGTGGAAATGGAGAAAAATATCTCACTTCTCACCAAAACTATATAGGATCAAGATATTCAGATTGCTACCTTCACGACTAAGTTAGAAATACAAAACAATGATATTAAAGTGATCAAGACCCAACTTATCTTGGTGATCCAACTCCAAATAACGTCTTTGTTGACAAAGGAAAGAAGCAAATTGATGTGCTAGAAACTTCTCAATAAACTTCAACATTCATTGCATTGCTCTCGGTACAATAGTTGCAAGATATGATAACCAACATCACCTGAGCACAATATAAAGGATCATCGCAAAGTTCGTTTCTATACTCAAAACCATACACGAAGCAGATCAACATCATGAAGATATCCTATAGGTATCAACCTTTGAAGTTCAACCAGTTTGATGGAAAAGGCAACCCCCAAACAACATGTTATTCATTTTATAGAAACTTATGAAAATGCTGGGACTCGGGAAGATCTTCTTGTCAAACAATTTGTCCTATCTTTTAGAGGAACTGTGTTCGGTTGGTACATAGAATTGGAGCTTGAATCAATCAACAATTGTGATCAACTTGAACGAGGATTTCTAAATCAGTTTTACAATACTCACCGTGCAGTCAGTTTGATAAAGCTCACTAACACCAAATAATAGAAAGATGAGCCCTGTTATAGATTTTATCAAAAGATGGAGAGCCTTGAGTTTAGACTACAAGGAACGAATTTCACAGATCTCTGCTATTGAAATGTGCACACAACGAATGCATTAGAGACTTATGTACATTCTGAAGGGAATCAAGCGTCGAAAAGAGTTGGCAACCCGAACACATGATATGGAGTTAAGCATGGCAAGTCACGGAAATCACAATCCTCCAGTGCCAGAGTAGAAAAAGGAATAGAAAATTGTTGAATCCCTAAGAAATCCAACGATGGATTCAATGGTTTTAAGTGCTAGACTGATCAAAAATATCAAGAAGGAGCAAAAAGAACTAATCAAAGCCAATTACCAACAAAAAAAGAGTTGGACAATGGTTAACGAGTGAAAAGAAAGGAAAATGATATTTTCCTGATGATGACATCTCGAACATGCTAGAACAACTACTTGAATACAATTTCATCAAGCTTCTGGAATGTAAGCGACATGAGGAAATTGGAAAGGTCAATGATCCCAACTACTGCAAGTATTACTAGATCTTTAGTCATCCTGTGTATAAATGCTTTGTGTTTAAGGAGCTCATCCTGAAACATGTAAAAGATAAGAAAATTGATCTAGATATTAAAAATGTTGTAGAAACTAATCATATTGTTGCCAAAATGAGACCAATAAAGTACAAATCAAACTCACAATTAGTCGCTCACATTATGTTAACAAATACTTTGCAAAGAGCGAAGACTAGGTTGATTAGATTCAGCACTATGAAGCCTATCATGGTCCAACACCAAACTCATCAAGTAAAAGATGACAAAATTAAAGAAGTGTACATGACCAGTTGTTTTAAAGACTTGTTAGAAGATGATGTCAACATTCAAGCTGAAATAGAAGATGTAAAAGCAAAGAAAATGTATTGAGTTTTAGTATTTAATCGTTTAGGAGAGTCCATTCCTTGAATTTTTTCTTTCAAGAGATTGATCATATCGACCAAAACAGAATGTAAAGGTAAAAGATCAATCTTAGATAGGCTAAAAGTCATAGATGTGTCAAGGAAAAATCCTTTACATTAAAAGAAGACATGTAAAGAAAAGCTACAACACAAAGAAGACGTCGAATCTTGTAGCTCGATTCCATCTTGCATGAGGTGTTTTACAACTTTGACAATCTCCATGGAGGGCTCACTTAAGGTGAAATAACATGTCATTGTGCATACCAGAAATTCCAATAAAGTTCCACCAGTTGCTAGGGGCAATGCATCAAGCTTATCTGCTCATGAAGTCAATGTTGTGAAATGTCATTAATCCCAATGCAAAAAAGTACTCATCGATACGAGTATAAACTGTTAATTGTTTCAAAAAAAGAAAAAAGACAAAAGAAAAAAGAAAAAGAAAGTACAAATTAGAACTCCTTGATACGATTATAAACTATCAACAAACCAAAAGAAACACAAATCAAATTT
Source organism: Quillaja saponaria (assembly GCA_029379385.1). Taxonomy (NCBI): domain Eukaryota; kingdom Viridiplantae; phylum Streptophyta; class Magnoliopsida; order Fabales; family Quillajaceae; genus Quillaja; species Quillaja saponaria. The sequence continues at coordinate 12,821,739 of CM055610.1, read as the reverse complement.
CCTCAGCATGAAAGTAAACTGTCTTAAAGCTTTGAAGTTTTTCAACACAAAATGAAATTGCAAACTCCAGGAATTTCCTCAAGACGACATTAAACTACCACAAATTCCCAAAATTTCCTCAGCACGACATTAAATTGTCACAAATTCTCAAAATTTCATTGGCATAAAAGAAAACAGCTTCTTAAAAACTACATGTTTGTACTACTCCTTGCCCAAGAGAGAATAAACTGCATACGGCATGAAATAAATATTTCCTCTAAACTACGTCATGGCTTGATCCCATCTAGGGTACGTAGGCAACTTATAAATTTATTATGGGTTCAATTCAACTAAAAAAAAGGGAAAATATCATTGGAAGATCCTCAAGGGCTATCTCAGATATAATCAAGAATTTTTCTTCTTCTTGGTGACAACAATCATTGAGGTCATCGTCCATGAAATCCAAAAGTGTAAGCCGGAAAAACATAAGTCTTGTTGGAGGAAGTGGTTCTGGCAAGTCCATATTTATCTCTTTGAGTGAAAGATTTTATGATACGGTCAATGGGTACATTTTGCTTGATGGTTACAATATAAGGAGACTTCAACTTAAGTGGTTGCGATCCTAGATGCGGCTGGTTAATTAAGAGCCAATTCTCTTTGCAACATCCATCAAAAAAACCATTCTGTTTGCCAAGGAAGGAGGACGTCACTTTTGGTCAGATGATGTCACAAAAATGTTATGTTACTTCAATGTCTCTATTTTTTAAAAGTGGTACCCAATCTACACCCCAAAAAAAAAAAAGTGTAAAGAAAAGAAAATAAGGACCATTTTATACTAATAAATAGGGTATAGTTAATAGAAGAACGGACTATTGTGTTGGAAATATCTTTGTGCCAAATAAATATGATGTTCATCATATGCTCCTCCTCAATGTTATTTGGATTGGTGAGAAGTTGGACTTTGTGAAATCAGTGAGAGTAATGTAGATGCAAGCCGGTGACAAATTTATCTGCATTTCATGGTTTAATGTTCAGTTTTTCTTGTAGACATGAGGCACTTGGGTTGTTAAAGTATAATAAGATATTGCAATATTGCCGATGCGAATGGCCAGTACGCTCAACCCTTTGGACGCTGGTCATTTAAGAAAAAAGGTTCCAACTATTGTAATCACTTACTATTGCCTCATCCATATTGTCTTTTGACTACACCAAAAGAACAACTACAATAACAAAAAACAAGGGCCTTCCACTAAAAAAAAAATTTGTTGGAAATTACAAATGTTAATCAACATGTAGTCATGATTGTTAATCACTACCAAGTGGCAATCAGTTTTGTTCCAAGCCATGTTAATACATTCTCAGGCAATTACGTGAAGTCCAGAAGCAACTAAAGTGGACGTGGTCAATTAGTTTACTCTCTAATAAATTGATTATTAGAATGGGCATGAAGAATATCTTGGAAGCCAAGGGAGAATTTTCAGCATGATACTTGGAGGCAATGTCAGTTTCAATAAACCTATGTCTTTGGCAAAGAATCTAGGTCCAGCAGCAGCTAGTCAATGGCAACTTTTGTCCCGTCTTAGTGGTGGAGGTAGACATTTATTCTTAGACGGCTGACTAAAATTTTATATAAACGTATTTAATCACTGAAATTAAAACAAAAATAAAATTATAAGAAACTCAATAATTCATAAGACATAATAAAAATTTATAAGCTACAAAAGTTAAAAGACAAAAATAAATAACTAAAATCTAAAATTGTGTGCGACGCTCTTTTAAATTAACAAATTGATATTGATATTATTTTTTTTCTATAGTTATTTAGTTTAAACTAATAACAAAACTTAAATAGGAGAACATATTTAAAAATTAAAAGATAAAATATACTTACTTATCACTGGTTCAATTATCAAATTTTGAGGAACAAGCAAAAAAAATAAATTACTTCTATATCACTGTTGGACAAACTTAGTAATTGTCCTCAAAGCAAATTTTGAAATAAAAAAAAATTCAAATTATATTAAATTTTTATTTACTTTGGGTTTAACAATATAATCTATAAAATAAAGTTTTACTTATTTTTTAAGCAAAAATTTATTCTCTCATTTAAACTTGAACAATGGGCCCTCTCTAATATGGAGAGAACTTCACTCAAAATTATTTTTTGTGGCTGGTGGCACAAATTACAGAGACAATATAAACCCTAGCTTAATTTTCTATCCCACTAGCAGCCAGTGACCAGTTTCAATACAAGCACCGCTAGACTCCGATGGTCGTGAAGGCAGATGGCGTTGGATCTAATTAAATTTCTACCAAATTGAAAAGTACTGGAATGCCACTACCGGTCTGAGACTTGAGCTAGGACACTGTTACCTGCTACTCATTGATAACCACGTACCTGTCAAAAGAAAAAAGAAGAAGAAGGAATCTGGCCAAAGAGAAACAAAAGCATGGAATTGCACTCAAAATCGGTAATCTTCGATCAGCAAACAACGACTAGTCTCAAATATGCTGCCTAGATCCCGGTGGTGGTACATATATGAGAAACTATATTAAGATCATAATAGTAAAATAGGTTGAAAAGGAGAAGCTCGCATCTCCACATGAAATTTAGGTGATTGTAAGTCAAACACAAACTATCCACTCTTGCTGACAGTCCCAATAATAAGTCACGTAACTTGAAAATATACTTCGGTCCTTTGTAAACAACATGTGAAAAAACAAAAAAGTTTAGATTTTAATTTTTTTACAAATAATTGATTGACTGAAATTTTCTTTGCCTCCAAAAAATGAACCTAAAGATCAATCCCAAAATCACAATGAACTCTGAAATTAATTTATTATCTTAATATTTTTCAAAATCAAAGAAACTAAGAAATTATTTTACCTAAAAAAACTATAAAAAAAAAGTTACAGTTCTGCACAATTCAATTGAATGAAATTAAAAAACAGAAACGAAGAAAAGTGAGATAAATAAAAGAAATTTAATGAGAATGAGAGAAAAGTCATTGAATAGAAAGATGAGAACTATTAAGAAAGTCATTGAATAGAAAGATGTGAACTATTAAGTTTCAATCAAACTTTTAATGGAGGAGAGTCCATGGAATATGCGACAAACAGACCTGTTAGGCAGGCTATAACTGGAGCCGGAGTGGCACTATTATGGCAAACATTACAACGTCCCCTCTTGAAACCAACACGTAAAAAAGGAATGCCACGGCACTAAGGGTTGGTCAGTTGAGTGGGTACGTAAGACTGAGAAAGACAAGGAATTTAGGATATCTACCATGGCGGGGCTCCAATCCCTAGAAATTGCTAAGCAAAGCCGATAAGTTGTGAGCCTTCCGCGTTCTCTTCCTTTCTCTTATTGAGATACATCCTATTTAATGTAATGTACGCGGTTGATAATGTTATTTTCAATTTAAAGGGATCCAAAATGTGCGATTTTGATAAACACCAATGTCTTTGATGGTATTCTTGTCTCTTTAAGTACCTCTGGCTTTAAGAGAAAGGAAACAAAAGCATGTCAGAGAATTGAGAAACATGCAAAAATTGTAACAGATGGTGATATCTCAAAGTGGAAAAAGAAAAAAATTATTGACTCTACCTTACACACAAATGTTTGTTCGTTGCTTTTTTTTCCATTCTTCCATGTGAGACATTTAGTTTTATCAACGTCTTATGGAGGAGAGTCCATGAAATAAAAATAAGTAGTTGTGAGTAATTAATGTAGGGAGGAACTGCTAAGAATGATGATAGAGGAAAAGCTACGAATTTGTGATTCTTGAAAGTGAAATTTTTTGAAAATAGAAAGTCTTTACTGAACCATGTTTGCAGCTCCTGAATGATAATTAATAGGTTTAAAAAAATTGATTTACGTGGGAAAACTGTGCCTCCATAGAACCAGGAATGTGGGAGAGTGACTCTTTTAGATAAGGACCGTGTTTTCATAATTTAAATCAATAAAGATAGCTTTCTAATTAATATTTAATTTAAATCAATAAAAATAATATTTTTTTTAGTAATAGTTACATAAAATGAGGAAAGTGAGTTTAAAAATAAGATTTAATTTATTTTAAAAAATTATTATATAATTGATCAAGAGATAATAATTTGTAAAGTGGGATGAGAGAAGAAGTGAGTAGTTATTAAGAAAGTAAAGTTTGAAATGATTTTAAAATTATTTATGAAGAGGTGAATGAATTGAAACCTTGAGAAGAGTGTGGGTAGTTAATAGGAGGGTAGTTTTTTTTAGGTGAAATTAATAAGTAATTTAGTTGGATATCTATATCTATACTAAGATAGGTAACCATAAAGGTGTTTTCTATTTTAGTATTGTGTATATTATTATACACTCTCCTTTTAATCACTCCCTCTCTCCCACGTGGACTTGACTTTCCTATTCCACTTTCTCATCTTCTTTCTCTTTTTTTATTCCTTTGTCCCTGTGACTCCCAAAACACTTCATTTTTCTCTCATTTCTTCAATAGCCAACCGTTTACCATCCCAATTAGCTTGCCCAAGAAAGGTCCCGCTTGGGCTTCTTTTCCAATTGCAACTTGGTAGCATACAATTCAAGTCATGGGCTGACATTTGGTCAATCTCTTAACACCCAATATTTTGTTTTCTTTCATTTCTTGTCCCTTCCATGTCTTAATTTATAATGGGTTTCTTGTCCTTTTTAGCTACACTGGGTCAACATATCAAAGAAATTGCACCGTGAGAATCATCTAACTTCTATATTTTATTTAGATCTTAACTTATAAAAAATCTAAGTAAAGCCATTATGCTTTTAATATTTTGAAGATATGTAAATTTAGGATTTTGAAATAATTTCATTTTGGTGCCTATGAGCTTTATATGATTTTGTAAACTTACTTAGCTATGCTAAATCAGGTCCTAGTTGTTGCATCGATGATCTTTCTTTGAATTTTTTTAGTTGATTCGTAATCTATTTTTTTTGGCTACTCCTTTTGTAGATTGAATCTTTACGGATATTTTTACTGACCCTATTGTTTGATTGTGTCTCATATAGAAATTGGATTGACACCAGTTTGGTTCTAAATGTCAAGATGAGTGGTATTTACAACATGTGGCACATGCTTTAAACTCCCTACATAATTTATAAATTTCTTTAAGTGTTATAACTATCATTCCATTTTCTTATGTTTCTAATTATATTTTGGAAGAGATGCTTTATGAAGACAAGAAGTTGATTTTTTTCTTTTCTTGCACTAAAGCTTAGGATCCAGGAACATCTTTGATGTTAAATTGATTTTAAATTTTAAATATATATAACTATGACTTAACTATGTTTGATATATGTATTCGTTGTTGGATATTGATTTGAATGGACAGCTATTCAAGAATTATACATTTGATGATTTGTTGTGAAATAGTTTTTGACAAGCACTTTGTGCAAGAGTTTTAGTTATGTATTAGATTGAGTAGATGACATATTATAAATTCTATTTTTATATTATATTTGACAAATATGGTTATCTTTGGCACTTTGATTCATTGATGTGAGGTTTGACTTATGGTTAATAAAGAAAACTTGTGAAATGACTAGTTATATTTTATTTTTTTACTATTTGATGAGACTAACTATTGAGATCTAAAGACAATTATCTATACACACACAACTCAATTTAACTAAGCCTTAAATTCTAAACTAGTTGAGGTCGGCTATATATATATATATATATTATTAGTTAATATGAAATTTTACCGTTAAGCCATTATTATCGAAATGTGATAATGTTTAAAGATGTTTGACTCTGGAGTAGTGGGAAAATAGTGGTTTGAGAATAATTGAGTTTTGGTTAATTATAAAATGATAGGAAGATATAATTTCATTTCGATAGAATTTATTTTCGGAGAAAACCTTGTCAGAATACCTTAGCTAATAGCAATGTTGTTTGTCTTGGTGCACCTTAGTTCAACCCTAACTAGCAAGGGTGATGCTAGCCCCGTGGTAGGCTAAGCATGTGGATTGGATTCTTTGAATGCATTTGAATTGATGCAAGTTTAGATGTCTAGTCAGCAAAGCTGATACTGACTGTCACACCCTACACAGAGGCATAGTGGGTCGAAGGATTGGGTAATAAATCTTTGTAACCTTGATTTCAAGACAAAGTAACAAATATGACTCTTGACCAACCAAATAATAGAAGTAAACTTTGGAAAACATAAGTTAACCACAAATATTTATTTACTGAAATACATAACAATTTACTAAAAAATTTGGCAGAGATTCCTTATAACTTGGAACATGCCCAAAATACAAACATATAATCTCTAGTTACATTCAACCAATTTACACAACTATCAATATACACAAGGAGCTCTGGTTCGCTTTATACCACAATAACAAATAATTAAACTATTACACAGCATAAAATCATACACCCAAAGTCCTAATGTGACTGCAAACTTCCACCTTTAACTTCAAGTAAGCGATCTCAAATATATACCTTGCCACCAATTACTTAGCAAGCCCTGTATCATTCGTTGACGCTCACAGAGATCTTGTTACTAAAAAAAATCAACAAAATAGTGATGAGTCCCATGGAATCAGTGAATAAAAAAACGTATCTAAATGGTATTAACATCACTCTACACATGGATATAATACATAGTTAAATAATATCTACATAACATGAATTTCAAACAGCTAAATGTCACACATGCAAATAAGGAAAACATAAAATTAAATAAACACAATTCAAGTAATACACTATACAATCAAATCAAATCAATCAGAACACTCAAAGTACATAAAAGGCCAATAAGATAACTCAGCCTCGTATAACATATATCCTCCCATTAGGCAGTTTTTGTGCCTACACATCAAATATATTCTCCATATTTATCCATCCTACCAGAGCTGAGTACTCAAACATTTTAAATCACATATCAAATTATAATATCCTAGATGCACTTGCATTTTATTTTGGAAGTAAAAATCATTTCGGAGCAAAAAAATTATTTTTATTAGCCCTTATCAAATACAAAGAAAGTAACATGTTTAGCATAAGCTCAAATTCTCAAATTAAACACTATACATTATTATATTCTTATATATGTAAACACATTTACACAATCACACATAAACTATTACACATATTAATATAGCAACCAAAAAATACATTAACCACTGACAAGTTTACCGATCTTGCTTGTCATTTCGTCTTGTGTTCATATGCATCGTTGACTCAACAACACATTTCGGAGCTACAATTAAAATTTTCAAGTATTATTTAGTTTGTCAATTCATAAGTTATAATCTTATAATTACAAAAATCTATAGATACTAAGTTTTATGCATTTATTTAAAATTTACCCATTTTAGACATTTGCATAACTACCTTGGAGATATGCTTGATTCCAACTTATATACTTAACCAAATTCAACAAAACCAAATCCAAAAACTATCTCTATGAAGTTAGCTAACTTTCTAATAAGAAAATTCTCCTAAAATTAGCCTTGAATCCACTCAAATTACCACATGTACATAAACATGGCACACACAATTTCTGGTTGCCTGAACCAGATTCCAATGCTTACAGAATTCTCATACCTTAGAATTAAATTATAAAACTTTCTAGCATAGTTTATCAAGATGTTAGGAACAATTCATATTTTGAACTCCACTTCTATAATATCCTTTTAAAACCTTCCAAATCCAGTTATACCAAAGCAGGTACTATCAGGACCTGAAAATTCCAACAAATATTTCCAACACCTCCAAGATATACATAACATGAAATTATAACCTAGAAAGAACTTGGAAAGCTCCAAAATTATCCCTTAATATGTTACAAACAATTATTATTCAAAGTTACTAAGCTAATTCAAACCATAGCCCCCGACGAAGTCTTCCGGACTAACTAAAGCTTATTTAAAATTCAGCATAAACTTAGTTGCAATCCAACAACGCTAATGATAACTATATCCAGAATCAAAATACGAAACTTTTCATGTATTATATCAAGACCATACACTACACTTTTCCTTTAGAACTCCTAAATTAATTTAGTCTTGAAAACACTCGAAATTTCAAATTTCTCTAACTTATAAAATCTGACCTTGCTTCCCTTCAATAACCATTTAACTCCTAATTTCAACACTTTACCTACAACTAACTACCTTTTTTTATGCTCACTACTCATTTTCATTAAATCCTTAAATCAAAACATTAACCAACAATTCTTTACTCTTGTCCATGAATTTTTTTTTATTCAAAATCAGTTAATACCTAACCACCAAGTTTTCAATCTACCAAGCCCTATTCAAGTTCTATTCATTATATTACAACATTATCTATAATTGCAACTTTAACTTTAAGATTAAATTAATCAACCACTACAAGCTTGAATTATAAAGGTTTAACAACAAACCAACACCAACAAACCAACACCAACTGTTCATTGACGATCCTTAAAACCATTATGTTATTCAATTCCTACATAAAATCCTTCATCCGAACATCCTATCTATCAAAAAATAACTACTAAATTCTTTTAGGCATTTTATCAAACACATTAAGGGCATGCTTTATTCTAGTTTATATATATATATATATATCAACACACTTTTTATTAACACTTATATTACTCATTTTTCTACATATCAACCTTGAATTTAGTTTAATTAACCAAAATAACCAAAACTTAAACCACACAATTTCAACACTAATTCATTCTAAAACTTCATACCAATAACTTTCAAATTTCTAATCTTATACTCTTGTTCATACCTACCTAACCCCACAACTAATTATCATCATACCAAAGATAGAATTTCATGATCAGAACAACTTAAATAAGTGAAGTTAAGAACTACCACACACAACATTACACCAAGAAGAACGGCTACTTCAAGGAGATCCTGTTGGCTGTGCCACCTACATTGCACAATAACTTCACAAATCCAACCATCCACTTGGTTGAACAAGGAATGGGCACTCTGCTGTCTATAGCTGGCTCTTACTGTCAATATGAAGAGCTAAAGGAAGAAAGGAATCAAGACGCAGGGGATAATCAAATGACAGCAGCAAGCTGCTTCTGGTTGTCTTCCATTAAGCTGAGTTACAGCTCCCAAACTCCTCCACAACAACTCAAAGAGGACTACGCTTCAAGTAAGGATAAAAGACCAACTTGCTTAACTGTTACATGCTCAAAACAGGGCTGCCAAAGCCAGCACAAGGGCACGGATGTACCAGCTGGTACAGAGTTACAAGCACACCTACTTCAACACCACAAGTAGGGAAGATAAAAGGAAAGGAAGTAGTTGCAAATGGGGAAATTTCTCTTAGATACAAGGAAAGTTTCACGGAAAAAATAAAAAGAAAAGAATGGTAAAGGTACAGGGTCGGTGGAAGAGGAAAATGGCAAGAAACAGAGGCGGTGGAGGGGTTTAAAAAAGAAACAAAATGAAAAAAATTAAAGGAGAGAAAGACAAAAATAAAAAGTGATGTCAAAGTCAAAATTTTAAAATTGGTGGTGTATATTTATCCTTAGTTATATATATATCTATGTTGTAAATGTTTTTAATTTATTTTATTTACACACTTATTTCACTTATCAATAAAATTTACATAAATAAAGTAAAGATTCAAATCAACCAAATGTAAACTAATTGTATATATATATTTTATGTATGCACATAGGTGAAATTTTTATTTACTTGAATTCACATTATTCATTGATTTAATTCCTTTTATACTCATATTATTTATCACCACTTCTCAATATACATATCAATACTCTTTTATTTTTATAACTAAAAACCTTACGATACTTCAAACTTAACGTTATTACATCAATTGTTCTTAACGTTACAATACTAAGTTCTGACACTGGCCTTTGGGTATTGTACTCATTGGTTCGTTATATGATATTCTGCCTTGGAGTTCTCCAACTCTAACAAAGTATATTAGTTTTCAATTATGTTTTAGAAAGTACTCTTAATATCAAGTTGATTCATTCAAGTAATGTGTTTTAATTATGTCCTTAATTTCATGTTTTCTTCATAATTGTTATAAAAAAATTATTTTTATACTCGAAATATGTTGTTATATCATTATGTTAGGTTTTGTAAAACAATTTTGTATTTGAAGGTTTTTAACTTAGTATGCTCAATTTATAATATATTATTTTCTCAATATAAGAAGTGTAAAATACATTTGGTTTGAACATATATTTTGTTTTAGAATAATCTCATCTTTGGACTAGATATTATGAGTGAGTGTTATTTTGTTGGACTATCTATTGATGGTTTATTTGTAGCTAATGAAGTATTATGAATTTTGAGAATAATGAGAAAAGTGACTTTTCGCTGAAAGACTATAAATTAATTCATAAAAAGGGAAACTGGTGAGATGCTGGAGTACCTTTCGATGCTTAGCTTGCTATCTATTGTGGTTGTACATGGAAATTAATTTTGGTTCTGTTTTTCCTTGTATGAGTAATTAAGTGCGATGCTTCATGATTAAACAATCCATTAGGCATGAATTATTTTTAGATGGATTTTGTTTTAGAGAATGACTCTTTGTGGTTTACAGGTTGATCTTTTCCTTATGTTTCTTGTAGGAATTACATATGTTGTTTTGTTTAGTAGTAATAATGATTAAAGGCTTATGGTTAGAAAATGAGTTATTTTGTGAACCTCTGGAATGTATAAATGCTTTGATGCCGTTACAATTTTAGAGAGTTCTTGATTTCTTGAGTAATTCTGGTAGGTAAGGGAGTAAGTTTAGTACTATGATGCAATTCAAGATAATTGAGTTGGAGTTGGTGTTGGTCTTAAGGGTAAAACTTTATATCAAATTGTTTAGGAGATGTCTTATTCTTGGTGTTATAAGCTAAATAGATGATTTAGATTTGAGCTTTTGTGGAGTTTTCTTCTTACGATTTCATGTTTGTAATAAGAGATTAGGTTTGTGGATTTTATTAGGCTCATGATCATAAAATGATTGGTGGTTGATATGTTGGCATATTAGAATCTTTAGATGTTCTTGAAGGCTTCTTTTCTAAGATAACTTAGAATTGTAAGATTTAGATTTTTAGCTCACCTTTGGAGTGTTATCAATAGTACTATAGTCATATTGAGTTTGGTACTTTTCATTCAGGTTAATCATTTGATTTTCATGTTATTGTAATTTGAGATCAAAGTCATATATTTTAGTATATCACTAGTCTTATAAGGCTCAGGTTGTGATCTTTATAATAAGTTGTTTGTAGTTATATTTTAAGTCTTGTTCTTGGAGCTTGGTATGTTGGGTTTTCTTTGACTTATTTAAGGTTTTTTGGTACTCAGCACCACACTTGAGATTATTTTTGTAAAAAAAAACTTAAGATCTAATATGAAAAGTTTTATTGAATGAAGCATTTGTTAAATTTGAATATCATGTTTTAAAGCATAAAATTTTTTTATTGTTTGTCTGTTCCCGACCATATATTGTGCTTGCTAACTCACTGAGCTTGATAAAGCTCATTCCACTCTCTTTTCTAGTTTTGCAGATACTTGATTTCGAATGTATCATTATTTGGAGTCTTAGTAGTGCCAACACTTGCTTCTGTTGGAACTTAGTACTTCTTAAATTATTTAGATGTAATCCTCCATAGTTACATTAGATAATGGAGAAGTTGTTATCAATTTTTGTTTATCAATTGTTGAGTTGTCTATTTCTTGTACTTTGATATTAATTTGAGGCCAGCTTGATCCAAGTTGAGCCTTGGCTTGTCTTGGATTAAGCACTAGTCATGAGTCTAGATTTGAGTAGTGACACATATGGTGTCCTCCTAAGTTTTAGCTAATTTCACTAAAAATGCTATACAACAACCATTTATTCAGTTATTTGTCATTTTATATTAAGGGCTTTTGATGTCTTTCGGCAACAAAATTCAATTTAAAGGAAAAAATAACTACTCATTACTTACAGAATTCTACTCTTAAATAAACACTAATTTTTCTCCTAAAATCAGTTACCCAATTGTCACACCCCTCATGGAGGCATTACTGGCCGTAGGGTTGGATAACCAAACTTCCGTAACCCTTGAATTCATAACGAAATAACAACCATGACTCTTGACCCAACTAAAGAATAAAAGTCCACTATAAAGGTTTGCTTTTCTGAAACAATTAGCAACTTACTGAAAATTTATATACCATGCATCAAAATACAACATATATGTGTTTCTAATTCTACACAACGACACGAAGACCATTTTTTTTTAGACTATTATATCATACAAAATTAGCCATCCCCCCATTCTAGTGTGACTTGCAACTTTCATCCTTAAATTCAAGTCTGAGATCCTGAAAAATACCTTGTCGTACTCTGTCGGCAAGTCAACAAACTCGGCAACACCACATATTGGATTCTTGAAAAATATTAGCCACGAGAGGGATGAGTCCTATGGACTCAGTGAGTGAAAAATCGTACCCAAAGAGTATTGGCATCACCCAACACAAACGTATAATATATATAATAGCCTCATGTAACATTGTTCATATATTAATTCACATCACGCTTGTATATTATAACCTTTATAAATTCACAATGTACATGAAACACAGGATCAAAATCAATCAGAGCAATAATATCAAACAAAGTAACCAAAGGGCCAATAAGTGACTCAGCCCCGCATAGCATTATCACCCCTTACCGGACATTTACGTGCCCGCACACCAAATTAATCTCCATACACAATCTATTCTACCAGGGCTGAACACTCAATTAAAAAAAAACATTTATCGAAATCAGAATTTCTCATAATTTTAAATCAGGGTATCCTAGGTACACCTGGATTTTTAATTTCGGAGATAAAATCACTTTTAATAAAAATATCACTTTATTGGCCCTTATCAACCACAACCAATGTCAAACAAAGCAAACAATGTCAACCAAAAATAATTTAAATAAATTACTGAAATACTCTACTTGCTTATTTTTGATATATCACGTATATTCAAATAAACACATAATTACACATACTAATCTAGCCCTTAAGAGCAGCAATTAACCACTCACCTATAACCGATTTCCATTTGTCACTCACTCTTGCGTCCACGCATCTTATCACGTCCACATTAGAATCTGAAACTGAAATTCGTAATTCCAAAAAATACTTAGTTCATAAATGTTATTGTTATAATCTTTTAATTACTAAGCTTATATATCAATTTGTATGTTTCTTTATGAAAATTTTCCATTAAAGCTATTACATGTCAATTAATGTGAATTATATTTTATGTGATAAGGTTAATAATGAAGAGACATTTTAAATGTCTTGCCAATGCATAGAGTAGAGAAGAAACCATTAGAAAGGATAAAAAACACTTAGTGAGCTAGAGATATTGAGACTGTCCAAACTTAGGATTTAAACCAGTGTCTACTTTAACAGTCATATCTTTTTCTAGAAAACTCCAAATCCAGTTTCGTAAAATTTATAAAATACTAGTCTCATGTAGATTTATAATGGTATAGCATTTTTAATTTTTAGATTTGTATATCAATACAGTTTATTGTTTGAAGTTGCCTCGAATTCTGCAACATACAGGATTTTGACAGCTCTGACCTTACCTTAGTTAATTGAACATAACTTTCTCTAGGAAAAACGAAATCTACTTCTGTTTGTTGGGTTTATTAGTAGACAAGTATATATATCTTTTTCATTTAGAAACTTTTTCCAAAATCAATATTGAACCTATTCAATTTCTTATATGAACCAAAAAAAAGATACTTAAAATTCTACCTGACCTAACCAGAGTCTAACAGATATAACTAACAACATACTTGGAACCAAGCTACGAAATTTTGTAGAGGATATTTCAAGACCATAAGCTACATTTTATATTTTAAACTCTTAATTTAATTCTGCCCCGAAGACACTCGAAATACCAAATTTTTGCTACCCACCAAATCTGCCCCTGTACCCATTCAAAAAGCACTTAACTCTCATTTTCCAATACTTCCCCACAACTAACCCTCCTTTGTTCTATCTCACTATCACTTTTCATTAACTCCTTAATCCACAACCTTAACCAACCACTATCTACTCTTGTTTAAGAACTTTTATTCAAACTCAATTAATACTTCACCTCCTAAAAATTAATAGTCCAACTTTCATTCATCATGCTATATCTAGTTTCTTTAAGACTTTCTAACAAATGCTTTAAAGCCGTCTTAATTTTCTTTTTTTGTATATATATATATATATACATATGTCAAGAAATTTAACACAATTCCTCTATTCCATTTTATGCATATTCTAAATGTTGAATTCAAAATTAAATTTGTTATCCATAATCCAACAAAACTAAACTAAATATTTACAACATAATACACCAAGTTTTCCATGTTTTCTCTTTTCCAATAATCACAATTATCAGATTTTTACCTCTTTTTGTTCATAGCTTTTTATTCCAATTCACCCAATTTTTAAACTAACTCATCCACTTACTAGAATTCTCTACTCTTAAAGCAATTAAACTAAGAAATTCTTAATAATAAAATTAATTACACTACCTAACTTCCAACCGGCTGATATGGAAGGTTTTTACCCTTGCTGGCCTGCTACCATAAGCAATCAACGCTACAAAAGCTGGTATGTTTGAAGGAGGAGTGGCTCACGAGTTAGCCAACAATTTGCCACTGCCACCCATATTCACGGTGAAGGCCAGGTGTGCAGCAAACTGTTACTGCTTCTGCTTCTACCAATTTCAAGACAGCCATGGAGCTGCAAAGGCTAAGAAGAGGGCTGCACTTCAAAGACAAAGGCAACTGCTGCCAGAAGGAACACCAAGCATGGCTGGAAAATGAGCTTTACACACATGCCTGGAGCTATTCAATTGCTGCCATGAAATAGGGCAGCTACACAGCCAGAAAAGGGCTAGGAGTTGAAGGCAAGATGGGGGTCCAAACAAGGAAGGAAAAACAGCTACAAAGAAGACTATGAAGCTTGGTTGAAAGGAAAGCTCACGAAGGCAGAAGCAGGGGGATGGAAGGAGCTAGAAAGATAGTGAAAACAGGGGAAGGAACTGGACGGTAAGAAGAGAAAATCCAAGGGAAAAGATAAGGAGGAAAATAACAAAAAGAAAAACAAAACTAAATAAGGTCAAAGTCAAAGTTAAGCTTTTATAATAAAGGGTATAAATTTACTCTTATACTTGTACTTGTATCTATTTATATATATATTTATTTAATTAAATTTTCTTGGTTTATACTTTGTTTCATACCTAACAAATAAATACACTAAGACAACCTTTAAACATCATATTAGATGTCAGCTATAACATGTTTAATGATATTATCATCTAATATACTTAATATTACTATATCGGATTATAACAAATAAGGTGGTAGAAATTATTTCTTTTATTACACACAAGTTAAGAGGTACGTGTATATATATATATATATATATATATATATACGAGTTTATTCAAGTAATGAAATGATTAAATTTTTACATTGTGACCAATTAAATTTATACATTATATATGAAACTCAATGTCCCGACCTCGAGTTATAACACCAATCTTATTGTCATTCTTTCTCATTCACCTTTTATGCCAAATTGAATCAATCGATGAAATTGCAAAGAGATTGATCATATAATTTTAAGAATTTGTTTATGATTAAAATTTAGTTTAATTTTTAGTATGATTTAAGCTCTATTTTTTAGACCGAAAATAATTTTAAATATTTACCTAAAAATTATATAAAGCATCTGAGCATGTGCGCATGCTAAAATGCTAGTATATATATATATATATTTCAGTAAATAAAATTATAATGAGTAAACTACTCTAACATTTCTTAAATTTTGCTAATATTACATAGACCTCCCATCTATTTTTGAAATCTAAAGACACATCCACTGAAACTTGAAAACAAACTACAATTAAACCCAAATTGTAAAAAAATTGAGATAAAATTTCTAAAATACCCTTATGGTAGATATATATATGAATTTTGTTTTATTATTACTTAAAATATAATGTAAACTAAAATTTAATCATTATTAAAATTAAGAAAAAACAAAAAAACAAAAACAGTTAATGAAAAATACTGTAAATATTATAAGTATTTAAGGAAAATGAAATTTTTATCAAATGTAGATATCTTTTTTTTTATTATTTATTTATTATTATTTTACTAATGGTTATCAATTTAATTTATTTATATCTCATTTTAAGTTATGTTGAAATGAATAATTTAAAATTTTATTTGTCTCACTTAGAGTATTTTAGATATTTTATCTTAATTTTACGTTTTTTGCATGTGGTATGTTAAGTTTTGAAAATAGAAGGGATCCGTGAAATATTAGCAAAATTCAATGAAGATTAGAATATGCCCCATAATAGAACCAAGATAATGATCAAACTGACTTGACAGACCGACCAGTCTAGTCTTAAAACCAAGAGCGAGGTCAGACCCATAAATTTTACATAGCCTAGGCTGAACTTGATATTTATATTTTTAAAATTAAAATGAATTATTTTAACCTCTATGTATGATGATGACATTATAAAGACCTTTATAAACACAAACATCTCTAAATCTTAAATTTATAAGATAAAATATATATTCTTAATTTTATTAGTGACAAATGTGATTTAACATTATTTAGTTAAATTAACTATGAAATAATTTATTCAACTTAAAATGAGTTACAAATAAAAAATTAAATTAAATTAATTACTAATATTAAAATAGTAATATAATTTAAATATATATATAATAATGTATTCTAGAGGGTGAAGTGTGTTAATCCTAATAGATGAAATAAACTAATTATGAAAGTCAATTCGATCAAATAGTTCTTGATGTGTATATTTAGGGATGAGATCAAATTTCACATTCTTTTAGGATGAGAATGTACGGAAAGGAAGACAACAATTTCACATTATACATTATAAGCCCAACAGACTTACTACGATAAAAAAAAAAACTCTAAAAGCTAAGATAATACATTATTTCTAAATACTATATTTATTAATAACCCTAGAAAATAAATTATTAATATGTAAAGTATATTTTTTTTCATGCTTTTTTGTTTTGAATTTGAAATTAACTTCTTGTTAAACTCTTCTTTTTTTTTTTTATTGTATCTTACACAGAAAAAATTTATTTCAATAAACCTTCATATCCTTTTGAAATTTTTACATAATCTTAGTTACTTTAATATAAAGTAAACTGATTTAGGTTTTTTATTTTATAAAATGCTACATTTATTTATCATTCTTACATGACTTATGTTTATAATTTGATTGAATGGAATGTTTAAGGGATCCAAACAATTTTTCAATTGTAAGTTCAGTTAACAAATCTGAATAAACTAAACTTTGACTACAAAGAACTACGATTAAAAAGATTTATTTATTTTCAATAAGAAGAATGACTTATTTTAGTAATTGTTTACTTAAGTTTTATTTGTTTAGTTTTAATTGTCTAATGTTATTTTAAGAAAATTTTATAAATAAGATATATTTATAGTGATAGTAAACAAAATTATGTAAGGGCTAGGAATTGTCAATAATTAATAAGGCAAGGCCAAAAGACTAAATTTGAAATGCCTTCAAAAGGTTTTGAACTCAAGTTATACAACCGCTAGACCACACATTTTTATTGGCTTCAAAATATATTACTATTATTACTACGTAATTTTTTTTCAAGATTGTGGGTCCAGCCCTTACTTAAAATATACTTGCATCAGGTTTGTTATTTATTCTAAAATAATTACTTACCTTGTATTCACTTATATATATAGAATAGTCATAATTTCTTTATCAATTAATTCTTTCAAGAATCTAAACTGTTTTTCCATTATAGCTGTTCTTTTTATCAACGTGACATAATGTTAGATAAAATAAGCTTTGTCCTAACTTTCTGATCCATCGTTTCTATTAGAATATTTTAGATATTGGAGCATAACTTTAACTTTTCTGAACGATCGTTTTCATGGTAATGATTTCAGGTACCTTGCTTTTGGTGTTGGAAGAAGGAGCTGCCCTGGAATCATGCTTACGTTGCCTATTCTTGAACCAAGAATCTTGATATTACTCTAGGACGTTTGCTCCAAAATTTTGAGCTCTTGACACCACAGAAAGGTGGGCAATTTAGTTTACACATACTGAAGCATTCAACTATTGTTGCAAAATCAATTTCACTTTAGTTTCACATGTGTCCTCCTCTGTGTATCACCAGTTTACCACTCCGATTTGTTGAAATTGGGGAAGCTTTTAGATCTAAATGGCCACTATGATTTATGTTGGATGAACATATTTGTAGATCATTGAACTTGCAAATGCTTGTATGTTTATCTTTGAGTATAAACTTGGTTAAGAAAAAAATGTATTAAAATTGATAAATTAGGATGCTTTGAACGTGCTCATGTATTTGTCATGGCCCTTTAAACTACTGAGTTTCAAACTTGCAGATAGAGACTAAGTTGAACTAGTTCGTAAACTCTTCACGAATTATTCGTTCAAGAATTTGTTATGAGTTCGATAATGAAAAGTAATTTGGTTTGAATCAGCCCAACTTGTCAAACTTGTTGCACACTTTATTTGTACTTAATATGTTGATAAATCGGTGGAATTAAAAATTCATTTTGGATTATTGGATTTTTTTCCTTTCCTGGAATGTTCAGATTTTCACTTCACTTCACTTCCTATGTCCATGGTAAGAGAATAAGGTAAAATTATTATCATATTTGTCTTCTTTGATATATATTTTTTGCTAAAAAAGTTCTATTATTTGGTACACCTTCAAAGTGAAAAGGTAATGGAAAATCTCTTTATTGCATATTCATGAACTTCCATTTATTTTTCAAAATTTTCTTCTATATGAAAAGTCAGTCATCTTCTCTTCCCTCACTCAGGATTACCATATGAAATTTGATTACAACCATTTCCAATTTTCATGAACAAAAAGAAAAAGGCAAACATTCAATGAGGATCAAAGAGAAAACAGACAAGGAAAATAAGGATTCCAAGAATGTGGGTTTGAACCAGGCCCTCAAATCAAATCAAGATCAGAGAGAGCAGACACGTTGACCCATTAATTCAATTTCTGTGCACATTACCATGCTACCTTCATTATTAATCATCCAGAGCATCTGTTTATTGTACACAGAATTTCATCCAAAATCACATTGTTTTTCAAAACCCAAAAACTATAAACCAAATACAGGATACAAAATTGATTGATACAAATGGAAATTAATTGTATATATACTTTATGTATACACATAGGTAAAATGTTTATTTACTTACTCTAATTCACATTATTTATTGATTTAATTCATTTTATGCTCATGTTATTTACCACTTCTCAACGTGCATATCGATACTTATTTATTTTTATAACTAAAAATCTGACGATACTTCAAAATTAACGTTATTACATCAATTGTTCTTAATGCTGCAATACCGAGTTATGACACTGACCTTTGGGTATTGTACCCATTGATTCGTTATGTGATATTCTGCCTTGGAGTCCTCCAGCTATAACAAAGGATATTAGTTTTCAATTATGTTTTAGAAAGTACTCTTAATATCAAGTTGATTCATTCAAGTAATGTGTTTTAATTATGTCCTAAATTTCATGTTTCCTTCATAATCGTTATAAAGAATTATTTTTATACTCGAAATTTGTTATATCATTATATTAGGTTTTGTAAAATAGTTTTGTATTTGAAGATTTTTAACTAAGTCTGGTAAATTTATAATATATTATTTTCTCAATATAAGAAGTGTAAAATACATTTGGTTTGAACATATATTTTGTTTCCGAGTAATCTAATCTTTGGAGTGGATATTATGAGCGAGTATTATTCTATTGGAATATCTATCAGTGGTTTATTTGTAGCTAACGAAGTATTATGAATTTTGAGAATAATGAGAAAAATGACTTTCTCTGAAAGACTATAAATTAATTTATAAAAAGAGAAACTGGTGAGGTGCTGGAGTACCTTTCGATGCTTAGCTTGGCATCTATTGTGGCTATACATGGAAATTAATTTTGGTTCAGTTTTTCCTTGTATGAGTAAGTGCGATGCTTCATGATTAAACAATCCGTTAGGCATGAATTATTTTTAGATGGATTTTGTTTGAGAATGACTCTTTGTGGTTCACAAGTTGATCTTTTCCTTATGTTTCTTGTAGGAATTACATCTATTGTTGGATGTGTTTAGTAATAATAATGATTGAAGGCTTATGGTTAAAAGATGAGTTATTTTATGAACCTTTGAAATGCATAAATGGTTTGATGCCATTACAATTTTATATAGTTCTTGATTTCTTGAGTAATTCTAGTAGGTGAGGGAGTAAGTTTAGTCCTACGATGTAATTCAAGATAATTAAGTTGGAGTTGGTGTTGGTCTTAAAGGTAGAACTCAAATCAGATTGTTTAGGAGATGTCTTATTCTTGGTGTTATAAGCTAAATATATGATTTAGAATTGAGCTTTTGTGGAGTTTTCTTCTTACGATTTCATGTTTGTAATAATAGATTAGGTTTGTGGATTTTATTAGGCTCGTGATCATAGAATGACTAATGGTTAATATATTGGCATATTAGAATCTTTATATGTTCTTGAAGGCTTCTGTTCCAAGATAACTTAGATTTGTAAGATTTAGATTTTTAGCTCACCTTTGAAGTGTTGAACCTAGTATTGTAGTCGTATTGAGTTTGGTACTTTTCATTCTGGTTGATCATTTGATTTTCATGTTACTGTAATTTGAGATCAAAGTCAGATATTTTAGTATATCACTAGTCTCATAAGGCTCAGGTTGTGATCTTTCTGATAAGTTGTTTGAAGTTATGTTTTAAGTCTTGTTTTCAAAGCTTGGTACTTTGGGTGACAATCTTCTTTGAGTTATTTAAGGTTTTTGATACACAGCACCACACTCGAGATTATTCATAAAATAATAATAATAATAAATAAAAATTAGGATCTAATATGAAAAGTTTTATTAAATGAATCATTTGTTAAATTTGAATATCATGTTTTAAAGCATAAAAAAAATCCATTGTTTATTTGTTCCTGACTATATGTTGTGCTTGCCAACTCACTGAGCTTAATAAAGCTCATTCTACTCTCTTTTCTAGTTTTGCAGATACTTGATTCGAATGAATCATTATTTGGAGTCTTAGTAGTGCCAGCACTTGCTTCTGCTAGGAACTTGGTACTTTTTAAATTATTTAGATGTAATCCTCCACAGTTACATTAGATACTGGAAAAGTTGTTATCAAGTTTTGTTTATCAACTGTTGAGTTTTTTATTTCTTGTACTTTGATATTAATTTAAGGCTAGCTTGATCCAAGTTGAGCCTCGGCCTGTCTTGGATCTTGCGCCGATTATGACTCTAGATTCGAGTCGTGACACTTATGGTGTTCTCCTGAGTTTTAATTAATTTCTTAACTAAAAATGCTATATAATACCCATTTATTTAGTTATTTCTCTTTTTATATTGAGGGCTTTTGATGTCTTTCGGTAGCAAAATTCAATTTAAAGGAAAAAATAACTTGATGTCTTTCGGTAACAAAATTCAATTTCAAGGAAAAAATAACAACTCCTTACATACACAATTCTATTCTTAAATAAACATTAATTTTTCTCCTAAAATCAGTTACCTAATTTTATTGCCATTCTTTCTCATTCACCTCTTATGCCGAATTGAATCAATCAATGAAATTGATAAGAGATTGACCATATAATTTTAAGAATTTGTTTATGATTATTTATTTAGTTTAATTTTTAGTGTGATTTAAGTTCTATTTCTTAGGATGAAAATAATTTTAAAAATATTTGACTAAAAATTATATAAAGCATCTGAGCACATGCGTATTTGAAGATGCTAGTATATATATATATATATATGTTAATAAATAAAATTATAATGAGTAAATTACTCTAACATTTCTTAGATTTTGCTAATATTACGTAGACCTCCATCTATTTTTGAAATCTAAAGACACATCCACTGAAACTTGAAAACAAACTACAATTAAACCCAAATTGTAAAAAAATTGAGATAAAATTTCTAAAATACCCTTCTGGTAGATATATATGAATTTTGTTTTATTATTAAGCTTAAAATATAATATAAACTAAATATTAATCATTATTAAAATTAAAAAAAAAAGTAAAAACTAAAAGATTAATGAAAAATACTGTAAATATTATAAGTATTTAAGGAAAATGAAATTTTTATCAAATGTAGAGTTCCTTTATTTATTTATTTTGTTTTATTATTATTTTACTGACGATTATCAATTTATTTTATTTATATCTCCTTTTTAGTTATGTTGAAATGAATAATTTAAAATTTTATTTGTCTCACTCAAAGTATTTTAGATATTTTATCTTAATTTAAAGTTTTTTGTGTGTGGTGTGTTAAGTTTTGAAAATATAAGTGGATTCATGAAATATCAACAAAATTCGATGAAGATTAGAATCTGCCCCATAATAGCACCATGATGATGATCTAACCAATTCGACAGATCGACCCTGTCGAGTCTTAAAACCAGGAGTAGAATTGAACCCACAAATTTTACATAGCCTAGGCTGACTTGATATTAATACTTTTAAAATTATAATTAAATTATTTTAACCCCTTTTTATGATGGTGATTTTATAAAGACCTTCTCTATTTTCAAAACATAAACATCTCTAAATCTTAAATTTACAAGATAAAATATATATTCTTAATTTTATTAAGTGACAAATGGGATTTAACATTATTTAGTTAAATTAACTATGAAATGATATTATTCAACTTAAAATGAGTTACAAATAAAAAATTAAATTAATTATAAATATTAAAATAGTAATATAATTTATATATATATATAATAATGCATTCTAGAGGGTAAAGTGTGTTAATCCTAATAGTTGAAATAAACTCATTGTGAAGGTCAATTTGATCAAATAGTTCTTGATGTATATACTTAGAGACCGAGGTCAAATTCCACATTCATTTGGGATGAGAATGTATGGGAAGGGAGACAACAACTTCACATTATATATTATAAGCCCAACAGAGTTACTACGAATCAAAAAACAAAAAACTCTAACGACTAAGATAGCACATTAAATATTATATTTATTAATAACCCTAGAAAATAAATTATTAATATGTAAAGTATATTTTTTTCATGTTTTTGTTTCATTCTTTTTTGTTTTGAATTTAAAATTAACTTGTTATTAAACTTTTTTTTTTAAATGTATCTTACGCATAAAAAATTTATTTCAATAAACCTTCATATCCTTTTGAAATGTTTGCATAATCTTAATTATTTTAATATAAAGCAAACTGATGTAGGTTTTTTATTTTTTGTTTTTAAAATGCTACATTTATTTATCATTCCTACATGGCTTATGTTTATAATTTGATTGAATGGAATGTTTAGAGGAACCAAACAATTTTTCAATTGTAAGTTTAGTTAACAAATCTGAAAAAATTAATCTTTGACTACAAAGAATTACGATTAACAAGATTTATTATTTTCAACAAGAAGAATGACTTATTTTAGTTTTGTTTATTTAATTTTATTTGTTTAGTTTTAATTGTCTAATGTTACTTTAAGAAAATTTTATAATAAGATATATTGATAGTGATAATAAAAATAAAAATAAAATATGTAAGGGCTAGGAATAGCCAATAATTTATAAGACAAAAGAACTAAATTACTAATTCAACAAGAGGAATGACTTATTTTAGTTTTACATTTTTAGTGTTTGTTTACTTAAATTTTATTTGTTTATTTTTATTTGTCTAATGTTATTTTAAGAAAATTTTATAAATAAGATATTTTTATAGTGATAATACAAAAAAATATGTAAGGGATAGGAATTGCCAATAATTAATAAGGCAAGGCAAAAAGACTAAATTTGAAATGCCTTCAAAAAGTTTTGAACTCAAGTTACAAAACCACTAGACCACACATTTTTATTGCTCTCTGGTGGCCTTCAAAATATATTGTTACTATTACTAGGTAATTTCTTTTCATAAAACAAATAGCTCGCGCCCAGGCTAGACTGGGTTACGGGTCCATCCTTACTTAAAACATACTTGTATCAGGTTTGTTATTCATTTTAAAATAATTATTACCTTTTATTCACTTATATATAGTCATAATTTATATATAAATTAATTATTTCAAAAATCTAAATCTGTTTTCCATTATAGCTTTTCTTTTTATCAACATGACATAATGTTAGTTAAAATAAGCTTTGTCCTAACTTTCTGATCCATCGTTTCTATTAGAATATTTTAGATATTGGAGCTTAACTTTAACTTTTCTTATCGATCGTTTCCATGGTAATGATTTCAGGTACCTTCCTTTTGTTGTTGGAAGAAGGAGCTGCCCTGGAATCATGCTTACGTTGCCTATTCTTGAACCAAGAATCTTGGTATTACTCTGGGACGTTTGCTCCAAAATTATGAGCTCTTGCCTACAATCCAAGCTTGACACCACAGAAAGGTTGGCAATTTAGTTTACACATACTGAAGCATTCAACTATTGTTGCAAAACCAATTTCACGTTAGTTTCACATGTGTCCTCCTCTTTGTGTATCACCAATTTACCACTGAGACTTGTTGAAATTGGGGAAGCTTTTAGATCTAAATGGCCACTATGATTTATGTTGGATGAGCATATTTGTAGATCATTGATCTTGCAAATGCTTGTATGTTTACCTCTAATTTTAAACTTGGTTAAGAAAAAAATGTATTAAAATTGATAAATTAGGATGCTTTGAATGTGCTCATGTATTCGTCATGACCCTTCAAACTTGCAGATAGTGACTGAGTTGATCTAGTTCGTAAACTCTTCACCAATTATTCGTTCAAGAATTTGTTATAAGTTCGATAATGAAAAGTAATTTGGTTTGAATCAGCCCAACCTGTTGAACTTGTTGCACACTTTATTTGAACTTAATATTTTGATAAATCAGTGGAACTAGAAATTCATTTCCGATTATTGGATTTTTTCTCTTCTGGAATGTTCAGATTTTCACTTCACTTCTTATGTCCATGGTAAGAGAATAGGGTAAAATTATTATCATACTTGTAATCTTTGATATATGTTTTTTGCTAAAAAGTTTCTATTATTTGGTACACCTTCAAAGTGAAAAGGTAATGGAAAATCTCTTTATTGCATATTCATGAACTTCCATTTATTTTTCAAAATTTTCTTATATATGAAAAGTCAGTCATCTACTCTTCCCTCACTCAGGATTACCATCTGAAATTTCTAGACACCTATTATTTTGATTACAACCATTTCCAATTTTCATGAACAAAAAGAAAATGGCAAACATTCAATGAGGATCGAAGAGAAAACAGACAAGGAAAATAAGGATTCCAAGATGTGGGTTTGAACCAGGCCCTCAAATCAAATCAAGGATCAGAGAGAGCAGACATGTTGACCCATTAATTCAATTTCTGTGCACATTACCATGCTACCTTCATTATTAATCATCCAGAGCATCGGCTTATTGTACACAGATTTCATCCAAAATCACATTGTTTTTCAAAACCCAAAAACTATAAACCAAATACAGAATACAAAATTGATTGATACAAAGGCTACCTTTGAAATTTGACCTCATTAAATCGACAAATAACAAAAAAGGAGGAGGACGAAGATGAAGAATGTGAACCAAAGGAGATGATGAGCGGCTACGAGTACACTTCCTGAATCGATATTTATAATAGAAGAAGATGGGAGAGACATACTAGGGTTTTCTTTCTCAAAATTTCATTTAAAATACCAATACTGCCCATTCATTTTTCTTGAATTGACAAAATTAACCTTTAATTTTTGTTTTTGGATCGAGACATTTGGGTTTTGGAAAAGTCTAGGCATAGGCCTATGTGGAATTATCTTCCATGGTCCATTCCATCTTTGTCTGAAATAATGGGCTACTGTCAACCCCTTGACATGAAAGGCAAGATAGGTTTGGTTAAGTTACTTGTAAATTGTAAATAAAAATATTCTTTAGAAAAGTTATTTATGAAGTGTTGTATGGCAAGTTAAAATAGAGCCATATGATAAATTGACAATGAATGAACCATGATCTGAGTTTTTATTAAGTGAAAATAGTAGGATTTACACAAAGCCAATCCACAAGTAGTTGACTATCACCATCAATTCTAAATTCAGTATCAAAGACATGGGACATTATCATTCAATAAAATGACTTTTTTTTTATCAACCATGTATGCATATCCAATCCACTGATCCAGTACTCCCCAGTCTATTCCAACCCATGTGTCTTCTTATACTGCAAAGCAAAATCATAGATCTTTTGAGGATGAGGGAGTGACTGAAATACACTTTCCTTTTCCATGCACCTCCTGGCCCATGCCACAAGTTTTGGGCACTCTGCTTCTATGCTTAAATTCCCACAAGTCTCATATGTGTAAAACCAGCTGGTGAAGGGAACAAGAGCCACATCTACAAACCCAATTTCCTCCCCACCAAAATAAGCCTTTTCTCCAAGCTCTCCTTCCTGTGTCTTCAAGCATTCTATGAATTGCTTCTTGCATTCTTCTTGCTCTTTCCCTTTTCCTGTCCATACCTTTTTCCCAATGCTGTATATCTGCATCAAATTCAAATCCCACCAAAATTAATGTACACAATATGTTTGTGAAATTGTATAATAGAAACAGAGTATAACTAAACTCACATTCTTGTCAATGTAATCAGCCCAAAACCTGGCTTGCGAACTCTGGTAAGGATCAGAGGACAGCAGAGGAGATTTGTGATTCCAAACCTCATCAATGTATTGAAGGATGTTGAGTGATTCACAAATGGGTTTGCCATTGTGAATCAATACAGGGATCATCTTGTGGACTGGGTTCAATGCTAAAAGCAGGGGGCTTTTGTCTTGAAAGTTCTCTTGCTTGGATTCATATTTGATCCCTTTCTCAGACAAAGCAATCTTTACTCTCATTCCATATGAGCTAGGCCAGAAATCTAATAGAACCACATTGTTATTTGCCATTTTGCCTTAATATTGAAACACTGGTACAAAGGTATGTAAGAGAGTGTGAGCTATTTATAGGTGATCACTGGCTAGCCGTATACAATTTGAACACTGTATTGCTTACGTTCCACTTCGATTCTTTTCCTTTTTCGTATTTTTTACAATAAAGTCAACAATCAATAAATAAATACATATGCTTGATGGTATTTTGAGTTGATGTAGGGTGCTTTGCACAAATTATAAAGAGGGGCTAGGAAATTTTAATATTTTTCAAATATCATTTCACTAAGTAATAAAAAAGAAAAAAAATTATTTAATTGTTGTATAGTTGATAAGTTTATAAGAATAATTAAAGAAATTATTGCTTTTCAAATAATAATATTTAGTTTACATTATCTCATTTCTTTCTCTTGTTTCCCTTTTTCAAATTCTAAGCCTTATACATTAACAAGATTAAGTGGTTTTTTCTATTATTTTTTTTGTGAGAAGGAAGAAAAAGCATAGCATTCGATGGGAATCGAAGATGGAGTTAGCACAAGTGTAAGAAGATGCATTCTTTTTTATGTTTCTTTATTTTTTAGCATTGGATATATTTTGAATTCACCTTTATAAAATTAAAATAATAAATTTAGAATGCACAAGATAGCTTTGACTGCTTTTGATAAAGACTCAAAATGTGAATGGAATAAGATTTGGATGAGATTAGATATATTTTTATAAATATATCAAGTTTTACACGCATCTTTGTTTACTCGAAAGTCCATAGTCAATGCAGCAATGGAAACACCTATTCAATTATTATGCCTTCTTTTATACACGACTAAGGTTTTAGTTGTATTAATCACAGTCTATGCATTTTTCAAATTATTCAAATTTTTTTTTTTTTTACATTTATATCAATTAATTACATATCTATATGTCCTACTATAATATAATTAGTAATTAAATAATATTTTTATCAATTTAAATTATTTAAATAAAAAATAATTTTTTAAAAAAAATCTCCAATCCTTTTTGTTTGTCATTTGGTGTCTCATTCATATAATTTATGAAAATTTCATGATCTTATCATTCACATCTAATTATTTTTTCCTTCCTATTACACAATTACGTTCTTCCATTTAGATTTCTATCTTTCTCACTTTTTTCTCTATTTGACGTGTTTTTAATTCAATATAATTGAGTTGTGCAACTTTTTATGATGTTGCGAAAATTGACTATATCTTTGGGAAGGAAACAGAGTCTGAATTATGTTATTTTTATGTCAAAATTTATTGTGGGACTCCCGTGATGGAGGTTATTTTAGAGAAAATTTACTAGAAGGCAAAGTTTTCATCTCAAATGATTTTGATTATTATGAGTAAAGAAGCAAAAAGACCATCCATGGCTGCTGTCAATAATGAATCTAAAAAACGATCATACCGAACAAAGGTACAATCTTTCTTCTTATTATCTTTCTTTTTTTTAATCATGTGCTTCTGCATTTTTTTAATTTTTGATTATTAAAATCTGCTTATATCTTCATCTTGGTTGCAACAGATTACAGATATTTGTGAGATTTGAGAAAATAAAGTTTGAACTTTCAAGTATCGGATTCTGAAAATTGATTTGTGATTTACATTTGATAATTTTTAGTTTTATTTTTGAAGGGATTTAAAGAAATTGTTTAAGCAAATACAATCTTAGCTTAATTTGATATTAATTCAATTCTTGATTTTGACAACTACAAAACAGGAAAAAAAAAAAAAAAGAGTAAATTTACGCACCAGTAAGAGTTCAGCCAATTTCTGAACTGAATTAATCTCATTGAGAATAGTCAAAGGCCGGAGATTTCAAGAGCTGAATAGGTAAAAAAGCAAAAAAAAAAATTCAAGAGCTAAGAGCTGATTCTACAAGGCTGAAATAATGAACGCACTATTTCTGAAAATTTTCTCAAGACTAAAATATCATATTGAATTTCCATTGGATCTTGAAGCACAAAATTGATAAATAAAAATAAAAATAAAAGAAAAAAGAGTTATTCTATTAACAATTCATCTCTATCTTTATGTCTTATTATAATTACAAAAAAATAATAATAAAAATTACATCTGTTTAAATCTTGATAATATCTCTTTTATTAGGAATATATAATTATCTCTTATTTTTTGAATAAAAAAGAGAAAATAACTGTGAATATTTACCTCCCACCGACATGAGAAAAGAATTTATTTATTCACCACACATGGTTTTGGTTTTGCTCCGTTCTTTTGAAAAGCCATCATCACTATTTTAAAGACAACGAAAAATCTTTTATTTAGTAACAAAAAGTGGAATAATCACACTTTGAAATTATTTTTATTGTTTTTATTTTGCTGATTTTATTTCAAGTGACTTTGAGAGGAATCAAGTTTATTGTAAAATAAAGATATATAAAATAATGCATGAATGTGAGTTTTAAGATCTACTAACATTTGAGCACGTACAAGAACGTGTGAGAATACTAATAAAACAATATGTAGTATTATATCTCTTTCTTTAAATCTAAAACAAAAAATATACCTTATTTTATCTATTTCTCTCGTTTTATTTTTTGAGCTCTCAAATTCCTCTATTATTCTCTCAAATAGATGAGTGTATTGAAAAAAGACCTATAATAAGGCAGACAACCTAAAGCCTACTAGAAAGAAACTGTGAAATAAAACACTTTTTTGTTTTTTTTTTTCTTTTTTTTTCCAAGGATAGATTCATTGATAAAGGAATAGAAACAGGAAATGACTTTACAGGTGATCCCTAAGCCATCTCTGCCAGTCTAAACATACAACACCATCAGTAATGTCGTGAAGGGTATTGCGAGCCACTTTATGGGCTACTCTATTACAAGAACGAAATACAAAATAAAAACTACAATCAAGATCTTTGGCTAGATGACAAATATCATCGATAAAGATGTTTGAACCGTTAAGCCCAATCTGTTTGTTAACCACTGCTTCGATGACTTGCTTTACATGCCCCTCACACACTATCCTCTATCATGACTTCTATTTTACCATCGATAAAGCTTCCTGTAATGCAAGTGCTTCCAGATTAAATGGGGAAGTGATAACTCTCCATTTCTTGCAATAGCCTTTAGTATGACACCTGAATTATTGCTTGCTACAGCTCCTGTGCTCCCCAAGTTTAAAGACCTGCAGACTCCAGCGTCAAAATTCAGCTTAATAACTCCAGGTGGAGGCAACTGCCAATTATTATTGGATGAGCTTGAGGAACCGAAATGATGATGAGCTTGAACCTGAGGTAACTCGTTCACCTTCATGAAGTCGTCATAGTCTTGGATGGTTTTATTAGCCATCTCAAATTCAAACCATATCAAATTGTTGAAAACTTTGTCATCACCTGCTTTCCAAATATGCCAGATGCTATGACATATAAGGTCTAAAGAGATTTGTCCAAGACCATGATAAAGCTAGTGCTACCACTGACCGAACGATTCACTGGGAGATGAAGGAAGGACATGCTCAAGAGACAGATGGTTCTACACTTGTAAGGCGTACTTGCATTTCATGGACTTTTGTTTCTGACTTTAGCCTACAAAGACAACATGAATCCTCTACACCTCCAATAATTGAGCGAAGATTATTCCTTACAGCCACACTGTCATGCACTAACCACCACATAAATACCTTCAATTTGTGCAGTATTTTCCTATTCCAAATTGTTTTCCAATCCAAGGTAGGTAACCTGTAATTGGATGTGTGACTAGTTAGGACCTGGAATCCGGAAGACACAGTATAGATACATCTGGGAGTGAAATGCCAAATCAACTTGTCATCTCTTCCAGTAACTGATAGAGGAATGTTAGAAATACTGGCAGCTGTTAATTCATCAAAAACCTCAGATAATAAAGATGTCTTCCGCCACATGGAATTAGTATCAATAAATTGATTAACCATACCAGATAGTTGATGCTATTCTCCTGAAACTAGATTGTATTAAGTTGTTGCTATGGTACCCAGATATCATCAATCATTTTTACTGCTTTACCATTATCGATCTGCCAACGAGCTCCCAGTTTTATAACATCCCTCCCAGCAAGCATGCTTTTCCCTCCCCAAGAAGTATTCGACCCATTTTGAGCTTTAAGAAAAGAAGTGTAAGGAAAGAATCTTCCTTTCAAAATCTTGCATAAAAGGCAATTCTCCTACTTTGCTAATCTTCAACTTTGTTTCCTTTTGTGCCCCAACCAAAAGTTAGAGATGAACTGATTGTTTTCATTACAAAGTGAAATTGGCAGTTTAAAATATGACATGGTGTAAATGGGCAATGCTGTAGCAACAGCTTTAATAAGGACTTCCTTACCCGTAGGTGATACGCATTTGGCTTTCCAGCCTTTAAGTTGTTTGTCGACTTTTCTTTGACATTCCTGAAAGTTTCAGTTTTTGATTTGTTCACCAAAGAAGGTAGGCCTAGATATTTATCTTGACCTCCAATGTTAGTAATCCCAAGAGATGAGGCAAGAGATTCTCTAATATAAGTTAGAGTGTTACTACTGAAAAACAGTGAGGATTTCTGCAGATTGATAGATTGGTCACTGGCTGCTTCATGTGGAGAAAGAATGTTGAGAATTTCAGTACATTCAGATTGATTGCTTTACAAAAAGAGATGGAGTCATCTGTAAATAATAAATGATTTACTGCAGGACATTGTCTCGTCACCTATAATCTATGGATCTGATTGGAAGCTTCTGAGACATTGAGTAAGGTTGAAAGGCATTCTGCACAAAGTAGGAATAGATATAAGGAAAGAGGGGTCTCCTTGTCTGAGGCCTCTAGATGGTTTTATATAACCATGTGTTTCTCATAAGAAAGAGATAGAGTATGAATCAGTTAATACTAGTTCCATAATCAATTTAACCCATATAGCATGGAAGCCCAATTTGCTTAACATGCCTTCAAGAAAATCTCACTCGACCCGATCATAAGCTTTACTCATGTCAACTTTAATTGCCATGTCATATTGGTTACCTCATTTCTGAGATATCAAGCAATGCATCAATTCATGGGCTATCAAAATATTATCAGCAATGACTCTTCCATGCAAAAAAGCACTCTGATTTTGGCTAACAATAGAGCTCATTCTTGGTTTCATACGGAGTTCCATGAGCTTCGAGATTATCTTGTAAAAAACTGAACATAAACTAATTGGGCGAATTTGTGACATGTCTTGTGGAGGATGAATTTTTGTTAGAAGAGTTATTAAAGTATGATTGAAATTCTTAAGCATGCGACTAGATTGGAGAAAAACTCTTCATAGCCATGCAAACTTCATCACCCACTAAGTCCTAATATGCCTAAAAAAACTTGCTCGTCATTCCATTCTCTCCTAGAGCACCTATTGGATTAATTGAAAAGGCAACTTTTTCAATTTCTAAGTGATAAATTGGCCTAAGAAGTCATCTGTTCATAGCAGCAGAAACCCTTTTGGGTACAAGTTATAATACTTCCCCATTGCGATTCGAACCAGGAGCCTTGAAAAGGTTTGAAAAAAAATCTGAAGCCACACCAGTGATATCATTTCTATCAGAGAGCATATTACCTTGGCTATCGCCCAAGACAGTAATGTTGTTGATATGCTGCCTTTGAACAGCTTTCGTATGAAAAAATCTTGTACTATAGTCACCCAGTCTCAGCTAGTCTACCCTTGATTTCTATTTCCAATATTCTTCCTCCTTAGCCTATTGCTCTGCTAGTTCCTTCTCTAGGTTGACAATTGTATCTCTGTCAAACCAATCCTGGTTGTTTTTTATTTCTGCAATTTGAATCCGAAGTCTCAAAATCTGTCATTTAAAATTGGATGTCCCTGATTTGTTTCATCACACCAGAGCATGCCTTATCTTCTTTAACTTGGTAAAAACTTTAAACAAGTTAGAGCCATGAACTTCAGATAGTCAAGATGCAGTAATGATATTACGAGCCTCCTCTGAATTAGTCCACTGTGCATCAAACTTGAATTTCCTCTTTAGATTAGGATGGGGCTTGCAATTAAATTACATTGGGTTTAATTGATACATTTACCATGCAATTAGCATATAGTTGAAAATAGGATATCAATGGCTAGGCTCGATATTTACTCATGCCTATATTGGGCCTGAATAAAAACCAGGCATGTATCCATATTTTTATGGGCATACCCGAGCTACACCCAGTCGGTCCAAACCTAACCCATTTATCTCTTTTTTACCAAAAAAATAATATTACAAAAAGCTAAACTAATTCATGACATTAAAACATGTTTTGTTTTATATATTAACACAAGATAGTTTGATAAGAAAAAAACAATCTAACACAATATAAGTGGGTAAACAGACATTGTCAACACGTTAGTTTAACTAGATAATGCACATCATAAATTAAATATTCAACATCCAACAAGTAATTAAGATCTGTAAAATAAGATAAAGTTGATAAAGATAACAAGCATGTAAACAAAGAAAGAGATGCAAAATTGGTCCGGTCTGGCCCATATTTAGGTAGACCCTTTGTAAGACCTGAAAAGAAGACCCCAGTCTGGAACAATATTTTATGAGCAAGCCCGAACCCAAACCTGAAGACCCAGACCCAGCTCTGTCAGCCAAATTTATGGCTATTTCAACCTATTAAATAATCCAAAACAATTGGAACCAATTATTAGCAACAATTTTAATAATAAAAAAATTGATAATATTTGACATTTATTTTTAGTTTCCTACTAGTATTCCTACACTTTTTGAGTACGAGTTTAATATCGTTCGAGATTCATGACTGCCCCTCTCCACAACAGTTTTCCTCACAAGAGTTTTTCTCAAGAGTTTTTCTGTGAGTTAAAACTCTTGACATTGTAGAGGCTCATCAACCACTGAGCTCAAGCATGTCTTACTATTTGAACCACACCATGTCTAATTAATTTTATTATACATCTCTTTATTAATTTTGATATTTATAGATGGTTAAATTTTAAAAAATTTGATAATATTTGACATTTATATATGATTGAATTAATTTTATTATCCATTTAATTTGATATGACATTTTCATTTTTCCTTAATTTTACTAATATGCCAATTTAATTTGATTTGACTTTTCATTATTTTCCAATTTCTCTTATATGCAATCAATACTAATTTATGTTTAAAATATTTTCATTAAATATATTCTAAATAATACCAACACCCAATTTAATTTCATTTGACTATCTATTTTTCTTCTAATTTCTCTCTTATTTCAATCAATACTAATCTATTATAAAATTTATTTATTAAATATTTAAAAAATTTCTTTATACCCAAATACTTTATATATTCTTCAGTTTTTATAAAATATATACAAACTGCCTTTTATATATTTCGTACTATTATGAATCAATTAGAAAATTTTTGAGTTAAATATTATTTGAGAGCTCAACTTGAAGGTCATTTCTAACATATGCATTAATATTATTTTTCGTATTGATTGAGGCACTTGTATTTTTATTTATCTATTTTAGTCCCTAATTTCACTAGTCAATATTAAAGTAAAATAATGATATCGATTAATTTAAATTGTAATTGATTAATTGAAATTTGAATGGTCAATTAATTCCAATTGATTGACTAATTAAAATTAATTAGTCAATTAGAAATGTGGATATTTAAGTATTGATTAAATCAACTCAAATCACCTTTCAATAGTCATTAGTCATGGCCAATCAATTTTGCCTATCCTAAATCAAATTCAATCATAGGCAAATTATTCCAAATCAACCAATGACCAAATCAATGCCAATTAGCATTTTCATTATCAACTCAAATTACCTCAATTACATTTAAATTGGAAAAATCTTATATAATTTTTCAATCACCGTAATTATCTCAAATTCTCAAACTTTTCCTATAATTAAGCTTGCATTGGCAATGAAAAAGGTAGAGCCAGAAAACTCAAGGCACAAAAACTCTTGAAACTCTCTTATTTTTCTCTCTCAAACAACAAAAATTTAAGCAAATTATAAATACATGCGATCAAGGTCAGTGCTCACATAGATTGCAAAACCTTTCCCAATAACCATTCACAACTTCGTTTTGAAAGAGTTTCATCACTTTATCCGGGATCAAGATACATGGCACTCGAATCAAACAAAACTTCTAAAGAGATCAAATCAGAATATTTTATTCTTTTCTTTTAAAGAATATTTTAGAGGTTGTACTATCTTTTATAAATATAATAGAATTGTTATTTTTGTATATGTTTTCTTGTCCATTAATTTCAGGCACAAATTTCTTGTACTCCTGATAAGATGACTTTGCCTCTCATCTCTTTCTCCTTCAAAAGGCTCTACATCAAAATTATTGGATCTCATGCCTACCAAGAAAAATCAAGCCAAAAATGATATTAGTGTCTCTGTTAAAGTTGTGACCTCTTTTGTTGTTGATGATACCTCCACTGACAAGATCATATGCGATAGACGAATCACATAAAAGAGATAAAAATCCATCAATCAACAACTTCTTCGAGTAGTTAATCAAGTCAAGGACTAACCTTTTGTCATTCTGAATCTTATCACTATAGGAAAGAAAATCACACCGTCAACAATAGAGATTCCTATTTTTTAGAAAATTTCAAATTATCTAGGGGAAACAATGTATGCTCTAAGTCGGATTCTCATGTTTTAATATCTCTGAAATGTTGCCTACAAGTTTAAATAGTAAGTTAATGACTTCCACAATGGATATGTTCTCTTGTATTGATGTCATGCCTGTCATGGTGTGGAAGATTCAACAATAAAATTAGAGAAAAAGATCTTGCTCCTCACCAAAACTGTTGAAGACAAAGACTTTGAAATTTGCAAATCTCATGAGTAACTTGGAGATGCAAGATAGTGTTGAGCCAAGTCAACAATCAACTTGCATTCCTGGTTCGACATCAAATATTATTACCATGGACAAAGGAAAAAAGAAAGAAGAACTTAAAGTTTCTCATCAACTTTCTGCTTCCATTATGACGTTATCGATACGGTAGTTGCAGTACATGATCACCAATATCATCTGAGCAAAATATGGAGGATGTTTGGAAATTTCACTTTTGTACTCAAAGACATAGATGAATTGGATTGACAACATGTAAATGCCTCTCAGATATTAAGCTCCAAAGTTCAACCAATTAGATGGAATGACAGCCTAAAACAACACATTAGTCATTTAGTTGAGACTTGTGAAAATTCTAGGACTTTGGGAGATCTTTTTGTCAACCAATTTGTTTGACCCCCTATAGGAACCATGTTCGTATAGAACACTGAGTTGGAATCTAAGTCGATTAACAATTGGGAGCGAACTCGGAAAAAAAAATTCTCAACCAGTTCTACAGTACTCGACGTTTAGTCACCTTGATGGAGCTCACCAACACTAGACAATGTAAAGTTGAGGTAGTCAGCAAATACATTAACCGGTGGAGAGCACTAAGCTTAGACTATATATAGCAAGTATCGGAAATCTTTACAATTGAAATGTGCACTCAATGCATGCATTAGGAGCTTCTATACATCCTTAAAGGAATCAAGTCTCAAACATTTGAAGAGTTTGCAACTTGAGAGAATGACATGGAGCTAAGCATAACGACCCACGGAAATTTCAAACCTTCCATGCCTGATCTACAAAACAAGTGGAAAATTTTAGAAAAAATGGAAGTAAATGAAGGGGCAAAGAAACAATTTTGTTGTTTCCCATAACTTGAAAAAAATCATTGACTCAAAGATGACTAATACTCCTTGATGCGAGTTTAAATTGTTAATGGTTCCCAAAAAAAAAAAAAATAAGACAAACACCCATACTTCTTCATACGAGTTTAAACTATTGATGGTTCCCAAAAAAAAAAGTAACACCAACACTCCTAGATACGAGTAAAAAAAAAAACACAAATACTTCTTAATATGAGTTTAAATTGTTGATGGTTCTAAAAAAAAAAAAGGGAACACCAATACTTCTTAATATGAGTATAAACTATCAACAGTTTTTGAAAAAATAAAAAAAAAACACCAAAACTCCTTTATATGAGTATAAACTATCAACATTTCTAAAATGAAACACCAGCACTCCTTGATACGAGTCTAAACTGTCAAAGGTTCCAAAAAATTAACATCAACACTGTTTAATACGAGTTGAAGCTATTAATGGTTCGAAAAAAAGAATATCAACACTCATCGACACTAGTTTAAACTGCATGCAACCTCCAAATAAACTTCCTTAGCTCGAATAGAAACTGCTATAAATCTTTAAACCTCCTCAGCACGAAGTGAAACTGCTCTAAATGTTCAAGATTCTGTAGCATGAAAAGAAAATGCTCAAATCTCCAAATTTCCTCAACACAAAATGAAACAGGTTCCAAATCTTTAAACTTTCTTAGCATGAAATGAAACTGCCTCTAAGTTTTAAGATTCAAATTCTTTAGAATGAATTAAACTGCCACCAAGTTACAAATTTCCTTCGCATGAGTTAAACATCCTTCACATTACAAATCTCTTTGGCACGAATGAAATTGTATTCAAAGTCACTAAGTCATGAAGACGAATTTCAAGTCTCACCTTTAGTGCACGACAAACTTGCACATAATTAAATCTTGAAGTAGGGGCATTTGTAGACACCTAAATTTTATAAATTTATTAATTGCCTAATTTTGGTGAATTAATATTGAAATATAAAAAGTTTATATTGATTAATCAATTATAATTAGCCATTTAAATAATGATTAGATTCAAAATTACAATTTGTCTAAATCAAATGTTGATTAGTCAATCACTTGTGTAATTGAGTGTTGATTAGAGACAAAGTACTTGAGTAATTGGACGTTAATTGAAAACAAATTTCCATTATCCTAATGATTAAATGCTGATTGAAGTAAAAATGGAATTAAGTGGATAATTAAATGTTGATTAGATAAAATTGAATCTAATCACCCTTTAATATTCTCAAATTAATTTCAATCACGTTCCAATCATTCTCAAGTCAATGTCAATCATCTTTAATCACTCACAAATCAATTACAACCACCAAACAATCAATCAATTTGAATTACCTCCAATTAACCAAAGTTTGTCTACACTACCTCTCTTATAAAAAAACCTCACATTGGTTTTGGAAGAGAGGCAGAAAACTCAAGGAACAAAATCTCTTGCAACTCCTTGCTTTTATTCTCTCAAACTATAGAGATTTAAGCAACGATCAAGCTCAGTGCCTACAGAGACCACAACTTCTTTCCTAACAACCATTCACAGTGTCATTTTGAAAAAGTTTCATCACTTCATTCTGGATCAAGTTACATAGCACTTGGATCAAATAAAGTTTCCAAGGATCGAATTAGAGGATTTTATTCTTTTCTATAGTTGTACCATCTTTTAAAAATATAATAAAATTGTTATTTTAGTACACGCTTCCTTGTCTATTATTTTCAAGTACAAATTTATTATTTACAGCACTCAATCAATAAAATCGATGAGTATCTAAACAAAGATGACTTAACAAGTTTTTTCTCATATCATTATTGATTTTTTTTCTTCCCTTTCTAAAATGAATTTTTTAGGGCATCAAGTAACACACTAATTTTTTTATCTTTTCGCATCATGAGACAAACTTGCAAATTTTGTGAGAGGTTAATCTTTTCAAAAGAAATCATAAATTTTGTCTCATGATGGATAATATCAGGAAAAGAAAGAAACTTAAAAAAAAAATGCCATGTCATCGATGCTCTCCATAAGTATTTATAAATTTTGTAAAACTAGCATCCTCACACACACTCTAACGCATGCTTAGATGCTTTTTCTATTTGAAGATAAATGTTTAAAGTTTTTTTAATCCAAAAAGAAGAAGTTAAATGATCCTAAAATTAAAACAAATAAGTAATTATAATTTTTTTTAGGATTATATGATTATTCTTCTTCTAATTTCATTGATTGATTTAGTCCAACTTGTAGATGACGGGGATGAAAGAGAAAGAGAGGTTATAAGATTAGGTAACTAGGAAAAAAACTAATGTTTATTTAAGGATAGAATTGTGTTGGGTACTTTCTTTTTCTTTTAAATTAAATTTGGTTGTAAAATGATATAGAAAAACTTCAATATTAAAATAATAATTGAATACATGAATATTATATATTGTTTTTTTAGTTAAAAATTAGCTAAAACTTATACCATAAGGTTGTTTATGTTTTTAGTATAATACAGATATATCTTTTTTTCCGGCGATTCTAACAGCTATATCCTATATGCATATCTCGGAATCTGATTGTCGGAACCAAGATTTCCAGTTCGAAAATCTCAGTGAATTTAGCGAATTCCTGTAAACCTTGATTTGCACCGCTTTTACACTTTAGTTTTTTTTATCCACACTTTTCTTTTGTGATTTCTATTCGCTCTTCTTTCCTCTCGTCCTTTGTTGCTCTAATTTCCAGCTTCCTGTTTGTTAAATTTAAATTCCTGCAATTTTTCAATATCTAAAGGGTTTCATTGTTTTTTTTTCAGGGAAAGGTTTTGGATCACATCTTTCACAATGCTGCAATGATGGGAGGATCAAAGTGGCCACTGTTAGTAGGACTTGGACTTTTACTGAATGACTAATTTCATTTTACTGAATAAAGTAATTCTACTTAGGAGTGTCATCTTTTGCATTAGTGACTGAAACCGATGATAATTCTCATGCTTGTGTCATATATTTTTATTGTCCATTTTCTGATAGCTGCAACCATGCTGATCATGTTTAATGCAATAATTGGTTTAATATCTCGAGTCTCCCCTCTCAACAAGGGCCTGTTGAACGTAAACCGAAAATTAAAGTAGTTAGATGCTACAAACTTTACTTCCTATCTTTTTGCAGGCAAAAACAATACTTTGAACAAAGGAAACGTCATATCCCTGGACATTCTCAATTTATTTAACTTGTTGACGGTTGCTCAAGAGTGCAAGTCTACATGCCCTCAAGGTAGGTATATAATATGTGTCTGCAGTTTGCATTCTGCACAACACAACTATGATGTTCTTTTTTGAGGATTTTTTTGAATTGTTGAGAAGAAAGATTTAGGTAAGAAGCTGAATTACTCCATTTTTGCGATGTAAATGAATCAGATTTTTAACTTGCTAATCTGATAAAGTTAGTCAATTTAATTATTCCTGGATTTTCTAGAAGGAAAAATGATGAAAAACTGTCTAAGCCTCTTCAATATTTAATGTGAAGTAAATCTTTAATCTGACTCTGACTGTTACCAGAAGGAAAAAAAAATTCCACATATGATTTTGGAACTAATAATATCTCGCTGACAGGTATTTCTCAAATCCAATTAGCTGAATATGCACTCTTCTTTTATTTTACTTTGAATAGCAACTTTCCCGTTTATTCTTTTACGAGCTATTAAGGAAGACACCTTCTATTTTATTAAAGCATCTGGTTTATGCCAAAAGGCCAGAATAGCACCATCCCCTGCCTTTTAGTAAGTAAGTCCAGGGCTCTAATAGTCGTCAAAGAAAAATCAGCACAGAAGGAAGGTGGTAATACTTGATAATTTGCTGCTGCTAATGTAAGCAGACGATTCATCAGTTATTAGTCGAAAACTTCATCAGTAGTTAATCTATTGAGTATCTAGGAAGACATCCATGTGACGTCATTTTTTCAGAACAAGTTGACAATGCTGCTTCTATTGATTACTTTTGGTTGATGGTGGAATGCTTCTTCTATATTTCTTCTCTTTCCTGTTCAGTTTTATGGGATTTCTTGTATCTTATTCCCTATATTGTATAATTATAGAAGGAAGGGAATATCTAGAGGCTGATGGTTCTAGAGTGCATTACAATATCTCAAAGGGTTCACCAACAGTTTTTACCAATGGAGCCACTCCTACAGATTCTTGGGAATTTGAAGAAGCAAGCATGTTTCTAGTTTACCTGCACAATTGTGTAGTCTTCAAGTTCGGGCGCATTTTAAGTCTATTCCAGTTTCTTACAAATGTCCTGTGGATGTGAGATATGCAATTTATAATCTATGAATGCTTTGCATGAATACTGAAGCAGGACCTCCATCAAACTGCCAACTGGAGACATTCTCAAAGAAGTGAGGGCGTATATGTTTATCAATGTTATTCTGTTATACCCTACCACCTGGCACTGTACTCTGTAATGCGTATCTGTTACTCGATTTACAAGGTGTTATTTTAATTGGAGGCAACTAGAGAGATGCAAGGTTGATCTTAAATATTTACAATGATGTCTATGTAATTATTGGTTGATTCTTGAACATAAGTATCTGCTGTAGTTTCTATTGAGCCCGTTCTGCTTTTTACGGTAGCATGCACTTGTGGATTTGCTTACTTTTTGGCTTAACATGAAGTTATCTGTTGTTATTTTGCAATTTGCAAGAATGTGTATCGTCCTTTTATAGCACTGAGTTTTTTGTTGTGGTTCAGGGTTTTTCTAAGTGCTCCTGATAATCAGAATCATTGTTATCAAAGGCTCTAGAGGTCCTTGGAGCCTAGAGGCAAGGCGTGCTCCTGAGCAAAGCTCAGGCGCACTGCAAATATGCTCTGCTTTTTTGCCAGGAAACAGGGATGTTCTGAGATTTCAGTTTGTAGGCTTCTGATATCAGGATTTTGGCTGAAGGCCTGCTGCCGATTTAGTTTTTCTTTAAATGTTTTAGGGACCTTTCAAGTTTCTAATCAGGACATGGCGCCTCAGAACATGGCAGAGGCACGCTCCTAGGGCGCCTAGGTGGTGCCTTAGGTGCCAGCACGCCTTGCTATGCACTTGTTAGTTCATTGCCTTTCAAAATAAAATTGAAGATTGTTTGTGGAATACCCTTGGTTAATGGAGCCATGGTATATGTTTTGTAGAAACAATCTGCATAGCAGTATGTCAAAGAGCATAACTGTGTGCTTGACGACCTTGAACTTGAAGTGGTGAGTGCCATACTAAATTCATGTTCCGTGCCATTATACTGTTAGCAGTATGTCATCTTGTGAAGCAATAAATCTGCAATTACTGCCATATGTCAAGCATTTTCTATGGAATTTTTTTCCTCGAGAAATAGTACTTGATATTCAAAATGTACCTTAGAATCTTCATATTGAACTTGATTACCCTTGTTCTACAATCTACACAAATTGTGGTGGCTGATGATTTCAGAGCTTTTGTTCTTTAACAGATCTTCACCATGAGATAAATGTAATACAGTGCAGTCGCTTGTGCTCCATATTATGAATAGAATAAACTAATGAGTTCAATACGGAATTCATTTTATGCACATTATACTGCTGTGGGCTAATCTCTAACACTTACTTTTCACTTCATGAAGCTAAAGTTTTCGATTAGTGCCATATCTACAGCCCACACTTTTTAAGGCAGACCCTGCCATGAGATATTTTAAGTTACAAAGGTAGATCCCTTGTGCTCTATATTATGAATGCAGATTAAAGTGTCTATATTGATTCATCCAAAAGTCACTTGGTAACTTTGCTCATAGTATATAAGCCACGACGACCCATTGAGTAATACATATCCAAAAGCACATTGCACGTTAGCTTTATGTTCTTCACAACAGTGGCTCACCTCATTGGTTTGCTAGGGTACCTATAAAGAGGCAAGGTGCTGAAATTTGAAAAATGGAGAGAAGCTGGTGTTGTAAAGTGATAAAATAGGCTGACACTCTTAAGTAGAGGAGCTAGTGAGACAAAACATACTACCAAGATTTGATAGAAGATGTTACCTGGAATAGAATATTCTCCGCTCTACGTTGATCCGTGAAACATTAATTAATACTTAACATTTACTAACTGTCTATTTTGATCCATTACTTGTCTCTTCACTCTTATCTTGACCATTTTATCCTATTGTTCCTCTTAGTGTGATGTCCTATTTGCAGGACAACATGATGCAAGATGTCAACATGCCCCTCATGTTCGTCCCCTGCAGGTTATATGTTTGATGCCTTCTTTTTCTCTCATTTTGTTATTAATTTTGTAAATAATACTTCAAAATTATATGATAACTTAATTGTTGTACAGTGCGCCTTAGTTAGATGTCTCTCTCCCATTTTATGTCAGAGGGGTGAGGCCAGCAAGAATTCTCCATTGAAATTGGCAACAGGAGAGAAGAGAAGATTTCATAATGGTGATTTTCCAATCCATGTAAATAGTTGTGGTTCCGAAGAAGGAAAAACTATTAAGTATGTCATTGTCAGATCTTTCAAAGCAAAAAATCAAACTATACTTTCCAAGAAGAGTTGGGAGCAAATAACAGTTGGCCGTTTGGCGAGATACATGCTCCAGGTGATTTATATTCAGGTCTCAGTTCATGCTGTTGGCACTCAGCAAGCTTACTGT
Source organism: Quillaja saponaria (assembly GCA_029379385.1). NCBI lineage: Eukaryota > Viridiplantae > Streptophyta > Magnoliopsida > Fabales > Quillajaceae > Quillaja > Quillaja saponaria. Next base: position 12,778,406 of record CM055610.1, on the reverse strand, counting down.
CTTGGGCTCCAAGTATGAGACTGAAAATCCTTTCACTGAATCACATAATATGGCCAAAATTTCATTTGCTGGATTTAAATGTAATGCACCACTAACACATTCACCTTCATGTATACAGTTTCGCTGAAATGTTTGCATTTCGTGATTTGCCCATGTTCTAAAAGGTTGAGTTGGAAGCCAGACTTGTATACAGATTTTTATCTGAAAAGCAGGCCCCCAGATGTTGATGGATTTCATTGAGACACCATCTCCTGATTTATCAGCACAGGAATGTATTAGCAAACATGAGGAGATTAAAGTGAATTTGCTTGCAGCCTGACAAGTGTGAAAATCTTTTGCTGAGAGAATAAACTTCCACTGATTGGACAATGACGTGTTCTCATAAAATAAAATGGGATATATGCTTCAAATGCCAAGTACCATCTTCAAGAACACAATGAAGAAGGGAAGAAACTCCAAAAATGATGGTGAGTAATCTAGAAACAGCTTATTCCAATTCCTTTTTTGTTCCTTTAGCTGGAAGTCATCAATACACATATAATACTTAATAGTGCAAGATTTGGATTATGGAAATTGGCTTTTTCTTTTTCAGGGATAACCATGATTATGATATCCCTCTTCAGTGAAAAAGTTCAGATAGAGGTCTCCTACACTCTTCTTCCCTCAGAAATGGAAAATTGTTTCCCTGGAGGAAGAAGAAAGAAAGTGAGTAAATGACAGAGTGAATGTATTGAAGGAGGCACCTATGTATGACATCAAGAAGAAAATATAATACCTTCCTTGCTTCTTGATATCAATACCATTTTAAGGGACATAATACAATGTTGATTGCTTGAGTTGAAGAGACACCTGTCACTTCATGATAATTCTTTTTTTTTGGTACATCAGAAAGGATGTTGAGGATAATTTTATAAGTCAACTTTTATATGACATGCATGTTTTATTTGTCATGATTTTTTAAGTACATAGATATATAGATAAGAAAAGCATTCAATAATCAAAGCTCCCACATGGATGAACCAATGAATAAGTTTTGCAAAATAGATTGCTTGAGGATACTATATTGATCATTCCATTGAGCACAGCTGCCAATTTACAATACATTTTGCTTCATGCAAGTAATTAAATGCAGTCAACCAAGACTGCCTATCTAATACAGACACATATACTCACAATCAGATTAATTAGTTAAAGTCAACTTAATTAGCAATATTATATTAGCAATTGGCCACTGAAAATGGATCTAAAAAAATTATTTTGCATTGCCTAACTCATGTTGTCTACTCAAAAGATCAATGACATATATGCACAAAAATAAAAGAAATTACGAGAATAGATTGTTTGCATGTTTCTTATGATTTTGTTATTTCATCTTAGCTTTAATTGTTTTTTCGTTTGATGCCATTCTTTTCAAAATTAAAGTTCATCTGCATCTATCTTTTTTCTTTTCCTTTTTGGATATTGTATAAATAACAAACATTTAAGCCTTGAACATTAATTTTTTATTTTGCCTTGAGAAGATTGCCTTAATGGTCAAAAATGTGATCAATTTATTAATTTCCTGGGTTAAAACTCTTTTGGAGACCGAATGAGTAAATTCTTATACATTCTTTCATCCTAATTAGTCGATTTGTAGGACACATCTGACCTCAAAAAAAAAAAAACATTTTTCATCTTTTTCTTTCTATTTTCCCATAAAGGAATTAACTCTTTTATAGAGATGTATGATTAACTTCTAGAACACGGAATAGAGACAATGATTGAAACGAATTATCTCATTCAATATTCATATATACATACATGCACTGAACAAAATATTAAAGGAAAAAGGACAAGAGGTAACCGAAACCATACATGGATATATATAGTGTCAATTTTTTTTTAATTCACAAATAGGAAAATGAATTTTCTGTAGACTACTTAAATTAGGTAAATTATTTATTTTATTTTTAATAATAATAAGTACGTGTTAGTTAATTGGTTCAACTTGTAAAGTTATTTGACAAGAACTATTTTTTATTGAATAATTCATATAGGTCTCTTATGAACCAAAATATATATATATATATATGTGTGTGTGATTTTAATGAATGAGACTCTTATTAATTTATTATTGTATTGGTATTTGATTCTAGCTTTTCAAAAATAAAATTAGGAATAAAATACGCAATATAGTTTATTAAAATTACAATTTTATTTATTGAAGTTTTAACATATTAAGATTTTGCCAATTTTAATTAGTTTTATTAAATTGTTATCAATTTAAGAGAATATATCTGATGGTTAAGAATGTGGGCTTTTTTTGTTAATTTTCTAGATTCTATGTGAATAATCTTTTTTTGACTAGATAAAAAAATAATTAGTTAAAATACATATAAGTTGATCTCGACATACCTAATTACTAAATAAAAAATAAAAAATTTCATTAGAATTACTATCAGTACTAATAAATATAAACTCAAGAGTATAAGTTTTTTTATTTTATGAAAAACTTCAAATTATTGTAAAAACCTTAGAATTTGGTTGAATCATGGAAAAATAGCAATAGATAAGACAGAAGGGAATAGCAGCATATGATATCACAAGTTCACAACTCATCCCATTTGATATTAAATCCTATTTAATCCCAACCTACATGTGGCCCTTGACACGTGTCTCATACAAACTCAATACAACTACCAATGGCCATAATAGTCATATTCCCTCAAATTTATTGACAGGTTAGCAGTTAGCACACCCACGAGACCCGCAGGTCATCGTATGACTGTCTTTCTTCAAAGTAAACAGGGGACGACTTGTTAAGCCAAGCGGTGGTGTGTCTTCAAGTGTCGTGCATGCATTTTATGCATCTGTTTGCTTTGCATGCACTCTCTCTCTTCTCTCTCTCCTCTCTCTCTCTCTCTCTCTCTCTCTCTCTCTCGCAGACACACATACACATATACACAGGCACGCACACGCTTTCTCGGTCTTACCCACAGAAAACCCATATTGCCGTTACGTTCGCTCTTTCTCTCTCTCTCTATGAAATCACTGCCGTCTTTTACCGACTTGGACTTTGTTTCTTCAGCTCTACTACCTAGATTTCAGTAATTAGGAAGTGGGTAGAGAAGATTTGAGTAGATAAGCAGTAGTTAAAAGATGGGTTTTTGTTTTTGTATGGACAAGTGAACTAGCCATTCCCAGATTTTGATTTTGGATTCAGAAACTGAGACAAGGTGGGTTTTGTTTAATCCTTCTTGTTATTTTATTGTGGTCATTGCAAATCTTGAAACTTGTGCATGAATGTTAGTTCTAGCTATGTCTGACGATTACATTTGCTGATTGATTTTGTGTATTGGTCAAAATTAGGGGTTTTAGGGTTTTGATTTTGCCCTGTTTGTTATTTCTGTTTCAAAAGCTTTCAGGGATTGATTTTGGCTCAATGGGGTCCGAGAATTGTATGAATGAATTATGTGCGAAGACCACAACGCATCAATGGAAGAAGGGTTGGCCTCTGCGATCCGGTGGGTTCGCCCATCTCTGCTACAAATGCGGGTAATTTTAGTTCCATTCCTTTCCATAGCCTTTTCAATTCAATCTATTAGCTATTTTTGGGGATTTTTTGATGTTGTGAAGTAGTTTGGGGTCTGGATCGTGAGTTCACTCTGCTTATAATGGGCATTACTTGTGCTATGAGACTCGTTACATATTGGGGCTTTGACTTGATGCTTATCATAGAGTACAAATAGTTCAATTTCCAGCCCCCCTCATCTTTGGGACTTTCTGAATTTCTGTATAAGTAGGCTCAATACAAAGAAATTGGTCATTGTGGCAGTAAGGGAACAAGCAAAGGACATTGAAATCCTTTACTAATGTAATTAAATGAACTGCTTCTGTAATGTACGCCGCAAACACTATTTTTATCAGCAAAAGCACTTCTGTTAATAGTACTAAACTCTCAAAGCTGTACTAAGAAAGCAGCAATCCAACTTTACTGCAATAGGGCACGATATAAACCCATAAACCAATCAGATATAAAGCATATATATGTGTGTGTAGATATATTGGTCAGGAAGCACCTAACATTATGAAAGGGGAAATTGGGAGGGAAAGAAACTCTAGACACCAACTTATCTCTTTGTGCTTAATTTAGCTTTAAAATTAGTCTCCCATTCATAGATCTTAATATTAAAGGTAGACTTGTATTATGAGGTAGTTCTCTTATATTTAACCGTTAGATTGTGGATACGAACATGGTGAAAAAGTTGCGTCGTTTTGATATTGTTAAGTGCAATCAGGACTTACTTGATGCACCTTAATTGTACATGCTCCTTTTTCAGCTTTATGGATGCCTTTTACTCAACATCATTCACTTCACAGGTGCACAAGCATTTGGTCAAGCACATGGAGATACTGTCTCTTCTTGGATCTTTCTTTTTGAGATTCTCAAATTTATTTTTGTAGCTGGTTTTTCTTCGAGCCAACTTGTGCTAGTATCAATGCATAGCTGCTGCACCTTATCATTTTTGTCACAAAATTATAAGGATAATTATCTCTTTGTAAATTCTTTGCTAGTTGGCATGGAACATGGAAATCTAAATAGTTTTTGCCAACATTGATTTTTACTGCAATTCCTATTTTACTTTATTTAGTAAAATTCATGGCTCTTTTGGTAGTGAGATATTTCATTCATTGGATTTTCGTTCCCCCTATTTGGATAGTCCTTGATGCATTTATTGGTTTACTTTAGATCGGCCTATGAGAGATCAGTTTTCTGTGATATTTTCCACCTTCATGAGACTGGTTGGAGGGAATGCACTTTTTGCAACAAGGTAAGCTAATAGTTTGTTAGTTCATTGTCTTCAAAGCTTTTTCCTTTTCATTTTACCTACTAAAATCTTCTCAACATGGTATGCAGCGTATCCACTGTGGCTGCATAGCATCCATGTCTTTGTTCGAGCACCTTGATATCCGGGGTATAGGGTGTAATAGCTGTGTAAAGGATTCCCAAGTACATTTGGTAAGATTAATTGATGTAAACTGTGCTGTGAACTTGAAGTTTAGCTTCATTCTCAGTTGATGCAAATTATGCTTTCACAACCTGAGCACTGGACGTGGTTTTATGAATATTTAATTACACACAAATTCAACACATAAAGCTCTTGGTAGCATTTTACTTTTTCATAATTTTTAGTATACCTGATAACGTCACATTGTTTCCTATCACGATTGACAAAGGTACTAGCAAGTTAAATTAGTGAAATATGTTACAGGAATTATGTTAAGGAAATGCTTATGATCATTTGAGGGACCTGATGTTTCTCTTATTCTGTTATTTTTCTGGTGAGGTTTCTAGTAATATGCTTCTGTTTTGCTAGTTGATCGTTTTTGAAATTTTATTACTGGGTTATCCTGTCACCAATGTATTTACCTACTTCTCATCTTGTATATGATGTAATAAAACTATTTCTGTTCGGAGGGCCTGTTAGCATATTATGTTATTTGATTATCAGATATATGACTTTCACATTCTTTTATTTATTTTTACTGCAGATTCGGAATATTGGAAGACCTAATGGATTTGGTTCATCCACAAATAACAGTGCAAGTGACCCACATTCTACTCTTGTTAACAGTAGCCAGTTTACAGATAGTGTTGACGAAGGAAAACTTATGCAATTGTGCAGAATCATGGAAGCTAATGAATCTATCAATCAGCCTCAATCTCAGATAGATGTGGTACATGCATCTAATGGGAAGTTGAACCAAGAAGTTATGCATCCAATCAGGGAACCAGACACAGCATTTTCAAGTGTGACTCAACCATCTGTTCCACAGTTAACTTTTTCTAAATTAGACAATGGTGTAAAAAGGTTGGAAATCAAAGATAAGAATGAATCACCTGCCCAGCCATCTTTGAGTATGACTTTGGGAGCCCCATCAGGAATGCTGCCCTTCTCTTGTGGGATTGTAGAAGGAAGGGATCAAGGAAAAGCATCTCCTCCTTTTCATCAAGGGCAAAGATCTCGCCCTATATTGCCTAAACCGGTAAAGACTGGCCTTCCCATGAATTCAGAGACAAGTAAAGGTACATTTTCTCAGATTCGCATTGCTCGTCCTCCTGCTGAGGGTCGGGGCAAGAATCAGTTACTTCCTCGATACTGGCCCAGGATTACTGACAAAGAGCTGGAGCAATTGTCTGGAGAGTATCCTTGGGTTATTTTTGTTTTCACTTTGAGTTGAATTGTGTTGTACATATGATCTTGATTTTCTGGTTCAAACACAAGTTTTCCCTTAATATGTTGTTAAACAGTTTGAACTCCACTGTGGTGCCTTTATTTGAGAAGGTGCTGAGTGCCAGTGATGCTGGTCGAATTGGTCGTTTGGTTCTCCCTAAAGCATGTGCTGAAGTAAGTTTTGAAGCGTATATTCTTGGATGGCGTTCTTTGTCATGCTTTCTTCACTCTCTCAAACTTTTACCTGTTTTTGAAGAAAACTTCCCTCCCTCTGCTCCATACCTTTGATGCATTTCAACTGGTTCATAATTGCAGGCATATTTTCCTCCTATTTCTCAATCAGAGGGCCTTCCTTTGAAAATGCAAGATGTGAAAGGGAATGAGTGGACGTTTCAGTTCAGATTTTGGCCTAATAACAACAGCCGGATGTATGTTTTAGAGGGTGTAACCCCTTGCATACAGTCCATGCAATTACAAGCGGGTGATACTGGTATGCTTTGTAATAAGCAGCACCATAATGTTTACACCTGCTGCTTTATGCAAATGCAGTTTTTTCTTTTATATCTAATAGAGTAATTTACACTATACTAGAACTGCATGGGTTTTATTTGCATGAAAAATCTTTTTATGTAGGCCGTTCTTTTTATTCCAGTTTGATATGTTGTTGCTTTATTGTAGTTATTCCATGGTCCATCCATTGATGACAAATGTGCAGTTAAGACACCTTTCCATACTTTGTTTCTGGAGTACTTGAATTAATTTCCTTTACATTATTGGGATTTTGCTTCATTTGGCATGCACATCAAGGACCTGAGTTTGCTTGAATTTTGTGCTTCCTTTTTCTATTTTCTTTTTGGTTTCCAATTAGAAATATAATTTATAAAGCATTTGTGAGTTTTCTTGTTTGGTTTAATTTTTTTAATATTGTTAATTAAATGGGCAAGATATACCTTGTCAGTTTTTTATGTGCATCGCTAAGGCAGATTTATTATTATTGTGGCATTGTATGTATTCCTTCTCATATGAACTTGTCTTAGTAATGGAGGCAGTTTGTTGCAAATTTAGAACTCCCTGGACCTTAATCAGGATGTATTGCTTGCTTTTCAAAATTATTTTGCTACTTTTTTCTTTTCATTGGGAACCTCCATATGTTTATCTGAATTTATTTTTGTTTTTATGGTCTATTCTTATTGCAGTAACATTTAGTCGCATAGATCCTGGAGGCAAGCTTATGATGGGTTTTCGAAAAGCGTCACTTTCTGCTGATACACAGGTGTGTAGCTATATTCACTATCTGCAGTCTCTCTCTCTATCTTTGATTTACGTCTGCTTTCTTTTTATTGTGTTGATGAATTGAAAAATAGTAGTTGACTAAACAGGATGCCACAACATCTGCTTCTAATGGCATTTCTTCTAGAGAAACCACCTCTTCTTCTGCAATTGAAAATCTGCCAGCAGGAAATGGGTGCTCTGATCTGCTCCAATCAATAAAAGGAAGCAAGGAACCTCACTTAAATGCTCCTTCAGAACATTTACATGTGGGTAATGGGGATATCAATTTGCCTATAACTGAGAGTAATAGAGGGATGACAAACAGTGATACGATACAGCTGCCAATCCCAGTTTCAGAAAAGAAGAGGGCACGGAATATTGGCCCTAAAAGTAAGAGACTGCTCATTCATAATGAAGATTCTCTAGAGCTGAGACTTACATGGGAAGAAGCACAAGACTTACTTCGTCCCCCGCCTAGTGCCAAACCAACCATTGTCACTATTGAAGACCATGTATTCGAAGAATATGATGTATGTGATTGTCAGCGGTCTTCTTGTATATATGTTTGCCTTTACTAAGTCGTATATGATTTCTTAAACTTTTAGGTTTTTAGTTTTATGTTTAGTTTGTCAAGGTACCTGGGTAATTTTATGTTATAACTTTGCTTTATTTCATTTAGGAGCCCCCTGTTTTCGGAAAGAGGACTGTATTCACTGCCCGGCCATCTGGGTAAGTATATATGATTTTATGCAATGTATATCATTGCATTAGCCACTAAAAAGTTCTGACCAGATGGAAGTACTTCTTCATAGAATATCACTTGAAAATAACCCGAGAATTGCTTCAAACTCTGGGATTGGAATTTATGTCAAATGCAGTTCGAACAAGTTGCTATTCTTCTGGAGCCTCTTATATATTATGAAATATTGGGTCTGGCTTCTGTTTGGGAAATTAATGAGAATGTATGAGTAGAAAAATCATATTGCAATGGTCAAGAGATGTTAATGTGCAGGTGACATGTTCTTATTGCATTTGTGATTGATTATGGGCATGCTATTCTAATGTTATCATTTGATTTCTCTGCCATTTAATTTGAATCATCACTATTTACTAATTTAATTTAATTCTTTTTGTATTATTGTTTACATATTTGATTTTTTTTTTTCTGTTCTGTATTGTGGTATTATATTTGTGTACCTTTTGCACAAGAATGATGTTTATTAGAGTTAGGTATCACCAGGCTTTATTTAATGCTACATGAGAACATCTCTTGTTCGTATAGTGCTGTGTTGAATATATATGCAACTTATGCCGAATAAGTTGAATAATTTCATGCAGGGGACAGGAACAATGGGCTCAGTGTGATGATTGCTCCAAATGGCGAAGGCTGCCAGTGGATGTTCTTCTCCCTCCCAAGTGGACATGTTCTGACAATGTCTGGGATGCAAGCAGGTGAAGCATATTTTGCTTTTTTAATCTTTTTCTGAGATGAGTGAGTGAATCTGTAAGTCATGATCTTATGATGCTTGATATGAATTCAGGTCTTTGTGTTCTGTGCTGGAGGAGCTGGGTTCAAAGGAATTGGAGAACATTCTTAGAGCAAGCAAAGGTTTGATGATCCTAGCCTCTACTTTAGTATAACTGCGTCCTGTGTGGTTCAGAAAACAATTTAAATATAATATTGCAGTATATGGTGACTGGAATGCTCATAAAATGTAACAGATTCCATAAAATTAATATTGCAGTATATGTTACTGAAATGCTCATACTACGTAACAGATTCCATAAAAGATTTCATTTAGAGGTTCTGTTGTAGCAAAAAAAAAAAGTTCATTTAGAGTTTCTGGTGCTATCAACAGAGTCGCAGTCTGTACAGAGCTAGCCGAATTTAGTGCTTATTTTCCTATGCTCAAATTCCAATAGCCGCTATATATGTGTGTGGGATTTATATGGTTATTGTGTGGCCTCTTAATTTGTGAATCTATTGCAAGTAAGGAATAAATTCCTGCCCCCAAGCTGCGTCATAGTCAGACTCTTCTCTGTGGTAGATATTTCTGACATTATCTTGTTCGTTCCAGATTTCAAGAAGCGAAGAATGATAGAAAGCAGTAAATCAGCCCTGGAACATGAACCTTCTGGCTTGGATGCCCTCGCCAGTGCTGCAGTATTAGGAGAAAATGACTCTGGTGATCCGTCAGCTGGAGCCACCACCAAACATCCTCGGCATCGCCCTGGCTGCACTTGCATCGTTTGCATTCAGCCACCAAGCGGAAAGGGCAAGCATAAGCCCACATGTACATGCAATGTGTGCATGACTGTAAAGCGCCGATTTAAAACCCTTATGCTGCGTAAGAAGAAACGCCAATCAGAACGTGAAGCAGATAGCTCCCATAAGGATGATAATCACCACAGAGATGAACCAGATTCAAATCTCGCGTCAAAAGATGTATCTTTGCTTGCAAGTCATTTGGAGAATGAGGGAAGCCTGAGAATTCAAACTGAAGTGGGTGAGCCCAGTGCTGGACAAATAGATTTGAATGCTCATCCCAACCGTGAAGACATGCTACTGGAGGTACCTGGACTGAGCATGATGAGCGATGTTGAAATGCCCAGGCATTGCATAAAGCAGAATGGACTAAAAAGCTTAATTTGCGAGCAGCAGGCCAGTCTGGGGTCCTGTTTACTCTTACAAACCACTGGAGAAAGGGAGAGGCATCTGTCTGGTGCTGGGTACATTGCATCGGTTGTCTGGGAGCGCAAAAGGAGAGATGATGAAGTGTACCGCAATTCCAATGCAGACAAAAACAGTCTTTCTTGAAGATCTTGATCTTACTTTTATCTTACATACAGAGTATAGTAGCTTTCCTTTTCAACAAGGCAGTAAGACAGGTTTTTTTCCTTGTAAATTTGTTTTTGTTTATCTTTGGACTATTCCTCTTGATGGAGATGGCCTGAAGCATTTGTTTCTTTAGTCGGACAATGCATGCTGCTGTCTTTTGCTATCTTATACACGGGTGAAAGTAATGTTTTTTTTTGCTTCATTGTTGTGACCTAGAGCTTTGGGGGTGAGGGTTGGGAAATATCCTTTTACAGAGGCATGCTTGGATTCTCTGATGGATTCCCTTCTTACTACAGTAAGTTGTAGGAGATGGGGTTTCCATCTCACTCAAAAGGTCACATGATTGGCTCGTCATACACTTTTTCCAAGTTAGGTAAGCTTCAAAAAATGGGGACAGACATCTAAGAATATATTGCTTTGCAGTTTGCATCACTTAACAGAACAACTAAATAGAAATGGTAATGCTATACATGGCATAAGGAAGATGAAAACGCAGAAAAAGAATAAAGTATAGGAGCATACATTATGGAGAAGAGAAACATTTGGAGGCAATGATAGTTGGAAGTTAAGAGAGAGAAAACTTACATTTGTTTGAAATTACACTCATGTCTCGAGATTTAGAGCAATGACTGAGAGAAAAATGAAAAATATAAAAGCTCTACCCTTTTGGCTATCATAATATTTTTAAAATTATATTCTCTAACAATGGTTAATCAATATAAATTATATTTAGTGTGAGAATTTTAAGCAAAAGAAATATATATTTTGCAGTTGTCTAGAGGACAAAATTAGAGATGGATAGCAAGTTCATAGGTATAATAATTTTTTATTGTGATTTACTCGTAATTTAAAAAATTCTTATATTGATAATTATAGCTTTATAGTATTTAATATTAATTAGTGCATGACATTTGACTTTGTTCATTGTGTTATTTTGATAGTATTTTGCACGAACCATTTCCTAATTACTAGTTTGATGATTTATTATTTATTCGCATCATATCTCAGACATGGCACAACATTTCTCGTCTTTTTTTTTTTTTTTTTCATTAGATAATTAATTTTTTTTTCACTACTATAAATGAGCAGTTTTGTAACGGGACATTGTTTGTCGCAAACTCTTTGTTACAAATAAGCGATGGAAAGATGTTTGTCAATAGTTAAATTAGTGAAAAGCATTTCTTTGTCAAAAATCTATCATTATACCGTCGTAAATCTAGGATTTTCATTCTATTTTTGTTGCTAATCCGTTGTAAAACTAATATTTTTTATAAATTCGTCAGGTACAAATATAATTTTTGAAATATTTTCTCATTTTATATCTATTTTTTATATTTTGATATACAACATGTTTTTAACATTTAATATACACTAAATATTTAAAAAACAAATTATAATCAATAATATCCATTAACATCAATTATACACATTAAATTAACAAAAACATCAACACATGTTCATCATATCCAATTTTAAAGAAAACCAAGTAGTTGTCATAAGTTAAACATAGCAAAACAAGTTTTAAATATGAACTAAAGATAACATCCTATATCCTAATCACTGCAAATGTTCTCATCCTTTGATCTATCCTCGTTCGTTGCCTCGTTATTTTCATTCAAATAAGTACAAAAAGAAGTTTATATAAGTATTGATACACAAATAATCAATGCCCACACACCCACGTGCCCGAGACGATTGAGAGGAAGAAGTTGTCATATTCCTAATGACTTCCACAATTCCTATTAAGGCATTAGCAACATAAGCACACATCTTCTCATTTTGTGTGTCAAGCTCATTACGCATGTGTAGGGGTGAGCAGGTGACAGGGTTGGCTTGGTTTTGGCCAACCAACCCCTCCTTGTCGATTTGTCAAAATTCAAAATCGAATAAACAATGGAATACATCAATTTCTCAAAACTTTTAATCATAGTAAAATTGATAAGTTTCAGTCATCGCCAAAATAATACAACAATCAAATCTCAAATTTTAGACTCCAATGACACAAAATGTAATATTGAAGACACTATTATTGACTATGGAAAAGAAAGATTACACAATACTGATAAGATTTCTTAAAAAACAACAAAAAAAATTAAAAATTAGAAAGAATAAAAAATAAAACCTAAAGAAACATACCCACTCCAATCAACAACAATTAAATTACATGCAAGAGAAGAATCAAACATCAAGTGAAAAAGAAGCAGATAATCGGGACATTCCCTTTCTTTTGAACAACGAAATCCTGTCCAACTTTGTTGTTCAAAGAAAAAGATCGCACGATTCACCATATGATCCAATCAAACTTCTCATAAATCATCACATAAATCCTTCAAGCAGGTGAAGAGAGGAAAGAAGAAGAGGAAGCATCAAAGCATGGAAGAAGTAGAAGAGTTGCAAAAAAGGAAGCAAGAGATGAAATATTAGGCACTTTCCTTTTCCATGTAATTTTAACAAAGTAACAAATTAATGCTATCAACTTCGCCAGGCAAGTTGATAATTTCATAGTTTATAGATTCATTAGAAACCAATATAAAAATAAATAAATAAATAAAAAGTAAAAGTTCTGAACACCAAATTAGCCAGTGGTTATTTTTCTCGGATTGACGAGAATAGATCATTATCTTCACTGATTAACAAGTAAATTTTAGTCAAGGACTGTGTTTCTTGCTAAGTTTTTATTATCTTCATTGATTAACGAGCAGATTCTAGTCAAGCACTGTGTTTCTTACGAAGTTCTTGCAACTCCCTTGCTAAAGTCACTAACGAGAGATTTGCGAGAATTTAGTCAGGTATAGTAGTCTTGATTAAACTGTATTTTTCTTGTGGTGTTCTAATTAATGTTTTAAAAATTGGACTAGTGATCAACTTGAAAAAAATTTGGGTCTCGGGTTATTGGTTCAACCGAAATCAGACCATTGGTCGAAGCGAATGATGTCATAAATATATTTAATTATATATTTTAAGTATTATGCATATTATGTAATTTTTTTATTAATTATAAATATTAAATACACAATAAAAATAATAACAATTCAATATTCATTAAATAATAAAAATAATCAAATTACAAATAATCAAATATAGTTATTAATAGTTAATACAACAATTGATTAATTTATTATTAATTACAACATTCAAGTTTCAACTTATGAATCAAAATAATAAAGATAATATCAATTAAAATACAATTGTTTATTTAATCTTTAATATAAAATACAAATATTTCACTAATCCTTAATGCAAAGAATAGTTTTTTTTATTCAAAAAAAAAAAGTTATGGTCTATCAACTCGACACTGGTTCTTCCATTTCTCATGATTTTGACCAATTTAACTATCAAAACGGTTTTTTAATTCAACCCGATCCAATTTATAACTTGGGTAACAATCCAACCGGTCCGGTCGGTCCAGTTTTCATAATATTGGTTCTAATGCCCCATTCAATTATAAGACTTGTGGAGCAATTAATAATGGTTGAGACAACAGCATAACATAAGAATAATAATTAATAGACTTATAATATTGACTATTTATTATACTATATCTGGCAATATAAATCTATGATGTGAGAAGGAGAATGATAAGACAATAGTATATAACAACAGAATAATTATACAACCTAATATTTTATATACAATGTGTCAAACTAGCCCTAAGAAACTATCTCTAGCAAATCCCCACTTACTTAGAAATAATTTTGTTAAATACGTACAGGTAAGTTAATGCCCTAAGCCACAATCCCTTTCTAGAAGTGGAATACCTCACGCATGAGCAATTATCCAATTCTGTACAAAAAATTCACCAAAACAATTCTAGCATGCTTATAGCCATGTGTTCATCCCAGTTTCATAAACAATAAAATTTGTGTATCATGAAAATTTATGAACTACAAATTAACAAGATATATTTAATAGACCTAGTGCAATCCATACATTAAATTAGATGTTGCACGCTAGCATATTCAATCTGAAGAATCGCTCTTCCTATATTTTCAAGCAGTTTGATTGATGCATCATAGGTGTACTTAATTGTTTCTTTATTTTTTAGGTGTTTAAATTTGAGTAATACTTTATTATAAAGTGGAATTGACTTGATGCAACTTTAACTCTAACTATGTTTCTTCCCCTGATTAAATTAATTAAATTATATATATATGTTCCTCTTTGTTCACATTAAAATTTGACATGTTCATAATTTAATTATTGTGCATCTCATATCGTATGCACTTTTCTTTTTAGGATTTTACGAAATAACACTGACATCTAACAATTATAAGAATTAATTACACTTCTTTCCTTATGTAATTAAGTATGTATAAAACAAATTATACATAGACGCGTGAAAATTCCTACATAGACATACATATATTTAGCTTTAATCCTCTAGGGTTGGAGTTAATTATAAAATAAGAAATTATTAAAAACAGTAGAGTCTTATCTTAATTTATATTTAATGCGCGTTTAAGAATAAAGGGTATATAAATGTTAAAATATATCATTTTTTGTACCAGGAAAAAATAATTTTTTTATTCTTAATTTCTCACAAGTATCCTCACACATTTTGAGTATGAGATAATCTTATTTAGAGTTCATGACTGTCCCTTACCACAAGTATTTTTCTGTAGACTCGAACCCCTGATATTATAAAGATCTCTCAACTACTGAAATCAAATGTGTCTTGCCACTTGAATCCACAATTTATTGAATAAAATCATATTTCTTTTGTAAGACTGATTCCATCCCTTAATATTATGAAAAATTAGTTTCATTCCTATAGAGAGAATAGTATATATATTCTTCTCTTCCCCATAATCGGGATCCTGCTGTTATAAATTGACGGGTTGGTCAATGTCGCGATCTATTTGTAGCATTGATCTTATCCACTAACCAAAACAAAAGTTTTTACACCATATATATATATATATATATATATATAACTGTAATTCTTAATTAATTAGTCATTTCTATTTACTAATATTTTAGTAGTCCGGCCATGTTTTTGTTTTTTTTTCTTAGTCGGATCTCCACTATTAAATGGGTTTAGGTGGCACCATTTGCCATTATGGTCTACACTCTCTCTTTTGACAATCACTATTTCAAAAGTTGTATTAATTATAACTTAATTATTTGGAGTATGCATGGTGTGACATGAATCAAACTGTTAATCGTTTAATCATGAAACTTTTGTTGGTATAAATGCTCTTTTTGATCAATTAAATTAAAGTGAGTAGAATAGAAGGCGGTGCGCATTTTGCTAGACTTAGTTCATCATAAGTTCATGCATACTTATTGTGAATAAAATGTTGATTAGTTATATATTTATTATTGTTAATGTGATAATTTTCTACATTTCTAATATATAATGAAGCTTCACATACATATAAGTGTATGAGCTCTTCCTTCTAACAACAATTGAATGGTTTTATGAGTGATGCTCTAAACATGGTATAAGAGCTGCGTGATTAAGCATAATCTATAGGCTACTCCTCCTTGACTCACCTACCATTGGAGATTTTATTTCCTAAATCCACTGTCTATAATACTCACTTGGCATGGTAAAATTTTAACATCTGTCGACTCCCAAAGACAACCTACGACTTTAAATAAGTGTAGTTTTTGGTTAGAGACAACTAATTAACATATGTATTATCGCTTGTACTCTTGTAGGAGACCGGCCTCGTCAATTATAAATTTTGGAGTTATATGACTGTCTTTATTATATTTACAATGAGAATTTGATCCATTATAACCCAACCTTTCAACATTCTTAATTTTTACAAGTCACAAACCTAGCTAATTATCTTCATCTTTTTTCTCTCAATTATTTCGAAATGGGTGACAAAAAAACTTTGGCAAAAGCAAGAATGGAGCTTGAGGAATTGTATATGGGGATCCCAGATGAATCAGTTAACCTCACTTTTCAAGACCTTGCAGATGTGAATTTGAATAATCAAAACACAAAAACAAAATCACCAGATCAAAAGAAAATGAACAAGATGGAATCCTTTTCCGAAATTGTCAACGCTCAAAAAGGAAGATCATCACCATCATCATCCATACCCTCACCTAATTTAGCCAAATTACCTAGCCTTGATTTCAACAAAGCCATACAAGCTACCATGATTCACAACCACCATGATCACCGCGGCCACGGCCACAATCATGATCATGATCATCCTGGTGATATCAGTGACAGCTCATTTACCGGTCATTCTCACCATCATCGCGTTTCCATGAATGATCATCAAAGACATGATCATAACTATGGTCATGCAAGTGTTGTAACACAGCTGAGTCCTCGATCATTAGCTGGTGATCATGGCGGACATTTTAATCGTGTCAGTCCAACTGGTCACTCGGCCGGCTTTAGTCATGGCATGGCTTATGATGACGTGAGTGGCATGAGCATGACTTCTATGTATCAAGAGAGAGGTGGAAGACGACGTCCCGGAATTCCTCACTCTGATATTTGCACCATTTGCAGTACTTACATCTATATTTTCAAGACTCGATGCCTGGTACGATGTTCTAACATTAATTTTTTGTCAATTTTTCAGGATCATATTTAGTACTGTACTAACTTGTAAAAGAATACAATCGATTTTAGGCGATCATCTAGTTGTTTACATTTTTTTTTTTTTACTTAATTTTTACCTATGAATTTTCTTTTACATACCAATATACATAATTCTTTAATTAACATATCTTGAATTTTTATAATGCATTAGATATAGACTGGAGCTTTATATTGCTCTATAACTCCTTTACGTGAGAGATGAATTATGCTTGAAACTCACTCACTTACTCACTTATTATATATAAAAAGAAATTTCGTATAACCCTCAATGATTTGCTATATGTATATATATATAATAAATATATATAGACATGACGAAGTACATGGGCGTTGTGCAGGTTTGTGGTAGGGTGTATTGCAGGCAGTGCGTGGAGATGGGAATGGGAGAGATGACTGAAGGAAGAAAGTGCATTCAGTGTCTAGGCAGAAAATTCAGCCATAGGTACTTACGTAATAATTTCAAATTTCTATTTTTTTTTTTCTTTAACCAGTGGGTTATACATATATATATATTCACAAATTATTAAGTTAATTTGTAAAAGTTCTGTCCAAGTAGTTAAAACTCGAGATTTTTTAAAATAGAAGCATTAGAATTTTGAATTTTATTAGAAAACCGGATCTTTAAAATCGAGTTTTAAGAAATGGTATTTAAAGATGCCCTTTATTATGTAAGCTCTATGACTCAATGAATTTTTTAATCTAAGATTTACAACTTTTATTTTGCCGTCCTTTGGTCATTTTGTGTTTGCCAATTCATAAACAACATTACGATAAATAAATTAGATATTGCCTTCGTCCTTTTCTCATTCGTTTGTATATATATATAAGATCCTGACAGTGAAATATAATTTTCTATCCAAATTAAGATCATAATCTAACTACCATATGTGAATTTAATTAATAATTAAATTAAAAAGATGTTGTTTGATTGCAAAAAAAAAGGTACATAGAAAGAGCAGGGAAGGTAGGGTGTTGCAGTTGGAGGTATCCGAGTATGATGAAGCAAGCTGAGCTGAAATGGGCGGAGAAGGGGCCAAGGAGGAGCGGCGAAAGAGGCTACGGCGCCGCGGTGGGATCATGTTATCCAGAGCAAAGAGTCCTACCAGTGTTACCCCAAATATTGCAAGTAATGAGCCTTCATTTGTCATGAGCTCACCCTATTCTCCTTATACTCCCCATCACCACCACCACCTCCCTCTTTAACAACCTAATTTATATTATGTTACTTGTTTAATTATCCCCCAAACCATAAATTGGCTTTATTATTTTGTGTCTTAATTTGTTGATTTAATTATTTAGTTGTTATTGTCTCATTGCTAAGATGTAATAAATATAATAATTGTTATTTAAAATATCATAAAAGCATAAAATTATTTAGTTTTTACTAACAATTGCATTAATTGTTAATTAAATTTTTTTCGTAAATGGTTAACAAGTATGCCAATACAGATTTTGTGCTTATAAAATAAGATGACAAGAAATATGTATAAAATAATATTTGTTTTAGTTTCTACCGAGTAATAGGGTACAATCTTTGTATTTATATTCTTTACAATAAAAAGAAGCAATTGGATTATCATGGGCAATTGGCTTTGTGCTTGTTTCTTCAATTGATTTGATCACCGCAGAGCTTTGATGTGTCCAGTTCTCCTTGTTCTTCTTATTTGCTCCCTCCCTTGAATGAAATAGCCCTCTGTTTATAGAGATTTAGGAGAGAGTTTTGTGTCACATGGCAATGTATCATTGGACATGCCATGTAATTGATTTACTTAAAACTTTCTTGTATTTTTTATGTCACATATGACACGTGGCATGATTTCATTAGATACCATTATATGCTTGTAGGGGCATACGGCATTTCATGATTGAACCAGAAAGTTATCTTCTACAAATGTTCTACGTACGAGGCATGTCAAGTTTGTAAACATGGATTTCAAGCCGATGGAATGAATGACAAGAAATGTGTTCAAAATAATATTGTATTAATTTCTATCAGTGAATAGTATACAATTTCTATATTGATATTCTTTACAATTAAAAACAATTCATTGAACTGATCTCCTTGAAAGTTTAATTGATTCGAGGACTTGAAAGCTTTATCCCAAATGAAATGATGGTGATTTTTAAAACAATGATTTAGATTGTCATTAAGGATGTAATTGACTGATTCTGACAGGCACATGGCTTGATCACGATAGTCAAATTCTTGAGGCTAATTCCATTTGTACAAAGAATGGTCTTGAACTTCTTGTTCTTGTGAGATCATAAGTTAATTTGTGATGGATTACAGCTGAGACTTTGTGGGTTTTGAGCTTGATCACGAAGAAATTCTTGAATGAGAGCTTATGGACCTTGATCTCTAATAAGTTGATTTTGATCACCAACTGGATTTGAACTTCTAGGTTTTGTGCTTGTTTAGATCCTTTGATGAGCGATGAATGTTCGGATCTTCAATAGCTGAGCAAAATATTGTTATTAAAGACTTGAAATTCTACATGATCCTGGGCAGAGCTTTGATGCTTCTAGTACTTCTTGTTCTCCGTTTTTGTTCTCTCCCCTTAGAATGAATGAAAGAGCACTCTATTCATATAGATTTTGGAGAAAGCTTGGTACCACATGGCAATGTATCATTAGTCCTGCCATGTAATTGATTTACTTAAAACTTTCTTGTATTTTTGATATCGTATATGACATATATATGTGGCATGATTTCATTGGACACCATTAAAAATTTGTAGACTACTTGTGGCACAAATTCATGATTGAACCAAAATTTTAGCTTTTACAAAGTGTTTTAAGGATATTTGTTAAAACAAGTATACTGTTTATTTTTTTTTTTTTTTTTTTTTTTTTTTGTTTATCTCCATCTCTTATACATAGCCAATTAATGGGGAAACAATATACATGAATCAATTAAAAGTTTAAATTGTTATGCAAAAAAAATAGCTAGGTTGTCTTTATTTTCGTCAGTACTGTTGACTGATACCTTTCATAGATCAATATACTTGATATATCAATTAAGTTATTTTTCTTACGAATATTATCACATGCACACAACAATAAATTCAATGATAAATCTTATATAATTATTGATGAATTCACATTCAAATTATCAACGAAGACAATACTTAACCGCGATACGAGATTTGAGCTTATAACAGTTTGGTCCAACACTTTAGTTTTAGTCAGCTGAACTAAAACTAGTAGGCTCATCTTTTGATATCTTAACATCAATGATATTTTTTTCCTTAACTTTCTACCCATTTAAGTGGGGTTCGTGTAGTTTCTAATTTATATTCAAGTATACAACTTTGCATAGTATTAGAATATTTTCAATGTACATAATTTTTTTGGCAAATAACGAAGAAAAGAAAAAAAAAAAAAAAAAAAAAAGCAAAGAAACAAAACAGCAGCAAACAAAAAACTGAAGTCCTAGCCTATGCCAAGACTAATAGAGCGTAGGAACGCTTATCCAACTTGTCCTCTTCCGCGAGGGTCTGAATCTTAGTGGGAGGATCAATAAGAAATCTACATTATGAATTCTCAAGCTCAACTGTGCTTACTTGTCTGTACATCTGTTATTCTCACGATATATATGAGTTAAGGAGCAATACCAAGGATGGATCATCAAGCTCCTACAGTCTTCAACCAACGCCCTAGTGTTGCTGTCATCAAGAGTAGAATCATGCAACAGCTAGACCACTCTAGATGCGTCCGTTTCACAACTATCTTGTGCCAACCCTTCTCCGAAGCAATATCCAAATTAGCATGGAATCCAAAGATCCAATCCCCCTCACCTATTCTGAAAATCCCTCCACAACCAGATTGTTTAGAATCTCCTTTTGCTGCTCCATCGACATTGAGCTTAATCCACCCCCACTCTGGCTTCTTCCAAGAAAACATACGTGTTTCACATATTCTGATGAGCTAACCAACCTCATAAAAGGTTTATGGAGACCCAAAGCTGCTTATGTAGCAATTATAGGCAGATTGTCTATGTTAGGAAATCTAAAGTAATGCATCCTATGCATACGCAACGAAATTAAAATTTTCTCAAACCAAAAATATAGATATTCAATTAAGTATATATAAAACTGAAAGCTAAAGATTAAAACTAACCTCTTGAAGCTTTCATCAAGCAACCAATTTGATTTTTTAACAAGGGATGCTTGGAGTTCCTCTGCAAATTGTCAAAATGATTCTCCTAATCAAATACAAAGTATGACTTCTAATTATTAAGTTGTTCAGACAAATAAACATCTAATTAAAAAGTTCACACAATTGATTGGTTAAAAACCATTTACCTTTTAGTAAAAGATTCGAAGGAATTGAGTCACTCTTAGGTTATGTACTAGCTTCCACTTGGCTGAATTGTCAATGGAGAATTGTCCTTAAAACAAACACACATTTACTTCAAGAAAGGGGGTCACAACTAAGGAGGAGGAAAGATTGTCAATAACTTTTTCTTGCACTTGGATTCTCTCTCTTGGCCGAATTCTCTCACAATGTGTCACTTGTGATTGTCGCTTGCATAGTGGCTGAAATCCCTTAGCATTAACATATATAAGGGGGCAACTAGGGCTTAGGAATTATAATCCTTTCTTGTTTAGCTTTTAATTAAACCTAAAGCCCAATGTCTAAGACCCAAAGCTCATTTAGTAATCTATAATCGTAATATGATTATTAATTGGCCTTTAGACTCCTAGTGGCCTAAATCCACTACTTAGGATTTCCTACTATACTTTTTCTTTATTTTCCAAACAAAAATTAGTGTCATATGTATAGGTAATGATTACCTTTTTTACCCTTAACTGCTTGTAACTTAATTATTAATTCCAAGACTCCATTAATCCTTCTAGGTTTTCAACCTAAAGTCAATTAAAGTATATAACCTATTAGGTTCTCTCGTACATTAATAATAAATGTAATTGGATACTTCCTCAAAAGTACGATTAAATTAAAACATTTTTAATTTAACTTTGGTTTTGCTAAACCAACCAACTTACATTCATAAGTCAAGATTGACATCTAGTAATGTATCAAGATCCATCCAAGTACAAGTGAAGTTAAGATCATTGATCAAACCTTTTCAGTGCTTGGTTACTATGTAATTCAATCATATCCTTGAGTTAGACATATGACATGGATTCTAGTGTCAGCCTTATTTTTGTCTAAATTCATTAGTACTTGAAACCAAGTTAACGTTTTGTTCTTCAAAGAGATTCAAGAAAACATTTTTCTTATTCTCTTTCACTTTGCAAAGATTCCTGAAACAAGACATACTTGTAGTATGTCTTAAGAGGCCATGGAATATTTGTCCTCTTTATTGGGGATGATGAATTCCTTGTCTATCATTTATCTACATTTATATGCTTCACTACATGTTCAATAATCACTCATGTATTATCCTTATTACAGGATAAGGGGGATAACATCAAAACACATAGAATCACATAATAGGTAATAAGATGATCTCAAGTCAAAGGACCACTTACACCACCTAACACTTTGAGAAATTCCATTGAGATATGAGTAAAGACTCCACATGGTTTCTTGTGTTAGGTCAATTCAGTGTACTTATTCAACTAACAAGTATCCATATGTTTGTCTCTGCATCACCATGCTTGTAGTTTATGAGATCACCACTCTCTTTATAAGAGAATGAAACAACATATGTTAGTCTTAAAGAATTAATCAATATTCTTATTCTTGATAATTCATTTACTATGAATAATTTTAGAATAATACTTTATGTATGTCATATCTCACAATTATAATCAACATCATAATTATGCATACATAGTAATTATTCTAATGGATTTCATATATTGTTGTAATAAATCTCATTTAAACAATATAATAAAGAATGCCTAATGAATATTATTATATTCATTAAATACAAATAATGTGTTATTACAACCAACTATTGATTGACTTTTAGACACTAATACTAACAATCTCTCACTTGACCACTATGATATCTAAATCCTACCATATCAAAGTGACGATCATGCTTCTGTTGTGGCAAGAGTTTCATAAGCGGATCTTGTCAACGGATCTTCCACATTCTCATCAGTAGGAATGTGCTCCATCTTTATATCCCTTCTACCAATGATTTCCCTAATCATGTGATACTATCTTGGTACGTGTTTGGATTTCTGGTGATACCTTGATTCCTTTGTTTATGCAATAGCCCCATTGTTATCACAATTTAACTCTATTGGCTTAACAATATCAAGAATCACCCCAAGTTCAATTATGAACTTCTTTATCCAAACGGCCCCTTTTAACTGCTTCGGAGGTAACTATGTACTCAGTTTCTGTCGTAGAATTTGCAATTGTTTCTTGTTTGAAACTTTCGAGCTAATGGCTCCTCTATTAAGAGTAAATAAGAAATCTAGACTATAATTTCTAATCATCTCTATCGATTTGAAAGCTCACAAGACGACCCCAGAGGCTATCTGGTTCATTAATGCATCACCATCCGCTTTTGCCAAAAAGCACTATTCATATGTTGCAGTCAGTTTCAGACCTAAACCACTCCTCTGCTTTGGTCTGTAAACTTCAGTCCACTTCATGAAATGATGCTTCCGCTTCCCATCTATTTCCCCCCATAAAAAGTTTCTATCCAGTTTATCAACTTCTTTACAAATACCCACTGGTAATTTAGCCCTATGCATAATATACAACAGAATAGATGAGGTAATTTTCTGTATGAGGGTAGCTCTTCCTGTAAGAGATAAATGTTTGGATTTCCAGCCTACTAGTCTATGATTATTTTTCTCCACAATCTCACTTTTGTACACATCAGCTCTATGGGCCTCAAGAATTGACAAATAACTGGGCCTTACAGTCATATAAGACGATAAGTGGACCCTTTCGGGGCAATAATTACGAGTGATCATCTATGAAACCATAAACAACAACTATCTCCATGTCCACTTGCATTGTCTTTGAAGATGCTGGCTGCCATGGAATATTGGACTGTGGGTCTTTCTATCACACTTTTGTGGGGCAAACGTATCTCTCAGATGTCAAAGTCGATGTGTAATATGGTAACATCATCATCTCAAGTTTGCAAGAACTTAGAATTTTAAATTATTAATAATTAGACAAATCCGTTGGTTGCTAATGCGTAATTATGATTAAGTATTATGAGTTTTGTTAAAATTTTACTATGTATGTCAACTTACAGCAATTCTTTTTTAGTTCAAATTTATTCGAATTTGAGATTGACTATGTTGAAAGACCGAATTCAATATGTAAAAATCGATCGAATCTAGTTATTAGGCCAGCTGAGCTAGCTAGCTTGTCTTTGTTAAAAGTTTGTTCCAACTATCAATAGTGATCTAACTGAGTTTGATGAATAATTTAGAATTATTTGTAAGATGCCAACCTCAAAGAAAAGGTACTAAAAAGCACTAAGCATAAACATGTAACCCAGCATGTGCTGCTCCAAGGTGATGAAAAAGGTTATACATTATTTTATGTCTTTTTTCTAGGCATGCAATTAATTATTTTTTTTATTTACATACATTAACTCATTGCCCGTGATTAAGAGAGTGAAAAGTGCCTACATTTAACTAAGGATTTTTCATATTTGATAAAGTACAATAAATCTAGTATTTGAAATTTAAAATATTCTAAAAATAATAAATTATTTATTGCACAACATTAAAATCATAGTCAATCACTGTAATAAATGATACAAAATTTTTATATTTATCATCTTAACAAATGTTCTAAAAACACCCGTTAAAAAAATTCTTTAACTAATAATCTAAAATGTTAGAAAAAAGAAATGATAATATAATGATACAAACATTTGTTCTAATAATTATAGCACTTGATGATTCAATGCATGCAATTGATAGCTTTATTATATCGAATGACTATTAAGTATATTTTTCTTGAGATTGATTATTATGTGCGGACACTTTGATTAAGAGATGAACTACTTTAAGATAAAGATTTTACGTGCTATGATGTTGTTCCCTATTTTTTGTTAGTCTCCTAATTTACATTTAGAATTGATTGTATGACTTGTACTATGTAGTGAATGATTAATTCATTTACACAAAAAAATATAATATATATATATATAATAAACCTCTTAGTTTTGTAATATTCTTTTAAGGATTTATTTAATGGGTGTCTAAATGATACTTGTTAAAATTTTATAAATAGAAAATTTGTAAAATTTATTACTAATAATTGATCATAATTTCAGTATTATTTATTACATAAATTACTACTTGTAAAAATTTCAATTTCTAATGACTATATTTATTATAGCTAAACAAGTATCCTTTGAGCTCGTGTTAAAAAAACCCTTCTTTTAATTAGAAGGTCTTCTAGTGGTGAAGGAATAATCTGATAGTCAAATTATTGATCTCACAAACAATTGTTAAATTGACATTAAAACTTATGTTTAATGAATTAATAAGAAAGTGTTATGTGAATATAATATTATAATATCAATCATGACTCCTAATTTTAATCAAGTAGATTGATGTGTTCTTGTCATGTTAATCAAAAATTTATAATATTTATACTCAATAATCCAATCCACCAATAAGAAATTATAGATTTACTCGAGATATTAATTAGTTTAAATTATAAATTATTTTAGTAATATTCTAAGGAGATGAGATTAAATCTTGCTTTTACTATGAAGAAATATCTATAGAAAAGGAGACAATTAACTCTATTGTATAGTTTATAAATTTAATAAAAAATAAAAACTTGTAGGCAACTAATCTATTATTACAACAAATTCGTATTTTCCTTCTTGAAATAGTACTTTAATTATAAAGACTTGTACATAATTGTTTCATTTATTTATTTTATTGGAAATATCTTGAATTATCCCAAATTTACCATTACAAAATTCTATTTGTCTTTTTTTTTTTTTTTTTTCTGTTTTTTGAGAAGAATAAAAAAAATCTTGCAATGTAGAAAGAAGAAAGGAAGGAGATACAATTATACATGGCGTAGACGATACAAAGGTTTGGCCACCACAGTGAACAAATATGCAAGATCCACCTTCAAACCCTAACCCCAATTCTAGTCCTCACATTGCCAATGCCAATGCCCTTCCCCCTCCACACAAAATCCAATTCCTCCAACCACTTGCAAATGCCACATCTTCTACAACAACCACGACGCCTACAACTTCATCATCGTCTTCTTCAATATTCTTCAGGAATAGGCATAGTGGTTGTGGTAATGGTGGGATCCCATACCCACCACCACCATAGGAGGGCTCACTCTGAGGTTAGTATCTGGATACCCGACGACATTATGAATCTCGATCCATTCAATAATGGGTCGTCGACTGCTACACATGAAGAGATCGGATCCGAAGACGACTTTTTCTCTACCTACATTGACATTGATAAGCTTGGAGGAGATGGTAATGGGTTGGATCAGAATGGGGATGGTAATGGTGATGGTAATGGTAATGGTAATGGTAATGGTACCGATACTAATAAAAATGAAAGAGACAAGAGTCCGAGTGCGAGTGCGAGGCCAAGGCATCGGCATAGCAGCTCTGTAGATGGGTCGACGTCTACAAGTTTTGGGGAGATTATGGATGCAAAGAAAGCTATGCCTCCTGATAAGTTAGCAGAGCTATGGACCATTGATCCCAAGCGAGCCAAAAGGTATGCTTCTTCTCTCTTCATTTCATTTTTCTTCTCTGGAGTCTTTCAATCTCTCTCTTTTGTTTGGTTTAAAACCAAATTAATAATCAAAGTTTTAATTTTGTTTGGCTTTTATAATGAATCAGTAGTTTGGCTGTTGATACTAAATGGAGTAAGTTGGATTTCTTAAACTCCATTGCTAAAATACAAACAATGACAAGTTCTTTTCTCGTCTTCTTCTTTTTATCTTAAATTCCTATTTTTTCTTGTCTATACATGGAGTTTATTTATTGATTTCCATAAGTTCCATATTTGTTAGTCTTTTGTACCTCATGAATTATGTGCTTTTTTGAGGTTGATAAGCTTGTTTTTCCAAGTTTTTGACACTACATAACTGTTTCAGTAAACCTCCTAGTGATAGTTGGTATTGCCTGATTCTGATCTATGTATTTGGTATAGCTGTGGATGGCGGTTTATTTCATAAAATCCATACATAAACATCTTAGTTTAGTACATGAAACATACATTATCAAATTCCTTGCCAATTGAGTCAATATTCATATATATCTTTATCTTACCAAAGTTGGCAGTGATGTGCTAAATAATCATTAAATTGCAAAAATTCTTCAGGAATAGTAGTTAATATGCAATGGTAGTAGAATTCTAAAGATTGCAAGCTTCTTAAGCCCCATGGTAATCAGGAAACGTTATATAATTTTAAAGATCCTATATGTTTTACCTCAGAGGCGTGTGGCTTCATTGTATGTGACTAAGCACTAATAGCACAATAGGTTGGAGGGCAGGGGGTCTGGTTGTGTATAGTTTCACTTGGCAATGATTGGGAGGATAAGTCTCATCTCATGCCCATTAATCCTATGCTACTGGCTTGCTTTCACATAGTCCTTTGGTATTGGCTGCCTTGAGGGAGCTTGTAAACTTGTATAGTATTTATAAACTTCTTTGTTATGCCTATCAAGGATCTTCATAGGCTAGTTGCACCTTTCTTACCTCTATTATCACAAAAATAGGAAGAAATGAAAAGAGAGAATCTAGGTGATTTATTGTTTCTGAATGAACAAATATCATCTATGAAACATGTGAAGCTGTTTATAATAGACGTAGATTTAATTGGTAGGCTATGTTTCAGAATAGCTCTTTTACTTCTATCAAAGAACTTTGGTGGCACAAATACAAGAATGTTACTTATAATTTTATAAAGGCTATATGCCTGTTAATCTCTACAAAAATTTATTTATTAGTTTACAAATAGATTTGATCTCCATTGCATTCAGATTTCTTAACTATATTTTAGTCATTTTTATAGCTTCTCCACTCACATTTCCCTCATGTTATTTTGTTATGATAGAATACTGGCAAATCGGCAATCTGCTTCTCGCTCAAAAGAGAGAAAGGCTCGTTATATACAAGAACTTGAGCGAAAAGTTCAGACCCTTCAGACAGAAGCAACCACTCTTTCTGCTCAACTTACACTATTCCAGGTCTGTGTCAATATGCCTATCAGCAAATTTGACCTTGTGTGCTACCGCAAGTCCATAACACCAAAAAAGTTAGCTTAAGAAAAAAAAAGGAAAAAAAATGAACTCATTTGTGCTATTTTCCCTTCCTAGTACATTGCATGAACCGTCATTTTCTTGGTCCAATAAGACTTTATCCCCACTGGAGATTATGTGAAAAAAGTTTTTGTTTTGCTTTTGCATCATCATTCTAGTTAATGTTGCTTTCATCGTCATATTCCTTTGTTCATGAGCTTCAATTGTTCAGAAAGCTAAAATTCTTCACCTCCCAATCTGAATTTAATGCTTATTTTTTACTTTCACTTTTTCCTTCATTGTCTGCTCAAAGGTTCCACAGTTGTAAAGTTGGTAACACTTACTTCTTTTATAGAGGGATACGAATGGTCTGAGTACTGAAAATACGGAGCTTAAGCTTCGCTTGCAAGCTATGGAGCAACAGGCTCATCTTCGTGATGGTAAGTTGGTAACACTTTGGATATACAACTAATTTCTTGTGCTAAAGCAGAGATTTATCCTCTCTGATAATGATTTTTGTTGAAAATGACATTTCTAAGTGCCACTAGTTTTGAAAATGTTCTTGGTCTGATACAGCTCTCAATGAAGCACTGAGGAAGGAAGTTGAGATGCTCAAGATTGCTACTGGGGAAATAATGAACCCCTCTGAATCATTTAATTTAGGAATTCAGCAGGTGCCGTTTACTGCTGCAAATTTCTTTCCAGTCCAGCAACATTTGGGACCTTCTGGCCACCAGAACATGCAGTTTCCACAATTCAACAACTCACAGTCTGGCATGTCAACTCAGCAGCTGCATCAATCAAATTCTCATACACTGACAGATATAATGCAGAATGACCAACTTGGCCGGATGCAAGGGCTTGACATCAGTAGTAAAGGATCACATCTTGTGAAGCCTGAAGGACCTTCACTTTCTGCAAGTGAAAGTAGCACCACATTTTGACGCAAATTGGTTGCTGAGCTATTAACCTGCTGACTTGTCCATGGCATGCCCCTCTGGCAGATTGTTTATAGTTTGACATCTTGTCATAGTGAAGGTACTCTATTTATTCCATCATATATCCCTTTGAGAATAAGTATTAATTCTTAAGTTCTTTATTCTTAGGGTTGTTCCCCAAAAAAGGGAAGCACCCTTAGTTGTTGTTCCAAAGTTCACGACTTGCGAGTTATTGTTTCAGTATGGCATTTTGTATGCGGGGTGGTAGAATAGTTAAGAATGAAGGGTCATTCTCATTGAATGTTGGGATGCTATCTTGGTCCTCCTATTTGTATAATTATTCATTTGATACGGTGTAAAACTTTGTGATTTATTGTTCTTGATCCACAGATTGTTCTCTGTTAATTTACAATGTTCTATCTTCTTTGGACCATAATTACGGGTAATAATACTTGCACATGTTTCTTTTGATTCAACTTAACTGTTATATGATCAGTGTATTTTCTTTTCTTTTTGGCGGAAAGGAACATTAAATAATCAGTTCGGAACTATAAATCTAAATTCATTACTGAAAAATTATGCATGCACACAGGAGTGCACTTTTAGGATCAACACATGAATATGTCGTGTCATTAATAAGGCAAACACTCCGGTGACATGGCTCCTCCCATTACTGCATAGTTGATGGATGGATTCATCCAAACGGTGATCTGAGCTGAACACAAGTTAATTTTGCGAAATGCTCCTCCCATCAGTGCATAGTTGATGGAAGGAGTCAACCAAACGGTCACCTGAGCAGAGCACAAGTTAATGGTGCGACATCAACATGAGAGGCAGCTGCCAACATGCAGGCAAGCACAACTGTGAATGCCATCTTACATACTTCAAAGTCTACTATTTTTTTTTTTTTAATATTTAATGAATGCCTATTCCTACTTGTTGTCTCGTTTCCTTTCTGAATCTCACTCGATTCACTCACATAAACACAGTCTAAAAGTGTTTCTCTTGGATGAGTTTAGCTCCTTGTGCTTCCTTTACTGGGCTTATATAGGTGTCAAAGTGAGGGGGAGAGGCCATGGAGGGTTTGGCTTTTATGGCGGGGTTTAATGGCAGAGGGAAATTCGGATATCTAGCCAGACTATCTTCATGTTTAACTTCCTGGGAAATTTCATCATGTGAAGATTCAAAATTAGGGATGCTAACAAAATTATAAGCATGCCAAAGAATGAGCCAGCTAGTTCTTGAAGCATTATCCCATTTTGCATTCTTTAATTAGAGTATCAAATCTATATGCAGCCTCAATCAGAGAGATCAACCTGCACCTTAGTGTTCAATCAGGTCAGCCCTCTGCAATAAGGGTCACAGTAAACATAATACATATAACATTTCAAAAGGAGAAAATCCACATAAAACACATGAAATGAAAGAAACTGCTATTTGCACGAGGCAAAAATGCTGTGCACAGCAGTTATTAAAGCTCCGCCCCCCTCTGGCAATTCTGATCAATTATTGGTCTCAGCATAACATTAAAGAGGATTGCTAACCTCCCCTTATAACTATGATGCCACCTCATAAACTGCAAATTCTTCCAAACTAAAAATATAAATGCCCATCTGAAAGCTTTTTTTAATTTGTCACACAGGCATAATGCTCTGGGTGATTTTGATAATAGAATAGGCACACAAGACTAGGCTTTGTGTAAAATCACCCTAATGTAATAAACTAGGATACTCATGGAATCTAATGATGCAATTTCTATTAGATTTTTACTTTTGATGTTCACGTCATAAAATTGTTGTTGCAGTATGATATGTAAAAATGTAAAAATGTATGAGAGAAAGATATTAGGAAGTTACATTGAGTAATATCTCTTGTAACTGCATT
Organism: Quillaja saponaria; assembly: GCA_029379385.1. NCBI lineage: Eukaryota > Viridiplantae > Streptophyta > Magnoliopsida > Fabales > Quillajaceae > Quillaja > Quillaja saponaria. The sequence goes on along the minus strand of CM055610.1, from coordinate 12,747,490 downwards.
TAAATACCAAGAGAGCTACTTTGTATAGGTCCCTGACCAAATCAATAACCAAATCAACTTCATGTATTTATTTGTCTCTTGGCTATGAATTTATCTTTTTCTTAGGAATGTAAATTTATTTTTCTGCAATTTACTTTCTTACTTTAGGAGTAATATAATAATAAAATCTCTACTAATTTCATCTTCATTAAAATACCATTCATAATTCTACTCTACTAATATTTTTAAGTCTACCATCATAAATACATAACCGCTTGTATTTTGTACTGAAATATGGACCAATATTCGTAATCGATTGATTTGAATTTTGAAATAATTTTCTGACACAATTTGTATTTTTTTGTCAACAGCATGGAGTATATGGCTACTTTTCTTTTTCCCTTCTAAACTGTTTTTGATAGAGAATGATATGAGTTGGAAATTTATGGGATTTTATATTTTATTATATAATATTAAAATTTAGGGATTCTATTAGTAGTATAAGAGTATACTTCAGGTTACTTTCTATTATATCTTATGGTTTTATTACTATTTTTATCTATATTTCCCTAGCTTTCTTTGCTTTTCTACATATTCCTTCTTATTTCTTCCCCCCTCCCCTTCTCGCAATTTCCATTAATTCCTATTGTCATCCATCATCTTTTGATATCAGAGCACAAATCTTGATTTTTCAAGCCAAAAACCATAGAAACTGCCTAAAACAGCTTGAACAGCTCATCCCGACGAAAACCCGCCACCTCTGTATGCCACCCATGACTGCCGCTTCCTTTCATTCTTTTCGCTTCTCGAGGCCATCACCGATATCGAAAAGTCCTCTCAACCCCAAAACCATTAAAACCACCACCAGATCCCATGGACAACCACTTAAATGATGCAAAAGTGCAATCTCATCACTGTTAACAAAAAGAAAACCACAACTTACCACCTTTGACGGCCAAAAACTATGACCAACGATACCAATAAGATCAGAATTATCTGATCTATATAACTCAACTAAACTGAAACGATTGATAAAAACTCAAGCAAACTAAAACTACAGCGATCAAGAAAAACTCGCGCCACACGAGCCATGGTGCACATGAAACGAGTGGCACCGCTGCAACCACATGCACTTTCACACTCTAGCAGCTACGTTCTTATGCCACCTCAGCTAGTAGCCACCACCTTAGCGCCCCGCCCCCCCCCCCCCCAAAATCCGCCACATGTCTGATCCTCCATTTGCCACGTCAAATAGGTGAGTCAGAAATTCTTCCACATCAACATAACACGTCTATCTTGCCTCGTCATTTGTCCATGCAAGTCTTGCAGGATACATGTCAGTCACTTCCTCCAATCATTACTTGTCACGTCACTAGATCAAGCCACTCACTCTTTGACTAAATTGGGAGAAACTTTAATCGGTTCACCTACTTTATGATCAATTTTGAGCAAAATTGGATTGGCTCTTGAAGTGTTTTGATGCATAGAATCCAATTTTGGTGTTTTTTTTTTTTTTTTTTTTTTTTTAAATTCTACTTTGAAGTGCTTGAATTGGTAACATTTTATTTATTTTATCTTTTTTTTGTTACTATATTTTTAATTCTATTTAGTATCACATATTGTTGAATTTATCATATTTACTAGAATCGCGATATTATTCAAAATATGGAACGAGAATCAAAAATACTATCTAGGTAAAAATATGGTTTGCTAGAAGTAAAATTAGTTAATTTACTATTTCAAATTATGTTACATTAATAATATTTACTCAGATCATTCTCTTTTATTTTAGTGACACTTGTCTTATTAAAAAATGATCATGTATGAAGATGAAATAAGTGTACATTCTAAATTTTGTGAGACTTCATGTTCACAAACAATGTATCCACGAAAGTGATGAAATGTCGATATTTGAATCCAATTTAATATCCATCTTGCACAAAAACTGATACAATTAAAACTCACACAAACTGCAGTATTCGAGAAAAGCTCACAAGCCATAGCGCGCATGAAACGAGTGGTGGCACTGCAACCACATGTGCTGTCACACTCTAGCAGTTGCATCCTTAAGCCACCTCGGCTAGCAGCTACCACCTTAGCGCCACCTCTCCCCCGCCACATGTCTGCTCCTCCATTTGCCACGTCAACAGGTGAGTCCGACATTAGCATCACACGTCTAGCTTGCCTCGTCATTTGTCCACGCAAGTCCTGTGGTATACATGTTGGCCACTTCCTCTGATCATTACTTGTCTAGATCAAGCCACATCAACACTGAACACCACATCACTCTTTGACTAAAATCAGATAAACTTTAGTAGATACAGTTCACCTACTTTCGTATCGGTTTTGTGTAATATTAGATTGGTTCTCGAAGTGTTTTGATGCATAGAATCCAAGTTTAGTTTATGTTTTCTTAAATTCGACTCTGAAAGGCTTGAATTGGTACCATTTTCTCATTTTATCTCTTTATTTTTTTTATTTACTTTACTTTTTAAAAATTATTTAGTATCTTGAGTTGTTAAATTTATCATAGTTACCAGACGATAATATGATATAGAATGTAGAATGAAAATGGAGAATTACGTAGATAAAAATATGACTTTATAAAGATAAGATTGATTGATTCATCATTTTAGGTCATGTTACATTAATAATATTTATTTATTTATTTTATTCTATTTAATCTTGGTGACACGTTTCACATTAAAAGAATCATGTATGGAGGTGAGATAGCTGTATGTTCCAAAAAATTTGACATTTCATGTTCACAAGCAACGTATCCACAAAAGTGATGAAATATCATACTCTAATTCAATATCCATAAACCGCAAGTATCATTTATTGATATTACATATAATCTTAGAATTAAAACTTACAATAAATATTCACTCATAATTTGGTATCATCTATAAATTTTAAATTTAAAAAATGTTGCCCATAATCAATATAAGTCATTTTATTCAAAAATTTAAAAGCATGAAATAAAAATAAAATAAAAGTAATCTCCATAAAATTATTTTGATTTTAGTCCTACTATTAAAATTTAAAACAATAAATGATTCATTTAAAAAATTCAAAGTTATTTAGCTAAAATAAAATAACCACCTAATACATTTAGTGTGATATTATATTTGTGCTTTGTGCGTTTATTAAAGAGTTAAGCATCGTCTTAAACTTTGATCCAGTTTTTATTTGAGGGACTAACTACTTAGACACTGTAATAAAAAAAATTAATGACTCATGTAATGAACTTGCATATGTTGCAATATTTTTACACATTATCATCATTTCATTTCTCACTCTCTAATATATATATATATATCATGTAAAGTTTATACCATATTTTCTCAAGGTTGAGTCAATTTTTTTTTACAAACCAAACATGAAAGAAAAAAAAAACTAAAATAGAAAAAATAAAAAGCTTATTTATTGTTTTGATTTATGAGGATTTCACCATTTTTTATTTTAGTTCTTGAAAATTTATTTTTTTCTAATCGACTTATTTAATGTTCAAATTTTTATATTTTGATTTAATTTTTTTAATAATAAATTTTTAATCAATCCAAAACTATTAAATTTAGATAAAACACAAGTAATTAACATAATTAGTTGATATCGTTAATAATACTTCAAGATAATTTGATGATATATATAATTATTATTTTTTTGCCATGTCCTCTTAGTCCCAACGGCACCTGTCTTTACTTCAGGTCGACTCTTTTGAAAGTTGACGTGGGGATTTTTCCCTCCTAAAACAATAATTATTTTTGAAAGAAAAACGTTGGGTATTACATATAAAATTAAGAAAATATATTTTCGAATGATTTAATCAATATTCACTTCTATATTTAATAATTTCTGCTTGGTTAAAAACCTAATTAAAAAAATTAAATCACGGATGATTAAAAAAAATAGTTGCTAATTAAAAAAGAAAAAAATCTATAATTTGCAAAGACCAAAACAATAAATAAGTCAATTAAATGTAATATGGTCATTTTCATTTCTTAAAAACTTATGTTTTTAATTATACTTATATGTAATTGTTTTTATCTACTAAAACAACATGAAAATAGAATTAAAGGCCAAATTTAAGAATATTGGAAATTGATTCTAAATTGCTGAGAAATTAGAACAAAAATTTAATAAGTTTAACACATTAGAGAGAGAAATGAAATGAGAATGATGTGTGAAAAAGAGATGCCTTGTTGATAAATCTATTAAATAAGTTTTTTTTTTTCTTTTTCTTTTTGGAATGCCTCAAAATGATATGAAAGGAGTTTAGTCTCTCAAATAAAAATTGAATTAAAGTTCACTCCCTTAAATAATACTTAACTCTTTATTAAACAAAATTAAAATTCTTACAGCATAACAAAGTACCCAAAAGAGGAAGCAGTTCAAAAAATCAAAGAACAAAGAAACCATAAATTATTTATGTTTTCTTGTATTTGTGTGTGTATATATATATATATAAATGTACATGATCCAAAAAGATGCCCCAGAAAACTAAAGCCTGCACATATTAAGATTTAGTCTCTCTCAGATGAGCTATGATCCCAGAATTTAGCAATGAAACATAGTTGTCCTTGGACATACCTTGGTGTAGCTGCAGTATTCCCCATATTTAACACAAGCCACAACTTTATGGACAAAATGCCTTCATCCCTAGACCTGATACCAGAATTATTATCACGTTCAGGTTTCACCGATGGCAACAGTAATGTCTTGCACTGTTTAACCTTTATTCAGATTTAGGTCTCAAAATAACCAAGACAGCACCATTATGTACCCGTTCAAATAAAACCAGTCATTTAACAATACTGTGGAATTAAGAGAACCATGCCAAAATCCAAGGAAGCATGATCATCAATGGAAAGTTTGCACCAAAGGAAGTCCTTAAAATCCATTTTCCATCACGTGTCAATGCTTTACATATTTGGATGAAGGATAAAGTGAACAACAGAGACACATGTACACAGGATTTTATGTAAATGAAAACCCGGAGGGACAAAATGAAGATCAACTTCTACAACTCAATGTTTCACATAGTTACATTTAATAATCAACACTCTATGGACTTACACAAGTAGTACAAAAAATATTTGTCCACTGTCAGAAATCCAGCTACATCTGTGTAAACTGTAAAGTGATAATTTACAAGGATATCCCAAACTTCACACTCTAGGATCAGACCTAGAAACTAGTTTGCCTAAATGTCCTTCTACTTTTTAAATGCACAAACTCTATAATAAAATTAACTTCAAGATTTGTATTTAGTCTTCTTTCCTGTTACTTTATTTTTATATAATCCATAACTCGGCTTCAGTTCAATCATATAAATCATAGATTGTTCATATTGTTCAGATCAGATTTCACAAATCCCACCCCCATTTAGATAATCATCCAGCTGAATTGGACCTGTATACATGCCAAAATACATAGTTGTCTTCACAGGAACAATTTGTACAAATTACTACAAAACCAAATTCAAAAGGCACAATGTATACCATGAACTCATGCCACATTAGTAAATATGCTTTTCTCAAGCTAAAGGAAAACATGGGCTATTTCCCATGCTAATCATGATAAAGTGCAATTTGAAAATTCACAGAATAGATAATAAGAAAGAATGTAATGGTGTACCTCTCTCAAGAAAAAAAAAAAGAACAAGAGATGCAAAGATTGCTCTGTGGTGTCACTATCGCGTCATATTTCTCCATTTGTCCTTCAGATCAACCTGAACAAATCCTCAGCTTTATGTAGGGCATACAACTACAGAAAGAAAATGGGGATAATAAAACAATTACAAACCTCTGTTCGCTCATTAAAGATATCACGATAGCAGTTTAAGATGACCTTCCAGTTTCCTTTACCAAACCTTTATAAGAAAACAAAATGAATGAGAATGTGAATGCAATAGCCTCTGAGATTATTTATTACTTTAGTAGATTCAAGAGAGGTAAAAATAAATAAAAGCAGATCTGTCTTCCTTATCATAGTAACAATTTAGCCCAAATTACCACTAGGGAAAACTGGGGGAGGGGGATGGTTACTGACTGTAAAGGTTGACATCATTTTCTGACAATATTTCAAAACACAGCCCCACCCCTTCCTCTAGCAGTTTCTAGAAAGGGGGGTAACGGACAAAGAAGAAGAAGAGGGGTATGAGGAACAATCCTCAATATATACCTTCTAAAAGAATAATCAAACTTATGACAAAATAAAGTCCTAAAACACAAAAAGAAAATAAAAATAATGCTTTGCCTAAATGGAAAAAAGCACATACTTCTTTACGCCATTCCGTAGGGTGTCTTCTTCCAATGAACTCCATCTTTTTCTCCTTTTACGGATTCTTGTTGTTTCATACTTATTCAATGGAGAAACATTGCACGTTCTTGGGCTGGATAGATGAATTGGTATTCTTTCCGGTGAGTCATCTATTGAATCATCCCACTTCAAAGAGAAAAGAAATTGTAATTGCAAATGGAAGGATGTGTTCATGCATAAAAAGTATCAACAAACTTTTGAACTAGGAAAAATCACAGAAGAAATATCTGAACAAGATTACCCAAGAAATCAATACATGCTCTCAGCTTAACAGTTAAAAGCTATCCATTATCTTAATGTCCACCTAAAAGCCAAAGCTGTTAAATGAGGCCCCAGAAATGAATATATTCTCTTACACACCCCAGCACGCACAAGGCCATTGGGCTTGTCAGCATGGAGAATGCACAGGCCCTCCTCATACCTTGTGCTTATATTTTAAATTTTTTTTTAATGGGTCGCGATAAGGTACAAACTCCTAACCACTAGGGCATAGAGGCTCTAATACCTTGTCAAGAAACCATTTTAGCTAAAAGTTTAAGCTGTTAAGCGAGACCCCAAAAATGGGTTATATTCTCTTATGCTGTCAACCATATTTTAAAAGAGACCAGTAGAGTTGAACAAAATAACATGAATATCATTACCTCGTATGTATGCGCAGTACTATTTCTTTGCATTAAGCTGGACTGCAAGACATTGCTCTGTTGTACAGAAGACTGATTGCCAAGATTAGCAACATGAATTTCAACATGATCACCCTTCTTAGCATGTGGATTGGGTGCATCTACATCTCTACTCTGGTTTTCTATGGTTGGCTCATGTTTCATGTCCTTTCTTGCCAATTCAGATCTTACAGTATCAGAAATCTGCAATGCACGAGAAAGAGGATCCTCTACCAGATCTTGTAACTCCAAAGAACTAGATTTTAGGGTTTCCTGAACTCTTTTAACTTCAGCACTAGGTAGAGAATAATATTTTCTGCATGATCCATTTGCGCCCACTTCGTCACTACTAGTAATTTTAACTCCTCTACAGCGTCTATGGCATGCAGTGTGTTTGCGTCTAAGCACAGGCCCCTTTTGCATTCCTAGGGAAAAAAAATGCTCTGTTATAAAAGATTGTGGAAAAATATGGAAAACAAAGAAACAAGATTCCTATACTCTGCATAACTACAAAGATAACAATGTCATATAAATTGAGTTACATTTTACACAGCTAGTTTTCAAACCAACAAATCCAACACCTAAAAATATAAAATGAAATCACTATTCGGGAAATAAGAGATAGTTTCAACAACACAAAATTCAAAGCAAATTATCAGGTCACAAATTTCTTTTTCTCCTAAAAAGTATGGAATAGAAAAAGAAATGAAAGAAACGTATAAGAAAAATCTGTCTTTTTTGGGTGTAACCAGATTAAAGCTTAATATTCTTCCTAACTATAATAAGGGATGATAATGCGCATATATATCAAAATAGAGATGGGGACATTGAAAGGTCCAAAGAAATTTACCCTGGCAAAACAAAATAGAGAGTAATATCAAAATTCTGCATGGATAAACTCATATCAACAAAGCTACTCTTATCTTTGCAAATGAAACAAAGGAAAGGGGAAGAGGGGAAGCAGAAGAACAATGAGGAACACCTTTGTCTTTCTGTGCAGTAGAACCACATGCACCAAGCTTCTGACTTTCATGAGCAGAAGGCACAGCTTTCTCTTCCACTTGCTCGTCCACCTGATTATGGCTGGTCCCTTGAGGCGCCATTATGCTCAATGGCAATGCAAAAATACCCCATTCATCTCTAACGCTGGCACCAGAATCCCGACTCCTACTAGGTGAACTCACTGTCTTCCCTTCAACATCATCCATTGGTCCAGCAGAAAAATCAATTCTATCACTGGCACCTACGTCATCGCAGGCATAAGGCCTATCCACCATAACCTCCCCATTTTCATCACGCACCCCACTATCTAATGAACTCTGCAAATCCGTCACTTTCGTCAATGAAGCAGCCAATTCAAGAAAAGAAGGACCCATGATTGCCCAGGCTTCAGCCAAGAAATCCTTAACCGTGTCCAAAGCATCTTTTCTAGCATGCATTTTCGCCAACCTCTTCCCAACCCTCGCATCCCAAACTGCAGCCTCAATCTCATCCCTCCAGTCCTTCAATTCATCCGAAACCAAGTGACTCCCCTCAGCTGACGTCTCCATTTTCTCAGTCCTACCCCTCCAAATCCTCTGCACAGCGTCCAAATACTTCCCTTCATTGTATGGGAATGCCTCTAGGTACTTCACCGTGCATTCCACAGCAACCGCACAATAAGCACCCTTCATGGTATCCATCACTTCAATACCATCAATGCGATCCAATTCTTCAATAAATTCAAGAATTTCCAAAATATTTTCCGTAACAGAACCCTTAGACACTTCAGTTTGAATTGTTCGGAGGAGCAAGGTCTTCTTCAAGCGCAAATCAGAATTCGAAACTGGGATCACTGCAATGATTTTCTTGATTAGGCTATCTGAAATTGAACTACGAAGAAGGAATTCCAAAACCCAACGACATAAATCAGCGTCCATTTCTAATGTGGGGGAAGGAAAGAGAAGAATTCAAAATTAGGGTTTTAAAGTACGATAATTATGGGGACTAGGAAAATCGATGGTCTTTCGAGGTGAACTGTGTTACAGGAATACGCTAGACTGAGGGAGAGAGGAGCGTTAGCGTAGCCATGCGAAAGAAAGAGAAAGACGAAAGAAGACGATGTGTAGTGCGAGTTTTTTTTGGCAAATTACATTTTCGGTCTTTATAATTTAACTATTTTCAATTGGATCAATGTGTTTTAAACTTTTTCAACTGAACCATTGTGTTTCAATTTTAATTTGGGTCTTTATGCCTTTTCATCTAAATTTTGTATGTTTTTGTTAAACTTCTTATTAAAAAAAGTTTAAAACGGTAATCCATTTGAAAAAAAAATAAAAAAAAATAGTGAAATCAGAGTGGCCTAAAGTGTAATTTGGCCTTAAAAAAATATTCCTAATTAAATAATTCATAAATTAATATAAATTTAACTTATTTCTTAAAATGTATGTAATTTTATTTTTTTTGGTTATTTACTATTAATATCATAATAATGAACACTAAGAAGATAATCAAGTGGGCTAATAGTTAAAGTAGTTGCTCAGGATAATAAATTTTTATAGTGGTTCACTACAACTTTGGCGACTATATCCACTTCCTCAACTCTCTTTGCAAATTTCACTATTATCTGAATTATAGGGATTAACAAAACCTTTATACTAAATTATAACACTCCACAATATTTTCACTATGTTTATAGGAATTAGCAACCTAGCTAATTTTTATAGGTGTCAGCAACCTTTCCATTCATTTGACTACTTTGTTTATCTAGAGTAATAATCATTGCAAATTTTAATGTTTTGCTAAAAGCAACAAGCAACCTTTCCATTCATTTGACTACTTTGTTTATCTAGAGTAATAATCATTGCAAATTTTAATGTTTTGCTAAAAGCAACAAGAAAGGGAACATCACTCTAAATTTTAGCATAACATGGAGTGAACAATTTTAAATTAGGACTTATATAGTCATACTTCTCAGTGATGCATGACTGGCCAGAGGATTGGATAACCAATCCACCACAATCCTGACTTCGAAACAAAATAACAAACATGACCCAACTAAAGAATAAAACTAGTTTTTCTAAAACCGAAGTTCACCATAAAAGTTTACTTCATATAATAATTAACAAGTTATTGAAAAATTTGGCAGAAGTTTCTTGCAATACGAAACATGCCTCAAAATACAAATACATAGTCTCATGATTTTACACAATAATAACATAAAAATAACAAGGAGCTTTGCTCCAATCACATCATAACCAAAACAAATAACTATATACTTACATCCTTCAAAATTAGAAACCCTTACAGTTCTAGTGTGACTGCAAATTTTCATCATTTAACTTCAAGTCTGAGATCCTTATATTGCATTGCTGTACTCAATTAGCAAGTCACAAACTTGGTGATGCCATGTAATGAACTCCTGTTACTAAAAAAATTTACTACAAAAGAAAGATGAGTCCTATAGACTCCGTGAGTGAAAAATCCTACCCAAATGGTACTAGCATCACTCAGCACAAACATATAATATACATATTAGCATGATTCATATAACATTTCACATTATAAGTCCATATTGTAGGTTTTGATAAATTCACAATTCATATGACACACAGGATCACAATTTAAGTCAGTGCAACAATATCACGCAAAGCAATCAAATGGCCAACGAGTGACCCAGCCCCGCACAACATTATCACCCTCTACTAGGCATTTACTCGCCCGCACAACAAATTGATCTCCGTACACAATCCATCCCACCGGGGCTGGGCACTCAATTTAAAAAAAACACTTATCAGAATCAGGATTTTTTTATTATTTTAAATCTGAACATCCTAGGTGCACCTAGATTTTTAATTTCGGAGATATAATTCACTTTTCATAAAAATATCACTTTTTTAGCCCTTATCAAATACAACCAATGTCAAACACAGTAACCATTATCAAATAAACATCATTCCAACAAATTACTGAAATACTCTACTAGCTTACTTTCCATATATCAGGTATATTCAAATAAACATATAATTACATATATTAATCTAGCTCTTAAAGGCAGCAATTAACCACTCACCCGTAATCGATTTCATTCGTTATTTACACTTGCGTCCACTCGTCTCATTAGGTCCACATTAGAATCAGGAACTGAAATTCATAATCCTAGATAATACTTAGCTTATAAACGTTATTGTTATACTATTTTAATTACTAAACTTATATCTCAACTTATATAGGTTTCTTTATGTAAATTTTTCTTTAAGCTATTACATGTCAATTAATATGAATTGGACTTTATGTAATAAGGTTAAAAATGAAAAAGCATTTTAAGTGTCTTGACAAAGCATAGGATAGGAGGAACCATTAGAAAAGATGAAAAGCACTTAGTGAGTTAGAAATGTTGAAACTATCTAAACTTGGGGTTTGGACCAGTGTCCACTTTAACGGTCATATCTTTCTCTAGAAAATTCTGAATCCAGTTTTGTAAAATTTATAAAATATTAGACACATGTAGCTTTATAATAATATATCATTTGTAATTTTTAGATTTGTATATCAATACAGTTTATTGTTTGAAGTTGCATCAAATTCTGTAGCACGCAGGATTTTTGACAGCTTGACCTTACCTTAGTTAATTGAACATAACTTTCCCTAGGAAAAACAAAATCCGATTCCGTTTATTGGGTTTACTAATAGACAAGTATATGTATCTTTCTTATTTATTCCTAAAATTAGTCTTGACCCACTCAATTCCTTACATGAACCAAAAACAGTGCACTACGAATCCTGCCTGACTTAGCCAGAGTCTAACAACTATAACTCACAACATATTTGGAACCAAGCTACAAAATTTTGTAAACAATATTTCAAGACTATAAGCTACATTTTATCTTTTGAACTCTTAATTTAATTCAGCCCCGAAGACATTGAAAATAATGAATTTCTTTCACCTATGAAATCTGCCAAGTTCTATTCATAATACTCAAATAAATTTTCTTGTAGACATTTTATCAAATACCTTAGGTGCATAAATTATTTTACTTAATATGTATGTATATTTATATATTTACATACCAAGAAAATCAACACTAATCCATAATTTCTACATTACTCATATTTCAAATACTAAATTAAAAGTTGGTTTGGTTATCTACAAATTAATCAAGAGTTTGAATTATATCATTCCAACACCAATTCAAGGTTCTTCTTTTCTTTAATCACTTAGACTCCAATTTTCACCATTTGTTCTTAAACTTTCATCTAACATTTCTTTAATCCCTAAGCCTATGTTATTAAACAATCACAAACATCAAAAGAATTAGGATTTTAAGCTAGAAAAACTACCATCAATAAAGTCCTATATATAAAGCTTTAAACTATTAGCTAATCAACTAAAATCTCATACACAACCGTAACTACCTTAACAAATTTTTCTAAAACCTTATTTGATTTCAATAACTCAAACTTTAATTAAACTCTTGGTTGCAATTCAAACTTTTACTACCTCTATCCTCTACTGTCAACCTCCTATTTGCCTCAAAAACATGCTTCACGGGTTATGATGGCAGCCTACTTCCAACAAGCTACTACCTCACTAAATGAAGAGAAATGATGGGCAAGGTGCAGAAACAAGCTGCTATCCCTACATACTGACTTTCTCTGCCCCAAAAGACTCAACTGAACTAAGGTTTTAAAAGAAACGAAATACAAAATAGGGGAGACCAAAAGAAATAGCAGCAAAGTTACCTTTCGCCATCCACTAAGCCAAGTTCCAGCTTCCATACTTCACCCAAACCAAGCTACTACCGATTACAAAAGGAAGGGAGAAAAAAAAAACTCACTGAAAGGCTTAATTATGGCGGCTAAAAGATGGAACACCCATGGCCAAATGAAACAGGGGACTAAGGAATTAAAGGCACGGTAGATGATATCACAAAAGAAAAGGTAAGTCCGTTGTGGAGAGGGAGAAAGGAAAAGTCAAGATGCCAAATAAAAAATTATGGTCCCAAAAGTTTCCTCAAAATACATGGTGGATATAAATATCAACAAAAAATATATATATATATATATATATATATATATATATATATATATATTTAGCTATATCATATAATTGTCTAGTTAATATACCTTTTTATTTTAATTGTACACTAGATATGCTCAATAGTAAAATTTATACAAATAAATTTCATCTTTAATTTAATCACCAAAGTAGTGAAAACTCGATTCACATATATGTATATCTTTATGGTAAGGATTTATTAAAATTTTCATACACTAAGATATCAGAATACACAAAAATTCTTAAAACGTATACTAGGATATCAGATTTTAAGATGTTTAATTATATCGTTATTTAATTAATTTCTTTATGTATTTATCATTTTATAACAAAAATTTACACATTGTATTTAAAACTTAATTTTTTGTTATCAGATTATGAGAGTTATAACAATCTTATCATGATCATTATGAGTTAGAAAGACACATGCAATAGTCCACATAAGCACATATTGTTCAAATGTCACCCCTAGCTTATTGAAGAGTGGATTAGTTGCACTCTCAGTTAACACTTTCCACATTTCAAGATACAATATCTTATTGATGAAAATATCATCTAAGATCAAGAAAGGCCTGTAAGGAGGTGATACATCTTAAGCTATAACCCACTAAATGAATTGGGCCACTTCTATTTCACCATTTTTAGCACATACTGCTCAGGCGTAAGGTCCAATATCTTCCCACCAATTGTGAATGAAACATTAGGCATTGAAGATAAATCATTACAATCAGTTGTTGATTCTCCAATTGAACTAGGCCGCTGTCCACAGAGCTTATTGATATACCCTTGTATTCGCTCCTAGGTTTGATTCTACTTAAGCTGATTTTGCATGCATACAACTATCATCTCACAAGCTGAGCACATTGTGCCACATGAATAACTATAGCTTTTACCAGAACCTTTTTATTCACAACACTTGCAATGCCCATACTTACATCTTGAATACCACTGAAAGTGCACAAACCAATCTTTGAGTAGATTTTCTAAGGTTGGTCTTTTTTAAGAAGCATCTGAAGAATGGTTTCACCTTACTCAGCTACTATAGGTTTGCACTCTTGACTTATGACCCAAGAAGCTCCAATTGCATAATTGAGTTCAGTAATAATAGTCGTTCGTCTAGCAACAAAGTGGTTATAAAATTGGCAATTACAGAAAAGCCACCAGCATAAAACCCTGTTGTTTTACCCTCAATCATTTCATCACCCATATCAAACTGCTAGTACCCTTTTTGTGTTAAAGGAACATATGTATGCTTACTTTCCTAATGAAACCAATGTTTGAAAGGCTTTATATATGTTTTAAACCATGCAAAGATGGGTTTTTGTCTACTTATAGGCCTATTTATTGGTATAGATGGATGCCATATAAAGGGAGAATTTGGTGGTCAGTTGCTAATTACAGTTGCTATTGATACCAATGATCAGTACTTTCCATTAGCTTTTATTGTGATTGAGTAAGAAACAAAAAATAGTTGGACATGGTTTTAAGAGTGTCTACTGAATGATATTGGTGATATGAGGGCTAACAAGTGGGTTTTCACTTCAGATTACTAGAAGGTAAAGTTTTTGAGTTGGACTTTTATTATGAATTAATAACTATTATTTTACTTAGTTGTGTTATTACTAATTGTGTTTTAGACATACAAGGTCTAGTACCTAGCTACACTTTATGAGATGTTCCCACATTGGAACACATGTTTTGTTTAAATATATGTATGTTAAATTCAAGGCTAAGTTTGGTGGGTCTAGTGACTTGATGAAGTTAGTACATAAAGCACCAAGCATTCAGTTGTGGTAGAGACTGATGGAAGACATTAAGAAGATGAATAAGGAGGTATATAATTGAGTGGTTCATGGAGAAACCTACTAAGACATGGTGTAGACACAAGTTTAGCTTTTATCTAAAGTCTGATATATTCATGACTAATATCATTGAAGCTTTTAACAAGTTTGAGAGCAAGAGAGAAACCAATAACAAGTATACTTGAATGGATTAAGAGGTATTTAATGGATAGGTCTTGTCAACTTAAAGGAAAGCTAGACAGATACAAAAGTGATATTATGCCTAAGGTGAAAAGAGGCAACGTAAAGAGATCAGTTTCTCTAGCATGTAGACTCTAAAATGGGTTAGAAATGCTTACTTTGAAAATGCCTTTCTACTTGAAAAGTTCAATGTGGACTTGGACAAACAATCATGTAGCGGCATATCTTATGGTTGGTTTATTTTGCTTATGATTTATGTTATTGTAAGCACCTAATTGATTTTTTTGACAAGTTTTGGGAACTTACTAGATTACCTTGTAGGCATGCAATTAGTTGTATGTATTATAGAGGCGAAGAGCCTGAAGACTATGTCAGTGCATATTACAAAATGTGGGCCTGTGTTAATTGTTATGGTTCCATCATGGAAACTATTAATGGTGAAAACATATAGCCTAATGCAGTAAGAGACCAAATTCAACCACCAAGAGAGCTAAGGGCACTTGGGAAGCTAAAGAAGAAAAGAACTTTGACATCTGATGAACAACAACATGATCAAGAAGAAGAAAGCAGTAGATGGAAAAGGGAAACACCTCACTTAGATGTAATAGATGCAAACAATATGAACACAACAAAAAGACATGCAAGATTGATATATCTAAGCTCCAAAACTCTGAAACTGTGAATATTACAAGGAATAATGGAATGCACAATCATATAGTCAAATAACACATGGTAGCAGTGATTTTGCATTTCCATATGTTATTATTGAGATAAGGAAAATAAGAAAAGGAAGTGGTAGGAATAGTAGAAGAGGTAGAAGAAGCGGAAATGAGATTAAGGGAGCTATAAGAGGATGCACAAGGGGTAAACATTTTGTTAGAGGAAGAGGAAGAGATTAAACACAGATCCTTATAGACAATAATCACTACCAACATACCCTGATAGCCAAGAATTAGTTAACATGGCAAGAAGACTTTCAACAAATGCGTGAGACTTTAGTATATGTTGATTTGTGTTGAAAAGTTCATTGACGACTTATTTTTTTGTTGAAACTTTAGTTTGTGTTGAATGTATTATTCTTTGTTGAAACTTGTGGTTGAATGTAATGTGTTGTAAAATTGGCTGCATATGCCCTTTAGATATTGAGATATCCATGGTGTTTTGACTGATTAATTAGTGTAATTTCAATGTTTGTAAGACAGATTTTAATATTCAATAAAAAAACATTTGAGACAATTGGTTCTTCATTCATGTACCCTTTTTTTTTTTTTTTTTTTACAAAAACTAATAATACTAAACCAAAAACTCAAACTTACAATACATACCTCAACCTCACACTCATATCACAAACCTAATACTTACTACCTCACACTCACAACACTCCTAACAGAAAAGCTAACACTTAAAACAACACCCACACTCATAATACAATTTTCTTAAGAGCTAAGAAGCAAACATTGAATCCATGCACATATAGCCAAAAAAGTTTAAAGCATTGCAATCTTCTTCCACCAAGCAAGCTTGGCTTGTAACTGGAAGATGATCTTCTTTTATTGTAATATCACATGTCTCTCACGTATATTGATTTCATCATCAATCCAAATCACATAGTTGCATCTATAAGCAGTATGAAAATAAAAAAACCAAACATTAACGAAGGAAAAAAAAAATCAAACCTACCCTAATAAACCTAACTTTACAATCAAACATACTTACACACAAGTTTGGAAACCCCAATAACTTATATCTGCATTAATGTTCTAGAGTATAACATTGGAGCCTTGCCACAATGACAAAATTTGAGCTACTCCCTCACCTCGCTTTTACTAGCCGTAGACATACTAATGGAAGAACCAAGAGTTGAAGAATCTCGTATCGCTTTAAAAATTTAGGGAAATGATCAGTGATTCCAGTAGACAATGATAGAGACCCCAAAAATTTGGAGCTGCCAAAACCTAACAATAGCTAAAGACTGAAAGTTACCATTGTGGGTTTAATTTGGGTGAAGAAGAAGAGAGATTAAGGAAGGGATGGGAAAAACGACAACGATTTAGGCTTAACCCTAGACACTTACCATTAATGATGATAATAGATTGGATAATGTCAAAGTTGTTGGATCAGTTTCTTAACTTAGATCGAATCAGATCATCCATGATCTGCCAGTTTTTTTTTTTCTTTGGTACTCACAAATTTTATTAAGATTGTTTGCTTGATGCATTTTTATAAATTGTAGGAACATTATATAATTAAAAACAAAAATAATAATATATCAAGAGTTGACAAAATATAAGAAATGAAAAACACAAATAATCTATAAATTTTAATTAATAAATTTACTTCAATAGTTTTTTATAAATCTATATAAGAAAATAAAAAAAGACATAAATTATGTAATTTAAATATAGCTGATTCTTTTTTTTTTTCTTTTCAAACTCAATTTGTATGAATTAATTTTTTTTTATTAATTATTTACTTAAATAGTTATCTAACAAATTTTTTTAAAAAAAATAAAATGGGTCAGATCTATCCATCATGATCCTTGGATCTGATCCAATGTGTATGTTGTCTATGACTTGTATTTTTTAGTTGCAAATTTCTTTGTTTTGGTTATCAATTACTTTTTTTGATTATTTAAAAGGAAAGGAAAAAGAAAAAAAGAAATGAAAAAGGTTCGTATTGGGTTTAGTTATGGAGACTTGATCCATGAATCAATTTTCCTTGAATCAAATTGATTCATACAACTTTGAATCAACGTTAAATCGGGTTGGATTCGATCTATGGCCAACTATACTTACCATTTGGTGCACGTTAATTTAGGTTGGCGTGTGAAGTGAGATTCCATCAAGCCACATAAGCTCGTTAATTCAAATTAAAGGAGAATGGAAGGCAGGGACATAACTGAACCAATTTTGAAAAATAAGAACCCGATTGCTACTTTTTGAAATATAGGGACCAATTTGAAATTTTATGTTCAAATTATAGGGACACAAATGTGCATTTTAGCCTAAAAAGTCCAATTATTTTTCTTCCATCAATAAAGTGATTTTTCAGTATTATCGAAGTACCAGTCTGTGACTGCGTGAACTTTCGCATTATCGTTGTGTCCTAAGAAGGCGACCTAGTGAGGGAGAAAGATACGATACATTGCTTGCTCAGCACCTTGACTCTCACTGAAGCTACAAACGAACAATGGGTAAGGGTCGCCGCAGTTTCTCGTCGGACGATATTGTAGTGAAGTCTCCGAATGATAGGCGATTATACAGACTTCTTGAGCTCGAGAATGGACTCCGTGCTTTACTGGTTCATGATCCTGAGATTTACCCAGAAGGACCTCCTAAAGCCCTTGAAAATGAAGATGAAGAAGAAGATGAAGATGAGGAGAATGATGATGATGATGATGGTGGTGAAGATGAAGACGATGGTAGTGAGGAAAAGGACGAGGATGATGAAGAGGATGACGAAGTAGAGGATAATGAAGTAAAAGTAGAGGGAAAAAAAGCTGCTAGTCAGACTAAGAAGGTTATATTTTCTATTTATGATTTTCACATTTAAGTGTTTGCAATACCCATTTCACATTTAGCCTTACGATTTTCACAAATAGTGTTTGCAATACCCATTTCACGTTTAGCCTCTTCTTGAAAAAGTAGCTTCCCTAGGTCCGTGAATTGTATTTTATCGATGGGAAAGTGAAGAAGGCAATAAAGAGATAGGATCTAGAATACCCAGAAAGATGAATAAATTTGACTGGAAAGCTGTTCTAAGTACTTGGTTTGATTGCTCTTTGGGTTCATATGGTTTTGTTTGCAGGCCGCAGCAGCAATGTGTGTAGGAATGGGCAGCTTTTCTGACCCTTTTGAGGCGCAGGGACTAGCACACTTTTTAGGTATGATTGTTTATCTTACACAAGCTCGAAATTTCTTTTCTGTAATTCTGTTATATTTGAGAACGAAGAATCATTTGTAATGGTTGTTGATTTTTCTGAAAGAAAAACCTTATCATTAATTTTATCTTCCATGGTTAGGCCTTCTGTAGTGAAACTAATCTTAATCATGTTATGGATAGAGGTGTTTTGTGTTTCAGAAAACTTGTGTAGTCATCATTCCTCTCTTCACAAACAACAGAATGAAGTAATTGTTATATTATGACGTTGAGCATGCAATTTTTTCTTATTAAAAACTTTTGATGTTAAAGAGAAAAAAGGGGAGAAGTGCCTACAAGGGATAAACAGTAGAAATGGGGAGCATGGCCAGACCGGCTCCTCAAAATTATAAATTGTTCATTGAAAATTCATGCAATATGGCTTTGATCCTTCAGAAATAATACAAGTATACCACACTTTCTGTTAAAGTCATATGTTGAACTAACTATTCTGATCATTTCCCATCATTTAATGCTTGCCAAGGTCGTGTTCATGTGTAGCAAATCCTCTAATTTCTTTGATTTTTCATGTTGTGATTCAAATTCTTTTTTCACAGGCATACTGACAGATTTATTTTTTGCAGAACACATGCTCTTCATGGGAAGTGAT
Source organism: Quillaja saponaria (assembly GCA_029379385.1). Taxonomy (NCBI): domain Eukaryota; kingdom Viridiplantae; phylum Streptophyta; class Magnoliopsida; order Fabales; family Quillajaceae; genus Quillaja; species Quillaja saponaria. The sequence goes on along the minus strand of CM055610.1, from coordinate 12,727,981 downwards.
GAATTTCCAGATGAAAATGAGGTCTGTTTGTACTTGTCATATATCTGAATGATTCTACTTTTAAAAGTTAAGAAACTATGGATTTGAACACTTGCACTTCGTTTTCCTACCAGTCATCTGTTTTTTTTTTTTTTTTTTTTTGGGATAAAAGAAAAATTATATTGATAAGAAGGAAGTAGAAAGTAGAAGAAGGAGGAAGAGAATTCATCCATAAAGAAAGTGAGATACGGGAAAGAAAACCTAAATAATACAAACCACCCGCCCAATCCCTTTTGACATCAGTTAAAGGAACTCCTAAAACAGCCCCTGAAGCTGAAGCCCATAACAAGATAAGAAAACAAGTTTATTCCAAAGCAGTTTCAAGGTCAAAAATTGTTGAGTTCCTCTCCAGCCATACATACCAAACCACATCAAACCCAACATATCTCCAAAGGATCTTCCAGTTCTTATGCCCCAAACCTGCTAAAGCTAACCAATGACATATCCTCCAAACTTTGAGGACACACCTACTGCTCCTCAAAGATCAAAGACATGATCCTCACAATTATGACATAGACAACACATAACAAGCACATTTGGCGAAATAACCTTGTTAGGTCTATGCCCCTGCAGCAAATTATTGTTATTGATCATTTTCAGTATAACAGACCACACAAAAGCCTTAATCTTCGAGGGTGATTTAGCCTTCCAAATGGGATTAGCAAGATGGAAACAATTGGAATGAGGATCGTAGGCAAGAAAGGTAAGAAAAGACTTGCAAGAAAACACCCCCGATCTATCTAAGGTCCAATGCCTACTATCTGATTTGCTAGTGATTTGAACAGAATCAAGAATATTCAGTAGCGAAAGGAGATACATAGCCTTTCTATCATTTGAATTTCAAATAAAAATTCCAGGAAATCATCAAACCCTCCGAATTATAAAAACTAGTAATAGGTGCATCATGGGCAGGTTTGATGGCTAAATCAAATATTATTATCTCTTCCTGATATTAGAAAATATTTATTAAGAAAGAGAAAAGGAAAGAATACATGAAGTAGGGTAAGAAACCTCCTAACCAAAAAGTACGAAAAAAAGAGAAGGAAAAGTGAAAGCTAACTAGTCAGATAGGCTTGTTGAAAAGTGGTCTTTGATCCTGTAGAATTTAGATAAAGCTAGCCTTTGAACATTCACACACCGAAATTTGTAGCATTATTCTCCACATGGTTCTTTTTCCTCCTTTTTAGAATTCCCTTTCAAAAAGAGTTATGCTTTAGGAATTGTTGTCACCATCAATTGTAAGATAGTGTTCCCTACATTGATTCTTTGACAAAAGAATGTTATGGATTTTGCCTGACACGGGGTTTGGTAGTTCTAATTATACCGCATTTCATTTTCTGGGGTCTTTCAGAAGTCCAAAAGAAAAGGTTGAGTGTAATATTCTCTGATCTTCTTGTTTGTCTTCTGCTTCTTAATGCATTAGGTGATCCTTCATTTGTTTCCTAAGCATGGTCAGATGTCATATTTGGGATTTTGTTCTCCCAAAGTATCCTGTAATTCCATTGCTTAGTGTTTATGTTTCCTTGTATAGAAACATCAGAAAATTAGGATTATTCACACGATTCCTCTGTGTGTATGATTTATTTGTAGTTTCATATTTCCCTGTTCAACTGGGGACTTACTGTATTAGATTGGCCTACCATTTTGACTCTTTTCTTTTCTAGTATGATAGTTATTTGTCGAAGCATGGAGGCTCCTCAAATGCATATACAGAAACTGAGCATACCTGCTATCATTTTGAAGTAAAGCGAGAGTTTCTGAAGGGCGCCTTGAGAAGGTAAAAACTGATGATAAAAGTCCTTTTAATTTTGCATTTGTAGTTCATGTTATACCTTATCTCCGTTGGTTCTTGTTTTCACTGATGCTCTCATATGGCATCAGGTCTCGCCCCTGTCTTATGATTGCTATTGCCTTGCATATCTAGAAAATACCTGTGGTTTTCATGCACATGTTGCACAATTATTTAATGAAATGAACTTTTGGATTCACAGATCTTCTAAGAAAGAATAAGAAAGAAAGAATCCCTAAGATGATTATATTACAGGCTGAATATAGTATAATAAATGGATTTTTTTGGAATATCTTTGAAGGCTTACAAATCACTGGATCAAGCAAACACATGTTTCTCAACATCTTGCTTATCATATGTCTCCATGATTAATAGATATAGCATATGATGCTTTAATACTATCACAAACTATAATTGATTCTTGTGTTTGGTTAACTTGTTGTTAATGAGATATGGTATATCTTTACTTGTTACGTTGCACTTGAAATCTAGTTGTAAAATCTCAAAATTGAATACATTTTTTGTTAATGTGGTCTGGAATTCTAGTTGAGTTGCTGTTTATATATATTGCTATTTGTTGAGTTAATTAGTTAAATTCTTGCACTTGGAGATTTGGACACCAGATAACTTCTTATCTTGGGCTTTTTATCTATCAGGTTTTCTGGGTTCTTTGTTTCACCTCTAGTGAAAATGGAAGCCATGGAGAGAGAGGTACTTGCAGTAGATTCAGGTGTGTGCCACTCAGTATGCTGGTTTCAACTTTTCTGGAAAAGCGGTTGCTGATGTTTCTTTTCTGGTTCAGTTCAGTTTGATTGTTTGCCATTTGCTGATGTTTCTTTTCTCCCCTCCTTCCACTTCTGATTGTATGCCATAATAATATACAAAATTGAATATAGAATTCAATCAGGTTTTACAAAGTGATGCTTGCCGTCTTCAACAACTTCAATGTCATACTTCTGAACCTGGTCATCCCTTTAACAGATTCCTTTGGGGTAAGCTCTGAACATAATTATGTTCTTTTTTCAGTCAAGGCATTCATTACAACATTTTTTTTTCCTTGTTCATATGAAGGGAATAAAAAGAGCCTTGTTGAGGCTATGGAAAAAGGGATCAATTTGCGGGAACAAATATTAAGATTGTACAAGGATTATTACCATGGTGGATTAATGAAGCTTGTTGTCATTGGTGGAGGTGAAGTTTCCATATCATTATTTTCCATTTATTATATTTCATCATACGTTTGAATTATTGTGTGCTTCAATGTGAAGAACTGCAAGTGAAAACTAGCATTTTACAGTCCTAGACCTCATATCAAATAATAAGCTTTCACATAGAGAAGAAATAATCAAAGAAAACTCAAACTAGCTGAACTGAACTTCATCAAAATTTGTTACCCAGTAATAATGTATTCTATATTGATTTAGAAAGTTACTTTCATCTCCATGGAATTGGCAGGTGCTGGTGCAGCACTTACCTGCTAAAAAACAAGATCTATGGCCCAAATACATCCTAACTTTAGCAAAATATGAATTTTACCAAAATGCCCCTACTTCTCAAGATAAAGATAATGAAAACAAAATAAGCCATTTCCTACTGCTAAGAAACCAATAAGGCCTTAGGAATATACAATTTGGTCTGCATAAAAAATAAATCTTTTAGTTATTGGCCCTCAAAATTTATGAAAAGAAATAACTGAAAAGCAGACCTAACAGTTAACTGACAAAGTTGGATATGAGAACCTAATCCCAAGGTGGATATCCTCATTTAGCAGTTGTGGCAATGCACAATGTACCTGCATTAAGATCCTGAAGTCGATTTGAAAAGCCAAAATTCAGCAGTAAGGCAACTTCTTGGCAGCTCATACTGTGATTTGCATCTAACCACTTTTTGCAGCACTGGTGACTTGATTAATGTTGGCTGAATAAGCATGAATTGCTATAGCAGAATGTCCACACTTGGATTAGACAACTGGAACAGTTGGGTTTCTGGCATACAGTAAATTTCAATCTAACAAAAAGATTTAATCAATGGCTATGGAGGATTATTTACTTCTGCTTTATTCAAAGTTTGGTTGTGCATCATATGGCTCAATTTATGTTAGAAGATGGCTTCCAACTTGGACCTCTCTAGCACTGTTGTGCGCAGGTGAAAGAAGAAAAGCTAATGGAGAAGAGCCAATCAAGCTTTACAATCCAACTAAGAAAAACTTGCAGAAATCTCCTTTATAAGCTAATTCCTTCAAACATTTTCATGGCCGTATCGACAACCCAAAACAGAATAATTGGTCACTTCATCCTCAAGATATGCATACCATGCCTTTAACTATTCTTATAAACAAGGGAACTAAAATGGATGAAGCTACGGAGCAGTATTATTAAAGGTGCGAGGCTCAAAAGGTGAGAGGGCTGGATAAAATGGATGAAGCTATGGAGCAGTGTTATTAAAGGCATGTGGCTCAAAAGGCGAGAAGCTCCAGCCCCTTGTCTCTACACCCTCGCACCTAGCCTGCTCAAGCATGCGCCTAGGCTCTTAGTTGGACCTACTAGGAATTTAGAAAGCAAAAATACTAATTTTATTGTTTTTGGCTTAGAGATAGTTTTTACTTGTTGAACTTAGTGGACTACATGATGAATCTATAATTTTTATTTTTTATTTTTTACTTGGAATTCTTGCCTATAGCTATTTATTTTTCCTATTTTTACTCTTTCATAATATATTGACGCAAGATTTTACTTCATGGAAGCCTGAAATTCTTGCTTGTAGCAATTTTTGTTGTTTCCTTTACTAGGACATTTGGTTTTCCTCAGGCGCCTATGCCTGGCACCTAGAACCAAGGCTCCAAATACCCTTTGCGCCTAGGTGCGATTAGGTTCCTTTAATAACACTGTTACGGAAAAATACTAGCAAGATAGAGGGAGACAGATGTAAAGACAAGAAAAAGTGAGGATGATGAAAAGTTGGTGGAAATGATTTGGAGGAAGGAAGTAGATGGGTGGCAGATACAAGTGAACAAGTCCAGGGTTGGATAAAAGGATGGAGAAGTTGTAGTTTCAGGTAGGGAAACAAAGTTAGAAGGGCTACACTTGTTGGATGCAGGGAAGTGAGTTTAGAAGAGGCACTGGGATCGGAAGGAGTGGGATTTGGAGGATGTAGGGGAAGAAATGGGTGGTGGTCTCCGGTGCTTTAAAGTAAGGTAGATTGGTGAGATAAAGAGTGGATCTGAGGCTGAGAGAAGATGAAGAGGTGAAGCCAAGGATTAAAAATTCGTGTCGATTTGGTCGTTTCGGGCAAATGGATTTGGTTTCCACACACATGGAAACAAATCTCTCATACAAGAACGAACCCTTCTTGTTTCGGTGAAAACTGCATGATTTCTACCGTTTCGAAGCGAAACAATCCAAACAAATGCCGAATCGACAGAAAAAAGTTGATTATGACGAAAATCTAACAAAGTCACACTTGTTGACGCAGATCTAATCCACCCTGCAAGCAGCTGCTCTACAAATCATTGTGGCCCTAAGTTTGCTGGAGAAGATGAATGCAACGCTGCGTTTTTATTTAAGTTGGGCTCTTTTTCTGTATTTTTTTTTTTTTTTTTTTTTCATTTTTCCTTTTGTTTTCTATTTTTATAATGGGTAGAAACTTTAGATGGCCCAATTCTTTTAGTAAAATCTTTAAAACTCACATAAGATTTTGCCCATTTAAATTTTAATACAGCCTAAATTTATTTATTTTAAAAATTTAAAAAGATAAATTTTTTTTATTTTTTTTATTTTTTGTCAAAATTATATAGAGAACAAATAGATTGTTAAGTTTCCTTAAATCTCACACCCTTAATATTAATAAAATAAAAGTAAGAAATTAAGAATTACATTGTTTTTACTCAATTAATATTGTTTGTATATATTGTCTAAACTTTTATTAATAATTTTTTCCTTCTTTTTTTTTTTTCATTATCTCCAAGGGAGGCTCTTCTTTTTCTTTTCTTTTTTTAGCTATCTTAATTTAACTTATTTAGAAGTGATGAAAGAATTTTAAAATTTATTCAATTAGGACTTCATTAGTTTAATTTATTCTATCTTAATTTCATTTATTTCTATCATCTTGTCCTTTTGTTTTTTTTTATTTTTTATTAATTTTTATCTTAATTTAATTGATTTAGATTCTATTTGAATCTATTTAATATTGGATATGTACACACCCCTCCTTGATTGGATGCGATTGTAATTTTATATTTTTCTTTAATTTGCAAAAATTTGTGTTAATTTTTATTTTTTTAGTATATATTTATGAAAGTTCTATATACTAAATTAGTCATTTTGAATACTTATAATTATTATAATATGTGTTTAATTATATGTTTACATGCGTTTCCAAAAAAATTAGTGTTTCCATGCCGTTTCCTTACTGTTTCCTATATCGTTTCCGTTTTTAGACTTGTCGAAATAGTATCTCGAAACGAAACTTTATTCCTTGGGTGAATCACCCAAACCTAAAAATATGGATAGAGTCAGGAGACTGAATAGTCCAGGTAGAGGCAAGTATATGACGCTTAGGACATCTCTCTAGAGCCTTTCGCTGCCTGCATCCTTCTGGCAATAGTCTTATAGTGGATAAAAGGTCTGTGGTTTTGAAAGAGGTGGATGAGTTCTTTACGGTAGCAATAATCTTTGGTAGTGTACTGTATTATTTCATCTTGGTAGCCCATGGTTGTATCACTAGATTGGAGCTCATTAGTAATGGTGCATGAATGAACATCATTGATTAGGTTGAGATCTGGATTCTGGAATTGTTGCATACAGTGATGTTCTGTATGTAAATCTGATGTTTGACTCCACTCATGCATCTGTTATTTGATTGTTGGAGACCTGGTTTTGTTTCTGCAATTTTTTTACTGGTAATCAATATACAGATTTTCCTAGAACCTGTGATCTCACCTTCCACCTTTGTTTCCTAAAGGAGTGGAGGTGCTTTAGACCCTAAAGTCATTAGCCTATTTTTCTGTGTAAGTTGCACATTAGCCCTAATGGAACATGCCTTAAGGTATAACGAGCTTATCATTTGTCTTGCTATTATAAACTTTATGAATTTACTTATATTAAAACACATGGTTTATCGTACTTTTGTTGGAAGATAGGAGTGCAACACATAATTGTTTACAGGTTCTGTGAACCAACATACTGGTGATATGTTAATAACAATATTTTAAATACTACGCCAGAGTCTTTGGATGTGCTTGAGAGTTGGGTCTTGGAATTGTTTGGCAACGTGAAAAATGGCCCTCAAGTAAATCCACAGTTCAAAGTGGAAGGTCCAATCTGGAAAGGTGGTAAACTTTACCGCCTGGAAGCTGTTAAAGATGTCCATATCCTCGACTTAACATGGACACTGCCATGCCTTCATAAAGAATATCTGAAGAAACCAGAAGATTATTTAGCTCACCTCCTTGGGCATGGTAAGTTTTTTCGTTATGATTTAATCTTAGAAGGTCAGATATAAGCAGCATGTTTTTCTACTCGTTTGTGTGATGAATAATTACTGATTGTTAATAGACTGCTGTAATGCCATTAGCATGACATCAAAGCATATCTTTTTATTCCTTTTCTGCAACTTCCCCCTCTCCTTTTTCTCATTGTGATTTGTAATGAAGCTAGGTAATATATTTTGTGGAAATCAACTCTAAGATGTGATTTTTTATTTCTGATTAACATTGAAAAATGATAAAATAAAATGAAATGTTAGATTGATGCATGCAATATAATAGGCTTTATTTGGATTATCAGTGTATATTTGATAGTTCTTTTTATACCAGTGGAAATAACTTTTGTATAAGAAAACGTAGTTTCCCTGTATAAGGATGTGTTCATTACTTTAAAAGCTTTTCATTTGCAGTCAATTCAGTTGGTCGTCTTTGAAGAGTTTGGCACTAGTTTTTTTGTTTCAAGCTTAATTGTTTTCTCATGTAATTACGTTCAATTTTGTTCAGAAAATTTTCACATTGAAGCTCATTTGTCCTTTCCTCTTTCCTCACATGTAATAGCTTGGGTTTTACTTCAAACACATAAGTCATAACTATTACCTTTCAGAGGGCAGAGGAAGCTTGCATTCCTTTCTCAAAGGTAGAGGATGGGCAACATCTTTGTCTGCTGGGGTTGCGGATGAAGGAATGCACCGATCATCTATAGCTTATATCTTTGGCATGTCCATACATCTCACTGACACTGGTGTGGAAAAGGTAACTTTACTTGTATGGATCATTCAGACAGAAAAGTAACATTGATCACCTTTATGTGAGTTTATCTATATATACACTTCTTCATCTTACAAACCAAATTTAATTTTAGCTTTGGTTTTATTAATGTTTTTTGGGGAAATTTTACGGAATTGTTTTTGTTAAATTTTGGTTGGTGCAAATGTTTAGTTATTAGAAGCATTTATTGGATGAAGAAATGCTGTATTTATTGTTTTTTTCCCTGTATGGTTAAGCTTCTTACTTTTTCCCCAGATTTTCGAGATCATTAGCTTTGTCTATCAGTACCTTAAGTTATTGCGTCAAGTATCTCCACAAGAATGGATCTTTAAGGAACTTCAGGATATCGGGAACATGGAATTCAGGTTTGCGGAAGAGCAACCTCAAGATGATTATGCTGCAGAGCTTGCAGGTTCTCTAATGGTTCTTTTGACTTGATGTTCTCCGTGCTTTTGTTAGATATCAACTTAAGTTATCTCCAGTTTCTGCTACCGTTGTCACTGATTTATATCCTTAAAGTTGTTTGCTTGAGAAATGAGAGTCTTAATTTCATTTTCCTTTGCCACATCGTTGTTTACCTGATATATACTTTCCTCTGGAGTTATCACTTAACAGCAGTCAGAAAATTTTGGTGTTTGAACTAATAGGTGAACATAAATAAATTGATTGGTGTGGTTCCAATGGATGCCTATTTAGCCTTCTTTTCACTCTATGGTCTTTTGTAGATTTCTTAGATGGTTTGATTTTGAATTGTAATTTGAAGGTTTACTTTTTCTTATCCTTTGTGGGTTGTGTCTGTACCTGCCTTGTTACAAAGATATAACTTTTTTCTTTAAGAAAATCATTACTTATAAAAGAAAGGAAATAATTAACATCTATAGTATTGATGACATCCATTGTTTTAATCTTTCTTTCCATTTTAGTGTAGTAGACCTGAAAATTTTCAGATCTAACTGGACCTTTGCAAGATGATTAAATTTATACAATGACTAATTGACTATCCAGTTAGTCTAATGATTAAAAACTGGATCTCTATTGCAGGTGGTATTTTCCGATCAGTATTTCTTTTCCTTTATGATTGTGGTATTTAATGGATTCCAAATATGAAATATTGTAATTTTGTAAGGATAATAATGTTTTCCTGTGCAGTTTACTTGTTTCCCATGGTAGCATCTATTTATCTGTCAAGTAAGGATCCAGGAACCTTTTGGGACACAGATCAAAGTTATTTCATTTCACCATAATTAATAATAGAATTAAAAAGGAACAAAAGTAGTGAGTTGCATATACTTCCCGTTCCATATGAAGAAAGGAACTACTAGAAAGTTAGAATATAACTACATAAGTCAAAGATCTTAGTTTGTCAATGTGAGTTGCTACAAAAGGGAGAGTGAAAAAAAAAAAAAAAAAACACATACCAAAAGAGAGAAGAGGTTTTCGTCTATTGACATTATCCAGCCAAGAATCTTATCATTATAATATTTCCGAACAATTTATATGATGATAATTTGATTATTCTTCTAGTATTTCTTTCTTTGCTTTTTTTTTTTTTTTTCCCCTTTTGGAAGCATCATTTCTCTCAAAGTGTCTGATAAGCTAATCATTGCCCCCTCGTGACAATAATTTTAAATTTCTTTTGCAGGGAATTTGCTCTTTTATCCAGCAGAACATGTTATTTATGGTGACTATGTGTACAAGACATGGGATGAGCAGACGATAAAACATGTTCTTGGTTTCTTCACTCCAGAAAACATGAGGATTGATGTTACATCAAAGTCCTCCATTAAATCAGAAGGTGCCTTTTCACCTTCTACTTGTCAATTTTTTTTGTATGGAGAGCTTGTGTTCTCTGCTTTTCTGATCTTAAATTTTCCTATAAGGGTGAAAAGCTGAGGTTGTTATATATCTATGTGAAAATGATCTACTTATTTATCAAAATTAGAAAGGAAAATGATTGGGCCACTTTACATATTCTTTTTCTGTTTCAGAGTTTCAGCATGAGCCATGGTTTGGTTCAAATTATACTGAAGAAGATATTTCTTCAACTTTAATGGATTTATGGAGGGATCCTGCAGAGTTTGATTCTTTGCTGCATCTTCCTTCCAAGAATGAGTTTATTCCATGTGACTTTTCCATCCGCGCTGACAATGCATGCAAGGATGGTCCAGTAAATTCCTCTCCTGTATGTATACTAGATGAACCTTTGATGAGATTCTGGTACAAGCTCGACAATACTTTCAAAGTTCCTCGTGCAAATACATATTTTCGCATTAACTTGAAGGGGGGGTACGATAGCATGAAGAGTTGTGTGTTGTCTGAATTGTTTATTCACCTTCTTAAAGATGAGCTGAATGAGATTATCTATCAGGTTAGTTGCTTATATAACTACTAAAAGTATACTTTTTCTATGTTTTAATTCCTTTCTGGAAATGCCTCATGCATTTGATGCTACTCTGGATCTATCTTAGCAGAAGCTTGCTTGTTGGACTTGTTTTTGTAAGTGGCTTGTAGTTGAAGCATATATTCGAAGATAGTTGTTTGCATTTGTCCAGGACAAAAAAAATCCTATTTTACTTTATAGTTGCTGAACAAATTGTAGATTGGCATACCTATGGTTACGTGTTCCTAAAGCGAAATTTGTATGTTCATGCAATTATCCGTTGTTTCCTTGTCCCTTAACTTAATATTAAAATATATCACCATCAGTATGTCTGTTGTGAAATTGTAGTAAATTATGCCAATATCCCTCATATTTTCAAATGCTACATAAAAGTACAGTAACGTGAAAGAGAGTCACATTTTATAGTGGAATAACCTTTCTATTTTGTTATAAACATTGGTTGTGCTGTTAGCCTGTTAGGCTGTTATATAGTTCTTTTCAGTAATATTTGAAGGGAGGTGTTTTTGATTCTACCGAAGGAGAGATTGGTGCAATCTACTTCGTTGGCTATTGGTTTTTTTTTCTCATAATGCTGGTTGTGTATCACAACTGTGCAAAAAGTGATTTAAAGTGCCATTTTCCAATATACGACTTCTCTGAATTAATTTTCTCTCTCTGAATTTGATGAAAATCCTTTCTTCTTCTTTTTTTTTTTTTTTTTTTTTTTTGACATTTCGTCATATTCCAAATGGGTATTAATGATGTGAAAAAGCACCTATATGCACTGAAAAAAATGTCCCACACAGACCTTAAAATGTACCATCTATTTCTAGTGCTTGATGTGCTTTTCAGAGAGGATCCTTCTTCAGATAATTGTTTTTGAATTTAGTTTCCACTGTATTTATCATCAACATCATTTTGTTTCTGTTATGTTACTAACCTCATCTCTTGGAGCCAAATTGTCTTTACATTCCACATCTGTTTGCAGGCCAGCGTTGCCAAGTTAGAAACTTCTGTCTCTTTTGTTGGCGACAAACTTGAGCTGAGGGTCTATGGTTTCAATGATAAGCTACCAGTTCTCTTATCTAAAGTTCTAGGAATAGCTAAATCATTTTTGCCGACTGAGGATCGCTTTAAGGTATGCAACAGGTTTCTTTGAATGTTCACTCAGTAGCCTTTATTGTCTTCAACTAGTTTACTGCTTACTTTCTTACTGCAATGAACTAATTTTTATTTGAGCAGGTTATAGAAGAAGACATGAAGAGAACTTTAAAAAACACCAACATGAAGCCTCTAAGTCATTCATCATACTTGAGATTGCAAGTTCTGTGTCAGAGTTTCTATGACGTTGAGGAGAAACTATGCTGTCTTACTGATTTATCAGTTGATGATTTGAAGGCTTTTATCCCCAAGCTTCGTTCCCAGGTATATTTGGCATTTCTGGATATTTGTATTAGTGCTGTGTTTATTGGCATACAAGCTTGCTTCATATTCAAGTGTGTTTGATCTGTGAGACTGACTTACCATATGATGTATGATGTATATTTGGTTAGCAAAGTTGGGAGAATTAGTAGGTATTCAAACATTTACTTATATCACCTTCTGAATCAATGACGATGAGAAATTAAGTAATTTATATGTACCATTAGCATGTCAGGTAGGGGGAGAAGAGAATATTTTATGAAATATGCACGCTTGTGAATCAATAAAGTAAAAATTTATGCCTTCCAAGGGCCTGATTAGATTTTCAAAGATATGTATATAAGATTTCAAGGAAGGATTGTGGTTCTTTTGGCTGCAGCCAGGATCTTCAGATGCAGAGAGATTTTGGAAGTACGCATTTGGTGAGATGAGTCCATAAATTTAAGACATGAGTAAAGTTCTATCCAATTTATTATTGCTCCCATCTGGACTCTCTCCGATAGATTGTCCATAGCATATCTAATTTATATGAATTCATTTAATTACGCTGAATTGAATTTTGTGTAGGCTATTGTGTTTTATGGAAGTTAACATGGAGATTAGCATCCTAGATGATTAATTATTATATCGAGTTTCGACATCAAATAAAGATATCCTTGGACATTTCTTATAAATAAAAAAAATCATTTCCTAGACATAACTATAAAATAAGGAATGGTCTGGCAAAATATTCTAAAAAAATCTGAGCTCATTTGGCTTGATGGAATGAAATCAAATTTCTTGATTACATAAACAAAGAGACTGACAAAGCTTGAGATATATGTGTATGTGTGTGTGTGTGTGGAATCCTCAGATAGGAGAGAAAATAGAGTGAACTAAAGAGTAGAATCGTCCGAACTTCTAGATGCATGGGATATATGTTAGTATAAAATCTTTACTTATAAAAAAAAATGGTCAATATAATTTGAGCATCAGATTATTTTGCTTCAATTAGTGAATATCTTTGTGATTCTTTTGCTTCATATTCTTAACAACTTGGAATCTTAAAATTTAGGATGATTGACTCCCAGTTCATTTAATTTGGGGTAAGAATTTTTTTGCCATCTCTTTGGTGCTCTGCTATGGGTGCTTTCAGGATGTTTATTTGGTCTATATGCAGTGTGACTGGCAAGCCTTCTTGTTTTAGCTCGCATTTCTGTGTATTTTTCCTTTTGTTTTTTATTAGGAGTACTTTTTTTCCTCCAGCCTTGTACTTCCTTCTCGCATAACCAAGTTTCTTCTCTTACAAATTCAATTAGTGAAGATCTTTGTGATTCTTTTGCTTCATATTCTTAACAACTTGGAATCTTCTAATTTAGGATGCTAGACTCCTAGTTCATTTAATTTGGGGTAAGATTTTTTTCGCTATCTCTTTGGTGCTCTGCTATGGGTGCTTTCAGGATGTTTATTTTGTCTACATGCAGTGTGACTGGCAAGCCTTCTTGTTTTAGCTCGCATTTCTGTGTATTTTTCCTTTTGTTTTTTATTAGTAGTACTTTTTGTCATGTTTTTCCTGGAAGGCTTGAAACTGAATTCATCTTAAGTTTTACATACCTTCTAATGTGCTGTAAAGTCTGGAATTGGGGCAGTCATGGCAACATGAGCTAAAATTAGAACTCCTTGACTTTCTTTTGCTTGTGAGTTGATGTTGTAAACCATGATTACAAACGCTATGACTATGATTAAAACAAAAAGGTTAATTAGGTTATTTTATATGTGTTAACTTTATCTTCAATTTCGCTTTAGTAATAAGAACTTTTCTAAGACATTGCGTTTCCTGTCTGTGTTTTTGCACAGCTATTCATCGAGGGTCTTTGCCATGGAAATCTGTCAGAGAAAGAAGCCATTAGCATATCAGATATATTTAAAATAAACTTTAATGTAGAACCACTTCCAGTTGAATTCAGGCATACAGAGCATGTTATATGCCTTCCATCAGGTGCCAACCTTGTTAGAGATGTCAGTGTCAAAAACAAATTGGAAAGGAACTCTGTGATTGAGGTAATCAGAATGAAATACTTTTTGTTTTTTGTTTTGGTTTATTTCAAGATACCTTCTATAAGTGATCCATGTGCTAACTTTCTGAGTAATCTTTATTTCTGTTTTCCTGCCTTGGTTTGGCAGCTTTACTTTCAAATTGAGCCGGAAGTTGGGATGGAAACGACTAAATTGAAAGCTTTGATAGATCTTTTTGATGAAATTGTGGAAGAACCATTTTTCAATAAGCTGAGGTGATTAATCTGATGCTGAATGATTGTAGTAGTTTCAATTTCAACAGAATGTGCATCCTCCCCCCACTTCACAAGCTTCTTTCTGTTTGGGCCAAGGGGGAACTGCATGCTTGTAACTTGAGACATTGTAGGAGCTTCTTTTTCTTTCTTTCGAGTAAATTATTCCATCCTCTGTTGGATTTTATTGAATTTACACAATTCTCTCCATTATTTTTTCAGAAACACACACCTCCCCTTTATTTATAAAATCAATTGACCAATTTTGTTAAGGGATAAACATGTATTCCTAGAGTTGTTATTCAGTTCTAAAAATTAGTTATTTTGTGAAATGAAGAGATGTCTATGTAGAAATTGAACATAGACGGGAGGTCAGTGTACTTTCAATAAAACTCAAGGAAAGCCGAGCGATTTACTCTTTCTCTTTTGCGCCAAAATTGACTTCAACAGTGGGAAAGTTGTTGGATGTACTTCCCTTAAGACTGAATATTTAAAAAGGTAGCAATGATTATGAGATGGCTGTGTGCCATCTGCTCATGGCAATTACTGGCAAGATAGTCTCTTTTAATTTTGAAGTTGTTCATCTGGTTCACAACTCAAGGTATTAAGGGCTTGTACTTACGAGTGCCCCACTGCCCCTGTAATGTGTCACTAAAATTAGATCTTAACTTAATGATATTGTGTGGCTTTCAGTACTTTTTATTGTTCCTTGTGGGTGAATTCTTTTTATATGCTTGAATATAGGACAAAGGAGCAGCTTGGTTATGTTGTTGAATGTAGCCTGCGAATAACATACCGTGTCTTTGGGTTTTGTTTCTGCATTCAATCCTCAGAGTACAATCCAATTTACCTGCAGGGAAGAATTGATAACTTCCTAAATGGCTTGGAAGAATTGCTGGTTAGTTTTCACCTCATTATCCATATTGCTTAATTAATTGCTTTACTGATTTCCAATCAAACTAATAGATTATATTTTTAGTATTCAATTGTACCCTATCCTATGTTTACAAGCAACTCATGCAGTAGTAGAATGATACACTTTGGTGAGATTCAGGAGATTCGTGACTTGCGGATCATATGTCATTAATTTTCTGAGTGAAAATATTGAAACAGATTATATTGACATTCTTGTTGGTGAAGTCTATTTTTGAATTGTTAACAATAAACCAATGTGAAAATCAGAAATCTTAGTCCTGCTTTGTTCCTGTCTTGCAAGTAACTTTCTTTTTTCTTAATATTTTTTCTCTTTTAAAAGGTGAATTTCATTTTTAGAATTTTAATGTTTAGTTGAGTTTTTTATTCTATAAAAACCTAGTGAAACAGATCTTAAAAACAAACAAAGAAGCCCCTACTTAGCTCTTGGAATAATTTCATAGGATTCCATTGAGCCATACTAGAGATGCCTATCAAATTTAACTGCCAGCCTCCCATCTCCTTTGTATCTGTGCTTATGTTGTTAACATGGCTTTCATGTCAGTTTTTTCCTTTACAAAGTACCGTGCTGCCATTATTAATGGTCTTTCTTGATGAGACCTGTTAGAGACAAAACATGCTTGAGATGCAAAGTTATTTGGTTGTGTCCCTTATCTGGGACAACGTTTAAATTCATATTTGTAGGAGGATATTTTTGTATTTGAAAATATGTATTGGCATTGCAGGGTGGGCTTGATGATGATTCCTTTGAGAATTACAAAAGTGGCTTAGTAGCAAAGCTACTGGAGAAGGATGCATCACTTACATATGAAAGCAATAGATTTTGGAACCAGATTGTTGATAAAAGGTACTTATATGAGCTCTGTGGTGTAGATGGTACATTTTAGTACATTTCATTGCTCATGCATGACAACTAACTGATGGAGCTTCGTGCACTTACATAGTATCATGTTTTCATAAATTTTACTTGACCGATAACCTTATCTGGAGTTGTGGGCAGGCTGGTCAGGGGGTGATGCCCACTTTCTTACTGTTGACTTCAGATACTTGTTGGGTTACTGATCATTTGATATTTAGTTCAACAATGGATGTCAACTGACATGGATTAATACAGTGACGCAACACAAGCAGAATTGAAGGGTAGACCTTAATTTATATATAAAATTATTTTTTTCTAATCAAGTGTACATTTTAACTTTATGTATTTCATAAAATCACAATTTCTCACTTAAATTACAAGTTCAAGTAAAACAAATAACCACAAAAAGATATAGAATAAAAATAGTGTCTTAAGGAATAAGTAACAATTAAATGCTTAAAGAATAATGTCCTAAACAGAAAATGTTACAAAAAACACAAGATACAAGTCTAGGGACAAAATTAATATTGAAGCAAGGACGCACCAATTCTAGTACTTCGGTGTGGTACTGGTACGTGGGTTTGTCATTTTCTAAAAAATCACGGTACATGGTAGAATACATTAAGTTAAATAATTAAAATTATATATTTTATATTTTATATACAAGAACAAGATATTTAATAATTTAAAGGTTTAGTAGTAGATAAAACTCACTAAATATAATTAAAATCATTCCACCAAAACTAGTTTTTCTTGAATGCAATTTCTTATTTTGTTTGTTAACATATATAAGTTTTCCCTAATTATAGCTAATGACCCAAGGTACCGTACTGGAAATTAAGAAAAAAAATTGGATACATATGCGGTACGTATCAAAGGAGTACCAAAGGAGTACAAGTACTTGGTGCATACCCAATACAAGTAGGACATGTATTTTGAAGTATCTGTGTTTCATAGTATTGAAGGTTTGAGGATTTGACATGTTAAAAGTATGGTGGTATCCGAATTGAATAATTCAAATTATATTCGAATTCGAATAGTACATAATCTGATTTGATATTCGTCGAATAATTTGAATTAGTATTCGAATTAGAATTCGAAATAATATATGTATTTATTAAAAATATATAATAAATATTATTTTTTATTATATTTTTACCAAAATACCCCTAAATATTAGAATATTTGAAATTTATTCGAATTTGAATTTGAATCCGAATTTCAAATTAAGTTCAAATAAGTATTCGAATTCGAGTACCGGAATTCGAATAGTGCACTATTCGAAGCTATTTGATTTGAATTCCATCCCTAGTTAAAAGAGGTCAACAAGTAAATGTTGTACAAGTTCTTGAGTAGGAATTGGGTGCACCAAAAAATAAATCATAGAAAATGTTATGGATTTAAATTTTAAAAAGTCAAGTGGGGCAATGGTTGGGGAATACTGAATTATTTCATACGAAGGGGTAAAGTAAAATTTGCAACAAGTTAGCTCCCTTCCTGGATTAGCTTATCTATCTAAAGATTCTTATAAAGGTCCTCTGTGCATGTTCAATGTAATTGACATTCATGTCATCATGGTTCAATCTTTTGTTATGGCCATAAGTTATCCTTGAGAAGATTTGCAAGCCGTAGCAAAGGATGTATGGTGTAGCATAGTTACAAGTCGTGGAATGTGACAGTAGAGCAGGTCCAGTAGGAGTGAGTTTGCTAAACAAATTTGTGGCATACTGTGCACAGATTCATTATGACTTACTAGGTGTAAACTGAAAAATTGCAGTAGACTGTGCAGTGATTCAGAATTACTCACTCCTCTTTGTGGCTTTTCTGGACTGTGTTTGTACTATAAACTTTGGACAAAGTTGGTTGTTTTTCTACCAAAATATAGATGCTGTCAAAAATTAATTTTCCCTAATTTGATGCTGCACTGATACTTATTGTGAATGCATGTATCATGATCTTCAGGTATATGTTTGATTTGTCAAAGAAGGAATCAGAGGAATTAAAGAACATTTGCAAGAATGATGTTGTTGACTGGTACAAGTTGTATCTCAAAGAGTCATCTCTCAAGTGTCGGAGACTAGCAGTCCGGGTATGGGGTTGCTATACAAACATGAAAGAGATTGAAACACAATCAAAGTCTGTGAAGGTCATTGAAGACCTAATGGCCCTTAAGAAGTCATCTGAGTTTTATCCAAGCATTTGTTGAAACTGAATATGAGAGACTTGACTTTTTTTCTGTTTTTTACTTTTTATTACTGATTATTGGCTGCATCAGCACCATTTGATCCTAGTGAATAAGAAAGGAAGAAAAACTACGAAGTATTGGAAAATGTCTGATTATAGGTTTACAGATATAAAATTCATTTATGTTTCTATTTTACAATTTAACAATATCATTGCTATTGATCTTTATATTCCCTGTTTGCTAAATCTCTTGCAGATAATTCTCCAGCATTTGCAAACTCTGTATACAGGCTTCACTTTTATTATTTCATTTGCCTTATTATGAGAAAAATGCGTGACCCAAATGGATTCATCGGTTCAATCCAGGGAGTATATGCTCCCTGCCCTTGGAATCATGGTTGACAGAAGAAACATAATGTTACTGCAATCCTGGGAAGATCAATTTCCTAAAAACTGACTTTTTGACAATAAAACATGGTCCGGCAAGCTGAATGTTTTGCCAATCCTTCAGCTGCCTTTGCTTCTCCATTGTCATGCAGTGGTTAGAGGTGGTCGTGCATCTACTATTGTCAATCAGAATTTTGCTGTTAAAATGATTTTGATCGGAAGCCTGGTTTTGTAGCAATTTTTGTTGTTGTTGTTGTTGCTATTAACCATCAATTTCTGTGTTTCAACTGGTGAAACTGTGTTTCAGGTAGAAGGTTTCAGCCCCCAAGCAACAACTAATAAAGCTTTAAACTCAACAACAACGCAAGGTTAAGTGGACAAAAGATCCAATCAAATCAACAAGGTAGGAGGATCAGCTACGACAGTTCCAAACATGTAAAGCATTTTATCCACACTTCCATCTTATGCTCTTATATTATATCAAATGTTCTCTTAATTTAAAAGCTTAAATTATTGGATGAGACTCCAATAATAATTTAAATCTCTTACAATATTTGCTATATTCAATTTAAAAGAGGACAAGAATTAGATTTTTGGATGACAAATTGAAGAGAAAAAAGAAAAAGAATGGTTGGAGAGGATGCATGTGTAGGGAGGATTAACATTTTTTTTTCTTTCTTGGTACAAAAGATCTGATGGTAAATAAATTAACTTTCTATTTAATATTGTTCTTATATATATATATATAAGTGTTTAGATCAATATTAATCTGTGCTTGACAAAGTGTGCTGATTAGATGTATCTTTTTCCTTCAAAATGACAAAATAATCATCTAAACAAATTGCATAACAAAACAAAAATTGACCATTTTTTTAGGGATATAATGTGTATATCCTCTTAAGGGTATACTTCGTTACTCATTGTTTAAAGTTTAAAATTTTTGTAATGATATATTCTTTATGTTTTGTAACAAAAAACTAAAAATTTATTCGTAAACTTTACACACAAATAAAGAATTTACACTCAAAGAGTTTATATAATATCTTGGAATACATTGTGCTATGTCAAATGCACTAAAAATTCTTAATATATATGTGCACGTTTCATGAAACTAGTATATATATAATTTTTATTTTATTTATCAACTGGGTGTGTCCAATTCAGTTTACACACTTCTGGACTAATCACTTTGGGACAATAGTAAGGCAGCCATCCAATTTGGTTCTATCAAATGCTTCCAAAAACCAAAATTTATAGATAAGAAGAAGCATATATTTAGAATTTAGGGCCAAAATTTATAGATAAGAAGAAGCATATATTTAGAATTTAGGGGTGGAAAGCCGGAACTTGCATGTGCTCCTAACGTGGTAGGGACTCATGTTATGCTGCAGCCACCTCTGGGGTTTTGGTCATGATCCATGAAATTTTGTTGCTTTCCCATTTTGATAAAGTAATTAGGATGAAGATGGGAGAAACACAAATTAAGAGAGAGAAATCTATGTTATGTTTTGTTATTCTTTGTGCACTTGTATGATGCCATCAATCTTCTTCTATCTCCCATGGCAAATAAAGTCTTCCATCTCCCTTGTCCTTTTAATTTTTAATTTTTGCTTATTTAGCTGCTCATAAGCTCAACTTTTAAATATATATATATATATATATATATATTAAAAAATAATACATATAAAGCGTTTTCATAGTAAGTACTCTATAAGAATTATATTTATTAATAACTTAAAATGTGTTGAATTATGTTATAAAGATACCTCAATATGCATATATATAGTGATACAATAAATAAAAATGTCTTCCTACTTATTCAAAGACTGAACTAATAAAAATCTTATTAGTATCAATTGTTGTTAGGTGAGACTCAAAATTAATATTGTCATTGGTGTTTCAACTAGCTAGGTGGTGTGTTTGAGAAGCATATATGCCTACAGCTTATGTGGAAAATTATTGAGCAGAAGAAGAAGAAAATACAACCTTCCTTTTCGGTGTTATAAAAGAAGAAAAAGAGGAGCATATGTCCGCAAATCCATTTTGTACTCCATGTGCAATTTGAAACTACTACATTAACATCTTTTAAAACCCTACCCACTCCAATTGAAAGTGCAAATTCAGGTTTCTAGCTCTTAAACTAAACACCAAACATTTTCTTATGTAGTTATCCATTCTGTTTAAGGAAAAAAACTCATTAATTGTAGTTGATAGAATTCATTTTTATAAAAGTTTTTCTTACAATTTACGTTAGTTGTCAACTTATTATAATTCTTACTTATGTAGTTATCCATTCTATTTAAGGAAAAAAACTCATTAATTGTAGTTGATAAAATTTATTTTATAAAAGTTTTCCTTATAATTTACGTTAGTTGTTAACTTATTACAATTTTTACTTATGAAAAATGATATAAAGGTGGTTCAACGTGGACATCGATTCTAAGTAATGAGAATTTGTTACAGACCAAAAGTCTCATACCATTTGGAAAATCAAATGATTGTGCATTTATAAAAATTGGAGCACTTCCCTTGCTAGCTTTTGAAGATGAGTTCTAACACTGCATGATAAGATCGATAAAATCACGTCAGAAAAAAAAGAAAAAGAAAAAGAAAAAGAGACTAGTCCATAAAGTATGCCAAAGGAAAACGGTTGAGTAATGCATACATGTGCACAGGGGTGAGGCCCACGGGTTGGTAAGTGGTAACCCCAACCAGAACCAGCACATGCACTTGATTTTCTTACTTGTTTTCTGGTTTTAGATAGCCGGCTATTAAACTACAAGTCCAACTGTATATGTGCATGTGACTTCACTTGCTTAGTTTCCTTATAAATAGAGGCCACTCCCTTCCCCTCCCCTGCATTTTAAGGCACATAGCAGACAAACAACATCTCCCCTGTTTTTCACTACATCATCGACACTAATTACTTACATTAATGGCAACTCAGGCAATATTGTATTATGCACCAATTCTTTTACTTCTGGTTGCTCTCTTCAACATTCACCTCCAAGTTGCTACCGCCGATTATGGTGGTTGGCAGGGTGCTCATGCCACTTTCTATGGTGGTGGTGATGCTTCAGGCACGATGGGTAAGTCTAATAAATGAAGCATAAACACTCTCTAAGTATCACAATGTGATGTGACACAACAATTTTACGAAGTATATTTAAATGCCAGTCAGAGTCGTGTTGTGCTTGTGTCGCTTCCCATATTCCCATATTTAGTTTCTTCTTTAACTAAAATGTTTTATTTCTTGGGATCATTGTTTTGATCAACTGGGGTTTTACCATTTTATGTTTTGTTATATATGTAGGAGGAGCATGTGGGTATGGAAATTTGTACAGCCAGGGGTATGGAACAAACACTGCAGCTCTGAGTACTGCTTTATTCAACAATGGAATGAGTTGTGGAGCTTGTTATGAAATGAGATGCAATGATGACCCAAGATGGTGTCTGCCTGCCACAATTACTGTCACTGCTACAAACTTCTGCCCTCCAAACTTTGCTTTAGCAAACAACAATGGTGGTTGGTGCAATCCTCCTCTCCAGCACTTTGATTTGGCAGAACCTGCTTTCCTTCAAATTGCTCAATACCGTGCTGGCATTGTGCCTGTGGCCTATAGAAGGTAACAAAAATCAATTTCTATATTGTCTTAAACAATAATAACTACTTTTGTACAACCTTAGTATATATGTTTTATTGATGATGATGATGCAGAGTCCCATGTGTGAAGAAAGGGGGAATAAGGTTCACCATGAATGGCCACTCTTACTTCAACCTGGTTTTGATCACCAACGTTGGAGGTGCAGGGGATGTTCATGCAGTGTCAATCAAAGGCTCTAGAACAGGTTGGCAACCCATGTCAAGGAACTGGGGTCAAAATTGGCAGAGCAATTCATACCTGAATGGTCAAAGCCTTTCCTTTCAAGTCACTGCCAGTGATGGTAGAACTATGACAAGCTATAACGTGGTACCTGCTCATTGGCAGTTTGGTCAAACCTTTACTGGGGGTCAATTTTAGACAATTGTATTTAATTTAGAGAAATTTTGTATATCTTTAATTTGTGATTCTTGTAGTGGCAGGCAACTTGTAAGAGCCAAAGTAAGATTGTTATGGAGCTAATGGTATGATTCTTGTTGCATTTGGAAATTAATTGGTTCTGTAATGGTGAGGTAGCCAAGTGCATGCCACCCGCTGGGCCTTCACATTATATATAGCTTTTTTATTAAAATATAAATTTTTTATTTTCATTTTGAGAAAAATCTCTCAAATTCCAAATCCATTCTCAATACAAATTATATGTAAAATTGTAAATCTCCAAGGCTATATTCATTTTTATTTGAAATTATTTGATTATAATTGTTAATTATAAATTACTCATAAATTTTAAATTATATTACAAGATGTATGTATAGAATTTGGTAAGAATTATTTATAATTAATTAAAATAATATTAGTGTTTGATAAAATAATTATTTAATTCATTATTTTATGTTAAAAATATTTTTTTTTAAATTATACTAAAAAATTTGTTTAATCTGATTATGTTTTCATAAAAAATATAATAAAGAACAAATTTAATAGAAGTCTATTTTGATAAATATTACAATTAGTAAAATCATACACTAATTTTGATAAATTAAATAGAATATGTAGTATAAAATATGAAAAACTAATATAAAGTTACGATTTGTCAAATGGTTGCTCTAAAAACACTTGTTAATAAATATTTATTTCTCATCAACTTTATTCACTTGTATAGAATATTGTTCCTGTTTATTAGCCTTGTAATTTCCATCTTATATTATTACACTATTTTTCCCTAAAATGGAACTCTGTCTAGCTATCTTATCCTTCCGTGCATAACACAAGCCAAATGATACATGAGTCTAATGCTCTCCCCTACCCACCAGTCATGGATTCGACTCAATACTCTTCTATATATAAGGCAAAAAAAGAGAGTCTTTTTTTTTTCCCCAAATGTAAAATACTTATTACTTATTTTTGTTTTCTACGTAGTTCTCAATGATAAAAAAAAATGTTAAAGACAAAATAAGTATAATTGTTTTCTACTAATTTAGTAATTTATTTTTAGCAAATTTTTATTATTATAAATATTTTTATTCAAAAATTTGTTAGAAATAATATAGTTTTATTTAGTTTAAGTGTAATAATGTAATAGTATAAGGTGTGAATTATAAGGCTAATAAATAACAATCATATCTTGTATAAGTAGAGGTAATTGAGAAGAGATAAATGTTTCTTCTGGTCTATGTGATTTCGAAGTTGAGTTAGGTTGGTTCTGGTTAACAACCAACCCAACAAACTACAAGTAGGAACCAGATAAATGTTTCTTAATTATTGCCCTTACAACATGCATTAAGAAAATTATTTTTAGAAGAAAACAAAAAGAAATAGCTTTTTACATTTTTATTATTTGAATGTTTTTAGTTTTTCTTACATGTAATTTGAAACTTTAAACTAAATCTCCTATAGTTCGGAAAATATTTAAAACTTTTTTTATTGAAATTTATAGAATATCCATGTGTTAGACACATGTAGGATGAGTTTGGTAATATTTTGTCAGGGTGTTGTGACTTCTAAAAACCACCGAACCTAAAAATTATTTTGTTAATATTTTTTTAGGAGATGTTTCCTCTATTGCTCTCAAAAAGTTATAAATACTTTCAAAATCTAGCTGTGACTTTGAAAATTAAAAGTATTGTTTTTATCATCCACATTTATTTTTATATACAAATTTACCAAATTGGGTTATAATGATTTTTTGACAACTGTTCCACAACATAAAAATCACAACAACTTTTTAAAAATGACAGCATTACCAAATTTAGCCATAATATATCTATTGTTTTTTGGCTCGCTTTATACATTTCACCCATACAATTTAGATTTTCTAGATTAATCTTTTTTAAAAAATCATAATATTGCACCTTATTTTTATGCACAAATTGATTTTGCTGATTGTTTTTTTCACTTACTTTCTTTAAATTGAAATAATTAGTTCAAGGTAAAAAATAACATTAGCATATAGAAAAGGGTTGTAAGGAAAGATTTGTGAAGAAAAAAGATGACTTTTTATTATTATTATATATAATATTAAATTGAGAAAGAAAAATAATCAAGAACGAAAGAAACGAAATAAAATCATTTAAGCAATCTTTTTTGCTTTTAAATTGTGAGTTTATTCATACTAAATTAATTTATACATAAAAAATACAAGTTATCACATTTTTAGTTTAATTTTATCTTGAAAATCTAAATAGTAGGATGAAATGTAAAAAGATTTAAGTTAAGAAGAAAATAACATAGATTTGGTGCATATATACTTGGCACATATGTATTATTTTGTTAATTTAGATTTAACAAAAGAGTTAATTTTTTTAAAAAGAAAATCAAATTGCAAAATATTTAGTGGAGATAAAATGTAAAAAACTCAAGAGAAAACTATAATTAGTAAAATACAAAGTTCTTTTATTACATTTTTTTATTTAAATATCACACTTATAACTTTGTAAGAATATTATTATAATAAGAATTTTTCCAACAGTGCCTGGTACATGTTAAGTTATAATTAATATAATTATTAAAAATTAAATTTTTTTGTAAATAGTAATTTATGTAATAAATGACTTACATAAATGACCTTGAAATTATGATCAATTATTATAATAAATATTTTATTTATAAAAACTTATGATTTTAGACCACCCATTAGATGAATCTTTATAATATTACCAATTTATAATATTTATTCT
This sequence comes from Quillaja saponaria, assembly GCA_029379385.1. Classification (NCBI taxonomy): domain Eukaryota; kingdom Viridiplantae; phylum Streptophyta; class Magnoliopsida; order Fabales; family Quillajaceae; genus Quillaja; species Quillaja saponaria. Next base: position 12,702,693 of record CM055610.1, on the reverse strand, counting down.
TGTATTCATTATCTCTTAATATAATGTGATCTATAGCCCACCCTTATCAAAGCACATGTAATTAAAGTATTTTATAGTTTAATACTTATAATTTGGGGCAACTGAATCTGAATCAAAAATAAAAAATAAAAAATTCTCTACATAAATAAATAAATAGAAAATTCATAAATCTCTGCCATTTTTCATTTTCAATTCTAGTATTTTCTCATTTAAAAATTAAAAACTGTGTTGTGCGGGGTTCGTATATAAAACAAAACAAATAATTATTTGCAGAGGAGTACTCCAAGATATCATTTTTCTCAGATTTCTCTGACGGTAACTCTTTTCTCTCCTTCGTTCTCTGTTTCTCTTCCTCACTTCCTCATTGTTCAGAATTTTCTTTGCAAGTAGCAGATCTGGGGTTTTGGAATCTGCCAAATCTTCATTACAATTCTAAATAACTATAATTTATTTCTTAAATTTTAGGTTTCCTTGATCAGCATTATTGCGTTGAGCTACTTTTGCAGTTAATGGTTTTAAGCTTCAGATCGAGGTAGGACTGAATAGGAAGCACATTGAAGATGAGTGAGAGCCAGAGGTTCCAGCTGGGAACCATTGGGGCTTTGAGTTTGTCAGTGGTGTCCTCGGTTTCGATTGTGATTTGCAACAAGGCGCTTATTAGCACACTTGGTTTTACATTTGGTGAGTGATGAAAAGTTTTTTTTCTTTTTTAGTGTTAGGTATATAAATTGTAATGAGAATGCTAATTGCTGACTTAATTAGATTCATACTGTGCTGGATTCTCTATCCCTTTTTCTGTGGGTTACATTAAATTTATAGTGGTTAATTACTTCTTTCTTCTAGGTTGTAGTGTTAAAGAAATATGTATATGATTACGACTGGTTGGTGCAGAAAATGTAGTTGCCACCTCATCAAATAATGTGATGGGGTCATTCACTTATGGCTCTTCTCTTTTAGCTAATTCAGTGTCCCATTCTCTCAGATTTTGGGCTCTTTGATCCTGGAAACCATGGTGGTTGCCTTGTAGTATGCCATATTTAAGTTTACTTCTTCCATAGTTAGTTGAAGGTGTTAAGAATTAGTTAGTGCTCATTTATAGTACATAATTTCCATTGTTGCCTGGTAATTATTGTTCAGATTGTGGGTTTCTGTTATTAACTGATATACTTATGCTATTGTACGTCAGCCACAACATTGACAAGCTGGCATCTTCTGGTCACGTTTTGTTCTCTTCATGTGGCATTATGGATGAAATTGTTTGAGCACAAGCCTTTTGATTCAAGAGCTGTAATGGGATTTGGCATACTAAATGGGATCTCCATTGGTCTACTAAATCTTAGCTTGGGTTTTAATTCTGTTGGCTTCTATCAGGTGAATTTATTGTCTTCTTGCAGCGTATGTCTTGTAGAATTGGTTTAACCAATTATTCTGTGTGTTAGTGAGTGATTTGATTTTGAATATCATTCATTAGGAACGTTTATCAGTGTTTTGGTGTCTCACATTGCATGTGTGGAGGTACAAACACATATAAAATAGAGAAGACAATTACCCAGTTATGATGTTGCTCGGGCAGGGTCTCGAGAGGCTATTTGTATGTGGTCCAATCCAACCTTTAGAAACTTTGTATGAAGTATATGCTGGACTTTAACCCATAAGCACTACCATGCATGTATGTGTTCATAACTTCATTTTTTATTACTTTCTACTACTACCACTACTAAAAAGGTTCAGTATATGCTATTGCATGTGCAATGTGGAAAGTATATATAAAAAACCCAAAAGCACCTACATTGTTCATATGGTTTGTTGAATCTTATTTTGAGAATGTACACAGTACACTTTGCAGGAAACATTCTTTTGAGTTATGATGCTTTAAGATTCTTTCAGTCTGGAAATGTAGCATCTTATGCAAGAAATTTTGTGTTTGGTTGACTGTTTTTATCTTCTTTCGTCTTACTAGATCAGGTGAAAGAAATGTCAATATAATATGTCAGCAGTTTGAGATGTCAGTTTCTGAACATTTCTTCATCTCTCTGTTGATTCTTATTCATTAGATGACAAAACTGGCAATCATCCCCTGTACTGTTCTTTTGGAGACCATTTTCTTCAGGAAGGTATTCAGGTAGTCTAAATCATATTCTTAACGTTAATTGATTGGTGTTTTATATTTGGACATTTTCTCTTAAACTTATGAATATTATTGGTTGTCTACATTCAAGTAAAGCATCATACATTCTCCGCTGCAGAGTAGATATGCTAGTTTTTGGTCCTAACAGTTTGACTCATTTAGTTGTCCTATGATCCCCTCTTGACATGCATTGTTTTGTAATCATGAGCACTGGCACAATGGCACTCATGGAAAGTTTATCTTCTATTGATTCTGGCAAATACTTTCTGGTTACGAAAAGTAGATTCTGAATGATAACACTTGGGCTATTTTGAGATGGTTTATGGTGCCTATGAAGAATTTCATCTTTCATACTTCACAGCCTTAAGGGTTTTGAGAAACTAGAGTGAGATATTAGTGACTTTTCTGATTTATGTTCCTCATGGTATCTATTTTCTGTTCTGCTGCTGATATATAGATGAATATTTTAGATGTAACTATTGGCATCATTGATAAATTACTGTTAACGAGGTTTCATGGTTTCTTCGGCTTACTCTAGCTTTTCGGACTGCCATATTCTTAGTGACATTCTAGATTCAATGTCGTTAGTAATTTGTACATAGTTTTATTGATGACTTTTATGGTTGTGCCTGCCTTTTAATTTATGACTACTGTTTTATCCTTCCAGAGCTTTTCAATTGAAGGTTTCATCATTATAGTTTATCAAAATTCTCTCTCTCTTTCTTCGTATGGCATATGTCTAGACCTTCACTGTGCTTGTTATCTTTCATTTTTGGACGATACCTGTGACCATACTCTGTTTTTATGAATTCTTTCTCTAAATTACTTATCCAGTTATCATTGTGTACTGAAACTTCTCACCACAATTGCAGTAGGACTATCCAATTTTCACTCACCATCCTTCTTTTGGGTGTTGGGATTGCAACAGTGACTGATCTTCAGCTCAATGCTCTCGGTTCTGTCTTGTCTTTGCTAGCAGTTGTCACAACCTGTGTAGCTCAGATTGTATCCTAAGCTGAATTGCCTTGGCTAAAATTCTTTATATTTATTTATCTGTATTATGTTATGCTTTTATACTTAGTTTCTAGTCAAAGCAAATGAATGTTACTTTATTTGCAATCTCTCTCTATGTGTTTTGTGTCTGTCCAGGAAGTGTTTCCCTGCAATTTGTGCTGACTACAAAGTAAAATTCACGTTTTGCCTGCATTTCTTTCCCTGGTTTTGTTAATCTGTTTTTGGTTAGGAAGGACCTTAACCAATTATTATCAGATGACCAATACCATCCAGAAGAAGTTTAAGGTTTCTTCAACCCAACTTCTGTATCAATCTTGTCCATATCAGGCAATTACATTGTTCGTTATTGGCCCGTTTCTAGATTGGCTTTTGACTAACATGAATGTTTTTGCTTTCAACTACACCCCACAAGTGCTGGTGAGTTTGAGACCTCCTTTCTCTCTGCTTGCTGATTTCGTCTTGTTCCTATATTGACCATTACACATGATTTCTTTCTTGCAGTTTTTCATTGTACTATCCTGCCTGATTTCCGTTTCTGTAAACTTTAGCACGTTTCTTGTTATTGGAAAGACATCAGCAGTCACTTATCAGGTCCTTGGGCATCTGAAAACTTGCCTCGTTTTAGGCTTTGGCTTTGTTCTACTTCATGACCCATTCAGCTGGCACAATATTTTAGGGATACTGATTGCTGTAATTGGAATGGTACTCTATTCCTATTGTTGCTCTTTAGAAAGTCAGCAGAAGGCTGGTGAAGTATCGGCACAGTTGTCCCAGGTAGTTCAACTTCTTACTTTTCCACATTTTATGTGTTTATGTCCATAAGCATACCTATCATTTCTCTTGGATATCAATGGTAAAAGATCATACATAAGATGCCCTATGATACTTGCCAAGCACCCCCCCTCCAGTGCAGAAAGAAATCATGTTTTTATTTCTTGTCATTTTCATAATCATGTAATTGTTTGTCATGGAAATGTAATTTGCTGCTTTACCCCAATTGGTTTTAGGCCAAGGAAAGTGAATCTGATCCCCTGATTGGCGTGGAAAATGGACCTGGGATGTTGGCTGATGGCGTGAAAGCTCCTGTATGGAATTCAAACAAGGACCTGCAGGCTTAAAAGCCTTTAAATCTTTTTATTCATTTACCCTAGATCAGAATTAGTTGATAGAAGCTGTTCCAGCGATGAAGATGTTGCTGGCACGGGTCTTCAATGTGCCTCTTGACTCTGGGTATGATGAGATTATTTATGTAAAACCAATTCTTTAAGGGAATCCCTTATAGTATAGCAGCTTTTTGTTTATTTTGTGATGTATTGTCAGTCATAATGAAATACAAGACAATCTGATGTCAACTGTAAAATGTTGCTAAATACTAAAAGAGTATCATAATTCTCTCTGGTGGGATATAAACCAGAGACTCAAGACCTGGGCCTTCGAAGATGTTCCTAGTGTATATTCCCTTCTTCATCTCTTCAGCATTATGGATGGAGTGACTCTATATGTAGCATGTCCTCTTTAGATTCTTGCAACATTCCGAAATCGTCAGGTCAATTTTGAGAGAATACTTACTTGAAGTGACCAACTGACTGTTGCCATTTGAAGCTTCGAGGTTGATGCTTGTCTAGCATTACAGAACTTGCATACTTATGAGAATTTTGACTAAAGTTGAGCTATTAATCTCAGAACTTGAAAGGGTCAAAGCTTGGAGATCAAACCTCAGGTCGTTTGATTGGAGATAACAAGTGACAAAAAAGCTTGTGTGCTTCACTTAGCCTTCCCTGCTTGACAAAATCGTTTTCAATTAAGTTGAAATTTTCACAATTCCTATTTGCTCTGAATAAATTCTTATTTTCTTTGGATAAATGAGACTTTGAATGTCACCAAAATGCACATTGAGAAACTTTCGTTTTGTGGTTTCTGCTTGCTTGACATAATGCCCTAGTAAGTATGACCAGAAAAAAAAAAAAAAAAATTGTATAAAATTATATATTATCAGTAAATATGATTATAATACATTAATTTAGTTAATTGAAATTAATAGTGGTGATAATTAATGTTAGATACATGTACAGGAAGCTTGTGTTTATGAAAGTAAGTAACCTCATTCCTCTGTGCCTTCTCTTATTGTGCTTTAACTCTATCAACATTTAATGCTAATATCAAATTAAGGTTCTTCTTTGTCTTTTGGGCCATTAAGGTTACACTCTTCCAAAGCTCTGCATAAAGATGCAGTACTGTGGTTCAGACGCCGGGTACATTTGTCAAATCTGTCTTCAATTTGCTACTTGATTTCCTTGGTTTTGTTTTTAATCGTCTCAAGGAGAAAACAATTAGGAATTCAAGGAGGGAGGAACACTTGTGATTCAAATACTAGTGATTCATAGAAATCAGTGTTGTTGAGGCTTAATTTTAAAGTGCAGTATACTGACATATCATATTTTCCTCAAAGAAATATTATGTTCTTTGAATCCAATGCTGGCATTGATGCTTTTCGTAGTTGAAACTTGAAAGTATGTTTTCTGCACTCACTTTTCATTGACCTTTTTGATATTCTGTCATTCTCTTGGTAGAATTGATGTATTTAATAATAAAGAGCATGTGTGTGTGTGTCTGTGGACAATAGTGAGCTAATTGTAATGTCAAAAAAAATGTCTCTTGCTTGTTTGATTACCTAATTGTCTACAGCTAATGATTTGCCCACAACCCTTTTGATTTTCTCATTGCCCCTGTTGAATTACGCACTTGCTTACATTATCGGATGATAATTTCATCCATCAAATCGATAATGATCTATTAAGTTGGTTGATATATACATAAAAAACAAATAAAGTGTAATATGTTAAGGAAATTTTTTTTTTACAAAATCAGTGCAATTCAAGTCTGATCTGTTTGTCTCGGATTTTTTAAGTTTCATTTTTGTTTTGAGATCGGGTTATATCTATTATAATGTCTATCCTGATATCATTTGTATATATTTTTTACCACTAATTTTATTTGTATATATTATTGACCACTAAAGTATAAAAATATTGACATTCTTTCTTCATTTGTGTTGAGAAAAAAAAAATATATATATAAAATCAGTACAGTTTGAGTTTGATATGCTTGTTTCGGATTTTTTAAATTATATATATTTTTTAGTTCAGGTTATATCTATTGTCATGTTTATATATTATTTGTGTATATTCTTGACCAATAAAGAATAAAAATATTGAAACCCTTTCTTTATTTGTGTTTGTCTTTTGAGGTTCTTCTAACGTAAGGTAAGTTGTTGAAACTATACCATTTGGTGGATTTTCGTAAGAGAAGAGAAAAAAGGAATCATTGTTGGGCAACGCAAACTATTTTTGCTCTATGCCATTATAAAGAGAGGATAAGAACAACCATGCAATCACCATCCTCTATCTAATTCTATTTAAGAACATGATTAATTAAACAATCCTGTGGGCTGTCTAATTCAACAATTCCTTAAATAAGCAATAACTCTTTGAAAACTATGACACGTCTTTGAGACTCTCTTTTTTAAGTATTGCTTGTATGCGCAATCCATACCCTGTCAAAATTCTTGGTGACTTTGAGCATAGTCTAACGATAACCACTTGCCTTTAGTAGTTTTTTTTTTTGGGTGATGATTTCATGGTCATAATTCAAACACTTCTTCTCTCATTAATCTTATCTTTTGTGTATAGATAAAATTGAACAAAAAACATAAATGAATGTTTATGTATAAATCTACTGTTAAGATCAAATAGTCATAAATAATATTTGAATATATGTACGGAGAAAATTGGACAGTCGCGAATAATGCTAATTTATAAATTCTTAGTTTTGGAGGAGGAAACAACATAAGGGTCTCATTCTTTGTTCTAACAAATGGCTATGTGATGTCATAGCAATTTTTCTTGAACTTCAGTTGGAACTATTGTATTGGTTATATCCTATGGTCAAGATTCAAGATCAGTAAGAGGGTGGACTAATTATGATTGAAGTAACTGAGCAATAGGACAAGATAGAGACATTCTGATATTTGGCCCCTTACCATATACCAATGGCTATGTGATCTGATCACTTCTTTTTTTTTTTTTCTTCAAATCAAAGTGGAAACATGATGTAATGCTAATAAAGTAAAGTCAATTTTCGTTGATTGTGTACAAACTGAATAGTGCTAAGGGTGTGACTAAATAAAAATAAAAATATATTTTTACTTAGTTGAAATGAAATTTATAATTTAATTGATTTATAATAAAAATAAAATTTAGTACAATTGAACACTACTAAGTCTTGGTTTGATAATATTTATTAGAATGATGCTTATACTTATAAAGAGTATAAGTCAATTTTTTTATATTTGGTATAAAAAAAATTGTGGTGTCTATTAAAAAAATTGTGGTGTCTCTGAATTTTTAAAATTTTCAAAATCAAAAAGTGCTTTTAAAAGCTGATTTTAACTCTCAAATTTAAAAGACTTAAATGACTTTAATTTTTAATAAAAATTCGTATTTTCCTTTGATTAATTAATCTTTCCAATTTTCAGCTCTTTTTTTAATTATCAATGTCTATTATAGTTAATTAAAATTTTTGAAATAGCTTTATAATAAATTTACCAACCAATAATTTTATGATTTTTACTTATTAAGAGTAGTTTTTATATTATTTATCAAATACTACTGCTATGATTTTTTAAAAACGATTTTAAGAGAGTCAGATTCAAAAAAGCACAATATCTTTTAAAAAGTTATAGCTACCAAACTAAGCATAAACAAAAAGGAACTGCTATTGGTATTGTGAGGAAGAACATTATTTGGTCAAAGCATCCACTCATCCATTAGCTTCCCAAAACACATGGTTGATCCCCACTTGTTAGAAGGTTGGAAATAAACACCTACAATCATGTATCAAAATACCATAGCCATTAGTGTTATTAAGATCATTAAGTAGATGAATTTCAACCTTGGCTCAACAAAAGAGAAGTAATTGAGAGGAAGAGAATTGAAATTGATTAAGTGTGTAGGTGAGAGAAGATTTTGGTGAATCTCTGTTTTATCTAAGAAAAAAATAAGGATATATCCTCTTTTTTCTTTCAGATTTTAAAATTTTCATACAATAAGTTATAATTAAAATTTTTTCTTTAAAATAAATCTTTTATTCATAACAATTCATATAGAGTACCAAATTCTCCCTTTAGTTGATTACCAATCAAATTTTAATCTCTCCCCAAAATGCACTTTTGAAAGGTAAAATTGTCTTTTTAATAAAAGTATTATTAAAAAATAATAATAGAAAGAACTCATATATTCAAAATGAAATTCATATTTTAAAAACTAGCCTCATCACACGTGCTTATGCACATGTTCAATGGATTTAAAACAAAAAAATTTAAAACATTTTATAATTATTGTATAGAATGGAGAGAAGGATATAACTTACAGAAAAAGGTTTTTTTTTGTTTTTTTTTTCTTTTTAAATGATCAATTGAAGTTAACAATATGTGATTTTTTTTTTTTTGTTTCTTGTTAATTTTATTCTTAATTATAGGTGAAATTGAATAGCTTCTAATAAATGATGATATTTTATTTAAAAAGAGTTCAAAATTTAAGAGTACACTATCCTCTTTTTTAGTATGTTATTTGAATTAAAAGCTATATTAAAATGTTAGAGAAACCACAAGGGTGTTTTGGTTTTTAATAGAGCATTTACATATATGTAGATATAGAAATATAGTATAGATAGATAGATGAGTTGTATTTTAAAACAATATATTTCAAAACTAAAATTAATGAGTTTATTTACTAACTAAATAGTAAAATTGGTACTATATCAATTGTTATAGGTAAAATGACTTTCTTTGAAGGAAAAAATATATATATTAAAACTAGGAATTATAAGTACTATTCTCTCTTATTTATGTTAAAAACATGTGAGAAATATCAAAGATATAAAATCATTTAAGGTGAGATCAACTACTAACTCATCTCAAATGTGAGATGAATTTTATAATATAAAATCTATCATATTTGATATAAAATTCAAAATAAAATAAATATAAATTTAATTTGAACTCTATTCATTTTAAACATAAAAAGTGGAACTGACTTCACACTTTTTTTTCTTTCTAAGTACATTGATTTTTAAACCACATAAGTTTTATCTTAGGTCACATATATGTGAATGTGTTTGATCTCAGTATGTAGGTCAAAAACTACCTTGTGCATAACTAAAACAGAATGATACTTGAGCCTATTTCTCTCTAGCTTCTACCTACTGTTCTAAATTCGACAATAGAACTCTTAGTTTTAACATAAATTATTGATATTTGTAGGTTGAAAAAAGAAAAACAATGTAAACATTGAAAAAAGTAGATGACAAAATTATTTTAGAATAAAATTGGATTAAAAAATAATACCTTTTAGATGTAATTTCAACAATAAACCAGGTCTAATGAATCTAAACTTTAAGTGCCTCCTAAAAAGAGTAAGTAGCCTTAAATCTGAAGCCTTTTCCTTAAGGCCTGTTTTTATAATTAGGTTACTAAATACTAATTACACAGGATAGTGTTAGCAAAGAAAGGAAATTAATTAAATTGAAAATGCCAGCCAAGTTTTAGTTCTTGTAAATATAAAACACAACAAAGAATGTCAGACGTTTTCGTTTGAATGACTCAATGACTCTAACAGTGTCTTTGTCTCCTTCTGCCCCCTTGAAATCAGCCATGTCCAAAGTCCAAATGGCTATGTCACTTCGATTTTCATGTTTTTAATTGATTTGAGTTTCTTTTTCACCCTTACATTGCGTCGCGGCTTGGCAGAAGTGTAACAGAAGAGAGACAAAAGAGAGGCTTTGGGGGTTTTGGGCAACGAAGGTGAAGATTTTTTCAGAAAACAGACACTTCTCGTCTTTGCTTTACCTCATTGCCTCTGTAGGTAGATCTTTTCTATCCAAACCCACCACCTACTTCTTCTGTCTTCCTTTTTATTTCTTTTCTCAATTTTGAGATACCATTTTGTTTTAGGTAGCTTTCCTGAAGCTGAAACAAATTTTCTAATATATCATATCACATAGCTCTTCAACTTATTCCAATTCAACCCCACAATGACAATCTACTCCAACTTGTAATGATCTTAATGTTGCCGGGTGCTGTGTCTTTCTAAATTGAATTCCTGATTGAATTCTATGTGACAGTGACGTCGTTCTTTTGCCCCGGCTATGTTAGAAAGTAGAAACCTTGCCTGTGTATTGGGTTCTTGAAGCTTTATTCTGGGTCTTTACCATTTTGGGTCATTGGCATTGAGACGGTGTTGTATAGCTTTGTACATTTCTTTTCCTTTCTGGGTACCATGGCCGATCTTCAAGTTTGTACGGCTCGGCTAAACGGTGTCATATTCGGGGAAGATCGCCTGCGCTCGTCCCCACCACTGCCGGAGTTGAACCCTGACCCATCATCCATTGCTGCGGAAATTTGGGCTAGAGCTGAGAATACGACCCATCAGATACTTTGTGGAACTCAGCCCAGTTTAGGCACCGAGCAGAAAAGGATGGAGGTCATTGATTATGTACAGGGACTGATTAGATGCTGCCTTGGATGTGAGGTGATGTTGCTTTTTTCATTATCCCCATGTTTCAAATTAACGTCAATATTTAAAAATTTGGCACCTTCATGTGTTTTTGACTGAAAATTTGTATTGATTGTATGACAAACTGGTTGTGTTTTACTCATTATTTGACGTGGACTCCTATCAACTAGTTCTGGCTCTGGCATCTTTTCATTTCTTTGTTCAACTTGATTTATTGATTCTAATATCTTGTATATCAATGCATGCATAGCCTCTTCTCTTTCAAAAACTGTAGCTGCCCATGTTGCACTGGTAATGTTTATGTTTCTTCCTGATTGTTCTAATAACAATGCAACATGATGCCTTTGAAATAAGTTAACCTTTTGTCTTGGTTGAGTAGATAATGGCACTAGTACGCCATGTTTATATATGGAACTTTAATTACATTATAAAAGGTTTTCACTCGTGTCCATTGGATATCCGTGGCTTACTCTTAGAATGAATATATGCAGTTGACATTTTCATTTTCTACTGTATGGTGATGGCAGAATTGGGATTAACAGATTAAATGTTCAAAGAATACTGATATTATTTTGGAATCACACAGTTGTAGTGACTCGTGTATTTGGAAAGTGAAGAAAAAAATATACTTAAAATGATGGAACAGTTACCGGAGCTATTTAAATCATACTGGTAATTATAGTTGCTGGGCTCGTTATCCGTTTTTTTATGTGTAATCGCTTTTAGGTCAGGTGTCAGTTAAAATGCTAAAAGAATACTGATATTGTTTCAGAATCACGCAGTTGCTGATATAAAGCTGCAGTGAGACACGTATTTGGAACGTGTAGAAAATGATTATTTTTCACGCATCTCTTTGGTGCTCTTTGGGAGCATTTCGGGGTGTTTCTTTGGTTGACATACAACATGATTGGTGAGCTCTTTTATAGTAGGGCCACCTTTTTTCTCGATTTTGTTTCTGTTTAGGAGGATTTCTTGTCCTCCTCATTGTACTTCATTTCTTTCTTAATAGAATTTCTTTTTCTATAAAAATAAGAAAAGAAAGTAACTGGTGCTATCAATAATCATAATGGTAATTATAGTTGCTGATTTTGTCGGCTGTTTTTTACGTGTAACCACTTTCAGGCCACATGTCAGTTTACATGGTAAGAGCTCTCTTGACATAATCATACGATACGATTCGATACAGAAGAGTGGTGATACGTATTGCTTATAGAATTGGTGGAATGCCTGAATTGGCAGGTGAATAGTGATTCAGTCATATGAATCGATGAATTGCAGTGAATTGCTGATTCACTAAGTTTGAATAATTTTTTTATTTTTTTATTTTTTGTGATGAATAATCAAAGCACAAACCTAAAAATTATCTGCAAACTCGAAATTCTCCAAAATATAACCTACCCAAGTCCTAAAAGGCTAAAACATTGCTAATCATACTAAGCAGGTTGCAATGCAAGTTCTCTGTTATGTTTGACTGAAGCAGAGAAATGCAACCTTCCTTCCAGTAGCCCAGCCTTCACGAATCACAACCATTACTTCACAAGAATCCAACAAGCCTTTGATCGGATCCTATACTCTATATTTGGTTGTTTTTTATTGTAGGTGAAGCGAAGCCAAAGAGGTGCATTCTGGGTGTTGTTTTGTCTTTTGTTTTTCTTTTATTTTCTTTTCTTATTGCTCACTGGTATTTTCCTTTGTGTTAAAAACCTACACTTCAACTTTGTTTAGTTTTTTTGTAAAGGGCAATAAACTGCTTATTATGTTTGGTTATGGATAAAGGGCAACAAAGGTTTAAAGGCTTTAGTAAACATTGGATAAGTATAGACTATACTTTTTTCAGCTTACCAACTATTAAAAAATAATTTTTTGTAATTTATTGTTTTGAATATTTATATTATTATCTTATTTTTAAAAAATTAACTAAATCATACGATTTGATATGATTCATGATTCACAAAAATAGGATTTTGACTTACAATTTGATAACTATGGTTAAAAGAATACTGATTTCATTTTGGAATCACGTGGTTGCTGATATAAAGCTGTAATGAGACATGTATTTGGAACATGAAGAAAAAGATACTTAATGAGGGAGCAGTAACTGGTATTTATAATCATCATGGTAATTATAGTTGCTGGGTTCGTCATCTTTTTTTTATGTGTAATTGCTTTTAGGCCAGGTGTCATTTTTCGGTCATTTCGTGATATTTCTGCTAGTATATTTTAGCTTACTAGGTAAATTGTTTGTTGAGTTTATGATCTGGTCTAAAGTTATCTTTTTCTTCTTGTTATCCTTTTTCTCCCGGTAGCCCATTAATGATTTGTCAGGTGTAATTGATTGCTGCAATCATTTTTAAAAATAGATTGATTCGTAAATGTGATCATTATTAAGACACTCGAGGAATTGGGTTTTTGATTTTAAGTTCTCTCTATTACAGGTCTATCCATATGGGTCAGTTCCATTGAAAACGTATCTTCCTGATGGAGATATTGATTTGACTGCCATCTGTAGTCAAAACATTGAGGATGCATTGGCATCTGATGTGCATGTTGTTTTAAAGAGAGAGGAGCACAATGAAGCTGCTGAATATGAAGTAAAGGATGTTCATTGGATTGATGCTGAGGTCCTTCCAGCTTGATGACTTTGGAATTTGTTAATGATTTTTAGAGCAAAACACAGTCTATGTTACATAATATTGAGAGTTGCAGCACAGTATTGCAAATATGCATGGACAGTCACACCTATGTTCCTTTTGTTTGCTCTATTAGTTGTCATGCATCCACTTTTTTTTCTGGAAAAGTTATGTTCATTACTTCTATCCACACATGCAAAATATAGGTTCTTAGGTCATGAAAAAGTGGTTTTGGGTGATCATGGTTATTTTATACAAGTTGATGAAAATACATTTAGTGTTAGATCAGTGCACAGTGGTTGCAATGCTGACAGGCTGATATAGTATTCAACAGTGTTGACAGCTAAGAGCTTCATTGTTAATATTTTACATTTTTGGGTTATTGGCTACTAGAAATACAAATATAGTATATTTTTATTGTTCTTCCACTATCATTTCGTGCTTGATTTCATCTAAGTGCTTTTTATTATGCTAGTTATGCTCAATAAATGATAGTAACTTCTTTCCTATTTTGTAGTTCAACCTTTTTAAGGCTGGTGATCCTGGTATTAGTGGCATTATTTAGACCTAATTATTTGGTGCTTTGCCTTCAACGTATTCTGTTTATTCTTGTTTGTGTCCATCTGTTTGTTATATATCTTTCACATAGCAAATTATTTGTTAAAAAGGCTCCTTTGTAATATGGACTTACTTTGGGAACTGATCAATCCTTCACAAATTCAAGCATTGTTCCTTTATAGTATGGGTCTTACTTCTTACATTCCGAAAACAAATTTTGATCTTTCAATTTTTCAAGAGGTGGGTTCTTCCATTTATTGACATCATTGAAGTCTGCATATTGCACACTCCCACATGTATGACTGTTTAACTCCTTGGTTGTAGGTTGATGTTGCAACCATTTGTTGTGAGGGTTGCCTTTCCCTCTATCTGAAAATAGAAGTTTCCTATTTATTTCAGATGCTTTTTGGTACTGTGTGATTATCTATTTTTTTTGTTGATTCTGTATTTCCATATGTCACATATATTTTGAAATGTTGTTCTCTGGTTGCAGGTTAAACTAGTGAAATGCATCATACAGAACATTGTAGTAGATTTATCTTTCAATCAGTTAGGAGGACTTAGTACGTTATGTTTTCTTGAGCAGGTAAATGTCAAACTTAGTCTCTTAAGACCACTGGACAAGTAATAAGCAGATCCTGTACTGATGTTCCTATTTTCTCAGTATTTCACAAAGCAGCATGAATTTTTTTGCTGTTAATGGTGTTGTCTTTTCTCTTAAGTTTAAATTTCAGTAGCATTTTATTAAGCCTCATTCATCTATTCTATTAATCTATTAACATATGTCTATATTTTGGTATTTTACTCACTTTCATTTTATACTTCCATATTTCTTGAATAAAATTATTCAAGTCCATGGAGAATATAGTTGAATAAGTTGTGCTTTCAAATTTCAATTTTTTTTGGCAATTCTCATGAGGCTTTATATGTAGGTTGATCGCCTTGTTGGAAAAAATCATCTCTTTAAGCGCAGCATTATTCTGATAAAAGCCTGGTGCTACTATGAGAGTCGTATTCTGGGATCCCACCATGGTTTGATCTCAACATATGCTCTGGAGACATTGGTTCTCTATATATTTCATCTATTCCATTTATCATTAGATGGTCCTCTAGAAGTAAGTTCTATGAATCTGCAATGAATTATACTGATAATGAAAAAAAGAGAGATAGAGAGAGAATTACACTGCAACGAATTATCATTAGATGGTCCTTCTCCTGTAACTTTGCCATTGACACGTCTGTCTAGTAAGTTAATTGTGTTGCATCTTGTAGGTTCTCTACAGATTTTTGGATTACTTCAGCAAATTTGATTGGGAGAATTATTGCATCAGTTTAAAAGGACCAGTTAGCAAATCTTCCCTGCCGGATATAGTAGGTAAACCTAATCAGTATGTATTGTCTTTCTAATGTAAACTAGCTCCATAGTTGTTTTCCTGATTCTCTCCCCCCCCTGAAGCCGAGGTGCCAGAAAATGGAGGAGGTGATCTACTACTAACTGAAGAATTCCTTAGGAACTGTATGAACATGTTCTCAGTACCTTCAAGGGGACCCGAAATAAATTTGCGGTCACTTTCACTGAAGCATCTAAATATCATTGATCCATTAAAGGGAAACAACAACCTTGGACGTAGTGTCAATAGAGGTACAGAGATCATTCCCTCTTAGTCTGAATGCCTTATAAAAATCATGTTTTATTTCATGTGAGAAGACTGGTAGGATTCCCTTTTTTCTTGTTATAAGATCTATATGTTTGATTAAACTATCTATATGAAAAAAAAAACGAAAAAAAGATGAGTTAATCTACCATGTTGCTTCCATTTTCATTCCTGATAGACAATTTTGCATGTACATGTATGTCACTGTGATAAGAATGGATGATGGGGTACTTGTTATTAAAAAGAACTGATGTAAAGTAGACATTCAATGTATTGAAGTTCTCTGTTGTGGAAGGTTTTGATGCCACTTGAATTTGACAAAGCGTAAGGAGCTTGAATAGTGTTTATTGGAGATGCAGCTTGGTGTAACTCTTTTTTTTCTTTTTCTCTCTTCTGGTATGGGAAAAATGTCTCATCTCATTGTAATGGTGACATTCATTGGTTTTCTTCAGGTAACTTCTATCGGATTCGTAGTGCTTTTAAGTATGGGGCCCGTAAACTTGGCTGGATTCTTATGTTACCTGAAGGCAGAATAGCTGACGAGCTCTGCAAGTTTTTTGCAAACACTTCCGGTAGGTATGGAAGATCTCTGTGGGATGACATGCAAAATCCTGCTTTTAGTGATAGTGATTCAAACCAGTCTTCCTCATCATCACAAACCAGAGTATGCTTTGAAGACAATTTGTTTTTGGATCCAACCATTGTATTAAACAATTATAGAATATCTGGAAATCAAGTTGCTTCTGAAATTAGAAGTGAAAAAGAAAGATACTTGGCAAATGATGTTTTGCTCAATTCGCGCATGGGTAATCAGGATATGACATCTATTAGTTCGGTACTTTTGAACAATTCCTCTAGTAAATCAGACAATAGTTCCCCTTCTGTTGGTGTGAGTTTCTCTGCTGGTGTTTCTGAAAGCTCCGAAGTTTTAAAATCTTTGTTGGACCTCACTGGAGATTATGACGGTCACATCTGGAACCTGCAATATGCTCTGCTTTGCCATGGTCATGCTGTATCTCCACCTATAATGGTCAGTCCTCCCATGTCTCCTAATTTACAGAATAGGAATCCATGGGAAACTGTGGCCCAGTTCCCTCAGGTTAATCACAATGTCTATTATCACATGAATCCAAATGTTGTATTTGGAGAAAATTTATACCCTGTAAATCATCCCATTCTGCAAAGTGCTTCATATGGTTCAGAAGAAAAGGGAAAAGCTCAAGGAACAGGCACATACTTAACCAATGTGGGTAGCTTACACTGTCTCCCTCATTCTCTCTTTTTTTTTTTTTTTTTTTTTTTTTTTTTGTATTTACACATGCTTTTGACCATTTGCATGTATGTGGCCATACTCCAGTTATTATCTCATTGTTGTTCTCATAATTTTGCAGACTTCTCACCCATACAGGGATAGGCCATCATCACGAAGGGGTAGAAGTCAAGCACCAGGGACTCATGCTCAATTGCAGAGACACACATGTAGCAGTGGCTTATCTCCAGCTCCAGGTCCAGAGGAGATGCATTCTTCTGTTGAAAGCAGCTTTGAGCTCTCACTAGAAGAGTACCCAGTTCTTGGCAATGGGAAATCTAGAATATCAGATACCAATGTCCCATGGAATTCCACATGGACTTCTCATCAGGCTAACTGTTTCTCCCACACCACTGAGAAACATGAGTCTGTCTCTGTTGGTCCTCAGGTTAGGGGAGCATCCATGACTAAAGACAACAGTCAGCCTGAAGTTTCTCGGGGATCTATGCAAAACCATGAGGATTTAGCATATGATAGTTCTGACTCAGGAAGTAGTCAAGAAAGGTATGGTTTCTCTTTGCAGTAGATATAACCTACGGGGTTACTTCCTAGATAAGTTTCATTACAAGTTTATACAAGAAGAAGTTGGATGTGGATATTTGATTTCTTTCCATCATGGCAAATCTTAAGCTTTTCATATATGGTTTTGGATTCAGGATGGCGGTGCAGTCATACCATCTGAAGAACGAAGATGACTTTCCTCCACTTTCTCATGGAGTGCCAGTGAAGGTGAATGATGGTGAATAGATAACAACATTAAGAACAGTCCTAGTCTCGAGTCTCAATCGAATGGGCAGCTGGGTGCATTCGAAGAATGCAGTATGACATCCCTTCTTTCTTCCAGTGGGTATTATCTTGAACAAAGAGTATCATATATATCATATATATCATATAATTTAAAAAGCAGAGAAAAAACATAAATACTAGCAAACTAGAGTAAGGTTTACTCCACCCCTAATCTTCTAATGACGGTTGGTTTACTGTGCAAAATGCATGTTCTGGGTGTTTATACTAGATAAAGTTTCCGAGGTTTTGCTCATAGTTTATGTTATTGGTAGTTCCATTAAATATGCAAGACTGGGGAAAAGAAATGCTAGTTATATCAGTGGAAAGTATATGATACCACTTTCCAAAATTTGTTGTCACTTGTAGTGCTTGCTTTCTTCTTGGTTCATGGTAGTGCTTGTATTTTAAGTGGGTGCCTTTCTGTTTGAAGTGCTCGATGTTGTATTTTGTGGGTGCTTTCTTCCCTGTATTGTTCACAGCAATTTAGGGTTGGTATATATGCTTGACTACTACAAGAAATGGCTGGTGTGCTTGTGAAAAAGAATGAGATATTTATAGAGGTTCTTTTTAATGGATGGTGGGTGTGAACTAGGCTAATTGTATAAACAATGAATTGAGACCTGTATGGTGGAATGCTTGGGGTGATGTTTTGATCTAGGAAGTAGGAAAGATACATGTCCAAATAACATTTTATGAATCATTTATATGGTTTTTTGAGGTTCAAATCCACATACCCAAACCTTAGTATTATTATATTGGTCTTTAACACTAGTTAACTTGATGATTATGTCCTTATGAGTGGAATAATGTATGCAAGCAGAGTTTATTTGGCCAAATAAAAAACAATCGAAAATCTTATACCATTTAATGAAAATTCTCAATTCTTTCTTTACGTTTCTTTTTATTTTATCAAGAATCAGAAATTTCATTTTTGTTGATAAAATCTTAGTTGTGAAATGAGGTTTCAGAAATAAATCTTAATCCCTTTTGTAATGTACTAGACCAACAAAAATTAAGTTGCCACCAAAATATTATTTGTGTGGAATTTTTATAAAATGGTGTTCTTTTCCGTAAAAGATATAGTTTCTTTAGTTAACTAAGGACTATTACTTGTTTGTAAGTGTAATCAACTGTAAAAAAATTTGGGTGTTGTCACAAGGATCTAGGATCATTCGGATATGTGAAGTTTATCGGAATTGAAGGATTTTTAAATAAAATTTGATTCTTCACAAAGTGTTGTCTGGCATTCTTGGTGGGTGGCTTCCGTTTTGAGAGTCTATTTGGATGGAGGGAAATAGAGAGAAAAAGAGAGGAGAGGGTAATGTAATGGAATTTCTAAATAAAATTTGATTATTTACAAAGTGTTGTCAGGCATTCCTTGTTAGTGGCTTCCCTCTCTAAGGGTTCATTTGGATGTAGGAGAATGGAGAGGGAGGAAATGAGAGGAGAAAATAATGTATTTTTTTTTTTTGTTTATGAGTTTTTTTTATAATGGAGAGAGAGAAAGTAGAGAAATAAACGTACCCCTCCAAATGTCAAATTTTAATTCTTCTAAATTGGAAAGATTTAGAAGAAGTTGATAAATATTTTATAATTTTTTACTATAGTATCAAATATAATTCTATCATTTTTATTAAATAATTACTAATACCTAATTAAAACATTTTAAGGATAAAATCGTAAAAATATAAATATTTTATCATCTCTCATTTCTTCTCAATTCCAAAATAAGAAATGTACATTATTCTTGACTCTCTTCTCCCTTTATTTTTTTTTTTATTTCTAAATGAGAGAAATAATAAGTGTCAATTTCCCTCTACTTTCATTTCTTCTCCTCTCTCTTTCTCCATTTACTCTCCTCTCCTTTCCCCTCAAACTCTCAAATAGACCCTAAATTCTATTAACATCTTGGCATTCTATTGTCAATGAGCACTAGTAGTCTAGTGGTAGAATAGTACCCTTCCATGATATATGTATCTATCCAAATTTCAAAATTTTAATTCTTTCAAATCAAGGGGATTTGGAAAGAGATAATAAATATTTTATAATATTTTTGCTATATTGCCAAATATATTCTTATTTTTTTAATTAAATATTTACTAATACTAAATTAAAACATTTTAAGGACAAAATTATAAAAATATGAATATTTTATCCACTTCTCTCATTTCTCTCCAAATCCCAAATAAAAAGTATACCATATTATTTCCTCTCTTTTTTTTACGTTCAAAAATATTAAGTATCAATCTTTCACAACTCTCATCTCATTTCCTATTCTCCCGTCTCCCTCCACTTACTTTCCTCTTATTTCTCCCTCAAACTCTCAAATATACTCTAAATTCTATTACTCTTAATGATAAGTAAGCATCAGTGGCCTCGTGCTAGAACAGTTTCCTGCCACGGTGTAGACCCAGGGTTCGATTCCCGACTGATGCATTTCATGGTTTGTGGAAATTGGAATGGCCGGGATGAGTCTCGCACTAGGTGATGGTAGGGTCCATTACACAAGTGGGTGAAGTTGAGTGCATCTGAGCTCTTCCATTTTTTTTTTTGACTTTTCTATTTTTGTTGTCTTGGCACTCAACCTCTACTTGTATCACATATTTCCACTTGTCTTTCTTTTCTTTGTTTTTTCTTATTTCACGATCATATTCGGATGGCCTAAATGACTAAATTCAATTCATTTGCCATTTTTCAAACTTTATGAAGAAGACAAACTTAGTTATGCCCCATCTACCTACTTGTTTATGTTGATTTGATAAAAACTGAAGAAAAATATAAAAAAACGTGTTCTTATTCTTGGTAAGAATATATATATATATAACCTCTTCTTATAGATTCATGGTATATAGATCATGAATGTGTATTTATGAAAATATATAATATTACTAGATTTACTGCACGTTCATATGTATGCGTATACCCTTAGCTTTTGATACAATAGTATATTTTATATGGGTAGAAAGAGTATCTATCTTTAAGAGAAACACTACACTAGTCTTAGTATAGTTCATTTCTCTCTCGCCTTGAGGGTTTGAACTCCAACCTCCTTATTTTCACGAAAAAACAAAAAAAAACTACTTAATATTTCATAAAATAAAAATTCAAAATACATGTGCGCACGAATAATCAAAAAATTCTAAGCGAAACACTACTTAACAACATGTGTACATGCACATGCAAAAATTTGGTAAAGTTGAGAGTATGAGAGATGTTTTTAACTACAGCCTGAAGCTGTTAGCAAATTTACATTCCCATAGATGATCATAGCCATTTTTGGATAAACTCTAAGCTCTTGCGCTAATATAAATATGGTGGGGTTCTTTCAGATAAATAGTTATAGTTATGTAGATCGTAATATTCACTGTGAGAGGGTATGGAATACCTTATCTACCCATTTTACCACCATAGACCAAAACAAATAGAAGTATGTTCCGTGTGAAATAAAGTTTTAATTTTGTAAATAATTTCCTTAGCAATATTTTTATGGTCAACTGATGCAATTCTATACTACAAACACTTAGTCAACTTTTTTTAATAAAAAAATATGAATTTTAGTATTTTAAAAAACTAAATAAGTCATGTAACAATTTTTACATGATTAATAAGATTAATAAGGTTAATTTTAAAAATTATGTCTACAAAAAGACTTGAATAAAATAGTTTTCTTGATCTCAAAATCATCGTCTTAACCAATTAAATTAAATTTCATGAACTTCTTATTCAACTTAGACTATTATAACTTTTGTGAATTTAATTAATTAAAATTTGATTTCCTCTAAACTTTTCAGGTTTATTTATTTATTCAAAACGCCATCGTTTTAGAGCTCACCAGGAAGCTCTTCAGGCAGGGAGCTCTCCATGCGATCTGGACTCGCTCTATATGTTTCTTGCATCCAAAATTGCTGTAATTATTTCTTTCAATTTCCAAATAGTCTTTTGACAATTTAGGAAACGAAATATCTTTTAAATTTATTATTTGTTGGAACTAAAACTACGAAAAACATTTTTTTATAAATACTTCTTTTTCACATTTCACGGTACCTTGGAATCTTGTATTGTATTATATTGAATCTATATTTTTATTGGAGTTGTATTTCACCTAAACTTAAGAAAAATAATGTTTTACATAAAATAATATTCTACTGATTTGGACTCTTGGAGTTACAATATTTCAAAACTAAAACTAAATTTTGATGATGCTTATCATCAACTAAATAGTAAAATTTATATTATATGTATTATAATGAAGTAAAAATAATAATATTTAAAGGAGATAATTGAAATTGCAACTTTTTGATAATATTGTGAAATTGTTAAAGGAATTATTGGACTTACTGTTTTTCTTTTCAAGAATGGAATTTATTTTTTAATCAATTATTCAATGATGAACTATCATAGAGTTTCTGTCCTTTTTTTCATCACGACTATATCCTCAATTTTCACTATTTTTTTGTAAATAGTATATATATATATATATATATTCAAATATATGTGCACATGTGTATAATAATATTGATGTTAGAAATACGCATATTATTCTTATATTTATTAGTAAAGATGAAAATTAATATACGAACAGAAAATACTAATTCATATTAACATATTGACGTAGAAGAACTGTTATATGGATTGAAAAAAAATGATGGTAATAATTATAGAGGAGTTAACTGTTTCGTACGTTTTTGAAGAGCTTATCATGGTAAATTTGTTGTGCTATCATGGTGGGATCCATATTTTATTTTTGTTGGAAATTCTACTGGTATTAAGTAGCACCTGTTCCATCATTAAAATTACCTAACAAACCTTCAATCTAAAAATAATAAATAATATAAAAATTCTTAATATACATCATTGTAGACAGATATTACTAATATTTATCTTTTAAAGAGGATAAAAAATTTATTTCTCACTCTCAGTCTAAACTTAAAGTGATGAACATATCAATAATTTAATTTAAAAGTGACAACTCTCAGATTTTAATTCCCAATACAATTCTTTCTCTCTTCTAAAACCTCTTCTTCCCATTTTTCTCTTTTTTTTTTTTGGTTTCATATTCAAATTGATGCCGGAGAAAATGTTGTTTATTTACTAAACAACTTTGCTCAAAATTCTGCAATTAAAAAATTTAAATATGAAATATTATAATACCCACTATGCATGATGTTCTCTTGTTCCAAATTGACCATTCTTCGTAGCAACAAAAATTGACCATTTTTCTCATTTGTTGAAATTTATTTCAACCACTATTTAAAAAAATATAAAAAAAATCAAGAGATCACTAATGGAGACAAAATTGTTGCTTGGCTGCTAGTTCAGCAGGAGAGAGAAAAAGAAATGATTAAAAAGATGGACACGTATCCGTTTAAGCATTGAAAATTGTGAGTTTTATTGGAAAACAAAATTGAGATATTAATTTTTAAGTAAGATTACAAATATAACCCACTCCAATTAGCTTTGATTAAAAAAAAAAAAAAAAAAAAAAAGGTGAAAATTGAGTTCTTTGTTCACTTTTTGAAGTCTACAATGTTAAGATTCTCTAACAAATATTAAATACTTTTTATATCTAACATAAATTTAAAAAGTATATTAAATGATTTTTATATTAAATAATTTTTATGAATTGAAATTTCTTTTAATGCTTTATTTGGATAAAATATATTAGGTAATTTTAATTTTATATCTTTTTTTTTTCATTTCCTCTCATTCAATTTTTTTCTTCTTTTCAATACAGGAGAGAAAAAGATTATAATTTCTCACTATGTTCTTTTCCCATATTTTTTTTTTCATTTTCTTTCGTCCCCTAATTTTTCCAAACAAAAACTATCAATAAAATAAGAGTAAATTACTCATACCTCTCTTGAATTATATTAATATTATACAAAAAATTTCTTTATTTTCAAAACCTTCATAAACCTCTCCTAAATTTTAAAATTAATATAAATTACCTAAAACATCCTTGATGAATTATTATTAAAAGTCACGAATAATTAAATTTTTATTTATATATTTTAACAATGATATGTTATTAGTCAAGTTAAAATGAGATATAAATAAAATTAAATTAATAATCACGTTAAAATAATAATAACAATAATACAACTAAAAATAAAAAATTAAATTATTTTTCATAACAATAATAATACAACTAAAACATAAAAAATTGAGAAATTCAATTTTCTAGCTTTGCCAAGAACAATTTCATATCCTTTAAAATTTTATAGTATTTTATAAGTATTATTTTTAATTAATTTTTGTTTCGTCATGAATGACTATTGATCCTATTTGGTGTATATTTTAAAATTAATAATTTTATATAATATTATATTAGTTTAATAAAACTAATTAAAAAATACGCATCTCTTAATAAAAATGCAATAAGGATATTTAGAAATAAAAAAAAAACATTAATTTTTTGGTGATTGAGTTAAGTTGCAGTTTGTTCTTAAATTCTAGAAATAAAAAGAAAATCAGTATAAAATTAGTATAATTTAAGGGATATTGGAATAATTTACTATATTGAAGTTGAGGCAAATTAAAGGATATGAAATAATTGGCTGCAATATGAAACACACAAAATTATGGTTTATCATATGTGCATGGGTTGACCAATTCTAGAAATATGAGTAATACACCAGCCTAATATCCTTGTCTCATTTTCCATCAATCCTTTTCATTATCTCCTTCAGAGGGTCCTCCACTAACTTATATTCTTATCCTCCTTTCAAACCTCTTTCAATTTGGAAATCATTTTTAAATATATATGTAAATTGTTTTTGTTTCCTTGAAATTTAGAAAAATACTACAAGTTTATAGTTGTCCTTAAAGGATCATTAGTATTTTATTTTTTCCTTAATTATTGAATTTTTAGTATTGATTTCATTTGTAAACAATTTCTAATTGGTTTATTTGTTTAGTTTGATTCATAGTAATTGGGATTAATAAGAAAAGACTTTGCATACATTTGAAAAGTTATTGAGCAAAATTGAAACCTTTCCTAACGACATCATCGGTAATCTTTCACTCATTTAATTAATTTTAAAATGAATAATTGTGAATTTTAATGATGCATCTAATTTATTCATTTTCTTAAAATAAAGAGAGAATAGATCTAATATTCTTTTAAAAAAATAAAAATAAAATATTTATATTAAATAGATAAATTTTATTAACTACTTTCTTAGACTTGGGCTAAGTTTGATAATATTTTTTAATAGGGTGCTTTGATTTTTAAAAAGCAACAATATCTAAATATTGTTTAGTTAATTTTTGTTTAGAGGTACTTTTTCTATTATTTTAAAAAAGTTATGGGTATTTTTATAAATATTCTAAGTGATATTTTTAAAAACTAGCTGTAATTTTTCAAAATTAAAAATACAAAAATTATCTTATTAATTTTAGAAAATTAACAATTAAATCTTCAATTAATTTATAAATTATTAAATTTCTCTTCCTAAATATATTTTTAATTAATGAGTCTACTTTTGTCATCTATAAATTATAGCAGCTTATGATTTGTTTTATTAAATACCTTGTACATTGTTTTTATTACCCTATAATAACTTTTGTAAAAAACTTACCAAATAGAGTTACTGTGACTTTTTGATAATTTCTTTTTCACAACATGAAAGTCACAATAACTTTTTAAAAGCCATAACATTACCAAACCAAGCCTTAATATCAGTTTGATTTTTGTTTTTGGATCATGTGTTTAGCATTTGGAGTTGAAATTAACATTCAACTTGTATAATATCATGTTTGGTTATAACTGAAAATCACTTTTGGTCAAACGTTAAACATAATCAATTCAAGACTTGATTTGTTAATGTTGTGATTTTTTAAGAGGTTATATGCTCTTTTGATTCTCTTAGAATTGTTTTTAAAAAGTTACAGTAGTAATGTTTGATAAAATAATATAAAATATATTCTCAATAAGTAAAAGTCACAAAATTAGGTTTAGTTTGGTAATGCTATAGTATTTTACAAATTAAAATATAAGGTTATATCAGTTTTTAAAATTTTTAGAAACAAAAACTAGCTTTTAAAAACATCTCTTGAAATGCTTTTAAAAACATCCATTGCTTTTAAATACTCAAAGCAGAAGCACCCCAATTTTTTTATTTTACCAAACATACAAAAAATGGACTTATACTTTTTTTCTAAACATAAACAACTTCCTTAATTGCAGTACCAAATCAATCATATTTTTCTAATCACTTTTTTGGATAACTAATTGAATACAAATAGATTGTGCTAAAATTAATTATTTTATAATTTTTATTAACAAAATCAATTATTTAAATATTAATTTCAAAATCCAAGCCTCAATTCTTTATAATTTTTATTAATAAAAACAATTATTCAAAATATTAATTTCAAATACCAAACCAAAGTCACCTTTAATATAAAATCAGAAATATTATTTTTGGAAGTGAGTATGTTACAAGTTGACCTTAGGGTATTTTATTATTTTTCACCTTTCCCAGTACCTTGTATATAAGACCCCCGGTGAAACTTGTGTATGACACAGTCATAAGCCTTCAGGCTTCAACTACTGCCACCTCAGTCACACTGTGGTCCCACCAAAACCACCACCTACTACTTGTCATACAGTACCTCAATGGTCAATCATCAATCATCCTTTATAAATAAAACAGATTTTTCATTTCCTTAATCTCCCAAACTCCATTTCTGATTCTCTTCTGGGTTGTTTGACTTCTTTACTTGCTTCATTTCTATCCATATCTGAGATTTTCAATTCTCCGGGTTTCTTATTTCCTCCACAAAAATGGTGGTAACAACGCGTGGTCATAGATTCTTCAAATTCCGTAGCTTTGTGCTTTCCCAAATCCCAGTTCCAAAAAGCAATCTTTTGGATTTTTGAACATCCAAAACTACCCTTATTTGCTTTTTCCAATCCCAATAGCCAGTCGAATTAGAATTTCAATTTCCTAGTCCTAGTAGAATTGTAGGAGAGAGAGAGGCTGCTGATACGAAACCTCTCACTTTCCCGGGAAAATATCCGCTTATTCTTTTTCCTTCAAATTCTCCTGTCAAATCTTACACCCCTTTCGTTGTTTTCCTCATCAGAAAAAAAAAATTAAAACTAAATTCAAATGGTTGCTAACGATTGTGACCACTTGTCATGTGCGTTTGTGAAGATGGGTAGAATTATGCAGAGTATTGACTACTCGAGGCTATTCTGGCTCTTCTTTGGCGTTTTCTCTTGCGGAAACCACGAGGGGAAGCCTCGGATTTAGAATTCTGCATAAAATTTATTTCCCATCTTCCTTTTCTTGCTAGCTATATTATTTAAGTTCTCAAATTATATTATACTGCTGAAACTGTACGAGGAGGCCGTTGATTGCCACCCAAGACAATTAGTACAAGGAGAAAGTTAAAGAGGTGGGGATGGACGATACTAGGGAAGCAGATCATGGTTATGTTGAAACCGATCCCACTGGTCGCTATGGTCGGGTGAGTTTCAATCTTAAACTTCTGCATCTTTTTCTCATTTCTTGTAGAAAGGAAAAAGCTTTTCTTTTTAACAATTATGTGGTTATAGATTATAGATAGTCCCATGTGTAGGATGAATTCATAGTTCTATAGAATTTTTTTTGTACAGCTTGTTCATGGAAGTGGGTTTATTTTGTTGTAGTTTTTGAATTCAATCAAGACTCTCATCAGCTGGGTGAGAGTTAGTTTCAATTGTTTTTAAGACAATTGAGCAAATATTATATGGTTCAATTAATTGGTATTGGAGTTTAGTGGAGTATTAAATGCAAAGATATTAAGATATCTTGCCTGTTTGTCCTCTTTTTTTCTTTTCTTTTTTTTTTTCTTTTTTTAAAATTTCTATTCATGCCTGAGCTTTAGTTGTTGATGTAAACTAATGGCCCATGACTTAATTTTCAAAATAAATATGTGTAGAAGCATCAAGATTATGATGTAAGATGCGAAGTATTGTTGATATCATGCATGTCATATGATTGCAGTGTTCTTGAGAATTATGTGTTTTATATATGTTACTCTTTGTTGATTGCGTGTGAAGTATATATAAATTTGAAAATTACTACGGGTAACTTGTGAGTTGCTTTCATGTGTGGTGGAACCATGTGCTGCCTCAAACCATCGAAGAAAGAAGGACTAACTATTATTTAATTAGTACACTAATCATGGTGCTAGGGGCCCTTAATTCCTGTTTCTTATGGCTTAAGTGGTACCTAATAGAGGACAGTACTATCTTTATTCAAAAAATGTTGTTTTACTCTTCGAAGGTTTCAGGAACAGGGTTGGTGTTTATGCTTATAAAACAGATTTTATTAATCAGATAGTATTTGTTGATTGCCTAATCGTTAAGATTGTTATTCACAACCACAGGTACTATTATTAGTCAAGAAGAAAAAGAAAACTATAACTATGTGTCTATACATCATAGTTTACTTGCTAACAGGTGAATACCTTCGTAGCTTGCCTAAGACGAGTGACACTGTCCCCTTCCACTTCCTTCCTGCTTCCCATGTTTGTGTAATACCTCCAGAAGGATGTTATTTATGACTGTTGAGACTTGAAGAGTTACTGGACACTGATTGTGAATTTCCTTGACATGAGCATGCAGAATTAAAAGATAAATTGCATAACTTGGGTGCTCATATACTGAAGCTGTAACTTGATACACATGGATAACCAAATGTTCTTCACAGCCAGGAAATGGATTACAACTTGATTTTTTTTAATGACAACGACAGTAATTGCTTTCCATTTACTTGGCTATGGATACTCTAACCAATTTGTAACCTGCTTTTTATTCTTTTTTCTGGGAGTGAGTATAAGATTTGTATAACTCCATAGGTGCTTGCTTACTGTGAGATTAGAATGTGATTCTGCAATTGGCCTGATTGACTATAGTTGTGTATTTGTTATGATCAGTTTGGAGATATTCTCGGAAAAGGAGCAATGAAGACAGTGTACAAATCAATTGATCAGGTCCTTGGGATAGAGGTAGCATGGAATCGGGTGAAACTCAATGAGGTTCTTCGCAGACCAGAGGATTTGCAGCGACTGTACTCTGAAGTTCATCTCCTCAGCACCCTCAAACATGAGAGCATCATACGATTCTACACATCTTGGATTGATATTGATCAGAAGACCTTCAACTTTATAACTGAAATGTTTACTTCAGGGACACTCAGAGAGTAATTCTCTGACTCTAAATTAGCAATTGCTTGAATTACATGATACAGTTTCTTTGCTATGAATGTTTATGGCTGCCTTTCAACCAAGTTTGAGACTCTCAGCTTTTATATTGCTTTGACTTTTGGATATTTCATTATATTGTGTAGAGTTTATGACACACATTGAACACCAAATCATAATGTAAAATGTGAATCTTTTTGCTGGTGGCATATGGCAATTTAATGTTTTTGACATGTATTCTTTTGGTATGGTGTCCATGTCTTCACTCATAATTAGGCTTTAAAGCATTGAGAAAGTAAATCTTGTGGCTTGTTATTGTATCTGGGGCAACATTCACCTAGGTATCATATTTATTCAGATTTGGGTTGATAATGATGGGATGGATTGCTTAATACAAGTAACGCAAATTTGTATCGTGCTTTAGCCTTTCAGCATTGTGAAGGAGAGTGTCAATATAATCTAATAGGACATTTACCAGGGCCAACAGAAAATAGAAAAGAAAAAAATAGATTAAAAAGAAAAGAGAAGATGAAGAAGAACAGCAGAACTAGCTAGCCCCTTGGCTTGTTGTCAGAGTTTTACTTCTTGGTACTGTTCATAAGGTTCAATAACCTGACTTGTTACTTGCTTCATTAAATTTTGTATAACTATTTAGCTCTAATGCAGATATAGGAAGAAATATAAGCATGTTGGCATCCAAGCAGTAAAGAGATGGGCCCGACAAATCCTGCAGGGTCTTGTTTATCTTCATGGCCACGACCCTCCAGTAATTCACCGAGATCTCAAGTGTGATAATATATTTGTTAATGGCCATCTTGGACAAGTCAAAATCGGTGATCTAGGGCTAGCAGCGATTCTCCGTGGTTCTCAGTCAGCCCACAGTGTTATAGGTAACTATTTTGCTAACCCGTAGTTGTTGCAGCTACCAAGCTGCTCTTATTACTGTGGATTAAAAAAAATCTGTGTCAGGCACACCAGAGTTCATGGCGCCAGAATTGTATGAAGAGGATTACAATGAACTTGTTGATGTGTACTCGTTTGGCATGTGTGTTTTGGAAATGCTAACTTCTGAATACCCTTATAGTGAATGTACCAACCCTGCACAAATCTACAAGAAAGTGACATCGGTAAATTAAGTTCCTAATGTCAAGCTTTATTGATAACAGTAAAGGCATGATCTTATTTATATGCCATTTTTCTTGTGCAGGCGAAGCTGCCTGCAGCATTTTACCGGATTGAAGACTTGGAAGCAAACCAGTTTATTGGAAAATGCTTGGTAAATGCTCAGAATAGAGTGTCTGCAAAGGAATTGTTGCTTGACCCATTTCTTGTGTCAGATAATGTGTCCCCTATGACAAAGTTTGAAATTCAGAAGCCATTTTTGAATGATGGAGACATGGAAAAACTGCGGTTGAGTGATAAGTCAACCAGGATTGAAATGACAATCACAGGGAAGCTGAATCCTGAGGATGGCACCATCTTTCTCAAAGTACAGATTGCTGATGAGGATGGTACTTAAACTTTTATTAACCTTCAATATTCTGGATTGATTGTATCTATTCAAATTTCCTTTCAAAGGATAGTAGATACATTGCATAAAAACAGATAATTTTGTATCAACTGACAATCACATTTTAAAGCTCAACAATCTAAATATTAGCTAATGTTTATATACTTACCATGAACTTTAGCCCATTGGCCGATTCATATTCCTAGACCACAGGTTGAAATATTGAAATTTTTTTTTTCTTTTGTGCGTTCTTGCAGGGTCTTCTAGGAATATATATTTTCCCTTTGACATTTTCACTGACACCCCAATGGATGTTGCAATAGAGATGGTGAAAGAGTTGGAGATCACTGATTGGGAGCCATTTGAAATTGCAAAAATGATTGAAGGAGAGATATCTAGTTTTCAGCCATATACGAGGAAATGGGATTATCCTGAAGCCTATCATACCTTCAATTATCAAGATGACGCTGATGATGATGGACCTCATCACCAATTCTGCTCTTTGTCCTCTTGTTCATCATCGCAAGAATCACAGTTGGGGTTAATTGCCTCTCATAGAATTGATGAATTGACAAATGGCTTGCACTGGTTGCATGGTATGGCTCTTTATCCTTTTTCTCCACCCTAAAGATTGCTTTGGTACTTTATCCTTGCTTTTTCCTGGTCACTGCTCAATTAATAGGCCTGCTGTGGTTTGTAGGCATAGTCACTTGCATTAATTTATTTGGTTTCCAGAATGGAACTAGTGAACACAGATTATGCTTTTGGTGGCTTACAAGTAATTTCATATAAAGGACACTGACAGCACATTTGTAGTCCACTAAGTCATCATAGATTGTTCCTGGATGGAGCATCATCCTTAGAATATGACTTGGGCCCTGATGGAATAGAATAGTAATGTGCCTTCTCTGGAATTAGGGTATATATGATATAATACATTTATAAGAAAGCTCAAATGGAAGTCCCGTTATTTGTTCACTGTAAGAACCTAATTGGGGAGGGCAGGCGCGGATTTATTTTATTATTTTTTCTTGGTGAATGTAATCTCATTATTCCTAAAAAACAAGCAGCAAAGCTGCATTGCATATAAGGACTACAGATACATTACAGATAACTTGGTTTCCATTTTTAACGGCATTGTCCTTCTAATTCTCTGGAATTTTGCTAGTTCACTGATACAACCTCTCTCTTAACATTTGTCTTGATGATCTCAAAGTTTCTGATTCTGACTTGAACTTTTTACTATACCAAACAAGATTTTCCTTTAAGAAGAGTACCTATCCAGGCTATTTCTTCATGCCAAGCTATTGCAATTGTAGGCACTAAGCATAGCTTCAGCAAGTAATTCCATATTATTCATTAATGAATCCTAAACATTAATTGGAAAGCATTACTTTTGCAGATGAGTTACTTGATGATGCCAGTTCAGGAAGCTCATCGCAAGAGACATACTCCAACTTGAATTACTTTTCTGGTGATGAGAAGGAGTGCAATGTGACTGGTACAAGAAGAGATAAATATCCTGCTACTGTGAGTTACAAGTGTACAAGGTTTTGTCCTGGAGAAAACTTTTGCACTGGGATGTCAATGGCTAGAAGCTGCTGCAAGCAAGTCCAAGTGTCAGTAGGACCACAGGCAGCTTCTAGTACAAAAAATAAAGGGTCAATGAACAATCATAGATTAACAAGAAACAGCTCACTGATAGATGTACGTAGCCAGTTACTTCATAGATCTTTGGTGGAGGAGGTAGCCAAGAGACGGTTGTTCAAGACAGTCGGAGCTGTAGAAAGTATTGGCTTTCAGGCACCTTGTGGAGTTTCCAGACATGTGTCATCACCAATTGGTGGTGCTTTTAATGTCAATCATACAAGAAAATTGCAAGGGACGAAGACTTCAAAGCAGAAAAAGTGAAACTCCTTGTCTCTTATGAACGTTAGATGTTAAAGAGAGGATCTGCATTTATATATTTGAAGATGGAGCTAAATGGAAATGCTTGATTTACTGGTCAGAGTAACTCTGATGCAGTTATTGCTGTTAGATGTGATTGTCATGGTTGTTTGTATCAAATTATTGGGACTGGTTGTTTTCAATGTTGGACAAAATGAAATGTTTAGTAACTGCTGTTATGGTAGGTAGAACTTTAGGTTACATTTAGTGTAACAATGTACATAGTGTGCCGAGCAAGAATAATGGCTAGTTTGGTACCTTTTCACTCTAGGTATGGTCTTGTATGTAGATATATTGCGAGTCACAGAAGAAAAACGTTACGAGGCTTTGTTTTCTCAAGCAGCCGGATCAACTTGTATAGCTGTCTTCTGAAGAATTGGAGAATAAAGGACCCAGGTCTGCCTGTATTAGTGCCATGGTGCTGATGGTTTGTTTAGGTTGCTGGTGTTTTGGTTTGAGAATATGTAAACTAAATTGCCTCTTATATGTGATTTGTGTAGTTGTAATGTCAGGCATGAAAAGATAAGTAGTATAAACAACAGTTTTTCAAAGAATGCACCAGCCAATCATGTGCAAAAGTTTGTTCACATGGTAATGTCATGGTCTCCATTTCAATCAGTTATTGGGTGTAATAGAAGTGAATTTCTCCTGATGAAAATGTTTTTCGAAATCTGGAATGCAGAAGCTGGCTTGATGTATACTTTCATGAGTCTAGCACAGGAATGTTGGGATGCACATATCTTCTGTGTACTTTTCTAGTAGATTACCATATTGAATAGCAATAAATTCTAGAAAGAATCTTCCATATATTATTTGGTGAAATCTAGAATTAATTTTGTTTTCATTTTCAAAATGTTATGCTCTACTCTTTCTTATGTATCGGATTTGGCAGCAGTCCTAGCATACAATATAATAATATATAAAAAAACACGGTAAAAAGGTTGGGGTCAGAAACTGAGATGAACAAATAGGCTGGCTGGGACATGCACTCAAGTCTCCAGCAGATATTTGAAAGTAACGAGACATGAAATGCATTTCTTTATGTAAAGCTACTGAATAGAGTGTGAAATCATGGGTAAGGTTCCCAATTAGCATAATGAATAGTTGGCTACATGGATTTCTTTCAAGTTTTATCAGTCTTGAGGTGGTCATCCTTTTCCTTTGTTGATTACTTCCAGAGTCAGAGACAGATAGACTTGCTAGTGATAGACACTGGTGGTCCTCAAGATTTTCTAAATCATGTTCCTTTTCATCTGAAGGTTTTCCTTTCATTTGTAACAAACTCTAAATCCCAGACTTCACAACACTTATAAGCTTAAGGTTCACTTGATGCTGACAATTTAATCAATCAGGTTAACAGTTCTGAAAACTTATTCAGTTCCTTAAAATCAATTATTTAGTTATAAAGATAGAAGTATGATTTGTAACTTGTAACTTGTAACTCCCTCTTATACTCGAAAAAACATTGTTGCTGAAAGGCAAGTACTATGAGGATTTAGGTAAAGGAAGGCTATTCCCGTACTCTTCTTTGAGGAGAAACTTCAGTGGTCGTCTATAGCCAAAAGCATGTACTGTTTAAGACTTGTGCTAATTAAGAATCACAATAATTAGTTTTCTATTTTGGGAACTGTCGGTCGTCCTGTGCTATCAGCTATCAATATATTGTGGCAGAGATTACAGCAACCCCATGATCATAGAGTAATACCAATAATGCTTTAAATTATCTTTGGCAAAACCAATAGGCTCTTAGTTTATTAACCCTGTGTAACTGGAAATTTTTCATACATACTTCTAAGTTTATCAATCATCAGTAACAGCAAAAGAGCTACATTGTGACGACTATTATAAGTATCATAATCTGTTCTTTAAATCTGTAACATTAATTTAATGTCAGTTCAGGCCTCTCATTCTTAACCGGAAACACTGATCAGGAAACTGGTTCCCACCCTCTACAGATAACAAAAAAAGAAAAAAAGAAAAAAAAAGAGACAATCTTGGTTAAGTATGGTTCAAGCTTACTCAGTTGTCTGGTTCCATCCTGATTCATTGCAAATTAGGTGGGGGTCAATCGTTTTCACTAACATAACCAAAGTTGCTCAGTGCATTCCTTGTTCCTATCCGAAGTTCTTTTGTTCAAAGCATTTCATAGTGAACCACGGCGTATGCAGTTAAGCAGTCATAATGTATTTCAAGGAGATTATTCAGTTCGTTTTTAATGTAGGTGCACTTTTGTTTTTTCATTTGAGTAAAATTCTAAAAAAAAAAAAAAGTGCACAATGTCGATTAGAGTTGCAGATTTTTGTTGCTTGCTGGGTGTGGAGGGGGTGTTCTAAATGCAAATAATATCTGAAAGCAAGTGCTATTTACAAGACTATATTGCATTAAATAATCTAAGATCTTTACATTTTGTGGTCAGCCATGTCAAACCATATTTGCTCAAATGCCTTGACAATGAGATCATGGTATTCTTTCGAGTTCAGCGAAAGGTAACAAGCTAGGAGATCTTCCAAATCCTTTGTTTCCCTTATATTGTTCTCCAGAATCATCTCTACCATTGATTCCCTGAAATCTCTTTGTGGATCAAATGAGGACTTAACAATTGCAAAACCCTCTGGAAAGCCTCTATTCCCGGATCCTTTGCATGCCCTGGATGACACACTTTTTCTTGCAGATGACTGAACTTTCCTGCTGGCAAGTTTTGGAGGATTGGCTCTAAGTCTTATACCTGTAGAATTAGCAGAATGCTTTCGAACTAGAGGACTGAGCTTTCGCTCTATTTGAGTTCTTCTATTGTTTTTCTCCTTGCTAATTTTGAAAGATGGAGACAGATGCCCATGTATCTCCTCTATTTTAGATGTACTTCTCAACTGATTGGCTTTAATGGCTTCATCGTCATATTTTATCGGATTTTTCAATAAAGGAGGAAGTTCCATCTCTGGACTTGTATCAAAACTACCCAGGGTCTCCAACTTTCTTGTGAAGGACTCATTGTTCACATCAATGATGAAATCAGTAGTACAAGAACTGACTCTACAATTGCAAGAGGCTAGTTCATCAAACAGATCATGAACATCAGAATTATCACAATCAGATTCAGATGAAATGTATTCATGAAGGCCTGATTCAGATGAACACTCAATAGAAGAGAGAAAATCATCTGGGGACTGAATGTGATTCGGTTTAGTCCACACCGAATTCAGCGTGGCATGACTGGTTGAGACAGAGGAGGAAACAACTTTAGGAGAAGGCTTGTAAATGGTTCTTCTCCTGGCTTTTCTCTTGGATGATCTTCTTGGTGAATCAGGGAAATGGGTGTCCGAGGCTTTCGGGATTTATGGGAGAATTATATAATTTACAAGCTGTAGTTGGTTCAGTGGTAGAGTAGAAAGAATATCTTGGCTGTGAAAGGTGTGATCTTTGGGATGTTGTTGGTGAGGTTGCTTTGTTTTTCATGGTATGAGAAGCGTTTTGCTTTCTTGCTCTGCTCATATCTTTGAGCTTGTAAAACCAGGCATTTGGCATCATATCTGACAATTTGAACCTGTAATTACCCATCAAAGAGATCTGCCTGTCACTAGGACAACTCTGCTCTCTAAGCTGCTTTGTGTTTTTCTCTAATATTATTCCTGAGAATGAAATAAAAGATGTAGAGAGGCATGAAGTTTGTTCTATAAGAAGAAAATATGAAGTTTGGGGTCCACTATAGCAGTCCAGCATGAAAGCGAGGGGAGCAAGAGTGTCCACCAGATGCCTTTCTTTCATCATTGCTACCAGCAGATAATGCAGAAAGCAAAGTTATTTTGTATACCAATCTTACCAATTCAATTCCAAGGTAAGAACTGAGGGTCCCTTGGCTTACCAGCAAAACATTGGTAAAGAAATCATTTTTCTTTAACTTTTTGTTACCTACATTTTGCTGCCAGTTTAAGAGAAGAAACTCATCATCTGGGTCTCCATGCTTTGCCTTCTGTAATTATACCATCAAATTAGTTTGATGATGATATTGACAAACAAGCAAGACCCATATGCATGCTAGTGAGTGCTTAATTCATTTCTTCCACAAATTCTGGGGTATAGGAATGATGATATTTAAATGCCTTTTACAATTGCTTAATATCTAGAAGACCCACAAGCTAGACTGCTGCTGGACATTCAGCTGCTGGTCTCCAGCCAAGTTATTGCTAAAGAGTAAAGAGTCAAAGGTGGGGTTGCCAATCACTTCATGAATTCCCAGGTTAAATAGCTTAGACCAAAAAAAGGAAGAAGAAGAAAAGCACAGCATAACCACCAGGTACATATATAGGGACCATGTTAGGTTTTTCTAAGAAATCTTTGTAAAAAGAAGAAGAAAAACATGAAGTCATTGAGGCTTGTAAAACAAGGGTATGCGGAAAGTGAACTAGTAAAACTAAGGTGAGGGAGCAAATTTTGTTTTAGTTAGATTCTTTTAGGTTTTTTAGGTTTTTTTTTTTTTTTTTTTTGTGATTGTGGCAGCTTGGGGTGAAGAGTTGTAAGTCCTGATGGTAATTCTAGAACCTTGCTTTGATATCATATTAAAGTCCTCGCTTTTAAAACTAATCAAATAATAATAAGAAACACCCATTTATATATTGTGAGGTCTTACTATATTAGCACAAAGTAAACATTTTAAATGTAATATGTCAAGGGGGTGTTTAGTGCAGGTAGTGCAAGATTGGCTTTGGCTGCACTATTTAGAAAATTGATGAAAAAAATCATATTTTTTTGTCGATATTAGAAGAGTGTAAAAAATGAGATGGGAGAACTCAACGTAGAGGCTTATAATATATCCGGTCTTGGTAATTGAGGCTTAACTAAACAATTTAGTGGCAATTGAAAGCAGTAACTGATTTATATAGTGATTGACAAATTAGATAGGTAAAAAAAAAAAAAAAAAAAACAGATCCACCATGGATCAAAATGATCAATGCAAAATAATGTCTGACACCATTTTTTTTTTTATAGGAATTGTAGACACCAAAATCTTTATTTATGAATTGTTTAAATTTGACTAATTAGTATTAAAATATATAATTTTATATTAATTAGTCAATTATAATTAGTTATTTAAATGGTGATTGGACTCAAAATAATTTGACAGTCATTTGTGTAATTGAGTGTTGACGAGAGACAATACTTGAGTAGTTGGACATCAATTGAAGAAAAATTGTCATCTCGGTGATTAAATAGAAAAACAAATTAAAATTAAGTGGATAATTAAATATTGATTGGATCAAATTGAATCCAATCACTTTTTAATATTTTTACATTAATTTCAATCATATTTCAATAATCATCAAGTCAATGTCAATCACTAACAAATTAATTACAATAACCAATCCAATCAATCAATTTGAATTATCTCAAATCAACCAAAGTATGTCTACATCATCTCTTCTATCAAAGGGTTCACATTGGCTTTGGAAAGGGAATGCAAAAATCTCAAAGACACAAAAACCCTTAAACTCACTTGTTTTTTCTCTCTTAAGCTACATAGATTTAAGCAACTCACAATTTCATGTAAGAAAATTAAACATTTCCCAATGACCATTTCCAACATTGTTGTGAAAGAGTTTCATCATTTTATCTAGGATCAAGTTACATAATACTCGGATCAAACAAATTTTTATATGAGATCGAATAAGAGAATTTATTCTTTTCTTATAAAAAATATCAAATCAGATGTTTATCCCTATTTTTACAAATATAAT
The DNA here is from genome assembly GCA_029379385.1 of Quillaja saponaria. Taxonomy (NCBI): domain Eukaryota; kingdom Viridiplantae; phylum Streptophyta; class Magnoliopsida; order Fabales; family Quillajaceae; genus Quillaja; species Quillaja saponaria. The sequence continues at coordinate 12,664,660 of CM055610.1, read as the reverse complement.
AGAATTATTAATTTTTAAACACACTTCCTTGTCTATTATTTTCAGCCATTAATTTATTGTTCACATAAATACTTCACTCATATATAGATAAGATACTTACATTAAAAATATAAAATAAAAAATCAATAGATCTTAAATTATATAAAAAAAAAATGAACTTGAACTATTCGCAATTCGAATATTAACTAAAATTAAGCAATTCAACTCCCCTAAATGACTTGAACAATGTCTTTAATTTTTATACAATGGTACAATATTTCTTTGTGGAGATCCTTATTTTGCTGTTGAAAATGACACTTTGATTAAGCTCACTTAAAAAGGAGACAAAAACTCTCAAAAGAGGAGCACAAAACAACAACTCCCAATAAGAAGACATAAAGACACTAATTAGACAAATCTAATTATTCATTGAGAAAAGGACAACAATATATATATATATATATATATTAGGGCATGTGTTACACCGTTTAGAACTTTAATAAGGTAAACGGTGTAATTTTCACAAATGCACCTACACCAACTACGCGGTCAAACTTCATGCAAATCAAATTGAATTAACTAGTTTATCTTGTACATGAATTTCCTTCTTTTTGAACTTTCAACTGATCATAATTTTCTGCCAGTGAGAAAACAACCGATCTTCCAATTGCCTATAAATTTTATGAGCATGTCGAACATTTCATGGATTCAAATCAATATGTAGATTTGTGAGGAATGCAATATGATTTAGTCTTACACCACTACCATTTCATCTTTGACATATAAATTTAACTAAATCTTAAGTTTCAAGTTAATACTAATATTTTATATGAACTCTTTTTCGTTATTTTCTTCAATTCAAATTATCATGTTTAGTGACCCCTAGAATAATCATATCATTGAACTTCTTATGTAATTCTTGGTCTCCTGCTATCTTCGTCCAACCCTTTTACTTATCTCAAACTATCTCTCTTAAGTCCTAACTACGACATCCACTAATCTACATTGAATATGTACAATCCCTAAATAATCCTAAGTGGTTCCCTCTTATTTTTTATTTAATTTATGTTAGTAATGTTGTGCCACTTTCTAGACAAACAAAAAAAATGACATTTTGAAGTCAAAGGCAACAGCACGGCCCAACTAAATAAAACATAGAGGACTTCAGTGCAGCAATAGATTTGTTCATGGTATACCTGTATGCCACCTATTACGGCTCCTAGACGTGAACTCCATAAGCGCCTCATCATGCGCTTTTCTTTTCTTTTTCATTTCAGAAAGTAGAAAGTATAAATAGAACCTTGAATTCCCTGTCTCTAGTTGACATCTCTCTCCCCATGTTACACCAACTGTGGCTTCAAGTATCAACAAAGTTCTCAAAGCTCACAACCTCCACCAAAAGTAATTAATAGAAACATAGCGACCATCTGCATTCCTTCAACCACACTCTGCTCTCAATAATTAGAGATGAAAGTGAAACCATCTGTTACCTTTAGATCCAAGTTTTTCAATCCATGCAGGAAACTATTCCAAATCTTCAAATTCAAATTGAAGAAACCAGTCTTTATAAGAGCCCTTCAAGTACATAATCAGAAGACCAAAGCTGGAAATGCCTCCCCGAAAAAACGAATCACCACATTACAATCAGTTTTCCGTTCACTGAGGAAATCTAAAGGAATAGAGAAAGTAATGGAACTTAAGAGTCCATTCAATGGAGGACATGAAGCAGAACAACTAATCTTTCCATCACCACTTACACCAGCTTACATGAGAGCTAGCATCTCTAGTAAAAGTCAAGCTTCAGGTCAAGAAGATGTGGAAGAAGCATGCAGGAGTTTTGAGAACTACTTAGTGGAGATGATTATCGAAGAAGGAAAGGTGAGGGACTTGATTGATGTGGAAGAACTTCTCTACTACTGGAAGAATCTTAAATGTCCTGTTTTCACTGGTCTAGTTTGTCAATTTTATGGAGAGCTATGCAAGGACTTGTTTTCTTCTGATGGCAAGAAAGTTGACAGTCCTAAGTGATTATTACCCGTCTTGTTTCCCAACAGGAGTATAGGGAACTAGCAAATAGTTATATCCCCAATCAGGGAAATCAAAAAAATGTTTATACTCCAATCTCAATAAACATTTTCTTTCCAACCAAAAAAAAGGAACATGGAGTACCCCTCCCCTTCCCTAAATTCTCCTTGTCTGGCCAGTGTCTGAACCAAGTTCGGATTCGAAACCTCTCCTTAGACTTCGTCCTATTGAGCTAAAAGCTCAGTTGCTAATTTTTACCTAAATATATATGAAGGAAACTCTTCTATGTAAAGAAATCAACATACAGAAAGCTGCTGTAAAGTCCTATACAGATCTTACTTTGAATTTGTATCATTTGATGGCCTTCTTAAAACGAAAATAAATTAATGACGCTTTCACCTTGAGAAACACTAACTGCCTCTTATTACAAAAAAACTACCAAATCCTGTCAGAAAGTAAGGTAATACTAACCACAGTCTAATCCTCTAGTCATTGAAGATGAAAGTCGATTAGCCTAAGAATTCACAAAGTTACAAAGATGAAGCTCCATGTACGATAAGTAATGAGCGCGCTCCAAGTTTTAAAATGTTCATTCATGAAATTCTAATCAAGTAAAATATATATATGGCTATGCTCGATCGGCCAAGAAAAGAATCAACTGAAATAACAGCATTTTTTTGTAGACATCTATTTACAGTTTAGTAATGAACTAACAAAGATCTTTGAGCTTATAGTATATAAAGATTGATAACTAGTACAGGTACATTCCCACAGCTCTGGGTTTGAATCAAAATTTCAAACATAATCCAAAGATCATGGGAATATAAACAAGCTAGTAGCTACAGTTACTATTAAGGGTTTTCCAAAAATCAAAGTGAACAGATCTGTTAGATTAACAGTTAGAGCACGTCTATCTAGCATGTCGGAAACTCTGAAAGATAAACTCGAGACTTCAGCAAGGTCTGTCCAATTCTAAACCCAGGCGTGACCATAAACTGAACTTTGTGAGTACCCCTTTTTTCATCTGACAAGAATGCACCTTTTTTTTCCTCCCAGACGGATTCCATATACAGATTTGAGTATAAGCTACCACTTTTCACAGTGAAAAAAGTTGCATTGGGATCCAATGAAACAGCAATACCTTGTAAAACCCATATCCACCTTGCCATTCTCGCAAATAATTGGTAGAAAGGTGTTCTGGGATGCTTACCACTCAAAATAAATGTTCTGTGATCCAAATTTCCAAAGAAAGAAGCTTCCATTGTGGGATGAACAACTAAGAGATATTTCTTTCCACAGAATTTGGCAAACTCTGAATCTGGATATTCTATCAGAGCATCAATCGGGTCATCAAACCTCATAATGTGGTCCACATTATAGGACTTCAATGAAATCCCATGAAACATTCTGCGTGCTATGTAGGCTTCAAAAGCATACTTCTTGTCAGACCTTTTGGTATAAACAACTGCATCTACAATTGATTCTGTCACCAAGTCTAGATTCCAATCTGAAGCTTTCATCAAGTTAATTAATGGTTTTGCAAAATCATGAATGGATTTTGAAGCAGCCTTGAAAACATCCTGGAAAGCAGTAATGCTCAAAAGACTTGCCTTCCTCTTCTCTAATGTTATCTGCTTGATTTTCTCAGCCAGCTTTCTATTTCCCAGTTCCAAATCCTGGAGCTCTTGCTGCAGACGAAGAGCCTCAGAGTCTTTAGCTCGGTTTTGAGACTTCAATTTCCCTAAAAGTGTCTCTTTAGCTTCAATTTCTACTCTCAAGAGTTCAGAATGTGCAGCACACAACTGAGCTTTCAAGGACCGTTTCTCCTTATACACACGCTTGAACTTGCAGAGCTTCTCAAGCTCAGTTACAACTTGTTCATCAGCCACAATAATCTTGTCTGGAACATAAGGAACATGAGCTTCCTGAAGCTTAAGATAAGCTAATTTCAAAGCTGAAACCACCTCAAATATCTTCATAATCTCCATATAACCACTAACATTGCTTTTGCTTGATACTTCCAAGGGCCGGCGATGGATTTTCTCACCATTGCATTCTGTCTCATCAGTTGTTTCACTGATATCTTCGACACATTTGCTAATGGGTTTGTAGGGGTGCTGGCAACTAGGGTTTTCAGAGTGGAAAACACCAATGGATCTCAATTTGCAAACATTGGCAAATTTGGAGACAATTTCTGATATATTTGAAATGGTTTTAGTGGTTTTAGCACTTGGGTATTCCATTTCTATTGGAACTAATACAGATCTACGTGGGATTCTGCTTCAACAACTAATTTACAAAGCCATAAGAAAAGGGAAATCAAATATGGTGTGGAAGTGGGTTACAACTTACAAGTGCATATAGCAAATATGAAATTACCCAGCAAGAGCCAAGATTCCAGGCATAATGCCCTAAAACCTGGTAGTGGAAATAACACCCAGATTATATATATATATATAAAACAACAAAACAAAAAACAAAAAAAAAACAAAATTTGTACTAAGAGGGTTTCCAGGAACAACAAAGACCCATAAAAGATTGAAAATTTTCAAATTAAAAGAAATGGGTATGAACTAAAAAACCTTAAATCTTTCCTATCTTCAACAAACAGAACAATGTTCATCCATTAAAATATAAAAAAAGGAACAGCACAACTCAACAACTCTGGAGTGTGGAGATGCAGAGCAAAACAACAACAACAACAACAACAGCATATGGATTAGCAAAACCCTCACCGGAACCGAAAATGTATATGGGGAGCTGCTGTCACCAGTACGACGATGTTTAATTCCTGCTGATAAGCTCAACACTTTGGCACTACGCATTTGAAAGATGAAACCGATAGTGTACGTGGTATGTGTGTAAGTGGTCTGGAAGTGTGAACTCCGAAAAATAATTTATTAATTAATTTAATTTATGGGGAAGAGGAATTGAGCCGGGAATCTGTACTGTTTTCAGAAGCTACAGATTTCCTTTTTCAAATTTTGAGTTCTAAAAGAAAGAACCACACGCTTATTGCCAAAAATATATATATAAAAATTAAAACTTTATACAGTAACCGCACGCGAGTTTCTTTGGCTCTTCGTCCAGTTCTCTATCAGAAGGTGCAACAGATCCCAAGGTAGTGGGAACTACTATAGTGCTCGCATTTGGATATCGAATCTTGGCCGTTGAATATTCGTGGGACCGCCCGCGGTCATGACAAAATTAGTGGAAAGTTTTGAAATGAATTAGATTATGATTTTTTTAACAAAGTGCTTTTTATGACACATTGTTAAGTTAAGGTGGTAAATATAATAATTATTTATTATTTATTATACTGGTTAGTCATAATTTTTGTGTTGTGTAATAAATATTTTATTATTTTTAGAATATTTTAAATTTTAAAATATATATTTATTACATCTTATAAAGTATTATTATGACACTAATTAAAAAAATCCTTAAATTATAACTCTTCCATTGTTACATTTATTTATTTTTATACAAGTATATTATTATTAGTTCATATAGACAAATTAGAGGGGTATATAATTTTTGGATTAAAAATTAAATTTTTTTAATAAAAGAATGTGCACAAAAAAAAAAAAAATGATATGGAATCACATATCAATATGTATAAATCACTCAAGCATATAGACATATGACAATTAATATTGTTGAAATTTAAAAGATTAGGTATGGTAAGATTTGACTTAATGATTTTATAGTGATTCATCGAAAATCTTGGTTACATCTATTCCCTAAACATCTCTTGAAAATCTTCACTAACACTAAGTTACAAAGGGGAACAGTCACACAAGCAAGCCTTACATCTTCTCACTAAGATGCCTCGCTTGTCTTTTTCTTGTAAGGAATAATGATTATAACAAAAAGAGATTTACTCAATCACAAAGACTAACTGTTTTGGATGAGATTTACAGAGAGTTTAAGGATATGAAAATTTAAACTCTTTACAACAACCGATTAAATCAGTATGATGTAGTACAAAATTTTTGGCTCAATGCGTTCTCTGATTGATTTTAAAAGCTTGACCAAATTGTTAGCACAAATGTTCAATCTAAAAAAAATTTCTTTTACTAGTTGTCTCTTAATGCTTTATAGGATTAACCATATTGTAGTCGTTTCTCAAATAAAAAGACATGTTGAAGTGTTGAGCTGAAACATAAAATATTGAAAAACACCTTTGAGGATTGCTTTAGACAAGTAATATACACTTTGGTGTAACTTGGATTGTTATGTGCATTTTTTAGTTTTTTTTTTTGTCTCTGCTTGTGTTTTGATACAAGCATATGTGTGAAGGCTTGACCTCAATCAAAATAAATAATGGGCATGACATCTTTCTAAGAACCAACTTAAAAAAGTAGGCAGAAACTTGTGCCTCAGAAACCAAGAAATGTGCAACTAATACTTGAACAATTATTGTCTTTTAAGTTTTAACTGTAAACGATAATTGTGAAAAATAATTTAATAAGATCTTATGGTCAAAGTAGGTGCCAACTACTCTCAAGGGTTTATTCTAATAGTCAAGAAAATGTGCTCATTTCATTAGTTTATTGGGTTCAAATCTCTTTATTGGAGGCTGTGAGTAGTAAAATTTTCATAAATTTCATAGTCTCGGCATGGATGACCTTTGATCAGACCAGAGAATTGATTAGTTGAGATGCACATAAACTAATTTAGACACACCTGATCGCAAAATTTAAAAAAAAAAAAAAAAAGTAGGTGTCAACTAGATTACAAAGCCCATTAATAGATGATTGAGCTCATAAATCATCAAGGACTACTTGTTAAATTTGTTAAGTTGATTTTTGAGAATTGAAACGTTTTAAAAATAACAATTTGTGAATTTAGTAGTACTAAAATTATGGCTAACCACTATAATAAATGTCACAAAATTTTCATCTAAAATATTTTAATAAATGCTCTTAGGATACTCGTTAGACAAAATATATATGATACTAGATTTATTTTGATTTCGTGTGATGCACCAATTATATTATTTTATTTTAAATTTATTTTTTAAATTTTTTGAGATTATTATTAACAACATTATAAACTTAAAATTTTCATTTTATGAAAGTATTATATAATGGGAATTTTTATTTTTTAAAGAAACATTGTATTACATACATTTTTAATTTAGAATATGCATATATCTTCTCTATTTAAGCAACAATTAATTAAAATTTAGTACAATACTAATTGCTTGCTTGATTTAACATAAATTTTGTTCTAATTTTTTTGACAATCGGTCAACTATAATAAATAATGAAAAATATCATTCAAAATATTAGTCATTATAATAATTTTCTGACATTTTTTTCCTTAAAGTTAAGTTATTTTTGTTTATAAATGGAGACAATTTAAATTAGATTTATTCTTATACGTGTAAGGTATATTATTTTTTGTAAAGTATAAAAAGTGGGAGAAGATTAAGAATATTTTGTTTAGGAAAAATATTTTCAATAATTCCAAACAAAACTATATGAAGATGAGGAAGATTTGAGAGAAACATAAAAAAGGATCTATGTAACAAAATGGAAGGGAAAAGATAATAGAAATTATATAGAAAATGTACAAAATTACACTTTACATAATAACTTAGGGAAGATGTAAGAGAATTGGTTGATAATGTAACAATATAATATTATTTAAGAGAGACGAGAGAGAATTAATGGATGATGTAACAAGATTATGTGTCAAAATATTAAATATGTTTATTGATGACGTATCAACATTATATTCTCCTAATTCTCTAGTATCAATTATAATATATTTTATAGATAGATTACAACTTCATATAAACACATTTTAGGTGGAGAAACAATTCATAATTAAGGAGAAAATAACCGCACATCAATTTGAGATTTGAACATGAAATCATTAGGTCCCAACACCCTCTTTAACTAGTTGAGTTAAAATCTTATTGGCTATTACCCTAATTAGCATAATAATTAAAAATAGTAAAAATCGACATTAATATATATACAACATGTAAATTATTTTTACATTTTTCTTACTTACTCAGTGATAAATACTTATAAATTCATGTAAACCAATTTTCATATTAATATAGGTGTGTGATAAATGAAATTAATAGTGTATTATAAATTTATTAACTATTTTACAGGAATTTATCATTTATAAAAATTTGTCATGTGCATTTATCATTGCACTTGTGTGAAATCTATGTGGGTTGTCTCGCAATTGGAGGGAACACATTGACAAATTCCCAAATTTTTAATGAATTGATTGATAAAATGGATCTTTCGTGTACCAAAATTGATAAGGTTTACATATATTTTAAAATTTTAAATAGTAGTTTTGTCTAAATTATTATTTGGATTATTTTTTTCTTCGAGGGAGAGAGATTTAAGACAATCTAAACCGATTATGGCCTTATCAAAATAAAAAATAAATAAATAGTGGATTACTATCAATGATCAATCCACTTTACACAATACTCAAATTATAAATCTTGTTCAAGAACCAGTGTATAGTAACTTATGTATAGGCTTTCTTTCTCAAACAACTGGCCCATTCACAAGAATTGGATCGAACTCCTATCTGACTTGTAAAATAATTGAAATTTAAAGAGTTAAGAGTCGATGTTTTCGTTTATTCAACTAATAATTGATTGATAAAATTAATAGACATCACACATTATACAAGCTACTAGAGTAAGTACCAAACTCTAATTAACCATGCACATCCATGAGTCATGAGGGACACTAAGCCTATGTTGAAGCGAAAATATATGTGTTATATATTATTGAAGGTATCATAAATAAAATTATTTTCAAATTGATAATTGTTTTCTTATCAAAAAAGAAAAAAAAATTATTATTTTTAATCACAGAACTTGCATAAATCAAGAACTCTCAATTAACTCATGATTTATGCTCTCAAATCATTTCCATTATGTCAGTAAACTAGGCATATAATTATATGTAATTGCCTATTATGTATTTGGTTGATTCTTAGCCTAGGTTCACAGCACACTCATCTCACTTGTGGCACTGTCCGACTCATTCTTGTTGCTTTCTCATACCAGATTACAGATATCTTCACGAAGTCATTTTCTACAAAACACTTTCTTCACTTAGTTTCCAAACTCAACTTGGACTCTCGTCAACCACCTTGAGTTGAGAGACGTGTTAGCATAAATCAAGGGCTCTGAATTGACCCATGACTTATGCTCTCAAATCATCTCTATTATGTCGGTAAATGAAACATGTAATTATATGTCATTACCTATTTTGTATTTGGCTAATACTTAATTTAGGTTCATTATGTTAGATAGACATCTCTAGTCTTTAAATAGAGGCTCTCTCTTGTACATTTGAAGTTATCTCAATATACATTCTCCTTTTGTTCAACATATATACTAAAGAAGCATCCTCCTTCAATAGTATAAATTACACATTTATTTTTTGACAATTTATATTAAAATGACCAAAAAACAATATTATACATATATCTCAAATATTTTGAAAATTATGTGTGACCCACAGTATAATGTGATCAGCATACACAAAAATAAGTATTATAGGTAGTAGCGGAGTTAGACATTTATTCTTAGAGGGACTGACTAAAATTGTATATAAATATATTCCACTATAGTAATAAATAAAAAAAAACGAGAAACTTAATAACTTATAAAATATAATAAAAATTTGTAAGCAATAAAAGAAGAATAGAAATCTAAATTTATTAGTCTTATAGTTTAAAACGTGCAAATGTTATTTGATTTTTATATTTAAAGGGAAAAATTCATTCTAATAATAAATTTTGAATTATAACATTAATATTTAAAAAATAAATAAAAGTTGGTGGGGGTCATGGCCTCCTGATCCTGTCCAAAGGCTCCGCCTTGAATAGAGGTGTGTCTCACTTGAGCTTATGTCATCTCCATTTCTATATACATGGTAGTATGTAATGTATATGGATTTGTATTCTCTTCCTTACGTGGCATAGGATTGGAGGTCTTTTTGGGGAGGGAGACAACATTTGCTATTCTTCTCAGATTTTGACTCAAAAGCTACTTGATTTGTATCCGACTTGATACCTAAGAGGGCTGAATCGGAGTTGAGTTTGAGCCTGTTTAGTTACTTAAACTGAGTATCAAATTTATAATATTCAACTTGGTATTCAAATAATAGTTCAAATAAATTAATATTTTTAAAGTATATATATATATATTAATTATTATATGTTTAAAACAATTAATAATATTAATTAAATAAATATAATTTTTGCTTATTAATATTTAATTACTATACATACTCGAGTTTTATGCTCAAATCAAACTGAGTTCGAAATAGCTCTCAGGTTTTTTAATTCGAGTACTATGATACTTGGGCTCGTTTCCAGCCATATTGGTAGGACCAAAAAATAAAATTCAAACACTGTTATAATAGATGAGTTCACCAAGTGAGTTTTGGTCACATGCTACATGAAATTCTTATCCTACTTAAAGCATAATTTGCAGACAGATTTCAATTTATTCAAAGAAGAATTATTTAAAAAAAAGAAAGAAAGTGCCAGCTTTATTCAAAGTTGAATAATTGAGAAGAGGCCAGTAGGCATGCAGTTGCCTGCACATATATGTCGCCCTCAAATTACCAGTCTCACTATCAAATCCTAATTTAGGGTGTATGTGGGATTTGGGGCAACTGTCAATTTTAGGCTTGAAATGTATATTATATGATTTAGAGGGAAATTCTTGGAGAGAATGTGATATTTTTAAGTAATAAATAAAATGAAATGAAGAAGGAAGAGATAATAGGCAGAGTCATGTATTTTTATTTGAGAAGACAAAAGCATGGAATAAGTTTAGGCTGCAGAAGTTGAATTGGGAGGTTATAATATAATTGATCAATTTAAATATTATTTATGTTAAAAGAAGTTCAAGCTATATAGAATTTTCATTTATTGAAGCTTACTCTTAAAACCAATTTATGTGACTTCAACACGTATATTCCGCGTACATCCACATCTATGCATTCATGTTGTGTTTCTCTATCTAGCGTTCAAAATCCAAGTGTCACACTCTTTTTTTTTTTGGTACAAACAGGATTAAATGTCACACTCTTTCAACAAACTTATCACTATATATAGATTATTTTCATTAATATTGTGGGGATACAATATAGAAAATAGGATCAAATGTCATATTCATACATATGCATGTATGAACTTTTTTTATTATGAAATGAAAAATATTTTTTACTTTCTACATTTTAATAATTCGAGTTAAAAATAACTAAAGATGTCTATACATGTAGGTTTTATTAGACATTGAAAAACTTATTGAGAATGATTTTTAATATCAATCAAAATTCAACTGGTCGAGAAATTCTCTTTCAAGATTTTCTTTAATAAATATAATATATTTGAACATAAAATTAATTATCCTTAATTAACATGCCATATTTTGTGTGTGTGTGTGCATGTTTTAGCTAGAGTTCTGTTTTTCTTTTTCTTTTCTCAGGTGAATCAAATTTCTCTAACCTTATTGGCAATATTCTTTGTTGTTTTGCTTTTTATATTTGAGAATTTTAAGAGTCAACTTCTATTAAGAATTGAATTATAAGAGTCTGTAAAGTTTCAAACATTTTGTAACAAAAACATTTAATAATTTTTTTTGATATTTTAAATTCAATTTTTTTTTTTTTTAAGATCTTTGAAAGTAAAAACTTTTTACATTTCTTAATTTCAAAGTAAAAAATTAATTTTTACATCTATCAGAGTTGAATTCACCGTAAATGACGCAAAAGATCGCTCAATGATTAAAAAACACATAACAAATGTCAATTTCTCATCCACCCAAACTAGTAAGCTAACTTCCTAAACATTATTTTTTTTTAATTTGTCTGTTCAGTGATTTTATATAAATGACAACAAGAGCCATTCATAATACAAAGTAATGTAGTACATGTGGGGTTAATTTGGTCACGGGGATCTTGGACAAAGAGTGGATTTTTTTGTCCATTGTTGATGTGTAAGGGTCTTTCATGTTAGCTTAGAGTAAACATAGAAGGCCCTCATTATTTTAAAATTAGACAAGAATTCAATCCCCACCAAAACAGAGGAGTAGAATATATATTTGAAGTCCAGTTTTATTTAAATTAATTTTTGTACTTATCATATGAAATAAAATAAAAAATGTCAAAAAATCAAATATTAAAATTTTAGGTGAGACTTCACATCCCTCTGTATATACAAAATTATTGAACCTGTCAGCGTAAGATTGTACAGCTATTCTCATATTTTGTACTACAACTTAATTATAAGAATGAACATCGACACTAATCAAATTATTAAATACTTTGTTGCATAAGCTTGTCAAACATTATATATTTTATTCAAAAGTTCAAGTTTTTAATTCAAATCCAACAAATATTTTGATCTTATAAAAACAAATGAAAACCATAAAGTAAAAGGGTATTAATGGGAGTTGAACGTATGGTTGTAAAATCTTAAATAGGAACTGAAAATCTCTTGTAGCTTGGGCAATTTAGGAAATAAAATCCAATTAAGAATTACCCAAAGATGGTTAAACATTGACTCGTTCAATAAACTTTTAGCTTAGAAATGGATATCCGACAACAGACATATTGAAAGGTTGGAAGAAGTTTGAAACTTTGGACTGAATTATTGTATAAGATTCAAACATTTCATTTTACACTTGTTTTTTTTTTTTTTTCCTTTTATATCTAATTGATAATGTTCTAAACTCAGTCTAGAGGCATGTTCAAAACGAGATTAGTTCTATACTCGAAAAGTGTGAAAAAAACTTAGTAAAATAAAAATAAAATTTTAGTCTCGTAAAGGAGAAAAAGAAATATTAAATTTGAGTAGATTATATTTTATTTTTTGAGATTTAGATAAATGACAGAATTATATAAAATAAAAAAATAATACACTTCTCAATTACAACTAAAAAAATAAGATTTGGATCCTTTAATTTTAACCATAGTGATCACCTTGGCAATTCTTGTTCCAGTCTACATCAGATTTTTCATTTTTTTTATTTTGATGTCAACAAAGTACTTTTGCTAATTATCTCTCCGACAAACGTGAGTACACGAAAAAAAAAAAATCTTAGACACCGAAAGAATTTATTATTTATCCATTTTTATTTAATGGTAGTGTATCCAGAAAATAATTTTTGAGGTTTATGATAACTTTTATGTAATGTTTAAGAGTTGAGCTACAATCTATATTTTAAGAGTACTTGTTAAGCTTCTATAAATGAAAAAATTTATAATATTTATTACAGTATTTGATTATGATTTCACTGCTATTTATTGCATAAATTATTATTCGTAGAAAAGTTTTAATTTTTAATAATTATATTTATTATAACTTTATCAAGTACTTTTTGAACACCCACTAAAAAAAACTTATATTTTATAACTAGATCTGAATTTGTTTATCAGTATTTTATTTTTACTATAATAAGTTCCTATATTTTCAATTTCTCTTAGAAAACAAAATAAAATATCTTAAAATTTCTATAAGTATATATATATATATATTCAACATATGTATTTTTTTTTGGTAAATATAAAAGCAGCATATTTTATTTAAATAAAATAAAGAGTCATATTTGTTTTTACAGTATAAGAAATTGAATATCTTACAAAATCTCAACATAACGCATTCTTAGAAGAAAAAGTTGGGAGAATTTTAACAAAAAAGGACTCTTTTTTTTTTTTTCCTTATTATTACAAGAGCTTTATAATAAAGATATGATATTAAAACATCACCAAGATGCACTTAATCTTGTTTAAGTATATAACATGGTTTGTCAGATTTGGATTCTCTTATGCAATATACGGGTCTTGTTGTAGTCTCTCAAAGTGTATTTAATTTAAAAACTAATTTAATTTTTGATTTTTTTTTATTTGTCTCTTATAAACATGACCTCATCCTTTTCTAAGAAAAACATGATAAGATTTGAATCCGGTTTGTCCGCACCTGTTTGGCTTCAGAATCTAGTATTGAATCATTTGATCAATGGTCATAACATTCTCTATTTTATTTTGTGCCAAATTGGTAAAGATCAAACGGCTTATATTCCTTGTTGGACTCTAACTATAATCATCAGTTGCTCACTGTCACAACTGTACTGCAGTAAATTTGAAGGGATGGTTCGTCCGTGTAAGGGTGGCCCCACAAAGTTACACAATTAAGGCAAAGATAACACGTTGCAATTTTCTGCATCTTACTATTTTTTTTTTATATTTAATTTTCTTTTTTCAACTTTTCTTTCCCCAAAAGTCCAAATGGGAGCAGTTGGAAGATAAATTGTACATTTGAATTCTTAAATATCACGTTACTTTAATGCAAGTACCAATATATTCCAAAGCATCGAACTTTTCATTGGTAGTTGGAATTAATACACCACATTTATAGATTTTAGGTTCACTTTGCTGTACAATTTATAGGGCAATTGTTGATAGTGTACCTTTTTATGGTTCTACTTTCTTGTTATTAGGCTATTTAGCCCCACTTATTTTGTATTTTGTTTATGAAACTACTAGTCTCCTCATACACATTTTCAGATTTTTTTATGTCATTATATATCAGTTATTTTAATTAGAAAATAATTATTTAAAAATCTTATTCAAAAAAATGTGTTTATAATTAGTTAATTTTTAAATTGCTGTATATAGATATGAATTTTTATTTATTTATAGATAAAAAACTAAAATTAGATAAGAATTAAGTTGTTGAAAATATTTTTAAAATGATTTTTAACGGATGTTTTTAGGATTCTTGTCAAGATGGATAAATATAAGAATTTTATAGTCATTTTGTTATAGTAGTTAGCTATGATTTTAGTGTTATATAATAAATAATTTATTATTTTTAAAATATTTTAAATTTTAAAGATCATATTATATTATACCTTATCAAGTAATCTTAGGATACTCGCTAGAAAAATTATTTTTAAAATTAGTTTTATTTTTTTCAAATATACTAAATTGATAAAATACCTTGTAACTTCAATAAAAGTAAGAAATTATAATTTAAGGTATTATAAAAAAATTTATGGTAAAAAGAATAGTTAAAAGTTGACACTATATTAGGTATTTTGACTTTTATTATAATATAGAGTATAGCTATAAAATATTTCATGTTGCATAAGTATGACTTAATTTCAATGAACCTAAATAATTTCAAGTTTTATACACATCTCTAGGCATGGTAATAGATAAGATTAGGACCAATTAGATTATATCTTAACCCCGACTGTAAATTATTTTAAATCTGATCTAAATCTAGTTTGGTCAAACTAACCAAATTTATCTTACAATCTTCTTACTCTTTTATAGTATGATATTTTGTTTATTTACAAATTTTAAATTTGTCTTGATTTAATTCAAACCTAGCAAGTTGTAATTCAATCTCATCTAACACAATACAAATAAAAAACTATTTTTAGTGTTTTCTACTTTCTCATCAAACGTTAATGTGTGACTTCTATTGTCAATTAAAATAAAAAGCCATTCGCATTGTGAAGCAACAATTTATTAACCCACCCACCAATGTAAATAATATGAAGTTCATGCATATTATTATTGAGATTAAACAAATTTATAATAAATAACATTGCAAAAATTAATGTGGGCTCATACCCATTTTATGGACGTGAATCTTCCTAGTTCGAAATGTCTGTTTCACACCCTACCAAAAAAAAGGAAATGTCTATCTCACACACATATATAGTTCCCAAAAGACTACTTTGGCCCCAAAAGTTATTCATAATTTTAGAAGTTTCATTATAACTCATAATTTTAGCACTTTCATGGTAAATTATTCATAACATAATTTTAACTGTTTGATGGTAAATAAAAAATATTGAAGTGAGTTTAATTTTTGTCATATTTTCCCGGAAAATAGAAAGAAAAAAAGAGAGTATTATTTAATTTAGAAGAAAAAGGAAGGGTCGGAAGCAGCTTGAGGTTGCAGAAAGCAGAGAGGGGTTAGGGGTAGTTTTTGTATTTCTGGGTTTGGGAATCGTTGGAAGACAGAGAAGAAAGCCTGCAAAGAGAATCTGAGACCCAAACATAGTAAAGCTTAGGAACAGACGATTCACATAGATTCACATCATCTTTAATTTCTTTTTCCATCTCTCCCTGTTTCTGTTTCTGCCACACCCATCTGGTAATTTTTTCCGTACCATATGCATTCATCTAATTTTTTTCCAACTCCAACAGAACCCACCACTTTCAATACCTTGAAATTTGCATGTGAAGTACGAGCATAACCCAGAATTATAACCACCATTTATTGGCTTTGATAGCTTCAGTTTACTTCAATTTTCAAAGGGTCAGAAACAGAGAGTCAGGCGTATACAGTATCAGAAACCAACATTCTTCAAAGACTTATTTTTCTTGTTCATGGAGAAGAAGAGAAGTAGAACAAGACTGAAAAATAAAACCCCATTTCTCTACACTCTTTCATTCTTCTTCTTTTTAAGCTTCATACTCTTCTGCACAATTGGCTTCACCACTTCTACATGTGTAGGTGAGCAATTCCTCCTCCTCCTCCTCCAACTTCTTCTTCTGCTGCTGCTAACATATATCTTTCTTTCTCAATGCAGATAAAGATAGCAGGTGTCCCTTCTTTTCTGAAGCTGTTACTATAGATTTTCAGGTAATTTATAACTTCTTGTTTCATAATCTGCAGATCATTTGAACCCAATTATGATTTTATACACAAATTTTGTTACAATTATGTGTGTAACCATAATCACCCATGGTCTTTCTATGTAAGTTAAACACTGTAATAGTACTTCATTTTCTTTACTTGCAACAAATTTTTTCTAAAACAATTTGATGAGGCCAAAATAGGTACAGACAGAATAGCTGAGTCTTGGTCCTCTGGGACCATCCGATTCTGAGCCGTCTGATGCATGGCCTCCGCCATGATTGGGTTAGTAGCACACAGCACACGAGGGTAATAGTCTGATAGACTAGTGTTGGTCCCTTGTAATTTGTTCATCTTCATATTCATGGCCCCCACACTTGGTCTCAGAAAAATTCTTGTTTGGTTAAAATTAAGCAAAGCTCAACTGCGCAGAACACAATCAGCGTACGTTAGAACAAAGAAGGTAGGAATCTATTAGTCTCGATAACCTGCGCTTGCTTTGACGGTCAGCGCGTTAGCCGGAAATCACGTTCTTTGTTATTTATTCCCGTGAATTTTGTTTTAAGGGGCGCTTGTTAGTATCGTACCTTTTTAGTAATTACCATTAACTTTTACTACGCAGTAACTAATTATTTATGGTGGTAAAACAGGATCAGGGAATGGAATCAAGCATGGCGTCTAACTCTGAAAGCAAGTGTATTGAAGTTTCTCATGGACTGGCAAGGAGGTTTCTAGGCGGGCTGGGGTCGTCTCCGCCACGATGTGCATCAAAATGTGGCAAGTGTACACCGTGTAAACCTGTTCATGTGCCGGTGCCGCCAGGGACGCCGGTTACTGCCGAGTATTACCCAGAAGCATGGAGGTGCAAGTGTGGCAATAAGTTGTACATGCCATGAATATATGTACGAATCTTGTAATTTGTTGGGTATAAGTAAAAAATTTAGTGTAGCTACTTTGCTATTTGGTGACTATGGAAAATTTATTGTTGATTGAGCTATTTAATTACTTTAGTGAGCTAGCTTAACTGTAGTGAATATTTGATGAACCCAAGAATGAATATTTATAGTACTTCTATCTATATATGTAAAGGATATAATATATATTCACAGCGATTAATCAGGGCCAATATATATTGAATAATATATAAGTTTGTTATTACTTGCATGTTTTGAGTTTCTAACGTCAAAGTTCTTCAAAGGAGGAAACATAAACACTAGATAACAATTTATTTTATCATTAGAATTGATCCTCTACTGCCTGGACTGGATCAAGTGGTTGTAATAAGAAATATTAATTTTCCTTAGGCCCAAGACTTTTTCCAGCCTGACTTTGGCCCACTTAGCCTTTCAATTTTTTAATAGCTACTGTATGTATATATTTTTTTGTTACTATATTTTGCATTAGACATTCCTATAAATTCTGGACAAACATTTCTTTTAGTGAAATAATTCTAATAATGTGGCACGACTGCTTTTTATTTATTATTTTTTTTTTTTGTAAACAGCAAAATTTTATTATATTTCATCAACTTATTGTGTGCAGATAATTAAGGCCAAACCCAACTAAAAATGACACCTCTAGATTTCTTTGTGTTTTTGCTCTCAATTTAGCCAATTGTTAATTAAGAAGGTTGACACAACACGAGCCTGACAAGCTAATTAGAATTGTCACATACTGCACTAAAATTACTTTGCAGATAACTAACCTTCGACCAAATTCAATTCTCTCCAAAAATCAATTCCACTAAACATTTATTTTCAAAAGCCCAAATCAAATTGGGCCTCATACATACACAATTTTCAAAATCTGATTAAAACTATGACTACAAATAAAATCTTCTATAACGTAATTATTAAATAGAAATACTAATAGAATAATACTTATTAAATTTTTAATTTTTTTATATTTTAGAATCAAGAGTCAAAATTATCATTATTTTATCTTTATCAATATATTCACAAATAAAGAAAAACTATATACACAATCAATAAATAAGAAAGTGTCACGTGTTACTAATATCACGATACTTTTAAAAGTAGATATGTTATAAATCAATAAATAGACTAGTCTAAACCCTTCTTCGAGAATCCATCCCTCCATCGGCTTTCTGCATTCAAAACTTGTGTAGGCACCGATAATAAAATTCTAAATTTTTTTTGACACAATTTTGTTTCAAGTTTAAGTCTTGCCACCAACAGATGTGTGAGGTTATTAATTCTATTTAAGATATATTTGTCCCACCTTATAAGTTATCCAGTTTTCCTGCACTGATTATATAGGTGGCCATAATTTGTTTGTCACTCACACTATAATATTCATTGGGGGTTCCTTTCTATATATCCCTCTAGAAAATATAGTTGGTAATTCACTATTATTTATTTGATGAATGAACCGGATCATTTGAATTCGGCAGGAAACATTAACACCTGGAAAATTACTCAACTTCAATCATAAATGTGTCATGACTTTGTTGCCAACAGATTTTATAGCCTTGTTAAGGGATATGGCTAACGATAATATAAATCATTTCAAATCTTTCATTTTTTCCATTTCTTTTAACAAGCTTCAATAATATCATTCTCTCTTACAAGTTCACTCCTTTTGAGTGGAACATAACATGGAGCCATACAATTCCCAAAATGGTTTCTACAATCAGCTCCAAAACTTAAGTGGAAGAGTACCTCATCATCATCTTCGTTGTTCTTAGTTTTCTTGCTCTCTCTTTCGATTTTTATTTTGCCTAACAAACCCAAAGTAAAGCACATATATATGTTGATACCTCATTTGTTTAATTTTAAAAGTTTACCAAACATGCCTTCATAACAAGTGAGGAAGTTATATAGGAGTCAAATATGGTTATAGCCTTATACGACGTTAAGTTAGAAATTATCTTGATTTGAATATCTTGTAATTCATTTAAACCCAAAGATGAATTCTTTGTAAAGGTTCCCCGTCAAATCGACATTTATTCCACTGACCTTTGTTAGGTTTTTTGGCTTTTATTTTTCCGCACATTACTTCCCTACTTTAGGAATAGTAGAATGATAGATTCTCTAACATCTCTTATTGTTTTCCATTTCTATTTACAACACCTTCCACAATTTCAAATATAATGATATTATTATGTTTAACACTATGATATCGAACTGCTATTACTTTTTGTATTGGAGTTTAATTTGAACTGATAGCTATATAAGATTATTCACAATCATTTGGTTTCGATATTGAGATAGTTTTCTACACGTTTTGTTCTTTTCTCAATAAACAATTTGGACATACCCGGTGAGACATCTCGGATTACTTAGTTGATCGTAAATGATATCAGAATCATCCGAGACTTATTTGCCAATTCAAACTCACAAGAAAACCTAAGGTAATTCAGAATTTCAGTCTTTTTCTACAATAGATATTTTCTATCCAATCATGTGGTACTCACTTTCTATTTGGCTGATTCTTACTGTTCAGTTTAAATCGAGATATGTACATAATTTAAACATGAATATTGTGAGATTGATTCAATTGTCTTCCATCTAAAATTATAGTTTCTTAATTTTCTGTATCTGGGGGCCATTTTTCTTATATTTTTTCATATATGTGATTTAAAAATTCATGTATATTTCAATTTTGGTCAAATCCATAAATTTGGCCATAGGGCCGGATGTAATAAAAAAATTTAGTGTTTCAAACCGATAACTTAATGGTCAATTATGTCCTAATTATAGCTTATATTGGCAATTATAATAAATTATCAACAATTAAGGTCAAATGACTAATTACGGTTTAATTGAAAAATAGATCAATTTAGTTGAATGGTTACTTATGACAATAAAGGTCACAATGTCGATCATAGCCGAATAAACCAATAGGCCATTTTGGCCAATATGGCCATAGTTGATCATTTTGACCGAATATGCCTTTTTGGCTATGTTGGCCAATATGGCCATAATCGGTCATTTTGGTTATTTTGTGTCACACCCCTCATGGAGGCATGACTGGTCCAGGAGGAATGGTAACCAAACCTCCGTAACCCTGACTCAAATAAATAAACGATCATTACTCCTTGACGAACTAATGAAAAAAAATTAAGTATATAAAAAAAAATAAAAGTTAACATTAAAGTTTGTTAACTTAAACAAATCACCACTTATTGAAAATTTTGGCAGAAAGCTCCTCGCAATATGGAACATGCCGTCAAATACAAACTCTATAAACTTTTGTTCTTACACAATAACACAAAGACAATAAGGAGCTTCCGCTCCTTTCACATTATCAATAAGACAAATACTGGAATATTACATTATACTAAATTTGACACTCACAGTTTTATTGTGACTGCAAATTTTCATCCTTTAACTTTAAGTCTGAGATCCTGATATTACCTTGCCGTACTCAATCGGTAAGTCACAAGCTCGGCGACGCCATGAAACGCATTCCTGTTACTAAAAAAAATTGCACAGAAGAGGGGTGAGTCCTATGGACTCTGTGAGTGGAAAAATCGTACCCAAAGGGTACTAGCATCACTCAATACAAACATATAACATATATAATAACCTCATATAACATGATTCACATAACATTTCACATTACATGTGCACATTGTAAGTTTCACAACTTCACAATTCATATGACACACAGGATCATAATTTAAGTCAGTGCAACAATATCACACAACGCAATCAAAGGGCCAACGAGTAACCCAGCCCCGCACAACATTATCACCCCCTACCGGGCATTTACGTGCCCGCACAACAAATTAATCTCCGTACACAATCCATCCCACCGGGGACTGAGCACTAAATTTAGAAAAACCATTTATCAGAGTCAGAATTTCTCATGATTTAAATCACGGATATCCTAGGTGCACTTGGATTTTTAATTTCAGAAATGAAAATCATTTTCCAGAAAATGTTTACGAGTTGGCCCTTATCAAACACAATCAATGTCAATCACAGTAACCAATATCAAGCAAACATTATTCAAGTAATTTACTGAAATACTCCATTAGCTTACTTTCCATATATCACACATATTCAAATAAACATATAATCATACATAATAATCTAGTCCCCTAAAGGCAGCAATTAACCACTCACCGTATTATGAATTACATTCCTCGCTCAATCCTCGAATTCACGCGTCTCATCTGGTCCACTTTAGAATCCGGAACTGAAATTCAGAATTTCAAATAATATTTAGTACATAAAAGTTATTGTTATACTCTTTTACTTACTAACTTATATCTCAACCTATATAGATTTATTGATGTAAGATTTCCTTTAAACTATTACATGTCAATTAATATGGATTAGACTTTAGGTGATAATGTTAATAAGGAAGAGGCATTTTAAATATCTTGACAAAGCATATGGTAGGAGGAACCCTTAGAAAAGAATAGAAAGCATTTAGTAAGTTAAAAATGTTAAAGCTGTCCAAACTTTAGGATTTGGACCACTGCCCACTTTAACGGTCATATTTTTCTTCAAGAAACTCCGAATCCAGTTCCGTAAAATTTATAAAATACTAGACACATGTAGCTTTATATTGGTATATCATTTGTAATTTTTAAATTTTTATATCAATACAGTTTATTGTTTGAAAGTTGCATCAAATTGTGCAACACGCAAGATTTTTGACAGCTTTGACCTTATCTTAGTTAATTGAACATAACTTTCTCTAGGAAAAACGAAATCCAATTCCGTTTGTTGGGTTGATTAATAGACAAGTATATATATCTTTATTATCTATAAAATTTTCCTAGAATCTGTCATGAACCCTACTCAATTTCTTACATGAACCAAAAACCGGGCAGTACGAATCCTGCCTGACCTAGCCGGAGTCTAACAGCTATAACTAACAACAAACTTAGAATAAGACTACAAATTTTTGCAGACAATATGTCAAGACTATAAGCTACATTTCATCTTTTCAACTCTTAATTTAATTCAGTCCCGAAGACACTCAAAATATAGTATTTCTGTCATCCTACGATTCTGCCCTTGCACCACCTCCAAAACCCACTTAACTCTCCTTTTACACCACTTTCAAGCTTCAAATCATATTCCTCACTCAACACTAATTCACTAACATTACTTCTAGTCCAATTAGATTCAAGATTGTATTAGTGATTTAAAATTAATCAAGAACTTAACTTGTCACTTTCCTATATCAATCCAACCAATTCTTACTCATTAAGATATAATTATTTTCTTGTAGACATTTCATCAACCACCTTTTATGCATGTTTTTATTTATCTTATCAGCAAGCATCTATATATATATATTAACCATGGGACTTACATAAGTCCACCAAATTACATTTTATTCATGTTTCAATTACTTCCTTAATCCTCTATTTCTTGGATTCTTTGATTAAAATCCTTAATTCAGCTTTACTTTAACCTTTCCCCAACCACAATCAACAAGAATTTTACTGATTGAAATCAATCAAACTAACATAATACTTTGACTCCATACTCAACCCACAGCTTACCCTTTACCACACTCCATACTCAGCCCACAGCTTACCCTTTACCACACTACAAGTTAGTACTTAAATTTAAAGTAAAACCAGAAAATTAACAAAGCAAAGTTACTACCTCTCACTTACCTCACGTCTGAACTCACAGCAAGGCATCAGGTGGCTGCCACACAACCAAACTAGGCAGCTTGGTTTAAAGCTTCAACCCACGCCCAAAAAACCTCCCTCAGCCAATTGAATCTCACAGATCAAGCAAGAAAAAGAGAGTAATCACCTAGCCATCTAGAACTCTAACTTCCTTATTGCCTGACCTCCATAGCCTCACACAGCACCATCCACCACTTCCTTTATATCTGCCAACATACGAAAAACTGAAAGCCCATGGTTGCTGTCCATAACAGGGGCGGTGCCTACTCCAAGATTGGACTGGAAAAGAGTTGAATTTAGGTGTAAAAAGGAAGGCTAGTATGGTGAAATTTAAAGCCTCCCCAACACTAATTAAGACTCACACATGGCCAGAAGAGGTAGAAGGCTTCAAAGTCTCAGCTGAAATTGGGGAAGGTTCCAAGTTTCTCTAGAAGACCGAAACAGGGGGAGGAAAACAGAAGGCAGTAAACCACAAAAAGGGAAGGCAAAAATCGGCCAACATATAAGGAAAAGGAGAAAAGAAATAATAGAAAAAAATATAGTCAAAGTCAGAAAAATAATTAGTTTATATTTATTCTTTAATTTATATATATGCATATATTTGTATAAATATTTGTTGTATTCTCACATGTTTCACCTTTTATTTTATTTTTCTTATAAAATTTCACACTATAATATTAAGCTCCAACTCAAATTAGTTTTGTCTTATTCTGTATAGAATTTATTTATTTACTCTAGTTTATATTATTTATTAATTTACTTCCATTCTATACTCATGTTATTTATCACCATCTCTCACAGACACATTGACACTTATTTATTTGTAAAAATTTTGTTTTACGTTACCTAAATCTTGACGTTATTACATCAAATATTCCTAACGTCGTAATACCGGGTTATAACATTTTGACTGAATATGCATTTTCATTACGCCATAATAATCCATAGGTCATATTTGTTGTTTAAACTAGATTGGTTAATTTGAATTTAATTCAGTCAATTAATTTTTTTTCAAAAGACTAATTGGAATATATTTTATCAAGTTTTGTTAAATTTCACTTAAAATTAAGATACGTAAATTTTATTTTATTTTTATTTCTCAATATTATCTCCACACTCTTTAGGCGTGAATCTAATCTTGTTTTGGGTTTGTGACTGTCCCTACCCATAAGTGCTTTCTTTTGGGCTCGAACTCTTGACATTACAGAGGTCCCTCAACTGTTGATATTATGCGTGCTTTACCACTTGAATCACACCTTATTGAGTTATATAAATTTTAATTTTACCATAAATTAAAATTATGATTTCTTAATTTTTTTCACCTCGTGACAAGTTTAATTCATGTTCATATATATGATTTGAAAGACCAAGTAATTTTGGCTTAGAATATCATGTGCTATTAAAATTATGTCTGGTAAAAAACTAACTGTATACCATTTGAGTTTAAAAGTCAATTGTGAGATATCTTAGTACGATCAATTTTGATCATTCAAAATTATTGATCTTTTATGTTATACATTTACGTAGTATAACATGATAGCAGGCATCATGTATAATTAAATATGTAATTTTAACCATGAGAAAGGTCAAATTGAGCCAGCTTCATAGATCCAAAGATATCTAATGAAAATAATGGCTTACTGGCCAAAATGGCCACTTTGCGACCAAATTGTCACTTAGGGCCAAATCATGGTCAAATTAAAAAATGAACAAATATAAAATTGACCAATTATGGTCGAATGGAAAATTGGCCAGTTGTAGCCGAATTGCCAAATCGGCCAAAATACGGTCGAATGGCTTGGCCAATCATGGCAATATGGCATGGCCAATTTGCTCATTTATGGCCCAATTGGCCAATTCCGCCAGGTATGCCCAATGACGTATAGTGACTTATAATGGCGTATTGGTCAATTTAGCATAATGACAAATTAATATTCATATGAAGGTTAATATGGATTTGTCATGAGCTGATATTTAGTGTATGTATTAGAAATTGTTACATGCAATTTGTTGTTATGAGGGAAATAAAATGATAAACAGAGTAAATTACAATTAATAAACACATATATATATATATATATATCAACCAAGATTATATACACACCACAAATTTAATTAAATTGTTGACCAATGACCTTATTCTTTTATTTTCTCCCATTTCCCCTTATATTTTCTCACTTTGGGCCGATCCTTTAGAAAACTTTCCACCGCCTTTCTAGGCTCTTCTTCCCTATTTTCATTCTTCTTGCGTTGCCATGGGATGTTTGTGTAGGGTTGTGCTTTTTTAGCTTGGTTTATGCAAAGAGTATGGTGAGGGTTTTATTTGTAGTGGGTTCATCTGTAGTGGATTCGCATACTTCTCCATGTTTGTGTTTGGATGCTTTGCCTACAACTTAAATGAGCCTCAAGGGTGGTGGAGATGTAGCTTTGTCTAGGAATTCAATGAGCAAGAAGCAATCGGGGAGGCTTGGATTGATGGATTTGAGCAATTCATTCATTAATTTAGGGCAAGTATGGCGGTTCTCTGTAAATAGAATCCTATCTAGTCTTCTCCTCCTTACCATCATTGCCATCCTAGTTTGAGAGAAACATAATTTGGTGTGAATTTTCTAGAGAAGGAAGGGAACTCAAAGAAATTTGTTTCTCTTTTTTGATTAAATTGCTGAGAAGATTTTCATAAACTTTTGCTCCTTTTCATGAACAAAACTTTGGTATTGGAACGAAATTTTAGATGAAACACCCCATGCATAAGACCAAAGTGGTGATTCGACACTTGCCTCAATCCTTGACTCTTTTTGACGATCAATTTCCTGGTCGCTACAATTGGTTCTCTTTTTGTCTTGGGAGGAATAACCAGAAGCATCAGAGGTATTCCAGAGCTTACATAGGCTTCAAGCATCTTGAAGACGTATATCAACTTGTGAAGTTCTTTGATGGACATGTCTTTGTTAATGAGAAAGCTCCGAAACATATTGTTGAGCCAACGATACATGTGAATTCAAAAAGGAGCGACAAGCAAAAACCGTAGCCTTGTGAGTGGGAAACGTTACTCTTTGGTTACTAGATTATCGCATTTACTTGTTTCGGTGTATTTTATGAATACGTCCATATAGTTGCAATTATGAACGTGTAATGTTATAATTGAGATAATTGAATTATGCTTGATGTGTGATTTTGTTTGTATTTGATAAGGGCCAATAAAACTAATTTTTATCTGAAATGATTTTTATATACAAAATAAAATCTGAGTGCACCTAGAATACTTTGATTTGATTATTTATATTTGTTTTAAAATATTCTAATAACTCAGCCCTGAGATGGATATGTGAGGAGTTACATATATTCTTGGTGTACAGGAGCAAAATTGTCCCGAGGAGGATGTGTATTTGGTGTGCGGGTGCTGAGTTACTCTAATTGGCCCTTTGAGTGCTCTGATTGATTTTTTTGTATAATGTATTATATGAATTGTAGTTGTTTAATGTTATATTTCCTATATTGGATTGTTTTGTAATTCATGGTTACATAACATTATTCGACTTATGCATTTTATTTGTGTATGGTTGATGCTAATACCCTAGGGGTGCATATTCAGAATCACATACTTGAAGTCAAATAATGAAGTTTGCAGTCACATTGGGGCTTTGGATGTCGGGTTTTGTCTTTTGTAATAGTTCAGTTATTTGTTGTTTATGGTATAAATTGGAGTTGAAATCCTTGTAATTATTGTTGCTATGGTGGACTGGTTGTACGTAACCTAGGATACTATGCTTGTATTTATAGGCATGTTCCACTTTACGGGAACTTCAATTGAAATTTTTAGTTAAATTGTTATACATGTTAGTAAATAAGTGTTTGTACTTAGTTTGTGTTTGCTAAATTTTACTTTTAATCTCTAGTTTAGGCAAATGTCGAATGTGTTTATCTGATTTAAAGTCAGGGTTAGAGAGATTTGCTTATCCATTTATCTGGCCAATCATATCTCTGTGTGGAGTGTGACATGATTCTTCTAACTTAAGAGGTCAGTTTCATCAAATTTATTGATTTGGAGTGAATGGCAATTTTCGATCAACTATTTAGCCAAAACCCAATTAAGCCAATTTTCAATTTAAGATCTGGCTGATCAAATTTATCAATGTTCAATTGGTTGAGTTTTGGTTATTTGGCTAATATTATAGGTTTACTAATTCGATTTAACTAATATTACAACCTTGTTAGTATTGGTGTCCAAGAATCAATGAATAGTTGGCTATAATGACATTTTATTTATATTAATGCATATAATAATATTTATTAAGCTTTTTTTTTATTTTTTTATAATTGTGTTCAAAGGCGATTTAGTATAATCATATATAAAGTCCCTAAAATAAAAATTGTACACACATAATTATGATGTTGGTCATAATTGTGAGATATGACATACATATAGTATTATTCTAAAATTATTCTTAGTTAATGAATCATTAAGAATATGGATATTGATATTTTTCAAGACCAACATGTTATAACGCGATTTTCTAATGTACAGTTTAGAATGTTGTACGGTGATTGTCATGAATACAAAAAAAAAAATTAATCTAACTCAACTCAACTAAGTCTTAAAATCCCAAACTAGTTGGGGTCGGCTATATGAATCATTTTTCTCCATTCGCATCGATCTGAGATAATATTTTCATTAATCCATAGCACAGTCATATCTTTCTCGATGACTGCCCCCATGTAAGTTTTAGTATCCCCTTTCCCCGTCTAACACCTGGCACCTGAACCAAGTCACCTTGCTTAACTACTGCTTCCATTGGCCGACGTTGGATGTGTCCAAACCAACGTAGACGATTCTCCCTCATTTTCTCCTTAATAGGTGCTACTTCCATCTTTTTACGAATCTCCTCATTCCTTATTCTATCATTTCTTGTGTGTCCTGTCATCCATCTCAACATTCTCATTTCGGCTACTTCCCATCTTATGCGAATGTTGCTTCTTAACTACCCAACATTCAGTACCATACAGCATAGCTGGTCTCACTGTCGACTTATAAAATTTTCCTTTCAATCTATTCGGGATTTTAGGATCACATAAAACTCCCGAAGCACTCCGCCACTTCACCCACTCTGCCTTTATCCTATGGTTTACATCAAGCTCAATTGCACCATATTTTGTTATAAACGACCCTAAATACTTAAACACATCATTTGTAAGAATTGTCTAACCGTCTAAAATTATATTGTTCGAGCCTCCCCTAGTTTCACTGAAATCGCACTTCATATATTCAGTTTTTGTCCGACTCATTCTAAGGCATTTAGATTCTAACGCGTTCCTCCACATTTCTAGTTTAGAATTTAAAACCTTCCCTAGTTTCGTCTACCAAGACGATATCATCGGCAAACAACATGCACCATGGAGCCCTATCTTGAATATTATAGGTAAGTTCATCCAGGACTAAAGCAAATAGGTAAGGACTTAAGGATGAAATCTTGTGAACCCCTATCGTGATCGGGAAACTCTCCAGCCATACCATCTACGGTGCCGCACCCTAGTCACTACTCCTTCATAACATAATTCCTTAATTACTTCTTAAATTTAGTTGGAACCCCTCTTCTTTTCGAGTACCCACCACAAGACTTATGCTTGACACTTTATCATTACGCTTTTTCTAAATCAATAAAGACCATTGTGAAGATCTTTTCTTTTCTCTACATATTTCTCTATCAATTCTTCTAAATAAAAAATTAGCCTCCATTGAGATCTTCCTGGTATAAAAGCCAAATTGATTCTCAAAACTAAAGTCTCCTGCTCATCTCCTCCACTTATCAGTTCATTGTATGGCTAATAAGTTATTCTAAAATTTGAACAATTGAATTCTCCTTTATTCTGTAAGGATCAAGTACTCCTCCACTCATCAGCCTGGTATAAAATCCTGTTAAAGATTGCCATACTCCACATCTCCTTATTCTATGGAATATCGTCTGGGCCCAATGTCTTACTATTCTTCATCTTATGCATAGCTTCTTTAACCTCTTGTGCTCTAATCCGACGAACAAATCAGCGGTTCGTATCATCAAATGTGTCATCAAGGTCTCCAAAATCACCTCTTGCCTCTCTATTAAATAAAGTGTCTAAATAAGTTCGCCATCTCTCATTAATCTCATCTTCCTTAACTAAGACCCTATCAGCCTCATACTTAATGCACTTAATACGATTTAAGTCTTTAGTTCGTGTTTCCCTTTGCTTGGCAATCCTATAAATATCCTTCTCTCCATCCTTTGTCTCTAAGTTTTGGTAAAGTCCTTCTTAAAGCCTTGCCTCTGGCTTCCCTAACCGCTTTCCTAGCATCTTTTCTAGCTTGTCTAAAACATTTATAATTATCTTCATTTCTACACTTGTGTAATCTTTTATAACACTCTTGTTTAACTTTAATAGCTTGTTGAACTTCTTCATTCCACCACTATGTCTCCTTAGTTGGCAGTCCACGTCCTCTACTTTCTCCTAACACCTCTCTAGCCGTATTCCTGATACGACTCACTATCTCATCCCAAATCATGTTAGGCTCACCCTCCACCCTCTAAGGATCACCTTGTAACATTTTATCTTTAAAAAGAGCCATATTCCCTACATTCAAATTCCACCATCTAGTCTTAATACACTTATTACTTTTATGTTTTTGCTTCCGCCTTCTTAACACCAACATCCTATAACCATAAGTTTGTGCTGAGACACTAAACACTCGCCGGGTATAACTTTACAATCCTTACAAACCGCTCTATCAACCTTCATAGTCATAACAAAATCTATTTGGCTCTTATTCGGCCCGCTACTAAAGTTGACTAAGTGCGACTCTCGTTTCTTAAAAAACGTGTTAGCTAAAATCGAGTCATACGCAACTACAAAATCTAAAATAGATTATCCACCATCATTCCTAACTCCATAACCATATCCTCAATGTACACTCTCAAAACCCTCGTTAGTACTTCCTACATGACCAGTTCAAATCAGCACCAATAAACAGTTTCTCACCTAACGGTACTCCTTGGACTATCTCCTTTAAATCATCCCAAAAAGCCTTCTTAGTAGATTCTTCCAATCCTATTTGTGGAGCATAGGCGCTAATGATATTTAAAGCCTCCTCATCTATCATCAATTAATAATATATATGTGTATTGGTACTTAAATTCCACACTCTATTGGTTAAATTAGAATTAGATTTTAGTTCATGAAAATTCTATTATAGGTAAAAGTAGTATATATATGTATATATAATAAATAAGAAATTAATAATTATTTAACTATATATATAAATTAATGAAATTAATCATTTAAAAGATTATTAAGTATAAGTAATATTTTATTTCTTTGTCTTATTTGCTTTCTTTTCTTTCTTCATCATACTCACCAACTAACTATTCTTTTTTCTTTTACATAATTCATCTCTTTTGGACCGTTCCTTGCTTCTTGTTGTATCCTACTCACCGCCTTCATTTCCGTCTTTTAGCTTTGCCTCCTGAGATCTTAAGATTTTCTTGTTTTGTTTTCCATCTCACTTGTTTGTGCAGTAACCCATATTACTATACCTCCTTCACGCTGGTTGATGTGAGTTCTGCCACTTAAGCTCTTAAGTTTCCTAACCTCAGTCCCTACTCTGTTCTTTAACTGAGAGGAGGGGTCTTGGCCATGAAGGGAGCAGGTGGGCAGTCAGGAGTGTTGAAGGCGGTCTATTCCAGCTGAAGTAAGTGGGCTGTTTGATGTTCTTGGGCTTAGGTTTTTTCCCTGTTTGGCTGGGTTTATGCTTCTCTGTTTTGGTCTATCTCTAACTGTAAATTTCTGTTTTTGGCACT
Organism: Quillaja saponaria; assembly: GCA_029379385.1. NCBI lineage: Eukaryota > Viridiplantae > Streptophyta > Magnoliopsida > Fabales > Quillajaceae > Quillaja > Quillaja saponaria. The sequence goes on along the minus strand of CM055610.1, from coordinate 12,633,538 downwards.
TAGAGGTTTCAGCTCCCTTTGGTTGTGATTGTAATTCGTCGATATGTTGATGTATGATTTGGAGTAAGGTGGCAGCCAAGTCCTATTTTGGTCCTTGTCGTAGGGGTTGTAGTGTTATAGGTGATGGAAGTTTCCTAATTAGGTGAGTTATAGTAATTTATTAAAACTAAACGTGGTGATTGGAGTGTTGTTAAGCACTTAAACACAAGAGATTTGAAGGAGTTATAAAGTCTTAACTAAATATTAGTGAATAAGAGCACATAGGGTAGTTAATAAAATAGAAAATTTGGAATTTCATCATGATAATTTAGACTTGTACATGGTAAGTTTATGGAAGTCTAATTAATTAGTAATTAAATTCACTGTTTAAAATAAAAATTATATGAGAAATTAATAGTGGACTTAATAAAATCCAGTATGTGGAATGGGTACAATTTAAAGGCTTAAAAGAGTAAGTTAAATTCGTTGACAAATATATTTAGGTGAATTAGGATGAGTAATGTATTTTAAGAAATTGATTTAGAAGTTATATGGGATTAAATATAATATACTTATAGGAATTAATTTATATAAGTTTTACTTACTAAACAGTTAATTGGAAACATGGAATCTAATTATGTTAATATTAAATGGTGAAATATGAATTCTTCAATAAATAGAAGTAATCGTATTTTATCTTAAATTATTTAGTAAAGTGGTTAAAAAGAATTAATTGCAAGGTAGTGAATGCAACAAATATATGGACAAATAAGGAATCATAGAATGGTTTATACCATGATTATATAAATTGACATATGAATCTACTGTTTTTCAGCTCCAGATTAAGTCGAGGATATTTCGACACCTTCTCATACGAGAAGGATTGACAAACCACGTCCCTTGAAATTAGTGAGTGAATTACGTGCACTTTGGTTGTCAGATTATTATGTGCAATTATATGTGTATTTAAATTATGTTTGTGGATATTGTTTGTGGTTGATAAGGGCTAACAAAGTGAATTATTTCTGAGGAACGATTTTATTTCTGAAACTAAAATCCAGGCGCACCTAGGATCATCTTATTTGAATTTCTAAAATATTCTGATTCTGATAAATGTTTTAAAATAGAGTACTCAGCCTCGGTGGGAATGAGTTATGTATGAAGATTAATCTGTTGTGCTGGCGAGTAAATGCCTGATAGAGGGTGTCGTTGGACTTTTGCTTGCATTGTATGCTTTGATTTCTATGTTAAAAGTTGTGAGTTCCGGATATTGAATTGATTTGTATATGAGGTGGAAATTTCGTCATGAGATTAATTAGCAATATATGTATATTATGTGTTGTGTGATGTTGGTATCTTTAGGGTATGTGATTTGCTTGCTGAGTCTTTATAACTTACTATTTCTTTTGTGGCTGTTTTTTTTTTTTTTTTTAGTATCAGGGAAGCTCAATTCGACTCCCCATGACCTGTTACTTGCCGAACTGCTTCGGCAAAGTATATCCCGAAATCATATACGTGAAGTTGACAGGGCGACATTTGCAGTCACTTAGTGTCTTATGCATTATTGTATAAATATTGAGTTTACTGTATTGGTTTTATGAGTTGTTATGAGCAGCGCTCCGCTGGGTATTGTGATATTGTGGACTATTGTTAATTTGTAAACATGGTTATCTAAACGTGTTATGTGGTATGTTCCACTTTACGGGAACCTCTGTCGAATTTTTAGTAAATATTATATGTTTAGTAATCAATTCATGATTTTATTACAGAAAAGTATTCTTAGTCTTAACTATAAATTGTTAAGAGTCAGTGGTGCATTGTAGAACATGATTTAGGGTTACGGGGGTATAGTTATTCATTCTTCTGGCCAATTATACATTTATTTGAGGGTGTGATACAACATATGTTGTGTCATTCTCTTATAAATAGAATAGTGATCTCATAAACTATAAGCATGGTAATGATGAGACAAACATATATGTGCTTATTAGGTGAACAAGTACATTGAATTAATCCAACACGAGAATTCATGTGGAGTCTTTCCTCATGTGTTAATGGAAGTACTCAAAGTGTTGATAGTGTAAGTGATCCTTTGACTTGAGATCATCTTATTACCTTATATGTGAATCTATGTGTTTTAATGTTATTCCCTTTATCATGTAATAAAGATAATACAAGCGTGATAATTAAGTATGTAGTGAAGCATATGAAGGTAGATGAATGATAGAACAATAATTCATCATCCTCAATAATGAATGAATATTTCATGGCCTCTTAAAACAAGTATGTCTTGTTTTGAGAATCATTGCAAAGTGAAAGAGATTAAAACAAAGTGTTTTCTCGAATCTCTTTGAGGAGGAAAAATGTAAATTTAGTTTCAAGTATTAATAGATTTAGACAAAGATAATGTTGACACCATAATTCATATTGTATGTCTAGCTCGAGATATGTTTGATGAAATGATTGAATTACACAGTAACCAATCAATGAAAGGTTTGATTAATGATTTTAACTTTACTTGTACTTGGGTGGTCATGATATAATGCTAGATGTCAATCTTGATCTATGAATGTAAATTAGTTGGTTTAGTAAAAACAAAATAAATGAAAAGTATTTTAATGTAACCATACTTAAGAAATAGCCAATTATGTTTATTACCTACATACGAGATAACCTAATGGGTTATACACTTGAATTGAATTAGGTTAAGAATCTAAAAGGATTAATAGAGTCTTGGTATTAATAGTTAAGTTCCAAGGACTTAAGGGTAAAAAAGTCACTATCACCTATACATATATGACAAGAATTGTTTTCCAAAAATTAAAAAAATTAAAAAAAAATCTAATAGGAATTCTATTTGGATTTAGGCCACTAGGAGTCTAAAGGTCTATTAGTAATCATAATAGGATTATGGATTACTGAACGAGTTTTGTGCCTTAGGCCTTAGGGTTTAGGTTTAAGAAATCCTAAACATGGAAGGATTATAGTTCCTTAAGCCTCAGCCACCCCCTAAATGTCCAATAGCTAAAGGGATTTCGGCCAACTAAGCTTGAGTGCTAGACACACAAGTGACACTCGACCTTGAGAGAAAACCGTGAGCAAGAAAAGTTCTTGACACAATCTTCCCTAAGCCTTGACCTCTATTGTTGAAGCAGAAGCTTTTGCGTCAAGGACAATCTTCTATTAACGATTCAACGAAGTAGAAGCTAAGTACTTTGTCACACCTTCTACAATGTCACATATAATGATATTTTTATGTTTAACTACCATGATATCGAACTATTATTACTTTGTACTAGAGTTTTAAACCAATAGCCATACAAGATTATTTACAATCATTTAATTTCGATCTTAGAATATAATAGTTTCTTGTCACTCTCCGTATTTTTGCCAATAAACAATATATTACCACAAAAGTTGATAATGTGATGCCTCTAACTCTTTCTTCTTAAAGTTAAGAGTTACCAACATTTTTAGTTTCTCAACATAGACTTTACTAATTAGAATCGTGGCGCGAACCATGCCATGATCTTGAACAACACCATTAATAAGATTCTTTGGACCATCTTGTTTTCTTTCCGATTCCAATAATTTCTACTATTACTTCAAGAAATTAAGCTCTAACCAATTTGGGTCTCTAATTACGTACATTTCTCTCATGGAAGAGTAATATATATTTTTCATGTTCTCCTTCTGTCCTACAAATAGAAGCCCACGATTTCATGAAATGTAGGTCAGCAGCGACATGCTTGACAGCAACACAAAAGTCGAATCCAGCATTTGGTATTACAGTGACTTGAATGGCCATGAGGTACTAAACGTGTATCATCCTCTTTCATGAAGTGATTAGTGGAGTGAGAGAATTGGTATATAACAACAAAATATTTATTAAGAATACAAGTGGTCACAACGATATAATTATGAAGGGGAACAACCCCACAAACATTTAACTAAGCGAACCTCCAACTTCTTGTCCACCACCTTCTTTTTTTGGGAATGGTATTAATAAGTTATAATTTTTCTTCAAAATATTAAAAAGTTTTAATTATATATATAATATTTAATTTTATCATTCTAAGTAAAAAGCCCTATGTAAATGATCTTCTATAGTCTCCTGTACTATTTAATTTCTCTTTGTAATAGCAATGCATTTTGTTAACATCAATATTTCTGAAATCTATTGTACTCTTTCTAATAAAATAATAAAAAGACTCTGCACTTTTACAAATAAAATTGGATATAAAAATTAAAATTAAATTTAAACTTAGGAATTTTTCTGTATATAGTTCATATGATAGTAAAGTAACAAAAGTGAATTTAAAAGATAAATACATGTATTTGTAAAAAAAACATAAGCTAGAGAAACATATATACATACTTACATGATCATATGTAAGTAATGTCTATGTCTAAATTATTGAAGAATTTATTAATACTAAGAAGTATATATATGACTTACTACAACTTTTCTTTACTTTTGATTAACTGAAATTCGTGAAACACATGATGCAGAAGACTTTATGATGATTCTAACTGGACCCTGTTATAATATCAATGATATCATACAATATAAAGTAGTTGGATGTCATGATCAATCCATAAAACCTAACTCTTCAACTCGCATCCCACTTTGATCAATTAATTATAAGTTTGATACAGACACAATTTAAATAATGGAAATTGGAAAGTTGTAGCTAATGAAATTTATTTAAATGTGGTCCATGCCATCATATCTCATTATATTTAACTAACGAGGATGACAAATGATGACATGCAAATACGTGTCAATGTGATCCATAATCAAATGGCGTGCAATGTCACGTTCATTAAGTTAAATCTAACGGGAGGTAACGGCAAAAATCACATTATCTGGTTTCCAAAACTGCATGAATGACATTTTAACTTCTTTAATTATAGAGACTAAAATGAATTTTATGGTTAAACTATAAGGACTAAAAGTGTATTTTAACCTTTATTTATTTTCAATTGCCATGCATTTCTATTGTTATTATTTATTTCAAGAAATAATTTATTTATAGTTATATATATTTTTTATAACTTCATTATTCAATGTGATAAATAAGTTTTTTTTTTTTTTTTTTTGGGTCAAAATTGACTCCATCAAAACTAGAATGAGAAATCCTACTATTTTGGGACTAATTTGATATGAATAAATAATTTTTACAGAATTAGAATGAGAATAAAATAATATAAAAATGTAATGATCATTTCATTATTTGATATGCAATATTCATACATGTAATCGCATTATAAAAATAGTGCTAGCTAAAATGAAAAAAAAATTCCCCTAATATAAATAAATTTAACTTAATTCATAAAACTATTGTAATTGTTTACCTTTTTATTTACTTTTTTTTGTTTATGTAACAATAATAAACTAATCAACTCTTACTATTATAAAGAAAACCATCAATTGCACACTGTAAAATCAACTCACTATTTTTAATAAATCTTCTTTTTATAAATTTATTTCTATTTTATCTTGTATTTATTATTCCATATGTTTATCTTTTATAGTTATATTTTTTTTTTATCTTACCTAATTTTATAGTTTCATTTCATATTTTATCTTTCTTTTTTTATAGAAGATTCATGCCCCTCCTCTTCACATATATTGTATATACGTATTCATGCTTGGTTGCGTTTATATCTATATCTATACTATAAATAAAAATGATTAAATGGCAAAATCTTTTGATTTTCTTAAATATTATTAAGAGCTTTTATTATTACATATTTACATTTAACTGTTAGTTGTTTTACATATAGGTTATTATTATTATTTAATTTTTTTCTAATTATTCTCTATTTTAATATTAATAGGATTGTAATTGTTTTAGCACTATTTTTTTACTAATTCTTTTAATATTAATAAATTTATAATTTTTTTAATAATTATATGTCAATAGTAATAATTAAGATTGAATTTCTCAATTTTTTTTGTTTAAAAAGTTCCTAATAATCATTTTTTTTTTAGTTCTTTTCAAATCTATGAATTAAAAGAAATATTAAGAATATAGTTTTCATAATTATAATATTGTTGTTTTAATTTTTAATTTATAGTAAAGGTTGAATATTCCAATTTTTTTGTTTAATAAGTTTCTAATAATTATAATATTTTTTAGTTCTTCCCAAACTTACGAATTTATTTTATTTAAATATTATGAATTTTAAAAAGTTAAGAATATAATTTTTATGATTATAATATTGTGTGGTTTTAACTTTTAATTTTTCTTCCATCTTAAGAATTAAAAAATATTTAAATTTATGAATTTAATTTATTTATTTTTTGTCAAATTTATCTATTTGTTTATGAATATTAAAATAATTTAGTAGAAGAAGTTTTATTTTCTTAAATACTCTTTATGAGTTTTTACTATTACATAAAAAAAATTTAGTTTTTATTTTGTTTCAAATATATTATTTATTTATTTTTACTTATTTTATAATTCTTTTACATTTTAATGTTAATCGGATTGTAATTATTTTATAAGTATTGATATTTTTTGTCCTATTTTTAATATTAATAAAGTTATATTTTTTAAATAAAAATATATCAATAATAATTTAGATTAAATTTAATTTTTTTTATTTAATAAGTTATAAATATTGATAATATTATAAATTAATTTTTTTTAAATAATATAAATTAAAATAAATATTAGCAATATAATTTTCATAATTATAGTATTGTTGCCTTAATTTTTATTTTTGTTTAATTTTTTAAAAATTAATTGTTTATATTATATGAATACGCCAACATAAAGATACCCAATATCCTGGATTTGTTTTTCTTTTTAAATTATTAGCCATTAGAGTTTGTACGTGACGTCACTCATTTATTATTAGGTTTGGCAGTGAGTAATCTGAGAAGACGAGTGCTACTCTGCCACTGCCACTGCCACGTTTTCATGTAGTCCCCATCGTTCACGTGAAACCCACCTTCAAGGAAACTTGAGCATGTTAGTCACATCAACACCAACTAATAATGCATTCATCAAAACAAAGTTATTATTATTAAAGTTAAATTAACTACTAATATTACAATAAAAAAATTAACTACTATTTGTATTTGATTTTTTAAAGATACAATAAATAATTATATCGATTTATAAGTTTAAATTGTAGATAAAAATAATAATTTATCAAAATATTATAATATTGAGAGATTCTATATTAAAACTTCTTTTTCATCATTTGCCCCACTACTTCAATATAAATTTAGACTTATAAATAGTATAATATTTTATACTTTGTACAAAGAAAAACTCTTATATATCCATCTTTAATACTGTACCTCTCATCTTATTTCTTCTCGTTCAAATAAATCAAGAAAGAATTTATTACTTTTATAAAAAAAGAAAAAAGAAAGAAAGATGTAATCATGATAATTTTGACAAAAAAAGTTGTGGATGGAGCTGAAATATATGGTCGCAATTTTTATTGGTGACAGCTTCAACAAATATTAATGACTAATTATAGCTAGCCAGAATATTTAAATTATTGCAAAATTATGTTGTACTACATCAATGTGTCGACTTTGTTATTAAAAAAATAAATTAATTGAATTAGTTGTTTCTTCTATGGCTGTCGAGCTCTATTCGATGGTGCATGCATGAACATGGCTGTATTGCTATCATTTGGATTTAAAAATACATAGAGCTGTATATATGCAAGAAAGACGTAATATATAAATTACAAAATGTATATATTAACTATTAGTGAGTAATTTCAACTATGCAGATCAATAGTGGTACTTTCAGAATATGCAAAAGAAGATTAAGAATAAAATATGAAAATGGATTCATGATGGATCTGATCTCATCCATCCCAACTTTTTTCCATATCATAAATAAAACGCTTTATTTGAATAGTTCAAGTTGTTGACCTCCATCTTTCAATATTAGCTGCTGTGTTTGGTACCGGTAATTAGTACTGCATATGTTGTAATTATGTTCACACGTTTTCTTGTCTTGCTTTTATATAAATTTGGTGCTAAATTCTGAGGGAACTACAAAAATTGATTAAGAACATAATTGATGTGTGAATGCTAACAATGTCTACTTTTTCTAGCCGATAAAAAAAATATCATACACATGTTAAATTAATTTTTTATTAAAGAATATATATTTTAGAAATTTAAGACCATAAAATACATTAAAGCTGAATAATATCTCTCTTTCATTGTTACTCTTTCTCTCAATTAGAAAAAACAAAATTAGGATTTATTTTCCGGCCATGTCTATTAGTTTTCGAGACTGAATAGTCTCTAGACATAGCAATTTTCAGCTTGTGATTTACAATAATAACTTAGAAGCGTGGTTGTAATTTAGCATGTTATTTAGGTTATGACTGCAATTTGATTTGGCATATGATTTGTCCTTTATTTTCTTCTGAAACTCGATACCATAATCTTTTTAGAAATTCTAAATGAAAAGATATTAGGAATACTCTATTCAGATTTGTCCTAACACATGAGTAAGTGATACAAAAAGACAATTACCATTGTTGTTTTTATTAGGTATGTAGTTGTCCACCTACAATAGAAACAAATATCCATTAATATGGCAAGATTACAATATACTTATTTTTGTCCCTTTCTTTCTTCTTATTTTATTATCACATAACTGAACTAGACAAAGAAAATAATTCATGGCTTTGAAAGCCTTTGTTTCCATTAAGTAATTAGGATGATCATGATCGAGGGAGACAAAAAAAATGAACTCGAAATTACATTAATGTTAAACTTGTGAAAAAATTGCAAGTGAAAGTAAAAGGGCTTGTATTTAATTTTATTGGCTAAATTATATTTTTCACCACTACACTATACCACTATACTTTGTACTAAAATTTATTTTGATCATTATAGCCTAAAAAGTTAAAACCAATAATGACTTCGAGATTCGAACTTGAAACACATAATAGTAGAACGGCTGCATGGGATGCATTAGCTGAAGCTCCGGGACCTGTTCCGGCGACAGTAAAGCTGAATGGCATGGAAAAGAAATAGAATGCACTTTTCAATTTTTATAGCAGAGTATTAATGGGGGAGGAAATACGTTGACAAGAAAGAAAAATGAGAAATAATTTTTTTAATTGTTTATTTTATTTTAAATTTTAAAATAACGAAACCAAACAAGTGACATGTGATTTTATTAGTCCATGTCATCTTTGTTAAATTAATTTGGATAGAAGTTAATTGTATAGATCATATACACAAACTTGACTTTGAAACTACAAGTAATTGATTTTAATTTTTTAAACTATAAGGATAAAAATGGATTTAGTGCAAACTATAGAGATAAAAAGAATAATTTGACATAAAATTGTTTGGGTAAGAATTTTGTTTACAGTCTCTTAATCTTTGTTTAAGGTTAATGTTAATGGACTGAATCAGATCACCATCCAACCACAATGATACACAAAATTTTAAGTGTAAAACCTGACCCGAATTCGACCTTCTTTTTTTTTAATTTTTTAAAGAACCTTATTGGTACTTGTGGTATACATGAAACTAATTGCAAATCTAAATAAACTAAACAAAGTATTTTTAAATGACAGAGTCAACTCTTAAAACTAAATGAGAAAATAACAGAAAGTATCAATAGGCAATTATAGAAAAAAAATTTATATAGGATTATGGAGGATTAGATTTCCTAAATAAAGAAAATTATGATATTAAGTTTCCAACTTTTCTCACTGTCAACTCTTTTAATATTGTCATAAATTATTGTGTTTTATTTGTTTCTGTATCGATTTGTACAAATTTATATAAACTGAATAAATTAATATAAAGTATGATATATCGGCACAGTTAATTCATTGGTTATTTTCTAAAACAATAGGTTAGATCAATCCCGAATCTACTTAAAATTTGTGAATATTATTCTGATTCGGCATAAATAATAATATGTTGAAAGAAAGAAGAAAAAAAAGATCAAAATGGATAAGGTCGGAAATCCAATCCCTTGTCATCCTTAATGGATTCAAATATCTTGTCACATTTTGTTGTCTCATACCTTGTCACACCACTCAAATTTTGGCATATAATTCAAAATTTCTCTTCATTTTTAACGGTGTTAATGTTTCATTCATCCCTATGGATTACAAGTTCGTCGACCTTTCTCATATCATCTCAGCGAAGTCTGAAGAATAATCGAGAATAAGAAAGAGAATAAGTAAAGAGCATGAAAGTAATTTCTCAATGAACTTCAATGATATTTTTCTCATGATATAGGAAAAAAAAAACTACAGCAGATAACCTTCTATGAATTTTCTTTTCACTGTAGTGGTTCTATTAATTACAAGGACAAAATTTCTAGGGCTTTTGAAGTTTGAACCCTATGCAAAGTTTCTTTCTGCATATTGCTATAAATTTCTTAGTTTTCAGTTGAAGATGCTTCAACTAATTTAATATTGCTATAAAGTTTAAAGATCTCAAACGAACCAAAAGGCATCAGATTTCCATCTTCTCCATTGTTAAACCTATACATCATCTTCTTCTTTTCACTTCTAACCAATTCACCTTGTGGCCCTAATTCCAAATCTGCCAGTTACAACCCCAAACTTTGGCGAGGGCCAAAACATAAACTTTCCCATCTGTATCCAAGGCAAACAAGAAGCCTATTGTGAATTAACCCGATCAATTAATTTTTGGGGTTGTTTCTTAGGGTAAGTCTAAGCCAATTTGAGAATTTGTGTTTATTTCAATTTGAGTCGCGATCAACTAGTTGTTTGTTTGTTGGTTTGTCTCAGAAAGTGGAGAAATGGTTTGTGATTCTGTATTGGAGATGGAAGGCCAAGAGAGATTGACAAGAGGAAGAAAAGGGTTGATAAGTGATAACGGTGTTAGGTATGGGGTGAAGAAGAAAAGGCAGTAAGATGACAGGTGTTGAAATCTGATTGGTGGACAGAGTGTGAGACACAAAATAAGACAGGAGATTTGGATTCTCCCCGCAAGTAAAAACTCCAGGAGAAAGACTAATGTTCCTTGATGGAGTGTCACCTCGTGCCGTCAGGTGTTTGATTAAGTCCCACAAGGATTTAATAGAGTTGTTGCTAAAATATAAGTATTAAGCCCCGCAATATTTTTCTTTTCGAGCTCCCCTTTCTGAACCCCTGCATGTATCTATATTGATAAACGTATCAAGCGTCAAGCAGAGAGTGGCGGTAGACTTGGTACGGTAATATTGTGTCTTTTAACAAAAGTATTGTGCTATTCTAATTTTTTAACTTTTGGTAAATAGAAATCACAAAATTTATATTTGATAAATTTATTATAAAATTGCTTAGACATTGATAATTTAAAAAAAGATAATTAATCTACTATTAATTAATCAAAATATAAATATTTTTTTTTATTAAAAGTTAAAATTATATTAGTCATTTTAACTTGTTTTAAAACACCTATTGTCTTTAAAAATACTATTGTCTTTTAAAAGTTCAGAGTAGAAGCATCCCAGCTTTTTTATTATCAAACATAAAAAAAATTAACTTTTGTTTGTTGAGAGTATGCTTTTTATAAATATAAGCACATCCTCAAAAATCATTACCAAACCAAGCCTTACTCTATTTAATTTATAATTCTCATTGTTCTATCACTTGGATGAGCAAATATAATTTTTGAAGGAGTTGATTGCTAGGTATTTGACCAAGTAGAATTGTCTAGTTCCTATACAACCTATCAATAGAAAGACGATTATCATTTAGATTCTTGAAAAATTAACTGATCATATAAAATATATTGTTGATAGTTTAATTTTATCAATTTAGTGCTACAATTCATCCTTTTAAAAAAAATTTCAATCTTATCCCTCTAACCTGTCACCCTTAAGAATAACTTTTTTTTCCCCTTTATCTTCTTAAATAATTTCAACTTTATTCCTCCAACTTGTTAACTTTGGGAATATGTTTTTCTTTTTTTCCATTTACCTTCTTAAAAACTTTAAACTTCATCCCTCTAACTTGTTATCCTTAGGAATTTGTTTTTCTTTTTTATCCTTTTTAAAAATTTTCACCCTTATCCCTCCAATACTCACAAAATGTGTAGAAGTAATTCAATTTTAGATTTTTAATAAAATTTGTTTGTATAGAAATAATTAGTCTAATTTCAATTAAACCTCAAAACTGAATTACTAATTAAATTAAAAAGGAAAACTGAGTTAATGATTACTTTAAGTGAAAATAAAAATCAAAACTAATTAATATATATAATTTAATTTGTTTATTTTAATACAGCACATAAGTACTATTTTATTTTTAGACTATCCAAACATACAAACTATTTTAAGACAGAATGATTGTATGCTTATTCGGGGACATAAGGCAAAGGCAAAGGTTAATGGTACTATTTTATTTGACAATTACAAAAACTGATTTTTCATTTTTTTTTTAAATGCAGTTATGGCGCTGTGTCTATTCATAAACTTTTAAGAAATAAAAGAGTAAATTCTGTATAGAAATAATAAGTATAAAAATTAAAAGTATGTGAAAGTGCAATTCAAAATTAAGCTTAATAGGGTAAAAAATCTTATAATTAATTACCTCTTTCCTTTAATGAAAACTCCAACTTAGTTTGAAAAAATGGGTTGCCATCTTTTTGCACAAAATAATAAAGAAATAACCCAATTTCGTAAAACGAACATTCCCCAGGATTTCTCGCAAGCATGTTCTTTTTAAAAAAAAAAATTACATGACGTCGGTGCCGACGTGGCAATATTTTATTCCATCTGTCAACTTCATTGCCCACCTATCAAATGACACGTGGGTGGCTATAATAAAAAGACGGTTGTAGAAAATTAAAAATAAATTGAAGTCTCCTCCCCGCGTATGAAAAAAAAAAAAAAACACGGAGGATTTTTTTGCACTATATCTTTCCTTAACCCTTAATAGAATTCAGAGTCTTGAATTAAATAGTCATTCCAAGTTCCCGACTTCTCCCGAATTTTCCGGTCTGACTGAATCTCCTCTTCCTTCTCCAACACCAGCAAAAACTACCTGCAATTTTTCCCGATTACCAAACACAAATTAATTCACCCAAAAATCCCCAATTGATTTGGTTTCTTCTCTGAATTGGATTTTTCTTCCACAAAAGAAAATTATATTTATTAGTCGTTCTGATCGAACCTTTTTACTAGGTTCGGTCTCTGGTTTTGAAATCTAATGCCAGAGATCGAACTCGAACATGGACCTGAGAACAAGAATGCCCTGTTTGGCAAATACGAGCTCGGAAAGCTTTTGGGTTGTGGAGCTTTTGCCAAGGTCTACCATGGCAGAAATGTACAAACAGGTCAAAGCGTCGCAGTTAAAATCATCAGCAAGAAGAAGATCTCAGGTACAAGTCTCATGGCGAACATCAAGCGCGAAATCACTATCATGCGCCGGCTTAACCATCCACACATCGTTAATCTATTCGAGGTGTTAGCTACCAAATCCAAGATCTTCTTCGTTATGGAATTTGCCAAAGGGGGCGAGTTGTTTGCTAAGATCTCTAAGGGAAGGTTCAGCGAAGATCTAAGCCGTAAATATTTCCAGCAGCTAATCTCCGCCGTCGGTTATTGTCACTTGCGTGGGATTTTCCACCGTGATTTGAAACCTGAGAATCTGTTGCTGGATGAGAATGGGAATTTGAAGGTTTCGGATTTCGGACTCAGTGCATTGGCGGATCAGATCCGACCCGATGGATTGTTGCATACCTTGTGTGGTACACCTGCATATGTGGCTCCAGAGATTTTGACGAAGAAAGGTTACAATGGTGCTAAGGTGGATGTATGGTCATGTGGTATCATCCTCTATGTTTTAAACGCCGGTTATCTGCCGTTTAACGATCCTAATCTCATGAATATGTATAAGAAGATTTACAAAGGTGAATTCCGTTGTCCTAAATGGATGTCGGCCGATCTCAGACGGTTTCTGTCACGGCTTCTAGACACGAATCCCGAGACGAGGATCACCGTTGATGAGATCCTGCGGGACCCATGGTTCAGAAAAGGGTACAAGGAGATCAAATTCTACGATGAGCATGTGGGGTCCAGCTCCAGCTCAAAGGTTGATGATAAAGATGATGAAGATAGCAAGATGATTACCCATTTGAATGCGTTTGATTTGATTTCGTTCTCCTCCGGTTTGAATCTGTCCGGTTTGTTCGATGACTCGTACAACTTGGCCAAGGATGAAGAACGATTCGTTTTGTCCGAGTCACCTGAGAAAATCGTCGAGAAAGTTGAGGAATTCGCCAAGGCAGAGAGGTTGAGGGTGAAGAAAAAGAAAGAAGGGTGTTTGGAGCTGGAAGGGCAGAATGGTAATGCGGTTATTGGACTTGAGGTTTACCGGTTAACGGACGGTCTGGTAGTTGTGGAGACTAAAAGTAGAGGCAGAGATGCTGGGGTTTTCAAAGATGTGTGGAAGAACAAGCTAAAGCCTCTGCTCAATTCCAGTACTGAACACCATGGACCCATTGCTCAACAGGAAATTGAATCCCAGGTTGCCTGTAACTGAAATATAATTAAGAAAAGAACTTAATTTACAAATGTTTGGTGTTTTAGTTGTTGTGTTGGTATGAAAATAAATTTACTGTATTGGAATGCAGAGCAGGAAGATGGTTGTTAATTATTTGGTATTTGTGGCCTGTGGGTGAGAACTGACAAGTAATTGATTTAATTGCTTCTTTAACCCCAAAAGTTTGTATTAATTATCATTTCGGTGTAGGCTTTTCTGTATTGATGATAAGAGGCTTAGGACTCTGTACTAATCCTTTGTTATGGTTATAAGCATTTGTAAATATATTATATATATATATATATATAAAGCAAGGAAGAAAAACAATGGAGGCAATCATTTTTTAATTTCTCAGGTTTTGATTGATTTTCTCTTTAGGTATATACATGCGTTGGACTATATCAAATATTCTGTAATATGAACAATGATATATTCATAGAGGGAGAGACTAGGTTGCATTCTATGCATCTGGACAGATAACTAGTCAATCTTTCTATGAAGTTAGAAAATTCAATAATTGATTAGTATTTTATTGTAAGATAATATTAAATATGTGTGTATTTGTGTGTCTTTATATGATTGTGGTTATGATAATTTTGATTATAGTTTCACCTAAAAAAATTATAAATTATGTGCTAATATAGTATTGGTATCATCACTCCACCAACAGATTGATATTTTAATTAATCTGTAATTTTGTATGATTTATATGCAATGTTGTATATTTACATAATTCTCATTTTGTTAAGGTTGAGAATGATAAGATTGTAACACTAGAACTGTTTAATGTATATTTTATCTTTATATATGTTTATAGTATTCTCTGATTTAATTTTCTCTCTAGCTTACATGCATAAAATATTTTAATAATATAATATTAATTAAAATATTGTATTAATAGTTAAATAATATTAAAATGTTAAAATAATATAAGTAATATAGAAATCAAATATCTATTATGCATGTTCTTAATATAACATTATATATGTAAATCGATTTTTGTAATTTACATATCAAATACAAATATTTGGCTTATGACTAATCTGATTTTTACAATATGTCTTAAATTAATATAGTCGACTCCTAACTAATTTAAAATTTAAGGTGAATTAAGTTGAGTATTTGTTTATATTATTCTAAAAGTCATAATTTGTTTTTCCTACTTTAAAATAAGTATATATTAATTCATTTCAATTAATTGAAAAATATATAAAATTTACTTTCTCTTTCAATAATTATCTATTTTTCTACTCACTCACATAAAATAAATAATTTAAATTAATTATAAAATTATAAAATTAACACTTTAATAACTATAAATTTCATTCTCACTCATACACTAACATATTTTTTATTATTTAATTAGAACTCAAAAACTGAAAAGTATCATGTGCAGTAATTAGTATTAATAAAACTAAAAATATGTAAATCACCTGAATAACGTGGTTAGTATTAATAAAATTAAAAGATAAATCATGTGAATAACGTGATAGTTACTTCTTCTTTTTTTCTTTTTGTAGAAAAAGAGAAAATTTCAGAGATAAGGACGACCTAAAAGTTTCCTACCACAATACATTTGATGAGAAATAAAATAGTCATCAATCTTTTTCGCTCACTTCTCATCATCTCTCTAGTCAATTCAATCCTTCTTAGCGCAGATTCAACTTGGATACTGAGGAAGGACGTTGAGGAACTTGTGGTTCTGATTAGAACCAATCTTCAAGACAATGGCGTTCATTAATAATCTGATATCAATTATCTGTCTCATTTCATGCAAATTTCAGTTTGTATTTGTCAAGTCCATGAGTGTCCGCACCTATCGTTAAGGTTTTTTAGATTCAAAGTGTCAAGGTTAGTCTTTCTTAGCTCGAGATGGTCCGACGTATAAGAGAAACGGGTCAAAGATGAGGGTAAACCATTGAAATTATTTTAAATATTATGATAAGTTATTTTAAAGAGAAAAAATAGATAAAAGTATTAAAAAATATTATGTCTGTAATGTACCTCTCAAATACTATTTATAATGTACTTGTCCAATAATTAGTTACCACCTACTTTATGATAATAAAATTGTTATTTCATATGAATTGGAACACATGGCTTAATGGGATTGGTTGGGGACAATCCTCTACTAACAATATCCTATTAGCTTCATTCTATTAAATCCTTTTTTCAAGGCAGGGTTGTGAACTCTAATTTCATCTAAATAGTTTTAATTTCTTTTTTAATAAATATTATTTGGCACATTAAATAAGAATTAAAATATAATATTTAAACTATCTAACTATTTAGTTCTTATACAATATTTTCTAGCAACATGGTAGAATATATTTATATTGTTAACCTTTTGTTATGACAATAATACATTATGAGAAGATAGTGAAAGATTAAAAAAATAAAACTTAGAAAAAGGGGAGTATAATCTTTATTAAGTTGACTTGTTAAATTTAAGAATTAATTTAGATTGATTGTGAGTTATTTGTTAATTATAATTTAAATAAAATAATTATGTGCCTAACTAGATAATCATGGCGGTTATTTGTAAAATATTTGATAGTTTACGGAGGTAAAGTGTAATTGATCATTGATTTTTTTTAATTGATTATATATATATTTTATTCTATTTTATGAACCTTAAGTATGTTATTTTGATTGAATTGCAGTAAAAACAATACTTAAATTACTTACTTATTTTGAGTTTCAGTATGTTATAGCCCGATATCGTAAAGCTGAGTTTTAGATATAATATGTAAAATTTTAATTATAAAACAACAATCACATAAATAAATTAAAAAAATAAAAATAAAATTAATAATATATTATACATAGTAGTATTAAATGTTATAATTTGATAGGATAGTAAATATTGTAAAGTATTTTACATAAATTGTTATAATTATATAAATGATCAACTTTCAGGAAATAAATTAAAAGGAGAGAGTAATGGAATATACACAATAATTATATAGATATGTATTTAGATATTTATAACAAATTATGCACCACACATTTTAAAACTTGAATCTTTGACTTTGAATTTTTTTTCTCCCGTTCTTGTAGCATGTGGCTGGATAGATCTCCTTTATCCTTTATACAGTAGATTTTTTTTGGTTTGTTCTTCTTTTCCTCTGTTTCTTTTTACTTCTTGAACCTTCTCGATCCCTTGCTAGCCGAACCATCACCTACTTGTCTTGCTTGAGTGCCGTTGAGGGGAAACGTTTAAGTCTTGTTAACTTCAGCCGAGCAGCTCAATATAAGAGCTGGTTGGACAGCCTTTATGTTCAGTTGTTTGGCCTCCCCTGTTCCCGGCCGTGAAGTCCTTGTGGGCTGTTAAGAAAGATCTGCCTTTGATCTTTGTTTCAGCTGAGTGGAACTCCTTCATTTCATTGATTTGGTTCAAGTGTGCTTGGTGTGAAGGTGTTAGGAGCAGCTAATACGTTGCTACACTACTTTCTGCTACAAAACAGCCCAGCTGTTGGTTGCATTTCCTTTCATCCATGCGTGCTTGGTAATTTCAGCCACCACAAAAATCTGCAACAACATGGCTGGCGTGAAGTTGATTGGCAGCAGCAAGGTGTCCTTCAAGTTGTGAGCTGCTTTTCCTTCACGTGTGAGGCTTCTTTGGAGTGTTAATTATTCATTGAATTGAGGCAGCAAAAGTAACATATCTTAACAAGCAGATTAATTGTTGCTTAGGTAGGGTAGCTGAATTTTGTCTTAGGAAGTTTGTTTGTTTTTGCTTAGTTGATATATATATATATATATATATATATATATGGACTCCGTAATGAATGGGAAAGTGGTTAGGAATTAGATGAATTCTAATTGACTAGTCTAAATTAAATTCAATATTTGGAGTATAATTAACATGGAAAGTGAGAGAATTGTGTTGATTCTTCTGGCGGTATATATATGTCTACATATACATACATATGAAATGAAATAAGAATGCCTTTAAGTTGTTTGTCAAAAGGCCTATAAGAAACCAATTGTAGGATATTGAATAGAACTTGATATATTTAAAATCTTGGTGACTAAATATTAATTTAACTAGGAAATATAAGAACAAATCATGAAGAATTAATTGTTTTTGAATAAAAATTAATAACAAGAGCAAAGGGTTAGTGGATGTATTGAGTTAAAGAATAGATGAAAGTGAGTAATGGATGTGATCAAAGGAGGGTTAGTTGGGAATAAAGTGTTGAAAAATGAGAGTTAAGTGGTTTTGAAGGGGTGTAGGAGACATATTTCGTGAGTAAAGGAAATTTGGTATTTCGAGTGTCTTCGGAGCAGAATTAAATTAAGAGTTCAAAATATAAAATGTAGCTTATAGTCTTGATATGTTTTCTACAAAATTTTGTAACTTGGTTTCAAATATGTTGTGAGTTATAGCTGTTAAACTCCGGCTGGGTCAGGCAAAATTTGTGGTGCCCTATTTTTGGTTCATGTAAGAAATTGAGTGGGTTCAAGATTTATTTTAGGAAAAGTTTCTAAATAAGAAAGATATATATACTTTTCTATTAATAAACCCAATAAACGGAATTGGATTTCGTTTTTCCTAGGAAAAGTTATGTTCAATTAACTAAGGTAAGGTCAAAGCTGTCAAAAATCCTGCGTGTTGTAAAATTTGATGCAATTTCAAACAATAAACTGTATTGATATACAAATCCAAAAATTACAAATGATATACCATTGTAAATCTACATGTGTCTAATATTTTATAAATTTTACGAAACTGGATTCGAAGTTTTCTGAAGAAAATTATGACCATTAAAGTGAACACTAGTCCAAACCTTAAGTTTGGACAATTTTAACATTTTAACTCACCAAATGATTTTTATTCTTTTCTAATGGTTTCTCCTACCATATGCTTTGTCAAGATTTCTAAAAGGCCTTTTCATTGTTAACCTTATCACCTAAAGTCTAATCCATATTAATTGACATGAAATATCTTAAAGGAAAACTTACCTAAATAAACCTATATAATGTGAGATATAAGTTTAGTAAGTAAAAGAGTATAACAATAACGTTTATGAACTAAGTAGTATTTGGAATTATGAATTTCAGTTTCGAATTCTAATGTGAACCTGATGAGACGCGTGGACGCAAGTGTGAGTGACGAATGGAATTGGTAACAAGTGAGTAGTTAATTGCTGCCTTTAGGGGCTAGATTATTATGTTTGATTATATGTTTATTTGAATATGTGTGATATATGGAAAGTAAGTTAATAGAGTATTTCAGTAATTTTCTTGAATAATGTTTGCTTGATATTGAATACTGTGATTGACATTGATTGTGTTTGATAAGGGCCAACTCGTGAATATTTTCTGGAAAATGATTTTTATCTATGAAATTAAGAACCAGGTGCACCTTGGATACTCTGATTTGAAACCATGAGAAATCCTGATTCTGATGAATATTTTCAAAAAGAATTGAGTGCTCAGCCCTGGTGGGATGGATTGTGTACGGGAAATTAAATTGGTGTGCGGGTGCGTAAATGCCCAGCAGGGGGTAATATTGGTGTGCGGGATTGGGTTATTCGTTGGTCCTTTGGTTGTATTGTTTGATAACATTGCTCTGATAAATTTGTGATCTTGTGAATTGTGAAACTTACAATGTGTACGTGTAATGTGAAATGTTATATGAATCATGTTATATGATGTTAATATATATGTATATGCTTGTGTTGTGTGATGCTAGTACCCTTTGGGTACGATTTTCCACTCACTGAGTCTGTAGGACTCACCCCTTTCCTGTGGTTATATTTTTTTTAGTAGCAGGACCTCAAAAGAAGTTAACCGCTAATATGAGGTGTTGCTAAGGATTTGGCGACAAGGTATGTCTCGGAATCTCATACTTGGAATTAAGGATGAAAGTTTGCAGTCACATTAGAACTGTGGGTGTCAAATGTGGTATGTGTAATCTTCTAGTACTTGTTTTGTTGATGATGTGAACGAAGCAGAGCTCCTTATGGTCTTTGTATTATATTGAGTAATAAAAAAAATAGTTTATAGGATTGTATTTTAAGGCACGTACCATATTGTCGGGGACCTCTGCCGAAATTATCAGTGAGTTGTGATTTGTTGTAATCAACAAACTTTTAAATGTTAATTTTTGTCTTTATAATTTCTTGGTTTTATTCATTGGTGATTCAAGAGTCATGACCATTCTTTTATTTGAGTTAGGGTTACGGATGTTTGGTTACCATTCCTCCGGCTAGTCATGCCTACATGAGGGGTGTGACACAATAATACGTCTAAAAAATTAAATTATAATATATGTTATAAGATTTTTTTTTTCCCATTGGTGCTTTGGATTTTTGAATAAAAATGTTTGTAGTTAATCACTTAAATAATTAAATCTAGTAAGTTTTTCTCTTATTTCAATTAAAATTTAATATATGCTTATGTTTTTATATCAGTTTATGTAATAAATAATTAGCTTTGTCAAAGTAGTTATTGATTTATTATTTCATTTGAGAGATTTAAGGTACAAATTCCATCATTTTTTTTAAACATTATATTACTTGATGCTATTTCAAAGTATTAAGTTTTAGCTGATGTGTCAAATTACATGTCAAAATATTAGTTGAATTATTTATTGATGTGTAAGTATCATATTTAACCAATTCTTGGTTAACAACTTTGTTATATAATATTATAAATATAGGTATATATGAAATAATAGTATAATTATATTATATAAGTAATAATATTTAATATAGTGTATGACTTTATACTATCTAATCTTATATAATGTCACAAAACTCTAAAATCATTGCCAAGGGTTGGTGACAATAAGCTATATTGCCAATAAATATATATATGTTTCTCTTAGCAATAAATAATAAATACGTAATGTTATTATGATTTAAAATATTTTAAAAATAATAATAATGACTACAGTATATCTATCACCTTAACACACAAACAAACAAAAAAAAAAAAAAAAACAAAGGAAAAGGAGACTATGATTCTTGTCACTCCAATTCAAAGACCAAGGGTTGATTCCTCCTACTTGTCTTTTTTTTTTTTTTCCTTCATATAAAAAGCTAAGAGCAAATTATAAATCCTCTCGCTTGAGATTTACTGAAATGATACGAAGATTCAAAATTTAAAAAAATTGACACTCTCCTTTATAGAATGATCAATAGTAAACAATGTTAAAAGAGATATATATATATATTTTTTTAAAGAAATACTATAAAGTCATGCATTTTTTTGTTGTTAAAAATTACCAAGAAATCCTATTCTTAATTTTCTCTTTTCAAATAAGTTTAAATACTTTTTTTTTTTTCTATATTTTTCTCTAGATTTTTAGTTTTCTTCTTAAGGTTAATAATTATATTTATCTCAATTTTGTTACTAAATAAAAAAGAAAATATTTGACACTTATATAAGTAGAAATAAATTTGAATATTGTAATAAAATAAAGCTTATTTTTTCTTCCATTTTTATGAAAAAAATTTAAATCCATATGAAGATAAATCCAAGCACTTGAAAAATAAAATAGACAATTAATTTATATAAATCTACTTACTAGTTTGACTATTAAATATAATATAGTTGAATTTTCTCTCTGTGGACAAATTTTTTTTCTTAATAAAATAAGTATTGTAATTAAATTTAAAATCTTTTGAAAATAATAATTCATTAGTTACATTTTATTAAAATTGTTTAAATTATCACAATTGTTAAGTCTAGATTTTACTAGCTAAGTTGTCTCTCTGTGGCTAACCTGTGAAAACTTTGATATCAAAGTCAGTATATAATTAGAGTGTTGAAGCTGAAAAGTTGTAAAATAGTTAAGGTGTGAGAAAACAACATCTCTTGTTTTGGAGTTTTGAGTCCTTTGATATAAGAGTTATGATAGCGCATTAATCATGATAGTAATGACACATGTTATAATAATAATGATGTTTTCTACAATAATAATATATGATAATAGAGTCTGTTATAATATTAATAAGATATTAATGGTGGCAGTTACAATTCAGATTTAGATCGTTATATCTTGATCAGACTATGTGTATTAATATTATTAGATTGATATAATCTTGTGTTATCATTAGTCCCCTAAAAATGAGTTTAAGAAGCATAGGGGCTTGAACTAGTAGTTGAATAAGTCCTAATTAAAATGGGTGTTTAAAATAAATGGATCATATACCTGGGTTGTGTTTCTCGTTTGCAAGGTGCAACTATTGTGCTAAAAAATTTGGCCAGTGTGATCTGATGCTTATTATCACTGATGTGATGTTATATGTATATGCTTTCACCACAATAAATTATCTGCATCTAGGGAAAAAAATAAAAATTTAGACGCTTATACTTTTAACGTAGACGCAGAAACTAATTAATTTTGGTGTCATATTCTGCTAAGTAATTTGCATCCGCGTTTTTAATTTCAGCTTCTAAATTGGTAGACATAAATATAATAAAAATATATATTTTTTGTGTCTGCCACTTAATTAATGTGCATGCTTTTGCAATGGCAAACACATATACCTTTCCATGTTTAAATCACAATTTGTAGTTTTTCCTTCTCTTATTCCTCCATCTATGTCTTCTCTCTTTGAGCTCAATCTGTCATAGTCCAACCCTAGCTGCTGCCGCTGTCTAACCTATGCAAAGCTTTCTCCATCTCCATTTAGCTTCTCGTTGCATTCAGGTAATCTGATTTTCCCCCTAGCTGACTTTTTTGGGTATAAAGGATTATGATATGTTGACATGATGACTGGTTGGGATTTTGTCAAATAGCCAATGAACAAAAAGATTAAGACCTACAAATCTAAATTTATAAAATGAATTATGGTTTCTTTACCTATTCCTATGATGTCAATAATATGCCTATGTTGTTGGCAAGTAGCTAGGTGATGTATGTTTTTTAATTGTTTTTTGGTAATAGGAAGTTAATATAGAATATATATAAAATGAAAATAAAATGTTGGATGATCTAGGAAGTGGACAAATGGACAAAAAATGCTGAGCACTTAAATACTCATCTTTTGAAAAAGCATTAGCCTGATTGAAATCACAAAATAAGGTATTCTTTAGACCTTGTGTGTTTTTTTTTTTAATAGAATAGGTAAGTAATTAATTCTATTGTTTCTGGTGCTTGTTGGTTTTTAATCATAGTGTCACACCCCTCACGGAGGCATGACTGGCCGGAGTATTGAATAACCAAACTTCTATAACCCTGAATTCAAAACAAAGTAACAACCATGACTCTTGACCCAACTAAAAAATAAAAGTAACTTTTATATAATAGAATTTTACTGTAAAAGTTTGTTTTTTCTGAAACAAATAGCAACTTACTGAAAATTTATATAACTTGTCTCAAAATACAACATATGTATTCCTAATTTCACACAATGACACGAGGACAAATATCTAGACTATTACATCATACAAAATTAAACATTATACGATTCTAGTGTGACTACAACTTTCACTCTTAACTTTAAGTATGAGATCCTAGAAAATACCTTGCCGTACTCTGTCGGTAAGTCACAAACTTGACAAAGCCATTCATTGGACTCCTAAAAAAAATATTATTCACGAGAAGAATGAGTTCCTACGGACTCTGTGAGTGAAAAATCGTACCCAAAGGGTACTAGCATCACCCAACACAAATGTATAACATATATAATAACCTCATGTAACATTGTTCATACCTTAATTCACATTACACGTATACATTATAACCGTTATAAATTCAAAATTTACATGAAACACAAGATCACAAATTAATCATAGCAATAATATCAAACCAAGCAACCAAAGGGCCAACGAGTAACCCAGCCACGCACAACATTATCACCCCTACTGGGCATTTACGCACCTGCATAACAAATTGATCTCAGTACACAATCCATCTCACCAGGGCTAAGCACTCAATTTAAAAAAAAAATTATTAAAATCAGAATTTCTCATGATTTTAAATCAGGGTATCCTAGGTGCACCTGGATTTTTAATTTTGAGATAAAACTCACTTTTTATAAAATCTCACTTTGTTGGCCCTTATCAACTACAACCAATTTCAAACAAAGCAACTAATATCAAACAAACATAATTTAAATAATTTATTGAAATACTCTACTTGCTTATTTTTCATGTATCACGTATATTCAAATAAACATATAATTACACATACTAATCTAGCCTCTAAAGACAGCAATTAACCACTCACTCGTAACCGATTCCATTCGTCACTCATATTTATGTCCAAGCGTCTCATCAGGTCCACATTAGAATCTGGAACTGAAATTCATATTTGCAAATAATACTTATTCCATAAACATTATTGTTATAATCTTACTAAGCTTATATCTCAACTCGTATAAGTTTCTTTATGAAAGTTTTTCATTAAGTTGTTACATGTCAATTAATATGAATTGAACTTTATGTGATAGGGTTAATAATGAAGAGACATTTTAAATGGCTTGACAATGCATAAGGTAGAAGAAACCATTAGAAAAGATAGAACGCACTTAGTGAGTTAGAGATGTTAAAACTGTCCAAACTTGGGATTTGGACTAGTGTCCACTTTAACTATCAAATCTTTCTCTAGGAAACTCTGAATCCAGTTTTGTAAAACTTATAAAATACTAGACACATGTAGATTTATAATAGTATATTATTTGTAATTTTTAGATTTGTATATCAATGCAGTTTATTCTTTGAAGTTGCATCAAATTCTGTAAAATGCAGAATTTTAATAGTTTTGACCTTACCTTAATTAATTGAACATAAATTTCTCTAAGAAAAGCAAAATCTGATTCCATTTATTGGGTTTATTAATAGACAAGTATATCTATCTTTATTATTTAGATACTTTTCCTAAAATCTGTCATGAACCCACTCAATTCTTTACATGAACAAAAAATAAGGCACTACAAATTCTGTCTGGCCTAGTTGGAGTCTAACAGCTATAACTCACAACATATTTGGAACTAAGCTACGAAATTTTGCAAAAAACATTCCGAGATCCTAAGTTACACTTTCTCTTTTAAACACTTATTTTAATTCAGCTCCAAAAGCACCTAAAACCCAGGATTTATTTCATCCACGAATCTGTCCCTGCATTCCCTTCAAAACCTATTTAACTCTCATTTTTGCACCACTTTCAAACTCTAATTCATACTCTTTACTTCAACACTAATTCATTAACATTACTCCTAATCCAAATAAATTCAAGATTGTATTAATAATTTAGAATTAATCAAGAACTTAAGTTGTCACTTTCCAATATCAATCCAGGCTTTGTTTACACACTTAACTATCATTTATTTTTTCACTTCAAGCTCTAACTCCCTAAATTTAATCCTTCATCATTTAACAACTAGCAAAGAGGAAAAAAGGAATTAACTACATGAGGATAAGAGAATTAATTTCAGTTTAGGGTAGCTTAACTCATGATTGGCCTTCTTGTCGATGGCTGTTGTTGGTGGCAATATTGCTGCCACGGATGAAGTTGCTGCAACCATCAAGGGCGGCTACTTCTAGCTTTACAGGTTCAGTGGCAATTTTCCATTTCTACAAGACAAGAACAGGGAACAACATGGGGAGGTAGGTACCTGGGTGTTAGAAAAAGGTCATAGGGAAGATATTTAGCTTAAATAAGAGACTCTTCCACTAAAGAAAACAAGATTAGCAAGTCAAAAGAGAAGTTGAACCTCACGACCATCAAGGGAGCTACTAACAGCAATGTGAATCAAGGTAGATCCATGATTACCACAAGGTGAAATTCAGACTTTAAGATGAACAAACCCATGGCAACAAGGGAAATGAAGGAAAACAACAACCAAGGCTGCTGCGAACTAATTACCACACCTACTGCTGAGTCTAGCTCTCCTTGTTTTCGATTCCTTCACATACTAACAATGTCACACACACAAAGGAACCAGTTGCTTTCACAAGTAGAAGGAGTGGAGTGCACAACTAGACAAGAACAAGCAAAACAGGGCCTTCTCAGAGTTTTCAGGGAAGCAGGGGACAAAAGAGCTCAAAGGCAGTGGAAAGCAACAAAGAGAAGAAAAGGTAGAGAAAAAGTGATCCAAAAAAAAAAACGTGAAGGAACAAAATTAAAAGAAATGTAATGGGAATAAAATAAAATACCAAAAAGTAAAGTCAAAGTTAGAAAAAAAAAGGAGATGTATGGCTCACAATTATTCTTAGTTATATATATATGTACTAATTTATTGGATTTATACATTAATTTCATTTATCAATAAAATTACATGAAAAAGTCAAGCTCAAAATCAAGTTTAAATTACTTGTATGTATATCTTTTATATATATATGTATAACGTTTATTTTATCTATACTTGCTCTTATTTTTATGATCAAAACTTATACTAAATTGTTCAAATTTCAAGTTTTAATATCGGGTTAAACCATGCTTAATTGTATAGTTATTCATTTAATTTATTTATTTTATAACTCTAATTTACACATTATGTCTAAAACTCACTTTTACGTTATCGGTTTAGGACGGTTATAACACATTACTACAATACTGGGTTATAACACATAGAACAGGTAACATAGTAAGTTGACCTTTGCTCTTATAGAAGATTCATGTTTAGAACCTTAGGGCTTAGCTGGTGCCTTTCAATCTAATTGGAATTACCATTTATTGTCATTCTTAGTATAGAAGGTTACTTGATGAATATATGACATTAATGTTGTTCATATAACTTTAAGTGATGATTCTCAAGTGTTTATCTTTCTATATCCCATTTTTTAAATCAATGTGTTGGTTTTCCAATGGTACTACAATATCATTACTCTAGAATCATAGTTTTTGCGAATTTAGTTACTTATGTGTTGCAAAAATAAATCCCATTTTTGAGTAATATACAAGGCAAGTTATGTACATGTGAGGAAAAGGGCCACGAGAATGTAAATTGTGCAAACATTTAAGGATGCATGGTTGAATGAGAGATACTAAGAAAATTAAAGAAGTTGAACATAAGTATTATAGGGAATTATTGTCAAGATTTTTCTTCCAATAATTGAAACCTGATAATAAGACTCATTTTAGCTTGTATGATATTGTAAATGATTTTGTTCAAACTCACTTAACAATAAGAGAACAAGAACTACGGAAAGCTTATAACAAGTTTACCAAGATAATTACGCTCTTCTTTTTATACTACTTCATGTCACCAATCAATCCCACAGGTTTATATTGAATGCCTTAGATACAATGTACACTGAATTTATCTAAGAGAATGTCTAAGTTCATTATCTAGAACATCCAACAAATTACTACATGCTTGACTAAGTGTTCTATAAACTTTCACATGCTTCCCCAAGTTTGTCACATGGCTCCACATGCTTTCCATAAGCTACCATCCTAACTATCATCTATGGTACTGTTTGGGATGGACACGTGGCTTAGGCTGCGTTGACATACAAGCCGTAGTGTGATTTGGTTGAGTTTCCGCGGCCTCATGTCCAACACGACCCAGGCTACAAAATTTATTTATTTTTCTTCTAAAATTTTTATTTCTCTTTTCTTTTAATTTCAACCTTGTCTCATCCTCTATGTCTTTTATTTTTATTGTAACTCAATTTTGTTTTCTTTATTTGAATTTGTTTGTTTTGCTAAAATATTTCAAGCCCTTTTTTAATATATTATTTATCGGAATTAAAAGTTGGATAAAATTAGTTTAATTTTAATAATAAAAAAATATGCCTAAAATAGTTTATTTTAAATAAAAAATTGTTTAATTTGAATAAAACATCAAAATTGAATAAAAAGTAGTTTAATTACAATTAAAAATAAAAAATGAATAGAAATTAGTTTATTTTTTAAATATTATAAAGTAATGTATTTTGGTAATTTGTTAATTTGTTAATAAATCAGTTTTTCAAACCATGGTCATAAACTAGTTTTTGGACAATTCAAACGAACACTCAAGTTGAGGCGAGCTCTCATACCATATTCTCCGTCTCCGCCAACCAAACAGACCCTATATATGGCACCATACTGATATTCTTGTAGCGTACAACAATAAATGTTGATGCCCATCATATTCGTCCTTATCCAATGGGCACTCCCATCACTTGTGGGCCTCGATATGGCAATCGGTGACACATAGCTTATAGTAACTTAACAAATTTTCAACCTTCAAGGTCCATTTAGATGTAATGAGTTAATATTAAAATTGAGAATTGGACAATCCAATTCTACGCTTTTTTTTTAGTTTGACGTACATTTCTGAATTAAAATGTAAATTGTCAAACTTAATTCTAATAAATTGATAAACAACTATCAAATTAAATATTCAATTTTTATGGGTAGATCTTAAAAATTACTATTTCAGCTAATTTTCTTCATAAATCAACTTGAGTATATGTTAAACCTGTAGCAACACTTATGCTAGACCAATACCTACCTCATCCACATGTTACAGGCCATCTCCCGCCTCCTTCACCCCGCCACCCATATCATCCACCTATTGCCAGTCACCACCCATTGTGAAAACTTGTCAATGCCTTCTATCAGCTTACTAACGGCCAACATCACATGGAAATTAACTAAGACGGTTCAATCACTATAAAGTCGATGACCACACTCATCAAAAAGCACCATAATCATATAATTTGCTTCATTTATAACTTACCCTACTTCATTTTACCTTATTACTCTCACATTTTATGTTATAGCAATTTATACTGAATTTTTACCCTTTTCCCCACATAATATTTCTCCAATGCAATCACATGCTCTTTTGCCACTATAGGATCAACCCCTTGCAAGAGTTGCAAGTTTTGTATAGATGTCAGTCCCGTTTCCTTGGAAGTGTCAACTGCAGTGATACTAT
This sequence comes from Quillaja saponaria, assembly GCA_029379385.1. Classification (NCBI taxonomy): domain Eukaryota; kingdom Viridiplantae; phylum Streptophyta; class Magnoliopsida; order Fabales; family Quillajaceae; genus Quillaja; species Quillaja saponaria. The sequence continues at coordinate 12,604,208 of CM055610.1, read as the reverse complement.
TTTCCTTGCTCTGATACAATAAAGAAAATTGACACCACCATCCATGGTGAAAGGAATTCCTAATGGATGATTATCTTGCAATTATTGCAAACGCCAATAAAGCTTCTATTGATAAGAATTGGTTATCTGCAGCTATTAACTTTACATGGATTTTTGCAGCTTAATTACTTTACAGGGAAATCCAGGAGATAGCTTGCGATTGTTGCCAATATTCGCCATCTTTCAAAATTCTAAAAGTAGAAGTGTTGGAAAGTAGAAAAAAGAGAACTCAAAAACTATTCAAATCAAAAAGCAAAGAAAGAAAGAAAGAAAGCACGGAGAAGAGCAAACCAAGTTGAGAAAGCACAATTTAGTCTCATTAAACCCCTAAATGAACTAGAACTGACTTTGAAATTCCACTTGTGTTAACATAGAATCAAGTCTAAAAGCAAAAGGGCCACGAGAATGGAAATTATGCAAACATTTAAGGATGCACAATTGAAAAAGAGAAATATTAAGAAAATTGAAGAAGTTGGACATAAGTATTATAGTAAATTAGTTGAAACCTAATAATAAGTCTCATTTTAGGTTGTATGATCTTGTAAATGATTTAGCTCAAACTCACACTTAACGATAAAAAAAAAGAACTACAAAAAGCTTACAACAAGTTTACTAGGATAATTACAAATCAACTCGCTCCCTTTTTAATACTACTCCATCTCACCAATCAGTCCTATAGTTTATTTTGAATACCTTAGATACAATGTACACTGAATTTATCTAAGAGAATGCCTAAGTTCATTGTCTAGAACATTCTACATATTACTACATGCTTGCCTAAGTTTTCTACAAACTTTCACATACTTTCCCAAGTTTGTCACTTGCCTCCACATGCTTTCCTAAGTTTGTCACTTGCCTCCACATGCTTTTCATAAGCTACTGTCCTGACTATCATATATGGTACCATTTGGGATGGACGCATGGCCCAGGCCGCATTGGATGCACAGGCCATCACACAACTTGTTTAAGTTACCGCATCCCCACGTCCAACACGACCCTAACCACAAAATTTATTTATTTTTTCTTCTAAATTTGTCCTTTCCCTTTTCCTTTAATTCTAGCCTTGTCTCAGCCTTTACGTCAATTTTTTTTTATCTTAGAATTTGTTTTTATTTTTGTCTTTTATTTATAATTTAATTTTGTTTTCTTTATTTGAATTTGTTTGTATTGCTAAAATATTTCAAGCACTTTTTTTAATAGATTAATTATTGGATTTAAAAGTTGAATCAAAATTAGTTTAATTTTAATAATAAAAAAATGCCTAAAATACTTTATTTTAAATAAAAAAATCAGATCTGAATAAAAATTGTTTAATTTGAATAAACTGCCAAACCAAACGAACCCTATATGGCGCCTTACTAATATTCTTGTGGCGAACTACAATACATGTTGATGCACATCATATTATTCCCTATACATTGGGTGCTCCCATCATTTAATGGGCCTTGATATAACAGTAGGTAACACGTAGCTTATAGTAAATTAACAAATTTTCAACGTTTAAGGTCCATTTAATGTAATGACTTAGTAGTAAAATTAAGAATTAGACAATCTAATTCTAAGTTTTTTTTGGTTTGAGGTACATTTTTGAATTGAAATGCAAATTGTCAAACTTAATTCCAATAAATTGATAAACAACTATCAAGTTAAATATTTAATTCTTATGGGTAGATCTTAAAAATTACTATTCCAACTAATTTCTTTATAAATCAGCTTGCGTATATGTTAAACCTTTAGTAGCACTTATGCTAGACCAACGCTTATCTCCTCCACATGTTACAGGCCATCTCCCACCTCCTTCACCCCGCCACCTATATCATCCACCCGTTGCCAGTCACCACCCATTGTGAAAACTTGTCAATGCCTTCTATCAACTTACTAATGACCAACATCACATAGAAATTACATTAGACGGTTCCAATCACTATAGAGTCAACGACCACATTCATTACAAAGCATCATTATCATATAATTTGCTTTGCTTATAACTTACCCTGCTTCATTCTACCTTATTACTCTTACATTTTATATTATAGCAGCTTATACTGATTTTTTACCCTTTTCCCCACATAACATTTCTCCAATGCAATCACATGGTCTTTTGCCACTATAGGATTAACCCCTTGCAAAAGCTGCAAGTTTTGTATAGATGTCAGTCCCGTTTCCTTGGAAATGTCAACTGCAGTGATACTATTTTCCTTGCTCTGCTACAATAAAGAAAATTGACACCACTATCCATGGTGAAAGGAACTCTTAATGAATTATTATCTTGCAATTATTGCAAACGCCAATGAAGCTTCTATTGTCAAGAATTAGTTGTCTGCAGTTATCAACTCTATAGGGAAATCCAGGAGATAGCTTGCGATTGTTGCTAACATTTAGTCCGATATTCGCCATCTTTCAAAATTCTGAAAGTAGAAGTGTTGGAAAGTAAAAAAAAAAAGAGAACTCGGAAACTATTCAAATCAAAAAGCAAAGAAAGAAAGAAAGAAAGCACGGAGAAGAGCAAATCAAGTTGAGAAAGCATAATTTAGTCTCATTAAACCCCTAAACGAACTAGAATTGACTTTGAAATTCTACTTGTGTTAATATAGAATAAATTCTAAAAGTTAAAGGGTCACGAGAATGGAAATTGTGCAAACATTTAAGGATGCACAATTGAATAAGAGAAATATTAAGAAAATTGAAGAAGTTGGACATAAGTATTATAGTGAATTAGTTGAAACCTAATAATAAGTCTTATTTTAGGTTGTATGATCTTGTAAATGAATTAACTCAATTCACACTTACCGATAAAAAAAACAAGAACAACAAAAAGCTTACAACAAGTTGACTAGGATAATTACAAATCAACTCGCTCACCTTTTTATGCTACTTCATCTCCCTAATCAGTTCTACGGTTTATTTTGAATGCCTTAGATACAATGTACACTGAATTTGTCTAAGAGAATGTCTAAGTTCATTGTCTAGAACATTCTATATATTACTACATGCTTGCCTAAGTTTTCTATAAACTTTCACATGCTTTCCCAAGTTTGTCACATGCTTCCACATGCTTTTCATAAGTTACTATCCTGACTATCATATATGGGACCATTTGGGATGGACACATGGCCCAGGCCTGCGTTGGATGCACAAACCACGACGTGACTTGTTTAAGTTGCCACATCCCCAAGTCCAACACGACCCTGGCCATAAAATTTATTTATTTTTTATTCTAAATTTGTCCTTTCTCTTTTACTTTAATTCCAGCTTTGTCTCAGCCTTTACGTCAATATTTTTTTTTTAATCTTAGAATTTGTTTTTATTTTTGTCTTTTATTGTAATTTAATTTTGTTTTCTTTATTTGAATTTGTTTATATTGCTAAAATATTTCAACAGTTTTTTTTGATAGATTATTTATTGGATTTAAATGTTGAATAAAAATTAGTTTAATTTTAATTTAAAAAAATGCCTAAAATAGTTAATTTTGAATTAAAAAAATCAGAACTGAATGAAAAATAATTTAATTTGAATAAAACATCAAAAATAAATAAAAATTGTGCAATTTCAATTAAAAATCAATACTGAATGAAATGTAGTTTAATTACAATTAAAAATTAAAAATAAATAGAAATTAGTTTATATTTTTAAACATCATAGAGTATTGCATTTTAATAATTTGTACATAAATCAGTTTTGACCATGGTCACAAACTATAGTTTTTGGATAATTCAAATGTACACTCAAGTTGAGGCGAGATCTTACACCATATTATCCACCTCGCCCCAAACCAAACAGATCCTATATGGTGCCATGCAAGTATTTATGTTGCGGCCAATAGTACATTTTGATGCCCATCATATTCTTCCCTATCCATTGGGTGCTCCCATCACTTAGTAGGCCTTGATATGGCACTTGGTGACACGTAACTTATAGTAAATTCAAAAAAAATTCAACATTTAAGGTTCAATCAAATGTAATGAATTAGAATTAAAATAGAGAATTAGACAATCCAATTCTACAATTTTTTAGTTTAACATGCATTTTTTAATTAAAATACAAATTGTTTAACTCAATTCTAATAAATTGAGAAACAACTATCAAGTTAAATATTCAATTCTTATGAGTAGATCTTAAAAATTACGATTCCAACTAATTTTCTTCATAAATCAGCTTGAGTATATGTTAAAACCATGGCAGTACTTGTGCTAAACCAATGCCTACCTCTTCCACCTGATACAGGCCATCTCCCGCCTCCTTCACACTGCCATCCATATTGTCCACCCGTTGTCAATCACCACCCATTGTGAAAACTTGTCAATGCATTCTATCATCTTACTAACGATTGACATCACATAGAAATTACTTAAGACGGTCCCAATCACCATCAGAGTCGATGACCACCCTCATTAAAAAGCATCATTATCATATAATTTGCTCCCCTTATAATTTACCCTGCTTCACTCTATCCTATTACTCTCACATTTTTTAGTGTGAATTAAGAAGTTCGAGCTTGCTGTTATAGTAGTTTATACTGAATTTTTTTCCTCATAATGGGGGTACTAATAAGAAATTGCATTTAAACTATTTTGAAATAAATAGTATACATTGCTTTGAGAAATATGCGTGAAAACCCAAGATTGTTATTGATGTATTGACTTTCTAGCCATTTGATTTGTCTGGATGCTTTACCCTGGCACCGACTTCTTAGCTTGTGCTGCCCACCCTAAGTGTTACTATAGGCGTTCTAACATGTGTCATCTCCTTGGGCTGTCTCTCAAGATTAAATGAAAGCCTAGTACTATTGGTGATTTAGTATCTAATAGGTTCCATTGAAAAGCTGCTTATTACCTTACATCGGGGTCAGGTTTTTTGTCCAGACCTTTATAGTTGCGAGGGGGGACATACTGGATGTCACTCCTCACAAGGACTGTCAGTTGAAAAGCTGTGTATAAGCTCTTTGATATGTATGTTATGACAGTAGGCAATAGCCTCTTTCGTGTTGAAGGCGATGAAGCTTATCTAATTTGTTGACTTTTTACACGAATATTTTTTGGCAATACATTTTACAATTGTGGCTAAGAAGACGAGCTTAACGAAAAGAGTTGTTAAATCCACATATATAAAAATATCTTGCTGAAAAATAATAATCAATTTTGAAGGCCTATTGTAAGGTTATAATTTTATATCATAATGGCGTATTAGCCAAGCATATTTTATGCATAATCATTTATGCTTTCAACTTAGTTCTTACTAAGGTATTTCAATGAATGTAAATTGTCTAGTTTTATCATCATAAACATATAAAAAGTCTGTACGTATTAAGCATGCCATGAGTTTAAGCAGTTTATAAAAATTTGTAAGGGCATAGAACCCCAAGCATTCATATATACACCAACCACCCAACTCCCACCCAAATATCAACCATAAACCACCATAGAAATTTTTAGAAATCATGTAATTCGAGATCCATGCATATTATGCAAGAAATTTATACTACAGATGAAATTTGAATCAGAATACTGTGAATGTAATATTTTTTTCAAATAAGAATGCCGTAATTTAATTTTGACTAGCATGTAAGCATGGTATCATATAGACAGCAGGCAATTTGTGATAAAACAGAAATTATCATCCAATTATATAAAAATATAAAAGCTTAGGGGTAAACTTATAATAAAACAAAATTATGATGTAATTATATGAAGATTAAAATTTAGAGACCCACTTGTAATAAAATAAAATTACTAAGCAATTTTACGGTCATAAATAAATGCTGTAATGGCAAACAATTTACTATTTTGCTTAACATTCATCATAATATTGCACTTTCTGTGCAATTGGATAAAAGGAGCCGTGGTCATTTTAAATTATTGGGCCTCTCATTTTGTAGTGGCCTACATTGGGCATTACTGTTCCAAATCCATCCGATAACGCATATTGCAGTCGGTCAATTTGTTAGGTTTTTTTCTTCTGTTTTTTTTTTCTTCTGTTTTTTTGTTTTATGTTTTATGTTTTTGTTTTTTTTTTTTTTTTTTTTTTGTTTTTTTTTTTTTATGGCAGGCTTATTTACTTTCTATATATATATATTTTCTAGTTTTTCAGTTTCCTTCTTGATATTATTACATTATGTTTATCTCAAAAATAGACACATGTATAAGAAGAAATAATTTGAATATTAAATAAAAAATTTATTTTTTTAAAAAAAATTTATGAAAAAAATATAAATCTACATGAAGATAAATTCAAGCACTTAAAATAAATAGACAATTGACTTATATATAAAAAAAGTATACTTATTAGGTTGATTATTAAATAAAATAAAGTTAAATTTTCCTCTATGGTTTTTTTTTTTTTTTTCTTAATAGCAACACATTATGTTAGCCTTAATGTTTTTTTTTTTTTTTTTTTTTTTTAAATTATAATATATTTTTTCTAAAAAAATGAGATAGAAATATTTCACACATATATAAGTAGAATAAAACTTTTTTCAGGAAATTTTTACAGAAAAAAATAGAATATAAGACTTATAAAATAAACATTTTTTACCATTTTGACCCACTGTAATTATTAATTTTAAATTTTATGTTAGTTCAGTAAAATTAAAAAAATTGAGAACGTACGTTTTATATTTCTATATGGTTCATGTCATAAAAATAAAGAAACATCTAACTTTATTTTATTTGGTTTTCAAACCTAATTCTACTTTATTATCCAGATAAGAATTTTCATAAATTAATATATTTTTATGATATGTCTCTTTAAAGTATAATTACATATGTCAAACATTTTTTTTCTTACTATTTTATTAGAAATAATATGTTAAAAATGATAGATTAACATATTGTATTAATATAAAGAAAATAAGATAGAAAATTAGATGAAAAAATATAATAAAAATAAGCATTTAGGATTTAATTGAAAGAGAAATGTAAAACAAATAGGCTCTCTTTAAACTTTTAATTAGTTAAGAGTATGAATTTTAAATATGGTTTTAAAAGTATCTTGTAACATCGTTAACTTTCTATCTATTATTGGGATGAGAATTTAATTTTTTAAAATTTTAAATTTTAGTGTCGTTTCAGCAAATTTCAAGTGAATGAAGTATAATGTACTAAAAAACTAAAGCCTATAAGTTATTGGATCTCAATTGTTTTGGTCCCATTGGATGGTTTGGATTTTACAACCCTAACCTAGTAAAAGCTTCTCTATGCAAAAGGTATGATGTGTTAGAAAATATACAGTAAAACAAGAAAAATGAAATTCACAGGATTTGAAGCGTGTTGATAATAAACACTATCTTTAAAGAGATATTGACTGCAATCTCTTACTGTGCAATTCAAGTCCTTTCTAGAATACAACGAAACCTTCAGAATTCTTGATAACAATTATTGTATTGGAGACCTGTATTTATACGTACTGTTGAAACAAATATATATTAACAGTAACGACTCAAATTATAAACTATTTAACAATCCTCCACTAGATTATAATTGAGTCCACAGTCCTAATATCATGCATAATAGAAAGTAACCTAAAGACTTTCTAGTAGTATAAATATACTGAAATTCTAATGAAGTAGTTGGTGTTTGTGGATTGAACCAACACTCCCTATATAAGAACCAAAATATTTACAAACTTGATATTATCCATTTGACATAAGATTCCAAAACAAGGTTAGCACTATTATGATCATATGACTTCTTGGATTTATGAATATTTACAAAGATAACCATTTTTTAAAATTTTTGCTACAAGTTGCACCACTTCTATATTTATATAGGTAGAATACTACAATATACTCTATTAAGAGTTCTACACTCATCTTCCATATAGATTATTTAGGCATTAAATTAATATTCAGTGCATTTTCAAGACACAATCAGCAACTTGTTATTATTCATTGAACTTTGCAAAATAGTTTTTACTAAGTAAAAATTGGGTTGAAAATTGGGTTCCTATTACTGGTGTCTTTTATGAAAAGGTTCCAACTCCATTCCACTAGATGTAATATGAATTTATCTCCTGGCAATCCTTTAGTGAGAGCATCTGCTAAATTATAATTAGATCTAATATAAACAACTGAAATCACTCCATGAGAAATCAATTCTCTAACATAATCATGTTGCAAACTTATATGTCTAGACTTTCTAGTGTAAATATTATTATAAGCCTTAGGCATAGTTGTCACACCTCACACGGAGGCATGACTGGCCTGAAGAATGAATAACCAAACCTCTGTAACCATGACTTCATGACAAAGAAACATATATGACTTTTTACTAAATCAAAGCATGAAAGTAGAGTTTTAGAAAACACAATTCACATAAAAATGCTCATTTAGAGTAACATATAATAATTTGCCAAAAATTTCCTGTAAACTGGAATATGCCCAAAATACAAATATATAATCCTAGTTACATACAATCAGATCACAATGACCATAGTATACATAGAGGAGCTCTGCTCTAGCCATAACATAAATAATATCAATTAGACTACCACACAAGATAAAATACGACTATTCAAAACCCTATTGTGACTGCAAAGTTTCATCCTTTGACGTTAAGCAAGTGATCTTGAATATACCTTGCTGTCAAACACTTCGCAAACCAGGTATCAGTGGTTGATGTCCCTTGAGATCCTATTACTAAAAAAAATATCATCAAAAGAGTGGTGAGTCCTAAGGATGCAGTGAGTGGAAAAATGTATCCAAAGGGTACTATCATCAACCAAAACATAAATAACATATTTAAATTAAATAGTCTCATGTAACTATGTTTCATATCTTAGTTCGATGATATACGTACATACAGATAATTATAGTAGAGTCAACTAATCACAATTTAAACAAAATAATTAAAACATTCAAAGCATACAACGGGCCAATAGAATAACTTAACCCCGCACACCAAATATCTCCCATGTGGTAGTTTTGCACCCACACACCAAAGAGAAATTTCTATGAAATTATGGAAATACATAATCACTAAAATCTTCATACCTCCTCAAAAATCCACCTCTGTGGCTGAGTTACTCGAATATTTTTAATTAAGGTCAAATAATTAATTCAAAACATTTTAGGCGCACCCGAATTCTATTTCAGAAGGAAAAAACCATTACTAAAAAAAAAAAATAAAAAAAAAAACCTTTTATTGGCCTTATCAACCACAAACAAAATCACACATCAATATAATTCACTTAAGTCAATCATAGCAATATAATTTTTATTTCCTACAATATAACACATATACATAAATACATCAAAAGAATCAAACACACTAACCTAGCAACCAAAAGGTAGTAGTTAACCACTCACCGTTTACCAATTTTACTAGTCACTCCCTCTTGCGTTCACTAGTGTCGTTGGCTCAACCACAAGTTCTGGAGCTGCAATTACATTTTCTCAATATTACTTAGTTTGAAAATTTTATAGATTATAACCTTTTTATTACGAAAATCTATGAGTACTAAGTTTCATGAATTTTTTAAAATTTACTCCTCTTAGGTTTTTTTTTTTTTTTTTTTTTACAACCACCTTGGAGATATGTTATATTTCAACTTACATACTTAACCAATTTTAATAAAACTAAGTTCAAATATTATCTTTAGGAAGTTAGCTATCTTTCTTATTTAGAATCTTCTCTTAAAATTAGCCTTGAACCCACTCAATTTCTCACATGAACACAAATAGGGCATTAGTACAATTTCTAGTTTCCAACATCAGATTCCAATGCTTATAGAACTCTCATACTTGGGAATTAAATTATGAAAATTTTTAGTATAGTTTATCAATATGTTAGAAACAATTCATATTCATCACTCCACTTCTAATTCACCCTTTAAGACCTTCCAAACCCAGTTACACTAAAACAGGTTTAACTAGGACCCGAAAATCATAACCATGGCTTCCAACACCTCTAAAATATACATAACATGAAATTAAAGCCTTCCAAGCTCCATATTTGTCCCTTAATATGTTAAGAACAATTATTATTCAGAAGTCTTAAGCTAATTCAAACAACAACCCCCGACAAACTGACTAAAGCTCACTTAAAATCCTGCATGAACCTAACTGCCATCCAACATCTCTAACGATAAACATACTTCAAATCAAGTTATGAAACTTTTCAGATATTATCTCAAGATGATAAACTTTCTATTTAGAGTTCCTAACCTAATTCAGTCCCAAAAATACTTGAAATACTAAATTTCTCTAACCTATAAAATATGAATCCTGCATCCCTTCAATAACCAAATCTGAACCCTGCATTCCTTTAATAACCACTTAACCACAAAAATTTGAATATACTAAGTTTTAACCCTTACATTACAACTAGTTTCTTTCAAGCTTTTATCAAACATCTTATTTTATTACTTATTAGTTCAGATGGAAACTTTTAATTGCCAGTGGCCTAAACACCTAATTTTGTATTAATGGATTCCTTATTCCTAACCCTCCATATAACAACAAAAACCATAGGAATACTTATATTTGGGACATATCAACATTGGCATTACTTGTCCTAACCATATAAATAGATGAGCTCTTTCTAGCTGTATTTCCCTTCATGAACACCAAAGAAATACAGGGCTAATTACTGAAATTAAACATGAGTAAAATTATTGCTTCATGGCCCCATATGTCAAGGAAACCAATCCAAGTGAATACAGTCCCTATAGTCAAGCTCATAGTAGACTTTTTCATGTTGGAAGGTTTCTTTTGGAGCCCATTCGTCTAGTAGCATACTGATATGACAAATACATGAAGAAAAGCATTCTTGCACTGACTAGACAAGAATCAAACTTTACAAAACCAAAAGCATTCACAATTACTTATCATTGATCATAAACTTTTAAAATTAAGTATAAGTATATATTTAAAGATTAACTCTTGAATTGAAGTTGATATGTCAAGGAAACCAATCCAAGTGAATACAGTTCCCATATTCAAGCTTATAGTAGACCTTCTAATGTTGGAAGGTTTCTCTTGAGGCTTATTCGTCCAATAGCATACTGATATGTCAAATACATGAAGAAAGGAAACCTTGCAATGACTAGACAAGAATCAAACTTTACAAAACCAAAAGCATTCACAATTACATATCATAGATCATAAACTTTTAAAATTTAGTATAAGTGTATATTTAAAGAAAGCAATTAATTACTCTTGAATTGAAGTTGATCTTTGGAAGGAAAATGCTTGCTTGCTTTCATGATCAACACCAGGCATTTATCCTTGGCTCATCAAAGGAACCTCACGGCTGGTGCTTCAAGCAAGACAAAATCAAGCTCTGGGCTATTGTCCACTTGGAAGAGCTGCCACAGTTTTGAGAGAAAGAAAGGGAGGTTGTTTGTAGCTGTCACAAGACCAAAATTCACCTTACCAAAACCATCTAAACAGGGCAACAAGGAAGCTAAAAAAAATAAAGTATTCAAGGTGTTCCATGGCTGCAACAAGATGAAATTTTAGAGCTTGAGAAGGACAACCCAACGGTGAAGAAAAAAGAAAGCAAGTAATGTGCTATGGAAGGAGTAAAACCAAAGTTGTCCCAAAAACTCTCACATGGCAACCTTAAGATAACGAAATAGAGGAAGAAAAAGGAAGCTTATAGCGGTGGAAAAAGAAATGAAGGCAGGGGAAAATCGGTGGATCAAATGGAAAAGGAGGAAAAATAAATAAAAAAGAAATCTAGTCAATGAGTCAAAAAGTTAGAATGTGTGGTGTACATAGTTCCTTGAGTTACACTTGTATACACACACATACATATATATATATATATTCCTTTTAATTATCTTAATACATACTATGTTTCACACCTCGCTAGAAGTGTACCTAGGACAAAGACAAAAAGGATTAAAATCAAACTCAATCAAATTCAAGGTGTATAATTATACTTGTTTTATACATATATATATATATATATATATATATATGTATACACATGATTATTTATTCACTTTAGCTTTATTTTATTTATTATTGTTTCACTTATATAAGAAGTTTACAAGTAAAATTTCTAAAACAAAGTATTAAAGTTTCGGGTTATAACATGTTCAATTGTACAATTATATATTTGATTTGTTTATTTTATAACGACAAACTACACATTATGTTAAAATTTGACTTTACGATATCGAAGGTTATGACAATAGTATTCTCACTATCACAACATAAAGAAACGCTAGCATTGGTTGTGGCCACAACACTATCTAGAAGCATATTTCTCAACCATTATGCTTCCTTTCCAACAGTTGCTAATGCTACAAATTATAATTCCATTGTAGAGTGAGAAATACAAGTTTGCGTTTTTGATGCCCAACTTATAGCACCATCACCTAATGTAAAAATCCATCCTGAAGTGGATTTATTATCACCAGCACTTGCTATCTAACTTGCATTAGTGTACCTTTCTAACATAGCAAGATATCCATTATAACAAAATGTTAAGTCTCTAGTTCTTTTAAGATATCCAATAATTCTAGTCATAGCTTTCTAATGATCACAACTAGGATTATGTGTGTATTTAGAAAGTTAACACATAACAAATGCTATATCTGGTCTAGTATAATGCATTGCATACATAACACTTCCAATAACACTTGCATATTCAAGTTGTGCTATAGGTCTATCAGGATTTTCTGTTAACTTTGTATTTGAATCATAAAGAGTACTTGCTTCCTTAATTCTAAGGTGATTAAAATTTTCAAAGCACTTTATCAATATAATGTGATTGACTTAACAGAAAACCCCCATTATCTCTTTTAACTTTTATTTGTAAAATAGTATCTATTTCATTAAGATATTTCATGTTAAATACTAAAGTTGGATATTTTTTAGTCTTATTAACTCCCAACATATCATCAACATAAAGACATACAATGACAACATAATCTTTTGTATATTTGGTATAGATACATTTATTAGTACTATTATGAGAAGAACTATTATTTAGAATAGCATTATCAAATTTCTCATGCTATTGCTTTGGAGCTTCTTTTAAGCCATAAAGAGATTTTACTAATTTACATACCTTACTCTCATTGCTTGGAAGCACAAATCCTTTAGGTTATTGCATGTATATTTCTTCCTTCAGATCTCCATTTAAAAATATTGTCTTAACATCCATTTGGTGCACATGTAATTGATAAATGGATGCTAAAGCCAAAAGTACACTTATTGAAGTTATTCTTGCTACTAGAGCATAAGTATCAAAATAGTCAATACCTTCTCTTTGACAAAAACCTTTTGTGACTAATCTCACTTTAAAGGTTTGCATTATGCCATCTGTATTGTACTTTCTTCTAAATACCCTTTTGCAACTAATTAGTTTTGACCAATGTAGCAAATCAACAAAAATCCAAGTACCACTGGACATAATTGAGTCCATTTCATCATTTATAACTTCATTCCCGAAGAACATCTCTAGAATACATTGCTTTTTAAAGGTATTAGGGTCATCTTCAACATTAAATAGCAAAGGTATTTTATTAAAAACTTTAGATCCATTTCCTTCAACAAGGGAAACAATAGATTGAGAATTAATAAAATCAGAACCTAGATGTTTTTCTTTTCTAATACCTTAACTCTTTCTTGGCTTAGTAAGAGCATCATCATTGATTCTTTTGGCAGGAATCATACTATAAGGACTAATAGACATATCAGAATCTACATAATTCTGATTAGATTCTCTAAAAGTAAACTCAAAAGAATCACACATAAATTATTTTCAACAAACTCAACATGTATGGATTCTACTATGACATTAGATTGTAAATCCAAAAGTCTATATGCTTTAGAATGTTGTGCATATCCAACAAAAATACTTTTGGCACTTCTGGGACCTAACTTCGTTTTATGGAGGTAAGTTATTTTATAAAAAGCTATACACCTCCACACTTTAAAATAGTTTAAGTTAGGCCTCCTATTATTCTATAATTCATAAGAAGAAATCTGTAATTTCTTTAAAAGTATCCTATTATTGATATGACATGCAATTAACAATGCTTCTCCTCACAAATTATATAGCAAATTAGCATTCAAGAGCATTGCATTTGTCATGTCAACCAAAGTTCTATTCTTTTTTTCTGCCAACCATTATGTTGTGGTGTGTGGGGAGCACTTTTCTAGTATGCCATGTTTTTCACAAAAATAAAAAATAAAAAAATAGACATTACAGGCATCAAGAAACTATTCACCTCATCTATCACTACGAAGAACTTTAATTTTCTTCGATTTAGATTTATATTCCTTAAACTTTTGAAAAGCTTCATTTTTTGTTCTAATTAAATATACATATGTAAATCTTGAGTAAACATCTATAAAGGTTATAAAATATCTCTTACCTCCACTAGTTAATTGTCCATTTAACTCATAAATATCGGAATGCACTAAATCTAATAATTCAAATTATCTTTCAACTATTTGGAAACATTTCTTAGTCATCTTTGCTTGAATTCAAATTTCGCCTTTATCTTTATGACTATGCTTACAAGACATATATCCAAGTTTATACATAAAATTCATATATTGAAAATTCAAGTGTCTTACAAGCATGCAATAAAAAAGATCAGACTCCACAATATAAGCAAAACCTTATTTATTTTATTGTCACATATTAAATTAGCATTCAGCTTGAACATTCCATCATAATTGTATCCTTTTTTCTACAAACACACGATTCTTAAAAACGATTGCTTTATCGGATTCTAGGACTACTTTGAATCCATTCTTACAACGAAAAGTTGCAGAAACTACATTATTCGAACTTTAGGAACATAGAACACATTCAGAAGAGGTCATTCTTTGTCCAAAAGTAAAATTTAGTTCCACTGTTACTTTTCCTAGGACCTTTGCAGTAACATGAATTCCCATCAAAACTTCCTATGGCTTTTCAAGTTCTGTGTAATTCTTGAATCTTTGATTAATTTATCCATTTTTTACTGTAGATTTCCGTCTGTTACTCTAGGGGGCCATCATCCATTCTCTAAAATGAGATTCTTAATTGATGTCTACATTTACAAACATGAATGGTTGCTCTAGAATCAAGCCACCAGTCATAATTTGTTATTGTTGAATTAGCCATACTTATCTCAGAGATCATTCCAATGTATATTTCAGAAATCATGGCTACAATTTCCTTTAACACATCTTTCACAATGTTAACATTGTATGAATTTTTGAAACTTTGAAATTTTCCTCCTTTCCAAATCCTGCTTTTACGAATAACATGTTGTTTCTTTCCACTATGAAAATAAGTTAGTTCTTTCCTTTTATTGTTAAATTTCTTAAAGCCTTTCTTTTCACTTTAAGTTTATTTTGCATCATGCCAGAACCACCAGAATTATTCTGACTTACATAATTTACCTTAGAACTTGGAATTATGAAATGTGCATCATGAGCACGAGTTTCAGATTCAATTTGCAAGTAAGTCTGAAATCATTCTAAGAAAATTATATCTGGAGCATGCAGGACTTTCTTTCTACAATCATTCCTAGAAGGTGGAAGTCTTGAGAGAATAGCCCATATTTGAAGTGTATGAGGGATTTTGATATCAGGATCTCTCCATTTGGATACCAATACTTGCAGTTCATGTACTTGATCCATAATAGGCATGTTATCATTCATCTTAAATCCAAAATATTGTAAAGTCCATAAATTTATCAGTACCTCATTTTTCATTCTTGTACTTGGTTTTCATGGCAATCCATCTTTCAATAGGTGTTTTCAAATTTGAATAAAGAGCATACAATCAATTAGTTAGTATATTAAGAAGATGTACTCGACATGCCAGTTCATCTTCCTAGCATTTCTTCCTTTGTGCCTTGATCTTTTTAGAATCATTTGGGCTCGGCTTTAAAATTAGTGGTAGACTTGAATCCAGAACACAGTAAATTTTCAAGACATTAAGTAAGAACACCAATTTGTCTTTCTAGCAAGTGAAATTGGTTCCATCCAAGCGGTTTAATTTGATGAAGTCTTGTTTCATCATTTGAAACGCAGCATTTGAGTCATTCTCCGTATTAGCATCCCTTTACAATTATTAGAAAATATACAGTAAAAGAAGAAAACGAAATTCACAGGCTTTGAGGCTTGTAGATGATAAACACTGTCTTTAAAGAGATATTGACTGCAATTTCTTTATGGGGGTGTAGTTCAATTCCCTTTCATGATACAGTCTTTAGAATTCTTGATGACAGTTGTTGTATTAGAGGCCTATTTATTCGTACTATTGAAACAGTTATATATTAATAGTCATGTAATTTAATTCAAAGGATGCCTATTGAACAGTCATAAACATCTATTTGAATATGTTGAAACAATTACATTTTAATAGTCATGTAGGTTTAATTCAAATATGATGCATGTTGAACAAACATAGACATCTATTTGAATTCAAATTATAAATACAATTGTTTCTGACTTAAACAAAATATTTAAAGGGGGCTCTCCAATGTGTGATTCAAATTACAAACTATTTAACATGCTGAGCATGGTTGCTGCAATCCTTAACTCCTCGGTAAGCCTTTCTCTCCCTCAGAAATAAGGGTATCTCATATGGGCTTCATTGTCCTTTTTTGGAGAATGTTATAATTGTTGGAATAGTTGAATATTGGGGAAAATACTAGATACAAGTCAATAAAAGAAATTCTTTACCAACAAGGGTTAGGTGCAGTGATAAACAAGCTACACTGCCAATATAAAAATAAAAGTTTAAACCTTGAAGTAGGCAGTTGTTAGGAGGCCCTGGCGGTAGAGAAACCAAAAAAAGAAATCCTTTGAATCATTAGCATCCCAATTACATATCCTTTTGACATGTGAAAAACAATAGTAACTAATGTTATTTGTAATTGAAATGGTATCAAGATGATAGTTTCAAAATTAATGTTGGTAAAGTTCCTATCAGTAGCAACATCAACCACAACCACATTTTTGGAATCCCCTTCCAAAATGATAGAACCCTATCCATTCATTTGTGCAAACATAGCAGCAGCACGAACTATAGTAGCTTCCAGACCGACAGGTTAGTAACATGTTCCACCACTTGAGCCATTGTACCCATCAACCGTCATTCACCATTCCGAGCCACAAAGCTAACTGATCCTCTATTTCGTACAGAATCCACAGCCGCATCATAGTTAATTTTGATTGTACCGCCAAATGGGGCTTTCCATGAATTATTAGCTCCAGAAACCAAATTGGAAGAAGGCCAAGAGTCTTCACCATCCTCTAAACTATCCGAAATTAAATAGCCTGTCTAATAACCTGTAGCACATCCCAACTTTTACTAATAAAATGTTTGTCATTCCTAGCCTTCCATATATACCAGAGAAGGAAGGTAAATTGATCAATTGAATACAAAGACAGAGAAGACGCCATCCAGACCTGCTGCATAAAAGGGCATTCTACAAATAAATGGAGTTGGCTTTCCTCCTAATCACTGCAAACTGAACTTAAAACTGATGATTGTGGGTCTCGTCAATTGATATTGCCTAAAAGAACAAGCCAATCATGACAAGCTCTCCAAAGAAAGCTCTTCAGTTTATTTGGGATGTTCAAATGCCATATTTTCCTCCATAAGTGGCTGTTCGAGGAATCCTCCTACCTGTTCCTACAGAAGTATAGAATGTCAAACGCCACATGGTAACCAGATCAGACAATATAGAGCTCAATTGTTTATAATGCCGAACAGCACAATGAAGGGCTGTAGTAGTACTAATAGGCAGAGTGGCAATAAGAGCAGCATGCTCAGGAGAAAAAACTGAAGAGAGTGTAGAAGAATTCTCAGAACCAAGTTCGTCAATCAATTGTACTAGGAGCATAAGATAAAACATGAGCTTTATATAGGAAGCCAAGCAGATTTACAATGTTAATGTCTTTCCCACCCTTAATCACCCATCTAGCACCCTGTTGTATCACTCTTCTACCTTCAAGCAAACTTCTCCAAGCCCAAGAACAACTACCACGGGCCTTAGCTTACGTGAAACTCTTATATGGAAAATACTTCCCTTTGAAAATACGAAAGAACGACAAGTTTTCATTCTGCATACACCTCCATCCTTGCTTGCCTAGCAGGGCTAAATTAAAAGCTTCAAAATCCTGAAAACCTAATCCACCATCTTGTTTGGATTTACAAATAGTAGCGCAGCTGATCCAGTGTATTTTCCTCCCATCCTCCTTTTGACTCTACCAGAATCGGGCAACTATAAGGTTTAATTCCTTACAGAAACTAGAAGGCAGTTTAAAGCATGACGTAATATACACAGGTAAGGCCGAAGCCACTAGCTTAATCAAAGTTTCCTGCATAACTCAAAAATCTTTCTTCCACCCTTGAAGTTTAGTAATCAATATCTTCTTTATTGTGAGAAAGTAACTTTTATTGTTTTGGAAATTAAAGCTGGCAGACCCAAGTACTTGTCAGTTGCACCAACATGGCTTATTCCCAAGCTTTGAGACAATTGTGATCGAAGTCAGTGAGGTGTATTTTCGCTAAAGAAAACTGTTGATTTTTGCAAATTGTTTTCTGTCCACTTGCCCTTTCATAGACTCTTAGAATATCCAGCATCTCAGAGCACTCCTGCTGTGAAGCATGACAAAAAAGGAATGAATCATCTGCAAAGAACAAATGAGAGATAGATGAAAACCTCTTAGCAATCTTGAGCCTATGAATATCCCCAAGCTGCTATGCTTTATTCAACAAATTTGAAAAGCCTACATGACATAATAGGAATAGGGTAAGGTGAAATGGAACCTTGACGAAATTCCTGAGAAGGCTTAACGAAACCTTTTGTCTCACCTCGTACCAACACTGAATATGATACATTTGAAACACATTCAATAATCCAACCAATCCACATATGACTGAAACCTAGCTTACACATCATTTGAAGAAGGAATTCCCATTCAACTCGGTCGTATGCCTTGCTCATATCAAGTTTAATCGCCATCTTGTAGCTTGATCCTCCATTATTGGTCTTCAAGTGATGCATAAGTTCATGAGCAACCAAGATATTATCATTTATTAGTTGACCCTGTATGAAAGCACTTTGAGAAAACTGATTACTTTAGCCATAACATGTTTCATTCGAATAGCAAGGAGTTTAGAAATCATCTTATAGAAAACAATACAAAGACTAATAGGTCGAATATTCTGCATATATTTGACGCTTCATTTTAGGGATTAAAGAAATAAGGGCATGATTAAAACTCTTCAGCAGTTTACCACCATGAAAGAAATTACGGGCAACATCACACACCTCTCTGCCAATGAATTTACCAAGCCTTGCTTACTATAATTACAGCATGGTAAATGATAAAATATTAAAAAGAGAGAATATTAAGAATGATGAGAAGAAACTTGGAAATATGATAGGGAGAGAAAGTAGAAAAGCTTATTATTGGTTGTCGTTGTTCCTAAATCTTATAACTTCTGGCATATTTCACTATTTGAGAGACTTGGGAAAATAGAAAATTGAGTTACCAGCTCAAATTAGCTTAAATCTAAACCATTAATTTAATATAACACACATCTCACTCATGTGAGTTGGGTCCAAATTATATTGGGTTTGTTTGATAAAGCTGCGTGTAAAAGTGATGTAAGTAAAAATATTTTTCAAGTAGAACTATTTTAAAAGTGCTGTATAAAATGTTGAAAAATAGTTTGGAAGAGTCACATAAAAGCATTGTGAGATCTAGTGATGTGACTTTTAAAAAATATATTAAGTATTAAAATTACTAAAAATACAATTGGACAAATATTATGGTTATTTTATCTAAATGAAATAATTATTAAAATCATTCGAACCTTCCTTGTTTTTTATTCAAAAAAAAAGAAATTTTTTTTTCTAATTTCAACTTTTAGGACTCTAAAAGACCAAAAATACTTGTTTGTAAAGCTTAAAATATTAAATCTCTATTATCAAACATTTTTTAAGAAAAATTTATAAATCCAAAAATTATTATAAAAGTCAAACTAAATAGAAGTTTATAAACCAAAAAGTCAAATTAAATAGGGATACTATATCTATATATATATAATGTACACATGGCATCCAGTCACTATGTATATTCTGAAATTGAGTGTTGTTGTGCCTCGTGGTTTAATTTTGTAAAAGTTGAGTGCACGTGTACTCTACTTTTTTTTGCCAAGAGTGTGTTTTTTCACTTTGATATAGTGGGTCTGTTGTCAAGGATTTTAGTAACGCGAGCAAACATATTGTCCTTGAGTAATAAAGTGATAAAGTAGAGATCTTTCTTATGAGGAGTTTTACCAATATTATGTTAATATTAAAATTAGCAATTCTAATTTTATTCAAACAATTGAGTTTTAGGTTGATTATAAACTAATTATAAACTAATTATAAACTAAAAGTAAATTAATAAAAGAAAATATTTAAGATATGCCTAGAACTACAACTTCCCTCAACACTTTACTTGAATTATTATTATCTTGTCTTGCTTAGTTTGACAAAGAATTATTAATTTAGGGTTCTTAATCAATTATGAGCATGTTCCTATGGCTTATAATATATATCTCACTTAACCAATTCACTATATTCTTATGTGAATTAAGTTAAACAAGACTCTTGAATTGAACATAAATTGGCTGCACAAGGCATATAAATATATTCCTTTCTTATACACAAATCAAACTGAACATCATGTGTATGAATTCAATCAAAGCTAACCTAACTTACTTTTTTGTGTTTGTTTCCTTATTCAATCTAAAAGATGATCAATCAATTAAAAGCATTAAGCATAGAATGAACTAAATAAATCATATATCAAAACCTAAGCAAACCATATATAAAATAATATCAAGCTACATGTTGAGTTCTAGTTGCAATTTTAGAAAGGAAACTACTCCATGATACTTAGTGTAAACATGGATTCAACAATAATAAACATCAAAGAATACAATAAAAGTAAAGACGGAGTAGAAATAGAGAAAGCTATGAAGGTTGTCAGTCTTCAAGCTTCAACAATCCTTGCTCATTTTGCTTCCTTGCACTGTTGACAAACTCTAAAACTCGAGAAAATCTTAGCTAACTTGTATGTTTTAAATTCCCAAGTTATTCCCCTTTAAATGGGCTTCAAAACTATCAATTTGAGTCCAATTCAAACTGTTTATCGAGCCAATGTCACGGCCCGAAAGTCTTAGCTGTGCAGTGTTGAAGTCGGCTGAGAAAATCGATATACTAGACCTTGGTAGTGGCACTACGGCCACGGTGCCCTTGTCTTGATGCCTAAGTGCAAGGACTTCTGATAACAATATATTGTTTTGCGATATAAGTTATAACTTATATAAAACACCTAAATCCTAGCTTAAATGAACTAGGATTCAACATCCTAATACACTAAGGACTCAACAAAGAATTAAACTAAAACTAAGCAAAAACCAACTAAAACTTTAAAACATAGCTACAATAATATGAGTAAAAGGATGCAAAATAAGTCTATTTCTAAGAATTATCATCTGTTTGGTTTAATTGTATGTAAAAGCGTTGTAAGTAAAAACACTTTTTAAGTAGAGTAATTTGAAAGTGATGTATAAAAAATTAAAAAGCTTTTGAATGAGCTAATGTAAATGCGCTATTAGATATACAAAGTTGATTGATTGTATTTAAAAAAAGAAAAGATATTTACTATTGAAATTACTTAAAAGGGGTATATTTTGAAATACTTTGCAACAAGTTATTTCAAAAATATTTTTATATGAATATTTTTGATATCTACATAATGAAAATATATGTTTTACTTTATTTTTTAAATTTTGATGATATGTTTTTTTTTTTTTTTGGTTAATTTGAGAGATTTTTATTCAATACATAAATTAGAATAATATGTTGAAATATGATAAATATTATGGGTATATATGTCAAAATATTATTAAAATTTATTTGAGTTTCTCTTGTTTGTATATTTGTCAAAAAATTATTAAAATTCATTTGAGTTTCTCTTGTTTTCTATTTGAAAAAGTTTATATTTCTAAGTTAATCTTTTAAAGCTAAAAGTTGTTCTACAAGTTCAACCAAACAGGGAAATATATTATATATACAACTTTTTACACTTTAAATCCTTTGGTTTGTTTGTTTGTAGTCCTCAATACATGTGTTTTAAATTATTACACTAAACTTCGTGTAGCTTGGAAAAGAATTATTCTCATGTGTGGAAAAGAATTATTCTCATGTGTCATGCACATTTACTATATCCATGTAATTCTTCTTTCTAATTTGCGACTCTTTATATTTCACTCATGCAATTAAGATTTTAGAGATAAATCTATAAAAAAACGTCATAATCTATACTATTATAAAACAGAAACAACCTTTGTGGCCTCCTACTTTATAATTATTTAAATAAATTTCATTTTTTTTATTAATTTAAATTAATTGAAAAAATTAAAAATTTTAACTTTTTAATAATTACACACACCACTACCACTTGTACACAAACTCTCTTCCCCTTTTAAAATGACTAAAAAAACTTAAAATAATCACTTTATTCCTTTTAAAAAGAAATCATTTTTAGTATCTGCATAAGCATATGTATGTGGCTAGTATGTATAAATTAAGTTAGCATAGGCAAATCTTATGATTTGATTGGCAAAATGTTATTTATTGTTCTTAAAATATCACTATTTTGTCAATGTTGTCCCAAATATATATATATATATATATATATTGTAAATTTTGTCCCATAATTTTCAAAAAATTTGCAAATTACTAATATTATTAGGTTAAGGGAAGACATTGTAAATGTTTTGAACGTTATAAAATTAAATTGACCTAAAAAATATTTTTTAGAATGAAATTGATAAAAATGTGATATTTTAGAGGCAATAGATGTTATTTTGCCTAAATTATTTTATTATCTTTCTCCTGTATAAATCTCATTCTTCTTGTTGTTGTTGTTATTTTATTTTTATTTTCAATCATTTTTTCCATTAAATTTTGAAAAGAATAATAATTTCAAAGTAAAACATAACATTAATATACAGGAAAAACAGTTGTAAGGAATAGAGAGAAAGGAAAAAGATATGAAGAATATGTTTATTTGGGCGAATTGAATATGTTTATTTTTATAAATTGTGAGATTTTTCATATTAAATTAACTTATGCATAAAAAAATAAAAATAAATAAGGAATCACATTATCGATTTATTTATGTATTTATCTTTTTTAAAATAATTATCAAAGAAATTATATATGTAAGGGTTAAATGTAAAAAAATTACATATTATGTAAAAGAAAAACACAGGTGGTGATACATGATGAATATTTACTTAGTTTGGATGAAAATTTAACATTTTAATTTTTTTCAAATTATGACACATTATCAATATTTCCATTAGTTTGGATGAGAATGCTACCTTTTTTTAATTCTTTTCAAACTACAATTTCTATTTCGTATATGAAATATTATAAACAGTTAAATCACATAAATGTGAAGTGCAAAAAGATGTAATATTAACTTATATATAATTCAATATTCGGTTCTTTTGATTTGTAAGTAATTATGAGACTCATTATTTAGTCTATAATATGTTTCTAATATATTTATTAATTTTATTTAAGAATTTTTCAAACGGGTACTCATAGGGTATTTATTAAAATAATAAATATAAAAATTTTATATTATTTATTATAATAGTTAACTTATGATTATAGTATTGTGTAATGAATAATTTATTACTTTAGAATATTTTAAATTTTATTTTAAAACACTATCAAGTATTTTAGGACAATTGTTAGAAAAACTCTTCATTTAAAATGGGAAGGATTAGCAACGAAATCTGATTGGTCCCTAAATCCTAATTAATTCACAACCCTAACCCCTCTGTTTTCTCCTATTACTCGGCTCCTCTTTTAAAACTCTTTATTCCCCGCCTCTCCGGTGTGCAATCAGTGCTGTCCGTTCTGCTCCGCCGCTTTCTGTCCGTCCACCATTAGCTGTCGTTGCCGCTAGTCGAGTACCGCTGCTTTTCAGCGTAAGTTGTCGTCCTCCATCTGCAAGTGGAGTGTTTTCTGCGAAAACTTCTCTTTCTACTGCCACCGTTAACGATCCAGCTTATCCTTTTGGAGCTCTTAGCAAAGCCCTTACATAACTTGAAACATTTTTTTTTTCTGTTGGTGGGGTTCTTCTTCTTCATTTACTGGGAATTGATGAATAGTTTTTTGGGATTTTCGTTTTTCTAATTGGAATTTCATTTTGGCTCTTAGCCGGCTTCATATAGTAGTTAGTCATAGTAAAATTACAAGGTATGCTTGTATTAATGAGGGTGAGAGTCAAGGCTATAGGTGAACCAAATTAAATCCGGTATTCAATTTTTTTAAACAACTGTAATATCTACACTTTCAAATGCAAGAATGGTGTTTGATTAAATGTCCAAACCAATTGTAGTTTGTAGTTAGTATCTAATCAGTGAGTTTAATTTCTTTTAGTAGAGTGAAAATACTAGTAAAACCAAAGAGTAACATGATGGGTGATTGAATTGCTTTTGAAATTTATTTATTTAGTGTAACTCTTTGCTATTTAACCTGACTCAACTTAAGGAAATAATATTATACTCTTTTTTTTTTCCTTGAATTTGATGCTCTTCTTTCCCTGGCTATTTTTTCTGTTCTCTTTGATACTATCTATATGAAAGGAATAATAGTGATAGTGCTAGCTAGAGACTAGAATGCCCCTTCTGGTCTCCACATGTTTGGTATTTTGAACAACTCCACCGTATAAGATGCATCATCTTTGGACATTCTAGCTTCATATGGTGGTTTTATGCTCTTCCTTTTCTTTGGCATAGACCCACAATTTAATTGTAATCCTTATACTTCTAGCAAGCCCCATGGGAAGTAATGATGGAGCTTTCGTCTGCAAGTATGTATGTGATGTAAACATTTCTGAGTCAAAGACTAGCTGTGAATTTATCTCGATAGCTCTTATGATTTCCTAATTATGCACTGGAATGTTAGTATTGCACAAGAATCTGCTGCTTTATTTTGTACATGTCATGCAATGGATAAAGCAACAACACTGTGTTTTTAATGCAGGCCAACTTAAATTAAAAGTATAATAAGCTGCTCCTGGTCTAGCAAGAGATATCTACTCCTGATTTTATCTCTTCATGAGGGGTATCAAGAGATCTATCATGAACTCAGTGCTCGTGTTAACGTATATGTGCTTTAGAAAATTTAATGGAATTTCATTTAGAGTCTAAAATTAATACTAGGATTTTTTTTGTCTTTTTTGCAGTCTTCAAACTTGTAAGGATACCTTTACAACATGCCAAGTATGTATTACTTTCTGATGTGATATCTTTTCTTTGTACATCTCCCCCTCCAGCTTTCTTTTTCTTTTTCTCTCTTCCTATAGTTAGTATTTGTTTAAGTGTAATAGACAAATATATTGATATGTAAAAATCATGGTATGCAGAAGCTTGTTTCCATCCTAGAATTAGACCCAAGCTTAACCCTTGTGAAACTCGTCTTATAATAATAGCATTTGTCTCTAGTGAAAGGACTAATATAAAGTAATTATCTGAATCTACCAAGAGAAGGAAAAAAATACTCCTAAGAAATAGAAGTATGAATTAAAGATAATGCCAATTAATCGAAAGTATAAACACATGTTTTAACCATTCATAGAAGTTGGTAGGTGAGTAGTGTTAGCTGTAAGTATGATATGGTTGCCCATAAATTGGCTACGAAAGCTTTTGATTTAGATTGTGGGGTCTGGTTAGAGAAGCCTCCAATTTTCATTGTCGATGTGTACTGATGGTCATTTTTGAGTTATGAAAATTACTATTGTTTCTTATCAAAAGAAAAAAAGACTATTGTAAAAGTTTATACTACTAATCTTATATAATGCACCAAAAGAGTTCTCAAGTAAGTGTAGAGTTGGTGACAATCAGCTAAATGAAAAAAACAAATAATAGTTTTTCTAATAAGTGCCTGTACATGATAAGGTGCAATTCATTAACTGCATTGCATTAAAATTATTGTTAATAATTACAATATATATGTCAACTAGTTGCTAGTTCAATTGGCAAGGCACCACAGTTTGGAGAAGGCAAGATCCCAGGTAGAGTCCCACTCCTTGTCATGCAGTTTCTGCCTCCCCTTTAAAGTAGATATCCCTTCCTCTTTTCCCTAGGAGTAGGCTAGACCCATCATTATATAAAAATCAAAATAAATACTAAAATATTTATGTTTTTATCACCTTAACAAACCAAAAGAAAAAGGAAAAGGAGATTGTGATTCTTCTTTTCAATTCAAAGACCAAAGGTAAACCTTTTTCCTCCTCCTTCTGTTCTTTTTTCATTTAAAAAACAAACCTTATCAAAGAAGGAGAAACATAAAGACAAAGAGTTTATTTTTATTTTTATTTTATATTTTATCTCCCTGTTGTTTGAACCTATGCAAATTTTAATACATGTGATTTGAAATGTTATACTAAACCCTCCTATAGTATTGAAAAAATAAATAAAATGAAATGCTAAATTTTCCATCAAGTTAACAGAATAATACTCATGTGCCATGTACATGCACTACATACCCCCATATTCTTCATTTTTATCTTTCACCCCATATGGTTTAAATTCTCTAGAACTAAAAAAAATAAGAGAAAGTTTGTAGTTCCTTATCTCATTAAAAAATTAATTTAGTATGTCACACCTCACTATTTGTTAAAAAAATAAAAATTAATAATTTGCGTGATTATTTTGTTTTCTTTTACAATATAACACCGTTCTTTATTTTTTTACCAGGCAAAATCTACAGTGATTCTCATCGTACAATGTGGGTCTCTAAAAGATTAAAGGACTCTGCTTTTGGAGCAAAACGTTTCTCTGATAAACTTAGTGCCTCAGGGGAAAATTTACGCTTATCTAATGATAAGGGGAAAACCAAGGCAAAGGTAGATAAAATAAAACCTGTCGTAACAAATGATGATGGTGAAGCAAGTGGTTTGTTGAGAAAACGTGGCACGCACACATCTGAATTTATTAGGAAAAGTAGTTACACAAATGCATCTCCTACAAACTCAGATAAGAGAACAATTCGAGGTGGAAAGACATCGAATGATGATGGCGATGCAAGTGGGTTGTTGGGAAAACGTGGCACGCACAAATCTGAATTTATTAGGAAAAGTAGTTACACAAATGCATGTCCTACAAGGTCAGATAAAAGAACAAGTGGTTTGTTAAGAAAACGTGGCATGCCCAAATCTGAATTTATTAGGAAAAGTAGTTACACAAATGCATCTCCTACAAGCTCATATAAGAGAACAATTCGAGGAGGAAAAACTCCAAATGATGATGGCGACACAAGTGGTTCATTGAGAAAACGTGGCACACGCAAATCTGAATTTATTAAGAAAAGTAGTTACACAAATGCATCTCCTACAAGCTCAGATAAGAGAACAATTCGAGGTGGAAAAAAATTGAATGATGATTCTGTGGTAATAGATGATCAGCCAAAGAAGAGAAAACGGGTAATTAGGATAGACCCATATGATATCTCAAATAAGCGGCTGGATGACAGCATTGTTATTGATGGTCAGTATTTTATCTATTTGTTTCATTGGCAATGTTACTTGTTGTTTAGTCATGGATGTTATCTGAGATTTATTTGCTATATGTTTTAGGAACTTCTAATATGAATTTGGAATCTGTACTGCTTATCGAAACATTGTGTTAAACATTCTATTTGCTGTTAACTTTGATTAGCGTATGTTTCACTTGCTGTAGCCTGTAAGTATTGGGTTTAGCAAACTGCGAACTAACATGGTCCATGGACTGAATGAATTACATATTACAAGAGTGAAACCACTTTGCAATATTTATTGATGCAACAGTGAATTTTTTTGTTGATGCAAATGGCAGCTGATTATCAATTATTCCTGAAAGTCATACCGTGCACTTTTACTCTTTGGGATTCATTTTCTCTCCTTTTCAATCTGAAGTGGGAGGTACTGGACTAGCTTGCTTCTTGAAGGATAAGTATCTTTGTGGAAAATTACTTCTCTTTTGATAATGTTAGTGCCATGGTAATAAATTCTGATCTTTTAGTTTCTGGCCCCTGGTGTTGTGGGAGAGGATAAAAGGGGACAATATCTTTGTATGAAGTGCCATTTGTTTTCCATTTAAGAACAATGCTGAAACATGAGAAGAGTGATGCGGGGGGAGAGAATGTTTTTCATGTAAGAATAAGAACATAATAGATTAATATGGAGGAAAAGGGGATAGAATGAATAGAACCAACAGTAGACGCTAAATATAACTATCTAAAGCAGGCTACTTTAGCAGTTCAAAACTTGAGTTCTATATCATTTTTTGGTTATTTTGATTGCTTTATTTTGTGCTTCTAAGATTTATTAAGGTATATGGTTAATGTATTAGGATATGGTGTTGTTTCGTCATTAAAAGTCTTATCAGTTAAGACAAAGTTATAAGCTGTTGTGTTCTGATTAATGAAAAGGAAATCAGCCTTTGGCTTTTCCATTTCTTCTGAAACCTTAAGAGTTTTCTTGATTTAGCACCGCACCCCTGGAAAGAAACTCATGCTTAGATGGATGATCCAAATGCTTTTATTCCTCCATACTCTTGCTGTGGCACCAAATCAGCCTTGGTGGTTTACTGTCTATTTCAAACTCAATTAGTATTATCTTTTTTTTTGGTAATGACATGGTCATGTAAGTACTCTGGCATATTCTTTAGATGGTCCGAGTTCTTGATTTCAACAGCTTTCATCTATTAGTAAAATGCAAATTATATTACTTTCTGGTTGCTTTCTTACACAATTTCTTTCCAGGAAATACAGAGGAGAAGAAAAAGGACTTGGAGAGAAAGACTGAAATGTCAAAGAATGCACAATTTCGTGCAATACAACCTAGCCCATCGATACTTTCTTTTGTAGAAGATAATGTAATTTGTATGAGCAGGGACTCAAACTGATAATATCATTGTCAATTTAGTTTCATCCCTGCTTGGAATCTTGATCACCTTAATTGTGTATTATTTACAGTTGTTGGGCCGTAGACGATTGATAGAGCTAAAGAGGGCAGGCTACAACATAGATCTTTCTGCACCATTAGATAATATTCCTTTCTCTACCAGCTCTGAAAGGGAGAGAATTGAAGAAAATGTATGTGTTCACCAATGCATTCTGAAAAATGGATGTTTAGGTTTTTGTAGTGTGTTCAAACTAGTAGCCATTTTATTTTCATATATTTTATGATCTCCAGTAATAATTCTGATTACTTTTTTGCGCTGATTGCTTGACACAGATATTCAGGAATAAATTGACATTTTTTGCTGCTGCAAAGGCCTCGTCGTCATTTCCACCTCCAAGTCTTCCGGAAATTGCATTTGCAGGTAGAGATTTCAAACCATCACCATATCTGTGCTTTTTTTTCTTTTTGTTTTCTTTTGGGGTTCATGGTTGACTTTAGGTATCATCTTGATTTATATAATGAAACTATAATTCTTGAATAGCTTATGATTTTATTACTTTGATTTGTTATTACAACAACAACTACTATTCCTTTTGCTAGTATAAAACAAACAGAAAGGACGTCAATGGAAATGTTACAGCTTTTTCTTTACTAGATGATCTGCATCTTATATGGTTAATTCCTTTGTTAAAATAAAGAAAAATGCAGTTCATCCACCAAAATAAAAGCAAACTTTAATTTTTCTTACCAAACTATATTTTGCATAAAGTCTGCTGTCTCAATTGTGTTACTTTTGATGGATGATATTTGTCACATTGTGCGTAGTAGACGGCTCCCATATTTTTTTATTGTTATGACCAATCTAATATTTTTTTGTACCCATTCTCTGGTGATCTTTCCCTTTTAAAACTGAAGTTTATTCTTATTTTTTCCTATTATATATCTACTTTTGTAGATATGTGATAAATGGTATTTTCCAATTATGTTCTGGTTTTTAGGAAGGTCCAATGTTGGGAAGTCGTCTCTACTTAATTCACTCACCAGACAGTGGGGTGTTGTACGAACATCTGACAAACCCGGCCTCACCCAGGTAGTAACTCAAGCTTAGAAACTTAATTTTATACTTGCGGAATCACTAAAGGAAAATTTGAAAGAATTTATGGAAGCTCTTGTATAATAATAGTAGTTTCTATGCAGACCATTAATTTCTTCAATTTGGAAACGAAGCTCTGCCTTGTTGATTTGCCTGGATATGGATTTGCTTATGCAAAAGAGGAAGTTAAAGATGCATGGGAGGAACTTGTAAGTATGAAGATAAAATTTGATCTCTTACAGTTAAATTTTCACACTTAAATAAATCCAAGATACCGTTGACATAGTCATAGTTGACATCATTCTATATGCTGCTAAACAACAATTTTTTGTCAACTTTTGTTTGAAATTAATTTGAAGATCTTGGTATTGTTGTACTTATGATTTTAAGAAGCATATATTGTTGAATAGATTCATTTATTGATTTGAATATTATCTCGTAACAATAAAGGCTGATCAAGTATTCTGTTGAAAACCTCAATGTTTGTAGGTCAAGGAGTATGTTTCCACTAGGGTTGGTCTTAAACGAGTATGCCTTCTGATTGACACAAAATGGGGTATGAAGCCAAGGGATCATGAACTTATTGATTTAATGGAAAGGTACGTGGTGCACCTTTTACTTTCTTTCATTTCCCTCAAACTGTTAGAAAGAAGTATGACATGTACTTTTATTATATTTACTCAACAATACCTGTGGAAATATTAGAACATAGAACAAAATTTAATGGCCTATGTTCTCAATTTACAGATCACAAACTAAATATCAGATTGTATTAACCAAGACGGATACAGTTTTCCCAGTTGATGTGGCACGCCGTGCAACGCAAATTGAAGAGGTAAACATTGCCCAGCTGAGTGAATGTTTTTTTAAATCTTAATATGCAGTTTATTGACAACTCACTGTATTATTTGACTTCACAGAGCCTAAAGGCAAAGAAGTCTATAGTTCAGCCTACGGTAAACTGATCTTTTTGTTGTATCAGTTCAGTTTTCTTTTTCCTACTTATTTGTTGGAAGTAACCCAAGTAATTGTTTTTACGGCAGATGATGGTAAGCTCAAAATCTGGAGCTGGTATCCGAAGTTTAAGGACAGTGCTAGCTAAGATAGCTCGATTTGCCAAACTCTAACTTATAGTAAGGTATTTGTTTTCTGTTTCAAGGCTATCTCATAGACCCCAACACTTTCCCTGTTGGGCGTAATGAAACTAAATCTTGCCAACCTTGGCCGCAAGCAACCTAGGCAGAATGTGTTTTGCTTATTTCCATACCATTTCAAGAAGTTCAAAACCATAACGCAATTACATGCAAACCACAAAGGATGCACATCAATTTCTAATATATAAACATTTCAAAAGGTCTGATTAATGCGGTGATGCACCTTCTTTACTAGGTTTACTCATCTGTGCACCCTTTTTGAGTTTGTTATTATTATACTTCTCCTATTTCTGATTACTAAAAAAACAGTCCTACCATTTTCTGCTTGTAATTTTTACTACTAGTTGATCAATAGAATCTTTCATGCCCTTTTTGCAGGCTGGAGCATAGTGCTGATGCCGATTCTTAAGGTCTCAAACACTCAGTCTATCAGTCTGAAAACGTAAACTCGCTGATTAAAGACATTGTATGTTTGCTGCTGACTGCGCAGTAGATGAATGGTAGTATCATTTGGCAGCTTGACCTGGTGTTCTTTCCTAGCAAGTTTGTGAAATGCATTACAGAATGGGGTTCTTTGGAAAATAGAATTATGTTGAAAATTTTAAATTATCAGCTTTTCCTTATCGCAAATAATATTCCAAGTAATTGTTGCCACTTCTATTTGCTTGGGCACAGCTTTCATATTTCATATTTTAAATTAGAATCATGGACATGTTCTACATGAGCCCTAATGCAGTAATGCTTCCAACACAGAAGAGTTGAAAGAAAAAAGAATAGAGAAAATGTCCATGAGTCTTTTGATTTATTTTTTCTGAAGTTAAAAGGTAAAATCGAGTAAATAATAAAACAGTTTCTTCTTATTTCCACAGTCTTGCTTATTGCACCTATAACATTGTAAATGGTAAAATGTTAAAAAGGTTAATTTTTCTTAATTAAGAATAGAAGGATAACTCTAATTCCTATATTAATTAAATATTGAGTAAAGTACAATGGTATTAAGTTTTATTAATTTATAGATGTGAATATTTTTTTATTCTTACAGGATCCCATGATGTTTGGACCAGGTTGAATTTGGATGGTTTCCATCCAAATTAACGCCCATGACCACCACTTGCCTAGCATGTGGTTAAACGCTAACAACCCTTATTTTTTTCCTAAATGCTTGACCTTTCCCCCTCTTTCTCAAATTCCTAATCCTAATTCTCCAAATTCCTAAATATGAAACCCCAACTGAATTTTTGAATTGAAGCTGCTCTTCCATAGCTAGTAAATCTCCTTCTTGCTTAATTGGTGCTTCTAGCCCGACAGAAGTTTCAAGGTCTGCAAGGAAACGTGGGTAGTAGATTTTATGGTTGTGGGAGGTTTGAGGTAAAAAATTTATTTTTTAATTTTATGGTTGTGTGAGTCTAGTTTCAGGTTTCTAAAATTCTTTGTTAATAGGGATCTTACACCTGCAATTTTGTTGAATTGTATGATGATGCAATCTGTGAGCGTCGAACATAGCTTATTAAGGAGCTTCTACTAAAAAAAATATTCGATTACAACTGGAGCTTGATAGAATTTGTGAAGATCATGAATGTGAAAAAAAACTTAAAAACTATTCTAAATTCTTATGAATTTGAGCTTGAGCCAAACAATGAGAATGCTGCTTCAAAGCCATATATAGGAACCTGAATTGAGGGTGAAAGTTCTACTTAGATTGCTTTGTTTGACAAGGATATAGTTTTCATTTATACTTAACTAAAATTGTTGAATTAGATGCAATAGGAAATGTTTATTATAATTTTTCAGTTTGTATGTATTATGTACGCAGTTTAATGAGAATGAAGTTTATGTTATATCACTCTTGCCATCATTGTTTATCTATAATGGTTTTGAACATGAAGCTTGGGTGTTATATCATCCCTACTCAATAATCAAACAAGAAATGCATATCACATAGAAATAAAGTGTTAAAACTTAACCTTGCTCAGAATTTATAAACTTGAACATATCATCCATGTTAAATCATACCTGCTCATAACCAAATAAGAATTGCAAACTAGACTAAATTAAATCAAATACAACGTCAAAAGCTTCAAAAGTTAATAACAAACCCATACATTGAACATTATAAACACTCTTCATACATAATCAGTCTTAATAAAACCCAGGATTCTTAAACTTGATATCCAGAAAATTCTTAAAATTCAACAAAATACTATTTAACTAACATAATTACACAATATGGACACATCATTTGTCACTTGCAGTTTTACCACCTCCAGTTTGTAACTTTTGCCCAACAACCGCAATTTTTGTTCTATTGGAGTTGTTGTTCACTGAATTTGTTAGGTGATGGTGGACAATAGGATGACTAAGATTCATTAGGAAATGTCTGACTTTGTTCTCCCTGACCACTTGCATTGGTTGAATCCTGAAATGAAAACAAAGTTTAGAAAATAGTAGATAAAGTATATAGTTAAGTTGCAAATGTAATTTGATTACTTGTCTGTAACTGTTTAGAAAACTTGAATCTTCTTGGACTGCACCCCCGCTAGTTCTCTGGTTATGACCAATTTTTAAGCATCTTGCACATGTAACTTATCATCCTTTCCTTCTAACCTTCAATGTTGCACTGTCATCAACCTTATTCTGTTTTTTTGAATCTTCTCCATTTGTCCTTCACTTTTTGGGTCTGTCAATGGGTGTCTTGTCCTGGGGAGGCTTCTCAGGTTGATAGTTAGTCTTCTCACAGTCTTGTTGACCGGGACTATAGCATGTGAGTACATTGCCAAATAAGTTTGTTTGCTGAAATATTGGTGGACATAGTCCTCTGGCTTCTCTCCCTGCATAGGAATTGCTGCAACTGTATACTTGCATAGTATTCTTATTAGCTGTCATCATCTGCAACCACATGTTTACTTATTGACATCAACAACATATGATGTTGCATACCAGTCAACGTCAAACATGTTGTTTCCAGCATATGAAGCAAAGCAGTTCTTAGGTGCTTCCTTTGTATCTTCTAAAATCAGTTCCTAGATGCATCCTTTGTATCCTCCAAGTCTTTTTAAGCTTTTAGAACAATTTTTTCCCTTACATTTCTTCATCCTATTTCTTTTGAGTTGAATCATGGTCATAATCTTCCTTCTACTCCATTTATACATATGCAGATGTGTTAACTTTCTTGCATCTAAGATGTACTTATTCCAAGACTCACTTATCTTGCTCACAAGACAATCACACTTCACATCAGAACTGAAACGTAACCTAGACCATTGACTAAGGTATAAAACCCTCAAATAACCATAAGCCTTGTCAACCATCTTTTCTATCTTCCTCATCCAATGCTCAAACTCTCTTACTGTTCCCGTATTTGCTGCTCCCCACATGGTATCCTTTAGCTCATTTCATTTGAACTTGTTTTGTAAAGATCTGATGTAGATGCTTCAAGCAATGCCTGTGATATACTTTTGGTTAGTATTGCTTAAATGTCTCTACCAAACCATGTTACATACAAGAAGAGAAAAAATAACAAGTCAATTGCAATTAAACATTCTAAACATTATAGGATGATATGATATTACATGGTAAACATTACTAACCTTTTGCTTGTCAGATATGAATGTTCATTCTTATTCTCCCATATAACCAATTTCTCTGAATAGTTCATACGTGAACCATGTCCATGAATCTTTATTCTCAGTTTCCACCACAGCAACTGTAATAGGATAGATGTTGACATTCCCATATCTAGCTACAACGCTCTATAATTGCTACCATATAGCCAATTAACTTCCTACATCCGCCATAAAACCTTGCTTCCTTGCTTTTGTAAGTAATATACATTCTCTGAAGATGAGGTTGCAGACCAGGTTGTGATACATTGGTCAAAACTATTATAGAACTACCTCGATTGTGTTTGATGATAGTTGCAGCATAATCTCAAATTCTCTATTAATATGTACATCACATTTAAGTTTCCCCTTAATAGTCTTCCTCGTCTTCCTCATGCTTTCAACTTCTAGGTATGAGTGTCAACAAGCATGTCTTGATACTTTTGACTTACATAGGTGTTGGAAATCAATTTGTTCTCAAATATCTTGGGATATGCATGTCTTGCATTGATAGACTTGATCTGAAGGGTGTCTTTCCCCTGCATAGGAGAAGCATGACTCCTCCATCCACACCTGAATCTGTCTACAACTGTCATTCTTCTGTTTTCACTTCTAATCCATTCAATGTCAAAACCCCTACTTATGTTCCATTCCTTAACAGCTGCCCTAAAAATTTGTGCATTTTTGAACTTCATTCTTATTATAAGAACTAGATTAGCCATGCCAGTAGCTTCATTAAACTTTGGTTGTCTATTATGTCCTTTATCATCAGTACTAGGATCACTTAAACAATCATAATCATCTTCTACATCAGACAAAAAATCATACTTCATTTTCTTAGTAGTATTAACAAAACTCTAACCCTTTCCATTCCCTTTAATCTTTCTTGGTCTACATCAAAATCATATTCATGATCATTACCAAAATCATAATTTGTTGTTTGTTGCTTACCAAGTACACTGTGTTTCTTGGTGTTTTCTTCCTACCAATACTCTTCTTCTTACTGGTAGTTTGCTTCTTATAAACACTCTTCTTCTTACTGCTTGTTTTACTAGCAGCATGCTTCCTTTTAGTGGTTGTTTTGTCACCAGCTTGTTTCTTATTCACAATTTCATCTATTTAAAAGATGTCATAATTTTCAATCTCTTCATGTAACTGTTTATTCAATCTAGCAACAATTTTACTATCTCCAACTGCATTATTTGGGATGTTAATATCTTCTTTATCATAATTATTGTCACCATCATCACCTCTCCTTCAACAACAATCTCACCATTATCCTGATCATCTTCCCTTTCTCCTTCATCATTACCCTTACCCTCATTGTCACTAGCACCCATAACATAACCATCATTCATTAAATTTTTTAGTTTTACCGGACTAATAACATGCCTAATGTCTAACAGATATGCATCTCCATAGACATTTTCATCCATCATCTCTAATATTTGTTTATCTGACTCAAAGAAAACTGACTCGTCAGCTAAACTCTTTCTAGCTTTTAGGTAATAAATTGATGATTAATGGGTATTCTAAATCAATTCCAAGCTCTAGCAACTCACAAGAACTAATAAAGTCATGGTCTAAATGCTCTATGTCCACAAAACCTTCTTCATAATTAGTAACAGGGTGATTCGAGAGAGTTTTCCTGTGGTGGACCTCAAAGGTTATTTCAGATATACTATGACATTAAACAAATATAACTTAAAAAAATATTTTAAGTGAGAATCAAACAAAAACGAATTCTGATAACTTTATCAAGCTACATAATTAAAAAAAAAAAACCAAGATTGTAATGTATATCAAGACATTTACAAATCTTAACAATTAAAAAACAGTGACTACATAAGAATTTGGTAAACTCAAATAACACATATAACAACTATGTGAGAATGAGAAATACAATCAAGTATAACAAATTAAAAACATATAGAACAAAAATAATCTCTACATAGTCTAACATTTTGAAAATCTTTTATGTCACAACCCTAACCAAAACCAGAAATTGAAGAAAAATGTGTAGCTTAATATATAAAAAATTCAAATAAAATCAGTAGATGTTCTATTAAAATATTCAAAATGGAGGATGGATGGACTTGGTAAAAGAAATTGGGTTTGAGAATTTGGGCTTTAGAGATATGAGCAAAAGGGAGAACGTTTTAGAATTTGAGGGAGAAATAAGTCTTGCTCGCGTTTATAGATCAAGTGTAACCCACGTCTATATGCTTAAAAGCATTAAGTTGGATAGAACTAGTCCAAAATCAAGTTGGTCCAAACATCTAGGGTGTATTTTAAGAAAAAAAAAAATTACGTGTATGAATTGGAGAAAACTCAATACTATTGGGGTGAAATGTACTTTACTTTTAGATATTTATAATCTCTTTCTTATCTCTCTCACCCAACGAGATTTTTTGTTTGTTTCTGCTCCTTCCTTTTTCTTCTCTGTCTTCCTCCCTCCTTGTTACTTTCAAAGGAGGTTTCGGTTTACGTGTTAGGTTTGCTCAGACCCCAAGTCAACTCTTTCAAGTCAAAGCTGAGATGTTCTCCAAGTTGAGATTGAAAAGTCAAAGGTTAAAGGTTTAGGGTACACCTTGAAGACCCCTGGAATGATAAAGACAAAGCTCTTAAAGAGAGACAATGTGTCAAAGAGTAATAAATGTAGGGAGGTATTCTCCTTAGAAGATGAGAAAATACCACTTATGCTTGAGGGTAAAAGAGCTATTCTCCTTAGAAGATGCCACGTGGCATAGGGGTTGGTTGGACCTAATCTCTTTACTAACACTAGTCTTCTTAAAAATGAGGCTGAAAGCATAGAGATTGATGCTTCTGTTGAATTGTTCATGGGGGACGGTGGTTAGAATTGATGTCCTAGTTATGAACTGCCGATTCAAAATTGTAGTTGAAAAAAATTGCACCTGATGTCTTAATGTTAGGATGGTCAGGAGAATTTTTTGTAAGTTCACATGTGGGAGAACGTGTCTCTGATTACATGTTCTGTTATGTGAGTGGAATCCATCTATTTTTCAAGCGTCGCTTTATATTCTTAGTTTTGTGGCAATTTTTATTCTAGGTTGGGTAGGCATCTCCTATTATGCACGTGACGGATTATTGTATGAGAATTGAAAGCAAAAATTCTCATATATAAAAATGAATTAACCAACTATCAGTTAAGTGAAAATCATGGACAGATCATGCTTGAAGATCTCAATCGAAGTAGAAAGCTCAAATAGCTTATTAAAGTTCACTTTCATAGATCTTAGGTAAAATCATATCACTCGAATTTTTTTGCTCACTTTTTTTGCTTCGACTAAAATTTGTCGGGTTAGTGGGAGATCAAGGTCAGGGGGTCCAGCTCTTCCACTTCTTCTTATTCTTCTCATTCATCTTGTTCAATTTTGATCTCATTCTTCTCTTTTTGAATATATGAGAATAGGTTAGTCTTATCGATAGTTACACCTGCAGAACTCGTTTCTATAATGCTTCCAAACTAGGGAAAAGCTCTTCAACTTAAAAGAAGAAGAAGAGGTTTAGGGAGCTCCTAATGAATCGAGGAAGGCCGAGGTGATGTAATTTATGCCCTTTCTAAATGTCAACTTCATGAGACAATAGCCATGGAATATGTGCGGTTAGGCAATGCAAAATTTGAGCACGGGATATCTTAATGTGCCTGACATCATTTCATATAATGATTTGTTAAATTTTTTATTTTTCTGTTCAAAGTTTCGACGATTGTCATATCTTCATGTTCTCTACGCGCATAATTAGTTACAATATGATCATATTTATGTCGTGCACTTGCTAGACCCTAGGAAAATGTTGTCAAAATTTTGAGAAAATAGAATGAAGAGATTTAGCATCTCACTGGTAATGGATGTGTTACTTTTTTGAATGTAATATGATGTAACCTTTATAAGGAAGAAGTTGACGGTGTTAGTCATATCATGCATGACTCACCATTTCTTAATTTTTCGTTTGTTTTGGAAGGAAAATATTACCGGATCATTTAGAAAGAAGATTCTCAAGATTTTGTATTGAAAAGTTTTATGAATGGTATTGAAGAGTTTGTAACATTTGCTGTGGGAAATTCAAAAAGTACAGTTGGTATAGATGGTCTACTATGTTATCCATGTGCAATTTGCAGGAACAAAAAGTGGTTAAGTCCTTTTGAGGTTTCATGGCATTTGTACAATAAGGGGTTTATGGACGGTATTAATTTATACTTTGCATGGTGAGAACTTTTAAGCAGCTTGGCATTTTAGTGCAGTGATTTATGATTCCCCTCATTAAAAGGTGAACCCATAAGTAGATATGGTGATGTATACGGTTCTGTTTGGCGTCTAGATGATGATGATCTTAATAAAGATTAATCAAATGAATCGGCTGTCAAATTTTATGACTTGGTCAAGTCTGTTGATGATCCTTTGTAAGAAGGATATGAACACCATACGACGTTGTTTACAATTAGTCAACTACTTAACTTAAAATCAGAGTCCAATATGATGGTGTTATATTACGTGACATACATCATTAAAAGCATGTTACCTGAATCAGAGATGTTACCAGACAGTTTTTATCCATTGGAAAAAAATGGTTACTGAATTCATGTTAGACTACAAGCAGATAGATGCATGTCCCAATTATTGTCATTTGTATTATGATGAGGAGTAGGGTAATGAAAAGACAAAGTGTCCTATTAGTCAACACCCTTGGTACAAGCCTAACAAAGCATGTAATTCTAAATATAAAAAAAAGATGTTCCATTCAAGTCGTTGCTATTTTTCCAATTATTTAAGACTACAAGACACAAGACATGGTACAAGGAAGGCGTTTGTTGTCGAATTGGTC
Source organism: Quillaja saponaria (assembly GCA_029379385.1). Lineage (NCBI taxonomy): Eukaryota > Viridiplantae > Streptophyta > Magnoliopsida > Fabales > Quillajaceae > Quillaja > Quillaja saponaria. The sequence goes on along the minus strand of CM055610.1, from coordinate 12,564,545 downwards.
TTCTTTCCTGTATTAGTTCATCTGATGAATGTTATAATACAAAAGCATGGAAGCATTTTGACCTCACCTATATTGAGTCTGCAAGTGAAGCTCAAAATGTCTAATTAGGGTTATTTACTAATGGAATTAATTCTTTTTGTAATACAAGTACCCCAATAACATGTTGGCCTATATTTGTGCTCTTTACAATCTTCCACCCAACATATACACAATGCAAACTTCCATATTCCTAATATTGGTTATTCTTGGTTCTAAATATCAAAAAAATAACTAGGATGTTTACTTGAGATCTTTGTTGCACGAGTTGAAAACTTTGTGGAAAGGAGATATTTACCACCTTTGATGCACATAAGAAACATAATTTCCTAATGAAAGTTTCACTTATGAGGACAATTAGTGATTTTTCTGCATATGGGATGTTATACGGGTGGAGTATGCATGTAAGACTCACTTGTCCAATTTGTATGAAAAATACTAAAACATTCACACTGAAGCATAGCAGGTCTAGTCCACCACCAATAAGGTGAATCGTGCTACTATGCTAGGCGTGAACATATACTTTAAAGGCACCTTGTCGTTTTAGGTCACTTTAAAGCCTTGATAAGTAGTTGATTATTTTAATTATTTATTAATTATTGATTTCTATAAATTTTAAATAATTTTTTTATTTTGTAGAAAAAGAAAAAATGCCTCCCAGCATTACTCAGAGAGGTGTCTTAACACACCCACAAGAGAAAGATTAAGGAGAATGTTGTGGAGTTCGTTACTCATTGCGCCAGGAAAATGAATGTAAGTTTTTGAAACATTAATGAATCATTATTAATGTTGCTTGTATGAAAATTTTATCCATTGTTTTTATCTTATAGGAGAGTTATACGCAGACTATGAGACAAAGTACACAGATAATCCCTTAGCCAAACCAGTGATCGATACAGAAGAGTTGAGGAGTTCAGGCGGCCAGTTAAAGAAAGGTTGCACACTTGAGTTTTGTCTAACCTTGGACCCTTCCACGACATATAGCTCCTTGGTGGCTAGTGGCGCAGCTGGCACTTTTACGTCCACTTCTTCAGCTTTTGCATGCTCTCTCCAAGATGTTATCAAGTAGGTGTTGATAATAAAGAGGATGATGAATGTATTTTTCACAGGCATCGTGGCAGGCCAATCCCACCAAATTCAGCACCCGTCAAGAAGGCATTTCAAGAATTGTTGCAGACCTTAAAACTCTCTAGTGTAGCTCCTTCTATCGCTCCACCTCCATGTTAACACAGACATGTATTTGTTTTCAAATATATTTTCATCTAAAGTAAATAAATGCATTCATTATAATTATGAGTTAATAATTTAGTGTATATATATTCATTAGGATGGCCATCATGGTGGAGAGAATGATGTTGCAGGGAACGACGATGAGGATTGGTCATGAATAAGTTTTTTTTTTTTTTAAAATAAAATTTATAATTGAAATAATAACAACAAGTTTTATCATGATGTTGAAGGTTTATTAGATGTATTTGCAATGTTGTTTAAGCATGTTACATTGTAAAATGCAGGGAAAACAAAAAAAACATAAATCGCATTGCAAAAACTTTCCAGAACGGCAAAGGAAGTGTGAGAAATATCAAAAAAATAAATCCTACTTAGTGACAAAAGGGTGATAAACTATATAAAAAATCCCCTTAGGTGAGATGTTGTGTAAAAAAATTTTCCTAGTATGGCAAGGGAATACCGATGACTTTGCAAGGTTTGGCGATGAATGTTGAGAAGAAAATGACAAGGTATTGACATTGAAAATATTTCTCACCATTTAGTGATGGGGAAAAGGAAAGAAAACTAACCCTCCATATAAAGAGGAAAGGGCTCTACATCCACTGCTATAGTATAAGCGAGGCATTATCTCATCCCTTGCAATTCAGCTAGCAAAATTTGACGAGGCAATCGCTAGTCTCTCACTCTTCCCTTGCCAAACTAATTAAAGATGAAAAGGCGATGGATTGCTTCCCTCACAAAAATTCTGTTTTTCTTATAGTGAAGTGTGTGAGATGATACAGTTTTTGTGTAATTAATGTCTAGAGTCATTAGGCAACTATATAAAGGTCTTGTCACTGAGTTGTAACAATGTAGAACATAAGAAGCTAATTCAAGAATACATTCATATTGAGTCTCCATCATCATCTCCTTTAAGACCTTTGTATGGCTTAAGCCATACATCTTCAAATACTTAATAAATAAAATCCTACCATACACACATACTTTCATATATAAGTAGTTTTTATATCGTTTTCGCTAGACTCCTTAAAAATTCAACAATACAATCATAGGTATATTCTATACGTTGTTCCAATTAATGAGTATATGCAAGGAAGAATGGAGTAATGTACTCAGGTACATTAGGAGTAGGTAGTGGCTCACAATTGATTCCAAGTTCAACAACTGCATGGTTTAACATTTTCACAGGTGGTGGTTACTTGGTTAGCCATAGTTTCCAAGATAAACAATGCTAGATTTCAACATATGAGTGTGTCACACCCTCAAATGAAGGTATGACTAGTCAGAGGAATGGATGTCCATACCCTTGTAACCCTGAATATGCAAGTAGATAAACATAAAACAATTTATAGAAATTTTGGCAGAGTTTCCCCAAACGGTAGAACATGCTTATAATGAAAACAAATAACCTGGATTCAAGTCGATAGTAAATCAAAACATCAGAATATACAAAGGGGCTCCGCTCCCAACAAAACAGAATACACCATAATAACCACAATATGTAAATACATTAAAAACATGCATGACATCCTATTTGACTGCAAGTATTGTCCTTTACGCCCCACGTGTGTGATTTTCGAGATATACCTTGCCACTTCAAAGTCGGCAAGTGAGTCTATATAGCGATCAACTACGGTCTCCTGAAAACTAAAAAAATACCACAAAGGAAAGGGTGAGTCATCTTGACTCAGTGAGTAACTCATGTACCCTACGGGTACTAGCATCATACAACACAATATCATAAGTTACAACACATATTCAAATCTATTGATACACGTACGTGAGTACTATAATCATATAATCACAGTTCACTTGATTTACAATCCCAAAACAGCAACTAAATATACAAATCAATAATTACATAATCAACTAAACAAGCAAAGGGCTAACGAGTAACTCAGCCCTGCACAGTAGTATCTCCCCCAATCGGGCATTTACACACCCGCACAACAAATTATACTCTGTACACAAATTCATCCTACCGGGGCTGAGCACTCTAATAGTTTTCAAAAAAAAAGAATTTCAGAATCAAGATAACTCATAAACTTGCAAATTCAAATGACCTAGGTGCACCTAGTTTTAATTTCAAAAATGAAAACCATTTTTCAGGAAATTTTCACGTGTTGGCCCTTATCAATCACAGTTAATATCAATCACATATCATCCAATTAAATCACTGAAATCACTCATTTGCATAGTTTTATTATAACTCATTAAATTCAAGTAAGCACATAATTTCACACAAAAATCTGATAATCATAAAGCACATAATTCACTCACAAGTTCACGAATGTGACTCGTCAGTCCGTTTAATCTATGACGGTGTCAGAATATCCTTGACACGCTCTGGAGCTGAAAAATCACAAATTAGTAGGTCATTAATAATTACTTCTAAATTAATTCGACTATTTCTCAATCATACATAATTATATCTAATATGTTTCTTAAGGCAATATTAATTAATCTGATACATTTACTAATGTAACTTTCATAATTTAACAATACTATATATATACATATTAAAATCACTCTACATGTATATATATATGTATAAAATTTCGACTTTGATCAGTTATACTATCGAATAACAAAATGAGTTGCTTGTATAATTGTATATATATATATACATATTACTTGTTTAGTGTTAGTTTCCTTTTTATTTATACTCAATTCATAACTCAATTAACAATTTTCAACTTGTCACAACACTCACATTTTCACTGTAACATTCAACATATATTATGTAACTTATATTATCAATTTAGATTAATTCCTCTCATGTTCACCTAATATATATATTAGTGTAATTGCAATTTAAATCCTTTATTCTTTTTTTTTTTCCTCCAATTTATTTAGTTAACCAATCTTTCCCCTTGATCCTAATTAATTCACAACTTGGTCCCATAGTATACCACCACATACTCTTCTCTTCTTTTACAATCCATCCGTCATCCAAGAAGAATGGGCAGCCAAGTTACTGTCCCAAAATAGAGGACAGCGGTTACCACCTCCCATTTTCAAGTCACGCCCTTCATTATTCCCAGCCAACAGTTTAACCTTCTTCCAAATTGCCCTAATCACTATCCTAACAAGCCAAAGCACATCTTCTAGCCTTCCAAAGGTGCAACAAACAAAACAACCCTCAACTTGAAACTCTACCCCTATCCACTTTCATCCACAAGCTAACATTTACATTTTCCTTTAACTTCCTTCCTTATATCATCACTCACAAAACAAGGGCAGGGGCGTGTAGCTAGAATTTAGGAAAATCCAACAAGCTGCCAGAAATATTGCTCACAACCAACATGAAAATTTTCCAACCAAGCTGCCACTGAAACATTCAAAATCAATTATCTGTTATAAAAATTTTGGTCCTGAGACGCACTTCAAACAATCCAGCCCAATTAAGTTATTAACACCAAATCATGGCAATCATTGTGCCACTTAAACTATACAAGACCAATCCATGGTTACAAATGCCAACAACCTAATCTGCAATGGATCTAGATGTGGTAGTGTAGCAAGAAAAATAACATCTAAATGTGATCAACATATGCTATTTTCATTGTCGGTCCTCTAGTGATTTCATTAAAACTGGATGCTTTCCAAAGCACTAGAAATCACTTAAGCTTAATTTTAAGCTTGTATGTCTCAACAACCATCTCGACATATCCAATTAGTATTAATGTGTTCTAGGTCTGCACCAAAGCTTTTGGATCAGTGGGCGAGCCTTAGCGCAACGGTAAGTTGTTCATTTGGTGACCTGTAGAAATGTAAGGGAAATGTTGCGTACATGTGCGCCCACCCTCCCCTACCCCCACAATAACCGGGGAGCACTTTGTGCACCGGGTGAGTCCTCATGTCTCAACAACCATCTCGAGATATCCAATTAGTGTTATTTGAGACATACCTCCAAATTAACAAAACCGTCACACTTAAGACAAACACAAAGTTTTAAGATTTTAATGCAATGACATGTCATAAGTAACCATATGTGCACATACAATATCAATCATATCATAATGAAAATAACTATTATTTTCATTAATAAAACATACCATCCAACAAGGATGTAAACAAACATAAAATAGCATATATAACATGCTAGCTAGTTTGAATAAAACAATGCAAACTCCCACTAACCAAAAACATCAAAGGACTTCATAATACTCATGTTATCAACATGACTTTTGAAAGCCCCAGTCCTAAGTTCTTTGGTTAAAGGATTTGCTAACATTTTTTCTGTTTCAATATATTCAAATACAATGTCTCTTTTTTTCACTAAATCCCTGATAGCCAGATACTTAATATCTATAGCTTTCGATGCACTAAAGTTCTTGTTATTTTTTGAAAAGAATATAGTAGAACTGTTGTCATAGTAAATTTTAAGAGGTTTAGAGATTGAATCAACCACACCAAGACAGGCTATCATGTTCTTCAACCATATACCCTGTGTCGATGCTCCATAACAAGCAATGAACTCGGCTTGCACAGTGGAAGAAGCAATGATTGTCTATTTATAACTTTTCCAAGATACAGCTCCCCCAACTAACATGAAAATGTATCCTGATGTGGATTTCAGATCATCCTTGCAACTAGCAAAATCAGAATCAGAGTAACCAATCAACTCAAGGTGATCAACCTTTCTATACACCAACATAAAATCCTTGGTCCTCTGCAAATACCTCATAACTTTCTTCGCAGCAACCTAATGTTCTGGACCTGGGTTTGACTAATAACTACCAAGAACTCCCACTGCAAAAGCAATGTCAGGTCTGGTACAAACCTGAGCATACAACAAGCTTCAAACTGTGCTTGTATAAGGCACATTCTTCATGAACTCCCTCTGAAAATCATTAACAGGACACTGATTTAAGCTGAATTTATCACCCTTGACAACTGGTACATCCCCAGGCTTACATTTATGCATGTTAAACCTATCGAGCACACGATCAATGTATGCTCACTGAGAAAGACCCAACAAATAACGAGATCTGTCTCGATGAATTTCAATGCCAAGAAAAAATAATGCTTCCCGAGATCCTTTATGTCGAAGGTCTTAGATAACATCAATTTTGTCTCATGTAATAAACCAACATCACTACTGGCAAGTAAAATATCATCAACGTATAGAACTAGTATGATAAATTTACTCCCCCTGACTTTGAGATATATGCACTGAATAATCTTGTTTTCAACAAAACCAAAAAAGATGATTACTTCATCAAACTTCAAAAACTACTGTCAAGATGCTTGTTTTAGACCATAGATAGACTTCGTAAGTCTACAAACAAGTTCACTCTCTCCATCTTCTTTAAAACCTTTAAGTTGAACCATATAAACTTCTTCAGCAAGATCTCCATTCAAGAAGGTTGTCTTGACATCCATCTGATGTAACTCAAAATTAAAATGAGTCACCAGTGCCATAATGACCCTAAAAGAGTCTTTAGTTGAGACAGGAGAGAAAGTCTCACTAAAGTCCACACCTTCTCTTTGAGAAAAATCTTTAGCTACAAGTCTTGCTTTGAAACGTTCAATTTTTCCCTTTGAATCTTTCTTGGTCTTGTAAACCCACTTGCATCCAATGGGTCTACAACCCTCTGGAAGTGCAACTAACTCCTATACTTCATTATGTACCATAGATTGCATCTCTTCTCTCATGGCTTCAATCCACTTGTCTGACTATGGACTAGAGACAGCTTCTCCATATAGTAGTAGGATCAACAATATGACCAACATCATAATCAATTTCACCCAAATACACAATGAAGTCATCAGAAATAGCATACCTTCTCTGCCGTTCAGACCTTCTAACAGGTATTTGTGCAACTAGATTTTGTTGCTGAGGAGCTTCATTAGGAACATGTGTAGTAGCATCAATGGGAACAGGTAGTGCTACTTCAGCTTGCTTATTTACTTCCTTCCATCACCTATTCTCACAATAGGCACGAGAACAATAGCTTCTGATAGATCATATAATAGAATAGTAACATCCTCATTTTGCTCTCCCTGATCTAAAGGTGAAGATTTTTCCAACTCAGCAACATCAAATTCCAAGAACTTGACAGTTTGTGATTCCACTACTTTGGTTCCTTGTGTGGGCAATAGAACCTGTATCCTTTAGAGTGATTTGGATAACCAATAAAGTAACAGCGGGTAGATCTAGCGTCGAGTTTTCCTCTCATTTGGGTTATAGATTCTCACTTTAGCTGGACACCCCCAAACATGAAAGTGGTTCAAGCTAGGCTTTCTCCTAGTCCACAACTCAAAAGGTGTTTTAGGCACCGCTTTACTAGGAACCCTATTAAGGATGTACAAGGCAGTTTTAATGGCTTCCTCCCAAAGATATTCAGGCAAGTTTGACTTACTCATCATATTCCTCATCATGTTCTTAAGGGTGCGATTACGCCTTTGGGCCACACCATTTTGTTCAGGGTTACCAGGCATGGTATATTGGGCAACAATCCCACACTCTTGTAAGTACTTGGCAAATGGTCCTATATGTTGTCCATTAACTCCATGTTTGCCATAATACTCACCTCCACGGTTAGATTTCACAATCTTAATGACTTTCCCTAATTGTTTTTCGACTTCAGTTTTGAAAATTATAAATTTATCAAGAGAATCATATTTTTCTTTAATCAAGTATAGAAAACCAAAACGGGAAAAGTCATCAATGAAAAAAATGAAATAACAATTTTTACATAAAGTGTTGGAATATGGTCTACTAATATCAGTGTGAATGATCTCTAAGAGTTCTGAACTACGAGTTGACCCCTTTTTCTTTGTCTTAGTCAGTTTACCTCTAATACAATCAACACAAGTTTCTAAGTTATCAAAATCAAGTGATGGTAGGATACCATCCTTAATGAGGCTTTCAACTTTTTCCTTTGATATGTGACCTAGACGCTTATGCCAAAGCATTAAGGATTTCTCTTTAATTAAAGATATTTTGGAAACAACTTTTTTAGTATTTAAAGAGGAATTAATATTTAAGGGTGCTAAACTCATTCTATATAAACCATTGGACAAAACACATCATCCAAGAATTTTAGAATTTAAAAGGAACTGAACTTTTGAATTACCAAAATTAAAGAAATAACAAATTTTGTCCAACAAGGAAACTGAAATCAAATTCCGCCTAAAAGATGGTACATAAAAAGTGTTTTCCAAAATAAGTTCAAAACCACTTTCTAAAATTAAAGAGACGATTCCTACGGACTCGACTTCAACTTCGACATCATTCCCGACTCTAAGTTTTGCCTCTAAATCACTTGGCTTCCTTTTGTGTTTGAACCCCTGCATGGTACAAGCAACATGAACAGTTGCACCACTATCAAGCCACTAAGAATTGATGGACATTAACTAAATTAGATTCAAAACAAACGAAAGCAAGTGAGTTACCTTATTTTTTTTTTTTCTTTTCTAACTGAGATTTTAATTTGAAGTAGTCTGCTTTCACTTGACCTCTCTTTTTGCAAAAGAAACATGTTATGTCCTTTTTAATGGCAGCCTTAGGACCACCCACAATAGATTTCTGACCGGTACCATGCCCTTTCGCATCCTGAGTTTTCTTATGATGAGTAGATTTAGACTTACCTTGGCCACCCTTGGTAGAACTAGGCTTGGAATGGGAAACAAAAAGTGCGGTTTCATTCTTTTCTTTGTTAAGCTTATCCTCCTCAGCCACACACTTAGAGATAAGGTCATTGATGGTCCAGGATTCATTTTGAGTGTTATAGGCGGTTTTGATTTGGGAGAAGTCAGGTGGTAAGGAATTGAGAGAATGGTGAACCACAAAACTATCAGGGATTGAAATTTTTTTGTTTTTAAGCTTAGTTTGTACATGAACCATTTTGAGAATGAATTCCCAAACCCCAATTCCATTTTCATATCTCATACCCCCTAGATCATTTATTAGCTTTCCAGTCTCAGCATTATCAGATACCTTGTACCTATCCCTCACAACTTTCATGAAATATTTGGCACTTTGAGTTTCAGGCAACCCACTCAAAAGGTGTTCAGAGATTGATCTCTTCATGTAGATCAAACTCAACCTATTTGATCTCTCCCATTTGTTAAAAGCCTCTTTCTAAGCTATAATGCTAGTATCAGAAAGATCAGTAGGTTTCTCACTACATAGAGCTAAATCGATATCCATAATTTCCAGGAAAAATTCAACATCTTGCTTCCATTTCTTAAAGTTGGAACCGTTCAACAATTCAATAGTAGCACTATTGTTGTTAACAACTAGGGAGACTGATTCAATAACAAATAATGCAACAGGTCAACAAATTGAATAATTAAAAACAAGAATAAAAATTTATTCTCCATGAATCCAAAGTGCATCATTACAAACTCCCATTTGGGCAGAGAATGTAACATGTTATTAGGATCTCATGATCAACCCATGAAACTTAAATTAGAGTATCCTAACTTTCGAAAAGTCTATCCCCTTTGGGCAGATAAACCTTATAGGCCGGTATACCCCAAACCATATGTTTCATGTATTTTCCAAAATTAAAGTATATAATAACCCCATTTGGGGAGGAAACTATATATAATAATTTAAGAAACATCTCATACTATAGCTTTCAAAAATCTCACAAATCTATATAGATAGACCACTTTGGTGGCAACCATCTACACAAACTTATAAGATTTTCTCAAGCGGGAAAATTTAATTACTCATAATATATCCTTTCAAACCAAAATACATTTTAAAAGTATCTCATAGGATAATTAAACACATGTTGCAATTTTGAAAAATTGAATCGAAATAGAAGCATTCACTAACACATGTTATGAAAACATGAGAGTACAAAATTGTTTAGCTCTAACTAGGGAGAGTACCTACTGCTAACAGTTCTAAAACATATAAAATATGAAAATTAAACAGTTCTCACTGATTATTTATGTGCAACCATATTAGTTTGAAACTTAACAAAATATCATTAACCAAACTAATAAATCATGCACATAATATCCCAAATTTAACCATACCATAAAATTATAAAATTCAAAAAATTAATTTGGTAAAATTTTGGGAGGCAACGAGATGGCAGAAAGTCACGAGTCACTGCCGCACGTGGGAGAAGGCTGCGTGGCCTTCTTCTTCCTCCTCCAGCCGGGTCAGCTAGACTCGGCTGGGGCAGAAACGGGTCTGTTATGACCCGTTTCTGAAAACTTAGTTTTCGGGATGCTTTTTCATGTTTTTTCTCAAATTTCTTGTGTGGGGTTTGTTTTAAATTGCTTTTCTAACAATAACCCTATAACAATTTCATGTTTTATCAAGATAATATTTCAATTAATTGAAATTGCAATAACATGAACCGTAACTCTATTTCACAAGGGTTTCATTCTAAATTCTCAAAATAATACGAATTAAACTCATTGAATGATTATTGACTATGTATAAAACATACCAGAACCTAAATCTATGATTTAAATCGATTAAAACAACATGAAATCTTAGTTCTCAAATCAAAAACTTAATTTCGATTTTAAAACAACCCGAATTTTAAAATTTAGATTTCTCGACTTATGGTTGATGAAATCACGTAAATAATATATCAAATTAAAGATATGAATGAGACCTTTAAAAACCCTAACAAATTGGGCTCAATTTCATTTATATATGAGTTCGATTTTGAGTTTAAAAAAATTGACTTATATGAACCTTATAATTTTATGTTAAATAAATAAACATAAGAGTTCTAAATTCATGTTATTAAGCTCTAATACCACATGTTATAAATTATACAGAATCTCATACATGAATTTAGAACATATTAATAATAAGGTTTGCGTACCTGATTGAGCCATAGCAGCAGATATCTGGAATCTCAGCCAAGCACGCCTCAGTAATTGCTCACATAGCCAAGTCTTCCTCTTCGTACTCTATGTATTTTCTGACAGCAGCTTTTAATGGGTTAAGATGTGTATATATAGAGAGGAGAGGGGACCTAGCTATTTCATGTCAGATAAAACTCTAATAGTCTTCTCATTAAAGACTCCTAAAGTCACTCAGCCTACATTTACTGCCAATTCACATCTAATCAGATAATATATCTAATCAGATAAGAAGTGTATTTAAGTTCTATCCCAAATAATCACATAAAACTGTATGGACTTTTACCAGCATGTCTTAAATGGACCAAACCTTAAGTCCAGTTTTATTATTAAAACAAAATCATACAATTAATGACAGTTCACATATGAAATTTCTAACATTATCCCCCCAATACCATTACACACATACACCTACTCGAAAAGAATCAAGAACTCACCAAGAGTTTGAATTAGTTTACCAAGAAAGGAGGAGATCACGACCACAACAGTATTCAATCAAGAACAAGAAGGAAAATTTGGCAGAACAAGGAAATAGAGCTAAGTCGGTTTCGTCCTTTCTTTCTCCCAAAAGCAAAAGACGTACAGCAGGAAGAAGAAGAAAGGAAGGAAAACAAGTAAAAAGAAAGCCAATAAAATAATAGAAAAAAAACTAAACCACACATCACTTAGATATTTCCCATAACTATCCCATGCCTTCATCAATTCATTTTATATTTATATCCTTTTCGTATATATAATCCACCTACATAAAATTTTATTTAACTTCGCTTCACAATTAACTCTTCGAGTTACTACCATTAAACCCATCATTGATAATACCTTTATATATATATATATACATGGATATATATATATATCTATATATATAATATCATAATTACGTATATAAATTCTAACGCATTAATTAACTTATCGAATTGTGATAGAGTGTCTCTTAGTTGTTTATTCTAATTTGTATACATTGAATTAGAAATGTCAATGAGATGAGTGAGACAAGACAGGGCTCGACACTGGCTCGATATTTACCTGGACCCATTTTGGGGCCCTAATACAAACCATGCCAAGTGCTTGTATGTTTATGGTCATGCCCGGCCCAAACCAGCATGTCCCAAACATGACTATTTTAACCATTTTATTTGTTTTTGTTTAGCAAAAAAAAAAAAGGAATATATATATATATATATTATGACATTTTAACTTGTTTTGTTTATATAAACACAATACTATGATAAGGAAAAAACAATCTAACAATACAAGTGGATAATTAAATTGATTTGTGGCTATTTCAAACTATTAAACAATCCAAAACAATTCAAATTAATTAGTAGCACCAATTTTCATAACAAAATTGATAATAATAATAATAATAAATTTAACCTTTTATATTTAGTTAAATTAATAATATATTATTTTATGAACAAATGGAAAGGTATTTGATTTTTCATTATCACGTAATTTCTCTCATATGCAATCAATACTAATTTATTTTAAAATATTTTTCTTAAATACATGCTAAAAAATCATTAATTTAATTATATAATACAACAAAAAGGCCAAAACAATTCTAACTAATTAGTAACACCAATTTTGATAACAAAATTTCTACTAATGGATTTGACATTCTATCTATAATTAAATTATAAATCCACAGGTTACTTTAATGGGGGAAGTGCACATTAGTCATACTTATCGAGAAAGAAACGGAGTGATTGATTTTTTGGCCAACATGACTTTGAATGTGCTGAACTTTGATATAACTTGGACTCAAGTTCCTCTTCTAGTGAGACTTGTCTATGAAATTGATAATGTCGAAGTGGCATGGCAAATTAGAATAGCAATTTTTTCTAACTAGTTTTTCTTTCTTTTCCTTTCAATCAAAAAAAAAAAAAAAATTACTAATTTATTTTAAAAACATTTGCATTAAATACATACTAAATAATACAAAAGTCCAATTTAATTTTATTTGAAAATTTTTCTTAAAGACTAAAATTTTGAAACACCCTTTCAACTTTCAATCACTTTTAAATGTACCCTGGCAATTTTTAATATTTTGTACAATCAAAATATTTGTTTTACCATATAATACTAACTAAATTTTGTTTCTCAAGTCAGTTTTCTATGTCTTATACCAATTCAAAACAGAAAAGACTTTGCAACCCTTAGAAGCACCAAAGGAAAACAAACTAAACATGTCCAATGTACTACTAACCTACCTCAAATAATCTCACTAGTTCAAATCTCACTTGCCCATCATATTTTAAATGAATTTATGAATATTTAAAGGAATGTCTCTTAAGAATAAGATTAAAATTATATTAAGTATAAGCCTTTTCCAAACAAGAAACATGTTTGTGTTTTGAAAGTGACTACGAAGTTATAAATTTAAAAGTGAAGAAGTAATGATATTGTTAGATAGTTTGTAATAAATGTGGAAACTTAAAGTCTCACGTTGGAAAGATAAATAATTGTTTAAAGCTTTATAAAGGGAAGTCCATTTCCTAAGTCAAAAAATATATAATAGAAATATTATATTTAAATGACTTGGGCTTGGGCCAAGCCTTAAATTGAAAGTTTTTTTTTTTTTTGTGTGAGTTGGTATTATTAGTTATTGATATCTTTTGGAATTTTTAGTTATTAATACTTTTTCAAATTTAACAGACATATTAGTTAAATTAATTTAATAGACATATTTATTGAAGATGGTTTTTCAATATCCAACAGTCTTATTAGTTAAATTAATTTAATATACGTATTTGTTGAAGATGGCTTTTCAGTATCTATATAAACTCTTCATCTATTCCTGATAATCATCAAGAGTTTTAGAGTTTTAAGAGGTTTTGTTATATCCTGGAAGAGACTTGTCTATTTTCCCTAAAGAATACAAAAACAATATCTCTTTAAAGATAGTAATTCATCTCAAAACCTTATTTACTCATACTACTTTTTTTTTTTTAATAAAAATTTTAAAGAGATATTCCTAATGGAGACAAATGCAAAAGATTTTATCAAACTTGATCGGTTTGATGGAACCAACTTCACTCGCAGGAAAGATAAGATGTTGTCCTTGCTCACTGCACTAAAAATTTATTATGTTCTGAGCCTTGAGTTATCCGCATTACCAAACTCCACTACTGAAGATACTAAAAAAATCAAAATGCAGAGAAAGAAACGTGAAGAAGGATGAATTTATATGTCGCGGACACATTCTGAATACCCTAACAAATCGTTTGTATGATATGTACTCTGCTCTGAAATCACCAAAGTATATTTGGAATGCCTTGGAGACTGCTTACAAAAAAGAAAAACGAGGTACTAACAAATTTTTGGCTTTACAATATTTTGAGTTCAAAATGATTGACAATAAACCTATAATGGATCAAATTCATGAATTACAAATGTTAGTCTCGAAGTTAAAAGATATTGAAGTAATAATTTCTGATGCTATGCAAATTGGTGCCATTCTTTCTAAACTGCCTCCATCATGGAATGATTACAGAAAGAAAGTTATGCATTCATCTGATAAATTAACCTTAGAACAATTTCAAACTCATCTTCAAATTGAAACTGAAACTCTTGCACATGATGCATAGTTTTTTTATTTCAAATTCAATGGTTAATTATATTAGTCAAAAGAATTTTGGTCGTGGAAATAATGGCCTGAAAGCTTCAAAGAAATCTTTTAAGAAAAAGAAAAAAGAAATCAATTGTTTCCATTATGGAAAGAAATGCCATTTTATTTGTGATTGCAGGTTTAGAAAGGCAGAAAAAAAAAATTCAGTTTAATTTTAGAAACACTAAAAATTCTGAGAAAGCAAATATGATTGAAAGTGCTTGTTATAACTATCCAAAATCGATAACGTAAAAGTGAGTTTTAGATATAATGTGTAAATTAGATTTGTAAAATAAATAAATTAATTGAATAACTATACAATCTCACATGTTATAATCCTATATCTTTGTGTGTGTTAAAAAAAAAATTACTTTGAACAAATTAATGTAACTCTTGATCGTAAGTAAATTATATAGATACAATTAAATTAAATCATGATTGATTCGAAGCTTAATTTTATATTGTGTCAATATTTTTGTGAAACATGTATGAATCAAGTGAAACTAGATCAAATAAATAAATATATATATATATATATATAATCGTGGAATTAATACGCACCATATAACTTTAACACGTTGACTATATCGTTATTTCTTTTTCAAACTTTATCTCATTTTTTTTTTTTAATTTCTTTTTTATTCCATTTTTCTATTGCACCGATTTTCTTCCATTCCACCGCCTTATCCCCTGTTTTTCTGGAAGTTTCTCCGTTTCTCTTGGCCATTCCAACTCTATTCGAGAGTTCACCCCATTCTCTTGCTCTTGTGGTGGCTTAGCAATCCTCTTATTACTGCCTAGTCTAGATTCTAGCTCTTGGGGTTCCTTGAATTCAGTCCCTTCTATTCCGCTGTAACTGCTTGAGTTTATACTTCTCTTTTCCTTCCACGGTATCGGATTATGGGTTAGGATTCTTCATCTGGTGGGCATTTGAGTCATGGGTATTACTCTCCAAGTGCAAAAGTAAGGCGTCTCCAGCAAAGAGTCTATCTACCTTATGCTTTTATTTTCATAGATTCTAGCCCGCTTCTTGTTCGTTTTCATAACTTCTTCATCTGAGTCACAACTGCTATCTGAATTTGGTTGGAATGTCCTCTTGAAATGAAAACGAAGAACATCAAGCTGAACTTCTAATTTTATGAGCAGAGCATAAAGAGGTCAGACCCTCTATCTGTGTTCTTTCAATTTCCTATAAATTTTTTCTCTGTTTTCCTTCTAAAACATAAAGTTGAATGAAATCTAACAATTTTCAATGCCGGGGTATAGAAAGCTTTCAATGATGCTTACTTTAACTATCAATGCATACATAAACTACTGGTCACAATATTTACATACAAGCTATTGCCTTGATGTCAATTTGTTTTGTAAGAAGTATATATAGAAAACTAGGACTTTAGCACTTGCAACAAGTTTGTCAAAGCTAGAGCGGGAGAAAGAAAACCAATGTTGGAAGCGTCAAAATCCAAGCTCCTTAAGAATCAATATAACTATCATACATGGGTAGAAATCACTTCTTAGAAGTTTGTCCAATAAAGCAGAGGTTTGTGGTGTCAAAAATCAGCTTTTACTTTTATAGGAAAAAAAATTTCTTGAATGAATAAAACCTTCTATAAAGGTGGAGGTTTTCAAAAAATCATGACAATAAAAGCATGTTAGGTACATACTTTCAGAATTATGGTGTAATCTTAATTAAATAAATAAAAATAATAATTAAAAAAAAATTCACGATCTTGGTAGGTCCTAGATAGATATCCATAAAAAGGAAAATTCTAAGAAAACAATTTTGGTTGTGAGAAGATCACAAGGTCATGATATGGAAATGTGATAAGGCTTTTAATTGATTCCTTGATTTTGTTATGCATAATCATTAGCCGTCACATGGTTTATTACACTTGGTATGCATTCGTTGCAGTATGCAGACAATTGAACTTTGCCTATAGTGGCTGTTGTGTATAAAATTAAACGGCACGCTTACTTGATAGAAGGACTTGACTGATCCGAGAAGAATTTGCTCTAGGTAGTGAAGGATATGAGGTGCATAGAATGGAATCAGTTGCTACTCCTAGATATCAACATATATAGTTTAGTACTTTAGTTACTGAACATCTTATTAGGAAAATAGTCTTTGATTTCTTTAACTTATATGATCAACATGAAGCTTGGTATGGTCCTAATGTTCCACATCAATTATATGAGTAGCTTGATGTGGGTATATTAAGATTTGGGATTTCTCTTATAAGCTTAAAAATTAAATCTTAACTACCTATCATTGCTAAGCTAAATCTTGAATTAGGTATTATTTGGGAATATAAATTTCAGTTCCGGATCTTAAGGTGGACTTGATGAGACACGTGAACGAAAGTGCAAGTAACGAATAAAATCGGTCAAAGGTGAGTGGTTAATTGCTGCCTTTAGGGACTAGATTAGTATGTGTAATTATATGTTTATTTGAATATGCGTGATACATGAAAAATAAGCAAGTAGAGTACTTTCGTAATTTATTTAAATTATGTTTGTTTGATATTGATTTCTGTTTTTGACATTGATTGTGATTGATAAGGGCCAAAAAAATGAGATTTTTATGAAAAGTGATTTTTATCTCCGAAATTAAAAGTCGAGGTGCACCTAGGATACATTGATTTAAAATCATGAGAAATTCTGATTCTGATAATGTTTTTTTTTAAATTGAGTGCTCAGTCCCAGTGAGATGAATTGTGTACGGAGATTAATTTGTTGTGCGGGCGCGTAAATGCCCGGTAAGGGGGTGATAATGTTGTGCAGGGTTGGGTTACTCGTTGGTCCTTTGATTGTTTTGAGTTATATTGTTGCTACTGACTTAAATTGTGATCCTACGTGTCATATGAATTGTGAATTTATGAAACTTACAATGTGTACTCGCAATGTGAAATGTTATATGAATCATGATAAATGATGTTAATATGTATATTATATGTTGGTGCTGTGTGATGCTAATACCCTTTGGGTACGATTTTTCACTCACGGAATCCATAGGACTCACCTCTCTTTTGTGGATATATATATATTTTTTTAGTAACAAGACCTCAAAAAAAGTTAATTACTAATATAAGATTTTGCTTGGATTTGACGACAAGGTATTCCTTGAAATCTTATACTTTGAGTCAAGGATGAAAGTTTGCAGTCACAATAAAACTGTGAGTGTCAAATTTAGTATAATGTAATATTTCAGTATTTGTCTTATTGATAATGTGAACGGAGCGAAGCTTCTTATTGTCTTTGTGTTGTTGTTATGTAAGAACAAAAGTTTATAGGTTTGTATTTTACGGCATGTTCTATATTGCAGGGAACATCTGCCAAAATTTTCACTAAGTGATGATTTGTTTTAAATTAAAAAACTTTTAATGTTAACTTTTATTTTTTTTAAATAATTGGTCTTATTCATTGGTTGGTCAAGAGTAATGATCGTTTTTTTTTATTTGAGTCAGGGTTACGGAGGTTTGGTTATCATTCCTCCTGCCAGTCATGCCTCTTTAAGGGGTGTAACAAGTTAGTATCAAAGCATAGTTTAGAGGTCCGTGACTGCAAATGTGGGACGTTGTTGCTTTGTTTACGTATATTACCCGGGACGTATGTGGACTTAGTAAAACGTTCTAATTTATCCTGAAACTTCAAGTTGAGATTTTCTAACGTACCCTTCTTGACCTTATATGATAGGTATAGTCTTAAATTTATTTGTATTTGCTTAGACACGATAACGTGTGATTATCATGTTATAAGTCATGTGAGATAATGAAATATCGACTTCGATAAGGAAATAACTAGTTCTCAGGTGTCTTTGACACGAAATTCAGATTATAGAAAATTACGGGTGACTTAACTGAAATCTCAATTTAGTAACAATAGCCTCTGTAAGAGGCAAACTCTTCAGTTTAGTTCAACAAACTAACTAGCCGTTTATGAGGTTAATATACTAAAGACTTTTGTAATAATAACAAAGAGCAAATGAGAAAAGATACCTATTGGATATAAGCTATGAACTTTCGAAAAACCCATCTTAAACCTTTGTATAATCACAGAGAAACGAACCGTGGAAATGCACATACATGTGTAGTTCATTCACTTCTTTCCAAGAGATACGAAAGGTTTCTTTTTCCAATGTTCAGTTTGCAAACCAGTCTTGATATTGAATATTGATGCCTAGAATTAACTCACTCATCGATCAAAAGAATAAAATCTAAATCATTTTAAGTTTGTGAGTGGTTATGAACTCTTGAAGAAAACCACTTCAAACCATTTCAAACCTATTATTTTATAGTAAAATGGATATATACATGTTTAGCTTATCTATTTTCTCTCAAATCTTCGTTTTAAGAAGCATGAAAAGTTTTCTTTTTAATGTCACGCATGCAAACTAATTTTTATATTAAATATTGAATCTTAGAAATAATATACTTATCAAATTAAAAGAAAAGAATGATTTGTTCTATTCGTGTAATGATTAATAGTAGCTGAATTCTTCCTTTCCTTAATATTAGTAATTTATTTAATCGATTGTCGAGATTTAAACTCTTCTCACATTTGGAATATCATTAAGTTTAGATTATGAAGGAAAAAAGAAGAAGCTATATTAACTTCTTCAAGTATTGATAAAGTATATTTAAAGTTTGAAATTTATTGGGTTTAGTAGATATGTTTTGAAGTTTAATGAAAAAAAAAAAAAAAATTTAAGCCTAAGATTCATAGAACCTCTCTAACAGATTCGAAGCTTTCCGTTGGGTTCTTATATTTTCATTTAATTTAGTTTTTATCAGTTTAACCTATTTTAGTAACATCAGTTAAATTAATTATTATTCAAAGAGAAAATTCTTCTGATAGTAGCAATTATTTGTTAATAGTGTTATAATCTGGCACGATAATATTAGGAAAGTTGATTGTAAAGACATTAAGTTTAAAATAGCATGAAAATTTTAATTAGTAAGATGAATGAGTATTGAAGTCTATACTAAGAGGTGACAATAACTAACTTGAAAGTAAAAGAAATTGAATTGATAAATATTGTCAATTAGAATAAATAATATTTATATACGATTTTATGTATGTATAATTAGAATAAGTATCAACTACAAACTTAGTTAACTATTATAATATGATATTAAATTATAAAAATTAGAATAATACGATGTAAGTCTCGATTATAAAAATTAAGGGAAAGTATAGATAAAATAAATAAGTAGTATGATATTCATGTTAGAGATATAATTAGTTATAAATAATTTTAAAGTGATATCCTTTCGCAGGGGATAAAAGAAATTCAATGATATATTTGATTTATTTTTAGATGAAAGGATAATTAGAAAATAAAACAGTAAATAATAAATTCCTTAGGGAGGGGTGCAATGTGGTCCAACATTTCGTTCCTTTGGGTTTATCATTGGATAAACTTTGTTCCTAAAATCAATTTTAGAAAGAAATGGTATGTATCGCTATACTGTGAACAACCACTTATTATATGGCCTAGTATAGATTTTATTTATATGACCAATTGTTAATAGAATTCACAGGCAGCTTTCTGTAAATTACTTGTTTATATATATATATATATATTATATGACATAAGTCCCAGATATTTCCACTTCCTTTAAACTAAATTTTTAAGTCTTTTAATTAACTAGTTTAACTTGTAAAACATGTATTCAATATTAGTATTATGTTTGGAAGGAAAGGGAACGTGGTAGTTTTTACACATTTTGTTGACAAATTTGAATTTTAATGTATATAAGAAAATATATTTATAAATTATTTAGAGGAAATAAGAAAGTTGAGAAATTCGTAGATATTGGTGAAATTTTAAATTTTCAAGTAAATAGAAGTTAAATTTTAAATAAGAAATATGATACGATTCTAAGAATGGATTGGGATTTAGGTGTTATATTAGCAAAGTGGCGCAGTGGAAAAGTGGTGAGCCATAACCCCAAGTTCCAGAAAGTAAAATTGAAAGAAAACCTAGTGTGTGAAAAATAATCAGTAGCGAGTATTAATAGACAAGTCCGTAACCTTCGATTAATTCTTTGTTGAACACCAAGAAACAAGGATCCATTTGGGAAACCAAAATTACAGTGAAACAATTTACTTGCATCCCCTTTTTTATTGAAATTCAAGACAAATTTCTTTTAAGTGGAAGAGATTGTTATAATTGTCCAAAATCGATAACGTAAAAGTGAGTTTTAGACATAATGTGTAAATTAGATTTGTAAAATAAATAAATTAAATGAATAACTGTACAATCACACATGTTATAATCTGATATCTTTGTGTGTTTAAAAAAAAATAAAAATCACGATCTTAGTAGGTCCTAGATAGATATCCATAAAAAGGAAAATTGTAAGAAAACAATTTTGGTTGTCAGAAGTTCACAAGGTCATGATATGGAAATGTGATAAGGCTTTTAATTGATTCCTTGATTTTGTTATGCATAATCATTAGCCGTCATATGGTTTATTACACTTGGTATGCATTTGTTGCATTATGCAGACAATTGAACTTTGCCTATAGTGGCTGTTGTGTATAAAATTAAATGGCACGCTTACTTGATAGAAGGACTTGACTGATCCAAGAAGAATTTGCTCTAGGTAGTTAAGGATATGAGGCGCATAGAATGGAATTAGTTGCTACTCCTAGATATCAACATATATAGTTTAGTACTTTAGTTACTGAACATCTTATTAGGAAAATAGTCTTTGATTTCTTTAACTTATATGATCAACATGAAGCTTGGTATGGTCCTAATGTTCCACATCAATTATATGAGTAGCTTGATGTGGGTATATTAAGATTTGAGATTTCTCTTATAAGCTTAAAAATTAAATCTTAACTACCTATCATTGCTAAGCTAAATCTTGAATTAGGTATTATTTGGGAATATAAATTTCAATTCCGGATCTTAAGGTGGACTTGATAAGACACATGAACGCAAGTGCAAGTAACGAATAAAATCGGTCAAAGGTGAGTGGTTAATTGCTGCCTTTAGGGACTAGATTAGTATGTGTAATTATATGTTTATTTGAATATGCGTGATACATGAAAAATTAGCAAGTAGAGTACTTTCGTAATTTATTTAAATTATGTTTGTTTGATATTGATTTCTGTGTTTGACATTGATTGTGATTGATAAGGGCCAACAAAGTGAGATTTTTATGAAAAGTGATTTTTATCTCCGAAATTAAAATTTCAAGTGCACTTAAGATACCTTGATTTAAAATCATGAGAAATTCTGATAATGTTTTTTTTAAATTGAGTGCTTAGCCCGGTTGGATGAATTGTGTACAGAGATTAATTTGGTGTGCGTTCGCGTAAATGCCCGGTAAGGGGTGATAATGCTGTGCGGGGCTGGGTTACTCGTTGGTCCTTTGATTGTTTTGAGTTATATTGTTGCACTGACTTAAATTATGATCCTATGTGTCATATGAATTGTGAATTTGTGAAACTTACAATGTGTACGTATAATGTGAAGTGTTATATGAATCATGATAAATGAAGTTAATATATATATTATATGTTTGTGCTGAGTTATGCTAGTACCTTTTGGGTACGATTTTTCACTCACGGAGTCCATAGGACTAACCCCTCTTTTGTGGATATATATTTTTTATTTTAGTAAGAAGACCTCAAAGAAAGTTAATCACTAATACGAGGTTTTGCTAAGGATTTGACGACAAGGTATTCCTCAAAATCTTATACTTGGAGTCAAGGATGAAAGTTTGCAGTCACAATAAAACTGTGAGTGTCAAATTTAGTATAATGTAATATTTCAGTATTTGTCTTATTGATGATGTGAACGGAGCGGAGCTCCTTATTGTCTTTGTGTTGTTGTTGTGTCAGAACAAAATTTTATAGGTTTGTATTTTACGGCATGTTCCATATTACAGGGAATCTCTGCCAAAATTTTCAGTAAGTGGTGATTTGTTTTAAGTTAACAAACTTTTAGTGTTAACTTTTATTTTTTTTAAATAGTTGGTCTTTTTCATTGGTTGGTTAAGAGTAATGATTATTATTTTTTATTTGAGTTAGGGTTACAGAGGTTTGGTTATCATTCCTTCGGCCAATCATGCCTTTATAAGGGGTGTGACAGTGCTATCCAAGAAATGATTGTCATGTCTACACTACAAATTAGTATGATAAGAGAAGTCAATATGGCTGCTGATGTAACAAAAAACCACGATTGGTTGTTGGATTCTAGTGCAACCATTCTTGTTTGCAATAACAAAAGTTCATTCGAGATCTATATATAAATTATGGAATCTGAAAAGGTTTTAATGGGAAATTATGATATAGTCAAAGTAGAAGGAAAAGAGACTGTGGAATTGAATTTCATTTATGGACAGAGGTTAACTTATTGAATGTTTTTCATGTTCCAGAAATTCGAAAAAATTTGGTTTCTGTAAGTTTGCTTTCAAAGAAAGGATTCAAGATCGTCATAGAGTCTAACAATGTAATAGTTTCTAAGAATAATGTATCTGTAAGAAAAGGGTATTTGTGTGATGGGATGTTCAAACTAAGTATTATCAATGCAATAAATTATAATTCTGAGTCTGATACTCATTTATGACATTCTAGACTAGGTCACTTGAATTTTGGTTTTTTAAGTTTTATGTCAATAAATGGATACATTACTTACATAAATAAACATGTAGGTAAATGTGCAATCTGCATACAAGCAAAAATGATAAAGAAATCATTTCCTAAAGTTGAAAGAAAAACACAATTATTAGATCTTGTGCATTCTGACATATGTGAATTAAATGGAGAATTAACAAGAGGAAGTAAAAGATATTTTATAACATTTGTTGAAGATTACTCTAGATTTACATTTGTGTATTTACTAAAAACAAAATATGAGACATTTCAGAAATTTAAAGAATATAAATCTGTTGTAGAAAATAAAAAAGATAGAAAAATAAAGATCCTTCCTAGTGATAGAGAGGGAGAATATTTTCCTAATAAATTTGATAACTTTTGTGAAGAGCATGAATTGATACATCAAAAGAGTGCTCCTTATACACCACAATAGAATAGTCTGGTTGAAAGAAAAAATAAAACTTTAGTAGACATGGTTAATAGTATGATATTAAATACACATTTACCACATAATTTATGGGGTGAAGCATTATTAACTGCATGTCATATATTTAATGAAGTACCTTTAAAAAATATGAAAATCTCACCTTATAAGCTTTGAAATGAAAGAAAACCAAATTTAGGTTACTTTAAAGTGTGAAGGTGTATTTCATTTTTAAAGATTCCTGATAATCAAAAAACAAAATTAAGACCTAGAGGTATCAAAAGCATATTTGTAGGATATGCACAATATTTAAAGGCATATAGTCTTCTAGACTTAGAGTCCAATGTTATTGTAAAATCTATACGTGTTGAATTCATTGAAAATAAGTTTTTGCATGATTTATCCCATGAGACTTTAGGTGAAAAAAACTAGAACAGTATTGATATACTTAGAATAATAAATTCTGATATTATTGCAAATACAAGAAAGAATGATGATATTCAAATAGAATAAGAAAGAATGATGATATTCAAATAGAACCAAGAAAAAGTCAAAGAATTAGGAAAGAGAAGTATCTTAGTTTTGATTTTATTTCTTCATAATCTATTATTTTTCTTGTTGAAGGAAATAGGACTAACATCTGTAATACAATACCCATTATATTAAACACTAAAAATGATCTAAAAACGTTTAAAGAAGCTATGTCTTCTACAGATGCAACTTTTTGGAAAGAAGCTGTCAATGATGAAATGAACTCAATCATGTCAAATCATACTTGGGTTTTAGCTAATTTACCTCCTGGATCAAAACCTATAGGATGTAAATGGGTATTTAGACACAAGTGTAATACAAATGGTTCTATTCAAACCTTCAAAGCAAGATTAGTTGCAAAAGGTTTTACACAGCAAGAAGGCATTGATTATTTTGATACATATGCTCTTGTAGCACGAATAAAATCAATCAGAGTGTTTTTGTCTTTAGCTTTCATATATAATTTTTTTATACATCAAATGGATGTTAAAACAACCTTATTGAATGGAAACCTAAGTGAAGAAATTTACATGCATCAACCTGAAAGTTTTTTTCTTCTTGGAAATGAAAATAAATTTTGCAAGTTGGTAAAGTCTCTTTATGGTTTGAAACAAGTTCCAAAACAATGGCATGAGAAATTTGATAGTACTATACTTTCAAATGGATTCATGCACAATCATGCTAACAAATGCATTTATTCTAAGTTCACACAAGAGTATGGTGTCATTATTTGTTTTTATGTGGATGACATGTTGATTTTTAGCACAAACATGCTTGGAATCACTGAAGCCAAGAAGTATCTTACATCAATTTGTAAAATGAAAGATATGAAGGAAGTGGATACTATCTTGGGAATGAAAGTGAAAAGAGAACATGGAAGAATTATCTTGACACAGTCACACTATATTGATAAAATCATTGACAAATTTAAACATTTAGGAATAAATGAGTTTAGTACTCCTTATGATACAAGTGTCAAGTTAACTGCAAATTGTGGAAGAGTCAGAACACAATTGGAATATGCAAGTGCAATAGGTAGTATGATGTATGCAATGCATTGTACCAGACCAGATATAGCATTTGCTGTTTGTAAACTATCAAGGTTTACAAGCAATCCAAGCAATGATCATTGGAAAGCAAACATTAGAGTGCTTGGATATCTAAAAAGAACAAGTTATTTGAGAATTTGTTATAGTGGCTTTCCTTCTATATTAGAGGTTATTCTGATACAAGTTGGATAACAAATGTTCATGATAACAAATCCACATCTGGATGGATTTTCACCTTGGGTGGTGGTGCTATCAGTTGGGCATCTAAAAAACAAACTTGTATTTCTCATTCTACAATGGAATCTGAATTTATAGCATTAGCAGCTGCTGGGAAAGAAGCAGAATGGCTTATTGGATATAAAGTTGTGGCCACAATCGATGCCAACCATTTTTGTATATTGTGATAGTGAGGTTGCAATGTGTTTAGCCCACAACAAAATCTATAATGGAAAATCAAGACATATAAGCTTACGACATGCTTATATAAGAAAATTAGTAATGAATGAGACTATAACAATAATTTATGTGAGATCAAGCAAGAATTTGGCTAATCCACTTACTAAAGCATTATAAAGAGATGCAATCAAACTGAATAATGGAGGAATGAGGTTGAACCCTTGAATTAAAAGCACTAGTAATGGAAACCCAACCTTAAGTTAGAAATCTAACAACAAAAATTCAATGGGTAACAACGAGTTACTAAGTGTTGATTATATGCACTAAAATTTATAAAGTCTCATTCATGAATGATTGGTGCAAACTGTTACGTAAGGAGATTGATCAAGATCTTAATAAGGTTGTTAAATGTCTGGAGTAATAGGGACTTAATAACAAACTCTACCTATATGAATATTGAAGTGGTGTCGCTTCAAGCAAGAGTTAGAGGGTTTACTCTTGTAAATATTCATGAACCCAGGTATAGCACATGGCCATAAAATTGCTAGAAGTAAGATATCGAAACTTCTTGATGATTGTATAATAGTAATGTCATGTGTGATATTTTCAGTTTGACATAAAGAGTTGTGGTTCAATCTTAGGACATCAATAACTTCGTTAAAACTTTAAAATATTTACACTAGTAGAAAGTTCAAATCTATAAGATATTTTCTGTTATGCATGATATTATGGATGAATATTACAAACTAGTAAGAGATTGTTAGATAGTTTGTAATATATGTGGAGACTTAAAATCCCACATTAGAAAGATAAAGAGTTGTTTAAAGCTTTATAAAGAAAAGTCCATTTTCTCAGTCAAAATAATATATAATAGAAATATATTAATATAAGAAATATTAATATATATATATATATATATATATATATATATATTTAAATGACTTGGGCTTAGGCCATGCCTTAAATTGAAAGTTTTTTTAATTTTATTTTTTAATTTTATTTGTTTTTGAGTTAGTATTATTAGTTATTAATGTATTTTGAGATTTTTAGTTATTAATACCTTTTCAAATTTAACAGATATATTAGTTAAATTAATTTAATATACATATCCTGTTGAAGATGGCTTTTTAGTATCTAACAGACATATTAGGTAAATTAATTTAATATATGTATCTGTTGAAGATGACTTTTCAGTATCTATATAAACTCTTCATCTATTCCTGATAATCATCAAGAGTTTTAGAGTTCTAAGAGGCTTTTTGTATCCTGGAAGAGACTTGTCTCTTTCCCCTAAAGAATACACAGCCAATATTTCTTTAAAAATAATGATTATATGTCTCAAAGCCTTCTTTACTCATATTACTTTTTTTTAACAGATATATCAATTAAATATTTATAAGATGTATTTGAAATTGACCCAAAGTTGAATATTAAGAGTGTGTAATTAAAAATATTCAAGGAATATATATATATAATTCTGATATTTAATAAAAATTGAGGGTGTTTAAAAGTGACCTAAAGTTAAAGCAGTGTTTTAACATTTTAGCATTCTTTAATTTCTTTCTTAATCCAATAAATATTAATTTATGATAAAATATTTTTAATAAATATAAAATAAAATATTACAAAATAGACTTTATACCCGAATACATTATATATTATTAATTTTGACTTTATATTTATAAAGTTATTTATATTCATATATATGATTAGAAAAGTGGTTTATCTATTTTTGTACCACTAACGATATAATTTTTTTTTTTCTTTTATGGATGTTGACAGAGATTTAAAATAAAAGGGTCGGTTACGTTGAAGAAAAATCGACATTGAATAATGACATGGCAGGCATTTTGGCGCACAGCCGAGCAAGCAAGACCTCCCTTACTCTATTCTCCAATCAAAAATCCAGTAGCGTGATCCTTTCTTCGAATGGTGGGGTGGGGGTGGCTGTATGCTTCAGAGCACTATGCAGATATATATATATTTTTTTTTGTTTTAGTAGTAAGAATTTACCGATTAACTGTGTATCTTAATTATTTTTTTGGTTTTAATTCAATTCAAATGATACTGTCTATATTGGGATTAAGTAATATATAAAATTTTATAACTTATCACAAACTCTTTTAAAAATATTCGAATTGAGTATACCTTCTTGACCACTAGATGAATCTAATAATAATATTTGTTTAGTATACTTTATAAATGATTTAGGCATTTTGGTCAATTGGCCAATTTATCAAACTTAATTTTAAGTAACTTGCATTTAAATTTTAAGTTTACTTGGTATTTGGTAAACTTTATATTTTGTATGACACCAGTATACATAAATAACACACATCTCGTTCATCTCACTAAATCGGAAGCTTATTGATAATTTTAGTATACTTCAATTGCAATCTTTGGTAAAATATTGGTTACATGAGTTAAGTACTTTTATATACAAAAACTCTTTTATGCTTCTTCATCCCCAAACGTTATTTCCTCAAATTCCAAATTAAAACCCAGTTCCTAAATCTAGCATCCTGCATTCATATTATAATTAAAAATAATTATAATACCAACCGAATGCAAATTGACTACTCACAAACTTTGGTTTGTAAACTTATCATTATACGAGTTCATCTATACTATAAGGTCAAAAATAATAATTATTGAGTTGTTTATTCGTTCTAGTATTTATGATTTTTAAATTTAGTACAAGAACATGTCAATGGTTATTTTTGTGAAAGTGAATTTTTCTATATATATTTTTTTCAACAAGTCTCCTCCTTTAGTTTGCTTTATTTTGTTCTTGTCTTGGTTAATTGGGATTGAAAATTTTGGAAAGCAAGGGGTGAGAAAACTTTACAAATTGGTGCTTAAAAAAAGAAAAAAAAAAGGAATAGGGGCCAACAAGAAAAAAATAATAATGGTAGGATAAACATCAACAGAAAAAAAAGTGGGAGTTGTATGTTGACTTTGGACAATGCACTCCATCACAAGTTGCACCTTGTTTTTTTAATTTTAATTTGAGGTTTACTTGCTTATTGCATTCCAACTAAAAACCTTTTAAAAAAAAAAAGGTTAAAAGCAATAGAGAAAAGAAAAAAAAAAAAGAAGACAATGTGGGTCAGTTGATGTTCCATTCAATTTTTTTATTTTAGTTTAGAGTGTACCATTCAATTATTGACTATTTTATTTCTAGAAGGAATTAATTGGTTAGGTTAGGTTAGATATAATTATCTCATGTGCCCTAATCCATTGAATTTGACAAAAGTTGATCTTGGCTGCAATCTTTTTTTTTTTTCTTTTTTCTTTTCTAAGTAATAAAGTAAGGTATGATCGATTCAATTATATAGATATTTCAATTAATTTATTCCAAATCATTCACAATAAAATTAAAATTTTATTAAAATTAATTTATTTTTTTAAAAAATCTATACTAATTAAATCAATAAATATAAGACACCTTGTACTGTACCCAAAAAAATAATATATAAGACACATTGTAAAATTACTTGTTAGCAAAAAAAAAAAAAAAAAAAAAAAAGAAAAACAAAAGAAGACACCTTGTTTGACAACGGCAAGTTGCTTCCTACTCTTTCAAGTTTCAATTTCTTTGAGTTAAGCCGGAGACCCACTTAGAGCACACGCACACACGTTTCTCAAATCTTTCAGAGAAGGATTGCGAAATGTGTCCTCTCAGGCTCATCCTCATTTTCCTTTCCGCCACTCTTGCCGGTTTCTTTGTTCTTAGAAACCTCAAATCTCAACCTCACCAATCTGAGATCGATGAAGATGCCGACAACATTTTAATGAATGCCCAGACTTCGGATTCTTCGAATCCTTCTTTCGCACGATCTTCCAAGGTTCCCCATTTTCCTCACTTGTATTCTGGTTTACAAAAATTTGTTTCTTTTTTTGAAATTTAATATTTCTTGTGCAGGTTAGGTCCGCTATAGAATCTGGGTTTTGGACGTGTGTGGACATGGCTAGCGGTCGTTACCTCTGGAGGCATTTGGTGTCTTCCTCTTCAAAGGGATCTGATTGATTATCATGTTCTTCTTGATTAGTCTTAATTCTAAGAGACTACACATTCAGGTTTGGGTTTGATTATGATTCATCATCTTCCTGGTCAAGAAAAAATTACAAGATGGTGATTGTTTCTTGTATCATTGTTGTTGTTGTTGTAAAGTTGTTACTGAACATGGTAGTACCCTACGTCCAATAATGTTGTATAGAATGTTCCTACTTCCCTTTTGTATTTCTCTGAACAACAGCTAATGTCACTTACTGTTTCTATTTTAACGCTTCATATGGATTTCTCAATGGCATCTTGTTTTTTCTTGCAATTCATGTGGCAGAAAAAACCTTTTAGGCCTTCCTGGAACGAAATATTATTACCTTCTATGAGTGTTTGTATTTGGCCTGTGTAGCTAAGAAACCTGTAATTCTGATAGGAGTAGCCCAATTCTTGTTTGAGGGTTACAACTCAATTATTTTGAGCATTTTGAAATGCTTTGAATAGAAGTCAGTACTCTTTCTTGTGGTATTCCCATTGAAATATAGGCAGCCTAATCATAATTATTTAGCAATGTGATATTGTAAGATCAACACTCTATACGCTTAAGACAATATTTCAGTAAGTGATATATGATTGTCAGGTATAAAATGTATTTAAAGCATATGGGTGGACATGTTCAAAATTTCAAACTTTAACTTGTGTTGTTTGTATGTAAAGAAGTGGGGAAATCAGCTTGAAAGAGCTCATTTGTGTAATGTTTTGGATTAGGTTGGGAGCTTTCTAATGTCTGAATTTTTCAGGAACATCTAGTTTATGTATCAGATACACAGGTAATGACATGTTATCTCGAAATGTTGCATTATGAAGGGATTGAGAATACATTGTTTCTTAGATCCAGGTTTCATCTTGATCTTGACAAATTGTTAAAATGTATAAGCCATTTGGAATTAAAAGTTCTTAGTACTGCTATGGTAAATTCTTTCCTATACTTGAACTTTTATGTGGATGCTTGTCAGAATATATGCTTTCTGGTTAAAATGTGAATCAGATCTTGTTTAAGTTTGAAACTTGAAGCCTCTCTATCCTGAAGTGAAGGTTGCGAGGATTTGTGCTTTCTAATATCCTAGACTCCAACCCTTATGTGTATACTTGTCAAGAAACTTGAAACCTTTCTATGCTGATGCTGAAGATGTCAGATTATGTACTTTCTAGTCTAGACTTTAGTCTCTATTTGGATGCTTGTCAATATATGTGCTCTCTAGTACTCTAATTTTAAGTGTTAAAGTAGGAATTGGCTCTGGTTATTGGTTCAAATTTCAAAACCTTCTATCCTGAAGCCTATAAATATTTCCTGATAGCCTCCTTATATATAATAAAAAATTTCTCTGTCTTGATGCAATTTTTGAAGTTTTGGAGTGTTGGTGTCCTTGGTGGTACTCTCTCCTTGCTAAATGTAACTTAGTACAATTAGCTTTGTCCAAATGGAGAAACTCATTCATTGACAGGCCTCACTAGTTTTGTAATAATTCTCTGTGTGTTTGTTTTCACATTCTCTGTTACAATCTTTATCTATAGAAAATGGTGATCAGACATGAAACATTCATTTTGGGCTCAATTGCATGATTCCAATTACATTGGGACTGTCATTTCTTAGACAATCTTCAAGTGAAATGCATGGTATTTTCAATTATATGATAAGGCTGATGACTGAACTCCTTTCTCTTATAATATATACTGATTATCTCAATTCTCCTCTCCTTGATAATTGCAGAGTTGTAGCTACCAGTCTCTTTAGAAATCATTTCTGTTGATTGTTGTTCCATCCATGACTATACTAGTAACATAAGCATTTAGCTGAAGTTTTTACCATTTAGTTAAATGATGTTAAATATTTTATGTTTCTCATTCTTTGTTTGATGCATGTAATTATAATTAGTCTATATCATGCATGTATTATGTTTTTGTTAAAGGCTATTTTTGTTGGTTCTTGAAGAGTTAAAGAAACAAATGGAATGAAACTTTTTACGGCCTGGTAATTTGTACTGAAGTATCATCATTATAAATGAAACTAGAATTTGAAAAAGGATAATGGGTGTTGGTTTTGTTGGATGGGAGGGAGTACCAGGAAGCAAATGAATAGTAAGTCATGTAAAGTTAAGCCTGTGATTACTGTCTCTGAGTTTGTCATGTAGACTTCTTTTCTTCTGATCCTTGGGAATGGTCATGTATGGTTTGCTGCTTTACTTTGATAGATGGATGTGTAGACATCTTCTGCAATGTACTATACCTTTGATTAAATTTGTGAGAAAATACTAGTCTGTAATGTTTCATTTGGTGGATATATCTGAGCTGAGAATTTATAGATCCAAAATCCTACCTACTTATTGTCCCAAAGACCTGGAATCAAATTTAATATTGTATTTACGAGGATTTTTAGACTCAACATCAATCACAAACACTATCCTAAATTGATGATTCAGTTATGACATGTATTTGAACATCACGTAAGTGGAGGACATGAAATGCTTGGTAAATGTTTTTTATTTTGTTGATCATGTATATATTTTTTGTTTAATTTAAATGGAATAGCATTATTATATGGTTTTACACCTTAATTACTCAATTAAGTTCACTTTGAATTTATCTCTACTTGCCTGACAAGAATCCAGCTAACATAGACGGTGTAATTGATATAAAATAGTCTGAAAAATATGGTGTGATAAAGTGAAAATTATTTTATAACCTACAACGAAATTCATCCAAAAAATACAAACATATAAGCCATGTTTGTAATTAGCAAGAAAAATCAACTCATTGGTAGAAAAAAAAATTGATTTAGAAGCAATTAATAAAATTAAGTAAGTTGTTGTGACTAAGGGTGAGTAGTAGCATTGCATTTAAATAGTAACAAACTAGCAAGTCCTTTGATTAGAATCTCTCATTCAAGTATTGCTTAAATGTAAAAATTAGAAAATGGTTATAAGTATATGTTTAAAAAATAGTCAAAATAAGGGACAACAAATTTTATACATGCATTTCAATTTCACATATCTTTTTATATTTCAACACATATATTTATTTTTATTTAGCAGTCATGTATGTCTGGGCTTACTTGTATGCAGTTTAATTAATCAGTTCTATAGTCCGGACAAAGGCATATTTATGCCGGGATTATAGAACTTTAGAGAAATTTTTTTTTTTTTTCACAATTTCTTTCAAAGTAATTCAAATTCTGAAAGTCAATAAGTAAAATATTCGTGCATCTCAACTAATCACTTCTCTAGTCTTGTCAAAAGAAATCCACGTAAGAACTGAAAAACATATGAGAATTTTAACATCTCTTGATAATTCGAATCTATGACACATTTTTAAAAATTAGGTCAATTCTCGGGTTTCACTTTTGTTCAATTTGTGATTTTAAGTATAAAGGTTTTTTACTTTGCCAAAAGTTCTGCATATATTGGTTGGGCCTCAAGATGAGACATGTGGATCTTGGGTCTAATTGTCCAAGTTTGAACCCATAGCAGTAAAACCCGCATTCGCAGTGTTTTTCGAAATGTTAAAACCAGCCGAAACGTGTACTTTACATCAACGGTCGAATTTTAGGTTGTGACAGAGAGAGAGAGAGAGAGAGAGAGGGATGAGAAAAAGAAGAGGAAAATCAGAATCCTCAGAAACCCTAAATTCTGAAGCAGAAAGAGTAGGACATGAAAACAGAGATGGAGAAGAAGGGAAAAAGTTTTTCGCTTGTTATCTATTGGTCTCTCTCAATCCGCGCTTCAAAGGCCATACTTATATCGGGTTCGTACCCTTCCAAGCTCCGATCTTTCTTTATTTGCTTCACTTCTTTAATTTATATAAAGCAAACC
The DNA here is from genome assembly GCA_029379385.1 of Quillaja saponaria. Classification (NCBI taxonomy): domain Eukaryota; kingdom Viridiplantae; phylum Streptophyta; class Magnoliopsida; order Fabales; family Quillajaceae; genus Quillaja; species Quillaja saponaria. The sequence goes on along the minus strand of CM055610.1, from coordinate 12,530,932 downwards.
CAAAAACAAAGAAAAATCCCAATTTTATCACTATTTATTTGAATATCTTGTTCTTTATATCACTTCTTGCTCAAATCTGTTAGTTTCAAGCTTATATTTTGAACATTTTTGAATTTTCTTCTATTGGGTCGATCTCAAATTTAAGTTTTAAATTAATTATTTGTGTAAATCTTATAAATTCACAGATTTACGGTACACCCACGTCGTCGAATCAGGCAGCATAACGGTGAAATAGGAAGTGGAGCTTGTCGAACCAAGAAGAGGCGACCTTGGGAGATGGTTTTATGTATTTATGGTTTCCCAACACACGTTTCTGCCCTTCAGGTTACATATAAAGCAATAAATTTCATCCTGCAATTCAAATTCTTTTTTCTTTATTTTTTTGAGTAAACTTGTGTTAATGTTTTATGTATTTTTGGTTTCTCATTCAAGCACATGGAGATATCATCGCTAACTGTTAATTATTGTGTAAACATATTATGTGTGAGAGCTGATTTTTCTAAGTTATAGCTGGGAATATATGCCCCTCCCCCTAGGTTTAATGTATTGCTGAGATTGCTTGTGTTTGGGAGTTGCATTCTCCTGAGTCATTCTGGGATGACTTTTTTTGGCAATATATATCAGTTAGCAAGTGTAGCATATCCTCTTAGTATTGATGGGCTATAACTTAAGAATTCAATTGATTGTGCTTTTTGGTGAAGTTTTAACAACTGGATTCAATCTGCATATATTTTAGTGTTAGGTTCAAGCAAATGGTGAATAATCTATCTACCATGTATTGAGGAGGTCTTTTGAACACGTAGGAAATTTAGGTACTAGGCATAGATTCTAAAGTAGTGAAGAAAATCTTCGCAAAGAAAAAAAAAAAAAAAAAGGAAAAAACAAGAGAAGTAATGAAGAGGTTTACTGAAACTTTTGAATTTCTTTATGATAATTAAGGTTATCTGGTCATATTGCTTCTATTTGCTTATAATGGTGTCAACATATAGGCTTCTGGTTTTTCCATCTTGTCTCTGAAGCTTATTATCTAAAACCTTGTGTAGATTACATGATTTGTGCAACTAAAATGCCTAGTCAAGGTAATGATGTATTGAAGTATTCTGTTTTACTTGGACTTGCAGTTTGAATGGGCTTGGCAGCACCCAGTAGAATCACTTGCTGTAAGGAAGGCGGCTGCTAGCTTTAAATCCCTTTCTGGAATTACCAATAAGATTAAACTTGCCTACACAATGCTTACCCTTCCTGCCTGGCAGAGGTATGATTATACTCTGACCTAAATGTGTATCAATGGACATAGTCTTTGCACTGACTAACTCATCTGATGTTTTAATATCATTAGCATAAATATCACTGTAAACTTCTTTTCAACGAAGTTCACAAAACATGCTGCTGGTTGCCCAAGCTTGCCACAGCACATGAAGGTCCAGGTTTGCTCTATGGATGAACTTCCCTGCTATACTGGAAGAGAGAGTTTAATTGAAAATGAAGATAACTGGAATGTTGAAGAATGTGATGAAGCCATTAGGAGCAACAGTTATGCAATGGAAACATTATCTAATTCTATGGTTCATGATTCTGCAGAAAATCAGAATCAGATGGACAAGATTAATGAAAGATGTGGATGGAATAATGAGCCATATGAAATTACAGAGCCAACTGATTCATTATCTCCAGTTGTTAAAAGTACATCTAATTCAGAAGAAATTGTTGAAGATAAATGCTTGTTCAGTCCGACAGAAGAGAGTAGTTCCTTATTTTGTCAACCACCACAGATACAACCATGTAAAGTATCAGCTGCTCATAATGACCAACAACAACTAAGCAGCATGCTTGGTCTGCATCAAGCAGCCGAAGTAATTGATCTCTCGACCCCATCTCCATGCTGCAGAAGTATTACAAACAGCAAGAAAAGAAGAGTTTCCAGTCTTCCTGACTTCATTGACTTAACGAAGTCCCCTAATTTTGTCCAACTATAGAATGCTGTACATTGGTGGAGACATGTAATGATGATTTGTGAAAGAATATACTTATGGCATGTCATGTTACCATAGACCATTATTAGGCACCAATAAAGCGAAAATAAACAGCATCAGCTACATTGTATTATTTGATTCACAATGGTAAGAAACAAATACAGATAAAAGCATGGTGTGATCTTGCTCATTTTTCACTCAAGCAGGTGAGTAGACGGTCTTTCACTTTTTCCGTCAGCCCGTCATTCAATATCACCATATTCTCACAAACTTGTTCTAATGTTTTGTGTTTTCTGCAGTTGATAAAATTTGAAGTTTATTAATGACTGGTGTAAGAAAATCATTAAATCTGCGGTTAGTGTCTGAGGAGTGGGCATTGTTAGTGTCCTAAGCAATGGGCATGACGTTTTAGTAAAGTGGATAGAATTTGGTTGTGAACCTTCCTATATTTGTTATAAGTTTCAGAAATAACACCATGTTTTAGCTGCTTATGGTACTAATTTAAATTGAAGGCCCTAAACAAAGCCAGCAAACCTTTCAGGAGGGGTTATCACCCTGTTTTCACTTGATATCTTTGTAATGTTTATCAAGAACAGCCTGACCAAATGTAGACAGCACTGTCCACCGCTTATCATACCAAGGGTAAATTTTGAAGCCTTGAGTGGTAAAAGCCCACTTCTAGCGCCGCCTCTTCTTCTCTGTCCAAATTATCAGCAAGCATCAATCAGAGAGACACTAGTAGAAGCTTCTCTCGCCAATGCTAATGACTAATTCAATTATCCCTAAGATTAATTAGGCTTTGGAGTTCTAGTTACATGTGTTGAAACACATGAACATACATGCAACCCAGAGGAAGAAAGCACGACAAGAAACTAAATAATAATGCACAATCAGTGAACTAACACTTGCAACATTAGGCAGGGGCTTATCACCAAGGAGTACAAACATCATAATTGTAACTTGACCAATACAAACAAAGAGAAAAGGTACCCATAAAAACTAAAAATTGTGGACTAAAGCTGGTGATGTTGCTGTAGCTTTTCTTGCAGCTGCTGTGATTCCTGATGTTTCTCACCGTCCCAAACCCATACAATATCCTTAAGAGCAGGCCTCATATCCTCTTTAAGTATTTTCTGATATTCTATTGTATCCCCATCTGATTTTTTAATCTCCACCAAATGAAAAAATGGGGTGATCTCAAAGATCTCCGAATCAATGGACAATATCCCTTTTCTACCTTCCTTGAGTCCCTCCAATTTTAAACCTCTATCTATTTTCCTTATTTTCAGCCTCAGACTCTTTGCAATTTCTTCCAGCTTAGAGATAATGACTGAGGCAGGTTGTTTTGAAGTAAATCTTGCTTCTTTCTTTTGAAAATTGTTTTTAAACAAGCCAGACAGATCAAAACCAGAAGAATGGGTGATGATATCAAAAGCATTCATATCTGCGGATATTCTACCAGATTTCTCACTTTTATCAGAATCATTTGTACCTGAAGGAGACACAGTCTTCTCTTCAACTTCAGTGTTTGTATGTATAGTGTTCAACCCTTTCTTGAACCAAGAACTTTGCTTAAGCTTGGCTATTGAAATCCTAGTATTGGGATCTGGGTCCAATATCTTATTCAATAGCCTGCGTACTTCCGGTGAAAACCAATAAGGGCATTTAAATTCAGCTTTGCCAATTTTCCTATACATCTCAATCAAATTTGAATCATCGAATGGAAGATAACCTGACAACATGACAAATAAAACCACCCCACAGGACCAAATGTCGGCTTTGGCACCATCATAACCTTTTCTATCGATGACTTCAGGAGCAACATAGGCAGGAGTGCCACAAGTTGTATGCAGTAAGCCATCCTGCAGCTTGGATTCAGCTAGAGCACTTAACCCAAAATCAGATACCTTGAGATTCTTGTTTTCATCCAGCAAAAGGTTCTCTGGCTTTATATCCCGGTGATATACACCTCTACAGTGACAATAATCAACTGCATTAACTAGCTGCTGGAAATATATTCGTGCAACATCCTCTTTTAGCTTTCCCTGAGCCACCTTGTTGAAGAGCTCACCCCCTTTAGCATATTCCAGAACAAAATAAATCTTAGTCTTGGTGGCCAAAACCTCATAAAGATGTAAAACATTATGGTGTCTAACCAGTCTCATGACAGATATTTCACGCTTAATCTGATCAACAAGCCCAACCTTCTGAACTTTATATTTGTCTATTACTTTAATGGCTACACTCTGGTTAGTTGTTGTACTCCTTCCATAGTAAACCTTTGCAAAGTTACCTTGGCCCAGTAATCTCCCCAATTCATAACGGTGCATTAAAACATTCATATTATTCTCCATTCTAAACCTCAAAACCTTATATACAATAATACACTACTACCTCTGGCCACTTCAGTTTATGCAATGCACAATGTAGGAGTTATAGACAGAAAAAGCTTTTCAACCATCTTCACAAAGATCATTCATCAACATAACAGGCACTCCAATTCTATGCCCATTGTGAGGTCTGAAACAAAAAAAAAAAAAAAAAAGAAAAAAAAGCAGAATTAGTATACTCAAACATTAACTGCAAGAAAGAATGAATGGAAAGAAAGTTGTCTGGAAATATAACCAAAAAAAAGAAGAAGAGAGATTGAAACGAAAAAAGAAAAGCCTAACATATATTAGCTGCAAAATTAACTACAGACTGAAAAGGAGAAAAATAAAGGAAGAAAAGAAAGCCATAACTAATACTGGGTTTCCATGTACAGTACAATAAACACAAATTGTATAAGTTTTAAGGATAATTTCAATTTAACAGCATATAAAGTCATCCATGATAACCCAAATCACAATATCAATACTTATACATATGAAGCTTTATATATCATGTTGTGTTCTTCATTTCCATGATGGACGCCCCACTTCTTAAGTGATGTCAAAAAATCATAAATCATTGTTGGAGATTCATAACGGAGAACCCTTCCTCACTGCTTTTCCAGACATAACAATCTACCACAACCCCTGAAACTGCCAATTTTCTCTAAAAATCTGATCTTCAAAATCAAATGAATTGAAAAACTATAATTCATCTTCTACCAGTTAATATGTTTATTAAAAGTAAAAGAATATTTATCATCAACAAAAAGGAAAAAGAAGAAATTGAAATATACTGATCGCATTTGGAATATCAACCATGTTAAAACGTAAATATTTACTAAACAGCAATCAGATCATCTATATCAATAAGAAATCAAGTGGTTGCGCAAGTTAAATTCTACAACCTACAAAAAAAAAAAAAAAAAAAAAAAAAAAAAAAAGGTCAACAAAAGCAGAGATTTACCTACAAATCGAGAGAAGAAATTCATGAAGATCAAATCAAAAATGGAGGGAGAGAGCAAGCCGGAGAGGAGATGAAGATTCGGTGAGAAATGGGAGACATGACAATTCATAAATCATAATAGTATATATTTCTTTTATTTTTTTACTAATAAAAAGTATAGAATGCGAGTATCATTCTTACAAGTATAATTGCTTGATTTGATTTTAGCTGTTTGGACAATGGGGCAACCAAAAACACGTTTATCTATTCTTATTTTTATAATTAAAATTGTTATATCTCATACATAAAAAAATTGGTTGAGTGGAAGTTTAGACAGACCCCTAAAAAATATTACATAAAGGAGGGGATGTAACACCTAAACCTCCCCTAGGCACAACGAACCTAGGAAGGATCGAAAATAATTGAGGAAGACTCATCCTCATGTAAATAAACCAAACAAATAATAAGAAAAACAAGGGAGACTTTCTCGTATACAATAATAAAAATAAACAATGAAATCCTAGAGAAAGGAAGATTGAACCAAACTAACAAGGTGGTTGAAAGGATACTCCCTATCTCTCCAATAAAAATTCGGCATCTATTAAAAATTTTAACGTCATAATTTATTAGTTACACAACGCTATATTTTTTTTCATTTTAAGAAAAGAGAAATTAATATTTTAGTAGTTGGTTATTTATTAGAGAGTTTGTAATAATGTGTTTTGAAGAGATTGATGTTGTTTTACTTTTATGGGAAACCAATTATCAAAATATCACATTAATCATATTTGATAACTTTTTTGTAATATAGACTGAAGTGAGTAGTAAAAATACTAAATAAATTATTTGATAAAACATATCATAAATATAAATATATAAAATGGTAAAATAGATATAATTAACATGGTTTAACTTTTATTATTCTTCATCTCTACGCATGTCTTGAAATATTAAAGGATAGATTAGGATTTTCAAAAATCAAAACTTATGTGAGCCGCATTCCACATTAATGAATGGTATATGTGAAACTGAACAAGAACAACCATCAAAAACCAGAAGTGCTAGAGCCTCAGCTACCATGCGCGAACAGGTTCCATAAAAATTCGCAAAGGCTGCAACACAATTCCCTCTGTGGTCCCGGATAATATCAACTCCGAAACCTCCACCTTGCCTCCAAGGCCCAAGTGTTTCAATTTTCATGAGCCCTTTGAGTTTTACTTGTATAAAATATTACGCCCCATAGATTTGATGTTACACACCCTTGATAAATAAAAATTTATAATTGTAAACTTGTATCATTTCATTTTTGTTATTTACTATACAAAAAAACAGAAGATAGAATTTGATTACTCGAATATAAATAATGAAATCAAGAGATCTCAATACTTTCATCTTATTCAGTTGGATTAAGATGAAGAAATCTCAAATTATATTTCTACAAATATAATTCAGACATATTGTTCAACATTAAAATATAATAATCATCCTCATGCTCATCAACAAGCTAGCCGGGGTGTGATTGTGAAGAGACAATATTCTGAAAGAAGTCACGTAGCTATAAGGTTTAGTTTGAAAAAAAGTATGCCTGCATAAAACAATAAGAGAATAAATCTTTTTAACTTGAGAAGCACACTTGTGCATTAAATCATCACGTATGATCCAAATTGCAAAATATTTCTTCTTCCTATTCTCATTCATTCTTACTGAAGTGTCAACACTCCTGACAGATGTGTATTTTACGATTTACTTAATTTACCAAGATTTTAACTAAAAAAACATTTTTGTGCATAAAAACCTCACCTTCAATCTGAATTACAAACTGTTTCTTCTTACAAGTGTTATTTGTCCCCACATACATGTTGATATCCCTAACTCGTCAAATGGGCAACTATTTACAATTTTACTTGCAAAGTACAATTTACTACACTTTTAATTAAAAATCCACACTTGTGCTAAGATCGTCACCTTTGAACAAAATAATAAACCATTTTTTATACAAGTCTTATTCGTCTTACGAATGTGTGGGTACTTTAAGTTTGACTCGTCAAATAGACGTCTATTTATAATTTTACCCCTATTGCCCAATTTACAAAACTTTTAATTAGAAATGCACACTTGTGCATAAAATCCTCACATTTGACCCAAATTGCAAATTATTGCTTCCTCCAAATCTTATTCGTCTCCACGAATATACCGGCACTTTCGGTTAATCAAACAAACATTCATTTTATGATTTTAAATCCTAAAATCCAATTTACAAAGATTTTAACGAGAAATATGCACTTGTGCATAAAATCATCACCTTTGATCAAAATTACAAATTGTTTCTTTCTAGAATTCTTATCCATTCCCACGGATGTGTCGATAAAATAAATGTCTATTTTATAATTTTATCTTTGACACCTTTGGTTGTAAACTTGGAATCTTAGAAATCAAATAATATTATGTCTTCAACTATAATTCTTACTTATTTACACAAATCAAGAAACTAAAAAGTAAAACATAATGTAATAATTACGTTAGATAAGGAGGTGGTGCCGGTGGATGTCGTGCCGCCAATGCCTGAAACTTGTGTCTAACTAGTTGCGACACCAAACTCCTCTGATACACACCTATTTCTAAATGCCATCGTTTCACTTTGTATATGTAGTTTCTATTTCCTGTTTTCAATCAAACGGCAATTCTGGGCTGTAGTATTGTATTAATTGTGTTTTTATTGTATCTCATTTTGGTCTTAGAGAAGCTGAGTCAGCAATTGTTATACTGGCCAGCTGTTCCGAAATCTTAGGAGAATTAAGTGATATAGTCCAGCAACTCTGTACTGTAGGGATTATCCAAGAATTTGAAATAAATTAGTATTTCTTAGTTTTCTCTCTAGTTTAGGTAGCTTTAGTGTTTGTTTCTCACTAAAATTCTATCTTCCTGGAAAAGGGCTCTATCATTTTGGTATCAGAGCTTAGCTCTGATCAAATGGGAGATTCAAGAAATCAACAAGCTCATACTGGATTTCAACAGTTAGATGCTAGATTTGAATGAATCCATGAAGAGACGAGAGCTCATTATCAGAAAATGGATGAAATGATGAACCAAATGGTGGATGAACTCAGAAAATTGAGGGTGAAACAGAATCAGAACCTTAATCTAATTCTGGGAAGACCACCTGAAGTAAATATGAATGGAGGAGATCAAGCTTCCAGAGTGTTCAATCAAGGTGATAATCTTTCTAGGTTTGCACTTCATCTTTATTGAATTCTACTATTCCACACACTAATATTTTGAGTTCACCTCTTTATCACCATGATTATGGAGGATTTCTACCATACCAAGGCTCTTGTTACACACTAAAGGAATGAGAGAGTAATAGTGCAAAATAATTAGAGAATGGAATTGACAACAAAATGATAGTTTTAGTATGAAATTGACAAAAAGAAAAAAAGAAAAAAAGAGCCCATACATTTAGGATGAAATTAACCAAAAAGCAATACTAGGGACAACTATTTATATATTCATTTTCAACTCAGCATACATGTGGCACTAAATGAAATGTTTTAAATCACATCATCATTTTTCGTTCAAAATATTAATATTGTTAGACTCGAGGAAGACATAATTGACTGAGAAAAATATATTTTGGTCAAAATTGGTAAGAGTATGGTATTTTAGGGACTGCATATACCATTTTATCTTTTCTATATAAAATAAAATAAAGTTAATATTTTGGCCTTGTTAGCTACATTATTGTCCATCAAGTTAAATTAGACAAATTAGACGAACTATAAAGGTAAAGGCAGGGACTTAATTGACTTGATTTTAAAATTATAAGAATTTGATTTCAGCATTTAGAAATAAGAACCAAATTGGAATATGAAGCAAACTAGATTTAAGGAAGACATAATTGACCTAGAAAAATATTTTTGGGTTGATATTGATAAGAGTATAGTATTTTAGGGGCTGTAGATATCATTTTATCTTTTCTATATAAAATAAAATAAAGTTTAAATTTTGGCCATGTGAGAAAGTACTGTTAGCCACGTTATTGTCCATCAAGTTAAATTAGACAAAATATAAAGATAGGGACTTAACTAGATTTTAAAATTATAAGAATTTGATTTCAGCGTTTAGAAATAAGAACCAAATTGGAATATGAAGCAAACTACAAGGACACATAACATAATTTAGTAAAATTATAATTCTCTTTGACAACTCCAAACAACTAAATATGAAAAATGTAAATAAATGTCATAACAATTGTAGTTCAATTAGCTAAGCCGTAGATGTTGGAATTTAATGACATCAGGTTCACATCCCATAATGGACAGATGTTACATTGCTTGCAAAGTTGCACTTACTCTCAGAAAATATAAAATTTTACTGTTTTTAAAAGAAATTTTTTGTTTAAGAAAGCAAAGAAAATTAATGATTTATGATGAAACAAACAATAAAAATTATTTTGAAATAACAATTTTTTTATATATACATATAAAATCATTTCAGTCAAAGCAAATAAAGCCTAAAAAGAAATCTAGTAAACTGAAAAAAAACCTACTTTGGTTTTGCTATTTTTATTTGGCGATGAGAATGATGAACTTTACTGAAAGGGTCAATTGCTGGCAATAAATCAAAGATCTTTCTATCTATTTATTTATGTATTCTCTATTAGAAATTTAAGAGTTGGGGATATTTGTTAAAAAAAAAAAAAATGCTTATTGAAAGTTAAAATAGGCTTGTCGTTAGCACTGCTTCTAACCCTTATAATTCGGGAAGGTTCATTAGGTTATTGGGCCTTGGCGCCTTGCCTAACCAACCCAACCAAGTTGATCGTGTAAATTTGGCAACTGAATGTCAACCTACTAAAATTGGGGAGTTAAGTAATCATTGAAAAGACAAAGGAAGTAAGAATAAATCAATCTCTATATTTTGTAAATATTGTGAAAGCTTTATATTCATTGTATAGAAAGAATATTAAAAAAATATATGTTTTTATGTCAATGGGGTTCATTAATTGAATATTAAAAATTATCTTATTCGATCCCAAAGGATTATCACAATAATAGTTAATAAGAATTTTTTTTTTAAGATAACTAATTTGTAGTTATCTAAGCAGATTTTAACCAACTCATTATTTTCTTAATTAACTTAGTATTTCAAGATATATTATTCTTCCAACTAATATATTGTTTGAGTTTTTTGAGTAAAGAAAGTTTAAGTGAAAAGAGTTATAATGCTTAGGCAATAACAGGGAAGAATGAAGAGATAGGAATAAGAAAAGGTGCATTTTCCTATTATATGTACGGATTAACTGCAATAACCCAAAAGAAGTTGATGTAGTGATTATATAATTACAATAATTTAAAAGTTGATGTGTGATCAATATAGAAGCATCGATCATCCAAAATAATAATAGTAGATATTGAGACTATGATGCATCATAGTAAAAGATTTAAAAAAAAAAAAAAAATATATATATATATATATATATATATAGTGATGCAAAAGCTGACATGTTATTTAAAGCTTAGGATTAATTTTATTATATCTTATAGATGCTGTTAACATGCTTGTTGAAAGTTGAAACAAGTTTGTGGTTGCTAACCTACCTTGAATTATTAGCTTAGTGCTTGTAGCCTTATCATTCGGTATGGTTCATTAATTAGGTTATGGGGCCTTGCCTAACCATCCCAACGAAGTTCATTGTGCGAATTTGGCAACTAAATGTCAACCCACTAAAATTGGGAGTTAATCATTGAAAAGACAAAGGAAGTAAGAATAAATCAATCTCCATATTGTGTAAATTTTGTGAAAGCTTTATATTCATTGTATGAAAAGAACATTTCAAAAATATATGTTATTATTATTTCAATAGGGTTGATTAATTGAAGACAAAGTTATAAAGAACATTTCAAAAATATATGTTATTATTATTTCAATAGGGTTGATTAATTGAAGACAAAGTTATCTTTTCTGATCTCAAGGTTAATTCAGTAATAAAAAATGTGTATTCTCTTTATTCATTTTAAGGATTAGAATTTTTTTGAAAGAGACTGTAGAGAGTAAAATCTTCATAAATTTTATATTCTATATGAATATCTTTAATTAGACTAGAGATGTGAATTAATCAAACTAAACATAAATTGAAAAATCAAAATATGCCAATTTATGTTTCGAAGCTCCGTTTCTAATTAGTTAGGGAAGTTGTAACTTTTTATGATTATCAATGACGTTTGTTATTGGCTATCAAAAAAAAAAAAAAAAATCGCAACCGAAACGATCTAGTTGCTTGCATTTTCTTTGATGAATAAAATGAAATGAATTAAAATAAATTATTCAATATTTTTTGTGCTTTAATGAAATAAAACGTAACTCTATTTTATTTTAAAATCTGCATAAATTTCTTCATTCATAAAAAATAATCATATTAATGTTTTTAATTTCATAATTAAATAACTAAATGTTTCAATATGATTATTCTATTCTAAAGTTTTATTTAAAAAATAGTTTACAATCATGTGTGGGTTAAAAGAAATGGGAGATTTGTCGTGTAATTCTAATTAAATTTAAGGAAGGATGGGAGCAATTTACTTATTTATTAGAAAAAAGAAGAGAAGAAATTAAAAAGTCGTATTAGCATTAATGGTGATTACAATGGGCTAACTGAAGTTTTAAGGTGTAATTAGCAATGGCCAATGGTTATTCTAAATTAATCATAGCTCCATGACTCCGTCTCTGTCGGTGCAACTGAAGTCAGTCAACAATATTACTATTACTAGCAAAAGAAAATAAAAAGATTAAGTCTAAATATTCTCTCTAATACTTTTTATTTTTATTTTTTTATAATAATATTCTCTTCAATTTTAATATTCAGACAAGGAAACAAAAAACAAAAGCCTCTGTCAATCAAATATTAATGTGGGCTTCTCATATATTTCATAGTTGACAAACTTTATTTGTAAGAAAAGATTCGGTCGGACAAATGGACACGCGCTTTAGGGAGACCAGCACGTGCCTAACTTTAAATTGATCAACAATAATTAATTAATTTTTAATTATTGCACCATTCCCTCTTAATACTAATTAATTAATTTAAATTGACTAATATATAATTTGATACTTATCTTTTTTTTTTTTTTTTTATCCTTTCTCATGTTTGCACATGATCTTGTAGATTAAATTCTTGCTTCACAATTAATGGAATTCCACTAGCTAGGATCCTATACAAGGCATGCACCTCTTAGATCTGATATATAATTAGTGTAATACTAGTTGTAATTCATTTTTTGCACACATCTTCATGTAGTTTAATCACCAGTACTACTAATTCTTTTAAATAAAAATAATATTTAATGACTTGCATCAATCTGTAAGAAGACCTCAATATATAAATTGTATGCAGTAAGTGAGACTTTTATTATATTTAAAACCAACTTTTATTTGCTAAATTAAAAGTTCAAAATCATATGTAATTGTGACTAAATAACCTAAAGTCTATGTCAAAAATAAAATAATGACTGAAAAAATACAACATTGATCAAAGATAAATTTATAATAATTATCTTGATAATACTTAATATAGTAATCTGAATAACTTATCTTTGTGATAGATAATTTATTGAATCAAGATGTGTGTAACTAATTATTAACTTATATTTAACCATGCTATGTTCATGCTTTTTAATAAATCCCATATGGGTTGATAAGTCATGATCCTATACTTACAATTGATGCTTAGGTAGGTTGACTTTGTTTGTTTTTTTTATTTATTTATTATTATTTATTAATTAATTTAATTAGTTTTAATCCCAATTGGATGTTTGTGATTCACATGTAGGATCATGGACTTTGACTTTATAATATCCTTCACGCCATCACAGCCCTTTCACACTTTCTCTACTTATAATTAGCTTAATTTGTATCATCATAGATCTTCTTCTTGTTATACTTAGAAACATAAAAGCTTATAAACTCTAATAGCCTATAAAGTTTAAGGAGCAAGCAAATAATTAGTGATCATCAATGTCAACTGGTTCAGATTTTCCTAGAAAATCTTCCCAAACCAAACAAACTAAGAAACTGACCTCCTCCAAACCCAACTTCTCTATAGATTTAGATTACCATGGAGGAGCTCCTGCCTCAGTTCCCTTCATGTGGGAATCTCAACCAGGTACTCCTAAGCACAAATTTCCTGAAACTCCTCTCCCTCCTCTAACTCCACCCCCGTCTTATTTTAACAATACTGCAGCCACTAAAAGACCTATTAAGAAGAAAAACTCAAGAGTTAATCTTTTCAACATTATACTACCCAATCGTGTTTCATCGAGAAAAGTTCTGCGTATTCCATCATTACCAGCTTCATCATCATCATCTTCATCTTCATCATCGTCTTCATCTTTCTCATCTAAATCGGTACCGAGGCCAAGATCACATTCAGTGCCATCTTCTCCAATGTCATATCCGGAAAAATCTCGTGGATGCAATAATGGAGATGAGGATGATGAAGATTTACATCAAGTGCAGGTGCCAAGTTTGTGCTTTGGCAATCCTAGGTCTCGAGGCTGCTATTCTTCAATGATCAAGAAGGTATTGCTTGGAGATTTTCCATGAAATTAGTTAATATACTAGTACTATGACAATTAATGGTGCTGTTTATTTGATGTATGGGAGTTGGAAGCTCTTAATTGGCTCTTGTTAAGATGCATTAATTAGTTGGTAAATAATAAGACTGACTTACCAGATTGATGCCTACTTTGATATAATACATATATAATTTCTCTGAGCTATTATGATGTATCACTTCACTTTCCCTCTCCAATTCGTTTTAGATTTTTTTTTTGTTAGCAGTCGATGATGTTGGAACTAATTTATACATACCGTCACTAATATATCTTTTTTTTTTTTTTCTCTCTTTATCCTATACAAAATATAATTATTCTGTTTTATAATCAACAGGACTTTGAGTTATATAACACATAATAGTCTTTTTTCTTTGAATTTTTATAAAATTCATAGTTTCTCTACCAAGAGTGATATTGAAAATTAGGATTGTGTAATATAATGGAAATCTCAAGTTCTAGCAATTAGGGAGTTTTCCTCATAGATAATTCTATGAAGGAGAAATATCTCTTTACATATCCACTAGTTTAAATGATTTTTACTTTTCCCTTCTATGAAACTTGTAGTATTAAATTGTCCATCTTATACATATTTTTGTAACAGCAATATCACATGGATAAGATATTTGAAACATTTAAACATTAATTCTAGTTCACAAATTAACCAAATTTCTCCATCATAAGTGAATGTTAACCCAATTTCTATTTCGATTTAGTTTGATTAAAGCATAAATATCTTACATGAATAGAAGTGGTCAATACTGAGGTTAAAGTTCACATATTAGAGAAATTTAAGGTTTATTTTGAAATTGAGAGTTTAAATGTGACACACGTGTCATTTTCATGATTTTTTTTTTCAAGTAGTAAAATTAATAATTTGATAATTCAAAAATAAAATATGTAAAAATAAAAATTGAGTAAATTACAGGTGGGTAAAGTAAAAATCGACTAGATGATAATGTCAATTCAGGTACACCCTGAAGAGAGGAAATAGAAGGTAGCACGAAGGCTTATGCTGCAGGAATCTTTTTTAGTCGTGTCTTCAACTATGCAATTAAGTAGTGCATGTGACAAGGATAACTGGAATTGCTTCTGTTGGCTTTAATTAAAAACAGAAAAATTTATTGTTTGTTTTTTCCAAGTTGCAAATTCTATGGAATTGCAATGTACTTTAAAACAAAAAGGAATTTACATTTCATATATGTTTTTTTTTATAAATATTTTAAGTTGCAAATTTTATATGTAACGCAGTTATTGAAAGTTCATTTTATATTATATCCAGCCAAAGATAACAAAAGAAAAAAAAAACTACTAATTCTCTTTTTAACAAAAATAGAAATAAGTTATTAATAATAAAAAAGTGACAATGAAATTTTTTTATTAAGTCTCAAGTAGTGAGCGAGATTTTTTTAATTATTTGTATATTTTATACCTATATACAACTTTCGCAAGCCTATATAATATATTTCTACTATATTGGAGTTGTCCAACAAGTAAACAATTCGTCATAAAACTTTACAATCATCTAATTAGATTTATATTTTCATGCCTAACTAAGAAATCTTAATCATCATCTAATTAGTTTTTCTTTCTGACAAAAAATAAATAATTAAGAAATTACCAAATAAGAATTTGGGTCAAAATCCCAACAATCTCCATGCACATTGACTCAAATCCTTTTAAACAATCCTCAATTTTCAATACTCTTTGAGATTCGTACAATATTACATTATCTTTCACTAGTTATTACGATGGATCGGGTCAAGTCGAATAAGTTGTACAAGTGTATATAATAAAATAAAAGAATAATATCAAGAGTTGACTAAATAGAAGTAATGAAAAGTAAAAATAATTTAGAATAATATTGAGAATAATCTAGAAAATTGTACTAAAATAGTTTGTATAAATCTATTAATAAAATAAAAAACACTTAAATTAAGAAATTAAAATGTAGCTAATTCATTTTTTTTTTCCTTTTCAAACTCAATTTTAAAATAAAGAAATTTTATTAATTATTTACTTAAGTAGTTATCTAGGAAATTTTATTAATTATTTACTTAAATAGTTGTTATAGGCATGTATAAGTAAATTGACTAAAAAAAATAGAATATTTATTATCCATCATTACCAATTGAACTTTAAATAGTTTACTAAAATAATATTTGAAAATAAATTGATTAGTTTATTTGGCATACAATTAGCTTCCATTTTGACTAATGTAAAAATTTAAAAGTGTGAATATGTAAAAAATAATAAAATAAAAGGTTGGGTTAGGTATATGTTCATCATGATCCATTGATCATATTTGGTTGGATTGAATATGATTCAATGTGTTTTTTTTTTATCAAGAGTGGGTCAAGTTAGATTAGACCCGACCTAATTCATTGTCATCCCTATTTACCATAAATAATGGAACTATCACAATTTCACATAAGCCTCACTCATCGAGAATTTCTTCCTACTCATAGTAAACAATGTGCACCATGATATCTTGCAACAACAATAATATGCATATGTATGTAACCTTCTTCCCAATTCCACCCTCATTTGTCACCATTGTTGAGTGAAGACATAGCCGTTCAAGAATGAATACACCTAGACTAACCAATCATAGGAAATGAGGTCCACGTGGCACCACATGATTGAAGAGACTCAGCTATATATAGCAACTTGAAATCTTAGGTATGGACATGAACAACTTTACTTTCTATACATTTTTCATATAATAAAACTAGCTCTGTCTTTACCATCGGAGACCCTCCTCGACCTTTGATCTAAAGTGTTGCCTTTTTCAGGAATTGCCACTTCAAGCTACTGGAGCTCATCTCGGTCATCATTCTAGCTCAGTTATAATACTCCATCTTGCCATCCGCATCAACCTTGAATTATCACTCGTTAAAGAAATTTTAGAAACAAACGAGACAAATTGAAAATAAATAAAGGGAGACAAGATTTACGTGGTTCGGCCATCGGCCTACTTCACGGGAGGAGATTGAATTTGTATCATGAAGCTCACTCACTCTTTACAAAATTAGAACCTTCAATTTATAGGCTTACAATTAAAATTAACGCATAATTATAACTAATTGCATTTATAATTATTTTTATAATTATATCTTAATTCAAATAATTATAATATTTAATATATGATTATCATGATTGAGGAGTAATTAAAATTTGATTAGAATAGTCAACTATTCCAATCAATCATAATAATTATCTTCAATACTCATCTCGCCTTCAATCCCATCCATCCAACAACCTCATCCCGACATAATCTCTCATCTCGCTCAACATTACCCCTCGGCTCGCCAACCTTTTCAACCCGACGTCATTGTCTGGAACCTCATCCCAATCATCATCAATACCATCAACCTTAAATTGGTCCATTCAGGATCTAACAAGTTTCATTTTGCGTGAAAATTTGTCTTTTTTCTTTCTTGGGTACACGAGTATTATATTTTTGTATGAGTGAAGTTGGTTTTCACGAGTTGAAGTCGTAATGCATTATTGGGGTTGAATAGAGGAATAATTTATAAAATATTAAAAGCTCTATTGCATAATTTGCAGATTAAATTTTCCATTTTTTTTTGGTTGTGATGGTTATATAACTGTTTCTTTTTTTTTTTTTGGTTTTGGTATACGCTTTAACATTTCTTACTCTAAATGTGAAATTTAGTTGGTTTGTTTGAAGAATCATGACATAATATTAATTACTATTAGAATTTTTGAATTACTATTTTTGACTGCAAATCTGTAATGCATTGTCATGCTATTTGTTCAATTTTTCAAAAATTGCTTGATAATAACATGGAGTCTAATAGAGAAATAGTTTGGTATGTTCGTCCTAGCTAACTTTTCTTGACAACTGCATTCCTTGTAACTTTAAGGCTTTCAATGATCAGGTATTCAACACCAAGTCACAAGCAAAGCACTTGACCAAAAACTAGAACATATATATACTTCATTTTTTCTCTTTATTTATTATTATTTTTTTTAGAGATAGAAGAGGAGGTTTCTTGGGTCTTAAAAGAAGGGTTGAAGGAGATAAATCCCGCTGCATCAAAATTTAAATATTAAATTCGATCTTATAAATTATTATTAGATGTCAATGAACTATGATTACTTTAGAGTTTAGCTCAGTACTCTTCATTTAGTTCTTCAATAATAAATATAATAAATAAACATTTACCAATAAATACAATATTACTATAATAAACAAGCATGGAAAACCACTACTTTGTAGCCCATAGCATAAAAATGCACAATCAAACGTTATAAGAAAGCTCAGCTGTTCAAAGAGGTAGATATTGATTTTGGTGTTTGTTTTCAAAAGTCAATAGCCACCAGGACTCACACGTGGGCAAGCTATTGAAATCAAACACACACACACACTATACTCTCTCTCTCACTAAATGGTGGCATGTGCAAACTAATTAATCATCAACCAATAACAATTAAAGCCTTTAACTATCCTTCCCATCTATTTAATCATCTTGTAATCAAATCCTTTAACAATATCTACAAGATCAACTACTTTTTGTTTGTTTCTTTTAAAACAATATTGACATACTTTCCTTTCATTAACTTACCTTTCAATTAAGGCTCTTCTTTCCATATATAAATATTTTCATCCATACTTCTTTGCTTGTCTGAAACAAACTCTCTCCTTCTTACTACCCCATCACTCCTATCATATTTGACAATCAACTAGAGCATGCTAGCTTGAATGTCCAGAGACAGGTAAGAAAGTATTTTGTTTTATAAACATTTTATAATTTCCCATAGATATCTTTAATTTAATTATAATTTTCTGGGTGTTTTTCTAGGGAAATATTAGATGAGATAGGAAAGAGGATCAAAAGAGAAGCAGAAGCATCATCATCTCATCAAATGGGAAGGAGGCATATGTGTGATCCAATTTCAGGATCAAATTTGAACACATTTACTCCTTGTGCAGCATGTAAGCTTTTGAGAAGAAGATGTGCTGAAGAATGCCCTTTCTCTCCTTATTTTTCACCACATGAACCTCAAAAGTTTGCAGCTGTTCATAAAGTCTTTGGTGCTAGCAATGTCTCTAAATTGCTAATGGTAATAAATTCAATAACCTAAATAGTTTCCTTTTCAAATAGATTAGCTAGTTTACAATATATAATTCTTCATTAAAAACATGCTCTATATGTACTATATAGGAAGTGCCTGAGATTCAAAGAGCCGATGCCGCGAATAGTTTGGTGTATGAAGCAAATTTGAGGCTAAGAGACCCAGTATATGGATCCATGGGTGTAATATCAGCTTTACAACACCAAGTTCAATCTTTACAAGTAGAGATAAATGCAGTAAGGACTGAGATATTGAGATACAAACTTAGAGAGGCTACCAGTCATCAGCAAATGATTTCTTCTCATCATGCGGCTTTAGTTTCATCCGGAGATCAATCAACAATTCATATTGCTACACAATCACAAGCTCTTCCTTCACCACGGCCACTTCCGTCACCATCACCGCCACCTCCTCCCTCTCAACCAAAAGTACTACTGCCTCCCTCTAATTCTGTTTTCATTTCTTCATTATCTTCATCTTCTAGTACTTCTTCATCTATATACACACCCACTAGAAACGCAACGGGTCATGGATCCATTTCAAGTGATCATAATGTCCCATATTTTGTTTAGAAGACCTGGTCTGTGTACCTTGATCGATCCAATAAATTTCTTTTTTGTTTTCTTTTCTCTAGAAAGAATTATGAAGCTTATTCAATAGAATAGAATAGAATGAGTATTTGACCAGTGATTTATCTTGCAATATATTCCTCCTTTTTCTTTTGTTTGAGATTTCTTTGAAATGAAAATTTTACAAGTTAATTAGTAGTTTGAAGCGCTATGTATGATTTATCTGGGTTTTGTAGATTATATATGTTTTTGAAAGAGATTAATTCAAAGTTCAAACTCTCTTAAGTTAGTGTAAAACCCTAATAAAGAGGGTAAAAAAGAGAAGCAGCTAGGAGAAGTCAACTATAAGCATCTAGGCAATGGTAGAGAGTTGAAAAAGAATGCAAAGCTGTGTGCAATGGGATGCATGCTAGCTCTGATAACTATGATTTTGTGGTGATTGCACGTGGGGGGAATATCTAAATTTGACTGAAGAAATTAAGTTCATTTACATATATGCATTTGAGTCTGTGCCACCAGCTTGCTCATGATTTTAAGGAAATGAGAAGAGTTGGTACAGAGAGGTACAGTACCGGAGAGGTACAGAGAGGATTCTGTTTTAAATTCACTTGAATTTAGAACAGACTCATTTCCTACTCAAGAACAGGAAAGAATTCGAATCCGACGTGAAGGGAGACAAGGCAATGAGTATGTGATTGTAATTCTTCCCATTGCCATGTACTGAAGTTTGTAACTTCGTGTCTACATGCAACTTGTTGATTTTACTATTAATTGTAGCAAAATCTAATTGCAATATGACATTAACTGTGAATTAATAGGATGATAACACATCAGTTTATTTGACTAATTAATCAATGAGTGGTGTCTAGCTAGAATCAAGAATAGTGGTTAGTGTGAAAGATACATGACACTTTCATATTTAGTAACAATGAATGAAATATCATATTCATTATTATAAATATAATTATATGGTTGCAATTATAATTATTCAAAAAGTGACGCTATTGTTATCCAAATCGAAATAGCTATTGTCATAGATCTCATTAACGTATTTTTTTCAATAAGATGACATATAATCAAAATGATTATTTTCTTTAGCCTTTTTGTTATATTTTCTCCATGCTTACACATATATCAAGAAGACACATATCAATAAGACTATGGTAATAGCCATTTTGATCACAATGATAATAGCGTCAAACTCGTTCAAATCCCCATCAAGCACTTTATAAGTTGAAGTACACCTTTTGCAATTTTTGGTACATCTTCCTCAATCATTGAAACTGAGGGAGATAATTTAGGAAACCCATAATGTTATCTTCATCCCAGATTCATGTGAGCTAGATATCAATTTTTGTTAAATCATCTAAGTTTGACTAAGGTATTAATCTATTATTCTGTGTATATACCTAATTAGGTGAAATTTTGTGCACAAATCTTAGGTTCCTTAGACGTGTGGAACTCAACATGAGCATGAGTGTGAAAGAATTATAGCTCCCATAATTTTCTAATAAAATAGTAGACTCGTGTTTCTTTAATTTTCCTATTTCTAATTTAGTTTACTTGATTGTACGTATTTGTGTGGCAGCCTTTATAACAGCACATCACCATCTCCAAATATTTGATCACATCTTGAATTTAGTTGACTTTGTCAAAATCTAATTCACTTAAAAAGTTAAGCTATTAGCTTTATATCTTAAACATATCACTTGGTTATATATCTCAAAATTTAAGCTATTATACAATATATCTTTAATAATTTTTACTCCAATTTTTTTTTTTAAATAATAATAGTATCATTTTAAGTTTTTTAATCATATTTAAAAGGGAAAATATGAGTTAGTGTTTGAGCGGGAATTGATGTGAGTAGTTAGTAAGAAGTTCAAAATTTTTAATTAATAAAAATGTTTAATTTAATTATAATTATGAGACCATAGGAGTCTCACTTTTATAATATAATGGCTCTGATACCATGTGAGCTGTCACACCTGTAAAACCAATCAATTGACTTTATGAGATATGACTCATCTACTTATATATTTTTTGAATACTTATTATGTTAGTAATGTGAGAAATACCGCATTGACAATATGAAATAAATTTAACATAAAATAGGACACCATAAGGTGTCTCTCACTTTTAGAATAGTGTATATAAATATTTATATATATATATATATACTATTATAAAAGCCAGAACAACCATCTTATGGTGTCCTCTCAATATGTATTATAGTTTTCAATTCAAAATAACATTATATTGTTCTCCTAAATTTTGATATCTTTTTAAACTAAAATTTAATTATTTATTATAAACTACTTAATTTCTCTTATGATTAAGGAAAAAAAATTAACAAAAAAACAAAAAACTCACGTATTATTACTTAATATTTCAACTAATCAATTATTTAAAAAAATAAAAATCAACCTCTTCCCTCCATCCCTCCATCCCTCCATCCATCCCTCTATTTATAGAATAATGATAATATTTTTTATATTATTTTTTTTTCAAAAAAGCCCTTGACTAATGCACGTGTGACGTGGCTAATATATATATATAGATCTTCTTTTTTTTTTTCATTATACTAGAAGTGTGTAATTAAGCGAGTTGGTTGGGTTTTACATAAATTTCATTGGGCCCAACTAAACAGGATTGACGTGTGGAGGAACTCAACATGAGCATGAGTGTGAAAGAATTATAGCTCCCATGATTTTCTAATAAAAATAGTCTACTCGTGTTTGTTTAATTTCCTATTTCTATTTTAGTTAACTTGATTGTACGCATTTGTGAGGCAACCTTTATAACAGCACATCACCATCTCCAAATATTCGATCACATCTTGAATTTAGTTGCCTTTGTCAAAGTCTCGATCTAATTCACTTAAAAAGTTAAGCTATTTAGTTTTTTATATCTTAAACAGACCACTTGGTTATATATCTATAAATTTAAGCTATTACACAAAATTTCTTTAATAATTTTTACTCAATGATTTTTTTCAAAAAAATAAAATAATAAATAATAATATTATTTAACTGTACTATTATAAGGTAGGAGAGACTATAAGGCTCTCTCTTTTATAATAGTATAAATAAATGATACATGAAGATAAGTAGCTTAAGGTGCGTATGAACTGAAAGGCTCTAATACAATGTTAGCTGTCACACCCCTAAAACCAATCAATTGACTTTAAGAGGTGTGACTCATCTACTTATATTTTTTTTTAATATTTATTATGTTAGCAATGTGGGAGATACCATAATGACAATATGAAATATATTTAACATAAAATAGGACACCATAAGGTGTCTTTTGCTTTTAGAATAATATATATATCTTCTATTCTATACTAGGGGTGTTGGGGTGTGTAACTGGACGGGATAGTTGGGTTTGACATAAATTTCACTCGACACAACTAACCTGGGTTTGCAAAAATTCCCTCCAAGTTTAGAAGTCGGGTGATAATAAATTACACCCGGTTAAAAACTTAGGTAGGTTAGATTTTTCATTTGTGAAACTTTATCTATTACCTATTTTTAACAAATAATAAGGTCCAATTTTTTTTAAAAAAGAATTCTTATATAATTTTTAATCTTGAAATAAACATAAATTGAATTTTTTAACATTATAAATTTAATAAAAATAATAGAATAAGAGTAATATAATTTACAATAATGTATATTTTACATGAACTTATTCAAACTAAATATTAAAGGTTCAAAAAATTAAAATTAACATATCTTGAGTTGAGTCATACACTCATTTTCATGTATTAAATACTTGATTTACCAATAACAAGGTTGGTCTAATAGTCAAAGTAGTACTCAAGAAGCACTTTCTCTGTGAGGTTGAGAGTTCGAGTCCCCTTGACGGCCCTTGTTAAGAGTAAATTTACGTTCCCACGCATGATTGTGATCACTCTCGAAAGAACCTTTAGCTTCGGCCTTGACATAGGTACAGTAGGGTTCTTCCAGATATAAGGAAGTGTGGTGGAATTCTTACACATATTGGGTGGTAGTGATGTTAATGTAATGTTCCTTGTCAAAATGTGTGGGATACCCTACTTGCCTTTCTATTTTGTTCAATTAATTGTGTTGATATGAGATAAAATCATCACCAAATTTAAAACTAATTGGATTGTAGGATTTTAACCAAATTAAATTAAATTAGACTATATTTATCAGATTTTTGAGGTTTTTGTACACCCCTAATCTCTACTGTGAAACCTTACTTACATTTTTTAAGTTAAAATGTCATCTCATTCAGAAGTCTAAAGCTGACAAGGTTATATATTTGATTTGCACCTAGATTATTTAAAGTTTAAATTTAAAACCAATCTATAAAATTAGAATTTCATGAACCAAGCCGCTCTACACAAAACTATCAAATTTTCCAATAACGGCTCAACTTTGATCTCACTCACCAAACAAGTAATCAAGGTTGAAGATAAAGACAGTTGCGTGTAACACGCATTTCAAACAAGCTGGACAACTAATTAGTGGGGATTGGATTCACATTGCATTAAAAAAAATTGGCAGAATTATTATTTCTAAAAAATGTTAATGTCAATGTCAACTAAGAAGATTTATTATGCTTGTGAGGAATCCCAGGTCATCTTCTATATAAAATAATAATACTAAGAATTTTTTTAAAAATAAATTAATATCTAGTTTATAATTTTGTCAAAGAAATATAGCATATATCTAGCTAGTTAGAGGCTTGCACATGCATGTAGATGCTAGCTAGCTAGTGATAAATTAATTTACACAATGTAATTATTAACTAAACTTTCGTTACATAAATTTTTTCCATCGATGACATAAACAACTTAGTTTAATAATATTAAACTTGTTTTCATTTAATGAATCCTCACATGGATCATTAACTACATAACTATAGAATTCAAAACACTCATGGGCTCCCTAGGTTAGATAAATTAATTCATGCTACATGAACTCACCATTCATATTATTATGAACTTATGACTTCATTTTGATAGCTTGCCCAATATTTAATATTTAAATGACGTTTAGCACCCAACATAGCTTCACACGTGATTCCTATCCTCTATATGAAGAAGCACAAAAAAATAAAAAATAAAATAAAAATAAATAAATAACTGATTTGATTTTGAATTCGGTTGTCCAATTTATATATTTTGAGAAATTTTCTAAATTTTCTTTTAGTCAATTTAGCATTTTTTTTAGGTACATGTTAGTTGATTATTTGATAAGAGCTTTTAGTCTCTTCATGTATTGGTCATGCGTTTTGTTTGTAGTACTCATTTTGAGAGTGTAAATGTCAATTTATTCAAACATTTGGATTTTACTAAAAAACTTGTTCATGGGTCAGGAGCCGTGCCAAGGCTTTAGCTTATTAGATTAAGAAGCCTGGACTCAGGCCTCAAATTTCAAGCCCGGTGATATTTCAGGCTAGCGGGTTCACTTGTAAACCAAGCCACACCTCACTTATAGCCTAATATCTTATGGTATCTTCCTAACTTTTTCTAATAAATTTGTACCCAAGATACCATATACTATTTTATATTTTTAATTAATTCCACCTTTTATTGTAAGAGCTTAGGGATCATTTGATATGATAAATTCACACACCTCTAGCATTTGGCACAATTTATATATTGCAATATCAAACACATCAAATCTACAACTAAAATTTTGCAATGGTCAATCGATTGTGTCAAATCACATATTAAATTAGTCTAAAGTTATAAACTATTTTTATGTTGAAAGTTGACTATAATTTACTTTCTCTTTCTTTTAGATCAGTCACAAGAAAGGGAGAACATGAGGTGGCAATATTAGGGCAGGGTTGGAGCGGTTTGGAGAATCGTACCGTACCCGATAACTTTTATTCTTAATCGGACTGGATAAAATACTATTACTCGTGATTTATTTATGAGAATAGTAAAAACAATATAATCTAATTAATGAATTTTATATTCAAACAAAATTCTAAAACCTTAACTTAATTGATCTTAAAAGCTGCTTTTTTTTATTTTTTTTAATAATTTATAAATATATAATAAAAATGTGTTTAATATATAAAAGCTTGAGGCAGGTAACTTTTGAGTTTTGATTAGAACCCTTACTCGTTCAGTATCCGTTGCGGGTGGAAATTTTTTTTCTTACACAATCCTTATCTACCGTGAGATAAATATTTTCTTTATCCACCAGAGTGAGTGAGACGAGTAAATATTTGTGGAGCAGATTGAGATTGCCATTTCTACAAGAGAGGAGAGAGATAAGTAGAATATATAGTGTCAGCCCTTTATCTCCAATCCGATTTGGAGAGATTAATTAATTACTCAGATCCAACTTTTCATATCCATGTCTTGGACAGGTTAATCTCTTTAAACATAATCTAATTGTAAGTTCTTACATTAAACATAGGAAAATGATAAAAACTAATAATATATATGGTACTAAAAGCTTGTATTTCTAATTTCCTAAAAACATACTTTATTCATTGCAATAACCAAAGTACAATATATCACACTTTAACAGTAAAAAATTTCTCAAGCTACAATTTTTATTTATTTGTTGCTAAAATCAAGCTACAATTGAATAACCTTCCCAACTTTCCCAAAAAGTTGTTTGGGTCCAACTTCAAATATAAAACAAACAAACAAAACAAACAGAACTTTCCCCAAACTATAAATCTCCACTTCCACTAACTAATTACTAATTATTGGGCTTCCTGCAGTTCTTTCTGATTTCACCGTTGGACCCAGTTAATGGTTCAATATCTCCCATCTTAATCATTGCAGCAACAAAGTCAGAATCAAAGGAGTTGTCATTGTTGCTATACTTTGTAACCAAAGAATCTGTCGATCCACCATTGAAGAGAATCTGATCAGAATGGAGAAGTCCTTTTTTGTTGATGAGGTTCTGGTAGTACTTGTTGTCAAAATAATCAGCTGTTTGAACATCCAGAGGTGCTATCTTGTCATCCCCTGAGCCAACAGTGCTTGGACAACTTCCCTGTCTAGTTTGGGCAAATGAACTGTCGATATTCTTTTCCTCATATATCCGGGTTCTGAATGTGGTGCACCTTGCTCTCCCAATTGTGTGAGCTCCTGATGGATGATAAACAATTAAACGATTATATAAATATATTAATAAATCACAAAATTACATATAGGGGTGAGAGGGAGACGGGAGAGACGACTAACCGGATAACGCAACCATATCCTTAGCAGAAAGCCCTTTTGCTCCAAACCTGTTGATCAGATTGTTGAGGGTAGAGGTAGGAGGTGGAATAACACCACTATTAGCATCAGACAAGCTGGCTGTCTTGGAATCCCTTCTTCCAAGTTTAACATTCCAACTTGGCCCTCCAAGCTTCAACATATTTAATAAATCAAATTAATTTAAGAATAGTTTTCATGTAATTAACAACTGAACATGAAATGAAATGTACTTAAGGTTAATTTAAAACAATAACTCACGATTTCAACAGAGTCACGAGCTGTGATAGCTAAGATATCAGCACATGACACCACACCAGGACATTCATCCTCCACCTTAGATTTGATTCTGTCAATCACCTCAAAACCTCTTGCGGAATTCTTGTTAGGAGCAGCAGTCTTCTCACCTCTGAAAGAAGAAGTGTCATCCAAGAGAATTGACCCATCACAACCCTGTTTAATTTTCAAGTACGAGTCAGTCAAAGCTTATATAATTAATAATCTTTCCTAAACAATATCTTAGAGATATAATTTTTAATGATGAAACTCTTGTGAGATATGTTTTCACAGCATACAAATTTACTTTTACTAGTGTTACTATATACTCTTTATCTAATTGTTATATTTCAAAAGCTTATGCTATAAAAAAATTCCAAAAAATGACCTAGAGAAAAGACATTAACTAATTGAGAATTTTGTTCAAATGTAATTAAAGGTTACTGTATAACATGCAAATTAAGAAACAGAGATTAGAAGTAACTTTTACATTAACAAAGCAATCGTGAAAGTGAAGGCGCAGGAGTGAGGCACCAATTCGATGTTCCTTTGATACCGCAGATTGAATAACAGATCTTACGGTGTTTAAGACCTTGGGACAACTCTTAGAATAGAAGTTTGTAGAGAGTTGAGCCGAAGAGCTCCCCAGAATAACCAGGAGAAGGAAAAATGTTAATGCAACAACCTTGGCTGTTGAGGAAGAAGAAGAAGCATAACAAGCCTGCATCTTAACTAATTAAGATTTAGAGAGTAAAATATGTAGTATGAGAGATTGTGCAAAGAACATGGAGATAGTCAGAAAGGGGTATGGAATATATAGAGTGAAAAAAATGGCGGTTTATGCATTGAACCTGCCCTTTCTCACCTAATCATTTAGAATAGTAGTAGCTAGAGCTGGTGCATGGGATAAGATTTCTACGTCTAGGAAATTAAGGAGAAGTACGCAAATAAAAAAAGTGAGAAATTGAATGATAAGAATTAAAGTTAGTAAACAAGAAATTATGAAATTTGTTGACAAGAACTTGACAAATATATTTGTATAATTCCTTTTTGTCAGAATTGTGGGTCTAATTGATACCAAATCAATATATATATACATTTCAAATCTTGGCGTCTGTAGAAGGACTACTGCATGTGGAAGAACACATAAAATAGGTACCTAGAGGGTTGACAATTCAAAATGCTTCAAAAGCCAGCATTATTAATCACTATGACGACCATTCAAAGAAGATATGATCATGACTGATTCAGAATGGACATGTTCATTGAACAGATGGTCTTTTATTGATCAAATGGTTAATTTTAACCTCCCAAAAAAAAGAAAAAAAAAAAGAAAAAGAAAAAGGTTGGTATATGGTGAATAAGACACCGGATTTAAAGAGAACGTAAATGAAGATTAGCTCGGTCAAAAACTTACTTTAAAAAGTAAAGAAAGACTTTTTGTTTCATACCCATTCAAAATTGTAAACCACTTTTATGATCTCGAACGCGATTTTCTGCCCATGGTAAATCTATTCAGCTTTGTTTTTGGAATTAGTTGTGCTCATCACTAATAATAGGTGATCTGATGAAAAATTATATATATCAAAAGACATATATAGAATTTTGGTTCATTGAGTAATCTGGTATTAGCTTAGCTGGCTATTTTTAATTAGTATGGAGGGATAGTAAACAGGTACTTAGAAGAAGGATGATGCTATACTTAATCATATACAGATAGATATTGGTCCCGTGGTTTCAATAACTTTTTTCGTTCACCTATTATGATTGACTTATAACATCTTATTATGGTAAAATTCAATGTTAGGCACATTGTGATTATGATATGTATGGTTAATATATTTTAACTTGTATATCTTATCAAACATCTTAATCGTTAAAGGATTATTTTCTAAATTTTGATATTAACATGATTACAGTAAGTTTTTAGTAGTAATGAGTTCTAATAGTAACTGACGTTTTATTTTATTTTATTATTTTATAGATTGATTAAATGGAGGAAAATTAGGAAATGACCTTAATTACAGTTGATCATCTCTAGGCCATCTGTGCCAGTCTAAAATTACGACACCATCAATAGTGTCACGAAGGGTTTTACGAGGCACTTTATGGGCTATACAATTACAAGAATGAAATACAAATTAAAAATTACAATCGAGGTCTTTAGCCAGATGATATATGTCTTTAATTATTATGCTAGATGCAACAAGTCCATTCCGCCTATTGAGCATTGCCTGGATAACCTGCTTGGCATCACCCTTGCAGACCAACCTCTGTCATGATTGTTGTGTTGCAACCAACAAAGCTTCCCTTAAAGCAAGGGCTTCAAGTAAGAAAGGAAAAGTTATACCGCTCCATTTTTCCCCATGTGCCTTCAGAATGTCATCTTCGTTGTTCCTAGAAATAAAGCCCGAGCTTCCCAAGTTCGCTGATCTATTAACCCCTGCATGAAAATTGATTTTCAATGAAACCTGGGGATGGAACTTGCCAATCATCACTTGAGCTACTTGGATGCCTGTAAGAATGGATTTTGTGGCCCCGTGAAGAGTGTTGAGCATTCCTGAACTCTTTAAAATCCTATATAGCTTTATTAGCCACCTCTGATTTAGACGATATCAGATTATTAAAAAACTTGTCATTCTGTGCTTTACAAATGCACCAAAGACAGTGACAGAGTAATTCTAATGTTAAATATATAGGCACATTAACACCCTGAGATAATTGGTTCCGTCATTGCTCAAAGGTTACCCCTTGAGAAAAGTGGAGGATTTACTTCAGAGAGAGGTGTTTCCATACTTGCAATGCAAACCTGCAACCCGCAAATAAGTGGATTTCTGTTTCTGGCTCTACACCACATAGAATACATGAATCATCCATGTCACCAATTCTTGAACGTAAAATTACTCTCACTGCAAGTCTGTCATGTAACAGACTGATAACTCTTGAAAATAAACATATTTTACATTATTTTACTCATATTAATTTAGTTATGTTCTGGATTTTTAATTAATTTTTGCTTAGTTTTAGTTGAGTTCTCATCGTATTAGGATGATGAGTCCTAGTTGATTTGCGATTGAATTATATGTTTTATATGAGTTCTAAATTATATTAACTTAGACTTTGTGTTTTAAAGGTCTAATACAAGAAGAAGTCCTATTGGAGGTTAAATTGAAGGCCAAAACGCTCAAAACACAAAAGACAGAAGGAGCTGTCCAGCAGGGATGGACTAGAGCCAGACACTAAGGTGACACGGTGCCAAGACTTGGGTGCTGTGGTGCCAAGCCCACTACCAAAGTGCCTTGTGTTGTCAATTTTTTAGGCTACAGTGCTGGCGCAATTCCTAGTCCGGATTGAAGTAAAATTGAAGATTTTTAAGCCTACAAAAGGGGGATTAGCTTGAGGTCTCAATATACACAAGTTAGCTAAGATTTTTTAGAGTATTAGAGCTTTTCAAGGGTGCAAGGAAGCAAAAGGAGCAAGGATCTTTGGAGCTTGAAGACTGACAACCTTCATGGCTTTCTCTATTTCTACTCCTTCTTTACTTTCATTGTATTTTTTGATGTTTATTATTGTTGAATCCATGTTTACACCAAGTAGCATAGAGTAGTTTCCTTACTAGATTTGTAACTAAAACTCAACATATAGCTTGATATTACGTTTTGACATAAAATTTATTTAGTTAATTCTATGCTTAATGCTTCTAATTGATTGGCCATCTTTTAGATTAAATTAGGAGACCTAAAGGACTATGGAAAAGTAAGCTAAGTTTAGCCTAGAATGAGTTAGCACTTGATTGAATTTAACACATCTTGTTGAGTTTGATTTGTGTATAGGATATGAATATACCTATATGCATTGTTTAGCCCATTTAGGTTCAATCTTATTAAGTCTTGTTTAACTTAATTCACATAGGAATATAGTGAATTGCTTAAGTGAGATATTATTAAAAGGAACAGGAATATGCTTATAATTGATTAAGAACCATAGGTTAATAATTCTTTGGCATAACTAACAAGACAAGATAATATTATTCAAGTGAAGTGTTAAGAGAATTGTAGTTCTAGGCTTATCTCCAATATAATTTTTAATTAATTTGCTTTTATTTTATAATTAGTTCATAATCAATCCAAAACTCAATCATTTGAATAAAATTAAAATTGCTAATTTTAATACTTAACATAATATTTACAAAACTTCTCGTGGGAACTATCTCTACTTTATCACTTTATTACTTAAGGACGATATTTATGCTCATTAGTAAAACTAGTGTCAAGTTTTTGGCAGCCACTACCAGGGAGTTATTCTTATATTTTTTAATATTAATGCCAACCAATTCTATTTTTAATTCAAACTCTTATTTTTTCCTTTTATCTTTCTAATATATATATATATTTTTGTAAGGTATATTGATGATGTACGATGAATGGATTATCTCATGTTTTGTTCAATCTGACTTAGAAACATTCT
The DNA here is from genome assembly GCA_029379385.1 of Quillaja saponaria. Classification (NCBI taxonomy): domain Eukaryota; kingdom Viridiplantae; phylum Streptophyta; class Magnoliopsida; order Fabales; family Quillajaceae; genus Quillaja; species Quillaja saponaria. Next base: position 12,499,419 of record CM055610.1, on the reverse strand, counting down.
AAGAGGCTTAAAAGAGGTTTAACTATCTGCTAAGCACGTGTCCAAATCATGACCTACCAAAATGGCTTTATCTCTATATATTTTACTATGATTTGTGTGAAAGGACAAGGAAAGTGGTTGATAGGCTAGCTAGTAGAGCGTTCGTGAATCTAAAAGAAGGTAAAGCTTATGAGATGTTGGAGAGCTTGGCTTATCCTATCATTTTTAGGAGTGAACCTACACCAAGTGAGGGTGAGGGTACATTGAGCGAGGAGAATATAAAGTTGTCTTAATAATGGGTACAAAATTTTTTTACTCGAGAATCATATAAGAAAATCTATGGTACTCATGTCACACCCCTCACTGAGGTATGACTGACCTAAGGATTGAATAACCAATCCACCATAACTCTGACTTCGAAACAAAATAACAAACCTGACTCATTACCCAACTAAAGAATAAAACTAGCTTTTCTAAAACTGAAGTTTACTGTAAAAGTTTATTTCCTGTAATAATTAACAAGTTACTAAAAAAATTGCTAGAGATTTCTTGCAATACGAAACATGTCTCAAAACATTAATACATAATCTCATAATTTTACACAACAGTAACATAAAAATAACAAGGAGCTACGCTCCAACCACATCATAACCAAGACAAATAACTAAACACTTACATATTTCAAAATTAGACACCCCTACAATTCTAGTGTGACTGCAAATTTTCATCCTTTAACTTCAAGTCTGAGATCCTGATGTTACCTTGCAATACTCAATCAACAAGTCACAAGCTCGGCGACGCGAACTCCTGTGATTAAAAAAACATTTTCACAGAAGAGAGGTGAGTCCTATGGACTCTGTGAGTGAAAATCATACCCAAAGGGTACTAGCATCACTCAACACAAACATATAATATACATATCAACATCATGTAATATGATTCATATAACATTTCACATTGTAAATTTCACAAATTCACAATTCATATTACACACAAGAACACAATTTAAGTCAGCGCAACAATATCACACAAAGCAACCAAAGGGCCAACGAGTAATCCAGCCCCGCACAACAGTTATCACCCCCTACCGGGCATTTACGCACCCAGTACAGCAAATTAATCTCTGTACACAATTTATTCCACCGAGGGCTGAGCACTCAATTTTAAAAAAACATTTATCAGAATAAGAATTTCTCATGATTTTAAATCAGGATATCCTAGGTGCACCTGGACTTTTAATTTCAGAGATAAAATCATTTTTCATAAAAATGTCACTTTGTTGGCCCTTATCAACCACAACCAATATCAAACAAACATAATTTAAAGAAATTACTGAAATACTATACTTGCTTATTTTTCATATATCACGTATATTCAAATAAACATATAATTACAAATACTAATCTAGCCTCTAAAGGCAGCAATTAACCATTCACCGTATTCTGATATTGATCGTTACTCCCTCTTGTGTTCACGTACGTTGTTGATTCAACAACACTTTCCAAGATGCAGTTACATTTCCCAAGTATTATTTAGTTTATAAGTTTCGTAATTATATTCCTCTAACTATCAAAATTTAGATACGTCAGTATTTATTTGCTTCTTTGAAACTAAATCCTTTTAGGTATTTCAATAAATACCCTATAGGAAACTTAATCAATACTAATTCCTTAATTTAATCTCACATTTCCATCATTAAAGTCAAGTGAAGTTAACCCTTTAAAATCAATCAAGAGCTCAAGTTATATTATTCGAATATCAATTAAATCAAGTTCTAATATTCTCTTTTTTTTTTTCTTTTTTTTTTTTAACTATTTAACTAACATTTCCATATTTTTCATTCTTAGACTTTTACTCAATTTCACATAATACTGAACCCCAATTTTATTTATTTTTTCATCCTGCACAACATTCATATTCTAAGCATTAAATTCAAAGTTGTATTTGTTATTTGTAGGAATCAAGTCTTAATTATATACTCCATTATTAATACAACTAAAATCTCATGTTTTTCCCTCTTCCATTACTTACTTAAACATCAAATATCTATCTTGTTTCTAAATTTTATTCACAAACAAATCAAACCCTACACATAGTTCTCAACAAATAAGAAAAGGACCCAGATTAAACCTCAATATAACAAGTTAAACAATTAGATTCTCCATCAAAGAACTTATCTATATATTATCTGTTAAGTAACTTGCCAATTGCACTTAATTTATAAAAGTGACAAGACTTTATTTATATGTATTATTATTTTATTTTTATATATATATATTCTTGCCATAATTTATTTGCACTTGAGACTCTCATTCCATACAAAGTACTTTATTTTAATTATAGAGTAAACACAGTTCAAAAATTAGTGTTTTCATTAACAATATTTTAAAAGGAAATTCACCCTTCGTACTTTTACTCTTAAGGGCTATAGTAATCACTCACTTGATCACTGCTACCATTATCCATTTGGCATTTAACACACAAATTAGTGCAAACTGAAGACAAGTTATCATAAATCAAGGTACTCAAATTTGTTGGGCCAATGTTGCTATTTTGGCAGTGATAACGTGTATCCATGTGTTTTTGTTACCTATTATGGCAGATTACATATTACTGCACAACGGCTGAGATTAGTATAAGTACCATAAATTGATTGTTACAAGCATAACGCAGGTGTGGGTTTCAAGATAAAACATGTTACACTTGGTGGTAAGAAATTGGTAAAACATATGGAGAAAATAACTTGGTACAGATTTTTTTTTTTGTTCTAACATTCTCCATATCAATCCATGGTCAAATTGCTAACTAAACATGTGCTAGTATTGTAAATGTTGCACCAGGAATATCCCTTATACTCTTCAGAATTAGAATATGATCTATATTAAGATATTCTGATTTAATAACTTACTTTCTCACTTTGTTGGAAAGATCTTCCCTGATTTGTTGATGAGTGACGGATATTTGAATCTCTCTCATTTTCATAACCAAAAATGCTTGAGAGCTTCTTTATAGCTTCATTTATCACAAGAGCAAGATGTGCCCATTGACGGTAGCTTTTAATAACCAATTGAATAAGCTCATCCCTTTTTTAATTGGGCTCTGCAGACTTGAGATGCTCTGCTCCATCAAAGAATGATGCTAAATCCTCTCTTCGACAGATGCCCAGAAGGAAGGACAACTTCGAAGCAGTTCGACCCAACCTCTACTTGCAGATGCTAACTTGATCGGACAAGGAAGAGAGCAACTGGTTCGGCCAGGAAGAAGGCTGAATAGCTAACAAGAAGAGGGAGCCCGCAAAGGCGAAGAGGGAAGAGGAGGTTTCACTCGGCTGGAATTGGAAACTAACTAGAATTCTCTAGAGAATTAGCAATGGCGGTGACAAAGGAGAATGCACCGCCACAAAAATAAGATAAGGAGGAAAGAGATAAAAATTAATAAAAAGGTCAAAAGAAAAATCTTCCTAAAATTTATATAAATTTAACATGTGATTCTTGATTATATATATATATATATATTTATACTTCCTAATCGTAAATATTTACTAGTTTATTTTACGCATACAATCATTTCATTATTAATAACATTTCATGAGAGAAAGTCAACATAATATGTGATAGAAATTAAATCTTAGTATACATGTATTAATTGTTCACTCAATTTAATTTACTTAATCAAAGTTTATTTACTTTATAGCAACAACTTATACACAAAAATTTTTAAAATGTATTCTAAGGTGTCAAGTTATAACATGTTCCATTACATTATTATTTAATTAATTAATTTACGTATTTATTATTTTTATAACGAAAATTTACACATTATGTCTAAAACTAAATTTTTACATAATCGGTTTAGGACGATTATAACAACCCAACCTATTGAGCCTAATTTTGTTATAGAAAAAGAAGTCCACGATAAAATTCAAGATGTCCAAATTAGTGAACCTCAATTGGGTATAGAAGGGGCTCTCATAGTAAGGAAGCAACTCATGACTTGATCCTAGAAGAAAAACCATAACCTTTTGAGTCTCAATTAGCCATTAAAGAGAATAACTATGAAGATCCTATGTGGCCAACTCTTCCTTCACCTAAATTTGCCATTAAATTTTATATTTATAAAGATCCCATATGGCCAACTCTTCTTTAACCATCCTTAGCATCATACCTCTTCTAATACCAAGCAAGATTCTCAAAGCCAGGTGATGTTAGGCATACATGCCAAGTACTTCCAAATCTTGCTAAGCTTGAGGGCGTCATGAATCAGGAGCCATATATAGTTATTTGACACTTACTATTGGTAGAAAGCCGCTTGTTTCTGAGCACTTTTCCAATACTCATGCTAACGACTATAAATTAAGTCCTTCTTGGAAGGCAACCTAAGTTTCTAAAATTTTCTTTTCTTTTCGTTCTTATTAGGAATTTTCTCATTAAGTGTTGTTTATTTTTTGCAGGGACATCATTTTTTACCACCTTCCAACTTAAGCGCTATTAACAGGGCCAAGGATTAGTGAGCTTTATACCTGGCTTCAATGTCAGGGAGTCTTTCTATCCTTATTCTTTTTTATATTTTAATATTGAGAATGGTGTTTGTCCTAAGTTTAGGGGAGGGTTTTATTGGTGTACTTTTTTTTGTAGGTTGCTTAGTTAACCAAGATATTATTATACTTTTATGATGATATCTCTCATTCTATTTGTTAAATTTGAGTTAATAGCATTGTAGGATGTGATTTCCAACACTTTTATGCACTTTGATCTTTTACTTGGGATTGTGTTGCCCATATGGAGACTGTTTATATTTTAGGAAGTTCATACTTAGTTAATAACCTTATAAATTTGTTTGATTTTCTCTTGAGGTGAAATCTTATATAAAACTAAATTAGGGACATGATTTAGGCCATCTTTGAACTGTTTGAGCCTTTTTAAGTTTACATTGTTTTATTGTACATCCTTAGTTACCCATTTAAGCCTATATTGCTTTTTCCTTAATGTCCACAAAAATTTTCCCTAACCATTTTAAAATTCCAAGAAAAATGAGGAAGGTTGGAGTTACATATAAATAAATACATATTGTTGTCCCTCTTGCTCGCCTCTATATTCACAACGAAAAGAAAAAGTTTAGGGATATGACAAGAGTTGGGCAAAAGGAAAAGAAAAGAAAAAAATTATATGAAAGTGGTAAAAAGAAAAAGCGAAATATGAGGGAGTTAGTGAGTTGTGAAAAAGCTCTTCGAGGGTTTTGATTGATCTATGTGTTTAGGGTAACTTAAGCATTAAATTTATTTTTTATCATACCGTTACCTTAGCCTGCGTTACAAGCTTAATAAAGACCTATTGATCATTGACTTAATGGAGTCTACATTAGTGGAGAGACAGTTGAAAAGCACACTTATAGATTTGAATGTTAAATGGGATTTTACCTAAACATAAACTTATCCAGATTACATGCATTCTTTTGTTAAAAGATCATTACACACACTGGAAATCCATTTGAATTTTTTGCTTGCTTTTAATTTAAATCATCGATTTGAATGTGATCTTATGGTTGACAGTTAGTTAATTTCATGTGAAACTTTTGAAAGCATCTTGGGATTACATTTTGTTAGTGTGATGCATCTTTGGTTATTAGTTTTTGTTTGTGTTTTTAGTTTTCTTTTGCTTAAGAACTAGCAAAACCTTAATTTTGGGGTGTGATAACTCTTGGAAATAGACTTATTTTACATTTTTTTACTCATATTAATTTAGCTATGTTCTAGAGCTTTAGTTGGTTTTTGCTTAGTTTTAGTTGAATTCTTAGTTGAGTCCTTATCATATTAGGATGCTAAATTCTAGTTGATTTGGGCTAGGATTAGGTGTTTTATATGACCTCTAAATTATATTAATAGTCCTTGTGTTTTGAAGATATAATACAAGAAAGAGTCTCATTGGAGGTCAAATCGAAGGCTAAAATGCTCAAAATGCGCAAGACAAAAGAAGCTATCTAGCAGGGTTGGTGCCTAGGCACCAGTACTTGGGTACCGTGGAGCCAAGCCCACTACCAAAATGCCTTGTGTCATCCATTTTTGAGGCCGCAATGCAAGGAAGCTGAGACGGCGGTGTTGGCGCGATTGCTAATCTGAATTGAAGTGAAATTGAAGATCTTTAAGCCTATAAAAGGGGGATTAGCTTGAGGACTCAAAAGATACAAGTTAGCTAAGATTTTCTGGAGTAGTAAAGCTTGTCAAGGGTGCAAGGAAGCAAGAGGAGTAAGGATCTTTAGAGCTTGAATACCGAAAATCTTCATAGCTTTCTTTATTTCTATTCACTCTTTACTTTCATTGTATTATTTGATGTTTATTATTGTTGAATCCATGTTTACACTAAGTAGCATGAAGTAGTTTTCTTTCTAGAATTGCAACTAGAACTCAGCATAGCTTGATATTAATTTGTATATGGATTTCTTAGGTTTTGAGATATGATTTATTTAGTTAATCCTATGCTTAATGCTTCTAATTGATTGGCCATCTTTTAGATTGAATTAGGAAACCTAAAGGACCGTGGAAAAGTAAGTTAGGTTTAGCCTCAAATGAATTAGCACTTGATTGAATTCAACACATGTTGTTGAGTTATATTTGTGCATAGGATAAGAATATACTTATATGCCTTGCGTAGCCAATTTAGGTCCAATCTTAATGAGTCTTATTTAAATTAATTCACATAGGAATATAGTGAATTGGTTAAATGAGATATTCTTATAAGGAATAAGAATATGCTTATAATTGATTAAGAACCCTAGGTTAATAAATTTTTGCCATAACTAAGCAAGACAAGATAATATAATTCAAGTGAAGTGCTGAGAAAAATTGTAGTTTTAGGCTTATCTCCAATATAATCTTTAGTTAATTTTCCTTTAGTTTATAATTAGTTCATAATCAATCCAAAACTCAAACATTGGAATAAAATTAGAATTGCTAAGTTTAATACTTAACATAATATTTGCAAAACTCCCGTGGGAACTATCGCTACTTTGTCACTTTATTACTTGAGTATGATATGTATGCTTGCATTATTAAAATCAGTGTCACAAATACCAAATAAACACTTTCAAATTGTAAGGGACTGCCCTATTTTAAATTGATCTCCAATCCATAGCAGGAACCATAGTAGGGATCATGGTACTATTTAGAACCTAAGAACCAAGGAAATGATATAAATTCACCATTTAGTAAAATGCCATATTAATTTATGTTCATTTCTATAGTAACTAACAAAGGAGTATTCAGAATAGCTACATCCGTTTATTCATCAAATAGCTCAGAAATCAGAAATGACTACCATTGTTTGGAACTATTATCAATTAATTGACACACATATGCCTTATTAGTGTTGACATGATCTTTAAATTGTATCTTAGTGACACAGATTTTACAATGCAAGTGCATGTATCATTCTCAAGTAACAAAATGATAAGTTGAGATCGTTCTTGCCAGAAGTTAATGCAAATATCATGTTAAATACTAAAATTAGCAATTCTAATTTTATTCAAATGATTGAGTTTAGGTTTATTATGAACTAAGATTATAAACTTAAAGAAAATTAACGTAAGAATATACTGGAGATAAACCTAGAATGACAACTTTCCTCAACACTTCACTTGCATTATTATTATTATCTTTTTTTGCTTAGTTATGGCAATGAATTACTAAGCTAGGGTTCTTAATCAATTATAAACATATTCATATCCTTTATAATAATATCTCACATAACCAATTCACTATATTCCTATACGAATCGAGTTAAGCAAGACTTATTAAAATTGGACATAAATTGGCTACACAAGGTATATAGGTATATTCCTATTCTATATACAAATTAAACTCAACATGTGTATGAATTCAATCTTGTGTTAATTAATTCAAAGCTAAACCTAAATTCCTTTACCAAGCTCTTTTGGGTTTCCTATTCAATCTAAAAGATGGCAAGTCGATTAGAAGCATTAAGTATAGAATGAACAAATAAGCATATGTCAAAACCTAAGCAATCCATAAATAAAAATAATATAAATCTACATGTTAAGTTCTAGTTGCAATTATAAAAAAGAAACTACTCCATGCTACTTAGTGTAAACATGGTTTCAACAATAATAAACATAAAGTAAATACAAGAAATTAAAGAAAGAGAGAAAAACTATATAGGTTATCTGTCTTCAAGCCTTAATTATTCTTGCTCCTCTAGCATCCTTGCACCCTTGACTAGCTCTAAAATGCTAGAAAAACTTAGCTAACTTGTGTGTTTTGAGTCCACAAGGTAACTCCTTTTTATAGGCTCTAAAACCATGAATTTGAGTCTATTTTGGACTATTTATCTAGCTACCGCTGTGGCCTCAACTTCCTAATGTCGCGGCCTCAAAGGCATTGTTGAAAATCGACATAATAGGAGTGTGACAGTGGCTTCGACGCTACGGGACCCATGTGCTTGGAGCTATGGCTCTTGTCTTCTGTCCCGTGTGTTGTGGCACCAATCCTGTTGTTCAGCTTCTTATGTCTTGCTTGTTTTGAGCATTTTGGCCTCTAAATTGACCTCCAATGGGACACCTTCTTGCATTAGACTTTTAAAACACATAAACTAAGTTAATATAAGTTAGAACTCTTATGAAACACCAAAATCCTAACGTAAATGAACTAGGATTTAACATCCTACTACAATAAGGACTCAACTAAGAATTAAACTAAAAACTAAGCAAAAACTAACTAAAAATCTAGAATGTAGCTAAAATAATATAAGTAAAATAATATAAAATAAGTCTATCTCCAAGAGTTACCACTTGGTAAATTGTGGTTCTGGAACCCAAACATCCTCAGTAATGTTAATGGAATTACCATTACTTATTTGCCATCTAGCCCCTAATTTAATAACATCACGTTCAGCAAGTAGACTTTTCCACCCCGCGAAGTATTAGACCCATTTGCTGCCTTAAGTAAGAATGTGAAGGGAAAATATCTACCTTTCAAAACCCTGAATAAAAAACTGTTCTCATGCTTTGCTTGCCTCTAACATTGTTTCCTTGGCATGGCAAGATTAAACCTTTTCATATCCTTAAAGCCTAACCTACCCTTTCGCTTTGGTTTACAAATAGTTTTCCAACTAATCCAATGTAGTTTTCTCTCCCCATTAATTGATATGCCCCATTAAATGTTTGAAATCATATGGTTGATCTCTTTGCACAAGGAAATTGGTAATTTAAAATAGGACAAGGTGTAAATAGGCATTACTGTAGCTACAACTTTAATAAGCACTTCCTTACTATCCGAAGATAAACATTTAGCTTTCTAACCTTGAAGTTTTTTGGCAACCTTCTCTTTGACATCCTCGAAGGTTTATTTGTTTGATTTATTTACCAATGATGGTAGCCCGAGGTACTTATCTTGTCCTCCAATGTTAGAAATCCCCATAATGGAAGTAAGAGATGTTACAACATGTACTGGAGTGTTGCTATTGACATATACTGAGGATTTTTGAATACTGATAGATTGGCCATTGGTTGCTTCATACAATGAAGCAATACTAAGAATTTCATTATACTCTATTTAATCAGCTGTACAAAAAAAAAATTTGGAATCATCTGTAAATAAGAGATGATTAATTGATGGACACCTCCTAGTCAGCTATAAACCATGAATGTATTGAGATGCTTCGTCTTTATTAAGTATAGCACAAAGCCCTTGCACAAAGTAGAAATAGATATGAAGAAATAGGGTCACCTTGTCCGAGCCCTCTAGTTGGTTTTAAAACCTTGAGTTTCACCTGAGAATGAAATGGAATACGTGACAGTAAAGACAAGTTCCATAATTAAATTAATCCATCTGGAATCAAAGAAAAATTTCCTTAACACGCCTTCTAAGAAATCCCATTCCACTCGGTTATAAGCTTTGCTCATGTCAATTTTAATCGTCATGCCGTAATGATTACCTCTTTTTTGAGATTTTAAGCAGCGTATCAGTTCGTGAGCAACCAAGATATTATCAGCAATGGTCTTATACCTTGCAAGAAGGCACTCTGATTTTGGCTAACAATGGAACCCATGAAAGGTTTCATCTTGGGTTCTATAATTTTAGACATAATCTTATAGACTACTGAACAAAGGCTAATGGGGTGAATTTAAGACATATCCTGTGGGCATGGACTTTTCAAAAAAGTTATAATTGTATAATTGAAATTTTTAAGCATACTATTTGGAAGAAATTCTTTATTGCTTGATAGATTTCCTCGCCTACTATCTCCCAATAAGTCTAAAAAAATTTACCTGTCATCCCATCATCCCCCTGGAGCATTGGTGAGATTGATTGAAAAGCATAACTCATTTGATCTCATTATGTGTTATTGATTTGAGGAGACTCCAATTCAAAGAGGCATTAACCTATTTGGAAACATGTTAAAAGACTTCCTCTTGTCTGAGTGTTCCATGGGTCTTGAACAGAGTTGAAAAGTAGTCTAGAGTCATGCCAGTAATGTTGCTTTTATTAATGTGTAAATTACCTTGACCATCATCTAGGATTGTAATGTTGTAAATCTAACGTCGTTGGATTGCTTTTGTATTGAAAGATTTCATGTTATGGTTACTTAATCTTAGCCAATCCACCCTTGATTTTTGCTTCCGATATTCGTCTTCCTTAGCCCACTACTCTATTCATTCTCCAGATTAATAATAGTATCTCTGCCAAACCAAACTTGGTTGTCTTTGCAATTTGACTTTGTAACCTTAGAATCTGTGTTCTAGAATTAAAGATCCCAGATTTGCTCCATGACACAAGTTCATGTCTTATCTTCTTGAACTTGGTGAAAATTTTAAATAGTTAAGTACCCTGTACCTCTGCATGCCATGTTGAGGCAATAATAATGTGTACTTCATCTAAGTCAGCCCAATGTTCATCAAACTTGAATTTTCTCTAATGATTGGAGTATACCTTGCAATAATTAATTAAGGATGATTGGTTTGTGATCCGAACCAAGTTCTTCAAGGTGAGTCATCTTTGCATGTTCATACTAAACAAACCATTTAGTTGAAACAAGGAACCAGTCCAGTCTTTCTTGTATATTTCCATCACTCTGCCATCTGTTATTCCAAGTAAAAGGATAACTTTGCAAAGGTAACAGAAGCAACTTGCAATTTTCAATGAAACTCTAAAAATTATGACAAGGCTGCAGTGGTTATGATCCCTTCTCCCCGCCCCCCGCCCACTGCCCACCACCCACCACCGCACCCATTTTTTGGCATCCCTGAGTCACATTAAAATCACTAAATATCATAAGCTTAGGACATGAAGAACTGATTATATTGAGTAGCACCTAAACATGAGCTTCCCTAGATAATGTTATCATCACAACTTAGGTAAACTAAAATTACATCTCATTGCTCTGAAGTATTATGGAGAGCCACCTTGGCATGGATGAAGAATTGATCACTCTGCACAATTTTGACAGAGAGATTATATGACCACACCCACATTAACCGACCAGATAACCCCTCTACCTCAACCACAAAGTAATTAACTAGACTACAATTGATTGCAAATTTTATTATTGATCTATCCTTGTTTGCTTTCATTTTTGCCAGACAAACCAAGGATGGGGGATATATAGGGCATGATTCCTTTTAGATGTTGATATGTGAGGGGGTTCCCCAAACCCTCTCTATTTTCTATTGAAATGTTCATCTTCTTAAGGATCGAAAGAACATTAAGATGGGCTGCAACATAAGAGGTCTTGCACAGGAATGCAGCTTACATTTTGACATGATCCATAAGAAAAACATGTGACAAAATAACTAATATAGGTGTAAATGTTTTTTTTTTTTTTTTTTCTATAATTTAAATTCTCTAATATTTGTTAAAAACAAGAGAAAGGGTCATGTTAGAGGAAAAAAGAAATGATTTTCTCAATCAAATATAATTTTTTTTAGCATGTTAAAGAAAAAAATTACGTGTCTTTCTCTTTTCAACATTAACACTTTTATGTTTCTACTGAATATAACGAGAGCAACTAAATCTACATTCTCCTAGTACTGACACCCTTAATATTTGATTTTCCCATAAAATAAAATAAAATTAGTAAATAGTTAACCTAACTATTATTGTCTATGTTTTTTTTCCTTTCTTTAATTGCTGCTTTTAAAAAATATATATATATATTTGAAAAAGACTTGTATTTAATTAGACAAAAATGAAGTAGTTATTTGGTTGTTGAGAGGAAGCAAGTGGCTACATTAGGTTTACAAAAATATGATGGAAAGAGTTGTTCTAATTGTTTTTCATTAACAAGTATTTTTTATTATCCTTAGCTTATTAGTATTAAAGATCCCATTAGTTGGATAATGTTCTTATTAAAAGGAAAATTTAAGAGAATATATGATTTAGATGGAGAAATTCTTATGTAGACATGGACTATGAGTTACCTACCACCTAATCGTAATCCAAATTCAAAATCCTTATCTTGGCCATTATAAATAATTAAAATGGAATCAAAATACAGAGACTTGAAACAAATCGTAATACAAATTCAAAAACTCCAAATATTGTTTGTTTTTTTAAACTCCCAATCATCCTAGTTAAACCCATCCTTAATTTCTCTTTTTCACTAAAATTATGCCAAAATTTATATATATATATATGAATATGTTTGGTTAAGGTGTGTAGAAAAACGCTGTAAGTAAAAATACGTTTCAATAGAGCTATTTAAAAGATGCTATATAAAAATATGAAAAAAAATATATTTAAATGAGTTAATGTAAAAACGATGTGAGATATTAAAAAATTATTTTATTTTATTTTTCAGAAAAGATATTGAGTATTAAAATTACTAAAAATACAATTTTGACAAATATTATGGTTATATTTTTCTAAATAAAATAATTATTAAAATTCATTTGAGTGTCACACCCTACACATAGGTATGACTGGTCGGAGGAATAGATAATCAAACCTTTGTAATTCTGACTTCAAAATAAAGAAACGAACATGACTCCTGACTAAACTAAAGAATAAAAGTAAATTTTATTAAACATAAGTTAACTATAAAAGTTTATTTACTAAAAGATATAACAATTTATTAAAATTTTCGATAAAGATTATTAGCAATGTGGAACATGCCTAAAAATACATACATATAATTCCTGATTACATTTAACCATGTAACAACAGTTACAATATAACTAGGAGCTCCATTCCACTAATATCATGAATAATATTCATTAACTAATACATACAAAATCCATCACGACATTCAAAACCCTAATGTGATTGCAAACTTTCATCCTGTGGCTTCAAGTATATGATTCTGAAAAATATCTTGTTGTATACTATCGACAAGTCACGAACTCCTTTATGATATATATACCGAAATTCTGTTACTAACAAATATGTCAATAAAAAAGGTGTGAGTCCTATAAACTCAATAAGTGAAAAAAACATACCCAAAGGATAGTAGCATCACTCAACATAAGTATATAACATATACAGTCAATTAATATCAACATATCATAAATTCAAAACCACTAAGGTTACACATACACGATTATGAAAACATAAGCTTAACAAGCATAGTTCAAATAGCACTTTGTATAATTCAATCAAAATAATCAAAGCAATTCAAAGCATACAAGTCAAACAAAGGGCCAATTGAGTAACTTAGCCCTGCACACCACTCCCACCAGGCAGTTTTGCACCCACACACCAAACAGAATCACTGAAATTAGAATCAATAAATCTCCTTCTTCAAATCACCTACCGGGGTTGAGCACCCAAATAACTTTTTAAAACACTTATAAGAATAAGAATATCTCAAAACATCCTAGGTGCACCAGGATTTTATTTCACGAGTAAAAATCATTTCGAAAAGAAAAACACTTCGTTGGCCCTTATCAACCACAAACAATTTCAAACATCAATATAATTCAAATAGTCACTCATAGCAATATGATTTTTATTTACCACTATATAGCATATGTATATATAAATACATCAAACAATCAAAGACACTAATCCAGCAACCAAATGGCATTAATTAACCACTCACAAGTTTACAAATCTTGTTCGTCTCTTCCTCTTGTACTCACGTGTGTCATTGATTCAACAACACTTTTCAAAGTCGCAATTACATTTTTCACATATTATTAAGTTTCTTAATTTTATAAATTATAATATTTTAATTGTAAAAATCTAGATTTACTAAGGTTCAAGTATTTATTTAAAGTTTACTCCTTTTAGGCATTTTCATAATCCCTCTTGGATGTATTTTCGATTTTTAACTTACATACTTAACCCAATTCAACAAAACCAAATTTAAACATTAACTTAACGAAGTTAGCTATCTTTCTTACTTAGAAACTTCTCCTAAAGTCAGCCTTGAACTCACTTAATTTCTCACAAAAACAAAAATAGGGCTCTCGTAAAATTTCTAGTTACCAATCTATGATTCCGACGTTTATAGATTTTTCATACTTGGGAATTAAATTATGAAACTTTCCAATATAGTTTTTAAAGATGTTAGGAACATTTCAACTTCAGAACTCTACTCCTAATTCATCTTTTAAGACCTTCTAATCTCAATTACCTTAAAACATGTATAGTTAAGATCCCAAAATCACAGCCACGACTTCCAATACCTCCAAAATACACAAAACATGAAATTAAGACCTGCACCACTCCAGATTTATCCTTTAATACGTTCAGAACAACTTTTATTCAAAGGTCCTAAGATAATTCCAACCACAGCTCCTAAAAAAGTCTCTCAGACTTACTGAAGCTCACTAAAAATCCTACATGGACCTAGCCGCAGTCCAATAGCTCTAACGATAAGCATACTTAGAACTAGGTTACGAAATTTTCCAAACATCATCTCAAGACCCTAAGATATCTTTTCTCTTTAAAGCTCTAAATTTAATTCACTCATGAAGACACCAAAAATACAAGATTTCTTTAACCCATGAAATCTAGTCCTGCATCTCTTCAAAAACCTCTTAACTCTTATTTTTAAACAATTTACCTATAACTACCCACTCCCATCAAATCCTCAATTCACCACATGAATCAACCACTCTTTGCTCTAGTTTATGAACTTTTATTCAAAAGAACTAGTTATTATTTTTTCCATCAAAAGCTTAGACTAAACCTTCTAATGTCACTATGTTTCAAATTCCAACTCTTAGCTCATGTCATTAACCTTTCTTCATTCATTTTGTTTTCATCCTTTCCAATCCATATATTTTCATCTTAACTATTTATTTTACTAAGGAACCTATATACATCAATCTTTATGCATAAATCAACATTTGATTTCTCTAAAGTATTTTGTCAAACACCTAATATACATATTTTAGTATAATTCATAGGCATGGATTTATATATATATATATATACCCCCAATATACTCAACATATTCAAATTTCCAAACTTCCACTACCCATAAACATATAAACATCATTTTAGAGAATTCCCACTTAAAGAATACAACTAGTAACTTGTGCCAAACAAATCAACCTTAACAATTCTCATCACCGCTACCTCACTTTTTGGATTTATGGTATCTTAACAGCCCATTAATCCAATTATTAAGCATTACAAGACATGAGACAAACCTACAATATTTTCTCTATAGATTTAAAAAGGTGCCCTTCAATCACGCAACACTTTGGTTTCGCCATTTTAAAAAACAACCAATTGTTGCCCTGCCAAATAATGTCCATGGTTCACCAAAGAAAAGGTAGCATCAAGGATCCGTTGAAGCTACTTATTCCTGAAGGAAATCTTCCTAACCAATTAGAGGAAACAAAAAGGGTACTTATAGCAAGGCAAACTGAAACCTTGTACGGGTTAAGGGAACTCTCACCTTACAACCTTCATAACCATTACTTCAACTTCAAAACAGGGCAACTGCCTTGTTGATGGTTGCTGCCCCAAAATCTAGACTTAAGATACTCTCAGCTTGAAGGAAAAAAACAAAACAACTTACCTTTCCAACTAGCACCCACACAGCCCCAAAGATATGCAGCATCTCATGAGTAGAAAAGAAAGCTGCAAGACTAAACAGGGCTTGGCAATAAGGAAAACTAGCGCACAACAATAAGGGGATGATAGGCAAGACACAACAAGGAGGAAGGAAGGGAAGGAAATAATCCTTCGAGGTTAGCTGCCTTTTGAGGAGGTGTTGGAGTTTTCTAGAACTAGCCGAGACAAGGAAAAAATGGGGAAAAATCTTTCATCGAAGAAGGGAAAGGCGGTGGCAAGAAAGAAGAAGGAAGGAAAAGGCAAGTACAAGAATAAAAAATAAAAAATTCAAAGTCAAGAAATTAAAATGTGTGGTTCAAATTTATTCTTGGTTTATAATTTTATATATATATATATATATGCTTCTAAACATTTATTTAATTATCACTAATAAAATTACACAAGATAAGGTCAAGTTCCAAGTCAACTAAGTTTAAATTACTTGTGTATATACATCTTATATACATATAAGTATAACATTTATTTATTTTATTTTATTTTATTCTTACTCTTATTTTTATGACTAAGACCTTACACTCATTTGTTTAAATTTTAACTTTTCAATATCGAGTAGTAACATGTTCAATTGTATCGTTATTTAATTAATTTGTTTATGTATTTATGGTTTTATAACTAAAATTTTACACATTATATCTAAAACTCATCTTTACGACATCGTATTTTAAGGGTTATGACATTGAGCTTCCCTTGTTTTCTATTTAAAACATCTTGTTCTCCTAACTTCGTATTTTAGAACTCTAAAACCCCATAAACACTTTTCCGTAAATCTTAAAAAATAAAACATTTATTACTATATAGTTTTATAGAAAAGTTTAAATCCAAAAGTTGTTTTAAAAGCCAAACCAAACAGGACATAACCTGATATAATTTGCTTTTAGTTGTTAGAGTAAATTAACAATTATTTTTTCTTTGTATTACTAAGCTTATAATTGAAAACATAAAGAAAATTAACAAATCTCCTTATAAAGTGGAAATTTTAATTATGCAACAGCAATATATTCGTCCATCTACATAGTATGTGGTAAGCAATACCTTCCTAAAAATTTCTCTTGAAACATGTACTTAAGATTAGTTACATCCGAAACATTGTGATACTCAACTTATGAAACTAATGATGTTTTTTTTTTTAGTTTTTATATTTAGCAGTTAGGTGTGTCTTGGAAAACTTATGCACACCTTGACTTATTACCTTTTCAATCTAGTCAATGGCCAGCCATCCACATTGGGATTATGGAATTTATGAGAATTTTACTCCTCATGACTTCCCTTAAGAAGTTTCAAATACAGGAAATCAATGAAAGGAACACATCTTCTGTTTGGACAATTCATTATAGGTATCATCGTTGACACAAAGCAACCTATAATTTTTATAGTTATTTTAACTGCGGTGATAGACACATCATTCATTATAATTTAAATAAATTAACTAAAACAAAACTGTATCTATAAAGGAGATTTATCTAACTAATTTCATAATACATATTTAGTCATTAGAATTAAATGTACCAAGTAATTTGTTATTAATTAAGATTACAAGAAATTGAGGTATCAATGATAGCAGATATACTGATGTTGATATGTTGTCATAGATAAGGCTTATTTGCGTCCACATTTGGCTTATTTGTTATAGCAAAAATGCTGACAATGATAAATATTCATAAAAATTGGTTACTATTGCAAATAAACAAACGCTGACGTTTATAATGGTTTAATTTTGGTGCCATTTAGCACCTATTTATCCATAACTTCATAATCACATGACACTGACTTGTAGATAATAATTCACGATCATGCTGTATAAGGACATGGTAGGTAAGGAAAATGTATATTTCTGCAATTTAAATGAAAGATGTTTGATCCTCATCAATACCGGTGATTTCATCCAAACTAGGGGAAACCTTGTAATAAAATTCTCCAGCAATGGGAAGGCCACCTAAGCACAATAAATCCCATAATGACATCAACATCTCACCATGATCAGTTTGTATATTGTAAGTAGTTGGGCACCATGATGCACAAAAAGTTTGGCAATGTGAGAGCTACTGTCATACATAAAGAGCGAAGCTGATACAGCCTCATGTAAACTTGCATTGTTTAAGATCGTTCCGTTTCATCCAAACATCAGTTTGGCCCATTCCCAATAACCAAAAAATGACATAAAAAGACACTGTCTCTAAGCCTTCCCAACACACTTGACACTCCAATATACGTTGACCTACTGTAGTTGGTTCCCACCAAGATCTATTTGGATTTCCAAGATATCATGACATAATTTTCCTTTCTTGTCTAATCTTGTAAGTGATATGGATTAGTGGAAGTGTTTCCCCATTCTTTTGCACAATTTCCAATAATAGCGATATGTTAAGAATAACAGGTGGCTTTGGTCTCTCTCTCGGATGAATCTCGTCGAATTAAGAGTATGTTGCGCTTAACTCCTTTGTCACGTACTATTGTTTCTGAGAAGAATGGGTACTTCTCATGTTCATTCCATTCTACTCTACCACTCTAACAGTGTGAGATGATCGAACCTCTACAAAGTTTGTCCATGCTTACATAGGCAAATAAAAATGAGGAAGATAAAAAAAAATAGGTGCAAATAAAATGAATGTATGGATGCTTTTATATACAATGTTACTACTAAGTACAAAATTGCCAAACAAAATCTCTTACTAATGAAGTAGATGTCGAACATGGCGATTAGTCTATCAACGACAACTATGACTGCCAGATGAGGGTAAAATAGCACAGTGCCTTGAAGACGTGCCAAAATAAACCCAAGATGTCAAATATGGCGATCAATCCATCAACGACAACTGTAGGCGGGTGAGGGTAATGTACCACAGTGCCTCAAACAATGTGCCAAAATAAGCTTAAGATGTCAAATGTTGCGACCAATCCAATATCAATGACTATTGTGGCAACTGGGTGAGGGTAACGTACCACAGTTCGGACGACGGATAAAAATAAACCCAATATGTCAAACGTAGCAATCATTCCATCAACGACAACTGTGGAGGCTGGGTGAAGGTAACATACCACAATGCCTCGAATGATATGTCGTCAAAAGTGTTGATCAGTCCATCAATGATAACTGTGGTGGCTAGGTGAGGGTAACATACCAAAGTGTCTTGGACGACGTTTCCAAAATAGACCTAAGATGTCGAACATGGCGATTAGTGCATCAACATTAACTGAGGTGATCGAGTGAGGATAATGTAGCACAATGTCTCAGACGACGTGTCCAATATAATCCCAAGATGTCCAATGTGGCGATCAGTCCATCAATGACAACTGTGGCAGCCGGGTGAGAGTAACATACCACAATGTCTTGTACGAAGTGCCAAAACTCAAATGTATGAAGTCAACCATCAAAATGAAGCCCTAAAGCTGATACAACAACTTGCATAACTTTTCTATGGCACCGAGTACAAAACAATTATAGTATACAACAAATGAAGAATGCAAGCAAATATGTGCCAAAAAAAAAAATGCATATAAATTCAACGGGTAGAAGACCTACCTAACAAGTGATGCCTATGGTTACAATTTTACAATGTATCAGATTGAAAGAATGAATAGGTAGGCAATTGTTTTGTTAATAAGTGCTGCAATTCAAGATGGACAAGGAAAAGAAAAACAAAAGAAAGAGTCAGTTCGCATGTACATGCATATAATGTGGAAAAAAAGACCAAAATAACTTTATATGGTTTTGGAAGAATAGTTGCACCCTAAATTGTGATTACTATTCAAGGAAATCAGGAGAAGCAAATAGGCACATTCCGAAACTTCACGTGACTTTGACAAATACATCAAGACATAGCAAAGAAAGAAAGAAAGAAAGACATTAATAGATTTCATCAATGTAAACGGGAAGCATGTGGGATATATATTACATACCTTATTATTTAAAAGAAAGGCAAATCCAGTTTCTTTTCTTAATTAATGCACTCAACCAAAAGGAATGTATCTATTGTAATACAAAAAAAGGCCTTTAGATATTTAGGTATGTAATCGAGTAGCGATCCTATTCGTGCTTGTTTGAAGTGCTAAGAAGTTCAAAGGGGTTGCGCTAAGATACAAAACCATTGTACATCTACCCGAGTCCATGACAAAGAAGGGAAAAAGACAGCAAAAAAAGAGAGAATATATATATCATTCTATCCGATATCAAATTTCATAACTTTCGGATTAAATCAAAATAACCAGAAATTGGTCTTTTTTACAAGACATATCATACAGAGTTTCTAACCATTTGTTTTACTTGTATTTGTACACGATTTTTTCCGTTTACATTTCAGGCCTAAAATTTGTGTTCACAATAAATTCTTTGTATCAAACGTAGGAAAATGCTAAAAACTGATATTTATGGTACTATACAAGCTTATATTTCTAAAATCTCAAAAACATACTTTATTCATTGCAATAACCAAAGTACAATATATCAAACTTCACAATAAAAAATTTCTCAAGCTACAATAGAAAAAACCTTCCCAACTTTCCCAAAAAGTTGTTTAGGCCCAACTTCAATAAAAAAACAGACAAACAAGCACAACTTTCACCAACTATACCCCTCCACTTCCACTAACTAATTACTAATTGGGCTTCCTGCAGTTCTTTCTGATTTCACCATTGGACCCAGTTAATGGTTCAATATCTCCCATCTTAATCATTGCAGCAACAAAGTCAGAATCAAAGGAGTTGTCATTGTTGCTATACTTTGTAACCAAAGAATCTGTCGATCCACCATTGAAGAGAATCTGATCAGAATGGAGAAGTCCTTTTTTGTTGATGAGGTTCTGGTAGTACTTGTTGTCAAAATAATCAGCTGTTTGAACATCCAGAGGTGCTATCTTGTCATCCCCTGAGCCAACAGTGCTTGGACAACTTCCCTGTCTAGTTTGGGCAAATGAACTGTCGATATTCTTTTCCTCATATATCCGGGTTCTGAATATGGTGCACCTTGCTCTCCCAATTGTGTGAGCTCCTGATGGATGTTTAACAATTACAGGATTATATATATTAATATACGGTGTGAGAGGGCGACCGGAGAGAGACGACTAACCGGATAACGCAACCATATCCTTAGCAGAAAGCCCTTTAGTTTTAAACCTGTAGATCAGGTTGTTTAGGGTAGCGGTAGGAGGTGGAATAACTCCACTATTAGCATCAGAAAAGCTGGCCGTCGTGGAATCCCTTCTTCCAAGTTTAACATGCCAACTTGGCCCTCCAAGCTTCAACATATTTAATAAATCAAATTAATTTAAGAATAGTTTTCATGTAATTAAAAACTGAACATGAAATGAAAGGTACTTATGGTTAATTTAAAACAATAACTCACGATTTCAACAGAGTCACGAGCAGTGATAGCTAAGATATCAGCACATGACACCACACCAGGACATGCATCCTCCACCTTAGATTTGATTCTGTCAATCACTTCAAAACCTCTTATGGAATTATTGTTAGGGGGGGCTGTCTTCTCACCTCTGAAAGAAGAAGTGTCATCCAAGAGAATTGAACCATCACAACCCTGTTTAATTTTTAAGTATGAGTCAGTCAAAGCTTATATAATGTCTAAACTATTGATTATCTATCCTAAACAATATTATCTTAGAGACATCATTTTTAATGATGTAACACATGTGAGATATGGTTTCACAGTTTACAAATTTTCTTTTACTAGTGTCACTATATACTCTTTATCTAATTTTTATATTTCAAAAGCTTAAGCTATAAAAAAATAAATAAAAATAATTCCGAAAAATGACCAAAAGAAGAGACATTAACTAATAGAGAATTTTGTTTAAATGTAATTAAAGGTTACTACATAACATGCAAAGAAACAGAGATTAGAAGTAACTTTTACATTAACAAAACAATCGTGAAAGTGAAGGCGCAGGAGTGATGCACCAATCCGGCGTTCCTTTGATACCGCAGATTGAACAACAGATCTTACGGTGTTTAAGACCTTGGGACAACTCTTAGAATAGAAGTTTTTAGAGAGTTGAGCCGAAGAGCTCCCCGGAATAACCAGGAGAAGAAAAAAAGTTAACGCAACAACCATGGCTGTTGAGGAAGAAGAAAAAGCATAACAAGCCTGCATCTTAACTAATTAAGGTTTAGAGAGTAAAGTATGTAGTGTGAGATTGTGCAAAGTACATGGAGATAGTCTGGCAGGGGTATGGAATATATAGATTGAAAAGAAATGGATGTTTATGCATGGAACCAGCCCTTTCACCTAATCATTAGGACTAGTAGTAGCTAGAGATGGTGCATGCATGGGATAACGTCTCTACGTCTGGAAAATAGGAACAAGTAAGCAAATCAAAAAGTGAGTAATTGACTGAGTGATAAGCATTAAAGTTAGTAAACATAAAATTATGAAATTTGTTGACAAAGCAATTAATAAATATATTTGTCTAATTCATTTTTGTCAAGATTGTGGGGTCTACTGCATGCGGAAGAAGACACAAATAGGCACCTAGAGCCCAGAGGCTTGACAATTCACAATGCTTCAAAGCCAGCATTATTAATTACGATCATGACAATTCAAAGAAGATATGATCATGACTGTTTCAAAATTAGACACGTTCATGCTTGGTCTTTTATCAAATGGTTAATTTTAACACCAAAAAAGAAAAAGAAAAAGAAAAGATAAAGGTGTTATACTCTTTTACAACACTAAATCGGTCAAAACTCACTTTAAAAAGTTATGAAGAAAGAAAAGTAATAAATATTTTGTTTCTTAACCATTCAAAGTTGTTAACAACTTTTACAATTCTATTGTGGAAAGCATAACATTTAATTTATTGATGAAGCGATATAGCAATCACCAACAAGGTTGCTATATAGTCAATAATAGGATGTCACTAGATCAAGTCGGAGCGAATATTCCCATCAGATCAAATATATTTATTTTATGTTTTATGGATAATTTGGTTCACATTGAGCAAAATTATGATTTTGAACTATATTGGATCCTCCCTGATTCTAAAAGGTGTTTTTTTTTTTTTTTTTTCTCTTCTCTTCGAGGGGTCACCAATAATTGTCCACCTATCTATTTAAATGGTTAAAAAGCATCGGGTCGGGGTCAATCCCATCCTTTAGTTTATTTAGATGGTGCAAAATGCCAATAATCTAGCGCCATTTGTAACTAAGTCATTAAAAAATTAAGATTAAATTACATATTTGTTCGCTGTAGTTTAAGTTAGATTTTACTTTGGTTTTTACTATTCATTTTGTTGTAATTAGGTTCTCTAATTAAAAAATTGAGTCAATTGGGTCCTTGTCATCACTTTTTGTCCAAATTAACTTTGACGAATGTGACGTGAACGGATGGAAATTGATGAAAAATTATGTGGCTGATGACATGGTTAATTGACTAATAACAATTTGACACATGAATTTTTTGTAAATAAAAATTTAAAGCAAGAATAAAAAATAAGAAAATTTATAAAAATTAAATTAATTTTTTTATTAATTTAACAAAAGGATCCTTCTTCCTTTCAACTTTCCCCTCCCTAATCTGCAAAATGCTTCCCCAAACAAATCAAAGTCCATGACACAGTAAATCAAAACTCATTTACCCTAAAATCAAGACTAACAAACAAAAAAATTGTCCAATATCGACATTCAATGAGGATGAGAATTGAAGGAAAGTGGTAAAACATGCCCCTCCTCCCCAAATCGTCCTCTCTCAACAATTTATGCCCAAATCGTATGAAAGGTGTAGTTGACAAATACCTCGCATACATGTACAAAGCTTCCCACACTCATGACTTGTCGGAATCTGATATGAGAGGAGCCAAAGATTGATTAGAGAGCATCGAGGACGGAAAATCAGAAAGTTATAGCTTGAATGGTGAGAGTGGTGAGAATGAAATTGCAAAGAGAAAAGTGTCGGGGATGAGAGTAATAGCTTGAAGGGTGAGAGGGACTATGATGTGTATGGAGGTAGATGGTGGTTATGATATACACAGTGGTTGCAATGATGGTGGTGTTGGACAAGAGAGAGAAAGGGCTATTTACTTTTTATTTTAAAAAATTTGTAAGTTTTATTTATTTATTTATAAATTTTTAATATAATTTATTTCTATTTGTAAATAAAAATTGAAGTTTTTTAGTTATATTTTTAATTCATTCACTTGTTAATTTTTTATTTGTCCATTTGTCACATGCGTTTGCCATGTAAGATTCTATCTCTCCACATCACCTTCCGTTAAGTTGGTTTGGACAGAAGGTGATGGAAGAGACCTAATTGACTCAGTTTTATAATTATAGGGACCCAATTATGAAAAATTGAAATATAGGGACTAAAGTAACTTTCGAGTCAAATTATCGAAACTAAAAGTGTAATTTAGCCAAAAATTAAAATGTGAAACAAACTATTAGTTACTCCATTTTAAAATTGCGCTATATACATTATTTCAAAGAATTCCACTTGATGTTGAGTATACCTATATATGTCCACATATCAATTTAAACGGTTGAAAAGCATATGGTCACTTCCATCCTTTAGTTGAACGTGAATCAATCTGTTAATTACCCAATTTTAAATACCTTCCATACATTATTTCAAAGGATTCCACTTGAGGTTGAGCATACAATTCATGTTATTATAGAACACATGCTTAGAGTCATACAAAAAGGAGCTCACACAAAACAGGAAATCGAAAGTTGTTGTTTGTCTGCTTATACTACAGATTAAGCAACGGTTCTATTTCCACGAACAACTTGGGATGGGGTTTGGAATGAGGTTTCCCGAATTGGATTTTTAGTAAAACTAGTGAACAAAGAGTAATATAGAGTTTGGAGCAATGTTTCGATCCAAAATGCATAGAGCTGCTACATTTTTTATTTTATTTTTTGGAAGGATCTTGCTTGATCCGATCCGATTCAATTCTTGACCAAATAAAAATATTAGGTATGAATATTGTTGGACAGCGTCTTACGATTAATTTTCTTACATGAGCTAAGTTAAACATACTTAACCCAATGAAATTTTCTCCTTTAGCTACAAGTTATAGTAATTGAATAACTTGATGACTTGATCTTAGCTGCATATAATACATAATTTGACTATGATTTCGATCAGCATTAATGCAATGAATTTCCACCCATACAATTAGTTTATATTTTTAATTCATCCACGTGTTAATTTTTTATTTGTCCATTTGTCACAAATTCTATCTCTCCACATCACATTCTGTTAAGTTAGTTTGGACATCACCTACGGTGATGGTAGAGATCCAATTGACTCAATTTTATAATTATAAGAACCCAATTATGACAAATTGAAATATAGGAATCCAAAATGCACAGAGCTGCTACATTTTTTTTTAATTTTTTGGAAGGATCTTGCTTAATCCGATCTGATTCGATTCTTGACTAAATAAAAATATTAGGTATGAATATTGTTGGACAGCATCGTACGATTAATTTTCTTACATGAGCTGAGTTAAACATACTTAATGCAATGAAATTTTCTCCTTTAGCTACAAGTTATAAGTAATTGAATACCTTGATGACTTGATCTTAGCTGCATATAATACATAATTTGACTATGATTCGATTGCCATTAATGCAATGAATTTCCGCCCATCGTAAATCTATTCAGGTTGTTTTTGGAATTAGCTGGCTATTTTTAATTAGTAGGGAGGATAGTAAACAGTACTCAGGAGAAAGATGTTGCTATACTTCATCTATCATAGATAGATATTGGTCCAATGGTTTCCATAACTTTTTTGGTTCACGAATTATATTTGACTTGTCAATCTTATTAAATAACTAAATAGGAAAAATTCAATGTTAGGCACGTTGTGATTATGATATATATGGTTAGTAAGTATTGACTTGTAACCCACAAGATTTTATTCCAGTGATAAGGCATGCTTGAGCTCAGTGGTTGAGGGGCCTCTGCAATGTCAGGTGTTAGAGCCCGTATAAAAATAATTGTGAGAAGGAGCAACCACGAACCCAAAACGAGATTAGGCTCACACTCAAAAGGTGTGTGGATACTCGTGAGAAACCAAAAGCTATATATATATATATTCACTTGTAACATCTTATTAAATATATTAATAGTTAAAGGATTATTTTGTCAATTTTGATACTAACAAGAATTCATTTGGTGCATCGTATAAAGATAACATGATAGAGTAAGACTATCTAGTTGACTGTTATACAGTGTTTGATAGTAACAATATAGTATAAACTTATACTATCGACTCTCTCTTATATTATGCCTGACAGTATAAAGTTATACAATGAAGAGGGGAATGATAAGACAACAGCATAATAACTATAAAATATATAGCCTAACACATTGTACAATCATATACTATACAATCATATGCAATGCGTCAAACGAGAAGTTATAGTAGTAATGAGTTATAATAGTTATTTAATTATTTTTGTTTAATAAGTTCTAATAATTTTATAATTATTTCCCTTGATTTTGACATATAAACATTGTATGTATTTAGAACAGATATATATTATATATTAGTTAATGTGTCACATGTGCGGCACTTGTGTCATATTAAATTCATTTATTTTGTCACAAATAAATTAAATTTACTTTGCCAAACATTAGCATTATCAATATTTATTTTGTTAAATTTACTATCACAAAAAGATTATATTTCATTACTATCAACTGTTATAAATAATATTTTTCATCAAAATAAGCCCAAAACATTACTTTAAATTTAAGAGTCTCATGTTTCTTTTTTTCCTTAAAACCAACAAACTTAAAAAAAAAAAAAAGTAACTTCTTTCAAATATTGAATTTATAAATATTATGTTGCTTTCTTGTTTAAACTTAATAAATAAGAACAATTAATGGCATATTGTTTCATTATTTTTCAAAATGTTTCACCAAAACAACATATCTAAAATAAAATGAAAATATTTCTAAAATGAAATAAATAAATAAAACTTTACCATGAGCAAAATAAAAAATATAACTTATTTAATTGTAGAGTTGAAAATTAATCAAGAGCTTACCTTTTTAGTGAACCATTGAAAATAATAATCGAGATGCATATTCCATGGACGGAACCATATACAACACATACATAATACTAAATGACTTTTATGCACTAAAACAAAATGAAATGGAGATACTAAATGACTTTTATGTGCTAAAACAAAATGAAATGGAGTATTTAATATGGTGTTACATTATAGACAGTTTAAATATAATTTTTTTATAATTATTATTATAGTTCATTACTATTAACATAAATAAAAATAAAAATTTCAATTTTATTACTATTAAGATAGAAAAAAAATAGGGAAACAATCTTTTCACTATTAAGAAGTTATTTATAAAATTAAAAATGGATAAAAATGAAATTTAAATTTTTATAAAGAACATTTTAAAATATCAAAAAATTCTGCCATTATGTCATTTTATATAAAGTAAACGTCTCTCTTGCTTATTCGTTTTCTTTTGAAATTCATTGATTTCTTTTTCTTCTCTATCATTTGTTACTCTTGTAATGCCATTGATTTCAATAGGTGTAAATTCCGACTTGCACATATGACTTCATCTGTAACAAATGCACCTACGTCCACTTAACAGCTTTTGCGCCCCTTGTCGCTGATGCTTATCAGCCACAACAAATGGCTTATCAACGACAGCATAACAATGTTGTTGATACCTTTATGTATTATAGTGTATGGTCCACTTCGATGCAGTGAATCAAGAAATTGGAATTGAAAATTGGACTGTCAAATTTCAATTTTTTAGTTTGGCATAAATTTTAGAATTGAAATTAAAATTCTCAACTCAATTCTAACTACAAAACACAATCTTCATTTCTTTTAGTAGACCCTAAAAAGTTAAAAGTACAAATAATTTTCATCAGAAATCATATGGACATATATATGTACTATATATGAAAGTGCTTTAATGGCAAAATCTTTTGATTTCTAATAACTAAGATTGAAATTTTCATTTTACTTGGTATGTATATTTATTGTTGATGAACATATATTTATATATCACAAACATGATTCACGTGCAACACGTGTGCCACGAAAACTAGTATATATATATATATATGACATTGAGTCTATTTGATTAAACTGTGTGTAAAAATACTTTTCAAGTAGTGCTATATAAAAACAAAAAAAAGTGTTTAGATGAGTTAATGTAAAAGCGTTGTGAGATAAAAAAAATTTGCTTGATTTTATTTTAAAAAATGATATTGAGTGTTAAAATTACTATAAAAAACCATTTTGACAAATGTTGTGATTATATTTGTCTAAAGAAATAAATTATTGAAACTTATTTGAGCTTTCCTTGTTTTCTATTTGAAAAAACTTCTTTTTTTAATTTTAGCTTTTAGCAGTTTGAAGGACTCTAATAGCCAAGAAATGCTTTTCCAAAAAGGTTAAAAAATAAAATCTCTATTACCAAAAAGTTTTGGAGAAAAGCTTAAAGTCAAAAGCTATTTCAAAGGCTAAACCAAACAGGGGAATTATTGGCAACTACCTATTTATGGCGACAGATCAAACTATATTGTCGACCACCACCCCTCTGCAACCTCCTCTACCGGTCTTCAGCCACCACCCACCAACAACATCCTCTTCTCATTATTGGTCATTTTTCATCAACAACCTTGTCCACTTGTCGTCAGCTGCCATCTTTAACTAATCGAATAAGACGGTGACCACCATCTTCAGGACTCATTAATGGCAACAATTACAATTTTTGAGATTCGTTGGAGACAATGACAAACATAGTCTGATCGACCGGAGATGACGGCCACCACATTATAACCCACCAAAAAACAATGTCAACCACCACTATTGGGATTTACATGACAACCACCATTGGAATCCTTTAGAGGCAGTGACGACCACCTTTAGGATACTTTGAAGGCAAAGACAACCATCATTGGGGTTAGTCAAAAGACAACGACAACTTTGTAGGAACTTGCTAGAGATGGCGAACAAATGCTTGAAACATAATTTCAATTGAAATCCTTTATGTGATTCAAACTCATAAATTATAATTCTAACCAATTGTAATTCTTGATTTTATATTTTTCAATTCTAATTTCATGTATCTAAATCCAGCTTTATAATAAATGTCAAAAGAAAATATATATAATTTTTTATAAGTATTAATTTTATGGACATTTATTTTAAATTACTTATAAAACAGATTTATATAAAAGTTGTAATGTTATTTCTTATTGGTAACTCGTAGTTAAGTAATTTTTTGAGTTATTTGGGTATTCATGGTTTCCTCATGAATCAAAAGAAAAAGAAAAACAATGGAATCTAAATGTCTCTTAAGACTGTGATGACACGTGATTATGATTGATTGAATTAGATCAATTGTAATTATAATTGGCAATGGATCGGATCTAGCTTTGATTCAAAGGTATATGGATTAGGTTCGATCCAAGGTAAGTTGATACATGGATCAAGTCCTCATGACCTGATTCGATACTGGCCCGACCCAGTTTTCATTATTATTTTTTTTAATAAAAGAATTTACTTTCTTTCTTTTCCTTTTTAATTATCAAAAAAAATAATTGCTAACCCAAAAAATTTACAACTAAAAAATACAAGTAAAAGATAACATATATATTAGACCAGATTCTATCCATCCAAATATGATCCATGGATCATGATGGATAGATTCGAACCGTTCTGATTTTTATTTTATTTTTTGTTAATTTTTTTTGATAAATATTTAAATAAATAATTAATAAAATTTCTTAAATTGATAAAATTGAGTTTGAAAAAAAATAAAATCAGCTATATATATTTAAACTATCTTTTGTGGCACACGGGTTGCGTATGAATCATGTTTATGATATATTTATATATGTTTATCAATAATAGATATACATATCCAAAAAATTTAGTTAATAAAAAATAATACTCAATGTTAATGACATTAAACAAATAGATAAATCTATTAAAAGATTTAATTCATAATCTAAACACATAATTTTTTCAAAAATATTAAATATGGAAGAATTAACACACTAATATTTTTATCATAAATATTATACTCTTAATATTTATTTTAATTCATAGCATTTAAAAAAAATTAATTTTTAATTTTATAATTATTTATAACTTATTAAATAAAAATATTGAAAAAATCAATCTTAATTATTATTGATATATAGTTATTAAAAAATTATAGATTTATCAGCATTAAAAAAAAATTAGGACAGAATAATATCAATTGTCATAAATCATTTACAATATTAATATTAAAATAAAAATTAGAAATTAATTATAAAAGTAAAATATATAGTCTATTGGAAGTAAAATAACAAATAAAAAGTATTTACGTCATAGTAAAAACTCATAAGGGTATTTAAGAAAATAAAATTTTTAACCTTTTTTATAATCATAAACAAATAGTTAAATTTCACACAAAAAAAATTAAATTCATAAATATGCTCAGCACTATGGCTTTCAATTTAAATGGTTTCAATTTCAACCAATCTGTAGTTGATAGTCAAGGTTGTGTAATTAATGCTTAGGCTGATATTATTAACTGCTCTAACCTTGGTATGAAACTTATGTTTTAATTCTAAAGATAGAAGAAGAATTAAAAGTTAAAATAATAATATTATAATCATAGAAACTATATTTTTAATTCATAGTATTTAAAAAATTAATTCATGAATTTGAGAAAAACTAAAAGATATTATAATTATTTGAAACTAATTAAATTAAAAAAAATTGAAAAATTCTATCTTAACTACTATTGACATATAATTATTGAAAAAAATATAAAAATTTATGAATTAAAAGTTTAAAAAATAATATTATAACCATGAAAACTATACTCTCTTCTTAATTCATAATAAATTTGAGAAGAACTTAAAAAATTATGATTTCTAAGAAATTATTTTTTTTTAAATTGAGAAATTCAATCTTAATTACTAATGACATATAATTATAAATTTGTTAAGATTAAAAATAATTATTAGAAAAGAAATTAATAGTCCTAAAACAATTAAAATCCTATTGATATTAAAATTGAGAAGAATTAGGAAAAAAAAAGTTTATTTGTAACAAAATAACAACTAAAAGTAACTTTGTAATTAAAAAAACACATGAAGGTATTTAAAGAAATCAATAGATTCTTCCCTCAAGCCTTTTATATATAGTATAGATATAGATTTTTTTTAATTTATGTGTTGATTTTCTTATAGAGATTTATACAAACTATTTAAGTAAATTTATTAATTAAAATTTCTAGATTATTCTTGATATTATTCTAAATTATTTTTGTTTTTCATTTCTTCTATTTTGTCAACTCTTGATATTATTCTTTTTTTTTTTAATTATATAGCGTTCTTACAATTTATAAAAATATATCAAATAAACAAATCTAGACAATTTTAATTAAATTTGTGAGTACAAAAAAAAAAAAAAAAACTGAAGGATCATGGATGATCTGACATGGCCTACCGATCCATGGATCATAATCCTATTCAATTCAAGTTGAGAGGCTGATATAACAGCTTGGATATTATCCAATCTATTAGCATTTGATTGGATTCCCGATCAATTGTCATCACTAATTGTAATCCATATTATATTAGCCAAATTCCAATCTTTGCATTCTTTAATTGAAGATCTCAAGACACCTATCTCCTTTCAGATAATGTGATGTAGTAGCCAAATTATATATCAGTCCCATCAACAACTCAAATCAAATTTTGCATGGATGTTTTCTCTTTTCAATTGAGTCTTGAAATTCGATTTCTTATTGAGGACTCTAAGCTCGAATTTTTGTAATCAAGAGTTGGAGGGAAGGAAAGGGAAGTGAGTGCACAGACAAAGAAAAGAGAGGCGGAGTCACATGGGAATTGAAAATATATATAAAATACTCTGATTTTTGAAAAAAAATAAATTTAAAATTTGTATGTTAGTTTAATTAGTAAAATTTTTTTGTCATCTACAGAATCTGTAATTAAATTATAATTTCACTGAGAATGAGTGCAGCTTCAAAAAACAAGAAAGTTACTTCACGTTTGCCTACTTTTTAGACCCAACAGTATACAGAAATGTAGCAAAGTTTCTTGTTTGCCACTAAGTACATTTTCGTCAATAAGGCAATAGTGCGCACAGATAAAGGGTTTATACTTTATTTAATAAAATGAAGTCTATACACACTAGTTCAAAAGAATCCAAAGAACGTCGGCTGATGAAAAGGAGATCTGCTCAAGAAAAATGCTTATAGTTATGTACAAAGACAGGATATGGAGCTAAGACTCAAATTCAAATTCAAACTTAAACACTAACACCGATGACAGATTCATTTGGTGGTCAAGATATGAAGCGCAGACTCAAATTCAAACTTGAACACTAACAACGATGACAGATTCATTTGGTGGTCAAGATAATGGTTAAGAAAAGGTTCTTCTATGAGATTGAGAGTGAGTTCGAGTCTCATTGATATCTATTATTGGGAGTAAATCTATATTTTCATACATAATCGCTCTCGAAAGAATTCTTAGCTTCGGTGCCAATTTAGGTGCGATAAAATTTTTTAGATATAAGATAATAGTGATGTGAATGTAATATTTCCGGTCTGAAT
Organism: Quillaja saponaria; assembly: GCA_029379385.1. NCBI lineage: Eukaryota > Viridiplantae > Streptophyta > Magnoliopsida > Fabales > Quillajaceae > Quillaja > Quillaja saponaria. The sequence continues at coordinate 12,466,813 of CM055610.1, read as the reverse complement.
GTGGTACCCTATATATCTTTTCATTTTCTGTACCATAAAAGACTTAAACACAAACAAATTGGGACTACAACTACTACAATAAATATAACTTTCAATTTTATTTTATTTTTCAAAAGATAAAGAAAAAGAAATAGTCCTTATTGTTATGAAAAATTAAGATAAAGAAATAGTCATTTTTGTTTAAAAAGACACTTATCATTTGTGTCTTGTGCAGGACATATATATGTTGGATTATACTTCACACACTAAATATAATTCTTAGGTAGACACCAAAAATTCAGCATTAGTTTAATTTTCATATAGATATTATTCAAAACAATACAATTGTAAATATTTTCAGGACTGAACCACATACCCTAGTAAGCCAAGCCATCTCTGATACGCAGCACCCCCTCAATTTTTGGAGACGAAAGTTGAAGAAAGATAAAGAGAAATTCCAATTTGTGTGTATGAATGTCGGTGAGATTTAGAAGAAGGGAATTAAAGAAAGGGACAGAGAAAGCAGCGGCTCCGCTTCACTATATCCGGCCAACTTCATATTAACATTATTTATTTAAAATTTATATCTTAAATCCAATAATAACAAATATCTATAAAAATTGTGTTTTAAATATTAAAAAAAAAATGTATAGTTTTCATAACTTACGAAGATAAAAATTCAAATAATAAAACTAAGAATAATGTATATTATTTGTCACCAATTCAAATAAAAAAATAAAAAAACTATTAGCATTTATCTATCATCAAGTAAGATGTAAATTAATAACATATTTATGTGCTATTTGTTAAGAACTCATTTAATAAACAAGCCGAATTCAAGCTCTCAAAAATTGCATTCAAGTTCACGAACTTGAATTTTTGATAGGTTTTAATATATATTTATGAATAATTTATATAACAAATAATATACATGTTCTATTAATTGTTGTTAAAATTTGATGCGAACTAATTTTCTTGATAGATTTTAATATAATTAACATTTTGGCTTATAAATATTTTATCATTTCTTGTCAAAATTTTGTGTGAATCCCAATTTTTTGATAATTGTCACACCCTTAAATAGAGGTATGACTAGTTGGAGGAATAGGAAACCATATTCCCGTAATCCTGAATATTCAAGTACTGTGCGTCACTATTTATAAACACATTATAGTTAAGACTACTAAAATATTACTGAATTAGAATAAAATCCGGAATTGACAATTAAACATAAAACAATTATTGAAAATATCGGCAGTGGTTCCCCATAAAATGGAATATGCCCATAATACATATAAATAACATGTTTACAAAATCAACAGTAAGTTTAGTATCGGAATATACAAAAAAGCTCCGCTCCTAACAAAACCTGAAATCACCATGGTGAATTCAATATGTATCTAACAATAATGCATAACACCTAAGGTAACTGTAAATGTCATCCCTTATGCCTCAAGTATGCTATGTACAAGATATACCTTACCGCAGCATAGTTGGCAAGTAGCAAATTCTATCGAGGCTAATAGTGGTTTCCTGGAAACTAAAAAAAAAACGACCACAAAAACTTAGTGAGCAAATTATGTACCTTAAGGGTACCAGCATCACACAACACATATATCATAGCTTAAAATTCATCTTTAAATTACTTATGCATGTACATAATTATAATTATCATATGATCACAATTCACTTAGTTCATGGATTTCAACATATCACTCAAATCATACGAACAACCAAACAAATAACAGACAACTAAACAAACAAAGGGCCAACAAGTAACTCAGCCTCGCACAACAATATCTTCCCTACCGGGCATTTACGCGCCCACACAATAAATTAATTCTTTATACACAATCCATCTCATCGGGGCTGAGTATTTTTAAAAAAACATTTATCAACATCTAAATCAGAATAGCTCAGAATTTCAATTTAGAATGTCCTAGGTGCACCTGAATCTTAATGTCGGAAATAAAATCATTGTTTTAAAAAAAATTCACTTTGTTGGCTCGTATCAATCACAATCAATATCAAACAAATATAATTCAATTAAACTATTGAAATACTGTATTTGCTCATTTTATTCTACATAACACCTCAGTTCAAAATGCATATAATTACACATACTAATCTGACAACCAAAGCGCACATAATTCATCACTAAGTTTAAGAATGTGGCTCATTTGTCCGTCTAGTCTGCGAAAGTGGTGGAATATTCTAGACACGAACTGGAGCTAAAAACCATCAATTCGTACATTCTTTAACATATTTATTTTATGATTATTTCTATAATTCTAAATTCACTATTTCTACATATGTTTATGTAAATTAACCTCTATATGCATAATAATATTTAAATTCTTTAAGAAATTTGTTTAACACCTCACATACATATTTCCTTCTACATGAATTTAGAGTACTTATACTTATGTAATTTCCAATATGATAGGTCTTACCTTATAATTCCTCATATTATCTATATTCTATACTTAAATTGGACTTAATTCAATTACATGAAATTATTCAATAGTTGAAACTATACGTTTAACATTCTATTTGAAAGATAATTCCTTTTAGAACACTTTACAGAATATCTTCAAACAAAGTTAGTTATCTTAATTGATTCAAGAAATCAAATTTTATAATTTGCAGTAACTTATTTAACTTTTATGTCTTCTAATTCAATATATAGCTAATAAGAATTATGCAAATTTACCTTTATATAAATATGTCAATATTTAAGTTCTCTTTAGTATTTTATTAAATGAGTAGTATATGTATCCTCCTTTTTAATTCATCCATAATTGTTCATAGGTATATACACTTTCCAACATTTCTTTTTATCTCTTACACTATTTAGGCTTCACTTATTAAATTTAATATAAACTCATTGTTTAACTTCCATTAAATGTTGTATACACCATCTTAATCTTTATATATATTTTTTAAATTCCTGATTTCTTCTTGTAACTCGTTTTATTCTATCACCTACATAATACTAATTAATTAACTATTACTAGTATCCTAATTATCAACAACTAATACTCCTAAGAATTTAAACTACCATAACCACATATCAAAACTAAGTAAGAAAGCACTTAGTGACCGAAAAGCAAAGATTTCTTTGCTGCCAGACTCAACTACCCTCCCTGCTAATATGCTTCACAATTACACCACAATCTCCTATTCACACCCACAATTTACAACAAGAATTTAAGACAGTGCCTTCCTCTTCCGTTATTGCCATTTGTGGCTGGCACAATCAACACACCGCTGCTAATCAAAGGCTCCATGATTCAGAGCTGGTGCAGGAGTTCCTAATGGCTGCTAGGTGCAGCAATTTCGACCAGCCAGGTACAGCAACTTCGCCCAGCCTGCTTGATGGAAGACCACGACCAAAATTCTATACAAGGGACGGCAACAGGGGACGTCCAACTCAGTCCCAGCCATGCTTAATTGGATGAAAACAAAGATGCTTACTTCAAGTCAATCCCACCAAGCCTCACCCCCCAAAGGATAACAAGCTTTCTATATATTTTTCTTTCCAAGGATAGAAGAATTCATCATCACGCCAAGAGGAACAGGGGAAAATTGCAGCAACCCACGGCCAAGAGAAAGGAAGTAACAGGACAAAGAGTCTTGGTCGATTAAGCAAAATAAAAAGCTATTTTAATATAACTTGTGGATGTTAACTTGATTCATCAATTAGTGGTGCACATTATTCTATTTATTTAAATATCCTAATCACTGCTCTCTAAGATAATATGTATAAATATATATATATATATATATATATATATATGATACATATATATTTGTACATTAATTTCAATTAGAATTCAATTCTTATAAAATAAAAATTGAATCAAAGTAAATTAATAAGGTAAACTTTAAATTACCTATTAAAATGTATATTAGATTATAGGGTTATCACAATCTCCCCCTTAAAAGAAATTCGTCCCGAATTTCAAATGAATAGTTCTGAGAGTATATCGTTTACCTGGATTATTCAAATAAATACAGATAACGTTATTTCATTTCATTTTCAGATTTCCAAGTGACTTCCTGTTCTCCGTGATGTTATCATATAACTTTTACCGAAGTTTACAGACTTGTCTATTAATAATTTTCACTGGTTGCTCCTCGTATGTTAGATCCTTGTCAACTTGCACCTCCTGAATTGGTAAAATATGGGATTCATCTGGTAAATACTTTCGAAGCATTGATACATGAAATAATGGATGTACCCTATCCAAATCTGGGGGTAATGCTAGCTTATATGCCAACATTCCAACCTTACTTAGGATTTGAAAAAGCTCAATAAATCTTGGGCTTAGTTTACCTTTCTTACCAAATCTCATAGTGCCTTTAAAAGAAGAAACCTTCAGGAACACGTGATCACCTACTTCAAATTCTAACTGCCTTCTATGGTTATCAGCATACGACTTCTGTTGACTTTGAGCTGTCCGTAATCTATCATGAATCACTTGTACCTTCTCTACAACATCTTGGATCAATTCTGGCTCTAACAATTGATGCTCACCCGTTTCAAACCATCCAACATGAGACAAACACTTCCTACCACATAATGCTTCAAATGGTGCCATCCGAATGCTATTATGATAGCTATTATTATAAGCAAACTCCATTAGTGGAAGATGTTGATCCTAAATACCTTCAAAATCTATCACATAGGCTTGCAACATATCCTCTAAAGTTTGTGTAGTTCTCTCAGATTGCCTATCAGTTTGAGGATGAAAAGTAGTACTGAACAATAACTAAGTACCAAGAGCCTCCTGAAAAGACTTCCAGAATACAGCAATAAATTGAGCACCCCGATCAGAATTAATAGAAACTGGTACTCCATGCAATGAAATAATCTTGTCTAGATGGGCTAGGTAAGTAGTCTTCACTGGAAGCAAATGTGCGGACTTCGTCAAATAATCTACAATCACCCAAATAGAATCAAAATCCCTAAGAGTTTTAGGAAGTCCTGTTACAAACTCCATGGTAACTTTTTCCCACTTCCACTCCGGAGCTTCCAGCTATTGTAACATCCCCGCAGGCCTCTGATGTTCAGCTTTCACATGTTGACACACTAGGCATCTAGAAACAAAATCAGCAACATCTTTCTTCATACCCTTCCACCAGTAAAATTTTCTTAGATCTTGATACATTTTAGAAGAACCCGAATGCATGACATATGATGAACAATAAACTGCTTCAAGAATCTTACTTCTCAACTCCAAATCATATGGCACTACAATCCGATCACCGTACCTCAGTACTCCTTCCGCATCTACCCTGAAATCACCAATAACACCTTGATCACATTTAGTTTTCTTAGCAATCACCTCTGGAACAATAGCTTGTGCTGCTTTTATAGCTTCTACAAAGGTGGACTTCACTTGAATATGAGCTAACAATATTCCCTGAAGAGACACCTCAAATCTAATTCCCTCAACCATACATTGTTGCAAATCTTTGACTACCTGACAATGAATAGTTGACAAATGGGATAGACTACCTATAGACTTTCTACTCAGAGCATCGACGACCACATTTGCTTTACCTGGATGATAAGAAATTGAACAATCATAATAATCCCCCAGTAACTCAATCCATCTACGTTACCTCAAATTCAGCTCCTTATGATCAAAGATATATTTAAGACTTTTGTGATCCATAAAAATCTCAAAAGTCTCACCATACAAGTAATGCCTCTATATTTTTAATGCAAAAAATTATTGCTGCCATCTTAAGATCATGAGTAAGGTAGTCACCTCATGCTTTTTCAGCTATTTAGAAGCATATGCTACAACTCTTCCATTGTGCATCAAAACACAATTAAGTCCAATATGAGAAGCATCCCAAAACATAGTATACTTACCCATAGTAGAAGGAAGTGCAAAAACAGGAGCTGAAGTTAAACAAGTCTTTAACTTTTGAAAGCTTTCTTTACAAGTCTCGGACCATGAAAACTTAACTCCTTTCTGAGTTAATCGAGTCAAAGGAGCTGCAATACGCTATGAATTCTCAATGAACCTCTTGTAATAACTAACCAAGCCCAAGAAACTTCGAATTTTAAAAACATTTGTTGGTCGAGGACAACTTTGAACTACTTCTATCTTGTTGGGGTCTACATGAATTCCTTCATTATAAATCACATGGCCGAGAAAAGTCACCTTATTCAACCAAAATTCACACTTAGAGAATTTGGCATAAAGTGTATTTTCCCTAAGTGTTTGCAATATAGTACAAAGATGATGCTCATGTTCTTTCTCACTTCGAGAGTATACCAGAATGTCGTCAATGAAAACAATAACAAATTGGTCTAAGAAAGGCTTAAACACCTGATTCATCAAGTCCATGAACGCTACAAGAGCATTAGTAAGCCCAAAAGACATAACCAAGAATTCATAGTGCCCATACCGAGTACGAAAGGCAGTCTTCGAAATATTTTCTTTCTTAATTCGGAGCTGATGATACCTTGAAAGAAGATTAATCTTAGAAAAGCATTAAGCTCCCTGCAACTGATCAAATAAGTCATCAATCCTGGAGAGATGATACTTGTTTTTAACTGTGACCTTATTCAACTACCAATAATCAATACACAGTCTAAACAAGCCATCCTTCTTTTTAACAAGCAAAACAAGAGCACCCCAATGAGATGAACTGGGACGAATGAATCCTTTTTCCAGCAAATTTTGTAATTGCACTTTAAGCTCTCTTAACTTTCTATGAGACATCCTATAGGGAGAAATAGAAATTGGTTTCGTGCAGGGTAATAACTCAATGCCGAACTCAATCTCCCAATCAAAAGGAAACCCCAGCTGCTATTTTGGAAACATATCAGAAAACTCCTTCACCATCGGAATACAAACCAAAGGAGGACACTCTAACTAAGTATCCCCGACAAAAGCTAAATAGGCCTGATGCTTCTTCCTAATAAGCTGTCTCGCCTGAATAACTGAAATTAATTGCGATGAACTTCACTTCGATCCCCTTGAAAATAAAAGTCAGCTTAAAAGGAATACTGAATTTAACACTCTTATCGTGACAATCTACCAGAGCATGATGATTAGACAAATCCATGCCTAGAATCACTTCATACTCTAGCATATTCAGTATGATTAAGTTCACTGGATAATTATCATCCCTCACAAGAACCTCACATGAAGATATATACTAGTCTGCTAAAATAGTTTCCCCCAACATAGTTAAGACTTCTAAAGGGATTTCAAGAGGCTCAGATACTCTTTTCATAAGGGAAGCAAAATTTGGTGATATAAAAGAATGAGTAACTCCTGGGTCAAATAATACTCTAGCACCAATTGAACAAACAGAAAAATTACTTGTTACCACCGCATTAGAAGCTTATGCGTCCTGAGTCGTTAGAGCATAAACTCGGGCCTGACCTCTACCCACTGATAAAGAACCCCTAGAGAAACCACCATGTACCCTTGTAGGCCTTATAGGTGTTGTAGGTAATAGAGGTCTACCCTGAACTGATGAAGAAGTTCCGGTTGAAGTAGGCTGACTTCTCACTAGTAGACAGTCTCTAATATGATGATCCATCACTCCGCATTTAAAACATGCACCTATTCCCAATCTACATTGTCCCATATGCCTATTACCATAAGTAGAACATATAGGAAACTCATATGATCAGGATCCACTAGATGATCCTCCCTGGAACTGAGCTCCTGAACCTCGCCTCATTTGACTTTTACCCAGCTAAAAACTTCCTCTGACTATACCTTGCCTAGAGGTAGATTCACCACCAGGTTTACGCGAACTGCCAGCTCTAGCGGTTAAAGAACCTTCATGCCTTGCCTTTTTATGACTCTCGCGTTCTGACTCTCTCTCGACCACTCGTGTTTCAAATCGATAAGCGGCATTCATAATTTGAGTACAAGTAGTAGTGTTAAGTATGAACACTGATCTGAATAAATAATCCCTCAAACCATGAACAAATCTCTTCACTCGTATCTCCTATGTGGCTACTAAATGAGGGCAAAATGAGACAGTTTAGTAAATTATGTTTCGTACTCCGCCACTGACATGCCTTCAGTTTGAACTAATCACTCAAAATTACGAGCACACTTGTCTCGCATTCTCTTAAGTAAAAAGAAATCTAGAAAAACTCTGCCAAACTTTGGCCATGCCAGTGGAGTTGGCTCGGTCTGCTACTGTACTAATCTTGTACCAATCATAAGCTACATCATGTAACTAATAGCTAACTAGTTCAACCGCGCATACGAGATCACATCCCAAAGCTATACACAATCTATCTGACTTCTCCAGGAAAGCATAAGGATCCTGAGCTGGATTAACCCTTGAAAATCTTAGCGGCTGCATCTTTCTAAAGTCATGTAATGTCACAAATACCCCCCGATCCTGCAGAACTGCTACGAAAGGGTTTGCCTCTTGCTGAGACTGAATAGAAGGAGCTACTGGTGGCTGCTGCTGTTGGGGCAAAATCCGAACTAAGTCACTTACAGTCCTCTGAACATGATCTAATCCTTGCACCAATCACTCCATATCAGGGCCAGGAGCTGCTGCCTGAGCTGGTTCAGCAGCCCTGCCTCGACCTCTGCCTCTACAGCATCCTCGTTGACTAACTGTCTCTAACTGTCGGTCTCTAGGGAACAATAAATCCCTGATAGGAGCCAGCGTCCTACTACCTCTCTCAACCAATAACATGGCCACTTTCTTTGCATTGTATCTCGAACAAATACAGAAAATTTTAATATACATTTATAAGATAAGGCAAAAGATAGTGCCTCGAATAAATCGTAACTTAAAGTTTCAGGACAAATTAGAACGCATCACTAAGTTTACATATGCCCCAAGTAACATACGTGAACTAAGCAATAACATTCTGTACATACAGGCACGGACCTTTAACCATGCTCTGATACCAATTTGTCACACCCCCAAATAAAGGTATGACTAGCCAGAGGAATAGGAAACCATACTCCTGTAACCCTGAATATTCAAGTACTGTGCGTCACTACTTATAAACACATTATAGTTAAGACTACTAAAATATTATTGAATTAGAATAAAATTTGGAATCGATGATTAAACATAAAACGATTACTGAAAATATTGGTAGTGATTTCCCATAAAATGGAACATGCCCATAATACATATAAACAACCTATTTACAAAGTCAACAGTAAGTTAAAGTATTAGAATATATAGAGGAGCTCCTACAAAACCTAAAATCACCATGGTGAATTCAATATATATCTAGCAAAAATGTATAACACCTAAGGTGACTGCAAGTGTCATCCCTTACGCCTCAAGTATATAATGTACAAGAAATACCTTGCCGCAGCAGAGTCGGCAAGTAGCAAATTCTATTGCGGCCCACAGTGGTTTCCTGGAAACTAAAAAAAAACGACCACAAAGGAAAAAGTGAGTCACAAAGACTCAGTAAGCAAATCATATATCCTAAGGGTACCGCATCACACAACACATATATCATAGCTTAAAATTCATCTTTAAATTACTTATGCACGTATCTAATTATAATTATCATATGATCACAATTCACTTAGTTCATGAATTTCAACATATCACTCAAATCATACAAACAACTAAACAAATAACAGACAACTAAACAAACAAAGGTTCAACGAGTAACTCAACCTCGCACAACAATATATCCCCCACCCAGCATTTACGTGCCAGCAGAATAGGTTAATTCTTCATACACAATCCATCCCACTGGGACTAAGTACTCAATTTAAAAAGAGAAAAACATTTATCAACATCAGAATCAAAATAGCTCAGAATTTCAATTTAGAATGTCCTAGGTGCATTTGGATCTTATTGTCGAAAATAAAATCATTGTTTTAAAAAAAAATCTCACTTTGTTGGCTCTTATCAATCACAATCAATATCAAACAAATATAATTCAATTAAACCACTGAAATACTGTGTTTGCTTTTTTTTTTTTTTTTTTTTTTTTTTTTTTTCTTTTCTGCATAACACACCTCAATTCAAATATGCATATAGTTGCACATACTAATCTAGCAACCAAGGTGCATCACTCACTGAGTTTAACCCAAATTTTGGTCAAGAAAAAAATGGGTATATAGACCTAGGGTTAAGAAACCAATTAACAGCCATTATGCAAGAGTAATTTGGTTTATGTACCAAACCTTCAATTAGGCCTCTATATAGAAAATTATAATCCAAATGGGTAGACCGATTATTTCTTTTCCCACAAGAATTGAAAATATCAAAATTATCAACATTCTTTAGGGAAGGAAGTTAATCTATGGTAGAACATATAGGCCGATTTATAGTCCAATGTGGGGAAAGTGACTGATTATGTAAAATTTTAGACTATTCAGTAATTCCTTAACAAAGATTACTTTTAATTGGAATGTTTCCTTACCTTCGAATTCGGTTCCAAATTGGACTCATATGAAAATGATGTTCCATACCTAGTTTTATAGAAGAGAACCTAAGTAACTGGCTGATTTGGCCAAGATAAAACAAATGGTTGGTGAGTAAGCTGAAGACTTCGTAGCAAGTTTTAAGAAGGCCAAGAATAGGTGTTTTTCTCAAATTCCTGAAAGGAAAGGAAATTTGTCAACATGGCCAAAGGAGGTTTAACTGTCAAACTTTAAAAAATTTGTAGACCGAGAGTTTACTAACTTATTCTAGTTAGATTCATGTGCTACAAAATATGAGGATTTGTTAAAGGAAGAAGAGAATAGACGAATTTCTTCTCCTGATACTTATTATGGAAACTCAAAGTTGAATATTAACGGTTGATATTCAATCTTTTACAGGTTTAGACGAAGAGGTTGAAATTAACCTCGCTGAACTTCTTCTAGGAAACCTTATGTTTGTAGTTTTACACTAAAAAGTGAAAACGATCAATTTAGACCAAATGTAAACAACATTAAGTTTACATCGAAGAATTCTAAATTTTTCTTTCATATTTATAAGGCATACCAAATTTTTGACCAATTTTTAAAGAGAAAACATATTACATTGAAAGATAGCTATAAAATGTCAAAAACCAAGAAGATGTGGTTGCTAAAAAATATTGTAAATGACATGATTCATGGTCTCACATAACTAATAACTGTGTTGTTTTTCGGAATGCCTTGCAAGAAGCCATTACCAAAGGGAGTCTAAAAGCTCCCGAGAAGAAAGAAATGGCTGAGATCTTTTCCCTAAAGCTACCAATGCCAACATGGTTGCGACTGATCTTAAAAATTTAATCGTCAAAATTTAAATTAGTAACTGATGGAGATGGATTCAAATTCTTCCCAAAATGAATCTGTGGGAGGACAAACACCTGGGCTATCGTACGCGGCAACACTAACTCTGCCAAAACTTGAGGCCAAAGATGCACAGTTGTGTGCACGTTGCAAAAAAGAAATAGAGGAATTAAAATATAATTAATAATCATTATTATAATTAATAATATAAATAATAATGTTATAACCTAATATTCTAATAAGTATTTTAAAATATTATACATAAATTATTATGATCACGTAAATCATAAATTTTCATGAAATAAATTAAAATAAGAGAATATTTAAATATATAAATATATATGAAGTCTGTGATTGACTTGGATTTAAATTTTCATTTCATGAGAATTTCATTATAAGTGAAGTTAGTATTTATATATGTAATAAGTTAGAGATTAATAACTAAAATATATTTATATATTTGGATTATTATATACCACTTGTTGTAAACCAAGTTGGAAACCACAAGTTCATATTATTTTAAGTTCTTTTCTCCTTACTTTATTGCACCGACTTTATCAACCCTCCCTTTTTATTTTTATTTTTTTCTTTCTTCTTTTTCCGTCCTCTGTTTCCCATCTTTCCCCTACTCTTTCCTTTGCCAAACTGTGAGCTTGCGATTGTGGAATCCAAGCTAGTGGTTGGTAAGTTTTTATTCTTTCTTTTTATGGGCCTGTGTTGTTGGGATAATAAATAAGGAAATTTGTCAATTTGGGAGGGAGTAGTAGCAGTTTATTGCCGCTACCTTGCTTATTTGTTTTATTTCTTCTTTTTTCTCTGCGTTGCTGCCCTTCTTGACAATATGGAGGGGGTGTTTCATGTTGATATAGGTGTATGCTAATGAAAAGGAGAAGCCATGGAACCTATAAACAGCTCGTTTTAGATGCATTTTACTCCAATTTGATGCTGTTTGAAAGTATAAGTATGGTTGTGTATTCAGTTGATGTGCTGGTTGGATGAATAACAACTTTGGCTATTCTATTATAACTACATATCCTATTTCAATGATAGGATCTCTTTTTGGATTTTAGGGATTTTTTAGGACATTAAGCAAAGAAACTAAGATCCTACAAAATAGAGAAGAGAGGAGAATTTAGAGAGAAAGGAAGTTTCCTTCAAGATATTCATTTCCCAAATCTAAGCCAGACTACTGCAAAAAAGATCTATTCTCCAGCTCACCACTCACTGTCTGGACTAATCAGATAACAACAGTTGCATCTACAAGAACCTTCCTCCTAACTACAAAACGACATTGTGCTTAAAGGAAATCAAAATACAGCAATGTAAAGTAAACAAACTAAAGCCTAATTCCAACGATAGCGTTTCATAAATGGTATGCATCAATTCCACCATGCTTGAAAGAACAACCTTGTCCTCAAGGCTGAAAATGAGGAAATTTCTACTGAATAGTGTCCAAGTTCTCCCTTGTAGCATCCTCGAAAAAAATAATGAAACCACTTAATGAGCACTTGAATGATAGGTTTGTTATCCTTCCTATTAACACTGCGATCTAACACTGCCAGGGGTTCTAGCTCAAAAATTCCAGAATCATCATAATGAAGCAGTGAGGTATGAACAGGATGATTGCCAATGGATTTCTTAAGCTGTGAAATATAGAACACTAGATGGATTTTTACAGTAACAGATAGTTGTAGCTTGTAAGCTACTGGTCCCACCTTTTGAATGACTAAAAAAGGTCCAAAATACTTGTAGCTATGCTTAGGGCATTGTTTGCTGCCTATAGAATGCTGCCTATATGGTTGTAGTTTAAGGTAGGCCTTATCCTCCACCTGCAGCTCCTTATCACTTCTATGCTTGTCATGTTGCACTTTCATCCTGTTTTGAGCTCGTTACAAATGGAATTTCAACAATTTGATCATGCTTTCTCTGGCTACCAAGCTCCTATCAACAGATTCCACTTTAGAATCTCCATTCAAATAAGGAACTAGTATGGGTGGAGCCTATCCATACAACACTTGATAAGGAAGTGTGAATGGCACTGTGATGGTTGGTATTGTACCAAAATTTTGCCAGATGTAACCACCTTGCCTAAAGTTTAGGTTGATCTCCTGTCATGCATCACAAATAGGTTTTGAAACACCTATTCACCACTTCACTCTGCCTATTAGTTTAAGGGTGATAAGCAGTTGATATTTTCAGTCGTACACCCTGCATCTTCATCAATTCAAACCAAAATATACTCACAAACACCTTATCTCTATCAGACACAATAGAAACATAAGGGCCATGCAGTATATAAACCTCGTTCATGAAAGCTTGAGCCACAATCATAGCTGTAAAAGGGTGAGATAAGGCTAGAAATGTGCATACTTACTGAGCCTATCAATTACCACCAATATAGTATTCTTGCCTTCAGATCTCAGAAAATCTTCTATGAAGTCCATAGTTATGTCAATGCAAACTTTGTTAGGAAGCAATATAACAGGACTAGCATTAGGGTCATACTTGCTTTTCTGACAGATTCCACATGCCCTCACATATTTCCGGACATCCTTTTTCAATCCTTTCCAATAAAGAGTAGTTGAGATTCTACTCATGGTAGGTATTACTCTGGAGTGTCCAGCCATTGGACAATCATGGAATAACTCTAACAGTTTTTGTTTTAATTCCTTGTCATTACCCACCACCAATTTTCCTTTCCTTTTCAAAATTACAAGCTTCTAAGAGTAGTGTTTGTGAGATTCTGGGGACACTTGTAGCTCAGTAATGATTTTTTGGATAGCTAGATCTGTTGTCCAGGATGCCTTCATTTTTTTATTGATCTTTGTTTGGACAAAAATGGTGTAGATAACCTATAGCTTAACCTCATTTCTTCTAGACAAAGCATCAGCAACTTTATTTGTGCAGCCCTTCTTATAACATATCTCGTAATCATACCCCATCATCTTCGCTAACAACTCTTGTTGTGCTGGGGTAGTGAGCCTCTGGTTTGAAAGAAACCTCAAACTCTGGTCATCAGTTCTCACTTGGAAATGTCTGCCAATTAAATAGTAGTTCCATTTCTTGATAGCAAAAATAATGGCCATCATCTCCTTTTCATAGGTTAAGAGAGTATGATAATTGTTAGCCAAAGCCTTGCTAATGAAAGCTAGAGGTTTATTGGCCTACATGAGTACTACACCTATACCCATTCCACTTGCATCATTTTCAATCACAAACAATAGTGAAAAATCTGGCAGGACGAACACTGGGGCTTCTGTCATAACTTTCTTTAAAATCTGAAATGCCTTATTAGGCTCGACAGACTATTGAAAGGCATCTTTCTTAAGCAAAGTAGACAATGGTCTACTAATGGTACCATGCCCCTTAATGAACTTTCTGTAATACCTGTAAGACCCAAAAATTTCCTTAGAGCTTTCACAGTTTTGGAGTTGGCTATGATAACATACATTCAATCTTCTTTTGGTCAGCTGCTACTCATTTCTCAGTAATGACACGTCCCAAATATTCTAGCTCCCTTACTCCAAAAGAACATTTACTTTTCTTGATAAATAATGTATGTTCCTTGAAGGTTTCAAAAGTAAGTTAGATGTGTTGTACAAGTTACTCCCAGCTACTGCTGTACACCAAGATGTCATCGATGAATACTAAAATAAACTTCTTGAGGTATGGTTAGAAGATGTCTGTAATAAGACTTTGGAATGTAGAAGGAGCATTAGTCAAGTCAAAAGGCATGATAGATATTCATAATGGTCAGAATGAGTTCTAAACGCAGTTTTTGGCACATCCTTCTCTGCTATTCTAATTTGGTGATATCCAACCCTAAAATTGAGTTTCAAAAACACCACAGCCCCTTGCAACTCATCCAACAATTCTTCAATCATAGGGATAGGAAATTTATCATTTATAGTCAATTGATTTAATTGTCTATAGTCAATGCACATTCTCCAAGACCTATCCTTTTTCTTAACCATTACAATGAGTGGAGAAAAAGGGATATGGCTAGGTCTAATGATACCAGTTTCGAGCATCTCATATACCATCTTCTCAATAGTGTCCTTTTGCAAAGTTGGATATCGGTACGACATGAGCTTTACCACCTAAGTTTCATCCTTCAAAGGAATCCTATGATCATGGGACATGTGCGGGGGTAACCTTTTAGGCTCCTCAAATAACATTTTATACTGAGACAAGTGGTTGTGTAATTCTGTAGGAATTTCAAATTTAGATTGATGTTCCTTTTTGCTTTATGTTTCCAATTGATGCAATATGACTTAGATCCCTCGTGACAGATTTGAATCAACATCAAAGAGTTAGCAGATTGGCCAGCCCTCTTTACTTCATTTGCTTTAATCAAGCTTACATCTTTGGATTGTATGCCCTGCAGCTTCACAGTTTTGCTTTCTCTTTTAAACTGCATCATTAACTTATCAAAGTCCCATAGTATTGGTCCTACTTGCGCTAACCATTGTATTCCCAATACCATTTGACACCTACCAAAAGGCATGACTAGGAAGTCTGTTTCAAAATGTCCTTCTTGCATAGCACACTTTATCTCTTTGCAAAGATATTGCACTTTCATTGTCCCTTCATCTGCCACAGTCACTTGACAAACTTTTTCTTTTTGTAATTTACACCCCAAGTTCTTCGTACATTGCAAATCCACAAACTTATGCATACTACCACTGTCAATTAAGATCATTACAGTTTGATTTTTTATTATGCCCTTACTTTTCATTGTATGGTACTCATCTAGGCCCCAAAGTGCATGCACAGAAATAGTAACCTCCTCCCATTGTTCTTCCCCCATTTCAATTTCCACTATGTTCACCTTGCTGGTAGATCCAGCAGAAAGGTTACTTTCACACTCTATATTAGGCTCCAATATAATTTGATATAGCTAAGACCTCTTACACTTGTGACCCGGTGTATACCTTTCATCACACTAATAACATAAACCCTTCAACTTTTTGTCCTCCCATTCCCTTTGAGTGGTTTGAGGTTTGGAATGAAAAGTATCAATTCTGGTTTTTGAAAGGCTTGGTATAGTTAGGAATTTTGGTATGGGTGGCATTAAGGCAGGTAAAGGTTTACTGGCATGGTAAGTAATCTAGGTATAAGTGGCAATTCTATTGTGTGATTTTTTTGAAAGCTCCATAAAGGTAACCTCCTGCAGCCTAGCCAAATACATGCCTTGTAGTAGGCTCTGGGGTGAAAAGCATCTTACAGAACTTTCAAGTTCTTTTCAAAGTCCACTCAGGAAACAACTTATAGCAAAATTCTCAGGAATATTTACTTGACTTGACATTCTTTCAAATTGATCCTGGTATTCCCTAACAGAACCCCATTGCTTTAGCTTCACCAATTCAGCAACTGGATCCTCAAAAGCAATATTGGCAATTCTATACCCCATATCAATGACATATTGTGCCCAGCTTACCACTCCTCCCCCTAAACCCTTCACGTATATATGATGCCATTGTAAGGCTCACCCTTCCAAATAGTCCACTCACTACCTGAATTCCATACACTTCAGGTGTGCCTTCAACCTCAAAATAATGTTC
The DNA here is from genome assembly GCA_029379385.1 of Quillaja saponaria. Classification (NCBI taxonomy): domain Eukaryota; kingdom Viridiplantae; phylum Streptophyta; class Magnoliopsida; order Fabales; family Quillajaceae; genus Quillaja; species Quillaja saponaria. Next base: position 12,450,021 of record CM055610.1, on the reverse strand, counting down.
CACCTTATATAGCCAGTCCTTGAATCCTTTTCCTTCAAATTTTGGACACTCCATTCTAATTCCTCCTAAAGGATAGTATATGTTCTCGAGTACAACACCAGGAACAGCAACATTACCAGGAATCTGTGGTGCTCTACAAACATCTCTGTTTGGTCTACCATGTATACCACCAAGAATCCTTGCTTGTTGAGGTTCTGGAATTCTGTTGACTCCTAGTGCATCATTCAATTATTCAGCTATTCCCCCCTTGACCACCAATATTTCCATTTCCCCCAGGAGGTCTAGGAGGATTTGGACTTTGGTTTTCCAACATTCTCCTGAATTCCTCTATCATTATCACCATTCGATCTTCCATCCTTTGGTTTTATGCCCTCATCTCTGTTTGAAGTCCTTCCACTCTTGCTCCAAGTTTCATTTGAAAACCATCTACCATGGTTTTAATTCTTTAAATTTCACCTTGCAGCTGTTAGTTTTGAGACACCATGGTAAACTTGAGCTCTGATACTAAATGGTAGGATCTCTTTTTGGATTTTAGGGATTTTGCAGGATATTAAGCAAAGAAACTAAGATCCTACAGAATAGAGAAGAGAGAAGAATTTAGAGAGAAAGGAAGTTTCATTCAAGATATTTGATACCCAACTCTAAGACAGACTATTGTAGAAATATCTATTCTTTAGCTCACTACTCATTGACTAGACCAATCAGATTACAACAGTTGCATCTACAAGAACCTTCCTCCTAACTACAAAATGACACTATGCTTAAAGGAAATCAAAATACAGCAATATAAAGTAAATAGACTAAAACCCAATTCCAACAACTTTTGACAAATGGTATGCATCATTCAGTTGAAGTTTTAATCTTGTGATAGAGGGATTGGAGTCTCAGCTATTGGTATCTATTTTGGGTGGATTCTTTAGAGGTTTTAAAGAAGATGTACATTGACTAAGTAATAGTAATAGTAGCCTAAAGTGCAAAGGTAGCAAGCAGGTTCTTGGCCGTAAGTCTTGGGTAAGTAATTAGGATGAAATTTTAATTAAAAGTAATTAGTTAAACTTTCATTAACTTAAATTCTATACTTTTATATTATTTAAAAAGTTGATTCATGAGATATTAAATTAAAGATTTATAATTAAGTATTTTATTTATATAGAGAGTAAGGATTATATGAATTTAAACTAGAGGTAAAATATGATATAGGATAGCAATTAAAATCATAGGAATTATAAAGAGTAAATTAAAAACTTAATTATATTTAGGATGAGAATATATAGTTTCAACTTTTGAATAACGCCAGGAAGTTAATTAAGTTCAATTCAAGTATAGGAACATAGGTAAAATAAGGAATTAGGAGGTTGTACCTAACATATTGGAAGATATATAAATATATGAACTCCAAATTCATGCAGAAGGAAATATGTATGCCATATGTTAAATAAATTTCTTAAAGAACTTAAATGTTATTATGCATATAGAGGTTGATTTACATAAACATTCATAGAAATAGTGAATTTAGAATTGACGAACCCAATCCTTGAACCTAGTGAGTGAATTACGTGCATTTTGGTTCTCAAATAATTGTGTGAAACAAACTGTGTGAAAATGCATAATTGATTGATTGTTTGTTAATTGATATTGTCTGTGGTTGATAAGGGCCAACAAATTGAAATTTTTTTTAGAAACAATTTTATTTTCAGAATTGAAATCCATGTGCACCTAGGATATTTTGATTTGAATTTTAAGTTATTTTGATTTTGATAAAATGTTTTAAAGAAAATTGAGTGCTCAGCCCCGGTAGAATAGATTATATACAGAGATTAATATGTTGTGAGGGAGCATAAATGTCCAGTGGGGGGTGATACTGTTGTGCAGGGTTGAGTTACTCATTGCCCTTTGTTTACTTTGTATGTATTCAATTGCTATATTGAAATTCTAAACTCCGAATATTGAATTGAATTATATATGCTGTGAAACATGTGAATCATGCCTATATGATAATTACAATTACGTACGTGTGTAATTAAATTTAGATAGGTGATTGGTTAATAATATGTGTGTGTTATGTGTTGTGTGAAGCTGGTACCCTCAAGGTATGTGATTTGCTCACTGAATGTTTGTGACTCATTTTTTCCTTTGTTGTTATTTTGTTTTAGTATCAGGAAAACACAGATCATCTCGCTAGGATTTTCCACTTGCCGACGTTGATACGGCAAGGTGTACCCGAAATTGCATACTCGAAGCGGACAGGGCAACTTTTGCAGTCACTTAGTGTCTTATGCATTATTGTATAAATATTGAGTTTACTATGTTAGTTTGATGTTCTGTTAGGAGCAGAGCTCCGCTATGTACTGTGATATTGTGGACTACTGTTAATTTGTAAACAGTGTCATCTAAACTTTTTATGTGGTATGTTCCATTTTACGGGAACCTCTGTTGAATTTTCGGTAAATATTATATGTCTAGTAATCATTTCATGATTTTATTTCAAAAAAGTTTTTTTAGTTTTAACTATAATTTGTGAAGAGTCAGTGGTGCATTGTAAAACATTATTCAAGGTCACAGGAGTATAGTTATCAATTTTTCTGGCCAGTTATACCTTTAATTGAGGATGTGACAAATAATCTTTTTGTATTCCATATTTAAAGTATATATCTTTCTATATTTCATATTTTAAATAACTTTTCTAGTTTCAATATACAATCTTTTCATCTCCCATCTTTAGAATATATTTCTAATCATTCCCTACATCATCCTTCCATCTCTCAAAACTTTTTCATTTCTATATTTTTATATGGTTCAACTTCACATATACTATATGTATAATATTTCATCTTCTAAATTCCTCCATATATCAGAGTTATTCTCCTTTCAAGTTTCATGGTACTACTTTCTTAGTTTCCAAGTGAGAAAATTACATTTTTAGTATTATAAGAATAGGTTAATGTTCTCCTTTAGAATTTCAGATTTCAGAACATGCAAGCAAACTACGTAAGATATTTAGTTTTACTAGTGGTCTGCACTCACATTAGTGCATATTCTATATATATTTTATACATGAGAGAGTATGGGAGTGAGAAAATGGGAAAGAATAGGAAAATGGGCGGGTGGAAGAAAGGAAGAGAATATGCAAGTGAGAAGGTTATTGTTTAGTAGTTATTAAGTGATTGAATAGATTTTATGTTTAAATAGTATATATTATACAGTAGAAGACCACAAGAGTTTTCTGGCTTTTATAATAATATAGATAATATATGTCTTTTTTTTTTTTTATTCAAGTTTTTTTTTTTTTAATCAATTTTATTGGTTTATCACTATATTATAATTTACTTATAAATTTTATAATTATGACTCCCAAAAACAAATAACATGAATCGTTTAAGGAGCAAATGGGATTGAAAATTTGCTTATTCTTCTTACGTTACAGGTGAAGATGATTCTTTAGCAAAAAAAATCAGAATTTGATAGGAGGAGATTTTGTTCCAATTCTTTCGGTAATGTAGATTAGTGATTATTTTTATTGATAATATAGGAGATAATTTAAAATTTTGTTAATGAGAAAAAGAAACGAAAACCTTCGTATAAATAATATCTCTCATTAATATTATTAATAAAATTAATATTGAATATAATGATGTGGCAGAATAAATATAATAAATATAATAAATATAAATATAAGATTGGTTCATTTTATAATGGATAATTGTAACTGCACCAAGTGGCAACTTTCAAATTGTCAAGTTATTATACTAGAATAACTCTTCATTTTAAGATATATTTATATCTATATTATTATAAAAGTGAGGGTCCCTTATGGTCTCCTACTATATAATATACACTTATTTAAAAAATAAATTTATTTCGTCACTTGATATACAAATACTTTTTTTTTTCCTTTATCATATTGAATTAATTAAAAAAATCAAATTAGGATAAAATATACACAGAACATGCACTTATGTGTATGCAGGTGACTAGTATATATATTAAAAATTGATTGGTTTATTTTGTAATAGAGAATTCTAACTATGCCACATGAAAACTTTCAAATTGCCGTGTGGCACTACCAAAATAAAAAAATATTCATTTTTAATTTACTAGCCACATCACATACGCACCTGTTCATAGGCTTTTTTTATCTTATATATTTTTAGATAATTATATATCAATTGTTTTAATTAAAAAGTAACTATTTGAAAAAATTATTATAAGGGAATGAGTTTCTAATTAGTTAATTTTTAAAATCATTTAATTTGTACCGGAAAAAAGTGGATTTTTATTTATTTATAGAAATAGGTAATAATTAAAAAGATACTGGAAGAGATTTGTATAAATTAATACTTTTTTAAATATATTAAATTGAAAAAAATATCATGTAACTTAAAAAGAGCAAAAACTTATATAGGATATTATAAAAAAGTTTATGAAACAAATAAGTTAAAGTCAGACGATACTGTAATAGTCTTTTTGCCTTTTTGGACAGTATAGATAAATATAACACTATAGATATAAATAGTAGTAATATTGGATAATCATTTTGGGCTTGTTTGGTGTTTGAACCATTTTTTCCAGACTTTACTAATTAATAGTCAGATTTGGGCCTAACATCAGAAGTCTAACCCAGGTTAATATCTTCATCTTCACTATCGAAAATTAACCCCTCAACAATTATTTTCAATAGTCAACGGAAAATGTATTCACCCTCAACTTCCACTATCTCGCGGCCGCTCCATCCCCCTCGTCGGTGACGGAGGGATCACACGCTGACCCCGGAGGATTAGAAGCTTCTTTGCTGCAATTACTTCATGATCACCACCACGCTTCTCTCACACTTAGGCAACACACAGGTCTCTTCCTCTCTACTAAATTTTGAAACTTTTGCGGATTTCAGAGACTTCGATTTTTCAATGGAATGCACTGCAATAGTTATAGGGTATTTGGTTCTCTTTCTTATTTTCTTTCTAGCTATTTTGGATTATTTTTGAGGCAGATAAAGCTAAAAATGATGCAATAAAAATTGCGGCGCGGGTTTCAAATCTTTTGGTAGAAGCCGTCAATGGTGGGGTTCAAGAGTCCTTCATCAATGAGAAGAGAATTGAGGTTGAAATTCGAGCATTGGCCTCCACAATTACACGGTTCATGAAGCAGACCGATCAATGGCTTGTTGCCACTCATTCTTTAAACACCGCTGTTAAGGTTAGATATCACTTATTTTTATGGCAATAATTAGCATTTTGTATAAAGAAATTGCACTTACCTATTCTCTGATCACCCGCTTTACAAAATTTCCACTTTTTTTTTTTTTCTTTTTAATTCTTTTCAGTTTTACTTGGAACTACCTGCTACTATTGATTTGTTGTGGAAAATGTAAAGGGAATTTATAAAATAAGATTTATATTTTCTGGGTGCTTATTATGCTAGGGAGTACCTCCTGGAAAATTTGAAAAATGACCATGGATTTGGCTTATTTCTTGAACATAAATTATTTATTATTGGGCAGATGAATTATCATTTTGTGAACCAAAATTTGATGATGCTTCTTTGTGTTAAACGCTCAATGGTCTTATAATATAAAGGATTTTTATGTGGATTTCCCTTTCAAAAGTTTTGAAAGTTAAAAGGGAAAATGAATAAACTTATTGTGCTTAGGATGGCATGCATGATGCATACCATTGACTCCTTTTTCTACTAAGCATTTTTTCTAAGATTCCATAAGAAGAAATTGTTTCTTTTTAGTTAATTGGCACTCTCATAATTACTCTACCAACATCAGAGGTTCCACATCTGTCAAGTGGTAAACTAATATAGGATATATAACAATATGCATGGAGATGTCCAAGCATTAAAAACTTTTTGGGTGAAGCTGTCCGACATGCATACATGACATCCTGTAAAAGGAACAAAAAATGTAACTGCAGAAGTATAATGAATATTTAAAGACAGTCATTGAATTTATGTTCAAAAGAGAAGTTAGGACGAAATTTTTTGATGTTACAGTATTGACTTTTTACATTTTCTTAAATTGTAAATGGGCTTTCCATTTATTGTCTCCAGTTGATGTTTCCATCCCAATGAATGGACTGTGCTATAATGTATATCTTAAAACTTCATGTTACAGGAAATAGGAGACTTTGAGAACTGGATGAAGGCCATGGAATATGATTGTAAAAGCATAACTGCTGCTATCCACAACATTCATCAAGAATGATCTCTCAGCAAGTTGACAGATCAGTCACCATGTAAATTGTTATTCCCATTTAATGTTCTACTTCTTAGTATAGTACCTTAAACTATGTAGTTGTATAATTAATCCATTCAAGTTACTAATTTTAAAATAACATTAGTTAATGAGTTGCCTCCTTTGGTATGTGATGTGATATACTGCTTGTTCCAATTAAGCATAAGGTTCAATTACCTGACAAGCATAAATCTTGACCGTCCTTAGCAGAAAAAGAACAGTTACACTGTGTTTTATGCACAATATCTATGTGTCCTCTATTTTCCCATTCTTTGTTTTATTTGTCTCATTTATCTATGTGGCTGTTGAGATGTTCCATATCGATTTAGTATATCCTCCATAAAAAGGAATAAAAAATTCAATACCTTTAAGTCGGTTCACCTTTTAACTCATGTTACATGTTTACAGCTTAAAAAAAATGTGGCCCTATTTTGTTCTCAAGGGACTTGAACAAGTCTCCTCTATTTACAGGTTTTTTATGGAGAGAAAAATGGAGTCTTTTTTTTTCAAATGATAAATGTTATCTAATTCAAATGGCAGTAGATTGTATGGATTGGCAACTTAGCATTCAAAGTTAGGTTCGGATACCTACAGAAGCCAAATACATCTACTAGCTTTGAATTGAATATATGTTGGTGTGGATGTTAAAAATGTATCTTCACATTTAAATCCAGAATATGGATTTCCATCTTTAAATGTTTATATCTTCTCCACACTCCAATTTTCTTTTCATTTTCTTTTCACGAGAGAATGTTTGTTTCTTTCAAGCTTGTGTTGCTGCTAAACATGTTTATGATCCCTCTTGACCCATGCACAATTGGTCTTTGATGTAGCCTGCTATCCCTTGTAATTAAAAACACAATATCTTGTTTTGGAGTAATTGTCATGTCATGATAATTAGCTTGGATATGAAACTGAAGAACAATTTTCCAATTTGAATTTGTAACAAAGTTTGTAAGCTACGAAATCTTAAACCAACTCTTCATAGCAGTTGGAGTTGTAGTATTTACTGAGGCATGTGGTTAATCTCCCAAGCTGTTTAAGACCTGTGCTGCATTGGAAACGGGTTATGTTTATACTCTAACTAAATGCTCCAAGATATGCTAGCGTCAGTTCTTGTTATTTTTCCTTTTCATTTGTTTAGTTTTTCTTTTGTACACAGTTTTCTCATAAGAATCCTGTCTGATCTTAAGCTGTACAGTTGATGATACCCTGTTTTCTCATAAGAATCCTGTCTGATCTTGATCTGTACAGTTGATGGCTTCACTTGGTTCAGTTCCAAACTGTTCTTTGAAATTATGCAGATTCTGCTGGTTTTAGAGCTAAAGATAATTGTAAGAAATTTGGCTATTCTAAAAGGATAGTTGGAGCTGCTAAGATTCTCTAATCTGAAGTATAGGTAAGTTGTCCCATAAGCAGTTCTTCCTTCTACCTTTTGTTTGATGGGAAAGGCCTGTCAAGATGCTTAAGGCCCAAAATCTTTTGATCTCTGGTTGGGTTGGAGGATTCTCGGATTACATTAGATAATTTAGTAGATTTATCCTCAACGTTAGTTGCTATGGATATGAAAAATTAGTTTTCATTAGTACTATAGAGACATGCTCGACAATCTCAAACTGTCCTTGTTTAACTTTTGGCATATTTAGTCAGGGTAAGCCTTGAAATCCCCATATACATATTTCTTTACTGGATGGTTGTTAGAGATGGTAATAAGCCGAGCTAGTTCGTGAGCTACTCGTTAAGAGCTCGGATCAAGCTTCGGCTTATTTAAAATTTTGAGCTCGTTTTGTAAAACTAATCTAGCTCAATCTTTCCAAAATTTTGTTCGTAAGCTCGTGAGCTAGCTTATTTAATGTTATTTAATAAATTTTTTATTATTTATATATATATTTGCAATAAATCTATTTATATAAAATTGTTACTTGGTTTAGTTGTAATTTACACAAATATTTACATAAATGATCTTGACTCGAGCTCGGCTCATTGACACTCCTAATGGTTGTCATTAAGTACAAAAATAGACATGTTACTTGAGATTCTAGTGGAACCTGGGTTTGTTATGTCTTTCCACATCAATTCATGGATCAGAGGCAACAGTATTGGTGAATGAAGCTTTAGTAGGGGGTATTGGACTCTAGTTTTGTAAATAGAATTTCATTAAGAGGACCAGGGAACTAGTTCATTGACTCTGGAATAACTGGAAAAATTGAAACTTGGAGTAAATTGCCTTGCCATCCTTTACTATATCTGATTCAGGGGACTTAATGGTAATTTGTGGATAATTTGTGTGGATAGGTTGCTCTTTCTTTGGCGAAGCAGCCTGTTTGTTGCTAATGCAATCTCTGCTAATATCGTTGTCCAGCTTTTCGTTTTGCCAAACTAAGAATCCACAAATAGGGGAGAGGAAGGTTGGCTAAAGTAATTTTAGACTGCAACATATGCAAGTTAGTAAAATAACAGCATAGTAGTTTGGGTTTTGAAAGAACACATTGTAACTAACTATAGATGTAATGGAAGTGTTGCCATTTGAAATTACCTTCCAACTATTCAAATTGAGTTGTGTAAGGGCATATCGAAGGCCTGTCAAATTGTGGAGTATAAAATGAAAAGGGGTGCAGGAGATATGGAGAACCTGAGTATGACACTAAAAGAGTACACAGGTTTCTTGTAAGTAGTCTTTTTCTTTCGTCCCCTTTTCTCTACGTGATCGATTATGATTTCATAGATGTTATACCTGATCTAACACTAATATTTTTTACTTGTTCTTTGGTTTAATCAATATAGTTCTTCGTTAGTGCTTAAATCTTTGTTTGGGCATACTTCAATTTCTTGTAGTATTGTACATTTGAACGCGTATCGAGATAAGAACTCTAGTACTTTGTGAACAGATGATAATTGAGTTCGTGCTCGTTGGAAGTTTGATGATGTTTCAGGATATTGGTGAGCTTGGAGTTGGGATGGAGGTTTTTATAATTCAATTTTGCTTCAAATTCCTCTTTAGTCTCAATTCTCAACCAGACAGATTTTCATTGATCAGAACAAAAAAAAAAAACCGAGGTTTGCAACTTTAGTTTCAACAGTTTGACTTTTTAGTGTCTTGTTGACTCGTGTATCTCGTATTTAATTCGGGCCGTAACATAATCTATTAAGTTTGGTTTGATCTGAATTGATTTACGTGTTTAAAATTCGAATTGGTGATTGACTTGAAAATTTTATTAGGTTCAAAGTCTCTGGTTTCAATCCTCAAATCAATAGTCAGAGGAGATAATATCATAAATATATTTAATTTAATATATTTATAATATTTAATAATACAATACATAATATAACCATTATATATTTTTAATTTTTTTTCCAACTATTATTTTGCTATTCATTCAACAACAAATAGTTTACTAAAAAAATAAATAAATAAACAAGGTAACTAGCATATTTATCTCATTTTTATCTAATGTGCTTGGATATGAAAATAATAAATATAAATAAATAAATAAAAAGGATAGATTAAATATAAATTTTATAAAAATGTAAAAATAGAAAGAGAAATTAGAACTTTTTACCTTATTAATACATATAATACCAAATAAATTAACAAAAAAAATAATACATTTAGCTCTTTTGGATTTGACTGCATACTAGGTATTACCTATTAAAATATTAAAAAATAAAATTAATTTTAACATACCAAATAAATTAACAAAAAATATATTTAGTTCTTCAGGGTTTGAATGCAAACTAGTATTACGTATTAAAATATTAAAACATTAAATTTTTTTAATCTTTTAGATTTCAAAGAAATAAAAAAAAAAAAAACAGTCCAATCACTTAAATCGGTTCTGAGTCGTCTGATTTTCTCAGTTTTCATCGATTTTAGATGATCCCACCACCAAATGATTATATGGTCCAAACTAACCCGACCTACTATCTGGACAATGATTCAACCGGTCTGACCAGCCTGTTTAAATAAATACAAAAAATAAAAATATTGTATAAAATATAAGCTTAGCTCATGTTGGGTACAAATCAAGTCAGATTTTATCTAATTCGGACTGGATCATTTTGGCTTATGACAAATTCAGATTAGGTTAGAATTAGATTCATTGCCACGCCTATGAAATTTGCTAACAGTTATTTGACTTATCTCCCTATAAAAATGCAGAATTTAAGATGCATGATTTGAGCTTGCACCAGTTACTTGTCAAACAAATGTTGAGAATATAAGCTGTTACTTTCAAAAAGTTCATTAAAAAAAAAAAGACAATACATGTTAGTTGGCATTTGACAATCAGATATCAGATATGTATTATTCCAGAAGTGGCTTCCGGGAATTGTTTTAGACATTGTTACCAACGAAGGCAGAGGTAGGATAACTGTAAGAGGAGCAATTCATGCCGAGATTCCTTACTTGTTAGTTAGCATATATTAGTAGTAATCAATTCTGCGTCGGTGCCCCCAGAGCATTGACCTCAATTAAGTTTCCATTTGAATTGTAAGGGGGGATTCGCTAACTCCACTCACGACTGTCCAACAGCCAAGCAGGATATGCGAAAAAAGAGTATGACACAAAACCTTCTCATTCGAAACTAGACTTATCTTGTATTTATTTATTTTTTTCTTTAACTTTCTACATAGTTTTTCTTTAGTTGAATTGAGTTTAATTCAATTCAAATTTAAAGAATCTTATATATGATCCATTTGATTTAAAAAATTGGATCATAATCTGACTCGAATTAGTACAAGCGGATCTGGCAACTTCTAGCACATATTCTGATTGGTGAAGTAAGCTAATAAGCTACAGCATTTGTGTGGAAATAGCAAAATGCCAGTTCCTTTTTGACTTATTTTTTATTTTTAAAAAGGAAACTGCTATTAGAAGTTGATTAGCTAGCTAATTCTGCTAACGTAATAATCCTAGCAAAGCTTTGACTTGGAAAGAAATCATCAAAGTCAGAGAGACAGAGAGAGAGACAGACACAACTCCTAATGATTATCATGATAACAACAAAAGCCGTCCATGTCAGAATTTTATCATATGGACGGACGAATAGACATGGATGTCAACTGTCGAAGAATTAGATTTCTTAATTCTAGCATAAGCTTACGACGTGCATTATACTATGTCAAAAATGAAATGAACTGGATTTGTGCCTGCCAGCTTGCCTTTATTGTAAACAAAACCATTTGGTAAGATGGAAATGAGTCGAGTAGTTCGAATCATACTGTTCAGGTTCGAATAGAAAACTACTTGGCTTGGCTCATAATAGACTTGAAACCAAACAAACTGAGTTTGAGTTTGAGTTTGAATATAGACTTGTTATGTATATGGTTCTGCCAGTGTTCGGATGTGGTCCATTAGGATAATATTGCATTCAATTAAAAAGTTTTGAGACTAAATTGAACTAAAAACTAGTCTTAGAACAATCAAATCTTTGGTAAAAGTGGTGACAAAAAAAATATTAAGTGATTTAGGCAAGGAAAAAAAGAAGTAAATATGGTGAATTGTAGCTGGATTGCAGGATAGGGTGGTGAGTACGTGTGAAACATAAATATGATACTACAACATGAGAATAAAATTTTCAATCATGGTTTGGGTCAATGGTTTTGAGTGCAAAAGTTATTTGAACTGGCCTCTATCTGCAACAACTACCAGAAATCAACCTTAATCAAAGAATCTACTCCGCTTGATCTAAACAACTAAAATATTATGTTAATTATTGAAACAAGTTATGTAATGGTGCCATATGGCTATGCCATGGCCTCTATATAAACATATTCCCCTTAACCTTAGTTTCAAGGCAACATCTCATCTTCTACCAATGGCTTCTCTTAAATCATTTTTCCTAGTGTTTCTTCTAATTGCTGTTTCCTCTATTCTGAAACCTGCATGTGCACAACTTAGTCGTAATTTCTATAGGAGGATTTGTCCTCAGGCATTGCCAGAAATAAGAAAAGTTGTTCGGCGAGCCATTCGAAATGAAACGCGCATTGGAGCATCGCTACTACGTTTACACTTCCATGACTGCTTTGTTAATGTAAGTTTCATGTCATGAGTCTGCTCACTAATAAAGTTCTTAATTCTTGCGGATTTATTACATCTGTTTAGGTATTAGTGTATTTTTGTTCTTGAATTCACTGATGTCAATCTGGGTCCGAAAGAATTATCATCTTACTAACAGGGTCTCCTGGTCAAGGCAAGTCATTCAGTTTCTAAGCAACAGTGCTGTTAATGTGCAATATATAGTTGACTAGTTAATTAAGGATCCAATACTTTTAACAACAATATCTCACTTTCTTCATTTTCTGAAATGTTTATATTTTCAATGACAGGGTTGTGATGGATCAGTTCTGCTTGATGACACCGCTAATTTCATTGGGGAAAAGACTTCCTTGGCAAATAATAATTCAGCTAGGGGGTTTAATGTGATTGATGATATAAAATCTGCTGTCAATAGAGTTTGTAGGGGAAATGTGGTGTCATGTGCAGATATCGTAGCTGTTGCAGCTCGTGATTCTGTCGCCATCGTGAGTGTTTAAGACTTGATTCTGATAATTTGGACTAGTTTACAGAGTTCAAGTGTTTATAGATTCAATCTTGCTTTTGTTTTTCAGTTGGGAGGCCCAGATTACCCAGTACTACTAGGCAGAAGAGATGCAAGAACTGCAAGCAGGGACGCTGCGAATAACAATCTTCCTGCTCCCTTTTTCAACTTCTCCCAGCTTCTCTCTAATTTCCAGGCTCATGGGCTAGACCTGAAAGACCTGGTTGCGCTGTCTGGAGGCCACACTCTAGGATTTGCTAAATGCGCTACATTCCGTAACAGGATCAACAATGATACAAACATTGACCCTAACTTTGCAGCCTCCTTGCGAGCAGGCGTGTGCCCTGCAAGTGGAGGAGATAACAATTTACAACCACTGGATGCAACTAGTGGAAGATTTGATAGTGTTTATTACCAGGCTTTGTTGAAAGAAAAAGGTCTGCTTCATTCGGATCAGGTGCTCTTCAAGAGAGATGGAAGTCAGAGTGATAGACTGGTGCAGCGTTACAGCTACAATCGGTTTGCTTTCAACATAGACTTTTCTTATTCCATGATCAAGATGGGTAACATCAAGCCTCTTACTGGAAATGATGGAGAGATCAGACTCAACTGCAGAAAAATCAACTGAAAACAGTACAATTACATGAGTTATAGCATTTTAATGCAATGTAATAAACTATCTATGTTCCTTCCCCTGTTGCTTTAATAATTATTATATAAGAATTGGCAAGTTTATGTATCTAAAAATTCTTGCGTATTCAAGATAAATATGAAATATATTATACATTTCCAAATATCTTACTTTATACAATTATATCAGCAAACTATAATTAATTGTATCTTTGACATCTCCCTACCTGTTACCAGAACACAACTAAAAAGACAAATGCTGATTTGAAATGAACTCTTTCAAAGATGGTTTGCAGAAAAGTTCCTCTATTTATCATACTGAGGTTTGCTCTTTTGTGAATTCAAAGGAAAGATTAATGGTTGTTCTTTTCCTAATTCTAAGCAGAGCCATAGCATGTGTGTAATGTCATCCCAGCTAGCACCTGGTTGTGTTTTAGGGAAATTTCATGCTTAATGTTTCCGGAGCATATTCCTTCGAAAAACTTCGATCTATTTCATTCAAGTGCTATATTACTGTCTAATCTATTGACAATCATTTTTCATTTGTCTTTCATCATAATGGTTTGAAGAACAAATGTTGGAAACAGAAGAGGCCTGTAAATTAATTATCGGTTACTACTAGTTAAAGATGCAACAACGTCTACAAGTCAGAATTTTCTGGGATAAGTGCTTGCATCTCTATACGTAACCAATGACCTAGACATGCCAGTTCATCTATGTTGGATTTGTTTTGTTAAAACAAAGAGTGGGTGTTAGAGTCCCACATGGAAATGTAATTTTATATTTATTTAATAATAGAAAATAGGAGCAAATAGTTTTGTTTTAAATTCTGCTTTTAAAAGATGCATGTCTTTTCACAAGTAAATAAATGCTCCTGCCAGTTTTTTGGAAAGTTGTCTTAATAGACATGTGTTGTCTTCATAGAGATCCTTTCACATTTCAACATGAATGTTTAACAAAAACTTCTTTTAAATTTAAAATTGTTGTCATTACTCTACAGAACTATATTCATAAATTCTAAGAATTGCGGTCCGAGAATTCTAAAAACTTGATTGTATGAAAATTTATCATTATATGTTATTATTGGTTTTATTATATAAAATTAAAAGTTAGAATTTTATTTATTAGTATTTATATTATGTTTTTAGTTTTTATTTTATTTACATTCTATCTTAGGGTTTTATGTAATGCCTATATAATTTAGAAATTTTTTTTGACAAATTGAATATTGAGAGCAAATTTGGTAGTGTTTCCAAACCCTAGTTTCTTCTAGTTCTCCTTTACCTTTTCTTATCAATTCCTCCTCATATCTCTCTTCTTTTCTCCCCCATTCTCATAATTTCCCCAAAATCATTCCTTGTTGAGCATCAAATTGGGTATCAGAGCTCAAACCTCGATTCTTGTGCTAAATACCCCTTTGATTTCAAATAAAAAATTCTAAAAAATTTTAAAATATACAATTTATATGAATCAAAATCCGAGGCCACCGTCGTGATCACGACAACAAGATGATTACAACGCTACAAAGAACGCTAACAATGGACACCACACACGCAATGCATGAAAACAAGGTGATGGCTTGTTGGTCCACATGCCACCACATGCAAAACACTTCGCATGCCACGTTAGCATCACTCGACACATGCCATGTCATCAGAGTTGACCAGAACCGTTCTACAACTTTGACCGGTTTGGTTTGACTCTTTTTAGATTGGTTTTTGGCAAAATTGGAATGACTTCCAAGGTTTTTGGGCCTCTGATTCTGTTTTTGAGGTCTATTTTTTAAAATTCTACACCAAATTGCTTAAATTGATACTACTTTCTCTATTTATTCCTTTATTTTATTATGCTTTGTGAATTTTATTAGCTTCTTAGGTTGCTGATTAAAAAAAGAGAGAGAGAAAAAGGAAACCAAAAAAAAAAAAAAGGAAAAAAAATTGTTTAGTTTCTAGATGCACAATGTCTTGGCATCATCATATGTTAAATTCATGCTTTTATTCATCGTTTTTTGAATATACCATTCCAGAGCATATTGATCATATTTTGTTTAGATTCTCGACTTTGAGACTTAAGTTTCTTAAAGTCCTAAAAAATTGGAATGGGGTGATTAGACAAATTGAGATTCATGGAGATATTTATGTTACATATCCTGATTATACCTCTAGGATTTCAATTGTCATTGAGTTACTTGAGTCTTATCCCGAGTGTTGAACCCTAATTCTTTATGGATCATACGTATTTTTCTCATCGAGACCCTTACGTGTCACTTTCGGGTTATATGTCTATTCCTTACTTACAAAATTGGAGACATGGTTATTGTTTGGTTGAAACTTGTATCTGAATTGATCTATTATCTTAGTTATGACCAGCCGAACTGTACACCTTGAGACACCAAGTCTCGTCAAACCTTAGTGTTATCCCAATCTCCTACACTTGGTTTGATTGAAACTTATATTGATAACACTAACAAAAAACTTAGTGAGCTTAGCACTACACGAGGTGCTTACAATGTTAGGTCTAGATCTTGACAAACTTGAGGCAATTATGGTTGAGATAGATAATCAAATACAGGAAGCTGATGATAATGAGAGCTAGGATCATGAAGCTTATGATATTTAGGATTCACTTGTCATGGATGATGAGGTTTTAGTTGCAGATATGATTTAGTACATCAACACTTCAGAGCAAGATGATGAGATTACAATACCAGACACGATTGGGCTATCCACATTTAGGAGCTTGTTGATTGAGTTTCAGAGCATGTAGATGACGTTTCAGAGCAGATTTTCGAGCCTACTTATCTTCCGGAGGTCAAACATATTATTTTTTCATCCCATTATAGTTTTGGATGATTGTGACCCCTAATAAGGTCAAACATATTATTTTTTCATCCCATTGCAGTTTCAGATGATTGTGACCCTTGACAGAGTTCTTCTTGTCGAGAATTTTTTTATTATTGCTTCCGTCCTTGCTGCAGGATTTTGTTATTGAGATCCTTATCTCCCTTCATTACAAAACTTGAGGTTGAGTTTTTTTCAAACAAAGGGAGAGTGATGGGGAATGATATTATAACTATTTGTGAATTTATTATTATATGTTATTATTTTTTTATTATGTAAAATTTTATTTAGGATTTTAATTACTATTATGTTTTTAGTTTGTATGTTATTTACGTTTCTATCCTACGGTTTTATGTAATGCTTATATAAAGGCTTAGTAGGCACTTGTTTAGAAAAAAAAAAACTTTTGACAAATTGAATATTGAGAGCAAGTTTGCTAGTTTTCCCAAACCCTAGTTTCATCTAGTTCTCCCTACCTTTCTTGCTTTCCTATCAATTCCTTCTCATATCTCTCCACCATTCTCATAATTTTCCCAAAATCATTCATTACCCTGCATCAATTTGTCTGCAACATATTAACAAACTCAATTCAAGTGGTGACAAATAAAACTAGCTATAAGGAAAGGATTCTTGGAATTTGATTCGTGATCTCAAATCTTTTTTTTTAGTTTTAGTTTCCATGTGTTAGATTATTATTGTACAACAATCTTAAGGCTTTATTTCTACTACAAATATGGATTATGAAGCAATCAAGGTCATGAATCAAGATATGGAGAAACTTGATCGTTTTGATGGAAATAATTTGGCAAGGTGGGAAGACAAGATGATGTTTCATACTTCTGCTTATGGTAACGAAAATTGGTAACCATACTCTTTCCCAACAAGAAGATCAAACATTTCATCCGGCTGCTATTCTCCTTCCCAATACCGGATCAAAATGAGAGAAGAGTAGATCATGCTAAAAATTTCATATATTTTGGATCCGAGTATGCAGTTAATTGAAGAACCAACTGCTACTGATGGCGTTGAACCTACTGCAGCAATAATTCAACAATTCAGGCAAGCAAAGAAGATAAGGGATGAAGTTGAATTGTTATGCCTAGACATATTCTCAACACTCTATCTTATTGCCTATGTAATCGTTTCTCTGAGATAAAATCAGCAAGAGACATCTGGAATGCAGTATTGGAGTTCAAGTATAAGGCTGACGAACAAGGTACAAACAAATATTTAATTATGAATCACCTTAATTTTAAGATGGTTGATGGAAAAACTATGCTTGAACAATTCCATGAATTGCAAGTGATTGTGAACATAATTCGTTCCCTGAAATATATTCTCCAAGAAACTTTTCAAGTTGGGGCAATAGTTGCAAAAGTTACCCCTTCTTAAATAGATTATGGAAAAAAAATTGATGCATAAATCTGATGACTGAAATTTGGAACAAATTCAAAAACATTTTCGTATAGAAGAGGAATCATGTATATGTGAGAATAAGAATATTGTTCAATACGAGTCTAAAGTCAATTTTCTGGATGAGAACAAATCACATTCACAATCACTACAAGTAAGGAATAATGACAAACAATTTAAGAAAGTGGCATAACAGCGGAAAAAAAAAAAAAAAAGTGTTCCGGTTGTGTTTGCCAAAAGCCTGGGCACTATGCAAAGCAGTGCAGGAATAGCAAAAACAAATGGCTCTACTGCAAGTGCAAACATGGTGTATGAAAATATATTGGCCATGATATCTGAAATAAATATGGATGTTGAAGATTCTAGATGGTGGTTAGATTCCGGTGCTACAGTTCATGTTTGCAAAGACAAAGGTTTTTTCAAGAATTTTGTGGTAGCAACTGATTGGCAAGAAGTTCATATGGGAAACCAAATTTGTGCCAAAGTTGTTGGAAAAGGAACTATAGAAATCAACTTTACATCCGGAAAATTCCTGACGCTGCTGAGCATTCTTTATAGACCTGAAAATTAATAAGAATTTAGTTTCTGTTGATTTACCTTGTAAGAAGGGTTTTCAGGTAGCTTTTGAATTTGATAAGTTTATCTTGTCAAATAATGAATTTTTTTTGTGGGATAGGGCTACCCTTGTGATGGAATGTTCAAATTAAGTAAAATAATAATAATACTCATTTGGCTTATCCTATTGAGTCTTTTTCTTTATGGCATGAACATTGGACACATTAAAATTTTCAAAGAATATGAAGATTTTGGATTTAATTAATTTTAATGATGAACTTGATAAATGTGAAGTTTGGGTTGAATCTAATTTTGTTAATAAACCTTTCCATAGTGTGCAAACAAATTCTGAGTTATAAATTTAGTACATTCTGATATTTGTGGGTTGAATGATATTTTAACTCGTGGTGGCAATGCGTATTTTATCACTTTTATAGATGATTGTAGTAAATTCTCATATGTATTTCTTTTAAGAACAAATGATGAAACATTTACTATGTTTAAGAATGTAAGGTTGAAGTTGAAAGTCAACTTGATGAGAAAATTAAAATATTAAGGTCTAATATTGATCGTTCTTAAACTGAGATAGTTAATTGCATGATCAATATTGTTAAATTACCTTTGAATTTGTGGAGTGAGGCTTTACTTACTGCTTACTATATTACTAATAGAGTTTTTAAAAGAACAACTAATGTTAGTCCTTATAAAATCTGGAAAGGTAGAAAGCCAAATTTATCATACCTTAAAAGCGTAGGGTGTTTGACATACTTTAGAGTTCCTGATCCAGAAAGGACCAAACTCAGACCTCAGACCCAGAGCATTAAGAAGTGCATTTGTTAGTTATGCTGAAAATAGTTGTTATAACTTTCATAATCTAATATCGTAAAATTGAGTATTAGAGATAATGTAGTAAAATTTACGTTATGAAATAGATAAAATAAATAGGATTTTGATCAAGTTTGAGTGACTGTTATCTATATAGGGATCAAGAATTAATTTTTACCATATTATAATTAATTTGAAACTTGAAATTAACTTTAAATAACTTTTATGGAAGGGTACCCTAAGTGCATAAATAAAATAAATTATATATAAGCTAAGACTAAAAAAAAATTAATAATAATATGCACCAGTACTATACAACTTTGACTTTGACCACTTATTTTTTTTTTGGTTTCTTTTTCTTTTCTTTCTTTCTCGTTTACTCTTGGTGGATCATTCCACCGCCGTAGGCACTCCTTTTTCCCCTGTTTCGTTTTCTTGAAGCTTCCATGTGAAAATTTCTGGTAGCTTGGCTCTGATCCCTCCATAGCAAGTTATTTTCCTTTCCGTTTTGCCGTGGGTTGGTTCTTCTTAAAGTCTGAAATCTCACCTTGATGTAACTTGGAAACTGTCTGCAATTCACTCTGCTGTTGGAACCCCTTTGCTGGCCGTGAGGTATAGCTTCCCTTTCAGCTTGCTAATCTGTTTTCATTAGCTGAAATTAAGTGGTGTATGTGTGGGTATGTGAGGTTTATTTAACCCGGTAGCTATTCTATTTTGTGTAGCCTTGCTGTCCCTGCTCTGCCGTCCCCTGTTCTAGCTGTAAGCCTTCTTTCTTGCTGCTGTGTGCTAGGCCTACTTGCTTGGGCATCTTCATTGGCCGGATTTTTTTTGGTGGCAGTTAAGTGAGCTCCTTCCTTTTCTTGTGTGGGTGTTTGTTTGTGTAAGGGTTAGACAGCCCTGAGTTGAAGCTAAGCAACATATAAAAACAGTTTACAAATGCACAGATTAATAAAGTAATGCATAATAAGAAAAAAAGAGACACACAAAGCTTAAGAGTATGGAACATAAGTGTTTTATTGATCGTTCTTTCATTATAGATTGTTCATAGGATATAGCTTTTCAATGAGTATGAGAAAACAATGTAGTTAATATAATGTTCTTGATAGTTGATTGCACATCTAAAATAGTTACGCTAAGAAAATTATTAACGCACATCATATTCACCTAGTAAAAGAGATATTACCTATGTAGGTGCTATCCAAGTGATGTAAGTAAGGAATGAAATTTCTAATGAGTTAACCTTTTCTACAGACACCTAGTCCCAGGAATATGGAATAAGCTTCTAATACTTACACATCTTGTACAAATGCTCATACATACAAAAAAAAATAAAAAAAATTCGAGCAATAACAAAGGGACCAGTTTATAAACAGCCTTCCTTATATATATCTGATAATGAATATATCAGAATTAAAAATACTTCTTTTGTTTATTGTCTTTTTTCTTTCTTTTCTTGGGAGAGGATTTCTTGTCCTCTTCTATGTCGTCTCTTCCTTCTTCTATTAATAATACTTATTTTTGAAATCCAACTCAAATTAATACCCATTTTCGTTACATGTCTAAACCTTCTCTAGGTCTTTTGTATTCATTTTTTTTGTGTGCATCATGATGGCTAAATAGCTTGTCCATGTTTGGAACGTGAGTGAGATCTTTGTAAATTTCAATGCAATGTTTAATTACAAATTTTGATTTCCAAATAAAGCAAAAGTATATCTTTTGTGAAATATATAATGGTCCATGTCAAATATGAGTATTAATTTTATCATGTTTAATAGTTATTTTCATCCTTATCTCGTTGTTATTGTTCGAATATGAGACTTTCACAAGTTTTGTAACAACCTATTTGCCAGATTTGTTGACTTGAATCATCAACAATGTTTACAACCTTCTCTTGTGCTAGACCGTTGTTTAATAACTGGCCTAGTTCCATTTCTACCTTCAGTCGAGGCAAAATACTCAAGTCTTCATTCTCATGTTCAGCTGTAGCATAAAAACTCATAACCTGAAAGATTTGATCATAACCATGGAAGATCACTATTACATAAAGTGGACATGAATTATAGCAAAAGCGTGGTTGGAATTTCTAAGTTATGAAAGAGCACAATTGTATTCAAGATGACATTCATATATTCTTATCATATATGCCTCTAAACGGCTAAAATGTTGAAAAAAATAAATAGATAAGCCTTAATTACAATAATACTCTCTTTAAGTTGTACGGGTTGGCTATACATAGAAAACTAAGTGCTATTCCCAAAACCATGCTACACTCCTCTTTAGATGCACAAGTTCTATTTATGGGAATGGGATTTTCTTACCAACATAATGATACTTTTTCCTATTTGTGACTTGGAAATAATTACATATGAGGGGAATCAATATATATATATATATATATATAAACTCTTACCTTTCAATAATACTAAAATATGCATATTAGGTGCTTGACAAAATGTTTAGGAGAAATCAAATATACCTCCAAGATCATTGTGAAAAAAACTAAAGAAGAGTTAACTTTAATTAAGTACTTAAAACTAAGTAACTCTAGATTTTCGTAACTAAAAGGTTATAACTTGAATTTTCAAACTATGTAACACTTGGAAAATGTAATGGCAGCTTTGGAAAGCGTGGTTGAATCAACGATGCGCACGATCTCAAGTGTGAGTGACGAATAAAATTGGTTTAAAGTGAGTGGTTAATTGCTGCCTTTAGGGGCTAGATTAATATGTGTAATTATATGTTTATTTGAATATACATGATATAGGAAAAATAAGCAAATAGAGTATTTCAGTAATTTATTTAAATTATGCTTGTTTGAAATTGATTGCTTTGTTTGACATTAGTTGTGGTTGATAAGGGCCAACAAAATGAGATTTTTATGAAAAATATTTTTTATCTCCGAAATTGAAAATCCAAGTGCACCTAGGATGTCCTGATTTAAAATCATAAGAAAATTCTGATTCTGATAATTTTTTTTTAAATTGAGTGCTCAGCCTCGGTTGGATGGATTGTGCACGGAGACCAATTTGTTGTGCGAGCACGTAAATGCCCGGTAGAGGGTAATAATGTTGTGCGGGACTGGGTCACTCGTTGGCCCTTTGGTTGCTTTGCTTGATATTATTTCTTTGACTAATTTGTGAGTGTGTATCATGTAAATTGTGACTTTATGATGATTACAATATATACGTGTAACGTGAGTTATGACATGAACAATGTTACTATATATGTTATACATTTGTGTGGTATGATGCTAGTACCTTTTGGGTACGATTTTCCACTCACGAAGTCTATAGGACTCACCCCTCTTTTGCGAATTTTTTTTTAGTAACAAGAGTTCAGTACATGGCATCACTGAGCTGGTGGCTCGACAATTGAATATAACAAGGTATTTGTAGGATCTCAGACTTGCAGTCAAGGATGAAAGTTTGCAGTCACACTAGAATGGTTGAATGTCTAATTTTGTATGATGTAATAGTCTATATATTTGTTCTCGTGTTGTTGTGTGGGATTAGGAATATATGTATATTGAATTTCGGGGCATGTTATATAAATTTTCAGTAAGTTATTATTTGTTTTAGAAAAACAAACTTTTACAGTGGACTTTTATTCTTTAGTGGGTCAGGAGTCATGGTTGTTACTTTGTTTTGAATTTAGGGTTACGGAAGTTTGGTTATCCAACCTTCTGGCCAGTCAGCCCCTGATGGGGTGTGACAATAGTAAAGCATACATATTACTTGATTTAGAATCAAAAGTTATTGTTGAAACTAGAGAAGTGAATTTATTTTTTTAAAATAAATTTTGTAATGATTTTGTTGTTGTCAATAATAATTCCGCATTATCTAGTTCTTCAAATGAAGTTGATATACATGATTCACATGTTAATAACAATAATATCTCAAAAGAAATTAGTTAGCCTAGAAGAAGTATTAGTGTAAGAAAAAATTTTGGTGATGAGTTGAAGGTAACAGGAGTAATAAAATTTACTCTAAAATTCCTTATGTGATGCATGCTGAAGAGGATCCTAAAACATAAAATGAAGTTATGTTATCTAGGGATGCCGCATTATGCAAAAGGGCCATTGATGATGAAATGTACTCAATCATGCATAATTATACTTGGTTTTGGTGGATTTACCTCAAGGTTAAAAAATTATTGGGTGTAAATGAGTATTTAGAAGGAAATATAATTATGATGTTGTTATAATCCAATAATTTAATGTACGTAATAGAATATTCGTAGGTTATTATGATCATCACAACCCGATAATAAGAAACAGTATAATTAAATATCCTAGAACCTAACAACTTAACATACGTTTCGGGATATGTTATGTAAATCGTCTTGACGGATTAAATAATTATTTTTCATAAGTGAACTAAAATAAAAGATTATTTGAATCTATTAATATATATATATATATATATATATATATATATATGTATATATATACAAGTATGTAAATTAATTAATTTTTTTCTTTCTAATTGAGTAAGTTATAACTTATAACTAATTATAAACTTGTTATTTATAAGTAGAACAAATATGCAATCAATTCAAATATTTAATATATATAAGTTTGTATATATAAACACTTATAACCAAGATTAAATTGAGTCTTAATTTTAAAACCATTGACTTTGACCTCATCAATTGATTTTATTTTTCAAATAAGTAAATTGTAATAGTAAACAAGATAGAAGTGTAATTCAAGATATAATATATATATATAATACCTATGGCATATATAATTTCATGTACATGGGATTAAATGGTTACCACAAATCACATGTCGACCTTGACTATTAGATTTTTCTGTATTTTCATTTTTTTTCTGTCACACTCGTCTTCCACCGCCAATCCTCTTCTTCATACAACCGAGAATTTTGTTTTCGTTTCCTTGGATTGATTTTTGTGGAATTCTTTCTGGCATCTTCTGGTAATTTCTTCCCAAGTCAGTGCCTTGTTTTTCATTTTCTCCTTCGTACGTGAACTCCTCTTAAACTGAAGCAAACGGCACCTGGTTGCCATGGAAGTGGCTGAGTGACTCTGTTTTCGGCTGGTTGAATCATGAAGGGGAATTGTGCTGTACTTTGGCGCTGCTCTATTTAGGTGAGTGTTAACTTCCTTTTT
Source organism: Quillaja saponaria (assembly GCA_029379385.1). NCBI lineage: Eukaryota > Viridiplantae > Streptophyta > Magnoliopsida > Fabales > Quillajaceae > Quillaja > Quillaja saponaria. Next base: position 12,425,854 of record CM055610.1, on the reverse strand, counting down.
TTTTCTTGCTTGGTGTTAGGATGCATGGATTGAGCTGTCTTAGTCGAGACAAGTGAGTGTATAGCAATTTTGACTTGTGGTTTGGGCGTGTAGGAGCTGCTGTAGGAGTGTTGGGTATAGGAAGTTAGGATTAAGTTTGTAAGGGAGCAGATCTAGGCAGTTGTGGAAGTTTCCAGCCATGCCTATTCTGCCTGCTGTGTTTGCTTCCTGATTCTAGCTTATGGTTGCTTGGCTGTGGCTGTTTTTTGGCAGTTTGATGTGAGTTGGAGCTTGGATGGGGTTGACAGTTTGGGTTGGAGTTTCAGCCAACACTCCCCTGTTTTGTTTAGCCGTGGGACTTAGCAGTGGATTAGGTGGTAAAAAAAAATCTCTTAGCTAGGTGAGTAATGGGAACTTCTTAAACTAAACTTTGTGATTATTGTGTATTAAGAATTTGAACATAAGAGGTTAAGGGGGGTTGTAAATTATAAAGCAAAGTTAATAAAAATAGTTAGGTAAAATAAGAAGTTTAGGATGCTAGCATTTTAAATTTAGAACTTATATGTGTTAAGCAAAGGAACTTCAATAAATTGTTAGAAATTTAATGTTGAATTAGGAATATTAGATGGATAGTTAATTTAATTGCTATAAGTTTCAAGTACTAGTTAGCTAATTAGAAAACATAAAAGGTTGATTACGTTAATGTTAAATTATAAATAATAATAAAAAATATATATATATATATTTGGAATTTCTTAAAATAAGTGGAAGTAGTTAATTTTATTTTAAGAGATTTATTAGGTTATTTAAAAGGAAGTAGAACAATGATTGTGGACCTAAAATATAGACCATTACCAATTCACTGAAAGTGCTTTCAAGGTTCATCGGTTCTTTTGTAAGGGAATATTTGATTAAGACCTTACTTTTAAGTGAAAATTCTTATGTTTCGGTTTAGTATTTGTTATAAAGTTGAATGCAATTGATAGAAAATCTATTTTAGTGCTTTTAAAATTAAGTTTTGAAGATATTAACATATAAGGACTAGATAACAACGACAATAATAATAATTGATAAAAGATTTTAAAAATATGATTATTAATATTTGTTTTGAGTAAATATATTTAGAGGAAATGTGTACTATACGATAATTCTGGGACATCTATTCAAAATCTTAGTGAAAGACTGGATTTATTATCTCATATTTGCTTTTCCAAGAATAAAGAAATGTGGGTAAGGAAATAAAAATTTTAGAATTTAAAGGAATTAATATTGAAATAATGTGAGTTGTGATCTTGGATAAATTTAACAAGAGTAACTCAACTTAGATTTAATACTAGAAAATGAAACATGTTGAAAGTATAAGTTAATATTAACTTGTTGATAGATATAATATATATATCGGATATGAAATCAAGTGTTCTATAAAGAATTGATTAAATTACTTAAAACAGAGTTAGTTTCAAGAAACACATATAAATTGATGTATATATAAGTTTAACAATTGAAAGGTTATGATTGTAAAGCCTATGAACTAAGTATTAATTGATATATGAATTTCAGCTCCAGACCCTGTTGGGGGCCTAATGACACACGTGAGTGCAAGAAGAAGTGACGAACAAGATTTGTAAACTGGTGAGTGGTTAAATGTTGTCTTTAGGGGCTAGATTAGTATATGTAATTATATGTTTCTTTGAATATGTGTGATATATAGAAAATAAGCAAGTAGAGTACTTCAGTAATTTATTTAAATTATGTTTGTTTGATATTTGTTGTTGTGTTTGACATTGGTTGTGGTTGATAAGGGCTAACAAAGTGAGATTTTTATGAAAAATAATTTTTATCTCCTAAAGTAAAATCCAAGTGCACCTAAGATGTTCTAATTTAAAATCATGAGAAATTTTGATTTTGATAAATGTTTTTTTTTATTGAGTGTTTAGCCCCGGTGGGATGGATTATGGATGGAGATTAATTTGTTGTGCAGGCTCGTAAATGCCTGGTTAGGGGGTGATAATGTTGTGCGGGGCTGAATCACTCATTGGCCCTTTGACTGCTTTATGTGATATTATCACTCTGATTAAATTATGACCCTGTGTTTTATGTAAATTGTGAATTTATGATGATTAAAATGTATGTGTAATATGAATCAAGGTATGAACAATGTTACATAAGGTTATTATGTATGTTATACGTTTGTGTTAGATTTTGGTACGATTTTTCACTCACGGAGTCTATAGGACTCACCCTTCTCTCGTGATTTTTTTATTTTTTTTAATGACAGGAGTTCGGTACATGGCATCGCCGAGCTTAGGACTTGCCAAATGAGTGTGACACGATATTTTCAGGATCTCAAACTTGCAGTTAAGGATGAAAGTTGCATTCACACTAGAGCTGTGTAAGGTGTCTAGTTTTGGTATGATGTAAGAGTCTAGTTATTTGTTTTGATTAGAATATGGACGGAGCGAAGCTCCTTGTTGTCTTATTATTATTGTTGCATGATGTTATGAGCATATATGTTTGCATTTTGAGGCATATTCCCTATTGTTGGGGGCCTTTGTCAAAAATTTTCAATAAATTGTTAACTATTTCTTAAAATAAAAATTTAAAATGAATTTTTGTAATATAAAAGTTACTTTTATCCTTTGGATGGTTCAATAGTCATGTTTGTTATTTTGTTTTGGAGTCAACTGTTACGGAGGTTTGGTTCTCCAATCCTCTGACCAGTCATGCCTCCGTGAGGGGTGTGACAGATGTGGTACTATTCAAGCTTTTAAAGTAAGATTATTAGCCAAAAGATTTAGACAAAAGCAAGGTATTAATTATTTTGATACATAGGCAGCTGTGAATAACATCTATTTGAATTCTAATGGCTTCAGCCTTAATTCATCATTTATTTTTACATCAAATGAATGTTTCTTTCTTAAATGCAAACTTAAATGAAGAAGTCTACATGAATTAACCAGAAGGATTCATCCTTGTAATGAGAAAAAAGTATGTAAATTAGTCAAATTATTGTATGGATTGAAACAGGCTTTTAAAAAATGGCATGAAAAAAAATTTATATTGTTATTTGATCTTTTGGGTTTAGACATAGTTATGCTGATAAGTTTATTTATTTGAAATTTACAAATGATTATGGAGTGTCTGTGTGCTTATATGTTGGTGATATGTAGATTTTTTGAAACTAACATGAATGGTATGAACGAAACTAGGAAAAATTTATCTTCTAATTTTAGAATGAAAGATTCAATAGAAGTAGATGTTATCTTGGGTATTAAAGTTAGAAAGCATAGTGAGGGTTATGCTTGAGTCAGTCACATTATATTCAAAAGATGTCAGAAAAAAATCCAGCATCTTAAGTTTAAATAGTATGGTACACCTTTGATTGAAGTTTGAAACTTGAAGTGAATCTTGGTGGGGTTGTATCACAACTTAAGTATGCTAATACTATAGGGTTTTTTTTATGTATGCTATATTGGAGGGAAAACTCCTAGTGTTTCATAATCTTGTTACAACTCTTATCTAATCACTTATGCAACTAATTCTGTTGTAATCTTAGGATAAGATTATGTATTCAAATAATGTATATCACTTAGCTTAAGTTGATTTTATCTCCTGTATTAGTATAAATAGGTGTATTGTATGTTGTAATCTTCACTTAAGTAATATAAGGATTTCACAATTATTCAAATCTTTTATGGTATTAAAGCTTATTGTTTTCAAAAGCTAGTGATCCTAGGAATTTTTCTTTTCTCTCATATGGCATGTGAGCAAACGAAGACTTCCACTGCTACACCCACTATTATCACATCTGCATCTTAATCCATCACCAATCAAAACAATCTTATTTCCAATAATCCAGTTGCTCAATTACTCATAAAGCTCACATCCACCAACTATCCTTCATGGAGAGCTCAATTTAATGTCCTTCTTATTAGATATGATCTTATGGGTTTTTGGATGGCACTACTCTATGTCCTTCTTCAACTATTCAACAATCTGATAACACTCGCACCTCTAATCCTGCTCATTATCACTGGGTTCCGTCTGCAGAAGCATGGTCCAAACTTTCTCATTTGTTTGCCAACCGCTCTAGATCACATAGTAAAAGGGGAACCAAGTCTATTGGAGAATAACTTCGACTCATGAAAAGCATTGCCGATGAATTAGCACTCGTCAGTACTCCAGTTGATGAGGATGACCTTATCATTCATATTTTGAATGGTCTTGGAAGTGAATTTCTTGACCTTTGTGCTGCTATTCGAGCTCCTGAATCTCCTATTCTATTTGAGGAATTTCATGACAAACTGATGGAACATGAACAATATATTCAATGTTCGACACATGAGAATAACATAAATCTTTCTATTGTTACTGCTAATTTTTGCAAGTAGGATAATTCCAGTTGGACATCAAAAGTCCTATTCAAATTCAAATTCAAATCATGGTTTTGGTACACGCTTCCAATAAAATGAATTCAAAGGATCTCAACAATTCTCCACATCAAAAGCACACTATCAATTTTGTGATAAACCTGGGCACAACGCTAAAAAATGTTATCGTGCTCGTCAAGTCATCTTGTCTGAGCCACAAGCTAATTATACTGCCAACTTGAAAAATCTCTCTCTTAGCAAGAATATGATGGTCCTGATGAACTCTTAATTAACGATGGGTCTGGTTTGTAAATTAAGCATGTTGGCTCTCTATTCTTAATTCATACTCAAAATTATTCTCTTTCCAAAATATTATGTTTTCCTTCTATTAATAAAAATTTGATTTTTGTTTCGAAGTTATGTGAATCTAACAATGTTTATGTTGAATTTTGATTGTTTTCTGATCAAGGACCAGCAATTGCAGGCGATACTCACACGCGACCAGAATAAAGATGATGTTTATGTGATGCCCGAACCAACCTCAGTTTCTTCCTCCTATCCTACAGCTCTAGTTAGTGTCGAATTTTCTTCCAATAATTGGCATAGACGTCTTCGTCATCTGTCTCATTCCATTCTCCAGCATCTCATACAAACTCACACCTTACCATGTTCCTGTTTCTCCGAGTCCTTATATGTTTCTTGTCATTGTCATAAGAGTCATAGACTCCCGTTTGGAAAATCCAGTTTGTCGAGCTCTAGGCCTCTAGAGTTATTGTGTACTGATGTTTGGGGTCCCTCACCAATAAAATATGTTGATGGTTTTCAATATTATGTCATATTTGTGGATCATTTTACGAAATATATATGGCTTTATCGAATTAAAAATAAGTCTGATCTTTTATCATATTCCCCACATTTAAAAATATAGTTGAAAAATATTTTCGGACCTCCATTATTTTTGGTATATTTTCAAGGACACATTTAGTCTTGTTATCAAGCCTACCACAGATCAGGTAGTTCTATCTCTTGCCGTTTCTAAACAATGGCCATTTAACAACTTGATGTGAACAATGCATTCTTAAATGGCAATTTGTCAGAAGAGGTATACATGAGCCAACCCCTGTTTTCAAAGATTCTACTCTTCCATCTCATGTGTGCAAGTTAAAAAAGGCAATATACGAGCTAAAACGGGCTCCAAGAGCATGGTATCAACCTCTCAGTTCTTTTGTTGTTAATTATGGGTTTGTTCAGTCCAAAGCAGATATTTCTCTTTTCATTTATTCTTGTGATGGTGTCACAGTCTAATTTCTTGTGTATGTTGATGATCTAATTTTAATAGGGAGCAACAATGCTTTTCTTAACACAATTATTCAAGCTTTGTCTCGATAGTTCTCTCTTAAGGACCTTGGTGACTTAAATTATTTTTTAGGCATTGAGGTGTTACCTACACATACAAGCATTTTCTTATCCCAACAAAAATATATTCGTGATCTTCTTGAGCGCACCAACATGTTAGGTGCTAAGGAGGTTTCCACCCCTATATCCTCATGCTCTTTGTCCTTATATGATAACTCTTTTTTGAGTTAATAATAATTATGTTGATTTTTTCTTATTTAGTCGATTTGAAGTCTTAAACTTAATAGTTAAATTTAATATTATCATTTGAGTTGAAAATGCATATGCATATACATATGTATCATTAACATTTTTTTTTTTTTAGAAATAAAAAAAAGTACAAAAGTCATGTTTTTTGTGTTTATTTTAAAGCTAGGGATATTTTTGTCATTTTAAGATATCAATGTTTACTTCGTTTTCTTTTTTCTCTCTTCTTCTTCCTCTTCTTTCCCTTCCTACTCTGCACGCACGCAAAGTCTTTTTTTTTCCTCTTGCAACAGCCCTTTCTCATTTTCTCTTGGCTGCACCTCCTCCAATCTCCATCTGGCCCATCATCCCTACTCCCTTACCTGACCTATTCATCTTGCTCGGTAAAAGTTAGATGATTAGCTGGAAGAGAAGGTGTCAAATGGCAACACGGTGGTTGTTGACAGTGGTAGAACTTTGTTCCTTCTGGATGTCGATCTCTCCCCCTTCTCCATTATTGAAATAAGGGAGAGTGAAGGTCACTTCCCCGACCCCTTTTATGACTTACTGAAATTTTTCTAAATATAATCCGACTGAGCTTATAATTTTTTCTCTCCTGCGGCTCTTGAAGATTATTGAAAGAAAAGTTTGGAGAATAAATAGTTTTGGGGCTTGATTTGGGATCTTATAATGTTACTATTTCAATTAGAGGTGAGTTTTTGACTAAGTTTTTCTTCTTTTCCTGAATTTGAAAGGTTGTGTTTCAAAAGAAAAAAAGTTTTTTTTTCTTTTTTTGGGTTTATTTTCTTGAACGTGAAATTTTTCTTAGCTTTGGGTTTGTGATGGTTAGAAAAGATTTTATGGATTTTCTATTAACTTGAATATGGTTTTGGATTTACAAATACTGTGTATCTTATTTGGGTTAGTTATAGTTATAATTTCAAAGTTGATGATTTTATGTTTTTGTTTTACTTAAAAAAAATTATGTTATAGTTGCTAGTCTAGTTTTGAATAAATTTATTTCCATCTGGTCAAGCTTGAATGTTTTTATAAGCTCTTGGTTTTCGATTGAAATGTATTTTGGGTATTTGGACTATCAAAAGAAAATTATTTAAATCATATTTTCTTAAATGTTGAATTTTGAACTATTTGATTAGTTTTATGATCTTTTGACTGAAAAATAATGTCTTGGCTACACTATCTCTTATCAAGTTTTCTTACTCTGGTAATGTTTTCCCTAATATTCCATTACATCCATTGTATTAATTCTTGTTCCTTGTTATCTGCTCAATTGATATGCTAGATTGTTGATTGGTGTTGAACCATTTGTAGATGTCATTCATTTGATTCTAATTTGGAATGACTCTCTTTGCTGTCTTTTTGTATTTACTTGGCTTTAGGTGAGTGGTAATTACACACAGATACTGCTTTTAAAAACTTTCAACATGATTTAATTTTTGAATTATTTTGTTTGCATATGATATGAAAAAGGAGTCATTGTGTAGTCATTGAAGTTTTTGATTGGAAGACTTATATTAGAGCCCAGTTCCGGGACTGAAAATTGTTTAGCTAGTTTTGTTCTTCAAAAGTGGTTGTAATTCAACTACGAAAATTTGACCTGAAATTAGTTATGTTTCAAAAAGTTGGTATTAAATGAATTGTCTTTGGTGATTTGATGAGACGATATGTGAAGAAGTAAATATTATGAAGTGATTGTTGACCATTTGATGTGAAAAAAGTTTGGTTTATTTGACAATTTGAGTTTACAACGTGATATAAATTTTATTTTGCTATTGCATTATAGAAATGTGGTTTTTTTTTTTTTTTTTTTTTGGAATGATGGTCTACTTTTTGTTGGGTTTGACACTTGGTTTAAAAAGAATTTGGAAAAATAACTAATTACATGTTTTTTAATGAAATTTTGATATGATAATAATTAATTAAGATTTTAAAATGATTTGCTTTTACTATATGATTGATATGATATTCAAAGATAAATTATATGTATATATAGTTTGAAGATATTATTATGATTGAAGTGTTGATCCACAAGTAGTGGAGATATCATAATTTGAAAATGATGAAATTTTGGTTTTATAAAATCGTGAAAATATGTAATTTGGTATAATAAAGATTGTTTGAAGAGGAAACCTTGTTAGAATATTGTACCTAATAGCGTTGTTGTTAGCCTTGGTGTACCTTGGTTCTCCTAGCTAACAAGGGTGATGCTAGCCCCGTGCTAGGCCAAGCACGTGGATTGGTTTGTTTAGATACACTTGGATTGATACATATTGAGATGCCTAATCAGCAGGGCTGATGCTAACCTTTAGGCGCATAGTTCATTGGTTCGTTTTATGACATTCTATCTTGGAATCCTCTAGTTTGAAAAAAATTATTTTTCTTCAAATAGTTTTAGTCATGAAATTTGATAAATGTTTCATAAAGAAAAAATGTATTTCCTAACTTGTTTTTAGCATTCTAATTTATTCATTAGTTTTATGAAAATTATTTTATACAAGAATTTAAATTTGTTGAATTATTAAGTATAATTTTGTAAAATCTTAGCAATTGAAAGGTTTAAGCTTGTTTTGCCTAACTTATGATGATATAAGTTATTTGTTTATTATGAGAAATTTGAAATGCATTGTTCAAAGTTATATTTTCTTGATGAGTAAATCAACTCTCATGAAGTGAGTATTGATGCATTGTATTTTATACTTAAATATAATAATTTAATTATATTTTGTGCTATGAGAAAATGATTTCGTTTGAATTTGTAGTTTGGTATGTAAAAATCTAGTTTGGTATATGAGTACGGTTGATAATTATTTTGGTAGTTTATAAGACTATTAGAGGGTGATCCATTTTTGGTTGGGATTACTTGAACATGAATTGTTCTTACATTTTGGTGATTTAATCATTTGCATTGTTTGGCTTCTCTTTGGTTTGATTAGAAGTTTTTGCTGGGAAATGAAAAATAATTGTGAAAATCAATTCCTTAGCCTTAGTTGACTAAGTTTTCAGAGATAGGGGAGTGACTGAGTGTGAAGAACTATGGAAGGGAGTAACTGAGAAAGAAGTGTTCAAAGGTTCTGGTATTAAAGTCACTGAGTCAACAAACTTTGGGACCTAATTTATAGATGGACTTGTAGATTGAACTTTTCACTATCTACTATTACCTTAGCTAGAGGCTGTAATAAAGAGTACTAGCGTATGAAGTTTAGTTAGGATATTTTTTTGAGATTTAAAGATTTTTCTTTGACTCGGTCTTGTGTTAGGATTAGATTTAAGTAGATTATAAATTATGGACTTTGATATTTAAAATATAATGGACCTTAACATTATGATAGAGATCCAAACTCTTGTTAATTATCATGTACTATATATATATATATATATATATTTAATAAAGGAAAATTTGTTAAATTGTCTCACTAAAAAAAATTGTAAAGAAACAATTAGGCATGTCTTTTTAACTTTTTGCACATATTGTTCATCTTTTAGGTGATCTAATAAGAAAATAATGGATTGCATCTATTCTTTAAAGGTTTTGTTCCTTGGATTGATGTTCTTTCCTTTATCCTTTCTTCTAAAATTGTTATGATGTGTGATTGTTTCACAAAAGATACTACTTCCTTAATCCTATTAAGCTTATCAAGGGTAATAATAAGTCCACTGGTTTCTAAGTTTTTGCACCATCTTAAAGCTATGGATGAAATGAATTTTCTTTTCCATACTTTACTTTATATATTTGAATTTCGTAATAAAATATTTGAACCCATTACTAAGGACAACTCTAAAACTAGAAGACCATCTTACCAAGAGATAGATAAACTCTAAAAGGAGGTTTAAGTTCTTGAGTCTCATAAAGACAGTAAAAGAGATAGAGCCCACCCAACGTTGAACTAATCTACTTGGAGGATTCTTTACCCTTGTTGCCTAACTGTCATGGCTACACCGACAAGTAAACACAAAAAAATTTCTTGGCTGCTGCAGGTTGTTTGGTGGCTGTCATGGAAATTGAAAGGAAGAAAGAGAACTAAAGTGGCAGCCAAACAAAGCAAGGATGGATGAAGAGGAAAGCAGGGCATGGCTGGCCACTTCCCAACCAATTTCAGTCCACTGCTCCACTGCTGTCATGCTTCAAGAAGAACAAATAGCACCGTTTTAAAGAAGGTGAAATTAGACTGTTGCAAAGAGGTGGATTCAAGATCCAGCAGAAGAGGAAAAACAGGGGAGGGAAAGTAGAAGGCTGGGCCAAGAATTTTCCTGAGAAAGAAGGGCGGTGTTTATGCTAAAAAGGAAAAGAAAGTAAAGTAAAAAAAAAAACAAAAGTAACTTTAAGGTCAAAGTATAGCTAATTTATGAAGAAAATTAAATCTAGGTATATATATACCCATTAGTTATTACTTTTATAATTTATTTTGTTGACATATACAATTCACTTACTAAAATTTATAAAAAATTAAAAAAAAATTATTTTATAACTAATACTTATACATTATACTTAAAACTTGATTTCACGATGTTGGGTTATAACAGATAGCCTTCAATTGTTTAGTTTTTTACAAAAAATTGTCTACTATGTCCATATTTGCGTCCACCTCAATTGCTACCTTTGAAACCACCACGATTTCCTCTATCTTGTCCATAGCTGCTACTAGCTTAATTTTCATCAATAGATAACTTGCTTTGCAAAGCTTGTTCCAGATTTTTAGTATTTTCATTTTGGTTCATTCTCTGATCATGAACTTGAATAGAACCCTCAAACTCCTGAATAGAAATTTGTGTAAAATCTTTCAATTATTCAATGGTAGCGATGACACAATCAAATTTTAGCTTAAGCGAACATAATAGTTTTTCCATCACCCTAACATTATCAAGAGTTTCTTCATTTCTTTTCATCTTATTTACCACCATTTTTAGATGAGTGACACAATCAGCAATATTTTCTGAACTTTGCATTTTTATCGTCTCAAATTCAGCTCTGAGTGATTGAATCTGTACCTTTTTAGCCTTTTACACTCATTGTAAAGAAGAATTTCCCATGCATCCTTTGATGTCTTCGTGTCTGAAACTTTTTCAAAAGTTGATTTGCCAACTCCTTAAAAAATTAAGAACAAGGCATTCTTATCCTTTTTACGTGCTTCCTTTAGAGCCATCTTCTGGGGGTTTAGTAAAGTTGCTTCGTTAGTTTCATCTGCGGCTCAGTGTACTTGTCTTCAATAATCTCCCATAAATCTTGTGACCTGAATAGAACTTTTCATTTAGATGCTCCAATTCCCATAATTTGTCTTCATTAATTTTGGGATCTAAGTTTGAATCAAGTTGGTTATCTTTTCACTTTCTTGATATGTAAATACGAACTTTGGCTCTGATACCATTTGTTAAAAGTGTAATAGGCTCACAAAATATTTTAACAAGTATATATTACTAATAATCTTTGATTACAAAGCTCACATAATAAAGCACTCTTGAAAATAATATTTCTCACACAAACTTTGTGTTTCAATACTCAAGTATTTTTCCTCTTTTCTCTCTATACTAACTATAGCTTGCTTTTCCTCTCTTTTTTTCATTATAATATTATACTACCTCTACTCAATATATTACAAATCAATAGCATAAGTCGTGTTTATAGAAAATGGGTACTGCCATACTTTCATGTTTTTGTCCAAAGCTTTTTATCTTATCCACAAATTACTAGATCATGATTATCTAGTCAAATAAATATTTTTTAGATACCAATTAAAACACTTCCTTTGATGTTAATCTTGTGATGTGGAGGTGCATAGGTTTCTTAATAGTGAAGGGTTTGAATACTAACAAGAGAAACCAAAAAATTTGGCTAATGAGAGACAGCAAGAAACTCAAGGAAAAGTAATCTCTTGATGCTGTAGAAATTTATAAACAAATGAACAAAATAAAATTAGAGAGACACAAGATGTACCTGGTTCGGTCATCGCCTACTCCACAGAAGGAAAGTAATGATTATTACACGGATATATGTTAAGCTCACTCACAAATTTACAATATTAGAGCCTTTAATTTATAGGCTTACTAAATAATCAAAGGTCTTAGAATTAAGGCATAATCTTAGCTAATTGAGTTTATAATTATTTTTGTAATTATGTCTTAATTCAACCAATTAAAATATTTAATAGATGATTATCTTAATTGAGGGTAATTGGAAATATGATTGGAATAGTCAACTATTCCAATCAAACATAATAAATTATTTTCAATACTCCCCCGTAAGATGAATGTTTTTTGAATCATATTGGACCATAAATGATGAGTGCTCCTCGTCATAATCTTTTGCCTACTCTTAAAATAAATTATAAGTTTTCATATGTCGTGATAGAAATAATTACGAAGTCTTATTGAACTCTTTTGGTGTCTTACTATGATGCAAGACTAGAACATTTCTTCAAGCGGTTCTTACTGCACTATAAGGGGCCATGAGAATGTCAGTTGAAATAGTCCAAAGATAGTCTCACACGGTTATTGCCGCACTACAAGGCGCCATAAGAGTCTTTGATAGTAAAAACCATCCAACTGCATCTACTCAAGATCAATTTGTTAGTTGGAGCTTTTGAGGCTCTGATACCATGTATAAATTTATAAGCAAATAGGCAAAATGAAAATAAAATTAGAAAGACATAAAATGTATGTGGTTTGGCCATCGGCCTACTCTACTAGAGGAGAGTAATGTTTATTCCATGGATATGTGTTAAGCTTACTCACACCTTTACAATATTAGAGCCTTCAATTTATAGCCTTTCTAGATGATCAAATATCTTAGAATTAAGGCATAATTTTAACTAATTGTATTTATAATTATTCCTGTAATTATGTCTTAATTCAACCAATTACAATATTTAATAGATGATTATCTTAATTGAAGGTAATTGGAATAGTCAACTATTTCAATCAATCATAATAATTATCTTCAATAGATGTTATGGTTTTATTTACATATTGGGGATATCTATGTCATTCCATAGGCTTAATTATCTTAACTCTGTTCTTAATCTTACATGTATATTGTATAAGTGTACTTAAGTTTTTAAAAGCAGGGTAGTTTTGGAATGTCGAGATTTTCTAGAATAGAATTACAGTTTGTTTTCTCTCGTTTTGTTTAAAAATATTTTTAGCAGGCTTTTGATGCTATAGTATCATACAAGGATACGGTGATGCTATAACTAGTTTAGGAGATAAGTCTACCTCCTAAACTTTGGTTGATCAGCACAAAAACAAGGTTTGAAAATTTGGTTTCAACTATTGATTTTTTGTGTCTTGTTGGTCTATATATCTCGTACTTAATTCAGATCGGAACATAATGTTAAGTTCGGTAGGATACAAGTTGATCTGTACACAAAAAGCATATCAAAGTCTAGGAAAGATATACCATATAAGCTTACTACATATCTGATTAAGTCAAATCGGGATTGATATGCAGATAAATACAAAAAATATGTATAAAAGATAAGCTTAGTTCATTAGATCAGGTTAGACTCATAAAACCCCTATTTTGGACTAAAGTTTAAAACATATTTTTCTTTTAAATGGACCAGTTTTCAAACAAATTTTAAGAAAGAACCAATTTAATACTTTCTGAGTTAAACTTAGGAAGTGTAGCCACAAATCCAGCCTAATTAGCAGAGGAAAAACATGACTTCGTGTCTTCAAGACACAAAATAATGTTTTATGCACACCCAAGTGGTGTGTAACACCCGTAATTTAGTGATCAATATTATATCTCATAGAGGTTTAGGATGAACTCTAATGAGTAAATGAATTTTTTTTTATATTTTTTTTATGTTTGGGGTATTTTTGTAATTTTTTTTGAAAAAATTTATTCCCTTTTCCCTTTCCTTTTCTTTCTCTCCTTTCTTTTTCCCCTTTACGCACGCACACATCAGCAAAGACTTTTTTTTCTCTTCTCTCCTCCTATGGCCACCTCCTCTCTTGATCTTACATCTCATCCTCCCCCTCACTTGACCCACTCTTCATCCTCCCATACATGGCTAGAACGACATGGGCAAAGTTCACAGTGGTGGTTAGAGCAATGATGACAAGTCAGAAGGTTCTTTTTTAGCACTTCCTCTCTCTGTTTGATTCTCACTCATCCAAGCTCATATTTCTCTCTCCATGTGCCCTTGTTAGGTTTCATGAATATATATTTGGGATTTTCAAACTTTGTTAGAAAATTATTCAATTTCTCTTGTACTAATAGTTTCTAGAAAGAAAAAAAATTATGTGAACATAGTTTGGTTCCCTAGCTTTTGGGTTCTAGTGATATGAAAATCTTTTGACGTTTTAGCTCTTAACTTGAACATTGTCAATTTTGTATTTGAAACTACATATTTAAAAGGAATTACTATTCAAATTAACTAAGATATTGTTCATAATTTTATGATTTTAGTTTGGTAGTGAATATATATTATTGTTTTATGTTTACGTAAATTCGTCAATTATTTGATCTTTAAAATTTATTTTAATGCCTACAATACTGAAGAAAAAAAATTTTAAAAAGAAAAGAAAAAGATTTAAGTCATATTTTTTTAAAAGTTGAATTTCTGACATGAGTTAATTAACTTTTTTATGTTATTTTGAAAATAGTTTTGACTATACTATCTTTGGTTAAGATTTCCGATCTCCTATAGTTGTTTTCCTCCAATTCTATTGAACCAATGGTGTTGATTCGTGTTTGTTACTATCAATTTATATCTCTTCTAGAATGTTGCTTTGTACCAGAACGTTAAGGAGATTTAATGTTTGATTGTGTATCGGATGACTCTTTTGGCTATCTTTTCATATTTGCTTGGTTCTAAGTGAGTGGCAATTATACGTGGCACACGTTTCAGTTTTTGTGCATGTTTTTTATAAAAGGATTCTTTTAAGTATGATATCCATCATGTTAAGCTTTCAGTTTTAAATTGAATTAGAAATGAGATGTTTTCTGAGATTTTTCATTCTGAAATGAGTTGCATTAGATTTTAGAATCCGAGAGCATACTCTCGATGTATTGAATTAATGTTTTACTAGATTCAATTATCTAAATATGGATAAGAATTATTTTGAAAGTCTACAGTGTATTGTAAAATAGAACATTATGATTTTGAAGGATTGTGAATCAAATATCATTTTCTTAGCTTAAACATTTTGTTTGGTTTTAAATTTTTTTGGTATTAGCGTATACATAGAAAAGCAAATTATCAAGTGCTTTTCAGGTGAATAACATGGTTTTCATATGTTCGTTAAAATGATGCTTTTGTATAAGTTGTTTTTATTTAATATTATTTTTATGTGCCATAGATTTGATTTATTTTTAACTCTTAAATGTGTGAAACCTTGGCACTCTTCTTTTCAGTTATATTTCACTTGGATATTAATGTTTTGAAATAGATTGATATGAACGTATTGAGTATCATTTTATATATGAGAATGTTTTATGAAAAATTAGATTGTATAGTTCATATGAACTTTAAGGTTTATATGTATTTAGGAAATATGATGTTATTTCAGAAATATTGACCCACCTAGCATGAGATTTCATTTGAGAAATTTGGTTAACGAAAATTTTGTCATAATTATTTGACAGGGGGTTTATATTTGTTTTCTTTGAAATGGTTATAAGGAGAAAACCTTGTTAGGATATCATAGCTAACAGTGGTTGTTAGCCTTGGTTTACCTTAGTTCGACAATAAAGGTGATGCTAGCCTCGTGCTCCGTCAAGCACATGGATTTGATTAGTATGGATACATTGGATTGAAACAGATTAAAATGCCTAGTTAGCAGGGCTGATGTTGACCTTTGGGTCTCATGTCCATTAGTTTGTTATGTTACATTCTGTTTTGGGTTCCTTCTAATTGAATATTTCATAATTGTTTTTCAAATCAATGTTTTAGAATAAATTTTTTTTTATATATTTATTTACTTTAACGTATAGTAAAATATATTTTTTTTCTTCAAGATTTTTGTTTCATGGTTAAATCTTATGAATTCTTTTATTTCCCGCTCGAAACTCTTTTCATTAGTGTTATTATATGTCAATGCTTAATTTTTATATAATGGAAAGTTCATGCCATAGTTTTATGTTCTCTATGATTTGTTTGCCCTTTATTTAGCGTAGATTTTTGAGTTACATACTATTTAATTAGATTAAAGAACATAATTTTTATATATATAATTTTTCTATTATATGGTGAATATTTGATGTTGGATGAGCTATTTTGATAAGCTTTGTTAATATTAATTATAGTGAAATTATGGAAATACATAAATATATATTTTTCTCTATGCCAATGTTTGTAATAGGACCTAATGATTTCTCATATAAGATTTAACATAATGTTTCTGAACTACGTATGAGAAAGATGATGTAAATAAATATATACTTTTTGGACATGGAGTTTTAACGCAAAACTAGTATGGTGCCAGATTACACTCAGAGAGTTGGTCGTGATATTTGTTGGCTATTGCAGATTGGATAATCTCTTTTTAGGTGAGTTGCTTAATTTGGAAATCAGTATACTGTTATGATTTTATAAAATACTAAGTTCGATTCATTTTTGTGGTGAACCCTTAGTAGTTATTGTAACTTTGGCTTTCTATTAGTGAGGATACTAAATTAGTTTTAATATAGTTTTCATGTTGGTTAGAGACTGGCAAGTGTTTTGTTTCGTAGGAGCAATAATGTTGTCATTGAATCTATCTACTATAGTAGTTATGGTTCTCAGTGATATGTCAGTTAAAAGTGATCTACTTGTATACCTCATAAATATATAATCAGATTGATGTCATTAAATCTAATCTACCTGTAAGAATGTAAGTTTGTTATTGTGCAACTCTCTACTTAGAAGTTTCTGTTGTATGGGTGTTGAAGATAGAATTATCAAAATTGTTATTTTGTTAATTTCTCTTAGTCAATGTTAGTTGTCGTGTGGGTAGGTTGATTTTAAGCTCATGGTGAAGATTAGGTTGAGGTGTTTTAAGTCTTAAACTTAAGAGTAAATTAGTAATTTGAATTATGTTGGGTATTGAGAGTTTTCTTTGTGGAGTTAAAACTTTTATTTCTTTTAAAAGATTTGGATTTGGTGGTTGTGAAGATTTCCCTTCGAGGTTACCTTAAATGTTAATATTTAGAAGTTCTTCAATAGACTTCCTGTTAGGTATTAGGTCTAAGGTTATAGTGTTTTTCTTAAGTTCTAATTTGACATCTTGTGGTTTTGTACTTTTCTTAGAGAATTGCTCTAGGTAATGTTATATTTTGTGATTTGAACTTCAAGTTAAATCTTTTGATTTTTCTTTAGCTTCGTAAGGATCGAATTTTGATATATGAGGTATTGGTTAAGCTTTTTTGAATGGGATATGTTAGGGTGATGACTATTTTGAGTGTCTGGGGTTCTGGTACTCTTGGCATCACACTAGGAATTTATTTATTTTTTTAAAGATAAACTTGTGATCTTTGTTAAAAGTGACAATAAAAAAGAATTTTTCTAAACTATCATATTTCGACAATCCAATGATGTACTTTCTTGAAGAAATTCCTTGAACTAATATAAAAACTTTATGTAATACAATATTTGGTAAATGTGCATATCATGATTTTTAAAACATAAAAATATTTTTTCATTTGTCTATTCCCAACCACATGTTGTGCTTTTCAACTCACTGAGCTTTAACAAGCTCATTCCACTCTCTTCCTAGTTTTACAGATACTTGATTTGAATTTATCATTATTTAGACTATTGGGAGTGCCAGAACTTATTTCCGCTAGAACTTGATACTTTCTAAATTTTTTAGATGTAATACTCAGTAGTTACATTGGATTCTAGAGAATTTGTTATCTATTTTTATCTATCAACTGTTGGGTTTTCTATTTCTTATATTTTGATATTAATTTGAGGCTAGCTTGATCCAAGGTGAGCTTCGGCCTATCTAGGATCTCGCACGGGTGATGACTTGAGTTTTGGGTCGTGACATGGTAATACATCCAAAAAAAAAAAAAAAAGTTGGAATTTGATATTTTTGTTGGAAACCCTTTGCCTACTATTGTTGTGAGTGTCCACTAGCAACTCTTGTCTTCTCCTACTCTCCATTCTCTTTCTTTTATCATACCCATGTCTGTGTATATCTCTCTCCCTGCCTCTTTCATAAAGTATAAGATTCATTGGAGCAAATATAGGGTTAAATAATTGTCTCACTATGTCTATTTGTTAAATTTTACAACAACAATAAGGGTCCGTTCGGATCTAAGAATTGGGTCATGAGAATTGGAATTGGGTGACCCAAGACTAAATTCTCAATTAATTTTAAATTTTTTAACAAACTAACTCATAAATCTTTTCAATATCCATGGCATGAAACTAAATTTTAATATAATTTTTTTTATATACTAAATTGTTGGACACAACTAAAATAAATTAAACTCATGAACTTTTTTGATATCCATGACATGAATTTTTATTTTTTTTTACATTCATTTTTATACAAAACTAAATTCTCATGTAATAATTTGTTGTACTAATATCTTTTCTTATTATTTCTACCTATATAGTTTTTGATATTTTATTTGTACTAATATGTTTTTCGTAAAAAATCGATTAGTATATTAGTACACTTGATAAGGCATAATTTTAAATAAAAAAATTTATTTATCACGGATTGATCTTTTAAAAATTGCTGCCGAATGATCTTATCCCAACTCCATAAAAAACTCGACAAGATTTGAATTGGTGGATATAAGTAGAAATAATAAGAAAATATATTAGTATAAAAAAATTAATTGTGAATTTAGTTTTGTAAAAAAAAATGAATGGAAATTTTTTTTTTTAAAGTATCAAGTTCCAATTTAAAAAATTAATTGAGAATTTAGTGTGTCCAAAAATTTTTTCCTTAAATTTCGTAGACATTTTTTTTTTTATCTATGTCAATTATTTATGTAGTGTCAATCTAACATAATTTTATTTTTTTTAAAATTCAATATTCTATTAATTTAGAATTAACAGTACTTATTGATGTTGTAATGTTTAACAAATAGAGATAGTGAGACAATTACTTAATCCTAACTCCAATGAATCTTTGACTTTATGAAGAGGGAGAGAGACGGAGACATGGAACAGTTATTTGACTTTTCTCCCTATAACAATGCAGAATTTAAGATGCATGATTTCAGTCTGCGCCAGTTACTTGTCCAACAAATGTTGAGAAGATTAGCTGTTATTTTCAAAAACTTAATAAAATAAAAGACAACATATGTTAGTTGGCATTTGGAAATCAGATATGTATTACTCCAGATGTGTGGCTTCTGGGAATTGTTTTAAACATTGTTACCAATGAAGGCAGAGGTAGGAGAACTGTAAGGGGAGCAATTCATGCCGAGATTCTTTCCCATTATAATTCCTTACTTTTTAATTAGTAATAATCATATGATCCATTTGATTTTTAAAAAATATATCATGATTTGACTTGAAATTACTACAGGCGGATGGACAATCGTTATTGCAACTTCTAGCACAGATTCTGGTTGGTGAAGTAAGCTATGGCATACTTTCCTTAGCACCAAAAAAAAAAAAAAGTAAGCAAAAGTATTTTTGTGGAAAGAGCAAAATAGCAGCTCCTTTTGACTTTTATTTTTGATTTTTAAAAGGGAAATTGGCTTTTAGAAGTTGATTAGCTAGCTAATTCTTTTTTGTTTTTTCCATCAGTATTTTTACAATCTTATGAGTCTAATCTCGTTAGGAAATTCGTGATTATCTCTCTCTACAAGTGTCAGTATTTGATTCCTTGACTAATTATGCTAAGATAAAAATTATCATGATAACAACAGAACCCGTCAATGTCAGAATTTTATCACATGGACGAAAGGATAGACATGGATGTCAACTGTCGAAGTATAAGATTTCTTAATTCTAGCATAAGCTTACGACGTGTATTATAATATGTGAAAAATGAAAAGAATTGGACTTTTGCCTACCAGCTTGCCTTCATTGTAAACAAACCAATTGGTAAGATGGAAATGAGTCTAGTAGTTCGAGTCATACTATTCAGGTTCGAATAGAAAACTACTCAGCTTGGCTCATAATCGACTCGAAACTAAACAAACTGAGTTTCATAATTGCGTTTGAATATAGGCTTTTATGTAAATGGTTCTGCTAGTGTTGGGATGTGGTCCATTAGGATAATCTTGCATTCAATTAAAAAATTTTGAGACTAAATTGAACTAAAAACTAGTCTTAGAGCAATCAAAAGTTTGGTCAAAGTGGTGAGAAAAAAAAAATGAAGTGATTTAGGCAACCAAAAATAGTAAACATGGTGATTTATAGCTGGAATGCTGGATAGGATGGTCAGTACGTGTGAAACATATATATGATACTACAACATGAGAATAAAATTTTCAATCATGGTTTTGGTCAATGGTTTTGAGTGCAAAAGTTATTTATTTGAACTGGCCTCTATCTGCAACTACTACCAGCAATCAACCTCTATCAAAGAATCTACTCTGCTTGATATAAGCAACTAAAATATTATCTTAATTATTGAAACAAGTTAAGTAATGGTGCCAGATGGCTATGCCATGGCCTCTATATAAACACATTCCCCTTAACCTTAGTTTCAAGGCAACATCTCAACTTCTACCAATGGCTTCTGTTAAATCATTTTTCATAGTGTCTCTTCTAATTGCTGTTTCCTCTATTCTGAACCCTGCATCTGCACACCTTAGTTCTGACTTCTATAAGAAGATTTGTCCTAAGGCATTGCCAGAAATAAAAAAAGTTGTTCAGCGAGCCATTCGAAATGAAACCCGTATTGGAGCATCGCTACTACGTTTACACTTCCATGACTGCTTTGTTAATGTAAGTTTCATGTCATGAGCCTGCTCACTAATAATGTTCTTAATTTTTGCAGATTTATTGCATCTGTTTAGGTGTTAGTGTATTTTTGTTTTTGAATTCACTGATGTGAAACTGGGTCCGGAAGAATTTATCATCTTACCAACAGTGTCTCCATGTTAAAGGCAAATCATTCAGTTTCAAAACGACAGTGCTGTAGATGCACATGTGCAATGTATAGTTGACTAGTGAATTAAGGATCCAACACTTGCAACATCAATATGTCACTTTCTTTATTTTCTGAAATGTTAATATTTTCAATGACAGGGTTGTGATGGATCAGTTCTGCTTGATGACACCGCTAACTTCACTGGCGAAAAGACTTCCTTGGCTAATAATAATTCAGCTAGGGGGTTTAATGTGATTGATGATATAAAATCTGCTGTCAATAGAGTTTGTAAGGGAAATGTGGTGTCATGTGCAGATATTGTAGCTGTTGCGGCTCGTGATTCTGTCGCCATCGTGAGTGTTTAAAACTTGATTCTGATAATTTGGACTAGTTTACAGAGTTCAAGTGTTTATAGATTCAATCTTGTTTTTGTTTTTCAGTTGGGAGGCCTAGATTACCCAGTACTACTAGGCAGAAGAGATGCAAGAACTGCAAGCAGGGACGCTGCGAATAACAACCTTCCTGCTCCCTTTTTCAATTTCTCCCAGCTTCTCTCTAATTTCCAGGCTCATGGGCTAAACCTGAAAGACCTGGTTGCTCTGTCTGGAAGCCACACTCTAGGATTTGCTAAATGCGCTACATTCCGTAACAGGATCAACAATGATACAAACATTGATCCCAAATTTGCAGCCTCCTTGAGAGCAGGCGTGTGCCCTGCGAGTGGAGGAGATAACAATTTACAACCACTGGATGCAACTAGTGGAAGATTTGATAGTGTTTATTACCAGGCTTTGTTGAAAAAAAAAGGTCTGCTTCATTCGGATCAGGAGCTGTTCAAGGGAAATCGAAGTCAGAGTGATAGACTGGTGCAGCGTTACAGCCGCAATCGGCTTGCTTTCGACATAGACTTTGCTCATTCCATAATCAAGATGGGTAACATCAAGCCTCTTACAGGAAATAATGGAGAAATCAGACTCAACTGCAGAAAAATCAACTGAAACTGTACAATAACAGAGTTATAGCATTTTCATGCAATGTAATAAACTATCTATGTTCCTTTTTCTGTTGCTTTAATAATTATCTAAGAATTGGCAGTATATGTATCTAAAAATTCTTGTATACTCAAGATAAATGGAATATAATATACATTTCCAAATATCTTCCTTTATACGATTATATCAGCAAACCATAATGAATTGTATCTTTGACATCTCCTTACCAGTCACCAGAACACAACTATAAAAACAAATGCTGATTTGAAATGAACTCTTGCAAAGATAGTTTGCAGAAAGTTCCTCTGTTTATCATACTGAGGTTTGTTCTTTTGTGAATTCAAGGAAAGATTTATGGTTGTTCTTTTCCTAATATAGTCAGATTTCTAAGCAGAACCATAGCATTTGTGTAATGTCATCCCAGCTAGCACCTGGTTGTGTTTTGGGGAAATTTCATGCTTATTGTTTACGGAGCATATTCCATTGAAAAACTTCGATCTAATTTAGTTCATTCAAGTGCTATATATATACTGTCTAATCTAATGACAATCATTTTTGTTTTGTCTTTCATCATAATAGATTGAAGAACAAATGTTGAAAACAGAAGAGGCCAGTAAATAAATTATCGGTTACTCCCAATCAAAGATGCAACAACGTCTAGAAGTCAGAATTCTCTCAGATAAGTGCTTGTGTCTCTCTACGTAACCAATGACCTAGACATGCCAGTTCATCTATGTTGGATTTGTTTTGTAAAAACAAAGTGTGGGTGTTAGAGTCCCACATTGAAATGTAATTTTATATTTATTGAAATAAAAGAAAATAGGAGCAATTAGTTTTTGTTTTAAATTCTGAATTTGATTTTAAAAGTTGCATGTCTATTCACGAGTAACTGGTCCTGGCAGTTTCTCAAAAAGTTGTCTTAATAGACATGTGTTGTCTTTATAGACATCTTTTCACATTTCAACATGTATGTTTACAAAAGACTTCTTTTAAATTTAAAATTGTTGTATAAAAATAGTGAATTTTTTCTCCTTTGAGCTAGATAACAAAAATATTTTCTCTCTTCTTCACGTGTACTCTACAGCAATATATTCACAAATTCTAAGAGAATTTTGGGAATTGCTATCCGAGAATTTTGGAATATTGGTTGCCTGGAGGATAGCTGTCTGCAATCTATTAGTAAACTCAATTCAAGTGGTGACAATTTAAGGAAAGAATTCTTGGGATTCTTGGATCAACCATAAGGATTCATCCTTCCAGGTAATGAGAAGAAAGCATGCAAATTAGTTAATTCATTGTATGGGTTGAAACAAGCTCCTAAACAATGGCAAGAGAAATTTGATAATTTATTGTTGGATATATAAATTTGTGGACCTATCCAATGCCTAATTTATCTATCCATTGTGATAGTGAATCCACTCTATCAAGAGCTTATAATAAAACTTATAATGGTAAGTGTAGACATACAAGTTTAAGACATGATTTTGTGAGAAAATTGATTCAAGATGGAACCTTCAGAATTGTCTATATGTTAGGTCAAGTGAAAATTTGGCAGATCCTTTTATTAAGCCTCTTACAAAAGAGATAGTAAAAATGACTTTTTTGGAGATGGGAATGAAACTTTTTATTTGTCACCAATGATAGTAACCCAACATTTTTCTAGTAATTAAATGACAGTAACCCAACATTTTTCTAGTAATTAACTAGTTATCAGGTTTAACAGGTAAGAATGAGTCATTGTATAGTGACTATACGTACTGACTATATGAGCCTGTTAAATTTTCAAATCAGTATGGTCCGTTACATATCTTAGAGGGTGAGTATTTACTCTCAATGAAGCCTAAGACAATTTTGTAATGTGTTCTAAAATAACGAAAAGGTTTAACTTTTAAAGAATCCATGAAAGTAGGTGCATGCACATGCCATAAGAGTGCAAAGTAAATTACAAAACTTTTTAGTAGAATTTGGAGATTGATATATGTGTGATATTTTCAATTTTTTAACATAAAAGTAATTAGTTAATGCCTAGCAGCCATAACTATGATAAAGTCTTGTAATATTTACAAGGAAATGTTTAAAAATGAAATATACATTTATGTATGTATTTCAGTTTTATGAGTATACTGATGTAAAGTATTTCTGTCAAATTATTTTACATAAGATGTTTATGTGGTTTTCAAAACAAAGTGAGGATTGTTGGATTTATTTAATAAAATAGGTGGGTGTTAGAAACGAAAATGTAATTTTATATTTATCTAAAAAAATTTAAGGCCACAGGCTATTAAATATAATTATTTTTAATTTTTTATAAATGCCCTTATTTATTTATTTTGTTGTATTTATCTTTTAATTAATTAATTCGGATCTAATCATATTCCCCCATCTCTGCAAACTCCATTGTTTGAGGTTTTAAAAGACTGTTGTGTATGGACTTATGCTAAGAGATTCACAATCAATGTCACAATGTCTGTTGCTGCTCAATGGTGCCAGTGAACGAGTTGTTAAATCTTCAATAGAATATACAGCACATTACCACTTTTCTGTTTTTCATTAAGAAGTGATCATCTTGATCATAGCCTTGACACTTTTCATGGGTATATACCATAGTCATATAATGCATAATCTTTGCTAAATTTAGTTGGGTCGTTGTAATACTACCTCCATAATTTATATTCTCTTACAGATGTGGTTCTCTGGAGTTTGATATCTTTGATGTCTTAGTTGTGCCATTTTCTTTTTCTTATATCTGATTTAATGCCATTGGAATGAATCATGGTTAAGCTCCTTAGATTCACCTGGGCTTGGAGTGGTGATCAACCCTCTTGTGAAAGTTATTTGGAGATGGTTTCTTTGCAGTACGTAAGTGACAACGTTGAGAATGACATGGTCATCGGTTTGGATGGTATAATTGTTGTCAGCTGGTTCTTTGACAGCTTTGTTCCTAAAACTCCTGTCCCATGGCTGAATCAAACTGATGTTGATCAGGAGTAATGTGTGAAATTGTGAATTAATCTACTCAAAATTACATTTTTTAAATATTTTTTTAGTTTTGAATAGCCTTCTTTGATTTGGTAATGGATTTTACAACAATATATATATATATATATTTCTATCATTTAAACCATGAACAGGAGAAGACAGAAAAAAATGGCAATTGGTGGGATTTACATCGGAGGAATTGACCAATAAATTTTAGGAGAGTTCATCATTCGGATTGGGTAAAATTTTAATAACAAACCCAAAACCATCAGTTGAGTATTAGAATACTGAATATTGGGTTTGATTGGGTTGGTTAACCAACCCAATCCATCAATCAGGTTGGCTTGGATTGGTTTTTAATTCGGTTTTGGGTCATCTATTTTTTAAGTCCAAATGAGTGTTTTTTTTTTTTTTTTTGTTGGTCATCACAATTAGGATCAAGACTCTTTGATTTGATTTAGACATCAAGAGGATGGCATAAAGATTAAGGTTCGAATAAATTTAGAATGAAGAGAGAAAGTTTAATTTTTTAAGAATACGAATTCATATAAAATTATATTCAATAATATTAAATAAATATATATTTAAAATTCGGTTCAATTTCAATTAACCAAGAGACATTCTATATCAAAACCATAACCAAATTTTAAAATAATAATAATAATATTAACCAACAAAGAACTAACTATAAAAATAACCAAACAAACTCAATATTTTGGGTTGGTTTGGTCGGTCTAACTAACCCATAAACACCCCTAATAAATTTACGGGAGGAGAGCAATCAACGATGAATTAAATGCAATTTAGCAAAGGGAAGAAATTCCAACAATAATTTAATGTTAATTGCATATTCAACATAATTTATGAAAAAATAAATAAGAAAGAGAGAGTAAGTACGGTGTTATAGAAAAAACAAAATTTTATACATTTAATAAGTTGTGGCCTAAAAATTGTAGGTGTAGCAATAAGGTCACCCTAAAAGAAAATAGTGCTAACTGCTCCTGGAGAGTTGTCATAATAGACATGTGTTGCTTTAATAGTGTAAGATTTATTCAAAGAGAAAGAGGCAGAAAACACTAATAGAGCCTACTCTACCTAATCCAATCACTACAGTATGGGTTGTTTTTTTAGCTTATGGATAACCACAACTTACACAATAGTAACACTAACAATTACGTCAAAATTAATATGCTGAATTGTCAATGAAGCTAACAGTTGATGAATACTTGACAACTTTAACACTCCTCCTTGACAATTTTGCTTGAAACTTCATGTTCATTCCTCAGTGTCTCAAACTTAGTTTCAAGGTAAGGACTTTGTCGATATGTCAGCAACTTGTTTTTCAGAATTACAGTGAACAAACTCTACTTTACCTTTTTTTGCAGCTTCTCTATTTGAGTGGAACTTGATATTGATATTTTTGGGTCTTCCATACAAGATAGGATTTCTTACAATTGAAATAGCTGACTAACTAACACAAAATATAATCGTGGCTTCAGTCGGTTCTTAATTCAAAACAACCAATAAGTTTCGAAGCCAAATGGCTTGATTCACAGCACCAGCAACAGCAACAAGCTCTGCTTCTGCTATTGATTGAGCCATAATGCTTTACTTCCTTGAGCTCCAACTAAAGAAACCTGAGCCAACTGAGAAAGTATATTCAGAGGTGCTTCATATCATCTAATGACCCTTCCCAGTTGATAACATATTGTTGCCAGAAGCCCTTATGCTACGACGCTCTGAGGGTGAGAGTTGCAATGCTAGGGCAGTGCTGAGGCACTAGGACATGGGTGCCAAGATGCTAGTGCCACCAGTGCCACTGCTAAGGTCCAGCATATTGATTTTTTTCAGCCAACTTTAGCAATGCAGTGCCAAGATTTTTAAGCTGCAGAAATAGTTCGAATTTGACTCAAATTAAGGGTTTAGAAGCCTATTTAATAGAGAATGACTTGGGGACTCAAGACAAACAATTAAACTAAGATTTTCTCAAGAAAAAGAAGCCATCAAGGATGCAAGGAAACAAAAGACGCTTGGAATGATTGAAATTGAAGACGGACAATTTTTATAGGTTTCTCTTTTCTGACATCTTTCTTTTAGCTTTTCTTGTATTTACTTTGATGATGATTTTATTTTAGTTTATACCTACATTAGGTAGCATGAACTAATTATTTATCTAAGATTAAAATTGAATTCAACATACAGCTTGATGATTTTTATTATGTATTGATTGCTTAGGTTTTCATATTTGGATTGTTTATTTTATTCTATGCTTAATACTTCTAGTTGATTAGCTACTGATTAGATTGGTGTGGTATGTTTTAACTCTCATAACCCGATAACATAAAATTGAGTTTTAGACACTATGTAAATTTATGTTATAAAATAATAACTTGAGTGAACATGGTATAACCCTATATTTTTAATATAAACTTTGGAATGTTTGTGTATATTTTAGAACGCTTGTACATAACTCGTTGTAAATTTTTACCATTTCATTGGTTGATAAGAAACTTAAAATCCAATTATGTAATACTTATTGGTAAAAAAAAAAAGTTTAATTAAAACAATAAGATAGGAAATATTTGTGGTATATATATATATATATATATATATATATATATATATCTACATATTTCTAGAATTTAATCTACACCACATATACCACCATGACTTTGACTTGCTATTGATTATTCTATTTCATTCTCTTATAGCCTTTTATTTTTCTAGCAACTGACTTAGGTTTTATTTCTTTTGCCTGTTTTCGTTTCTTGGTGGGTCTAGATCCTTCCTCCCTGTTTTTGGTCATAAGACCTTTCCTTTGCTGCCATGAATCTTACCTCTTCTCTAATTGTGTTAAGTGGTGGGCTTTGTCTTATTTTTCCTCCTAGCTAAGAGCTTTACCATTTTTATTTTTGGGTAACAGCCACCAACAAAGCAGCTTTTTCCTTCCCCTTCAATCATATGGAAACCGTGTATCAAAGATAGCAGTTGCCATCCATGGTTTGTCGTTACAGCTAGTCTAAGGATATTGGAATTACTGGAAAAGTAAGAGGGCTGCAGCTATGTGTTAAACTTTAGCAGCGATGGTGCAGTCTGCTTCCTTTACTTTTTTTTTTTTTTGGGTACTTTGATCATCTTTTGATTTACTTCCTTCACCAGAATTTGGTGCTTAAAGATATTGCATTGTTATATGTCAATTGTCATGGGGTTTCGTGTCTTGCTTTTATATTTATTATGTATACTATGTTCAATTATTTAGGATTGATTATAGCCTTAATGTTAGGAATAGTTTCTAATAAGAATGATAGCTAACTTCCAAAAGTTAATGTTTAAACTTGGTTTGGTTAATTTTGGTTAACTATATAAGCGAAAATAAAATATATCTCAAAGATCGTTGTGAAAATAACTAAAGAATAGGTAACTTTAAATAAATACTTGAAACTAAGTAACTCTAGATTTTTCGTAACTAAAAGGTTATAACTTAAGAATTGTCAAACTAAGTAGCATAAGGAAAATATAATTGCAACTTTAGAAAGTGTGGTTGAATCAACAACATGCATGATCATAAGTGTGAGTGACGAATGAAATTAGTTAAAGGTGAGTGGTTAATTATTACCTTTTGGTGGCTAGATTATTATGTGTATTTACATGCATGTTTGATTAGATATTTTATATATATATAAAAAAGCATGTACAGTGTTGTATTGAGTTAATTGAATTATGTTTGATATTTAAAATTGTTTGTGGCTGATAAGGGCCAACGAAGTGAAATGTTTTCTGAAACTAAAATCAAGGTGAACCTAGGATGTTTTAAGATTTTTTTAATTCTGATAAGTGTTTTAAAAGATTTGAGTGCTCAACTCTGATAGGTGGATTTGAAGTAATTAAGATTAAAGGGTCTTAAATGATGAATTAGGAGAATAGTGCTAAAGATAAATGTTCTTAACATCTTAAAATACTAGACTGAAAAGTTTGGTAATTTAACTCCCAATTATAAGAATTCTATAAGTATCAGAATCAGGAGCTGGTAACCAGGAATTTGTGCAGTGCCCTGTTTTTGTTAATGTGAGGAATCGAGTGAGTTCAAGGTTGATTTTAGAAATATGTATTGTTTATGTTTTGGGCATATTTCACATTGCATGGAATCTCTGCCAAAAATTTTAGTAATTATTATGTATTCCGTAACAAGTCTATGTTTTTACTTTATTTAAGTAAAGATTTTCTTGGTTTTAAATATAATTATTTCGAGAGTCTTGTGTATTCAGTAGTCATAAAATCAGGATTATGGAGATTTGGTTATCCATTCTTCTAGCCAGTCATGCCTCCGTTTGGGGGTGTGACATGGTAAACCTTAACAAACTTAGAAAATGGAGTTTAGGTTTAGCGTTTAGTGATATAACACTTGTTCGAATTGATTCACATGATTGTTTGAATTTAATTCGCATATAGGATAGGAATATACCTTTATGCCTCATGTAGCCAATTTAGTTCTAATTTTATTGAGTCTTGCTTAATTGAATTCTCATAAGAATATAGAGAGTTGGTTAAGTGAGATATATATTTATAAGGCACAGAAATGTGCTTACAATTAAATTAGAACCCTCTGTTAATAATTTGATACTATAACTAAGCATGAAAAAAAATAATAAGTTAAGTAAAGTGTTAAGGGAAATTGTAATTCTAGACCTTTATCCATTGAATTCTTAAGTTTAATTTGTCAATAGTTAGTTTCAGTCTAAATTAGGCTTTTCAACCAAAATTCGTTTGTTTGAATAAAATTAGGATTATTTTAACTTTAATACTTAGTTAGATATTAGTGAAAATTCCTTGTGGGATCGACACTCTACTTAATCACTAGTATTAGTTGCAATGAACGTGTGCTTGCATTACGAAATTCGTCTCACCAGTCACTATCATTGTAGCCAAGCTCAGATGTTCCCTTCACACATCTTAGGACCCTTTTTGCAATCTTGTAATGCAAATCACTTACTTTGCATGAATCTGGACAACAAGTTTGCAGCAAACGTAATGTTATGCCTAGTTATTGTTATATATAACAAACTCCCAATGAAACTTATATACAACCTGCCATTTATCTTCACATCATCATCATCCTAGCATAACTTCACATTATAAGCCAAAGGAGTATCATAGGCTTATCGTTTTCCAGGCTAAACTTGCTTAAAGGTCAGTTGCATTTTTCTTTTGGCAAATGAATATACTTTCCTTAGTTTAATCAATCTCCATACCCATAAAATATGATATTATATGCAAGTTTGTCATTTAGTCTGATGCATATCGTTTTTGAATTCTTTCACATGATTCATTTTGTTGCCAATAATTAGAAGATTATCAATATATAAAGAAACAATTAATATATAACCAGCAACTTGCTTCACATGTAATGTAACCTCATGGACGCTCTTGTTGAATCCAAGATTCAATAAGTGATCACGCTATACTAGGCTCTAAGTGTCTGCTTCAAGCCACAAAGCTTTCCTTAACAAACACACCTGATTTTCAGTTTCTGCTTTAACAATGCCTTCTAGCTGTTCAATCAATATTCTCTTCTAGAAAGCCATTAATATAAGCTGATTTCACATCAAGTTGGAAAATGTTCCAACCTTGTTAAGCAGCAATAGAAATACAAAATTTCATTGTGTCATGTCTTGCAACAGGTGCAAAAGTGTCATTGAAATCAATCCCAAATTCTTAAGAATACCTCTTCACAACAAAATTTGCCTTCAAACAAAACCATATGAGTTAAGCTTGATTCTATAAACCTATTTAGTACCAATTACTTTCTTGTCAGTAGGTCCGTCAATAAGACTCTAGGTTCCATTCTTTTCTATCATCATTATCTCATCCTCCCTTGCAACCATCCAATCTCTTTACATCATAAAAGTTTGAAGGTTCAGACAAAGCTACATTGCATTTTTCATAGACATTAGCCAATGACCTGGTTCCTCTAACAGAAACTGCAGAATTTGAATCTAAATCATCACCATCATTTTGCCCTATTTGAGTTTTTGGTATGATGGATCTTGGAAGAGATATCTCAGGTTGAGACTTCTCTCAGTTCCATACACCATACACATCAAATTTCATATTTCAGCTCACTTGAACCTTATTAGATTTATGATCAAACATTCCTTAGCCTTTGCAAGCATTGTTGTAGCCAAGAAATACTCATGATTTGGACTTTTGATCTAGCTTGTTCTTTTTTTACTTTTGAAACTCCAAACCAAAGTAACCTAAACATCTAAAGACTTTTAGATGATCTATGCTTGGTTTTAACTCAATACCATGCTTCATAAGGAGTTTGATTTTATAAAGCTTTAGTTGAAAGCCTATTTTGTAAATAGCTAGAGG
Organism: Quillaja saponaria; assembly: GCA_029379385.1. Lineage (NCBI taxonomy): Eukaryota > Viridiplantae > Streptophyta > Magnoliopsida > Fabales > Quillajaceae > Quillaja > Quillaja saponaria. The sequence continues at coordinate 12,394,572 of CM055610.1, read as the reverse complement.
TATTTACTGTTTCTGCCCAGAAACTCTTTGGAAGTTGATTTTTTTTTATTTTTTTTTTTTAAAATAGTCGACATCTAGCCATCTTTATCACAACTCTTTTCTTCCTTTCACTCACTCCAATTTGTTGTGGTGTGTAAAGAACAATCAATTGGTGTTGAATGCCTCATTCTCTACAAAACCTATCAAACTTATTTGAAGTACACTCAGTTCCATTGTCAGACCTAATTGTTTTAAGTACGCAGCTCGACTGATTTTCAACTTAAGTTTTGAAATGCTAAAACATTTCAAGTACTGTTGATTTTTCTTCATAAAATAAACCAAACACAATTTGGTAAAGTCAACGATAAAAAATTCAAAATATATGCTTTCATTGAGTGATAGTGTACACATAGGTTCACATATATCAATGTGGATTAGTTCAAGTTTTTCTGAAGCTCTCTAAGGTTTATTCATAAGAAATAGAAGGTTTGATTGCTTTCCATATTGAAAAACACCACACACACTTTCACATACTCACAGCAGGCATATTTTTGACTGAATCTTTATTATACATATGTTTCAAGGTAGAGTAACTACAATGTCCAAGTCTTTTATACAATAAGAAGGACTGATCATTTACTGAAGATAAAATATGTTCCTCAGTTCCTTTTAACTTTATAGGAAATTTTTTGTTTTTCATAAGCACATTCATGAGTTCAAAGCGATTATGATTAAGAATAACCCAAGTGTTGTTTTGAAAATGTACAGTACAGTTCTTTTCTAACATTTATCATATACTTTGCAAGCTCTGACTCAATTGAACAATATAAAGAACATCATAAATGCTCTTAATACTTGCTTGAATTTCTACTGTGACAGCTCCCTTTCCTTTTGCCACAACTGATTCTCCATCACTAAATGTTATTTTGGAGTGGAAAGATTTGTAAATGTCCTTTTCAAGTTTTGTGTCATGTCATTGGTGTAACCATTATCTATCAGCCAAGATTCTTCAGAACTTGAGGTTAAGTAGTAAGGAGTTACAAACAAAATTTGATCCAGCTATTTATGACTTTCAGCATCTCGAGCCTGCTGATTTCCTTTACTCTTGTAGATTTTTTTCAATATGGCCAAATTTCTTATAGGATCTGCATTGAACTCCTGGTCTAACCCAGCAAAAGTTCTCAATGTGACTCCTCTTTTTGTAGTGAGGACATGGAGGATACTTGCCTCCTTTCTTATTGCTTACTTTTATCGTGTTTGAAAAACTTCATTTCCTTGTCTTTGTTTTCTGCTCCTGGCTTCTTTCCTCCACTTGATGATTGATTTTTAGTTTTCTGGTTTACATAAAATATTCCTTCAGAAACTTTTTCATGTCTTTATAGACATTTTTTGCTTCTGTGCTTGAAAAGCATTGAGTAGTTCTAACATATTCACAAGTACTTTTTAACAATTCTTTTCTTTATTAGCTCCTAACTGTGACGACTCATAATTTTATTTGTGACTAAATAATGGGTTTGAGTCCTGTAGTGAAACTGCAAACATGCTAGATTAATTTTAGGGAGCTACTAAAATTTATTTGAATATTTTTAAAGTAATTAAATTATTTTTTTTATATACCCATGATATTGTTACTCAAGAAATAATTATTTAAGAGTGGAATATTTATTTGCTTAAGGACTTAAAAGAAAAATATTTACTTACTATTCTTATTCTTATTGTTTTAATGTATGAAAATAGTGGGTGTCTCTTGTGATTTCAAAATAATGATAATAATAATATTTTTAGAAAATATCTTGTGTCCATTAATTAAAATTTGACAAAAGTCTAAACCACTAGCATCCTTTTTCTTCTCTTTTGCCTAGAGACTATCATTCCAACTTTCCTTCTTTCTTCTTTCTTATTCTCTTGGCTAAACATACTCCACTACCACTCATTCCCTCGTATGTATATATATATATTGCCCTCTTTCTCTCCTTGTTGCCTACACACACCAAAAAACCCCACCTCCTCAAATTTTCATCTCCTTAGTTCCTCGTGAAAGAGTTCTGATTCTTGGATTTACTTGGCCACATCAATAGCCAACAAAATTTCACAACCCATTCTTGCCGAATTGAATTGGTAAGTCAATTAATTTGGTTTTTTTTTTTTTTTTTCCTTTTCTCTATGGCGTTGGTCCACTAATATATGCATATACCTATTATGCTTTCAATTACATCTATTTCTTTAATTTTAGAGAAATCATTAATTTTTAATTTGGCCTCTTATTCTTTTTTGGTATTCTACATAGTCATTTTTATTGTTAAGAAACATTCATTTGATTTAATATGTTATATTATTATAATATGTACAATTTTATTTATCTAGTTTGACATCACTAATAACAATCGATAAATATTGTAGAAAGTTTAGTAAGATCATAACTTCTTGGTTCTTGGATTTGGGATTATATATATATATATATATATTGGTTTTTCTTTTAGCTTTGACATTGTTGGTCTTGCATCTAAGAATCACTAGATTTCAAGAAATCGCTACTTGAACCATTGAAGTTATTAATTCTAAAATTAATGAGTTTAACTATATTTTATTAAGCAATTATTTTCAATGTATAAAAAATTTATAAATTTGCTTCTTTTTATCTAGTTAAGACTGTATTTCCATAAATGGTTAGTTTTAATATTTTAAAGATATGTAAAATTGGGATTTTCAAAACAAAATAATTTAAATATTATTTTTCTTAATAATTTTACTTTGGTGTCTATGAGCTTTGTATGATTTTGTAAATTTACTTAGCTACACTAAATCAGGTCCTAGTTGTGCTTCAGTAATCTTTCTTTGAATTTCTTCAGTTGATTCGCAATCTATTTTCTTTGGCTAGTTGTTTTCTAGATTGAATCTTTATGATAGTGATTTAACTATAAGGGAAAGTTATAATGATATAGATGAAACTCAAAAATGCATGCATTTGTGGGTACGGATATTTGAATTGGCTTCATCATTTGATTATGTTTGGAATGAAATCTGATTGACACTAGTTTGTTTCCAAATGTCAAGGTGAGTGGCAATTACAACATGTGGTACCATTTGAAAACTCTAGCATGATTTCTTTTGATGAAAGATTTTCTTCATGAAATTAAAAATAAATGTAAACATAACTACTTTAAATTTGGAAAGCTTATATTAGAGTCTAGCTTCAGGAGCAAACATCTTTGAAATTTAGTTTTGTGTTTTGAACATGAAGAAACTATATATATTTTCTTATTTTGGTTTATTGAAATGATGTTTCGTTATAAAATCTCTAACTTCTAAGAGACTATCTAAAGTTCGAAATTAGTTGTTATTCTTTTATATTTACATCTAGATCAGTTACATTAGGATAAGTTTCAACTACATATTTGAATTGGTATGATGACAAACCGTAGGAAGCTATTTGAGTTATTTTTATAATATGAATTTTTGACAGTAGGTTTTTGAAAATGTTGATCACTTTAAGTGTGTGATTTGATTTGAAACATGAAGTTTTCGAATCTTGGTTATGACTACATTTTAGATTTAAGAATTGGAAATTAAAAGATTTGTTTGAGATATTGATATGAAGTGAGTTGGTGATAAAATGATCTAAGTATATATATTGTTTTACAAACTTTTCTATTATATGTTTTGGAAAGTGATTATGTTTGGAACTCACCTATATTGTGGGTTTTGTTACTCAATTTGGAACAAGATATTTTCAAATGCATCTTGATGGTTTTATATGAAATAGATAATTTGGTTTGATGGAACTTGATTTTGGGGAGGAAACTTTGTCAGGATACTATAGCTAACAACGGTGTTGTTAGCCTTAGTGCATTATGGTTCTACCCTAGCTAGCAAGGGTGATGCTAGCACCATGCTTGGCCAAGTATGTGGATTGGATTTGTTTAGATATGATCAAATTTATATTGATTTGGATGCTTAGTTAGTAGGGTTGATGTTGACCTTTAGGTTATGTATCCATTAGTTCGTTTGTGTTATTCTGTCTTGGAATCCTCCATGTTTAATGTTTTACTATTGTTTTCCAAATTCGATTTTCAAAGAAAGTTTGTACCTATAGGTTAATACAGGATTCTTTCAAGTAAGAGGTATTATAAAACATGTCATTATGTTTCTTGCTTCCTAAATTCTTTATGAGTTTTAAACAAATTATTCCTACAACTATTTTTGTTATGCCTTTATATTAGTTTTGTATAGTTAGTTGTTTACTTAATTAAATTATTTTCACTTAACTTGTTTAACTTTTATTGAGTTATGTGTTTATGTATTATAAGAGGTTTAATATAATCATAGTATTATATTTTCTTTGTGAATAACTCAGATTTGTGAAGTGAGCATTAATTATTAATATTATATTTTAGGATGTCGGTTGATGGTTTTATTCAAAATTTATTGAATTTTCTAAGCTACAAGAAAGAATGAGAATAATGATTTTTTTTTTTTTTTTGTTGAAATATTGTGAAGTAATTTTGTAAAACTAGTATGGTGCATGAATACATTTGATTGTTTAGCTTTGTTCTCTAATGGGGTTGTTTATGGATAATACAATTTGGATGAATTCTTCTTATATCTGACTTGGTATTGCATATTGATTATAATATATTTGGCTTGAATTCTCGAGTGGATGGTTAGAGAAGAATGTTCTTTCAAATTCTTTTATTGTGAGGAATTTTGAGTTGGTTTTAGTAAGAAGTCCCTCAGTTTTCAAGTTGATATTTCCTTAAGTTTCAGTTGTTAATCTATTCATTTTAGTGAGTGTTGTTCTTAGTGAAATCTGGTCGTGAAGTATGAGTCATTTTGTGGACCAATGGAATATATCAATGGATTGATATCATTAAATTTGATTTTTTTATTTTTTTTTTATTACTCAGTTAATGTTAATGAGTAGGGTAACTAGTTTGGTTATGCAAGGAAATTTCAAGATAAATGTGGTTTGAAATTTTAGTTGGTTAGGTAGAAGTATTAAGGTTGTTAATCTTTAGAGATTCAATGATATCATGTTAGATATCCAGTTAGGTGGGTAGATCTTACGAGCGGAATTTAGAACTTTAGATTGAGATTTTGTTCTATGTGTATAAAGGTTTAATTTATAATATAGGTTTGAATTTTAGTAGTGGTTTCTTTTCTGGAATCATCTAGTAATACAAATTTAGACTTGTGAAATTTGGTTAGAGTAATAGGCATAGAGTCTTATGTAGAACATTTACAGGTTAAATGACGGCTTACGAGATGTATTGGGTGATCCCGAAGGTTTCTTTTCTGATATCATCAATGATGGGATTAAGATTTTTTTTAGTAATTGATCACTTTTAGGTTTTATATGTAGGATTATACATTGTAGCTCTTAGATTCCAATAATTTTAGTATGTTTGAACGTTTCTCTTTCTAATGATCGTTAGGTTGCATTTGATTCTACTTTGAGGTTTTTAAGTTATGTCTTTTAGGATTTCATTAATTTCATAAGATTTAAATACGATCAATTCGACCTTGAGGTAAAAATTTAAGGTTCAATTAGGAAATTGAAATATGAAAGGGTGAGTTCTTGAGCTATTGTAGTTTGGTACTATCAACACTTTACTATGGATTTATTTTTAAAATAAACTTGTGAATTTTGTGAAAGTTGATATTCAAAGAAAAATTTGCTAAGCTATTATATTTTGAAAATTTAATAAGGTGTTTCTTGAAATAATTCTTATAAACTCCGAAAGGTTTTATGAGATGCATAATTTGTTTAATGTACATATTAGGTTTTAAATCTTTAAATTATTTATGCATTTATCTATTTCTGATGACATGTTGTACTTGCCGACTCACTGAGCTTGTTAAAGCTCACTCCAATCTCTTTCCTAGTTTTCAGATACTTGGCTCGAGTGTATCTTCATTTAAGGTCTAATGACAGCACTTGTTCTTGCTAGAACTTAGTGCTTTTTTTACTCAGTTAGTGTTGCTCTGTAAATACACTAGATTCCAGAAAGAATGTTATCTATTTTTGTTTATCAATTGTTGCATTGCTTGTTTCTTGTTCTTTGATCTTAATTTGATGCTAGCTTGGCTAATCTGAGCCTCGTCTTACTTTGTTCTCTCACCAGTCATGATTTTAAATTTGGGTCGTGACACTCACCAAGTAAATGAATCTAATTTACAACTTTCATAAGCTTGTCAGCATACTTTTTTGTAGGTACAATTTGATTTATAGAAATATCTTTTACTCTATGATCACTAAGCATCCCATGCCTTAGGCACATGTAATTTCCTAGAAACAAAATAAAGAGTAAAGTACACTTTACCCCCAAGTAGTTTAACTTATTTTCAAATGCATCATCGTAGTTCATTTTGTCCAAAAGAACCCACTCGAAGTTTGAACCAAAGTGTCTTCAAACGGACTCTATCCAAACTAATGGTCTTCTAAATTACCAAAAAACTAAAAACTAAACCTCTGATCTATATCTATACTATATATATAAAAGTGGCTTAATACAAGAATTTTTTTGATTTTCGTAAATACCCTTATAAGCTTTTATTATTACATAGTTATCTTCAGTTGTTATTTTGTTATAAACAAAATAATTTTTTTTTCTAATTCTTCTCCATTTGAATATCAATAGGATTATAAATGTTTTTGGACTATTGATTTCTTTTTTAATAATTATTTTCAATCTAAAAAATTTTATAATTTTTTTAAAATTATATGTCAATAGTAATTGAGATTGGATTTCTTAATTTTATTTTTTTTTGTTTAATAAATTCCTAATAATCATAATTTTTTTAGTTCTTCTGAAATTTAAGAATTAAAATTTTCAAAAATTAATATGAATTGAAAGAAATATTAAAAGTGATTATAATATTATTGTTTTGACTTTTAATTCTTAATATTTTTTCAATAATTATATGTTAATAGTAGTTAAGATTGAATTTATCGATTTTTTTGTTAAATAAGTTCCTATTAAGTATTATGTTTTTTGTTTTTTCTCAAGTTTATGAATTGATTTTTTTATATATAAAAATAATAAGAGTATAGTTTCTATGATTATAATATTGTTGTTTATTTTTTTAATTCTTCTTTCATCTTAAGAATTAAAATATATATAAATTAATTTATTAATTTAATTTTTTTTATATCAAGATGAATTTATTTATTTATTTTGTTAAATTTATCTATTTGTTTATGAATATAAAAGTGGTATAGTGGAAGAAATTTTATTTTCTGAAATACTATTATGAGTTTTTACTATTACATAAATATTTTTTAATTGTTATTTTACTTCAAATAGTTTCTTTTTTCTTTTTTTACTTCTTTCCTAATTGTTCTCCATTTAATTTAATAGAATCATAATTGTTTTATAACTATTGGTATTTTTTTTCTTGTCCTAATTATTTTCAGTAACAATAAATTAATAATTTATCAATATATTAATAATAATTAAGATTGAATTAAAACACAAAAATAGAATAATCATAAAAACTATATTCTTAATATTTCTTTTGGCTCGTAGTATTTTTTTAAAATTTTAAAAAAATTATATGTTTATATTATGAATTAAATATTTTATTCAATTTATTAATTTGTTTGATGTCATTAACTCATGGAGTATTATTTTTTATTAACTAGAATTTTTAATATGTAAATCTATTTTTGAAGAACATATATTTATATATCATAAACACGATTCACACGCAACGTGTGTGCTACGAAAGCTAATTTATAAATATACCATTGAATTATTATTATCTCTTTCCAATTGAAACCCATCAAACTAAAAAAATAATTATGTAAATCTAAAAGACAAAGCCTATACATCACCCAAGCTAAACAAAAACAATTTGATTTATTCATAAAGAACCAATCAAATCGCAATTAAAGCTTCCTTCCAAATTTTTCTGTTAATAAAAAATGAAAAAGATAATAGGAAATAAATGGCATGAATTTATAAATTAAAGGTGTAGTTTTAGTTTTTTTTGGTAATAAAGTTAGAATTGGATAAACTTTGGACCAACGAACTCTGTCCAAAGTTCATGAAATATTTTTGAACAAAATGAATCATGTATATGTGTTTTAGAATAAGTTAAACCGTAAAATGTACTTTAATGTAAAATAAAAGACAACATATGTTAGTTGACATTGGGCAATCAGATATGTCTTACTCTAGAGAAGTATGGCTTCTGGGTATTGTTTTAAACATTGTTACCAATGAAAGCAGAGTTGGTCCATAGATAGAGGTTGGAGAACTGTAAGGGGGGACAATTAATGCCGTGATTCTTTCCCATTACAATTCCTTAATTTTTAATTAGAATATATTAGTAATAGTCAATCCTAAATCAGTGCGCCCACAACATTGACCTGAATTAAAGAAATTCGCTTCTTTCAATCATCATTAGGGATGTGCACGGGTCGGTTCGGTCCGGGTAGTAATAAATTTTTGAATCGAACCAAAAATAGGTATTACCCGAAATTACCCGAATCGAAAAAATATGACTAGTTCGGTTCAGGTATTCGGTTACCCAAAATTTATTAATATTTTACTAAAATTAATTTAAAAATTATATTTTCTTTGCTTTTTAACCTCATACTCTTTACATTCATTAGTTATTATAAAAAAAAATACATAAAACATAATATATTAACATATTCAACACAAATAAAAATACAAAATTATAAATTCATACAACAATACATTAAAAATAACAAAAAAAAATTATATATTTTGATTTTCGGGTAACCACGGGTACCCATATGCAGTATATCTCACTACCCGTAACCGAACCGAAAATAACGGATATTAAATTTAACTACCTGAACCGAACCAAATTACCGGTTCGGTTCGGGTATTCGGTTATTCCTAGTTCCTTGCACAGCCTTAATCATCATTCATCAATTTGTCTTGTAACCTAAGTTTCCATTTGAATTCTAAGGAGGGATTCGCTAACTCCACTCGCGGCTGCCCGACAGTCGGGTACGATACGTGAATGTGAATATGACACAAAATCTCTCTCCAAGGGATAATTTTTTTTTTAAAACAATTGAAATGCTTATAGGAGGGAGGTATTGGTCAGGTTTGGTTTAACTTCTTTTGTGTTAAACTTTTATCGACAACTGATTGATAATATTGATTTTATTTTTAATTTTTAGCGAAAAATGTTTGAGTTTTAGAGTTTTAAAAATAGGAACTACAAATATAAATTTTTTGAAATAGAAATTAAAAAAATTAAAAAAAACTCAAATGAATTTTATTGATTTTGATTAAGACAAATATACTTATAATATTTATCATACACCTTATTTTAATTTATGTATAGAAACAATATATCTCAAATCAACAAAAAAATATACATGTTATCATTATTTAACAAGTAAAACATATATTTTCATTATTTTGTATCAAAACTATTTAAATTAAAATATTTTCTAAACAACTTGATGCAAAAATGTTTCAAAACGTACAGATTCATTTTTAGTATTTTCAATACTCTATTTTTTTTTATTTAAAAAAAAAATATAATCAAATAACTTTTTATATCTCACAAGTTAACTCATCCAAAATGTTTTTTAGCTTTTTTGTACAGTATTTTTTTTAAAAGTACTACTTGAAAATATTTTTACATATAGTACTTTTACACACATTTAACTAAACAGACTCATTATATTATGTCTTTATTTTTGTGGAAATAGCAAAATAGCATCTCCCTTTTGACTTATTTTTTATTTTTAAAAAGGAAACTGCTATTAGAAGTTGAGTGGCTAGCTAATTCTGATAACGTAATAATTATCATGATAACAACAGAAGTCGTCCATGTCAGAATTTTATCATATGGAGATAGACATGAATGTCAACTGTCGAAATATAATTAGGCATAAGCTTACGTGCATTATACTATGTCAAAAATGAAAAGAATTGGACTTGTGCCTGCCAGCTTGCCTTCATTGTAAACAAAACCATTTGGTAAGATGGAAATGAGTCGAGTAGTTCAAGTCAGCACCACTCAGGTTCGAATAGAAAACAACTCGGCTTGGCCCATAATCTACTCGAAACCAAACAAACTGAGTTTCATAAGTTTGAGTTTGAATATAGCCTTGTCATGTATATGGTTCTGCCAGTGTTGGGATATGGTCCATTAGGATAATATTGCATTCAATGAAAAAGGTTTGAGACAAAATTGATGTAAAAAATAGTTTTAGAACAATCAAACCTTTGGTAAAAGTGGTGAAAAAAAAAAAAAAAAAAAAAAAAGATTTAGGCAAGAAAAAAATAGTAAATATGGTGACTTGTAGCTGGAATGCTAAATAGGGTGGTGCGTACGTGTGAAACATATATATGATACTACAGCATGAGAATAAAATTTTCAATCATGGTTTGGGTCAATGGTTTTGAGTGCAAAAGTTATTTGAACTGCCCTCTTATCTGCAACTACTATCTGCAATCAACCTCTGTCAAAGAATCTACCCTACCTTGCTTGATCTAAACAACTAAAATATTATCTTAATTATTGAAACAAGTTAAGTAATGGTGCCAAATTGCTATGCCATGGCCTCTATATAAATACATTTCCTAACCTTAGTTTCAAGGCAACATCTCAGCTTCTACCAATGGCTCCTGTTAAATCATTTTTCATATTGTCTCTTCTAATTGCTGTTTCCTCTATTCTGAACCTTGCATCTGCACACCTTAGTCATGACTTCTATAAGAAGATTTGTCCTAAGGTATTGCCAGAAATAAGAAAAGTTGTTCAGCGAGCCATTCGAAATGAAACGCGCATTGGAGCATCGCTACTACGTTTACACTTCCATGACTGCTTTGTTAATGTAAGTTTCATGTCATGAGCGTGCTCACTAATAAAGTTCTTAATTCTTGCAGATTTATTACAGATACATCTGTTTGGGTATTAGTATACTTTTCTTTTTGAATTCACTGATGTCAAACTGGGTCCGAAAGAAATTATCATGTTACTAACAGTGTCTCCATGGTCAAGGCAAGTCATTCAGTTTCAAAACAACAGTGCTGTTGATGCACATGGGCAATATATAGTTGACCAGTGAATTAAGGATCCAATGCTATTAACACCAATATGTCACTTTATTTTCTGAAATGTTAATATTTTCAATGAAAGGGTTGTTATGGATCAGTTCTGCTTGATGACACCGTTAACTTCACTGGCGAAAAGACTTCCTTGGCGAATAATAATTCAGCTAGGGGGTTTAATGTGATTGATGATATAAAATCTGCTGTCAATAGAGTTTGTAAGGGAAATCTTGTGTCATGTGCAGATATCGTCGCTGTTGCACTCGTGATTCTGTAGCCATTGTAAGTGTTTAAAACTTGATTCTGATATTTGGACTAGTTTACTAAGTTCAAGTGTTTATAGATTCAATCTTGATTTTGTTTTTCAGTTGGGAGGCCCAGATTACCGAGTACTACTAGGCATAAGAGATGCAAGAACTGCAAGCAGGGACGCTGCCAATAACAATCTTCCTGCTCCCTTTTTCAACTTCTCCCAGCTTCTCTCTAATTTCCAGGCTCATGAGCTAAACCTGAAAGACCTGGTTGCTCCGTCTGGAGGCCACACTCTAGGATTCGCAAAATGCGCTACATTCCGTAACAGGATCAACAATGATACAAACATTAACCCCAAGTTTGCAGCCTCCTTGCGAGCAAGCGTGTGCCCTGCGAGTGGAGGAGATAACAATTTACAACCATTTGATGCAACTAGTGCAAGATTTGATAGTGTTTATTACCAGGCTTTGTTGAAAAAAAAAGGTCTGCTTCATTCGGATCAGGAGCTGTTCAAGGGAAATGGAAGTCGGAGTGATAGACTGGTGCAGCGTTAAAGCCGCAATCGGTTTGCTTTCGACAAAGACTTTAGTCATTCCATACTCAAGATGGGTAACATCAAGCCTCTTATTGGAAATCATGGAGAGATCAGACTCAACTGCAGAAAAATCAACTGAAAACAGTACAATTAATGACATAAGAGTTATAGCATTTTCATGCAATTGAATAAACTATCTATATTCTTTCCTCTGTTGCTTTAACAATTATTATATAAGAATTGGCAAGTATATGTATCTAAAATTCTTGTGTATTCGAGATAAATATGAAATATATTATACATTTCCAAATATCTTCCTTTATACGATTATATCAGCAAACCATAATTAATTGTATCTTTGACATCTCCTTGCCAGTTACTATTAGAAATTTCATGTGTGGACTGTCATTAATTGTATGACTTTAATTTCAATAAAAACAGGTTTAAAGTTTTGCCCACTTGAGATATACTATACGGGTAAGAACCCATATGATTTATGTGATCATTATTGGATAGGGCTCAAGCACGCTTCTTTCTGTTAGATATAGATTAGCAGTAAGTGTAGGCTAAGTGACTTTAGGAATCTTTAATGGGAGGGGCTCTTAGGATTTATGATGATAAAATAAGCTAGGTCCCTCTTATTTCTTAACAGAAGCGTATTTTGTCCTATTGAGAGCTGCTAGTAAATAGAAAATATGGAAATGAAGACCTAGCTGTCTCATAATTCAATCATGGCGTGTTTGAGGATTCACTTATTTTGCTGCTATGACTCATTCAGGTACGTAAATATTTATAATTATTGTGTTCTAAATTCTTATATGTGATCCATTAAGAATATTACATCTGGTATCAGAACTGCATATACATGAATTTGGAACCCTTAAATTTAGCTATTTAACATAAAATAATAGGGTTCATTTAAGTCAGATTTTTAAACTCAAAAATCGAAACCTTAAATGTATGAAATTGAATTCCTAACGTTGGGGGTTTTGTTCCTCTTTGAAATTTCTTTAATTTGATATATAGTTTTTATGATTTCATCAGCTATAAGTTGAAAATTTTGAATTTTAAGATTCGGTTTGACATAAAATCGAATTTAAATTTTTGGATTAGAAAAACTATGATTTCATGTTGTTTTGGTCTATATTGATTGATGAGTTTTGCCTTTAGCATGTTTCTATATTCATTAGAAATTAATTGAATGTGTGGAATCACATAATTTTGAGAAATTCAAATTAAAACTCTTTTGAGTTAGAGTTAGGGTTCATAATTTTAAATTCAATTGTTTGGATAAATTGACTATTGAAACTTAAAATTAACTTTAGATTTTTGTTAGATTAGTTATTTTAATCAAAACCCATAAAAAATTTCGTGTTTAAACTAATTTTTTAGGAAAAAAATTAAATAAAACATGGAGGAAAATTGAATTGGATCTCATAGACCCGGATTCGCTATAAAATGGGTCAAACGACCTAGATGGAACTTGAAGAAGCTGCCAACCCCATTCTGGAGGAACCCCACTCGCGCCAAGGGAGAATGTGGTCCACCCTTAACTCTATAGCGGTATTCTCCTTCCTAAATTTTTATGTTATTTTTTATTTGAATTTTCCAATTTTATGGAATGGTTATATTTGAAAAATTATATGCATAAATTATAGTATTAGTATATGCTATTTTGTTATGTTTAAAACTAATATAACTGCATATATGTAATTGTTGGGACTTGTTGGATTTTCATGTTTCACATGTTTTGAAACTGAAAATAGTATGCACTCTCCCTAGTTAGAGCTCAAAATTATCGTACTCTCATGTTTTTAAAACACGTGTTTGTGAAAGAAAAAAAAAATTTGATTTAATTTTTGTTTGAAAGTTTGCTTAATGCATTAAGTGATCCTTTGAGATACTTTTGAATAGTATTTTAGTAGAGAATGATAAATTGCAGTTATTAAATTTTCCTAGCTTAAAAAATCTTATAGGTTTATATAAATGGTTGTCACCAAAGTGGTCTATTTATATAGATTTGTAGGATTTTTGAAAAGTATAGTACGGGATGTTTATTAAATTATTATATATAATTTCCTGCCAAAAAGGAGTTATTATATACTTTAATTTTGAAAAATACATAAAACATATGGTTTGGGGTATACCAGCCTAAAAGGTTTATCTGCCTAAGAATAGCATGAATAACAATGATGACTTGAAGAACTAATATGAATCATAAGCTCCACTGACAATAATGAAATCTAGGGCTCTGATACCATATTTTTCATGACCAAAACCAAGGCCATGATCAGCTAATGAATCAAGATGAATATAGGCCCACTATGACCTAAACAAGCCTACAAAGATTTCAAAAATTAAAACACTACTATAGTCCGTTTAAAACTCGGAAGATCAAAAGGTTGAATTCTCATTGATATTGTTTGTAATTAATTTTCCAACATCATATTCTTCTCATTCACAAGTCTTCCTTTCTTACTCTACATGCATATTCTAATGCTAATTCGATTGACAACCTAGATAATCGTCATTCCACTATCAAGTACTGTATTTTTCTTGGGACAAATCTTGTCTCCTCGTGTTCCAAAATTAAAGCAACACATTGCGGTATGGTCTAGTACTATATCTGAATATTGTGCTCTTACTTATGCAACTACATAACTCATTTGGATACAACAATTACTTCATGACCTTCCTGCATCAATTATAACTACCAATTTTTTGGTGTGGTAATCTCATATGCTATCTACCTCACTACAAATCCCATCTTTCATTGTCATGCCCAAGCACATCGAAATTGATTACCACTTTATCCGAAAGGAGGATATAGGACCATGACCAGAGAATAGATCAGGGTGAACATAGGTCCACCATGACCCAAACGCCTACAAAGGTTCTTGAAAACGAAACAAAACTGCAATAGTCTGTTTAAAACTCGAATGATCAAAAAGTTGTACCTTTGATAAAATAACATCATAATACACAAATGATCATCCATGACTAAAAGCACATATCTAAATAGAAACAAATCCAAGAATAAGGTTGCAATAGAGTCAAATTTATAAATATTTACATACAAACATCTAGATACAAAGTGATACAAGTACAACTAGGCCCAAGCCGAAATAAAGGTAGGGTAATACCAAAAGAAACTCCATATAGACACCTTCTCCCGACCCAAAACTTGGAATCCAAAATCAGCTATCTGAAAATAAAACATCAAACTAACAAGGGTGAGTCACAAACCGTGAGTAAACAGTATATAATATAGCAGGCAGGGAAAAAAGTCAAAG
The DNA here is from genome assembly GCA_029379385.1 of Quillaja saponaria. Lineage (NCBI taxonomy): Eukaryota > Viridiplantae > Streptophyta > Magnoliopsida > Fabales > Quillajaceae > Quillaja > Quillaja saponaria. Next base: position 12,379,465 of record CM055610.1, on the reverse strand, counting down.
GATGCATGTTTCATCAATAATCAGTTTACATAAGCTACAATTACACATTTGAAAATGTAAGGAATAAACTGTTATTAACAACTATTTGGTTAAAGAGTTATAATGGAAATCTTAAACAATGTAAGTAAACAATTTGCTACAACCATTTTACAAAAAGCTTATATAAGCATTATACATTGCTAGAACTATCAAACCGAAATACACATAGGGTACAACGAGTCAGCGTCAAACCCCCGCTAACTAGGGTGTTAAATCTGTCAATTCCAATACAAATAGTTGAACCTATAGGTCACAACGAATCAGTGCCAAACCCCCACTAACTAGGGTATCAAACACATTACCACATATGTTGGCCCACACACAGGGTTAAGGCATCTCTCCCTAACTAAGTACCATATCCGAAATACTATATGCACATAGGCTAACTATACCTCATTAGCTGGACAACAAGTACCATTCTATAAAGCAATCCAAAAGAAAAATAAAATATTTGAATAACAAAGCAATGTCAAGATGAAAACTAAGAAAATCAAGGGAAGTGTCTCCAACATCATTATCCAAATAATAACTTTTCGTTATTACTTTCTAAATTAAATAAGTCCATCAAATCCAAAGTCAAACATAGTTGTACACCAATAGTCAAAATAATATAAGTCGACTTTCTTTCCAAGTGGCAATATTGATTTCAAATCATATGTCCAATGTCACTTATTAAATAAGAGAGGAAGAAATGTTAAGTGATTGTCCCCAATAAATATGTTCAAGAATGTAAAGTAACCATTAACGACATCCATGTACACATAAGTGATTAAAAATGGATCTTTAAAATGTTTGATGGTTTAGAGGCACTTTCAAAATCAATTATGTAAAAACTAGTTTGAAAAGCTTGAAAGATCATATGTCAAGTTTAAGTTAAACATGTTTCTACAATAAATAGTTTCCGAAATGAATTGTAATGATGCAAGTGGTTAGTACAATGAAAATACAACGCTAGTAACTATCCACTCACAGTATAAGATTCAAGAATGTTGGGAACCTAAAATCACCCAACAGAAGGTGTGGGAGTGACCAATGAGCCTAGAACAATTACAAAAAGATTATTAAAGTAAATAACGAGATTCAACTAGCCTTTAGGAACAAAACCAAATAACCAAGGAATATAAGCAATGAGTTCTCCCACAAAGCCCAAATTCAATGTTAACCCCAAATAACACATCCTAACCCACAAGCAAACATTCAAATACAACGAATTCTAAAAGTGGTTAAAACATGCTAAATTAACTTCAGTGAGCTCAAAATAAAATATAATATATACTATAGTTTGGGTCTATTAACACCAACTTTAATAATTAACAAAATCATATATGTTTTTTTTCGTGAATATCTCAAAAGAAAAATCAAAATGCATGGGTAGAACTTAAGATGAAACAAATATATTTATAATCTCATATCAACCTACATCCTAAACTAATTGAAACCCTTTTCTTTCTACCAAATTTATATGATAAAATAGTGAAATTTAAAATAAAAAAATTAAGTAATCTTTTATTTAACTCACACTTTATAATTCCTCTAAGCAAGGTAAATATGAAGTAAGTCATCAGAATAATATAAAATTATTGTTATTATTATTTTGATAGATAGAACTTCAAACTAACAAATATAATTGTTTAGGTGTTAATGGAGAATCTAACCATTTAAGGATTTAAAGTACCCAAATAAATGGATCAGCAAGGTAAATGGTGGACATTACCAATAGATGTTCAATGAAGCATAAGGTAAAAATAAAAAATAAATAATTCTAGTCACTGAAACTAAGAATGACAAGGATTATAAAGGAAAGTAACAAAATGCTCCAAAAAGAGCAAAGAAAACTTGTCACCTTTTTCTTTCCATCCACCTTCAAAATTTGCTCCACCACAAAGAGGAAGTTAACCATAGATTATCTCTTCCTAGCCATGTGAAGAAGAAGGTTTGTGATTTGTATTTAAAATAAGAGAATGGGAGCGTGGGGTTTTGGTTTTCCCAGTGGTGTAGGTGTAGTTAAGAGACCAGACATTAGGACTTTGGGAAAGGAAGAGTAAGTAGGTGCCGGCCAAGGAAACAAAAAAATGTTGTGGTCTATAAAGTGCCACATGTAAATTAACTATTGAATGAGGTTACAAGATATTTTAAAAGCGTTATGAAATTATAAAAAGAATCCTACTATTTTTATACTTTGTAATAAATAACAATAGTAAATAGACATTTTCCTTTCAAGTCTTTTAAGGTATTTACATACATGAAAATAATTATTTTGTCAATAATAACACTAAAAGTACTTAATAAAATATTTTATTAACATTAAAATAATTTTTAAAAAAAATTGGTGCTCTCTAATATTAATCTAGTGGTGGTCATTCACAAGACTCGAACTCACTATTGAAACACATGTGAAGTTACGATTTATCATAGATGCTCGCAAAGAATTATATTTTCGTTTCATCTCCACTATTATTACAGATACTTTAACAAAAGATCACTCATGTTTGTTTTAGTATATTGAAGGGCAAGCTCACAATCCACCCAATCCCATTTATCTTGAAAAGGTGTGATAAGGATAAAACTTCATTAACTAACAATCACATTAGTTGATATGGATAAGTCCACAAAATTATCTAATTAATTCATTTCAAATTTAAATTGTTAATTATTCTTGTTCTAAAGTATAGATAAACACTTATCATGTATTATATTTTTAACCAACAATACCAAAGTATTATAAATATGTGTGTGTGTGTTTAAGAAAGAAACGTAAGATACAGAATGCTGCTCTGAGGTGCTGACTAGTCATCCATGACAGTTTAGTAGTCAAAGTCATATCTTATATGTAGATTTTTTTTTTCTTTTTTGTTTTAGTTGGACATATCTTACATGTAGTTATTATTAGTTGTTGTAAAGTAAATAACAGATAAAAAGATTATAGCTTGAATGATCAAATATTGTACCACATGCTTCATTTATAATGGACAAAAATATAGGTAGCACCACATACAAGCAATGTGGGATTACTTAACTATAAGGTCTTTTAACACTCCCCTTAAGCTAGAGCATATATATTATATGTTCCAAGCTTGTTACTAATATAATAAGGACGGGCACCCCCTTAAGACATGGTAAACAAATCTATCAATTGATCTTCAGACTTCACATATGCATTTTTAATTGTATTGGCAAGAAGTTTCTCTGTAACAAAGTGGTAGTCAACCTCTATATGTTTTGTTCGCTCATGAAAGACAAGATTAAAATATATATGCAATGCAACCTGGTTATTACAAATTAGCTCCATAGGCTGTGAATGCTTGAATCCAAGCTATTCTAACAAGTTTTTCAACCAAACCAACTTAACAGTTGTTTGAGTCATAACTTTATATTCAGACTCAGCACTGGACCTTGTAACAATAGTTTGTTTCTTACTTTTTCACGACATATGATTTCTTCCCAATATGATACAATACCCTATAATGGATCTCCTATCAAATTGACAACTAACCTAATCTGCATCACGATATCCCTTAATCAAAATGGAATCTTATTTTTGAACCAAAGCATGACCACGGCCATGTCTACAAACCAAAGTATAACCATGGTTCTTATACATTAACCTCTTACCAGGTGCAGTTTTGAGATACCTCAGAATACGATAACTGCATTCTAGCATATCTGTATCATTCAACAAATCCAGATAATATTTTCTTTGAGAAACACAAATACCCAATCGTGATTTAGCAATCTCAATACCCAAGAAGTACTTTAATTGCCCTTAATCCTTAGTTTATAATTTAGAATGCTAAAAAGATTTCAATTGTTGAGTTCCTTGACTATCATCATCTCTAATTACAATGTCATCAACATACACAATCAATAAGATTCTACCACTGAATGAATGGTGGTAGAAAACAAAATGGTCAATTATACACCTTTAAAGACCAAGCTCGAGCACAACTTCAGCCTACCAAACCAAAATCTGAGAGATTGTTTCAAACCATATAAGGATTTTTTTCAACTTACAAATTAAGTCAGACTCCCCCTAAGCAATATACCCTAAAGGTTGCTCCATAACAAGCTCTTCATCAAGGTCACCAAGCAAAAAAGCATTTTTGATATGTAACTAATGTAATGTCCAATTAAGATGGCTGCAAGAGAGATAAAAATTATAACTGAAGTAATCTTAGCAACAGGAGAAAAATTTTGAGAGTAATCTATATTATAAAGCTGAGTGTAGCTTTTAACCATTAAACGAGCTTTCAGCTGATCAAATAAACCTTTACAGTAAACACCCAACGATAACCAACAAAAAACTTACCCAAAGGGAGTTTCACAAGCTGCCAAATATCATTGTCCTTTAAAGCCCACATCTCTTCATCCTTGGCATTTCTCTACCCAGAATGAGCTAAAGCTTCAGACACAGTGTTAGGAACAGAAACACCAAATACGAAGGAGACAAATGATCATAGGAAATAAAATTTGAAATAGGATAGGTAGTACTAGGATAAGCATAAACAAAATGACATGCAAATTTACATTTCCGAATGGCAAGAGAAGGATTAGAGTAGGGAGGATTTGGATCCAAAGGCAAATGAGCAACTAGCACAGCACTTAAGTCTGTCAATATGCTCTTGTCTACTTGGCATTGAATGTAAACCTACAAATTAGGATAAGATAGACAACTAAAAGGACGGTCAGTAGATAATGGAAGAGGAACAGGTAATGGAAGAAATATTTCAATCTTTATAGCGATGTATGAGTCAGTGTAGTAAGGCATAGATTTAAAAAAAGTAACATCACACAAACAAATAAACAATTCAAGGAAAGACTATATATCTATATCCTTTCTGTGTACGGGTGTATCCCAAGAAAATACATTTAATAGAACGGCGATCTAGTTTATTAATACCCGGAGATAGTTGATACACAAATGACACAACCGAAAATATGATGGGCTAAAGAAAACAAAGGGACCTAAGAAAATAGAACATAAAAGGACATTTTGTCATTAAAAACTAATAATGGCATCCTATTTATTAGATGGTAATCACTCCAAAACATTTTAAGCTCATTCATCTAACATAATAAAGTATAAGTAATATTTATAAGATGTCGATTATTCTTCTCGACTACCCCATTTTGTTGTGAAGTGTGAGAGCAACAAGGTTGATGAATTATTCCTGAAATAGTCATAGATGAGTTAAATGGAGCAGTAAAATAAGTTTCAGCATTGTCACTACAAAGTATGCAAAATGGTACATTAAACTAAGTTTTAATTTCAGGAAAAAAAAAAAAAAAAAATTCAGAACATTATTGCATTAAGTAAAGCTAAGTCATTCTTGAAAAATCATTTACAAAGGTAACAAAATAAAAGTATCCTAATTTTGAAGTGACAAGACTCAAACCCCATACATTTGAATGAACAAACATAAATAGAATTTTAATTATTTTATTAATTCTGGAAGCAAAAAGAATACAAATGTACTTACCCAACTAACACTACTCACATTCTAAAGAAGACAGATGACTTAAACTAGGAACTAGCTTCTTGAGCTTTTCCAACAGGATGGCCAAGGCGACAATGGACTTGGAGTGGTGTAACTGTTGCAAAACATGTTTTAACAGATAATATTGGATCAAAGTAGTAGAGTCCCCTTGTTTCATGTCCTTTTCTAATCGTCTTCTTTGTTTTCAAATCCTGAATAACAACAAAATTAGGATAAAAAATGATAGAGAAAGTTAAACTTTTAGTGAGTTTACTAACAGATATGAAATTAAAAGACAAAGTGGAAATATATAAGACAAAAGATATTGAAAGATTTGGACTACGTTTAGCAGTACCTATTCCAGTAAATACAGTAGTAGAGCCATTTACTAAATTAACAAGAGATAATGATTTCAAATCTTGTAAGTTAGTAAAAAATCTAGGTACACCTATCATATGATCAGTGGCCCCAAAATCAAGAAAACAAGGCCTTGAAACTGAAAAACTAGAAAAACAAATTGTATAATTACCTAACTAGGCAAGAGATGCAATGAAAAGAAATGCTTGATATGCAAATTGTAACTGAAGTAACTTAGAAGACTCCTTCTATGAGATAGAAATATTGCCAGAAGACTTGAGTTCTGAGAAAGCATATACATTATTTGCAACTGTAAGTGGCTCACCATTCAAATTCCAACAATATTTACTAGTGTGGTTCTCTCAACCATAATAAGTGCATTTATGATTTCCTTTACCTCCACAGCCTCCTCGGCCACCTTTAGTACCATCAGACCAAGTCTCATTATGGAACTGATGAAGACTGAATAGCAAGAGCAGATTTATTATGGCTAGTATCAGTACTAGGTGAGTACTGAGATAGTCGACGATAAACTTCAGCAAGAAAGAAAAGAGAAGCAGCTACAAAAATCTATGCCTTAACAAGCTCATAATCGACATGAAGACTAGCAAAAAAACTTAGAACCACAAGTTGTTCATATTGTTCCCTTTACTTTGCTATATCAGTCGAGAGAGGTTAAACACTATTAAGTTTGTCAGAAACTCGCTATGTAGTTCCAAAAAAGTCAAAGAGAGGCTTATCAAGTTGTTTGCCCAAAAGATATCTCGAGAGGCATCATACAGACTAGTCGAATTACTATAGTACATCAATTTCACAAAATCCTATATTTCTTTAGCAGTACAATAGAAACATATGTCAGCCATCCTAGGTTCTATTGAATTCCATAAAAGAGAAAAATAATTTGGTTATCAACCTTCATCCAAGCCTCTACTTATTCAGTACCCTCCTTAAAAGGTATAGATGTCAGATGGTCTTCATACCCTTGACTTATCAAATATACCTTGACAACTCTAGAACACTACAAGTAATTCCTATTATTCAACATTAGAGTAGTAATTAATGGAAGCAGTGTTGATTTAGATTCCATACTTCACAATTCACAATTCATAGAAAAAGAAACTTAGGGTACCACAACAAATAAATGCTGAAATAAGAAATCAAGACAAAAGAGCCAAAATCAAATATCATAGCCCATAATCAGCTAGAAAATACCAATCAAAATTGCATACGAGAAGGAGAATCTCCAAAAAAAATAAAGGCATAAAAAAAAAATACCAAATCGAAGCTAAAATTGATTCTGGACTGCTGAAAACAAATCAAAGAAGAAATACCCAAAAAATTACCTCACACGCCACGTACCCACATTCCTTTCTGCCTGTGCCATGCATGGTCTTCACCTTCCAGCACACCAGATTAACTATTATCCTCCAATGCGCGTGGTTCTCACGCAACTTCCACTCTGTCAAAGTGTGGGGGCGCGTGAACAAGAGTTTTCCAATGGGCTTCCTACAGCTGCCAGATCGGAGCTTTCCGAGCCTACCTTAGATGGTGGATGGCAAAAAAAATGATCGGAGAACGGTTTTCACCTGCTATGGTGGATGGCCGAAAAACTAACTGGAGAACGGTCTTCTAGGCTTGGCAGCGGCGCATGTGATAGCTTTCCAATTTTTTGGTCATCAAAAAATTATGGTTACGGTGGTTTTATGTAAGGGTAGGGTTTTGGATCAAATAGCTTTGATACCAAGTAAAGTGAATAATGGAGAAAAGGTTGTAGCTTGAATGATGAAATACTACATTCACATAAGCTTTATTTATAATAGACAATAATATAGCTAGTACCACGTACAGACAATGTAGGATTACATAGTAATATAAGATATTCTAACAATTATAAGTCTTTTCTCCCAAAGATTACTTTATTTTTGTTTAATTACTGTTAGGTAGATAATGATGGACAGTTCAGTCAAGCTGTAGAAATTGAACCACTGCAAGTTTAAGCACGGCAGGCAATTTTGATATCCCATTTCCAGAAATTCATATTTTTGCGCAAATATGGTTGTCTATTTTCTCCAAGTATTTGATGAAATGCAATGGGTTGCTTGTGTTTCATGTACCTGATCTAAAAAAGAAATGAGATATTTGCTTCAATACTCCCTTTACTTTGAGGCATAACTAAGATAATAGATTTGTGCTGCAGTCTGCAGACACATTATCTAAATTTTATTAGACAGAAACAATATATATATATATACACACGTTATTCAGAAATAGAACTTTTGAGTGATTTATTTTACAAAATGAAGATAGACACTCATGTTAAGCTACATAGTGATGAAGCTGTCTTAGTTAACTTTCCTGCAGTTCAATCTTATTTCCCCATCAGCCCCAGTAAGAGGCTTAATATTTCCCATTTTTATCATGGAATTGCCAAAGTCTGACGCAAATAGACTTGGATTGTTGATGTAGGACTGTACCAAATTATCACTCTCACTACCATCACCCTTGAAAAGCTCCTGATCAGAATGGAGAAGACCCTTTAAGTTAATTAAAGCCTCGAAGTATACTGTATCAAATTGTGTTGTAGTTTCATCAAGTGGCTGTGTGTTGCCATCTCCCCCACTTTGAGGGCATGTATTGCGCAATGTGGCTGCAAACTGAGGGTCTATATTGGTATCATTATATATCCTGTTCCTAAATAAGACACACCGAGCCAATCCGATGGTATGGCCACCTGAAAGCATAACTAAGTCTTTCAGGTCTAACCCTTGAGATTGAAAATTGGAGAGAAGCTGTTATAAGCTGAAACGTGGAGAAGGAGGATTTGGCATTAACATCATCTTTGCTTGCAGTTCTTGCATCTCTTCTACCTAGTAACACTTGGTAAGAAGGGCCTCCCAGCTGAAAAAAGCATATAAACACACAATAGCCTTACTATATATTCATGTCTTAATTCAGAGACTTGCTAAGGTTTGATGGCTACTTAGTACTTACTAAGGAAACTGAGTCACGAGCTGCAACAGCTAAACTATCTGCACAGGAAACCACGCTGCCTTGGCATGCGTTATCAACTGCTGCTTTAACATCATCAATCACATCAAAAACCCTAACTGAATTGATAATTGCATTGGATGTTTTTTCACCAGCTAAGTTAGGGGTAGGGGTCGCAATAAGCCGAGCTAGCTCGTGAACAGCTCGTGAGCTACTCGTTAAAAGCTCGGATCAAGCTCGGCTCAGTTTTTTAAACGAGCCAATCTTGAGCTTTATTTTAAACTCGTTTAGTAAAACGAGCCGAGCTCAATCTTTCCAAAGCTCGGTTCGTGAGCTCGTGAGCTAGCTCGTTTAATATTATTTAATAAATTTTTTTATTATTTATATATACATTTATAATAAATATATTTATATACAACAAAATTAACACAAATTGTTATTTGGTTTAGTGGTAATCTGCACAAATTTTCACTAAGAGGTCTTGGGTTCAACTCTCCTTGCCTACAAAATATTTTTAGAATTTTCAAAAAAACTTCACGAGCCGAGCCGAGCTTGAATATTTGCTCGCGAGCCCTTAACGAGCTTAGGTTTACGAGCCTGAGACGAGCTCGAGGGTGTCATCAAGTAGAAGAGATCCATCGCAACCCTGTCAATATAAGCATCAATTAAGTATTTAGCATACTAGTTGCTGAAAGTGTTGAGTGATAGACTCAAGGATGTTTTCTTCAACTGGTTAGGAATAAAAGCAAGTCGAACACAAAGGACAAATATTTGTTATTATAACTCCAGTAAGAATGTGTTTTTTACACAGCATGGCTGAAGTATGAGCAGTATATTGCATTTGTATGGCTTTGCTCTATAATAAGAAACAGGAGTGAATTTTTATAAGTAGAAGAATGTAAGAATCAACAGAAAGAACCCATAAACATATTTACATTAACAAAGCAGTCATGGAAATGCAGGCGGAGAAGTGAAGCTCCCACACGGGCCTCACTATCTACTGCCCTCTTGACTTCTGATCTAATGATTTCTAATGCATTAGGGCATGGTCATAAAAATCTGGAGTGAGCTGTGCACTAGAAGGGACCAAAATGGTGAACACAATCACAGAGAACACTAAGAAAGATTGACTAGCCATGGTAATCAGTTGGGTAGAAATGAGCATGAACTGAAGTATTTTGTATATGTTTTTATAGGAAGCATATAGCAGCATTAATTCTCTTACTTCTACACCAAGCAAGCAAGCAACTATTTTTATGAGTATACCAGTTCTAATTATTCATATTTAATTGGTGAATTCTTCCTTTGACCAATTATATATATTTCTTTCAGACAATATTTAAAAGGTTTAAATACCAGAAACAATGATATACGTAGGGAATTCCTTGGCAAGGAGCTTCTGTCAAATGTCTTCTAATGATGAACCGAATTTAAAACTTAAAAGGAAAAGTTCAAAGCCTTGAAAATGAATATAATAGTTAAGATTATGATTATAGTTGAATTGTAAAATAAAACGATCTTATATGTAGCTAGCTTATTCTCCAGTTAACTACAATATATATCACTTTGTTTTTGAATTGTTCAAATGTGGTAACGAAATTCTTGTTATGACTTTATTAAGGAATTCAACAAAAAACAGCTTCTGGAAATTGCTTAATATTTTATAGAAGGCTGAACAGCGGCTGGTTTATAAACTATTACCATTAAAAACAATTTCGTGGTTTTTTTTTTTTCCTGCTTAGTTGGTTGATTTCCTAGTTCATCTCATCATACTCAGCGCTTTACGCAGACTGTTGTACAATAATAATTTGCAATAATAATTTACAAAGAAAAAAACAATTGAGACCGAGCGAGAGTCGAATTCTAAGAATAATTTCCTATAGACTTTATTTGTCCCTGCTCGAATTGAGTTTGTTAATAGGTTGCAGACAGATATCCTCAAGTATACAACCAAGTCTCTAGAATTCTCGGGTAGCAATTCCCTGAATTCTCTGAGAACTTTCTTAGAATTTGTGAATATAATGTTAGAGTACAGGGAAGAAGAGAGAAAATATTGTTATAATTTAGTTCAAAAGAAAAATCCAGCATTTTTATGGAACTCAATATGAAAAGTCATGCCTTTTCAGACAACTATTTTAAACTTTAAAAAAGTCTCTTTTAAACGTACTGCCGAAATATGAAAGGATGTACTGTACCAACCAAAAAAAAAAAGGGATCTGAAAGAATGTCAATTAAGACAACTCTTTAAAAATAGAAGTTTAAAAAACTACCCGGAGCATTTAATTCTATTTTCTTTTATGAGGTAAATATAAAATTATATTTTCATGTGGGACTCAAATTCCCGCACTTTGTTTTTACAAAACATGTCTAACAATTCCCCACTTTGTTTTGGAAAACATATAAACAGCTTATGCAAAATAATTTGACAAAATTACTCAATAACTATCACTACAAGAAAATTCAGTATCAGAGATTTTATTTTGAGGTCTTTGATAGTCCAATTCTTGTCTCAAATAGTAAATGAAAACCCCATGCAGTCTCCAATTGTGTGGTCTTCGATACTATTAAAGACTACGATTTTTATAATCAGAGACCATGACTAATATGGTCTCCTTTGCTTTATTAATAGAATTATCAGAGATCACTCGCAATCTCTAATAACCTCTAGAGACTAGTTAGAGGTCTCTAATAAGCGATCTACGATAACCTTCAAAAACTAGTTCACAGTCTCTAATGGTCGATCTTAGATACTCTTCAAAGACTGTTAGCGGTCTCTGATAGCTTAATTATTGTGTCTAATAATTTAAAATAAAATTTTAATATCCCTCCCAAAATATATTGTTTGGGTTTCAAAACCTGTTAAAACAAAAATATTCTAAAGTCATGTGTATTTATTAGTAAAAATATAACAAGAAAAATCAATTCAAGACTTTATAGTATCAAATTTGTTTACATATTTAAAAAGTTCAAACAACTACAAACTAAAATTAAGATTGTGCAAAATCAGCATCATTGTCTTGAGCATGTGACCCTTCGTTTTGATAGTGTTCAACCTCCGAAAATGAAGGAATAGCCTGCATTGTAACAATATTATAGGAATCAATTCCATATTACTTAGACATGTAATTAATTAGTAAGTTATGAAAAATACTTAGCAACATAACAAGGTTTATATAGTCACTGACAAATCCTTTTTTTAAAATGAAGCAATTATCATTTAAGCTACAAAATCGGTGCTACAATCACTGCCAAATCCACTTTTTTCCTTTATTCTTTTTAACTATATATAACAAGGTATATGAAGCTTAGAACAATCCAACCTAATTCCTAGAATTATACAGTAAGCAAAAAGATAGTAAAGAAATTTCAAAAGATAAGCTTAGCCATGAATAAATCCTAGCTTAAATTTCAAAAATCAGTATTCTGTCCGGTAGTAACCTAAGGCTTGAATACAATATCTGAAAACTGACCTCAGAAAATAGGAACGGTGAGTAGGAGATTGAATACAAATCAAAGGCGAGGATGACACCAAGAATAGATGACGGCATTCACAAAGCCTCCACGACTGCTTAAGTTGACTTCAGGCGGTAGAGAACAACAGCTTGACAGTGCAAGAAGAAACATATACAGATGAGAGATGCCTGAAAATGAACTAGGAATTAGGGCTTTTGATTTGGGATATTTCATCTGAGACGGCAAACGTGGTCTCCAATAACATCACACAGGGTCTCATATACATATATTAAAAATAATAATAAATAATTATAGAAGTCCGAAAATGCAGTCGTTGATAATTTCTTTGCGGTCTCTGATAATTTGGCGCCAAACAATTTAACTATCAACGATCATGATTTTAGCATCAACAACGTTAACTTTTAAGATATCTGAGACAGCAAATAACAGTCACTAAAAACAGATAAATGGTCTCAGATTGTTGTTATGAGAGACTATTATAAAGTTGTCTCCAATACGCGATCTCTGATACAACATTTTTTTGTAGTGAGTATACTCATAAAACTGATATCCATTTTGCCAAAAATTGTTCTACAGCAATATACTCACAAAACTATATCCATAAATAATTGTATCTTCTGATTTTAAACATTTACTTAGTGTAAATATTTTAAGACTTTATCAAAGTTACTATTTTCTAGTCTTTAAGCAAATTACTTTTGTATGATAAAATCGAAAATATCAAACATATATCAATCTCTAAATTCTATGAAAAGTTTCTTAATTTACTTTGCACTATTATGGACATGTGCATGCGCCAGTTTCATTGATTCTCTAAAGAATAAACTTTAAACTTAAGGAGCAGCACCACTTCTAAATTCACATAGGTCAACATCTTACAATATATTTCCATTACTTTAGAACCCATTACAAAATTGTCTTAAGCTTCATTAAGAGTAAATACTCACCCTCTAAGATACGTAACGATCCATACTAACTTAAAAATATAACTGGCTCATATAATCAGTATGCACATTCACTATACAATGACTTTTCTTACCCATTAAACCTTACAACTAGTTAATTACTAAAAAAAATGTTGGGTTAACAACATTAGTGACAAGTAAAAAGCTTCAACTTCATCTCCAAAGATATCATTTTTACTATCTCTTTTGTAAGAGGCTTAGTAAAAGGATCTGTCAAATTTTTACTTGACCTGACACATAGACAATTGTAATGACTTTATCTTGAATTACTTGTCTCACAAAATCATGTCTTCAACTTATATGTCTAGACTTACCATTATAAGCTCTTGATATTATGGATTACTCACAATATAATGGTATTAAAGAATTGATTATGATTGATTGAGATTAATTGTAATATTACAATCAAATCATCTATCAACCCTAATTAAGATAATTATAGTTAACTAATGATACTAATTATAAGTACAATCATAGACAAAATTATAGGAAAATTGATGCCTTAATTCTATAATTAGTCAACTATAATTATCTTTATAGCTAGGGCGTATAAATTAAAGGCTCTACCACTAGAAATGAGTTAGTGAGTGAGTCAATCCATGGAATAAATCTATTATACTCTTGTCACACCACCAAACAGAGGTATGACTGGCCGGAGGAATGGATAACCAAACCTCCGTAACCCTGATTTTACCACTACTAAACACATAAGACTCTCGAAGTAATTATATTTAAAACCAAGAAAAATTTTACATAATTAAAGTAAAAGCATAGACTTGTTACTTAATACATAATATTTATTGAAAATTTTGGCGGAGGTTCCACAAAAGGTGAAACATGCCCAAAACATAAACAATACGTTTTCATGTTTTTACACAAAACATACAAAACAATAACAAAGACAACAAGATCAAGGAACTCTACTCCATTTCTCATCATAATAACAATCAACTAGACTATTACCCCTCATAAGACCAGACATCCCACAGCTTTAGTGTGACTATAAACTTTCACCTATTTGACTTCAAGATTGAGATTCCAAAGTATTTCCTTGCCATCAAACACTCGGCAAAGTCCATTATCAATAATAGTCGTCCTCGAGATCCTATTACTAAAAAAAATAATCATAAAAGAGGGATGAGTCATACGGACTTCGTGAGTGGAAAAACATACCCCAAAGGGTATCAGCATCACCCAAAACACGTATAGAAAATATAATCAATTAATATTTCCATGTCATATATTCCAAAACTGCAAAGATTACATATATACAAGTACGAAAATATGAAACTTAACAAGCACAATTCAAATAGTACAATGCATAATCCACTTAAAAAAAATCAAGGCAATCAAAGCATACAAAGAAAACAAAAGACCAATAGAGTAACTCAGCCTTGCACAATAGTATCACCTCCTACCGGGCATTTACGCACCCACACAACAGGTTAATTCTTCATACACAATCCATCCCACCGAAGCTGAGCACTTATTTCTTTTAAAACAATTGTCAGAATTAGATTATCTTATATAAAAATATCAAATCAAAATATCTTAGGTGCACTTGGAGTTTAGTTTTGGAAATAAAATCAATTCGGAAAACATTTTAATTCTTTGGCCCTTATCAACCACAAATAATTTCAAACATCAAACAATTCAATTAACTCAATGCAACATTGTACATGCTTAATTTTTTTTTGTCATATAACACATCTATTCAAATACACAAGTAAATACCCATAATAATCTACTCACCAAATGGTAACAATTAACCACCCACCTTTAACCAATTTCCTTTGTCACTCACACTTGTGGTCATGCTCATCTTTGGTTCAACCATACTTTTCGAAGCTGCAATTATATTTTCCAAGTGTTACTTAGTTTGACAATTTTTAAGTCATAACCTTTTAGTTACGAACATATGGAGTTAGTCAGTTTCAAGTATTTATTTAAAGTTAACTCTTCTTTTAGGCATTTTCACAACCCTTTGGAGATATGTTTATTTTCAACTTGCACGCTTAACCAAATTTTATAAAACCAAGTTGAAACATTAATGTTAGGAAGTTAACTATCTTTCTTCTTAGGAACTTTTCCTAAAATTACTCTTAAACTCACTTAATTCCTTACATGGACAAAAACAGGGCACTGCACAAATTTCTGGTTATCAACCTCTGATTCGATACTTATAGAATTATCATACTTGGGAGTTAAATTATGAAACTTTTCAGTCTAGTATTTCAAGATGTTATGAACATTTTATCTTCATCACTTTTTTCCTAATTCATCCATTAAGATCTCTAATCTTAATTACTTCAAAACAAGTAAAGTCAGGAGCCAAAAATTAGAGTCATGGATTCTAATACCTCCAAAATACACACAACTAATAATTAAAACTTGTACCACTCCAGATTTACTGTTTTTCATGTTAGGAACAACTTTTATTTAGAGGTCTTAGGCTAATTCAAAATATAACCTATGACAAAGTCTTCCAGACTGACTGAAGCTCACCTAAATCCTGCATGGATCCAGCTGCAATCCAACTGCTCTAACAATAAATGTACTTGAAACCAGGTTACGAAAATTTCCATATATCTTTCCAAGACAATAAGCTACATTTCTCTTTAAAACTTTTAAACTAATTCAATCCATAAGACACCCGAAATATTAAATTTTCTCTAACTTATAAATTTGACCATGTTTACGTTTTATACCCAATTAATTCCCATTTTTGTGTCCTTTGCCTTAATCCTTACTATAACAGTTTGATGGATATTGGATGTTCTATAACATGAAACAAGACAATGTTCCTTCATTCTCTTCTCCTTTTTGCTACTTGATTAGAAAAATTGGTGGTATTTCCCTAAAGTCAATATCAAAATAAAAGTGAAAGAAAAGGACGTAGATAGTAATTACGAAATATAGCAGAACATGTTGAAATCATTGGGTTAACAAAATATGGACTTCCTAACACCTTAATGACCAAACCAAACGTAACACTGAAACACTTCCAATTGTTCCCCTTTCAATATCACAGGGAATGAGAGATTTAATAAGTGAATTTACATTGTTCTGTTGGATCCATAAAATATGGTAATCCTCATCTTTTTCTTCTTCTTCTATTTTTTTTCTTTTTAAAAAAAAAAAAAAAAAAAAAAAGATGAGAGAGGTGAATGTAAAATTAAGGGATAGCAACTTTCGAACATTTCACACTCCAACAGCCTAGCCATATTTTAGAGACATGAAATCCTTCTTAAGTCTACACCCTTAATCCATAACCTATTCATCTCTAATTCATAACCAATCTTTCCTTTTTCTTATACCATGCTCTTAACCCATTGAACGAAAGGTTTCATGATCAGTGAATACTTTAATCTTAACTCCTACTTACCAGTCAATAAGCCACACGAGTTCCAACCATAACAATTATGCCGCTACCCTGTTAATTCTTCTATAGATATTCTTTGAAAATGGCTGAATAAGGACAAAGAATATTACTTGAATAAGATTAATAACGAGGCCTGGTGCGAAGAAAAGCAAGCCTAATAGGACGATGATAGCTACTGCTGCAATAGCCATGGACACAAACTCCCCAAATTCCCATAGAGAAATAAAGAGATTCAAAAAAGTAAAGAGAAGAAACTAAGTGATTTTATTGTCACGTCTTGAGATTACATAGTTCAGGCTGCTACTGTAATTCAAGGGGATGATGTGGGTGGGTGGGATATCATCGTTAGATGCAAAGTGAGCTATAATAGTGTTGATTTTACGTCTGATCACTTCGCTCTCCATTTCTTTCAATGCCAAAGAGTTAAATTTTGAGGAAGTGTAAAGGTGAATGAATAGCAAAAACAGTAGGAGAGTGTATGAGTGGGCAGAAGCAAAGAAAGCCAAAACAGAGCAATCCCTTAGAAGACTCTAGAAGTAATAGAAAATAAAGAAGAAGAATGTTGTGGAAGAAATTAAAAAATAAAAAATAAAATAGAGACAATTGGAAACAATAAAAAAAAATGAAAGGAAGATAAAGACTAAAAACAAATAGGACAAAAAAAAAAATGTAAAGTCCAAGTCAAGTTTTTTTTTTAGCAAAAAAAAAAATTGTGGCTACAATTTAATCATAGTTTTAGGGGTGTGTATATATATATATCTTTATGTTAAGGATTTATTAAAATTTTCATACATTGAAATATCGGGTTACATAAAAAAATTCTTAAAACGTATACTAGGATATCGAATTATAAGATGTTTAATTATATTATTATCTATTTAATTACTTAAATATATATTATTTTCTAACTAAAATTTATACATTACATCTATAACACAACTTCATGATGTTGGGTTATAACAACTCTCCTCTCGTGGAGTAAATTGATGACCGAATCACGTATATCTTGTGTCTCATTTATCTTTTTAGTTTATGTCATTTGTTTTCTAAATATCTACATGGTATCAAAGCCTCAAAAGCTCCAATGAGCACATTGATCATGAGTAGTTGCAGCAGAATGACTCTTACTATCAAAGACACTCATGGCGCTTTGTAGTGCAATAAGAACCACATAAAATTCCCTTTATTTCAACTGACATTCTCATAGCTCCTTCTAGTGAAACAAGAACACTAGGTTTCTCATCTACAAATTGATTGGTTTTCAAGAGTAAGGCTCCAACATGGTATCAAAGCTAGACCCTTACTGTTGGAACGCCCTATTACACCTATACTAGACGATTGATTGGCCCACGACTAATGGGCTACACCTCACAACTTCATATCTCCAAGTTCAACATGAGGGGGGTGTCAATGTGATAAGTCTCACATTAGTAAGGCTAGAGGGCTTCACACTCCTTATAAGTAAATGGGCATATCTTCTCTTGTTATCAATTGATTGGTTTTCAAAAATAGGGCTCTAACAAATGGGCAAATATATTAGGCATTGGGTGGACCCGTAAATTTATATCCAATAATAAATTTCAAATCCAATCATCCTTTTTACTAGTACGACTTCGTTTCCTGCTTATTTTATCCTTCTAATACATCAAGAAATTCATTATCAAACAGTCCATCCTGCACAATGCACTCCAATGTTCTATACCTGGATTGGTAGTATATCTACTAAGTTTACATACAAATATTAGGTCTTCCAGACAATGCATAGCATACATAAAAAAATAAATAAATAAATAAAAACCTATAGTATTAGCATACTCAAGTTGTGCTACAACCTTACCAGGATTTATTTCAAATTTCAAACTTGAATCAAAAGGTGTAGCATACTCTTTAAAATTTAGATGCTGGAATTTTTCTAACATATTTTCAATATAGTGCGAATAACTCAAAGCATAACCCTCACTATGCTTTCTAACTTTAATACCCAAGATAGTATGTACTTCTCTTAAATCTTTCATTTTAGAACTAAAAGATATAATTTCTTAGTTCCATTAACACATTCATGTTAGTTCCAAAAATCTACAAATCATCAATACATAAGCACACAAGCACTTATATAATCATTGTAAATTTCAAATAAATACATTTATCAGCATAGTTACGTCTAAACACAAAAGATAAAATAACATTAAAAAATTTCTCATGCCATTGTTTATCAGTTTTTGTTTCAATACATACAATGAGTTAACTAATTTACATACTTTCTTCTCATTACCTGGAGGGATGAATCCTTCTGGTTAATCCATGTAGACTTCTTCATTTAAGTGTCCAATTAAGAAATTAGCACTCTTAACATCCATTTGAGTACAAAATAAATGATGAATTGTTCTGATGCCATGAGAATTCTAATAGATGTTATTTGTGTTACAGTTGCATATCTATAGTATAATATAAAATTGATACTTGAAAATTGAAAAAATGTACTACTGACACGTAGGATCGTAATTTTTTGTCATGTCAGCTATAGAAGAAATTAAAAGCAACTGACCTTTTTCCCTCTCCCAACCCCATTAATTTTATACCACATAGGATTCTATAATAATGACCCTAAATCATAATATCTCACTTAACCAATTCACTATATTCCTATGAGAATTAAGTTAAGCAAGACTCGTTAAGATTAGACCTAAATTGGTTGCACAATACATATAGGTATATTTCTATCTTATGCACAAATCAAATTCAACAAACATGTGTATGAATTCAATCATGTATTATTTCAATCAAGGGTAACATTAAACTCCATTTTCCAAGTTTGTTTAAGTTACCACATCAATCTAATTGATAGCTAATCAACTGGAAGCATTAAGCATCGAAGGAAATAAAAATTAAATTACCAAACCTTATGCAATCATCAAATAATAAAAACCATCAAGCTATATGTTGAGTTCAATCGTAATTTTATTAGTTCATGCTACCTAATGTAGACTCAAATAAAATTACCATCAAAGTAAAAAAAGTAAAAGATAAGGAATAAAAGAAAACTAGAAGGTTGCCAATCTTCAATCAATTGTCATCCAAGCTCCTCTTGCCTTCTTTCTCCCTTGATACCTTCCTTTTCTCCATAGAAACATAGTTTAACTGTGCCCTTTTAAATTTTAGCCTTCACCTCTTTTTATAAGCCTTTAATTTCTCCTAGTTAAAAATCAATTAGGATTATAATTCTATTGGAAGAATGTCGCAGGCTCTAACACCCTTAGCTTCTCCTTCTTTAATTTGGATTAGGACACTAGTCAAAACACTTTAAAACAAAATAAATAACTATTTTAAGCAAACCTACTCATATTTGAAATAAAACACTCCAAATTCCTAAGCAACCATGACTTGACTAAAAATATTAATTTTAATTGAAATCTAACTCTAAACTTAGGGATTTAACATAATTTAGGACTCAGAAATGTAGTGAAATAAATCTTTTATAGAGTTATCACACCCTCAAACTTAACATTTTACTAGTCCTCGAGAAAAAAAAAGAACAAAAACACACAAACGAAAATGACAAGCAAGAGATTAATCAAACTAATTCAATGATTTCCAAAGTATCCTCAAGTATATTTTTGAAAACTATTAACTTAAAGACAATCATAGGCAATCATGCAAACTTATGATTCAATTCAAGCACTAGTCTCATTCTCAAATGGATTTTGACATGTATGTGTGCATGATCTTTTTACCTAGAACTTCAATGCAATCCGGATAAGTTTATGTCTATGAAAAGTATAACTAAGCACTCAAGCTCATAGGATTGCTTTTCATCTTTCTCTCCATTAATATAGACTATACTCGGTCAAGGACCGTTAAGACTTTATAAGCTTGTAATTTAAGACTAGGGTACTGGTATGATAAGGAAAATTTATTAGGCTTCAAATCACCCTAAGCATATTAGTCATTCTTGGACATTTGGCAGAACTAACTTCACAATCCAAGTAATACACTCATACCTAACTTCCACTTTACTTTTATCTCCTACAAATTCACTTCTTTCTTTCTTTTTTCTTCCTTGCCCCCCTTTTTTCATCAAAATTAGAAGAAATTTTAATCATAATTCAAAGGAATTATTTGAAAGAGAAAGACTTTTCATACACCCAAACCTAAAATTAATATTGTCGTCAATGTTACAAGAAAAGACACAAGGTATAGAAAGCTTCCCTTATCAAGTAAGCATAAATTCCCTTCTTAACAACTTCATTGCACACCCCCAAACTTATACCACTCTATTATAAAGAACGAGATGAACATTAGCACAAATATAATTCTTTTTTTATCCACCCTTACTCTTTATTATTTTTTTTCAAACATAACTCCATAGTCTTCCTAAAAAGACTAACATGCTTAAGAGTGAGAAGTGTAAAAGAAAATTAAACATGACTAGGAAAAAACTAATGTAGTTGAAACAAGACAATGTCAAATAAGCTCTAAGGAGTATACTAGGGATACAATATAAAACAACAGTGGCTCGAAAGGCTCAAACAGTCGAAAGATAGCCTAAATCATGTCCATAACTTAATATTGTCTAAGATTTTGCCTCAAGAGATAATCAAACACATTCTAAGGTTTTAAACTAAACATGAACTTTCTAAACATAAACCATCTCTAAATATGTATGTCAAGTCTAAGCAAAAGATCAAGTGCATAAAGTTTGGAAAGCACATCCTAACAATGTTAATAACACAAGAATTTAACATAAACTCACATCACGCCCATAATTTTCCAAAAACCAAAATCACAACTAATCATAATATTATCATTGGATAGGGAAATTATTGAAAAAACATAAAACATCTTAAGCAAAAGACAAAAAAGAACAAATACACCAATAAAACCATCCCTCAAACTTAAGATGAACATTAAACTGAATGAAAAATTATAAAATGAGTCAGAATAAGAGAAACTCCCTGTCAATGTAGTAAAGTGAGAACTCACTAATCCTCATCCTTAGTAACGTCCAATTTGGTAGAAGGCAAAAAATAATATACCTACTAAAAAAAAACTAAACGAAGCTTAATAAGAAAACTCTCAATAAGAACATAAAACATAAAAGAAACAAGAAAAAATTTAGAAACTTAGGTTGCTCCTAAGAAGAGCTTGATCTATAGTCGTCGGCTTGACTATTGAAAAAGTACTTCTAAATGAGCGGCTTTTTCCCATAGTAAGTGTCATATAACACTACATATAGGCTTTGATTTAAGATGCCCTTAAACTTGGCAATATATGGAAGTAATTGGCACGTGCGCTCAACATTTCTTGGCTTTAAAAAAATACTTAGTATTTGAGGAGGAATGATGCTAAGGATGATGGTGGAGGAGTTGGACATATAGGATTTTCATAAATGTAAAACTTAGTGGCTACTTGAAACTCAAAAGGTCTGGTTTTTCTTCTATAATTATGTCTCGAGTTGCTTCTTCATTGTAAGAGTCTTCATCTATAGCCAATTGAAGCTCACTAATTTGGTCATCTTGGATGTTGTCATGTAATTCTTTTTCTATGTCGACGATATTAGGCTTAATAGTTTGGGCACCATGGATTTTTTTATGAGATTTATCTTCTATAAGTTAAATGCATGGTGGAAGGGAGTTTTGTACCATTCTTGAAACATCTTAAAGGTTCCTCTCTCGGTGTAGGCTTATCTTCACTTGGTTTAGACTCACTCATGGGTAAAAAGGGATAGGTCAAGGTCTCCAATAACTCATAAGTTTTGTCCATACTTAAATTCATGAAGCCTCCACCTGCTAGCTTATTAATAACTTTATGTGTCCTCTAAGACAAACCATTGTAATATATATGGAGTTGAAGCCATTTTGGTAAGTTGTGATTTAGACACATGCTTAGCAAATAGTTGAACCTCTCCCAAGCAACTTGGAATGATTCAAAATCATATTAAGCGAAACATGTGAGATGGAAATATTGAGTATACATATTTAGAGTACGTCATAAAACCAAAAAAAAAAAAAAATTTAAATATAAAAGAAAAAAAATTAAAAATAAAAAGTTTAAATTAAAACTAAGATTGATTGGTACTAATATAAGCTAAAATTAGTAAAACAATTCCCTGGCAACGGTGCCAAAAACTTGTTCTCAATTTTATTCATGCAAGTGCACGTATCATTAACAAGTAATATAGAATAAAGTAGAGTGTCGATCCCACAAGAAATTACAACTAATATTTAGCTAAGTACTAAAATTAAAACAATCCTAATTTTATCCAAACAAACAAATTATGGTGGAAAAACCTAATTTAAACTAAAACTAACTACACGATAATTAACTCAATGGATAAAAGCCTAGAATTACAATTTTTCTCAACACTTCACTTGATTTATTATTATCTTATCATGCTTAGTTATGGTATCAAATTAATACTAGGGTTCTAATTCAATTATAAGCATATTTCTATGTCTTATAGTAAAATCTCACTTAACCAATTCACTATAGTCCTATAAGAATTAAGTTAAGCAAGACTCATTAAGATTAGACCTAAATTGGCTATACAAAGCTCATTGGTATATTCCTATCCTATACACAAATTAAATTCAACAAACATGTGTATGAATTTAATTAAGTGCTATTTCAATCAAGGGTAACACTAAACTCCCTTTTTCTAGTTTGTTTAGGTTACCACATCAATATAATTGGTAGCTAATCAACTAGAATCATTAAGCATAGAATGAAATAAATAATTCAATTATCAAACCATAAGCAATCAACAAATAATAAAAACCATCAAGCTACATGTTGAGTTCAATTTTAATCTTAGAAAATAAATTAGTTCATGCTACCTAATGTAGGCATAAACTCAATAAAATCACCATCAAAATAAATACAAGAAAAACTAAAAGAATGGGAGAAATAAAAGAAAACTACAAGGTTGTCAATCTTCAATCAATTCTCATCCAAGCTCCTCTCGCCTTCTTGCACCCTTGATTTCTTCCTTTTCTCCATAGAAACTTAGTTTAATTCTATCCTTTTATATCCTAGCCTTCACCTCTTTTTATAGACCTTCTTCTCCTATATCAAAACCAATTAGGATTCTAATTTTACCGGAAAAATGTTGCGGCTATATATTTGAATTAGGACATTGTTCAAAACACTATAAAGCAAAATAAATAACTATTTTAAACAAAACTACTCATAATTGAAATAAAACACTCTTAACTCCTAAACAACCATGACTTGACTAAAAATACTAATTTGAATTAAAATGTAACTCTAAACTAAAGGATTTAACACAATTTAGGGCACATAAATGTAGTGAAATAACTCTATAAATAAAGTTATCACATTCAATGAAACTTTGGGAGAAAGTGATTGAGCATAGACTTAGAAAGGAGACTGTAGTTTCAAAAAATCAATTTGGGGGTTTATGCAGGGAAAATCTATGAAGGAGACTATTTCTTACTTAGACAATTACTAGGAGAAATATAGAAAGAAGAAAAATGATCTTCATATGGTTTTTATTTGATTTAGAAAAGCGTATGCTATGGTGCCAAGAAGATCAGTCTAGTGGTAAGCTATTGAGAAGAAGAAAGTACTGACTAACTGAGTAGAAATGATTAGGCCAATATGTATGAGGGAGTAATGACTATTCACTAGTGTACTACTGATCATAGATAGTATGACTGAAGAGTTCTCAATCACAATAGGATTTCATCAAGGGTTATCCTTAAACCCTTATCTAGTCAAGAACGAGTTTACATATTACATGCATTCAAGATAAGGTTATATGGTGTATGCTCTTTGCCAATGACATCGTTTTAGTGGACGAGACTAAAGATGGCCTAAATTGTAAGTTAGAATCATGGAATGACACGTTAGAATCTAATGGTCTTAGGTAAAATATGACAAAAACTGAGTTTATGGAGTGTAACAATTTAGTCAGACTAGAAAAGACTCAACTTAAATAGTTTTGGATGGTCACAAAATTCTTACAAATGAAGTGTTTAAGTACATAGGTTTTTTCTTACAAAGAGAGGAGCAATTGAGCATGATGTTAGCCACAAATTTAAGGTATATTGGATAAAGTGACAAAGTTCCTCGATTATCTTTTGTGATAGTAAAATCCTAAATAGATTGAAATAAAAAATTTATAGGATACTTCTTATGTTGTATGGTTCTGAATGTTGAACAATTAAGAAACAATACTCGCATAAAATCATAGGAGTGGTTGAGATGTGAATATTATTAAGATGAATGGCATGACAGACAAGAAAAAATAGAATAAGAAATGAGGAGATACATAAGAATGTGGAGATTACACCTATTGAAGAGAAACTGATAAAGAATCGTTAATGGTTTGGACATATCCAACGTAGGCCGATGGATATCGTAATTAGGAGATATAAGTCAGTGCAAGTGGATGGGGTTCAACGGGTAGAAGACCAAAAATTACATGGGGAGAAGTGTTTACAAAGGATATATGTGTGTGTGTGTGTGTGTGTGTGTGTGTGTGTGTAATTGCTTTGGACATCACTAAAAGTAACATTTTGGAATGATGCGAATGGAGGAAAATGATATATATAGTTGATTTGAGTTAAGATTATGACTAACAAAAAATTAGATGTGCAAATTAGTAAATAAATAAAAATAAGCTCAAACTTGAGATTTGTAAATAAAAATAGATTAGTACTAAATGATTTTATTTTTAAAATATATTATTACTAAATTCAAATTAGGTTATTACTTGTAAAAGAGATTTAAATAAAAAAAAACCTAATTTGATCAAGCCATTCCAATTCAATCTGTGGTTCATGGATTGGACTAAACTGATTTCTAAACCTATATGAATTAGATTGGATAAAAACAAAAAACAAAAATAGAACAAAGGAACCTTAAAACCGATTATGTTGAATTGGTTAAGGGTTAGCCTTGACACTGAGTCAATCCACCTCATAAACATCCCTATTATTGACTGTAGAAGTTGAACTTTTTTCTACTTCTAGTCCTCTACATGAGATTATATATCCCTTCATCATCGTCGTCGCTAAGTGATGGAAGAAGAGTCAAACTCTGCTTAAGCGGAGCCGCAATCAATCTAGAATACTAAGAGTCCTAAGAAACCTAATAATCTTTATAATTGTAAGCTAATTAAAACACAAAGAGGAGGACAAGTAGGGATATTACGTTTTTATAAGAGATATTTTAAAAAATAAAAAGTTGTCAAACGCACACTTTTATATTCTTCACAAAGCAGTAACATTACTTTTACACCCAAAGCAACTTTTACAAGAGAAATACAGCAAGATATAATATTAAAACAGTTCACATCACTCTTTCATATTCCTTTTCAGAATTGAAATACAAGAAACATAGTTATAGAAAAAGGAGCAATTTCTGTTCAGCACTATCCAATTCCATGGTTCAATTTATTTTCCGGCAACTGTTACGAATCTGGCCACTTGTTCCAGTCAGAGGGCTAAGGCTCCCCATTTTTACCATAGCACTGGCAAAGTCTGCAAAGAAAGTGGCAGAGTTGGTGCTATAAGTAGTGACCTGAGAGTCAGTGGCACCACCGTTGAAAAGTTGCTGATCAGAATGAAGGAGACCTTTGTTATTAACCAGGTTCTTGAAATAAGCATTGTCAAAGAATACAGGGGAAATGGTATCTAATGGAGAAAGGTTGTCATCACTACCATTGCTTGGACAATTTGATTTCGTTGATGTTGCAAATGATGAATCAATGTTGGTTTCATTAAAAACCCGATTTCGGAATGCTAAACACTTGGCTTGACCTATTGTATGAGCTCCTACACCATGCGAGTTTAAGAAGGAAAACAATTAAGCTGCAGGGGGAGAAAATGGTGCGGAAGTTTTTGTTGCATAATGAATTTAGGTCTAATTGTACTTTTAGCCCCTATAGTTGATCGAGAATTCAATTTTATCTCTATAATTCAAAAAGTCAAAATATCATTTTTATAGTTTCGAAAACCAACAATGTGGTCCTACAGTCACCTTCTATCCAATCTAACTTAATTAAAAGAATGTGACATGGCAAACAATGTCTTACCTGATTTATCCAGGGAACTTGATGCCCATTTGACACATTATGTCTTTTACTTTCTGTTAAGTTAAATCTAACAGAAAGTGGTGGAAAGGATCACATTATGTAATTTTTGAAAATATAATTTTATTTTTTGAAATAAATAGATAAAACTGAATTCTTAATTAATTATAGGAAGTAAAAATGTAATTTAGCCATGAATTTAGTACCTGAGAGAGCTACCATTTCTTTTGCACTAAAGCCTTTTTTTGAGAAAGCAGATACAAGGTCACTAAGATCCATTGCAGGGGATGGTATATTGCTATTGGCCCCACTTAAACTTGCGGTGGTTGAATCTCTTCTGCCTAGCTGAACTGTCCATGATGGTCCACCCAACTGAGATTAATTAATAAAATCTTAGTCAAAGTTTACTAAAATCATAGCTAATGATAACTACAAGACAATAGATATAAAAGTATATAAATTTCTTCTTAAATGTCAAATTAACCAGCTTCTAAATTAGACCTATTTAATTTCTTTCCATTTATGATATTAATAATGAAATATTTTTATTAAAATATACAAATGATTAAAGAACTTCCATTACTATAAGCTTGAGCAGCTTTTTAAATGATCACTTTTATATTAAACACGTACTTATTTTCTAAACATTTTAGTTTAACTGCTTTGATAAACTTTTAGCTTTTTCATTTTGGGATTAGTAACTTACTGAAACAACAGCATCACGAGCAACAACAGCTAAAATATCAGCACAAGAAACAATTCCAGGACAAATGCTCTCCAACTG
The DNA here is from genome assembly GCA_029379385.1 of Quillaja saponaria. Taxonomy (NCBI): domain Eukaryota; kingdom Viridiplantae; phylum Streptophyta; class Magnoliopsida; order Fabales; family Quillajaceae; genus Quillaja; species Quillaja saponaria. Next base: position 12,351,948 of record CM055610.1, on the reverse strand, counting down.
AGTTTTAACATCGTCGATTATTTCAAAACCTCGAGCTGAATTTGCATTTGCACTGGCTGTCTTCTCCCCAGTAAAAGTTGATGTGTCATCTAAAAGAATAGATGCATCACATCCCTACATTTATAAATATGTTAGTAATTAATCATAACAATTACTACTAACAATACTAATTTTATGATAATAAAGGATTATTTTAGAGAATTTGATCGCAGGTCTTTTACAAGTTATTAAAAATCATTTTAATTAGGATCTTGTCTCTAATAACTCAAATTTTTGGTTGAAATTATTTTTTTGTTAATAAAATTATTTAATTGCTCTAATAGAGCTTAGATAGAACATATCATGCATGCAGCAAGGTTTCTGACTCTCAATCTGCTAACTATACAAGGTCGTAGCATTTGACTTCCACAGACCTACATGGACACATATGTAACTCAAAAAAAAACTCAAAGTTGTTCTAGCTAGTTGCTAGTGATCACTATTAAGTTCAACTCCCTATTCTAACAATTAATTCCAACACAAGTCCTACCATGCAAATATATATATATATATATATATGCAACACAAGTTCAGTGGTGGACTGTAAAAATATGTGCTTTCAAAACGAACTTGACTAGGCATATGCATCCATTTTTATGTTACATAACTTTTATGTTACATAACAACGCTAAAAATCTTGACTAGCTGAACCAACTGACACAGTTTCGTGCAATGGAGATCTAGGCTAATGGATGATCATGCAAGAATTAGCAACTATGTATGTGAGTGTTACTAAGAGAGAGAGAGAGACAGAGAGGAGGAGGAAAAGATAGAGCTAGAGAACTTGCATTAACAAAACAATCATGGAAATGGAGACGGAGCAAGGATGCGCCGATACGGTGCTCTTTAACAACTGCTTTGAGTGCAGCAGTTCTAATGGTAGACATGGCTTTTGGGCATGTTGTTTCATAGAAATCAGATGATAACTGTGAAGAAGCTATGCCTAACAGAACAAGAAATAGAGAAAGGAAAACAGGCTTGTAATAATGTGAGCTAGTGTCCATAATAGGATCTAAAATCTAAATGAACAAGAAACAGTCTTTGTATATACTGAAGAGAGTAGTAATCATGTAACAAAGCTTTATTTGCATATAGTTGTGAAAAGAAATATTAACATTTCAGTTCTATTTATAGAGGCTCGCGGTCACTTTGTAAGACCTTTTTCATAAATTTAGGTTGTCATAGACTCATAGTGGTTGTCCCATAGTCTTAAAGGTCAAAAGGTTCAAATAAAAAACAAAGTAGAGTAGTCATCTCAGCCGTAAGAGTAAGAGACTTTTTTGTATTAGAGGGTGACTGTCCACGTAACAACAAAACTCTAAACATCATTTAATAAATTGCACAATCTTAAATAAAATAATATAATAGTATATGGGCCTTAGGTTTGACTATGACAATTTTTTACAGAAATCAAAACTTAATTTTAGTTGTATATATTTATTCAAAAGTCGTCCTCCACTAATTTAAAATTAATATTTAATTGAGTTAAGTATATTTTGATAAAAAAAATCAGGTTAATTTTAATTTGACAAATGGTTGCGAACTTGAATATTAAATGCAGGAGTTTTTAGTTGTATGGAATGTTATACAACATCAACTTATCAAGATGATTAAATTGGGTGGGGAATCATACAGGTAAAATAAATAAAATATGATTTGTATGGTTTTTCAAATTTTGGTAGCTTAGTGTGTGAACGTAAATGCTTAAAAGGAATCTGATTCATTAGTCAAAAACAAATTATTGTGGAGCTTGGAAACCAAGTTTTTGCGAATCTGCCAAACTTTTGACATGCCAAAGTGTTTGTAATATATATGAAATACTAAGAACTTCAAAGTTGATAGTGTAATCTCAAGAATAAAAGGATAATGATAATAATTAACTTCTCGAAAGTAAACTATAACAAAGTCTACAAGGTTCATATTTTAATGAGATTATTTGTGGCTATGTGAACCTAAGTGCGATCTTTGTGTTCACCATGTCATTGTCTGCCTAGTTAATTAGTAGCCATGTCTCTAATTAGTGTGTGAACATTTTTTGTGTCTATGTTGTTTCGTCTAATACATTATTTCTCTTCTTACCTGTAACCTCAATTATATGTTCATTTTTTATAGATAATATTCGTACTTAATAAAAATATTGATATCTTATAGTCGTCACATAAATCATATATGATTAATATAAATATTCTATTTATATATATAAAAAAATTCCATGAAAAGGAATCAATAATATAAACTTAATACATTATTTTGAGAGATGTGACACAATGGGAGGGGCAACTCGGCCATCAAGTGAGAAATGAATTTAGAGAGAAAATTGATTTTGTTCCCATGGATAAATCTTAGTTCACACTTGTCTTTTTTAATGTTTATAACACTAAGTAGTTCTACTTTTAAGAATTATTTTCCAATAAGTTCTGGAATTTAGATTGACACATGTATACCGCTTCACACTTGTCTTTTTTAAAGTCATAATTTTTGGTTTATAATTATATTAAGTACACAAAATTACAACAACAACAAAAAAAAAAAAAAACTCAATTAAAACAAATTTATAAAATTTGTAAATCCATAATATAATCATTAGTGAGAGAATAAAACCTTCTAAAAAATTAAAAAGGAGATTTATATAATAGGTTATTGTTAAAAACTAAAAAAATAAAAGTCAATATAAAAAAAGTGCTGAGCATCTAGAACTCATATATAAAGGTAAAATTACTAAGTTATATATAAATTGATCATATGAGAATATGACATCTTTGATACCTTCAAGATAAGATAATGACTTTTTAACACTTCTCTGAAAATTAAATCCCAAGTGGGAAGAAAATGAAGATAAAATTGAATTTTTTTATTTATTTTTAGTTGAAACGATATCCTCAATCTTGTTCCTTACAGTTTTCTTTCCCTTCATTTTTATTGGTTCCACTATTTTCCTTCCCACTCATTTCATTCGGTATTGTTGAAGCCGCTAAGGCTAAGACTGAACGCCTATAGTGTTTTGGCTTTTAAAATACTACAATATCCAAAAATTATTTGATTTTTTTTTCTTTTTTAAGGAGTGCCTTCTTTTATTACTTTTAATATAAAAACTATCTTATTAATTTTAAAAAACTACCAAATATATCTTTAATTAATTTCTCTTACTAAATATATCTATAATTAATAATAATTTTATTATTATTTTAAGCTATATATATTATTAATTAATAATAATTTTTATTTATTTTATGCTATATATTATTAATTAATAATATTTATTTTTATCATTTTATATCTTCACAATAACTTATAATTTGTTTACTAAAAACCTTGTTATTATCTTTTTTATCTACATAAACTTTTATAAAAAATTTACCAAAATTACGACATTTCATAGCATAAGAATTACAATTTTTCAAAAGTCACAGTTTTATTAAACTCAACCTAAATAAAACTCAACCTAAATCTAACTATAAGAAGCACATCTGCATATGCAGGTTAAGTGGTAATTTTTATTTTTATTTCTAGGGAGGAAAAAGAGAAGAATAAATGCCAAATAAACCTTTCACTAGAGTCAACACTTAAACCCCTTAGTTAGGCAGATCAGTGTAAACTACTGGTTAATAAAAATATAAAGTACCAAGAAAAGACAAAAAATAGTAGATTCTAACGGCAGGCTTACGAGTAAGTCCACAAGGCTTTTTAGGTGTTTGCTTTCACAAAGCCGAGGGAAGCCCGAGCCTCGCCTCAAAGTTGATCCCTGTCCAAACTAAAATAAGATTCAAGGAACCCTAGCCAGAGCTCCAAAAACCTCAATTAGGCATGTCCATCAATCCCATGCTACAATTTGCATTGATACAAACAGGTTGAAAATAATCGACCAAATATCATTGGCAGTTTGCAAGAGTCCCCTCCTACAGATGACTGCCATACAAGCTAATACTCAAATTTATTCTCAAGCCAAACAGCACAAGTCAACAACACAACTCTCACTATCCTTATGACTGTCTAGGTTTCCAAAATCCAATCCAATATTGCAGCCGTATTGTTTCTATAGAACATATCAGGAATTTCTCTACCCTTTCTTTGTTGAACAATATGGCAGACAAAATTTGGGACTTTGGGCGGGTGGGGGGTGGGTTTTGCGCTCATTGCCCCTCCAGTGTGCCTAATGCCAACTATTCCATTACTAAACTCAGAATACAAAGTTTTCCTCCTCCGCACCAACAGAAAGTAGTCTATCTCCCGTCTCTCGAAGAGCAGTTGCTGTGGAATCAGTTATGCCCAACAGATACTGCAAGCGGGACAACTTTTCAGGAGCTGGATCACTCTTCAGGTATATAGAGTATAGATCAGCAAGCTCCTCTGGCACTTCCCATGAAAGTAGCCCAGAAGGCACAGCTTTGTCACAGGCAAGCAAGTCATTGAGAGAGGAAACCTGCAAGAACCGAAAGGAGCCTTTACATTCAAATGAACAAGTATCTTATGCTATATCAACAAGACGAACAAACCTATCTCTAAGAAAATATGAACAGAACGGCAACAAGAATTCCAAGCTTATACCACTCCTTGACGATTTCTCTGCCTTAGTAGTGCCACAGCCTGAATGAGTGAGTTTGACAATCTACTCTGTGCTAGCTCACGAACAACACCTTTAGCCTTCTCAGCATTGATGTTCAGATCTGCTGGGATTTTTTCATAGACTTCTTCCTCATCAAACTCCCCAGTACCTGATGAGAAAATATCATCTACAGTTTTCTTGAAGAGGGTTTCTCTCAAGTTCTCAGATACCATGTTGTCTAAATCAACGCTAGATTCTTTTAGTTCTCTTATCTGCTTTATATTGAGTCTCCCCTGACTAACGGCTGTTTCGATGGCAGCGGCCATTTTTGTGGTGGTTATACTTTTTATTATCTTCTGTGCATATTGTGGAGGTAAGCCAACTTGCTTCTGTAGATCACTAAGCTGATCTACTCTGGCTTTCGTCAACTGTCCATCAGCTAAAATAACCTCAGCTTGTTGCCTAAAAGCCTGCTCAGCAAGACTTCTATGTACTTCCACTATCTCCTTAGTACTCAAACCCAAGATACTGCCAAGCTGATTTAGCAGAACATACTCTGAATCATCTTTCTTTGTAGTGATCTGTGCACCAAAAGGAATTTTCTTCACTTCACCAGTTAGGCAAAACAGTAAGTATGTCTTGTAAAGGTCAGTCCTATCTCTTTCCGGGAGGTCTTCTTTAAGAGTAATTTCTGTCTGACCAGGCTTCCCCAACTTCGCTTCAACTTCCTTGTTGGGTCTTATTTTCTTAAGTGTTTGAATGGAATCCCATTCTTCATCCTCATCAACCACTTCAGCATGTTTCACCTCTTCCTTTGTAGGCTCTTCTGTTGGGGGATTAGATGACTCCCCTTTAATATCTTCCACCAAGTTGGTCACAACCAATTTGTTGAAAGCTATCATCTTCTTGAGCTCTTTTGCAGTTTCAGTACGATTTCCAGCCGCCCGTGCACGTTTTATGTAGTTAATGAATATCTTTCGGACCTGTATCGTCATAGAAATTAATGCACAGTAAAAGGGAAAATATCAGTTTCATATTTTTCTTCTCTTTCTACGAGTAAAACACACTGAAATCCTTTCTCAGCATTGATTATTAATTGTTCCCCAGATGGGTACTCACTGCTTTGCTTGCAATAGACATGGCAGTCTCCCTTGTTAATCTCAAGCCATGCGCTGCCTTTCTCACGGATTGCTTGACATCAGCATCATAACCATCAACACCTGATGCAATTGCCTCCCTCACAACCTAGGAAAGATAACATATAAATTAATAAATGAATTTTTCCAACAAATACACTCAAATCTGGAAGAATCTGAATTACCTGGGGTGCCATTTGCAATGTCTGATTGGACTAAGTGAAATGCATTTCAAAGATCAACTTACTAGCAGTATGGAGTTAAATTAGTTTTTAAATTTTCATTATTTTTGTTTATGTACAGGAGCTGATCCATAAGCTATATTTATGCACTATGTTTCCGTAATTATATTATTAGCTGTAAAGAGTCATAGGTATTTTCTGTTGGTTATCAAGTTTAGTTATTAACTGTTTTGTTATTCATCTACCTTTTCACAAAAGGGGAAGCCTTTAGAGAAAATAAATATATCTCTTGCATCCAAACTAATTCAGATTTGAGCTAGTGTAATATTGCTTCCTCTCTCTCACCAAGGCACTGTTCACAGCTACAAGACAGCAGCTTAACTTCTCTTCTCGTGCCATCAGAAACTCATAAGTTCTTGCCGCCAAGAAATTCCAGCAACTAAATCCATCAATACCAACCACCCCTTGGTTATAATCATAAACTCTCCTAACCCTAAACCTAAATTAAATCTTCAAACCTTAATTGCAACCATTCCAGAATCATATTTTGGAACCTAAACCCACTATAAACCCAAGTAGGCAGACTTTCCCTTAGGTGTCCCTTATGTCAACACCACGCATAAGTCTATATAACAACCTTTAATATATTTATCGAAGAGCCTATAAAAAGTCCCCCTCAAGACTCAAGTACAGCCGGGATCTGAACAATGGAAACAAGAACAGCATCTAGAGTAAGTGGTACTATGAAAGCATGCTATATATGTTTTGACTGTATCAGTTCAATCAAGGTGTTCTGTTGAGGACACTCCTTTATCTCGCAAGTACATTCTTTTGTTTCTTAATATAATTCATTTCTTCTCATAGAAATAATATCTAATAAAAAAAAACCCAACAAATCCAGACTGCGATATTGTGTTCTAAGGCAAACTCGTTTCAATTTCAAAGTGACTTGGTTTCAAAAAATTCTTGACAACTACTGTCTGCAATTACTGTGAATGTAAAATTCTAACAAGAGAACCATTCATGGAGATTAGATCAAGACAATCATGTCAACTACTACAAGGAAATGTTTGCAACAGCTAAAACATGACGCCCAGCGACAAATTATGAGCTCTTACCTACTAAAAATAATTATGAGCTTTCCTATAAAAATAAAAAATAAAATAAAAGTGAATGCTCCACCGTGAACAGATTAATAATCTCAGCACAAAAAATGATGTAAACTACATCTGGCATACCTCAAATGCATGCACTGATTGCACTTTCACAAAGTAGGATACAATGGAAACAAATAACAGAATACTCATGGAGAAGCATCAAGAAAACGGACTCAATCTATCCCTTTCCCCTGCCTTTCTTTTGCACTACTTTATATAGTGGTTTTCATAGAACTATTCTTAATTTTGGCACAATATATCAGTATGGACTATTCTGTCATCATATTTATATCTGTTATGATATTATCCTTTCTTTGATTTGTTTCATTCTATCTATTATCCATTCTTTCATAATGTATATGTATGGTCTATTCTTTCATTCTATATAGTGTTTCTATATCCATTCTTTGATTTGTTCGAGGAGTTTGTGTATAGATATTCTTAATTCAGTTTTCAAATCTTGATTTGCATTTGCTTTTCCCTAACTGGTGTCAAGCAGCACCTCTGGCCACAATATGTAAACGGTTTCTATGCCATTGGCATCCATTTAGGTATTCTAAATTAGAAAGGGACACTAGATCATGACAGCCAGACTATAAACAACAGAGGAAAAGGAAACACGGTTACCTTTTCAAACAAACTGCCACATATATCTGAGTGTGCTGCTTCAACAGTCTTCTGAGGTATACAAAGCATTACACGTAACCTTAATAGAGCAGCAACATCCTCCTCACTCAGATCTCCATCAGCCACACATTGCTGAAGCTTTTGCCGGTAAATTTCTTAAACATGATACTACATTTGTTAGACAAATAGGAAACTAGAGGACAGAGAACAAGAATGAGAATGCCAGTCCCTCATAATAAATATTTAAAGCTTAAAGAGCATAAGGACTTCACTAATGAGTGCATTGAGATACTATGAGCGAGTTGTGAAGATGGCCGGAAAGTTAAAGTAATTCACCTTCATGAATTTCACTGGCCTTTTGTGGATCAAAGTGCAACTCATCACAGAGATTTTGAAGGAATGCAGCTTTGCTATCTGCTATTTCTAACTCACCACCAGTAACAGCCTGAGCAAGTCTTTTACGATATACTTTTGATGTTACATCAATGGTAATGGCTTCTGTTTCACGTTTACCTAACCCGAATATGTTCCTTAGCTGATTTAGTGCAGCAAGCTATGAAGAAAAAGAAAAAAGAAATATATATTAACACAAGAATCATTATACTAAAAGCTGGATCAGAGCTGCGGATGTAGACTCGAAAAGAACTTATTTATTCATCTTATTGTATTTAATATTTTATAGATATTAATTATCAACAATTAATAAAATAACAAAAAAAAGGGAAAAAAAAAAAAAAAAGCTGAATGACTATGTCCCATGATTTTGTGGCACATTGGTGTTTATGCTACATAGGACATTAATGTGGTATTAGAAAATTTATATAGTTCTATTCGTTACAATCTAGCATACAATATACCTTTTTCATAAGTAAAATATGGCACTTGTTAGATAGAAGGTTATAATTGAAACACAGTATTTGATATTTCTAATCCAGTTCATGGGGGTCTTCAATTTTACTTCCTATAATTTCATTTGAAAGAGGAAAACAACAAAAAGAAAACTTTTGGACCACAAAATTGCTAAGTTGGAAAGGAAGTGTACCATTATTGGAGGGAAAAGTGTTCAAGAACCATGGTTTGCTACCGTCGTAATGTATTGTGCTAGGTATGGGGCATCCATACAGGCACACATACACATGCAAGGCATCAAAAGGAGACAGTCAAGTGAATCCTATTCAGGGTAAAAACTTATAATGAAAATATATCTCAACTATGGAGATGCAAATATCAGATGCGATTATTATCACATTTCTGGGTTTTGTTTTAATCATTTTGACCTGTAAGTATAGTTGTCACTGTGGATCAGACTGAGATCCTCTTAATGAAGAAGATTTTCCTATTTGTTACACTAAGTCTGTAAGAAATGACAGGAAGAGAAGGGAAGCTGAAATGGGAAATTGGACAACAAGATGATGACAAGGATTACAAACAGCTGTCATTCCTTCTTTTTTTTCTTTTTCTTTTTCTTTGTCTGAGGAGATCCTGTCTTCTCCTTTAAATGAACATATTCCCAACTGCATTTGTTCATATAATGAAAAAAAAAAAAATCTTTATTGGAAAAAGGACTGTGGTAAGCAAAATATCTAGGTCAAAAAATTATTATTATTTAAGGTAACAAAAAAATCAACTTCAAAATAATTTACTACATTTCAACATTAGTCTACAGACAAGTAAAGAAGTCTGAAACCGAAAAAGTTAAAAATAAAATAGTTGATTTACCTTGTTATCCTCCATGCGACCACCAGATAAAGAATCTGTAGCATATGCTCTATAAAGCAGTTTCAAATCTTCCATCTTTCTGTCACTGTCATAATCGCCACCTACACAGAGGAGACACATCAACACCAACTTCAAGAATACAGACTTCCAAAACTCACACACCAATCATTACAAAAGCAGAAGCTCAGTGAGGACTCTTACCTAGTAAAGAAACTGGACCAACACCAGGGGCGAAGCGGTCTACATCTGGATGATTCTTTAATGAGATAAGCAAATTATTGAATGCTAGTATCTTATCAAGCTCCTCCACAACTGGTGCAACTCCCCTGCTGGAAACCATAAGTTTGTCAGATGGTGCAAATACTACATATCTCCAATCGTTTACATTAAGTGGATGTGAGTGTGGGGGAAGGGGGCTCAAGGAGACTATTGAAAGAAAAAATCTTCACATTATGTTATTACAAGTGAAATCATGTTAGGGAATATAAACATCCTCAGGGGCCATCACTGACTAAATCAACATACAACCAACTTACCAAATAAAGAACCTTATAGTAGATGATATAAAAATATATTATGACACTTCCACCAAGTTTAACACAAATTAACATGACTATAAGGGGCATTTTATGGCTGTGGTGAACTTACGCTGCTCTTGTCCTGGACTTTAGTATACTAAGTGCTGCTGAAATATTTTCCTCTACTAATTTCCTTGTCCGCTCCTTAAACAAGTTCCCAGCAAGCTACAAGTAAGAGCTTCTCATCAATAAAATGTGGTAGGTTATAACAGAATGGGGAAATGCTTGATAAAGGCAAGTTGAGAGTTAAAGGAACACAAATGGGGAACAGAATACCTCATCTGAAAGTCGATATAAATGTTGTGCTTCTCTAAGCCTAATAAGCAATTCAGCGTCAATATCTGGAAAATTCTTGGTTAGCACTTAAGAAATCGAACATATTGTTAAAAACTTACCATATAGAACAAACTTCTTTTCAGATAATATTTTACTGAACAACATAAATAAAGGTTAAACAAGGAAAAAACTGCATTCTTTATTAACAATAAAACCAAATGATGTATCATATAATTACCTCTGCCAAGTGATTTTAGCTTGGAAGTATACAACCGCTGGGCATTATCACGGATAGCAACCTCAACCTGTCAAGAAAATTTATTAGTACCAGCTTGTCAATAGAAAACAATATGTTTTCTAATAGTTAACAACATGAATAAGTGAGATTATATCCAGGTCTGGTTCTGACAAGCAAAAATGGCACAGCAGAATCATGCTGCAAATATATGGCAGTTAATTAAACACCAAGTTCACTAGAAGTACATAAAAATTGACGCCAAATACCTGTGAATCAGTGACTCCAAAAACACGCTTCCAAGGAAGAAGGAAACCCGATGCTTCTCCAAAGACAAGATTGGACACATAAATCAACTTCTGAAATGCCTGCACTGGAGACTCACTAATGATGATGAAGCTCCAAATCTACAAATAATGAACCAAAAAAGAAGTCTCAAGTCATAGGCAGAAAACTAGTAGAAGTGACCTACCCGACGCTGCTCGATATCTCCATCTCGGTCTCCAGTTTCAAGCCTTTGCCTGAAAAGTCTCCTACCAATCTAAAGGACAACAATCACTGAACCAGTAAGCTGTGCAAATTGTGTCACATAGAATGATAACATACCCAAACTACAATACATGCAGATAATTAATTTAGAAAACCTCAACATGCATCGGAGCTGCATCTGAATCATCAATTCCCAAAGCATTTTTGAAGTTGATGATCCTGTCAACCTCATCACCTTTAAGTTCTTGACTTCCTGGAGGAAGCACAGAAGAAACAAACCTGCCAGAAAAAGAATGGGAAAGGTTAACCATTAGATGAAAAGACCTTGATGGAAGTGATAAAAGGAGGAAAGAAGCAAAAAAGAATCGAAATGAACATTTTTCCTATGTCTTCATTTATTATGACTCTTTTCCTCCCAATTTTCACCTATACGAAGCAGGCATGTAGCATCACCCATCTCATTCATGATATATACATACATATAAAAAGTAATAACAGTAAATGAATATAAACAAAGTAGGAATTTAATTTATCACTCACTGGCAATATACATCACGAAGCTCTGAAATAAATGCCTCATCTTGCTTGCTCACACCATATCTGAAAGATTTACCATTAGAAAGGAAATTAAGTTAGAAGAACAAAGAAATAAAATATAGCTACCAAAACATAGAAAAGCCCATTATTTTAATATTATAAACTTTCTTAGCAAAATGAATTACCAACCTCAACATTCTGAATGAAAATATCCATCCATTATCAAAAGAAAACAGCTTTAGACTAATTGCTTAAATGAAAAATACAGGATCACAATGTGCAGAGAATTTAAACCAGAGAATTCTATCTCTCAAACCATAAATAACTTACTTCCCAGTGTTATCAAAGGCTCTAGGCACACCCAGGCGCTAAGGGTCCCTAGAGCCTAGGTGCAAGGCGCAAGGCGCAAGCGCACGCCTTAGCAAAGTTAGGCGCATATCTAATGAAAAAAATCTACATACAATAATTCCAAGCTTACAACAAGTAAAAATTAATACCATCACGTTATGACATAGAAAACAGTTTTTATAGGCAAGAATTCCAGCATGTGGAAAGTAAAGGTTAATAAAAAACAATCTAGGTAAAGTAAATATGTCAGGCAAGAAGTTGACTAAGCTAACAAGCAAAAATTGAATTTATGCTTCCTCTTTCTTAAACAGGGCAGAGATAGCTAAGGGTTTTTCAGGTACAAAACAGGACAGAGATAGTTAAGGTTTAAGCCACACAAATGCTCTGCTTTTTGTATAGAATGGCAGAGATTAGACTAAGCAAAGATTAGTATAAGCAGAAGATGAAGAAGACTTAGAAAGTAACTATACAATTATAAAACATGATAGATAATAGACAGACTTACACTGAAAATACGCTCTGCATTTTGTCCAGGTAACAAGGAAACTCAAGACTTTGTAGGCTGTTTAGAATCAAGATTTTGGTTCAGCTGTTGTGTTAGGGTGTTTTTTAATGTTTTAGGGACTTTTCAGGTTTCTATTAGGACTCTTCCTAATGTTTGACTTTTCCTATTTATGAGAAAACTAAAAAACTGATTAGTTTTCCTCAAAAAGAAAAAACTGAAGACGCTTTTTCAAAAAAAAAAAAAAACTTGCAGCGCCTTTGGTGTGCTTGAGTGCGCCTCATGGCGCCTCAAAACATGGAAAAGGCGCGGGCCTAGTGAGCCTAGGCAGCACATTAGTGTCAGCACCCGCCTTTAGAGGTGCAAAGACGAGGGGGTCTGCGCCTTGTGCCTTTTGCACGCCTTTAATAACACTGTTACTTCCTCTAATCAAACAAATTAAGCAAGACCACAACTACCTCTAATTAAACTAGTAACCACTAACTATCAAGAAAAATTAGCAATTATTAAAGATAACCCATTTATAAAAATTCAAACTAACTTTTGAGCAATGCTTTCAATCTCCTCCTTCTTTACAGCAGCAGGATCGTCAACCCCAGCAACATAGTTATGCAAATTCACCGCAGCAACTTGGGGACCACACGCATTCAAAGCATAAGCAGCAGCCCCACCTGCTGCACCAAGTGCCACTGCCCCACCCAGTGCTGCATTCCTGTTCCCACCAAACCGGGTCCCCAACCCGTATCCAGCAGCCACAGCACCAGCAATAATAACTACCGAGCTCGCTAACCTGACAGGCGGTGACAATTTATCAACTAAAATTTCAATACCCTTGAGCTCCTTCTCGCTTCCAAAGACACTGGGAGTAGCTGACGCCGTCGAAGTTGTCAGTTGTTCCGTGGATGGGCTGGGTTGGTCAGCTGAGGTCGATGAATTACGCGTAACTGAGACTCTGAAACGACGTCGGTTTGAAAGAGTGGAATCTTTGGGGATACAGAGTAGGTTACGATTGAGGAAGGGAGTGCCAAGAAATGAACGGTGCTGTGAAGAAGAGGGAGTGATAAGTGTAGAGGGATTCATATCTCCCTCTCTGTATGAACTACAAACGACGTCGTTGGCAAATTGCCTCTCTGGTTTGGTTCCAGTGGATTATAGGGTTTAACGAAAACGATGAGAGCGTTGACGAGGATAGGAGGAGATTTGGATAGTGATGGCGAATGCTAGAACAGAGCAAAGCAATAAAAAGAAAAAGCGAGTCTGTAACAATCCGCTACTAGTGTGAAACCATCCAAAACACTTGTGAGCCTGGTCTGTGTGATTCGGGCCTTTCTTTTTGAGCTGGGTATCACTAATATGGGCTTCAAAAAAGAGAGACGTTAAAAAGCGAATTACAGTAACCTCCACTAAGGTTTAGCATAATTACAATATACTCCTTTGTTAGTTTTGACTAATGGTGTTAACTTGCAATAATCAATTATCATTGTGCCTATTTGTAGCCAACCCAATATTCCAATTAAGGGGGTTCATGGGTTGGTTAACCCAATCCAAATTACACAAATTTTATGGTTATTTTTGTTATAAATTTTAACTAGTTTCGTTTTTATGTTTTAAAATTAAAAAATAAAAATATCGAATACACAAGGCTTGTTGAATCAAATGCAAATTTAATTCAATAATTATTATACATTATTTTGATAATAACTAAATAATTGACACAAATTGTAATAAATAATTAATTTTAAAAATACTATTTTTTATTACATGAATGGTCAACTAAGTTATATAAAAGTCAATGGCTAGAGTCTAAAATCAACAATTGAAGCATATAAAGTTAATCAAACAGAGGTGATTACATAATGGACATCTCAATGGATCACCCAGATAGTGAAATCTCGACACGATAGTGTTTGCAAGTTAGCTAAAACTCTATCAATGAATCTCTTAGTCAGTTGAAGCAAATTAATGAATCAAAATCACTTAATTTATTCATCTCACTGGATATTATTTGAAAATAGCTGAAGCTATAACACGCTATTTTTTTGACAGTCAATTGATGTAATCAGCTGAAGACTCTATTCAATCAGTTGAGCTGTCAAGACCAATGTTTTGAAACCCGGCCTGGTAAGTCAAACTGGTCAAACCGTGACTCAGGTGTTATCCTGGGTCAGATTAGGCCAAAGACTAGAAATAGCAATTGACCAGGCTAGATCCAGATGGACCCAGTAGACTTGAATGACCCAGGCATAATTCATTTATACTTTTTTTATTTATTATTTTTATTTCTTATTTGACATCAATTATTATATGTATATTACAAATAATTTTTTAAAACTAAATATTTTAAAAAATATTTTTTTTTAATATGGGTTGACCCAACGACCCAGGCACTTGTCTTGGTCAACCCTTAGGTCAGGTTTCAAAACATTGGCCAAGACAAAACAAAATCATTTTGCTACCACAATCAACTTAAGTTCAGAAGCTCATAAGCTAAAAGACTTCTGTCAACTGAATGAACTTAGCACATTTTCATACAATGTCGTTTGAGGAAGACAGTCAATTATTCATCGTCTTTTTTAGCTACGCAAGTTCAAAAATTGTCTTTAGCACCAAAACTCAAATATGACAAATAAGGATAGCTTAGAGGATAAGATCACTGCCACTACCTCTGTTCGGAATGTACGAGCCTACATAGCAGGAATTTTTGACCCACGATCAAGTTTTTAGATAAATGATAGTACGTGGCATCACGAGATAAATCTCCTGTAAAATAGTTTGATTATTCTCTAAGAACAGCTAATATTCCAATTAGGGCTATATATTGATAGAGTGAGCTTAAAATCAATAACGGATAGCAAATCAAGTATTAATTTTCAAATTCCAATTTCCTTTGAGATAGAGAAAGACTTGAACTTTCACACCTTCTCTTTTTTGTCAGCTCAAATCAAATATTTTAACTTTCATCTCCTTTGATAAGTTTTGTACCAAATATTTGAGTGATTCTTAGAAATCATTCCTTTCTTGTGTGAAATCAAATGCAAAATTAGAGTTTAGGATTAAGCTTGATAAATTTATACTCGTGTTATTTATGAGGAACTTGTATAGGTTTAAGCTTGATAAATTTATACTCGTGTTAGTTATGAGGAACTTGTATAGGTTTGGTTGAGCCTTACTCAATTGTGTCAATATTTTTTCTTAGCTCTATGAAATCTGTTGTTAGTGGATTTAAATTCTCAAGTAGATACTGAGGAGTGGACGTAACAAGAGAAATTGGTGAACCACTATACATCACTGAGTAACTTTCTAATCCTTACTCTTTTGACTTTTACCTATGTAATTTATTTGTGATTGCTTATTTGCTATTTGTGTGAGTGTTTGATTTAAAACTGAAAATTTTCAGTTTTTAATTAGGTTAAACTATTCAACCCCCTCTAGTTTGTCTTTCTAGGCCAATAGTTATTATAAGAGCAGGTCATATGACTACTTTTCAAAATAAAGAAAACACTATGAAAAGTTTTTAAAATGGCAAACACAAGTGTTGTACTTTGTGAGGGTCAATCCTCTTTTAATCTCTTTTGTTCAATGGTCAAATTTTGGTTACTGAAAATTTTGCATGAGTAATTTTATTCAAGCTATTGATTTCGATATTTAGGATGATATTATTTATTATTGTTAAATTAAAAATTATAAAAAGTGTTCCAAAGAAAAGAAGTAAATAGACTGCTAACTCTCAAATCCACGCAGTTGCTCATACTATTGAGATTTCCATAGCAGCTGAAGATCTTCTTATGTTAATTGATCAAGAACAACATACAATCGTGCTTACTTTTATTAGGGCAATTGAGAAACACCAACAACGGATCTCACATCTTCTATTGTATTTAAGGATAAATTGCAGATTGATACTTTAGCTTGCTGATACAATTTTTCCACCTTAAATTGCTGATATAATCATACTTGCTCAAAATACACTCACTAAAACCATTCATCCCCAATCACAAGCTATCTATACACTTTCATCTAGTCATATTTACCACTTTTTTCCTTGTACTTCACCTCTTCTTTCACCAAATCCACAAACTCAAATTGAACCACTTATCTTCCCCCATTCATCTAATCAACCTATTTCACCTCATCCACCACCATCATCTTCACTTCCCATTCAACCTTTAATCTCTTTTGATATACGGTTAGAATTCATCTTCTTTTGCTCAAAAACCACTTCCCCCAACCCACCTTTAGTGGTCCCTGATAAAGAAGAGTTTTCAAAAGAACCTGAAGATAGGGTACAAATTATGACAAATCAAACTAGTTAAAAGTTTGGGTTCTCACTTCCAACTAAAGAAAAATCTTGCTATAATAAGAGGTATAGTTGTAAAACCTATGAGAGTCTTCACGATAAGGATGGTAGTATGAACATTTAACAAGAACGAATTTGGAAAGCTTATGCACTGTCTTGTTGAAAACTTTAAGACCAATCTTTAATTTTTGTCTTAGCATATAGAGGTTTTTCACCTTCAATTTTAAGAGATTACAAACCACATTAAGTTTAATAACGTACAAGTGGATGAAATCATAGCAGCAATCCAAGAGTTACCTCCACCTATAGATTCCTCCTCAACTGTTTTCACAAAAAGAAAAAAAAGAGGCAGAGGACGAGGACGACTCCGAGGCAAACGTAAGTAGCTAGCTAATAAAGATATTGATTAAACCTATCTTGCCTTAGATAAAAAGATGTAATCCCAGCTAGAAAAACTCACTACGCAAATCAATAAGCCCAACAGTAGCAGCTTTTCAAAGTTTTGGATAAATGGGAAACAAAATTGTGGAAGAGGCTTGTCTTAAACCTAAACTTATCAAGTACAGTTTTTCAACAAGAAATCGAATGAGATTATAAAGAAACTCTTTCCTTCCACAAGCAATATCAAGTCAATCTGCATCTTATCCTCTAATTTGAAGAAGGATATCATTACTACTATTAAGGATTGCAATGAAGATAATGGTGTTTTCAATTTCTTCATTTTCAAAATCTGATCAATCACAACATCAAATCAATCTTCCCATAATCTTATGGATATCCAAAAGACTGCGTTTGATGTAGAATTTCTTGCTAAACATATTAAGAAAGAGGCTATTGAGACTAGGAAGCTATAATAGAGATTAAAAAACTAGTCACTGACATACAACTTAATAAAGATAATACCATTAACCTTCTCAAAAGCATATATCTTACTTTTAACATTTCCTTGGATTTTATGCTAAATATGAATTACAAAGTCCACAATATGCTATCACTCTTTGAAAAATGAATTGTTTAAGCTCTCAGGAAGCCCATTAGAAAGGAGTGTGAAGGTATGGTGAAAGAGAAGATGTCAAAGGCCAATAGTGGAATTGAACTTTTGAGAATCCCCTTGCATTCCCTTATTACATATGCACATCGTCTTACTTGTGTACATTTGTCTTAAAATATGTGTACTATGAATTTATGAAATGAGTTATTATTTTTTATTAACTTTGCAATTCTCTGTGTTACTCTCATATTTTGTGTAATTTTTCTATTTTATATATCTTTAGTAAGATTTCTCCAAAAGTTTTCCTTTCTTTTTGATGATAACAAAAAGAAGGAGAAAATATTTGAAAGTTTAATAAAATTGTGTTTTGTTGAATGAAACCAGAAATATGAATTAAGATGCAAAGATATATGCCTTATTCAAGGGGAGTTTCCTTTGTTTCTCTATATTTTCTCTGTTTCTTTCTTTTCAAAATTTCATTTTATTAAAATTAATTATTTTGTAATAGAAAATAATGGAAGATTGTTGAATCAAATTTAAATTTAATTCAATAATTTATGTATTTGATTTTGATAATAACTAAATAATCAACTTTAAAATATTTTTGTATTGTATGTATGGTCGACTAAGTTAAACAAAAGTCAACAGCTAAAGTCAACGACTGAAGCATATAACATCAGTTAGCTAATGGATCACTCAGTAGATATCTCACTGGATTGTCACACCCCTCACGGAGGCATGACTGGCCGGATGAATGGTAACCAAACCTCTGTAACCCTGACTCAAATAAAGAAACGATCATTACTCTTGACCAACCAATGAATAAGACTAAGTATTTAAAAAACAAAAGTTAACATTAAAAGTTTGTTAACCTAAACAAATCACCACTTACTGAAAATTTTGACAAAGGTTTCCTGCAATATGAAACATGTCATAAAATACAAACCTATAAACTTTTTTTCTTACACAACAACAACACAAATACAATATACTGAAATATTACCTTATACTAAATTTGACACCCACAGTTTTATTGTGATTATTTGTTTGACACCCACATCATCAATAAGACAAATACTGAAATATTACTTTATACTAAATTTGACACTCACAGTTTTATTATGACTGCAAACTTTCATCCTTGACTCCAAGTATGAGATTTCGAGGAATACCTTGTCGTCAAATCCTCAGCAAAATCTCGTATTAATGATTAACTTTCTTTGAGGTCCTGTTACTAAAAAAATATATCCACAAAAAAGGGGTGAGTCCTATGGACTCCGTGAGTGGAAAATCGTACCCAAATGGTACTAGCATCACTCAGCACAAACATATAATATACATATTAACATCATGTATTATGATTCATATAACATTTCACATTGCACGTACACATTGTAAGTTTCACAAATTCACAATTCATATAACACACAGGATTACAATTTAAGTCAATGTAACAATATCACACAAAGCAATCAAAAGGCCAACGAGTAACCTAGCCACGTACAACATTATCACCCCCTACCAGGCATTTATGCTCCCGCACACCAAATTAATTCTCCGTACACAATCTATCCTATTGGGGCTGAGCACTAAATTTTTTTGAAAATATTCATCAGAATTAGGATTTCTCATGATTTCAAATCAGAGTATCCTAGGTGCACCTGGATTTTTAATTTCAGAAATGAAAATCATTTTCCAGAAAATGTTCACGAGTTGGCCCTTATTAAACACAATCAATGTCAATCACAGCAATCAGTATCAAACAATATAATTTAAATAAATTACGAAAGTACTCTACTTGCTTATTTTCCATATATCATGCATATTCAAATAAACATATAATCACACATACTAATCTAACCCCGAAATGCAGCAATTAACCACTCACCTGTAACCGATTCCACTCGTCACTCACATTTGCGTCCATGCGTCTCATCGGTCCATATTAGAATTCGAAATTGAAATTTATATTTCCAAATAATGCTTAGTTCATAAACGTTATTGTTATAAAATTTTAATTTCTAGGTTTATATCTCAACTTGTATAGGTTTTTTTATGAAGTTTTCCATTAAGCTACTACATGCTAATTAATAAGAATTAGACTTTACGTGATAAGATTAATATTAAAGAGACATTTTAAATTTCTCGACAATACATAGGGTAAAAGAAACCATTGGAAAAGATAGAAAGCACTTAGTGAGTTAGAGATGTTGAAACTGCCCAAATTTGGGATTTGGACCAGTGTCCACTTTAACGGTTATATCTTTCTTTAGGAAACTCCGAATCCAGTTTTGTAAAATTTATAAAATACTAGAAACATGTAGATTTATAATTTTTAGATTTGTATATCAATACAGTTTATTGTTTGAAGTTGCAACAAATTCTAGAACACGCAGGATTTTTGACAGCTTTGACCTTACCTTAGTTAATTGAACATAACTTTCTCTAGGAAAAACAAAATCCGATTCCGTTTGTTGGGTTTATTAATAGACAAGTATATCTATCTTTATTATTTATAAAACTGTCCTAGAATCTGTCATGAACCCACTCAATTTCTTATATGAACCAAAAACTGGGCACTACGAATCCTGCCTGACCTAGCCAGAGTCTAACAGCTATAGCTAGCAACATACTTGGAATAAGGCTACGAAATTTTGCAGACAGCATGTCAAGACTAAAAGCTACATTTCATATTTTGAACTCTTAATTTAATTCAATCCCGAAGACACTCGACATACCAAATTTATGTTACCCATGAAATCTGTCCCCTGCACCCCCTTTAAAACTACTAAACTCTCATTTTCCACACTTTATTCACAACTCACCCTTCTCTACTTATATTAATTACTCAC
The DNA here is from genome assembly GCA_029379385.1 of Quillaja saponaria. Lineage (NCBI taxonomy): Eukaryota > Viridiplantae > Streptophyta > Magnoliopsida > Fabales > Quillajaceae > Quillaja > Quillaja saponaria. Next base: position 12,331,440 of record CM055610.1, on the reverse strand, counting down.
TTTATCAATTTAAATTATTTACACTCTAAATATTGAATTTAACTAACCCAATTACTTAAAGTTAATCCACAACTTAAACTATCCCCCTTCATCATTATCCAAGTTGCTTACAATTTAGTATTTATGATTCTATGGATAGTAAAAGGTATAACATTCAAGATAAACTAGATTGAGAAAAATAGCAACTGGCTACCACTTTCACCCCACTCACGGTTGAACCAAAACAATAGCATGACATTACTCTAAGGGGGGTTTGGCAAGGCTGGTCATACAGCCAACCAAAGGGCTGCACCACCCACACAATTGACCAAAAGATGAAATTAATTCCACAATTACATGGGTAGGTCCACGGTTGGATTAATTACATACATGAGAATGAAGTATACAGCAAGAAAAAAAATAAAATTTGATGCCATTTGAAACCCACGACATAACCAAAAAGGAAACCAAGCAAAAGATTTAGCAAGGAATTACCACAGGCTGCTACTTGGCTGTCTTGGACAAGAGGAAGCTAATTTATTGCCTTAAGGCAGTAATTTACTCAATTCCAGCATTGTTATGCTACTAAGAGAGGAATTACTGCCGAGCAATGTCTAACTAGAGCTTTTGCACCTCCTTTTACTGCAGTTGCTGCTGCCACTCTCCAAGAATAATTCTTGGTTTACTCACCCCCTAGCAAGCTATAAATATGCAGAAGCAAGATGTATAAGTAAGGAAGAGGAGTAGATCTTACTATCAGCTCAAGGAAAACGGTCACAAGGCAAAGGAAGAACAAGGCTCGGTCTTGCAGCAAAACTTCACACCCATACAATTGTATAAGCTAAAATTATAACTAGGACAAGACAACTTGATGGCCAAAAGAAAGGAGAATGATTAGCTACCAAAGAGGAGTCATGGATTTAGCTGGAAGAGGGAGTCTCCAATGCAAAACAGGGGAGAAGGAACTAGAAAAGTCATGAAGCAAGAAGAAAAAATAAAATAAAAAAATCAACAATCAAAGGAGCCCACGGTCATTTAAAGAGGAAAAAGAGTAAAGATTTAATGAATAAGGTGGTCCAAATCAATTGATTAAGAAAATGTGAGGTAGATGTTAGTCCTTAGTTGTTTCTAAATATAAATATATATATATAGCCCACTAAATTTCTAGCTTCCAATAAACCAATAATGGGTATAATGAATTCTTGCATTACATACAAATAAGCTTATACAAATATTCATTGGCATAAATTTTACTTTATGTGGCATTTTAATCATCTAGTCATGATAAATTATGTACACACACCTTATAAGACGTACATTAACTATAGGATTATAACATGGATCACTCAGTTAACTAAGTCTCAATATGACATCATTTGTAAGCGAATCGAAGTTGTTTTAGTCAGCTGAAGATTTGTCAATCGACCTCAGTTAGCTGAAACAAATTAGTGGATTAAGATCAATCAATTGATTCATCTTAGTGGATGCTATCTAAAGACAGCTGAAGTAATAACACACTATTTCATTAATAATTAGGTGATGTAATCAACTGAAAAATCTACTTAGTTAGTTGTGCTAGCAGTTTATAGGACAAAACAAAATTGCTTTTCCATCATAATCAACTGAAGTTCAAAACCTGAAAGACCTTTATCAATGGAAAGAACTTAGCACCTTTGCATATGATGTCGTTTTGGCAAAATAGTCAACTATTCATTTTCTTCCTCAGTTATGCAAATTCAAAATTATTATTCGGGCCAAAACTCAGATACTGACAAATAAGGACGGCTCAAAGGATAAGATCAATGGCATTACCTCTACTCAGGGAAAGGACAATACATGGTATCACATGATTGATCTTCTGCACAAGGGCCTGATTATTCTACAAGAACAACTAGTATTCCAATTCAAGCTATATCTTGATAGAGTGAGCTCAAGACCAATAGCAGATAATGAATTAAGTATCAATTTTTACATGCTCATTTGAATTTTTTGAATCCTTAAGTTTTAACTTTCAAATCCCTTTGAAATAGAGAAAGGCTAGAACTTTCATATCTTCTCTTATCTGTTAGCTCAAATTAATGCTCTTAATTTTCATCTCATTTTATAAGTATTGTATGAAGTGTTTGAGTAATTCTTAGAAATCATCCTTTTGTCTTTCTTGTTGCGAAATCCAGTGAGAAACTAGAGATTAGGATTAGGGTTGGTAAATTGAAACTTATGTTAGCTATGAGGAAATTGTATAGGTTTTGTTGAGCCTTGCAATTCAGCTAGTGTAAAGGTTTAATGAGCCCTATAATTCTGCTATGTAAAGGTTTTATTGAAAGCTATGAGTTCAATTATTGGTGGATTGAAGCTATCAAGTATAACTTGAGAATTTGACGTAGCTAGAGGAATTTATGAACCACTATAAATCGCTAAGCAATCTCTATAATTCTTAGTCTTTTAACTTTTAGTTTTGTGTGGCTTATTTGTGAGTATTTATTTGTTGTTTGTGCGTATATTTGATTTAAAACTAAAAAAGTTTAAGTTTTATAATCAATCAAACTATTAACCACTATGATTTGGCTTCTTAGACCAATATGGTTGGTTTCTTATTCTTAGTTGGTTAACCAAAACCAAACTAAAAATTAGTTTAAACTTATTAATATACATTATTTATTTCTATTTGTATTAAGTATACAAATTTAATTGAAGTTGGGAATTTTTTTGAAAATTTTAAAATATGAAAATCTCAATTGAATAAATTGGACCATAAAAACAACATTAGGGTTTTAAAAATATACTTTCCTTATAAAAACTCAATTATGGTTCAAAATCAAACAATCCTAATATAATAGTCCTAGAAACTAAAGTAAAAATCAAACCAAACTAACTTTAACTGAGTTGGGCTATCTCTAAAACAAAAATTGTTGGATCTAATAAACAATTTAAGTCAATAATATCTTTATCTGATTTAGATGGTAACTATATAATTATATGCACATGCAATAATAAAGAAAATAATTTTAAGAATATTGTTTTATTGGAAGTACGATCGACTGAAATATCAAAGTCAATGAGTGTTAACTTTTTTTCATTAGCTGAAATAGAAAAGTCAACACTAGTCAACATTCTAGTAGCTGAAGTCACACAATGGATCTCTCAGTTAGCTGAAGTTTGTTAGAAAACTAATGTCATTAACATAGCCAGTTAAAACTACTCAATACATTTAATTTCAAACAACTTGTTTCCATGAAAGGCAGTCAGCACAAATTCTCAATTTACGTTCAGTCAACTAAAGCTCTTCAGTGGATCATCTATCAGTCAGTTGAAATCTCAATTAGCTGAAGGTTATTATGACGATATCACCTAAGTCAGCTAAAGATGAAACACGATGTTGTATTTAACAACCGTCAACTGAATCTTCTATTTAGTCATATAAAAGATTCAAACGATGTCGTTTCATTAAAATTGGCAACTAAAAATTTTATCAACTATGAACTTCTTTGTCAACTGAAGAATATCAGTTGTTATGTTAAACAGTGATGTTTGGATAATCAGTTAATTGAACTTTCATATCATGATCAATTGAATCCATCAGCCAAGATCAACTCAATCAGCTAAATATCATCTTATTTCTTAGTTGGCCTACTCAATATACTTTTCACACCAAATTTAGAAGTAGCTCATAATGTACAATACACTACCTCACTGGTATTACGGCGCATGATTAATAGTTTTAGAGAAGGACTTACATGGCTGTCATTTTATTCAAGTTTTGCTCTCAATATGACAATGATATGATATTCCATGTAGAGCAACTAGAAATCAGTTCGGCCTATAAATTGAAGTCAAGCCAGAGACCCACAAGAATGCTTTACTACTACTCTCTGGGAAATTCAAATCCTCAAACTTTCATATTCGAATTTGAAATTCCCAAAATATACTAAGAACAAAACTTTTACACTTCTTCTTCAAGATTTTGATTGCTCAAGATCAAAGTCAAATACTTTTCATATCTTCGATTTAGTTTTGTTATTTGATTATGAGTTATTTGTATAATCATATCTTTACTTTTTTTTGTTGAAAAAGTAAATAAGAAAATAGAGTTGAGGATTAAACTTGGTAACTTTTACTCAGTTTGAGTTATGAGTAACTTGTTAAGGTTTGACGAGCCTTCTAATTCAATGATTGTAAAGATTTGTTAAGCCATATAATTCAATGGTTGTAAAAGTTACTGAGCTTTGTGAATTTAGCTATAGAGGATTGAACTCTCAAATAATGTTTGAGAAGTAGACATAGCCAATGGATGTAGACTCTCAAGTGATAGTTGTTTTCTTATTCATATATTTATAGAATCAGTTCAATTAAAAGACCAAAAGTATCCTCCACATCACATAAATAAAAAATTATAAACATATGGAAGTGGGTTTGATGATTAGGATTCTAAATACACACTGATATTTCTTTTGCTATCATTGATATTTTTTCTTATACTGGATTAATTTTAAAAACATATTGAAGTAGACACATTATAACACACCATACATTTATCGTTACTCTTCTACACATTTTCATCTTCATTTTATGTTTATTGATATCGCTAATTTAAATTATTTTTTCTTCTTCTTCAACAAATAAGATATATAGACTTGGACCATCAAATTCTGTTTCTTTTTAATGAGCATTATTATTGTATTTTTTTTAATTGATTGAAAATGGCTTCTAGAAATTTTATTAGTGATGTAAGGGGTAATTGTATAACAAATTATGCATTGTTTTATGGTTGACATCAACCTTTATTTGCAAGTTAACAGAGAACTAACGGAGGGGAGGGAAGTGTTAATTAAATTCCAAATCAGAGGATGCCAATGTAGTTTCGCAAACACAGAGAGATAAGGTTATAATTATGCCAAACATTAGGGAGGTTAGTATAAGTCATTCAAAACATAAATCTAGTAAGGGCTAATGTCGTTCGACAGAGGATACGAACGCCGTTTTATTCATCCTCTGAAACACTCTTGGAAGTTTGAAGTAGTAATGGCTATCTGTTGCCTGCGATTCCCGCTCTCCCCTTTGATCAAGAAAAACCCAAACCCGAGTTTTCGGATCTTAAACCCTGTTAAACAATTGAATTTGTTCCTATGTTTGTCTTCTTCTGCTCAAAACTTAACTCATACCTCCGCAGATCAATTGGTTTGTCTCTCTCACGATAAATGGAAAGCTTTTCGAAAGAAGAAGGTCGTTATGCGGGTCGGGTATGTCGGTACCGATTACAAAGGTCCGAGTCCACTCTGACATGAACTATCTCCATGACTTTTTCGTTTTTGTTTTTGTTTTTCCTTTGTTATGTATATATATTTTCCCATTTTGGGTTAAAAATTTTTCAGGCCTGCAAATGCAACGGGGTGAGCATTCATTGCCAAGTAAGGTTCTTTTCTTCTTCTTCTGATTATTATTATATTAAATATTAAACTTTATTGCTTAGCCTTGCTGGTTTTGGTAGACAATAGTCATTTTAAAATTTTAGGTGGGTAGAAAATGTGTTTGAGGAATTTCTAAAAGTTTTCTAGCTGTGAAGCTTGAAAAAATTAGGAGGCATGAAAATTTGATAGCTCTGACATGATAGTTTATCTGTAAGAAAGTGGCTAAAGGGTCGTGAGAGAGAGATAAATAAAATAAAGTGGCTTTACCCAAATTTTAGTTTATGTAACTTAATTGAACTAGTTCCTGCTATAGCCTTATAATTTTTATTGGGTTGTTAAAAAGGTCAGACAAGTTAGGTAGTTAAAGGGTAATTACTTACGTAGTCGAATCAGCCTTGCTAGTAACGAATGGCATCTTGCTAAGGCCTTCCATATTTAAATGTAGCTATTGAGCAGGAATTGGAAACTGCCATTTTCAAGGCTGGTGGAATCCGAGATAGTAATTTTGGGGATCTCCACAAAATTGCATGGGCTAGAAGTAGCCGAACTGATAAAGGGGTAACTTATGTTTCCACTTTCGATTTTCCCTTCCATTATCTCTATAAAAACAGCATGAGAGTGCTCACTTGTTTCTTATAATGATCCATATATTCTAGGTTCATTCTTTGGCAACAATGATATCTTTAAAAATGGAAATACCAGAAAACGTGTGGAAGGGAGACCCTTACGGCATTGCTTTTGCAAATCATGTTAACTCTTATCTTCCTTATGTTATAAAAGTTTTTAGCATTTTACCTTCGCAAAGGTAAGAATAAGTCTTCTGTTCATCAAATTTTAGTAAATATTTTTTAATTCCTTTTTAGTTCAAATATATCTAGTTTTCACCATGATTTTGATCATAACAAAATATGATAGACCTATTATCATAAAACATAAGATTATTTTTGCACGTACTTGATTTTCTGGAATAACATTTACTAGCACTTCCTGATTCTGCTTGAAACTATAATTTCTGGTGTGCACTATGCTCTCTACTCTTACCGGTAGACTATAAGAGTATCCATTTAGCTGAAGAAATTAGTGTGCTAACTTGTCAGATGGAGGGCTATATTATTATAATTATGCTGAAAACAAAACTGTGTGAACCTTTAATTGACTTTACTTTTAATTGTCTTACAAAACATTAAATTTGTAGCAAAAAAGTCTTTATAACAAGTTCTATGATTATTGCAGAGTAACTCCTGTGTTTGTAATGATCTCTGACTCTGCTTTATAATTTTTTGATTCTGGCGTATTGTTCTCAGGAGCTTGGATCCTAGGAAGGAGTGCAATCTGAGAAAGTATTCTTACCTCCTCCCTGCTGAAATTATTGGAATTCAAAGCCACTTCAGCAATGATGAAATTGATTACCACATATCAGACTTCAATAACATACTAAGTGCCTTTGAGGTATTATATATTATGCTTCCACTTTCTTATCTTTTCTCTTATGAATTTCTCTTGGTTGTTTCTAGCCATTGAAACTTCCAGTTTATTAGGAAAAACCGTTAGTATAGTGGGATCTATCCTGGTATAAGTTAATTCATGCTAGCTTGTGATATGGTTACCTTTTTACAAGGGAACTTATTAGATAAACTTTGTTTACATATTACTGTTGAAAGCTTGAAATCCTCACTTCTTGTACTCTTAGAAATGAATATATTGCCCATAAGTTCCTTTCCTTATAAGATGGCAATTGTCAAGTGATCCTGCTTGGTGGTGGTTTGCTTGTATGTGCCTATTCAGTTGTTTACATTTTCGTATAGTGGGCAATTATATGTTTAAGATGTACCTGTACCTCTTAAGTAGGCTAATAGCTTTTGTCTAAAGATATAAGTCAGAACTAGATAAATAATGTTGAAAGATTTGAAAATTATATCATCTTTATTGCAAACAATAACCCACCTAGTTGTTATTGATATTGAGATTTTATGCCATCACATACAAAGGAGGATTCTCGCAGCCTTTCTTGCTTGTAGCTTTGGTGTTTATGAGCATAACCTACCAGTAGTAGAGGACTATGTGTGAATTTTATAACACCAAAAGATCAGGAAAGTCTTGACATCTGTATTCGTGAATCCATTAATAGGGGGAACATCCATTCCATAATTATACAGCACGGTCCAAGTACAGGAAACATTTTCCTATAAGGCGATCACTTGCAAATAGTGTTATGTCTGGAAGCTTGAGATCATCAGTGTCTGGATCAGAAAGTGATGGAGAAGAAAATTTCAGCATTGATGGCGAAATCATCTCAGACATGAAGGGCCAGTATCAAAAGTTTCGAGAGCCTAATGTTCTTCAAGGATATGACATTGCCACTTGCAAAATGAATGGAACTGGTTTGGAGGATCAGGACTCCAGTTTACTTGTTCGTGCAAAATGGTTACATGAACCTGATGGGACAGATAAATTAAATGCTTCCCATTTCAGAAAGATTTTTTGTTGTTCATGTGGCAAGCTGGAAAATTTGATGGGATATGATTATGTTGAGTTATCCATATGGGGAGAGTCCTTCATGTTGCATCAGGTAAGTTTCTTATTATGTAATAACTCTAGGAAAACTTTAATTTGCTCCCTATATTCAATGTTGTTTTACTAGTTCAGATTGTTTTAATTGACTGATATCAATGTGAATGATAAAAACATGTGGCTGTGTGGACATAAGTATCATATTGCCTTTAGTGCATTTTTAGTATAACTTATGGCTAGATTTTTCTCTTCCTATGATAACTTTATATTTCATCAGTACTTCCATTTTGAAGTGTTTTCTTAAGGACATCACCTGCATGGCCTGCTTCACGTCTTCCTTCTATTGTGGTTAGCCAAAAAATGACTATTTCTTTTCATACCAAAGACTGACTTTATTTTTCTTGGAAAATAATCTTTTTATTGGCTGACTGAGCAAAATTGTGCATTAGGGTTGGAAGGTGACTTCCATTGCATCCCTTATAGTTTAGACTTTAGACCATTGTCTCTTCATGTCATGTCACAGCCACTGCACCTGAAACCATTTTTGAACGTTAAATATCTAGCCTCATTTTCTTATCCGTTAAATATCTAGCCTCATTTTCTTATCTAACGTTAAATATCTAGCCTCATTTTCTTATCTGTTAAATATCTAACGTTAAATCATCTTCCTCATTGTCTCCAAATCTTTTTTTTTTTTTTTTTGTTCATCTAAGACGTGAGTTAGTCTTACACACAATTTCCCGTTTTTGTTTCTCTTGGCAGCCACCTCTGATCTACACCTGATGTGATACTTTCCCCTTGACTGATGCGTTCTCCTCCTCCTTTACCGCTCCCTTCCCCATCTCAAGAAAGAAAAAAGAAAAGAAAACATCAGTATTCAGGACACTTTTTTTGTTGCTATAACTTACTGGCTTATTTGTCATGCATGTTCCTCAAATCTATAGTGATAAATTTGAGGATTTTAGTTCATTGACTGAATGCATATAAAATGGAGGTAAGAGAATTTATTATGCATGGAAAATAGTCAAATACAACTAATAGAAACACTACAGTTTCATGCCTTTTTTTTCCCCAACCAATATAAGTTGATAATTTCATGGAAAATATATTTTGTGGATAATTGAGTTTTCACAAAACAAAGGATTCCCGCAAAGGTCCCAAATAGATCACTGTTAAACTGATATTGTGATACTATTACTTATAGTCTAAGAAAAATGGGTTGAAGGATGACAACAAGGCAGGATTTATTTTGTCAGTATGATCCCAGTGAAAAACGTACTTACGAGTTATGAATTACCACATATGTAATGAAGTTGACAATTACAAAATAAAAATAAAATGTAACAAAATTGATTGTTTCCAGTCTCAAAATTCCCATCACTTTGCTTACAAATGCCCAATCAAGAGTATATTGCTATGACCATTGTGGTATTGAAGTGTATAAATCATATGACTATAAACTTCTATCTTCCTTTCAGTGCATGGTATAAGCTCTTATAACTCAGTAACATTTAAATTCTAAAATTAGACAGCCTCACGCCCTGTAAGTTGTTTAAAAACCATATGTTCTGACATTGCAAGCCTTTGCCAGTGACAAGATTGTATAGCTTAAAATTTCTTCATTTTTTTTTGCTGCTTTTATTATAAGTTTTATAATGTTATTTATCACTCACCAGATACGGAAAATGGTTGGGGCTGCTGTTGCAGTAAAGCGCAAATTGCTGCCAAGAGACATTCTAATTCTGTCACTTGCTAAATTCTCAAGAATTACTCTACCACTTGCTCCGTCAGAAGTTTTGATTTTGAGGGGAAACAGTTTTGCTTTGAGAACAAAACCTGGAAATATAGCTAGGCCTGAATTGCTGATGCTGGCAGAGTCAGAAGAAATTTCTAAGGTAGTTGACGAGTTCTATACATCTGTAATGTTACCTCAAGTTTTGAAGTTTTTGGATCCTTGAGTTCTCCTTGGAAGGAATGGGTTGAGAATTTGGATAGGGGCACAAGCATCCCAGATGCTCAGTTGGATGAAGTCAGAACTGCTTGGAAGTCGTGGAAGGAAAAAATTTAGAGTAAATCTATTGTGATCAGTCATAACGTGGTTTGACCTCCACCTAGAATTTGCTTGTCTAGAATCTGGTTACCTGCTGTGTCTTCAGGTAAAGTTCCTGCTTGCTTACACCTCCACATTTATTGCTGGTGCTAATTGATGTTACTGTCGCTAATTAAGTTATAAAGGATGAAAGTGATGCTATGCTCTTCTGATTATTTAGCACAATGAAGAGACATATCATTACTATGTGCGCCCACCCTCCCCCTACCCCCACAATAGCCGGGGAGCACTTTGTGCACTGGGTGAGCCCTTTTTTTTTTTTAAGAGACATATCATTACTATGTGATTCACTTGCAAGGAACCAGAAAAAAGCTTTGGCACTATACATATTATGACCAGGATTAAGGCAGAAAACTGACTGGAGAAATGATTAGCGGACCAGTGGACCATGATGTGAAGGTTTTGGTTTTGGCTTTGGATAGAGAGATATTGCTGAATGAATTGGTAAGAAGCTCATTTAACAATTCATTGCTAGGATACAACAAATGATAATGTGGGGGGGAAAAAGAAGTCACTAGTCAGTAGATTCACGTTGAACAGGCGCCAAGAACAAGGATCAAATGTCTCTTAGTATTGATTCTTATGGGTATCGGTTGACTTGTTACAAGTAATTGTATTAAAAAGTTGCATTCATATTTCCTTATGAAAAGGAGACAGTCTTCAGACATGTGGGTACAAGCATGCTGGACGATTAGTTACTGAGATTGTGATTTAATTCTCAACCGGAGGTACTTGCAAGAATACATCCAGACGAGGGAGAAAACTGAAGTTACACTTAATTTTATTCATAATTCAATAAAGTCTTCCTAAAATGTAGTGATTGACCTCTTTTGCTTATCAATCATGACTTTCGACAATGATATTGTGAAGATACCATTCCCTGTGACTCCACAGAGTTGAAATCATTTGACTCTAGTTATTATTGAATCTGTTCTTCAATTCTCATAAATCCTCTTATAACAACCAGAAGACTAGTGATAGAAAGCTTAAGGTTTTGCTGGAGGACAAGTCGATGTTGAGTGAACAACTTTGACGGTTTTTTGATATTGGGGAGCTAATGAAGCTGCTGATAGAACTCTGATGCTTTTGTTAGCATTATTTTGTTTATTTATGAACAGCTAGAAAGCGAAGGAATATGAATGGCCACCCTGGTTGGAGATTAGTTCCTGTCAATATACTATGTACTTTCTTTTTAGTTGATGAACTCATGGTATAAGCCAGTTCTACAATGAGCGGGCTAAGAAGGCCTTGCAATTAAGACTTGGTTTGACAATATTTTTGGAGGTGTTTATGTTTATGAAGAGCATAAGTCAAAGTTTTTTTATTTAGTTAAAAGAAAAAGACAAATAAGATGTTTCTGTTCTAGTTTTTTAAAAGTTAATGTTGCTTGATGTCTTTTAAAATTGACTTATAATTTTAAATTTTAAAATATTAATATAATTTCAATTTTTAATAAAATTTTGTATTTATCTTTTTATTAATTAATACGGTAAGTTAGTTATTTTTCTTTTTATTATTATATTTATTATAGTTAATTTAAATCTTTAAAAAAAAATTACAACAAATTTATCAAATACTAATTTGTAATTTTTACTTATTAAGAGTAATTTTTGTATTATTTTATTAAACACTACTTTTTTAAAAGCAATTTTAAGAAAACAATGAGAGGATAACACCTTTCAAAAAAATAAAATATTACCAAACTAAGTTTAAGTTTTCTTTCATATTAGCTACAGTTCTTACAATTTGACTATAATTTTATCCTATCGTCTTCAGCAAAAAATAATCTAAAGCACTGAATGAAAAATACAATTTTAACTATAAATTTTACTTTTGATATTGTCCTAGTGGGATAAAAATAAAAAATAAAATAAATAAATAAAACATAAGTTTTTAGGGGTTTGAGAAAAAGAGAGCTGGTCGAGCATAAAACAAACTTTTGATAAATGATGGGGTCTTGAGTTGGACTCTGAACCTGGTAGCTTATCAAGTGTTAAGTATCATAAGGCAAGAGAAGTACTGGTTTATAGTGTACGGGGCAGTTCTATAATGAGATTTAGAAAACAAAAAACGTGTCCACTCTGAGACATGATCACTGCTATCTCAGCTAAAATCTATGAGAGATGGCAAGAAATGGTGAGTATATTACCAATAGTTGCAAGGATAAAGACTAACACCCAGGTCGATCCCTCCATTCATTTATAATTAGATTGAATTTGGGTATTGCTATCATAGCTGGGGACTTATCTGGCTACTTGGCTTTTTATAAGTGATTGATGTATCTAGACCAATAATACTATTATTCCATACATTATGAAAGTGGATTCGGGTAAAATATGCACTTTCTTGGGAATGAAAAAAAATTCATCTACAGTCATTTGGTATTTTGACTTAAATATTTGACTCCTCAATACTGAATTAAATCTTTTTTTTTTTTTTTTTGAAAATGGAATGCACCCCTATAACCCTATATTTAGTAATTCCCAAATTCTAACCCTTTTTTCTATATTAAGGATCATCCAAATAAGTAAAAGTACTATTTATATATAAATACCTTTGATAGGTATTTCAATAAAGATACTAGAACAGGACATTTGTTCTTTATCTTGTTCTTGAATCAATTGAAATGGAATGGACCTATTTCTTCACCTCTTTCCCAACAAATCCAATTGGAATAGAATGGATCTATTTCTTCACCTCCTTGCCAATAAATCCAAATTCTTGTGGGGAATAGCAGAATATAAGAAACTAAAATGACCCGCACATAAGATTTGATTAAGTCCCAAAAACAAGGCTGTTGCAGCAGTAGCTAGAGATACTTCATGGTTGGGCTAAGCTAGTAGAGATTTCTTCTCTAGATGAAGGAGAAACAATTATCATGTAGACGAACAACTTTTACACAGTTAAGAAAATGAAATCCATCAATCGAGCCTCACAGCAAGATACTCGAGCTCAAAAGACGTAATGTATCAGGAGCCTGATAGAAAGATATGTTTCTCACTAGAATATTAGATAAACCCAAGTCCTACGACCATTAAAGCAACTCTTTTTAACTCAATTTAATCACAGGCCCTCTGTCCACTTTGTCATGGACAAACCAGTATATTCAATCCCAAAATCTGAACTTGAAGACTAAAATTCTTTGCAATATACCTCCAAGTTATAAAACAGAACCTTGTTTCCTGCTGTAAATATACAAAACCAACCTAAACAATAGTTAGTATAAGGTCATTTAAGTATATTGCTTCCATCAGATTCTTCCTTCTCCAGGCTTTTGCGCTTGCACCAACACAAGAAATGAGGAATTGGCCCATCATCTCCAATGAGCCAAGTATGCTCGGCAACATCACCCAAGGTCATCCTCTGTGTAGGATCTGTAAAGATGTTGCAGCGGAGTTCACGAAAAACACATAGAAAAGAAGAGTTGGGACAGGACGATGGGAGGCAGGAGAATCCATAAGTTCTATCAACTCAAGCAGTAAATGACAAAATGTCGAGAATGAATAGATACAGAAGTAGATCTTGTATTACCTTTGCAAAGAAGTCCTTCTAGTAAGTTCTTAAGCTGTGGGTTCATATCATCTGGGAGTATTAAGGAATTATTGACTATCTGCAAGAAGAAAAAATGGCAAGCTCAGAACTTTCTGGGCAATAAAAAGTCTGCAAATATGGAACATGAATGCTTCAGTCCAACTATGTAAACAGATAGACGCACAAATGCAACAGGTAACTTATTTACTTTGTCATATGTATCCTGAAGAGTGTCTCCAAGAAATGGGTATTGTCCCAGAACCATATAGTACAAAGTAACTCCTACAGCCCAAGTATCTGCAGCTTTGCCATGATAGGTAAGACCTGTTAAAAAAGACGAGAGAATTAACAACCGTGTTCAATCCCACATATTAGTTCGGACAGCAATCAGACAAGCATCTTTCAAACTTGAAAGGAGAATCTAACCTAGGCAGCACTCTGGTGCTGTGAACACTGGAGTTCCGGGTGATCGGCGTAGCTCGTCATTATCATCCTGCAAATAGGACCATTTCATTTATGTAACAAAGAATTATCTTAAGCGTGTGCAGCTAAGCAGAATAGGATCCAATATACCTTTTACATAAACTACACCTTCAAAAGGTTAGGGGTTTGGGGATTTTTTTTTTTTTTTTTTTGGGGGGGGTGTGGGTGAACCAACCCAAAATTCAGAAGGAGATCAACTATGTCACCCATGCATCAACCAAGTAATAAGTGCAAAGTAACAGCACATAGGAAATAACCAAGGCATAGAAGACATCATGAAGCACCCTAAATTTCAATAAGAAGTTCTAGCAGTATAATATTTTTCTTGATAAATAACAGTACAATAATCCAATTCTATGTATCAGAATGAAAACATCCCTTCCCTCTACCCTATGTAAACTTTTTTCAAGGTGACATTGACATATTAGTAATTCTGGTATTTTAGTTAAACAAACAGTGTCAAAATCATAAGCTACAGGCAAATCAAATCGTAATAGAAAATATGGCATGAACTAACTATACATCACATTCTACAGCTGTTAACTCTGACCAACATCAGCTAATTAATATAGGAGCATAGATGAAGTGCTTAAAACTAATGTAGTACGCACATGTAGGTATAGGTGTACCCCTATAAACGGAGATATTATATGAGCAACATTACATCAAAGATGAATGGTAGGTTGGGGTGGAAATGAGCAGAGCTTTTTGTGATTGATTGCTCGCGAACAAGCTCGTTAAGGGCTCAACTTGAGCTTGGTTCGTTTCTAAATGAGCCAAGCTAGTTTTATTTTAGGACTTGTTTAGTAAACGATTTAAGCTCAAACTTTGCAAAGCGCAGCTCATAAAACAAGTCTGGCTCATTTAATACATAATTAATATTTTATATAAATTTATAATAAATACATTCACATACAAAAGAAAACCTAAGTGCCTTTAGCTTGATGGTTATTCTCCTTGTTTGCTTTCCATTTGGCCAAGGTTTGAATTTCTTTGACCCTTGATATGGATATTTTCCTTAATTTTTTGTTAAAAAGCCATTAACGAACTAAGCTCAAGCTTTGGTTTGGGCTCGCGGGCCCTGAACGAGCTTAGACTAGTGAGTGTTACACGAACACTAACAGAGCTCAAGCCCGTCTAAAATCTAACATGTCGAGCCTGCTCATTTACACCCCTAACAGTAAGGATTAAGACATCATTTAAAAGTCACATGGTCATGTATCCGTTGCTTTAATCATGGTCATCTATGTCTCATCTAATGACTGGGTTAACTCATCTTACCTATAAGTTATAATAAATCAATACCTCTATCACAAATGTATGTGCATACATGTACATATTATATATATGTAATATATTATATATAATGCTTGCTACATTCTTAATCTAAATCTTTACTTAAAAAAGTAAGATAAGCTTCACACCTAAGCCCCCATTAGGAAGATCAAGCTTTGGCAAACATGGGCTTGGCTTGTCAGACTTTTAGCAGGCTTGAGCTTTGCTTGTGTTCAGCTAACGCTTGCAAGTCCAAACTCAACTTTAGGCTCAGCTCATTAAGGGCTTTTGAGTCATGAACCATATCAAATAAGCTCACATAAAAGCCCAAAACAATTTTAAACTGTTCTCATACTATTTTTAGTTAATTTATAATGAGAACTTGTCTAAAAATATAATTTGCATATTCTAACAAACTACTCGTCCATGATTTATAATATATATAAAAATACATATATTAAACAAGTTACGGTTACGAGCTTACAAGCAAAGTTTTGAAAATTAAGTGTAACTCATTTACTAAATGGGCTCCAAAATAAAGCTTGAGCTCCACTCGGTTACAAAATGAAGCGAACTCAAGTGAAGCCTTTAACAAGCTATTCACGAACAACTCTATTCCTTTGTACCGATAATTGGAGCACTACCCTGGGCAAGGGTCAGTTGGACGTTTAGGCTTCAAATTTTGTACATTAAGCTGTTACTTGTAGGACAGAACCTGTGCACTTGCTAGGATACACAGACTTTCACATTGGACCTAAAAGAAGTTTATAAAATATGAAAATTATCTTTAGTTTTGACATATGCATACAAAAACGTCATTTGACAATATCTGAAGATTCTAAAAGATTTGTTTTTGATAGAAGAAAAAAAATATAATTGAGCTTGAAACAATGGCAGAGGACTAGGCTTGAACGAGTACAATGACAGAGGACTAGAGGTCCTCTTAAAAAAATAAAAGCGAGTTATTGACATTTGACACATTAATGAATGTTGCCGTCATTCCATGCAACGTGATAAGCACCAATCCAGAACAACAGGCTATATATAGACATATATAAAGGAAGTTATACAAGATACCATCAGCTCTATTAATTATCAAGTAATTATAGGCAAAGGGTGAAAAATTGACCTCAAATACTTGACTGACACTGAAATCCCCAATCTTCAAGGTACCAGTACGCGTTACCAACAGATTATCAGGTTTAATATCTCCATGCACAATATTCTGCATTCCAACAGAAAATTTAAAAGAGTTACTAAAGTATAATTGGCAACCCGACACAAATTTATATAACTTTAAGGCAAAGATGAAGCATAAAAGGTTATCCCTTGTCACTGCATAATTGCTCCATTCTTGACTAAGATGTAGCAAAGTATGCATTCACATCAATATGCACAGTAAATATGGAAGAGAAGTTTTTGTCCCATTCACCAATATTAGAAACTAAATAGAAAGCTGAATTTAATTATAGGGCACATCACTGTGCCCAAAAAAAAATAAATAAATAAAGAACGATGTAAAGTTTCTCAAAAATAAAAAATAGTTATTAGGGAATATATTTTGTTCATTAATTACAACAGGAAGGGCTATACCTTGACTAAATGGAAGACTTGGAAGCAGTATATTACACACAAGTTAATGATAATAATTGACAAGATGCCACAAAGAAAACTTGCAACTACATAAAACAAAACTCAGCCTGAAAACATGATTATTATTATTTTTTTAGCTGATAAGAAGATTGTTACCGAGTAAAGGAAACTTCATAGAAATTGAAATACCCACAATTACTCTGTTACAATATATATTCACATTATATAGGGAAATATTGCCAATATCAATTTGTGAACCAACTTCACTCCAGCAAAATTTATCCAGGGCTATTACTTTAAAAAAAAAATAGCATTCAACAGCATATGATTAGAACACTGCCAAAGTAAAATACATAGAACAGAAATAAGACCAGTAAAACTAGATTCAGTAATACCAATGAAAGAAATAATCATCATCAAAACCAAAGCATAGTAGCCTCAAACATAATTATTCCCATGATGCATAATTTGGAAGAATTAAATGGAATTTGCTAGGTACGAGCAACAAGTAAATTCTAGCAAACATTCACATAATATTCAAGTGATGTCTCAGTGTCTCACCATGTGCATCATGACAAGAATGGTCTACTTAGCATTGTAATTACAAGCTCAAATAAAGAGAAATGAGACAGTCAATTTTTTTTAAGAGAAAGATGGACAGTCAATAATATATAGTGGAAATAGGCTCCAAGAGACCATACATGAGCATGAAGATATTTTAATCCAGAAACTATATCTCGCAAATACTTTCTAGAAGTCTCTTCACCTAAGCCACCAGGAGGATCAGAACCTTGGCATGCCCATTTTCCTTCCACATATTCGAGTACTGAAGAAAGAAAGCCACTATGAGTCAAGCATGGGGCTCAAATACTAGAAAGTTTCTTAAACTAGAAAATTCATGGTACGGCTGGCATATCCAATGGAAAATTTGCATCAACGCTATAAGGGATTAACAAGTAAAGGAAAAAATACCCATATAGAAGTTATCCGACTCCTGGTCATCAATAACCTCAATGAGATTGACTATATTAGGATGATCCAACATTTTCATAATTAGTACCTTAAGAGGACAAGAGCACATTATCATATCAGTCTTCTTCTTATAAATGCAGATGAAAGGTCATAAATCATTTAAGCAAAAAAATACAGATAAGGAAACATTATATGTTGTAACTCAAGCATAATGGTATGGACAGCATTTAAAAAGCAGGGTTTTATTTGGGGAGGGGGGAAGAGTTTATACTTTCTGGTATATCTACCATAAATAATAATTTTAAGAATTACCCAGAGGCGAGAATCATATTCATGCCAGTCTATTCTACAAACAACACTACAGACAAAAGTAGAAGATGCTGTAAGCAAGTGTGAAACAGAAATGGACACTAGCATAGATTAAGCTTTAGTTCCAGGTACTTTTTGAAATAGTAAACTAATACTTAACCAATTTTGGCATACATGTATGAAAGTCACTTGCTCACCTTACCCCAACATGCCTGCAAAAAAACTGATAACATGCAAAAAAATGTACCTCACGGAAAACATCAGTCATAGCAGTCTCTGAGGGTGCAACACGGAGCTTCAATAAATGAGACTTGCGAAAGGCCTGAGAAAAAAAAGATTTAACTCAAGCTTTGACAGAGTAATACCACTGTTGGCATAACTTCTATAGCATGTATGTATGCCATTTGTTAACTGAGAGACAGTCATACACTAAGTTCAGAAATTGTGATCTCACTTCCCACCTTGTCTAAAATGGGGAGGAGCTTCCATTTGACCCAAAGGCATCATTGGACCAAAATTATCTTATGCATGCACTACAAGAGCGGAGGAGGTAAAGAACTGTCATTAGACAGAAGTTCTTTCCAACCTCTCACTAACAAAGAAAGCCTTTGAAGTTTGAACTACTCTCTCTGAAATGCAATGAGTATGAGACAAGTCCAAATAACCTTCCTGTCCAGTTCCCTGATAGCAGGGCAAACAAATGCACATTACGACCCCTTTTACTATCAAGTATCAGTATATGCATTCATTCATGTCCAGCAAGAACTAAAATCAAAAGACAATAATAAATGGGCTTTGTATGTTGTAACTTGGAAGAAAGCTGTCTCCATTTGAGGAAAACTGATCAAATTATTCCAATTGAACCTCTATGAACAAGAAGATTAATCAGAAATATCAACATATTCTTGGAAGTTCAAACCAAAGAATTAGGAAATGAACTAAAATAAAATAAAAAGGACCTGACCCACTGTTCTAATTTCATCTTCATCAAATTTAATATCAGAAGTGGGAGTGCAAGTGGTTTTTTTTTTTTTTTTAATGAAGAAAAAAGAACAAACAACAAACTCTACTACCTTAATAGCATAATGCTTTCCATCAAGGCGGCTTCGGTAAAGAACCTGTTGTTCATGAAAAAAATAAGCAAGAACAGTTCATTAACAAGGATAGAGCACAAACTATCAGCACTACTCTCACCACTTTCCCATAGCTTCCAGCACCGATCTTACACTCATGGACATACTCATTTACCATCTTATTCCCATTTTCATCCTGAAAGGCAAATAATAAACATATGACTTCCCTGATAGAACAGAAAATGGTTGGATAACAAAGATATACTGAGTGAAAGCTAACAGAACATGCATAAAACTCCAGATGTGCTGACATGCATCCATAGGACATCCAATCGAAAAAAAGACAATAATACATATGCTTCTTCACTAAGCTCAGTATTCAAGTTCAGTTTAAAGATAATATAAGTTGACATATAATATAGAATCAATATCAAAACATTTCATATTTAAAATACATTACTTTGAATAGGTGTGGAGAAAGTGAGTTCATAGCCACATACAATAAGACAGCCAAAACTGTTGCAAACAAAACTTTATGCCAGCGGTCAATGACACGTAGCACTGAGTCAGCAACAGACAAGACATATTTCATTAGATACAATTGCCTGTATAAATCATGTCGCTGATAAATGAAAATATGTACAAGTTAACCTCACTAACTGAGATAGTCACTAAAGGTTCCACTGACCAATCAAAATCTCCTAACAATAAAGACCAAATGCAACTCCCATAATTACCTCACTGCGAACAACTTTCTGAGTTTCCTTAACAGGAAATTGTCTACATATACCGTTCTGAGCTCTCAACCTTAGAATCTCTTCAGACTGTTTGGTACAACATTGCACATCACTCTCACCGCCACTATTGGTGTTAGTAATCTCTCCATTATATGAACCATCATCATCTTCTATCTCTTCGTCTAACAAAAACTCCTGGGAGAGGTTCTTATTATAACCAGAGGTAGGCCTGCGACAATGTTTGGGCTTTCTAGTGAATCCAAAGCAACTACAGCACCCCATCACTTTGGCAATAGAATAACTCTTACTGAACATTAGAGATTGAACCTCTTGAAGTTGTTGATGTATCTCTAAAATCAATAAATTTCAAAACCTGTAAAAGGACAAGCAGTTATACGAATAACCCATAAATATCATTACATACCTCCGACTCATTATGCTGTGCAGCCAAAAGTTACAAGTCATCATATGGAGGAGAATGAAATCAGACACACAAATTCCAGGTTTTTCAGGAAAAAACTATTGGAAGAAAAATACAAACTATAACTACATTTATTTGAAGAATTGAGATTCTACTCCTTGGAACGACCAAAAAATAAATACGCATACCCGATATTCAGAGAGAGGAAAAGGGCTTCAAGCCCTAATTTGACTATGCTATTCTAATGGATGCCATTCACCCAGATGAACAAAACAGCTGCTGATATTGAACCCATTACGATTAGAACCCAACATAATGATTACTCCAGTTTATAACAAACGTTGCAGGCTCAGCCCACAACTTCCTTCCAGCAATACGTTGACCTTCTCCATAATCAGAAACAGGGAAACTTTAGTTAAAAATAATAATAATAATAATAATCACACTTGCGTAACAAAGAACCAAAACAAATTTAAATATTGGCTGAATTTTTTGAAAAAGACAAACTTGCATAGATCCTTCAGACGCCATCAAGCGTAATTCATATAACATAATATATTCAAAGCACCCATTTTTACCAACCTTCATAATTAAGATTCAGAACCTTACCTTTTTTTTCGACGGAAAAGAGACAAAGAAACGTGTTGTTGAGAGACAACAGCAATTCAAACCAGTTATGATTCAGTAAGCAAAAAGTTGAGAAATATAGAATGAAAGAAACCCTAGATTAAGAAGAGTGAAATGGGGGAAAAGGTAAGGGTTAAAACCCTAGTGCAGATTAAATACGTTGCTTAAATAAACGAATCAAAAAGCTATGTTGGGGCAAAGCAGAGAAGTGTAGCGATTTGAACACGCTAGTTCGTATTCAGCAAACACGAAGAAATTATTCCGAGGACGAAGCGGTATATGAAAATGACGACATCTCAACCTATGGGAAAGAAAAAAGTGGGGATGTGGGGGGCTAACACGCGCGGGGGACAGTTAATTGGTTAACGTTGCAGTTGCAGTTGCAGCAAAAGTTCACTGGAATTTGTTTTTTCTATGGATTTTTTTGAACGATGTTCTTAGATTAGTTATTAAAATTTTATGAGTAAAAAAGCGTTAACAGTTGATTAAGATAATTCATAATAATATTAGTATTATTTAATATATAAATTATACCAATCATAATTAAATACGGTGACAAATAAATTACATTTCCGAAAACACAAATTTTAATATTAAATATTTAATTATTGACTACTACATTAAAAATTAAAAAAATAATTATGAATCTCAAATAAAATTAAATTAATATCTAAAAACTATGAGAATATTCATAAAAAATTAAAATCTATCCTAATGACTTGCGATACTTAATATTTTTATTTTTATTTGTATTATTAAAAGGTGATTTTATTATCACAATTAAAAATATAATGCCAACTTAATAAATGCAAAATATATCAAACTAACCAAACTCACTTAACATGTTAATTCCAACACTATCCAATAAATAAATTAAATAAAAAAACCTCACCCATCCGCCACATGTGCCTTCTATTTCTCTACATTCGTTTCTCACTCTTCCTCTAGTAATAGTTCAACATGTATGGCAAGTTGTCTCACGATTAGATTTCTTTTGCATTGATCTATATATTTTACCATCAGGAATGTACTAATAATATTGATTGAATTTTTCTTACATGTGCTCTTATGACACTTGTTAAGATGATAAATATAAAAAATTTATATCATTTACGGTAGTTAGTTATGATTTCAATATTGTGTAATAAATAATTTATAATTTTTAGAATGTTTCAAATTCTAAAGACTGTATTTATTACACTTTATCAAGTGCTCTTATCACAGTCGTTAGAAAAACCCATATTGATTTATATCTGTAAATGCGACTTTGATTTTTCTTTAGTGTGTTGAGCAAGAAATCTAAACGTAGGGGAGAAAAAATTACAAAGATTGTATCTATTTTTCATTTCAATTATTATAATTGATCAAATAATCATACTTTTTTCATTAGAGTTCTTGTGTCAAAAATTTGGGGTCATGGTTTTTGATTTCACGATTTCTCCTTCAAAAGAGATTAGTGATTCTATTCTAAGCCAGTATCTTGATCTATCAAATGAAAGCGATCTACGAGAATTCCTAAAATCACATATTAGTTCACCTTCAAATTTAATTTTATTCAATGCTTTGAATTTTTTTGACTAAATTATATCTTTGATTCCTCTAATTTGACTCAAATTTCCACTTTGGTTCCTACCATTCACTTCTTACAATTTAGTTCTCGTAATTATAAAATCGTATTAATTGGGTCCTTGCTATTACATTCAGTTAGTGTTACACATTGACTGAAGTGACAAACACTAATAGATACCATGGTAGACAAATAAAAAATTAATACATGTCCTTACCAAATACTACATAAAAATATAAATAAAATCTCAAATTTTTAGAAAAAAATTATATTAAAAATTAAAAATTAATAAAAATCTAAAATAATAAAATAATTTTGGTTTATATTTTTTTCCTTCTACAAAACATCACAACCACCACCACGATTGAACTAACCTAAACCACCACCCACCACTACCCACATCCTACAAATTTAAAGAAAATATAGATCTACACCTAAAACCATAACAAATTTGGAGAAAATTTCAAAGCCCATTAATTATAAATTCTCCTACCAAAGGTGGTTCGATTTTACTATGGTGGCCATGAGGAAAACATTACCTTTTGGATCAAATTCCACCACCTAAAGAAAGTTATGTGAGTATGCATAAGAGGCAAGGAAAGTAACTATTAAATTTTATTTATTAAATTTTTTTTTTTGTAATCAATTAATTAGAATTGTCCAACACATTCCCTAAATTGATTTTTCACATTGTTTTGGATTAGATTTTTTGGTTGGTGATCTAAATATTTTCGTAGAAACATGGTCGTTAAAAACTCAGAACCCTAATAGCATAGTTTAAGAAAAATAGAGTTCTGGTAAGTAGAAGAAGCATGTCTGAAACATTTTTAGTGCAAGATCCATAAGAAAGAGAGAGGGGAATGGTGACCCACTTGAAGAGAATGAGAGGTTTGTGGCTAAGGATGACAATTGGGCCAAGTCCATGTCGGCCTCAACCTTAATAGGTATGTATTTGGGTCTCCAATAGGTCTGGGTATTTTAATTTTTCACCTATTGGGTCAGGACAAGTCCTGAGCCCTGCTCGGTCTATGATTAATTTTTTAATAAATCCAAACATATATTCGTCAATTTTTAAAAACTCATGCATCTAAGGGGTGTATAATAATTGGAAGACTATATTTTGCTCATATTCACGTCTATCGAAAATTACTTATATCTTTTTCAATGGTCAAAATGGAGAAAAATGTTTTCATCTTACAATTTTGATTTTGAGTTTCAAAATTTTTACTATTGAAAATGTAACCATGGAAAAATTATTTGGTCTTGATAGTTTTGATTTGGAAATTTGATTTCAAATTTAAAAATTTGAGAATGTAATGAAAATGATTAATTTGTTGGATGTTGGAGGTAAAGTAATATAACTATATATAGAATTTCAAATTTATTAATATCAATCTTGTGAGTAAAATGAACACTAACAATTATTTATAATTGTCTTATATTGTTTTATTTGCTGAAATAGTAATAAATTGACTTAACATTTTATATATATATATGATGGAATATATGGGTCTAAATTGAAATTAATTTTTTATTTGTTTTTATATGATAAAATAGTCAAATGACATTGAGAGTTAGTGTAAGGAGAGATAATGGATATGTAGAGTGGTTGAAAGGCGATGATAAGAAGGGAGGAGTTTCAAGGAGTGTGGGTTTGGATTTTGATGAGAGAACAAGTCAAGATAAGTTTTTTAATTTTAATAATTTTTTAATATAACCTTTTTATTTATAAATAAAATTTGAGTTTTATTTATTTATATTTTATAATGTCACATGTTAATTTTTCAATTGTCCACCATGGTATTTATTAGTCCATTTCACTTTTGTCAGTGTTACAACCAACAAAAGGGATTAAGGGAACCCAATTATAGCACCATGAATGGTAGGTGATAATACTGGATTGTATCAATCTAGTAATATTCTTATACATAGCATGATTAAGGTATAACAGGACTAATTTGAATTGTAACTATCACAATTAATATCTTAATTAATAACATCATGTACTATTAAAACTGTAATGGACCCCAAAACTCCCTTCTAAATAAATTAAACTAACCAAACCCCCCTTAATGTACTAATTCCAACACTATCCCATAAATAAATTAAATTAAAAACCTCACCCATCCCCCATCCGCCACATTTGCCTTCTATTTCTCATTCCCTCTCTCTTTCTCTATATTCCGTTTCTCATTCTTCCTTTTGGTTCCTTCTAGTAATAGTTCAACATGCATGGCAAGTTGTCTCATGCTTTAATTGCATTGATTCTATACATTTTATTATCTAAAATGTACTAATAATATTGATTTATATTAGTAAATGCGATTTTGATTTTTCTTTATTACGTTAAGCAAGAAACAAAATGTAGGGGAGAAAAAAAATAGAAAGATTGTATCTATTGTTCTTTTCAATTATTATTACTGATCAGATAATCATAATTTTTTCATTAAGAGTTCTTGTGTCAAAAATTTGGAGTCATGGTTTTCGATTTCTCCCTCAAAAAGAGCTTAGTGATTTTAATCTAAGCCAGTATATTCATCCATTAAATGCAAGTGATCTACGAGAATTCCTAAAATCACATATTAGTTCACCTTCTAATTTGATTTTATTCAATGCTTTGAGTTTTTTTGGACTAAATTATATCTTTGTCCCTCTAATTTGACTCAATTTTTTTACTTTAGTCCCTACTATTCACTTTACTGCAATTGGATCTCCGTAATTATAAAATCGTATTAATTGAATCATTCCTATCACATTCTATTAATGTTAACACTGACGGAGGTGACAAGCACTAACAAATACTATGGTGAACAAATAAAAGATTAACATATGTCCTTACAAATATTATATAAAAATATTAATAAAATCTCAATTTTTTAGAAAAAAATTATATTTAAAATTAAAAGAAAGGTAAAAATCATAATAAAATAATTTTTGTTTATATTTTTTTTACCTTCTACAAAACATCATAACAATCACCACGATTGAATGAACCTAAATAACCACCCACCACTACCCAACCTCCATATCCAACAAATTTAAAGAAAATATAAACATGCACCTAAAATCATAATAAATTTGGAGAAAATTTCAATGCCCGCCAATTATAAACTCTCTTACCTAAGGCAATTTAATTATACTATGGTGACTATGAGGAAAACATTACCTTTTGGATCAAATTCCACCACCCAAAGAAAGTTATGTGGTATGCCTCAGAGCCAAGGAAAGTGACTACTAAATTTGACTTTACCCGCAAAATTTTGAATTTTTCCCAATTCTTTTTTTGTAATCAATTAATTAGAATTGTCCAGCAAATTTCCTAAAATCAATTTTTCACAATGTTTTAGATTCGATTTTTCATTGGTGATCTCAAATTTTTTGCAAAAACATGGTCCTTAAAAACTCAGAACCCTAATAGCATAGTTCAAGAAAAATAGAGTTCGGGTAAGTAGAAGAAACATGCCTGAAACACCTTTAGTGCAAGATCAATAAGAAAGAGAGCGAGAGAGGAATGATGACCCACTTGAATAGAATGAGAGGTTTATGGCTAGGGATGGTGATTTGGCAGGGACCATGTCGAGCCCAACCTTAATGGGTCCATATTTAAGTCTTCAATAGGTCTAAGTATTTTAATTTTTACTTGTTGGGTAAAGAAAAAACCCGAAGACTTGCTAAGTCTATGATCATTTTTTTGATAGAATCAAAATATATTTGTTAATTTTGAAATACTCATGATTCTTGTGGTCTAAAGGGTGTATAATTCTCACATCCTCATATGAAGGTATGACTGGCTGGAGAATGGGTAACCAAATCTCTGTAACCTAGATTTTAAATTAAAGAAACACATATGACTTTTAACCATCCTAGAGATTAAAAGGAAAATTTGGAAAGCATGAACTAAATATAAATGCTTATTTACTAAAATGAAATGTATAACAATTTAACTAAAATTTTGATAGAGATTTCCGGTAAAGTGGAACATGCCTAAAAATGCAAACATAATATACCTGATTACATACAACTAGACCACAATATCAATAGTAACCACAAGGAGCTCTGCTCCATTATATACTACAATCAATAACAAATTAATCGATTACACAAATTAAAACTCAATAGGCAAGCTGTAATGTGACTGCAAAATTTCATCCTTTGGCTTCAAGTAAATGATCTCGAAGGAATACCTTGTTGCAACATTATCAGCAAGTCATGTATTAGTTGGTGACGTATGTTGAGCTCCTAATACTAAAATACAAAACATGAACAAACGAGGGGTGAGTCATAAAGACCCAATGAGCAAAAAATATACCTAAAGGGTACTAGCGTCAATCAATACATAAATAAAATACATAGATCAAATAATTTCAGGATAACATGAATTACAACATAATTCAATTTAATACGTACGTAACTATAGAAAACGTTAAATCAAACAAATACAATTCAAGCAAACCAATACACGCTCAAATCAGTCAAAGTATCCAAAAGGGCCAATCGGAGTAACTTAGCACCCCTACATTAAATACATATCCTACTCGGGGCATTTTTGCTCCCGCACTCTAAGAATATATAAATACTCCTCACAAATTCTCCTCGGGGCTAAGTTACTCGAATATTTTTAATTGGATATCAAATAATCAAATCAAGTTATCTTAGGTGCACCCGAATTTTATTTCATATAAAAATTAGTTTCATTGGCTCTTATCAAACACAAACAAAGTCACAAATCAAACACAGTACAATTAATTTGAGAATGTCAACAATATAGTATTTAATCACTTAACTCAATTATATTACTAAACATTCACATTTGAAAACTATATGAACATACTCACAAAAATACACCGAAACAATTAATCACAACACACTAACAACCAAATAGTAACATTTTTCACTCACAAAGTTTATGGATTTTGCATATGTTTCTTCTCGAATTTAAGGATAGCGATTAATTAACCACATGTTCCGGAACTGAAAAAATTTAATCATCTTGGTGTATAAATTTCATGATTATATTCCCCTAATTAATCATTTAACTACTAAAACCTATATAGGTCAACTTCTATGAATTTACTGAAAGTAAACTTCTCTTAGAAATTTTATTGAACACCTTGAAGGCATGATTTATTTTAGTGCATGTATATATATACATATATATATATGTATATATATACATATATATATATATATATACATACATACATATATACATATATATATAGCAAAAAATCAACACAATTCCATCAACTCAACATTATTCATATTCTAATTATTAAATTCAAAGTAAAGTTAGTTATTTCAAATCATTCAAAAGTTTACAATCCATAATTTAATATTAATATAATCAAATTCCATTCTTCCCATTTTCCTAACCATTTAACCACTACTCTTCCTATTACTTTCAAGTTCTAATTCACCCTTCTAAATTCTCTAAATTCTAACCCTCAATCAAATCTCAATTGGAAAGAATTCTAATTCAAGGGAAAAGACTATCTTAATTGGACAAGAGACACGGGGATATCAACAAAAGAAGGTGGCCATTGCATCTTTTGTTATTACCATGAAGGAGGTTTGATGCCAAGAATGAAACGCTGCTGTACACTTCTAATCCTTGCTACCTTGTTGCAACAACATTCTTCCAATACTCCACCAATTAGACAAATAGAAGAAAGGAGGAAGGCAGCTTAATTGCTGTCCAAATAGGAGGTGTTTGGGGCTGCTTTCTTTGGTTGAAGTAGTGTAAAACAAAGGTCAGTATATGGCTGAAAGGAGGAAAGGTTGGAGCTGTCACGATTTGGGGAAGAAGGACATGGTTCTTGCTACTGGCACAGGGCTAGAACAAACCAACCAAGCTGCCAAAGCAGGGCAGTTGTAGGGTTGATCACAAGGGCTAATACACGGCTTCATACATACATAACAACAACGACACTAGCAAAGGGAAAAACAAAGCCAACAAACAGAGGAAAGTTAGACCTCTCAACCAGCCAATGACTTACAAAGGCAGAGTAGAAAGGACAGCTTCACGACCAAACAAAGCTACCATAACCAGGTTTATGGACACTAACTTAAATGGCAAGAAAGGGAAGGAGCTGGTTTCCTATGGTAGGAGTGAAGCTTGGCTGCCAAAGATCAATCACACGGCAAAACAAAGAGAACGAAATAGGGGAAAAAGAGAAAGGTAAGCTCGGGGAAAGAGGAAGAGGGTAACCAGCCAAAGTGAGAAAGTGAAAGGAAATAAGGAAAAATAAAAAGAAAAAGAAAATGATAAGGTCACAGTCAACCATTTGATTAAACTTGTGGTTTGTATTTATTCTTGTTATACATATATATGCATAAATGTACTAAATATTTATTTACTCTAGTTTATTTTATTTGTCAATTCAATTCCTTTTATAACTCATATTATTTACCATAACTCCTAAACATACACGTCGATACTAGGATATAACAATTATAATTGGAAGACTATATTTTGCTCATATTCATGCCCATAAAAAATTACTTATATCTTTTTCAACAGTCAGAATGGAGAAAAACAAATTTATCTTATAATTTTGATTTTGAGTTTCAAATAATTTAATTTTGAAAATGTAACCATGGAAAAATGATTTGGTCTTAATAGTTTTGATTTGGGAATTTGATTTTCAAAATTAAAAATTTTAGAATGTAATGAGGATGACTAATTTGTTGGATGTTGGAGGTAAAGTAATACAACTACATATAGAATTTCAAATTTATTACTATCAATCTTGTGAGTAAAATGAACACTAACAATTATTGATAATTGTCTTATTTGTTGAAATAGTAATAAATTGGGTCAACATCTATACTATTCTAAAAGTCTAAATACACTTATGAAGTCCTCTAACTTTAACTGATTCTTTTTAGTATAAACTTTCCTACAATACTTTATATTTATAATATCTTACTCTTTTAAGTTATAGGATATTTTTGTCAATTTAGTCTATTTGAAGAAAGAAAACTAATTTAATTTTTTTTTTAAAACTAACTTAAAAAAATAATCTTTATGTGACTTCTTAATTCTTATCTATTTTAAAGTTCTATCCATACCAAATTAAAATTATGATTTTAAAAATTAACTAATTAAAAACCTATTCATTCATAATAACATCTTCAACAATTACTTTTAAATTAAAACAAATAATATGTAATTACCTGAAAATAAAAATAAAAAGTCTCTAAGCATGCACGTAAACGGGTGTGATGAGGCTAGTTTTATATATACTTAAAAAAGTGAGTTTATGGACCGAGTTTGAGTCCCGACATATCCATGAATATATGAGCCTAAATCGGGCCTTTTTTTTTCTCATCCACAAAAAAAAAAAAAAAAAAAAAAAAAAAAAAAAAAAAAACTCTTTTTATATGTTGAAATAGTCAAATGACCTTGAGAGAAGGGAGAGATAATAGGAATGTAGAGGAGTGGTTGAAAGAGGAAGATAGGACGAGAGGAGTTTCAAGGAGTGTGGGTTTGGATTTTGATGAGAGATAGCGTGAGGAGAGAACGAGTAAGGAGTTAAGATAAGTTTTTTAATTTTAATACTTTAATACAACATTTTATTTATAAATAAAATTTGAGTTTTGTTTATTTATATTTTATAATTCGATGTGTTAATTTATAATTTGTTCACCATGGTATCTATTAGTCCGTGTACTTTTATCAATGTTATCCACTAATGAAAAGGAACTAATTGGTACTGGAACCTAGCAAAGTGAATGGTAGGTGATAAAATCAGATTATACCAATCTAATAATATTATTACACATAACATGGTTAAGATATGACAGAGTAATTTGAATTGTAATTGTGTCAATTCATATTTTAATTAATATTATATAAGATATTATCATGTCCCATTATAACTATAACGAATTCTATAACTATCTCTAAATACTGTGACACATGGCACAATCTAATTGCGACTATATATATTTTATATAAAGGGCATCAAATCTCAAAGATAAACATGTTGTATCTCTCTCTCCTACTCATTTATAATTTTTTAAATTATTACTCTGATTATATTGATAATTGTCAAATTTTTTTCATGTCCCTATTATCACCCAGGAGTCACGTAGAGATGTGAAGTACATCAGTTAACCAAATCTAGACTTAATATGAGAGATAATAAATATTAATCAAATTACGGTGACCAAAAGGGCTTTTTTTTTTTTTAATATAATTAAGTACTCTTATAAATGAAAATTGTTGGCTCTCGTTGTTCATTGGACGTAAGATATGCACAGAATTGTATAAAGTTTTGAAATTGTCCTAATGTTGGTACAGTTAAATAATGGCCACAGCCCACATGGAGTCTAAACAGTAACTCTACAGGGATAAATACTTTTTTGTCTCCAGATTTTGGTCCAATTTTCAGTTTAATCCCTCATTGCTTTACTGTCAATTAGTCATATTAAAAACTCTTTTCCTTTAGGTATGAATGTTTTTTTTACAGAATTAGAAAGTAAAATTAATGAGAATGGAATCATGTGGAACGTAATAATTATTTTTTTCTGTTTTCTAATAACGTCAATGAGTAAAAGTCACTATATTCTAATTTTTTTATTTAGTATATAGTTTTTAAACATAGAATGATATAAAAATTACAAAAAAATATCTAAGTACAGAATTTATAAAAATAATAAAATTTAACTTAGTTTATGAAACTTCTATATATTTCTTAGTTTTTTAATTTTATTTTAAATGTTTGTATTATTTTTATTTAATATTTTTTTCTTTTTATCATTATTTATGTACTTTTTCTTATATTTATTTTATTAATTAGTAATATTTTTTATTTTATTTTAGTATTAGTTAACTAATTTATTTATTTATTAATATTTATATACAACTTTTTATTTAATTATTTATTTATAATTATATCATTTTTTTCTTATATTATATTTTTATTATTTAATGTGATATAGATTTTTTTTATTATTTATTATGTATAACTTTTTTAGTTCTTCACTTATCTTATATTAGTTAAATAATTATTTATAATTATATTGTATTTTTATTAGTTAATGTGAGATGGAGCATATTTTTTTCATTTGATTAAATAAAATAAATATTATTTATTTATTTAACATTAAATTAATCTATTAATATTTATGTATTTTATATTGTTATTATCTTATTTATTTATAATTTTTATTTTATGTGAAATATAGAATATTCTTATTATTTGATTAAACTGAACTCATTTCTTAAAAATATAAATGAAAAATCCTACTCCCAATGTGAGTAGCCGGAATAGACTTTTGGAAACTAAATACCGTACCAAACAAAGGAAAGAATTCCAGCGTACAATCCCCTTAGTCCCACT
Source organism: Quillaja saponaria (assembly GCA_029379385.1). Taxonomy (NCBI): domain Eukaryota; kingdom Viridiplantae; phylum Streptophyta; class Magnoliopsida; order Fabales; family Quillajaceae; genus Quillaja; species Quillaja saponaria. Next base: position 12,299,500 of record CM055610.1, on the reverse strand, counting down.
TTTTCTGCTCTCCATGTATTATGCTCACATGTACACAACAATAATAATAATAAACTAACAAAAACTTACATTATAAAATGAGAAGAATTAGAAACAGCTTCTCAAGTCACAGGAACAATTTCACATAATTGAAAATGTAAGAACCAGATTGAAATCTGAGGGAAATAGTAAGGACCAAATGGATACTTTAACCTAATTCTATGTAAGGTCCAAACTATATTATATGGACTAAATACCTTGCAGCATATTAAAGATATGCTGAGTTAGTAAAAGTACTTCAGTATCTCAACTCAAATATATTAATTTACATAAAAGCAGCTCAGCAGACTAACTTCAGATCAACAATACAGCTTATATCACAAGTTAATTTTTGTAGTTGTAGTCCAGGAATAAACAACGCTTAGGACTTGGAAGATAGAATGATATCTACTGCAGCTACTAGCTGTTTTAAAGTGCTACCTCGTTTGATTCAATTACTCTTACACTTTGAACTATGTCATCAATATTTCTTGATAGATAAGTAGAATGTTCCTCCATATCTCTCAAAACCATCTGGAGCTGTTCCAGGTAACCTGCTGATCGCTTCCGCTCACGCTGTAATTCAGCAGTCAATTCTCGGATCTTTACATCTTTCTCATCCTTAAAAACTCCCAATGTCAGAAATAGATCAAGATCATAAAATACTTACTGGTAACGAGATTAAGAGTAAAGGAAATTTATCCACCCTTGAGTATGCTCTATCTATATTTCAATTTACATGCACACACAAGCAAGCTTGGAGGAATTTAACATCATTCAAAAGATTACATCAGTGTGGTGCTCTGTAACAGCATGTCGTAGTCAATTTCATTATCAGTACCCACCTGCCAGTGATATTGATAACCAATATATCTTCCTTGGGCAACGAGTATTAAAATTCTCCCCCTCAAAAGAAATTCATTAGAAAATTGACTTTAGTTGCATCAAATGCCTAAGTAAGAATTTAGCCAGTTAGAGAGCAATCCTTGTAAAACCAGAAATTTTGGAATTTTAAATGAGTAAAGATGAGAGCATGTTTCACTGGAAAACTGATAGTTCTCATTAAAATCCCATTCTCAATTTCAAAGCCAAGAAATGGAAAGATGATATCAAGTCTTTAGAAAGTCATAGCTCGTAAATAGTACAGAAAGATAAAAATCTAGGCTCAGGAAGCCTCAAATCAAATAACTGAATCCACCCAAGGTAAATTACAAAAAAACAAATGGAACATATAATGCAATTGAGAGAGAAGTGTGATCACTAATAGTCAAGCTTCCTACATACAGGTCTGCAATCAGCTGTTACAAGCAAATGTTAATTGAGAAGCCTGGAAATCAACATTCACAGGAGATTGGAGAGGAATTCAATCTCACAAGACTGTAATGGTTTTCAACAGGAAATCAACACTTAAATAACCCAGTTCAGAGGTTGCACAATTCTCTGGATATGAAAGTAATATTGCGCGTTCAAGCAAGAACATCTAACACGATTAGCATCTTAGTTAGGGGTTGGGGAAAAGAATTCATTTTTACTTAAGAGCAGGTAATAGTCCATTTTGAAACTCTACATGCTGAACACAATACCATCTGGATTCTAACGATTTCAAGTAATATTATAAGTTGGGTAACGAAGCAAAGCCAAATAGTTGGTAAACGAAAACAAAATGAGCAACAGAGTTTAACAACATTAAACTAACCTAATCAGAAGAAGAAGAATATAATAACATTGACCTAAACTACATAATTACAAATTAAAAAAATGCTTTAAGAAGAATTATCATGATCAACATATCAAGAAATATGAATAAAAAAATAAAAAATAAAAAATTAAAGGATCAATTGAAGGGAAACAACAAAACCCATGGTACCAATCAAAATTCACGTGGCACATAGAAACTCCAAATTCTTTCTGGCTCTCGAATGGGTTACCAATAATGACTTCCATGGGTATTCAATGAATCATCATTACTGGGCTAATGAATCAAATTCCATAAGCCTAATTAACTTTTTACTTACTGTACAGAATGAAAAGGTAACATAATGAGCAAAGCCAAATAGTTGGTACACGAAAACAAAATGAGCAACAGAGTTTAACAACATTAAACTAACCTAATCAGAAGAAGAAGAATATTATAACATTGATCTAAACTACATAATTACAAATTTTAAAAAATGCTGTTAAGAAGAATTATCATGATCAACATATCAAGAAATATGAATAAAAAAAATTAAAGGATCAATTGACGGGAAACAACAAAAACCCATGGTACCAATCGAAATTCACGTGGCATATAGAAACTCCAAATTCTTTCCGGCTCTCAATGGGTTACACTGATGACTTCCATGGGTATTCAATGAAACATAATTACTGGGCTAATGAATCAAATTCCACAAACCTAATTAGCTTTATATTTACTGTACAGAATGAAAAGGTAACATACTGAAAAGAAACATGCACCTTGTCATGGTTATTGTAAAAGCAGTTGCTGAACTCAAAAGGAAATATTTTCAACTAATTTAACCAAATCAAACCTTAGGTATAAATTGTTAAAAATGAGGCCAAACAAGATAAGAATCAGGCTTGTCCTCAAAATCATGATTGTACTCAAATAGTCAAATTAGAAGTGCTACAAAAGGGTAAATGATAAATCAAGATAAAAAAAGGGAAACTGTAAGACTATGTTTTCAAGAGAATCAAGGATATCACTGTAGAAAGCATTGAAAGCAAGCAGCACATGTTGCAAATATGCATTTTCCCCTTTCCAACAGAAGATGGAAGAAATAAAATTATGAAATACATCTCAACAACATTACAATTTATGGAGTCAGAAAGAACACTTCAATCTGTAATTTGGAACATTTGCAATAATGCATATCGAAATTAGGCTAAGATGAGAAATACTAAAAAACCATAGGAGTCTACGCTGAGTATAGCAGGTTTTTTGAAGGAATGATCAAGCTAAATTTTCAAAAAAATTAACTAATAAGTATTATTGATTCAAGTTTTGATCCCGTATATATTAACCACAATAGGGTTCTGAACTTCTGATTTTACAAAAAAGTCAGGTCAATTATTAGCGAATAAGAATCATTCATGACTCACATAACAACTCAAGCTTTAAATTGAATGGTTAATTGACATGGTATCAGTTTGTTCTTGCAAGCACACTTGCTGCACACTTATGCTTAGTTTGGCTTCATAGTTCTGGTTGAGCCCATTTATTGTCATTTAAGTTGCTTAGTTTTCCACTTGTTCAGTTGGGCTTGCACGTGAGGGAGAAAGTTAATAAAAAGTTCCTTGTCGGTCAAATGTGGACCCTTTAGGGTGCTTATATCTCTCTAAAGGGACTCCACCTTGCTTAAGAAGAACAGAAACCAAGTATTACCTAGTCCTAGGCGAAGGGAAGCCTCTCACCACCACTGTTTCGAAATCTAAATGCGAAAATAAATAGAAATGTGAATTCCTGTAAACAAAAATGGAGGTGTGAAGCAAAACACACTATATTAATAAACAAATAGATCAAGATTTGGGGATCACTGTGAAATTGTTTATTCCATTAACCCATACCGTGCAGGAGGTCTGGAATACTATTACAACCACTGCCAAATGCAACAATTACTAAAAACCATATAAATCATCCATGAACCAACAAGACACTTATGTGCTGTCCTCAGGACATACTAGTAAGAAGTGCAGGATCCTTCACTAACAATCTTAAAGCTTGTGTCAAATGGATGCTTCTCGAATGGTGATACTCTGCTATCTGATAAGGTAGCACAAGAACCTTCATTGAGAATTGCGAAAGGTAGGTATGAAAATAAGCCGAGGCGAACTAAGCCTCACCTTGTTTTGCTTGACTCATTAAGGTTTTCAGGTGAGCCTAAGCTTGGTTTTGAGACAAGCTTGAACTATCAGGTTCAGATTGGGCTCGGGTCAAGCTTCTGTTTTGAGCTTAGCTTGGAATCTCCAAAGGAGCAAAAGACTTGAGCATATTTTCTTTTGACAGATTCTTAATCTAATATTTAAAATAGAAAACAAATATCATTTTACATGTAGTCTTCAGAGAGCCAGTACTGAAGCCATGACTGAACCAGCCACCAAGCTTTAACAAGCCACAGAAAAAACTATAAATGACAGCTCATTAGAAGAAAGCTCTAGAATAAGGCCAGGGCTAAGCTCATTTTTATATATATATGGCGGGTGTCCCTTCATTAACCTGTCGCATAGCACCAGACTAACTAATCCTCTCCCTCCCTCACACTTTCTCTAGACCTCACAGACACTGAGACCTTCAGCTTACATATGCTCCTATGATGTCCTCACTTTTGACAACTCTGGCAATTAACACATTCCTGTAGAGCAGCAGGGAATATAAACTAGCCTATAAATGAAAGTTTCAGTCTCATAAAGATTAATTAATGTTCTGTTCTTAGTTAGATCAGGCACGACACTTTTCCTCTTCTACAATGGATATATGACAATTACACACTAAGATGTCAAATTGTCAATCTCAAACCACATAATGCATCAAGATCTTTATTCAATTCTTCGCACAACTGCCTGAATAGCAATTTATTTCTATGCAGCAAGACGCATATTCATAAACAAAACTACGAGTTTCTCATCCATTAGCAATTGCCCCTTCTTAGCTGATGATGATATTTTAGCAAACTGGCTTATCAACAGGTTTTAAGGACAGACAAAAATAGGGAGAGAAAAAGAGACAGAAAGCAAAGGCTAACATCAGTTTTCTTTATATTGCAAGTACACCGCTACTTTCAAGGATTATATGATAATATGATTACTTGTAAGTTGTGATGACAGATTATTCTCTTACAAATAAAAGTTTCTATGGAAGAGAAGAGCAATTCAGTTATCATAGTTGAATCTCAAAACAAGATTGCTGTCAACAAAGACATATTTATACTTATAATGCATGGGAGGGTGACTTTTTTTCTTTTGAACATTACTTACTGGGGTTTGAGAAAGAATCACAGTTCGGCGATCATTGGCTGGTGTCACTCCCAGTGGATGATTATGCTCCTCTATAAATCTTGAAACAACCCATTTTCCTGTTTTCTCTTTCTTCACCACAAGCATTGCTTTACAACCTTCTCTTGTGACTGCTCGAGGCTTCCTATTTTCACTTCGTTTTGGCCTCAACTTACGGAAACCTTCTTTGTTACACACAAGTCTGCGCCAAACAACCTTCCCATCACGCATTGATCTTCTAAATGCATCGACACGCATGATGAATCCCAAACGCCTGGCATATGCATCATAGAAGACTTTAGCAGCCTCTTCAGACTCAAACTCCATGCCTATATATGTTTTCATCTCAGAAGTTCCATCAGTTATAATTGAATCTTTTCCATTATAACTCTCGTTCATGTTCTCATCCTTGTCCAAAGTTAGGTTCTCATCCACTGCCAGAAAATATTTTGAATCCTCACAAGAATTAATGATTTCATCAAGTGAATAAAAAGGAAAAGCTAAAAAAGTCAATAAATTAAGGTTCTGTTTCATCAGTATGATAATTTTTCACTTGAATAGATAATTTTATTAGCTAAAAAATACTGTGATAAGTCATCCTGTGGTGCGACAATAAGCATCCCAAGGTGTGTTATAGACGTGAATTTGGGGAAGAAGGTAGTGAAAAATGATTTCAAAAAATCAAGAAAAATATTCATTTTCATCTCATTGTCACCCCATTCCTCTCATTTTCACCTCTACCAAGCACAGCCTAAGTTTTTGTTTAGGACCAAATTAAGGGATGAAAGAAATGGGAAGAATAAAATGGGGAGAAAGAAACGGAAAGCAAGAATAAGTTTATTTCCTATTACTTGGGAAGGGAAGAAAGTGGAAGGAGAGAAAACTCTAATAAACAAAATTGCCTAAGACTTTTCTTTTGCTAAGAAACTAACCTAATATTTTCACTTTTCCCACTTATGTCTCTCTGAAATAAAGTATTTAATACTAATGGTAAGATTATAATTCATGATGTCTCCAAAAACTACAACCCTGCTTATCAAAAAACCAAACTGCAACCCAATTTTGTCTCCATTTTCACCCTACTTATGAAGGGATTAGATTTTGTGCTCCCAAATCAAAACCTTGTCACCAAAATCATTCCCTCTGTTTCCTCTTAGCTCCCAAACAGAGGAGGATAACTTTCTCTTCCCATTTTCTTTCCTTTGACTTTCACTTCTGAAGCATAAATTTGCAATATATTCTTTTGAGTGGGGAAGGAGGGAAGAGAGTCAATTTCTGTAGTTTAAGAAATCATATCAATAAAAAAAAACAGCAAATTTCACTTTTGGTAGAAAAAACGAAACTTTTTTATGTCATTACCGGTTGCACCACTTGTAAAATGACACCTACACAACTCTTAACCAGAAAGGGTGCCCAAAGAGATGATCACTTACACCAAAACTAAACCAGAGTACCTAAATAGGATACTTACAACACCAACCAAAACTCTAGCAGAGGACATTAAAGTCTAACAATGATACCAACCAACATATTATGGTTAAGAAACAATACGCCTGTTTGAATTTGGAGCATAGGAACCCAATAGGCAATACTCCATGTAATTTCTCGGAAAACAAATGGAAGTTAAACATCCATAACCAGCATAAAGCACTAGTAGCACTACAGAATTTCCAAAACCTACACATCTTTTCATATTCATAACTCTCCCCGGAAGCAATCAGAACATTACAAGTCTGCGAACTCCTAAATGACCCATTAGACAGCAGCTTCATTCCTAAGTTTTGAGCTATTTTTTCTCAAATATGATTACCAATTTTAAGGAAATAAAAACCAGCAATATGAGAGTGAAAAAACCCACAAGGATAGATGACTAACTGGGTTGAGAAATCGACGAACTGTTTCAGCTTTACCCGAATGCACACACTACCACAGGAACAGATATAGACTCCGAGGTTCAATTCAAAGCTTTGGAACCGTTATGCGCTGCAGGAGTGTGGTGAGGATGATTCGTATATGGGCCTGAATTCAGACCATCTCTAGTATCTGGTATGTGAAGTTTTGAATTTTTGGAAATCATGCCGGTGGTGTTTTAAGGTTTTTGTTTTGTTTATATTTTTAATAACATGACAAAAATGGAGACAGACACCAACTAAATTGTTTGGATTTACAATTTAGCATAACTGAGCCTTTATTTAAAAAATAAAGTTTTGAATTTTTGGAAATCATGCCGGTGGTGTTTTAATTTTTATTTTTAAAATATTAGAAAGTATTATTTTTGACTTTTTATTTAAATGAGTTCTAATGCTTATTATTAATTTTTAATATATTTGTACACATATACAAGTAAAACTAAATTTAAATATTAAATGAAATAAAATTAGATTTTTTTTATTGACAAAAATTTATATGAACTAAAATATAAATTCAATTACTTGTAGAAAAAATAGATAACTGGTTTATATAAACTTATTCATGAAAATATTTTTTTCTTTAATTTAAAAAAAAGAATTAAAGAAGAAGATAAAAATAGTTTATTAATTTTTAAAACCTTTTATTATTTAATTACTTATTATTTCATAAATCTATTGGGTTTTAGCATTTATTTTATTTGTTTGTTTTTTGGGAAATGAGATGATATGATAAAATTTTGTTTACCAAATAGATGTATATGCGAGAGAGTAGAGGTATTCGTGGACCGGATTAATAAGTTAGTTTAAAAATTACTCAAGAATTAATTCAACCTAATCGGTTCTAATTTTTTTTTTGGAATCAAACTGATCCCTAAAAAGTTTAGAATCAGCCACTTCATTTTCTCTCTTGCCTCTGTTTCTCGTTTTCGTCTTCTTCTTGCTCTATCTAATTTGAACAGTCAAACATGGCTGTCCCTTCTCTCCAATTCCCACTCTCCCCGTGTATCACAAAAAACCCAAACCCCAGTGTTTTAATAACAAACCCAATTATTCCTTCAACACTGTTAAGCTGCTCGTCTTCTTCTACTCAAACCTTAACCCAATCCCCACCAAACCACTCGTCCTTTCTCTCCCACGACAAATGGGAACCTTTCCTAAAGAGAAAGGTCGTTATGCGGGTTGGATACGTCGGCGCCAATTACAGAGGTCCAGTCCGTTTTGGTTTTACTTTTTTCCTTTTCACTAAAATTCTATGATTGGGAAAATTTAACTTATTTTGTTCCTTTCAGGTCTGCAAATGCAACGTGATGAGCATTTCCTATCGAGTAAGCTCCTTCATTACTTGGTCCTGTTTGTTTTGGTAGAAACTACTAAGTGGAAAATCTAGTTCGAGGAAGAATGTGTTTTAAACTTCCAAATATGAATCTAGGTAAGTTATTAGATAAGAAAAAAAAAAATTTCTTTTGTGTTTCTCAAGATGTGGGTTTGCAAATTTGAATTCATTGAACATTATCTAAACTCCTCCAGAAATTTTCACTTTTTGGTGATTATCTGCCGCCCCCTATCTTCAAAATTTAGGTGTATACTGCCTATTGCCATGCTTCAGTAAGCTTAGTCAGCATGGATGGGGTCTTGCTAAACCATTATAATTTTGAAATGTAGCTATTGAGAAAGAACTGGAAACTGCCATCTTCAATGCTGGTGGTATCCTTGATTGTAATTTTGGGGATTTGCAAAAAATTGGATGGGGCAGAAGTAGCAGAACTGATAAAGGAGTAAATTACTTACCATACCTTCTCTGATTATATGAAAAATTATGCTCGTATTCTTTAAATATATATATATATATATATATATATATATATATATACACAGCATGTCTTTACTGCATACAGGTGCTAATCTTTATCCTTTTTAATGGGATCAATTTTCTAGGTCCACTCTCTGGCAACAATGATAACCTTAAAAATGGAAATCCCTGAGAATGCATGGAAAGGAGACACTTACGGAATTGCTCTTGCAAATCGCATCAATTCTTATCTTCCCTGTGATATTAGAGTCTTTAGTATTCTTCCTTCACACAAGTAAGACCACGAGTTAGTTATGTACAATAGACAATTTTATCAATTGATATTTTAATGATGAGAAAACCTGGTTTTGGTGAAAATGTGTACATGCTCTTTTCAATTAAATCAAATAATTTGAATTATTTCCTTGCTCTTTTCTTTTTTGTGTCTCAGTTTTTGCATGTTGCAAAGTGGATTTCAGTAACAGTTGTAATCAGGTGAATATAGCCAAAGTAAAATAGAACCATTTCCTTGTGGAGAACGTAAGGAATCACACCAGCTTGCACTTCCTGCTTCTGTGCTCATCTGTAATTAGTGTCTATAATACTATGACTTTGACTGTGGAGTGGTAAGCTTCACATGTTCCATTTAGCATGAGAAACCCTGTGTTTTATATGTTTTACACAAATATCACATGAAGTGCCATTTTTTGTGATTGTACAAAACACAACTTTGTAAGAGTAATGCAAATTCCTACGCTTCAGAAGTCGTCCAGAAGAACAAAAAAAATAAAATTAGAATTATTCTTTTTTGTAAGATATTATGAGTTTGATGAAGTGCTCTGTCTCTCACATAAAAGTTTACTTTTAATATAGCTTCCTTCTCTCCTTGCCTACTTGACTTTTATTTTTGCAATTTCTTTAGGAGGTTTGATCCTAGAAGAGAATGCAATCTTCGGAAATATTCTTATCTCCTCCCTGCTGATATTATTGGAATCCGGAGTCATTTTAGCAAGGAAGAAATTGATTATCATATCTCAGACTTCAACAATATACTCTCTTCTTTTGAGGTATGGTATTGTAGTTTTCATTTTCTTTTTTCTTGTTGTGGAATATAACTTTTTCCTTCTGTACTTAAATGAAGTTTCATTTAGTTAGGAAAGTTAGTTCTTCTAATTTAAATTCATTGCTAACCTGTCCATTAGTTGTTTTGATCTAGAGGGAACTTCTTAATGAGCTTCACTTGAAACATACATGTCTCGACCTCCTAGTATTATTAGTAGGCTTAAGGCCTCATTGACATGCCTCTCCCCTGGTTAAGAACTTAATTCCATTGGTTCTTATCCTTTATGTCACAATTTAAATATTTATTAAATTTTGTATAGTATCGATTATTTACCTGCTTTTATTTTTGTAGAACGTACCTATTGCCCGTAAGAAAGCAAGTAGTTCTTAGTTACATGTTTTTTCAGTTACATTCAGATACTCTTGAATTATATTGTTGGTGCTTTTCACCTATGAAGTATCGATTATTTACCTGCTTTCATTTTGTTAGGATGTACCTATTTCCTATAAGCAAGGAAGCAGTTCTTAGTTACATATTTTTTCGGTTACATTTAGATACTGTTGAATCATTTCGTTGGTGCTTTGCACCTATAAAATGGTTAGTTTATGTTATCCACTCAAGAAATTATATACACCTGATTGTCATTGGTATAAAATTTTAGCCAACACTTACGATTTTTGTGGAAAGGGGCGCTCTATCTCCCTTTCTTGCCTTGTTTAATTGGTATATGGATGGCTTGGTTAATTGTCACTAAGGACCCTGTATGTATTCTTAGCTAGAAAAGAGGGTCATTGTAAAAATATGGGCCCTGTTAAGTTATGGAGAATAGTTTTCCATTTTCCAGAAGCAACCTTATGTGTTAATACCTTATCTCTTAAGTCTTAACCAAAAATTGGAAAACAAGGTTTTACAAGTTGTTGATTTTGAGAGATATTGGAGAGCAAACTCTGTTACTCTATCACCTATAGATACTTTTTAGTTGTTCTTTTGGAGATGGAAAATGGAAACTATTTCCCCCAACTAAACATGGACACCGTCTTTATGTTAAAAGTGGCACACATTAATTTACACCTGTGAATAATCTTTACAGGGAGAACATCCTTTCCATAATTATACGATTCGGTCCAAGTACAGGAAGCATTTCTCTGCAAGGCAATCACCTGGAAATAGTGGCATATCAAGAAGAATAAAATCATCTAGTTTGGCATCAAAATCTGAGTCAGAGTGTGGAGAAAGTAACGGAGGAGAACCATATTTTGAAAGTGATGAAGCAATTATATCAAGTGACAAGGGACAGAACCAGAAGTTCTTGGAATCTAACATTTCTCATGGACACGCAGTTTCAACTTGCAATAAACATGGAAATGATTTAAAGGATCAAACCTCTAGTTTAGTTGTTCATGCAAGGTGGTTGTATGAACCTGATGAGACAGATAGAATAAGTGGTTCCCATTTTAGAAAGATCTTATCCTGTTCTTGTGGAAAGCTAGAAAATTCGCTTGGATATGATTATGTTGAGCTCAATATATGGGGAGAGTCCTTCATGTTACATCAAGTAAGTCTCTCTTATTAACTCTAAGAAGGTTTTAATCAATTTTTCTTTTCAGGTTGTTTTGCCTTTATTTCTTAGATCTAGGTGATAATTTTATGTGGCAGAAATACTAATGGAGAACATAGTAATAGGATTTATGATTTAATTGCATTTGAATTTTATTCTAAATATGTAATAGTAGAATTAGGGATAAATTATTAGTATTTTTAGTGTTATTAGAAGTTATTTGTTTTCTTTTATCAGGACTCTAGATTTACTTTTATGTCATTAGGGTTTCATGTTCATTAGGGATCTAGATTTATCTTTTTATGTCATTAAGGTTTTCCAAGGAGTCTATATAATGACCCTCGTATTAAATTGTTAGAAAGCTTTTGATGAAATAATATTGTTGCCTTTCGGTTGTCCCTTTTGATAAAAATATTAGTTAGTCCTGAATCATATACAATATAGATATTCCATACCTGGGATGCATTTCACTGTAATTTCAAACAAGAGTAACTTTTCGCTTCCCTAAGTATTATGCATAGCCTGCATGTATATCTCATTAGATTCTTGTTGAAGGGGGTTAATGAAATTAGTACATATCCAAGCTTCTTTTAACTGGTAGTCTTTACGCTGGATATTAAATTGATAAATTACTCCATCCTTTCCCATGTTTTGTTGATATTATACTACCGTTTCCTTTAATTTCAAACCTATATAAATCTCACCACCATTGACAAAATAAACAAATTTTAAAAGGGGTAATTATTATTTAGTTATTATGGTTATTCAGTTATAAAATATAGTTATTTTGTTGTAGTTTTTTCGTCAATGTAAGTTTCAAATTAAAAGGGGATGCCCATGTAATTTCAATTATAAAAGGGATGTTCATGCACTCAACAAAATTTGAGAGATGTTGGATTAATTTACTAATTAAAAATTAGGCTCCATTACAGCTGTCTCTATGTAATGTAATACTTCCTTTGAGACTTGTGACAAAAAAATGGAGTTCAAGTGACTAAAGTTTCCTTCTAATTGATGATGATTTAAATAGAAAAAAATTAATTTGAATTTCATTTGAGGGGTACTGTGGAAAAGCGACTTTATTCTTATTTTCTACAATGACAACATTGGGATTTGGGACAATCCAAAATGTGAGGAGTGACAGAATTATTGGGAGTCAGTGACTCAGTAACTAAGATTTTCACCTATTCTATTATGAGGAAGCCTGTGGAGCAAGGTGGTTGGGGCCAGTTGGAGGGGCTGATTCTCCCCTCTGCTTCACCCTTTTCACAGCCTCTTGTAGCTTTTTGGAGTTAAATTGTAGTTTCTTTTGAGCACCTGTTAACTACATATTATGTACCTATATACTTACTGTCAGTTTAGTGCCAAGTTTTTTGGATGGCTTTGTGGGTCAAGTAGGAGAGTGTGGCGATTAATCCTCTTGTGTCTTGCTGTTGGGAGTGCCTCTGGCACTACTTGATCTCAAGAGCAAGCACCCAAAATGCTAGGCTGACAGTGTTGTGTCCCGCCCAGTATCTGACTTAGAAATAGTATCCCTTGCTAGAATACTTAGCACAGAAGTTGGTTTGAGGCATATGGCACTAAAGCACATAATGTAATTTTCCATGTTGTGTTTATGTTCTACACATGCACACTTCTTATTTACATGATTGAAATCCAGAGTTTCTGACCTTTAACTTGGCATATTTGGCAGTCATACCTGTCCTTTCTTGATTATTGATTGAAGCCTTTAAATTAGATTATCTACTGTAATTTGGTGGTCTGTTTGTTAGATAAAAGAGATCAAATAGCTCATACGCTTTTGTTCCTTTACTAGCTAATGCAAAAGTTCTGTTTATTAACGGTTATGCACTGACCAGATACGCAAGATGGTTGGGACTGCTGTGGCAGTAAAGCGCGAGTTACTCCCGAGAGACATTCTGACATTGTCACTGGTCAAGTTCTCAAGAATTATTCTACCCCTTGCTCCACCAGAAGTTCTAATTCTGACGGGAAATAGTTTTACAATGAGGTCACAACCAAGAAATGTAACAAGGCCTGAAATGTTGACTATGGTTGAATCTGAAGAAATTCAAAAGGAAGTTGATGAGTTCTATATATCTGTTATGCTGCCTCAAGTTTCAAAGTTTCTGGATCCGTCGAAATCTCCTTGGACAGAATGGGTTGAAAATTTGGATAGGAACACTAGCATTCCAGATTCTCAGTTGGATGAAGTCAGGAATGCTTGGAAAACATGGAAGAATAAGTTTGAGATGAAAAGCTGCGCTGGGTCAGTAGTACATGATTGAATTTTTCATGGAAAAGCTTCCCATTGTTTTTTTTTTTTTTTTTTTTTTTCCTTCTTGTCAAGTCATGGCATTCAAGGGTGTTTCTTCCATGTTGTAAAGGCATAAACATTAACATGATGCAATATCTGGACAAAACCCTAAAAGTGAGAGCCACGATGCACCTTTAGAGATCTAGAGACATAATAGAAACAGTGGAGAATGGTGAATAAGGTTTATGATTTAATTGTATTTTAATTATGTAATATTAGAATTTGTGATAAATTTAGTAATATTTAGAATTATTAGTAGATATTTTTGTTTTAGTTTTAGTAGGATTTTAGATTTACCTTCGTGTCATTAGGGTTTCATATTCATTATGGCTTTAAATTTACCTTTTAGTAGGATTTTAGATTTACTTTGTGTGTCATTAGAGTTTCATTTTCATTTCGACTTTAAATTTACTTTATATGGTTTTCAGGGGTATATAGTAATCCCTAATGTTACATTGTTAAAATTATTTTTGATGATATAATATATTGTTGCCCCTTTCGATTAAATTACCTATTGGCCATTAGAATATTTATTACTATGAACATCCCCAGTACCTCAATGCCAAAAACAAAAAAACGCCATTCGCGGCCATCTATTGTTGTTCCATGGCATCAAAATTCCGATCTGAGACCATTAAGACGCTCGAAAATTCTCAATCTATTAATCCCAAAAGTTTTGAAGCTGAAAAACATTATTCACCGCTGTCTCGATCATCAAAGTCCTCTAACTACCATCTTCTGTTCCCTAACCCTCTGATCCACACCAAAAATAAAAAAAAGGGGAAGCCGATCTGCCTGTCTCCGGAAACCATCGGACATGTCGCCCACGTGTTGCCACTCACCGACCAATGCCTCTTTTTCTTTGATGCGTTTTCATGTATTTGATTCGATAGCCCAGTAACCCAACCCACTCTATTAACCGAACATAACAGCCTATGGCCCATCATGTGACCTAGAGACTGAGCCCGTTACCCTGGCCTATTTCTCTTATCCAACCAGTCAGCTAAGCCCACTTAATATAAGCCGAACGTCCGGATTCAACCCATTTCAGATTTTTGACATTCTTAGAGAGGTTCCCAGGGTTTCTCGACTTCTCGAGTTTAATTCCAATGTCCAAATTTTTAAATTTTGCTTCGACATGCATGTTTTGATCTGGTTTGCTCGCTTGTATATTTAGTTAAGGCTCCACGAGTTCACAAATCTTAATTATATCTAACAGATGCCGAGTTGAATGCTATAAGCAATGAAATTCAACAGGGTCTAATAGATCTCATGTTGAATACTCTAAATGCATTGCATGAAATGAAACAATGTCTAGAGCATACTGCCACCTTGAAATGCAACGATTTAAGAGATGATGAATGTTTTCACAAGAAATTATCGCACATTTGGCTTGAAAATTGTGATCTTACAGTTAAAGAGCCAATTATGCCAGTTGATAAGGTCCAAGCTAACAAAGTTAAAGCCCTTGGAAAATTTCAGTTCCAGAGCCAATACAAATTTAGGTTGAAGAAAAAGCTTCACTTGAAGTTACTCCATTTATAGATTAGATAATCAACACTACACCTGCACCTCCTTTGAATGTTGAGCATATTGAGTTTATGATTCCTGATGAAATTTTTAAGTGTTCGAAATTCCAGAAAAAATTTCTTATCGCTTAGTATTTTGTTGCCTTTGAAAACCTTGTTGCATTGCAGATTTTATTCTCGAGGTTCTCATTCTCCTCCATTCCAAAACTCGAGGTTGAGTTTTTTCAAACCAATGAAGAATGATGATAGAGGACGTAATAATAGAATTTATGCTTAATTATATTTAAATTTTATTACTAATTATGTAATATTAAATTTATAGATAAAGTAATAGTATAGTATTATTCGGAGTTATTTGTTTCTTTTTTATTAGGACTCTAGATTTACCTAATGTAGTTAGGGTTTTCTTTTCATTTAAAACTCAAAATTTTATGCCATTAGGATTTTCTAAAAAATGTAAATAATGACCCATAATGCAATATTGCTAAAAAGTTTTTTGTGCAGTATTGTTAGAAAGTTCTTTGTGGTGTTATACAAGTTTGTTGCATCTTTCAATTATGCATTGATTGTCTCTATCGATTAAAGTACCTATTGGTGCTGCATAAGTCTACAATTAAATTTAATAGATTATTTGATTATATATATATATATTTTGTAATGATACTATTTGATATTTAATTGATATTTAGATGTATTTTTGAATTCTATATATTATCGATTTAATTAAATTATTGACTACCAAGTGATGTTTAGTAATTCAATTGGAATACAAAAGTATTGGGACTAAGATTTCAAATTCAAGTCTCTCCTGATAGATGTAAGTGGTTAATTTTTTCAATTGTTTGTCTCACTTTGCATGAAGATTTAAAATTATAGTATTATTAAATTAAGAGAATCTTATTATATTGTGATTCATAATTGATATAAATAATATTTTTAACAAAAAAAGTGATGATTAGTAACAAAATCATAATTTAATTGGCTAAAACAAAAGTGATGGGAGTCTTGGTATCTTGATCTCATATTCAAGTTTTACCATTAGTAAGTGATGGTTAGCAAACAAATTCAGGTTTAGTTTTAGGACAACAAAATTGATTGTGTCATAAATACCTTAACGACTCCACATGTCTGCCTCATAGCAAAACAACTAATAAACATGCACCAACTTCCAACCATAGCAAATACTGATTTATGATGGTAGGCAGATACATTGGTTGTTTGTAGCCACCTGGTAACTTGGGGCCCCGTCAGTTGAATATTTGAGTAGTCACATTTATATCCAACAATAAGAGTAGCTATTAATTAATATCGTCAAGGATACATTTACAGCATCTGCCTAACAACAACGTCTTGTGTGTGTAACTAGTTTTTAGCTAGGTTCGATGTTATAGTAGCGCTGAGATTTTTAAGAGTGACGTGGACGTAATATTTTTTGTCGGGAAAGTATATAAAATATTATATTTATCTTTTTTTTTTAATAAAAAAATTGAAACCATGGTAGGGTATTAATTAATGGACAGATCCAAATAGGTTACTCAGTTTGAAAGATTAGCCATATATGCTAAAATTTAATGATTTGAGGAAATGTTGTTGTGTTTTTTTTTTTTTTTTTTACTTTCTTTTCTATGGCCGGCCTATCCTTGATAACTTCTTCTGATTTTCAATTCCAGCATGGTTGCAAGGCATCTTGAGCTATTAATTGTTCAAGCATGATAATTCTTTTAAAAAAATATGTGTAAACTTAAAACACATATAGAATAGGGTTTCAACAAAATAGTTTTTGACATAAATTACTGAGAAAATTCAAAATGTAATATGGCAAGATTCATTTTATAACTCGTTAGTACAGACAAAAAATAATGATTGACAATTATATAACAAATATGGTAAGAAAGAGAATGATAATATAATTAATAATATTCAATATTTTGTGTTAATTTATAGACTTTAATTGTTGTCTTAGTTTATCAAGATTGTTTCAATATTTAATTTAGTTACCTATGAATGTTTTCGATCAAATTTCTTTCTAGAATTTAGAATTTTTTAATTAAATTACATTCTCTCATTATCATATTATGTATAAATAAAAACATTTTAAGAACATAATTTAATGATAAAATGATCGATCAAAAAGATTTTGTAAGGCATAAAAATAACTTAAGAATATAATTATTTTATGTTAAGTGTGATTATTTTGTTAATTTATAATATGTAAAAGAAAAAATGAAACATTAAGAATTTTAAAGGATAAAATTAAATGAGAAAATTCTTGAAATAAAAATTGATACAATAAATTAAGTAATAATTAAAACATCTTATATCTCATATTTTCATCATTACAATAAATGTTCATACCAAATTTTCAAGTTGAGATTTGTAAATTGAAACAACGAAAATACCCGGAAAATGAATCTAATTAAATGAAAATGTATGAGAGTACTAGTTGATCAGAATCTGCATATATTTTCATGTTATAATTAAGGCTTTAGCCAAGAAAATATAACTCAAGACAATGACCGTATTGTTTGTTAGGTCAGCCTCTCAAGCCCATTGGGATTTTTCTGTTCTAATAACTTAATTTCTAAATCAATCTCATTTGAGAATAAATATAAACAATTTGAAACTAAATTAAATATAATTAACTCTTATAAGAAAAAAAAATCACTCTAATTAATTACAGAAAATCATGACAATAATTTGTTTGTTTACGTCTCTTTATTTGTAGACAGTAGTTTATTTTAATATAATTCTCGAAAAAAATTTGCGTCTAATTTATGTCATAATAATATTCTTGTTTGTAGCAATCAAAATGGTTCATTATGGTTAATTTCTATGGGAAGTTTCACATGCTCAGTTCCCATACAATCTCTCATACTTCTTAATAATTAGCCATAAAGAAACCCATTCCTCTAAGCATCTCATGCTCATAAAAAGTATAGCATTTTCCACTTTCCTTTGCAATTTAGAGCATGGAATTTCAGTTCCATTAAATTGTTTACAACCGAAGCATTTCCATAGGCAGCAATCATAATTACTAAGAGCAAACGTGTAGGCATGGTTTGTGAACATCAACGTCAACATTTCTTCCTAGTTAAATGTTTCCCATATGGCTTCAATAGTTCGGAAAAAACTAAGAAAATGGTATTAGTTTTTAAACATAAAGTTTAAATGGAAGATTCTAAAAAAATACTACGAGAAGGATTTTTTTTTTTTTTTTTCAAAACTAAGAGTTTAACCTCTAGTTTTTATTGTTAACTCAAATTATCTCCTGTAGGAACTAGCATAATTAGAGGCTAAAATCGGGTTGAACACTCAACTTTTGTCCAAATACAAAACGGTGAACACCCACTTTTTAGATATTCCCCACAATGAGTTTTCAAAACCTCCCGTTTGAAATTTATGTTTAAAAGCTAACTCCCTTTTGAGCAGTTTTTCTGCAATAAGCCTATTCATTCATCATCTAAAATAAGAGATTAGTGAGTGAAACTAAGCTTGTCACGTTTATAAAATTAGAGACAAGAATTGTATTGTCTCCACATGATCTTCTTCTATCATATTTTAAAACTTATTTTCAGTTGGACATATGAATGTAAATTAATTGTATTTATTATGGTTTTGACACCTTCAACATTGAAACTCTGCCACATTGTTGTCCTATTCTTAATACACTTGTCATATGTATATATTGCTGCCTATAGAGTCATCTCACAAAAAATTGGGTACTAGTAATTGTAAAATTAGTAGGACTTATAATTAGTTACTTTGAATTCTACTGTCTCTGTGAATAAAACTTCCTCGTACGAGCATAAAGAATGAAAGCTAGGACAGTCCCTAGAAAGCAAAGGGAACCCCAAACAATGAAGGTGTTTCTGTAGCATTCCATGCCCATACATTTCCCATGTCTATTTCCTTCCTTACGGTAAATAAGAGCAGCCAAGAAGCCAAAAAGAAAGGAACCTATAGGAATATTGGCAACCACCACATTATGGTTTATAGAGAAACTCTTTTTCCCAAAAAGCTCAGTTGTTATGGATACAGCTATTGAAGTGATTGCTCCTGTACATACTCCTATTATGGCAGTGCTGATGTAGAGGGCAAGGTCGGTTCTGTTGAGAAGTAAAAAAAATGCTCCTGCTGTGGGAGCCATTAGTACCATCACACAAGCTGGTCTTGAAATTCCATGCTTACTCCTGAAAAATTCAAAATTGTTTGGCAGCCATCAATAACAGGAAATGTTACATCTACATTACCAAATATTGTACAACTCAACAACCTCATTCAATGCATACAAATTATTTGTATTAAATGCTGCCTCTGGTAAATGCATCGGTGTCAGAATTAGTTCAGTTAGTCAAGACTAGTCAGGGTTGTCTCAAGGATCTAGAATTAAATCATGCATTAATCCAGAATAGGGATTTATGGGGAGGAAGAGAACTACCTCTCATTGATCTAATGGATTTCGTCTGGATCAAAAAAGAAATTTACTGGTGAGTATCATAAATGAAAGAGGAGGATGTCGAGAGTTACCTGTAGAAGTAGTCCATAAGAGATGGCATGAGACGGCCAAAGAATCCAAATGATGAAGACAAGGATACCAAAGATGAAGTAGCAGAGCAACCACGAGACTCAGCTATTTGTCCCAAGTTGTTCATAAATGCTAGTCCAACAGTTGCACCAGAAAAATAAACAAAGAAATATAACCAAAAATCCACTCTCATGAGCATTAACTTCACCCCAATTTCTTCTTTAACATCAACCTCATGAACTTCATTAGCATCTTGTCTCTCTTTCACTCCATTCTCTACTCTCTCTACATCAGCATTCCCATCTGCAGTAAAATGATAGACTCTTCTTTCTCTATTTGTATACTGTGCTTTTACTAATTCATTAATCTTCACCGAAGCTGGAATTAGTAGTGGTAGGAGTAGGGACACACCGATTCCGATTAGATTACTCAATGGAGATATTTTACTTGATATAAACTCCAAACTGCTTATCACAGCATAAATTCCAGTGGCAATTGTGACAAAAAAAATTGCTATAAATCCGATACCGATGTTTTTAGGCCTTCTGACATCAATATCTCTAATTAGTGGTGCTGTAGCAAGGGAAACTATCACAGGTAAGATAGAGTTTACAAAGAGGAATCCTTCAGCTCTTTTCTGTCCGAGAAACAGCTTGAACAATATCTGTATAAATCTTTGCACTTAATCCTTGGTAACTAGTTGTCAACCCGACAGCAACTTGGCGATCAGATGGGAAATTCCTTATTGTGACAACATAACAGACAGTGTTAATCCAACAAATGCTATTTCCAGCCAGAACAGTAAGTAAGAAGACATGCCAATATGACAGAGAGGAAATATGGTTTGTTATGAAAAGATATTGCACACCATAACCAATTAACCCAAGAGTTGAACCAATCATGAGGACTAGCCAAAGGGGTAGGTAAATGGCAGCAATTCCAGAAAACCAACCAAAGAGCTTTCCTGCATCAGAGGCAAAGGCAAGGTTGTTGAGTTGCACTTGAGAAATGGAGAGAAGGTTCTTTAGTTGGGATGAGTAGGCAGGAAAATTGGAGTTTGTCCCATTTATGGATTGAAGCCATATGATTCCCACAAGGCTTAGCCATTGTAGAGCAGTAGAAGGCATGTTAAAAAAGTTTTGGAATTGAGAGAAACTTTTGAGCTGCACCCCTATATATATATACTTATAAAAGAGTGTTTGGGTTCCTATGTT
This sequence comes from Quillaja saponaria, assembly GCA_029379385.1. Classification (NCBI taxonomy): domain Eukaryota; kingdom Viridiplantae; phylum Streptophyta; class Magnoliopsida; order Fabales; family Quillajaceae; genus Quillaja; species Quillaja saponaria. The sequence continues at coordinate 12,278,585 of CM055610.1, read as the reverse complement.
GAAAAGGGCTATGAGATTTCAAACAGTAAGTTGATGTGTAAAACAATAGAAAAGAGGCAGAAAATGCTGGCCTAAGAATGACACAATATGACTCTACATACAAAATGGGTTTTTTCATCAACCACGACCTTCACAACAGATTTTATGTACATTCTAAAGAGAACACCTTCATTATGGTTGCAAGCATTTATGGTAACTAAGGTATCACCCAAAATAGAGACATAATTGGCTTGGCTTTGGGAGTGGTTGAAGAGAAGTGTTATATGGTGGAAAGAATTATATGAGAAATTCTTATGACTGTTAGACCTATCCTTAAGATGCCGATCTGTTTCTAAATCAAAGTGCTCAAATTCAAGAGAATTGACCTACATTTTTACATTCTTAAAAATCCATAATTCCATACGAGAAGAGGATCTTGATTTCATTTTTCTTTTTGCTGGGAACAAATTTTGTTTTTCCTTTATTCATGTCATATAAAAGAACCTCCATCAATCTAGCCAATGGAAACACACAGAATTCCTTATTTACTTCATAACCACAAGACGACAATTGGTTGTTGCCCTAACTGATTAAATGCATTGGTGTTCTAGTAAATAACTGAACTGACACTCTTGGATGATGCTTCATGTTAATATATCAAAAGAGTTATGTAGATGAAAGCATCCTAGACACCGCATTGCTCTCTTTCAGATGTAAAAAGAAGTGCTCTAATATATATTTGCCATGCATAAAGAAATTATTCACCAATTGTCTATAAAGGTGGCAGTTATTGTGTTGAAATTTCTGACTACGTAAATTAATCAAGATTCATCATCCCTTAGGGTCTATTTGGAAGTTTGGAGGGAGAAGAGAGGAGAGGAAGTAAATGGAAGCAGATGAGAGGAGAGTGGAGGAAAAATGAAACTTATCTTTTATCTTATTTGGGAGTTAAAAAAAAAAAATGACGGGAGAGGTGAGGAAAAGATCTGATATATTTCTTGATTGGGAGTTGAGGGGAGAGGAGAGATATATTATTACATAATTTTACTATTACGCTCTTAAAATATTTTATTTAGATATTAGTAGGTATCTAATAAAAATAATAGGGGCATATTAGTCACAACAGAAAAAAAATTATAATGTACTTTACCCTCTTCCTTTGAGTCCTCCTAATTTGGAGGAATTAAAAAAGTGAGTTTTGGAAGGATTTGGAAGGGTACCCCTCCATTTACTCTCTCTCTTTTTGAAAAAAACTTCCAAACAAAGCAAAAAGGTATGTATCCTCTCCTCTCCTCTCCTTTCCTCTCCCTCCATTCCCTTAATCCAAATAGATCCTTAATGATGAGGGAGAAGAGGTGAGAGCAAGAAAGAAACAGCTAAAACCAGGAATAAGACAAGGAAGTAGATAAAAAGAGTGACACTTCTCAATCTCAATCAATATAACAAATTAACAAAATGAAATCTGACTTCACCCCCATACATTTTTTGTTGATAGAAGATTTCACCCTCATTCTCCTCCACTATCTATAGACTCTAAATACATTAATAACTTCATAGAAACCAAAGAGACACTTCTAACATACAACCAATACACGAATCAGCAAAACCAAGACAACTGAACTAAGGCGTCACTTTGAACTGGCATATCTAATAGATGAATAAGAAAATGGAACTGTATCTGGTTGAAAGCTCTATCTCTTCTTGTCTTTCCAACACAAAAAATAAATAAATAAATAAAAAATAAAAAATAAAATGAAGAATTAATTGGACTTCTCTAGCTCAAGTTATGACCAAAAGAATGAACACTGCTCAGCAGACTGAAAGTCTCAAACCCCTTGGGAACAACAATTTGATTCCATGGTTTTGGTGCTCTGCATCACTTATAGCTAATAACATCAATTTCTTGAATAATTTCAAATTTTCTGAGATGCCAACATTATGGAGCTAGAAATTGATTATGTCTTTCAGTCTTTGTATGTGCAGCCATTCACTATAATTAGGGCTGCTAACTAATACAGCAATACTCTAGTTGATTTCACTATGACATTTCCTAGTGTTATATAAGCTTATTGAAATGAGTGTTAAATAAATCATAAACAGCTAAACCAAATGGAACAACAAAAAACACAACATTGGTAGTGGACTTTGTCAGGGAAGGGAGAGAAAGATCTACCAGTTCACTTCTAGAAGGAGCCTTTTGTGTGATGACCAAATCACTCAAAACAATTGAAAGCCCATCTGTTCAGGAAAACACTCAGTTTTAACAAAAGAGAATTGTCCAATAAAAGAAGTAGAAATCTATAAAGATACATATAAATGCAAACAAATAAAAGGGAAAACAGATCCCTTACTCAAATAAAAAATGATAAGAAAAGAGAGAGAGAGAGTTGGGATACACGTATAATAGAATAATAGCTTCACAAGGCAATAAGTGGGATTAAGGAAAGTTGAAAAGAGATTTGATTATGTGACCACGAAATACGGAATGGTGTTTAGCTGATTCCTGGTATGCTCTCCCTCAAAAGTTCCTTACAAAGACCATTATTACAATGGCCAATCTTTTGATCTCTAATGTGAACTTGCATTATTGCAACCAAAGATGCTGTAAATGCAACCATTTATAATGCAAATGCATGGTTTTAGATGTAACAAAAGAAAAAAAGAGAAAGAAATTTCATTGTTTCTCTCAACTAATATAAGTCGCAAAATTCAGCTAGACCATTGAACCTTTTATCCAGCCAATATCTATGTTCATCATGTACTTCAGGTAATATCACTTCTCATAATATATTTTCAGTGGCGTAGTCAGTAGCTGTTGGATGGAATTTGCTCAATCTTCATATCCTCCATGTCTTAAAAAATTTGCTAAGCTAAAGTTGCCTCTATTTATGAAAAAAAAGATACTGCTTAACTTTCCAACCATCTTTGTCAAACTGTACTTATGTACATATAGCAGATCCATAGAAATATTTAATGGGTCAATAATTATCATTCGGCAACAAGATATAGTAACACAAACTAGCTGCAGTGCTAATATTTATGTTTCACCTATAAATGTTTCTAACAAAACATTCAAGAGAAAAAGGATAAGAGAGAGAAGAATCACATGCTTCTTGGCAGTGCTTAACCTTTTCTACCAATAGTTGAGACAGGAACATTTTCCTTCCTTAAAATGATGAAATCTGCTACCATCCCTAACAATAATCTCCCTCAGAAACACTTTGGAGATTATCTTGCTCACATCATGACAATCTTCACATACTCTCAAATTTTTTACAATTCTGATACAATCTCCAACTTCTGTTACCAACATACCAAAAGCAATTGCCAGCCTCTCGCTATGCTCTTTAATTGCATTCTCTTTTTCTTCTTCCCCTATGTCATGTAACACAGGTGAAATGTTTGGTGAATAACCAGCTTCAGCTATTCTCGATCCTATCATTTCAAGCATTTTGTAAATCTCCGGAGAATACTCATGCTCTCTGTCCCCAGCAATAAATCGATGGACTCTACCCTGCACTTCAATCAAGCTCCAACCAGCAATTTTGTTGGTGCTTCGTGCAGTCATCAATCTACGAACTCTAATTACGTCATCCCATTTCCTTGCTTTTGCATATATACCTGCTAATTGTACATAATGCCCGTCATGGGTTGGATCCAACTGTATTAGTCTACTTCCAATCTTTTCTCCCAATTCTACATGTCCATGAATCTTACAAGCACCAAGTAGTGTTGCCCACAATACAGGATCTGGTTTGAGTACCATGGTTTCAATCATTTTGGCAGCTTCAACTATACAACCAGCACGAGCCAGAAGATCAACCATGCACCCATAGTGCTCCATCTCTGGCTCTATGCCATAATTTTCCATCATTAACTTATAATAATGCCTGCCTTCACTGACCAGACCTGCTCTACTACAAGCGTTCAGTACCCCTACGAAAGTCACGTTTACAGGACAGAAACCTTCACTCAAGAAACTTTCAAAGAGTGCAAGTGCTTCCCGTGCATGACCGTGTGATGCCAATCCACAAATCATGACATTCCACGACCAAATATCCTTTTCAGGCATATTATTAAAGATGAGCTTCGAAAGTTCAATGCAACCACACTTTGCATACATGTCAATTAGAGCTGTCCCCAGGGGAACAGTGATTGGGAAATTCAATGAGTCGATGGTGGAATGAATTAATCGACCTTGTCCAAGTAAACCCAATTGCGCCGAAGCTGAAAGTATCGTGACCAATATGGCCTCATTTGGTCTCGTCCCCCTCTCTCTCATCTGTTTAAAACACTCCAATCCTTCTTCCAATAGTCCATTTTGGACATAACCCATTATCATCGTACTCCATGAAATTACATCTTTGACTTGCATTTCACCGAACATTTTAACTGCAACACTAATCTGCCCATCTCTTACGTAAGCCGTTAGCATTGAATTCCAAGTAATGATGTCTCTCCATTGGGCATCTTCGTTAAATACCTGTTTTGAACATTCAAATCTACAACAAGCAGAATAAAAGTGAATCAACGCATTTCGAATAAAGACATCTTCTTGGAAACCAAGTCTCATCACATGGGCATGAACTTGAATCCCTTCTTTTATGGCCAAAGCCTTGCTACAAGCTTGCAACAGAAAAGTGAAAGTATGCTTATTGGGTCTCACAAAGCTTCGTTGCATATACGAATACAGAACAATGGATTCGAAAGGTGAATTGCTCTTCGCAAAGCAGCGGATCATGTTATTGAAGACAAAGACACTTGGGCATCTGACTGTTTGATAAAGTGAGAGGCAGTAGTCAAATGAAGTTGTGGGAGAAACAGATAGAAAAGCAATAAGATGACCCATGAGTCCAGAATCGCCGGCATGGCCGGAGACAATGATATGAGCATGGGCTTGCTTGATTTGATTGATCGAAGGACGCGGCGGAAGATGACATATAGCCGTTGAACGGTGGGCATTTGAAATTTGTTGCCGGAGACAAACGAGGGGCTTGTGTTTATTGGCAAACATAAAAGAGAATCACCTCCCTGCTCTGGGACTATAGTCTACAAGTAGTGTTTCGGAACGTGCATTACTACGAAGGATGGTAAAAGGTGTGTTTGCAACATAAAGAACAATTGATTTCAGTTTGTGTTTTTTTTTTTTTCCTTCTAATTTGTTGGATTAAAATAATTATTGAAATAATAAGATAAAAATGATATATTCAATGATATTTTTTCATCTAGAGCTAACCATATGCAAATATATTTGTGTAAAATGTTCAATAATTATTATGAAACACAAGATATATTATGATAAATTTACAATTCAAACAATTATATATATAAAAATAAAATTATGAGAAATAATCTATATCTATATTGTGAGGGTGTTTGTATTTGGTTATAATTTGGTCAAACCTGATTATAATCCAATAATATTGATGTTGAGATTTTGGTTAGAAATTTTTTTAGATTATAATCCCGTTATTTGTTTAATTTTTTAATTATATATAAAAAAAAAAGAGTATGCATTTGATTATTATTATTTCAATTATTGGGTTTCTTAATAACTTAATAATCAGGTTTGACAAAATAAAAGTATATGATATTCCCATTATTTCTATAAATGACATTCAATATCCTTAACACACCACCCACATGTTACAGCTTAACTCCATTACTATTTTTCGGTAATTTTAATAGAAAATAATTCATTAACTAAACAATTATTTCATCAAATACACAGTAAAATTTTAACTGGTAATTTCATTATTTATAAGTAATTCTTACCAAACAATTTTGATATAATTTTTACATATATAATTTAAAACTCAATTATAATTCTTAAATAATTAATAATTTGATTTTCAATTATAATCAAATAATTCTAAATAAAAGACAAACAGACTTTGTAGTATGGATATGATAAAATATTTTGATTTCCATAATTATGACAATATGTTATAATAATTAAATTTTATTAATATATTTATATTTTTGGCAATAATAAAATTGGTCATAAATAATTTTCACACCAAATATGTTGGATTTTATTTTTTAAAATTTATTTGAGATAGGTTATTATTTGATCTCACCTCAAATGACTTTTTTATCCTTAATATTACTTTAAGTTTTTAACTAACTTAGATAAATCGATGAAAGCTACCTAAACTTCATCTCACATGTAGACATGCTCACCTAATTGACTTCAAGTTTTTAGTTCAATGATAGTTTTAACTAAAACAATTGAGTGTAGTATGGGAAAAATACTTAAATTAAAGTAAATTTTTTATTTATTTCAAATAAGAGGATTAGACTGAATTCATTAAGTATAGTTTTTATTTCAAGTATTTCATTTCAAATGAACATAATTTTAGAATATTTTTTTTTATATATATATATATTTTGTTTGAACACATTAAAATGAATTCATCAACATATTTTGTGTAAAATTCAAAATTGAATAAAATGTTGATTTCAACTCTATTTCATTTAAAGCATATAATTATAGGTAGTCTTCCATCTTTCATATTTCATAAAATATAAAGCATATAATTTTTAATGATATTTGCTTAAGAGATAAAATATATTTTTTGTGTTATTCAATCTCATCTAATAATTTAATTTTAGATGAGATCAGTCATTTTTTTACTATCCAATCTCATTTAATAGTTTAATTTTTGAACGAGATTTAACTCTAATAACATATTAAATAATTATTCAACTCGGAATTTCAAAATTTTAAATTAGGAGGAAATACATATTTATGTTTAATAATATTTGTCACAATTATGATTTTTTAAAAGTGATTAATATATCTTGAATCAATTCATTATAAGCTTGATGTGAGAAATGTGCAATTAGACTCTCAAAACGTTAAACTTAGCAATGGGTTTTTCAGAAATGTGGTGGTGATTGAGAAAGGCATATTTCATGGAAACGTTCTTAGAATAACCCCTCTCTGTTTTTACTAAGGAAGATGCAGCAAGTTGATTTTTGTCATGAAGATGTCCACTCTTTTATGTTTTTTTCTCTATTCACCTTTACTCTATAGTGTGCTATTCAGGCTATTTTTCCCTAAATGGTTGAAGATTTTCTTGTCGATATGATGGACTAGATTTCCATAAGCTGGAAGTTAATTTGATTTGAAATGCTCCCCTCTACATCCTGTTAACCTGCTAAAATTCATTTGTGTTATGACTGTAGTTTAGAGTTTATTTTCAGTATATATTAGGTGATGAGGCTAGCATTGACCCGACCGCCGTCCTCCCTTAACTGACCATAGCATCTGCATGCATCAACTAGAAAGTAAGTGCAGAAAGTACTATGAAACTATATTCCCTGAGATTGTTTTGTAACAAACAGTCTTGCTGGATTTGGACATAATATGATGATAAACTAGTTTTTCCTCTCGTCGAATCTCGAGTCTTGGAGCTGTAGCTGCCTGATTTTCATTCATATCAAAATGTCACATTCTTCGAGTTTTTCTTTTTGGTACAACAGAAAAGATCACATTCTTCAACTTTGCTTGGACGTTTGGTTCACTAGACAATCTCTAATTTACCTCAACAATAAATTATCTTCATGGATTTGCTTATGAAGTGATAAATGATAATTTGATTCCTTACCTGCATTTGAAATTTGACGTGCTAGGCTGCTAGCTAATATTTCTTCACATGATTCTGTCTTGTATAATTGATGCTATGGATGATGGATTAAGCGTAGTGAGATCATGTTTGCATCGTACATGTGCGTATCGGTTTTTATTTTTGCTCTGTCAGATGCATATGTAGGCCATAATATTTATCAAGGAGTATTTTGAAGATTGATAGCCATTAAGGCTCTTTCCTGTCTTCCTTAATTCAATCAAGAAGTAAGATAAAACTCACATGTATGATATTGTGCTATATTATCTTAATGAATTTTATTTTTTTTCTTTATAGAAATTATGACAGGAAGGTGTGAACTGTGAACTTTTACATGATCCAGTGAGTATGGGTAACTCCAATAGTACTCAGTGCTATCCAAGCAACTAATTATTTGCCTCTATATATCCACTCAAGATGGTCTGTTTTGATAGTAGTCAACCATGAAAAAGTTCTACAAGTGCTGATGACCACCACTTGCATGAAGGGCCTCTGAGTTTGGTTGAGGGTGAAGTATAAACAACTATTTTCTTAAGGAAAAGAGAGATTGAACCTCCAATTTCATCTTACTATCTATGAATTCAACCTTAAGTAATTTTACCCCCCAACAGATTCTAACAGGCTGGTTTATTGTACCAAAACATCATTATGCAAGAACTGTCTTCTTAATATAAAACATATTATCCTTAACCTTTAGTAAATGCTCACACAGCCAGGTCTTTCCTTTCTGTATTCTCTGTATTTAGTGGCAGCTCTCAATTAGGCAAAATACGAATGTTGAGAGAGGATAGAGGACCCAGCTATTTATTATCAAATAAAACTCTAAGAGCCATCCCATTAAAAACTCTTAAAATTACTCAGCCTGCCAATCCACATGGATAAAAAATATGCTTAAACCATATCTAAAATGATCACATAAATCATATGAACTTGTATAAGTATGTCTCATCTCAAGTGGACCAAACCTTAATCTTGTTTTATTATTAAAAATAAAATTATACAATTAATGACATCACGTAAGAAATTTCTAGCATGTTGAGCTTATAAAAGGTTCATCTTTTCTCATTTTTGATTGTTGTTTTTCTCTTCGCATTTTGATTGTTGTTTATTTGGGGTTCCAATTGATTCTTAGTGTTGATAGTGAAGCAAAAATGCTATTGGGCAAAGATTTATTGCAAATAAATGATTATCCATGTGTATGCGTACACATCTTTCTTTCAAAAGCCCAGAATTTATACCCTGCTTGATGGGAAGTTTTGACTACGAGACCAACTCAATAAGAGCATGCGTTAGGATCGCACCCATCCTAATTCCTGACTAACCCAATTGAGAAAGTTGTCCCATTTTTGACAACAGGTGGTCTGCTTTTGTTTGACTATGCCTCAAAAAAAAAAAAAAAAAAAAAAAAAAAAAAAAAAGTAAATAATTATGGCTTGGAAGATAAAATTCTATAAACTTATAGTATTTGAGTTGGAAACAGAATAAGCCCAAAGCCCCAGAAGAGTGTTAAAACTTCTGAACACTAATCAATCAGGTACCCTAGCTAAAATATGCTTCAGAGAAATCTTTCATATGCTAAAAGGATCATCTCTCTTACAAACCAAGGACAAAGCCGTCAAGCTATACTTTGTTTCTGTCAGTTACAAAAAGTTGGGTTTGAAATTGCAGAGTTACTTCTTTCAGCGGTTATCAGAGCTTGTGCTCGACTTACTGCAATTCATGAAGGAAAGCAGGCTCATTGCACGGTAATGAAACGTGGGTTCAACAGAGATACTGTTCTGATGACTTCTCTTCTTGACATGTACTCCAAATGCGCTGACATAAAGGATGCACGCCTTGTTTTCGCTGAAATGCCCCAAAGAGATATTGTGGCAATTAACAGCATGATTTCTGGGTTTTTCCGGTTTCACTTGGCATCTGATGCAATTCAATTGTTTAGTGGCATGCCTGAGCGTGATATTGGGTCGTGGAACTCACTAATTTCAGGCCTTGCACAAAACTCAGAGGGAAACAAGGCATTGTCATTCTTTGAGAAAATGAGACTAGAGGGCGCTCAAGTTGACATTATGACCATGGTAACTGTTCTTTCAGTTTGTGCTAATATAGCAGCTCTGAAGTATGGCAAACAGATTCATGGGTTAGTGATTAACTATGGGTTTGAGACATCTTTACCAGTAGGTAATGCAGTTATTGACATGTATGCTAAATGTGGGTGCATAGGTGATGCACGCCAGTGTTTCAGTAACATGCCATTCAAGAATGTAATCTCATGGACATCTTTGATTATGGGATATGGGAAAAACGGTATAGGATTGAAAGCTCTTGAAGCATTTGATGCAATGGAAGTGGAGGGAGTTATACCAAATGAAATTACATTTTTAGGTACTTTATATGCATGTAGTCATTCTGGATTAGTGCAAGAAGGATGGAGGAATTTCAACACCATGATACACAAATACTCCATTGCACCCAAAATGGAGCATTATACGTGCATGATAGATCTCCTAGCACGAGCTGGGCGCCTCAAGGATGCCTGGGATTTCATAGAGAGGATGCCAATAAAGCCTGATGCAAAGCTTCTCACAGCATTTTTCAGCTCTTGTTTCTTTCATATGAATGTAGAGCTAGCAAAGATTATTGGACAGAGGCTACTTGAACTACAACCTCAAGAAGCAGGGGCCTATATGTTGCTATCCAACTTCTATGGACGCATTGGGGATTTGCGAAGTATGGCAAATGTGAGAAGATGTATGTTAAACAGGGGGATAAGGAAGTGCAAAGCATTTACGTGGATTGAGGTTGATAGAAAAATTCATAGCTTTGAATCAGGTGATAGATCACATCCTCTCAGTAAAGAGATCTATGCTTACTGGCAGGAGCTTCTTCAGAAGCTGAAGATTTGTGGGTATGTTCCCAACACAAGCATGGTTGTGCAAAATGTGGATGAACCCACAAAAGAACAGATAGTTCTTGGTCATAGTGAGAAACTAGCAATTGTACTTGGTCTAATAAGCACAACCCCAGGGAGCCGGATAATGATAGTTAAGAATCTTAGGGTGTGTGTAGATTGCCATTTGGTAATTGCATTGATATCAAAGATTGAAGTCCGGGAAATCACCGCAAGAGATTCAAGCAGATTTCATCATTTCAGAGATGGTGTTTGCTCTTGTGGAAATCATTGGTGATAGGTAAAACGTGAATTCTTTTACACACGAACTAGATGCCTTGGGTTTTGTTTTGTTTTTTTTGTTTTTGTAGATAAAGTAAAAGGTTTTTAGTTCTGTTATTTCAAAAGAACTCTGCAATTTTCTGCACCCTGAGGTTCAGCTTACTCATGCCCATGATTTCAGCTCAATTCCCCCCCGCATTTTGTGGTTCAGCTTAATTGGGGCTATCTTCAGCTCTGTAAAATTCTTTCATCTCTGATTGAGTTTGAGATTGACTGATTTTGTGGCTCTTTTGGTGTCTTTGCTGCCCATTTTTCCCCTCTCTCTACATTTCCTTTTCTCTCTCACGATCCAAAAGCACACCCCTTTCTCTATCACCATCCACAACCTCACCCCCTTTGCATCTGACCATCATCTCTACCACCCCTTCCCTCTGGAATCCTCACCCTACTCAATCAAAATCCAACTTTCTAACTGATTTGCAGGATTGAAGATTTAATTGAATGGGCGATGTCAAAGAACCATGAAGCTCACAACCTGTCTTCTCATACGAATGGCAACAAGAAAGCACTGCCACACTTCTACTGAACGGGTAAATTTTGTTTTAAACTGATCATTTTGAAATAATTTTTAGTAGTTTTGTTATTGAACTCATTTTATATTTTACTGTTTTCGGCGGAATTTGGATAATAGATGGACCTGAATTTTCTTAGGAACCAGACCTACTCACAGAAACATAACAATAAGAGCACAAGTTGGCAACTGAGGAACAGTAAATCGACCCCTTGAGATGAAACTATTAGTGTTTTTTCTGATTTGCTTAGTACTTGATTCAAGAATGAAACCTATTGTTGTCTCTAAATTTTATAGTATTTTATTATTAGTTTTCTTTCCTGATTGTGAAATGAATTGCCCACTAAGCTTAAATTGTGCTTTGTATTGTTATAAGTTAATAGGGATTGGATTTTGCTTATTCCAGTTGCTCTGCTCCTGGAATCATTGCCAAATGGAACATAAAATGATAATAAGGTTTGAGATAGGATAATTGGCATCACAATTGCACCTTTACTTAGTGATTAGTGATGCTCCTTCATTCTCCTTATGGCATATGAAGCTTGAACTTTTTTTTGTGAATTTGTCCTCTAACTGTGTTGTCATCCTTTTTTATTTTGTTTTGTTTTTTTAATTTTCTAGGCAGTTGTTCAAATTATAATCTGCAGGCACTTCGATTCAGAGATAAGTCATGTATGTATTCTTTTAACTAAGTTTCCATTCTACCATATCAGTGTTTATATTTTCTGGGTATATAATAATTTTAATTTCCTTTCAAATGGCTACTCATACCTAAGTTAAATATACCTAATAATTGTGCTAAGCAGTATGGACTCCGATGTCAAAAATATTCTAAAGATCTTCCCATCTGCTTACATGTCATATTAGATAAACTAGAGAAAGAAGTCTTTAATCCCATAATTGGGGTGGTTTGCTTTGCCATATTTGAAATTATGCTATTACTAAAAGCTGCTTTCCTTGAGTTGTGAATGATTTTGTAACTTTAGGGAAAAAGAAAATAAGATAGTTGCTTTTGCTGAATTTTTGACTCTTGCTGAAATATCAATATTACTTAATTAGAACATTGTAACTTGATGTTCAATTAAGTGTGTTATTGAAATAAAATTGGGGTTTTGAGACTCCTTCCTCTAGGAAATGAAGTGTTCTATTGAGGAGCTTCAAAGTGATACGCAATTGATTGTATTCCATATTCCTACTATTAGTTGTGTCTCATTAATGTATTTGTACTTTTTGATGAATAAATGTGATATTCTGTAGTGAAATTGCAATAGCTAATTTATGTTTGTTTTACTTATTGGCATTGGCGTTACCATAGATAATTAAAAATCAGAGTACCTATAGCAATGCCAGTCAAGAAACAGCAGCATGTGTTCTTTTCATTCGCTGAATGTGTTTGTCTTAAACATTTCTGGTACTAGAAAGGACAGTTATGTCTCTGCAGTAAGAGATCCGGGAATATAGAGACATGGATTGAGAGGCGGTGTTTAGAGCTTGGAACTTTTGCAATGAATTTGGGCAAGAAGCTGCTGCCTCCTGGCATGGGAAGTTCAAGAGCTGATGATTGCTTTGATCTTTCATGTAATCAATACCATGGAGGCAAGCAAATAAACAATGTACTTTCTTTGTGTTTTTTTAGTTATCAAATTTTATTTTAAGTCATGGACCTTCTGAATAATCATTCACAATATGATTTCAGCCGTTTTCCTATTCTTTCCCTCTTAATTTATTTCAAGTTTCAACAATGTTTCTGGCTAGCTTTATCTTCGTTTTGTATAATTATAAAATAGCAGCTGACCACTGAACTAAGAGATTAGTGATTTGGAATAAGACGTTAAATAGGAATGTGGCAAGTCCTTATCATGGAGTTGAACAGATTAATCCAAACTTCCATTTTACTGTTATTTTTCAAAAGTTTGTACGTGCTATGTATAATTTTTAAAATTATTATTATTATTATTTTTTAAATGTGACAAGTTCTTATCAGGTTGTTAATAGGAAAATAGTGGTGGATATACTATTAGAACAAGAAGAAAACTGATAAAAAACAGTTTTCTTTCATTAGAAAGAACAATTCTAAACAAGGAAAAATGAAGTTTAGACTTCTTTTTTTTTTTTTTTCTAAAATAATAATAATAATTTCGATTTTTCTAGCTAGACAACCTATCAGATGGAGTAAATTTATTTAGTTAATGAAAAACAATTTGCATTAGTTGGCTTTTGCAGTAGTGTGAGGGTAGTCATCTAATCATATACTATTTCCGGATACTTTTATCTTTTTGGTATCACCCAATAGCTAATTCTCAGTGACATGCTTTAACAATTTTTTATATTTTTTTATATTTTTAATTTGGGTTTGAAATTTGATTTGATTATATACCTTGGTCTGCCTTATTACAGTCGCTACAATTGAATGGTAGTAAGTAAGGCCTTAGAACTCATAGTCTTCAATGAGAATAACCAGAGCTACCCAAATACATCTTCTGTTTCTCCAAACAATCGCCAGATATAGTTTGATTTTCTCCTTTTAATATATGAGATTCTTAATTTTTCTAGAATATAGTATTCTCTCTATTCCTTTATGTTTTAGGTTTCTGAATTAAGTGAATCTCATAATCACATATTATTGTATGCTTGGCATGACAAACTATAATGTACTCAATAAAATCAAAGTATGCTATGATTTATTTTCCTTCGTTCTAATTCCACTTCCCTCACCTTTATTTTCTCAATCTTTCTCATCAAAATTATATATTTAGTCATTATTACAGATTACTGTATGCTTGGATTTATCTGTTTGCGGTTGATGCAGAAGAGCTTGATTTCGGAAGAAGCACTGTGGAATTGAGTCAATTAATAAGGTAAAAAAAAAAAAAGTAGTAAATTCGGCTAATTCCCAATGCAGGAAACTTGGTATATATACTTTTTTTCTTACAATTATCGTACATGAATTTTATTTTATCCTATAATTGTGCTTTTTGAACTCTAGCTTCTGCTTCTCTGTCCAATAACCAGCTATTTATTAGCATTTGGTGCGTGAAAAATTAGTTATTCTTACTTGCTTACTTAGGCTAGTTTGATATGAATGAATAATCATTTTATTTCATGCATTATTTCATGTAATAATTATTCTTTTGTTTAGTACATATTTTGCCTCAAAATATTCATTCCATTCCATCTATTTTATTCACAAGAGTAGGAATTCTCAAATTCACATAAGGAATGTGATTCTTCATTCCTACTTATATGAAATCAGCTTATTTCAATCAAATGACAAAAATATCTTTCTATCACACAAAATAAGTTATTAAATTAAAAGTTGTAGACAAATTAAATAAGAAAATAAGCTAAATAATAAATATATTTAGTTTAGTTAAATAACAAAAATATGCTCTATATCACTTAAATAAAATAAAATAAAAAATTTAAATATATAAATAATAAAAATCAATTTATTTTAGTCAAATGATAAAAATACCTTTCATAACATAGTAAATAATATAATTATAAATAATAAATTAATATAAAATAAATAAATTAGTTAAGCAATTTTGAACTAAAATATTAATATTAAACAAAAATAAAATAAATATAAGTAGTAATAATAATAATAATTAAATATTAAAATTAATAAATAATAAAATAAATTAAGGTAATAATTAATTAATTGATAATAAATAAATACTAATATAAATTTTTAAATGAATTAATAAAAAACTAAGAAGTATATAATTTTCATAAATTATATTAAATTCTAGTTAGCCTAATTTAACTAAACTTAGAATAACTTAACTTCCCCAGTCGTCTTTGATCAGAGTCTCTCTCCATTTTTATCTCTCTCCACCCTGGTGCGTCTCCGTCCCCCTCACCTTCTTTTTCTAGCTTTTTAACCATTTCCAATCTTTCTTATTTCCATTATTGAATTAGCAAGAGAGAAAGAAAAAAACACATTCAAAGGATGTGGTCATATTCCGGGTGTTTACAACTTTGGCTGTTCCAACTCAGACACAGGCTGCGACTGCAGCATTTTGGTCGGGTTCCTACTCCTAATGGCAGAGCTTTCTTTGGTGAACTTTCTGATCGGTATTCTGATGCATAGGCGTTAAATTATTGATTTCATAGGTAAGCAAATGGATGAATACTATCTCTAACCTAATAGCCATGATTGACAAACACATACATTGGAGAGAATCGACAACCACGAAGGCATAAAACTTTCATTGAAGATCAATGTTTTGTTTGTTTCACATTTTCTTGGAAAAAAGAGAGAAATTAAATTATTAATATTTTTTTCTCAATTCAGAACAACTATCAATTTCATCTCAGCATAAATAAAATCACTAAAAGTTAAGTCTCAATTTCATCAAGTACCCAATTCAAAAATTCAGTGAATCAAGGGATGTTCTTCGATTAATTCACTCCGAGTTCTGGTTCAAGAGGTGGTTGTCGGTTGTTTATTCTCTGGCATGGAGTTTCATGGGGGGTGGGTGAGAAGAACGAGATAGTGAGATGGAGTTTCAAACTTTCAAGTATAGAGATGATGGGTGAGTGGTTAGACAGAGACGGTGGAGAGAGTCTGGTTTGAGATGAATAGGGTGGGTTTTTAGTGGGTCGAGTTAAGTTGTTCTAAGGTTAAGTTAAATTAGGTTGGCTGGAATCATAGGTGTAATCGTGACAAGATTTTATTGGCTCGCTTCAATAATGACGTGATAAAGTAACTTCAAGCAAAATTTTCTCTCTCTCTCTTTCTCTCTCATCTCTCTGGGCTCAAGTTAGTTTTTCTTTTCACAATAATATTCTAATTTTCAGCAACAATTAACGCTGATAATGTCTTTTTTTTTTGTGCTGATTGAAACAGTAAAATTTTGTATGAATATTTTACATTTATACAAAATATACAAATTAAACTTAAAAAAACAACATAATTTAAAATGTAATCACCCCGATTGATATGTTTCATTTTAATACTTAGTTGTTTGGAGTTCAAAAATAAATTGTTTGATATTATATCCACTTTTAATGTTTCTAGCAGTTCAGTTGAAGACTTAATAATTAAACTATCCTCCAAAATTTCTTAGTTATTCTCTCTCTATTGCATAGGCATGTGATGTGAACATATGTTGAAGAAAATAAATCTTTAAAATTCATGATCTAAAGTAGTGGAACTAGTTCTATTTGACCTAACATTTTGTAAAAGTTTAGTGTAATGTTTTTTGTTATATTTGAGAGAAGTTATAATAATTTTTTAAACATCACAATAATAAATTAATTGAAGTTGAGAATCATAGAGTTGTAAGAAATGATTGATAAGAGTACGGCCTTATCAACTTTGGTATTATCAAGCTGACAATTAAAAGCAACAATATAATGGAGGACGCAACAAGTACTTTGGAGCAAATTATACAATATATGTAAATGTATATTTATATATAATCAGAGCCACACAATATGGACATGTCATTTTCCAACGTGGAGGTCACGACACCTGGTTTAAAGTAGTGCGTCCCCCGGTTTATCAATTTAGTGATGAGGGTGCCGAATGACTAGGATAAGCAAAAGTTCTCAAGCCTATTTGCTACAGCTTTGAAAAATTATGGTGATAATTATTGTATCTAGTTAATTCGTTCATGTTTTGGTCGGTATAGGGTCGGTATTTTTTTTATATGAAAATGTGATGAGATTCTAGGCTCAAATATTAATAATAATGTTATAAGAAGTTTATCTTTTCTAGGTCCGTTTAGATACAATGAATTAAAATTAGAATTAGAATTGAAAATTAGAATGCTCAACTTCAAGTTCTTGTTTGGACGCATATTAGAATTAGAACTTAAATTTTTAACTAACAACTACAAAACATTATCTCCATTCTTAAGAGTAAAGTATAAAATTTATAATTTTTATGCATGTGTTATTATTGACAACTATTTACTTATGATGTCAAATCACATTATATTATCAGCCACCACTATCGACAAGCTCCACCATCCACTGCCAGCCCTTACTCGCTAGTAATTTCGTCCAGTTCCTGTCATTGGTCGCCACTACCAAACACTGTCACCGTTGACCAGTTGGATACGATACCAATCACCATCAACCATCATTGAGATAAACAAAGACGCACTACAAGTAACTGTATGTTTGATATTCCTTAATCTTTTTAGCATTTAAACATAAATATTGTTTGTTTCATTGCATGATATTTCTTGATCTTCAGGTGTTGTACAACTTCAGAATGAAGAATCACATGATCATGACAACAATACTGATTTTGGACAATCATAGTTTTAGTTCGTAGTTGTTTGGACTTTTTAAACATGTAAACAAATAAATTTGATACTTAAGTCTTGGATTAGTTTGTAACATTATGTTTTTATTAATACAATACGCATGAATTTCAAAATTTTAATTAGTATTGCCTTGTTTTGTTATTATTATTAATTTTTTTTATAGCCAACGTGTATTTTACCCAAATAACACATTTTGGAGGATGATATTGTAATTTTTTTTAAAAACTATCAAAGGTTGCCTTAACTTATCAGAGACCACGTTTCATGGTCTCCGATAATTGAAAATAAATTTTAAATTATCTGCATCCAATTATCAAACATAGTCTTTTTGACCTTGAAACATATCAGAGACTGCAAGCAGTCTTTAATAACTTCCTTAACAGAGTAAAAGAGACCGTATCATGGACCGCAAATTGCGGTCTTTGAAAATACTAACGTGGTCACTAAAAGTTTTAAGAGACTGAGTGGTCGCTAATGGTTGTATTAGTGACCAAGGTAACTACGACCTTTTTTTCATTGACTGTAGCAATCTCCGATACTCATCAAAAGCACATAATTACACTTTCAGAGACCGTGGAACGCAATCTCTTGCAATTTTTTTTATAGTGACAAAGACAACCACTGTATATGACCTACCAGAAATGACAATAACTACTTTTGGGATTCTCCAGAACAACAACAATCATTGTTAGAACTCATTGGAGACGATGGAAATCATAGATGGAACTTGCTAAAGACCATGACAATCATTGCTGGGGAAGATGATAACCATTGTTGGAAGTCCGTAACGATAACGACAACCACCACCAAGTAATTGAAGCAAGATTTTGATTGTAATTTTTTATGTGATCCAAGCTCATATATTGTAATTGTAAAAAATTCCAATAAATTTCTAATTCAATGGATCCAAATGCAGCCTAAATATATTTTCTCAAATGGCCTAATGGTTCTCTATCTCAATATATATATTGAACCATTTATATAAAACAAACTTATATTTATTAAAGATTTTATTTTCCATAATTCAGTCTAAGTTTTAAATTCCAATTACACTAATTCTGTTATTAATCTACTTTCCTTTTTGGGTAAAACATTTTTTTTAAAGAAACAACAAAAACATAATGAAATAATTATATATTAGGGTAATATTGTTTAAACCATATCTTATTTTTCCCAATAAAAAAAAAAATAAATCTAGTAAGAAAATATTAAGACAACTATTAGGAATTAAGTGCTTGTTGGCCTTTTAGTTATTTGTATCTTTTACTTTCATTTGATTCATTTATTGTGGGTAATTAAATACGATTATACTTTTTGGCATACGTAGGATTTGATTAATTTAGAAAGGTATTGAATGAAATCTGGATTAATTAAATCAAAAATCAGACTCACATGGAAAAAAAATAAAATTAAAAAAGCTATCAGATTCTTCATTAAATATTGTGAAATCTAGTTCAAGATGCATCAGATTTTGTCCATTTAATTTTTTTTGGTCAAAAAGTCTATATATAGAGTGAGAGAGAGAAGTGGAAATTCAATAGAGCATGCTCATTACTTTTAAACACATTGAAGGACCTAAAATATTATCATACACAAAGAGCGAGTCCTACATTTGTCCCTAATTTAATTCCACAGTTCGGTCATATTTGCTTACTCTAGAATCTATATATAGTGTACATTTGAATGTTTTTTCTAAGAACACATTCCATTCTCTTTCCATGGACATGTAAGCATTTTCTTAATTAGTTACCAATATGTATGCTTAGTTTAAATATTGATTTGATTTCTAATTAGTATTCATTTGCTTGACTGGTAATTTTAGTAATTTATTTGCAAAATTATGATTGACTTACTTGATAATTGTTTAATCACATTGTAGTATGATAGATTGATTGATGAATTACTTGAGGTAATGGTGCAATTGATTAGATTGTAGAAGGATGCATGCCTGATCAATCTAAAAAGGTTGGTATAATGGTAAACAATATGTGCTAATTTCATGACTTTATGAGTTCTAATATTTTAGAGATTGTGGGGAGTAAAATACTAACATGGTCACTAAAAGTTTTAAGAGACTGAGTGGTCGCTAATGGTTGTATTAGCGACCAAGGTAACTACGACCTTTTTTTCATTGACTGTAGCAATCTCCGATACTCATCAAAAGCACATAATTACACTTTCAGAGACCGTGGAACGCAATCTCTTGCAATTTTTTTATAGTGACAAAGACAACAACCGTATATGACCTATCAGAAATGACAATAACTACTTTTGGGATTCTCCAGAACAACAACAATTATTGTCAGAACTCATTGGAGACGATGAAAACCATAGATGGAACTTGCTAAACTTGTTGGAAGTCCCTAAAGATAACGACAACCACCACCAAGTAATTGAATCAAGATTTTGGTTGTAATTTTTTATGTGATCCAAGCTCATATATTGTAATTGTAAAAAATTCCAATAAATTTCTAATTCAATGGATCCAAATGCAGCCTAAATATATTTTCTCAAATGGCCTAATGGTTCTCTCTATATATATATATATATTGAACCACTTATATAAAACAAACTTATATTTATTAAAGATTTTATTTTCCATAATTCAGTCTAAGTTTTAAATTCCAATTACACTAATTCTGTTATTAATCTACTTTCCTTTTTTGGTAAAACATTTTTTTTAAAGAAACAACAAAAACATAATGAAATAATTATATATTAGTGTAATATTATTTAAACCATATCTGAATTTTCCCAATAAAAACAAAATAAATCTAGTAAGAAAATATTAAGACAACTATTAGGAATTAAGTGCTTGTTGGCCTTTTAGTTATTTGTATCTTTACTTTCATTTGATTCATTTATTGTGGGTAATTAAATACGATTATACTTTTTGGCATACGTAGGATTTGATTAATTTAGAAAGGTATTGAATGAAATCTGGATTAATTAAATCAAAAATCAGACTCACATGGAAAAAAAATAAAATTAAAAAAGCTATCAGATTCTTCATTAAATATTGTGAAATCTAGTTCAAGATGCATCAGATTTTGTCCATTTAATTTTTTTGGGTCAAAAAGTCTATATATAGAGTGAGAGAGAGAAGTGGAAATTCAATAGAGCATGCTCATTACTTTTAAACACATTGAAGGACCTAAAATATTATCATACACAAAGAGCGAGTCCTACATTTGTCCCTAATTTATTTCCACAGTTCGGTCATATTTGCTTACTCTAGAATCTATATATAGTGTACATTTGAATGTTTTTTCTAAGAACACATTCCATTATCTTTCCATGGACATGTAAGCATTTTCTTAATTAGTTACCAATATGTATGCTTAATTTTTGATTTGGATGATTAGTTTAAATATTGATTTGATTTCTAATTAGTATTCATTTGCTTGACTGGTAATTTTAGTAATTTATTTGCATAATTATGATTGACTTACTTGATAATTGTTTAATCACATTGTAGTATGATAGATTGATTGATGAATTACTTGAGGTAATGGTGTAATTGATTAGATTGTAGAAGGATGCATGCCTGATCAATCTAAAAAGGTTGGTATAATGGTAAACAATAAGTGCTAATTTCATGACCTTATGAGTTCTAATATTTTTAGAGATTGTGGGGAGTAAAATTATCATAGATTTTTTAATATTGATATGAATAATCTGTTTTTGACTTGATCAAAAATATAAATTAAATCGCACACCACCTGACTCCAAAATCAACTTCACTTTTATTGCTCATATGTTATATACACACTAAAAAAACAAAAATAATTATAATTACCAAAAAAATCCAAAAAATAAAATAGAAGTGTTGAAGTATCAAATTGTGGGCATGTATCATATTCCTAATTATTTTAACTTTTTATACTCGTTAACTATTGTATTTCTTAACTTGTTTAGTAAATCCGATTTCATTAATATTGATTTTAAGGTATCAATTCTGCATTGAATAAAAAACCACCCAAAATGACGAAGTTATTATTAATGAACGTGTATCCACACATACAATTGCCTTGATTTACCGACAAAAATTGAAATGGTTATTTAATATTTTTAAATAGCTTAGTGGTCCTTGATATTCTAGTAAATTCAAATATAAAACTTTAGTTTCTGCACCAAATAATAATTAAATTCATATATTGGCGATGTGGGCCTCATCGTCTAGTGCCTCTTGACTCATCAATTTCATGCAACCAGACAGTTCAAACCTCTTAATATATATATGTGTGTTGTGTGTGTGTGTCAAATACTCCAACCCATTTCTCACCTAGCTGCTTAGTACAATTTTAGTTGTGTTCCAGAGCTGGTGAACTCAGTCACAAACATGCCAGGAGTCCAAGAAGAAACCAACAAAAAACTTGTGACGGTCTTATACGAATCCCTGAGCTCCAAAAACGGCAATGCAGTACAACATCTTCTGGCACCGGACCTCGAGTGGTGGTTTCACGGCCCACCATCTCATCGCCACCATTTGATTCGGTTATTCACATCCTGCACCTCGTCATCAAACGACAACAACTCATATTCCTCTTTCGTTTTCGTTCCCGTTTCTATTGTTGCCTTTGGATCAATAGTCATTGCTGAAGGTCACAACGAAGAGAACTCGGTGTCATGGGTGCATGCATGGACTGTCACTGATGGGGTAATTACACAGGTTAGGGAGTATTTGAATACTTCAGTTACCGTCACCCGGTTCGGGAACTTGGATGGAGTGTCTCAGACACAAGTTTCGTCGTCCAAATGTGCTTGTGTTTGGCAGAGTAAGCTTAGTTATGAGTCTGTGCCTGGACTGATTTTGGCACTATGAAAAGCATAAACAAGTAAATGTGTGCCTGTATGTGAATGTACAAGTTTCAAAAAATTGGAAAGCATACGTGTCATTTTGTTGTTAGTTGTTGTGGTTTAATTAGGTTTGATAAGGGAAAGGAAAGGGTAAATGGTTTCTTTTGTTTAGTCAATAGTGTGTTTGGTATGATCAAGGCTTGATTTTATAGGCTAAAAGCAACTTTTCGTTCCTTTAGTTTTTCAATTCTCTTATCCTATAGGTTTTGAGCCAAACAATTTTGATCTAACCATGTGTTTTAAATTTTGTCACTATATATAACGTTGACGTTTGTTTGGTTATCAAACGGACGGGTTTTTCAAACAAACATATCACAATCAAGTAAACTGTGTGAGAAACTAAAACATCTTTGCTCCGAATTCTACTCTCCAAAATCCTCAACTTAATTTACAGCTTTTCAACCAAAAGTATGTGAAAGCTCTAGCATACTCAAACGTACGTAATTTGCGAATTAATTTGGTAAGTTGATTTTATGAAAATCTTGAAAATTATGCTTCATTCTCTCTATTAGAGCTGGTCGGAGTTGGGTTAAGTAGCGAACTGAAGATTGTGGAGAAGGGATGAAGAAGAAAAGATAATGCACCTGACTTTCATATGAAATAATTACTCAATTTAGAGAGTATGTGAACACTTCAATTATCATAATCAAACTGTCACAATATTTGACAGGGTAAGTTTAGTAATGAGTTTGTACCAGGACTTGCGAAAAAAGAAAAGAAAACAAACTCTTTAGTGATGATGAAGAGAATACTATAACAATATCAGAATTTTTATTTACTGGGTGTTTCGTTATTGTATTGGAATTTTGATTGCAATTATGTAAAAATAGAATTAGAAAATCTATTTTTCTTTCTACCTTCCTCTCTTTTTCCCTCAACCCCTCAGGTGTGCTAGCTAACCCTTCTTCCTTACCATGGCAAGTTCCTTTTTCCCATATGATCCACTGAAAAATATGACAACCATTTATTTATGGAATAATCTAAACTCATAAGTTGTTGTGGTTTCATGTGGGAAGGAATTAAACATTGAATAAAGGCTAAAATCCACTTTTGCTTCCGCTAGTTTGTAAGCATTTTAATAACGTCTCCATATAGTTTTTGAGAACTTAGATCAAGTAGTAGAAATTTGTTTGAACCTTGCAGTGTTGTCGTAACCGTTTCGTCATGTTTGTGTATGTGCTTCTATGTGGAGGATGCAATTAATGTTGTCAGTAAAGATTTTCAAATGCAAACAATTAAGGCACACTTTGCATCAATCTCATTTTGAATCAATATCATATCTTAAAAAAAAAAAAAAAAAAAAAAGAAGATAAAAACACGTTGACATTCTTTTTATATTTTACGTGCAATTTGTAATTTTATTGGAATTGAAAATGGTTAGAAATACGAGTTATGATCAATTTGGATCACATAAATGATTACAATCAGAATTGTGTTTCACAAATACTTGGTCGTCATTTTTGGCGGTGCTTGATGGTAGTTGTCATTGTCTTTAGCATGTCTAGAAGATGTTTGTCGTTGTTTTTGGCTACTCAAAATGATGATGGTGGGCTTCTAGTGAATCTCAATGGTGTTTTTCGTGGCCTCCAACAGGTTGCTTTGGCAGTGTTTGTAGTCTTTGGCAGGTCATAACAATGATGGTTATTATCTCCGGTGGATTTAGACAATGCTAGTTTTTGTCTCAAGCAAGTCCCATTGATGGTTATTGTATTTGATGAATATTGATAGTGGTCGATCGTGGTCTCTTGCAAACCATGAAAGATGATCGTCATCTTTAAGAAATTTTGAAAGGTGATTGCCATCATTAGGATCAGACTATGGTAGGGCTGAAGAAGGGTGAAAAATGTTTTCAGTGGATGACAGCCAATGTCAGGTTGAAGAGGTTGTCAGTGGTTGATGGTCGATGATATAGCATGATTTGCCCCTATATAGGTGGTTGCCATGATGTCATACATATATAAATTAATAGTTTAGGATAAACAAAATTATATAGATTGTAATTATTAGGGTCTATCTATAAGAATTCAAAATGATGTTTCATATTATTTCTCAATTTCAATGAATTGAGATGACAATTGAAATTAGACACAGTATATTTCACAATTCTAATTCATTGCATCCAAATAGATCATTTTAGAGATTTCTAATTCCAAATCCTGTAAGATCAAAGAAATTATGGCGAGATTTTAAAAAAAGAAGAAGGAACATTAATTACTTCTATTGTATAGATTCAATGAACTTGTTCGATGAATCAGAACAAAAAAAAGAATCATTATAGATCAAAATTGTAAAAAGCACAAGGAAAAAAAAAAAAAAAGATCATCAATTGAGATGACTTGCATATTGATATTGTAGTTTCTTCTTCTTCCTTTAACATAGCTGCGCATAAATTGGTTCGGACTAATGTTTTAAAAATGAAAAATGGTGATCGACTCGAAATTTTGTTCAGTTCTCGGGTAATTAGTTTAACCGAGTAGAATAGAATGATGTCATAGATATATTTTAAATATTATATTATACAAAATTTTCTATTAATTATAACTACTAAATACATAAGATAAAAAATAATAATTCTATATTCATTAAATAATAAGAAAATTATATCACAAATAGTCTAATACAATTATTAATAATTAATACGACAATTGATTGATTTATTACAACATTTGAGTTTTCATTTATGCATCAAAATAATAAAGGCAACATCAATATAAAATATAATTATTTCACTACTCTTTAATTTAAAATACAAATATTTTACTACTTCTTAATACAAATAATAATTTTTTTAATTGTTCACTTCAATCAACTTTATACCGAGTTTTTTATTTTTACAGTTTTAATTGATCCAACCAACAAATGATTTTTTGTTTTAATTTGATCTAATTTATTATCTGGATGATGGTCTAATTGATCCAATCCAATTTTTAAAGCATTAGTCTCATACACCTAACCTCTTAAATTATTTCTAGTAGAAGAAATAAGCTACACTGGAGCATTGGTATTTATATTTTAATACTGTTAATTAAATTGAAGTCATTATTAAGTGCTCCTTGCGATATGTGCCTCTTTGTTCATACCTTTAAAAGTTAACTTTCTAATGTCACGATTGAAGTTGACAGTATGCTTTGGAAATGACCTCAAACAAAATATGTTACATAAAAATTAGAGTTGCTGGGCCATAATTAAGGGATTTTTTGGGAAGATAATGCAAAATTTATTATTTGATGTGGCTATTGATGTTTTGAGCACTTAGCACGCCACTCAATTCTAAGAGATAATATATATATATATATATATATATATATATATAAAAGAAAATTATTTTCTATTGTTTGAGAACGAAGACTAAGATGAGAGAAAATGATTTTGACCAGAAAAATATGACGTTGGTTCTTAAAAAAACTCATTTTCTCCTTCTATTTTTATGGCTTTTGACTCACTTGGATCCTTCTAAGTACTATGTCTATCTGCAATGAATTTCAAGGTGTACCTTGTGAGCAACAGTGTTTTTCAGTTCTGGGGCTATGTCCCAATTAATTTTTTTTGAAAAGCAAAATATTGAGACATTATGATAAGTACTTTCATATAAATATATTTATTATAAATATTAAAAATTATTAATTGAACTAGGTTTGCAATTTTACAGGTCAAACTTTAAAATATTAAGTTTGATCTGTATTAATAAACGAGATTAAATAGAAAGCTAAAAATCTACTAATTTTCAAAGAAGAGTCAAGTTCTATCCAATTTCTTTACGAGTAGTATAAGAATTATTTGTCAATTCTACTTTGGATAAGCATGTTTGCATGTCAAGCCACACATTTAAAACAAAAACAAATTAATATACAAAATCCAAAATGATATTAAAAAAAAAAAAAAAAGACCATGAGTCAACTTGACCCGACCCATATCTAACTGGCTAGTATAATTGGCAGGTCGGGTCGGTCCTTAAAACTCCTAACGACATTCACAAATGAGTTGGGTCAAGTGGTCCATAATTAATTGAAGCTCTAAATGAGTGTAAGTGAGATCATGAATGTAAAGATGAATGAAAATACTAAAGTTTTTTTGTTTCTTAATTATAATTTTCTTTCTTACCACTTTCTTCTCTGCTCAAGTAAGAGGAGAGAAAATTATATGTAGTTATGTACTCAAGTGTCCAATGACCGGTTTCTTAACTAAAAGATTCTAGGCAAGTGCGTGCGTGCTTCCTTTGTTAGTTATTTTTTGAATAGATTAATTTTCAATGTCCCACGTTGAAACCATTAAAGTTAGGTAAACCTTTACATTTGAAAAGTCCAATTTGCACCTTCAGATTCCACTGTAACTGATAGAATTTTTTTTTATGTGTTATGAAAGGTA
Organism: Quillaja saponaria; assembly: GCA_029379385.1. NCBI lineage: Eukaryota > Viridiplantae > Streptophyta > Magnoliopsida > Fabales > Quillajaceae > Quillaja > Quillaja saponaria. The sequence continues at coordinate 12,251,726 of CM055610.1, read as the reverse complement.
TTTTTGTCATTTGACTAAATTAAATAATAAATATTTTTTTAATTTAAGAATAATAATATTATTTTATATTCAACTTTTTATTGTATGTGATAAAGTTTTTTTTTTTTTTTTTGTCATTTAATTGAACTAAACCAATTCAATAGAAGTAGGAATGAGCAATCCTACTCCTAGGTGGGTTTGAAGATTTCTATTTTTATGGAATAAAATGGTTGGAATGGAACGAGTATTCTGAAACTAAAAAATGTACCAAACAAAAGAATTTTATTTCATGAGATTATATATGGAATTGAATGGCCATTCCTCCGTACCAAATTAGTTCTAAGTACTTGGACAGTGAGCAAAAACGATAGACAATCACCACTAAATATTTGAAATAGTAAGTATTTGAAACAAGATTATGGTTGTAATCTTTTATATAATACAATAGACAATCACCACTAAGTATTTGAAACAAGATCACTAAGTATTTGAAACAAGATCACCAAGTATTTGAAACAAAATTATGGTTGTAATCTTTTATGTAATACAAGTTCGTATATTATAATCTTAACAAATTTCAATTCAATTTTGAAACTCATATTATAATCCTAACAAATTTCAATTCAAATTCAAAAGATCTAAACACAACCTAAATATATTTTTGGTAACGGCCTAATGGTCATTACTCTCTATCTCAAAAATATATATATTTGGTACCACATACATAAAATAAACTTACGTTTATTAAAGATTTATTTTCCATACATTCTCAGTCTGAGTTTTAAATTCCAATTACACTAATTCTTTTATTAATCTACTTTCCTTTTTTTGTAAAACATTTTTTAAAGAAACAATAAAAACATAATGAAATAATTATGTATTAGGGTAATTATATATTTTAAAATATAATTTTTAAATTTATGATCTCACTGTGTTAAAAATTTATGTTTTATTTCACATCTTTTCTTCTCTGCTAGATGTCAAATTTATCTTTCAAATAAAAACAGTCCTATCTTTTTAGAAATTGTTTAAACCATATCTTTTAAATAAAAATATTTAGACAACTATTAGGACTTAAGTGCTTGTTGGCATCTTAGTAATTTGTATGTTTTATTTGATTTGATTCATTTATACCGTTATACTTTTTGGCATATATAAGAATTAATTAATTTGGAAAGGTATTGAATGAAATCTGGCTTAATAGATTTTTTTAATTGGTGCCCATAGGGCACTTGTTAAAGTGATAAATATAGAAATTTTGTATTATTAATTGTGGTGGTTGATCATGATTTCAGTGTTGTATAATAAATAATTTTCTATTTTTTGAATGCTTCAAATTCTAAAGCTCATATTTAGTATATCTTATCAAGTGTCATTTGGGCACTCATGAGAAAAACACTTAAATAAAATCAGAATCACAACAAAATAAGATCAAAAAAGCTACCAGATTCTTCATTAATATTGTGAAATCTTGTTCAAGATGTAGATGTTACGTTCATTGAATTTTTATGGGTCAAAAAGTCTATATATAGAGTGAGAGAGAGAGAGGGGAAATTCAATAGAGCATGCTCGTTACTTTTAAACACATCTGAAGGACCTAAAATATAATCATACACAAAGAGTGAGTCCTACAATTGTCCCTAATTTATTTCCTCAATTCGATCGTATTTGCTTACTCTAAAATTTATATATAGTGTATATATGCTTGTTTTTCTAAGAACACATTCGATTCTCTTTCGATGGACATGTAAGCATTTTCTTAATTAGTTTCTAATATGTCTACTTAATTTTTGATTTGGATGATCAGTTTAAATAATGAGTTGATTTTCTAATTAGAGTCCATTTGCTTGACTGGTAATATTAGTAATTAATTTGCATAATTATGATTGACGTACATGATAATTTGTTAATCACATTGTAGTATGATAGATGGATTCATTAATTACTTAAGGTAATGGTATAATTGATTGGATTGTAAAAGGATGCCCCAATTTCAAATGTGTTGGTCTAAATATGTGTTTTTTTCATGATTTTATGAGTTTTGAACTTTTTTTAGGGGTTGTGAGGAGTTAATTTTTTATAAATTTCATAATCTTGACATGAATGGTCTGTTTTTAACTAGAGCTGAAATATAAATTAATTGAGATACGTGTAAGCTTGATCGCACACCACTTGAACGCTAAACCAGTACATCTTTCAATGCTCATATGTTATATGTTACACACAATAAAATGGACAATAATAATTAAAGTTACCCAAAAAAAAAAAAAAAAAAAAAAGTGTTAGTATCAAATTGAGGCATGTATCCTATTCCTAATAGTTTTTACTTTTTATATTCGTTGGGTATTCTACGTATTTCTTAACTTGTTTTGCAAATTCGTTTTTTTTTTTTTTTAATTAATATTGATTTTTAGGTTCCAGTTCTGCATTGAATAAAACCTTCCCAAAATGACGAAGTTACTATTAATGAACGTGTACCCCACACATATAATTGCCTTGATTTACCGACAAAAAATTTAAATGATTACTTAATATTTTTAAATAGCTTAGTGGACCTTGATATTCTAGTTAATAACAATATAATACTTAAGTTTCTACATAAATAATAATTGAATTCATACATTGACGATGTGGGCCTCATAGTCTTGTGCCTCTTGACTCATCAAATTCATGCAACCAAACAGTCCAAACCTCTTATTATGTATGTGTGTGTGTGTGTTTGTCAAATACTCTTACCCATTTCTCACCTAGCTGCTTCGTACAATTTTAATTGTGTTCCAAAGCTGGCGAACTCCGCCACAAACATGCCAGCAGTCCAAGAAGAAACCAACAAAAAACTTGTGAGAGTCTTATACGAATCCCTGAGCACCAAAAACGGCAATGCAGTACAACATCTTCTGGCACCGGACCTCGAGTGGTGGTTTCATGGACTACCATCTCATCGCCACCATTTGATTCAGTTATTCACAGGCTGCATCTCATCATCAAACGACAACAACTCATATTCCTCTTTCGTTTTCGTTCCCGTTTCTATTGTTGCCTTTGGATCAATAGTCATTGCTGAAGATCACAACGAAGAGATCTTGGTGTCATGGATGCATGCATGGACTGTCACTGATCATGGGATATTTACACAGGTTAGGAAGTACTTGAATACTTCAGTTACCGTCACCCGGTTCGGGAACTTGGATGGAGTGTCTCAGACACTAATTTCATCGTCTAAATGTCCTTGTGTTTGACTGAGTACGCTTAGTTATGAGTCTGTGGCCGGACTGATTTTGGCACTATGAAAAAAATAAAACAAGTAAATGTGTGCCTGTGTGAATGTACAAGTTTCAAAATTGGAAAGCATATATATGTGTCATTTTGTTGTTAGTTGTTGTGGTTTAATTAGGTTTGATAAGGAAAAGGAAAGAGTAAATAGTTTCTTTTGTATAGTCAATAGTTTGTTTGGTATGATCAAGGCTTGATTTATAGGCTAAAAGCCACTTTTCATTCCTACAGTTTTACAAAGTTTTTAATTTGTTCTCCTTACTTTTGGAGGGAGCAGTATTGTCCAGTAATTTGTTATATATATATTTTTTTTAGCAATGACAATTTGCACACCTCTGACTTTTATTTTTCAATTCTCTTATCCTATAGATTTTGAGCCAAACAATTTTGATCTAACCATGTGTTTTAATTTTTGTCACTATATATAACGTTGACGTTTGTTCGATTATCAAACGGATGGGTTTTTCGACCAAACATATCACAATCTGTCAAGTAAGCTGTGAGGAACTAAAAACATCTTTGTTTTGAATTCTACTCTCCAAAATCCTCAACTTAATTTGCAGTTTTTCAACTAAAAGAACGTGAAAGATCTAGCATAGTCAAACGTAATAATTCATGAATTATAAATTTGACAAGTTGATTTTATGAAAATCTTAAAAATTATGCTTCATTCTGTCAATTAGATCAAACTGAAGATTGTGGAGAAGGGATGAAGAAGAAGAAAAGAAAATGCACCTGACTTTCACATGGAATAATTACTTGATTTGGAGTGTATGTGAACACTGTAATAAATATACAGGATCTTATACATAAATTTATAACATATTAACAATAAAGCTTGCGTACCTAATTGAGCAATAGTAGTGGATACAGGGAACCTCAAACAAGCACATCTCAGTAAATGCTTATACAGCCAGGTCTTCTTTCTCCATACTCTCTGCATTTAGTGGCACCTCTCAATGGAGCAAGATAGGCATGTTGAGAGAGAAGAGGGGACCTAATTTATTTATTATCAGATAAATCCTAAGAGTCCTCCCATTAAAGACTCCTAAAGTCACTCAGCCTATATTTATTGCCAATCCACATCTAATCATATAATTAGTATGTTTAAGCTCTACCTTAAATGATCACATAAACTATATGGGCTTTTACCAGTATATCTCAAGTGGATCAAGCCTTAAGCTCGTTTTATTATTAAAACAAAACCATACAATTAATGACTAATGAAATTTCTAACAAACACTTCAATTATCATACTCAAACTGTCACAATATTTGATAATTTAAGTTTAGTAATGAGTTTATACCTGGACTTACGGAAAAAAAAAGAAAAGAAAATATACTCATTAGTGATAACGAAGATAATAGCATAATAATATCATAATTTTCATTTACTGGGCATTTCATTATGGAATTGGAATTTTGATTGCAATTATGTAAAAATAGAATTAAAAAATCTAATTTTCTTTCTACCTTCCTCTCTTTTTCCCTCAACCCCTCAGGTGAGCTTAATTGTTCCCCTTCTTCCTTACCGTGCCGAGTTCCTTTTCCCGACATGATCCACTGAAAATGGGAGGCCAAACATGACAACCATTTATTTGTGGAATAATTAATGTAAACTCATAAGTTGTTGTGGTTTCATGTGGGAAGGAATTAAACATTGAATATAGGTTAAAATCCACTTTTGCGTCCTCTAGCTTTTAAGCATTTTAATAACGTCTCTATATAGTTTTTGACAACTTAGATCAAGTAGTAGAAATTTGTTTGAACCTTGCAGTGTTGTTGTAATAGTTTCATCACGTTTGTGTATGTGCTCTTATGTGGAGGATGCAATTAATGTTGTTTGTTAAAATTCTCAAATGCAAACAATTAAGGCTCCCTTTGCATCAATCTCATTTTGAATCGATATCATATCTTCATAAAAAAGATGAAAAAAAAAAAAAAAAAAAAACTTTGACATTCTTTATATAATTTACGTGCAACTTGTAATTTTATTAGAATTGAAATTGGTTAGAATTACAACTTATGATCAGTTTGTATCAAAAATAATTTCAATCAGAATTGTGTTTCAATAGCACTTGGTCGTCAATTTCGGGCGGGTAGTTGCCAATGTCTCTAGCAGGTCTAGACAATGTTTGTTGTTGTTTCTAGCAGCTCACAATGATGACGGTGGTCTTATAGTGAATCTTGATGGTGTTTTTCGTCATCTTCAACAGGTTGCAATGGTAGTGGCTGTTGTCTCAGTTGGGTCGCGACAGTGGTGGTTGTTGTCTCTAGTGAATCCTGACAGTGTTTAATGTATTCTTCAATGGATCGTGACAATAATGGTCATTATCTTTGGTGGGTCTAGATGATGCGATTTTTTTTATCTCATGCAGGTCCCAATGGTGGTGGTTGTCGTATTCGATGAATATCAACGGTAGTCGATCGTCACTCTTTAATCTTGAAAGATGACCGTCGTCATCTTTAACTAATTTTGAAAGATGATTGTCATTGTTACGACTAGACTATGGTGGCGGTGATGAAGGGTGAAAAATGTTTTCAGTGGATGACGACCAGTGTCGGGTGGAAGAGGTTGTATGTGGTTGATGGCTAACGATATAATATGATGCACTACTATATAGGTGGTTGCCATGATGTGATACATAATGTAGAAATTAATAATTAAAGATAAACATTTGGAATTGTAATTGGGGTCTATACATAAGAACTGAAAATGTTGTGTTATAGCTATTTCTCAATTTCAATGAATTAGAATTAAAATTAGACACAATACAATTCTCAATTCTAATTCATTGCATCCAAGTAGACCATTTCAGAAATTTTCAATTCCAATTCTTCTAAGATTAGAGAAATTAAAACTAGATTTAAAGGGAAAAAAAAAAAAAAAAAAACACTAATTACTTCTTGTATAGATTCAATGAACATGTTTGATGAGAATCATTATAAGATCCAAAAAAACATTCATCAATTTAGATAAAAATATATATTGCGTAACCTGGTTCAGACCAACGTTTTAAAATTCAAAATGGTGATCGACTCAAAATTTGTTGGATCTCGGATCATTGGTTTAATCGACGTAGGACCGAGTGATGTCATGAATATTCTTAATTATATATTTTAAATATTATACATATTATATAATTTTTTTATAAATTAAAAATACTAAATACACAAGAAAAACAATTCAATATTCATTAAATAATAAGAAAATTATATATTAAACAGTCTACCATAGTTACTAATAATTAATACAACAATTGATTGATTTATTATACATCAAAACATTCAAGTTTTTTTTATGCATCCAAATAATAAAAGCAACACTAATATAAAATATACTTATTTTGCTAATCTTTAATATAAAATACAAATATTTCACTAATTCTTAATGCTAATAATTGCTTATTTTAAAAAAAAAAAAAAAAAATAGTTTGATTCAATTAATCTAACATAAATTTTTTGATATTTACTATTTTAAACCATTCCAACTACTAAAACGATTTTTTTATTCAACTTGATCCAATTTGTCACCTAGACGATGGTCACATAAATTCAATTTTATTTTTTCAAATATTAATCCAGATATACCTGACGTCTAAATCCAATAATAAATTCTATATATTGCGAGTATAAAAAATAAGCTACACTCGAGCAGTGGTACTTATATTTAATAGTATTAATTAAATTGAAGTCATTGTTAAGTGCTCCTTGCAATATGTATCTCTTTTCTCATACCTTTAAAAGTCAAATTTCCAATGTCACGATTGAAGTTGACTGTATACCTAAAAAATGACCTCAAACAAAATATATTTCATAAAAATTAGAGCTGCTGGGCCATAATTAAGGGATTTTGTGGGAAGATAATGCAAAATTCATTAGTTAATGTGGCGATTGATGTTTTTAGCACTTAGCTTTCCACTCAATTCTTAGAAATAATATATATATATAAGAGAATTATTTTCTCTTGTTTGAGAACGAAGACTAAGATGAGAGAAATTGATTTTGACCAGAAAAATATGACGTTGGTTCTTAAAAAAACTCATTTTCTTCTTCTATTTTTAGGGCTTTTGACTCACTTGGATCCTTCTAGTTACTGTGTCTATTTTGTACAATGAATTTCAAGGTGTACCTTGTGAGCAGCAGTGTTTTCAGTTCTTGGGCTAAGGCCCCAATTAATTTTTTTATGAAAAGCTAAATATTGAAACATTAAGATAAATTATATCATATAAATATATATTATAAATATTAACAATTATTAATTGAACCAGGTTCGTAATTTTAAGAGTCCGAGTTTTAAGAAATTAAGTTTGATTCATTTTAATAAACGAGCTTAAATATACAATTCAAAGTCAACTAAATTTTAGAAAAGAGTCAAGCTCTATTCGATTTCTTAACTAATCACAAGTTGATCAGATCTAATTAGCTAGCGTATTTGGTGGAGCAGGTCCTTAAAACTCCTACTAAAATTCAGAAACTGAGTCAAGTTAAATCGTCCATGCTTAATTTGAAGCTTTAAATGAGTGCAAGTGAGATCATGAATGAAAATACTAAAGTTATTTTGTTTCTTGATTATAATTTCTTTCATTCCACTTTCTTCCCTTCTCAAATAAGAAGAGAGAAAATTATATGTAGTTATGTACTCAAGTGTCCAAGTGGTCGGTTTAATTATATTTTTAAACAAACAATTTTTTAATTATAACCTCAGCCCTACATAAAAGTTTTCAATTTAAAAGAGACTGTGTTGTATCAAGGATGGGGATTGTCTACAACCCCTAGTGTGTAGCTAATATCTCATTAAAGGATGTTTGTTTCGAATAATAAATTTTTTTATCCAGAAATCTTGATCTGAAATAAGTTATGCTAGTGTTTGTTTTAAAAGTTGAATTATTATTATTATTATTTTTGGTTAAAATATTTTTATGTACATTTCTTTCATTGTTTTTTCCAGAAACACGAGAAAGTTATAGCCACTATGATAGGTGTCTAAATTTTATTTCACACGGAGATGAAAATGGGTAGGCAAAATTAACTCTCAGATGACCTCAACAATATGACCTTGCGCAGAAGAATCAGATGGTAGTGGGTAGACATTTTGATAATTGTATCAATTTTGGCGGTGGTAGAGTTAGTTTAATTAATGGAGATCATTTTTACATCTTATAAGATCTGGCTGCATTCTGATTTGTAACAACCCTATCGGAAACTGCTTGCATGCAATAAGAAATATTCTGCATAGAACTTTAACAAAGTCTATTAGTACATTCTCAGTAATGCATATGAAAAGATTGAGTTTGGTAATATTTTCAGGTGAGTGTTTTGGTTTTTAAAAAACTAAAACACCTAAATATTGTTTGGTTAATTATTTTTAATAGATGCTTCTTCTACTGTTTTTAAAAAGTCATTAGTGTTTTTAAAAACACTCCTAATGATGATTTTAAAAAGTAGTTGTGGCTTTTAAAAATTGAAAGTACAAAATCACCTTATTAATTATAGAAAATTACCGAATATATTTTTAATTAATTTATAGACCATTAAATTTCTCTTCTTAAATACATCTTTAATTAATGATGTCTATTTTTGTTATTTTATACTTTCACAACATCTTATGATTTGTTTTACTAAACAACTTATTCATTGCTTTTACTATCCACAACAATTTTTATAAAAACTTTACCAAATAGGGTTGCTATTACTTTTTGACAACTGTTTTTTCATAGCATGAAAGTCATAACAATTTTTTAAAAGTTACAGCATTACCAAACCAAATCTAAATCAACTTTACAACTTTTTATTTTTATTTTTTTTATAGCAAGTCTACACTCTGATCACACACAAGCAGTTTTTTTTGGCCTCATTTTTATGGCTTCTTTAAGAGAATTTGTGTAACATTCTAAAACTTGAGACTTGATTGTGTGCCAAGAGGTTATTTGTTTATGAACTGTGCATGCCGATGACACTGAACACTAACACAATTGATTTATTTCCTTTAAGAGCTTGTGTTTCAGTGTGTTTAAGCGTATGTTATGTCTTCTTATAAGTTGTAAGCTTATTGTTTCGTTAAGCATGCTTTGATTTCCAACTGTATTAGTATCTGGGTGTGTAGTCAAGGTAATTGGCTTGTTTGGAACTTAGGCAGTGTGATTAATGCTTGCACTTAAGTGGCTTTGAAATAATCTAGTTTGTCAAGTAGTAAGTTAAACAAGAATTGGACATAAGTTAATTATTAAGCACTTAGTAGTGGTGCTGTTTATACGAGGTTGTTATCATTTGAGGATAAGGACTTACAATAAAGAAATATTTTCATGGCTTAGGAGACATAGTGGATGTTTAAGTGTCCTTTTGTGATGCTTGCTAACATACAGCCACAAGTGTTTTGCTTGGCCATAATTGAAAAGAAGGGGAGGAGAGTACTTGGAAGGCATGCTCTCTTTCCCATATGATGTATAGAGTGAGAAGGTTGAGAGAGACTTAGAGGGAGAAAGGTTTGCGTATGTTTGAAAGATCTTGGTGAAAGGCAATTGTGAGTAGAATCTAGGTTGTGTTTGAAGTTTGAAACTTAGTGAGAAGCCCTTGAATATGGATGTTTCAGTGAGCTTTTATATAGCTTAAGCAAGAATTCAAGAGTTGGAGAAGAAGTGGAACAATTGAGAAGATCAAGAAGGTCTGTGAGGTAGAGTTTAAGGATAAAATAACAACTGGTGTTAGCTTTTGCAAGAGAAAGGTATGCAGATTAACAGACTTGAATCTTGTTAATTTGCTTGTTGTTTAGGAGTTCAATTTATGTAAGGAACATTTGAGAATAACATCTCTGAAACTCTTATCTATTTCTTTTATTGGTTAACTTGATTTTTGAAAAACCAAGTGTGTGTGATGAAAGTGATGAACAGGTAATGAAACTAGATCGATGACTTAAATTATGCTAAATTTACTATGTGAAATTCTGTGTAACTACTGTACTAGATGCCTAATGGGATACTTGTTAGAGGACTAAATTTGTATATGACTGCTCAGAAACACATTGATCATATGTGAGAAACCTATGATTAAATGGATAGAATTGTGTTAGCATATTCTCTTTTAATGATGATGTTTTAATTGTAAAAATGGAAGTAAAGTGTTTATGCTGATTTACACATGTTTGTAATCATTGCATCTCATATTTGTTTTATCTATGACTTCAAATTTGAAAATCTTGTGACTGTGTAACTTGTGAACTTGACATGAGAGCTAAGGAGCTTGATCTGTTTTATTGTGTGTATATGTTGTTATAATATAAAAAGGGCTTATGCTGTAAGAATATGCTCTGCTGATAAAGTTGTGTATTGTATTAGTCAGATAAGGTAGTTTGTGAGAGCTCTGTATTTAGTGATGGATAATTAGATAAATAATTGAGGCTATGAAAAGTAGGGAGAAATGATGATTGTATTAAATAAGAATGGTACAAATACACTTTTTGGTTTTGCTTTTACAACTTGCCTGTTACATGAGCTAAGCATGCTATTTATAATAGTGGGTGAAGTCTCTAGACTTGCCTACTTTAATCCACCGCCAATGTACATATTAATTTTTTATTCTTGATTTTTTCCCTTTCATTTAATGCTAACTCTAGAATATCCTAGATGTTTTTAACTAATTACAAAATCTCTTATTTACTTTTGACTTTTATCTTTTTTGTCCAATAACTATGTCTTCAAGATTTTTCTAGATTAATCTTGATTTTTAACACTCCCTCTTAATATGAAAAATCTTGTATTCCGAGCCTTTCTCTGAATTGTATGAATTTCTCCATTGCAATTGGCTTCTTGAAGATGTCTGCAAGCTACTCTACAATTTTGCAAAGTTGCATCTCAATTTCTCCTTTATTCACGAGCTCTCGAATAAAATGGTGTCGTATTTCAATATGTTTTGTCCTGCTGTGAAATATAAGATTCTTACTAATAGCTATTGCTAACATGTTGTCACGGTAAATTATTGTCTGAGACTCTAAATTTTGTTGTAGATCTTGTAGGATTCTTCTAAGCCACACTACTTCACATGCTGCACTTGTTGTTGTCATGTACTCTGCTTTAGCTAATGAAAGTGCAACAATCTTCTGCTTCTTTGATGACCATGAGATAGCTTCTGATCCTAAATAGAAGACATAGCTGCTTATGCTCTTCCTATCATCAACGCTTCTTGTCCAATAGCTATATGTGTATACTATCATGGAAAAGTTTTTGTCTGTCTCGTACAAGATTCCATATCTTTAAGTGCCTTTGATATATCTTAGAATTCTTTTTGCTGCTGCAAAATGTTGCTTAGTTGGCTCACTCATGAATCTGGAAACTATGTTAACTTCTTAAACTATATATGGCTTTGTGTTTGTGAGATAAATCAATGATCCGGCTAGACTTCAAAAAATCTTTTCATCTCCATCAATATTTGACAACTTCTCGTTCATTGCCATTGGAGTAACAAGAGGCTTGCAATCAATCATACTAAATTTCTTTGATAAATCTCCTAAATATTTTTCTTGAGAGATAAAAATTTACCTGGATTTTGCTTTACTTTCATACCGAGAAAATGTTTCATACAACCAAGATCAGTTATCTCGTATTCCTCCATCATGCTTCTTTTGAAATCTTCAACCATTTTAGAGTTAGTGCCCATATATATTAGATCATTATCATATAGGCATAAAATTAGGAAATCTTGAGCTCCTTGCTTCTTCACATAGAGTGATAGTTCACTTGGACTCTTGATGAATCGATTGTCTTAAAGATATTTGTCTATTTTGCTATTCCATGCATGTGGTGGTTGTTTTAGCCATATAGTGCTTTTTCGTAGCATGTATACTTTATCTTCTTAGCCTTTGATGATGTAACCTTCTAGTTGCTTGACATAACTTCTTTAATTTCACTATTAAGAAATGCTGATTTGACATCTTATTGAAGTGCATGCAGTTTTAGTTATGCCACAAGAGCAATTAATGTCCTACAGGTGCAAAATTTTCATTGAAGCTTATCACGGGTTGTTGAGAATATCCTTTCAGGACCAACCGGGCTTTGTAGTTTTGGATTGAACCATCTTTATTATATTTGACTTTGTAGACCCATTTGAGTCCAATAATCTCTTTGTTCTTTGGACTTTCAACAAGCACCTATGTTTGATTTTTCTCGATCATTTTTATCTCCTTGTTTATGGCTTCATTCCTAACTTCTTCTTTTGTCGCTTCTTCAAACTTTTGAAGCTCACATGCAAAGAATGCAACATTATTTCTTTCATAAATATTCATAGTGCTTTCGTTCTTCTAAGAGGAGTTGAATTTGGTGATGATGACATGCTTGACCTTGAATTTGATGACGATGAGCTTGGACTTGTTATTGGAGAGGATGATGATGAACTTGGCCTTGCACTTTGTGGTGTTGATCCCAGACTTGTGCCATTTGATATTACTCCTGAATCTTATTCAAATACTTGTGGCTTTTGTGATGTGTTGTTGCTTCATTGCCCTTCTCTCATCTCATCAAAGATAAAATCTCTAAAGATTGTCAACTTCTTTGAATCAAGCTTATAAAGATGATAACCCTTTGATTCATATATATATCTAATTAAGATACATTTTTCTCCTTTTTCATCTAAATTTTCTTTATTTTCATTCAGGATGTGGGCATAAGCAGTGTAACCAAAAATTCTAAGGTACTCCACTTTTGACTTTCTCTTACTCCATGCTTTGTAAGGCGTCATATCTTGAACAACTTTCATAGGGGATTGATAAAGAATATAAATGGTCATATTTACAGCCTCGACCAAAAATCTTTTGGCAAATGTTTGCCTTAAAAGCATACTTCAAATATTTGAGCAATTGTTCTATTTTTCCTTTCAGCAACACCATTTTGTTGAGGTGTTCATCGGACTGTTCGTTCTTTTTTAATGCCATGTTGCTTGCAAAATTCTATAAACCTCCAATCATTAAATTCTCCCCATAGTGTTTTTCAGCTTGGGCTTTAAATCGAATAAAAAAATTAAATATTTTTTATTTTTGTTCAAGAAAATATACCAACATCATCCGAAAAAAAACATCAATAAATAATAAGAAATACCTTTTCCCAGATAAAGATGGAGTTCTTGTAGGCTCCCAAATATTAGCATTGATGCAGAACATATTGCCTAAGAATTTATGGAGAAAATTGATCAAGCAAAATCCAAGCGAAGTAGTTTAGTTATGTGTTTCCTATTTTTTGTTTTCCTTTAGTCCCACATGGAAAATAAAATGAGTAGTTATATTTTAGGATTAATATATAAAAAAAAAGTTTATTTTTAGTCCCACATTGCTTAGATAGAAAGAGTAGAAGCCTTAGAACCTTTATAAATATAGGTTCTCCCTTTAGTTGTAAACTCATCTTATCATCAATTTTAGACTTTTATCTCTTTTATTATTTAATTCTAGTATGCTAGAATTTTAGTTCCTTTTGTCAAGGGCATTTGCTAGAACGAGTTTAGTGTTTTTGCTTTTGTCCTGTGTCAGGTGGAATCAGAGCCTCGGCAATGGTTCAAAGTCTCGATAGTAATTAGAGATGGTAGATGTCAATGACAATGACAACGACATAAATGGTAGTAACCATCCTATTGACGGTGATCATGGGATGCAGACTCTTTGGACAATAGAGGTGCAAATGGCAGTGTTGGATGAGCATTGGGCAAGGATGATTTGCAAACTCCAGGAGATCTATGGCATGCTAGGTAACTCGGGAGTCAACGCTAATAGGGTTCATAAAGATGGTGGGAACAACTGTGTTGGAAATGATGCTCGCAGTCAGCCCATCAATCAACGTGATCTTAGAAACCATCATAGGCTACAACCTTATGATAATTTTGAAGTTCATGAATATGGTGGGAATAACCATGTCAGAGATTATGCTTGTGGTTAACCCATCAACTGACGAGGTCCTGCACAACATCATAGGCTACAACCTAATGATGATTTTGCAGTTTGTCGATAACCACAAAGTCAATCTAGTACAGGCTGGAGAAAAAGTTCAACCTCGACCCAATCAACCATGGAAACAACTAACTTATAGGGAAAATAGAGATGAGAAGATTATGGACAATTGTAGATTCAATTTAATGCATAGAGATAGAGTTCAACATCGAAGCCACTATCCACAATGACCACAAGCTTATGAGGAAGATTATGAAGATGAAGATGAGGGATATGGCGACAACCGACATATGCCTAGACATAATAAAGGAGTTGAAGACTACAAAATCAAAGTTGATCTTCCTACCTTTAGTGGTAACCTCAATATTGAAGCCTTCCTTAATTGATTTATGAAGCAAAGAATTATTTTGACATGATGGACATCACTGAGGACAAACAAGTAAAGCTAGTGGCATGCAAGTTGAAAGGAGTTGCAACTGCTTGGTAGGATACCTTACAAAATAATCGGCAATAAGAAGGGAAGTCACAAGCGAGGCATTGGAAGACAATGAAGTAGCTACTCAAAGGAAGATTCTTTCCTTTAGACTATGTGCAATGCCTATTACAACAATATCAGAATTGTGTTCAAGGATGCCGATCAGTCAGCTATTACAATGAAGAGTTTTTCCACCTTTTTACATAATGGAACTTGATGTAAACTAAGGAACAACAAACATCACACTACATCAATGGCTTAAAGCATGCATTTAAAGATCAAATGCCATTAACCCCTGTGTAGTATATTGATGAAACTCATAACATGGCTAGAAAGGCAAAGATAATAATGGTTCAACCTTGAATGTTCACTCATTCATTTTCCAATGCACCAACACGTAATGCCCTGAATAGAGATAAACTAAGTGTGACTTAGCCAACTAAAATTCTTAGCAGTACTAGTCAAAAATCCAACGCAAATAATAATGGAGTAACAAGATAAACTAGTCTAAGTCATACTAATACAAATTCATGCAACCTATATGCTAAACCAATAGGTGCAAAGTGTCTTAAGTGTGGTAAGCTTGGTCATCTATCCAACAAATGTCGTGCACGCAAGGTAGAAAATTTGGTTGACCACGGTGAAGATGATAAAGAAGAGGACGATATAGCGCAAGGAGTTGATGACCTAGAAAATGCAAAGATTGCCAATGAACAAGGTGAACATGTATCTTGTGTGGTGCGAAGATTGCTATACGTCCTAAAGCAAGAAGAGTCTTCTTAAAGCAACAAAATCTTTCACTCGCAGTGTTCAATACAATAAAAAGTTTGCAAATTGATCATCGATAGTGATAGTTGGGAGAACATTGTGTAAAAGGCCTTAGTAAAGCATTTGTAGTTACCAACAAGATCTTATCCATCCCTATACCAAATTGGATGGATTAAAAAAAAGACAACTATTCCAGTCATTGAAGTTTGTCCAGTTTTAATTTTGATTGGAAAAACTTAAAAGGATGAAATTGTTTGCGATGTGGTTGACATGGATGTTGGACATATCTTACTCGGAAGGCCATAGCAACATGATGTGGATGCAACTCATCGTGGTAAAGCCAACATCTATATTTTTTGGTGAAATGGAAAGAAGATTGCTATCCTCCCAACCAGTAAAAGAGAAAACATGCCCAAAACTTCTAAAATAGAGGGAAAAGCTTTTCTTTCTATTATAGGTTTTGAGTCAAAGTTTATTTATGAATCCAAAGAGTTTCGGACAATGCATGCTCTAGTTGTAAAAGGTGAGGAGACATTTGGAGCTGAAATTCCCAAGGAAGTACAACCTTTGTTAACTGAATTTCAAGAAATCATTTCGAGCGAACTACCTGATGGACTACCACCAATAAGGGATATACAACACCACATTGATTTAGTTCCTAGAGCAAGCCTACCAAACCTACCTCATTACTGGATGAACCTAAAAGAGAATGAGATTTTAAGAGGTAAGGTAGAAGAATTGATTTGTAGAGGAAATATCCAAGAAAAGTATGAGTTCTTGTATGGTGTAACACCCAAGAAAGATGGAAATTAGCGAATGTGAATCGATAGTTGGGCAATAAATAAGGTAACTATTGAGTCTCGCTTTCCAATACCATGTTTAGATGACATGTTAGATCAATTAGAAGGTTCTAAAATCTTCTCAACGATTGACTTACAAAATGGCTATCATTAAATTTGCATTAGACTTAGAGACGAATGGAAGACTGCTTTCAAAATAAAAGAAGGTTTGTTTAAGTGGATGGTGATGTCATTTGGATTGTCTAATACACCTAGTACTTTCATGTGCCTTATGAATCAAGTGCTTAAACCTTTCATTGGGAAGTGTGTAGTTGTCTAATTTGATGATATTATGATCTATAGTCAAAGTAAGAGTGAACAAATTAAGCATTTGCGAGAAGTCTTGTTTGCATAAATTGCAAAAGGAGTTAGATTATTTTCTCTACTCCATTGATTTTTGTATTTTCCTCTCCCCCGACCATGGTTATTTGATGCTCCTCTTTTTTGATAAAATTTTGATACATGGCAATCTAGAAATTTCTTTTCTTCTTCACCTTTGGAGAGGTTTAATTCAGATTGAAAAGCTTGCTTTAATGGCTACTCAAATTTATGCATTCTATCCTCATGAGCTTGGAAAGAACCTATTAGTTCAATTAAACTAAAAGTAGATCGATCTTTAGATTCTTCTATAGCAGCCACTACATGATCAAATTTAACAGGAAGGCTTCTTAAAATTTTTAAATAATTTTCTTATCTTCTATCGTGTCTCTAAAACCTCTAATTTGATTAATAATATTTGAAATACGAGAGAAGAAGTTTTGAATTGATTCACCTTCTTTTATTAATAAAGTATCAAATTCTTTCCACAAAGCTTGAAGTTTGATAAAAATTACCTTGTTGGTGTTGAAAATAATAAACTTTATTTTTCTATGATAAATTGTTAGTGGAAGTTAAAAAGGTGTGAGTTATTTTGATGTAATGGGTTTTAAGAGGTAGTTAATTTCTTATAATAGGTGGCTATAAATTATTGTGTGCTAGTGGAAGTTTTTTTTTGTTGTTAATGTGTAATAAAATTGTAGTAATGGGTTGGAGTCCTTAATGTCTAGGATAATGGGTGTTAAAGTCATATTAGTGCACATTTAGTTGTGTGACTTTAGAGTTGCTATTATGAGTCTTATAAATACCTATTGTATGTTTTCAATTTGATATTAAGCAAAGTAGAAGTTGTCTTTTGAGTATTCCAATTTGTTCATCATCTTCAATTTATGTGTTGTGCTCACCACATTTTCTATTAGTTGGAGCCTTTAAATTCCTTCATTAAAATCTCCCAAGCCTCCTTTGATGTTGTTGCCGCCTTGATTCCTGGAAATATGCTCCTGCTAACTGCTTTTTGAATGAAAAGCATGGCCTTGCTAACCACCATAATTTTCAAAGCATTGTATACCATTCCAAGAAGCTAATTCAATGGGATTAGTAGGTTGTTCATACCCACTTTGTACCAAATACCATAATCCTTGTGACATAAACAAGGTCTTCATTTGAATGCTCCAAAATTATATGCTTCACATCAAAGATGGGTACTGAAGTTTGAGTGTAATTGAAGGTGGTTGGATTTGAAGGATTAGAGGAAGCCATTTGATAATGGCTATTGTATGTGAATTTAGTTTTGGCTGGATAACAAGAATAATGGAGGTGCAAGAGGAACAATTTATGGCTCCCACTGATGGATAATTGAGGCTATGAAAAGTAGGGAGAATTTAAAGATCGTTGTATTAAACAAGAAATAGTGGAAAAACACTTTTTGGTTTTGTTTTTACAACTTGCCTATTACATGAGCTAAGCATGATATTTATACTAGTGGGTGAAGTCTCTAGACTTGCCCATTTTAATCCACTGCCAATGTACATATCCTATCTTCACACGGAAAACTGAAGGTTCCATAGTTTTGACCATGGAATATTGTGAAGAAAATAATGATGAAGATGGAGTAAACAGAATCAACAACCTATAAGAAACTCCTCCACAAAAAAATCAAGAAGTCAAATACAGAAGAATTGAGAACAATGAGAATTTTAATGAATATTAACTTAGGTGCACTTGGAGTACTAGCTATTTTCTGATGATAAAGAGGTTTTCCAAAATGTAGCATCTCCAAAACTCTGTTCACGACTCCAAAGCTTTTTCGAATAAACTCTAAATCTCTATCATAACCTCAAAGAAACCTTTGGGTGCTTTCACAGTTGCACTTTTCCTTTTCTTCGTTCTCTTCCTTCATGTCACAGCTCATACGATAAAAAAAAGTTAAAGAAATTCCAAGCTGAGTTGGTCAGACGAGGAGGCAATGGTGCCTCTGAAGCCAAATAATTATTGGAATTCGGAGGAGCCAGAGAATAGGTTATAACCCAACAAAGATTGCAGAGATTTGGGAATTGGAACTGATAATAGCGAGGTCTGAGAAGAGAAAAGGAAGAGAAAATGAATTTGGGTGTTTTGGTCTTTTTGTCCACGCACGCGAGGAGCACATGACCTTTAATGGATTTGATTCTCACTGTTAGTCCATATAGAGACTAAAAATATAATTTAGCCTTAATTTTGGAATATAATAAATAAAAAAATATATTATAATTTAGCCTTAATTTTAAATATATATATATATACTTATTTAAAAAAAATAAAAATAAAACATGTGATATTAGTTTAAGCTTAACCTTAAGTCCGTAAACTCCACCAGCGGTCATTCGGTTAGTTAATTAACCAACAAGGGTAGCAAACATGAAGTGAGGCCTTTTATATTTATAAACTTAAGTTGATTTTCTTTCTTATTTACGGGGTTTTTAATTCGCATTTTCATAATCAAAATTCAAGCTTAATATTAACACAACCGTCGTTATGGTCAGGTGGCCGAGAGAGTGTATATATATGAACAACACAAAGGCAAATAGCACATGTCCCTTGGGTATTTTTATCTGATTAGGTCTACTAAACCAAATTGTTCATGGGTCTGTGCATCTAATTAATTAAATTTTAACAAGATAAGAGAAAGGTTTGTGCACTATCAACAATACATGCGGGATGTTTAAGAGATCAAAAACTGTTCATGGAATCCTACCTAGTAACTTGTTGGACAAACGGTTCCTTGACATAATACTATAGCCTTAACTATAACCAGGTGATTAGGAATTTAATATTTAATTTTTACCACTAGGTAAGAGATACATGTGCATTCTCCACGCCAAGAAGTTCAATAGAATTATGCCTGCAAAAGCATGTGAGAAATTAAATCTCATTTTTGTGGCCACACCTAAAAGTCAGATCATTGGATGAAACGATTTTTCGACAGTTTGCGTAATTAATATTACATTCATGGCAATCACTAAAAGTCCAATATGCTGTTTTTTTTTTTTTTTTTTTTTTTTTTTTGACAGCAAACCAACCCAATAAATATGTTGGTTTATAAAGGTTCAAGCTGGACACTAGTTTCATAAAATCAAGAGGACACATCCATGACCAAATTATAAAACACATATTAATCATTCATATTCAAAAAGTCATTCCTCCCCATCAAGCAGCAAGAACAAGATCAGGTAATGACCGGCATATACGAGCCTCTGTCGCACTCTGCCATAACCTAAGCTCACCTCCATTCTCCGAAACGCCAAGCAAAACAGTAAGCAATGTGTTAAAATACTCGCGAAACTGAGTAATAATAATCCCATCCTCCTTAATGTTCCATACATGTACCCAATATATCTCCAATCCTTCCCATCCTTCCACAATCACACGTTCACCAATGGCTCTCATTCTCCGAGGCCTAAACTTGAATGATGTATACGTAGCTTCCCCGGTTAGCATTTTCATCATGTACTGGCAATTTGGAGGTCCATGATACCACCATTCAAGATCAGAGGCTACTAACTTGGAAACAATCTCTGTCTCACCATGAGAAAATGCCTTGTAAAGCATTTTGATCCGCTTCCGGTTTCTGTTCTTCGTTTTCAATTCATCAGGTGACTCCGGTACACCGCGAATTCCTTTCGATATCATCTCCTCTTCCTCATGGATATCCATGCTTTTCGGAGGTTTGTGCTATAGTGTTACATATTTTGTGTTTGCTTATACCAAATTAGGGTATTTATATAAAATATAAGTACTTATAATAAATAGGAAGTTGGAATGGGATAATTGGTGGTACCCATGAAAGGTTAATTCAGTGACATATTAACGATTTCAGATTTTTGAGTATATATTAATACGGAGAATCCAATAAAATGTAGAGATACAAATTTACAATTGTTAGGAGAGATACTGTGTATAAATTAATGTAGTTGAGAAAATTAACCAAGTATAGGCTAAACTGGGGTAATGTGGTTCTGGTACCAAATAATGACAAACTGATTATAATATGAGAATTAAGTCATTAAACTAATCGAATCTAATTACACTGGTAACTTATGCTTAACTTCACATTTGTATAGTTTTCATCAAGTCGTGACATATACATGCCGGTCGAGTTGTATGCTTTTTTGTTTCTATAATTAGTCATAAGAATTTAATGAAGCTATTTTTTATTTTGTAGTTCAAAAATTTTAAACTAGTTAGATTATTTTGTATAATATGAGATTGTAGGGGCTAATAATTGGCTGCCACGTTTTAACAGTTATTTATTTATAAAGTACATATTGGATTGGAGGATACATGGAATTAGAGAAAAGCTAGCACAAGTTAATTACCTTATATATAATCCTAGTTTGAAAGAAGCTCATGATTATGGTGAAGAAACTTCCATGTGCTTGCCTCTTCAGTCATACGAGATGTCTAATATATGAAAGTCATGAGTCAATGCATGCTTTAAGAACATTATGATGTTAAACTATTTATTGTTAAATCACTATAGGTTAGTTTAGAAATGATGTTTGACAAGATACTCTGAATTTTAATTAACAAATTATATGCATTTTTGTTAAATAAATTTTTATTGAGTACTTCTTCTATGGTTTCTAAAGTAACATCTATATAGTATATAATAACTGACAATTATCTAATATTTCAATACGTCACTTAACATGTCACGAACCTTAGTCATCTTTAGTGAAGTAACAAAAAATAAACACTTTGACAACATAATTATAAGTTACATTAATTCATAAAAAATATCAATAAAGAAAAATATAAAAATTAATCTCATAAAATTTTATATTATAATTTGATCTTTTAAACTCACTATTGAAATTCAAAATAAATAAAATTTAAAGTATTATTTTTTACAGTGCTCTTGTTTAGTTTTAACTTTTAAAACAGTTTTTGAGTTTAAAATTTTCTACAAAACTATTTGGCTGTACAAGTCTTATTTTTTAAGCTTTACAGAAAAGTATTTTTGAGTTTTTAGAGTCCTAAAAGCTACTAAAAACTTAAGTTAGAAAGAAAAAAAAAATTAAGTAAAAAACAGGGAAAGCTCAAATGAATTTTAATATTTAAATAAATATGACCACGATGTTTGTCAAAATGTTATTTTTAGTAATTTTAATATTCAATATCTTTTTTGAAAAAATAAAATCAAACAATTTTTTATATATTTCACAGCATTTTTACATTAACTCATCTAAACACTTTTATAACTTTTCATATAGCAATTTTTTAACAGCTCTACTTGGAAAATATTATTACAAACAGTTTAACCAAACAAGTCCAGTAAGTCAATCAAAATAAAATATATATAATTCATACAACACCAAAAAAAAAAAAATTAAAGTAAAAGGTTTATAAAATTTGAAGATTTTAAAGTAAAAATTAATTTAAACTAAAATAAGAAATAAAATAACATGTAAATTGCATTAATTAAGGCAGAATACATTTAGTATAAGCTTAATTTCAAGATGCATCACATGTAGGGGATATTAATTTTTTAAAACTAATAGCTAGGAATGGGATGTGACTATAATGTCTCAGGCTAGAGTTTGCATGGATTAAAGTGCAAATATTTTTCTAACTCAGGCCAGTTAAAGGCAAGCTTAGAACTGAGAGGGGCAGCATTAATTTTAGCAACCAGAAGGTCACTCGAATGAGATAAGTAAATCTTAGGCTAGGTTTGGTAATGTTATGACTTGTTAAGAGGTGTTGTACTATTTTAGCTCTCTTGGAGCTGCCTTTAAAATGCTACTGCAATAATGTTTTGTACAATAATGTAAAAGTTATTCTAAATAAGTAGAAACTATAAAATGAGGTTTGGTTTGGTAATGCTATGTCTTTTTTTTATAATAAAAGATAAGGTCATATCAGACTTTTAAATTTTTGAGAGCAAAAGCAACCCAATTTTTTTTTATTATAAAAAAAAATTTGACTTTTACTCTTCATAAGCATAAATACTCTCAAAAAAACATTACCAAAGCAAGCCTTAATCTCTATAAGCACACCATTACTATCCACACAACACTAGAAGAAAGCAGTTTGGTAAGGAGGGCATTTCCTCGCCAACTCCTTGTTAAATAGCTTAACAAGGGAATGGTGAGGAAAAATTCTCCCTCACCAAATCTTCATCACTAAATGGTGAGGGATAGACAATTCTGTTGTGATTCCCAGGCCAACCTTTAGCGGCAGGTAAAAGCTCCTCGCCAATCCTCCTCCACCATTTGAAGGGTCAAAATTTTCCCTGCACTCCCTCGCCAAAATTGGCTAGGAACATCCAATCGCCATTTTCTTGCCCTGCCAACACTAAATCCCCCTCCAAAGCCTCTCTATTCCCTCATCAAACCCATGCTATTTTTGAACCATGGATAGATAAGACCATTGCATCCTGAAAATTAGTTTTAATTCCCTCTCCATTTCCTTATGCCACGGGTTGAATTTGCTAACACACAAAGACGCTGTTGCAGGAGTTGCTATCCTCTCATGGGTAGCAATTAAGTTAGCTTCTAATATGTCCCTTGGGTGTCAACCCACGAGGCTAGCACGTATCGAACGTAAGCAAGAAAGCTACAAGAAAGAAAAGACATATAATGTTTGATTGTGTTGGGTCTCGTCTTACATTAGGCGCACTTTACACTTACGCATCATTTCTAGGAGCCTCGGCCTGAGCATGAGGTTTTTTTTGGGTCTCAGCCTTTTCCTATTAAGGTTTTATTGTGTTAGGCCTTGTCTTATTTTAGAAAAGTCTGTCTTAATCAAAAAGTGATTGATTTGCTTGAATGAAAAGACATTTATGTTCATAAAACAACTTTCTTTTGAATTTTATGAACATAAATGTCCTACCATGGAAAAGCTATAAAAGCAACACCTTATACCTAGTTTTTGTATATCTTCTTCTCCTCCACTTTCAAGAAATATTTTTTGTCTATATTTAATTATAACTTTAGATATAAAAGAGCTTGTTGTATCTTGGGAGGCTAATTTACTATGAATTATTGCAGTTGGGGTGCAAATATAGTTTTAAGTACAAATGTATTTAACACTAGACTCAATAATTTTGCAAGGTTCTTTCATTGTTTTCATATTATTCTCTAATAGTTAGGGCTTAAGCACACCTATTGGGTATGATGTGGGTTTACTATTAGTGTAGATTGAGTACCTGAAGGAGTTTTTAATGGGAGGAATATTTGGGGTTTGATTATAAATAGGTTAGGTCTCTTCTCATTTTTCATAAATTGTATGTTCATCATATTGAGAGTTGTTAGTAAGTAGAGAGTACTGAGAGAAAGATTTAGCTAACACAAAAATTTAATTAGAAGGTTCTTGTTGATGATTTAATTGTTCCCTTGCTATAATCATTCATTTAAGTCACAACTTTTATTATATTTAAAAGAAAGAAAAAAAGAAATCAATGTGTAATTTGAGGATTGAACCTATGAACTCAGCTTTGTCGAATTTGTGGGTTATACAGATTTGCCTGTAATATTTGGAGTGTGTGGTTCGTCTTAAACATACAAGCTCAATTAATTTGTGAGTTCAAATCACTTACATTACCTTGTCATTTCTTGCTTACCAGAATCACTTGACGTACTGAGTATTTGATGTGACAATCAGGAATTTGGTGTTTTCAAAACACAATTCTGACTTCAATTATGAGCCAACGTACGTAACTTCCTATTTTTATACGAAGTCGTTTAATTCTTTCTAATAATTCTTTAATAAAAATTACGATATTTTGGTGGTTAAGCCTTGATAATATGTAGGGTGGGTCGGGTTTCTTTTACTTTATTGTACTTCCCAAAAAGTGGTTGCCGTATCCGTTAGGAAAAACGCAGGCCTATAAGTGTTCAAAGCCTCATAAGTAGTTTACCATTGTATTCTAGGACTACTTCAACCAGTCCAGAATCGTGCCTCATTGCCTGTCTCTCGCTGTTTTAGTCTCTCTCTCTCTCTCTCTCTCTTTCCCTCTTACAGTCTCACTCACGAGCGGAAATGGCAGCAACCATGCTCTCAGGGGATGTACCTCCTAATCAGGCGATATACATCAAAAACCTCAACGAGAAGGTCAAGAAGGAAGGTAGTTTCAATATGAAAATCAAATGTTAGTTTCAATTTTCTTCTGCTTTATCGTCATAAGGACTGTCTATTGGCTTTTGCAGGTTCAGTGGGTGATGGGTTCTTTTTGTTTCTTTCTTTTTGGTGGAGTAGGATACTTGTTAGTAATCAATTTCTTCATTTAGCTCTAACGATTTACTATTAGTTTGCAAGAAACAGTTAGAAATATGAATTGATGGTTACTTTGAGGCTTTCATCATTTGGAAGGTTGGCATAACTTCCATTCGGACTGAACCATCACTTGACTTGAAGGTATATTCATGAATAACATAGTGGGTTTGTGCCACATTTGGATGGTTTGATATATGTGTTCTAAGCTAGCAAAATTAATTCTTGTCTTATCTATGTTCATGTTTATGTGCTTTTTGAGTGGAATAGTAAACATAAAGAACATAGATTTCAAAGCAATAACATGGAAGTATGACAAAAACAAGGATAAATCTCTGACATGAGCTGCTCTCAAAACGCAGTTTTACAAAATATTTCATGTATTTTTTTTCTCCTTCACAATGGCAGAATTAAAGAGATCACTTTATTGCTTATTCTCACAATATGGAAGGATTTTGGAAGTGATTGCCTTGAAGACACCCGAGATTCGAGGACAAGCATAGGTTTCTTTCAATGAAGTACCTGCAGGCTGCAGCAAGTCATGCAGTGCGGCAAATGCAAAGCTTTCCGTTTTATGATAAACCTATGGTAGTTATAGTTCTTCTGGTACTTCGTTTTAATTGCATCGCGTCTATGATATTTAGGTGATTTTAAGAAATCATCCTATGTTGTCATCTGGAAATTTATATTTCATTACGCTTGCCTTGAACTGTGAATATTATATTGCAATTTTATCTTTTGAAATGCAACTTTTGCATGGTTACTCTACTCATTTCGGTTCTTCTGATTTATATTTCTGTAACTATTATGTTTATTATCAAAATCCGGAGTGAACATCTATAGTATTTAAGCCTTCTCTTATCTCTAATTTTCTTGACATCCAGATTTGAGTTACATTTTATATTCTGAACATCTACCTTCTACCAATGAATAACTTTTTGTGTGCCAATTTGGTGCAGTGGATTCACTATGCCAAAACAAAGTCAGATTGTGTTGCTAAAGAAGATGGAAGTTATGTTCCAAGAAGCAAGAAGAAAAAGGTAACTGCATTCAATTGCATTGTCATTTATGCCAAAAAAAATTTATCTCATATCTTATAACATTTTTTGTATACATAATGTGTGAACATTGCAGGGTGCTTTATGCATCACATGAGGCAAATGATTGTCCTTTTTATGAGAACAAGTTTCTTATGCATGAATGAATATATTTTCTTCATATATCTATGCTTCTATAAAGATGATGAAGCTATTAAAACAAGGGACATAGATTGAACTGGGACAGTCACTTCATATTCATGTTTGAATGTTTTGAATGATCGTGATAATTTCAGAAGTTGAATGCTTGGGACTTTAAGATAATTATGTAAACCTTTTATTTTAGTCTCGGGGGATCATAAAAAACAAGTCTCACGATTGCAAGTATGCCTTTCCAAATCTGTATTTCTGACTGACTTGCAGCATAAGAATAGGTTATATCTATACTTGAATAAATTGATTGTTTTTGTATAACTCCTATGCATTGTTGACACAAGTATTTTCCTATTCAGATGAAAGAATGCTACAGAGTGAAGCACAGCAATCTTCTGTGGCTAATGATACTGCAAGTAATGGTGGCTCAACGGTAAGATCCTCAACGAATGTAACTTATCATTGTGCTACCTCATTCCCTAGTGTACCTGGGCTTATAAATGTTTGCTTCTGTTATTCCCTTGAGCATGAAAGTTGATTTCTTAGGGGGTGATACAAATGACTATGTTTTCAGCTTGATCATTGACCCAGAGATATCATGGGTGGGAATGTTGTATCATAGATTCTCTTATTAACTTCTTTGCACATTCTTCTCTAGGAATTGTAAAAGAAAAGAAAATAAATAATGAAAATTTTAGAAAAACAGTCTTGCCTCAAACTGTATCCTTACCATTTGCAGGCCTCATTTCGCCAAGGCAAACCAAATGCACCAGAAGCAGCTGCTCCAAACAATATTATGTTCATTGAGAATTTGCCCCATGAAACCACTAGCAGGATGCTAGAAATGCTCTTCAAACAATATCCAGGGTTTAAAGAAGTCCCATTGATTGAAGCAAGCCAGGTATTGCATTTGTAAATATTGAAAATAAGCGCAGTCCTCTATGGCTATGCAGTCACTGCAGGGCTTCTCAGTCATTGCTCAGAATCCTATGCTCATCAGCTTTGCCAAGAAGTAACTGAACATACTTCAACGGTTAGCATTGTTCTGAGTTCTAACCCTTTTAGTGTTTGTGAAGTACAAGAAGCAGCTGGAGAGGTCCATGCTGGCTGTAATCACGTAGATCTATGGCAATTAATTGCAAAAGCCGTTTTTCTTTTGTTCACAAGAAAGTGAGCTTCCAGTTCAGCTGTTGCAATGTAAAAAATTTATTTAAAATTTGTATGAATATTAAGCTACTATGGGTAATGTCTATGCTGCACTTGGTTTTCTTCTAACATAATTGAATTTCATTTTCAACAGTCTGCATGCTGCTGCAATTTTCCTGGTTTGCTCAAGTTTTTGCAAAAGGCTCACAGCCAGGTAGACCCTGCCAAACCAGAAAGTTGTCTCGTAAGTCATTCGATATAAGGGAGTTAAGAGTCTGGAGACCTGTTAAGTTGAGTTAAAGAGCGAATTAACTCATTTTTGGTATGTAGGATGCCTGGTGTATAGGCTACATAACGAAGGTAGCACTCTCTCTTTAATAAATCTTCATTCTTGGTGAAGGATTTATGGTCAACTTTGAAAAAGAGATTCAGATCAAACTGAGTGAAATAATATATATCTTAATGTGCATCAGCAAGATAAGGTACTAGTGCCCAAATTTTAGTTTATTTTATTTTATTGGAATCCAAATTTGACTTTGACTGCTATAGAAGAACTTGGCTCTAAAGTCAACACTGAATACATTTTGGACCCTTGCTAGTAAGAATGAATTCATATGACTCTACTTTAAAAATTGAAACTGAAGACGGATATTGACTTATTTCTAAAGATTTGGGCATAAACACTACGCATTTTCACCACCCACCGATATCATATAGTTAATTGGATTGTACTTTAACTTGTTTACTAATTGGAGTGTTGGATGGCAATTGAGCTTTTAATCTTTAATCTAACTCAAAACTAATATGAATTTACTGATTTATGAATCTTAAACAAACACTCACGAATTTAATTTTTTATTCATTAGAAGGTTCAATGGGTATTGAGTTAGGGATATTTTTTATTTTAATTCGTTAATGAAGTTCAAACATGACACTCACAAGTTTATTTATCTTAATAATAACATAAATAGGTATTCCTTCTAAAAATATATTGATTATGAATAACTTCAAATATTTTCAACACCAAGCTTTTATTAATCTTAAACATATCGTCAATTTATTGAGGTAATGAATCTGGGTGTATTTTTTTTTTTTTTTCCTTCATATTATTCTTCTTGTCAGTCAAATGAACTAAAGTCAAATATGTAGAGTTTATAAAGTAGTGGAAAAAGTCAAAGAAAATGAAACTGATGGGAAACAATATGGTGATCGGGTGCTATGACCCTTTGTTCTTATTTGGTGAATCACAAAAGAAGAGGGAATTGGGAGAGAGGAAGAGAGATTGAGGAAAGAAAAAAGAAAAAAAGAAAAAAAGAAAACAATTTACAAGTACTCCTAAACAAACAAATCAAATTCTCATTATTAATCTGATCATGAATTACAGGATTCTTAAATCTTATTTATAGGCAGTGGCGGATTAAAAAAAAAAAAAAATTAGTGAGGACAAAATATTATATATATATTATAAAAAAGTAATTGTATTGAAATGTCTTCAAGTACCTATAAATTATAAATAATCCTTAAGAAAATATTTTATTTCTTGGTTAACAAGAATTTTTTTTAATAAATTCTTCAAATTGTATCTCAATTTTTAGGATAATGTTCAACATCTTATGTCTTTCTCCATGATCAATCGGAAGATTTTTCCAATTAACTCTTAAAAATCATTTGTCTATAGTTGAAGATGACTTTAAAAGTAGTTTTCTTTTAAGAAATTTATTCATATCTAATGCAAGTTAAATAACATAATAATAATTTTTTTTATTTAGAAATAAAGATAATATACCAATCACAATCATAATACTAAGAGTAAGCATATACAGGTTGTAAGTGGGGAGAAATTTATTCATATCTAATGCAAGTTAAATAACATAATAATAATTTTTTTTATTTAGAAATAAAGATAATATACCAATCACAATCATAACACGAGAGTAAGCATATACAGGTTGCAATATAGTGGGGAGAAATTTATTCATATCTAATGCAAGTTAAATAACATAATAATTAATTTTTTTTTTATTTAGAAATAAAGATAATATACCAATCACAATCATAACACATGAGAGCAAACATATACAGGTTGTAATATAGTGGGGACCCAATAGATAAAATGCCTTACATTTGTGTACCATGTATTGGACAGCTTTTATATATGTTTATTTTCTATTTATGGCATCATATGCTAGTGATTAACTTATTTCAAATAATGAAAAATGAAAAAGCAAATGTATGCATCTGGAGTTAAAATAACGGTAATGATGCAATGCTTATAGTCACACCATTCTGCGCAGAACAAGGAAATGATTTATACAAAAAGCACACCTTATTGAGGTTAAAAAAAATGTTGGCAAACTCCTCTGCTTGCCACCACAGGTTTTAGCCCCAACGACTTTGTACCAGACTTAGTCCAACTCACTTGGGTTCAACTTCAGCACCCCCTAACACTAATCTAACAACTAATGTTATCTTTGTCAAAAAAGAAAACAAAACAAAAAACTCTGATATTTTTTTTTCACGATCATAATCCTTAAAAATGAAAGAAAAAATTAACGTACTATTTGATAATAAATTTTTTTAACTCTTATTGTATTGAGTTTGGGTCTTGAACTAAGTTATTCTTACATATCTTAATTGAGTTTTATTTGTGAGCTAAGACAATTTTTTATTTTATACTAGTGACTTTCATTTATGGGCCAATAAAGTTTGGATCACTTTGTAAAATTTAAAATTATGAGGGGGCAAAATTTTTTTTTTACATAATTCAATAATTCAATTTTAAAATTTATATATATTTAGAGTATAATTATATGAGACCAGTGGCGTCAGTTGCCCCATTGGCATAAATAATGTATATGCACACAGGGGTCAATTTTAAAAATTATTTACCCCACTGGCATAAACATACATCCGCCCCTGTTTATAAGCAAATTTCTTACATAAATTCTCTATTTGCCCTTGTACCCAAAATGGGTTCATTAACATAAGATTGAAATTTATTTGGAATATGTTGCTGGTATTTGGATGTTATTGTAATTATCTAATATATAGAATTAGTGATAAATAATAATAGTATTTTAATATTATTAGAGTTCAAATAAATAATTTAGATTTTACTTTTTAGTAGGCTTTTAGATATAATTTAGAATTTTATCTAAAGAGAAAATTTAATTATGTAAAAATTTTAAGTGTTTAAGACTTGCTTATAATAATTTATAAAAAGAAACATAAATTTTAAAAAATTATATATATCTATACTATTATACAAAAATGGCTTAATGGCAAATTTTTTTTAAAAAAAAAAAAATACCCCTATAAGTTTTTAATATTATATAGTTGTTATTTTACTTTGAATAGACTACTAATTTTTTTTTTTCCTAATTATTCTCTATTTTAATATCAATAGGATTATAATTGTTTTAGAATTAATATTTCTTTTTTACTAATTCTTCTTAATATTAATAAATCTTTAATTTTTCTATAATTATATGTCAATAGTAATTAAGATTGAATTTCTAAATTTTTATTTATTTAATAAGTTCATAAAAATCACAACTTTTTAGTTCCAAACAAATTTATGAATTAAACAAAATATTAAGAGTGTAAATTTCATAATTATAAATTGTTGCTTTAGTTTTAATTCACTAAGAAATTATAATGTTTTAATTATTAAATATCAATAATAATTAAAATTGAATTTCTCAATTTTTTTTAATTAAATAAGTTTCAAATAGTCATAATTATTTTTTTAGTTTTTCTCAAATTTAATAAAAGACAATACTCTGAATTTAAAAAATAAAAATAAAATTAAGAATAGAATTCCCATAATTATAATATTGTATTTTAACTTTCAATTTTTCGTCTATCTTAAGAATTGATTTTTTATTTAACAAAACTATGAATTTAATTTTTTTTTATATTTATTTTATTTATTTACTTCTTTCTTAATTATTTCCCATTTTAATATTAATAGAATTATAATTATTTTATGACTTTTAATTTTTTTTATGATAATTATTTTTATATTAATAAATCTATAATTTTTCAATAATTGTATATCAATAGTAATTAAGATTTGATTTCTAAATTTTTTATCTATTAAGTTCAAAATAATTTTAAAAAAATATTAATTTACCCCAATATATAAATAAAATTTTTAAGAAAATTCTATGATTTAAAAAAATATTAATAGTATAATTCTTTTTGTTATAATATTGTTGTGTTAATCTTTCTTCCATCGTTAAATTTTAATTTTTTTTATTAGATCTATCTATTTATTTAATATAATTAATATGAAGTATTTTTTTTTATATGCTTTTTTTCTCCTTTTTTTTAATTTTATCGAGAGGGGGAATAAACTTCTATATAGGACTTCTAGGAGTGTTGACCCTTGAACCTCGTAGACTTTGAATACTTTCAGGAAGCCCTTTCTTCTTAGACATTGAAATCAAAAGCAAGAGAGGAGCTCTTCTGGTCCCGAACCTACAATTGGCACACAAAAAACTCTTGATTAGAGCCTTCCATCTTGGACTCGACGCCGTAGAGAATATAAAGCCCATATGCGAAGTGAAAAAAGTAGGAGTTTATGTTGATAAGTTCATTAATTATGTTTTATGTTGGCAGATCTCTTTGTATGTGTTGTCCTAGACAGAGATAGCAGGTGGCACTGGACCACTCAAGGTCCTAGCTTGTTTAATGTCTTTGATAGCACTTTGCATTTATAGGCTCTTATTTGCTGCACTTGATTATTACTTGGATATTGTGTGTTGCTTTGTGGGGTTTCATTTGAAAGTAAACTTTTATCAGTTTTGTGGTATTTCATTAACTCATTATTTTAAATTTGATAATTCTCAGTCTAGTTTATAAATATCAAATTGTTGGTGGCAATGATGATATTTAGTCAGACCTTATTAACTAGTTGTGCTATATTTAGTTTTCTTTTGTTCATGTAAGAGGGTTGCTGGGTTTTTTTTCCTATAGATTGAGTTATGTTGTTCGCGGAAATGTTACTAATTTTGAGATTAATTTGATTAATATAAATAATGTAGTTACTTTTTGATGAATAACTTATTGTAGATATTATGATAGAAGGTGTGAGAATAAAATATTGGATGTTATTGTGGTAAGAAAGCTAGAATTCTTAGGACATGACATGACAAAATGGGAACTTGAACAAATTGTTCTTGAACTGTTCATTGGTATGCTAACATATTTGTTTGGAAAAAGTGTTGAACGTTCAAGACCCATAGTAGGTTGCTCTGTTTAAAACGTTTTATAAGACATACATTCTTTCTGAGAATGGGCTCAATTTGACGATAACATACAATCTCAAAAGGTGTCATCTTCCTCCATTGCATCTTATTCTCATGGTGCACAACACACGCATACAACAACTTGAAATAATTAATTGAGAATTTTCAAAAATTGAAACTATTGTTGACTAGAAACTCTATTAGATTAGAATTTAAGATATCACTGTGAACAACAAATTTGTGCTTGAAAGTAATAATTAACAAAACATGTACAAAAATAACAATTGTTTTTTATTTGTTTAATAGATGGTTACAATCTCTGAATTAATATTTTTTAACAAAAAAATATATTGTTTAATCCAAGTGACATGTAGTCTTATCCTAGATGAAGTGATGAAACTCTTTCAAAATGACATTGTGGATGGTCGTTGGGAAATGTCTTGTGATCTCTATGGGCATTGGGCTTGATCACAAGGATTTGTGGCTTGCTTAAATCTTAATTGTTTGAGAGAGAAAAGTAAGGGAGGTTCAAGTGCTTTTATCCCTTGAGTTTTTTGCATTCTTTCCAGAGCTAATGGAAGGCTTTTTAATAGGAGAGGTGGTGGTAGACAAATATTAGTTAGAGATGATTAAGGTAATTCAAATTGATTAATTGATTAGTGCCTATAATTGGTTTGTGAGTGAATGAAGATGATTGACATTGACTTGAGAATGATTGGAACATGATTGAATTAAGCCTTAATTATACTTTTAGTCTCTATAATTAGATAAAATTGTCAGTTTAGTCCTTATGCTTCAAAACCGCACAAGTGGGATTTTTACGTGGTTTGTCCATGTATCATACTAGACAAATAAAAATTGCCACGTGTCTTATGACATAAAATTAAATAAAAATTCAAAAAAATTACCACATGCTTGATAGCAGGGATTTGTGGCTTGTTGAAATTTTAGTTATTTAAGAAAGAAAAGTAAGGGAGTTTCAAGAGCTTTTATGCTTGAGTTTGTTGCATTCTTTCTAAAGCCAATATAAGGCCTTTTATAGGAGAGGTAGTGGTAGACAAATATTGGTTAGAGATGATTAAGGTAATTCCAATTGATTGATTGATTGATTGGTGCCTGTAATTAATTTGTGAGTGAATGAAGATGATTGACATTGACTTAAGAATGATTGGAACATGATTGAATTAAGCCTTAATTATACTTTTAGTCTCTATAATTAGATAAAATGGTCAGTTTAGTCCTTATACTGCAAAACTACACAAGTGGGATGCTTACATAGCTTGTCCATGTATCATACTGGACAAATAAAATTACCACGTGCTTGATAGCAGGAATTTGTGGCTTGTTGAAATCTCAGTTGTTTAAGAGAGAAAAGTAAGGGAGTTTCAAGAGCTTTTATGCCTTGAGGTTTTTGCATTTTTTCCAGAGCCAATATAAGGCCTTTTATAGGAGAGGTGGTGGTAGATAAATATTGGTTAGAGATGATTAAGGTAATTCCAATTGATTGATTGATTGGTGCTTGTAATTGATTTGTGAGTGAATGAAGATGATTGACATTGACTTGAGAATGATTAGAACATTATTGAATTAAGCCTTAATTATACTTTTAGTCTCTATTATTAGATAAAATGGTCAGTTTAGTCCTTATACTGCAAAACCGCACAAGTAGGATGCTTACGTAGCTTGTCCATGTATCATACTGGACAAATAAAAATAACCACGTGTCTTATGACATAAAATTAAATAAAATTTTTAAAAAAACTACCACGTGTTTGATCGCAGGGATTTGTGACTTGCTTAAATCTCAGTTGTTTGAGAGAAAAAAAATAAGGGAGTTTCAAGCTTTTATGCCTTGAGTTTTTTGCATTCTTTCCAGAGCTAATGAAAATGATTGACATTGACTTAAAAATGATTAGAACATGGGAATTAAGCCCTAATTATACTTTTTGTTCCTATAATTGGAAAAAATAGTTAGTTTAGTCCCTATACTTCAAAACCGCACAATGTCATCCTCATATTTTCTAAAATCATGTAGTGTAGTTTCTACCGTCAAATTTAATTTAACAAAATATGATACTACAAGTGGATTGTCCATATATCATATTGGACAAATAAAAAATCACCACATGTCTTATGAAATACTGGACAAATAAAATATGATGCTTACATAGCTTGTCTATATACCATATTGGACAAATAAAAAATTACCATGTGTCTTATGACATAAAATTAAATAAAAATTCAAAAAAAAATATTATAATTATTTTTTCAAAAGACTAAATATATATATAAATATCAAAATACAAAAGAATTAGGGAAGAAAAATAAACAAAAACAAAAACAAATGCAAACACGCTAACCTAGAGTACTAAATCTACCTCACCGCCACATATTTTTGTTCTTCAGCATACTTATCATTCCCATATACATCTATTGTCCTCCTGCTATAACTTCCCTATGCATAAAGAAACAATATTCTTTCCACCTCGATCAAACCAGTCGCTTAAGCCACGAGCTTCAAGGAACTCTGATTTTATGAACAAGTAGGTAGCAAAAATCATGCCTATAAATTTCCACTTAAATCATTAGCTTTCCCAATGTTAACAGCTAAAATAAGAAAAATCTCAGAATCAATCATCTCTCTTCCAATGCAACAATTAAGAAAGACAATTTCAAAAAGGCGGCGGGGGTAAGGGTCGGTTAGGCTAAGGTATTAGCATAAGGTACCGAAAGAAAAACCCTTTGTATGATCTTCAAGAAAGCCTTCATCTAAACTGGCATAAACCAAGGGTAACTCCCTTAACAACCTTTTGCAAGCGGGCCGGATCTGGATCGAATTAGTGGCGTGCTTGCTTATGAAAGGAATCTTTCCCTTACCCCTATTCTAGAATTCTTTATTGGAGTGAAAGATAAGAAAAGGACGGGTATGGTTCATTGTTAGAGTAAGGATGAATTGCAGTGGATCTAGAATTGGTGGAGTTTGCATTTATTGTTTTAATTTTTATTTTTTTTTTTGGTTATATTTAAATTTTTTAAAATTAATAGTAATATATGTTTTTTAATTTTATGTTATAAGACACTTGTAAATCTTTTATTTTTCCGTTATGACACATGGACAAGCCATGTAAGCAACTGTTAATGACATTAATTTTTATTAAGTTAAATTTGAAGGTAGGGACTACATTGCACTATTTTAGAAATTATAAGGATAATATTTTATGGTTTTCAAGATATGAACTAAACTAACCATTTTGTCTAATTATAGTGACTAAAAATAATTTAAGAATATTAAAGGGTGATTGGATTTGATTTGATCCAATCAACATTTAATTATCTACTTAATTACAATTTGTCTTCAATCAATATTTAATCACTAAGATAATGATTATTTATCTTCGATTAACATCCAATTACTTAAGTATTTTGTCTCCAATCGACACTCAATTACACAAGTGATTGACGCTCAATTACACAAGTGATTGACTGACTAACATTTGATTTAACAAAATTATAATTTTGAGTCCAATCACCATATAATTGACTAATCAATATAAATTTTTATATTTTAATATCAATTAGACAAAATTAGGCAATTAATAAACTTGTACAATTTTGGTTTATACAATTACTTTGGTTTTTAATTGTGTTAATGATTGTAGCCATTGTAAAATCTATTTAGAACTAATAGAGTTTGTGGTTGACTATTTGACACTTTGTTTAACAAAGTTGTTAAGCTATTGTGATTTTTTTTTTTTTTTTTTTTTGGTGATCTGGCTTATGTTATGTTGGATTTTGTCAAGAGAAAAACTTGTCATATGTGGATTAGGATGGATGATGGGTTTAAGAACCTAAGCTTGGGTGAGAGGCAATTCATAAGCAGGTTTGCTGGTAAGTGGATTGAGAAAAAGAAAGAAACTAATCCAACTATTAATGTTACAAATGAACTTCGCGAGAAATTGGAAAAACACATATCCTTGAAACTCTTTAAGCCCTTTTCAAACCCAAGACATCCACCATATTATTGGGTAAATCATTCATCTAGTTTTGTTCTAGCCATTTTATATCTAATAGACCTAACTATATTAATATGATTATAATGTTTTGTTTGGTGTAGATGATTAGGAAAACTGTTACTGAATTGGGAAATACATACACAAAAGATGTAATTTCAGAATTTATAAAAACAAAAAAAAGTTTGATGGTGATGACCTTTCTTATACACATAATACTATTTTTGGTCATCATTTGAATAAGTTGTGTAATGAATGTGATATAAGATTAATTAATGATGGTCATTATGTACTTGAGGGTAACAATGAATCAAGTAACAATAATGAAAACATAGAAGATGACAATGATGTTATAGTCATTGGAGAAAAGGAGATTTGTAATGATGAAGTTAAGAACATGAAACTTAATAAAAGAAAGGAATCATTGAATGAAGATATGTTTAAGAATGGAATTTCTTTGTTGCATTTGTCTATGGCTTTTCCCTCAGTTGGAGGGTTTTGCACGTTAAATATTGTATGTTATTTTTGTAGTTGCCTGTAACTTTACTAAGTGGTAGGGCTTTACCCCTACAGTGTCCTTATATTCATTTGCATCTAAATCCGAGGTTTAACAACACACACAAGTGGCTAACAATTTTTTAATTCAACAACTATCTAGAATAAAAATGTTGATGACAAAAAATAATACCCAGTTAGATTATAAAATACTAATATGGCTTTTAATTACTTTAGTTATAGTAGTTCTTATGAAAACTATTTTCAATTATTGAATGATATGTTATAGTTACACTCTTTTGATTGTAGTTGTATTTGAATGTTATAAAAATAATGGATTAGTGAGTTGTCAATTACTAAATTTATGTTTTATGTATGAATTTAATTGACTACAATTTAATCATGTATATTCAATTACTTTCTATTTGGTATGACAAAAGTCATATATAGTGGATATTAGGATAGATGATCAAAATAATTTTATAAGCGTGGCTGAAAAACAATTTATGAGAAAGTTTGCAAACATAGATCTCCAAAAAGAAAGAAACCAACCCTGATTTGGACATTCAAATAAAATTCGTGAAAAATTAAAAAAGTCATATCTATTTGAGAGTTCTAAAATCATTTTAAAAACCTAACACATTCTCCTTATGCATTTGTAAGTCTTTTTTTTTTTTTTTTTTGCTTCTTCTTCCTATCCTTTTATGATAGTCTTTATATAGGTTGCATGCTTTACCTTATTAATGTATATTGTTTTATTTGAATTAGATGATGAGGACATCTATTCTTGAATTAAAAGGTGCATCTACAGAAGATGATATCTTGGAGTTTATAAAAAGAAGTTTGATGGCCATCCTTTTGCACATTATGAAATTCTCAACCATCATTTGAATAAGTTGTGTAATGATGGTGGAATAAGTTTGAAAGAAAGAAACCAACCCTGATTTGGACATTCAAATGAAATTCGTGAAAAGTTAAAAAAGTCATATCTATTTGAGAGTTCTAGAATCATTTTAAAAACCTAACACATCCTCCTTGTGCATTTGTAAGTATTTTGTTTTTTTCTTCTTCTCCTTCCTATCCTTTTATGATAGTCTTTATATAGGTTGCATACTTTACCATATTAATGTATATTGTTTTATTTGAATTAGATGATGAGGACATTTATTCTTAAATTAAAAGGTGCATCTACAGAAGATGATATCTTGAAGTTTATAAAAAGAAAGTTTGATGGCCATCCTTTTGTATATTATGAAATTCTCAACCATCATTTGAATAAGTTGTGTAATGATGGTGGAATAAGTCTGAAAATGATGGTAATTATGTAATATATTATGATAGTGAATCATTAAATACTCATGATAACATAGAGGAAGAGTGATATTGTCTTTATTAAGGAGGATGACCTTTGTAACGATGAAATGGGTGGAGTTAATAGCATGGAAGATATTGAAGAAGTTGAGACTTATAACAGAGGAATAAATGAATGTGAGATGAAGACAAAGAATAAAGAAAATGAAGCTAGTATGAGTCAGAATAATAAGCCAAGTGTGTTTGTAGAATTAATACAAATTGAAACATTAAGTGCTTAGGATAGGTTCAAGGTCGGTGAATTGCTGGTTGGCAACAAGACTAATTATTCTTTCACTTTCTCATTATATGAATTGAAGACATTGTATGTACATGGTCTTTTATGAAGATCATAATTTTAGTAATGATGTTTAAGTGTAATATGCAATTTCAAGATCATTATTTTGTGAAGTAATTTTCAATTTGTTAAGTTTAGTATGAATTTTTGTGTTTTTGTAAACTTATGAATGATAAATATATTTAAATAGATTCATGTAGGCTTCATGGCCAAACTTACTCACTCTTTTATACTAATTTTTTACTTGTTTGTGAGAATATATAATATTCTGTTAACAAGAGTATTTATGTATAAAAAAAAAAAAATCTATATTCCAAGAAATATAATATTTTTTTCAAAAATGGGACTATTTTCCTTAACAAGACTATTTTCGTTTCCTAGATAATTTATTGCTTAACTAAACAATACCAAACTTTTTGTCTGAAGAATGATTGTCTAGAAATATATTTGGAAACATATGCTACATAAGTAAATTAATTTTTCTATCGGGTATCCTTAAGATACTTGTTAAGATGATAAATATAAAAATTTAGTATCATTTATTATAGTGATTGTCTATAATTTCAGTATTTTGTAATAAATAATTTATTATTTTTAGAATGTTTCAAATTTTCAAAATTATATTTATTACAATTTATCAAATATTTTTAAGACACTTACTAAAACAAATCCTAAGTAAATATTATGGTCCGAAACAAATAACCTCTACAAAATAACAATAGAATATTAAAAGAAAACTCAAAACAGAACAAA
Source organism: Quillaja saponaria (assembly GCA_029379385.1). Lineage (NCBI taxonomy): Eukaryota > Viridiplantae > Streptophyta > Magnoliopsida > Fabales > Quillajaceae > Quillaja > Quillaja saponaria. Next base: position 12,212,410 of record CM055610.1, on the reverse strand, counting down.
ACGTCACTGTTTAGGATCCAAGACTGTATATATGGGGTTCCCTACTTGTTGGCTTGTCCACTGGACAACAATGACAAAAGAAGATTGTACCCCTCTTACAAGCAATGAGTCTGATATTTCTTCTAGAATGCGTGACTTTTAATTTCACAGTTGGCCTTGCCTTAGGCCCTGATCAAAAGGCACAACAAAACAGAATAAAGAAAAAGATGAAGTAAAGAGATATTATAATTTAATTGAGGAAAAGTCTTTGGGTGAAATAAAGGAAATGAAACCTCCAAAATATCTTTTTCCTATAATAAATGTTATATACCAAATTGATAAGTGTTGTTTGATTAAAACTGGTGCTACTTGCAATTAATATTCATTACTAATGTCTATTTACTTATTTACTAATGTTTAATTACCTTAACAAATCAAGACAGAAATAATGACATAATACGACACTCAATAATGTTAGAAAAGATATTTTATTATTTAATTTTAGGATTTTTTTTAATAGATATTTGATAAAATATAATAAATATAGTATTTAAAATTTTAAATATTCTACAAATAGTAAATTATTTATTACACAATACTAAATTTATGACCAATAACTATAAAATGACACAAAATTTTTATATTTATCACTTTAACAAGTACCCTAAAAACACTTATTAAAAAATTTCTTAATTTTATAATAATGTATTGAATTATGTTAAATTATATTTAAATCTTCATAAATGTTCAAATTAGTGTTAGTATGTTTTTAGTTTAATTACTGTTTTAGTTCCACATAATTGTCTAAATTTTTTATTTAGCCATCTAAAAATATTTCTGATAATTTCATTATTTAAAATTCAGAATTTTTCAATCAAGTTAGATTCTATCATTCTCATATTATGCATAAATACTATAATTTTACATAATTTAATAATAAAATAACCAAAAAAATTTTGTAACATATAAAAATAACTTAAATACATTATTAATTTTTATGTCAAGTATAGTTATCTTGTTAATTCATAATATACAAATAAAAAAATAGAACTTGATAGAGAAAATTTGAATTTTAAATAATAAAATTGGTTGATAAAATTCTTAAAAAATCAAACTAACAATTGATATAATCTTTAAGGAATTAAATCATTATATAAGCTTATATTTTTAAACAATTATCATACTAGCATTACCATAACACTATTTATTTTCACATTCATTAAAAAAATTCATTTTACAAATATTACTTTTAAAAGAAAATGAGAAAAATAAAATTCAAATAGAAATAACCCCATTAACAGTTAAGTAAATATGAACATCACCTTGAAAAAAAATATTTATCTGAGTGTCAGCCGCCATCCAGTCAAACCCACGAGCTTTGACCACCAAAAAAAACAAAATGAAAAACAAACAATACCTAATTTTTTTTCCTTGGTCAAACAATCCCTTAATTTCCCAGAAAGCTCCCCCAATTGAAAACCAAGGCTTGTTCAATGCGTGACCATCTTCTCCTTCTCCTCCTTCATATTATACCCTCCATTTCCATTTTCCTTTTTCAATTTCTCAATCTCTTTAAACCCACCTTCTTTCTTTTTCTTCTATGGCCTCTCCTTCTGGTAGCTTAGACACCTCTGCATATTCACGCCCAAGTTTTACTTTTTCCACTCACCCATTCATGACCACATCTTTCTCTGACCTTTTAGCTTCTGGTGTCGATGACAGCCTTAATACTACTGAGAAACAACGTGGGTTGTCCGATCGTATAGCAGAACGAACTGGGTCGGGTGTTCCTAAATTCAAATCGATCTCACCTCCATCTCTGCCTATTTCACCTCCATCTATTTCTCCTTCTTCTTATTTTGCTATACCTGCTGGATTGAGCCCTGCTGATCTTTTGGACTCGCCGGTTCTTCTTAATTCTTATAACGTAAGTCCCACGCTGTTTTACGGTTTGCTTTTAATTTGGCTTTGTGTACTCTGTTTGGTTGCTGAGAAAATTGAAGAAAAGAGAGAACTTTGTGGGTTTTACTTTTAATTTATTCATTCAGTTAGAGAATTGTATACAACTGTGTTGACTTGAGAGTTTAATTTTATGAGGTTTTATATAAACTTTATGGGTTTGATTTTCTCAGCAAATAAAAATTCATGTACTTTATGGATTTGTCTTATTGTTTGAATCATATCATCGTCTGCTAAAATTGGATTCATGGGTGTGTCTATATTTGATTTGGTACAGATTTTGCCATCTCCAACTACTGGAACTTTTACTGGTCAGGCCTTCAATTGGAAGAGTAATTCTGTGGATAACCAGCAGACTATCAAACAAGAGGACAAAACATACACAGGGTTCTCTTTTCAACCTCAACCCAGGCCTCCTTCTCAGTCAACAACAACGTTTCAATCTTCGACCAACACAATCCCAACTGTATGTGACAGAATTCCATGCATATATTTCCAATCATGTTATTCTGTCTTCTTACTTGGTGGTCTCATTTACAAGTTTCTTTGATCTGTTTAAATCTACAGGTCCAGCAGCAACAAGCATGGAGCTTCCAAGAAGCCACCAAGCAAGATAATTTTTCCTCAGGCAAGAGTATGGTAAAAACCGAAAATGGCTCTTCGATGCAGAGCTTTTCCCCTGAGATTGCAACCATACAAAGTAACACTCAGAACAGCAATGGGTTCCAATCGAACTATACAAATTACCACCAACAGGCTCAGATACTGAGCAGAAGGTCAGATGATGGGTACAATTGGAGAAAATATGGGCAAAAACAAGTGAAAGGAAGCGAAAATCCAAGAAGTTACTATAAGTGCACATACCCCAATTGCCCAACAAAGAAGAAGGTGGAGAGGTCTTTGGATGGACAAATAACTGAGATAGTTTACAAGGGTACCCATAACCATCCCAAGCCTCAGGCTACAAGAAGATCCTCATCATCTGCCTCTTCTCAAGCAATTCAACATTCAAATCCTGCCACCACTGAAATCCCAGATCTGTCATTTGCCACACATGGTAGTGGACAAATGGATTCAGTTGCAACACCCGAAAATTCGTCACTTTCAATGGGAGACGATGATTTTGAGCAGAGTTCCCAGAAGAGTAAATCAGGAGGGGATGATTTTGATGAGGATGAACCTGATGCCAAAAGATGGTAAGTTTGATTAATCACCTTTCAGGTATATTTAGATTATAATGTATTATTTTCAATAAATAGTGTGTCTTTGTTTCTGATTGACCTTTCCTTAATTGTCTAGGAAAATGGAGGTTGAAAATGAGGGTGTTTCAGCACCTGGGAGTAGAACAGTGAGAGAACCTAGGGTTGTTGTTCAAACAACCAGTGATATTGATATTCTAGATGATGGATACAGATGGAGAAAATATGGGCAGAAAGTAGTCAAGGGCAATCCAAATCCAAGGTAAAAGTTCACTTTTCACTTTTATTTGAATTCTTTGTCAAACTCTTTGAAAGATATTCTGTTTTAAAAGTTCCATTAAATAGAGTAACAGTAGAGCAACCTGAGTTGTAGTAGGCACATAAAAACTAAAAAATGGGTTCTGTTATCCATATGTCTGTTTTTGGTTATACCATATTGGAAAGTTTCTATATTAGAGTGGTACAACCTTGGTGCCTGCTTGCCATTGTTCTGTCTGCCTGTTTTGTTTGCTTTCTTGAGGTTGTACAATATAAAAGTATTTACTCTTTAATGATCCAAACTTGTCTTTATCTAATCTTGTGCTTAATTTGTGTCTTGTAGGAGCTACTATAAGTGCACAAGCCCTGGGTGTCCAGTGAGAAAACATGTGGAGCGAGCTTCTCATGATCTAAGGGCAGTAATCACAACCTATGAGGGCAAGCATAACCATGATGTACCTGCAGCCCGTGGCAGTGGCAGCCATTCTGTTAATAGGCCTTTGCCTAACAATAGCAATAACAACAACAACCATGCAGCCACAGCAATTAGGCCTTCAGCTGTGACCAATCATTCTAACAATTCAATCAGCAACTCTCTTAACAATTTGAGACCACAGACATCAGAAGGGCAATCACAATTTCCACTAGATATGTTGCAGAGCCCAGGAAGTTTTGGATTCTCTGGATTTGGAAATCCAATGGGGTCTTACATGAATCAGCAAGAAGTATCGGACAATGTGTTTTCAAGAGCCAAGGAGGAACCAAGGGATGACTTGTTTCTTGAATCATTACTATGCTGAAAATGTTTTTGCGTAGTTTTTGACAAGTTTGGAATTTTGGAGGGGATTATAGAATTACAGTGGTAGCAAATAAGGAAGAAGTTGATCGGGTTCATTCAATTTATTGCATTTTTTTGTTTGTTTGTTGTATATTTCATAGTTGTAAGATATACAAAAGGGGTTTGTAGAATCTGTTGTTTTATTGTTTTGAGGTTTCTCTTAGTCTTGGCTAGACTTAAAGAGAGCCTCAATTATTATTTTTTTGTATCAAACAGGGTAGCATCTTTTTTCTTCGTGTCCAAGAAAACAATTCAAAATTGCATGAGAAACATGCTGTTGTTCTAAGACGTTCCCCAAGAAATAGAATACAGTGTTGTTTCTTGTCTTCCCAAGTAGCTTTGCTTCAGTTTGGGTCACTGGTTTAGAAACTGAATCGAACCGGCTGGTTTGATTGGTTGAGCTGTTGTTGGTGGTACGTGGACCCCACAAACCAGACGCGTTCATAATTGAGAGGTTGGTTGTGGAAATTCGTCATTTATTACATCTTAATAGGTTTTTGTTTGTCTACAACCAAAAGATGAGAAGGCAAGGATTACTTGATGCACAAGTCAGTCAAAGTCAACCTTTTTTTTTATTTTTAAGATGGAATTCACTAGCTAGGGTGCTCCTCCCTCCCTGGTTTGTCGTCATCTAATACACCTTAACTAAATTACAGAAGTATCCTTTGGCCAGATTCATTGCACAAAGCTTTCTTGAAGGGAAAATGTAATATAAAATGAAAATCGTGAGAGTGAGAGATTACGTAATGCACACGGCGAAATTAAAGAGTGCGGAGACTTGACCGACAAAGCGGCCGCGTTAGCTAACGCAGTGCTCATCCGTTTGTGTCACATTCAATTCGTTGTTTGTTTCTTAAATAGCAGATAATGTACACGGCAGTTTCCCTCGATGTATGCAGCAATGGCATTTTTTACTGAATAAATATAAATAAAAATTCCTAGTTGGTAATAGTTTTTATTAACTAGGAATTTTATTATTTATTATTATTATTATACATGTATAATAATATTACGCAAAATATCTTTGATAATATTATTATTTTTTTATAATGACCTAAACTTAATATTATTATTAATTTTAATAAAAAATATTGACATGGATTAAAAAATAAATAATATTTATTGGTGTAAAAATAGTTATTTAGGAGAAAAAAATTAAAAGTAAAATTTATTGATTATATAAAATTATTAAAAAAAAAATTTTAGACTTCAATTTAAAATTAGACGTTTTGTTATTTAAAAAAATAATAATAAATAAGTTAAAAAGACTCGAAAGTCAATATTTTGTTTGAAAGTCAAAGGCCTTATTTTAATGTTGAAAACCTTTAGATACAGGCTTAATAAGTGCTTGCTAGAACTAGTAAAATCTCAAATTAAAAAATAATAAAATTCAAATGTTTATAAAATTTAAAATTGATTCCAAATCTTCTTCTTTTTATTATTATATTTGGGTGGACGATTCTAAATCTTCAAAACCAATAAAATCCAAGATAGATAGTTATACTCAAGTGAAATAATTACTAAATTTTAAGACTAGTGTAAGGTTGTTTTTTTTAATTGACTCTAAGCGTATAAATTTTATTGGAGTTCGTGAAGAATAAAATTATGGTAAATGAAGAGATGGATGTAGAAAGTACTGAAATTCTTTCCGAGGTTGATTGAGTTGAATTTGTTCTCTTTCTTTTTTAGTTTTATTCTTTCTAATATGTTATACCATGGTATACCTTCAAATGAACGGTTATTGAAAGATTTGCTTTGCTCTTTATGTCTACTCCCAGTTATGTGGCTTATCTATTTTCTTCTTGTTTATATATATTAGTTATCAGATGCACAGTCACATGCAAGCTCATTTTATTTAGTAGGTACGTATGACTGAGCTAATTAAGCTTGCCTCAATGTCAAACTCATTTTGTGAACTGAGGGTGCATATGTAGAATCCAAATTGAGTTTAGGGTTAAAAGACCTAGAATTGGGGTTTGGATGTCAACGAATCCTTAAGGAAATCCGGAAAGTTTTGAAGGGAGATATGATCATCTCTTACTCAAACAGTATTTTAAACCAAAGGGTCTGATTCTACCAAATGAGCTGTGGTGAGTAATGTGGCTCTTCAAGTGGAACAATGTATTGACGTGATTTTGTCCTTTCATATATATATACACAAGTTATTTTTCTAGTTTCGGTTTACATAATATGGTGCCGCTTGGTATCATGGCTACTGCAGTGGAGCGCCAAAGGGTCCTTGCACTGGGGAAGCGCCGCAGCCCGTTTGGGCTGCCACGTTTGCCATGCCATGGGTTTTTTTTTTTTTTTTTTTTTTCATTTTGCCAGTTGTCTTGTTTTTATAGTATCACCTTATCCCTAACCTAATTTTATCAAAATACTCTTAATTTATACCAAATCCCTAATTGTATCCTCTTCTTTTCAAAAAAATATGACCATTGGTGGTGGCCAATGGTCAAATAAATAATGTGACCAAATAATTTTTTTCACATTATTTTAGCTGGACGTCATTGAATTTTTAGTCTTAATTATTTGTAATTTATAATGGTAGGTGTTATTTTAATTTTATTAATTTATAATTGTTATTTTACAATTAAAATTATATATTTTATTTTAGTTACATTTAATCACAATTAAAAATAAAAATTGAATACAAAATAAATTTACTTTCAATTAAATATAAAAATTGAATTAAAAATACAACTGTTTAATCAAGAAAGAAACAAAATAGTTCAAATGCCCTTTTAGTAATTTTTACACAACATAGCTTCTCTGACCATGGTCACAGACCATGATTTTTGACTCATTCAAACATATAGCACTTTTGAGACAAAATTACCTCAGAGCTTTTTGACCAAGAGACGATTCCTATGGACTCGACTTCAACTTCGACATCATTCCCGACTCTAAGCTTTGCCTCTAAATCACTTGGCTTCCTTTTGTGTTTGAACCCCTGCATGATACAAGCAACATGAACAGTTGCACCACTAGTCAAGCCACCAAGAATTTGATGGGACATTAACTAAAGTGGATTCAAAACAAACGAAAGCAAGTGAGTTACCTTCTTGTTTATTTTTCTTTTCTAACTGGGATTTTAATTTGAAGCAGTCTGCTTTCACATGACCTCTCTTTTTGTAAAAGAAACATGTTATGTCCTTTTTAATGGCAGCCTTAGGACCACCCACAACAGATTTCTGACCGGCACCATGCCTTTTCGCATCCTAAGTTTTCTTATGATGAGTAGATTTATACTTACCTTTACCACCCTTGGTAGAACTAGGCTTGGAATGGGAAACAAAAAGTGCGGTTTCACTCTTTTCTTTATTAAGCTTATCCTCCTCAGCCACACACTTAGAGATAAGGCCATTGATGGTCCAGGATTCATTTTGGGTGTTATAGGCAGTTTAGCTTTGGGAGAAGTTAGGTGGTAAGGAATTGAGAGAATGGTGAACCACAAAACTATTAGGGATTGAAATTTCTTTATTTTTAAGCTTAGTTTGTACATGAACCATTTTGAGAATGAATTCCCGAACCTCAGTTCCATTTTCATATCTCATACTCGCTAGATCATTTATTAGCTTTCCAGTCTCAGCATTATCAGATACCTTGTACCTATCCCCCACAACTTTCATGAAGTCTTTGGCACTTTGAGTTTCAGGCAACCCACTCAAAAGGTATTCAGAGATTGATCTCTTCATGTATATCAAACTCAACCTATTTGATCGCTCCCATTTGTCAAAAGCCTCTTTCTGAGCTATAGTGCTAGTATCAGAAAGATCAGTAGGGTTCTCACTACGTAAAGCTAAATCGATATCCATAATTCCCAGGGCAAATTCAACATCTTGCTTCCATTTCTTAAAGTTGGAACCATTTAACAATTCAATAGTAGCACTATTGTTGTTAACAGCTAGGGAGACTAATTCAATAACAAATAATGCAACATGTCAACAAATTGAGTAATTAAAAACAAGAATACAAACTCCCCTTTGGGCAGAGAATGTAACATGCTATTAGGATCTCATGATCAACCTATGAAACTTAAATTAGAGTATCCTAGCTTTCGAAAAGTATATCCCCTTTGGGCAGATAAAGCTTCTAGGCTAGTATACCCCAAACCATATGTTTCATGTATTTTCCAAAATTAAAGTATATAATAACCTCCTTTGGGCAGGAAACTATATACAATAATTTAAGAAACATCCCGTACTATAGCTTTCAAAAATCCCACAAATCTATATAGATAAACCACTTTGGTGGCAACCATCTACACAAACCTATAAGATTTTCTCAAACTAAAAAATTTAATTACTCATAATATATCATTTCAAACCAAAATACATTTTAAAAGTATCTCATAGGATAATTAAACACATGTTGCAATTTTGAAAAATTGAATCGAAATAGAAGCATTTACTAACACATATTATGAAAACATGAGAGTACAAAATTGTTTAGCTCTAACTAGGGAGAGTATCTATTACTAACAGTTCTAAAACATATAAAATATGATAATTAAACCGTTCTCAATGATTATTTATGTGCAACCATATTAGTTTGAAACTTAACAAAATATCATTAACCAAACTAATAAATCATGCACATAATATCCCAAATTTAACCATACCATAAAATTATAAAATTCAAAAAATTAATTTGGTAAAATTTTGGGATGCAACTGGATGGCAGAAAGTGGCGCATGTAACACACGCGCCACTGATGCGCGTGGGAGAAGGCCGCGTGGCCTTCTTCTTCCTCTTCCAGCCGGGTTTGCTTGACCTGGCTGGGGCGGAAACGACCCGTTTCTGAAAACTTTGTTTTCGGGATGCTTTTTCTCAAATTTCTTGTGTGGGGTTTGTTTTAAATTGCTTTTCTAACAATAACCCTATAACAATTTCATGTTTTATTAAGATAATATTTCAATTAATTGAAATTGCAATGACATGAACCCTAACTCTATTTCGTAAGGGTTTCATTCAAATTTATCAAAATAATACGAATTAAACTCATCGAATGATTACTGACTATGTATAAAACATATCAGAATCTAAATCTATGATTTAAATCTATTAAAACAACATGAAATCTTAGTTCTCAAATCAAAAACTTAATTTTGATTTTAAAGCAACCCGAATTTTAAAATTCATATTTCTAGACTTATAGTTGATGAAATCACGTAAATAATATATCAAATTAAAGATATGAACAAGACCTTTAAAAGCCCTAACAAATTGGGCTCAATTTCATTCATATATGAGTTCGATTTTGAGTTTAAAGAAACTGACTTATATGAACCCTATAATTTTATATTAAATAAATAAACATAAGGGTTCTAAATTCATGTATATTAGGCTCTGATACCACATGTTATGAATTTATACAGGACCTCATACATGAATTTAGAACACATTAATAATAAGGTTTGCGTACCTGATTGAGCCATAACAGCGGATATCTAGAATCTCAGCCAAGCACGCCTCAGTAATTGCTCATACAGCCAGGTCTTCCTCTCCGTACTCTATGTATTTTCTGATGACAGCTTTCAATGGGGCAAGATGCGTATATATAGAGAGGATAGGGGACCTAGCTATTTCATGTCAGATAAAACTCTAAGAGTCCTCCCAGTAAAGACTCCTAAAGTCACTCAGCCTACACTTACTGTTAATCCACATCTAATCAGATAAGATAATCAGATAAGAAGTGTGCTTAAGCCCTATCCCAAATGATCATATAAAACTGTATAGGCTTTTACCAGCATGTCTCAAATGGACCAAACCTTAAGCCCGTTTTATTATTAAAACAAAACTATAAAATTAATAGCAGCCCACACATAGAATTTCTAACATGCTTTGCCTGACATCTCTTAAGGAATTAAATATACAAGATTGTCCCAATCTCCAAGGCTTTCCATACGACGGTCTTTCAAGGCGCCTGTCAGTTCTGAACAACAAGGGCAAATGTCCTCTGTTGGGAAAGCGATGCCAAAAGGAGAAAGGAGAGGACTGGCAGAAGATTGCTCACATTCCCTGTTTAAAGATTGATGGAAAGATAATCATATGAGCTACAAATTTCTGTTGAGAGCTAAGAAGAAAAAAGCTGTTCTTATTATTTGATGGCCAACCTGAATTTTTTTTTTTTTTTTTTTTTCTTTCAATCTTATGAGCATCATTGTCATAAATCATCTATGTTGATTTCTGGAATTTTTTTTTTCTTCTAGTTAGTATACTTTATACTGATTTGTAGATTTATAATTTCAAAAGTTAAGGCAACGATACATTTAGCTGGTAGAACAAAAAGATAATTTTTCTATTTGCTTTGAACATCCATGTGCTCATTTTTCTCTCATTTGGAATTATTACCAATTCTGATCTGAAACTTCTCTTGAAATTTGAGGTTTGGATCTATAGTTTTTGCACATCATATATTGGGATGAGTGATCTATGAGACTTTGATTAATCGAAAGCTTTAGTTTTCCTAGTCTTTTATTTTTTATTTTTTAATTAGCATTTACCCACATCAGTTATCAAATAGTACTGAATTTTATTTTACTCAAAAGTTTCGGTAATTTCTTTATGGTACTGAGGGAAGTAGGTACTGAGCACACATTTATACTGCCCTTTGTAAGTCTCCAGTTTTGAATCATCTTCTCCGAGGAAGAAAGGTTTTTACTTCTGATTGAATTAGTATTAACCTTTTCAGAAAAGAGTAGCCATGACCACAATTTTTTTTTTTCTTGTGCATCTGTTGGAAAGTGGTTTCTATATTACATGGTCTTCTCTATCCGATTAGGCCTGATCTATTATTTGGTTTCTTTAACCAGTGATAATTGTCGATTGCAGTTGTGATCTGACACAAAAATAAAAGAAAAAGAGACATCTCAATATTTCCATGCTCATCTCTCTTCCTTTCATATCTGAAAAAGAGGCATACGGTTTGAAGATGAGATAGTCACATGAGCCGCATGTCTTGAGACGGAATGACATACAGTTCTTATCAGAGGTAATTACTTTGTTTTCTTTATTCCTAATTTCACTTTCAAACTATAGCCATTGGTGCATCCAAAAGTGCTTATAAACTTCAATTTCTGCCTTTCATAATTTTATACTCCAGAATGTTGCTTTGGATTGTTGATGGATGGTGCTATAAGCAATATATGGTCAATAAGAGCACCCATGTTCTGATTATGTTTTTGTTCATTTGTAAATTACTGGTAGATTATATTCCCAAAATTCTAAAAACGTTCCATGCTTGGTTTACATATTTTTTTCAACACCTGTGTTCTTTTTTTTTTTACTTCTCATTTCTATGTTATTAGTAAATTTGATCCAAAAATTCTAAAAAAGAACATTTCACTTTTCAGGCTTGGTTTACCATCTTACTATTTAGTTAAACAAGTCCATTTCTTACACCACGAACTACCAGAATCACAATCACGTTCCTTGCTGAGAAGACTCATTTTTTGTCTCTTATACTTAGTCTTCTTGTGGAACAAGAAAATAAAAGACTGTAACACTAGAATGATTAGGTCCTTTTCTTTTGTGTTATTTCCATTGTTGAAGAAAATAGGCATCATTTCTCACATAGTAAATATACTAATTATGGTGATACGTGCTTTGCACTTGAGTCTTGTCTACATAAAATAATTGTTTGGACACGTCAATACTTGTAAAGTATATTTGAATAAATCTAACTCATGTTATCCCACGTCTGGTACATAAACTTATATCCAAAAAAATATGTTTTGAAAAATATATTGATAAAAAAAAAGTTAAATAATAGTTTTTAGGATCAATTGCACCTTTATTCAATGAACAAACACTATTTTATAATAACCCATATGAACTATCGAATTAGATATATAATTCTATTATTGGAATCAAAATTAGCAAATAATCCTTCAATCATCCAAATTAGTCATTAAATCTAATATATTAACATATCAAAATAAATTTAGAAAAAAATTACTATAACTAAGTACTTAAAAGGGGTAAGGAAATGTTCTCAATATCTAAAATTCCTCCCATTATATATGGTTACCTCTCCTCCTCTTGAGCACTTTTTCCTTCCAAAGAAAATAACTGTTCCAAGAACCAGCTGTAGGGTGAAAGCGGAAGATGTAGCAGCCAGAATAGCAGCTAAGTAATGGTGTCCTAACTCAAGTTAAACTTAGCTTTACGAATATTATCACTTGGAACGGAAATCGAGCATTCACCGCTCAACTCCAAAATTATATCTAGTATGAAGAGCAAACATCGTGGAAGATTTTACTCCCGCACCATTGTTATCAATATTTATTTAGAAAATGAATTTCCATGAAGATGTGACCCATCGTCATCACGATTCAGAAGTTGTAGTTTATGAACCAAGTGACACGATCAGAAATAAAAAAAATCACCTCCAAAGTAAATTAGATTTAAAATTTATGGTTGATTCAATTTAATTTTTATTAAAAACATATTAACATAAAAAAAAAAATTACAATCCTATAACTATTAAAAACCTTGTTAAATTCAGTACGGCCATAAATTAAGGGTATAAAAGTTAATTAAAAGATTCTATCTCTAAGGCTCTTATATATAATGTAGATATGGGTTTGATGTGTTTTTGGACTGTCATGAACAGTTTGGAGTTATATTAGTTAATATTGAGCTGCATAGATTGAATAAGTAAAACATCTCTTGGAAGCTAATATCCAAAGGAAGTTATTGTTTCTATTATTAATTGCATCCATAATGTTATGTATGTTAAAGATCTGCTGCTTGTTTCTATTTCTTTATGTGTTTAAGTAATGAAGTTGTTAATTAATATACTATTCATTTTGTTGGCTGTTTGTATTTTTCTGTTAGAAGACCTTTAGTGTTGTGTTAAAATTTGGTAACTAGGTGGCCACCCAGATTCCTAGTGTTGCAGGTTTTTGCAAATGTTTCAAATTGCTGGAAATGGTAGCTCCTTTTAAAATTGTACTTACTGGGGCTGTTTGCGTTGTCTGAGCTTTAAGCTGCAGAAGCATGCAAAAATGATTTCAAGTTCTGAATATAAAACAATTGTGAGACTGATTTGCTTGAGGTATCTCAATAGGCATCTTTATTAACATTATTTCAGACATTAAGCACCCGGATGAATGGGTCGAATATGTAGCTTGCTCCATTCCTTTTGCCATATGATATTTATATTCTGTGTTCAAAATTCTTTTGTTTTCTCGCATTATATTTGCTTTTATTTCAACTATGTTCTAATCAGTCTTGTTGAGAGATAACTCTCGTAATATTTATATTCCATTTTAGAGCTTTTGGCCAATTGATGAGTATATTTACTCAGCATACATCTTTTGTCTGGATGTGTAGAAAGTAATTTCCAAATTGTTGTAACATACACAAACCCAACAGCATGATATAGTAGCAGAGGGATTGCAACTCAGCTATCTACTAGGCTAAGTGGCCTACAGAGCATGAACAAACACTTCTGTTGGCTCAAAAACCAACTTTTATAGATGGTTTTCTTTGTTCCCAAGAAGAAGAATGAGTTTCCATCCTCAGATGCAGGTCAATGAGATCATTGTCTGGACTTTCATGACTTCATATATCTCAAATTTGTCCATTTACATTTTCTGAAAATTATGTTAATTATAATTATAGCTTTATCCTTCAAGAGTGTGACGATTGACCATTAAAAAATTGCTTGAACTTGCATCCTTTAACAAGTTTTGGATTTGGATCAATTGCAATTTTATCTGAAAGTTCAGTTGAATATTAATCTATCTTTCCTTTCACTTCGGAAATGATTGGTGAAAACTCATGACAATTATTTCACAATCTGTTTCAACTTTGTTCCATCACATGTCTGATGCTTAATCCAATAAATTGATCTGACAGTACAGTGTGAAGAAATATTTTTGTCCATAGCAATTTAATGTTCACTTCATAGTCATTTAAGTTTGGAAAAGTATACACGTGGAAATGTTAATTCATATGTACAGGAACTCCACTGCATCAATTGAAACAGATACAAACTCTATTTTCTAAACTTGGTTTATTCCGTTACCCATAAGGAAACACATTCAAGTAAACAATATTATTGACTTCTAATTGGCTGTGACATGATTACATTGATGATTATCTTATTAGGAGAAAAAGAGCCCGCAAAAATTATTGAAATGAGGATCAGTATAACTCTTTTGAGTTATTTTAATTCTTGATATTTTACCTCAGTTTTTATGTTTTTATTTTACCAATTTTCCTCTATTTGTTATGCTGATCATTGCTTCCAATTTGCGATATTGAAATACATCTATGTTTTTCTGAACTGATGAATGATTGAGATGTATTTCAATGTTTATTTTGCACTTGGTTGTCCACCAAGACTTTTAGAATAGAATGTGTTTCTGTTTCTTGGCTGGTTTCTGTTTTGGCTTACATTGTAATTTAATCAATGTTGGTTTTGCACTTGGTTGTCCACCTACTAACAGAATGGTGCTGGCTGCCATCTTAATTATTTAATGAATTATTTTACTATCAGTTTCTGGGCTGGTTTCTGTTTTGGCTGACATTGTAATTTGCTTTGATGCTTTGAACTTTCTTGATAGCTTATTTTTATTTTATTTTATTTTTTTAATATTTTTATTTCTTTATGCTTTGCCATCTTAATTATTTATATGAACTGACGTCATGGTTTTTTTGCATCGGCTGGCTTGAAGTGAATATGAATGTTTTGATTTTAGAGGAAACAATGGCAAGGCTAATGCAGAAGTTGTAGAACAGTAGAAGCAAGAAATGGCATGAGGAGTCGAGATGGAACTCCAATAGTCAAGATCATTGCTCTCAGGTGTTTCAAGGTTAACTGAACAATCATACTAACACTACTAGCCAAATTATCCAAATTCAATTTTATTTTGACACGATTATGCAGCTTGGAAGTCTTATGGCATAAGTTAATATCATTATGCATGGTTGTTACTTAGGTTTTTCTTTTGTGCATCATAGTTTTACTGACGGTTGATACTTTTAAATTATTTGTTAAAAACATATAAAGAATGAAAATATGAAAATGGTAATGCATAACACCTCTCATTTAAGCTTTAAAAGAGAGTGGATTTAAGAATCTTAGGTTTTATTCAACATGAATCAATTGTTCGAGTTTTAATGATTGAAATTTTTGCACCCGTTGTTGCTGTTAAGCTTCTTGTTGATTTCAACTATTAAATTTAATTGAGATAAACAGCTCTTATTGTTGAATTATAAGTCCACTTTTATAAATTCTTCATCTTTTAAAGTGTCTTTCTTATTAAGAATTGATTTTTCAAGTCGATGAGATTTTTGTTCAATTGGTTAACTTACTGTGTTGATTAATTGGGATAGCAACCGTTAATTATTTGGAAATGTATCAATAAATGAAATTTATTTATCAAAATATCATCAGAAAAACATGAAATCAAGTTTTTGAAACATCGAAAAAAATTATCCTTTTTTTCATTTATACAAGAAAAAAAGATTATGATTCTTAAGAACTCAACGGGAATGACTCCCTCTTTATTAGATTCGACAACACCCCGTTGAGTTCTTACTGTTGTTGTATGTGTAATTGATGTAAATATTATATTTATAAAAGAATAAAAATTTGATTCTTTCATATAGCTGAAAAGAAAGTTCTAATTTTATACTTAAATTTTTTTTATATATGCAACAAATATTTAGTAATTGATACAAACACTATTTATGTAAAAAAATAAAATAAAATAATTTTGATTCTTTCATATAAAGAAAAGAAAGTTCTATTTATACTTAAATTTTCTATTTATCCAATAAATTTCTAACAAATTAAAAACTTGATAGCATCAACTTAGTTAATGTTGATAACCAAAACTATAAATTATTGTTGAGCTGGGATGAATAAAGTGTTTTTTGTTAAAAGAATAAATTATCTTTTTTCATATAAAAATTTAATAAATAAAATGAAATCTTGTAACTTTAAGAGGAAATCAAAGATTTGAATCTTAAAGTTGAAAGAGTAATAAGTATATCAATTTTTAGAGTTTAGTAGTTGGTTTAGTAATAAGAATATGGGTTTTTGTATTAATTTCATGTCCTTATATTTTTTTGACAGAAGTTGTGGATAAAGTTATATAAATTCTCTAAATCTAGTGTGAACAGTTGCATTTGATCTGACTGACTAGATAAATTAGTTGAAATAAGCATATGCACCACCTAAAAATTATACATATAAAAAAAAATAAAAAAAATACACACTCCTTTGTGGGTGTCTACACAGAAAATGTGTCACCTCCATGACATACGGTGGCAATGTTCCAACAAACTGTCGAAGCTCTAAAACGTATATAGGGAACCCGATCCATTGGCCCTCGATTCTCTCTCCCCATCTCGTCCATCCGTGAATCTCAATTCTCTCCCAAATGGGTTCTCTTGCATCCTCTCTATTCCTCTGCTTTTCTTTGATTCCCTCTCAAAAAACATCTCAACCATTCTCATGCTGGTCCAGCCATGGAGACAGGCGAGGACAAGCTGATTCAGGAGACACTGCATGCTGGGATGGGGGAAAGTATGGATATTGGAGACTCTTATGTATGCCATGTTGTGCATCAGATCAACTCAAGGGGTCTCTGGTTCGGAGATGACCCTCTAACGTTTTCCTTCCCTCTCTTGTTATTACAGCTCTTTCTCATCTCCATCTCCACCCGCTCCATTTACATTATTCTCAAGCCTTTTGGCCAACCCTCCATTGTTTCTCAGATTCTTGTAAGCTCTTAGAACTCCTTAATCTTGAATTTGATATTTTATTACCGCTTTGATTATCTATGATAAAGGGTATTTAAGGATTTGGCCTCAATATAATGGAAATATATATGAGTAGAAGTTCTATCCCATGTACACATAGGGAATTAATTGCAAATTTGAATTTTGGATCCTTTTTTTGTCAATAAATCCAGGTCATAAAATTATTTGCGCTCCGTTTAATACAATTTTGTGATAATTGATGTTTAATTGCTTGGCATCGTTTAAGTAGTCATTTTCATGAACGCAAGAAGGGACTTTTTGAGAGAAAAAACAAGAAAATTGAAACCCATATATTTGCAGTAAAAAAAGAGGTTATAATGAAATATATATAAAATTATTTTGCAGGCCATCAATAGTGCTAGTACATAGTCCTCTACTTTATCTGGGTATATCTGGGTGTTCCTTTGATTACTTTGGCTTGACCCATCCACTTATTAGTTGATGCCTTAGTCAATAAGTAGAAGCTGCTTCAATTGTCTGTTAGTTATGATTCTCTGCTAAACCATTCTATTTATCATTCTTTTGTGATTACTGATTGTTGGCATGCGAGCCAACTATACTTGAAACTAAAATTTCTCTCCATATGTGATTATGATCTGATTTTTTTTTCTTTGATGATCTATCTTCACCAGGGTGGTGTGGTATTAGGTCCTTCAATTCTTGGTCGCAGCTCAGCATTTGCCAACAAAGTTTTTCCAGCAAAAGGGAGAAGTGTGCTTGAGACTTTTGCATTTTTTGGTTTTATGCTTTTTATCTTCCTAATTGGGGTTAAGATAGACCCAAGTATCATTTTGAGATCGGGTAAAAGGGCCCTCTGTATAGGAATTTTAGGCTTCTCTGTTCCTTTTGTACTTGCTGGCACTGTTGCCTGTATCCTCTACCAGTTTGCATCATTGGATGATGATGTTTCCAATATACTTTTCTTTGTGGTGTCACTTCAATCTATAACAGCCTTTCCGGTCATCGCTTGCTTTCTCACAGAGCTCAAGATCCTGAATTCAGAGATTGGGCGCTTGGCCTCCGCTTCTTCCATAGTGTGTGATGTATGCTACTGGTCAGTTATGACAGTGAGTTTTGCTGCAAAACTAGCCAGTGAAAAGTCGATAGGGGCATCTATAGGGTCATTTGTATCAGCTGTCCTCCTTATTTCTTTCATCATGTTTGGAGTGCGTCCTGCAGCACTATGGGCAATTCGTCGCACTCCAGAAGGGAAGCCTGTTAAGGAGATTTATATTTTTGTGGTTTTCGTAACGCTATTGGTTTGTGGTTTTATGGGTGAACTAATTGGCCTGAGCGCTTTTATTGCATCTTTTTTGGTGGGCTTGGCCATACCAGAAGGTCCACCATTAGGAGCTGCACTGGTAGACCGGCTTGACTGCTTTTGTTCAGTATTGCTCATGCCTATACTTTTTACCATAGGTGGACTGAAAATGGATGTTTTTGCGATACAGAAGTTGAAGAATGTGGGTGTAATTCAGTTGATTATTTTTGTTTCATTTTTTGGGAAGATTGTTGGGACAGTTTTGCCTCCCCTTTTCTGTAGGATGCCGTTCCGGGATGCCCTTTCTCTTGGCCTGATAATGAACTCCAAAGGCATTGTTGAACTTGTCATGTTGATTGGCTTGAAAGTGCGAGATGTAAGCCTTTTATTTTCTTTCCTTTGTTCTTTTTCTTCCCCATCTACCTTTTGGCGTATCTTAACTGCATTCACCTATGGATAATCTCTAGACTATATTCTGATTAATAAAATAGATATTTCTTTTGGAAAAATAAAGCTATACATTTGAGATAATTAATTATCAGATTACGGAGTCATAATATCTATGTGTGTGCTTGTGCTTAAACAGTTCAACATAAAAGAACATTTCTTATATATTTGTGCTTGACAAGGGTAATATTTTGAATGTGCAGATCATGAGCGAAGAATGCTACACCATTATGGTTATCTCTTTGGTGATTATAACAGGAGTTGTGTCACCTATTGTGAAAGTACTTTACGATCCTTCCAGCAGGTTCCTTGCTTACAAAAGGAGGACAATTTTGCATCAGAGGGATGATGAAGAACTTCGCATACTTGCTTGCATTCACAGACAAGACAATGTGCTTGCAATTCTGAACCTCCTTGCTGCCTCTAACCCCAACAAAGAAAGTCCTATCAATCTAGTTGCGCTCCACCTTGTTAAGCTTGCAGGCCGAGCCTCCTCCCTGCTTGTTGCACACCTGCCACGTGACAAGCCATCTCAGTACCCAACACAAACTGAACAAATTTTCAACGCATTCAGAAAGTTTGAACATCATCACAGTGGCCATGTCATATTGCATTGTTATAAAGGCATTTCCCCATATGCTACCATGCACAATGATGTGTGCTCATTGGCCCTTGAGAAGAGAACAACCTTCATAATCATACCATTTCATAAGCAGTGGATAATTGGAGGGAGGGTCGAGTCATCTTATGCCTTTAGGCATCTAAACAAAAACGTTCTCGACAAAGCTCCTTGCTCTGTTGGAGTCCTCATAGACCGTGGGAATCAGAGTAAATTTTGGTGTGACCTTGCAGATCCCGCAATATATCAGGTGGCTGTGCTCTTCTTTGGAGGTGCAGATGATCGAGAAGCACTAGCATATGCAAGACGCATGATGGAACAACATAATGTACTAATTACTCTCCTTCATTTTTCTGCCCCTGCTCCAGCAGAAATTGTTGGGGGTACAGCAAGAAGCAAAATGCTTGATACCCAGATCTTGAGTGAATTTAGGCTCAATGCCTTCCGGAATGATAGGGTTTCTTATAGAGATGAGCAGGTGACGGATGGAAGGTGTGTGCTTACAGTGTTGGAATCCATGGAATGCACTTATGACCTTGTTCTGGTTGGGAGGAGGCATGGTGAATCACGGTTGATGTCAGATCTTAGGAAATGGAATGAGCGTGGAGAATTGGGAGTTGTGGGGGAGATTCTTGCAACTACAAATTTTAAAGGGGGAACTTCAATTCTGGTGATGCAACAACAAACCAGATTATGGGGATTGCGTGACCCAGAAGAATCTACACGCTTGAGAAGAGTAAACATATAGCAAATTTTTTAGGATTTGACAGCTTCAATAGTCATGGGTAGTTTTAGTGCTTTTCTGGATCTGGATATATAACATTATTCATACTAATGTACACATCCAAATATTTCATTTTGTAGACAAAAGGTTTAAATTTTCCGGGCATTTGCTTGTGTTCCAAGTATCTGCATTTACTAACCAGTGAAGTAATGAAGTAAAACTTTTAACCAGCAATGCATGGCTTGTATTCCTGTTAGTGTAACCTTCAACCCCGCAGGCATGGAGATCCCTTTCCTGCCTAAATCTCGATCCTTTTTGTTTTATATATCTAGCTTCCGTTGTGTGGGCTCTTCATGGTTATTGATTACTGTAGTGCAGGTTCACAGCATGAAGGAAAAAGTAGAATGAAACAAACTATCTTTTTCTTACATATCTTTGTATAAATTTTATAAATGGTAGTTTAACGTTTTGTTCATCTGGTAAGTGCATCATTTTATGAATATATGACACTCAAAAGTTTTTGTTTTAATTAATTACATAGCTTTGAAATTTTGAATATATAAAATTAAATACAAAACTAATTAATTTGTAGATTTCAAGAAAAATTTAATTAATTTTAGTTATTTGATATTAATTTTATATATAAAAAATAATTATTTCTTAATATAATGAAAAATCATAAATGTGGAAAAGTAAATTTTTTTTTTTCCTTCTCTCACCCCTTTGGAAAGTCATTATATATCTGCCATTGAGTTTGGGGCTATGTAATAACATCAGTGATGGTGCAAGATTTGTTGGTCGTTATTCTCCCTTCTCCTTCATTCTTCAAATGGGAAAGAGTAATAAAAGTTGTTGGCTGAAATACTTTGTGAGGAATAGAGTAAACAGTAAAGTGAATGTACATTGAAAAAATGGCAAGCTTGATAACTCTGAGTGCACGATAGCTTTTTTGCTAACTTGCACTGTTCTTCTTTTTTCCCAATTCTCTGCTTGATTAGATTGGAATGGAGGATTCTGATCTTATGGATGAATTGGACCTTAGAATTCGTTCTCTGAAAAAGAAAAGAGTTGTTTCGCCCGGACAATTTGTATCAAAATTTGCTCGGTAAGGAGACATCAGGAGTTGTTGCTAACCTAGTGTTGATTGTGTCTCAGAGTAAGCTGGCTGATCAAGGAAGTGGTTTCTCGTATAGGGATAAGGTTGCTGGGTTGTCTTCAAGTTCTAAGGAGCAAGCTAAACTCTTGGATGATTCTGATGATAACATGGATTATGAAGAGGATGATTTGAGTGAGGATTCGGATGATGATGGGAGTCCTTGGCCCAAATTACCTGTTTCCAAAGAGGAACTTAAGAATTTGAGAAATCCTTGGAAGGGTTCACTCATAATCAAAATTCTGGGTAAGAAATTTTCTTTTGGATTTCAATATTTTCGTATGAAATTGAAATGGCAATTGAAAGGGGAACTGTAACTCATTGACATTGGATGCGATTTTTATGTTGTTAAGTTGAGTGGTAAGGAAGATTTACAAAAGATTATATCATGAGGTCCGTGGATCATAGTTGGGTACTATTTAACAATTAAAAAATGGAAGCCTGAGTTCCATCCCTCATCTACACAAATTAAAAAGAAGGCTGTCTGGGTCTGATTTTCTGAATTGTCGATTGAGTACTTTCAATCTGGGAAATTAATTGAAGCTGGGAATATGATTGGAAAAGTTTTGAAAGTATATCGTTCTACTGAACCTTATACCAGAGGCAAATATGCCAAGCTTTGCATTGAGATTGATTTAGAGAAGCCTTTAATTCCGAAGGTCAAAATTAGGAAGTATTGTCACGGGGTGGAATATGAGGGTTTCAATCTGATTTGCTTTGGATGTGGACGCTATAAGCATCATCATGACAATTGCCCTGAAAAGGAAGATCCTATAAGAAGTAAAAGGATAGTCTAAAGAATGGTAATGTTAGGGAGGAAGGTCCTGCTGATTCTTTGAAAAGGGATTCAGTCCCAGTTAATTCAAGTGGCTCAGGTAGTTTTGACTTTGGGTCATGGTTGATGGTGCAGCAACGTGGTAGTTGCCCAAATTCTTGGAAACCACGTTATCCATCCTCTAAAAATGATATTCAGAGGCCTCTTAAGGATGTCACAAATTTAGCAGGCTCACGTTTTCACACTCTCTCTACTGATATTCAAACTGATTCAGTTATGAAGGATATTGCTAAGATATCTATAGATCCTATTAATAATGCTTTGAATCTTGGTCCTAGCTCTTCTAAGCCTAATCTAAGGATTAAGCCTAGCCTTGGAACTCGGACTAATTCACATGCTCCCCAAGATACCTTAAATGATATGCAACCCACATATCCATCTTTATTTTATTTTTTGGCGCTGCCAAGCCTTTAACTTGAGCAAAAAAAAGCCAGAAGCACTTAGCCGTAAAAAAATCCCTTCCAATGGCTAGTGCGTCTATTCCTCTGAATTTTCCTCACACCATTGACAAGTCAGAGTACTTCTCTTTTGGAGACTATTCCTTCAAAGGAAAAGGTTACTCATCATTTACTCAAATCCCCCGACCTTCTTGAAGGCAGTTGTGTAGTGAATTTGATAGTTTCTACTATTGGTCATATCCAAGATGAAAACAGTTATGGCGTTGAAGTTAATATGTGTTGTGTTAAATCCCTTAAAGGGATTTCGAGTGATGTTCCCTCCTTTTAAGGAGTTTTCTATTCATTGTTTTATGTTTATGAAGATCATATTGTGGAATGTTCGTGAAGCTGGTGGAAAGGATTGTGATTTCATATGTTAAAGATTTGATTATGATAAATAGGCCAGATATTTTAATCTTGGTTGAAACTAGGGTTAACTCCAGTAGAGCCCTTTCTATTATAAAAAAGATTGGGTTTTCTAATTATCTTAAAGTGGATTTTGAGGGTTTTGGAGGTGGTATTTGGATCATATGGAATAATGTGTCTCTAAAATTAATTCATCTTCATCTTAATCAGCAAGTAATACATGTGCAGGTCAATGGTAGTTTGGGTCATTGGGTGTTGTCTGCTGTGTATGCCAGTAAAAGACAGGCTTTTTGGGAGGAAATGGAGGTTTTTTTCTTGAAGCTTGACTTTGCCTTGGATGTTAATTGGTGATTTTAATGACATTACTAGCAGTGGAGAAAGCTCCAATGGCTCTCCTGCTGGTAAACATTTTGTTAATTGGATAAATAGATGTAAGCTCATTGATATGGGATTTCTAAGTCCTAGCTTTACTTGGTATAATTTACGTTTCTGAAAGGGTTTGATTTATAGAAGGTTGGATAGGGCTTTACGTACTACTGATTGGAGACATAATTTTCCTGAAGCTTCTATTTACCATCTTCCTAGAACTAGATCAGATCACTGTCCTATTATGATCTGTACTAGTGGCAATCCTCCCTCAAATCTTGCTGCTCGACCTTTTAGGTTTGAGACAGCTTGGATTAGCCATGATTCCTTTGTAGTAATAGTTGAAGACTTCTAGGATCATAAAGATGGTCCTCTCACTGATTCCTTGTGCACCTTCACTGACGTGCTTAAAGATTGGAATCACACTGTGTTTGGTAATATTTTTAGAAGAAAAAGGCAATTAATAGCTAGACTGAAAGGTATCCAAACCACTCTCTGCAAGAGTGTTAACTATTTTCTACTGAGAAAGATATCTTAAAGGAGTATAATGATATTCTAAGGCAAGAAGAGGTCCTTTGGTTACAAAAGTCTAGGGAAAGATGGGTGAGATTAGGTGACAGAAATACTTAGTACTTTCATACTAGTACCTTGATTAGAAGGAAGAGGAATAAAATAAAAGCTTTAAAAGATGACTCTGGTGCTTGGTGTTATGAGATTGATGTGTTAAAAGAGATAGTAGTGTCTTTTTATAAACTTCTCTATAATGATCTTAATCAAGTGGCCAATGCTGAGTATCCTAAACTGACCAGCTCCTTTCCTAGTCTTCTTGCAGATGATCTTAGAAGATTTTCTCTTCCTATTCATGATAATGCTGTTAAGAATGTTGTTCACACTTTTAGAGCCTTTAAGGTCACTGGACTTAATGGATTTCAAGCAAAATTTTTTTTTTTTTTTTCCAGAAGTGCTAGTCTATGGTTGTTAGTGCTGTTTGTGATTTGGTAAAGGGTGTTTTTGACTCTGCTTCTTTGCCTGAGGGTTTAAATGAAACTTTTATCACTCTTATCCCAAAGGTGTCCAACCTTGAATCTATGTTACAATTTAGACCTATTAGTCTTTGTAATGTTGATTACAAAATTATTTCCAAAATCATTGTGCAGATAATTAGGCATTTAATGAGAAGGATTGTCTCCCCTAATCAGAGTAGCTTCATACCAGGAAGATAGACATGAGATAATATTGTTATTGTTCAGGAGATTCTTCATTCTCTTAGACAGATAAAAAGTAAAAAAGGAGGTGTAATTTGGAAGATAGATATGGAAAAGGCCTATGATAGAGTTAGATGGGACTTTCTAAGAACTGTGCTTATGGAAATTGGGCTTCATGATAAATGGATTCAATTAATTATGTTATACGTTACTTCATTGAGAATGTGTGTTCCTTGGAATGGTAAGAAAACTGAGTGGTTTCAGCTTAAAAAAGGTCTTAGACAAGGGGATCCTCTTTCTCCTTATTTATTTGTTCTCTGTATGGAGAAATTGTCTCATTTAATTAATGATTCTGTTCAAAGGTCTAATTGGAAGGCTATTAGAGCTTCTAAGAAGGGCCCTTTCATTTCCTATTTATTTTTTGCGAATGATTTGATTCTTTTCACTGCTACAACTAAAAATCTGATCCAGGTGGTTTAGAATTGCCTTGAGCAGTTTTTCCAGGCTTCTAGTATGAAGGTGAGCACTACTAAGTCTAAGATTATGGTTTTAGCTAACATTCCTATGAAGATTTTGGATGAAATAAGTTCTTTTTCTCCCATTGGTCTCACTGCTTATTTGGGAAAGTATTTGGGGGTTCCTCTTCTTCACTCAAGAGTGAATAAGGAAACTTATAGACAAGTGCGTGGCAAAGTGCAAGCTAAACTAAGTGGTTGGAAAAGGGACTAGCTCTCTCTTGCTAGTAGGGCTATGCTCATTCAGGCTTCCTCTTTTGTTGTTCCTATTTAGACAATGATGACTACCAAAATTCCTAACTCTGTTTGTGCCCACATTGATAAAATTTGAAGAAGTTTTCTTTAGGGTGATTATGAAGTTAAGAAGAAAATCCATTTGGTTAATTGGCGTCAAGTCCGTCTCCCTAAAACTATGTGGGGTTTAGGTCTTAAGGACATGAATCAGATGAACTTTTCTCTCATGGCTAAGTTAGGTTGGAGGTTAATTAGAGAAAATGATTCTCTTTGGGCTAAGGTGTTACAAGGGAAGTATTTTCATGATAAGCAGTTTCTTACTATTGATGTTAAGCCTTATAATTCTTTCACATGGAAGAGTATTATGAAGGGTTGTGAGGTGCTCAAGCAAGGAATTCAATGGAGGTTAGGTAATGGAGAAGACATTGAGTTTTGGAATGATATTTGGTTGGACAATTTTATTCTATAAGAGCTAGCAATTAATCTTGTTCCTGTAGAGCATTTGCAGTGGAAGGTTTCATAATATATTTTTGATGGGAAGTGGAGGCTTAATATTCTTAAAGGCTTGCTTCATGATCATATCTTGGCAAGTTTGGAAGCTATTGATTTGCAGGTTTGCTGCTCCTGGAAGGATAAAGTTATTTGGAAGTTGTCTCCCGATGATAAATTTTCTACTAGTCTGCTAGATCACTTATCAGGGGTACTCCTCCTTTTATAGATCTGTTTATTGTTAAAAAGATATGGAGGATTCAAACTCTTCCCAGAATTAAGTTTTTTGTTTGGTTGGCTTATCTTAGCAAACTGCTTAGTAATGATTTGAGGTGGAAGGGAAAGATGGTGGATTTGCCTTCTTATTCTCTTTGTTATGGCTTGGTTGAGGATGTCCTTCATGCAGTAAGAGATTGTTCTCATGTTTCACAAATTTGGCAAAGGTGGTTCCCAGTTTTATGTAGAGTTCCTTCTTTTTTGCTAATTTGAATGATTGGTTCATTCTTAATCTCACTTTGGTGTTTTTTTTTAGAGACACTATACCGTGGCCTACAATTCTTTCCTTCTTGGCTTGGAGATTCTAGAAGTGGAGGAATAAATTGTTATTTGTGGATAATTTTTTTATCCCCCTAAATGCTTTGTTTTGTCTATGTGCTGAAGTTAAGGCTCTTTGGTCTACCTTAGAGCATAGTACGCCAAAGTTGCGTATTGAGATGAATGTCAAATGGTTTCCTCCTTCAACTGGTTATGTTAAGTGTTAGAAGAAAATAGTATGAGTAAATAAGGTTTTAAATCATGTAATCACTATCTTTAAAGATATATTGCCTATGTATTCTTTAGGGTAAACATATAAGTCTCTTCCAAGATACAATAAAACCTCTTAGAACTTTAAAGCTCTTAATGATTATCAAGAATAGATGAAGAGTTTATATAGATACTGAAAAGCCATTTTCAACAAATACGATTATTAAATTAATTTAATTAATATGTCTGTTGAATTTAAAAATGTATTAATAACTAAAAATCTCAAAAGGTATCAATAACTAATTATACCAATTCACCAAAAAAAAAAAAAAAAAGCCCTAAGTCCAAGTCATTTAAATATAATATATATATATATATATATATTAATATTATTATATTTCTATTATATATTATTTTGACATAGGAAATGGGCTCCTCTTTATAAAGTTTTAAACAACTCTTTATCTTTCCAATATGGAACTTTAAGTCTCCATATTTATTACAAATTATCTAACAATTTCCCACTAGTTTGTAATATTAGTCCATAATATCATGCATCTTATAGATTTAAACTTTCTACTAGTGTATATATTTTAAAGTTTTGAACAAGTTATTGGCATTCTAAGACTGAACCATAACTCCTTATATCAAACCAAAAATATCACACACGTGACATTACTATTATGCAATCATCAAGAAGTTTCGATATCTTGCTTCTAGCACTTTTATGGCCATGTGCTATATCTAGGTTCATGAATATTTACAAGAGTAAACCCTTTAACTTTTGGTTGAAGTGACACCATTTCAATATTTATAAGGTAGAGTTTGTCATTATGTCCCTATTACTCCAAACATTTAACAACTTTATTAAGATCTTCATCAGCCTCCTTACGTAATAGTTTGCACTAATCATTCATGAATGAGACTTTATAAATTTCAATGTATATAATCAACACTTAATAACTCATTGTTACCTATTGAACTTTTGTTATTAAATTTCTAACTTAAAGTTGGGTTTCCATTACTAGTGCTTTTAATTCAAGAGTTTCAACCCCATTACTCCATTATTCAGTTGGATTGCATCTCTTGGTAATGCTTTAGTAAGTGGATTAGCCAAATTCTTGCTTGATCTCACATAAATTATTGTTATAGTCTCATTCATGCTAATTCTCGTATATAAGCATGTTGCAAGCTTATATGTCTCGATTTTCCGTTATAGATTTTGTTGTAGGCTAAACACATTATAGTCTCACTATCACAATATACAGAAATGGCTGGCATCGGTTGTGGCCATAACTTTATATCCAATAACAAGTTCCTCAACCATTTTACTTCTTTCCCAACAGCTACTAATGCTATAAATTCAGATTCCATTGTAGAATGAGAAATACAAGTTTGCTGTTTAGATGCCCAACTGATGGCACCACCACCTAAGGTGAAAATCCATCCAGATGTGGATTTGTAATCATGAACATTTGTTATCCAACTTGCATCAGAATAACCTTTTAATATAGTAGGAAAGCCACTGTAATAAATCCCTAAATAACTTGTTTTTTTCATATATCCAAGCACTCTAATGATTACTTTCCAATGATCATTGCTTGGATTGCTTGTAAACCTTAATAGTTTACAAACAGCAAATGTTATATCTGGTCTAGTACAATGTGTTGCATACATCATACTACTTATTACACTTGCATATTCCAATTGTGCTACGACTCTTCTACAATTTTTAGTTAACTTAACGCTTGTATCATAAGGAGTACTAAACTCCTTTATTCCCAAATGTTTAAATTTGTCAATGATTTTATCGATGTAGTGTGACTATGTCAAGATAATTCTTCCATGTTCTCTTTTCACTTTTATTCCTAAGAGAGATTCTACTTCCTTCATATCTTTTATTTTAAAAATTGATGTAAGATACTTCTTGGTTTCAGTGATTCCAAGCATGTTTGTGTCAAAAATCAACATGTCATTCACATAAAGACAAATAATGACAGCATACTCTTTTGTGAACTTAGAATAAATGCATTTGTCAGTATGATTGTGCATGAATCCATTTGAAAGTATAGTATTATCAAATTTCTTATTCCACTGTTTTGGAGCTTATTTCAAACCATAAAGAGACTTTACCAATTTGCAAACTTTATTTTCATTTCCAGGAAGAACAAAACATTTAGGTTAATGCATGTAAATTTCTTCACTTAGGTTTCCATTCAAGAATGATGTTTTAACATCTATTTGATGTATAGATAAATTATATACGAAAGTTATAGACAAAAGCACTCTAATTGATGTTATTTGTGCTACAGGAGCATATGTGTCAAAATAATCAATACCTTCTTTCTATGTGAAACCTTCTGCAACTAATCTTACTTTGAAGTTTTGAATAGAACCATCTGTATTATACTTGCGTCTAAATACCCATTTACATCCTATGTTTTAATCCAGGAGACAAATCAACTAAAACTCAAGTATGATTTGACATGATTAAATTTATCTCATCATTGACAGCTTCTTTCCAGAAAGCTGCATCTCTAGAAGACATAGTTTATTTAAATGTTTTTGAATCATTTTCAGTGTTTAATACAATGGGTATTGTATTACAGATGTTAGTCCTATTTCCTTCAACAAGAAAAATAATAGATTGTAAAGAAATAAAATCAGAACTAAGATGTTTTTCTTTCCTAATTCTTTGACTTCTTCTTAGTTCTATTTAAATACCATTATTCTTTCTCGTGTTTACAATAATATCAGAATTTGTTATTCTGAGTGTATCAACACTGTTTTGGTTTTGTTTGCCTAAAGTCTCGTGGGATAAATCATTCAAAAACTTGTTTTCAAGTGAATTCAATATGTATAGATTATACAATAACATTAGACTCTAAGTCCAGAAGCCTATATGTCTTTGAATGTTGTGCATATCTTACAAATATACTTTTGATACCTCTAGGTCCTAATTTTGTTTTTAATTATCAGGAATCTTGAAAAATGAAATAAACCCCCACACTTTAAAATAACCCAAATTTGATTTTCTTACATTCCAAAGTTCATAGGGTGAGATTTTCATACTTTTCGAAAGTACTTCAAATAAGTATATGATATGCAGTTAATAGTGTTTCACTCCATAGATTATGTGGTAAATGTGCATTTAATAACAGAGCATTAACTATGTCTACTAAAGTTCTATTTTTTCTTTTAACCAGACCATTCTGTTGTGGTGTGTAAGGAGCACTCTTTTGATGTATAAATCCATGCTTTTCACAAAAGTTATCAAATTCATTAGAAAAATATTCTCCCCCTCTATCACTACAAAGGATCTTTATTTTCCTATCTTTTTTATTTTCTACAACAGATTTGTACTCTTTAAATTTCTGAAGGGCTTCATCTTTTGTTTTCAGTAAATACACAAATGTGAATCTAGAGTAATCATCAATAAAGGTTACACAATATCTTTTAACCATTCTTGTTAATTCTCCATTTAATTCACATAAATCAAAATGCACAAGATCTAACAATTATGTATTTCTTTCAACTTTAAGAAATGATTTCTGTCATTTTTGCTTGTATGCATATTTCATATTTACCTACATGTTTATTTATGCAAGTAATGTACCCATTTCTTAACATAAAACTTAAAGAACCAAAATTTAAGTGACCTAGTCTACAATGTCATAAATGAGTATCAAACTCAATAACATAAACATAAATATTATTTATAGCATTGATAATACTTAGTATGAACATCCCATCACACAAATATCCTTTTCCTACAAATACATTATTCTTAGAAACTATTACACTGTTAGACCCTATGACAGTCTTGCATCCTTTCTTTGAAAGCAAACTTGCATAAACTAAATTTTTTTGAATTTCTGGAACATGAAAAACATTCAGTAAAGTTAACTTCTTTCCAGAAGTGAAGTTCAATTCCACAGTCCTTTTTCCTTATATTTCGGTTGTATTATAGTTTTTCATTAAAACCTTTTTAAATTCCATAATTTCTGTATAGTCTTGAATGAACTTCTGTGATTGCAAACATGAATGGTTGCACTATAATCCAACTACCAATCGTGATTTTTTGTTGCATCAGTAGCCATATTAACTTCTATTATTATACTAATTTGTAGGGTAGACACCTTGGCAACCATTTTTTGGACAACACTTTTAATCATATTTGTTGTCTCATAATTTTTAGTATTTCTAGAATTAAACTAGAAATTCTTTCTTGTCTTTCTAAACCTGCAATCAAGAATAAAATAACATTTCTTTCCATAATGGAAACAATTGACTTCTTTTTTCTTTTTCTTAAAAGATGTCTTTGACGTTTTCAAACCATTATTTCCACTACCATAATTTTTTTGACTAATATAATTAACCATAGAATTTGAAATCAAAAACTGTACATCACGTGTACGAGTTTCAGTTTCAATTTGAAGATGAGTTTGAAATTGTTCTACAGTTAATTTATCAGATGAATGCAGAACTTTCTTTTTGTAATCATTCCATGATGGAGGCAGTTTAGAAAGAATGGCATCAATTTGCATAAGATCAGGAATTATTACTTCAAGATCTTTTAACTTCGAGACTAACATTTGTAATCCATGAATTTGATCCATTATAAGTTTATTGTCAATTATTTTGAACTCAAAATATTGTAAAGCCAAAAATTTGTCAGTACCTCGTTTTTCATTTTTGTTAGCAACCTCCAAGGCATTCCAAATATTCTTTGGTGATTTCAGAGAAAGTATAGATCTTACAAACGATATGCCAGGGTGTTCAAAATGTGTCCTTGACATATCAATTCATTCTCTTCACGTTTCTTTCTCTGCATTTTGATTTCTTCAGTATCTTCAGCAGTGAGGTTTGGTAATGCAAATAATTCAGGGCTCATAACATAATAGATTTTTAGTGCAGTGATGAAGAACACTATTTTATCCTTCTAGCGAGTGAAGTTGGTTCCATCAAACCGATCAAGTTTGATAAAAAATTTTTGGATTTATCTCCATAAGGAATATCTCTTTAAAATTGTTAGAAGAATATATTATGAGTAAAGAAGGTTTTGAGGCGTGTAACCGCTATCCTTAAAGAATTATTGCCTGTATATTTTTTAAGAAAAACATACAAGTCTCTTTTAGGATACAATTAAGCCTCTTAGAACTCTAAAGCTCTTAATGATTATCAGGAATAAATGAAGAGTTTATATAAATACTGAAAAGTTATCTTCAACAGATACTAATTTTAAATTAATTTAACTAACATGTCTATTGAATTTGAAAATGTATTAATAACTAAAAATCTCATAAGGATATAACAAAATCTCTTAAAACTCTAAAACTCTTAATGATTATCAGAAATAGATGAAGAACTTATATAAATACTAAAAAGTTATCTTCAACAGATACGTATATTAAATTAATTTAACTAACATGTCTTTTGAATTTAAAAATGTATTAATAATTAAAATCTCATATAAATATCAATAACTAATAATACTAATTTACAAAAAAAAAAAAAAAAAAATCCTTCAATCAAAGGCTTGAGCCTCAAGCCTTAAGTCCAGGTCCAAGTTTAATATATATATATATATATATATAGGTCCAAGTTTAATATATATATATATATATTAACATTTCTTATACTAATATATTTCTGACAAATATTATTTTGATTAGAAAATAGGCTTCCCTTTACAAAATTGTAAATAACTCTTTATATTTACAATATAAAACTTTTAAGTCTCCATATTTATTACATGTCTAACATTAAGTTGAACTCTTATGGTTGTTCTAAGAATGGTGGTCTATTAGCTGGTTGTGGTGGGGTGCTTAGAAATGATTGTGGGCAGTGGCTTGGTGGTTATGTGGTTAATTTAGCTTCTAGAACTAATACGTTTGCTGAGATTTCAGGGGTTTACTCTGGGTTAAAACTTGCCTGGGAGTTGGGTTTCAGGAAGGTTGAAGCTGAGCTTGATTCTATGGTTGTTCTTAAACTGATTCAGGAGGATGATGTTGAATTCCATCCTTATGCCAATCTGATCCTGAGTTGCAAAGAGCTTCTGAAATTAGACTGGCAGGTTTCTTTATCCCATATCTAGAGAGAGGCTAATTTCTCAGCTGATTTTTAGCTAATCTGAGTGTTTCATGGCCTATTGGTGTGCATTCTCTGGATTCTGACCCTGTAGCTGTTGAGAGTTTTCTTAAGCAAGATTTGATGGGAGCTGGTAGGCGTACGTTTGTTCCTCCTGAGGTTTTTTTTTTTGTTTTTGTTCTTTTGGGCTTAGGCCCGCCTCTGTACCAAAAAAAGAAATACCTTGTGAGGAGAAGCTGCCTAATTGAATGGATGAGGCAGCCCCCGAACGTTAAGGAGGCCTTTCTCTTCAATACCCATTTTCAACGGTTTCCCTCAAACTCGGTAGTGTAATTGTCAGTTAAACCAGCAAACTCGCTGTGTAGCTTTTGCTCACATCTTTCAAATACGCATTGATTTTTTTACCTCTCTTTCCATTTCTTCTTCTTCATCCCAAAGTTTTTTTGTTTTGGATTTCTTTCTCTTAAAACTTATCTCTAAGGTTAGCTTCATATTGCCCAACAATGAGTATTGTAGAAAGTAAATTAGCAGTTGCTGGGATGGTAGCAGGACCATATGGAAAAGAAGAAATGGTCTGCCATTATTCCGGCAGGATCAGCACACAAGAGTCCTTGATTGAAAGAAGTCTTTTAGACTATTCTACATCTTCTCTTATGGCCCAGATAATTTTCATCCTATTTGTGTCCAGAATCGTTTACGTTTTATTAAAACCTCTTCGACAGAGTTTGATTACTGCACAAATTATTGTAAGCTCCTTATCCTTTTGTCAAGCCATACCTCTGGTTCATGGATTGGTAATTTTTTTCATTTCCTTTGTATAGTCATTTTGATTGAATTACACCTGAATTGGATTGTTTACTTTTTATTAAATATCATCATGTAGTTTGGCAACAACCAAATTTTCTAGATTAAGGAAAAAAATCATTTATAGAGAATATAGAAAATGAGTTTTTTAGTGTTCCTTGTAGTTGTATGACTTTAACTACTGAGATGCATATCTAGCTACAGTCTTGACAACCATTCTATTCTTGCATTAGGAAGAATGCGATGTCCAATTCTGAAGAAAAATAAGTGATAAAGAAATAAGAAGAATCTCATTCCTGCTTTCTCTGCCGTCCTTTGTAGGGTATATAGATATTTGTTCATCTTCCTCATGTATATGTTCTTATTGTATGTTTGTTTTATGATATTCTTCATCCAGGCTGGAATAATAATAGGTCCAACCTTTCTAGGCCACTTCTCTGGGTATATGCAGCAATTGTTTCCACCAGAAAGCAAAGTGATGCTTACAGTAGCCTGGATGGATTGGGTTCATGTTCCACCTATTTATGGTAGGTGTTCAAATGGATCCAAGTATCTTGAAGAAAACAGGAAGTACTGCAGCGCTAATAGGCACAATGAGTTTTGTATTGCCTTATGCTCTTAGCGGAGTCACTTTTTATACCCTAAATCGGATCATGACCTTAGATAAGTCTGTACAACAATGCCTACCTTTTGTTATATCAATTAATTCCATGTCCTCTTTTCCTGTCATTGCCCAACTCCTAAGTGATTTGAACATACTCAATTCAGAGGTTGGCCGCTTAGCAACCTACACCTCTATGATCAATGACACATTCAGCTGGTTACTATATACGCTTGCAGTTACAGCGTCTGTAGCAATGCGTGGCTTACATTGGATAACTGTGTTGTCTTCTCTATCAATTCCTGTCTTTCTAATCATCATTGTATATATCCTTAGGCCAGTCATTTTATGGTTAACTAGGAGCACCCAAGTAGGACAACCGATGAAGGACCACCACTTTATTTCCATAATTGTGATATCATTGGGTTGTGGGTTATGCACTGAGATTCTTGGCCAGCATGCTGGATTTGGCTCTCTTTTGTTAGGAATTGCTTTACCAGATGGACCCCCACTTGGATCATCTTTGATAAATAAGCTTGATGCTGTGACGTCAAGTTTACTACTTCCAATTGTATTTGCAATTTGTGGCCTGCGAACAGACTTGATCTCAGCCATTCGGGGAAAATCTTCAGGAATCATCGAGTGCATCATCATTATTAGCTATATAGGGAAGTTCACTGGCACCCTATTGCCTGCACTTTACTGCAGTATTCCTTTCAAGGATGCCCTATCTCTTGCTCTAATTATGTGTTGCAAGGGAATCATTGAGGTTTCTAGATATAACTTATTGATGGACAGCAAGGTAATCAAAGTTTTGTATTTGTCTGATCTGATCTTGGTAACATATCATTTTTGACACATGCTCAAGACAATAACATCCTTCCTTCCCCAAGTTGCAGAATGTTCTGAAATTAGCTTTGTACTGATTGATTATTATCATTGAACATGAATAGCTCATTTAAAATACATTTGTGGTAGTCTCATAGGCTTATATGCAAAGACATATATGACATCATGTCATAATATTTTCCATTTTGAGCTTCTGCTCAGTTCAAGTGCTCTCAATCATGAATTAACAGGCATTAGAATAGCTATTTGTGGATTCTTATTTGTTAGTAACATTTTTGTTTGTTTACTGACAGATATTAGATGACCAGTCTTTTGCCCTTTTGTTGATCACGATGATTATTGTAACTGGGGTTGCCAGGCCTTTGATAGAGTACCTTTACGACCCATCAAAGAGGTACAGGGTCTCTGGGAGAAGGACCATCCTTCACTTGGGAACCAACTTCCAGCTCCGAGTTTTAGCCTGTGTACACAGTGAAGACAATGTCCCCAGTATTATGAAACTCCTCGAAGCCTCAAATGGTACTAGATTCAATCCCATTTATGTCTTCGTTCTTCACCTTATGGAGCTCACTGGCCGTGCATCAGCTATATTTGGCCCTCATCACCAGCTGAACAAACTGACTTCCACTGCAACTCATACTGATCATATTGTCAATGCATTCAGGCGTTATGAACAGTACCACCAAGGGGATTTTGTGACACAGCACTTTATTGCAGTAGCACCATACAGAAGTATGCATGATGATATATGCACTCTTGCACTAGACAAGAGAATCACCATTGTGATTGTCCCCTTCCATAAGCACAAGATTATTGATGGAACAACTGGATCTGTGTGTCTATCCATTAGAACTGTCAATTGCAATGTCCTCAGAAAGGCTCCTTGCTCTGTCGGAGTCCTAATTGATAGAGATCAAGTGATTGCTAATAACCAGTTTTTGTCTAAAGGTCAATCAGCATATCGTATTGGTGTCCTCTTTTTTGGCAGTGCAGATGATTGGGAGGCACTTGCATATAGCAGACGCATGGCAGAGCACTCACTAACCAGCCTGACAGTGATTTATTTTAGGCATGGAAAAGATACTATTGAAAAGGGGAAGACTTCTGAGAGTGAATACATTTACATGTTCATAGCCAGCAGCATTGGCCACGGAAAATTCAGTTTTAGGGAAGAAATTGTGAAAGATGGTGTTGGAACTATACGTGCTATTCGTTCGCTAGAGGATGCTTTTGATTTATTTTTAGTCGGCAAGCACCATGATCCCTACCTACCACTTCTGGCAGGTCTTAATTCAGAGTGGAATGAGTATCCTGAACTTGGTGTGATTGGGGACTTGCTAGCCAGCGCAGATTTTAAGTTTTCAGTACTAATTGTGCAGCAACAACCACAAGATAATTGTGTACAAGGACCTGGAATCCTTGAAGGAGTAAAAAACCTAACAATATCTACATGTAAACCCAGTTCAAGAGTTCACCCTGATAACTCTGTTGAAGAAGACTTCACACCAGTTCATGCTAGTGATGGAACTCTAGATTTCAAGAGCTTCCCCTGATTACCCATATGAGAATTGTACATCTGTTCAGTTTAGATTGTTAGTTTGAATGTGCAATAGAAATATGTGCCAAAGTTAAAAGGATAATGATAAGTTTGATACTGAGTTTAGATCAATAACTTAATGTGGTACCTAACTGTAATTAGCTAATTAGGTTTAAAACAATGAATATAAACCAAGTCAATAGCAGAGGCGCCCTTCTCTCTTTCTGCTTCTTCCGTCCATGTTTTTCTTTTTCGTTGTTCTTTCTAAGTTCATTGTACTAACAGAGAAAGCAGAATATAACATTGCACAAGTTAAGCTAAGGTTTCTGATAGTTAAACATAACTTGTACAATTCAGAAACTTACTGAGAACAGAATAGTTTATGACATGTTGATTTCCAAACATTATCATATATTTTCTTCTTGCAGGCTCTTAAATGCAATCAGAATCAGGTGTACAAGATAGATTCTATTAACAATTTGTGTGTACTGGATCTGAGCTCAATTGAATCTCTTGCTGCTACTCTTCAGGAATCTTTCATGGCTCCAGTTGCTGATGACCACATTGTACTGGCGTGTAGTGACTTTATGATTTGCTTTTAAGTCTTTTTATTTTATTTTTCAAAACCTAAGATAAATGGAAGAACAGCATTGAGGGATATATGTGTTTGGAGGATAAAACCTCCTGCAATCACCTCAATGATCGATCCATGGTGGGTTGAAAATTTTATAAACCTAAGTTCCGGTCCAACTCGAAATTGGTTCGCATTGATTTAAAGTCTTTATTAGTAGCATAATAGTAGCCTATTTATATGTGCCCCCTATTCGATGACAATGATGGAACCAGTATAGTTTTTACCCCTCTCCATAATATATAAGCTTTTGTAGTTTAAGAATAAGTCTTCAGATATATTGTGTTTTTACCTTCACAATCACTTCTAATGTGCTGCAAATTATCTAGAGTTATATGAAGCCTGTGCGAATTGGGGAGATGGAGGAGGATTGGACCAAAATAGTGTATCCATTTCCCCTTACCCACCACCTTGATTGGATGATAAAAAAGAGTTAGATGGCTAATTTAGTTAAAGCCTAAGAGTCTTGTTTGGATAAGAGGGGAGCACGGAAGTAAAAGGAAATGCAGGGAAAGAGTAGAGGGGAACTGTTAGGAATTCTATGGAATCTCCTTTGAAGATCTTGTAAAAATAATAAAAGATAATAACTGCAAAATATAAGTAGAAGTGAAGAGGAAGAAATATCAACACACAAGATAGTTTGGCCCATTGTATACATTCATGGATGAAAAAAAAAAAATTCACTAATATTCTAAGAAAAAATACAAAAAAGAAATGACAATCTCCTTGGTGTTTGGAAATAACACACTCCATGATATTTTCTGCACTCTACTCTAAAAATCTCCCTTGCACCATGTCTCACAAATATTAAACCATTCTTTTTCTCATAACTGCAACTCTCATAAGCGTATAAAATATTTATATTGCATATGATTTGCCTAAGAAATAATTTTTTTTCTCTATTTTATAGAAACCCTATAATCATCTAAGTAGATCAAAAGATAGATCCAAATAGAAAATTTTAATCATCAACTAATTAGTTTTTCTTTCTCATCAAGATTAAACTAATTAGGAAGCTACTAAATACGAATTTGGGTCAAAATCTCAACAATCTCCACCTTAATTCAAATTTTTGTAAACAATGTTCAATATTCTCCTAGTCTTCAATATTCTTCAAGTCCCATACAATGCATCATCTATCATCAATTACAGAATTATCTAAGCTTCACATAAGTCTTATTCATCGAGAGTCATCACTCAATCGATAGTTTCCAAGCTACTAGCTCATAGTGAACAACATCATGATATCCCGTAATTACGACAACAATGCATATGTACTTAGCCATCTTCTCAACTTCATCTCATATATTAACATTAATAAGCTTTTTTCATGTTGTCTCAATATTGGATTAGGTTTGTGCAACAAAAACTACAACTCCACCTCAATGAAAAAACTTCATTCATCGCTGGGCTTGCTCCATCTTCACTAGTATATCCACCCAAAATCAAATCTCACTAACACACTAGGATACTTTATTACACTTTCTCAACTTGTAATTATATCACAAAATTCTACACATCTACCAATATAAAACTCTAGCTACAATATTTTAACTTGGTATGCCACCCACACCCATCTTTTGGTGCGATGGTCATACAAAACTGCAAAACTCATTCTTCTACAAAACTAAAAAACTTCATTTTTCAAAAAGCTACATAACTTCAACTTTCATCTTCTAGATAGGCAAAACCCAGTTTTTTTTTTTTTTTTACCCTCTTCCATCTATATAACCTTAATCACCATAACTTATTTTCTTCAACTCCTTTGTAATTTTATAATAGCTCCATGAATCACCAAAATTGTCTCGGGCATCCACATCCTAATTAAATTTAGTGCTGATACCACTTGTCCTAGCAATAGAATAACTGTTGGAAATTCTTAAAAATTTTAATTTCAAGATATTGTTAAAATAATAGAGAATAATAATCACAAGATATAAGTCGAAGATAAGAGAAGAGAAGAGGAAAAAAATCACCAACATAAGATATAATGTGGTACGGTCCCTTGCATACATCTATATATGAGAAAATAATTCCACTATTTTAAGAAAAATTACAAAGATAGAATGTCACTCTCCTTTTTCGTTGTAACACACTCAGTGTTTTCTACTTTTTCTTTACAAATTTACCCCTATCCCATAGAGGAATTCACAAATATTAGATCTTTAAGTTTTTTATACACACAGCTCTTACAAGCCTATAAGATATTTATACTACACAGGACTTACTATGCAAGAAGTAAATTTTTCCTTCATTTTATAGAAACCTTACAATCATCTAATTAATTAATTTATCCATCAAGATAAACCTAATTAAAAAATTCCAATTATCATCTAATTAGATTTATTTAGCCCATCAACATAGAGTCCACCTAAAATATAAATTTGATAGCACTACATTAAAGAAAAAAAATGAGGTTATTCAAAGTACCATCAAACCAACTTCATTTTCTTGCTTATGGCTAAGTATGATTATGTAACTTTATATTAACACTATATACACTTTTTTTAGCAATAAATAACATAAAATGTATATTATTTTATTATGAAAAAGATAATGAAATTTATATTAGAATTTATCAAAAAATATGGTTGCATTAAATTTAAACAATAAATAATAAAACATGCATATTATTTATTACATAAAATATTATTAATTCTATATTAAAATTTATCAAAAAATTCAGATTTGCTCCCAATTTTAACAATAAAATAATAAATCATATATATTATCTATCAGATAAAATTAATTATATTAAAACTTATCAAAAAATTCAAGTTCACACTAAATATTAGCAATAAATAATAGAACATGTATATTATTTATTATATAAAAGAGTAATAGATATATATTAAAATCTATTAAAAAATTCAAGTTTATGATTTTGAACCCAATATTAGGGAGCTTGAATTCAACTCATTTCTTAAAGGAGCTATTAACAAATAGCTCATGAGTATGTTATTAAATTTGCACGTTACTTTATGTTAGATAGATATTAGTAGTTATTTTTATTTTCTTATTTGAATCTTTACCTTATCATATATTATTTGTTTAATTTTATTATTTAAATTGTCACCTTCATTAATGATGATACCTATATATTATTTATTCTTATTTTAATATTTGAAACACAATCCTTACGGGTAATGAATGTCATAAATTGTTTGCTCTTTTGTTATTATTGGTTTTATGAAGGCATAATTTTAAACATTTATAATTTCAGATAAAAATATTAATGTGAAGTCGACATGGACTATACGAAAATTATGGATCTGATTATTCCACTACTATGATTCAAGAAGTGTGCTTATTTGAGGATTCAATTATTTCGTTGATATATCTCAATCAGATCCACATAAAATTATTTAATTATGTTCTAAGTTCATCTATAGATCCAATAATAATATTACAGTAATTACCTTTAGGAATACTAGGAGATGAGTGCAAGATATTTTATCAATCTACAAAAAGCTTCAAACTTTCTAATACAAGAGATATATATAGGAAGAAAATGATACTGAGATTATACACTACTTTACCCATAAAAGAAAAGAATGAGAAACTTTAAGCATCAATTTTCATCATACTATAATGGTTTGAAGAGCTATTGGTTTTCCATCTTACTGGCATTTATTAGTATAGGATTTCACTTGAACCAATACCAACATGACATGTGGCATCATGACATGTGTCATCATATCACTGGTTATGTAAGTCTATATATATAGGAACTTAAGGTTCCAAGGTAAGG
The DNA here is from genome assembly GCA_029379385.1 of Quillaja saponaria. NCBI lineage: Eukaryota > Viridiplantae > Streptophyta > Magnoliopsida > Fabales > Quillajaceae > Quillaja > Quillaja saponaria. The sequence continues at coordinate 12,171,734 of CM055610.1, read as the reverse complement.
GACTTCTCTCTCACCTCTCTCTCTCTGTATATGCATTTGCTTCTCTCTCTACTAACTTAAGCTTTGAAGTGCTAATAGATCCCCAATACCACCATTTAGGTTTACTGAAGAGCAACGAGGAGCCCTATTCACCTAGATCTTAGCTCGGACAAATCCTCGACACTAAAATGAGAGTCATCCATGGGAACCTATACGATTTGGGTTTCCCAACTTCCCCAACCTCGAACCACTAGTTTAACTCCACTATAGTATCAGAGGCCATTTTCCAATTGACAAACCTGAAGCTGGACGTTAGAAGAAGCTGTATGCGTCATCACGCCCGATTGAAGGTGGCAGATCCATCCTCCATGTGCAACTAGGACTCTACACTGTTTTCCACCACTTTTCAGCAAGATAAACCTCTAACCAAAATCCTAGCAGCCTCCATTAGGCCATTCTGAGAATTCCACCGTCTGAAGCTCGTCCAATGGAAGCCGCCATGCGCCTCCACTAGTGGCAGAAGGTGACAGAGGCATTTGCCTCTTAAATGGCTTAATCAAGCCACCAGCCGTCAACCCTTTGGCTAGAACTTGGCTTGGCCTAGTTTCAGGATCGGAAGCAATGGCTCAGCCTAGATCCAGTCTAGCTAAGCCAGGTTTGCAAATTGCTATCCTTGTATTTTATTTATTTATGAAAGCAGCCCAGATAGTTCCATATTTAAATTATTTACCTAAAAGTTTAGAAATTTATAATTTTGGCCCATTATGTTATATATTTTTCATAATAGCACATATCTTTTAGTAATTATATAAGTGGCCTAAGACTTTAGTAATTTACAGAGTTGTCTAAATGCTTCAGAATATTTGCATAATACCTTCAGGCTTTTATATTATCATATAAATGATTCTAAATAATTCTAGAAAATTGCATATAGGCTCCTAAATTCTTTAAATGGCTTAAAAATTTATAAATTTTGCACAAACGGCTTGCAAACTTTCATGTTCTTATAGAATTGCTTGTCAAGCTTATATTTCTATACAAATTTCCTAGGATTGCATGCTTAGCTCAATTTATATCTGCTTAAATGCTCGATTATGTGTTAGTCACAAACAAAAATATTCCAATGCAAACCAAGTCTTGCAGATATTAAATTATTTGGCAAAGATTCATGAGCTCGCCTAACCACCATAATTGTGGGGACATCACAAAGATGAGCTCAATCACTAACTTAATAAAGTAATTAGCTATTAAGTGTAGGGGATCGATAATTCACCTCGCCCATACCCTGCAATTTATAGTTCGGGATCAAATTGTTAAATTGATCACCTAATACAACCTAGTCAGGTAACTACAATATATTTTTGACATGCTATTGCATATTTATTAACTGAAAAACACATTATTACATGTTTTGCTCTCATATATAGCTAACGAATCTTCTGTTAAGATTGGCTGTTCGACCATAATTATAGGAAATTCTTATAGCCAGAGCATAATGGGAAAGGCATAGACCCCTACAACCAATCAAAAAGATTGGAAAGAAACCCATGGGGAAACAATGGTTAAGGTTCACCTGGGTGACCTATACCCTAAAAGGGAACCCAACCTTCCATAGTGCTTAAGGTGTTGGCAAGCGAGGCTGACAAGCAATAACCCTACGGTCTGAGCCACAGTCGATTTAGTCCGGAGGGGCTGAAAGGCACTAGAAAGTGTCTCCACCTACGGACCTTATAGATCAAACCCTATATTGGCAGGGTACACCCTAAGAAGTTGGCAGGGCTCGCCATAATGTCTGGGCCCGTCAGTTTACATTGATATATTTATTGCTAAGGGCTCGTTTTGTGCATTGTATAAGAATAACAAGATAATATAAGACTATCATGTTAGCTCTAATATATTGTTTGGCAATAACATGATAATATAAGCTTATATCATTAACCATCCCTTATACGATTCCTGATCGTAGTACACTATCCTATGGGGTATGAAAGGATAACACAATTGTATAAACAATTAAACACCCAAAAGCCTATTCTAACCCTAGTTGCTTACAACACCCTACTTTTATTGGATACCCCGTTCTCTCATCTCAGTCCTCGTGGCCACCATCTCTCCATCTCTATCACTCATCGTTCTTTTTCATTGGTCGTGCAGGGTCAACCAAAAATCCTTGCCTATCTCCTACTATCACTTTATATTTCCAAGTTAATTCTATCTCCTACTATCATTTTATATTTCCTTTTTCAACTATACTATCTTGGTATGTTCTCCTTATACTTCTTCTTCTTTTTTAATTTTTTTTTTTTTTTTTTTTTTTGGAGCTTTGATTCAATTCTTTGAGTTTATCCTATCTGTTCATTTCAACATTGAAGCATATTTGTGTTTTAATAAAAATTTGTTGGCAGGTACTTGAAATATTTTCAGATTCTTTTTCTCTGTCTTCTATTATTAGTTAATTGGCTCTTATTGATTCTAGGTTTGAAAAAAATTGTTGGCTTCAATGAATTAAGTCTGCAACCACTAAATCTGCTCATTCGTAGTAATGAAAAAGCTAACAGGCTATGATACCAATCAAGAAACTTAGAGAATTAGATACAAAGATAAATATACTGGTCCAATAAAAATCGGGGAACAATGCTTGAAATAAAAATTTGGAATTACTTGGATGTTCTATTTTTTTGTGATGCATTCTATATTTTTCGCTTAGCATTTGAATTTGATTATGTAACTTTGCATTTGTATAAAATAGATTTAATAATGATAAAAGAATAATAATAAAAACCTATGGATATGGATATGAATTTTTATTTTTTTTTGTTTAATCTATCATTTCCTATCTAATTTGAAGTGCCAACTAATGAATAGAATACAAGGTTAATTTTGTCAAAAAGTTAACAAATTACCTTATCATGTTTTTCTCCAAACAGCTAATAGTATATTTTTATCCTATCATGTTTGTTATCCTATCACAACCAAACATAATATAGTAGAGATGTCTTCTACATTGTATAAGATTAATACTATCTAATACATTGTATAGCTTATATTATGCAATCTTATACGATGCACCAAACGACCCATAAAGGTACAGTAGCTCACAAAGAGCTTGAACTAGTGGAACCCGAATGTCCTATATGGGCTAGGATGAAGCAAATCAGAAGCTCACAATGAGCCCGACCTCTTGGAACCTGAATAATCGAACCATGACCAAGATAAAAGAAAAACTAGATCGACTGCAAGCAAGATAAAAGAGTTTGATATGACGGATAACTAATCAAGGTTTATAAATTATGAATTAATTGCTTATAAACTGCATGTAATTGCAATTGCAAGTCATTTTATTGACATAGGGAGCTAAATAGCTCCATTTTAAGGCAACACGACCTCAAGCCAAGTCTCCCACTTCCACGCCAATTGAATACGGTAGCTAAAAAGTTACATATCATTAATGAAACAGGACAAAGGGAATTCTGTGCACATAGCTCGCCCCCTACACTATTATCATAAAATCTGCCTTAGTCATATTATGTCATAAATCTAACATTTTGATAAGATAGGACAGGTTACAGGTACACAAAACGGGCTATCGACCTAGGACGAACAAGTGATCTTCAAAGGTATAGGCCTGAACTTTTCAGTTCATGCTCGAAATAGTGGGAGTACATAGTACACGCATATATTCCATTATTTTAATTTTTATTTATTTGTTTTGGGACTAAAGGGAGTTCTCATGTGATCAGAGACAAATCTCAATTCTAAAGTTACAGACCTCCCGATTCAACGACCTAAATCAGCCTAAACCTCGATCTAAATCCTTTAACTCGGCAACTCCAACCTCATCTTAGTCGTTCTCATGGCACGAAGAATTTTTAGTCTTGCCCTCGACATTTTCACTGTTCGAGAACATGGCAAACTCGACAATAAACTCTAAATGTATTGAAAACTTTGACCTTGCCATCCTCACGACTGAATGCCTGATCTCTTCATTCTCATAAATTGAGACCTTTCCATTCAATCTTAATCATGTCCTTAATTAGGATGCCATACTATCACAATTTTAAACTCATTTTAAAATTTTGATCTTATCTTCTCTATCTCAACGACCTTATTGATCGACCTTCACAATCACAAAATCCTGACTTATAACCTGGGCTCGACCTTCATGATTTTAAACTCGATCCTCACGATTTCAACCACCATAGCTCAGTTTTGCCCCCATTAACTTCAAGTTCAATTCACTTTGCTTATCGACCTTGTTGTAAGGGGATGATGTTAGTATAAGATTTCACTTGAACCAATACCAACATGACATGTGGTGCCATGACATGTGTCATCATATCACTGGTCATATAAATCTATATAGAATAGCTTAAGGCTCCAAGGTAAGGGACTTCTCTCTCACACTCTCTCTCTATATATAAATTTTCTTATCTCTCCGTTGACTTAAGTTTCAAAGTGCTAACTAGGTCCCCACAACCACTGTGCAGGTCTACTGAAAAGCAGTAATGAGACCTTCACAAGATTTTAGCTTGGACAAATCCTTGATACTAACAGCATTCAACCAAGTGAGCAAAGTGAAATAGAACAAGAAAGTATTTGTTATCGTATTGACCTCGAGAAAAGAAGCCTATCTTGAAGAAAATCTTCTGGTATATGAATTGGGATTATATTTTCCTTCAAGTTTCCCCTAAATTACTGGAAATTGTTTTCAATGACAATGACCACCATTACAATTCAAGAAAAAGAAAATTTGGGAGGAGAGCTGAAGGTCTATCCATCCATACGGTTTTAAGGAAGAAAGAAAAAGAAAATGGAAAGGTCGCACTCAAACATAGATTAGAAAGAGAGAGAGAGAGAGAGAGAGAGCGATTGAAGGAGACATACAAGTTTTTTGTTTGAGTTGAGACTTTGGTTGGGTGCATGGTAGGATTGGTGAAGTAAAATTGTACGAGATCATTGCATGCACTCTTCTTATAATATTCTGGTAGATACAAAATGAAATTTTACAGTAGTTAGAAAACTAATAAAGAAAGAAAGAGAGAAAGAACGGAGGAAGAGAGAATTCAAAAAAGAAAGGAGGAGGGAAACTTTGTTATTCTTGTTGATAAAATAAGGAATTAGACGGGGAAGCTTAAGAAATAATTACAGAGCAAAATACATTTTACCAATGGTTTGGCATTTTCTTAAACATATTATTTTATTGAAAAGTACCCTTATAATTTAGACCAACGTGTTAATAACATAAATGGTTCAAATTAATGATTTTGTAACCAAATTATAAAAAAAAAAATTAAAAAAAAAAAAAAAAAAAAAATTAAACCTCTAATTGATAAATGTCATTGGTGGAAAGGAAACCAACTTATAAATCCTTCTCTCTTTCTGTATTTTCATCCATTTCGTAATCGTCATTGAGTAATCACCCACTCTCCACCTCATTAAGTCAATCGTCATCACCCAACCCAAGTGTTGAAATAGCATAGATATATAGGTATAAAAAATGAAAGATACGTTGAAGCAATTCATGGAGGAATGGAAGAGTTCAGAAAAAGACAGAAATCGAAATCAAAATGCATCTAACCAAAACCTAGCTGCAAGTATACTGAAGCCAGAATTCAATGGTTATAATTTTTCAGTCATGGGGCCGGCTTCATATTCTTTCCCTTCCTTTGTTTGACACACCTATAATTCCAATTCATTGTATTACTATGGCCATTAAAACCATTTTCACACTTCTTATGACAATCATACCACAACCTAACCAACTATTACCACAATCCTTACTGCCAACCATACCACAAAGCTTATTACAAACTTTTTGTTTCAACCAAACAGTTACTCTCTTCAAGACTCAATTTGAAGTTTCTGGTTATACTCATGAGGTTGAATGCAAAATAAGGATTCAATTTTCTAAAATTTATTTCCCAATCAGCTACCTCAAATTTTAATTTTAATTTTCTGAAATTCCCACCGAATTTTTAGAAATCAATTGCAAAGAATCATAAACCCATTTCAATTGATAGTTCTATAAGGTTTCTCATAAACCCAAAGAAGATTTACAAATAACTAGAAATTTAGAAAGATAAGGATTTATGAGTTGGGTTCTATTAAATCTCGATCTGACCGGAGTTGGACATGGCAGTAGGAAGGTCATTTTCTTGATCCTACATGCCTATAAGACAAGAAACTGGGTGACTGTTGTTCCAGAAACATTCTAATGCCAAAGATTAGAGCTAGATTAAAATAATAGTATTTTTAAGAATCTAAAGTTAGCAAGTCTAAAAACTATATATATATTTTTTTCAGAACTATACAACAATATATATAATATTTGTGGCCAATGAGAGATCTGGAGTGCCACGTGTTTGGTTGATTATGAGTTTAGTTACTTGACTTGAAATGCCAATTGTCATCAGGCGATTGGGTGGTGTAATATATAATATTATCAAGTTCTTTTCAACTAATTGACTAATTGCATGTATTTATAAATTGGAGGTTGAATTTTGGGTTTTTGGTAATTTAGTTATAAAAACATTAGTTCAAACGAATTCCATCTAATAACACTTGATCCAAACTACACTGGAGTATTTTTGGATAAAATGAACGTATGTGTATGTAAAAATGCCAAACCACATAGGTAAATCCCTTATCTATTTATCTATCATATTTCTAAAGGTCTAGTTAAAATGAATAGAATCCATCCAAAATTATTTTGATCTATATTTAAGGAGCTGTTTTAAGAAAGAAAGAAAAAAAAAATGTATGATTTGAGAAAAATATAACAGGGGTAAAGTGATATTTTAACACTAAAAAAAGAAAAAAAAAAAAAAAAAAGCCAGAACCCTCAATACTGAATTAGAATTAGCACAGAAAATCGATCTCAGTGAAAGAATTCCATTTGGCTAGGAAGAAACCAAAGCACACACGTCCATGTGTGAAGGCGGCCAAATCTTGATGTAAGGCTGGGAATGGTAAGATTACAATTAATGTGATGCTGCAATCGGAAATGAAAGACCTTAAATTTTTTTATTTTATCTTATTTTATTTCATATCTAAGCCTTCCATTTTTCGAATATGTTATGGTATTCACTGGTGCATTTCTAAGTGTCACAGTCTCAATGTTGTTTCCTTGCCTATGCTACCTACAGATAAATAAAGCTGCTCCACGTTTCGGGTTAGAGTTTATCATCATAGCGGGGATTATAGTGATAGGATCCTGTATTGGTATAATGGGTACCTATACTTCTGTACAAAATTAATAATAATAATAACTTGTCAAAAAAACTAAATATTTATTCTAACTTTACTCTTATATTTTTTTTTGAACTGAACAAAAAGTTGGAGAAAAATTAGTGGTGAAACTCAAAAATATGAATTTAAGAATAAACAAATAATTGAACCAATTGAGTCCCCAATTGAACATATCATTTATACAAAATTATCCTTGTCCAGACATGGACAAAGACCTTGGGCTCTCATGCAGTCATGCAGTCATGCAGTCATGCAGTCGAGGTGGCAGAGGCAAAATCATTGATTTGTTTGCTATCTTTTCGAAATATTAGAAATGTAATATTTGTTGAATCATGATGTGTGTGCATATTGATCAAATTAATTTATCTATTATTGTTTGGCCAATTTTTTCGGACAACAATCAACGAACTCGTCATTTGCCAACCGTCAAACGATCCAACTGTTTCATCCATCCATTTTCCAAAGTTCAGACCCACTCTTTCTATCTCAATCTTTCTCTCTTTCATTTCCAATTCCCTTCTGGGTTTTGGTCAATCGATATTCCCCACCTCGGATTAATATAATTCAAGCTCTGTAATGGAAGTGGTAGGGGGATCGATTGCCTATCATAAAACACTGTGCAACCCTGTTCACACAAGCAACTCTAAGGGTTATTGGTTTGGGGATGATCCTCTTAAGTATACCTCACCTGTCATAATGCTTCAAATTACTATCATTTTCATCATGACAAGAATTGTTTACCTCTTCTTAAAGCCTCTTCGTCAAAATATGATTATTGCACAAATTGTGGTAAGCTCAACTGCAGATTTAATTATTACTTTCTCAAATTTAATTACTTCTGCTTCCTTCTTTATATTGAAAGAATCTGTCTGATATTTGTGGGAAATCATAAATTTTATTTATAATAATTCTATTTGCATCAGGCTGGTATAAGTATAAGAATGGATTCCTCATTTTATAATATACAGTTAATTACTTCTGTAACCTGATTTAGAATGAAACATTGCTACGTACGGTACCCTTTTGTCTTTTTTGATTAATTTGACAAAAGGTTAAGGAATTCAAGACATCCTAGCTAGTACAAGAATTACAATCATACATTTAATGGTTGTGTTTGCATCAGGCTGGTATATTAATGGGTCCTTCATTCTTTGCTCAACACAAGGGCTATTCAGAAAAGCTATTTTCATTGCAAAGCAGATTGATACTTGGAACATTTGCAGAATTTGGTATTATGATGCATTCCTTTAAAATAGGAGTGCAGGTAAACCCACATTTACTCATGAAGATTGGAGCAAAGGAACTTGTAGTTGGTCTTACAGGTTATATAGTTCCCTTGGTAGTTAGCCTGCAAGCCTTCCGGGTCATTAAATATGACACCAGTATTGATTCTGAATTAGAAGCTGGAATCGCTGCAGTGGCAATGATAAATGCCCTTACTTCTTTCGTTGTTACGAACAGCCTCCTTCATGATCTCAACATCCTTAATTCAGATATTGGACGCATGGCTTTATCGACTTCAATTGTCAGTGATTTTTGTGGATGGTTAATGTCATTTGTTGTTGTCAATATTGGGCATGCCTTGACTGTCTCAAATTATAGACCTCTGATGGAAGTAGCTATATTGTTGTCTTACTACTGCTTCTTATTCCTCGTAGTTAGGCCACTGGTTACATGGATTGCTGATCACACTCCACAAGGAAAACCCATGAAGGAAAGTCATTTCTTTGCTATTATTATTGTACTTCTTCTTGTTGGACTTACTTCCCAGTGCCTAGGACAACCAGCTTTCTTTAGTACTTTCATTTTCGGCCTGTTCTTGCCAGATGGGCCACCTTTAGGTGCAATTCTAGCACAGAAGTTTGACATTATTGGTTCTGCTGTTCTCGTTCCCATTTACTGTACGATTACAGGGTTTAAGGTAGACATAGCTTCGTTAAGAGCACCAATGTCAGCAACCATAGAGCTCGTCATCATTTTGGGTTATATTGGCAAGTTTACAGGCACCCTTTTACCATCACTCTACTTTGAGATTCCTTTCTGGGATGCTTTAGCATTAGCTGTCATTATGTGTTGCAAAGGAATTGTGGACCTCTCCATAGTAAGTTCGTTTCAGAGCATCAAGGTAACAAACAAACCCAGAGTTCTCCAATTTGTCAATTTATTGACATCTTGAAAGTTATGTACTATTTTCTTTTACCCCTTTTAGCTGTTACATCTAATAATTTGATAATACTAACTTGCAAACACCATGTGTATATCTACAGATCATAAACACCCAAGTTTTAAGCCTTTTGATATTCAGCATGGTGATAATGACAGGGCTTGCCACTCCGATAGTGAATTATCTTTATGACCCTTCAAAGAGGTACATGGCCTACATTAGAAAGACAATTATGAACACTGATCAAGAAGACCTTGAACTCAGAATACTAGTCTGTGTCCACAATGAAGAGAATGTATATCCTATCATTAACCTTCTTGAAGCATCTAATCCCACAAGGGATAACCCAATTTCCATCTTTGTTCTCCAACTCATAGATCTCAGTGGAAGGGCAGCATCAGTCCTCTTACCAAATCAAAAGCTTAAAAAATCATACTCAAAGGGAACCTGTTCAGAGCACATAGTCAATGCCTTCAATCAATTTGAGCATCATAATCAAGGGTATGCAATGGTTCAACACTTCACTTCAATTGCACCATATGGAAGCATGCACAATGACATATGCACCTTGGCATTAGACCAGAAAACAAACATTGTCATCATCCCGTTTCACAAGCAATGGACCATCGGTGGAAACATAGATCATTCTTCCCCTTCAATTAGGACCCTAAACCAGAATGTTTTAATAAAGGCCCCTTGCTCAGTTGGAGTTCTAATTGACCGAGGACAAATGACAGGAAAACGTTCAGTTACCAAAGATGATTCAAATTATCATATTGCCATGCTTTTTGCAGGCGGTGCTGATGACAAAGAAGCACTAGCTTATGGCATGCGTATGGCCGAGCATCCAAAAATCAGACTTACAGTTATCTGGTTCAAAGCATTGAGGCCGAACAGACATTCTAAGAGTGTTGTAGACATTGATGTGATGGATGATGTAAGGGCTTTTACAGAGGACAAAGAGAATATGACACACAGGCAGGAGATTGTGAAAGACGGAGCAGGAACTACACAAGTCATTAGATCAATAGAAGGAATTTTTGATTTAATCATAGTGGGAAGACACCATGAACCAGATTCTCCCATTACAATAGGACTTACAGAATGGAGTGTGTGCCCTGAACTTGGGTTAATTGGAGACATGCTAGCCTCTTCAGATTTCACTTTCTCAGTTTTAGTGGTGCAACAACAACCATTTAGGTGTGGACTGAAAGATATTCAAACTAAGGATTTCTAATACCCTTCTGAGGAAGAATGTACCTTTTCTTTGTACAGTCTTTACACAATCTACAGTAGAAAGAGGTAAAGTTTCTTGTTTGTTTTGCTGTTATGCTTATCTAGCTAGAAGCAGGAATAAATAGTCAATTTGAACCAATAGACAGTAGCACAACTGGTAAGCAAAGCATGGCTATAAACACGATGTAAAAAAAGGGGAGAATTTTGAATGACTGAAAAACAGGTTAAAAAGTTTTAAAAAATAAAATTCCAGGATCCAATTGGTATACCTTGAAACCATAATTATAAAAGTTTCTCCCTGTCCCAGACCCAGATATTATCTTTACTTTTCTATCAGCTTAATAGGCTAATAAAAGGGGCCAAAAAAATTTCAATTTATAGATAGAACACAGAATCATATTGGTTTTTTGTTCAGAAACAGAACAAGTATATAGGAAGCTTTGGCTCTCTGCAAAATCAGATTATGTTTTTTCTCTTTCACACATTCCAATCAGAAATTAGCTTTTATAGTGAAAATTTAGTCCCTCCAAATGATAAGCAGTGGCTGACCCTAGAAGTGTAGAGCAGGTGAGTGCTGCAAGCAGTTATATGCAACAGCATGTTAACTACTACAAGTTCTTCTGCTAAGATACACTAAAAGAAAGCGTGCTCCGATTACAAGTTGTATCATGTAGGAGGACATGCAAAGGATATTACCTTCTAAAACCAAAACCGACCAGCCAAACTTTTGGAATGCTTGGAAAACCTGAAGAGATATTCACCAAGAGACAGTGGGAACTTTTTCTGAGTTTTCCTCCCAGTTAAATCGATGACAAAACAATAAAATCGAGATCCAAGTGGCAGTCATATATAGATATATATATATACATATATACATATATACATATATAGTTCAGGCGAAGTATACAATTTGAATCTCCTTAGAGTCACTAAATGCACTGCTATATTTCCAGTTGCCATCCTGAATAACACAACAAACTTTGGCAATTGAGATTTTGAATTGGCTTACATTTTCCTTTTATTCAATGTTCACTTGAGCCTTAGATTATACAACTGAAAGTAAAGAAAACAATGTTAGCAAAAGACTTTGTTGACGGAGTAGATTTTATTATTTTTCTTCGTACGGATTTTGATTAGCAGCATGCAAACATACCTCCAACATTGAATCTTTAAGCTTCAATTTCATTCCATTCATGTGGGATAAGTTTTTTCTTTTCCTTTTACTCTTATTAGTAGAAGGATGGCAATAGCTTCTGCTACAAACAAGTAATCATTGTCTAATATTTTGTTTTTTTGTATAATTTAAAATGTTTGGGAGCTTAAACGGATGTTGTAGATATAATTTTCTGTTTGGATAATAATCTTGCAAGGATAAAATAATGGGTGTGAGATTGTAATGATAGAATACCACATAGTAAATTTTATTTTAAAAGGGGAGATACACACGTAGCAAGCAACCAACTCACTATATTTCTATATACATGACATTATATTATAAATACAATATAAATTTGGGAAAAACCTTAATATTACCACCACTAATTGCATTTTAGGAATCAATTAGGGAGTGTTAAGTACGATGGAAGTAACAATTTGTATAATGTGTAGGACAATTTATTCAAACCGGTTTATACAAAACTTGAACTCGACTCAGTTTGGTGTATAGTATAAGAATAATATGATAGTATAAGATTATTCAATAGGCTCTTTATGCAACATTTATCAGTAACATAAAAATAAAAATTTATAATGTTGATCACCTTTTATATTATTAACATATATTTTATTCAATCCTATACTATGCACTAAACAAATATTTTATTACATTATACAAGTCTTATTTTATTGTAAAGGATGCGAGTATTGAAAATGAATAAGAAATGTCACAATAAATACTTGAAATCATAATTTTACTAGTGGTTATTAATCGGGTTCATTTGTCACATTGAATCTAACAAACAGTCTCTTGACTTGTAAAAATAATCATTTGATATAGTACCGAGAATTAATCCCAACAAAAAATAAAGGTTATAAAATCATTGGTCTCTGACCTTCAAATAAAGGCCAGTACCATTAGTTACCTTCTAAAAATATAATAGCAGACCCGCAATTCAGCATCACCACCTCTTGAACTCAATGGTCTCTGTCCTTGAAATAAAGCCAAAGGTTTTATGCTTTTAGGGTTTGACCTCAGACATTTTCTCTCTGTTTCAACCTTTCTGCTCACATGTACTTTCTCAATTATGATTTCCTAAGCTCTGCTCTATCTGTTTTTGTTAGTAACATAACATTCTGGTGAGACTGTACACAATGAATTCATCAGGGGTTGTAATCAATGGCACTTGGATTTGTGTGCCACCACAAAACGGTATAAAATCAAGAGGTATCTTTTTTGGTGATAGCCCATTTAATTATGCGGCGCCTGTGTTTCTTTTACAGCTCTCACTTGCAGCCGTGTTCACCTCCTGCTTGCAGCTTTTCCTCACCCCATTTGGTGAGAGTGCCTTCATTTCACAAATGCTGGTAAGTCGTTCATTTGATGTAAATTTATAATCTTTCAGTGGCTGGGATGTTTGTTTTTTTTGTTACTAATTTTGTGGAATAGTATCTGTATTTACCATTTTCCATTAACATTGTTTCTTCTACATTCTTAATGTGATCAGGCAGGTTTCATAATGGGGCCATCAATTCTTGGAAGAATCAATTTATTCGTAGAGATGATCTTCCCACCAAAAAGTTACTACTGTCAATGAAACATTCGCCTTTTTTGGGTGCATGATATACATGTTTTTGGTAGGAGTTAAAATGGATTTAAGTATGGTAAAAAAATCAGGGAGAAAAGCTGTGGCAATTGGCCTTTCTGCTTTCTTTCTTCCAATTCTATTCAACGTAATCTTCGCTTTATTTCTAAGGCGCATGACGCCCTCCATCGAACCAAATGTACACAAGTCACTGTTTTTCACTGCAGTATTCCTATCCTCAAGTTCCTTCCATGTAATTGCCTGCCTTCTGGGAGATTTAAAGCTGCTGAATTCAGAGATAGGCCGATTAGCTCTGTCTTCATCTATGATTAGTGGGATAGCTTCTTGGATTTGGATAATTATTGCATTCACAATAATAGAAAGTACTGAAAAAGATCATGATAATGCTTTCCTTTGGACATTATTTTGTTCGGCCGGCTTGGTGATATTCATTATCTTCATACTTAGGCCTATCATGCATTGGATGGCTAGGCGAACACCCCGGGGGAAACCAATTAAAGAGAGCTACATAGTTTCCATCTTTCTCATGGTTTTAACATCTGCACTCTTTGGTGAGATAACTGGGCAAAGCTTCATGTTAGGACCTATGGTCTTGGGGTTAGCAGTACCGGACGGGCCACCATTAGGATCAGCATTAGTTGACAAGCTTGAAACGTATGTTTCCTCCATCATCTTGCCCTGCTATTTCCTAGTTAGTGGTTCAGCTATTAATGTCTCCCACATACATGTCACAACTTTTGGTGTTGTGGAGATGCTGGCCATTTGCAGCTTCTGTAGTAAACTTATAGGAACATTGATACCCGGCCTCACTTTATTGCAAGATTCCATTTGTCGATGCACTGACCTTAGGCCTCATCATGAGTACCCAAGGCATCACTGATATTCTGGTTTTACAGACCGGGAAGTTCCTCAAAGTAAGAAAATACCCAATTTCACATATATACTCATATCTTAAACATATATATAGCCTTTGTTGATTTCCTTTGAGGCTCAGTTTTTACTTGTACCAATTAATGTTTGGTCGTATGCATGCCTAGCTTGAATTTGAGTATATTTTTTCTTTATTTCAGATGGTCGATGAGCAAACATTTACTGTGATGGCCATATCAACGGTTATGCTTACAGGAATCAGCACGCCTATAGTGAAAATACTCTATGACCCATCTAAGAAATACTCGGCGTTGTTTAGGAGGAGGACTCTTGAACATACCTCACCAGACTCTGAACTTCGTTTGCTAGCTTGCATCTACCATCAAGACAATACTCCCACAATTATCAATCTTCTCAAAATCTCAAATTCTACACCCCAAAATCCCATTTGTTTGCATGTCATCCATCTAATGAAGCTTACAGGCAGATCACACCCTCTTTTCATATCTCATGATCAACAAAGGAAAAGAAATAGTCCTCACTCCAGCCATTCTGAATCCATAATAAATGCGTTCAAATTATACGAGGAATATAACAAAGAGAAGGTGGTTGTAAAATCATATACAGCCATTGCCCCCTATGCCACAATGCATGATGAAATATGTATGCTAGCTATGGAGAAGAGAACATCCATGGTAATTATCCCATTTCATAAGCTATGGACCGCATCAGGTGTTGAAGAATCAACTAAGCCCTTACGAGCAGTGAACCGCCATGTTCTTAGAACCGCACCTTGCTCTGTTGGGATCTTGGTTGATCGAGGTACCTTGAGTGGAACTAATTGTATAACAAGCCTAGACTTTTACAGTATTGGTGTCATATTCCTGGAAGGGGCAGATGACCGTGAAGCCTTAGCATATGCTTCGTTAATGGCTGAACACCCAAATGTCAGGGTAACACTCGTTCGATTACTTGTACCTCGCAGAAAGAGCAGGGTTAGGATCAATAGGGATCATGATACCTTCATGATCAAAAGGTTTAAGAATGCCAATCTCCGAACGAAACATCACATTTATAGAGAAGAACTTGTGGACGATAGTGTGGAAATGATCAATGTGATAAGGTCACTTGAAAATTGTTTTGATCTGGTTTTGCTTGGGAGACGCCATGAAGGTGACTCGCCATTGTTCATAGGACTCAATGAATGGAATGAATTCCCAGAGTTGGGATTTCTTGGAGACATGTTGGTGTCATCGGATTCTAATCTCGAGGCATCTGTGTTGGTGGTGCAACAACAACAACAGTTAGTAACTGACGACATGCCTGGTGAGAGCTTAAAATTCCTGAGTCTGGAGGATTCATTTCCCACAAGTATACCCCATGGTCCCAGCTTCACATTGTACAATTCAAGTTTAGGACGAAGCGAACTCGATCGATAATATCATGAAAGTATGAATTAATTTCCAGCTTTAGGTTTTCATTATTTCTATGGCAGGTTGGGAGCTTTGTTTTAGATCCCTCTGTTCTCTATAAAGGAGGACAACTGCTTTTGGGAAATATTTGCTTGTATATTACAATTATACTGTGTATAGAGAAGTCTTTGTATTGTGATACTGTCTTTGAACATGTAAATGACATTATAGAGTGGATTTTCTTCTGAAAGAAATTTGTAAACCTTAAAGGCTGTGAGTTTGTGATTGAGAATGAAGAATCTTTTCCGTTCAATCCCTACCTATAACTGAAAGTAGACATGCTCAACTTCTTGGAGATCAAATCATCCTATCATATTTATCTATATCTATACATCTACACATACTATATGAGAGTGACTTTATTATCTCAACTGATTTCTTTAGGGTGCAGCTTATTAACTGCAATTAGATTTACTTTTCTTAAACACTCTTATTTACTTCTTTTAACTTATCCCTTTTACTAATGTTATGATTCTAATTTATTGTCTCTCTTTCTTACTTCAAATATTTATTAGATTTTTAAATTGGGAGTCCTTATTGCCACAACCAATTTTTTAGAGCCACAGTTTATTAATTGGCATGAGTTTCTCTTTTTCTAAAACACCCTTATTTACTCTATTTGACTTATCTTGTTCAACATTTATTATTTCTCTTTCTTAAGTCTAATTTTTACTAGGCTTTTTGTTTTTATTGAATTGGATTACTTTTTTCAAACTCTCATTTGTACATATACTTCTATCTTATCCATCATAAATCTTCTTCCTATAATACTTTTCAAGTATTTCACATTTTATTATTTTTCTTTCCTTGTTTGATTTTTATTAGCTCTTTAATTTTTTATTTTTTATTTTTACTATATACTTTTCCTAAACTTTTCAACTTTTTTTAGTATTGTTTTCAATTTATCTTAAAAGTCTAATATATTTCCTAACCAAAAATTAAAAAAGTCTAATATATTTTTTTTCAATTATTTTCTTGTACTCCATACAATTTTTTCTCTCTACATTTTCTCGTATATTATATTTTTTAAATAAAAATTTATTTTTCTGTTAAAATAAAATATTTAGGTGTTCTTTTTTTTTTTTTTTTTTAGTAACCAAGACAAATGCTGGTGGGAAAAACCATACATTGGTAAATTAATATTGAGAAAACTAAAAATCATTCAAACCACACGTGGACAAAAAGATATTTTTCTTATTTACATATGCAAAAATAGTAGTTTTAAAATGCTATTTTGTGATGGTGCTTTAAAATTTAAAATGTTAATAGCACAATCTCATGTTCTTGTCCCTTTTACTCCATTGAAAGCATTGTGGAAATTGCTAGAAGTTCTTTCAATTTTTTTGTTAACTGAAGTTATGAAATCTATTGAATGGATTTGAGTTGAAATTTAGAAAATAATTATAACTATTACAAAATATATTTTCACAATTATGTTTGGAATTTAAAGAATTATATTTTAAGATACCTTCTCCCTCTATGTTTTTCACTAAATATTCTTTAAATTTGTTATTATTATTTTTTTGGACGAATTTGATTTTATTATTAGAATAGACATGTTAAGAAAAACTTAAAATTAATATACAACATTAGTTATTCTAAGAAAAAAAAAATTAATCTACAACATTAGTTACTCTAAGAAAAAAGAACAAGTAGATATTTTATTTTTAAAAAAATAAAGTTTTTTTTTAATTTAAAAATATAATTTATGAAAAAAAAATAGAGAGAAAAAATTTTATGGAGTAAAAAGAAAATAATTGATTGGTTAAGAAATATATTAGACTTTTAAGGTGAATTGAAAACAAAACAAAAAAGTTGAAGAGTTTAGGAAAGTAGTTGTAAAAAAATAAAAAAAATAAAAAATAAAAAGCATAATAAAAATCAAACTAGGAAAGAAAAGTAATAAAATGTGAAATACATTGAAGAGTTGCAAAAGTATATGTATAAATGAAAGAAGTTGAAGAGTTTAGGAAAAATAGTTCAGTAAAAAATAAAAGCCTCATAAAAATTAGATAGAGGAAATAGAAATAATAAATACTAAACAAGATAAGTTAAATAGAGTAAATAAGAGTGTTTTAGGAAAAAATAAGGATGACCTTATTGCCAAAGTCAAAAAGCTTAGGGCCACAACTTATTAATTATAAAATATAATAAATTGACTAAATTATCCCAATATTTTTTTTCCTAATAATTGTCCCAGTAAATAATAAAATAAGATACACATTTACAAAATATATATTTATTGATAGATAATTAATAGCTTTGGTTATGCCTCTTGGGCATTCCCTCTCTCTCACCTTACACCTCTCACCCTCTTTCATAGAAGCTTCAAAACATTCATCATTTCGAACATTCAATTTCAGTGTTCTTTATCATGAAATCACAACATCGGGCTCCAGAGTAAGACTCTGTACATAGTATTCACATACCTTTTATTTCAGTTTATTTTATCTTATTTAATCTCTTGCTTCTCATAAGTTCTTAATTAGTCAATCTAATTGAGATTCTGCTTAAATTGCATGAAACTTCGTTACCAAAATATGAGCATGAGCTCGAATCCCTTGAAAATCCTAAGATACCAGAAATATTCAAAACCATGAAGAAAAATATGTATATCAAGGGATTTGCTTGGTGAGTTTCAAATCATATGCAAATTGATCTGGTCTTCAATCTGTACTTTAATGCCAGATCAGATTCAAAATTTCGGTTAAATTGAGATTTTATTTATTTATGCTTGGTAAATGAGAATTGCAAGAAAGTTTAGGTTTGAATGAGATGTGATAGACTAGGCAATGAGTTTCAGTCAGGGTGGAAGACGATGGATTGAAAAGAGTATATTAGTTTGTTTGGGTTTCTAAGTTTTATTTTATCGATTTTTTATTATATAATTAATTTTACCAAAACAATTTTTCCCCATAATTCACAATATATTGGATGAGGTAAATTTAGTCTAATAAGTGTCTTTTGTAATTATGAGACTGTGGCCTTAGGCCTTTTTGGTTGTGGCAATAAGCCTTAAAAACTTAGTATTTTTTTTTTTAGAAGTTTATTTTTACATTATCTTCTTTTTCAAAAAAATAAAAATAAAATTATATCTATATTTTTTTTTTATATTTTGGTTTTCAATGTAAGATTGGAATGACCTTCTTAACAATTATCTGCTCCAAGGTGAGAACGTAACTCCCTTACCACTGCAACCAACCCTTGTTGGTTTCATTTATATTTTAAATTTAAAAAAAAAAATGTTTGCTACAAAGAATTATATTCGGATGAATATCTCACAACATTTTTTTTTTTATAGTAACAAATAGTGTATATTAATTTTTTTAATATTAATTTGAAGCTTTTCTTTCTAACTTCATTTATTAAGATTTTATTCTAATAATAACATCAAAAAAAAAATGTATGGTAATAAAAATAAATGGGAGAAGGGATTTTTGACATGTAATTCTTGAAAATCCCGACAACATGAAATGCTATTTTGTAATATTTTTATATCATTTGCTAAATTTTAGTTACATTCAATAGATTTCATATCAATTGTAATGAAAAGTAAATCATGGAAATATTGTGTCTAGTTTTGTTCAAATACGTAAAAAGAAAATTACAAAGTTTTATAAAAATTATGATGTAAGAATGAGAGACATTAAAAAATTATTCCAATATTAATGACAAGAGATAAGTCAAAAGAAGTAAATCATGGTGTTTTAGAAAAAGTAAATTTTACGTCAATTAAGAAGTTGTACCCCTAAAGAAATTGATTGTAGTAATACGGTCACCTTATAAGAAAGTAGCTTAATAATAATAAAATTTAATTTCCTTAAATACCCTATGGATTATTACTATTACATTGTACTCTTTAGTTATTATTATATATATTAACATAGAGTATTCTTTTTCTTATTTTTTTCCTAATTCTTCTCCCTTTTAATACTAATGGGATTATAACTGTTTTATACTATTAATTTATTTTTTTCTAATTCTTTTCAATTTTATGAATCAAAATATTAAATAGAAAAAACTATGAATTAAAAGAAATGATAAGATTATAGTTTTTATTCTTACAATATTATTTTCTTAATTATTCTTCTGTTTTAAGAATTAAAAGAAAATTTATAAATTTATATAATGAATTTATTTTTTTAATTAGAATTATTTATTTATTTAGTTGTAATAACATAGAGTAATATTTTTTAATTAATTGTATGTAAGTCAATTCTAATTAAAAATATATATACCATAAACATGATTCACATACAATGTGTCTGTCACATAGGCTAGTATATCTATTTATAAAATATAATATAATATAATTGATACTTGAGAATTAGGATAATATAGTCTTAAAAAATTATCAGTATACCTATCTAATACTTTGACACATAATCTTGTCACATCATCCATTAATTCTCTCTCATTTCTCTTAAATTATGTTGTTTTGTCACATTACCCACTAATTTTCTCTCATCTCTCTAACTTAATTATGTAAAATATAAATGTCTACATTTTCAATCTAATTCATACTATTTTTTTCTCTAGTTTTTGTTACAAAGAGTTTTTTATGTTTCTCTCTAATCTTTCTCATATTTACAGTTTTGTTTGGAATTTTTAAAATATTTTTTCTAAACATAAAATTAATAATTTATTCTCACTCTTTATACTTTACAAATAATATTATACCTTATATGTATATGAATAAACTTAATCAATTTCTTGACCAATTTTTTGAATTATTTTTTCACTACTTATAGAGCTAGTCAATTGTAAAGATTAGAACAAATCTATGTTTGCGTCAAGTAATTAATTAGTATTGATGCTGCAATTTTTTTTTCCTTAAATAGAAAAGATATATGCATATTCAAAATTGAAAATAAAAATCTATGTAACAAAATATATATTTTTTTTAAATTAAAAATTCACATTATTTTGACACATAATCTTGTCACATCATCCATTAATTTCTTTCACATCTCCCCTAACTTAATTCTAACTTAATTATGTAAAATATAAATTTCCACTTCTTCAATCTAATTCTTATTAATTTTTTCTCTATCGTTTTGTTACAAAGAGTTTTTATGTTTCTCTCTAATCTTTCTCATATTTACAATTTTGTTAGGTATTTTTAAAATATTTTTCTTTTCTAAATAAAAAATTCTTAATTTACTCTCACTCTCTATATTTTACAAGTAATAATATACCTTACGCATATATGAATAAACTTAATTTAATTTCTTAACTAATTCTTTAGATGATTCTTTCATTACTTATTAGATGTGGTCAGTTATTAAAAAAAAATTATATTAGAGCAAATCTATGTTTAAATCAAGTTAGCAATTAGTATTGATATTACATTTTTTTTTTTTTGGCTTAAATAGAAAAGATATTTGTGTATTTAAAAAAAAAATCAATGTAATAAAATATTATTTAAAGTTAAAAATTCACATTATATAATATAATTAATAAGAGAATCATATTATGACACATAGGAAAATGAACCCGTACTTTAATTAATATTTTGATGTCTTGTCAACTTAATTTTTTTTTCTAAACTAATATTGTTAAAATAAAATGATAAATATAAGTTTATATTGTTGTTAATAATCAATTTTATAAAATAAAAGAAAAAATAATATATTTATAAAAAATATATATAAATAATCCTTGCATCCTAATAATTCTAAAATATATATTAAAATATAATTTATTTTTTTATGCCAGTACTGATACATGACAGTTTAAGAGTTACCATGTGGCACTGTTAAAAGGATTTGATTACGAGGAAAACCAATAGAAGATATTTATGTGATTAAAATAAATAATTATATGCACTTACGAAAATACTCTAAACTTCTCTCTAGAGAGAATGAGCTTCCTTTAAAAACTTTTCAATTCTGTAACATTTTCTCTATAAGGCGATGTGACCTCTCTCCTATGGAGGCTGTCACCTCTTCTCTTTTTCAAAAAAAAATAAATCAATCATTAAATTTAATTATTGTCTTTACAGATCTAAAAATTATTATATAAATATATGTATATATATATTCTTTTTTAAGTCTGATGGCTGTTCATAATAGATTTGGAGTCTTTATTTATTTATTTTTTTTTTTTCCCATAACAAATTTGTCTTTCATTTTCTGTAAGTTCAATTATAATAAACTCAATATATGACAAAATTATTGAAGTCATCGATTTAGTGACAAATTTTTATTTTTTTTATCATAGTTAAGAGACAAATTAAACTTTTTATTTTTTGGTTAAAAATGATAAAATTAAAATTCATACTGTAATATTGGATTGAATAAAAATTTATTTGATTATATGAAACATAATTAGATTTTTTTAATTTACTTAACCAACCAGAGTCGGTACAAAGGTCCAAAACATTAAGAATAATACAAGTGGTGGAGTTTTAGAAAGCGATGTGAACATTAATGGGGTAGACAGAAGAGAAGAATCCATGTGACTCCTCACAAATATATATGTTTTATAAGATTTGCCAGCCTGTTTTGCCTTTATTAATTTTTGTTTCAAGTGTTGCGTAGATATGTCGCTATTTGAGTACTTTTTGAGTTATATGACAATAAGCCCAACCCATTTCTTTATTTCAATTGGGTTTTGAGCTCTTGATAGTTGAATAAACAATACTTTATAAAAAATAAAAAAAAAATCCAATTTTCTCACATTGGATAGGGTCATCTAATTGATTTAAATTTTTTATGCGTCTACTAATTTTGCATTATATTTCATTTGAATCGAATTATAATTAAACTTCGTATCAATTAATAGATAAATATAAAAATATTTTCAAAACAAAGAAAAAGTATAACATAAGCTTGATTTGGCTAGACTGTATTTTTTTAATTTCATATCATATCCCAATTTAATAAATTTAAATAAAAGATGGGTCGAGTTCAATCAGGTTCATTAATCCATGCATGTTGCATATAGTTTATTTCTTCCCTTTTTAACAACTTATTTCTTTTGTCACACAATAATTATTAAAAATATATTTACACTCTTTTTAGAAAAAAAAATAAAAAATATTTCTAAACATTATGATGAGGATACTATATATATATTATACAGGGAACTGTTATTTACTTAAAATATAATCAAAACTCACGAGCAATCATCAATCCAAATGGCAAAGCACTCAGACCAACGACTAGGTGATTATATAATCTGTGAGACCATGAATTGTACCTAAGCAATATTCTGACATATATACAATATATAAATGTATTTTATTTTTATTTTTTATACTAAAATTGACAACTAAGTTCAGCAAGGTCAAGAGAATAATCTAAATATTCTAACATGCATTCATGTTAATCATTGAAATCGATCTAATATTTAAAATTGAACTATTGACATTAATTTGAACTACCAAATTAAGCTATTTGATAGCTATAATAAAATGTTTCACTTGAAAAACTCATTATATTTTGGAATCATTTCATGTTCTATTTTTAGTAATCATTTTTCCACTTATTAATTAAACAAGTTTTTTCATTAATCTAATTTATTATTTTATGTTACATTAAAAATACAAAATAAACATTCAAGTCGATCTCTCTCTTTTACTCTAAATATATAAGCAAGATAACTCATTCCAATTTCACAAAACATTCTTCAATATTTTTCCTCCATATATATACCCAAGAACTATAGATCAAAATGAGAAAATAGTGAAGAAAAATAAATTTACATTGAACTTTGGGTGTGTTAAGATTACATCTCCATTGGTTAAATATGGATTTTTTTTATTTTTTTATTTTTGGTCTCTTTTTCCTTGAGAAACAAAAATCAAATTAAGTTGAAAAACCAAAACTTTTTTATCCACAAAATCAAAACATCAAAAAAATAAAAATAAAAATAATAATAAATAAAGGATGGAGGATGCTATTGCATAATAATTGAACAAATTTTTTTACCCCTCCACCCATGTAAAATTCCGGCACCGGCAACCTACTGAAAAAAAAAAAAAAAAAAAAAAACTTAGTCTTCGGATATGCTCTGTAAGTGAGGATGCCACATGGCGATTTGGTCGTTGCTCCGCCTGCTACTCTGGCGGTTCCGGCTTGACGATTTCTTCTCAGAGACTCTAATATACACCTTTAAATAACTATCACATTGATCGGATGATGACAAATTATGATCGTCCGTACATTTTTGGCTCTTACTCTTAGATGACAAATGATGCTTGCCATTAGATTTCTTCTTCTCCGGTAACGATGATGCCGGGATCAAGAAGTATATGCTACCTCTCTTAAGCTCCGACTCCGGTGAGAGTATTAAAATCCGGCGAACGACACCTTGAGAGCTTGGTTTGCTAAGGACATGATTGGGATTAGCCTTAAGAACCTCAGCAGCTGTGATTGGACTTGTAATTTCTTCTACATAGCCATTCAAATGGACTATACGGATCAAATCTAGTGCTCCACATGGAAGAAAACAAGCCAAACAACACCTTAGACTATTACCCATTTTTCTACAATTAAATTTGTAAGTGGGAATTCAAAGTCTAAAATTTTCTTTCTCTTTCTCCCTATCTTTCTTCTTTGTGTTTTGGTTAATTGTGACCAAAAGGCAAAGGATGAACAATGTGTTACATTTATAGGAAAGACTAACCGTACTCTTTAGAACAAAATTGTTAAATGTAAAATCATATATATTCTAAAAAAATTATTAAATTGAGGGCTTGTATGAGAAATTACAAAAGTGGCCTATAGAGATGAGTATACTTATATTGTTAAATGTGTTACATTTTTCTATAATTCTTCTATACTTATATTTAAATTTGTTTAAGAAATATGAATTACTAATTGTAATTTCAATGAGATATTAATGTGGAGATATCGAGTATATATGTGAACAATTTACCTGTTTTAGGAGGAAATAATTTGTTATTTCTTTATTATTAAAGTTTCACATAATGCATAATAAATTAATTAATTATTAAAGTTTGTATATTAATGGTGAACCACTACTAATTAATAACATAAAATTTTTATATTTATCATCTTAATAAATATCCTATAAACACCTATTAGAATATTGATTTGAAAAACAAAAAAAAAACAAAACTCCTTTTCCTATAAAATGTGACCTGGTGGTTTGATTTAGGATCATGTAGATCCAAAATTTGGCATGCATGGGAACTGATGTATAAGTACTAAATAAATTTTGCAACCTGACCAAGAAATTTAAGACAATTCATTACTTCAATAACATTAAAAGATTCTTTGGTAAGTAATAGATTATAGGGACTCGTACTTCTTCATTAATAAAAATTCACTAAAATATTATTGTATTAAAAAAACTAAAAGAAAAAGATTTCATCTAGAAATTAATTTTACTATATAAATTTAATGAAAATAATTATAGATTCGTACCACTAGTAAGAAGTAAAATGTAAACAATATTAAAATACTAATCAATAAACAAAAATTAGCAATGCGTTACGGGTGGATGGAAACTTCAGTACCTCTTGTACTTTTGGCCAACATCCAAAACAGCCTAGCTGTCGTCAACACTCCTAATAAATGGTACTATTGCCCAATTATTATTATTATTATTTTGGACTTTTTACCAGTTTCTCAAATGACAATTTAAAGAGTTAAATATCCATGTTTTTGAATTCGTGACTTGCAAAATACAATTTCATAATAAGTTTGTATTCTGAAGACATAAATCCAAAGTGCCACGTCAACCTAAAATGACAGATCAGGTTGCATTGTTGGCACTTTGATTTCGTGGGTTTAACCCACAAACTCTAATTTGTGTTTTGAAAACACGAACTTGATTTTGTGTTTTGTAAACATGAATTCAAGTTTGTGTTCAGTAAACACTAATTCAAGTTTGTGTTTCAAAACACAAAATTCAGAGTTAGTTTTGAAAACACAAATTCGAGTTGAGTTTTTTATGCTAACTATTCCTATCTTATTCAATCGAATTGTAGAACCATTTTGCAATGAATATCATTCAAGTTATTTGTCTTCTTGTTTTAAAAAAAAAGGAAAATTTGAATTATAGCTACAAAGACAATAATTATAAAATTGAAATTTATAACAATGCTAGAAGGAGTAGACAATGGTAATTCTTCACTCACTTTTTACCGTTATATAATAGTTTGAAATGCTTGATTTGTGTGTAGTCATCATATGAATTGGAAATTCTGACAAAGTTTTGTGTTGTGCTTGTATAGTCAACTTGTCAAACTAAAAGATAGTTAAAATATGAAAAATGATTATATAGCAGCTATTAAACTAAAATGTTGTTAAAAATTCTTGCATAGGCACTTGCAATCTTATTTCTAAAGAAAATTGGACAAAATTTTCCCTATTTGTATATCATTTTATTCTGGCCTTGACAACTAAATGCTAAGAAACAACAATCCTATTTTCAATACAATAATATTATTGACATGAGCCTTAATATCACAAATAATCCAAAAAAAAATTGTAAAAGAGAATTAGACAGAGTTTCCCCTATTTTTGTATCATTTCCTTCTTGTCACGACAAATAACAACCTAATTTCAACACAATAATATTAACGACAGAAGTCTTAATGTCACAAATAATTCAAAATAAATGCATAATCACAATATAAAGCCTAACATAGCAATCCATTGATTCAATTTCAAAAATAATTATACATAAATCATGTAAACCATGACACTTTTAATCATGAGTACCACACTTGGGAGCCTTTCTCTTTCTTGTTGGATTCTTTCTAGGTGGTTATCCCATTTCCGACCCTGCTGAACTTGTGATACACCCTCTTGGATTAGTAAACCACCACCATCATAATGGTCCACACCATCAACATCATTGTGCATGTCAATGTTATCCATATGGAGGAGTGACTCGGTATCGATATATGTAATAGTCACATTTGGATCTGTAGTATTATGCGTACTAGTACTGAGTTGTGTGAAACTCTTAACAATTGTCTCATCTCTAGATGGAGGTGAGGCATATGATTCTGGCATAACGATGGTGGGTGTGACCTGCACATGAGTGATAGTCTCTACTGAAACTAAAACGGAAGTTGTACTTCCTCTGCTCTATGATGAAGGCAAAAAAAAAAAAAAAAGAGTTTGGACTTATATAATCACTATGTACCTTTGCTATAATTGGTATGATGATTAGGACTTGTCAAATGCATTATGATGCATGAAAAATGGAGGCAATACAATTTTTGGAACTAACTACTGTTAATCAAAAGGGCTACTATTGAGCCCTCAAGTAATACTCATTACATAGCAATTGAAAAGCCTAAAAATAGAAATCAAAGCTTTCCAAATGATGGAAACCAGAACTTACTGATTTTTCAAGGAAAGCAAAAATAAGAATAAGAACTTTCCTACTTCGAAACATTCTATATTGTTTTCCACTGTTAAAAAAAATGTATCTATATCATTTACCATGAAATTTTGCAAGCTTGAAACACAAAAGACTTAACTAACAATACCATGATCCTAATTTGCAAGCCAACAGTACTGAGTCATACATTATTTGTTGGGCTAAGATGTAAGTTGAATGTTATGTGACAACTATCCCAAACACAAAATAATTCAAAAGGTACACTATCAACCAACTCGGGAGGTAGACCAAAAATTGCAAGTGAAATTGAGGGTGGTTATGGATTTGATTTAACAAAATGGGCCCAAATAGTTTGTGCTAATAGTTATATATCCAAGCTAAAGAAACTTACTCAAAGGGAATATGTTTAAGAAAGCTTAAAGTAAACAACTTATAATGTTATAACAAGAATACAACATTAGGGGTATTTCTATTCAATGATCAAATTTCATGTTGCCTAGTTAATTCATGTTATGTTATGGTTTTTATAATGTGAAAAAAAAAACAAGAAATATTTTAATAAAAACCTGAGTTTAGAATTTGGTACCAGTAGTAACGGATCCCTTCTAATGTGAAAGACAAAGAACACAAACCAAAAAAATCCAAATTGCCAGCTTCACAATGACTCCGCTCCATCCAATTATCACTAACCCTGAAAACATTCTGCTACTCCTTCCTTCCTCAATAACGTGTTGAGCCTTGATTTCCTATGGCATAATGGAGTTCTTCCGGTTGAACTACAATAAGACTATAGGAAGAAGAAGCATTCCTACAGAACAAAGAGAGTCAGAGTAGTTAAAATCACCGAGTGAAAGTAGTAACTTTCAGAGTTAGCTCTGCAGATGAAGAAGGCTAAGGCCTCTAAAGCTGGTTGACACTATCATAAGCCTTTGAAGATGAGAGTTTGATTTCTCAAAGACACACAATATACATATTTGCTAATGAAGGGAAAGAAATAGGGATTTAGGGTTTCAATTTGAGTTAGGTTTAAAACACAAATTAGACTTTGTGGGTTGAACCCATGAAGTCAAGTGCCAATAATATATTCCCATCTGGCATGTGTGGTCGATGTAGCATCTTGAATTTGTGTCTTCAAAACACAAACTCATTATGAAATTGTATCTTGAAGACATAAATTCAAAAACGGGGGCATTTAACTCTTTTATTTTTTATATTTTTTTTTGGTGCATTTGGTAGAAAAGCCTTTTTTTTTCTTTTTCTTTTTTTTCCTATAAAAGGAAGATTGAGATTGGAACTCTCAACTTAGACTAAAGAGAGACTTAAAGTCTGGTACCATATCAAATGAACTAAAATATTAAATATATATCAAATACAGTGTTTTTTATAATATATATATATATATATTAATTCATAAATGTTGATTTTATGACAAAATAATTGTGTTTATTTCCATGTTAGCCAATCAAGATACTTTTAGATATGAAGGTCTATTTGCAAAATACAACCATGCTAAACTACAAGTGCTTTGAATCTCGCTCACTCTGATACTAATTGTCGTGACTTTACCACAAACAAAGATGTCTATATAATACTTGCTATTTCATCCTCGATAGTAAGTTATTTTTCTCAATTTCCTCCTCAAATCTTTACATGCAGTGCAAGTGCACAACGAATTGTAGGAACTTTTTGTAAGCAAGTAGCCGAAAAGATCACACAATTTGCAAGAGCATTCACTTTATTAAATGGCATACATGAATAAGACTGATAATGCTTGTATTTAATTGATTGGACACCTCTATAAGAAGCTTTTTGCATAATTCTCTAACAAGAGGAGACATTACTTTTGCTAAGCCAACATAATGAAATATTATGAAAAATGTCAAGATACAATTACTAATTTTAATGCTATATTATGTAGTTGCCTTTAAAGTTTGTGACATGATGGTGCTATGAGGAAAGCTGACATGTGCTAGGCATATATACTAGACAGCTTAGCTTCTGACATTCTCTCCCACCTAATTGGTTAATGTTCTAGTTGACCCTGCTACTTGAAAGTCTTCAATCTTCTACATGAGCTCAAGACTACAACTTTCTCCCTACTGACTTATGCTTCTCCAAGACCATTCACTTGTCTAAGAACTTCTAGCATGGACACTTGTTGACAACCACAGTTCTATCTTATAAGATCTTTTCGAAAATTCTTCTATGTGCTTTCTTGATATTGTTTCCTAACCATATTAATTAATTTATTGATTGCGTACTGGATCTTCTGAAAAAAGATAATACGAATTGAGATTGCTAATGTTAATTACCTAGTATATCTTCATCCATGGTGATGGGTCGATCTTGTAAGCTAGATTCTCTATTTTGAAGACAATAATAATTAAGTGGAGCTTTATACTTACGAATATGTTTCAAATCTTGCCTTTATTCCCTTCAATTGTTCTCGCATGAACTTGGCCATTACATGATCACTGAAATCCAATTGCATATGTCCTTGATATCTCTATGTTTTTACATCCACTTAGAGGCTATCCCTAAGTAAGTTAGCAATTTTAATATTTTGGTTTCAGTTTTTTTAAAATAAATTATGAGTTATAGGAATTTTTTTTTTTTGGTATGGCACATCATCAATATAGGGCGCATAAGCTAACTTGTGGCAATCTCAAAAGGATTTGTGTTTTTGTATAAATCTCTCAGGCAATATTTAGATTACATGCATAAAGAATTACATCAAAATTGTGCTTCAAACACTTAGTAGTCTCTTTGGCAGGTCCCAATGGTAGTTGTCATCGTCTTTGGCACTAATGGCTCTCATCGTCTCTAACAGGTCCCTATGGTGGCTGCTTTCATCTCTGGTAGATTTCAACAATGGTTGTCGTCATCTCCTATCAATTTTGATGAAGGTTGTAATCATCTCCGACAAGTCCCACCATTAATTGTCGTCGCCTCAAACGGGTCTCAAGATGGTGATTGTTGCCTTTGGTGAGTCTGATAGTGTTGGTCATCATCGTAACGGACCAGTAAATGGTAGCGACTGACAACGATGGATGAGGTTGTGGGTGTGTAATGGCCAGTGATGGGTGGAGGAGATTACTGGTAGGTGGTGGCTAGAGATATAGCATGATATGCTGGCACAAATAGGAAAAAACCAATCATATATTATGATGAGCATTATTTGAAATTATAATTTTTAGGGTGTATCCATAAGAATTGAAGATTATATTTATAGTTGTCAGTTGAGAATTCTAGGTTAAAGCAAAACTGAGCAAAATCAAGTGAATGAGGGAAGTCCTTTTGGTTTGCACTAACAAAATAGTGAAAATATTTCTCGAGCTTGCCATTGAATCTCTCATTATTCATGTAAAAATAGTTAATTTCTCATTTCAAACATAAATATTGTACTTATCATCCTTCTAAATCCAATAAATTTGTACCATTAGACCTTTTGTTAGGCAAGGATATGCAAGGTGTCCCTTAAGGATATGCCATTGTAATTTCTTTTTGAGGCCTTACTCCTCTCATGTACCCAAAAAAATGTTAACTCAATTAAAATTTGAAGTTGTTAGATATACTACAAGAAATTTAGCTATCTAAAACATCAGGCTAATTGTAGTAGCTGATGCTCATCAGTGACAAAGTCTTGTCGCTATAGAGTTGATGCGTGTGCATTTCTTGTAGATGATATCATTTGCAAAATCCAGATACTAATAATTATCAGTATCTACTTATCTACAACAGAAAGATGAACATATAATTATTGTCAATATTTTGTGATATTAACAGCGTGAACAAAGTGGACGTAGATACGTCATCGTTGATATTTATTTGTGTCCACATTATTGTTGTTGCTACAGATAAGTGGACATTGATAACTTACTACCAATGATATCATTGTGGATGCAGATAGATGGATGCATATAACTTTTTAATTTTGTCAGCATCTGTGTTTTGCTATCACATATAAGCTTGCATATTTTCTTTTTTTTACCTTGAAAATTAGTTTTTTTTTTTTTTTAAATGTTAAAATAGAAAATAAATCTTCAAACATTTAAAAACAACATTTCATTGAACAAAATATCATTTTACAACTATAATTAAAATATGGAAACAAAATATAAAAATTTAAATTGTTAAATATACAAAAACATAGAAATAACACTATGTGTCTCTTATATCTTCATCGTCATCCTGATACTCATTATCCATCTGGCTGATATGATTATGAAGTACACGAGGAAGGAACAATATCATGAAATATCCATAAGAATTGAGATTATATTTATAGTTGTTCAGTTGAAATTCTAAATGTAAATCGTTTTTCAGACTAGAACATGCCACACTTGCTACCTAATGCCACACTGTACATACATTTCTAACATTTGATCTAATTGTAAATCGTTTCTTCTTAAAAGTCTTATTTGCCCTCACGAACGTGTTGGTACTCCTGACTCGTTGAACAGACATGTATTTTAAATACTACCCTCCAAGGTCCAATTTTTAAAAATTAATTAGAAACACACACTTGTGAATAAAACCCTAACATCTGATCCTAATGGACATGTATTTTATGATTTTACCCCTGAGTCTCAATTTTCAAGACTTTTAACTAGAAACGCAAACTTGTGCATAAATTCTTAAGTTCTTAACTTTTTAAGTTCCAAACTTTTCAATCAACCCTATGTTCTTCAAATTAATCTTAAATAAATTATTAACAACCTTTGTTCATTTTTCTCAACATTCTCGAGAAGACTATTTTTCACAAACCAAACTTTTGTCTATTCAAATTATTCTTATTTTTTTAATTTCTATTACTTTCTGAATTATTAGATTTCATTAGACTTTGTCTAGGTAATTTCACCTGCATGATTTCATCCAAATCCCAATTCAACCCGAGAGCACCTAGCTCCAAAATTAACCACTTTGCATTCAATCAAGTTTAAGCCTTCCTAATTCAATATCTTAGAAATAATTAATTCTACCAATTTTCATCAACAAATAGACAAATTACCTATCAATTACAAAACCGGGTGAGTTTGAGTTTCACTTAAAATCCTCCCTTAAAGCCAAATTACAACCAAATTCAAATTTCACCCAATTTTAAAAACATAATTGCAGGAACTAAAAAATGTAAAAAAATAAAATAAAAAATAAAGAACATATATACCTGGCAGAGGCCCTCAACAGATGAAGCAAATAAAAAAGCGATTAGCTAACAGACCGACCTCGACATATTAATATAGAGAGAGACGAAGTTTAATTACTACAAGCCAAGGTTTAGGATTAGCCAGTACTCAATCATTGTTAATGATAAATATAATATAATATTAATATAGAGAGAGACGAAGTACATGACAAGTTTAGGATTGGTACCCACCCACTACTGCCCACGAAATCCGTTCTGTTGGGATCATTTATATTTCAATTTGATTCTGGAATTGTGAGTTTTGACTCCCTTGGCTCTCTCCTTTCTCTGAAATTTTTGGCTACTGTACTCTACTGTTTCATTTATTTGGAACCTTAATTATTTTTAGAGTTTCTCATGAAAAAAATAATTAATTATGACTATATATAGGATGATCCTTTCTATTCATGTTTCTGGACATTGAATGATATATTGAGAGGATTAAGATCTAAAGGATGATCCTTTATCCATGAGGTAGCATGTCAGTATCCAATAAAATCTTCTAATCTTCATTTTGATAATAGAATGTTGCACATTGACCTGATCTCTGCTTTGGTAAGCTAGGTCCAAAATACAAATAATATACAGTAACTATATATGTTGAAAATATAAAATAAAAAAAAAATCATTAAATTTCTACTAATTTTGGTAAATACAACGTGAATAAGCTGAAACTCAAATGGCATTTGATAATTTTATAAAATAAAATAAGCAATTTCAAAGTTTAAACATGGTAGAAAAATGTTTCCCACATGCTCTTTCCATGGGTGTTCAATTTAAATTAAAAAATGGATTGATTGCAACATTTTAAAAAATAAGAATGATTCCAATTAAGATTGATAATGTAACGACTTAGCAGATGTGTTATACCACGCGCAATTGATTATAAAAGAAGAAGTCACAATTGAGGTTTAAAGTTTTTTAAATAGTGGATTGAACCAACTTTCATAACTGAACCATGCAATTTTTTATTAAAAAAAATTTTATTACTTGACAACTGGCTTTGAAAATTTACTGAGCTAAATAGAACCACTTTTGAATTTGTGTTTTCAATACACGACTTCACATTATATCACATAATCTACAAAAGACAAGTAGGATAGCACGATTGGCAGTTCAGTTCGTGTCTTCAACTCACAAAATTTAATTGGTGGGTTCAACCCACGAATTTATCTTGAATCCTTAGTTCAACCTAGCTAGTATGACACAATGTAGCTAGAAATCAACACACGCTAACCCCCACCAATGTTGTCTAGATCGTGCGCCACCGCATATGATAGTACGACAAGCTTGAGCCACCACAATAAGTCGACACAGGTTGAGGATCCCCATTTGTGAAACTCAAAAGTAGGATTGTGTAAGCGGTGGAAGGATCATGAGATTGTTCCTTTGTTGCCAAATCTACCAATTTTGAAGAAAGGCCATTCGGGTCAAAATTTCAAATGGGCTTCAAGGAAACCGAATTTTTAGAAGATAATATGGGTTTCAAAGTGCTTGAAAGCTACCTCCTTTTTCTCAGACCTCCTCTTTGCTCAAAGCCTTAATCCTCTTCGGCCTTCACAATCACAACTTTTTCTTGTCCTTTCCACTATTTAATCTTTCCTTGAAGATCGTGTCTTCAACTCACGAACTTTAATTGGTGGGTTCAACCCACTAACTTAGTTTAAATCTTAGATCAACCTAGCTAGTATAACACGATGTAGCTAGAAATCAACATAGTTTAAATCCTAGATCAACCTACTAGTATAACACTGAGCTCTTAATTTCTTTGGCTTTTGTAAATATGGGTCTTACGCTAGAGCAAGTAGCTACCATGGTGAAAGCTGCTTCTAGGCACCGACTTGGAGGCTATGAAAGAGAAGGCCTCTGAGTTCAAAAGGAAATAACATAGTTAAAAGCAACCAACCTCCAAAAAAGTTGGTGAAAAGAAGTTTTGCCCTTATCTGCTCACCGTCTGAGGGATCCTTCATCCCCCGAGCTCCTGAGGACTCTCAATCTGCTGAGATGATAAGGGATGTCATCCCACTAAACACAATCTAAGTAGAGGATCCAGATAGAAGGCCTGCACCTCCTGCCAAGTCTGCTCCGTCCCAAGAAAAGAGTGAGGACTTGAACCTTCCCTTAAAGAGTCCTCTAATCCTGACGGCTTTTTTTATCACTAAGGTGCCTGCCCATGTCTTCCTAAGCGCTAAGGAGGATGCCTACATTAGTGACATTATGAGCGCGGCCTTTACTGTGGCATGAAGGGACCACAATGCAGGCTGATACGGTACTGATTGATGACCTCCCTTTAGAAAGTGCCTTTATTACTGGGTGTCCACAGGAGTGCAGGTTTAGTAAGCATCTCTCACTTGTGTTCTTTCTCGTTTTTCTTTTCTTTGCTTACTATAGTTATTAATACTGACCTGTCGACCTGTAGTTCATACAATAATAGGAATCCCTATGCATCAAGCTGAAGAAAACCCTGGAGGATGTTGAATACTTCTCTAATAAGTTGATTGGCAGCTTGCAGGAAATCGAGAAAGCCAAGGCTGAAGGGTGAGCTACCTTTAAGTAGTATAATGAGCTCAAAGCTGAAGTCCAACGTTTGAGGGGTGAGGTAGAGAGCTAGCTAAAACAATTTTGTGAGCAGTTTGAAGAGGCAGCTCGCCTCAAAAAGTAGTTTTCATAATGCTGATCACAAAGGGCTGAGGTAGAGTGGCTCAGGGAAAAGCTCGCCCAAGCTTAAGAGACCAAGGCCAAAAAAGATGAAGAGATTACCGGGCTGAAGGCTGAGTTAGACTCGTCCATGGAGGAGACCCAGACAGCTGTTGAAGATTTTAAAAATTTTGATGAGTTCCGACAGATGATCTTTGATTATAGAAGTCACCGTTATACTAATAGATGGGTCGGCTGCTGGGTCTGGTTGAAGGAGCGCAACCCCTCCTTGAACATAACCAAGGTGAAGTAGCTTGCTGAAGTGCAAGCAGAGGAGGAGGAGAGGTTAGTGAGAGAACTTGCCAAGACTGAGGCTACTAAGGATGGAGAGGAGTCTGATAATGATGAGGCCGAGCGGGAAGACCAAGGCTAGGATGCAGTTGTTGATGGTGTTGCTCAAGATGCTAATACTGATGAGCAGAAAGACAATAGGGTAATCAACCAGGGAAACTGGCCACCAGTAGTTCATTTTTAACTTGTACTTATTTTATGCATTGAATAATATTGAATTATAAATTTGTAATTTTTACGGCTTGAACGATCTTACTTTCTTCTTTAACTTGTATTTATTTTAAACATATGTGGGAGTTCTTTAGTTAACAAAGTACTTTTCCTCGTCATTGCTTAACTTTCAACTTATAATAAAATTCATAATTGTCAACCTAAATTACTTAACATAAGCTTCAGCGAAGGTCCTTTGATGGCGACTTGAATTTTCAAAAATAAACTTCAGTGAGGTCCTGTGACTGAGCCTTACTTGGTTGCCAAATTCATTCCAACTTCATTTTCCTACCACATATAGGGTATACAGTTCCACCAAGTCGAACTCATCAAGAGTCAGTACCTATGGATATTTATATATCTAAGTGTGGACTAATGAAATTGGACATCGTAACCAATCCTGCCAACTTTTCAGGAACTTTCAAAAAGGCTAACAAGTTCAAACTTTCACTACTGAGTCAGTTGTCCTTTGGATGTCCACATTCTTTCCAGGTTTGGCGTCCCTGATGTTATCTATATGAAGGACCTTAGCAATTTTTGTGCGTAAGCTTGTAAAATAACATTGTCTCGCCACCTTCTGATTTCCTTTCAAAGTGCCTACCTTGCGGGAGATTAGGAATTTTAAATAAACATGCCAAGAGGAGGGTATCACCCTAGCTGGCATTTAGAAAGAGGGCGATCCTAGTATGACGTTGTAAGCCAATAGTATCCTTATCACACAGAACTGAACTATAACAGTTTTGCTGAGATTTCTATCTTTCAAGATGATTGGCAGCTCTACTGACCCCTCCATCTCTACTGACTCACCATTAAAACCGACTAAAGAGCAATCAAAAGGCTTAAGTGAATCATATGTTCAAAACACTTGCAGTACATGATATCTGTCGAAGCTCCCATTGTCGATAAGAACCCTCTTACACTTAATAGTTGGCGATTTTAGTGGACACTATTAAGACGTCATTATGCAAAGTTTCCACCCTACCCAAATCTTCATCTAAGAACTTTATGGCATCCCGGATCTCCTTCCTTCTGTGCTCTTCTTAAGACGTTCCTCGACCCATAACGGCCTTCTTACATATCTCTTCCTCTCCTATGAACTTTATCCCCACTAAGCAAGGACATTTCCATGATTATGTGTTTCACCCCTACAACCTTATCCCCTATCATCTGGGGAACTAGGTGGTCGTTTACACCAGTTTCCCTTCTCTGTTGTATGAAGGCCTCTCAAAGCGATGATCATAGTGTTCCTTGAGGTAACTAATGGGGTGATGTGCCTTCCTCGCTCTTTCCTTTTAGACAAACTCTATCAAACAACTTTTTCTCATCAACTTTTCTATTTCATCTTTCAGTGTCCAGCATTCTTCTGTGTCATGACCTGAACCCCGGTGAAATAAAAAAAACTTAGAATGATTGGCAGTTCTTGCCCTGACGACTTCAAAGTGTGGTGGAACTTTAAGACGCCTTTTGTTTAGACAACTAGGAGCACCGCTGTTCGAGTTCTATTAAGTTGTTCGTAATTTTCACATCTTTGATAAGGAATGGTGTAGTCTCTTCTTTCCCTCCCCAACTTCTCCTTCCCCCGTGGGATAACCTTCCTATCAATATAGTCATGAGAGCGCTGTCTCTTAGGATTTCGATAGGAGAGTGCAGGCAAATCCTTGTCCGCCTCTTCTGCAGTTTATATACTTCTCTACTCATCTCATGAGCTCTCTAAATTCTTTAGAGTTTTCCTATTCAGACTGTTCTTGAATTTCGATTTTCTTAATCCCGCTTTCAAAGATATTATCACAACTTGAGGGTTTACATCATCTACCTCCAAAGCTTCCAAGTTAAAGCGTCCCATAAACTCCTTAAGAGGTTCTTCCTTATCCTAGCAAAGAGACAGAGATAAGTAGGGTCCTTCTTCTGCCTCATATTAGTCATGAAATGACTATTAGACTAGGCGACCAACTGCTCGAAGGAATGGATAGAGTCCTGCTTAATCTGGGCGAATCACCATCTTGCATTCCCCGTCAACGTAGATCCAAATGCCTGAAATATCACCTAATCGGACATCCCATGTAATAATATCAATGACTCGAAATCGATCACAAGGTCATTTGGATTTCGATGTCCCTAGTACTGCTCCAAAGCTAGGATTTTAACTTCTGGGAGAATGGGACAATCTCTCATACTTTTAGTGAAAGGGTGTCGAGCTTTAACTATGGTCGGTAGGGTCATCGAGCCCCCGATCTACAATTGGATTAGTCTTATGCTCACTTCTCAAGCTATCTCTTATATCTTCGAATAGAATTGTCCTTCGAGCCTGAGAAAGGGACCTGTGTCCCCTTGGCTTCTGAAAACTCCCCTAATACAGCCATGAGTTCCACATACTGCCTCTGTGTGACCGACTTGTTTGGATCTTGAGAAATAAGGGACGACAGTGGTCTTTGCCCTCTTTTTCCGTTCTTGCCCTGTGCTGCTCTTAAGTTTCTTCCTCCCTATTTACCATAGTGGTAGTAGATAGGTAAACAGAGTTAAACAGTTTTCCTACTGACAGCGCTAATGTTAATGTCAGATCTATCCAAGCTAGGTTCTCTTCTTTGTGGTCCCTAGAGATCTAGGCTATCTTTAGATCTTTGAGGTGAACCTGCAAATAATTGAAATGAGCAGGGTCCTAGGTGAGCTCCCCAGATACTTCGACGATAAAGTTAAAAAGAGGGAGCAGTAAAATGAAGAGAAAGAAAGAGTTTAAGCCTAATTGTCTAAGTGTATGTTCTGTCTCTTTCAGAGATTGGAGCATATATATAGTAGATTAGGATACCTTCCATGGATTACTTGAACTAGTTCACTCCTTAAGGCCATTGGATGATTGTCAGGTGACATACTTTCATTGGATGTTAATATATTATATAACAAAGATAATATAGACTTTGAAGTGCTTGAGAGCTACCTCCCTCTTCTCATACCTCCCATCTGCTCAGAGCCTCAAACCGCAATAGCAGCTCTTTCTCATCCCTTCCACTATTTAGTCTTTTCTTCAAGATTGAAAGTATATGCAAAGAAAAGAGAAGTGGAAGCATTTAGGATCTGTAGCAAGATTAGGCTTCAAGATTTACAAAGCTTTTTTCTTCAGGCTCACTATTATAAAGTAATTGAAGATGGAGGAAAACTGGGATCTATCAGGGACTTTCATTCTAGGTAATTTTTTTTTTTAACATTTATGTTGTGGGAAGTTGGTTAACTGTAACTTTAAAATAATTATGTAAATAAATTAAACTTTTAAATAATATTTTATGATTAATGTATGTTTCATTTGATATTTTAATTTGAGATTTTTTTGAAGTATAACAATTTGTGTAAAATTTGAGTTTTTATTTATTGTGAATGATTATTACTTATTAGTTTGTAATGTATGCATCTAATGAAAACAAAAAACATCCTTACAACATGTTGTAGTCTTGTAGGATTCAGTCAGTCTTTCTTTTTCTGTTAAAAATGAGTTTTAGAAATATTAACATGAAACACCATTTATCCTATGCTCAATGATCATTTTATTAAATTTTGAAGTATGCATCAATCTTCAATAAACACCATTTATCCTATTTTCAATTATCATTTTATCAACTTGTGAATTATGTATCGATCTTCAATTACCCATAAATTGTGAATTAGTTATTACTTGGTTGTTAAATTGATGATTGTGAATTTAATTGATTTGTTGATGACTCCTTATTGTACTAGTTTAAAATAAATTACACATATTTATAATAAATTATGTACCTATGACAGTGACAAGTTAATTAGTTATTTTACAAAATTTGTAAGAACTTCCAAAGCTACAAATTCGATCTTAATCCCTCCCCCCTTAACAATCCTACTTAAGGTCTAGATTTTAACAACCATGACCCCTATATATCACAATCACAGACTTGGGTCTTCACAAATTCCCTCACTTAAACCTTTCTCATCAAGACTGACACAAAACTCGAGATGTATTGACCCGAACCTACATGGACGTGAATTTAATACTAGATCAGCTTTGATACCATTTTATAACGATTCAAGGAATGGGCTAAATGTCTTTGATCCCAAAATAACCTATCACAATTGGGACATTAACCCATTAAAGACCAAAGTAGAATACAGCACATGCCAACCCCACAAATCACAAACTTAGACTTGAATCAACTGGTAATGGTAAATTAAAACTCTTACGTAAATATCTTCTCATGAAAGTTAATGTCCAGCCAATTTTTTCCAAGAAAATATTAGATGCTTCTAATTTCATCATAATTCAACTATTTGAACTACTGTGTAGGGAAACTGATCCAAGTATATTCCCTCCCTGTTTCTCAAAAATAAGATTTCTTAATTTTTTTTAAAAAAGAAAATTGAAACTCTTATTTAGGAGTAAAGTTCCCTTATCAGTTTCAATTAAACCACACAAAGCAGGTAAAAGGAGTACATAAGCCATCTTTTGGACCTGATTCCTGACACGTTTTAAGCTAGTTAGTGGGCTTTGCCCATTACGAGATATATGTAATTTGGCATCTGGTTGAACAGTTTTGAGTTTTTAGATGCCCTCAGGCTCCAGTACTCATTGTTGAGACCTGAAACGTGTAAATTTCTTTTTCCTTTCAAACCCTATTATCGTGGGATTTTATCGTTATACGTTTGTACTTGTAGCTCCAACAAATGCTTCAAATGAACACCTAAATGTATGATTTAGACTAGATTCTATTTCAGGTTTGGCATCTTGTTGTCTTACTATCTAATCAAAAGAAATTAACACAAATTCCAATGGGTTCGCATGATTATCAAAAATGTAAGTTCTTTTTTCATAAAATTTCTAGTTGCATTCACACTATAAAAATAATTGATCAAGACAAAGTATAATTAAATCAGGTCGAAACACACCTACTAAATAAATAAAAATAACACAAAAGACATCCATCACCTAGTTCATTATTATTTTGACTCGTATTTATACCATCAGTACTGTTTACATAACTAATACCGATGAGGTATTGTCTAAAATGAAGTTGCTGTAACATGCAAGATAAATTGAGATATTTTTCAGATATGATCATGATCCAATTTATTGTCTAGTCTATGGAGAAGACCACTACAAAAAAAAAAATTTGGAGATGGTCTTGTTATAAGTTCAGGAGTTAATGACTTCATTATCAATTTATGTGACACAAATTGTTAACAAAGCTTTGAGGTAACAAAGAATGGGTATTTCACTATTTTGAGAGTGGATTACTAGAAGCAGGGCCTTTTTGGTGTAATGCAATCATACCAACATGTATAAACTTACAAATTAAAGTTTGTGTTACATCCATAATAAAATAAAACTCCAAAATTTTCAGCTTTTTAACTTACACTAAAGAATAGTACAACATGCACACAACAATTATACTGTGGTTTACTCTTCATTTACGGATGTGTCTACCACCTGATCCACTGCCACCCTGAAACAAATCATTGATCCGAGCCTCCACATCCTCCACCCCAAACCTAATATACTTACCAATTTCTGGAACATTCTGGAATCTTCCAATGAAGTTTCCATATGCAGGCAACACAATTTTCACCAATGAAATCCTTATATCTTCCCTTAGCTGTTCATCAAAGATTAC
The DNA here is from genome assembly GCA_029379385.1 of Quillaja saponaria. Taxonomy (NCBI): domain Eukaryota; kingdom Viridiplantae; phylum Streptophyta; class Magnoliopsida; order Fabales; family Quillajaceae; genus Quillaja; species Quillaja saponaria. The sequence goes on along the minus strand of CM055610.1, from coordinate 12,130,668 downwards.
CCATGAAGATTGAACCTTGCACAACTCCTCAAATTGCTTGTTAAATAACTTAAGCTTCTCTTTCATAGACTTAGCTGCTAATGACCCATTGTCCAGCTTCAATATCCCCAGAACCTTATTCCATGAGCTTCTCTGGTAATTCACATGGTATTGCCGGACTTTCGAGGTGTGTTTTCGTATCCAATCATCGCCTAAGAGTGAACCCAATTCACTGTCTTTTGCTTTCTGAACAATGTACCTTCCATTGTTCATCATGAAAACAGAGCATAGAGCAGAGTTCCTATAAATCTTAGACTTCGCCTCTAAATTACTTTCTAACAGCTCCATAATCCAATCAATTTGGACCGATAACGAAGAAGATGATGATACTTGAATATCAAGCTTGGGATAATCTTTAGGTGGAGCAACATTATCATCGAAAACTTGTTCAAGAGTCTGCCGGGATCGACAAGCCGCACGCAGGTAATTCATCACGTATCGGGTAATTGGATGAAGCCCACCACCGGGGACAGCTGCTTTTGCCGGGTCCCTCCGAATCAAATTCTCCAGTTCCATGAAAATCCCTCTGATGGCTTCCCCTAACCTCTTCCAAATTGTGATTGCTTCATTTCTAAGAACCACACAATACGGGTCAGAGAACATCGACTCGAATTCTGGCATTAAGTCTCTCAATGTCTCGAATACGTCCAGAATTTTGAACAAACGCTCCGGTGATCGGCTCCCAATAGCTACAGGCATCTGCAAAATTTAAAAGCTGAATCGTCGATCCTCGACAAACCTCCATGAAAGAGAGATCGGCAGCGGATGAGAACCCAAAAAAGACCCGATCGCAGAGCCGCCTCTCGCTCGGGAATAGTATACGAAGAGCGACGTTGGAAGCTTTAACCCATCGTTCCATTTCATCTTCGAGGTCTTGCCATAGCATCTTGTGAACATCTTCGATGCTGAGCTTCTGTAACCCTAACCTAGAGAAGCTCTCCTCCAAGAATTCTCTCCTGCAACTACTATACACATGGGAACACTCTTTCCCAAACCCCGCAACCACCATACGCTTCGCAATTTCGTGAAGATCATTCATTGTACCTGACGGAAGCGCATCGATGACTATATCATAATCGGAGATCGGATGGGCAACCGGAATTTGATCCTCATGACTGTTTCTCATCACTCCTTCAACTTCCGGCTTTTGTTCATCATCATCCTCCGAGTCAAAATCCAAATTCCCAGTTGACTCACCGTTTTCAAAACCCCGATTCAAATCGAACGCTTCGCCACCACGTTCCATCAAAGACCTGAACTCATCCTCAAGTCGGAACATAGCCTGCTGCAGCAAGTCATCGGCGCGTACCAAGCACGCGCCAACAGTTTTCTCTCCCGCCATGGGGTTCCAATCACTGATTGTAGCAATTAACTCATCAATCAAGTCGAGAAAAGCGGAGGAGTGAGCTGAGTGAGCCCAGATAGGTTGATCAGAAGACACGTATTGAGAGATCTGACGGTCGAGCGTGTTGAGGGTATGATCCAGTGCAGCACATCCTCTAGGATCGTCGTCTCCAATTCTCTCCGACAAGTTCTCGCGAGAAAACCTGCCGTCGAAGGTAGAGAAGATCTGTAAGATATCGTCGGCCATATTAGTATTGTGGCCTAGGGTTTTTGCTATGTGACGCGCAACAGCCAATAATTTCTCTTCGCCGTTCTCAGCCATAATATTTTTCATATACCAAAAGGTTGGTAGAGTTGCGTGGGTACTGCTAGCTCATCACTGAGTTTAGAATTTCAGCTTATTAGGGTTTTGAAGAAGGAAGAAGGTTCTGTGAGGGTTCGAGGAATTGGGGAGTGAGAATGGAGAAGATTAGAGTATGAATTACGCAAATGACCTTGGAAAACACTGTTTGTGGTCATGGAATGGGAGGCAGAAAAGAGAAAAGTTGAAAGTTGAAGAGAAGACTTAGATTCTAGGTTACATGTTTTTGACCCATTTTTATTAAGTACCATATTTTTCGTTGTTGTGGGTCAACGTGTTAAACTATAAATATTATGCCAGTAAAGAATGAAAGAACTCAATTTTTTTAGGAAAATATTTCATACCAATTTATTCCTTAAAATATTTTAAATCGTTCTAAATATTTGAAATCAAATCTTATATTTATCAAGGTAATAATTTATGAAACATTACAATTGATTTTAACTTTACATTTACCATTTGCTTTGGAAGGAAGAAGAAGAAGATGTAATAACAAATTTATTAGGAGGATTATATAATACCCAATGTGTTTTGTGGGGTTGTAAGATGTGATCTTGAGAAAAATTATTAAGATGAAATCTATGTTATTAATTTATGTTGACTGGTTAACTAAATTATTCAAATTTATAATAATTATAATTTTGGCCCAATTTTTATTAATATTTTCAATTTCATTTTTATCTCCTCCACTTTAGATCCAGAGTCCCAATAAGCTTAGATCCATGGCCTTTTAGAGCAATAAATAGATCTAACATGGACCGCAGTCAGAAAGTCTAAATTTTTTCAGATTCAATTCAAATTAAGTATTCAAGGTCAAACATTATTATCCTAAGCCAAATTATCAATATTATCTAGGAAGGAAACTATCTAAAGAAAATTGCTAACAAAGGTTTGCACAGAAATAGACTACCATATTATTATGATGATTAGATCATTACTTTCCTCAAACAAGTCCAGAACTCCACGCATCAATCAAAAAGAAAATTTAGGATTACTGCAGATACGAAAATAGCAACAAAGTCGAATTGGTGATGTGTAAAATATATACCAGTACACTTGTCCCAGGAAGTTGGGTACTTAGAACCCCAATTTCACAATTGGGTATAGAATGCTTCACCAACTTATTATTATCTTGTTTGTGACTCTACATTTACTATTTGCTTTGGAAGGAAGAAGAATATGTGGTAACAAAATTATTATTATCTTGACTTTGACTATATTCTTTTATCCAACTAAAGTAGAGATGTAGGTGTGGACTTGAATGAGTCAATTGACCCACTTAAATACATGTGGCGCCAATTGGATCGATGACTATCAAACAAATGAGTTTCGTCATAAAAAGTGCCCTGAAACAGTTTTCACTTTAATGTAAAAATAATTCTGATATGTCATAAAAATTTTAAAATAAGATAAAATTTTAACGTAATAAGTACAAAAACAATAGTCGCAAATCCATCACAAATTATTTTGCGTCAAAAATGTTGTCATTCCATAGCAATTCTTTCATAAATAGATTCAAAATTTGCCTTCGTTAATTTACAATAATATATTCCGTCATTTTGATGTCCTTCACAAGTTTGTCACTAAACTGAAATAATAATATATTGACCAATTAGACAAATTAAAAGGGTGAATAGTTTTTCTGTAAAAAAATTATTTTGTTGAAAAATATTTGTTTTGAGAATATGATATGCAGCAGAAGATAGAAAATAGTAAACAAAATAAACAAAGACAACACAATTTTTATATTTCACCATATAACCCTAGCTAGTACATTCCCTATGCCATAACTTAGGCAATTACCTGTCACTGATATTTCTTGTTTAGGAAATCAATTACACTTTACAACCGATTGAACTTGCAAGTATTAATCACTCTCCTCTATTAGACAGAATAAGGCCTTCCGATAATATTATTAGTGTCCATGTGGATGCTAATAACATGGCCTCCGATCCTATTATCAGCATCCATGTGGGCAATGAAGGATGCTGAAAGTATCAACATCCATCTTAATAAACGCCAATGCATTTAAAGAATTATTAGTGTCCACTTTGTGGAAGCTGAAAAGTGTAACGCCTGGTTGGTGAAGATTTTTCTCATGTATCAATGTCCATCTGTAGCATCCTAGTACAATAGCAGATGCAGATAAGGCTGAATTTTTAATTTTTTAATTCTACTTTTAATATATATTATAATATAGCTTATAAATATCCAGCCATTCATAAAATTGATACTACAATAAAAAACAACCACTTTCTAATCATTGACAATTTAAAACATTACCAAATCATTCAAAGTACAATTAACAATATATAGAAGTATTTAAGTTTGTTCAATACAAATAAGTAAATATAAAAATTCAATCCCTAAGAGATGGATCCTACTCTTCTTGCTCATCATCTATCGGATTGTGAGATGATTGTGGAGCAGCAAATGAAGAATGCTCTGAAAAATCAGTTGATAATGAATATCAGTTATTATGTCCAAAACTTATAATTTTACAAAGTAAATATAACTTAATAAAAAATAGCATTCATCATAGCAACTGACAGCTTTATGTCCAATAGAAAATTACAAATTTGAAAGTAATCAACATCTAAGTCTAACATAACTCATCCTCAAAATCAACAATAATCAAGAAGATAATAAAATATATGTAACATGAAAGCCCTGCAAATGAGGCTACACAAACACGTACTGTTTTCTTCACACTTTTGTCAACACACATTAACCATGGCTGGAACATTTTCTAATTTTTCATACAACATACACATATGATCACCTAACAAAAACTTGCAGCTTCTAAAAGCATAATACGGAGTCATTTTCAGTTAAAAAATTATATACATTCTATTCACTACTAACAGAATCCGTTATCGTTATAAATAATGTTTAAGAAATAATAAGTATAGCAACAGAAATAAACTTAAGGTGAAAAATATTTTTAGGCTTACATTCCATCTAAATATAACTTGTGACTTAAATGATTAGGAAGACAACAATTTAGAATAGACTAACTCAGTCAAGTCTCAACTAACAAACTAGACATAAAACAAAAGTAAAATGTAGCAAGATCTTGGTCTTGAAAATATTTAAAAATACAAAAACTTGCTTCTATTATTGGTAAAATGAACTCAAGTCAAGTTTTATATTACTTACATAAGATGCAAGATGTGGTGGTAGAGATCCTCTCAATGTAACAAGTTCCTCCCTCACTATTTTCGTACAAAAGTATTCATTTCGGGGGTGTAGAATTAGTGCATGAATTTGATTAATCATGAATTAGGTCCTTAAGATAAACAAGTGGGAGACTAACGTGGACTTAGAAGGGGGTTTATGAGAAAGTATCCAGAACAACATAATAATAATAATAATCAAGAAATAGATAAGTTGTTCCATCTATCCCATCATTGAGGAAAAAAATGAAACATTTTTGAAGTCAAAATTATTGAGGGAAAAAAAAATCTTCTAGAAGTCTGAATTTGTTTTCTTTTCATGTTAACCATTACATGGTTTCACAAACAAAGAGAGGGGCTAACCAAGACAGAGAGACAAAGGAAAAAGCTATGTATTTAACAGCATTAATATTAACATGAACATGTTAATAGTATAATCCTTCTTTAATAAAATGGTATAATTTAACTAAAGGCGAAGCAATTTACATTTGAATTCAGTAAAAATAATTAACTTAACAAATTTATAAAGAAAGAAAAAGAATGCATAGAACGAATACAATATTGTTAATAGTAATTGAAGCTACGGACATGAGTAAAAATGAAACACTACTTATTTTTATGCATAAACTTTATCCTTAATTTGATATATTTAAATAAAAATATTGAATGGATTCCAATAAAAATTAATAACTCATTCAAAAGCTATCTAGACTAATATTAGTGAAACTATATTCAAAACTATTATATTGATCGCACATTGTTGGCTAAATCCCACATAAAAATCTTACACCAAACAATGGTAATTACACCTTGCATAGTTGATAATAAAAAAAAGTACAAGGGCCTGTTAATTATCCCATTACATCAGATAAATGACTTTATGGAGCTGTTTATACGTGTGCTCCTTCAACCAACTGTTTATTCAGAGTTAACATTAGTGTTTCCAGTAAATATCATATTCAGTTGGACTCTGAAACCTGAACATCTTTCCTGCTGAAAGATTAAAACTCTGCATTTCATTAACATTTGTTCAGTAACTATTAAGAGCTGAAGTTAAAAAAGTCGATTCCTTTTAGCAGTTCTAGCCGTTAGCAGATATTCTTCAGAGTTAATCTTTTAGAGCTATTAATCTTTCTACTCTTCTACATGAATAAAGATAAATCTTCCACGCATGCCAAGTACATTAGTATCAGATTGTGTGCAATCATTTGTGCAAAATGAAGAATGCACATCACTCCTAGACTATGAGTTCGCTGATGCCAACACTAGTCTCATTGGATCACCCATTATGTCAATGGATATCTGAGAATGATCAGATATAAAAAAGTCTCTAATGCCTATGATGAAAGAATGATATATATACTAAAAATTCGAAAATCAAAATTGAAACTTTCAAGCAAAAGAATCATTTTCATCATTTTTTAAGAGAATCTTTCATCTCTTTCTAATACTTGATTGAGCTTATTACTTATCTCTTTCAATCTAAATTGAAGAAAATTTATATACTTAGAAGTATCATATTTTGTAAAATTCTATAACTCAGAAGTACTAGCATGTGCTTTTTGAGAAACTTCTCTTTGTAACTTGTATTCCTCCATATTTAGAGAAGACAACAAGAGGTAAAATTTGTAAGTCCTGATCGTGGTTTGTTTTTGGTTGAGCATGCAAAACTAGTGTTTGTAAATGGAGCTGAGCCTTGCAAATTAGTTTGCTAGTGGATCTAGTGGAACATTAAGTGGTCTTCTTGAAAACGTGAACATAGTTTGAGTTGTTAAAGGAATTTCTATAAATTCAATTTCTCCTTACTTGCTTTATTTGCTCTTGTTCTTAAATTTTATAACAATGTTGTCTATTTGTAAAAGAACAAAAACTATTTTAAATATGTTTTCAGACTATTCACCCCACTCTAGGTTGTTTTTTCAACTCAACAGAATATACTTCATAGAACGACTCAACTAGCTTTGAAGAGAAGAAATAGGCAATAGGAGATGAGAAGAAGGACCTAAGATTAAGTATAAGGTGGAAGAAGGACCTAAGGTTCGATATCATACCAAGTAAGTGAAGCTCGAACTGATGGAATTCAATTATCTTTAACTATAAACTATATTAAGTTTTAATTTTTAAATTTATATTTCAATTATTGATTAAGGATATATGAAATAAAGTAAATTATTTTATCGGAATTCTTTAGCATAACAAAATTAAAGGAAGAAAATTTCCATTTTCTTCATTTTGAGTATTAATATCAATTCGCATAATCTTGAGAAAGAGAATGTAACACCAATTTTAAGACTTGTTTAGTTTTAGTAATGAAATTTATCTTTTATTTTTGAGAGATTTGTTAATGTTAATTCAATTTATCCTGCTGATCTGAAGTATAGAGTAAATAGCAACTTTCACATCGCTACAACACATGTTATGAAAATCTTTGTTGATAAAAATGTTGAATCATCGATTTATGATAATTTTCTTGTCATATTTAGAGTCTAGATAAAATCTAATTTTTAGAAATAGTGAATGATGTTAAAATTAATATTGTAACGCTTGATCTCATCATAATTTATCACTATTTCTCTTATATGTGCATTTTAATTTGCTTATTAATGATAATTTTTAATTTTTCTCAACAAAAAAAAAAAAATTACTGTCGTGACTATTTTAGTTTCAAATCAAGCAAATAGTTTGAGATGCCTAATGAATGTTTTATTGATTTTGAAATTTATGACAAAGTTGTAAAAAAATATATAATATACCCATGAGAGCAATAATTATTTAAATAGTTAAAATAACTACAAACGCATTAAAATGGTAAACTCGCAAAAATAATCTCATCTGGTCAAAGGCACTTTTACATTCGATATCTCTGTATTCTCTTCACACTTTTTTCATGGGCTTTCTCTTCTTCTTGCTTCCTCTCACAACCAACAGACAAACAATTTTAAATTTCATCCTATATTCTGAATGTACATAAATAAATAATATTCTCATACTAAATTTGGTTTTTGTAAAATCGTCTTTAGCGTTATGAGTTTGTTTTTTTTTTTCCCTCGAAAAGTTCATCATCCTAGTAATTCTCTCTTTTTGATAAACTTTTAATTTCAGATGTGCGATATTCAATTCTAATCTGTGACACTAACCAACTTTACGACATTTTCATTAACTTTCAATTTTTAAAGAATTGTTAAAAGATAAAAGCTACATACTATCTATAATGTTATTTGTCAATTTTCTTGATCCGACTCTTTTAAAATTTCTTATACAAGTAGAATTCCTTAAATCTTAGTCATTCACACTATTTTTTAAGTCTCAATTATCTAAATAATTTAATTTTTATCTTATTATTTTATTTATTTAATAAATAAAATATATGTTATAAAATATATTCTATTCAGTTTCAAATGTTAACCCTATGCTTATACATAAGTCTAAATCTAAAACTAGCCCTAAACTTAATTAATTCTAATCTAAACTCTAACTCTAACCCTAATCTCAATCCTAACTTTATTAAAATTTATTTTTTAAAATAGTTATTATTAACAAAGTTAAGAGTACTTGATAGAATTCTTAAAGAATTCTAGAGAATTTAAATCCAATTTTCTTGTCTTATATTTTTTTCCTTATGCTGTTAGATTTTCTTTTATAAATTATTTTCAAATAAATTTGGTTGATAAATATTTGAAAAATCCTGTAAATTACATTACAAGTCATTTAGTTTTTTCTTGTACCAATGATTTGATTTATTATACTTGTTTTAGGTTCTCTGGTTTAATCATTAATTTACGAATGGAGCAAAGAAAAGGAATCTCAATCAGGGATTTCACGTGATCTATATTCTGTATTTAATACAATCAGAACAACCCAATCTTCACCGTCCAAATACACATCAGGGGCTAAGAAACCATCCAGTCCCCTGCCGCTGCACCCTTAATTCCATGCTCCCACTAACACGTTGCTAAGTCCCCAAACGTTAAAACGCCGTTATAAAACTAGCTTCACTTTCCAACTCCTAACGAAGTCAAAACAAAATCAAATTTCGTAGACCCAAAAATCAAAATCGCCATGTCATCCTCTCCTCCCACCCTCCCAATCTCAAACCCCCAAACCACCACAACAACCACCACCACCACCGCCAATCTATTCCAGCAACCCTCCATTGCTATCACCACTGCAACACTCCGGGCCTTCCTCACGCGCCTCACTCGTTACAGCCGTCACGCACTCAACGATCGCCGTCCTTGGAGTGAACTCATCGACCGGAGTTCCTTCTCCAGACCAGATTCACTCTCCGAAGCCACCTCCCGAGTTCGCAAGAACTTCTACTACTTCCGTGTTAACTACCTTATACTCCTCGCTCTCGTCCTTGCCTTCTCCCTTATCTCCCATCCTGTATCCCTTTTCCTTCTCCTTTCCCTAATCGCCGCTTGGCTCCGCCTGTACGTTCTCCGGCCGTCAGATCAGCAACTTGTGATCTTCAGCCGTACTATCACTGACTGTGAAGCTTTGATAGGATTGACTTTCGTCACTGTCGTCGTGGTTCTGCTCACGAGTGTGATCTCATTGCTGCTATCGGCTGCGACAATGGGGCTGGGTATCCTCTGTGCTCATGGTGCATTTAGAGTTCCTGAAGATCTGTTCCTTGACGATCAAGAACCGTTGTCTTCTGGGCTTTTTTCCTTCATTGGTGGGTCCACCTCATCAGCTGGTTCCACGATGGTCTAAAGCTCTTAAACCTGAAGCCGTCCAATCTGATAGGCTTCACCCATTTATGAATCTACTCTTCCGGTAAGAATAGGATAGAGCAATTGAGCAGATAGCAATTTGATAGTAGAGAACAGAGATTTGATTATTGAGAAAGATTTTTTTTTTTCCTTGAGTTTATCCTAATTAAATTGCTATTTGGTGTTTGCAGGCAATCTGAGCAGTGGTTCTATTTTATATTTTGAACTTTGTGGTGTTCTTTATGGCCTTCAACTTGCTTGGGACTGTGGTTACAAGAAAATTGAATGTTAATTGAGACAGATTCTGTCTGTCATCCTCTGTTTAATCTTGTTCTTAGCTGCAAGGACCTCATCAACCATGACTGGCAAGTGACTATTAAGCATACCTGTAGGCAACGAAATTATAGCCTTTCTCTCGATATGGGCATTCACCATTTGATGCAGCCACCTGTTGACATAATGTCTTTACTTTTTTTTTATGATTCTGCTGGGTTTGCTAGACCCTGGGCTGCTACACATTTTTCATTTTACTAATAGTTTTTTACTTTGTTATTACTTACTTGGTTTGCTTGTCAATAATTGTTCACAGATTACAAGCATTAAGGCCACTCCAATAAGTATGAAAACTGAGAATTTTCAGGTGACTTGTGGCATGGCTAACATATGAAATCAATATTATGGTAAAAGATTATTTGTTTCTTGCTTCTCATATAGATTTTCTGAAAATGAAGAGTCTTAGATAGAGATAATAATAATCAATTATAATATACAAAATCAAATGCAAGTTCTCTGGTCGTGTAGGGAATGTATTCTAAGAGGGTGCCACAACTCAATGTTTTGGTTTCCTCAAGGCAACTTAACACAATTTTGGCGTGCTTAGTTACATAGGCACTACACTACAGTGAGTTTCCTCAAAACTATGGCTATAAGAATCGGTCCCTCTCTTTAAGTCTTTACTCTAATAATTTGTGCGCATTTTGGTCATCTTGCTTCTAAAACCTCAACCTCTAATTTCTAATCCAGATGATCCTCTTCATGGACATAAGCCGCATCTCATCCATATTCTTTTTTTTTTTTTTTTTTTCCATCAACAATTCCAGCTCTCAACAAATCCATGACAACAACATTGACAAGCCTTAATACCTATATCAAAGGGATCGGCTACATAGATTCTCACAACTTTTTTTGATAAGTAATGATTTTATTAACAATAAAAATTTTTGTACAGACCAGGGGAAACCAAAGCTAAACTACTAATTACAGTTCATTCCATCTATAAGAACTTTGCAAGAGACTCAATGGAATGGAAAGACTATTGAATATATATCCATTGGAACCACAAAAATAAAAACACTATCGTTTTTTCGACAGACGTCTCTTCACTATTGAACCTCTCAAGTTAAATCACCCACATCAAACAGAGGGAATGCTTGCCAAGCTAGCTTATAGCATCTTCTACTGTCACTCTTGTGCCAGCAAAACAAGAGATACATGTCATTATCCAAACAATCTCAAAGAGCCCAAACACCATCTCTCACAGGGTTCTAGCAAGTGGACAATGGATAAACAAGTGGTCCACAGATTCATCACTATTTTTGTACAAACAACACTAACTCACAATGCAAATACCTCTCTTGATAAGATTGTCCACTGTCAATATTCAATTAAGAGAAGATGTCCATAAAAAGAATACGACTTTAGAAGGCACCTTAGCATGCCAAACATATTTCCAAAGAAAAAAAAATTATCTCGCCCATATTCAGCGGGATGTAAAAACTTGTAAAGGAGAATGATTCAGGACTACTTGATGTCTAACACATGACATCTTCAATTTCCCCGTTCATGTTAACATTATAGAGCATATTGAGACAAGCATCGATTGAGTCAACTTCCCAATCTTGCAACAGACGATCAAACTATACATCCCAACACAAAGAGCCATTACTGTCCATGCAAGAAGATTAAGTTTGTCTCTCTCTATAATATATAGATCTGGAAATACATTTATTAGGAGAGTCTTTCGAACACCACACATTCTTCGAAAATAAGACTTGCTTCCCATGGCGAATGAACTTTATGAACATGTCGTAGCCCTTTCTAATTGCTACCCAAACTGAAGAGAACCTTTCACTGGCACAGAAGACCACCTAACAGGAGACAATCCATACTTCTCCACAATCACCTTCCTCCATAACCCATTAAGTTTGTGGGAGAACCGCTATAGCCATTTTACCATTAATGATTTGTTAAATGTTCTCAAATTTCTGTTATTTAAACCCTCAATTCATAAGACTTGCATTATTTCATTTAACTAGATGAAAATTATGCTCACCATCTTTGCCATTCCAAAATAACTCCCTATATAATTTTTCGAGTTTCTTTACAACAGAGGTCGGAATCTGAAAGAGAGATAAGTAGCATGTTAGAAGGCTGGAACAATGTACTTTTGATCAAAGTAACTTTCTCCCTTTTGACAAGTACATCATTTTCCATCTAGCCAAACGCTTTTTTGTAGTTCTTCTTTATATTATTCCCATAACAAATCGTCTAAATTGGCTTCCAAACCTTCTTTGAAATGTCTATCATATCTAAATAATTCTATAGTTTCGAGGGTAGTTACTTTATATCTTAACTAAACTATTTTTCTTTTTTAACTTCAGAGATTTCGGCTCTGAGGTTCAGCCAGATTTGGTTCTCTTTTTGAATTATTATTTTTAATTCATCTAAAACAGTATTAAAATTATAAGCATCTTGAGACATCTTTTGTTCAAGAGTATTACTCTTATTATTATTATTATTTATAAGTATTCCTCATATTTTTAGAATTATGGAAGGAAAGTGTTAGAATCTAAAGGTGTTAGGTTGAGTCAGACGAAAACCGAGTATATAAAGTGAGATTTCATTAACACTAGAGGAGGCTCGACTGAAATAACTTTGGATGGTCAATCAATTCTTATAAAAGGGTGTGTTTAAGTATTTAAGTTAATTTATACAAAAAAAGGCACAATTGAGCATGTTGTGAACCATAGCACCAAGGCATGGTGGGTGAAGTGGTTGTTAAATATCTAACGATTTAACAACATATAGATAACAAATAACAGAAATATAGCAGTAAAAGACACTAGATTTACGTAGTTCACCTAATATATGCTACGTCCATGGTAAGCACTAAGCATGCAATAACTGTTATTGAAAAATATTACAATCACTCTATCACACACTCAGAAGAATTTGATCTTACTCTTTCAGGAGATTCAATCCAATTATTAAAAGTGTTTTCTCTATAGGAATTTTCTCTGTGATCTAATTTCTTCTCATATAAGGATATATATATATATATATAGCAACATTAGAAAAACCTAATTCTAAGTCTGCTACTACTATGACTTTTCATGGGCCCAGGCCCAAGCCACCAAACTGAAGAAATACCAGGCTTCACAAAACTAATGTTGTCACGGGCGAAAGGCGCCTCTAAGGCGATAGATTCTAGAATAGCCTGAGACGAGAGGGGTTAAAAAGGCAATAGCCCGAGTGAAGCGAGACAATAATTATCAAAATTCTACTAGATATACCAACATGAATACTAATCTATAAAAAATTAAATTAAATACATAGCAAGTGATTATATAAATTTTAAATAAATATAAAGATCAATATTTGAATTAATAATTCAATTCAACATCATAAATTTTAATAATTTAAAAATAAAGAAATACACATCATTCCAATCTACTAAAATCTTCCATAAATAGTAAAATTTTAAAACCAAAAACATAGTTTTAAATCATATTGAAAGATAAAACCATTAAAAGCAACATTTTTAAGTTAAAAATCTCATAAAAAAGATAAACTAAAAAAACATAAAAATAATTATAAACTCATGAAAATCCTATAAACCTAAGCATCATCATCCTCAAATTCATTATTGGACTCCTCGTCCATTCCAACTTCTTCAGATTGATAATCTTCCACATTGTCTTCATCAGGTTCCTTTGAATTAGCTTCTACCTCCTCAAATATTTGCTGAGAAGTTGATGCTTTAGACCTCAACCTACTAGTTTGTCCCATTGTATTTCTATCTCCTTCTTTAATGTCAGATGCTACTTGCAAAAAGACCCCAAGTCAAACCATTATTACTGTCATTTATCTTCTACATTAATATCAGTGCTTCCCATTTTTCCAACTAGCCATTCATTACTGTCATTAATATCATTCAAAGAGATTAGGTCAATGATGTCACACCCCTCACGGAGAACATGACTAGTCGGAGAATTGGATAACCAAACCTTTCGTAACCCTTGAATTCAAAACAAAGTAACAACCATGACCCAAAATACAACATATGTATTCCTAATTTCACACAAAGACATGAGGACAAATATCTAGACTATTGCATCATACAAAATTTAAATATTGCACCATTCTAGTGTGACTGCAACTTTCATCATTAACTTCAAGTCTGAAATCCTGGAAAATACATTGTCATACACTGTCAGCAGGTCACAAACTCGGCGACATCATTCATTGGATTCCTGAAAAAAATATTATCCACCAGAGGGATAAGTCCTACGGACTTCGTGAGTGGAAAATCATACCCAAAAGGTACTAGCATCACTCAACACAAACATATAACATATATAATAACCTCATGTAACATTGTTCATATCTTAATTCACATTAGACGTATATGTTATAACGGTCATAAATTCACAATTTACATGAAACACAGGATCACAAATTAATCAGAACAATAATATCAAACCAAGCAACCAAAGGGCTAATGAGTGACCCAAGCCCAGCACAGCATTATCACCCCCTACCGGGTATTTATGCGCCTGCACAACAAATTAATCTTCGTACACAATTCATCCCACCGGGGCTGAGCACTCAATTTAAAAAATAAAAAAACATTTATCAGAATCAGAATTTCTCATGATTTTAAATTAGGGTATCATAGGTGCACTTGGATTTTTAATTTCGAAGATAAAATCACTTTTCATAAAAATCTCACTTTGTTAGCCCTTATCAATCACAACCAGTGTCAAACAAAGCAACCAATATCAAACAATCATAATTCAAATAAATTACTGAAATACTCTACTTACTTACTTTCCATATACCACGTATATTCAAATGAGCATATAATTACATATACTAATCTAGGCCCTAAAGGCAACAATTAACCACTCACTCGTAACCGATTTTATTCGTCACTCACACCTATGTCCACACATCTTATCAAGGTCCACATTAGAATCCAGAATTGAAATTCATATACCCAAATAATATTTAGTTCATAAACATTATTGTTATAATATTTTAGTTACTAAACTTATATCTCATCTTATATAGGTTCCTTTATGAAAGTTTTCCATTAAGTTATATATGCCAATTAATATGAATTGGACTTTATGTGATAAGGTTAATAATGATGAAACATTTTAAATGTCTTGACAGAGCACAGGGTAAAAGAAATCATTAGAAAAGATAAAAAGCACTTAGTGAATTAGAGATGTTGAAACTGTCCAAACTTGGGGTTTGGACCAGTGTCCACTTTAACAATTATATCTTTCTCTAGGAAACTCCGAATCCAGTTTAAAATTTATAAAATACTAGACACATGTAACTTTATAATGATATATCATTTCAAATTTTTAGATTTGTATATCAAAACAGTTTATTGTTTGAAGTTGCACCAAATTCTGCAGCACGTAGTATTTTTGACAATTTTGACCTTACCTTAGTTAATTGAGCATAACTTTCTCTAGGAAAAACAAGATCCAATTCCGTTTGTTGGGTTTAATAATAGACAAGTATATCTATCTTTATTATTTAGAAACTTTTCCTAGAATTTGTCATGAACCCACTCAATTTCTTACATGAACAAAAAACAAGGGCACTACTAATCCTATCTGACCTAGACGGAGTCTAACAGCTATATCTCGCAACATATTTGAAACCAAGCTACAGGAATTTTTCCAACAACATGTCAAGACTATAAGCTAACACTTCATCTTTTGTACTCTTAAGTTAATTAAGCTCCGAAGACATCCCAAAACACACGATCTTTCTAACCTACAAAATCTGGCCCTGCACCCCTTCAAAAACCATTTAACTCTTATTTTTTAATACTCTACCTCACAATTAAACATTCTTTTTCCATACTCACTACCCACTATCATTAAATCCTCATTCACCGTATCAACCAACCACTATTTGCTCCTGTTTATGAACTTTTATTCAAACTTAAGTAATACTTGATCTCCAAAGAATTTAAAATAACCAAGTTTTACTCATTCCCTAGTTTCATTTAGGCATTTTTACAAACACCTTAAAGACATAAATTTCTTTCATTAGTGTGTGTATAAATATATATCTACATATCTCACAAGAATTAACTTAGCCACTTTAAAGACTTAAATTAAACTATACTCATATCATCTTAATACAACTTCACCATTTTAATCAAACTATTAACATTTCTAACTTACTAATTTCTACTTTTAACTCATTAAAACTGAGTAACTAAACAAAAAAAAAAAAAACTTTAGGATCTAGTGGCTGAAATTTACCCCTTAGCAATTCATCAAATGGCTACCATGTTGAAGAAAAGTGAAGGCCACGACAGCTGCCTCCTTAGCAAGGACGTCCCTTGTTGCCCACTTGCTGCCAATCCCTCTCAACAAGTCATTTGACTACTAAAGCAAGGTTCATGGCTTGGAGGTGAGAAGGTCAGCAACTTGCTAGCTCTGTACAGAAACTTGGTTGTCCACAAATTATTCTTTTAGGCCAAGATAGACAGCTAGCAAAAAAGGAGGAACCAAACGGTAAAGACTTACCAACAGGGCAGTGACAAAACTGCCTTTACCCACCACCAACGAAGCTGAATTCTAGCTTCCAGCTTCTACAAAACAGTGCTCTTACAGAAAGCAAAGGAAAAGGAAAGGGAAAGACTGTACAAGGCATCTCAACTTGACTTCCAATGGTAATGATACACAGCTACACATCAAGGAGGCACACTAGAAACAGGGCATGGTAAGGAGGGAGGAAATAAGAAGAAAGAAAAGGGAGAAAGGCAGTGCCAATTGTAAGGAAAGAAGGTCGGTGAAAGAAAAGAAAACTATCCCAGGGAAGAATGGAGAAGTCTCTTCGAAATTCCTTCCTCTCTTATTGCTTTAATTAAGTATTTATTTGATTTATCAATGAAATTTACGAAATTGAATTCTAAGTTTTATTTCAACCCAATAAAGTAATAAAAATTATGATAAATTTTGTACCGACATTTTAAAGTGTTATTCACATGTTTCATTCATGCTTCATTTATACTCAGCTAAAAATTTGAGTTTAAAAAATGAAAGGTAGTAAATATTTCCAGTACTTGCATCTTTTGGGTATCTTTTTTAGGTCTAGGCTCCTCCATTAAGAGGAAAAGAGAGCTCTTCATATGGCCCTGGCAGAGCGAATAAGTCAACTTCAAAGTGGATTTGTTGTGTGAATAGTATATTTTGACCAGAGGCCTGCCTACTGGTGGGTGCGACTCCTCTATTGTGGGTAAATGGGAAACTCAACTCTATGAACTTGAGGAAAGGACTGTGTTGGTAATGTTCCAAAGCCCGGCTACTGACTCAAGATACCGATCGGGAAAGTAATAAAGGACGTTAAATGTAATTCTAGAATGGCATTACCACAACAACAAAAATCTGAGTCTTGACAATTGAAATGAAATTTTGAATCTTATTTCACTAACATACTTTTGTTTTCACTTTTCACATACATTTGATTTATTTGTTTAAAGATTATAAGACAAGTTGAATTGTATGCTTACTTTAATTCTATATTTCATACTTGAGATCTATATCATTAACATGCTTGCAAACAATTATCAACTACTGAGACCAATTTAAGTAGCACAAGGTCTTAAGCACTATCACCTAATCTAATTAATTTAAATTCATTTATCATTTTAGTATTACATGAGCAGTATATCGAGCTAGTTGATATACCACAATTCAGGGGCTTTGGTGTATTATCCCCGGTCTTCTGGATTGAATATTTATTATATTTGCTTAATATGTTGTGTAATTTGGAAAACATAGCTCATGATATTATCTTGATAAGTTAGAAGTGCAATATATTGCACATCTATGACACAATCTAGTGGTTTCAATATTACATGATCAGTACCTCGAGTTGAATGCTTATTACAATGATTAGTATTTTTTTGTTACGCCTATTCTTTAACATAACATGCTCAGATCTTGAATGGTATAATTCATCGAAATTGATCCATATTTATGATAATAGGTGTTTAGAGAGTAGTTTGATGATTGATGTTTAGTGGTAGGTGCATGATTTTGTTATTCATTGCTTGGATTATTTCTTTATAAAAAATTTATCATTTTTGATATATATATTTATACGATTTTATATGAGAAATTTTTATTATTTTCAAATTCGAGTCAACTAATGATCGAGTCATATGATTATTATTTAGTACTTGATAAAATACTTTCAAGTGGTTTAGCTTACAATTTAGAATAGAAAAGTAAAGCAGTATTAAGGTGAAAGACGATCGTAAAAAGGAGAATATTTCTCCCTACATCTCAAGCTATAGATAGCTCGAGGCTAAATTAAACTGTAAACTAATAGTTTATAATAGTTATTTTAAAAATATTGTTGATTATTCTTTTTACTGTTTGATGATTTAATAAATCTCTTGTTGAGATTAGCTTTTCAGCCGCAATTATAAAAATATTGCAAGAAAATCTTCGTGCACGAAGTCACCAAATTCAATGAGCTCATCGCTTGATGATTTAATGAATCTCTTGTTGAGGTCAATTTTTCAGCTGCAATAATAAAAACATTGCTAGGAAAATCTTGTGCACGAAGTCGCCAAATTAGATAAGCTTGTCACCTTCAAACGTAAGAAGTTATCGTCCACTGCTATAACAAACAACTCAACAAGCTCATGCTTAACTTTTCAGCTGGCAGTCTTTGGGAGGAGTGACATCAAATATGTCCCCCCACTGTAAAGGTTCGAGCAAAATAACCTGATCCTGAGAAAAGGCAATACGTAGCTTTTCAGCTCTCCTAGCTTTTTAGAGAGACCCTTTGGATACTAAATCACCAAAGGTATAGAGTTTTCACCTAACCTGGAGAAAGAGCCCAATGAGATCGATGACACATGGATAGAATATCTATAGTTACACTCGGGGTGGGTAACACAGGCTAGAAAGCCGGTGCCCAGACAAATCAAGTGGCTAGAAAGCCAATACATCATAAACTCAAGTTTTCACTCATTTTGCTCAAAGCAAGATATTATATTTATTCCAGTATAGTTTAAATACAAATACAATTTCCTATTAGTACCCCATCATGTGGAAAATATTTAAGTATAAACTGCTATCACAACAAGCTCGAACTTCTCAGTTTGCACTAAAAAATGTTTGAGTAATTATAAGGTAGAGTGGAACTGGTCAAATCTAGTTTTAATAGTCACTATACGCTCTTTTATATAATTTCATATGAGGGTGATGAGGTGGTTTAACCATTATTAAAATCTAGGTTTTTCATTGGTTTAGAAGTTATATTCTTTTAAGGAATCACGTCTTGTCACTTTTCTTGATTCAGTATAGTTTATATTATTGTAACTTGCTTTCCTAAGGATTGCAAGTACAAATTTGTACAATTATTTTGTTGAATCACAGTAATATTTATGTAGCTTCTTCTATTTTATAGGGGGCAGCTGTTATCATCTTTTCTCCAATTTTCATTAAAGGTTTACGTTTAAAGGATGTATAGATCTAATATTTTTTACCATTAGTAGCTAGGTACTTTTGATTAGACTGACTCAATGGTGTTTATAACCATCTCTTTCATAAACTGAAGAATTTCTAATTAAATTCCTATAAGTGAAGACTTTTTCCTACCAAGCAAAAAATCAATCTTGTGAGAAAGATTTATTTTCTTCACATATTATCAAACATTTGATGCTAATAAAATCTACCTTGTTTTGATAGAACTAAGAAAAACCTTTTTCTTTTTAGATCGTCTCTCTTTCTGAAATAGAATAATCAAATGGTTTTTTCTTTCTTAAGACTAGAATGTCATATCTCATTTCAAACATTATAGGAGAAGCATGTTTTCTTAGTATAAGTAGATGAGGGAGTTTATACTACTTGTCGAGAATTTTATCTCAACATTGCCATACTTATATATATTCCAATTTTTGTTCTAGTGTTTTATTTATTTTTAATTTTTGGTGGATTTATTATAGATATAACCTTCCAAGATTATAGAAGGGTGACTTGACTCCAAGAAATGTTTTTAGGCACAACAACATTTAACTTAGCAATGTTTGTGAGAAACAAAATAGTTTCAAAGCCACTTGAATTAAGGCGAGGAGCAAATACTTATACTTCTCATGCATTTCAATCAAAGATTCTACGAGAAGTTTAAAAGTTTTCATATCCTTCTTTAAGATGGATAAGGGAATAGACAAGGAGTATCGGGTTTTGAGCTTGAGAAACAAATACTATAATAATAAAGGATAGTCAATTTAGTAATTGGATTTATTTACAGGATAATATGCCTATACAAGTTTATTTTTTATTTTTTAAAATAAAATAATAAGTAAACCCAAGTATTTTTGTAGATATACTATCTTGTGCTAATAGGTACACAAACCTTTAGTAATTTGGTCATCCTTTTGACTTCTCTTCCATGAAAATAAAATTTACCTGCCCCACATCTATAGTATATAATAAAATTGATACTTGAGAATTGAGAAAATATAATACTAACACGTAAAATCATAATATTATGCCACATCAGTTTTTGAAAGATTCTTTTCTCCTCTTCTCCACCTATTAATTTTATGCCACATAAGATTCTTAAGGGATGGCACATCAGCTTTTGGGTAAAAGTAATGCAAAAAAGAAAAACTCCAAATCATTCATGTCTTCCCCACTTTTTCTTCTCAAAACATTTATTTTTTAATTAATTATCAATTGCAGTTACCTAAACTTATGCCTCTATTAATTCTAATAAGAATGTAATATCACTCTCTTTTTCTCAAATCTCTTTCCATTACTTAACTCTTTGTCTTCATGAACATAATTTGAACAATATAAATATGATCATCTCTACTTTTATGCCAATATTAGCAATAGTACAGAGGAAGAGTAAAAGTTGGTCACTTAGAGGACTACCTAATAATTGTGGCCCTGATTAGCAATAAGTTATATTACAAAATTTTTTATAACCAAGCTTATGCAGGAGCAAAATGAAAGAATAGGAGGTTGAAGCTTTTAGGTTTCTCATATATAGTTAGAGGGATTGAATTGTATACATTAGGCTATTGAGATTGGTTAGTAGAGTTGCGTATTGTTAAATAGATAAAAATGATCTATGTATTTTATCTATATTAATAATTCCATTTTAATATTTTCTTATGAACTCTTTGCTTCATTTCTCTCAAAAACAAGTTTGGTTCAAAATTTTTCATCCATCACTCGAATTTATTTAAAAGTCAAGACTATAAAAATGATTTATACTCTTACCATTATTTTTTCTAAAAATGAATTTAAGATTAGTTATGTTAAAATAAAATATATAAAATTACCTACAACATAAAAAATAAAAAAAACAATGTGATATTATTATATCATAATCTCATAAATTAAAAAAATACTTTGAAATTAAAAAATTTTAAATTTTTGCAAAAAAATTTAAATCATATTTAATAAAATCATTAAAGACTCTACGATTAAGAATTAAAACCTTAAAAAAAAAACAAATCATATTTAATTAATGTAACTCCTAAAACTTTTTAAATCCAAATCATATTTAATAAATGTACAAGAAAACATTTCAAGCTTTTTTCTAATAAAAAAAAAAATTCAAATTTCTTATATTGAAATTAATACAGAAGTTAATTAGGTGATATTTTTTTTCAATTAAATTTTTCTAGGTAACCTCTAAAATCTCTAAATATAGTAATCATATCTAATAAATGTTATTTTAAAAATTCAAACCTCTCAAAATCTCTCTTAATTTGGTGATGATTTTTTGTATCGATTAATTTTTTTCAGGTAACGCATATAATCTCTCCGAATTGTAATCATATCTAATAAATATTATTTTAAAAATTCAAACCTCTCAAAATCTTTAAAAATAATTAATATAGAGAATAAATTAATATTACACATTATGGATGAAATTAAAAATGGGTTATGCATTGACCTAATTATTGTAGTAATTATTAATAGATAGTGATATAGTAAAATGTGATTAATACAAGGAATGAAAACATATGAAAAATGAGGCAAAAATTAGTGGCACAAATTAATAGTAGTATGTTGTAGACAAATTAGAAATGACTAGTTACACTATTTTATTTTTTTTATATAAAAAATGTAATTAATATAGGGAATTCATTATGAAAAGTTAATAATAGAAAGTTACGGATGAATTAGAAATGTGTAGTTACACTAATTTTTTTTTTAATAAAAAAGGATAATCAATATAGGGAGTAAATTAATTGAGTATTGAGATCTGCATTAGGCTAAATATTGTATTAATTATTATTAGGTAGTGGTAAAATAAAATATGATTAATATATATAAGGAAGGAAAGCGTTATGGAAGAAGAAAAATTTCAGGAAAAAATTAATTGAGACAAATTAGGAAGAATTAATAAAACTTCATATTCTTACCTAATTGTTATAATAGTATGTTGGTTGTTATTGATTACTAATTTTATTCAAAAGGTGCATATATGCCAACTTGACATTTATGTATGAATGAATGATGTGCTAACTTGATATTTATGTATGAATGAATGAGACATCAGAATTATTATTTTTTGATTAATTGAACAATATATAAAAAAAATTCAACTCCTAATCCAAAAGTTAGATAACATTTAATCTCAAACTATATACTTAACTAATATTTGATGCATTATAAACCTTACTTCTTTTTTAACTAAAAATGACAAATATGTAAGATGTGCTACTAGAATATTTGAATTATGTTTTAATAGGGTCAAGTGATACTTTTAAATAATAAGCAAATAAAATATAAACAAAATAACATATTCATTACATAAATCGAGACCATATAGAAATAAATAATTTTATAACTAATTTTGTAAAAATAAAAAATATGAAGATATATACAACACAAAAAAACTAAATAAATAAACTAAAAATATTATAAATTTATAATCTCATAAATAAAAAATATTGTAAATTTAAAATTTAAAATATAATATAAAATAAAGCATGCACGGTCTAATAGTAATTCCCACCTTAACCGTAAAAACCCTTTAAACAATTCTTGCAATTGGTAGCTGAAGATTACTATTGGGCCAAAGTCCGACGCCCGGACTTTAAAATCTGAGAATAGCAGGTCATGGATCTTGATCCGACCCAAAAGGGAGTTTTCCACGACTACAATACGAGGCTTCTGTTCAGTCCATTTTGTACTTGTAGTCTAAGTAGTTCGGGTCGAGTACAAATACAATATGATACTCCGCTTAACAGTTAAACACTCATGTTAGGTTTCCACCAATTCAATCACATTTCCCAATTTCAACGTTTACTGACTTCTTCGTCTTCATTCTTGATACTGCTGCTGCTTCTTCTTCTTCTTCCTACTTCTTGATCTTGAACCCTAATTCCAACTCGAATGGCATCCAAGTTTGGGTTTGCTGGTGGGATTCCGGAGCGACGAGTTCGACCCATATGGGATGCCATTGATTCCCGGCAGTTCAAAACTGCTCTCAAGCTCGTTACCCAACTGCTAGCTAAATTTCCCAATTCGCCTTATGCTCTTGTAAGATGGAATTCCTAGCTCAATTTTTCTTCTTTGTTCAATATTGCACTTTCTGGTTGAGCATTTCTTGTTATCTTGTTGATGCTTTTAGTCTATATGGAGGGTCCTCTTGTCATTGTTTATAGCATAGGATTTATGCTTTCTTGGTGCTTAAAATTGTAGTAAGTGTGCTCCCATGCCGTGTACTGCAGGCACTCAAAGCACTGACTTTAGAAAGAATGGGAAAAACTGATGAAGCATTATCTGTTTGCTTAAGTGCCAAACAGCTCTTGTATTCTAATGACTCTGTTTTGATGGATGATCTTACTCTCAGTACACTTCAGATGGTTTTTCAACGACTAGATCACTGTAAGTGTTGATTTACTTCTTGAAGCAATCTTTTTATCTTATATCAATCTTAGTGGCAGATATCTAAATACCAAGTCTTTTTGTCTTTAGTGGACTTGGCTACCAGCTGTTATGAATATGCTTGTGGGAAATTCCCAAACATTGAACTGATGATGGGGCTCTTTAACTGTTATGTTCGTGAGTACTCGTTTGTTAAGCAACAACAGGTTTGGTTGCTATTTTTTAAAATTGATTGTTTTAGTTTCTTCCTGAAGATTTATGCTGCTACATTGTTTCATGGGGCATTCAGAGTGAACTTTAAATGTACTGGAATTATTACTGGCAGACGGCTATCAAAATGTACAAACTGGTTGGGGAAGAAAGGTTTTTGCTTTGGGCAGTTTGTAGCATCCAATTACAGGTTCTCCATGCTTTATACTACTTCTCTTTTTGCCCCCATCATTCTGAATATCTGTGTGAGTATCTCATCTCACCTGTGATAGAGTTTGTCAAAACATTGGGATGGCATGTGGCTGCAAAAAGTAAACATATTCCTATAATCTTCCAAACATAATAGAGGAAAGTCAGAAGCAAAAATCGAAAAGAAGATCATGACATCTGGTCCCATTTCAGTTTGTGCTGGCATATAGTTGATCTAATTTTGTGTATTTTTCTTCATTATTTCGTAGCGGATGTATGAACATTTATGTAAAATGTTCATTAAGTTATGATGTTATCTTGAATTTCTTATTTTCCATGTAAAACAGTCAAAGGAAAAAAAAAAGCTCTAATTGACACCAGTTATAATAGTTGGTGTTTTCCTTCCCACCATGCTGATTATATGCAGAAATTAGTAATAGTAATTCAAGATTGGAAATCTGAAAAGTTAAAAGATTGTTAGTTTTTATCAAGTATAGCTAATGTACATATATGCTAGGGAAAAAAGACTATTGTTTTAAGAAGATATTTCGTATGCAGTTTAGTTTCTCAAGAAATAAAGAGTCTCCTGTCATCGGAGCCATGTAGAACTTGTTGATGGCTGTAGTGGCTCAACAATCCGATTTGGTTTCAGGTTCAACAAATGAGTCTTTTTCATAGAGAGGCTAGACAATTACTGAAACTTAAAATGATACTGTGATTATCTGAAAATCACTATTGACTGGACACTGAGTTTCAGAGGTTGATGCACCTTTATGTATACAAAATCTGGTCTATGTGCTCATTTTGTGGAAACTGGGTTTTGGTAGGTGTTCTGTGGCAATGGGGGAGAGAAGCTGTTACTCTTAGCTGAAGGCTTGCTCAAGAAACATGTTGCTTCACATGGTTTGCATGAGCCTGAAGGTCTTCTTCACCTTTCATCCTTATCTATTGCATCGACCATACATATGCTATTCTATAATTTAATAAAAATATTTGTATTGATTAAAATTTGTTGCAGCTCATATGGTCTACATTTCCATATTGGAACAGCAAGCAAAGTACGGAGATGCTTTGGAAATTATAACTGGGAAGTTAGGATCATTATTGATGATTGAAGTTGATAAGCTACGAATACAGGTACTTTCTAATACTTTCTTCTTACATTTAACTTATAGCATATTCTATATATATATATATATATTTGGGGGGGGGGGGGATGGTGGGGGTAAAATGGTCATTCATTTAAAATAGGAAGCTGAAGCTTGATGTATCAGTATGGTTAATTGGTTATGATGTCCTTCATGAAGAAGCTCAAAACTCATGAAATCAGTGTAAGTCCAAATGGTTTGAGAATAAATTTGGTGAATGCAGTATTTAGAGAGATGATAAAAGAATTGGTGTCCTTGGAGGTAAATTTTGTTGATCTTCATTTGCCTAATACCCAAACCGTCGGCAATTTTTGAAAAATTACAAGAAAAATATTAGTGTGAAAATTACAAGCCACCCAAAGTCTCCTTGTCTTTAAACACTAAATTAGTTACACTTCTCATTCTTTCATCATTAAGAGTTTCAGTCTTTAATACATTACCTTCTAGGACTATTATTCTCTCTCATAGATAAAGTATACTATTTTCTTTTTCTAGTTTGATTTTCTCATCAACATGAACACATTGGCTTTAAGTTGACAGGGGAGACTTCTTGCCAGGTCGGGTGACTATGCTGCTGCAGCTGATGTATTTCAGAAAATCCTAGAGTCACGGTATGCATTTGGGAAGTGGTCTTTTTGTTGAATATTTCTAAAATTTGGATTAACAAGTAGTGGTATCAAAAAAGTTATAAATTTTATATATCAAAAAGTTGCTTGTTAGTTGTTTCTTCTAATAGTTGGTGATCAGATATCTTTAACTACTATTCAACTAAACATATATACATATATAAACACAGCAAGCACTTGGTAACTCGTTAAGAACAAAATCTTAATATCATTTTTAGCATTCTACATAATCCCAGTAGTTCACCTCTGATTTGGAAATTTATGGTAAATGGGTTGGGCTATACCAGTCCTAGTTTGATTTCTTCCCTTGTTTTCAATTTATGTTTTGACATAAATCACGTCTGTAAAATTTATGCTTAGGCTGTACCTATCACCATGAAACTCTCTTAACTTGGTCGTTTATCGGGTACTTGGAGTAGAGATTTCTGATGCATCTCATGCTCAAATTTAAATCATCAAATCATAAAGGCTGTATAGGCAGAACCAAATTGCATTTTTTGTTTCTCTTTTGCGATAGTAATTTCTCTTTTGCACTACCTTTTCCTACTGTTAATGTTGTTTTCTACATATGGCAGCCCTGATGATTGGGAGTGTTTCCTTCATTATCTAGGCTGTTTGATGGAAGATGACAGCCCCTGGTGCAGTGAGGCTGTGTATGATCCAATTCATCCACCTAGAGTTGTCAACTGCAAGATTTCAGACTTGACCGATGAACTGGTGAATTTTTCATAGTTAATTTCTTGTTTTTCTGGTCAGTTGTGCACCAAACCAATCTTCACTATAATCTTTAAGGCCTATATTGATTCGTGGAAAATTGTTTTGCAGTTTGATACTCGTATATCAAAAGCATCAGCTTTTATGCAGAAGTTGCAGGCAGATACCACCGATAACTCTATAAGGTGTCCATACTTGGCAATTATGGAAATTGAAAGACAGAAGCATTTAAATGAGAAGGGGACTGCTGACAAGTTAATGGAGGCCCTCATGCAATATTTTTACAGGTACTGCCTCCTGCCCCGCTTCTCATCCACCATTAGATATCAAAATTTTTAAAGAAGCATCGTAAAGTGCATTTTTACAACTGGTTGATTAAATATTTTACCTTCCTAACGGCTAATTTAGTGACTGTTTACATTGCAATTTATTTTTCTTCAGAAACATGTGTAAGAGGATAAATAGAGAAACATAAGTATTTCAGCGCATTTTGACGAACTGGACAAAAATTTTGGAACGTCCAAATGCTCAAGTTTTAAAAAATTATAGAGCAAGTTGTACATTTCATTTCTCCTTTTGATAATTTATCTGAATCTTTTGATTAAAGTTATTTATGTCTTTCCTAGGGATATATTTAGTTAGCTTGAGTTTTTCATCTAGTGTGTTGTGATCTGTTGATATGCCATTTGAGGTTTTTGCTTTTGTTTATTTATTTTCAATTAGCTTCCAGTGAGATGTGGATCTTTTTGTTGATGTTTTTGTTCGTAACATCTATTGATAGTCAAATTGATGCTCTGAATATGCAAATTATAACAGTTATTGATGTCAAATTGATGCTCTGAATATGCAAATTATTGAGTGCTATGGGACCCTTTATAGATTGCTCTTTGTAAAAGGTTCCAACATTTGTTGCCATGCCTTGCCTTTTCAAACAAGCTAGAGTTCTTTTGTCTTTCTTCATGCAATTTGGTTTCTCTAACAATTGATGAGCATTTACAATAGTGCAGCTGATTTTGTTTTCATCCAAATCTTCTCTTTCATGGACACAGGTTCGGTCACTTGGCCTGCTTTACTTCTGATGTCAAGATGTTTGTTGAAGCTTTGTCTCCTGATAAGAAGGCAGAACTTTTGGAGACGTTGATGAAATGCTCTGATGCTCTATCAACAGTGCCGACCAAGGCACTTGGCCAATCAATAACCCTTTTCAAACTTCAAGAATTAATGGGAAACATGTTCAAGCGCCCTTTGAGTGGTGCGTCTACTACATATTTCTCTTTAATTTTGATTATGTGGGGGTTTCCTTAGAATACCATTCATACATCTTGTTCCTTGGCAATGTTAATCCTATTAGAAAACAAAACTAAGAAAAATTGTTGTTTTAAGACTTTAAGGCTTGTTCAGATTGTGTTAAACCTTCATAGAATATCATACTCAATAATCCGCTACTTTTATTGTATTTCTGCTAGCAATATTTTCCTTACTCTTTTAGGATGATACTGGTGTGTCTCAGTTTGTGGCTTATTGTCCATAGCCTAAGCTCCATTATTGAGATGGTTACTTGGTCTGAATTTCAACTTAACCTGACCCAGAGCTTGAGGCCTCTTGTGTTCAAATGGCGGATATGTATTGTAAAAACCTTACCCTTTCAAAGGGCTTGGATGCACAGGAGAGTGTGCATGGTGAAGAGCTGCTATCAATGGCGTGCAATGTGTTGGTTCAGGTATGCCATGTTATCACCTGTGCAAACGTTCTTTTGTTAAATCTTTAAAAAAATTGCGAGGTGTTCTGGCATAAAATTTTTGAACCCATAATCTGACTTCCCTTAAATACAAGGTGTAAATATTCCTAAGGTCATTGTAGTTGTTTTACTGTTATACACGTGCTTGTTTGTCTGCATCTTTCTTTGTGTTTTTGTGAGATTGTATCTGTATCTTCAATTGAAACTGTGATAGGGCATGTTCTTCTGTATTGGGAGTGGCAAAACTGTTAACCATCTGCAGACTGATGTGGCAGCCTCTGTATTAAAATTTGGGATACTGTTTACTTATGTATCACATGGCTATAATAGGAACAAGGTCTTAGATACCCTTTTCTTTTTCTCTAATATTCTGGATGTTATAGATTCATCGAATCTCCCTATGCATAGTCAGTATTCATCCAATAAATTTTTTGCTAGTCCCCAGTCTCCTTTTTAATGTTACATTACCAGGGAAGCAAGAGGGTGCTTGATAGTTTTCTTTTTATCAGGAGTGGTGATTGGCAATTATTTCAAATTGGTAAACATTGGACCCGGCTTCTCATTGTTTCTCACGTTAAGTAATGTTGAACCACAAGTTGGGATCATTTTCAACTTTTAACTTGTCAAGGAAAGATATACAAATACACTTATTATCATGAACCTCTTATACTTTTTTTATGGTGTTCATGTGCTGCATGTATGTGACACTGGTGATTAGTTTATATGTTTATGAATAATTTACCTAGAATTTATACTTTTTCAAGTGTTACTTGGGTAATGGTCTTGAAAAATTGTGTTCACATTTTTGTGATGTTTTGTTGTCTAGTTATTTTGGCGCACTAAGCATGTTGGCTATTTTGTGGAGGCAATAATGGTGTTGGAGTTCGGCTTGAGTATTCGAAGGTCAGGAATTATATTGCATAGTATCATTCAAGTAGAATACAAATGCATCTAGGTGAGGATGCATACCATTGAATTTGTACAATTTTGCTATGATGCATTAAAATCTTGCCTGACTGCGTAAACATATTATGGTATATTTGTACAATTTTGCTATGATGCATTAAAATCTTGCCTGACTGCGTAAACATATTATGGTATGCATTTTCTTGATGTTCTCATTCTTTATGAGTAGCAGACAAATGCATCTATTATGGTATGCATGCCATTGAATTTGTAACAATTTTGCTATGATGCATTAAAATCTGGCCTGACTGCTTAAACATATTATGGTATGCATTTTGTTGATGTTCTTATTCTTTATGAGTAAATTTCTAAATCATTTTTTGCTTGAGAAAAAATCTATTTGGTTTTTATTCAACAATATGTTCTCACTTATTACACTTTCTTTTAAAGGTAAACCAGACACAGTGAATTAGAGTGTCATTGTCCTGCTATACTTTGATGTTTAGTTGGCTTGAGGCTTAATGGCCTTTTACATACTTCGATGTTGCTTAATGAGGTGATCCAAGAGAATGGAATTTTTGGTAGAGTAGAATCCATTTACTTTCTTGGGTTAGAAATGCTAATTTACTTTAGGGAAGACAAAGTGCCCAAATCCAAGAAGGGGTGTCAATTTTTGTCACAACACGAGAACCCAACTCGAAATTAGAGGGGCTAGGGTTTGGTATTTATGGCACATTATGTTGAACTCTCCTGCCTAAGCTGCATGCTTGGAAGCTCAAGTTTGATTTAAACCAGAAGATCTTGAGATAAAACTTTTATGATGCTGTGATAGAAAATTTTTGTTCTTAAAATAATGTCTTCTGTTTCTTTCTATGTTTTGCAGATACATATGGCAGTACAAGATCTTATTGTTGCACTTGTATTCCCATTTAGGTGCCGTCTCACTAGCTTATGAATGGTAAGATAGTTGGTTTAAATAAAATTTACATTATGCTGATAAGTGGTTGTGGATGTGATTTTTAACCTCTCCTGTAGTGCATAAGTATCTCTTTTATTCTGTTTAGGTATAAATCATTGGATGTGAAGAATATCTTGATGGAAACTGTTACACATCATATTTTACCTCAGATGTTGGTTTCTCCCCTTTGGGTGGAATTACACAATTTGCTAAAGGATTATCTAAAGTTTATGGATGACCACTTCAGAGAATCTGCAGATCTAACATTTCTTGCATATCGCCACAGAAATTACTCGAAAGTATGTATATACGAGTTTACATGGTCTGCCACATTTTTTCTGTTTTCTTTTTAATTATGAAAATCAACTCGGGCACATTTACTGATGTATTACAAATTGTATACATATTTTCTTTATTTATTTACTTTTTTAACTAATGATCATATAGACTCAAGTCCAAATGATCCATATATGACTGTACAACAGCCACATAATTCAACTCTATGAAAAAAACAATTTTAAATCCACTAATGGGTTGTGCGGATTAAAGAAAATGGCTTATGTAGCTTAAGCGTTTAGGATTTAAGGTTTACTCTTAGAATAACTTTACCAGCTTACAAACGTAAGTGTATATATGTTGTTTTCAAAAGCATAAAGCAGGTGCAAAAGCTTACACTTTTGTGTAGCTATTGTATCTGCCACATATAGTATCCATGTGTGGAACTATGGAGTATGGACTCACGAGTTCATCAAAACTGAATTTTTTTTTTTTTTTTTTCTTTTTGGTACTTAGCATGCTAGAGAAAGGAATGGTTGACCATCATCTTTCTGAATGATTCGATGCATCTGTCAATAAAACAGATCACATACAATTTTATTTTTTTTAAATAAAAATTTTTGGAATACAAATCTCAACTATGTTCTAATGACATTTAAAAGTAAGAACATTTTTTCTTTTTCCTGCATCTATAAAAAAATAAAATATTTTGCTGTATCCATTCTACAAAGGGGAGGGGGCTCATAAGCATATGAGGATGTCGAAAGAGGAAAGCAGTAATCTTTTTTCAAAAACCTGTAAAAGAATACTATATTCTGTTTATTAATATGAAAGAAAAGAGACTGCTGAGTTTAGAATGCAGATCAAGTAAGGGAATGGAATGTGTAGTTGTAACCTGCCTAACAGAAAAGGGAGCTGGGTGTGTGTGTGTGTTGGGGGGGGGGGGGGGGGGAGGATCACCCTTGCTATTGAATAAGAATAATTGATCTGCTAGACCTCCGTTTATACTAATTTGAGATGGTTCAAAACATATCACTTATTAATTTGAATACGTTCAGAATATATAAATATTCACACATGTATTTTATTTTTTACCATCTATTCCACTTTATTCGCTGATAGAACTATGGTGTTTTAGAATATATTTTTAAAACATTAGAACTGTTCTGTTTCAGGTTATTGAATTTGTTCAGTTTAAAGAATGGTTGCAACGCTCTAGTCAATATTTACTGGCAAGTGTTGAAGCACCCCTTCTTCAGCTAAAGCAGAATGCGAATAATATTGAGGAAGAGGAGGTAATGCATGTCTTGCAACTTAACTGTAAGTGACCATGTTCTCTTAATGCATTTGATCATGAGACTAATGAACACATTTATCTTAGGGTGTTCTTGAAAGCTTGAAATGTGGAATTCCCTTCCTTGAGCTCTCTAATGAGATTGGGTCAAAGTCTTTGACCTTCAATGAAGACTTGCAGTCACGTCCTTGGTGGACACCAACTTTAGGAAAAAATTATCTTTTAGGTCAGTATTGCAATCTTTTTGTTTTGGGATTAAGACTTGTTATTTCAATTTATTTTGTTTTCAAGTTGTAGATATATCTGCGATTCAAGTATTTTTGTATGATTGTATATTGTGATGTTCTATGTACTAATATTGTAACTCAACTTCTCTTATTGTTTCAAATAATTATCTTTACTGTTGTTCACATTAGAGATATTGTGGTTGAAGCTATTGTATGTCATAACATTTGAATATTTTTAATTTTTGTTTGGTGATATTTTCATTAAACTAATTTAGAAATTAATTTATATTTCAGGACCATTCGAAGGGATCTCCTATTGTCCTAGAGAAAATTTGGTTTGTTTATCCATCCTCTGTGACTTAACAATTTCATATGATGCTTGCTTTGGAAAGAATTCAATTAATTAATTTATTGTCACTTTAATCTTTTGTTGTCAATGAAACTAGACAAAGGAAAGAGATGCAAGTTTACGGAGAGTTATTGAGAAGAAATCCCTGCTTCCACGGATGATCTATCTCTCTATTCAAAGTGCTTCAACATCACTTAAAGAGCATGTTGAAGTCAATGGTTCTCATCACCTAAATATCTCCTTGGAACTGAAACTTTTGCTTGAGCGCTACACGCAAATTTTGGGCTTTTCTTTAACAGAAGCAATAGAAGTGGTTATGGGTGTTGCCAATGGTGAAAAGTATGCTGTGGTATGATTATTTAACAGATTTCCTCTTCACTGCTTCTGTTACAATATGTTGGTAGACTTAGCTTTGCTTCTTAATTTGTGTATAATAGTTGCACTGTAGTCATGCTGCTGTTGATAAATTCATTTATGCGAGCCAGGGTGGTAATTACAAACTCTGCTGTCTCCCAGAATGAGATCAGAAATACAATTTCAAATATCCTACTTCCTTGTGTAAGGATTTGGGTTTTTTTAAGGTTTTGAGGTCTTGAACATCTGCACCTGACAAACTAAGTTCCCAGGCAAATTTGGAAGCCTTACATACTTGTTTTCTACATTATATTGTTTAATAACTAATTCTTTTCTTTATAGTTGCAACACTAAACTGCTTATGCGTGCCAGTTTGCTAACTGTAAGAAGTCACCATATCTGCAAAAATCATTGCAGGTTTTTGGTCCTGACTTGATTGACTGGCTAAATTTCACTGTATTCTTAAATGTGTGGAGCCTAAACTCCCCGGAACTTGTGCAACCAGATGGAAATGGATGTCGGCCTTGTACCTGGTCCATTTTGGATTCTCTTCTGGAGAAGTATATTTTGGAGGTGGTCAGGTCCATGGACACGCAGCTTTGCGCTCATTGGAGTGATCTTCCTGTTCTGGTGCAGTTAGTTACTGAACCTTTTGCCTGGCATAGTCTCATAATTCAGTCTTGTGTCCGATCAGCACTTCCATCTGGAAAGAAGAAGAAGAAAAGTGGACCTTACGAGCTGTCTAGCTCAAATCTCCCACATACAATAAGGGATTCAGTCCAGCTTTTGTCGGGTATATTAGAGGAGATTATGAAATGGTTGAGAGAAAGGATCAACAGGTCAGAGGATGAGAATTTAGAAGATATTCTTTCCCCTCTTCAGAGAAATGGACAGAATGAAGGACCTGGGCAGGTTTATCAAATTCTAGTAGATTGTATCTCTTCCATGAATGAGATAGAACTAGGGAATCACATCTCCCAGTCATTGAAGAGTTGGAGTCCTTCTGATGTTGCAAGAAAAATAGTTACTGGAAAGTGTAAAGTGTTGACAGAGTTCCTTATGATATGTGAATCAAAATTGAAGTTATTCCAGACTCTGAAACAGAAAATAGCACAACTGTAAGGAATCAGCATTTGTTCCTTGGTAAAGTTACATGTTTCTGGTATGGTCTGTGGGCGCTTCGCTTCAGTTCCTGTGCAAGTTTTTCTGTCGCCAGACCCATCCCCATAGGTTTGCAATATGGTATCAGTTCTGTGGATAATTCGAGTTTTCCCATCCACATGTAGAATGCCAGGTCAGATACAAATAAAATGGTTGCTGACTCTCAGTTTTCGGTCTTGATTAAATTTTCCATTGGTAGTGAGTACACTAATTTCGTGTACAATTCTTTTCATCTCTCAACATTTTAGATTTGTTGAAGTGTATTAGCTCTTACAAGCAAATTTTTGGCAGTGTATCACTTGATTTCTATGTTACAGCTTGATTTGTTTTTTAATTGTATATTCTTGTTATATCTGTTCGTTAGTTATAGCATGATCATTGGTTGCTTGGTACTCTTTTTGATTGGTTCTGCACGCTATAAAATATGGAGGCACAATATTGTAAGTATTAATTTAGCAAAAATATACTCTCAATACAGGTACCTTTTCAAGTATAAATTCTCTTTCAGACTACATGACAATATTTGCAAACTGGTAGATGCGAACATCTGTGTTACAGATATGATAAGGCAATATGTTTTGTAAGAATTAATAATAATTATGATATGTATAGATAAATATATATCTTATTTTGTGTATGACGGTATAAGAGATGATTAAATTATTTTTATTAAATATTTGGTGCAATACTAATTTACAAAGGATAATATTATTATTTTATTTGTTTTTCATAATTTTTATAATTTCATATTAATTATTTTTAGTATCTTTAGTATTATTTAATATACATCCAAAAAAAAATTCCCTTAAAAATATCATGTTAATAAGACAAATATTTTTAAGATAAAAATGCTCTCAAATAATTTATTTGCATAAAAAAAAAAAAAGATAGGTAAGGAGATGAGAGGAAGTATGCGAAGGACGGAGTGAATGAGAGGGGACAGGGACAATTTGAGAGTTTTTATTCACTTATCTTATTCATTTTAATATTTTTACTCTTGTAAAAAGAGAATAATCATGTTTCACTAGTTCAATGTGCTTATGGCAGGCACCAAATAAGACAAATATTTTATCTTATTCTTCCTAGCTGGTTTGTTAAACAAAACCTAAGGATTTGAGGATTTTTCTACAGTAAATTTAAATACCTTGTTCGTGTAAACCATAGAATGAAGATTTTGCATTGTCGTTCTTGTTTAGGGTTCTTGTTTAGGGCTGAGCAAGCGGTCGGTTGCGGGCGGTTATACATCGCTAGCCAACCGACCCAAAATTTTCAGCCTTCCAAAACATTCAACCGATTATTCAACCGACAATTTCGGTTTTCCAAAATGATCAACCGCTCTAATTTCCATTAATTTCGGTTGAGTCGGTCGGTTAAATTTGTAACAAGATGAAGAGAAGAATGAGATTGAAGAAATTTTTGTAAAAGTAAAAAAAATTCAAGATGCAATGAAAATCAGACAAACTTTTTTTTAACAGAAAATACAAATTGCTTAACAATATCAACAAGGAATACAGTATCGATCCAATTTTGAACCAAAAAAATCCTTATTAACCATCTACATGTTAAGATCCCCGATTTTTCAAATCCACCGAAAATTTCAAAACCTTAATCCCTAAATCTCAACTCGGTACCTAAATTCAAGGAGAGCAAGAGGAGACTTGTTCGCCTTCAACAATTGTAGTTTCATATCAGAATTTGAAACAAAAAGGCCTTGAGGTTGATGTCTTCGAAATGCATGTCAGATAGTTCGATCCAGTGTGTATCTTCAATAGTCGACCTCTAGAACGGAGACACAGAAATAAAGGCATGATGGTGGATGCTAAACTGTCTGCTTTAAGGTGAATGGTGGTGTAGGCTGAAGAAAGAAGATAGAAATATACCAGAGTAGAAATTTCATTCAATTGGTGCCTAGGTGGGTGATGAGTGAGGACTGAGAAGTGATATTAAGTCAAGTATAGAGACAGAAAGGGAGAAGGGGACTGGCAGAGAGAAGGGTTGAAGAAGCGGACTGGCAGTGGCAGAGAAAAGAGTGAACGGTAAGAATGAGAAGCTAGGGTTTTGAGAGGAGAAAAAAATATAGAATTATTAAATAAGTATAGAAAAAAAAAAAATTATTTCGGTCGGATCGCCCAATTCAGTTTGAGAATTTTTGGGCCTGTAAGCCTGAACCGAATTGGAACATTGGCAATATTGCCAACCGTGTGCCCTAAACGTTGATAGCCCGACAAACATATGCTGATTAGAGGTGACAATGAGTTAAGTTTTGACTCGTTAAGGTTTAGATGTATTCGAGTTTGACTCGTGTTTGTCAGATGCTCGCAAGCCTAAATTTGTTAAGAGCTCACAACCCTAAATCCAAGCTCGAGCTCCACTCATTAAGCAATGTTGAAGGTTTCTTCAATTTTAAAAAAAGAATTACAGTTAAAGGAAGATGAATTAAAGATCTTTCAGGTGTTGAGCAATATCATAAAATTAACTTACATTTTATTTTTTGTTTATAAATATATTTATTATAAACTTATATATAAATAATAAAAATAATACCAAAAAATATTAAAAGAGTCGGACTTCTAAACTTACTAGCCAAATTTAAAAAAGTTAAGCTAGACCTATTTTAATTGACAAGCTCAAAAATAAAGTTTAAGATCAACTCATTGAAAAAACAAGTCAATATTGATTTGAGCTCTTAACTAGTAGGTTACAAATTGTTTACTGAGTTATTTCGACTTGGTGCAAACATGATTATGTAAAAACATATCATATTCTAAATTTCCATAATTTCCATGTCAGGGGAGAACTTAGTTAACGAACAACTGATAGAACTACTCTAAAGTCAATAGGCAGGCTA
Organism: Quillaja saponaria; assembly: GCA_029379385.1. Classification (NCBI taxonomy): domain Eukaryota; kingdom Viridiplantae; phylum Streptophyta; class Magnoliopsida; order Fabales; family Quillajaceae; genus Quillaja; species Quillaja saponaria. The sequence continues at coordinate 12,093,846 of CM055610.1, read as the reverse complement.
CCTAATTTATTATAATACCGTAACATGTACCAATTAACGTCCAATTTACTAAGAAGATTTGGGGAGTAGACCTATCAACCCTGTTATGTAAAAAATATTGGCTAGACACCTAATTCAGAAGAGATCTGCTACTTATAATAATTAGTGCCTTGATTGATGTTTAAACAAATCTAGATTTGTTGAAAAAATAGTGATACTTACCATGCTGGGTCAGTTTCAAGTTTCAACATTCAAAACTGCTCCATTGAACGTATTCCTTTATTTTGCACCTACAAAAACTCTGTTGAATCTTTAACAAAAATGTTTCTTGTAAACTTATATAGGGGCATCCATGTGTCTTATTGGGAGATAACTCATACTTCCTTTAAACCCATGTCCAATTAGTCTTTCTGTTGCACATGTTCTCGGAAGAAAATTCTTTGTGCACTTGACATTAAAACCTATAAGAAACTGAGAAGGTGAAAGTAACATGTAAGAAACTGAGAAGGTGAAAGTCTTTGTCAAGCACATTGAAGTCAGAATTTCTGTGCTCATTCACTTGGACTTTTTGTACATTTTTGTATATAGTAATAATACTAACAGAAATTGTTTTTCTTTTGAGAGTACTAACGTTGTCAAAGGCCCATACTTTGGAGTAGCCTTTGGTTTAAGGTTATTCCCTAACAGAAAATCGCCAGCTAAAGTAGGAGATACACTTGGTCAGACTTTTAATAAACCAAACTAAAATTCACTCTCACCCTAACTGCTTCGATTTCTTTTCTTTTTTTCTCCAAATTATAAATGCTATTAAAAAATAGCAACTAAGGACACTGAAAGTCCAAGTAGAAAGTAGACAAAATGCTCAGACAACTGCTTGGTCCACATAGCCTGATGGGCATTTGGATCGTTGAGCGAACAGCTAATATTTCATAGTCAATTCCCAAGCATGAAAAAAATGAATAAAAAATTGATTTTATTGAGTTTAATTGCCCAAAGCTTCTCAATCTTTTTTATGGTTTTTGAAATGACAATGCCCCAAACTTGAGTTTTTGTTCTATAGGAGCTTAACATTGGTTGACCTCAACTCAAAATGGACTAAAACTACCCTGTTTCAGACAATTTGTGTAGTTTCTTTCCATTTTTTTGGATTACAATTCTTCAGGGTAACACATTACATAGCGATAATAACCGAGCGAAAAGCTTAAGCAGAAGAATTTGGTTTAAGCACATCCGTAAGCGCAGAATCTATGTTAGTTTAACAGATGATTGTGCTAGTGGGTGCACCAAATCCTCGTTATGGTTGGACTAATTTGGCCTTAAAAATCTCAGGTGTCCCTGTTGACTCATAACCTAATTTGCCAAAGCATTTCTTTTTCAAAATAAATAAATAAAATAGTTTAGTCCACTCCTTTCCCGCTTTATCACTGTATATAAATAGCTGCACACTCATGAACTAAGTCACACAAAAACCAGGAAACATCAAAGAACAAAGGTTAGGAAACCAATGGAGATTTTCAACCTTAATGGCAAGTCATGGTGCTCTTACTTTCTACTTGTTATTGTTGCAATCTTTGGATTCCTTGCGTCTTTTGCGGCCGCAGAAACTCACTACCATGAATTTGTGGTATGTGCATGCTTTCTTTCATCATAAACAACTTCTGATTAGTTTTTCATTATGGCATGAAGCAACTTACAAATTACTATGACTTACATTTTTCATTATAATAACAATAGGTCCAAGCTAAACCAGTGAAGAGGCTGTGCAGAACCCATAACACAATCACAGTAAATGGGCAATTCCCAGGGCCAACACTGGAAGTGAGAAATGGAGATTCTCTAGTGATCAAAGTAGTAAACAGTGCACAGTACAACGTCACCCTTCACTGGTAAATATATTCATTACACACATTTTAGCATACACAAGATAGTACACATTTTCCTTTTCTATCTCTCAACTACAGATAAAATAGTTGCATAAACTTCATTTGAAAAGAAAATGTTACCTGCTAATTCAATATGGTAATACACGTCAAGTTCACCTCTATCATCCTTTCATCTGTTCTATCAATCAGGCATGGAATAAGACAGCTGCGAAATCCGTGGGCTGATGGACCCAGTTATGTGACTCAGTGTCCCATCCAACCAGGGGCAACTTACACATACCGCTTCACCATCATAGACCAGGAAGGGACACTATGGTGGCATGCTCACAGCAATTGGCTAAGGGCCACTGTTTATGGAGCTCTCATCATCCACCCGAGGCTTGGTTCCCCGTATCCCTTCTCTATGCCAAAGCGAGAAATTACTGCTCTTCTTGGTGAATAACTAATTAAAACCTTGATTCTACCAGTCCCCTCCTTTCACTTTTTCCCCTTTCCTCAGATATATAGATTCTAGAGTTATAATGCATTGTAACTTGTAATGATGAACAGGGGAATGGTTCGACAGGAATCCTATGGATGTCCTAAGGCTGGCAATGTTCACAGGAGGAGCTCCAAATGTGTCTGATGCATACACCATTAATGGTCAACCCGGCGATCTGTACAGATGCTCAAGTCAAGGTTTGACATTACTCCTGATATGTAACTTATAATTTTATGGATTAACCTTTTGTTCAATTCATTTTAAAAAACATCGATTACTCATATGATGAGTAACTGGTATATGTTCTTCTAATGGGAAGTAACTAGAAAACGGCTGACACAAAGCAAGTTGCAATGCAGGCACAGTAAGATTTCCAATAGATTCAGGTGAGACAATTCTTCTGAGGCTCGTCAACAGTGCACTTAATCAAGAACTCTTTTTCGCAATTGCCAACCACAAGTTGACTGTTGTTGGGGCTGATGCCTCTTACACCAAGCCATTCACTACCAGAGTAATCATGATAGGACCTGGCCAGACAACTGATGTCCTTCTAACTGCTGATCAACCCCCAGCTCGCTACTACATAGCAGCACGTGCCTATAACACGGCCAATGCACCCTTTGACAATACCACGACCACTGCAATTCTTGAATACAAATCTGCAAGCTGCAAGAAGGGACAAGCCTCAAAACCAATTTTCCCGTCACTGCCAGGATTCAATGATACAGCCACTGCAACTGCATTCACTGCTGGAATAAAGAGTCCTTCACGGGTCAAAGTTCCTACAAATATTGATGACAACCTATTTTTCACAGTGGGATTGGGACTAATCAATTGCACAAATCCTAATAGCCCCCGGTGTCAAGGTCCAAATGGCACCCGCTTTACTGCCAGCATGAACAATGTTTCTTTCGTACTCCCAAGAGCCAACTCTATAATGCAAGCATACTACCGAGGTGTAAATGGTATCTTCACCACAGACTTTCCTCCTGTTCCCCCTGTGCAATTTGATTATACTGGCAACGTGCCCCGAGGGCTGTGGACCCCTAGGCGAGGAACTAAGCTCTACAAGTTGAAGTATGGTTCTATAGTTCAAATTGTTTTGCAGGATACAAGTATAGTAACAACAGAGGACCACCCAATGCATCTCCATGGATACCATTTCTATGTAGTTGGATCAGGTTTTGGAAACTTTAACCCTGCAAGGGATACAGCAAATTTTAACCTCATTGACCCACCGCAGAGGAACACTATTGGAACACCCCCTGGAGGATGGGTAGCCATACGTTTCGTGGCTGATAATCCAGGTAACATTATTAATATTAATTTACTAGCACTATCCAATTTATAGTACAATTACAGATTTTGATGGTTGATGCACTAACCTGGTGGAAACAGGAGTTTGGCTGATGCATTGTCACTTAGATGCACACTTGTCTTTGGGCTTGGCAATGGCTTTCCTGGTAGAGAATGGAGTTGGGGAATTGCAGTCTGTGATACCTCCACCACCAGATCTGCCCAGATGTTAAGATAAAGAGCATCATCAGCTATATAATGTGTTCTGAATTCTAGGACTTTCTGTTTTTATGCATTCTTCTAAGAACTTGAAAGAGTATGATCTCACGGTTTTCTAGTTATGTTTCTTTAGTATGTCCATAACTGGACAATGCTCCATTGAGCACTTAATTGCTGTTTCTTCATTGAGTGTGTGTGATGCTTTCAGAATGAAAAAGAAAGATTTCTTTAGAGTAATTACCATTATCTATTTCATTTTCTACTTAATTAATAAGGCAAAATTTTAAGAACATAGATACACACATGCCTCCGATTTATTCAACCAGGTTTAGTCAAAATTGTCACCATCACCATCCATGCAAAAGTTAGCTTGATTCTGATTCACCATAATCATCTTATAACCAGTTAAAATCCTCGCCAGATTGGCCTTAATAAAATATGTGAATCAGAAAAGGCAGTAGAAGTAAGAATGTAGGATTCCTATGGTATATGTAAATTCAAAAGCCTAAAATGTTGATATTTCTTTCTTTTTTTCCTTTATGCACCTATTGTATGAGAGGAAATACATCTAACAGGCAAAGGGAGGTACAATACCCTGCCTCCTAGGGGAAGTGGCAGGAAGAATCCTTGTGTTGTATTAAATGATCTTCTAATAGCCTTCACAAAGTAAATATGTACAAGCAGTAAGTTTCTCCTAGTACAAAATTATTGGCCGGATGGATTCCACGGTTTCTCAGATATCAGATCACAAATTTAAGCAACGGGTATCATTATGGACATTCTGACAGCAGCACGAACTGAAGCGCATTCCATATCTCACATATGTATAATAGGCAGAAAACCACAAACAGTACAGAAGCAGTGATGAGAGGTTGGAGGTCCAACTGCTGCCTTCAAATAGGAGGGAACATGAAGAGGCAATTATTCCAGATTTGCCTGTTTGCCAGTAGAAGTGAGTACAAAAATCCCCAAGACAATAGAAAAGAAAGGAGTACGCAGTCCCTTCTAGATTTGTTACCTCACATAAGAGCTCAAGTAATGTTCTAGGGGCCTTCCTAGCATTTTCAAGTGCTTTTGCCTGACGGGTTTTATGTCTAGTGCTCTTAGACTTCTTTTTCTGTATATATACTGGAAAAATAGGTTGAACAAAAAGGACAAACAAAAATAATTAAGAAAAGATAAAAATGGGGATTGACACAGCCATAACATAATACTGTATTCATCATGCGAAAAAAATAATTGGGAGTGACATCCTTATTAATTTTTGGAGATTAAGGCATGCAAAAAACACAAAAACAAAGATTTTTCTTTAAAAAAATTGAAAATAAAGGCTGCTGGCAAGAAAAAAAAAAAAAAAAACGAATTACAGGACTAATGCGAAGCAAACCTTGATCATCTTCGTCTGGAGATGCATCGTCATCATCATTGATATCTACAACTTCAAGCCCTGCATGGTCATTTTCTAAAGCTTCAAGGCGAGCAAGAGCTGCCCAAAATGAGAAAAGAAAACCACAAGACTTATTTTTTGGCTTTGAGCATCTCCCCCTTCACCTGAAAAGCTTTTTCGTCATTTTTTCATGTGACCTGAGCAACCTGTCTTCATGAGCTTGCAAAGAACTCATTAGTTCATCAAATGAATAATTTGATAAATCATAGGCTTCCTCAATAACGTCAACAATATGTTCAAACTTTGGAGTAAGACTCCTTAAAACTTTTGCAACAACAATTTCTTCAGAAATATCTTCACCATATGACTTCATTTGATTAACAAGAGAAGAAACTCTAGACAAATAAGTTTGAACAGATTCATTGCTTTTCATAGACAAAGTTTCAAAGTCATGACGATAAGTCTGTAATTTTACCGTAATTACCTTCAAGGAAGCTTGAAACTCCTTCCTCAAAATTTGCCAATCCTCCCACGACGTTGTTGCTGCTGCAATTCTTGAGAAAATTGTTTCATGGACAGCTTGTTGAATGAGAAATAAAGCTTTGGCATCCTTCCTTTTGGCTTCTTTCAATCTTTCTTCTGCCTCTTCATCTGGATCTTCTAGTTCCACGAAGAAGTATTCGACCAGATCCCAAAAGTCTTGAGACTTGAAAAGAGTCTTCATCTTAATACTCCAAAACTCATACTTTTCATCTGTAAGAATCAGTATGAGTGGCTATGAAGACGATGGAAAAACATTTGCTACCATCTCCGCTCTTCCTATCACACTCCTCATGTGTTTCCCTTTAGTGCCCAAAAAAAAAATTGTTTCACTCAAAACCCAATGGACCCAAATCTACGAATCAACCTAGCTCTGATACCAGAATTGTTGGAAAAAAGGAATGAAAAAGAGAGAAAAAACAGAGCAAATTGAGATAAAACACAAAGCTTTTATTTCTTTTGATACTAGATAATAATGACAAGCAAGAAGTGCCTACATATGGTCTGGAGGACTGGCTAATGAGTAATCTCAATCAGAGGAGGCACCACCATTACCATGGTTCAATGGGCTCTTGTTTTTAGTGTGCATATATGGTTGCTTTGGTCTTGGAGAAATAGGGAACAATATGAGGATTCCTTCCATTGGCCAACGGATCCCTATAGAGTAGTGAGGCAGTATGTACAGGAGTTCTCAACTGCAACAAAGGCTCTTACTTTAGCCGAGCCAAAATCTTATAAGACCATAGCATTGGTTGGCTGGTATACTCCTCCGGCTAACTAGATCAAGATTAATACTGACGGTGCATCTAGGGTGAATCCAGGTGCATCTAGTGTTGCGGGAGTTTTCAGGGACAGTGAAGGCAAATGAATTTTCTGAGCTTTCTAATATTATGTGGATGGGATTTTAGAAATTTCATATGTGGACTGTCATTAATTGTATAGTTATATTTTAATAATAAAACAGGCTTAAGGTTTGGTCCAATTGAAACATGCTGGTAAAAGTCCATATGGTTTATGTGATCATTTGGGATAGAGCTTAAGCACACTTCTTATCTGATTAGATGTGGATTGACAGTAAGTGTAGGCTGAGTGATTTTAGGAGTCTTTAATGGGAGGACTCTTAAAGTTTTATCTGAGATTAAATAGCTAGGTCCCCTCTCCTCTCTCAACATGCGTATCTTGCCTCATTAAAAGCTACTATTAGAAAATATAGAGAGTACGAAGAGGAAGACCTAGCTGTGTAAAGCAATTACTAAGGCGTGCTTGGCTGAGATTCTAGATATCCGCTGCTATGGCTCAATCAGGTACGCAAACTTTATTATTAATGTGTTCTAAATTCATGTATGAGATCCTGTATATTTATAATGTGTGGTATCAGAGCCTAATATACATGAATTTAGAACCCTTATGTTTATTTATTTAACATAAAATTATAGGGTTCATATAAGTCAGTTTTTTTTAAACTCAAAATCGAACTCATATATGAATGAAATTGAGCCCAATTCATTAGGACTTTTAAAGGTCTCGTTCATATCTTTAATTTGATATATTATTTACATGATTTCATCAACTATAAGTTGAGAAATCTGAATTTTAAAATTCTGGTTGTTTTAAAATCGAAATTAAGTTTTTGATTTGAGAACTGAGATTTCATGTTGTTTTAATCGATTTAAATCATATATTTAGATTCTGATATGTTTTATACATAGTCAGGAATCATTCATTGAGTTTCATTCGTATTATTTTGAGAAATTGAAATTAAACCTTTATGAAATAGAGTTAGGGTTCATATCATTATAATTTCAATTAATTGAAATAATATCTTGATAAAACATGAAATTATTATAGGGTTATTATTAGAAAATCAATTTAAAACAAACCCCACACAAGAAATTTGAGCAAAAACATTCGAAAGCCTCTGGAAAAGGTAGTTTTCAGAAACGGGTCGTAACAGACCCGTTTCTTCCAGTCCGGGTCAAGAAGACCTGGCTAGAAAAGGAAGAAGGCCACGCGGCAGTGGCGCGTGTACCTTCTAGTATTTCTTTTTCCCCCAAAATTTTATCAAATTAATTTTTTTGAATTTTATAATTTTATGGTATGGTTAAATTTGGGATATTATGTGTATGACTTATTAGTTTGGTCAATGATATTTTGTTATGTTTAAAACTAATATAATTGCACATATTTAAATGTTGAGGGTTGTTGGATTTACATGTTTTATCTGTTTTAAAACTAAAAACAGTAGGTACTCTCCCTAGTTAGAGATAAATATTATTGTACTCTCATGTTTTTAAAACATGTGTTAGTAGAAACTTTTATTTTGATTCAATTTTGTTTAAAGTTTGCAACATGTATTAAGTGATCATTTGAGATACTTTTGAATAGTATTTCATTTAAGAATAATAAATTAGAGTAATTAAATTTTCCCAGCTTAAAAATCTTATAGATTTATATAGGGGTTGCCACCAAAATGGTCTATCTGTATAGATTTGTAAGATTTTTGAATGCTATAGTACGAGATATTTCTGAAATTATTGTATATAATTTCCTGCCCAAAGAGGGTTATTATTATATACTTTAATTTTGAAAAATACATGAAACATATGGTTTGGGGTATAACGGCCTAGAAGGTTTATCTGCCCAAAGGGGATAAACTTTTCGAAAGCTAGGATACTCTAATTTAAGTTTCATGGGTTGATCATGAGATCCTAATAGCATGTTATATTCTCTGCCCAAAGGGGAGTTTGTAATGATGCACTTTGGATTCATGTAAAATAAATTCTTATTTTTGATCATTTAGTACCCATTTTGATTGACATATCGCATTCCTGGCTTAGAAAGTTTATCTGCCCAAAGGGGATGGACTTTTTGAAACCTAGGATGCTTTCGTATTTCGGTTTCATGGGTTGAAGTGAGATCCTAATGGCATCTTGCATTCTCTGCCGAAAAAGGAGTTTGCAATGATGCGCTTTGGAATCATGAAGAATAAGTTTTATGTTTGTTATTAATTACTCTGATTCTTTGGCATATTGCATTCTTTTATTTTGAATCATCACATTTGTTGTTAGCATTGATACTTAGAAATAAGTTTTTGGAAAATGGAAGAAATTTAATAGGTTAAGTCTTATCCGCCTCGAAATGTTATCTCTTAACACCTCATGAGTGGTTTGTTCGAAATTGAGGGTGTCTTTTAAGTTTTTCAGTTCAAACATAGTTTTAGCAAGTACCTTTATGGTTGGCTGGTATACTCCTCCGACTAACTAGATCAAGATTAATACGGACAGTGTATCTAGTGTTGCGGGAGTTTTCAGGGACAGTGAAGGCAAATGAATTTTCTGAGCTTTCTAATATTATGTTGGATGGGATATTAGAAATTTCATATGTGGGCTACAATTAATTGTTTTGTTTTGTTTTAATAATAAAACGGGCTTAAAGTTTGGTCCAATTGAGACATGCTGGTAAAAGCCCATATAGTTTATGTGATCATTTGGGATAGGGATTAAGCACACTTCTTATCTGATTAGATGTGGATTCGCAGTAAGTGTAGGCTGAGTGACTTTAGGAGTCTTTAATGAGATGACTCTTAAAGTTTTATCTGAGATTAAATAGCTAAGGTCCCCTCTCCTCTCTCAACATGCATATCTTGCCCCATTGAAAGCTGTCATTAGAAAATACAGAGAGTACGGAGAGGAAGACCTAGCTGTGTGAAGTAATTACTAAGACGTGCTTGGTTGAGATTCTAGATATCCGCTGTTATAGCTCAATCAAGGTACGCAAACTTTATTATTAATGTGTTCTAAATTCATGTATAAGATCTTGTATATTTATAACATGGGAATGTAAAGCAGATGGAGTGGCAACGTCCACCCAGGGAGGTTTCCTTGCTTTTGGATGGTGACATTGCCAGAGTTGCTTGGAGTCATCGAATCACGATCCGTGCTTTGTAGTTGTTGTTTTATTTTTTTCCGTTTATCAAAAAAAAAAAAAATTTGTAAAATTAAACAATTTTCAAAAACTTGTAAAATTTCAACTAAACTATTCTTTGTTCACTAGTTGAGGTAACAAATAAAGAAACAGACACGTTAGTAAGATACATCATCTATTATTCCGTTAGTTTGTCGAATAAGTATGCTGAACAATTGATACATGTTGCACATGTTTATTAACACATAGCGGAGAGTAAGGAATCCATTAAGAAAGTGTAAACCTGTTGTCACGCGTTAAAATTGGACAGTAACCTAATTAGTGGAGCATTATCATCAGTTTTCTAGGAGTAACCGTCTAAATTAGAGTGGTCTATAAAGTTACTATGACGATTCTTGGAAGCACTCAAACATTACCATAGATAATATATAACTACCTTTAATCCATTTAGTTTGCTTTGTAAGTTTTTTCTGCATTTTCGTTTCAGTAGGTAGATTTACTTTTTCATCATCTAAATTGACAACATTTTACAGCATTTTTGTAGATTTTCTTAGACATGTTCATCACTGAGCTGTTCACAATCATCTAAATTCTCTTTTAAAATAGTTTTTTTTTTTTTTTGGCAAGTTGCTGCCCCAGTCTGAGCTGCCACAAACAGTGATCCAAATTTATATTTCTTTTAATCTTGTTTTCTTCATGAAAGGTGAATTGAAATATTTCTTACTTATATAATTTTTTATTTTTTTTTGAAATCCTACTCTTTTTTTTCCTCAAAAAATCAAAAATTATAAGTTCTATTTATGCATTTTCATAACCTCCAATAAGTCCTAATTCTATATATATATTTTCGCATGAGTCTCAAAAATATCAATAATTATAAGTTCTATTAAATTGACTCATCTTTTCTAGATTTAAAAACAAAAAATCATTTCAATAAAAATAAATAAAATAAGATATCAAGATAAAAGAACGACTTAAATTTTATTATTTTTTTGTATAGTTTTTATGATATAATATTTAACAAATAAATTTATCTAAATTTTAAACATTATTAAAAAAAATTATTTGATGATACGGTGTATCCGAGTTAGATTACGCGCACGCACACCACACCCACTAAACATCTCCCCAGTCTAGCCAAAAGCATGCTATTCACCACAAAATTAGAAAATTTATAAGAAAAAAAATTATTATAAATATTATGGGAGTAAATCTGAAAATAAAGTGTATACATATACTCATTAAAAACCATCTTTATTTTTTGTTAAGATTATGAAAATCTTCGCTTTTTCTCACTTCTCCAATCATAATTATCTTCTTTTTTCTGATTGAGAAAAATGGAGCATAGAGCATTAGCAAGTAAATATAAAATAAAAAAAAAATTAAATAAGTTTATCTAAAATATACAAGTGCAAGAAAAAAAGAGCAAAAAACTAAGACAGAACAGAAAAAAGGACCTCTATACATAGTTTATTCTATTGTGTGTATACATAAACAAAATAAATGTTCTTTAACTACAAAGAAAAAAACACTAATTGTGATCCAAAACAAAAAAAACACTAATTTTGACCCAAAACACACACCTAACTTTCTATTCTACCTCAGTTGGCTTGATACAAAATACATTCAAATGTTTGTTACATTAAGCCATCGGGGTGCCAATTGAGCTTAATCTCAATGCTAAGCAAATTAGAGCTGCATGTACTTAGCTTAAATATATACTGCCAAGTAATTATTCCTTGTGAACCACCAAAACTTCCCTCACCCCCTCAAGATTTGTTGTTGTACCACTAAAACAGAAGCTGTAGTACTAAAATCCATAGAGGAAACATAGTCTCCTATCACTCCGAGTTCCTCATTTTCACTCCATTCTGATGATCCCTCGAGTAATACTGGGTTTATCCCATTTTTTCTTCCCACAATCCAAAGATCATAACAATCATCAGTTCATTGCCTGAATTGCCTGAATTGCAGCAAATGTTTCTGCTCCATTTTTAACCACCACCTCTCTATACATCACTCTATCATTAGACTCATTCTTAACCCAAAACCAAGTCACTAACCCATCATCAAGTTTCTTCTCCATTTCATCATCTCCTTCATAATTATAAGAAAGAAGTCTTATAACTGTCAGAGACACATCTAAATCCCCAACCATTCTATCAGCATATGTAAGTGCCTCTCGAGCATCTGCTCCTCCCAGAAACAGAACAGCAAAATGATGTCTGGAATGTCGAAGAGAGAAGCCGACATCAGTGTTAAAACCAAGATTACCCTTATCAACTAAAATCCCAACAGAGCAAGGAGCATGTTCTAACACATCTACATTCACAGTTCGAAACTCATGATGTACTAATTCAGTTCCTCTGATATTATCCATACCATTCCAGTCAAAGGGTAACAGAATAAGGGTAGCTTTTTTCTCGAGGGCAAGTTCACAAACATCTTGGTACATACTCCGTTTTGCAACCACGGTTGTGAAAGATTGGACATTGACAAGTTCTTCTCTTATTTCTTTGTAAAGATTTAAGGCATGCATGGTTTCAGGAGATGCATATTTCAATGGCACTTCTTGTTGCTGATGGTCTATGAAAACCGGGGCTGCACGGCCAACCAGCTCCATGAGTTGGAGAGCATAGATTGAGAATGGGCTTCTTATTGTTGGTTTAGAGACCTCAAGAAGATTGATGAGGCCGGCGACGACATTGCTGTCGAAAATGCAGAGTACTATACGAAGTTCTGCGTTTGGAGGAGTGTGTTGGATGGTTCTCCTTTTGTTCACCATGTATCGCTTTGTTGGGTCATGGAGGATAGAGATGAAAGGTGTAAATACTGCAGTCACAGCTGTTGTCAATAGCACCAATAGTGTGAAACTTGAATGATTTATCATCTGTAAAGCACACATTATTATAAACACACCAAATTCATTAGCAGAAAAGCAGGAAACAAAAAAAGAAAAGGTTTGAAATTCTGAGCATTTGCATGCCTACTTTATTGTGGAAATATAGTGTGTACCTTTTTGTCCACCCAATGGATAAAGAACATGAGCTCAATTTGACCTCTTAAGCTCATAATGAGGCTAATAGTGAGACCATCTTTGATTGGCATTTCAAAAATGAATGTAGCCAACAAGGTTGAAAACAGTTTAGCTATATAAGCAGTTAAAACCATTGCAAACAGTGGCATCAAATTGGACCAACCATAATCAATCATGGCAAACACATCTGTGTAAAGTCCCACCAAAGCAAAACTAAATGGCATAAGAAGTTCCAATAAAATGGTCTCAGTTCTATCCACAAGTGTTGAACCCAATGGAGGCCCATCTTGTATTATGAGGCCCAACCATAATGGCCCATTAGCAATTGCTAAACCAAACATGTCTGTCAAAAAGCCCATCACAAACACACCCAAAAGAATGGCAATCACATAGGCCTGGTCAACTTGTTGACCTTGTGGTGTCCTTTCAATAATCCATTGCATTGCTTTACGAATACATGTTACAATGAATGTTACCAAAACCACCAAAGAAATCAAATACCAAATTGGACTGCTGGAATTAGCCTCTCCTTGTTTTGCTGCCTCAAACACAACCACAGCATTCACAGCTACTGCATCGCTTATTATGGCCATAGACAAAGCCATGCGTCCAACATCTGAACTCAAAAGGTTAAGCTCTTTCAAAATAGGATACAGAACCGGAAACGCTGTGATTCCTACGTTTGAAACAATTCCTCCTATGGTTGAAAACTTGGCAAGTTCTTTGTCCATGTCTTTTCTCGTGACCAATGCCACAATTATGGATGCTAATACGGGAATGACTACACCTATCATGGCCATGTAAAAATGCTTTTTTCCTGCTCTTTTCAGATGACTAATATCCATTTTCACTCCGGACAAGAAAAGAAAGAACATGAAACCCATTATTCCGATGTTTCTCAACACGAAAATGACATTGTCAGGGAACATATGAGTTGAAAAATTCTTGTTGCGTCCGAGAACAGAAGGTCCAACAATAATTCCACCCTTGAGACCATCAAATTATCATCAGAAGGAAAAAAAGTAATAATAATAATATTAATATTAATCCATGCAGAAACAAGAAACTTACGATGATCTCAGAGACAATCCGAGGTTGTTTGAGAGGTTTGAGAATAAAGCGAACAATACGAATGATGATGATGACCATAATGATATCCAACAATAACAGTCTAAATGAGTAATTGAGAGGGGTATCTCCAGCATAAAGTCCAGGGAGGTGAGTCAAGTGACATGCATTGTTGTCTACGCCAGACCCACTACTCTGGAACCTGGACTTGGCCATAAGGCCACCAGGAAGCAGGCGCCATGGCCACCCATAGGATGTCAACGAACGGTGTGATGGGAAAACTCTAACCATGCATGACACTCTCTGAAAAACTCTATACACACATGCATTCAGAAAAACAAAACGAGAGAGAGAGAGAAGAGGTAGGCAAGAAGGGAGCGAGGGGGAGAGAGAGAGAGAAAGAGAGCTCTAGAAAGCATAAGAGTTGTGGTTAGGCGTTAAAGTGGGAAGAAGATTTAATTTCACTTTCATTTAAGTGGTTGACCGTTTTGTTCTGCTGTGAGGTTAAGGTTACTGATCACTTACCCATAATTATATTTCCCTTTGGTTTCAAAAGAATGAAATACCGCTTAATATGCATTTCTAAATTATATCGACACTATAGAGATCCATCTTTTTCTTTTCTCTTTTTTTTGTGAAAAATATTTGTACATATCTCCGCCTAGGTAGATCGATGTGTTTGAGTTTTAGCTTATAAATTACCTTTTATTAATTTTATCTTATATATTAATAGGCTACGGAGATATCCAACTAAATTAGAAATTAGCATCACCCTCACAATTGTGATATAATCCGAGCCAACGAAATATTAAAATTTTAATTTTATATATTTCTAATTTAGTTTTTTATGTTTTAAGTTCCAACACCTTAAAAAAAAGATAAAAGATAAAAAAAAAGAAGAAGATATTTTCTCTTTCTAAGAAAGTGAAGAGATTTGAAAAGCTATCCCTACAAAGCCTCACGTGAACCACTCATAAATTATTTATTCAGAGCTCAACCCAAAGTAGTTTTGTTTTCTAAATGAATCGAATTCCCAAAAATACCATTTATGTTTATTATTATAAATATATTTTATAAAAATATATGCCAAAGAGTTGAAGCCTGGTTCGTTGATAATCAATTTTCTTTGGAGTACAGTTGGAGTCTGTGTTGGATCGACTCTGGCTTACAAGAAAAAGCCTAATAGAAAAACAAAATGTTTGCATTACAAATGATTAGATTATAACTTGGTAGGCCGAACAGAGTTTGAAGCACAAGTTTTCTAACATTATCTGAACAATCTCTTGGTTTTTGAAGCACAAGTTTTGTACATATTGATCAAGAATTGTCTTTTAGATGACAATATTAAAAAATACGCCATATCTATTATTTGATTTGAACAGTGTCATAGTAATGGACTTACGGACAAAATGTTTGTCGGTGTTTGTACCTATAACCTTGGTTGGTAGAAAAAAAAAAAAAATTGTACAAAAATGTCAGTTTCCTTGTAGACATATAATTGATTAGAGCTATTGTCTGGGTTCTTAGAACCTCTCCTTCCAAACACGACAATGACCTCTTCAAAGAAATAATTCATGGATCTCTCTAATCGATATAAAATTGAGTTTACCATGAATGATTAATCGAAGAAGGGTCCTCCTCATTACTAAGAACATTTAATAGAAGCTATAAATCTTAGAGGAATAGTAAAAATGTGTTTTAATTTAAAAAATTTATGGGAGTCAGGCCCAAAAGAGCCCACAACCCAGTTGTCATTAACTATATCCTTTATTCCTCTGCAACTGCTATGACAAGTAATGGGCCAAATTGTCGCCATTGAAACGGAGCGATCTGTTTTGATCCTCCTTTAAAGGCTGACTGGGTCCATCGATAATGACTTTTAAGCGTGGCTGGCTTTAAGTTTCGTCATTGGGGCTCGGAGACACAATACGTTTAATATGGTGCAGCTGAATCTTAGCCGACCAAATTTGTCCTTGCTACAGAATTAAATAAA
Source organism: Quillaja saponaria (assembly GCA_029379385.1). Classification (NCBI taxonomy): domain Eukaryota; kingdom Viridiplantae; phylum Streptophyta; class Magnoliopsida; order Fabales; family Quillajaceae; genus Quillaja; species Quillaja saponaria. The sequence goes on along the minus strand of CM055610.1, from coordinate 12,078,039 downwards.
GAACTATTGACCCTGTCTCACAACTGGACCCAAATCATTTTTTTTTTTTTAAATGTATTACTAATCTTTCTAGGAATTTTTACACTAAAATAAACAACCCTGGTTAAAATTATTTTAATATTTTTTAATTTAACAATCAAGTGTGTAAAAGTTAGTATATGTACATCTCAACTAATAACTTTTCTAATTTGATAAAAAAACAAACCCATTCATGTCAAAAACATGAATTTTGTACTCCATGACCTCACTCCCTCGAAAATTCAAACACATAAATTTAATAAAACTAATATACTTTTTTAAACTACTAGATCATTTCCTTTCTACTAAAATAGAATACAATTATATAATTAGCATAATCAATAAATAATGAGTTGGTCTAACTAGAATTAATAAGTCAAATAAAGAATGTCTTATTGATGATAATTACAAGTCAATTAACAATTTCAAATATTTGATTACCAATCTACTAATTTATTTATTTATTATTATTTTTTTGGTACTAACCAATCTAATGATTTTGGTCTGCCACTCCACAAATACATTGCTGCAGGCCGATCTATGTATGAGTATTTATTGGGACATTAGAATATAGAGAACATAAGTGGTTGGTTAGCCCCTCTAGACTCCAACTCAAATCACAATTTAGAGTTCCTTCAAAAATCTTAACATCAAAATTATCACAAAGAAAATCAAAATATGCTTAAAATTTCCATATTAACAAACACTAGCATAAATTTATTAGGCATCTGACTTTTTGAATTTTGTATTTTTAATAGAAAAAAAATTAGAATTTCTTACCCCACACGCAAACCCTCATATAATATCCATACTAAATCCTGTTTATGGAAGTGGTGTAGCATGTTGAAGCACAATATTATCCACTACTAACTAGTAAAAGACTGGAGATCCCTCTCTCTCTCTCTCTCTCTTTTAAAGAGATTTAATTACTAATAAGAGTTTTAAAGGCACTTAATTAGTATATAATTTCTCAAAATAAATTATATATAACTATTATATTAATTTTTTTTTTTTTTCAATAAGCACATCTAAATTCAACACTTGATATATCACTAATACAGTATCAACAATCCACATAAAAAATAAAAGAAACAACAGACAATCAACAATTCACACATAATATGAGGGAAACATATCAAAAATTTATAAGAAAATTTTATACACACATCTATCCAATGGTGGATCTTGAACTTGAGACCATACGATCTTAGCACTTTTGAGTCTCAAAATTTTTAAAATTTACTACATATAAATTAATTTAAGTCAAGAGAACTTATGAGTTAAATGCAATGAAAGTTTATGAATATATGAGTACATTTTGAAGAGGCCGAACTAGGTGGAGACCTGAAAGGGTCATGGATGTCCCTTTTAAAATTGAGAAAATTCTGTATTGGTCCCTGAGATATATAATTTTCTTACTCTGGTCTCTACAAAATTTTACATAAATTATATTTTAACCAATAAAATTTTTGCTTTTATCATTTCAACCCTTATATATTTGATACTTTTTTTATCATTTGAATTTATTTTGTTTCTACCTTTAAAATGTACTTTATCATTCAAGTCCCTATAAATTGTTGGAAAATACATATTTGTACTCTTGAAAGTTAAACCTTTTTTTAGTTGTTTCACCGAGATGCAGTTGCTTGAAAAATAAAGGAAAGAAAATGAAAAAAAAAAACAAAGATAAGTAAAAAAAATTAAACTCATGCTAGTCTATTTAATAAATAAAAACATATTTAATATATCTTCTTATTTGGACAATTTTGAATGGGATATTTATTATTATTTTTTTTTTATGTTTTTTTCCCTATAATCTATATATTCTTGTTTTTATTAATCAATCTTAATATCTTTATTTAAATTCTGTTCATTCTTAATATCCAAATTAAACTCAAGCGGTTATTTATTTATAATTAAAACCTTGACCACATTTTATTCTAAATCAAAATACTTCATTCATTTTATATTTATGATTGCTAACAAGGTGTTAAACTCAATTTTACATTATATAACATATTATTTATCTGAATTTTTTCATAAACACATAATTTATAATTAAATATCAAGATCCGCGCCTTTCTTATGGCACTCAATAAATCGCTTCAACAAGAGGACATGGCATGATGATGCAGAAGGTTGCAGATCCATTTCAGGGTAAGTTGTGTTTCTTTGTCCCCGTACATCCAAGACGCACCCTGTGCCCTGAAGTTGATTCAAAGTTCTCAATCCTTACAAACAAGGCTTAAAATATTACTACTCAACACACTGGTGGCCAACCAGATCATGATTTTCAATGGATTGCATTTCAAACAGGGAATGGATCCTAAGTGATATTCTACATCATTATCTGTAAGAAACTATTTTATTAACTATAAATATTTTCTCGGTTTTGTATCATTACTTGCTTTTTTGTGATAGGCGTAGCACCAAACTGAAAAAGAAAAGGGCAAGACCTATCAAACATGTGCGGAGCTAATAAGTTTCAGAGATAAGGTTATATGCGAGAAGAAGACTACAAATTTCATAGGTACAATAATAATAATAAAAAAATATGTTAAGTATTCTTTTAACTAGAGGGGAATTGAGAGACGGAAAAAAAAAGAGTACTTACCATTTTTATTTATTTATGAGTTTCTTAAAAGATGGTATCCACTCTTTTTTAATTTTCTTAATTAGGAATATTTGAAAGAAGAAAAAAGATAAATTGTAATTTTTAAATCATAAATATATTTATCGCCGATATTATACAACGTACCTTTTTGTTCCACGCATACTTCTCGGGTACTTACTTTTTTCCTAGTTTTTCTGCTAAGGCTTACTAATCAAGACAGATTGAAAGCAAAGGGAAAAAGAGATATTGATCGTCGTCGGTAGATTATCGATGAGCGGAAGTAGATGTCTTAAATAAAATATTTTAAGGATAGAGAGGTTAAGTTACGGTTCAGTAAAATAATATTTTTTTTATTGACTTGTAGTCTTTAACTAGACTGAAAATGGTTGTTTATTAACTACTAGACTGAAAAAGTAAATAGTGGAAATGTGCATAACCTGGTATTAAAACACATCCTAAATGAAAAAATAAAAAAAATACTAAAAAAAATAAAGATTATATAATAATATATCTTTGTATAATTGTACTCTTATACTCTTTCATGTAGTCTGGCTTATCTTTCCTTGTTCATTTAGACTACAACTTTGTTGGCCAATGACCCTATCTAAAAAAAATGTGATTAAGGACAGATGAGAAATCAACTGCTAGAACATCTTTTCATCTAAGAATCTTAATCATATTTAATGTTTACATACATAAATCTACATCTACAATCAATGACAATTTATAAACCATCTTGAAAAACAATTAGCTCAGCTTGGGAATAGTACTGGAACAGCCGAAGTTCCTGCAATAACTCTTTGATCCAATTGCCCTTGTTGTCGCCAAACACAACACCACACCTAGATGATTTCTACAAGAAGAGTCATCAATATTAAAAGGTATACAATTAACAGGGGAGGTGTTTACTTAATCTACTTCACCAAAGAAATAGAAAATCTATAGTGAAAAAAGATTACAACTGCTCCATGGTGAAGTTAGTAAAATTAAAGATAAGGCCTGCTGCCTTGATTGCTTATAATGTAAGAGTTATTAATGCCAATCGAAACCTTGGAATCAAATACCAGCTGGGTAGAAAGTTGAGAGGTTAATGGAAGAAATTTATTACATGTATCAATTTCGATTTTAATAGTTTTGTAAAAATAGAAATGATGATGAAGAAGAAGAGAAGAGACGACTAGACCATGACTTGAGGGTGAGCCGCCTGAGGAGAAGTTGGAAATGACTCAACATTCACTGACTAATTATCTAACCTGCACACAACTATTGAAAAAGCCTGCAAAATTTCCAGTCAAACATTAGGAAACCCTAGCTATAGCTACCTAAACTTTTTCAGATGAGGCCTGACCTAAACTTTCCAATTACTACTCAAAGGGGGTAGCTTTTTCAGAAGAAGGAAAAGGTTAGATAGGGCTTGGCTTTTCTCACATTTTCCCAGAAGTAGAAGCCTACTACAGTTTCACAATTCAGACTGACAATACCTAATAACCAACACAGAACAGAAGCCTTGTTTTCAAAAATATTAAGGAAAATGAAAAACATATTAAATAAAAGTACTTCCAGCCAGTTACATAATTAAAAATGATGTTGAAATGACAAGGATCTGAAACAAGTTAAGGCAAGGCATGTGGATGACAATAGCTAATTAGCTTCAACTTCATCTATGATATATTAGAAATACCCAGAAAATGAAAAGAAAATAAATGTTAGCTAGGGACAATTAAATGAAAGATACAGCACAGATACTCAAATTCAGTTTATGAAACCAGAAAAAAAGATACCACCATCACTGTACTAGTTCAAAACCAGAATCAAGCATAAAAAACTATGAGTAACAAAGAATGAGCTAAACTATTTATCCCTTACACCAATTGTATATATAACCCACCCAGATGAACTCAGTATCCACGATATTCGACTCAACGCACCAATTTCACACATATGTGGTTACAATAACAAAGAACTTGTGTAAAAGAAATCATGGGACAATATTGGAACATTTCCTTTTGGGTGACTGACTTTGTGTGATCATAGGAAGAGGAAACAACCCAATTGAGTAACAAAAACAAAGAAGAAGAAGAGGGATATTAAATAAGAATATGTATATAGTAGACAAAATCATAGTCTTGATTGAGTATATGGTATAAGAAGAAGCTGTGAAACTCAGGATAGATAGCGCCATCAACTGATTGAGTACTACTACTTGTGATCACAGCAATACTGTGGTCGCGGCGCTATCCCTCCTGAGCTTCACCGATTCTCTCATACTTTTCTGATTCTATAGATTTCGATATTGAGTGAGGAAGGAAGAGGAGGAAGGATCTATTTATAGGAAAAATACATTGAGGACGTTCCTCTTGAAACTTTTCAAGATTGAGACGAAGAAGAAACAGCTAGTTAACTATTAATTTAGACTACTACTAAATTAAATAAAATATTTATAAAAGAGATGAGTTGCTCTGTTCCTATGTCCAGCTTAGCCTGTGTGTTTGTGATTTGTGGAGGGACGGTTGGTTTATATTTTTTCTACTTTATGCTCTGACTTAGATAAATTAATAATTTTTTTCCTTTGTTAATTAAATATGATTATCTTATCTTACCTTTTACGCTGCCGACTACCATATTCGTTCTCAATATCTAAATCTTGGAATACGGATTACGGAGATTGAGGGAGTAGACTTGATAAGTTTTCTCGTTTCTGTACGTATAAAGACTATTAGACTAACCTCAATTTTGTCAACTATTGCAACTTTGCCGAACGACTTCGATTTCTTACCTACCAACCCAACAAGCCTAAGTTTTTGCATAGAATTGAGTAATTATAACCGGCTTAACAGAGTAATGATATTTTAAGTATTTTGTCTTAATTTTAAATTTTAGAGAAAATATGTGTAAACTTAAAAAAAGAAAAGAAAAAAAAGCAGAGGTCGGAGTAATATAAGTACTAATTCAATAAATATTAGAATAATAAAGGACAAATAAAATTTAAAATTATTCATTTCAACATGTCATTTTTCATTAATTTTTTATTTTTAGTTTTTTCATAATTGTAAGAATGATTAATAATTCAATTTTGGTTTATATTTTATTCGAAGTTTAATAATAAAATAAAAATCATGTGTATATCTTTATAATATGACCATAAGGATATTCAATGTTGGAGTAATTTACTCATAAGAATTGTTGAAGCCTCACTCTTACAAGCAACTAATTGATATTATGAAAAGAAGCTTATTGACTAATAAAGTGTTATAGAAAAAGTCTGAAATTGGTTTTCTCAGTAACCAAACAACTAAGAGTAAGAAGCTAAAGGAAATGAAAGGAAAAAAATGAAATACGTTTCAAATTCAATGAATAAATTTCTTAGAAGCTTTCATAGCTACTTAAGCCCTACTCTTTCTCTTACACTAACTACCTGACTAACAAAATTATGAATGGACCTAACAACTCCAACTAAACCCAACAACCTCACTGATTTGCCTAACTAGAAGCTACTTGTTGATGCCAGTTAGCTTATTAGTTTCAACTAGCTAGTTTACAAAACGATTGACCCCAAACGACTGCAGTTTACAAGAATAGAGTGTAACACATCTCCCTCTTGAAAAGCATCATTGTCCTCAAGGATAGAAGTAAGGAAACTGCTGCTTGATCAGGTGTACGGTCTTCCCAAGTGGCATCTTCCTCATAAGTGTGAGACCATTGAACTAACACCTAAGTATCAGGTCTTTAGCCTTTTTTGATTATTCTACAGCCTAAAATTCTAGTTGGTGTCCATGTTATCTATCCACTATCATTACAATCTAGTAATGGCACTCTCATAGGATGATCTCCAACACTTTTCTTTAACTGTGAGAAATTAAACACAAGATGTATTTTAGAGCAATCAGGTAACAGTAACCTGTAAGCCACTGGCGCCACCTTTTGTACTATCAGAAATGACCCAAAGTACTTGAAACTGAGTTTTATGTTATGCCTAGTGACCAATGAGAGCTACCTGTAAGGCTGGAGCTTCAAATACACCTTATCCCCAACTTGGAATTGTCTGTCAGTCCTATGTTTATCCACTTGACTCTTCATTTTATCTTGAGCCTTTTTGATGTGGAATTTAAGTAACTTGTCAGCTTCTTCCCTAGCTACCAAACTTTTTTCTATACTATCAGCTGGAGAATCTCCAACTAGATATGGTAAATGGATAGGTGGTGTTTGTCCATACAAGGCCTCAAATGGAGTTGTTTGAATGGCACTATGGAAACTGGTATTATACCAATATTTAGCCAATGATAGCCAGTTAGACTATTCCCTAGGTTGCTCACTTGTCATGCACCTTAGATAGGTTTCTAAGCTTCTGTTTAAAACCTCAGTTTGATCATCCGTTTGAGGATGGTATGCTTTAGACATTTTCAAGGTCACCCCCCTGAAACTTCATTAACTCAGTCCAAAATTCGCTAACAAACACCTTGTCTCTGTTAGAGACAATGCTCTCTAGGTAGTCCATGTAGTTTGTACACAGTGTCCATAAACACTTATGCTATAGTTATTGAAGTGAAAAGGTGAGGCCAGCCTATAAAGTGAGCATACTTGCCTAGTCTGTCCACCTCCACTAAGATTACATTTAGCCCTTTAGACTTAGGCAACCCTTTTACAAAGTTAATGCATACATCATTCCAAACCTTTTTTGGTATAGCCAAGGGCTGCAACAACCCAACAGCAGTTGCTGTGTCATATTTATTTTGTTGGCAAACTTGACAGGTTCTCACAAACTCCCTGACTTCCTTCTGCATGCCTGACCAATAAATGCAAGCTGCAATTCTCTTAATGGTTGGTAGCAGACCACAATGCCCCCTAGCAGGACTACTATAGAAGTATTGCATTATTTCTATTCTCAATTATTTGTCATTTACCACCAATAATTTGCCTTTTCTTTTCAGCAAATCTTGCTCCTATTTGTAGTGCTTGTGAGTCTAAACTGACCCCTACAATTCATTGATAATTCTCTGCATTCCAAGGTCAGTATGCCATATGGCTTTAATTCTATTTAACAATTCAGACTTAACTATGGTGACATAGAGTACTTGTAGCTCTAGTGCATCCTTTCTGGATAAGGCATCTGCTGCCTTGTTTGTGTTCGCTTTCCTATAACAAATTTCATAATCAAACCTCATCATTCTAGCTAAGAACTCCTGCTAAGCTATGACCCACAAAAATGGAAATCATTTAGAAAGAATAATTTGGTTCCAGATAATACTTAGAGAGATTTATACGATATCTTTTCAACTGACGATTGGAGAGTTAAATCTGAGTTGGGATCGAAGAACAGACTAGCAAGTGAAGAGTTGGTTCACCATTTTTGCAAGTCTAGACCAATACCTGTGCATGCTAAACAATTAGTATGTTCATATTAAATCTTTCTAATCATATAAGAATTAAACAAGAAGTTTATTTATGCTAATAAATCTTTTATTTAATAGTATAGGAGGAAGAATATGGAAGGCACATGAAAGAAATTGAGGTTTTTAACAAAACCTATATGAAAAAGGGTGAATATGCCGACTTTAGGTCTAAAAGGACAATAGTAAGTTATAGTATTATTCTAGTTTTGATGAAATTTCATGATTATTCTTATTTTTCATAGCTAAATTTATTTGTATTTAAGGAGACATACCCTAGAGCATTTGAAGAGGTGCATAGCACAGATCTAGCTACTCAACGAATGGTAGATGATTCTTTGTGGCAGAGTGTCGTTAATAAAGATGAGACAAAAAATATGGCTGACTATAGGGGAAAGGAAAGTACGCATAAGTACTCACAAAACATGGGAAGTCATCGAGCAGTCAGCCATCCTCACAACCGACTTTAAGTCCAATTGGTCCTGCTACAATAAAACATCCTTCAAAATGGACGAAACAAGAATCGAGAAGCAATGCGATTGTTTATTTCTTATTGTTTAGAGACACCATCTCAATCTCATGTAAATATATAATAAAATTTTATGAATATTCTTTTTGTATTTTTAAGATTTGTGTTTCCCTTTCTCTAAAATCTTCCTAGAAAATTGCATGTAGCCTTAGAATTAAGGTCTGATGTTTGCTTAAGACTTGATTGTGGGTGTGTATTATCTTGGTTGATCTTGAGGATTGCTTGGACTTGTGATTAAAAGTAAAATTTTTCCCTTCATAAGAAAATCATGTATCATGAGTTCTTGATCTTGATCTTCTTAAGCATTACCACCATTTTTGCAAGCTAGCTTTCTAGCTCATATAGACATCATAAGTTCTAAAATTATGATGCTAATGTCATTTGGGGATTTAATTTAATTATAGGACTTGTATTCAATTTGAATCTAATAATTTTCTTAAGATATGAATGAAACTAAGCTTGATTAGTCATTTTTCATTGGTTTTTCTTTGCTTCTTAATTATTGTGAGCAAAATTTTGGGAATTAGGATTTTTATATGTAGGTGTGATTAAGTTTATATTGCATTGCTTTGCTTTGTATTGGTTTATGGAAAATGTTATTTGAATGTAGCTAGTTATCATGTGTTTGGACTTTGGACTGAATATATATGGTGTTTCATTATTCGCATCAACACACTAGATAATATAGAGAGTTTATTTAAAAAAAATAAAAAATAAAATAAAACTATCATCTTCTTCTGATATCACCTTCTCTCAATCAACTTTTATTAACTACTTCCTTTCTGATTGTATTCTCACTATCAATCCAATACTCGTTATTATTTATACTCAAACTTGAATCTCAACCTTATAGCAAGGAAAGGTTTGAAAATCAATGAACATCTTAATGTCACTGTAGTTGCTATTGATTTTGGGTTGTGAACCAATACAAATGTTTGATATTGTTTCACAAATTCATGGTAATCCATAGAGTGCTTATACTTATCTATGATAGTTATAACTTAGTATACATTTTATTGGAAAACTTTCTATTGTTGCTATTAGGAATATAATATTATTATATTGTGTAGTCCCACACTGTTTAGATATGGAAGTCTATGTTTTATTATTTACTATAAATAAAGCTTATGGGTGTAGGCTTTGAGAAATCAATCAAGGCCACAATCCTTTCCTTCTTCTATTTTATTTAACATGGTATCAGAGCAGGTTTGAAACCCAAGCCCGATCTTGGTCCTATTTCCAAAAAAACCTTAATCTTCTCTTTCTTTTATCTAGCCGCCACATGAAGAAAAAGAAGAAAAAAAAAAAAAGGGCTTTGCCGCCAGCTATCATTAAACCTAGTTGTTTCTTCCATTCACGCCTCATTCCAGCGTGTCTCTCTATTGTTGTTGCGTTTCATTCCAGCATGTCTCTCTACTGCTGCATTTCATTCCAGCGTGTCTCTCTATTGCTGCGTTTCATTCCAGCAATACGATTATTATTCATTCGAGATACTGTTCATCGGTATGTCTACCTCTGAAAAAATTGAAATCGTCAATTCACTTGAAGTTTCACTATCTAGAGACGATTCATCCCCTTTTCTTTTCAAGCCTATTTAGGGTTTGACGGCTCAAAGAGTTTGATAGCTCAACAGTATCTTCATGAACTTCCCGTTGTGTCTCTTTCCAGCAGGTGCTCCTTTTATTTTTCTGAAAAATCCCGTTGTTCGTTTTTCAACGGTGCTCTTTTTATTTTTCCAGAAAATCCGGCTGTGTCTTTTTCCAGCCAATACGAGTACTATTCATGGGTACCGATATGTTCATCAAACGGATTGAAGTTTTACTTAGATTGTTGTAAGTAAAGGGGAGTGTTAAGATTAATAATTGGGTTTTATTTGTACAAGATTGAGCATTATAAACTCCATCTTGAGGGGGAGTATTAGGAATATAATATTATTATATTGTGTAGTCTCACACTGTTTAGATGTGGAAGTCTATGTTTTATTATTTACTATAAATAAAGCTTATGGGTGTAGGCTTTGAGAAAACAATCAAGGCCACAATCATTTTCTTCTTCTATTTTATTTAACAGTTGCTATTTTGGTCAATGTTCTTTAGAATTTTTTGTCCATTTGACTGAAGTTGTTTTCAACATTGTGTGCCATGAACAAATGTAATGTTCTATAAAGTTCAGTAAGATATTAGTATACAAAAGAACTAGGTTTTTCTTGAAACTACATGCTATTTGGCATTTTTTAAATCTCTTAATGATTATATCCATACTATAGATCCACACTCTATAGTGACACATTAATATGATGATACTGACATGGTCAAACTCTTATTAAGTTTGGATTTGTATGTTGTATGAACTGTGTTTTTGTATATTCCTTCATATTGCTCACAGCTCATAGGCTTTCTCATTTCACTATATTACTCAAACAACTTAACTAGTCATACTAGTCCCATGTTTTCACATTTCTACTTCCATTCCAGCTTCTCTATTGTCTTTACATTTGTTGTGTGAATACTGTTAAGGAGTAATTTCTTGACTGTGTGATTGTGACTTGTGTCTTATGTTTTGCTTCATTTGTAGCCCTATGCTTTTGCCATTTCTTTTTCGTACGCTAGACCATGACAAAGTTGAAAAAATAATAATAAATAAATAAAATCTTATCCTCACCACATAACTACTTTAGTGTGTTAATATTTTCAACTAAAGTATAATACATTGGACTCTTAGTTGTAAGCCTGCAGGCACACAATTCCTAATGATTATCTCATCTTATCTAATTTTGGACTCTTGATTTTACAGATTTTGCCTACTTCATCTTTTGTGGCTGCCTTTCCTCAAGCTGGTGCTGATGGTCATGCCAAAGCCGAAGCCAATGTTCATGTCGAACACGATGCAGATCTTGGTAATAGTTGAACTTATGAATAACTTAGTTTATTGTTGGATTTGTATGAACTACTAACTAGCATAGCATGTAATAAAATACTCATAATGCTTGTTATGATGTTTTATTATGTTTTTGAATTTATGAATAACTTAATTTGTGTTTTCATTTGTGAATGGTGTTGTTTATTTTCGAATTTGTTGGTTTGTTGATTTGGCTGTTTGATAATTATAATTTTGTATTTGATTTGGTATTTGGGGAGCTAGGGGTGCATTTGATATATAGATATTTTTGGCAAATTCAAATTTACAAAATAATTTATAAATACCTGGAAGTGTCCTCAACGGGCAATCCAGTCCCTGATACATATCCTTCGACTAGGAAGAGCTGAAATTTTAATGATTATTTGAGACGGGGCAACCATTATCGACTGGTAGACCTGACCCAGATAAGTTAGTCAAAATTTTGTCTTGACTTATCCTTGATGGGTAACCCATCTCAGATAACTTTTGCTAGTAGTTTTGGTCTATTAAGGTACCCATTAAGTAGGTAATAGTTCCTCAAAAGATTTGATAAGTCATATTTCCGTCTCGGATAAGTGATTTTCTAGTAGCGTTGGTATATTAAGGTACCCAAGCCTTCCAGATTTTTGACTAACTTATCCTTGATAGGCAGCCCATCCCAGATAACTTTTGCTAGTAGTGTTGGTATTTTTTGATAGTGTTAGTATATTAAAATACCTAGGCCTTTTAGGAAAGTTGACCATTGAACCTCCTTTATGGATAGAGATGAGAAGTGCCACTAGACTAGTCAAGGTCCTATCGATACCTATGCTATCTATTATAATATGTTTAGAACTAAATAGAAATATAAATATTGGTATAAATGATTTTTTCAATTGTTTATTTTATTAAAATAAAATTATAAAAAAATTATTTTTCTTGATTCCACATATAAAGAATTCATTTTTTATTTTAATGTTCTTTTATATTACCACTAATTGTTTATAGGTCACATGTGTATTGGACTTTTATTTAGACTATTTAGATATTTTGGGTTAAATAAAATTTGATGGGGCCATAATAAGAAAAACCCACGTATTTTATAAATTTCCCCTAAATTATATATAGGTAAGCAAAAATTTCAAAATTCTTCTAGGGGCCATGGCCCCTACAGGTTTCTCGACCCTCGTGGTTCCGCCTGTGTCTCCAACCCTTCGTCCTTCATCCTTCATCCTTCCCCTGCCTGTGTCTCTTTCTTCCACAAGAAAGAGAAAAGAAAAGGTAGTGTTTAAAAGAAATTTTAATTGGGTTTTAGTGCTAAAAGTCAAACAAAACATAAATCGAAATTAAATAAACTAGTATCTACCACTCTGAAAGAGTGTGCGCTTAAAAAAGAAGAAGCAATAAAGTAAATAAATAAAAAAGAGATAGAGAACATAGAGCTTACCAAAGCAGTAGACGTACAGCCTCTACTGCTAGTGTTGAGTGATCATGAGGAAGTGTTGGAGAATTCTTTGATTTCAATTAAAATATTTGTAGAAAATAATAAGAGTAAAATTATTATTTAATGTCTGATTTTATTTTGACTGAGTTCAAAAAAAAAAAAAAATCCATTGCGCCTATAACATAAGTTTTTTGGGGTTTTCCAGATGTGATCCTCACAGGTTAGGTAACTAAAACTTTCAAAAGGGCAACTCGAGGATTTGAACGTTTAGTTTTTTTTAGAATTGTAATTTGCTTATTACTGCAACCAATTATCTTTGAGTATAACATAAGCTTGTACATTGTATTGTACATACATAAAAACATAGGTGGGTAGGTAATTCCTAGTAATCAAAATTGGGAAAAAAAAAAAAAAAAAAGGTGTAACATTATTAAAGACAACTTAACCAACAATTAAAGTAATGGGGAAATATATTAAAAAGTCTTGATTCTAATTTAAAATTATCAAAAAGTTTAGTCATATTTTCATACTAGATGAATCTGACATTTGTGCGATGCGCGTATTTGTTGTATTTAAATTAATTTAAATTTTAAAATTTGTAAAAAAAATATTTGTATAAATTATTTTTTTATTTGTGAGAATATAATATTATGACATTGATTATAATTCCTTTTTTTATCAATTTAATATATACTCTATTTTAATTACATTGTTGTAAAAATAAATTATTTAAATTATTTATTCATTTTGAGTTTCCTAAAACTAAAATTACAATATAAAATTTCATCAGTGTTTTTTAATTACTTTTTTTTTTTTTAAGAAATTCAAACATGTATTAAAAATAAAAAAAAAGACAAATACATGATAACTTCATACATGCTTGGAGTACCTCATTCAAACACTTATTCAATTTTGTATACATCACTTTTTAAACAACTTTACTTAAAAGGTATTTTTATTTACAATACTTTTACACAAAATTTAACCAAATTGACCATTAACTTATTTACAAAAAAGTTTGATTCACAAATAGCCCATTAAATTGTTGAGACACAGAGATCACTCGAGATAGATTCATTACTCAAATGTGATTGGGAACATAATAATGATAATGTTAATACTTAATATTATCAATATTATCATTTATGTTAATTTATGATAAGTTTAAGATTTAAATATTAGTATTTATGATAAGATTAAGATTTAAATATTAGTATTTATGATAAGATTAAGATTTAAATATTAGTATTGATTTGTATCTTAACAATTTGGACAAATGACATTTATGCCTTTTTGTTATATTTTACATTTATGCCTTTTGTTGTATTTTACATTTATGCCTTACATTTATGTCATCGCTTAGGACATTAATTGTGTTTCTACAATTATGCTCCTCTTTGTATTTGCCTATAAATAGGTATGCTTATTTATACATGTGAATACAAAGAAAAATAATCATATCAGTGATATTATCAAGATTATGATTAATACTTTTTTTCGAATTATCAAAAACCAAAAAATATTAATAATAAATGACCTCTAAAATTAATTAGATTTAAACTTTATGAATTTAATTTTTATTAAAAAATTTATTAATATTAAATAAAAATAATAATAGTTATAATCCTATAACTTTTAAAAATCTTGTTAAATTTAGTACCAACAAAAAACAAAAGTATTTCATCTTCCATCCTCCTTAATTCATACTTAGAAACCAATTAGTTTATATCACAAATAATTTAAATTTATTTTGTCAAACATTAGTATTATCAATACTTATTTTGTTAAATTTGCTACTATAAACAGATTATATTTCATAGCTATCAACAGTTATAAATAGTTTTTTTTTTTCTTCTCAAAATGATCCCAATATATTATTTTAAATTTAAGTGTCTCATATTGTTTCCTTAAAATGAACTAATTTTAAAAAAATAACTTCTCTCAAATATTAAAACTTTAAATATTACGGTATTATCAATACTTTTTTTAATTACTTTTTTTTTTTTTTGGAAATCTAAACATGTATCTAAAAAACAAAAACAAAACAAATACATGATAACTTCATACATGCTTGGAGTACCTCATAATGGAAGACTATATATAATTATTGTTAACATTCTAGAGGTTTTGCTAAGCTATTCAACTAGATCTTCGTTCTTATTTTTCTTGTGTATTTTATATATTTTTCAAAATCCTGAAACTCTTACTTAAAAGTTAGCCTCTAAAAATAATAACAACCTCTCTCAAAATATTTGAAATAATATGATGACTATCAATATTACTTTTAGTGTGAAAGGAAAGTATCATAAGCATTTAAGAAAAATCATATTTTGAATCAATTATTCAGAAGCTCTACTGCAACGAAATATCTTTCAAACCTAAGCGAAATTACCAAGTATGCATGCTTTTATTTTTGATAAAATCAATTTACCTGCAACCTTGAAGTTTCATCTACAAAAGAGGCATACAACAAAAACATATTAAGTAAATGAAATTGGGGAAAAAATTGAATGTGCATGCAGTTGAGGAAAGCAAGCTGTGACCCTTGTATACAAAATCCTTTCTTGTAATATTTTCATGTATACACATAAGTAAAATACAAAGAACAAAAAACTATACGGAAGATACAATTAAGCAACCAAAATTTCTGAAATAAAATTTTAGGAGTTACATGGAAAAGTTTAATAATGCACGAAAATTATTATCAAATTAAGTTCTACATAGCTTCGATGGAGAAATGTGTGATTTATTTTTTTATTTGTATGATTCAGCCTATTAATTACGGCTTCTATTTCTTACTTATACTTCGAGTTAACTATTATCAAGTTAATTATTGTTCAAAGGACTCAACTTATAAGGCGACGTAAGTATTTATATATATATATATATCATTTGAGGTATTTATTATTTTTTTATATTATTTAATACACTTTACTAAAAATATGTGAGTATAATTATTGAGAAACGTTGACATGTCAATTTTTTATATATTATAATATATTTTTTTATGTGTTTCTATATTTTATTTTTCAGTATTTTCCTAGTTTTTTTTGAAAAAATTTAAAATTTAATATTGATAAGTATCAAATGACTATATCTTTTTTTATTTTATTATATTTTACCTTTATTTATTTTACAAAGTCTTTGAAATACATATTGTATAAATATCAATGACATAATTTTTTCTTTTCTGTAAATTTTTAAATTTTCTGTATTTTTCTGAGATTTCTTCTCTATGAAATAAAATTTATAAATATGTAAAAATATATATTAGCACAAAGAATAGCATGAATTTATTAATGTTATTTAAGATATGAAGAAAAAGAAAAGATAGTGCAACATGGAATTACTTGTAGAGTTGTTGGGAGATCCGCAATTCAGTGAGTTGTAGTAGGCTAACTAGTAGCTAGTCAGGATTTAGGAGAACGAGAAATGTGGGTGGGACCCGGATCATCATTCCCATTTCTATGGCCTCCTTTCTCTGACTCAGAGGAATGCCTCATGCCTCGGCACTTGCACCCACACCATTCGGCATTCTCACACTCCCCTATCCTCTCTCTTGGAATACGAGTTTTCTTCAATTCTTTCAAGTAGACATAAATGCCCTCAGACATCCTGTCACTGACCCATAGCGAATTTGGCTTATTTGAAATTTCTTCATCGGAATATAAACCAAACTCTGGGTATTTTGGTCATATTGGATGCTTTATTCCTTTTCTTGTGCTTCTTCTTCTGACCAAAAGTCTGACGGACCCCACCCTCTGCCGAAAAAGGTTATCTCAGTTTTTGACCCTTCTTTCTTGGCCCGGTGCGTAGACGCTACTTCGCCTCTTAATTGTTCATAACTCCTATAAATAATTATAATTAACCTGCATCTTAAGTGATTAGTATATATTTTCCGCTTCTAGTGTTTATATTTCAATATATTAATAAAATATTATTCTCCTAATAATAATATTATATATTGTAAAATTGTTTAAAAAAATACATTTTTCTATATAGATTTACAATTATAATATTGAATATGCATATATATTTTCTATATCAGTAAAAGTAACTTGATTAACAATCAATGCGTAATCTTTTGACAATTGATAAGTTGTAATAAGCAATAGAAAAATTATTCAAAAAATTAGTTATTATAATAATATTTTGATATTTTATTTCTTGAAATTAAATCATTTTTGTTTATAAATAGAGACAAATTAAATTAGGTTTATTCATGTACATGTAAGGTATATTATTGTTTGCAAAATATAGAAAGTGAAAGTAAATTCAAAATTTTTTGTTTAGGTACAAATATTTAATAGAATACCAAACAAAATTGTAAAAATGAGAAACATCGAAAAGAAACATAAAAAATTCTATGTAACAAAATGGATAGAGAATCAGATTGGAAAGTAGTAGAAAATTATATTTTATATAATTAACTTAAGAGAGATGTGAGAGAAATATTAGGTGATATGTCAAATAATATAATTTAAGAGGAATGAAAGATAATTAATTGATTATGTGGCTAAGATTATGTGTCAAAATATTAGATAGATTTTATTGATGATATGTCAACACAATATTACTCTAATACTCCAATATCAATTATATTATATCTTGTAGATTATCAAGGTCTAAAATAAGTTTTATTAACAAATCGATTGTTTGCATAAAGTGCAAGCTTGTATATTGGCCATTTTATCATAATTGATTGCAATTTTAAATTTATTAGTCCTGTTTGGTTTGACTTGTAAAATAGATTTTAAGTGTAAGTTTTTTCTACAAAACTGTATAGTAATGGAGATTTTATTTTTTAAATTTTACAAAAAAAATATTTTAGAGTTTTTAGAGTCTTAATAGGTGAAATTAGAAGAAAAAATTTTAAATAGAAAATAAGAGAAGTTCAAATGAATTTTAATTATTTTTTATTTTGAAAAATGTTTATCAAATTAGTCTTTTTAATAATTTTAATACTCAATATTTTTTTTTTTACAAAAAAATAAAATTATTTTTTTATATATATCTTATAGTACTTTTACGTTAATTCATTCAAACATTTATTAAATTTATATATATTACTTTTTAAACAGCTATACTTAAAAATATTTTATTTATAATACTTTTACACAAAATTAACCAAACAGATCCATTAACTTATTACAAATAAGTTTGATTTACAAATAGCCCATTAAATTGTTGAGACACAAAGATCACTCGAGATAGATTCGTTACGCAAATGTGATTGGGGAAATAATAATACTAATGTTAATAATTAACATTAATAGTATTTTCATTTATGTTATTTTATGATAAGATTAAGATTTAAATATTAATCTTTATTTGTATTTTAACAATTTGGACAAATGACATTTATGCCTTTTTGTTGTATTTTACATTTATGCCTTATGTTTACGTCATTGCTTAGATCAGCTTATGTCATCACTTAGGTCATCACTTAGGTCATCAATGGTGTTTTTACTATTATGCTCATCTTTGTATTTGCCTGTAAATAGGCATGTTTAATAATCATATCAGTGGCATTTATCACTATTCAGATTAATGCTTTCTTTTCAATGAATTATTAGAAATAAAAAATTAATAATAATAAATGATTGATTCAAATTAATTTTTATTAAAAAATTTATTAACATTAAATAAAAATAATAATAGTTATAATCCTATAACTTTTAAAAATCTAGTTAATTTAGTACCAACAAAAAACAATAAGTATTTCATCTTCCATCTTTCATCCTTCATCCTCCTTAATTAATACTTAGAAACCAATTAGTTTATATCACAAATAATTTAAATTTATTTTGTCAAATATTGGTATTATCAATACTTATTTTGTTAAATTTGCTACTATAAACAAACTATATTTCATAGCTATAAAAAATTTTAAATAGTTTTTTTTTTTTCTTCTGAAAATGATCCCAATATATTACTTTAAATTTAAGAGTCCCATATTGTTTCCTTGAAACCAACTAATTTAAAAAAAATAACTTCTCTCAAATATTAAAATTTTAAATATTATGCTATTTTCTTCTTTTATAAACCTCATAATTAAGAACAATTAAAAGCACAAGTGTATTATGTTCTTTTGTTATTTTTTAAAAATGTTTCAGCAAAATGGCATAAATCAAATAGAATAAAAATATTTCAGGAAAAAAAAAAAAGTAACTTTGCTATGGGAAGAAGAAAAAAAAATTGTTTAATTTTTGGCTTGAAAATTAATCAAGAATTTTTTTTTTTTTTTTTGGTGAACTATTGAAAAATAATTGAGATTTTACGCAAGTGAATAATACTCTACAGGAACCAAGAACAATACATACATGATACTAAATGACTTCTATGCGATAAAATAATATGAGATAAAATATTTAATATGGTGTTAAATAATAGATAACTTGTTAAATATAAAACATTTAACTATTATTGTTCATTATTATTAAATTAATATTAAATAATATAAAAAGAACAAAAATAATTACAATCGTATGATAACATAATGTTAAATGAAGAGTTTAATATGATGTTAAATAATAGATAATTTACTAAATATAAAGAATTTAATTATTGTTGGAGTTCATTATTATTAAAATTTATAAATAAAAATTTTCAATTTTATTACTATTAAGATAGAGAAAAATTAGGAAAACAATCATATCACTATTTAAAACTTATTTATATAAAATTAAAAACTGACAAGTTGAACTAAAAAGGGATAAAATTGAAAATTAATATTTTATAAAAGTTATTTTGAGAAAATGAAAAAATTGTGTCATTAATTCATTATTTTTTATATATAGTATAGATATATATTAAAATGAATGACTTCTTTATAAGGGTTGACATGTGACATTGTTACGTGGCAATGCTGAAGTCTTCTTTTAACCAATAGACAATCATGTTTAGAAGAATTTTCATATAACACATAATTTTATATATACTAATTTTCATGATATATGCATTACGCATAAATTTTTTTTGTAATATAATAATATATATACACCAAGAAATTATAGTTAGTAAAAATAATATTCTATATTAATGACAATAAACAAATAAAAAAATCTAATAAAAAAATTATTCATAATATAAATATATATATATATTTTTAAATTCTAAAGATGAAAAAAGAATACAATAATATTATAATCATTAAAACTATATTTTTCATAACATTTTATAAAATAAAAAAATTAATTTATAATATTATAAATATATTGTAATTTATTAAAATAAAGTAAAAGGAAAAAAATTAGTTTTAATTACTATTGATACAAAGATATTGACAAATTATATACTTATTAATATTGAGAAGAATTAGGATAAAAAAAAAAAATCAATAGTCATAAAATAATTACAATCATATTAATGTTACAATCATTTAATTATTGAAAAATATTATAGACTTATTAAGGTTGAAAAGTATTAGTAAAAAAGAAATCAATAGTTTTAAAACAATTACAATTTTATTGATATTAAAATAGAGCAAAATTAAAATAAATAATAGTTTATTTATACCAAAATAACAACTAAAGATAATTATGTAATATAAAAACTCATAAGGGATATTTAAAAAAATGAAAAGATTTTGTCATTAAGCCACTTTAATATATAGTATAGATATAAATATATGTACCAGTTTATATGTCACTTGTTGTGTGCTTCATGTGAATCATATTTATATAAATTTTAAATTATGCACAATTTTCAAAAAAAAAAATATCTATTAGAAAACTTAAACTATTTTTATAATAAAAACTTATAAAATATAATTTTATTTTTTAAATGGTTTTATAAACTAATTTCTAAGGTTATTTGTTTTACTATGCATGTATTTTAATATTGCACTTATATACTTATATTCTTGCATTCTTTAATATTGGAACTCATGTATTTTTATTTTTTCGTATTTTATTATAGATAAAAAAATGTGATAAAGGAAAATTAAGATAAAACAAAGAGTCACGGTATTATTGTGTAAAATATCAAGTTCACAATCATAAGTAATTTTTAATTTATAATAACAAAATAAAATATCACAGCAATGATATTTATCAATATTCTAATTAATGATTTCTATCTAATGATGAATCAGAAACAGAAAAACAAATCACCACCAAAATCCATTGGATTTAAACTTTATGGTTGATTCAATTTAGTTTTTATTAAAATCATATTAACATAAAATAAAAATAATAATAACAATATTTAGGGTAGCCTTATTGCCACAACCAATATCTTTAGAGTCCTCATCCTATTAATGTGATCAATTTTATCCTTCCTAAAATACCCTCCTACTATTTCTCTTTCTTATTTACTTTTCATCAAACTCTTTCTCTTTCATTAATTAAATTCTTTCTCACACTACAACTCTCATTTATCTTCTCAGTTCTTTGAGTCCTAATTATGTATCTTTTCCTCTTCGTCTGGCTAACATGTTAAATTTCAATTTTACAACTCTTTATTTTTATTGTCAGTTTATCACCTTAAATAAAACAATGACAATGTTAAAGCAAAAATCTCAGTCATTATCTTTTTTTTTTTTTTTTTTTTTTTTGTATTTAAATTTCGGCACTGATCATATAATCTCCTTCACCACCTATATGAGCACATAACCTTAAACTTTCAAAATTAGCAAATTTGTTCAAAAAAGAAAAAGATAAGAAATTAATTAGTTTGTTGATTTATAAAAAGACTTCAAATTAGTAGATTTGATCAAAAAAGAAAAATATGAGAAATTAATTAGTTTGTCGAGTTATAAAAGATGACACTGGGAGATAACTAAATAATTTGTGAAGTTGGAGGGAGAAAGATAGAGTGAAGAGCAAAAGGAGAAAGATGAACACGTTGGAAAGAAAGAGTATTTATTTTTGGGTTTGTCACTTTAAGTTTAATGCAATATCTAATTTAATAAATATGCAATTTATTTTTAAAACATTATTGATTGAGGATAGTTTAGTCTATTTATAATATTTTACAATTAATAAGCTTAAGTATTTTAACTGTGGTAATAAAGTCACCCTAATATTTGTTATAATCCTTTAACTATTAAAATCTTATTAAATTTAGTACCAAAAAAAAAAAAACTATCTTCTATTTTTCATCATCCTTAATTAATACTTAGAAACCAATTACTTTTTGTCACAAGTAATTTAAATTTATTTTGTCAACATTGGTATTAATTATCATGACCTATTTTGTTAAATTTACAATCATAAACAAATTACCTTTCTTTACTATCAACAATTATAAATAGGCTTTTTTTTTTCTTTTTCTTTTTTTCAAAATGGTCCTAAACCATTATTCTAAATTTAAAAGCCTCATGTTTTTTTTCCTTAAAACTAACTAATTTAATAAAAATAACTTCTCTCAAATTTTAAATTTATAAATACGATACTAATTTCTTGTTTTATATATCTAATAAATAAGAACAATTAATAGCATGCATGTATATTATGTTTTTTTTTTTTAAATGCTTCATCAAAAAAAAAAAAAATAACACAAATTAAAAAGAATGAAAAAAAATTTCAAAATGAGAGGAAAAAAAAAACTTTACTTTGAGAAAAAGAAGAAAAAAAACTTATTTAATAGAAGAGTTGAAAATTAATCAAGTGGTAACCTCTTTTTTTCTTTTTCTTTTTTTTGTGAACCATTGAAAAAATAATCAAGATGTTCGAGATGTTACGCAAGTATAATTATACTCCAGACTCATTTGGCGCATTGTATAAGGATAATATGACAGTATAAAACTAGTTTGCTCATATACAATGTTTGGCAGCAATAGAATAGTATAGATTACATTATTGACCCCCTTTGTATTATGCATGACAATATAAAACAATAGTATAGTACAACAAAATAACTATACAGTTTAATATATTTTATAATCTTGTATCATACAATCTTATATGATATGTCAAAACAAAGCGAGATTTGATATTTAATATGTTGTTAAATTATAGATACTTGTTAAATATAAACTTTTTAATTATTATTAAAATTTTATAATATAAATAGAATAAAAGCAATTACAATTCTACGAAAAACAATGTGAAAAGGAGAAATTAATATGGTGTTAAATATAATGAATTTAATTATTTTTAGAGTTCATTATTATTAAAAAAAATTAATATAAATAAAAAAATAATTTCAATATTATTAATTTTAAAATAGGCAAAAATTAGGGAAACAATCATATTACTATTTAAAAGTTGTTTATGTAATATTAAAGACTTAGAAGTTGAACTAAAAAAGAATTAAAATAAAATAAAATGTTTATAAAGGATATTTTAGAAAATCAAAATATTCTATTATAAGCCACTTTTATATATAATATAAATATTAAAATAAGTTACTTCTTTTTAAGTATTGACATGTGGCAACACTAAAGTTTTCTTTGAATACATGGACCAATCATGTTGAAATGTATTGTCACATAATATGTATCATTAATATTATATATTATTACTAATAAGTCTAGGTATTTATTTTTGTACCAAAAAATTAATTCTATATCTATACTTTTACACTATAATAAAAACTTAAACACTCTAATGATGTTCTCCTAAATTTTAGCCAATTTTTTAATTAAAATATTATATAATACCCATGTATTCAGTTATTTTTATTTTTATATTGAGGGTTTTTGATGTCCTTTTACAACAAAATTTAGTTTAAAAGAAAAAGAACAATAGCTACCCACTACTCACACAATTCTATTATTAAATAAACACTAATTTTCTCATAAATTAGTTACCCAATCTTATTGCCCTCATTCTCATACACCCCTTATTCATCTACATGATAGATTGAATCAATCAATGAAATTGGAAAAAAAGATTGGTCATATAATCCTAAAAATATATATATATATATATATATTGAATGGTTCGTTCTTTGATTTGATTTTTAGGATGATTTAAGATCTTATTTTCAGATGAAAAGGACTTTAAACATTTACCTTAAAATATAAAAAAATTGTGTGAGTGCTTGGGAAGATGCTAATATATTAAAATCAATGACTTATTTCAAGGTGTTGACTTGTGACACTGTCATGCAGTAACATTTATGTCTTCTTTTAACAAATGGACTAATCTTGTTTGAAAAAAATTACAAAATAACATATAACCATTAATATTATATATTATTTACTATTTAGTAATTATAGACTTTTTTTTACCAAAAAATTAATTATATATATTAAGTGTTGCTAAAAATTTTTCATTCTCCCCAAAAAAGACTCACCATTTCAAAATTTAAACCTTCATAACCTTTTAGCTTTCCAACTTATTTTATTCATTATTATCTTTTACTTTTCAGCGCTTCCATTTCCCTACACTTTTCACCTTCAAAACCTCCACTGCTTTAATAATAATTAATTTTATTATTATTTTTCAACACTTAAACTTCACCATCCTCTAGTTTTCTAACTTCTAATATTCTTTGTTCCATTTGACTTCCAAACCTTTAATTTCCTACCACTTCTCACCATTTCACTATATAAAGGTGATTTAGTTTCAACATTTCCTATGATTTTCTTCACTCTAGAAAAACAAGAAGCATGTGCCATTTCAAAACTCACTATTCAACGATTTTGAGAAGAATACATTATTTAAGGTATGTGAAACTAAAAGTACATATGTATACAAATTGTACACTGAGTATATTTTCATATAGAAGTAAGCGGCAATTGATGAGTTTGTTTTGTTCAAGATTATATGGGCACGGTTTGAGTTTTTTCAGTTCTCTACCTACCATGCACAAATAAGGTTGAGTATGGCTGACTACAATTTCTAATTACTTACAAATGTTTTTTCTTAAATTTTTCGTATAGCAAAACTTATATGGCATCTTCAACTGCACCACCTTGATGTCCTACTTCAAGATTTTTGAAAAACTTATTACTGGATTCTTTTAAATTGGGAATCCTTAAAATCATTCAAAAAGACATGTTTTATTAAGTAATGTCATTCATGTCGGTGATTTATTTGCTTACAAGTTCATTTGGATCTACCCTGCATTATGATAGTGTGGAGCATTTGAAGTCTATTGGAAAACATTACCTTCTTAGTGCAAGTGGTTAGAACAAGCACTTTTCAGAAGATTCTTCGTTAATCAGGATAAATTTATGTAAACATTGACTATTTCATTGAGTTGGGGTAGAAGTGCATCTAATCTAATATTGCCTCTATAAATAGAGGCCTTATGCATGACGATTCTGTAATATATTATATTTTGATTAGGTATATGAATCTGTCCCTAGCTTTTCAAGTTGTATGAAAAAATAGAGATTTCATAGTTGAAGATGGTTCCAGGTACAGGACAATCCCAAAAGGTTAGAAGAGATATAAAAAACAATCGAGGTGCATATATAAACAAGTTGCTTATATAAAAGCTTTTATGAAATTTCCATCAAAAGATTATGAATCTTCAAACATGTAGAAAAGATATCTAGAAAAAAGAAATAATATTCAGAAGTGAGTTTTATAGATTGGGACTCTCCACCAAGGACGGATCTAACTTAGACTCAGTAGAGCTTGCTGGATTTTCAAAAATGTCCATAAATATAATGCATTTATTGATAAAGTAAGAAAAATAACCTAAATTCTCTTACTAAAATTTTAACAAAAATATTTATTTTAATCCCACAAAAATTTGGACAAAATACTCTACTAAAATTATAATAATATAGTTTTGTCCCCCATAAAATTTGTATAAAATTGAGAAGAAATGACTTAATTGTGTAAATGAGAAATTGAAATTTATTGTCAAATTTTATTAAAATACAACTTTTTTTTTATTTTTTTGATGAGGGTATGTGGATGGAAAATATGAGTAACCAAATGACTTTTAGCTTTGAAAAAAAAGTTCTGCAGATAGATAGCCCTTGATAGGATTATGATTTTATAATTTATGGAATCCTTTTTTCCTTTCATCTTCTTACTTGCAAGCTTAGGTCCCATTTACATTTCATATGCAAAGAGGATAATTTGAAATCAAGGATAATTCAAACTATGCAATTCACAATTGAGGAGGAAAGCTCTCCTCTCCAACTTTACAAGAGTCTGGATACCAAACAATGTAAATGCAAGAAAATAAAAGTAAACTATGACAATTAGTTTGCAATGCAGAATTTTCATTTGTTATTAGAATTCCAATCATCTCAAAGTCACACAAGATCAAAGAGGAAAGGAAAATATAACAAGAAAATGAAAATTTTGACCATAAACCCATCCACCACCATTCTATTCTGCACCTTGCAGGGAAGAAGAATGAAAAACGGCATCAGCATACATGGAGGAAAACGGTGCCGTTACATATTACTAATTTATTTATTTCTTTTTTAAGGAGAGGACGGCTCTGTTTGGTCCTCTCCAGGGACCTCTCCAGCGTGGTCCTCTCCATAGGATCCAAACTCCTCAGCCATATACCATTTTTTGCTCCAAACCTTTAGACCAAATTATAATTTACTCCTGTGACCTTTACTGAAATAACAATAAGCTTTAATAATTATAATTATAATTATAATGTATGAGTTTAAATCACATAAAAAAAATTAAAATTAACATTAAAATTGTATTATAAGTAATGGTCATTGTCTCTAATAAATTTCAATAATAGTTGTCACTATCTCCAAGAGGTCGTCCTATTGGTAATTATTGTCACCTTTGGAGAGTATGATGGTAATTATTGTCTTTTTCAATAAATTTTGATAATAATGACTGTCATTGTCTCCTATATGTCCTTACGGTTGTGATTGTGTTATCGTCATTCTTGATAGGTTGCAATGATTGTGATTATTACCTTCAATAAGTCTCAAAATGGTGGTCATCATTATATCCAACAGGTTGATGGTGGCGATTAGCATCGAGGTTATTGGTAGTAACAGTTAGCATTGAGTACGTAGAGGAGGTTATCTGTGTTAGTGAATAACAATATTGCATGATGTGTCTCCATAAATATGTGATGGCCAATAATGTCATATTCTAATAATTTAGGATAAAAATTTTAGAAATTATAATTTTTAGAGTCTACCTATAAGAATTAAAAGAATTATGGTTTCTCAATTTTTATGAATTGAGTTGAGAATTCTAATTTTAATTTTTAAGTGTACGTCAAACAAGAAACTTAGAATTGCACAGTCTAATTTCCAATTTCAATTTCAATTCACTGCATCGAAATGGTTTTAAAATAATTTCGAGAATAGTATTAAAAGGTCATGATTTTATCTTCAAAATACAAAAAAGTTTTATTTTTATTTTTTTTCTGTTCAATTGAGTTCTAAATACTTACTTTTATATATATATATATATAATATTTATTTTGGTGATTTTTTTAGCTTTATTTTGGATATCAATATATTATGGCTTGTTTTGGTAATATTGTAGTTTTTTTAGAGGTGTTGTGCTTTCAGGACTCTCTTAAAGCTACTTTTAAAAAGTTATAACAGTAGTGTTTGGTAAAATAATGCAAGAGATATTCTCAATAAGTAGAAGTCACAAATTAGTGATAATAGATATTGATAATAAAAAGAGAGATAATTAACCCACTGCATGAATTAATAAAAGGATAAATATGAATTTTCATTAAAAAGTTGAGATTATATTAGTTTTTTAAACTTTTGAAAGGAAAAGCCAACTTTTAAAAGCACCCATTGGGATGCTTTTAAAAGGCCAGAGTAGAAGCACCCTAATTTTTTTTTTTTATCAAATATAAAAAAATAATAAAATGATTTATGCTCTTCATAAGCATAAGTACCCTCCAAAAGAGGATTTTTGGACATGAGGGTCCAAGTCCCAAGATTTTTGTCCATAATGGTAAGATCTAAAAACTAACAGCCAAAATGAGATAAA
Organism: Quillaja saponaria; assembly: GCA_029379385.1. NCBI lineage: Eukaryota > Viridiplantae > Streptophyta > Magnoliopsida > Fabales > Quillajaceae > Quillaja > Quillaja saponaria. The sequence goes on along the minus strand of CM055610.1, from coordinate 12,050,318 downwards.
AGTAGAAACTAAATTTTCAAAATCTGGTTTCTAGGTCCATGTCAGCTTCTCTATCTCTAGTCAACTCCCTTCTCTTTTAGCTAAAGCATGCCACCGTGGATTTTAGAAATTGGATTTTGTAAATCTGGTTTCAGTACAGTCTAAAAATTTTGTCTTTCTTTCTCTCATTCAAAGTGTATGATAATTTATATAAAAAAAATTTAAAATGTACGATATCTTTTAAATTTATAGTGTATGATATATTAAGAAAAATATGATTTTAAATTAAATTTATAAAAAATTTATTACCAAACAATTTTATAATTTCTTATGTAATATCATACAATTTAAATTTAAAAAATATCATACATTTTAAAATTTTAAAATATCATACACTATAAATTTAAAAAAAATTCATGAATTTAAAATTTTAAAAATATCATACCCTATAATTAAAAAAATATCATACACTTTAAATTTAAAAAATTTCATAAACTATACATTTAAAAATATCATACACTATAAATTTAAAAATTATTATACATTTAAAAATATTAAAAATATCATACACTATAAATTTAAAATTTATCATTCATTTTAAAATATAAAAATTTTATACACTATAAATTTATAAAATATCATTCACAAATTTAAAAATTATCATACATTTTAAAATTTACAAATATCATACACTATAAATTTAAAATATATCATACACTTTCGAATAAGGGAAAGGAAAACAAAAATTTTGGACTGTAGTGAAACTGGATTTACAAAATCCTCGTTTCTAAAATCCACGGTGGCATGCTCTGACTAGGAGAGAGTGAAGCTGACGTGAACCATCAAAATCCGGTTTCTACTTTTATCCTATTTTGGCTATTATTTTTTAAATCTTACCATTATAGACAAAAACATGGGGACTTGGACCCTTGTGTTCAAAAATCTTTACAAGGAGTATTACCAAACCAAGCCTATGTTAACTGTAATTATTTTAATTTTTAATATTATTTTTATTAAAAAAAATTGTTCACGTGTATATGTAAAACTAAGTTTGAAAATCAAATAAAATAAGTTGAGTTTTTTTTTTTTTTTTGATATGAACAATCTAAAAAAATAAATCTAATGACTTCAAAAGAAAAGTTCAAATCATTGTAGAAAATAAATAAATAAATGGCTTATATAAATTTATGCGTGTCAATAGCACTCTTTTTCTGTAATTTTTTAGAAGAAAATATGAAAGAAGAAGATGAAAATATCTTTTATTAATTTTCAGAAAATTTATTCTTTAATTAATGATAATTTCATAATCCATTGATTTTTAAAATTTATGTTATTTATTTCTTAAATCTACTTAGTTAATATTTTAAATATAAGAATTTAAAATTAATAAATACAATTGGAGGAATTGTTAAGAAAAATTTAAATTTAAAATTAGTTTTAATTGTATAACTTATTTGTCTTGTAAAGTTATAGCAAAACTTATTAGTTTTAAAAAGTACTAATAAATTCTTTTTTTTTTAATTTGTAAAAATTCACTAAAAGTGGAGCCCAACATAGTAAAAAGTAAATATTTAAAGCTCATTTGAATAGAGAAAATTAAAAAAAAAATTATTTTAGTGTTTCAAAAAAAAAAATCAGTACTTTGTAGGGTTTTTTTAAAAATCATTTTTTACAATGTTAACTTTTTCATTCATTTCAAGAAGGAGAGTATCATTTCAGTAAAAAATCTCATGTAATTTGCTCAAATTTTAAAGACATCCAAGATCCAACCATCCAACATTGCATACTAGTATCAAATTATTAATGGCATGTTACAAGTTCAATGAGTTTTTCCTATGTGCATTTAGACTTATAATATTAAGTGGCCTTCATTTAGAATTCATCATTAAAATATTTATTTATTGTAAATAATAACTCAAAACCAAATCGAGTAATTAATAGATAATATTTAAGAAGGCTGGAATTCGAGAAAACAAACCTGTAACCGAAAAAAAAAAAAATTTTAATCCAAATCAAATATATAAAAGACTTGAATTAAACCAAACCGAAGTATCAATATTTCTTCCACATCCTTATCCCTATTAATTTATAAATTGATAACTTAATTTCTTAATATTCAACAAGTATGTATTTCATTTCTTTTCTTGTTATCTTGTATTTCAAATTTTCTTTTTGTTGATAAACTTGCACCTTTTCAATTCACATCAATTGGCATATCTAAATAATTAATAGATAGTACATCCAAGAGACTGATAATTCAATTATTGGAGTTTCAAATTTCAATTGCGAGTTGAGTTGGATATGTCGTTTTCATGCATTCGTGCAACTAATAATTTGATATTTATAAAGTTTTCTTTTCTCACACAAATCAATCATGTTGTCACTTCTAATTAAGAAGATAAGAAAATTATGGTCCTATATATTGATTGGTTTTGACACACTTATAGCTACAATCCATATATATATGGCTTGCTAATATAAGAGGGTCTCTTCACAATTCACAATCACATGAATAGGTTTTGGTACCCAACGTACAATCCACAATTATAAGATTTAAATTTACAAGTAAAAGGACTTGAAAGTGAAATATGTTTCCACACAATACGTCAAATCCATGTTTGGCAAAAAAAAGGAAAAAAAGAAAAAAAGGATCATAACCAGATTCTATACCTAGTCCATGCATGTATATTTTCTTTTCCCTCACAAATCTTTCAATGAAAGGTAAAATATAAATAGAGACTAGACAAATATTTAGAGAGATAGTTGCAATCCTCTTTCAAGCCTTGTTTTGCGCTTGTTGTGTTCTTTCAATTTTCCTTGTTATCATTATCTCATGTCATAGCGTACGTACTGCTTAGGGGTACGAGTGTTGAGATTTGGAGGTTTCCATGAGAAGAATAGTAAGAATTAATGTAAATATATGTATGTGTGAGGGGGGTGGGTTCAAGTTTGCCCACTATCATGGTAAATGACATATATACGATAGTAGTTTTTAACCATATAGCCAGGTTTAAGTTTTTTAATTCAAGCTTGTCCACTATTATGTATATAAATTTATTTATTTATAATATGTTTACAAATAAATATTATTTATTTTTTAAATAAATAATACATGAGCCTCGTATGTACCTAGTAAACACAGAACACCAACTCTTTTTAGATAGGCCTTTACTAGGTGGACTCATCCATCTCGTTTCTCCCCCAAATAGCATTACATATATATATAGGGTAGAGTACAATTTAGTTAGTTGGGGATCGAATATCCAGATAATCAATTTTTTTTTTGTCTGTGTTTAAATAATCAACAAGATAATAGTAAAATTGAATCAATTCATGATTCATTACATTTTGATAAAATTTGAATTAATTCGCAGATAAATTTAAAATGGCATAAAATATTTACAAAAATGTAAGATAATATTTATTCTGATTGAAATTTGATAAAATAAAATCAATATTAATATGTGATCCGATCTTAATATAGAGAAGTAGTAAGAAACAACGTTTTATAATTATTAGTGTAGTGTTCGTCCTACGAAAATGTTGCATATATACATATTTAGATTCTATATATATAAATAGAAATAAAAAAAATGAAAATAGGATAATAATATGTAATCAGTATAATGGTGAATTATTGAGGACCCTACGGGTGAGGAGTAGGTATAGTGCATAATTGATTTTTGAGTCGAGACACCATGGAGGTGGACCATAACAAAACCCAACTCCTGTAATCCGGTCCTAATTAAACACTATTAGATTTTGAGAATTGAGATTTGGAAGTAGACTTATAAATCATTCATATATTTTGAGGTAACATCTTTTGGGTTGATTAGTTGTATCCGTACTTGAATTGATATGGTATATATGTTTAAGAAAATCTATAAATACTTTTTTCTTGTCAAATATCACATCTAGTTGTTGTCAATTGAAAATGGTAGGTCTTGATTTTTCTTTTTCTTTTTATTTTACATTTAATTCTTTTCATATCTTCTCTTGACTCTTCATTTGAAAAAGAAAATGTCAAATTTGAAGCAACACGTGTAGATTGCACTTAAATCAAATCAGTGTAGATAATTGTCTATCGTTGTTATTGTCAGATACAACAGCTCAGCTATCGTATTATTTAGTTGCACAAGAATGATAAGAGTCCTGCGTTTACCCTTCAACCTCTCTTTCGTGGGCCTAAAGTACCATTCCATTACCTTTGTGAAAAAAAAATAATAATACTTGGGGGAGGGAGGACAGTAAGTGGGCCTCTGTTGAGAACCTGGACATGAGTAAGAGGGAGGGGGTAACTCAATTTGAGAATTGGGTTGAATGGACTGTACGTGTGATAGGCTCAATTTATGTAATGCTCACTCTTCACCCAAAGCTTTCTTATGGGCTATTTCAATTGTCCCCCCACAGTTATGAGAATGGGCTCGCTTTCATATGGGTCTTTTGATGGAATGAAGTAGAGAGAGAATAAAAAAGAAATGAGAGGGAAAAGGCAGAAAGTTTTCTAATGGGTCAAAATACTCTATGTATTATATATTAAAAAAATTATCACAAGCACTCTCAAAATCAAATCAAAAATTTTTTTTAATACAATTCTCGGTAAAATTCATATTATTTTAATTTCTCATTTCAAACAGGAACTTCAAAAATTAATTATTTATTTATTTATTATTTTTATACTTGTTCCTTACGTGTCTAATAATTCTGACTTCTAACAGAGAAACCAAATTCGAAAGTGAAGACATCACCTAAGGAGGAGTACTCTCTTAAAAAAGAGCATGATAGAATCTCGAGAGATTAGTCTCACAGCAATGCCAGTGGAGAAACCCGGAAATACCAAAAAAGAAAAAAGAAAAATAATGATCTTCTCATTGTTTATACTATCAAAGATGTCTTTTTCAATATATTTAACTAAGCAATTATTCAACCGTTCATGTCTCATTCAATTATGCTGACAATTCTTTATATATTCATCACTTAGAAAGTTCTTTTCACAGTAGTAGTTGCAACCGGTAAGATCAAAACCAACTTCGCATGCAAATATACTAATTAATACACAATATGTTTCCTCATCTCAATTGATGAAAGCTCATTGATTCTTTTCACTTGTAAGAATCTTGCATCTGAACGCATGCATATATATAGTATAATTCTCAAGTTGGCTATCAAGTGTCATTAATTCAATTGGAGAAATATGGATAAAATTGGGCAAGTTTCATAAACTTTTCCTTACTAAAGTCTAGAAATGAATCTCTCAGGGTCTAAGCATGATACATAAAATAGTAGCTCAGTATTTGTCTCAGTGAACATATTATTAAGCTCTTGAAGTTGCCTATCAATACTTGATAATATAACTCAACTTGAAAATGATGTAAATTTGAAACTTGTTCAACTTTATGCCTTGATCACCCTTGAACTAAAAACATGTCATTCATTTCTGGAACCACAATATTGTTCTTTTCACAAAATAAAGAAACTTCATGAAATAAAGAATGTCGACCATCATCTCTCATGAATTTCGTAGTCGTTGTTTAAATACTTAAACAAATGTCATAGCATTTATAATATTTTGATCATTTCTTTAAAGTGACTTAGACAATTCATTAGTAACCCCCAATATGATTTTTGCAAGTGGAAGTTAAAAACAAAATCAAAAGATAGCAAAGAATTCAACAAAACACATGCTTCGGCTCTTTGCTCCGAGTTTGTACTTTCTTCCTCAACATTTTCAAGCACCTCAATTACAGAATAGAATATAGTGATCAAACGAAGTAATGTACTACAATGTGAGCTCCAACAAATATCTCCTGCTCTTTAAAGAGTAGTTTCTTAATTCAAGCCATGACCACTAGAAATCTCACCATTTTTAATGATTCCTTGGCTTTATGAAACTGACTTTTTTGAAAAATATATCATCACTTACATGAAGCTCAAACCACATTTGACAAATTGGAAATCAAATTAAGAAACATGCCAATTCCAATAAATTTTTTTTTTGGTTATAGCTACAAGTGCCAATTGAAGTTGATGAAGCAAAGCAATGAATATAGAAAGCACATCTATTATCCTTGTGGATCAAACTTTTAAGGCCATTGAATTCACCTTGCATGTTACTAACCTTGTCATAACCATGACCACGTACCATTGACAAACCCAATTTATGTCTTGCAAAAACTTTCAAAAAAGCATCCTTAAGTGATGAAACATTTGTATTAGACACATGAGCAATGGCAAGGAAACACTCAATTACATGTCCCTCCCTATTCATATAATATATGACAATAGCCATTTGTTGTTTGATTGATATGTCGCAAGGTTCATCAATCAAGATTGCAAAAAATTCATCTATAAGATTATCCACAATAGCATTACTTGTCTGAAAGAAGCTTGCACTTACTATAAGGAATCTATAGAAAATATGGCAATCAATGTGCAATAAAATTTAAAATTTTGATATCTTTAACTCTAAATCACATTATGATTATATGAAAGATCCTAATTCTAGTTTAACAATTAAAAAAGAAATTACAGAACTGTGTACCTTCGAAGCTTTCAATTCTTTCATCGTATTCTTAATTCAGCTTTTATTCCTTTTTTAATTCATCAAGAGCATAACAACAACACAAGTGTCCCATTTCTAAGTATATCCACACGAATAAAACCAACTAGGGATCTTCGTGCTTGAAGGTGAGACGGGTTACCAAGAGATCATTGTGTCTTAGCACAAATTACCGAATTAACTCTTGTAATTTAGGAATTATATTCGGTCTAAAATCCTTCTGAAGGTTTTAGGCTCTTTGTACAGTACAAATAATTATTTTCAATTATATTTTCCTAGCTAGTTAAGTCTTATATTTATAAAGACTAGCAGTCATCTCCATATGTATTGAGCAATCCTAACACATTAGGAATTTTGCTAACATTATTATAATTAAACTTAATGCCTAATAAACTATAATAATTATGTGACTGCCCTAAAACCCTCCTTAATTGAATACCGTCCTATTATGTGTGACCCTTTAGATTCAAACTATTTATATTAGTAGGCATGTAACTTTTACATATTTATTATTAGGCTTTATCCAATAAAATTAGAATCAAATTAGAATTCATTCTAATTATTTAAATTAAAACTCTTTTTAATTCACCATTTAATTAAAATTAATTAATTAATCATTTACAGATAATTAATTACTTATCAGTGTTTCCTACAAATCAAAATTGGTCCCTAGCAGCACATGATGACTACTCGTAATAGTATGATTATAGCTATAAACTTTTTGAATCTTTAAGTTAACAGTTACCATGCAATTTAATCCTTTTACTATGTAATGTCCCGATTAAATCTATTTGGGTATGAACATAATGTCAAACTCTAAATTTAAGCATATATGTTTAGATTTTAATATTATAACTTCATTGGGAAATTAGGAACTCATTTTCTAATATTCACACTACTATGACCATAGACTTTTAAGTTAAATCTTTTGTAAAGCATATAGGACATTCTCTCTTTTCTACTAAGAGTTGTAGACTATTTATTGTACATTGAAATACCTCAATATGCAAGTGATTATACCCAATTACTTCTTTTTAGGTAACTCATTAATGGGATCAGAAATAGTATCAAAGTATAATGACATAACGTATATACAAGATAACTATAATACCTCAAGTCAAAAAACTATTTGTACAACTGTAACATGAGAACTACCAATTGACATGTAGAGAAACTCTATATAGGTGTTCTCAGTTAAGTCAGTTCAATGAACTCATTCTCTAATAAGAATCTACATATCTATCTTAGTATCTCATACATAAGTGACTATGATATCAGTTACCCTCAACTCTTTGAGTTAACTAGATATTTATCCGGATTCACTAATGTCCTACTTAGTGATATTATAATTAAGAACATTTAAGAATTAAGCTTAAAGAAAATACATCTCATTAGCATGATATTGTCATGATTCTTATTTCCATTGCTTTAATTTTTTGAGCTCATGATGGTTAATTAATAACTCTTAAACATGATATTACTTGTCACTTATTCAATTAAATGAATATTAATATATATTAATAATAATATGAATAAAATTGTGCATAAAATAATATACCACAGCATCACATGTCATTAGCTTTAGAGTAGACTACTAATACTTTCAATATCCTTTTGGATATTAGGTGATAGAGGCTGAAGATTTTTACAAGCATTTTTCAGAATAATATCAACTTCTTCATTATGGTTTGTAAGAACCGTAAGAATTCAAGAAAATTCCCTTAAGTACTTGAATCCTCCCTCTGATTCACCATGACTACAAAAGCCAATCCTTGATATAAAAGAAATCGAACATAATCGATAGTTGCAACATCAATACTTTGTTTCTGATTCATTAATGCTTGACATATCCTCCAAACTTGATTGTGAGCACTGTTAAGACCTCCCACATGAATTTGCAATCTATGTTTTGTTTTTTTTTTTTTCCAATTCCAAAATCCTTAAATAATAAAGACATCACCACCTCCTTGCTCCCCGACATCAGGCCTCATAAGATAACATAAACAAAAGACTTCATTTTTCTTTTTACTATATTCTAACCAAGTGTCGAGCTCTTCAAACCATTTTGAATTGAAATGCCACAAAGTACCCAACAATAATCTTGAGGAAATAATTTCTCTCATAAGGACCTTTTTGTAAGTAAGTTCTTCAAGTTTCATCTTGATCATTAGGATGATAGTAAAAAAAATGTATGCCTTTTTTCCAAGATTAGCCTGAAGATTATTCAAATCAACTTCCAAGAATATTTTCTTTGTAGTTGAAGATGACACTAAGTTTGGTTTTCTTTTAAGAAACTTATCCACATCTAATACAAATTAAAAAACATAATTGATTTCTTAAATAAATAAAAAAAAATTAATCACTGTCATAATCATAAAAATCAATAGGAATCATGGATATTTAAAAGCATTTGCATTGTATGAGACTTTTTTTACACCCACTTATAAAAAAATTTAATGGAATCAATATATCAAAGTAATCAACATACCAAGTCACAAGGTTACATTATTGGAATGTTGCTTTTGCTCACATTATGTGTGCAACAATGGAGCTATTACAACAGGTGGCAAAAGATGATAATTACATCAAAGTTTTGTGGTTGATTGACTTTCAAATCCTTCAACGTTTCCTTGAATCCTTGTTTGGTTCCCAAAAAAGAAAAGAAAAAGAAAATATTTATTAGCTAGAATTGCCTTCCATACAGTTTAAATTATCTTCTATGTTTTTGGTTGACAAACAAGAAAATGCTTGTAAACATAAAACAACCATCACTGTTGCTAATTAAACAACAAACCCCTCATAATTATGTAACCATCCACAAATACTTGAATTTTTTCCTACAACAAGTAGCTTCCTCTCCCCAAAAGAAGTTAGTAGAATCAAGTATAATTCTCAAAACACAGTTCCAACTATAGAAACCCAATTCGTCAAATAAAAATAAATTGTTTTCTGAAAAACCTTTTGGTTTGTGACAATATGGAGGTTAAATGAATATCATTCCTGAAACATTAACTACTGAAATTAACTAAAATCATTTACATTACCAGCAAAAATTAAGGTTTTTTTTTCTTTTTTTTCTTTTTCACTACTCCGAACCAAACAGTATAATCTTGTTGCCTTAAGCTCTGTTTTCTCAGGAAACAAGCAAAAAAGTAAATTACAAAACAGGGAAACTACAGGTCAATAAATATAAAAAAAAAAATCTAAAATTCAAACTATACAAGGCCCCAATCCTTAATTTTCAACTAAAACAGAAAGCACATTTTACTTGAAATTATGAGGAAGAAGAATGATGCCTATAGATTCAACTCAAGCAATACAACATCAAGGTCTTCAACTAAACAAAGCATATAACAAAAAATTTAGAAATGAAAAAATAATAAGAAAGATTACAAACACGTACCTAACAAATCTCTTTGGTAGATTAGCCAGAGAAGAAAACAGATTAAAGCTTCTAGTTTTTTTTTTTTTTTTTCTCATAAATAAAAGAAAAGCACGCAAAGGCTCTTTCATTAAATAGAAAGCAACAAAAGTTGCATAGAACTTGAGTATCAAACAAGCAAATGCTAAAGTTTCTATCAACAAGAAAATGCCTGCAAACATAAAACAATCACCATTGTTGCTAATGAACCAAGTGCCCAATTTCTTCTTAATTTGTTGTTTTCTCTATCATTGCTGCTAGTGGTCAATCAAAACCCTAACCAAACCAACAACAAGAGCTAAGCCTAAACTCAAACACAGACACCAGCATAAATTCAAGAAGAGGAACATAATTCAATGGCATATCTGTATCAGATAAAAGGAGATTGGCAGTCTATGAGCATTGTGAACCAGTGACTGATGGCGTAATTAATTAGATAAACTGGTATGGAGGTAGAGAATTTTTAGAGGGAGATTGAGAAAGGTGAGTTATAGAGAAAAGAGGGAGAAAGAGAAAGGAAATTTGCGGGTTAAGTTTCAGTTTGGAAAAAAAACTATATGCGCTTGCTACTCAAGACTCAGGTACACTAAGTGACAGACACAAATACTCAAAAATTAAATGAAAATAATCCAACAAAAAATGACACTAAATTTAAACCAGTATATAAATATGCAAAATAGCATATGTGTCTGCATTATAAGTTTTTAAGGACTTTGTTGCGTCTACAAAATTACAGATGTAAAAAGATAGATTGCAAACACAAATAATGTTCATCTGCGTCTGTTTGTCTGAGTTTACCAAAAGACAAACACAAATACGGTAATTTCTTGTAGTGTTAGTCTAATACTATTAGCATTTTGAATTAAAGTTGTTATTTGTGATTGTGTGCTGAAATGGAAAAGAACAAAAAATATCTTTCTCACATTTATCTAATTTTTTAATTTTTATTATTGATTTATGGACAATAAGAAATTTGAATTGTTTGATAATAGTTTACAATATTATGATTGTGAAGAGTGAGAAAGGAATGAAAGAGAACGAGACTAGAAAAAAAATTACTTTTAGGATGAAATCAGTAAAAAGAAAAGAAAATTTTATGAACAATTGTCTTTAGTTTTATCTGCACACTGAACATATGAAAACTAAATAATATTAGCATTTACCGTCTCTAGTATCATATTTTTATTATTATTTTCAAATATTTTTAGATTAATTTTATCCTCAAAGTTTTAAAACGTTTGCAATATTTTTCCTCAATTTAACACTATCAGTATTTGGATGAAAATTGTTAACGTGACATAAAATATTTTCTTTTCCCATATGTGTGTTTGAGGTAGCAAAAAATTATTATTTTTACTCGTCTCATGCATTCCCTCTCACTCTTATCTTTATCATCTCTCACTAACAATTATAAAATTAGGGTTTGTGCTAATTAAAACATTTTAAAAAAAAATGAGCAGTTTCATAATATTTTTAGACTTTTCGAGAGAGAAAGGAATGGGCAAGAAATGAGAAAGTATTAGAGTGCATAATAATTTTAGGACAAAATTGATAGGAAAACAAAAATAGTTTTAGGGTGAAATTAACAAAAAAAATATTATTTTAGGAACAATTATTTATTTATTTTTGCCAACTCAGTATATATGTGTCATCAAATAAAATATTTACGTCACGTCATCATTTTCTTCCAAAACACTAACGGTATTAGACTTAAAAAACACATTGAAAACTTTTTGAAAGTTTTAGAAGCAAATTGATTGAAATATATTTTTAGGACAAAATTGACAAAAATATGATATCCTAGGTAGATGCCATTTTGCCACTAATATTTTAAGAAAAAATAGCAATTTTCATCGAAAATATTAAATATGTTAGGCTGATGGAAGTTATTGAAAATATTTCAAAATTTATAAAATAAAATTGATTTAGGAAAATACTTTTAAGATAAAATTAACAAACATACCAAAAGTTATTAAAGTATTCATATTTTATCATTTTTGTCCCAAAAATATGTATTGGATCACTTTCCTCCTAAAACTTTCAAAACATTTACAATGTCTTCCTCAAGTCTAACATCATTAATATTTTGGATGGAAAACGCTAATGTAGCATAAAATATTTTATTGGGTACCACATGTATTGAGTTGGCAAAAAAAAAAAAAAAAAAAAAAATATATATATATATATAAATAATTGTGCCAAAAATATTATTTTATGCTTAATTTCATCCTTAAAGAATTAATTTTCTGGTCAATTTTGTCCTAAAATTATTTGCACTCTTACTCTCTCATTCATTTCTCTCTTCAAAAATCTAAAAAATATATATAATTTTTTTTTTTTGTTGATAATTTCATCCTAAAAGTATCAAATTGCTCAAATTTTTAAAAATGTTCATTATAAATTCCTAATTTTATGATTTTTTAGGGAGAAATGATAAAAATAAGAACGAGTAAAAAAAATTAAACAATTTTGCACCTCAACACACATTTGGAAAAAAAAAATATATATATATATATTAAAGGTGTTAGGTTGTAAATATTGATTTAATAGTTTTAAGATGAAGTTAACTGAGAATATTTTTTCAATAAAATTGATAAAGGTATGATATTTACCGTACATGTCATTCTGCGAAAAGAGAAACATATAAGAAATGAATGAAAAAGAAAAAAACAGAAAAAAAGAAAGTGAATAAGATACCAAATACTTGGCTGAGGAGCTGCCGTTATTCTTTGGTGGAATGAAATTGCCTCCATTTTTCGTTCTCCTTCAAGTAACTGGAAGCCAGCGGAAATAGACAGATGGTTTGTTCACGCAATGGCTTCGCTTTGTTTAAATTCTTTGCCAGTCCCACCACCACCTTCTCACCCTCGCAAACTCATTGAAACTTCTTCTCCTATTATTAGTGCTAACAATTATTGCACAGCTGCATCCTTAAAACCCATAGTCGTCAGTGGAAACCCCCCAACTTTTGTCTCTGCCCCTGGTCGCCGAATTATTGCTGGTTCGTCTTCTTAATTTACTGCTTTTTATATCTAATTTCAATTTTTGTTATTACATAGAATTCTTTCATTAATAGGCTTAGCAATGACTATATTGTAAGTCATATGGGAAAAAATTAATCTTTAATATTTTTTATTCATTTCACTTGATATTGGGAAAACTCGCATGTGCTGTCTTTAAATTTTGGTGATTTTTGGGTGTAATTTAGTGAGAATTTGTTGCATTTTAAGTCTTCGGGAATAATTGGATAGTGACAAAGCCAGTCTGGTATTGCATATGTGGGCTGTGTTAGAGTCATCTTCATTCATGTAGTTGTGACTTGTGAGCATGGCTCACTCTGATACAACATGATGGTTCCCTACAAGTTCATTGATTTTAATTGCAATTCATATTTGTGCTTCTTATATGTTTTATTCAATGGCTATGCTATATGAAACTTTAATTTTGTATTTCAAAGTGACGGAGGATTTACTTGTTTGGTATACCCAGTAGCGAGTCAGTGACTTTCTGGGATGGCTTCCATGCCTTCCAAACATGTCATGTTTCTAATAAACATATATATATATATATATATATATATATATTGATAGATAGGTAGGTAGTTTTTAATGTTTGTTGAATCTTCTATGTCTTTCTACATGTCTTCTTTCTGTAGTTGGAGATCTGCACGGGGATCTCGACCAAGCAAGGTCGGCTCTTGAGATGGCTGGTGTATTGAGTTCTGATGGTCAAGACTTGTGGACTGGTGGAGAAACGGTATTCTCTCGATTTTCCTAATAGGTTTTTAGTCTGTCTAATTTCTGTAGCTTCAACTGTTAATTATTATATTTATTGTAGGAAACTTATTGAAATTGTAACTTTAGTTAATAAAAATTCTTGACTTGTCAAAACTGCAGGGAAAAAATTCTTATTGTCTTTTATCCGAAGGGTAGGATGTATTAGCCTACTTGTAAGATTTTGACAAATCACAATTTACTGTTTTATCTTCACCAGGTATTAATTCAACTAGGAGATATACTAGATCGAGGTGAAGATGAAATTGCTATTTTATCCTTGCTGCGGTCATTGGATATACAGGCAAAAGCAAAAGGTGGAGCTGTCTTCCAGGTTTTATGCCCTTAACTAGAAGCAGCTTTTGTCATTGTTATACAAACTTACAAGATTCTCAAGTTACATTTTTTAATATCTGTATATATTTTATGCTAAACTCTAATTGAACATCGTTATATTTTTTTCGTTCAAATAGATGAATGTTAATCTCACAACATAGTGCGTAACTCATTGTGGGATCCCTCTTTCAGTTTTGTCAAATTTCTTTCTTCGTTTATTTTCTTTATCTGTTCTTTTTCAAGTGGATCATATTATGTTCATCTGCTTCATTTAGGTTAACGGAAATCATGAGACTATGAATGTGGAAGGGGATTTCAGATATGTTGATTCTGGGGCATTTGACGAATGCACTGACTTTTTGGAATATATGGATGATTTTAAAGATGACTGGGAAGAAGCATTTGTTGGTTGGATTGATGTATCTGAAAGGTGGAAAGAAGTTCGGAAGATGTCAAGTAGTTACTGGGGTCCATGGAATCTGGTGAAGGTACTACAAATATCTGTTCTACTATTGAATTTTTTTTGCTGATTTTTGTTTCTTTGTTCCTTTCAATATATTAAGAAATAAATAATTACTTAAGTTTGTCTTATTCTTATCAGACTTGTATCTTGGCAAGATCAAATTTGTGTTGGGAGCTTTAGTTGATTTACTTTGAATAATTATAATCAACAAATATATTATCCTTAGAGTTTAGACAAGTAGATCTTGAGTTGGTAGCTTCTGGCTTCTTCAGCTTATAGGCAGGCTGCTATAAAAGATTTGCATTCCTAAATTGCTACCAATTAAGTATAAGTTGATGCAACTGTTTTCTTTCTTCTTTTCTTGTTTTCCATTTTGGGTTGGGTCACAATGTATCTTATTCACTTATGAACACATTCATAAAGGAAATGGATCTTGAGTCTTAATTATTTTCTTCCAGTCGTTTTATAATTATGCCTCACTGACTACAAGCAAATCTAAACCTCAAAGTTGGGCATAATATCTTAATTATTTATGTTTTATCAGAATAAATGAAATGAAGAATGTAAAATTCTAGTGAAGAACATAAACATGCTGATACCACGAAATATCTGAAACATAATTTAAGGAACAACAATATAATAAAAGCTTGAGAAATCTACCAAATTTCATATTTGATTTTTCTTTCTTGCCTTTTTGGTAAGTTTGAACTGTTGCTTAAAATCTTTTGTAAGTTTTTCCATAAGAAATCTAAAGCAACTACTGCATAGCTCCTTTTCTTTTCCCTTTGGTGAGAACTTCCAGGTATAGGTGTGCATGTTTTTATGTGAAGAGAGAGACACACACATATTGATAATCAGAAAGAAAATGTTAGATGAGATAATCAAGATCTTACTTTAATCAAGGTTGTCAATTTTATGAATGGCATGAAGATGTTTTTCACAATCAAGAGCTAATAGAAGCAACAGCTAGTGACCATTACATTTTGTTTTTTAACTGAAACCCTATAGTAATCAGTCTCATCTTCTATGGAGTACTATACAAGTAAACAAACAGCTTCTAATATTCATGAAAATAAAGCACGTGAATCAGTTTCTATTTCCCTTTCCCGCGATGATATGTTTATGTCCTTTCTGATAAAGTTTTCCAACTATTAGGACAGGGGCAAAAAGGGGTCATTGCTAGATCAAATCTCTTTAGACCTGGTGGTCCTTTGGCATGTGAACTCGCACAGCATGCAGTGGTTCTTAAGGTTAATGATTGGGTCTTCTGTCATGGCGGTCTTCTTCCTCACCACGGTAAATATTGCACTAGCATTTCAATGAAGTATTTAACATGGTTGTGCCTTCATCTACCATCTTACTGTTTCATGTTCCGAAGTACAGAATAGATAGGATGAATAAAGAAGTGTGAAAGTTCTCTGTCAGAGCTATAACAGGCTAATAGTTTTTTCTTTGTTTCTCCAATTTCTGTAGTTGCATATGGCATAGAAAGGATGAATACAGAAGTATCTTGCTGGATGAGAGGTCTCAGAAAGAGCGATATCAGTCCTAAAATCCCTTTCATAGCTTTAAGGGGCTATGACAGTGTTGTTTGGAATCGCTTGTACTCCAGAGACATATCAGTTTTGGAGGACTATCAGATTAACCAGGCAAGTATATTGATGATATTATAATATATAATTTTTTATTCCAATATTATGCTGGCTTCGATTGCACATTCTTGACTTGCTTACCTCTCCTTGAATGTTTGCTTTCGGGGCTGCAAGAGTATGTGGGTGTCAATAATGTAGGTTTGTGCCTTCCAGTTTGACTTGCTTTTAACTGGATACAACATTTTCGTTTTCCTCCTTCTCATATTGTTTTCCTTTTGTTTTTGTATTGGTAAGTTATTCATACAAAAACACTGGTTGAGATTAAAATCTGTGACCTTAACCTTTATCTTCGTTCTTAAAGGAGGAGTTGGCATTAGACACAAAGGTCATTAAATTTTCAGTTCACCTGTAAAGGTAAAATGAGAAACAGTTCATTCCTACAAGCTACAGAAACTAAAAAATGAAAGTCCAGAAACCAATGTACTTAAACGAATCAAAAATCCAACTATTTGGAGTAAAAAATTAAATTTATTTCAGCAAAGAAGTCATAACTGAAAACAGACGTCATTTTAAAAATAAACTGCAGCGGTGCTATGAAATTACCAAGAAATGAGAAGACACAAATAGGAGACTCTGCTAATTTTTCCATGCTAGCTCTATTTGCTTCAAGTCCATCTTTGGCTTACATTCATATATCTTGGCTTGATGTTCATCTTTGAAGCTGAAAACTGAACTAGCTTCAATCGAGGTTATCTGATATTCCATGATTGAGAATCAAGTACTTGATAATCTTATCGATTGTAAAGATCCTGAATAGAAGTACTAGATTCTTCTATTGTTCTAACTTGTTTGGCTGACCCAAATGCTTCTTAGGTGCATTCAATTCTTGAGGAGACACTGCAAGCAATTGGTGCTAAGGCAATGGTGGTGGGGCATACTCCTCAAGCTGCTGGTGTAAATTGGTAGGGGATGATAATAATTTTTGGGCATTCCAATTGTAGCTATGGGAATAAATGTACTTTCCCGGTTTGCATTTGAAATAACATATATTTTCATAAGCATGGTTTTGTAATTTTTCTTCTCTTGACCATGCAGTAAATACAATTGTAGCATATGGTGTGTGGATGTGGGAATGTCCCGGGGAGTTCTTAATTCAAGGCCAGAGGTAACCCTAGTCTATGGGCAAATATAAATGTAGTATGTTTGTCTGAAAACCAATCTTGAGCACTTTTTTGAGCGGTCCAGCTGACTCAAAGTATTGGAGTTTTATTTCATTGATAACAGTATTATCTTAATGGTTCAATTCATTTTGAACCTTCTTCTACTCCCTGCCCTGCCCTCCGCAAGAAAAGCTGATGCTTGTGGAAAATGTGTCTAGGATCTCATAAATTTTAAGGGCATATAATGTTGGCAAGCCATGTTTCATGCCACTGAGCCTTAGTCTTGATATAACTTAATATTAACTACTGCAGTGTTATACAATAAATATATAGTAGATATTATGTGAAATTTTTTTAATATTAGTTTCAGTATTCTGTTATTTATTGGCATTATATAGTAGAAAGTTAATGGGATTTTGTTGAAATTTATATTCTAGGTTCTAGAAATAGTAGACAATAAAGCAAGAGTTATAAGGAGGAACAAAAGGGACAAATACAGTGAATTTCAGGCTGTTGAATATACTTAGAGACGAGCAATTGACTTGACCAGGTATGTTGAATTCCAAATTTATTTTTTGATCTTTATTCCATTACAATGTGAAATGAAAGCGTTTCAAGAAGTATTAACTTGGTGATGCTGCTTTTATTTGTTGGAAAGTTGGGGGTTCATATGATTGCCCTTTGGCTGAAAATGGCATCAGTGTCTGAGTCATTTTCTGATAATGAAAAAGAAAAATTGTGCCTCATGAAACTTTCATAATCCCCGCTAATATAACTAGATTTTTAGTTCTTTTGATGGAACTCAATTTGCTTGAAATTCTGCCTACTACTCACACATTACAAATATGGAAACAAAATGACCCCCCTTGAGCTTTCAGAGTCAAAGACATGTAGCTCTTCACAGCAATTTACGTATTTCATTGTGGTGATCCTATGTCCCATTTGAGGGGTGTGAAAATGACCCTATGGAAAAATATAAATTGTAAGTCTTCTTTAATGGCCCCTTCGATTGCATTTAAAGATGTAACTTGTATCCTGGTCCTATTTGCTTGTAGTGATGACTGCCTTGAGGATTTTAGCGATGTTAGAACTTCATTTTTCAGAAACCAAGTATTTAATTGATTAGCAAGGCAGTCGAAGCTAAAAGTAAATGAAAATATGCATCAAATTTTTTTTGTGTTTGCAGGAAATACAGCTCATGATTTCCAACAGTGACACCCTTTTATAATGTTGAGCCTATCATGGCTCACTTAGCTGGCCTAGATCAGAAACTCTTTGATGACTAAGGGTGAACAAATTTTGACAGCACAAAGAGCACAAGCAGAAAAAAATAGCTGTCTGTCAAAATGTTACCAGATATGTTTAATTAATAGCATTTTTACTGAAATTGTACTCATGATTTTATACAGTCAGAAAATGTTAAAATTGAACCAGGTACCAATACAAATATTTTAAATTCAATTATTTCCATACATACATTCCTATAAAGTTTCTGGACTTGTATTTATACTCTGTAAAATAGTGATAGAATGCTAAACTTGAAAGAGAGACCCATGCATATATTGTAAATTGACTTCTTTTTCAATTCTCCTGTAATTTTTTTGGAAGTGTTTATATATACTGCAAAATGACATTTATGTCTCTAAAATATCATATTTTTGTCAATTTCATCTCAAAATTATTATTTTTGGGTAAATTTTGTTCCATAACTTTCAAAATATTTGTAATGTCTTCCCTTAATCTAATAGATTTTGGATGTAAATTAATGATATGGCCTTTTCACACTACTATCTCAAGCATCATCTCTGGTATTTTTCTTCTTCATCATCTCTACCTATAAATTAAAAATTAGAATATGGGATGATTTGAATATTTTAAAACATTAATGAAACTCATGTAACTTCTATTTTCTTACTAATTTATGGATGAGGAACATAAAATTTCCCCCGATCTATAATATTTTTAAATATTATAAGAGAAATGAGGGAGGGTGAGACTGCATAGTATGTTTAGGATGAACTTGACAAAAATGATGTTGTAGGATAACTATTTTGTTGATTTGTTAACTCAGTATACATGTGATAAAAAATATAATATTTGCAAATACTGATAATTTTTGTCTAAAATATTAACGGTGTTAGGCCGAGAGAATATATTGTAAATGATTTTTAAATAGATAGAAAAATACATTTTTGGACAAAATTAATTAAAGTGTGAGATTATAAAAATGAGTTTTGATCTTTTAGTCATATTGTTCAAACCTCTCAAAAATCATTTTCATACAGAATTTAAGTTGAAATTGCAATAGATCAAATTTATTTTTGAAGACTTCACTAACAACTTAAATTTCATTGTTTTTTTTTTGGCTTTCCACCTAAGGCTGAGAAAGCCAAGGAAAAGGCTCTACTAAGCTGCTTGAAGTTGGCGCCGCTCCAACGTCTACCTTTGTAATCTCCGCCAAACAAAATCTTCTCTCTGCATATTATAGGGAATGCAATTACAAGCCCTTCTTCATCCCCATTCTCTTCTCCTGCGCACTCCGTCTTCCTCACACCCATTCTCCACCATGACCTCTTCACTCACACTCCCTTCAATTTCTCACAATAAGCTTCCTCTCAGTCGCTCTCAGTCCGTCCGCACCTGCAATTCCTTGTGCATCCCCAGTTCCAGAAATGGGGTTCGGAGCTTTGGTCTTAAAATTGTCGATCGATCTAGGGTTTTCATGAGTGTATCTGTTGGATCTCAGGCAATTGTTGACGATGCTTTGTTCTCGGATTACAAGCCCAGCAGCGCCTTTCTGTTCCCTGGCCAGGTTGGGTTACTACTTGGATGTAAAAGAAATGAACTTGATCAGAAAAATTTGAATTTCATGTGTATAATAATGCTGAGATACAATATTTTCTATTTTTTATTGCTTCAATATACAATTGCCAATTTGGCATCTTGCATGTAGTATTGATCAGGTAAACCAACCTAAATTAGTAGCAATAGCGTTTATGTTAACATGATGAGAGTTCATAGATGCCCCCTTTTGGTGTGTTGCGAAGTAGGCTGCATTCTGCCTTGTGATAGCAAGTTGTAGCTCAAATATCTGGAAATTTCTCTTGTTGCAATTGCCTTTAAAAGGAATAAGGCATGTAGTGGTCAGTATCCTCACTTGACTCTAGTAATATACTGAGAAAAATAAATAATTATGTTTTATTGAAACCGTTCTGTTCATCAGTAGTCCTTGCTTATAATTCTGGATTATGCTTTATTATATATTTGAATTTCTTCTTTAATTGTCCATGCAGGGTGCACAAGCAGTTGGAATGGGAAAAGAAGCTCAAAATGTGCCTGCCGCTGCAGTCTTGTATAAGAAAGCCAATGACATATTAGGGTATTTAGTAGACTTCTTTTATGCTGTTTCAGTTTAGCTTTTTATTATGGTTAATGTTAAGCTGTGAATATGTTCAAAGTTCAAACTTCAATCTGTCTTTGCTCATCTTCATGGTTATTACTCAAACTGTGGTTCTTTTTATCAGATTTGATCTTCTAGATATCTGCATCAATGGTCCAAAAGAAAAGCTAGATTCAACTGTTATTAGCCAGGTATGTTGCCTTACTACTAATTTAACATTCTTTGGAATCCAGAATTCAAATATGGCATAATCACAACCTTTAGAATCAAGGACTGAAGTCACTGAAATCATTAATGAATAGATTTTATGAATTCCCATTGGAATTCATATGATTCAGACTTGAGAGTTCGAAGCAAAGTTGGATTGCCACATCTGGCATGAGAAATATAGGAACTTACGAATTATGTAGGAAATCGAAGAATATTATACAGTATGTTAAAGAATGCAATATGTGGCAATCCAACTTCTTTACGAATTCTGAAGTCAGAACATTATTTATCCCATTGAGATCTATAAGGCTGTTCATTTATAAGTTCTCTCCTCAATCCTAAAGGTTGTGAGTTTTTCTTATTTCCGATCATATCAGATTCAGGATAACTAAATGGTTAACTGCCAAATCATAAAAACATCAAGCGCATACTTATAACTCTTAATTTTTTATTTTAAAACCTAAAAAAGAAATAAAATTTTCTATTTGAATCAGTTGACCTTCTTAATTTGTTTCTTACCTTATATGATACCAGAAGCGCTTTAATCATCTGGTAGAAATTTTTTATTCTTTATACATAGAAATAGATTATAACACTATGCATCTTGATTCAAAGCAATTTGTGATCTTTCAGTATATGCACCATTGGTATATCAATGCAAATACTATACATTCAGTTAAGTAAGAATTTAAAGAGAACTGTAGTTAAAATAGTAGTTTTTGTAAAAGCCATTCTGTGAAACTGTTTGTTCAATTTATACTATCTACATGTCGTATAGACTTGTATGTAGGTAGGTCATTTGAAGTAGCAAGTTCAAAATATGAATTGATTATGTCACTACTTTTATTTTCATAATCCTTACATTTTATTAGACATTCAAGATTTTTTCTATAAATAGCAATGGACCAATAATGGAATTGCCTTACTCGTGGTGTTTTGTCCAGATACAGAATTAAAATTCCTAATGTGTAACTCACTCAAAGGGGGAATTTTTTTTAGCTTTCAATTGTCCTTTTCTTTTCGCTGTGTGTTTTTTGTTCGGCTTACAGTAGATACATTCTGTAAGTGTTAATTTTGACCTTTACCATGAAAATTCATTTTGCTAGTAGTAGACTGAAAGGTTCTGCATCCACAAATAAGGCTTACATTATTTCCTAGAGAAGGAGGGGACAAAAAAGAAGAAGGAAGACAGCTTTTTTTATTGTAACCAAAGAAAGAGATCTTTCTAACAGACTGTCACACCATTGTGAACTTGTGTATGTGAAATGTTAGCATCTGATTCTGCTCTTTTCAGCCAGCGATATATGTAACAAGTCTGGCTGCAGTTGAGCTACTCCGTGCACGTGATGGAGGTCAGCAGATAATTGATTCTGTTGATGTTACATGTGGTCTAAGTCTGGGAGAATATACTGCTTTGGCATTTTCTGGGGCTTTCAGGTGACTCATCTTAAATAGTCAGTATAGTGCCATCTCCCTTCCTTTTCTCCTTTTAATCATTAAAGTCTAAGAGTTTAATTTAGATTCAGTAGTCTGAGTCTTGTACCCTAGACCTCAGTACTTGCTTTTACGTTGATTCCAGGGTTAGGCATCAATAGGTAAAACATGCCTCGATATTTAAAGAGAAAACCAAGTGTGAGCAGAAAATTTGGGGTTGTTGCTGAATGTCAATATTCATTAAATCTTGTGACAAGTATCATATTGTTGAATCGTATGTACTTTTACCTATATAAAGCTTCCTTCTATTTAGACCCATTCAGTTGTTATTTTTTTCATCCTAAATGTAGAGGGAATTCATAGCATTATCTTCAATATTTACTTGGTCTGTCATTTGTCAAAATTATTCTCAAGGGAAGTGCTTTAGCTGTTATGCAAGGCCCAAAGAATGGACTTTGTTATGTGAGTTAGCCTTGAAAGCATGGACAATATATAGGGAAACTGCTGGTGCTGTGCTGAAATGTTAATTGTAACGAGAGTAGTGAGGATGTATACTCTTGACCTTTTGGTCCAAGAGACTTTGAAAGGAACACTCAGCCTAATAGCTTATCCTATTGGATAGCCCTAAGGATGGGATTTGAGTACTAACAAATACTCGAAGTGACAGTGTGGGAGGAGTCCCATAAATTAAAAAAAATAGGCGACAATTGTACTGTAGAATGATTGACAATTTATATTTTTCTGAAGTAGTTTGATTTTTTTATGATAATAGAAACTGATATAAATTTCCTCTTTGGGTTTGATTTAATTTTTAAGCTTTGAAGATGGACTTAAGCTGGTCAAACTGAGGGGAGAAGCCATGCAGGTAAGCAACCTCTACTGCTTATTCTGCCTTAGTTTCTCCTCCTTGTCATTTGTTGAATTTTTGTAATAACATTATTATTAATTTCTTAATTCTTCAGGAAGCTGCTGATGCTGCTAAAAGTGCAATGGTTAGCATATTAGGACTGGACTCAGAAAAGGTTCAACAGTTATGTGATGCAGCCAATCAGGAAGTTGATGAAGGAAATAAAGTTCAGATTGCCAATTTTCTTTGTCCTGTAAGGTCCTTATATATATCGATGCTTTCATTTAACAAGGCTGGAACTCTGCTTCTCAGATTACGATACAATAAGTGTCTTCAGTTTTATGGGATGCATTCCATTTTGTTAGGGAAACTATGCTGTCTCTGGAGGTGTAAAAGGAGTGGAAGCAGTGGAAGCCAAGGCAAAGTCTTTCAAGGCTCGGATGACGGTACATTTTTCTCATTTTTCTTCTCACCAAGTGTCATATTTGCCTGAGCAATAATGCAAATTTCCTTTTTTTTTTTTTCTTTTTTCAGGTGCGTCTTGCCGTTGCCGGTGCTTTCCATACTTCTTTCATGGAACCCGCTGTGTCAAGACTGGAAGCCGCATTGGTAGCAACACAGATTAGAACCCCAGGAATTCCAGTTATCTCCAATGTTGATGCACAGCCGCATGCAGATCCCAACACAATTAAAAGGATATTGGCACATCAGGTACGCTACTCATAGCATTCTTTTTTTCTTTTTTTATTTATTATTTCCAGGGGACTGCTAATATTTAAATCCATCATGAGCTGAAATTAAGGCATTCTAATTCTTTGGACAGGTTACTTCCCCTGTTCAATGGGAAACAACAGTGAAGACTCTTTTAACCAAGGGGCTGAAGAAAAGTTACGAATTGGGACCGGGGAAGGTACAAATTCAAACTGCATAAATTAGGATGATAACCAATATAGTGGACATCCAGTTCAACATATTCTATGTTGAGTTCTATATTTGTTCTGAGTTTAGCTTTGCATCATTTTAACAGGTTATTGCTGGGATTGTCAAGAGAATGGATAAAGGTGCTCAGATTGAAAATATTGCTGCTTAAGAAGACACAATAGGACCTCTTCTCTAGCATTTTGAAATGTCAAGTATTCAAGCCTAATCTAGAAAATGCACATGAAATCCACATTTATTTGGTGGCAAAGATTAGATTAAGATATGTTACATTCATATGATATATATATTTAATTAGTTTCACGTTTGAAATGCAAAATTATTTATGGATTGGCACCATGAATTGAGTAATGCTTTTTTCGACATTTTTTGGTATGTGACTGCTAAATTGTTTACTCATTGTATTGGTATGTAAATAAAAATTGTAATAGAATGAATCTACATCAGAGTCAAATTAGGCATACAGAATGTGATCAAATTAAGCATGCAAAATTAATCAAACAACTTTTAAGTCATTTCATAACCAAGAAAGTAGCAAAACAATCCAATAAAATTGAAAACAAACAATCCAAGCCTGAAACTGATGATGGACAATTCAGAATTCTTATATCTAAGTTGAAGCTCTGGGTGATGATGGTTGCCTGAGTCTATGAAGTTGATCAATCCACCGATCCTCAGGCACTTGGCCCACCCAATCGGGAGTCATTCCGCCGAGAGAGACCCCACGCATGACTTCCATAACTCTCGAGGCATTCTCAGGGGGCAGCGGCGCATTCCTTCGGTTCTCATCCTCACTGAATGCCCTACGAATCGCCGATTCCGAAGCTTGTCTCATCCTTTCTTCATCTTCTTGTTGCTCATCCTCACTGCTGTCTATGTCGTCGTTTACATCAAGATTTGAGATTCCATTCTCAGTTTCATTCAAGCAATAACCGTTCGGCAAATGGTGGAAACCGGAAGAGTTCTCTTCGTCAGAGTTGACTTCAACGTGATCTCCTCCGTCGTTTTCATCATCAACAGCGGAGATAGGTTGGTAGTACTGATCGGGCTCCGTGTCGGAATCGCTTCCGCTGGCGTGGCCTGCTGCAACACACATTCGTAATCCGTTGAAGCAAAAATTATGTGCTTGTTTTAAAATATAAACAGAAAAAATCTTTTAAAAATAAATAGACTTACCTTCCACAAAATCGGTCGAATTCGAAGAGATGGATCTAGAATTCATTTTTTGACCATGGAGCACAACGAAGAACGAAAAGGTCTATTTATGGATTTCGTTACTAAAATCGTAAATGGAAAACTAACTGCACCAGCCGGGAATCGAACCCGGGTCTGTACCGTGGCAGGGTACTATTCTACCACTAGACCACTGGTGCTTTTTTCTTAGGTTTCTTTTTTGTACAATCTCACCATTTTCCTACACCTATCACCTTTTTTTGTAGACTTCTATTCAGCCACACACACTGACACTAGATCGTCTGAGAGAGAGGGAGAGAGGGAGAGAGGAGAGGCAAGGAGTTGAAGCGGGAAATGGCAATTCCCATATTCAGGGTTTTAATTTCTCAGCCTCACTCTGTACCACTAATTCATTCTCTTTCTTCTATTATCCATTCACGTGATGAAGTAACTTCTTTTAAGAAGAGGAGGTGGTTGCTTTCATGTTCCCCTTCGGAGCTTAATCCAGTTCGGTATGTCAGTTTTCATTTTCTGAATTTTCAATTTTTCTGCCTTATAGAAGGTGGGTTTGGGTTAGTAAATGTTTATAGATATCTTTGAGGGAAAGATAGATTCTTTGATAATGTTATTGCAGTATCTTCGTTATCATTTGGGTTAGTCCTGCAACTTCGGCTCTTTTTATCTCCTTGTCTGTTTATTTGCACTATTTTTCATCTTGCTAGCAATAACTGAGTGGGTAACCTCTATTTTGTGATTAATTTGAAAATACTATCCTCAATTCTCTAATTTTTGTTGTAACAAGATTTCCCACCTCAATGGAAATTGATTATATCTGGAAGAAAGAAAATTGATGATTGATCAATAAGGCGGAATATCCTTTCCATAATGAAGTTTTATCTATAAGTACAATTGTCAAGTTTTACTCATCTTGAGGGCATTGAAAGTGCTTAAGGGAAAAAAATAATAATAATTCATACTTCGAGTTAATTGCATTCAAGAGACTGCCACTAGATTGTGATTTTTTGCTTATGATGCAGACTCTATATTTAATTTATGTGTCTTGTAAGCTTGTCAATGTATGTAGGATTTTCTAAAGAACCAAACAAGTGAGCTGATTCTTATTGCTTTGACTGTAGGTCAGAGTTGTTCTTTTGTGTTGGAAGTTACCTAATTCCACATCCAAGAAAGGTAGTAGACACTTGCAAGCTACTTGTATCCTTAATGGTGATAAAATATAACTACTCCCACCATCTCATGTTTGTGAATGAAGTAGACTTAAATATATAATACTCTGGTTTTTCTGTACCACGATTCCTGTTATCAAGTGAGAGTCTTTTTAAAGGTTGACAGAGGTGGGGAAGATGCTTTCTTTGTAAGCAGCTACAATGGGGGAGTTATTGCCATTGCCGATGGTGTCTCTGGGTATGTGACTGGTCATTGTTTCATTCGTTTTCTTTGATTATTACTAAAAGAGAACATCAATCCAAAACAATAAATAATAAGAGAATAAAACTCTTAACTGCAAAATAATTGTTGCTCTGGAACTCTGTTGTATCATTGATGATTTCTCTTCCGTAGTATGACGTAAATATATGCCTGGTTGGTTAGTTATCTTGTTAAACACGTAGATACATGATTGAGTTGTTAGGTCATAATGCTTCCAGAAAATTTCTTGAAAAGGGAATTTGTTGTCATGGTACCATTGTATTGTGATACAACAGTTGGGCTGAAGAGGATGTGGATCCTTCGTTATTTCCCCGTGAATTGATGGCTAATGCTTCATATTTAGTTGGCGACAAGGAGGTATTATTATCTAAAGATACCTTATTACTGATCTGAGCTGTACTGAAACTAACTTATCTTTGATTCTCGAAGCATGTATCATATAATAGGTGAAAGTTTGGATAAGTAAGTTAATCATCTCAGTTCTATGGCTGTCATTACCTGAAAAACAGAGGCTAATAGATGATATTTGCAGGTGAACTATGATCCTCAGATTCTTTTAAGGAAAGCCCATGCAGCTACCTCATCCACTGGTTCAGCTACTGTGTAAGTTTTAACACCCTCTCCCCCCTCTTCCCCTCCGTCTGTCTCATTCTAAAGTATCCTGCATGTAATTTCAAAGAGTGCCAAGAGCATCAACAAACATATGTCAATATTGACATCCTATTACCTCATTTTTGTACCTGCATAAGCATTGTTGCTATGCTGGAGAATAATGGAATTCTGAAGATTGCAAATGTTGGGGATTGTGGACTGAAGGTTATTCGTGAAGGTAAGTATCTATACTTCTCTTTCATCCAATCCTGAACTATTCGTAAAACCTCTGTCTCTCATTTCTTCTTTTCCTCTAGCACTGACATTGTATATACACTTCCTGCAGGTAGGGTTGTCTTTTCTACATCTCCACAAGAACATTATTTTGACTGTCCGTACCAACTAAGTTCTGAGGTTGTTGGCCAAACTTACCTTGATGCAGCGGTACGATGATAGATAGATGATATTTCTTTTATCTTATTGTTCAACCAACCATATTATGCATATTGCATTTTCCTCGCCCCACCTCTCTCTCTCAAAGCTATGCAAGATTTGTATGTAGGACCTCACCCATTCCCATACACTTGTTGAGAGTTCAAGGCTGAAAGCCTAAGGGACTCTGTAAACTATCTTTTCTTTGTCACATCTTTATCAACTCAAATTCA
Source organism: Quillaja saponaria (assembly GCA_029379385.1). Classification (NCBI taxonomy): domain Eukaryota; kingdom Viridiplantae; phylum Streptophyta; class Magnoliopsida; order Fabales; family Quillajaceae; genus Quillaja; species Quillaja saponaria. The sequence goes on along the minus strand of CM055610.1, from coordinate 12,022,330 downwards.
TGACCATATTTCTCTCTGTAAGTCCCTAAACAAAGAGAGAGACTGTTAGTGGAAAAGGAAATCACCTCATTTTCTTGTATATGCGTACATAATGTCAATAAATACCTGCTAGTTATATTTTGCTTCCGTAGCATACTGCAGAAGTCTCAATCATCTTTGTATAAAACAGTTATTACTGAACATGGGTAGAGTTTCTGTGTCTTTTTTCTTTTCCCCTCTCTCGACGAGATGTCTTCTCTCTGCTAAAAGTTCCACCAGATCAAACTTTGAATTGTAATACTCCATCAGCAAGGTTTGGCCACTTTAATTTACACTTTGATGAGAGTTTTGATGTTGTTTATGGTACGAATAAATTATGGAGTATTGTATAAGAAATATAAGAAACTTGGCAACTAGCTGTGTTATTGTTGGATCATGAATCCAATTCAGACTTTTTGCAAATAAGTTTGGTTTGGCTTGGTGAAAGGCGAAGATATGTACTATATTAGTATTGTGGTTTAATATTTGCACATTCTCAATCTTCAAAAGGTGTAACAAGAGTCAAAGTTTGCATTACAAGTAAAGAAAACAAATTTCTCGTATTTTTTTGTTTTAACTCCTCCATGAAAACAGGTATGCAATGTAGACTTGATGGGAGGAGATACCATAGTAATGGGATCGGATGGGCTATTCGATAATGTTTTTGACCATGAAATTGTTTCAATTATGGCCAGACATACTGATGTTACTGAGGCTGGTATGTCTTTCCTTTAATTAGTTATTTGGAGGATTATAATGATGTAAGCACATTATTCTTACCGAGAGAAATGTGATTTTGATGCTAGCAAAGGCATTAGCTAACCTTGCAAGCGAACATGCAATGGATTCCAAGTTTGACTCTCCTTATTCATTGGAGGCCAGATCCAGGGTAAAAACAACAAATAGAACTCCAAATAATCATATATTTCATTAACCTTTCCGCGTTTAATGTGTTGCTGATAATCTGTTGGGCGTTGGCAGGGTTACGAAGTTCCTTTATGGAAGAAAATTCTCGGAATGAAGCTTACAGGTCTAAGTTCTGAATGATACTAAATATTTACTTATTCCTGGTGAGTTGCTAACCTTAGCATTGGGGTTTTTGGCAGGTGGAAAACTTGATGATATCACTGTAATTGTTGGTCAGATTGTAAGCTCATGAATATTTTAATCACCTGGAGGATGTTAAGGGATTGATGTGTAAGTGAGTTTTGTAGTTGTGATTGATTATATTTGTTTACAAGATTATATTTTGTCCAATTTCTTTTCATAATTGGGTCATTTAGGATTTTTTATTTTTTATTTTATTTTTCACGAGTATTCACGTACCTTTTGGGTGTGAGTTTAATATCGTTCAGGGTTCGTGGTTGTCTCTTCGCATAAATGTTTTTTGCGGGCTCAAACTTTTGATATTGTAGAGGTCCTTCAACTACTGAGTTCAAGCGTATCTTACCACTTGAATTTAATTTTTATTTTCTAAGTAGGTTTTTCAGATTCAATATTTAATTTGATTAACTTTTCAAATTGAGAAGAAATTTAACGAAATTAATTAATTTAACTAAAACTTCTTAGAGATATTTGATAAATTGGTAAAAGTATCAATGTTGTAAGAGTGAGGTTTCAACATAAAATCAAAGCTAAGTTAAATTATAACATTGTTAAAAATACTCATGTGCCATAACCAATCAAATGACTTAAGTGAAAACGCTAGATATTTTTTTACATATATTAATGAAAACATAAATTTATACATATTTTTATGTTGGATTAAGTGAAAATCAAATTTTAAGGTAAATGATATAAGCTTGTTAATGGATTAATTTTATTTTTTTTTAAATATTAATATAACGCTAGAAATCTATACATTGCTTCGTCCATATTCAAGTATCAACAGAAATCATTGAATCGAATACACATTCACTGGTTAGCATTCAGTATCATTAAAGGCATGACCTTTATTATTTTGAAAAAGTAAATTCGTGTTATGATTTTGTATGAATTTACCATTTGAATGTTTGAGACAAAGGGGTGAGCAATCTGTTGGTTTAGGTCGATTTTAAGGTTTTGACGACCTGACTAAGTCGGTTGTACAAAATCTGCACCCAAAAGAAAATTGATTATTGTCGATATTTCAAAAATTCAAACTGCCAATAGTTTGGTAAAAAAAATTCGAGTCGGTCGATTTCTGAAATTCATCAAAATTTTCACTTCAACATATCAATTTACAAAACATATCAGCTTCCAGACCTAGATCTGCCATTCCAAAAGTTCACCCGCCCACAAAAATTGAATTCCCAAAAGCAAATATTTGATCTTTAGATAAACCATGAACCAGGAAAGGAAAAAAAAAAAAAAAAAGACAGTAGAAAGAGAAAACAAACAATGACCAACAAAAGCTTAGAATAACAGAGAAAACAAGATCGTCTCTTGATCTCTTACTCGAAGACTCCTAAAGCAAAGATTTATCAAAACTAATAATAGTTCTTTCATCACAATAGCTAGAAAAAAGAAAAAGAAAAAAAAAAAAAAAAAAAAGAAGAAGTCAAACTTAAAGCATAGAGAAAGGGCAACACATTGTGGATCAAAACTCAGATTGAAGAGAATTTGTGACTTGTTCTCTCTCTAATGGCAAAATATGAGAGATAAAAGAAAACTTGGTTAGATATATGGATCATAGAGTTTGTTTAGGCTATATAGTCTTCCAGGCTATGAAATTATATGGGCTGGAGCTTAGTGGGTGTAGGATGGGCAACGATTGAATTGAGCTTCCTATAACTTGACGTAACTATATAACATTATTCGGTCGGGTGGGTTATTCGACTCTTGTATGTTTAAAGACCCGAAAAACTGACTCCACCCAATACAAATATGATATTTTCAACCAAATTTAAAAAATATAATTTCTGATTGGGTCGGTTTTGGGTCAATGTAGTCGATTATGAGTTGGGTATTCCACTTTTTGGATATTATGCTCACCCTTTTTGAGACTAGGTATTTAAAAACTTTTTATAAGTCATGTTGCTTGTTGTTGTGCTTCATCTTGTGTATCCGGTTAAACTAAAGTTTCATAGTGTGACCCATTAAATAATTACGACTCAAGAGCAGTCCAAAAAATAAGATTTAGGTTTTGTTTTTCATATAGTCTATATATAAAAACAATTAGATTTAGGATTTTTTTAAAAATGATCAAAACACTTGTATTTTCTCTAATAGCAAAATAGTGAATTTTAATCTCTTCAGTGAGAACATAGGCTAGATTGAGTCCAACTTTTATACATTTTGTGTTTTTTTTCGCTTATTTTTCATTTTTTTAGTTCTAGATTTTATCTTATTCGTTTATGTTTAAACAAATTGGTATTAGAGCCCTATGTTGGGTTTTCAGGATGGCTTCTATGCAATTCGAAGTAGCAACCATTAATGGCCAAAATAATTTTTTGCTTATGAAATATTAAGATGTAAGCATTGTTGAAAAGTGGGTTCTGCCAGAATTCTGGAAGGTAACTATCCAGACGAAATGATTATTATGGAGCAATAGGAGATAGATGAGAAAGCTCATAGTGCGATTTTGTTTTCGTTGCCAGATAAGTTTTTTTGAAATGTGATAGATGAAAAATTCGCTACAAGTTTATGGAACAAGGTGGAACAGTTGTATCTAAAAAAGTCAAATGCAACTCGCTTGTACTTGAAGCAACAGCTATTTGATTTCAGGATGATAGATGTTATGTCAGTATATGATCATCGAGATAAGTTTATTGGAATTATCAGGGATATGGAAAAACATGGACAAGAAAATTGACAATTTAGACCAAGCTCTAATGCTATTATATTTTTTGCCTCAGTCATATGAAAATTTCATCAGCTCAATGTTGTATGGTAGGGAAACACTAACTTTGTAAGATGTGAAAGCATCTTTACTCAGTGCTGAGTTAAAGGCGAAATATGATAGCAAGAATAATGACTAGACAGATGCTCTAGTGGTCTAGCAACAAAGAACAGTCACAATACAATAATGACTTAGAGAAGGTGGATTAGAATAAGATTGTGTTTCAATTATCACAAGAAATGATATTATAAAAATCAATGTCCACTCAACAAAAAAGATAAGGGTAAAAAGAAGTAGGAACAAAGAGTTGATTCTACCAGTCTAATAGAAGATGGGCCTGACGATGATTCTAATTTTGGTTATACATACTCTAATTCTGACAGTCGTCCAGATGATGGGTGGATCATGAATATGGCATGTTTGTACCATATTACACCCCTGTTATAACTCGGTATCGTAAAGCAAAATTTTAAATATAACATATAAATTTCAATTATAAAACAACCACCATCACATAAATGAATTAAGTAAATAACAGTAAAATTAAAAATATCACAACCAGGTGTTGTAGTGGTACATTTTAGTGATTATAAAATAAATTCTAATTATACAAGAAAATGGTGATAAACTTATATGTCCTTATTTTGCTATCGGTATTTAAATATATGCTTTAAAGTGTCGGACACTAAATTGATAACATGTATACATAGTAGTATTAAATGATATAACCTAATATTCTAATTAGTATTTTAAAATGTTATACACAAATTATTAAATTATGTAAGTTATCAATTTTTATGAAATAAATTAACATAAGAGAGTAATTGTGCGTGTATATATATATATAAGTGAACTGAAGTCCATCACTAAATTAGTGATATGGAACATAAAAGTTACTTGAATGAATTTTAGTGCTGTCTATTATTGTTGTGTGATTAAAATAAAGGTTTATATATATATATATATATATATATATATAAAAGTTAAAAAGATATAATTATATATGTATATATTAATAGAGTTAATATCTTCCATAAAATACACACCATTCAACTTGATTTTTATTAATATTGTAATGATTTAATTGCCTTCTCTTCTACATCTTTCCTGCCAACCGACTTATTCCATTCTCCCTTCCCCTGTATCACTTTGCTTTAATATTTTAATCATTTAATTGCCTTATCTTCTACATCTCTCCTGCCAACCGACTTACTCCATTCTTCCTTCCCCTGTTTCACTTTGACTTCAACCATGCGTGTTGCAAAAGTTAGTGTAAGTGGGTATGGTTTCTTTAGTTCTTTCCATAATCACCTTCTAGGTTGTAAATCCTCATTTGTTGGCTGCCAAATTGGACTGAGAAGCATTGGTTCTCTTCCGTTTTAACTGCCTACCTAAGCTCCTAAGTTCTACAACTTCAGCCCCTGTTTTACCTTTTAACCGAGTGGAGAGTCCATGACTGGACCGTGGAAATACAGTTGAGGGCAATTTGCCCAATTGAGTAAAATCCTTGCAGTGGGATGTTCCAATTTCCTTCAGCTGTGGGTGTCCTTTGCCGAGTAGAGAGTATGAATATTGATGAAAGAGGTGGGGTAAGGCGATGGCCAAATTCTACTTTATCCTTACCGTGAGGTAAGATGTTATAGGTATTGAAAATTTTATAATTAAGTGAGTAAGATAAATTTATATTTAAGACTTAAAATTGTAAGCACATAAAGACGTTAGTGGCATAGGAAATTTGGATATCAATTAGGACAATTTATAACTTGTGGACTATAGGTTTAGGGGATTCTAATTAATTAGTAAATTGAACTCTTCCATGAAAAATTGATAGTGAAATAATGAAATTCAATATGTAGAGTGGATGTAATATAAAGACTTGAAAGATTAGGTTGATTACTTTGGAAATTATATGTAGATTAATTAAGATTAATCATGCATTTTAGGTAATTAATAAAATGGTAATAAGAAATTAAATATAAAATTATTATAGAAATAAATTGACACAAGTTTATATATTAGATAGGTATTGGAAACATAAAATTTAACCATGTTAATGTTAAATTGTAATAAACTTTACTTTAAATTATTAGTGAAGTATTTAAGAGGAATAATGTATAAATTGATATTTTATTGGGTATATTAAAATGGTGTATGCAAATTATCATGGCGATTTAAATAATGACTTGTATATATTATATCATGATTATATAAAATAACATACGAATTTATTATTATTTTTTTAGTTCCGGAATGTGTCAAGTATACTCCAATACCTTCGCAGACTAGACAAACTAACGAATCTCGTCCTTAAACTCGGTGAGTGGTTAATTGTTGCCTTTAGGGGCTAGATTAGTATATGTGATTATATGTTTATTTGAATATGCATGATACATGGAAAGTAAGCTAGTGGAGTATTTCAGTAATTTGTTTGAATAATGTTTGCTTGATATTGGTTACTGTGTTGACATTGTTTGTGTTTGATAAGGGCCAACTCGTGAATATTTTCTGGAAAATGATTTTCATTTCTGAAATTAAGATCCAGGTGCACCTAGGATACCCTGATTTAAAATCATGAGAAATTCTAATTCTGAGAAATATATTTTTTTTAAATTGAGTGCTCAGCCCCGGTGGGATGGATTGTGTACGGAGATTAATTTGTTGTGCGGGTGCGTAAATGCCCGGTAGGGGGTGATAATGTTGTGCGGGGCTGGGTTACTCGTTGGCCCTTTGGTTGCTTTGTTTGATATTATTTCTCTGATTGATTTGTGATAGTGTGGATCGTGTAAATTATGACTTTATGATAATTACAATGTATACGTGTAACGTGAGTTATGATATAAACAATGTTACATGAGGTTAATATATATGTTATACGTTTGTGCTGAGTGATGCTAGTACTCTTTGGGTACGATTTTTCACTCACGGAGTCCGTAGGACTCACCCCTTTTGTGGATAATATTTTTTTCAAGAGTCCAATATACGGTGTCGCCGAGTTTATAACCTGCCGACAAAGTACGGCAAGGTATTTTCCAGGATCTCAGACTTGAAGTTAAGGATGAAAGTTTGCAGTCACACTAAAGTAGTGGAATGTCAAATTTTGTATGATGTAATAGGCTAGATATTTGTCCTCGTGTTATTGTATGAAATTAGAAAAACATATTTGTGGTATTTTGAGGAATGTTATACAACTTTGCAGTAAGTTGCTAATTGTTTCAGAAAAATAAACTTTTACTGCGAACTTTTATTTTATAAAAGATACTTTTATTTATTTTTATTTTTTTGGGTCAAGAGTCGTGATTATTACTTTGTTTTGAATTCAGGGTTACGGAGGTTTGGTTATCCAACCCTTTGGCCAGTCATGCCTCCATGAGGGGTGTGTCAGCCCCACATGGCGTGGTCTACCACTTGCAATACTTTGAAAGGTGGTTCAGTTTTGTTGGGAATCAATTCAGCTTGCAAGACAATAGGTATTGGTACTATTCATATCAGAATTCATGATGGTGCTGTATGAAACTTGATAGATGTTAGACATGCTCTTGCTATGAAGAAAAATTTGATTTCGTTGAGTTTCCTAGATAATTATGGCCATCGGTATTCAATTGATGACAGATTTATTAGAGTTAGTTTGGGATCGTTGGTTGTGATGAAGGGTAACTTAATGAATGATCTATATGTTTTGTAGGGGTCCACTGTTACAGGTTTTGTAGATGTGTTATCTTTCTCAGATTCAGATAACACCAAGTTATGGCACATGAGATTAGATCATACAAGCGAGAGAAATATATGTCAGTTTTGAGTAAACGTAGTTTTGCTAGGAGTGTAGAACATTGCTTCATTGGAATGTTGTGAGTATTGTGTCTTCGGTAAGTAGTACAAAGAAAAATTCAGTATTGCCAGTCACACCACCAAGGGTACTGTAGATTATTTTCACTCAGATTTGTGGGGTCTTCCGAGAATTCCATCCAAGGGAAATAAAAGTTATCTGCTTATTTTCATTGATGATTTCTTCAGAAAGGTCTGGGTTTACTTTTTGACCCATAAGAATGAAAAGTTTGAAATTTTCAAGAAGTGGAAGGTTCTGATTGAGAACCAAATAAGGAAGAAGATAAAATGCCTCAGGACTGACAACGAATTAGAATTTTTGGGAGGTTCATTCAATTAGTTATGTGATGTGATTTGAATTTCAAAATATACAATAGTTATCTAGTCAACTGGTCTCCATCAACAGCTGTTGAAAGTAAGACTTCTAATGAGGTGTGGTTGGATAATTTTTCTAATTATTCTAATTTGAAGATATTTGGTGGTTTTGCATATTATCATGTTAATGAAAGGAAACTTGAGCCTAGAGGTAGAAAATGTATGTTTATAGGATATGCCAGTGGGGTTAAGGGACAGATTATTTAACCCAAATTATCAAAATTCATAATTAGTAGGGATGTGACTTTTGATAAGTTAGTTATGCTTAATCTTATGAATGATATTGTTGAATTTTCAAACGAAATGGAGAAGGAGAATGTTGGCAAGAAGGTGAAGTTTCAGTTGAAGACTCTAGCCAAGGTACCTAAAGGCACAGTGGTTCAGACTAAGATTGTTAGTTATGATGAGGGTTCTGATACAGAAGAGCATAATAGAAAGTATAGTGTTGCAGCAAACTGACAGAACAGTCCACCTTAGAGATATGGTTTCACCAATTCAGTAACTTATGCACTTACCTCGGCTGAGGGAGCAGGTATTCAAGAGGAGCAGTTAACATATACAAAGGTTGTTAGTTGTTCTGAATCTGCACGGTGGGTTGTTGCCATAAGTGAAGATATTGAATCTCTTCATAAGAATCAGACATGGGAATTAGTGGTACTGCCCTAAAGGAAAGAAGACAGCTGCAAGTGGGTCTTCAAGAAAAATGAAGAATTGTAGGGGTTGAAGATGCTAGATTTAAGACACGGTTAGTTACTAAGGGCTACAGTTAGAAAGAGAAGAAAAATTAAATGAAGTGTTTTCTACTTTAGTGAAACATAGTTCTATTCGTAGCCATGATTGCATTATATGACTTTGAACTTGAACAGTTTGATAAGACTACTTTCTTGCATAGTAAGCTTGAGGAGATCATTTACATGAGTCAACTAGATAGGTATATTGCAGAAGGAAAAAAAAAGACCAAGTATACAAATTGAAAAAGTTTTGTATGGGATGAAACAGTCACTAAGGCCGTGGTACAAGAGATTTGATAGTTTCATGATCAGCCTTGCTTACAATAAGAGTAACCACGAGAGTTGTGTGTATCACATGCAGTTGCCAGATGATTCTTATGTATACTTGTTATTTTATGTTAATGATATACTCAGTGCTTCCAAGAGTATAACATAGTATAACATAATTATTAATAATAATAATAATAATAATAATAAACAAAATATTTTGGGGATGGAGATTAACAGGGACAAAGAGCTGAGAAATTATATCTTTCAAAAAAGGATACATAGAAAGAGTTCTATGGTATATGCAAAATTTCAAACTCATGACCACTCCTCTTGCATCAAACTTCAAACTCAACAAATTTATCATCTCAAAATAAGGCGTAGGAACAGCTAGTGGCTAATGTTCCATATTCTAGTGCGGTAGACAATCTTATATTTGACATGGTTTGCACTTTTCCAGATATACAGATAGTCAGTGTAATTATCAAATATATGGTTTCATTTAGGCAAGATTCATTAATAGGCAGTGCAATGGATATTGAAATATCTTAGAGGCATTATAGAGGTGGGTATATTTTATGATAAAGGCAGTGGTAAAGATTTTGTAGTAGTTGGATGTGTTGACTTCAGATTATGCTGGTGATCTTGTCTATTGTTGTTTTATCTACTACTGAGACAGATTATATAGCAGCAGCAGAGGCAGTGAACGAGTTTATATGGTCGAAGGATTTGGTTAGTGATCTAGGGTTGCAGCATAAGTCTTTAGTTGTGTTTTGCGATATCCATAATGCTATACATTTGGCCAAAAATAAGGTATACCATGAGATGACCAAACACATTGATGTTAGAGATCATTTTCTTAGAGATGTTATCTATGAAGGAGCCATTACAATTAATAAAGTGAGCACAGTTGATAATATAGTTGATATGATGACTAAGCCAGTTATAGTTAGCAAGCTCGAGTATTGCTTGGTTTTGGTTGGTGTTTGTAGTGCTTGAGGTAGCCCTTGAGGGCAAGGGAGAAGGAGATAGACTTCATTATGTTTAGGATGGTTTAAGTTACAAGCCACGGTAGAGATTTGTTGTGTTTTTGTCTTGTGTATCTGGTTGGGGCAAAATTTTATAGTGTTGCCTATTAGATAATTATAACACAATAGCGACTTGAAAAAAAAGTTTAATATCGTTAATATTTTGGATAAAAATGCTGATGTAACTAAAAAAATTTATTGGATGACATATGGATATTGAGTTGGCAAAAATAAATATAAATAATTGTTCCTAAAGTATCAATTTCGTCCTAAAATTATTCTGGACTTTTAATCTCTCCCATTTCTCTTTCACTTATTTTTTTCTCAAAAAATCTAAAATGTTATTCATATTTTTCAGAAACATTTTAATTATCACAAACCCTAATTTCATAATTTTAGTGAGAAATGATGAAAATAAGAGAGCATGAATGAGAGTAGTTAAAATAAAAAATGGCATATTAGCACACATGTGGCAGTATATTTTAAGCCTTATCAACAATTTTCATTCAAAATATTAACAATATTAAATTAAGAGAAGATATTTCAAATGTTTTAAGCTTTTAGATGAAATAGAGCGAAAAAATACAATTTGGTAAAAATAAAATATTTGTACAACTTTATAGACAAAATGTTTAGGAAACAAAACTGCAAAAGCAATTGTGCATGTCAAAGAATTATATAAAAAACAGAGCCTTTTGAAAAACCAAAATGAATTATATAACAGAGAGACATTTTGAAAAACTAAAATGAATGGGCGGTTTGTTGAAATGTTATAAAATATATGACTTTTCTATATTCCAATATTTTTACACTCAGACCTATTTTAATTTTTTTAGTGCTTCTCAAAAGCAATTGTATCTTTTCAAATACTCATCCAGAAAATTTATGAGTAAATTACACCTCTTTTTTGAGATTTGATGAAAAAAACTCAAATTGAAAATTTTAAAAAATTGATTGTCTCCTATTTAGATAAATAAAACTTAACAGTTTTGCAAAATAATTTAATATGTATATATATTTAAAATTTCAACTTTTATCTTCAAAGTACCCAAAAATTATACAGTTAATTTTCTTTTTCTAAATAAATTGTAAATATTTACTTTTTTTTATATTGACAGCTATAATTTTTTGTTAAATAATATAATATTATGTTAATTTGAAGGGATTGGCCTAATGGTCAAAAATGTGTATTTTCTCTATTAATTTTACGGGTCCAAATCTACATGAAAAAATTTGTGAAAAATAAAATTCTATTGAAATATATTATGAATGATTTATCTTTGATTAGAGTGAAAAAAATGTCGAGAACTGTCTGCAAAACTAAAAAGCATAATATATGTACTATTTCTATGGCAGAAATCCCAATCCCATTCTTTCAAACAGTTCTAAGCCTGCCTTGTTAGGCTTCATATATTCTTTCTTATAATTTTTTTTAATTTTTTTTTTAATCGTGAGACAGTCAGTCATGAAAGGATGAAATAGTGGGAAGTTGTTGAAAGCTAATTAGTTTTGAGTCGATAACTTCTCAGCTGCAAGTAATTTTTTGAAGTTCAAATGTGTATAAAATAACATGTTTTGAGTTAAATATATATATATATATATATATATATATATATATATATGAGAAGAGGAGAATTAAATTAAATAAAAAAAATTAAGATACGAGATCATAAGAAATCAGTTGCTTTTAGAATAATTGGTCACTTGCAGGTATTTTTGTACATGCAAAATGACTTCAAACACAAATATTATGAAGTGGTGAGTTAGTTTATAAGTGGAAATAATGTGAGTAGTTATTATGAAAATAGGGATGGTAATTAATTTGGAAATGAAAATGGTAAGAAATGTGATTATTTTTTATTTTTAGTTAATAGTATTTAGAATAAGTTACACATTTGGTCCTTACAGTTATACTCGAAATTTGTTTTAGTTTCTATATTTTATTTTGTTACAATTGAGTTTTTAAAATTATAAAATTATTTTAATTATATCCTAGTCATTATCTTTTATCTAAATTAATTTTGAATAATGTGACGGTAGAAATAGAAGAAAAATAATGTGGTTGCTAACATGGTTAATTCGTAAATAACAAAGCGGATATAAAAATTAATTAAAAAAGTAAATAAAATATTAAGTATTAAAAAAATAAAAAGCTTTTGAATTAAATTAAAAAAAAAATCAAAACCTTTTTTCATTTTGAACTTTTCCCTTTCTTAACCTTCTGCAAATCGAGAGAGAAAGGTCTGATTCGTCGAAGATTTAGAACCCATGGTTGTGCTCTCACAACCTTCTTGCCTTGATCCGCGAAAAGTTATACTTTGGAGTTCTGCTTCAACATTATTGGAAAGAATTCATTTTGATTTGAACCCATAACAAACAGTTCTGTAACAATCGATCGAAGGGCGCCCAAGACGGGGTTGATGCTTGTGGATTCTAATCCGACGGTGGCAGAGACGACATAGTTGAAGAAGGAGTTGCTTAGACTGGTAAAGGCCATTGTCGATAATGATGATTATAACATTGAAACCATTAATGAAGCTGTAGAAATTATTACGTGCTTTGAAAGAATTGCAACTGAGTAAGAATTCGTTTTCTTTCAAGCTTCAAGATATTCTACTACTTCTTGTTCTGAGGAATTTCGTTGCCCTCTTTCCAATGACTGGATCAATGACTTGATGTTGGATCTAGTCATTTTTATAAATTTTTAACTTAATTTGAATTTTTTCAAAAATTTTCTGAATTTAAAGTTTTTTTTTCTGATCTATGAATTGCAGCCAAGAACAGTTACTTTTTTTTTTTTCGTCTTATTTCTAAGGCTGATTTATAGTTAGGTATTTGATGTAGATTCTTCGGAGTAGGTTACGTTCTAAAAAATTCAGGCATAGGCTTGTCCAGTATCTCTTTTTGCTTCACACTTTTGCAAGTTGATTCTTCACTCATTATCATATGGAGAAGAATGAATTCCAACCCAAAATCTTCAAGACCAGGGGTACCAGACATTTTTCTGAATTTTTTTAATATTTAAATTTTTATTGTTTTTCAATTTCAGTTTGTAATTTTTTTATATTTATAAAAGTCCACTTCTCAATTTATTATTTGCCAATTAACTATGTCAACATTAATTTTCCATTCACTTTTATCCTTTTACGGCACATCTGTTAAAATTAATTTAGATAAAAGATGGTGGCAAGATCCGATTAGAGTAATTTTATAATTCTAAGGACTCAATTACAATAAAATAAGATATAGAAGTCAAAGTGAATTTTGAGTATAATTATAAGGACCAAATGTGTAATTTATTTTAGTATTAAATAATTTTGAAAAAAAAAAATATGACTAGAGAAAAATAAAAGAGTTAGCACATAACTGAGAAAGATTTATTAGGAGAGTTATGGACTTGTAAATTGGTTTTTATATTTTATATAAAATTAATTAATAAAATATTATTTAATTAATATTTATATTATAGTAGGATATGATAAGATGTTTAGGTTTTAGTATAGAATATAGATAAATATAAAAAATTAAATTTTTTTGTGAAACTATACAGGTGAAAAATAGGACTTATCTTTATCTATATTATTATAAAAGTAAGAGACTCCTATTATATAATATATATCTATTTAAATTATTTAAAAAATAAATTGTATAATTAAATCTCTTCACATCACTTAATACTATTTATTTTTATTTTAAAAAAGATCCCATGCCATCCACACACACAAAACAATATTCTCTACAACTCTCACACCTATAAAAATATTTTTCTTGTAAGAAATTAATTTTTTCAAATCAAATAAAAATGAAGAAAAAATACACAAAATAAGCTGGTTGGTGTGTGCACATGACTAGTAAGTATAAAAATTAGTAAGTTATGTCATACCTTTATTAGATTTTAAGTCATATTCTTAAGATTTTCATTTTAAATTGAGATAGCAAAATGCTGAGCTAGCTCACAAGTTTCTTGTGAAAGCTTGGATTGAGTTTGGTTTGTTTATTTTTAAGCCCATTAAGTCAACCAAGTTTATTTCAATTTTTTTAAAATTTGATTCGTTTAATATTTATTTATTTTTTACTATTTATATAAAAGTTATAATATATATATATATATATATATATATATATGCTTAAGAAATAATGAAACTTGATTTGGTTTTAAGTTATTCAATTTTTTATTGGATACAACTCTCCTTAAATATATATATATAATTTTTATTTTTTGTAAATTTATTGATGTGATGAGACACATTGACATTCCTAATTCCAAATAGGTCATACATTTTAAATTGGATAATTCTTTTTATCATTTCACTTTAATATTTATTTATTTTTTACTATTTATGTAAAAGTTATAATATATATATTTACTTAAGAAATAATGAAACTTGATTTGGTTTTAAGTTATTCAATTTTCTATTTAAAAAATTTTGGGTACAACTCTCCTTAAATATATATATATATAATTTTTTTTTTAATTTATTGATGAGATGAGACAAATTGGTATTCCTAATTCCAAATAGGTCCTTCATTTTAAATTGGATAATTCTTTTTATCATTTCACCCATTATATTTTTTATTATTTTTAATTTTTATTTTCAAAATATTAATTAAGTAAAATTCTCTTAAAAAGAAAAATTAGATAACATAAATTTTGAAAACTAATAAATATATGAGTATAATCATTAATAAAACATAAATAAACTTTTAAAATCAATAAGATGTTTTTCTTCTCATTTCATATCTTTCTCTCAAAAAATTATTTTTATCAGTAAATTATATATATTACTTGCTAATTGTTTTCTACATGTTTTCGAAATTTTCTTCAAAAATACATATTTGTAGACTCTATATCATGAAAAATAAATCTTATTTTATTTAATATTCAAACTAAATTTTATATATTTGTGTACTATTTTTCTATATTAATAGAATAATATATAAAATCAACAAAATGAGTTTATTATAATGTAATGCGTACAAGATAAAAATAATAATAGGAAAAAAAATATTTAGAACTTAATTAAAAATAAGTAAAGATAAAATAATTTTTTTTAGTATTTATTTGCAAAATTATATTTAAAAACATTAGTGATTATTATATGGTATAAATTCCAAAAAGCAAGCAAATTAAAAATGTGATTATTATATGGTATAAATTTATGACATTTTAGTATTTTCTTTTTTTTGTAAAGCAAATGGACTTCGATTCTTGAATAATTTATGACATCACTTCTACTTTTATTGTAACAAAAGATTCTCTTTTTATGTAGAAAAGGTCCATATCAGTAATTATGATTTTACATATAGACAATTGCTCAATATCTTGTTCATTAGTAACAAAATATTTTCTTTGTGTGGCGGCTAACTAAAAAAAATGGTTTTTTCGGAGTTATTCTTGAAAAATAGAAGAATGACTCATTCAAATTTGAAGGATAAGTATTTTTATTTTATTTTTTGTAATAAAATATAATTTTTTAAGAGAAATGTTAAATTGTAAATTTTGAGCAGAATTCTCGCACATGAGAGGAAAGAGAGGATCCAAATAAGACATTCCAACATCTTTACTCAGTCGTATAATACAAATAAATAAATGAAAAAGAGAAAATAGAAAGACACAACAATGATAAAACTCTTTTCTGACATTGCAGAAAATCTGACACTACTAGAATTAGAATTACACTTCAAAGAAACCCTAACAAATAAAATCCCAAATTTTTGGAACCTGGACCTGATTACTTGTCAAACGGAAAACCTCAACTACACAATCGAAACTAGGAAACCACCATGACCCCGCCTCCTCCTCCCCCAATTCGTTGTAGTTATTGTTGAAGATGCGTCTCAGCCTCTGTCCTTTGGCTGTTTATGGTGGAAGCCCGTTTCTGTTTCTTCCAAAACCCATCTCAAAACCCTAACTTTTCAAACATTCACGTTATTTTTTTTATACGAACAAGATAGATTTTTAGCTTTTCATGCACCCTTTTGGCTTCAAATCCTAATTACTTAGTTTTCACCGTCCAGAATTTACATACATGGCCACTGATGCAACGGCCAAGTTCCAAAACCCTGACTTTCGCCCTGTTCCGCAGCCCCCGGATTTTCATCCAGAGATTAGTGTGTCAGCCCATGATGGGCTCCAATTCTGGCAGTTTATGATTGCCGGTTCCATTGCCGGCTGTGTTGAACACATGGCCATGTTTCCCGTAGATACAGTAAAGACTCATATGCAAGCTCTTGGATCATGCCCGATTAAATCAGTTGGTGTTCGACAAGCCCTCCAATCGATTTTGAAATCTGAGGGTCCGTCGGGACTGTATCGTGGGATAGGTGCTATGGCTCTCGGTGCTGGACCAGCTCATGCTGTGTATTTTTCAATTTATGAGGTATGTAAGAAATTTTTTTCTGGTGGGAATCCTAATAATTCGGCTGCCCATGCCTTTTCGGGTGTCTGCGCTACTGTTGCAAGCGATGCTGTGTTTACTCCTATGGATATGGTGAAACAGAGATTGCAATTAAGCAATAGTGCTTACAAGGGTGTTCTTGACTGTGTAAAAAGAGTATTGAGTGAGGAGGGATTAGAAGCATTTTATGCTTCATATAGGACTACGGTGTTGATGAATGCACCATTTACAGCAGTGCATTTCGCAACCTATGAGGCTGCTAAAAGAGGTTTAATGGGGATTTCGCCTGATAGTGCTAATGATGAGCGTTTGGTTGTTCATGCAACTGCTGGAGCTGCTGCAGGGGCTTTGGCTGCTGCTGTTACAACACCCCTTGATGTGGTCAAAACTCAGTTGCAGTGTCAGGTATAAACTTTTTAGCTGGCGTGCACTACTTATGGATAGTCGTGGGTGGGATAATAACCTAGCCTCCCGTTGAAGAAAAAATACTGTTTCTTTTTTTAGTTCATGACTTCATGCTCTATTGGTTCTGCATTTTGCTTCCTATTGCCTGTTTTTCCAGTTAAGAGAATCCTGTTGAACCTAGTGTATCTAGCTTAGAAGTTTGAATTGTCTAATGCAAGGATCACAAACAAACATCTCCTGTTGCGACCTCTAAAAAATGTGGGCATGAGTGTCGAACTATAACAAAACACAAAAAAAAAAAAAAACATATCTAGATAATACAAAAGAGTGGATTTCTCACCAAAAAAATGAGCAAGTGTTTTAGTTCACAATCTTTATATGATAGCTGACACTATAAATTGGCCTTACTTTTCAAAAAGAAACGGATGTCACTATCTACATCCCAATCACCTGATAGTTTCATCTTTCACGTTACTCCTGATATCCTAGGAATAGGTGGCTTTTTCCCAAAAATGGTTTTTGTACAACAAATTTGTGCTTCATTATTTGTGCTATAAAGCCAACCGCATCAAAACTGGAGTTGATTCTGTGATACCTTAATTTGGTTTTTAGATTAGTGAGAATGCTCAACATAGTTGTCAGTCTCACTTGTACGAGATTCCATATCAAGCTATCCTAGCAGTAGAATCCCCTCTTTCCAGTTTTTGTGAGAAGTGTAGAGTTGCAAGTGGTGAAGGAAGAGTGCCAAGGTGTTCGTTACAAATTCATGACTTATGTGTTACAAAAGAGTAAGAGAGCATACCAGGAAAGCAATTTAATAGCAGACAGGAACTTTTGAATTATATGTGCTAAAGTCACAGATTTAGGTGCCATGTTGTTACTCATAAACCAAGCTTGTCAAAACCAGAATGTTACTTGGTTTTGGTCAGAAGCCTACAATATTGAATCATAGTTATTAGAGTCAGATCGTGAAACCGTAAGATTTAACAAACAATACTATATATCTTTTGCAGAAAATTTCTCATTAGAGAGATGCTGCCAAGCCTGCCATATGTGAGAATTGAATTAAAATGTAAGAGGAAAGAAAGTTCACCGGTCTTACAAAAAAGACAAGAAAAGAAAAGGAATGTATAGTACATAAGAATTTATGGCAGAAAGGAAAGATGGACAGAAAAGGTGTATTAAATTGGAATGGGAGGGAGGCGGAGAAAGATTAAGAAGATGGAAGGTGTCTGTTAGTATAAAACTCTTAAGACTCATCATTGATGAAGATGTATTACATGATATATTTCTGAATTCCTTTTTGCTTTCATGATTGTAGGAGTTGTATCATGTTAGGTGCATGAGATCAAGAAAATGTCAACTTATAAGCTATTAATCTGGATTTTAATTTTCAACACTAAAGTCACAAATTGAATCTGTAGTGTTATGATTTTTTATTCTCTGTCATATGTCTTAGGTAGTTTTTGGGCAACTAGTTCCTATCTTCTTCTTTTGGTCACACTTAGTTTCTTTCCTACAGCATCCTTGGGCCGTTTTTTCTTTCTTTTTTCTTCTGCTTTTTTTTTTTTTTTTTTCCAATTTGATTTGTGATGATGATTGGTGGTACACTGGTTTGGTACAGGGAGTCTGCGGATGTGAGAGATTTACAAGTGGTTCAATTACTGATGTTATACAGGCAATAGTGAAACAAGATGGGTACAGAGGGCTTATGCGAGGATGGATTCCGAGGATGCTTTTCCATGCTCCTGCGGCTGCAATCTGTTGGTCAACATATGAAGCAGGGAAGTCCTTTTTCCAAGAACTTAGTAATAACAGTGGCACCGTTACTTGAGTAAACCTTGATGATGAAGGAGTTCACTAGTCTGCAGCTGCATGACGAATAACTCTGCTGTATAATTGACACCGAGCATTTGCTTCTGAGAAGGGACAGACTAGGAAGCATTTTTTCAGTCCTCGTATCCTGATCTTGATTTATTTAATAGGCGGTAGGCATATGAGTAATTGGTGAGATTAGAGTTATTTGTAGTATACACCTTGTTGTGAACTTCAATAATCTTTTCATAAATGTTCAATTTTATTGTTCATTTTGATTTTGCCAAGACATAAGAGTTGTCATGGAGACTCTCCGATTTACTCCAAGCCATTATTTCATTACCATATAATTATTTTGATACATGCTAGATCTGTTACATTTCTGATATCTTGTCATCTCTATTGCTGATATATATGGTTGATGTTTTTAAGTTTTCGTGATTTTCTAAATGGGTGTCTTAGAAGTTAGAACAGGGTAATGTTTCAGCTACTGTTATCAGTCAGAGTCGTGGGAAGGTATACAGTCCAGAGTAATAAAGATTGGTAAGGTTCAAAATTCAAATAACCACTCTAGAGTTAATCAGCAGGAGAGGATTTTATTTTATTTTGTTAAAAGAGGAAACCTAATTGTTGGTATTTCAGTTCTAATATTTTTTTCATGTTGCCCTGCAGCATTTATATTATTAGTGAAGGGAAAGTGAAGAGAATTATGTATGATATGTTTACATTTATCGTGAAATTTGATTTAATGAAATGTATACTTCAGTTTTTCATTCTATGTGCACAATTCATGTGATAGGTTTAGTTTCTTTCAATGTGCTTCGTCTTCCTCGTTGTATGCTTACTGCAATTCTGAAATTAAGGTGGTTGCTATGTGTTTAACGACTACAGCTAGTTACCATCCAAGAGTGATAAAGACGGGGATCACTTGTGTTTCTAATAGAGAATATTGAAGAAAGCAATTGAAGACTGACTCTCACTGTGTTAACTCTTTATAATCTTGGTTTTCAATTTTCATAAGAGTGCTTCACCCTATAAAAAATAAAATAAAAAAGCACAAAGAAAAATAAGACAGTGGGGGATAACAGATTTTCAGTACGAATTGACTGATTTTACAAACTTCAAAGCTGTTGCACTGCGCAGAGCATGCGAAACAGTTGTATTGTATTGAGGAGAATTCAAAAGTGACATGATTTCTGTCCACAAAAAAAAAGTCCGAATAGAGTGAGGGATAACGAATGTGTGTATCAACAAAATGTGAACAACCTACTTGGAAATTTGAAAATTAATTAACGGAAAAAATAGGAGATAGATGAAGCATTTTTATGAAAAATGATTTTGATTGCCTAATTTTAATCTAGTGAGGCTGGCACATTCAATAGCTACGTTGGTTTGATTGGTCTTCTCTTATCATAATTCACATTATCTTCTTGTTAGGATAATTAAAGACTGTCGCAGTTTGATAAAATGTGATTGAAATTGTGCCTATCTCACTATTATCGTGAAATAAATATGTGTGCTGATCAGCTAGCATTTTTGGGTCATTCTATAACAGTTTGTTATAACCCGCCCCCTTCCATATGTCCCCTTCTTTTGGCTGATTCCATGGAGTTTCTTTCTGGCGTTAGTTTTTATCCTGTATTTTCCATAGCATCAAAAAAAAAAAAAAAAAAAAGAGAAAAAAAAAAGGTTTGTCGGTTCAGATCACAAGACAAAAGATTCCACACACTCATGTTGAATGACTTAATAATTGAAGGCTTGAAGCAGATGCTCACATTAGGACGATTATACAATACGAGTACTCTACATAGATTAAATTGACAGATTCATTTGAAGTTAATTCTTAAAGTTGAAATGTGTTGTACTTAATTTATGGGGCTGACGATAATCTGAAATGATTAACAATTAATGTGCCTTTGAATAATATAAACTTAAAATGGATGTGGAGCAAGACTAAAATGAGAATGTAAAAACAGGTAATACTGCTGGTACGGACAGTATATGTAAGAAAAAAGTGAAGACAATGGTATTTGACAACTAAATTGTAGTACAGTAAATGAACATCACGTCGCGTGTTATAATAATCCCATTTTCTTTTGTGCCAGAAATCGGTCACATGGATTTTCCTCAATGCAACTGTTGCGCATGCGATTTGTTTGTGTTGTCTGCACAGAAATTCAAGATGTGGGAAGCATTAGGCATACAATTTAGTCATTAGCCTCCATGAGTTAATACCAATGTTTAAAAATCCGGCTCAGAGGGTGACACAAAAAATTGTTTAGGTCCCTTCAGTCACTGATTAAACTGTCCAAAGGATTCAAGTTGAATCGTTATGTTATAATTTTAAATTTTATTATCTTATATTGTTAATATAAAAATATGAATATTTTACATACATGTAAGTATTTAATATCAAAAAATCAATAAAAATAAGTATAAATGAAAATTAATAAAAACAGAAAATATTCTATTCTAAAGCTTGTCTTATTTTATTATAAAATGAAACAATTTTAAATTATTATTAGGTCAACCAGATCAATTTGAATCAACCGTTATTCTAGATTTTAAAACTAGTTCGACTCGAAATAATACTCAAAGATTGTTTAACGGTACAAATTGTAAAACACTAGTAATTACTCATTGCAATTCTTTTTTTTGCTAAACCTTCTATTTTCTACTTTTACAGCTAATAAATGGCAAATAATAGTAGATAGCACTGTTGTATGGGTTTAGATAAGCAGATTTTCAAGAGTTATTGCAGGTTGCAGGCTAGTAATTTATAGTCAACATAAGCATGTTCAATGACCACAAATTTCTAGTTGTCATTGTCAAAAAGAGTTGGCGGTCTAGCTAATGCACATGGCACTGTACAATGTCCTTGACAAAGGCATTGATATTAGTTTCAGATGACCCTCCATTGCCAATTGCAGCTTGACATATCTGCTGAAGTTGTCTTGCTCTTTTTCTCATGTCTTTTGCTACATCACTTTCCAAATCCATAAATTTATTCAGCAGCCCAACAATTTCACTTCTAGTGACCAAAGTGTCCACTCCTACTTCTTTCTTCATCGTCCACCCAATTTTCCAATCCTCCTCCATAATCTTAGCATTCAGCATTTGGTCCATGGTTATTGGAAATGTAAGAAAAGGAACCCCAGCAAAGACACCTTCTCTGGTAGAATTCCACCCACAATGTGTCCAAAATCCACCTACAGAACGATGTAACAAAACCTTCATTTGGTCGCACCAATCCAATACTAAACCATTATTCCCACAAACCTCTTTTAATTTGGAAACCTCTCCACGCGCAATCCACAAGAATCTGACACCACTATCACATAAACCAGCTGCAATTTCATGAATTTGAGCACTTGAAACAGAGAGGAAGCTCCCCTGCGATATGTACAAAACAGAGCCAGTTGGTTGGCAGTCTAGCCACTGTAAGTAACTTAGACTACTTTGATCACTTGGGTTTTCTCCTCCAATACTGAAATAAGGAATGCAAGGGCCAATTGTATAAATGGGCAATGAGAGATCGGCTCTTAAAACATCAATAACTTTAGGTTCCAGCTCATAGATTGAAGGGAACAGGAGATACTGTGCTTTGGGCACCCATGATAAAGATTTCAAGATCCACTGCAAAAGTTTCTGACTTGTGCTATTTCTATCAAGGAAATTAGGAAAATCCATCAGACGTGTTGAAGAAATTCCAGGGATGTAGTCCACACGTTCCTCACCCCTTTCTGTTGAACAAATAAAATAAATTTTATATTCCAATAAAAACAAAATAAAACCCAAATTAATTATACAATCACTTGAAGAAAATTGCTTCAATTGGTTTCACTCACCCAACAAATTTACAGGGAAATGTCCGTTTCCTTCGAAAAGATCGAAATGTTGGAAAACAGAGAAAACCGACGCCGACATAGGCCAGAACGACGCTACCGGAATATTCCTTCGGTTTCCGACAGCAACGGCCCAAAACAAGAAAGTGTCAGATAAAATCAATGTCGGCGGTGGTTGAAGCCTATCAAGGATATTTTCAAACGGGGCTTCCATCTTTGTCATAACAGCTTCAAAGAAATCGACAAAGTCGTCTGCCCGAACAAGTTCGGAGGGGATAACATTAGGCATTGAGCGAAAGCGTATGTTGTCGGGCTTGGGTTGTGAGCCCATGAAGCTAAGCCATTCTTCGGTGACGACGAAGGTGACGATGATGTCAGTAATCTTTTTTGATGTTATTAGGAATTTGAAGAGATTCATCAAAGGGTTGATGTGGCCACGACCAGGATAAGGCATGGCAACTATGTGGCAAGCGGTGGTGGTGGCTTGTTCCCATTCCATGGACAAATCTATGGGTGTGTGTCGCGGACGTTGGTAAATTGGTATTGACCGGAACATTAAAGCTTCATTGGATGCGTTATATAGATCGTAATAGGCCGGGTCCATGTCGAGCTGGCCCGCCCTAATGACAATAGTTAAAAATTGAGAAAAACGAGTACTAAAAATTATTTATACTTATATGATGTTATTTTATATGTTGAAATAGTTATAAATTGAGTCAATACAATATATGTATACATATAAGCAGATTTATAGTCTAAGTTCGAGCATATCCATGAAATATGAGTATAAATCAGGTCTTTTTTGTATTTGCTAAAGAGGATGTAGTTTAGGAACCAAAAAAGGGAAATTCTACAAAGTTGACAGTGGAAACTATCATCTAAGTTTTAATTAATGCCCCGATTATCGTTTTAGTATCATTGGAACAAATAGATGGATGTAAAAGCCAACTTCAAAAGTGAAGGAAAAAGAATTATATGTGATGTCAATTATTCAGTTTAACATTTTATTGTGTACTTAAATTTTCTTTTGGAATTTGTTTGCCTATGTTCTTTTATTCAGAAAATTGATTTTATATAAAAAAAAAGGAAATGAAAAAAATTTGGGTATATGAGCGGCCCTTTGGGTCTAGGTTCGGGTCTAGGCATGTCCAGTAAGTGATGAGTTTAAGATAGATCTCATTTTAAGGGTCTATGATGGGTATGGGTAAACAACATGCTAGGTCCAGGCCGACTCAGACCCTGCCCATTGCTATATAATTTGCGTTATAGCCACCGTCAAAATTTATAAGGCCACTACCTATTAACTACAAAAATATACTAACTGATCATGTTACTTTCATACTAAGTTTGGTAATGTTGTCACTTTTAAAAGCTTTTATGACTTTCATACTTTAAAAACAGCTGTAAAAAGGCCATAACAATCTTGTATGATTTTTTTTGTTTTTTATAAAAGTTGATATGAGCAGTAAAAATAATGAACAAAATGTTTAGTAAAACAAATCATAAGCTGCTGTAAATATATAAAATAAAAAAAATGAACATCTTTAATTAAAGATATATTTGAAGGAAGAAATTAGATGAATTAAGGATATATTTATGATTTTCTAAAATTAATAAGGTAATTTTTGTACTTTTGATTTTGAAAAATCACAGTTAGTTTTTAATTAAAAACACTCATAGCTTTGTAAAAGTAGTAGAAGAAGTATTAAAAAAAAAAAAACAAAAAACAAACAAACAAACAACTTTTAGGTATTGTGACTTTTTAAAAACTATAACACCTTCTTAAAAAGTATTACTTAACTCAGCCTAAATATATATGCTTGCAGCTATCCAAGATAAGAGGTTCAATGAGATGATAGAGACAATAAACCAACAGTTTTACAACTGTAGGCAGTGTTTTGAAAATAGGACCGTATCGACTGATCAAATCAATTGGACTGTCGTTCTTATGATAAATCGAATTAGGTTGAACCAATGAATTATTTTGGTGATTAGACCATTCAAAATTAATAAAAACTGAAAGAACTTGTAGAACCTGTGTCTAGTTGACCGAACCAAACTAGTGTTTTTTTAAATTATTATTTATATTAAATATTAGTGAAACAATTGTTTTTTATATTGATGTTGCGTTTATTATTTTGATGCATAAGTTGAATTTTGAATATTGTGATATACAATAAATCAATTAGTTATCGTATGAATTATTAATAACTATATTTTATTATTTATGATATGATTTTCTTTTCATTTAATAAATATTAAATTATTATATTTTTCGTTCTTCTGTATCTAGTATTTATAATTATTAGAAATATTTATATCGTATGTATAATATTTAAAAAATATAATTAAATGTTACAGGGTGATTCTTGGAGAGTGGAGGGTAAGTTTAATATGATTTGGGATGAGATAACGAATTGTATCAGGAATACGGCTAGAGAGGTGTTAGGAGAAAGTAGTGGATGTGGACCTCCAATAAGAAGACATGGTGGTGGAATGAAGAAGTTCAACAAGCTATTAAAGTTAAAAAAATAGTGTTATTACGCGAGTGTAGAAATGAAGATAATTATAAATATTTTAGACAAGCTAGAAAAGATGATAAGAAGACGGTTAGGGAAGCTAGAGGCAAGGCTTGTGAAAGACTTTACTAAAAGTTAGAGACAAAGTATGGAGAGAAGAATATTTAGAGGATTACTAAGTAAGGGGAAAGGCGAACTAAAGACTTAAATCGTATTAAGTGCATTAAGGATGAGGTTGATAGGGTTTTAATTAAGGAAGATGAGATTAATGAGAGATTGTGAACTTATTTCGATACTTTATTTAATGGAGAGTCAATGGGTGATATTGGGGACCTTGATGACGCTTTTGATGATACGAACCGCTAATTAGTTCGTCAGATTAAAGCACAGGAGGTTAAAGAAGCTATTCATAAGATGAAGAATAGTAAGGCAATGGGCCCAGATGATATACCAATAGAAGTTTGGAGATGCCTAGGAGATATTGGAGTAACTTAGCTTATAAATCTTTTTAACAAGATTTTAGTAGCCAAGAAAATACCTGATGAGTGGAGGAAGAGTACGTTGATCCCTATTTATAAGAATAAATGAGATATTCAAAGTTGTACGAATTATCAAGGAATAAAACTTATAAGTCATACAATGAAGTTGTGGAAGAGAGTGATTGAGTGTAGGCTAAAGAGCGAGACTCTAGTTTCTGAGAATCAATTTGGCTTTATGCTAGGAAAATCTATAATGGAAGCCATTTTCTTACTTAGGATATTAATAAAAAAATATAGAGAAAAGAAAAAGAATCTTCACATAGCCTTTATTGATTTAGAAAAAAGCGTATGATAAAGTGTCAAAACAAGTCTTGTGGTAGGTACTCGAGAAGAAGAAAGTTCCAACTAAATACGTAGAAGTTATTAAAGATATATATGAGGGAGTAATGACTAGGGTGCGGATCGTAAATGGTATGACTGGAGAGTTCCTGATCACGATAGGTGTTCACCAAGGCTCATCTTTAAGCTCTTACTTATTTGCTTTAGTCATGGATGAACTTACCTATAATATTCAAGATAGGGCTCCTATGGTGCATGCTGTTTACCGATGATATTGTGTTGACAGACAAAACTGGAGAATGTTTAACTTCCAAACTAGAAATATGGAGGAATGCGTTAGAATCTAAAGGCCTTAGATGGAGTCAGACAAAAACTAAGTATATGGAATGTGATTTCAGTGAAACTAGAGGAGAACCGAATAAAATAATATTGGACAGTTAGATAATCCCTACAAAGGATGTGTGTAAGTATTTAGGTTACTTTATACAAAAAGATAGTGCAATTGAGTATGATGTAAACCATAGGATCAAGGAAGGGTTGGTGAAATGGTGAAGTGCTTCGGGAGTTTTATG
This sequence comes from Quillaja saponaria, assembly GCA_029379385.1. Classification (NCBI taxonomy): domain Eukaryota; kingdom Viridiplantae; phylum Streptophyta; class Magnoliopsida; order Fabales; family Quillajaceae; genus Quillaja; species Quillaja saponaria. The sequence goes on along the minus strand of CM055610.1, from coordinate 11,995,897 downwards.
TGATCCTAAAATCTTAAATAGATTGAAAGGAAAATTTTACAGGATGGCAGTGAGACCAACTATGTTGTATGGTACCGAATGTTAGGCAATTAAGAAGCAACACTCGCATAAGATGGGAGTAGCCGAAATAAGAATGTTGAGATGGATGACTGGATATACAAGAAAGGATAGAATAAGGAATGAGGAGATCTGTAAAAAGGTAGAAGTAGCACATATTGAAGAGAAAATGAGGGTGAATCACTTGCATTGGTTTGGACATATTCAACGTCGGCCAATAGACACAGTAGTTAAGAAAAGTGACTTGGTACAGGTGTCAGGTGTTAGACGTGGTGAGGGGAGACCGAAACTTAGATGGGGGACAGTCATCGAGAAAGATATGGCTGCTTTAGAGATTACTGAAAATGTTATCTCTGATCGATGTGAATGGAGGAAAATGATTCATATAGCCGACCCCAACTAGTTTAGGATTTAAGGCTTAGTTGAGTTGAGTTGAGTATATTTATGACATCATCTAGTTTGATCATTAGTCTAATCTTAGTTGAAACCAATGAGCTGAGACTCAGAAATTTTTTTAAATTGATTATCAGTTCGATTTTTAAAACATAGACTGTAGGGGTATGTAAGCCCAAGGTGGTAAATGTGGACTTTTCCAAATACAAAGGTGAATATGATCCAACCAGTTGGGCTTGTAGAGAAAATGAGTATTCTGATTACCATCAAATTGGCTTCTTAGAATTTGGAAGGGTATGCAATTATGGTATCAACTGTTGAAAGGAGGAACATGGCAATGAGCCTATTTCTTGGCAATTATTTATTGATGAACTTTTTGAACAATATGGTCCAATTAAATATTAAGATTTCTTTAAGGAGCTAACAAAGTTGTAGCAAACTAGGACAATTAGTGAGCATAAAACCCAATTTTCTAGATAACTACTATGTGAAAGGAAGCTATCACTTGAACAAGTAAGCTGCTTTGCTAGTAGGCTGAAGGATAATATAAGGATTAATGTACAAGATTCCAAACCAGCTTCCTTGTCTGCTGCTATTGGACTTGCACGGCTGTATAAAATCCAAAATCAAAGAAGAAAAACAGCCACCTCACTGAAGTGAAGAAGTCTTTTAGTAATCCTCCAAGTCCAACCAAACAAGCCTTACCAATCAAAATACTTTCCCCAGCTGAATTATCTAAAAGTAGAGCTAAAGAACTGTATTTTAATTGTAATAAGAAATTTGGACCTAGTCACCGGTTTAAGAAGCTATTTTTAATTGAAAGAGCATGGCTCGAGGAAGATGATGTAAACAATCCAAATGATAATAACTTGCTGGAAATTGGTGAGGAAGTATCAAAAATGTATATCAATTTTATTTATAGAGCTAGAGCTCCTCAAATCATGCTAATCCTGGGCAGTTTTGGGTCGATAAAAACACAAGGTCAATTTCTTAGTAGTACACACAATTTTTTAAATCATATCGCCCAAAAAACTTGGGTTAAAACCTAATCGTCAAGGCAAGTTTGAGGTAGCTAAGGCAAATGGAGAAAATTTAACAAGTTTGTATAATGATACGAGGAGTCCCTCTCAAGAGATCCTTATTTACTACATTTGGAGGGGAACAATATTGTTGTAGGTGTTTAATGGCTGAGATTGGGTCCCATGTTATAGGATTTCTCATTACTGAAAATGACATTCAAAATATTTGACAGGAAAGTTGTTTTGAAGGTTCAAAAACTTACAGAAGATAAATTAGTTGATGAGATACATTTCAACTTAGAAGTTAAGAAAAAAAAAAAAATTTTGCTGGAAATCAATTCTCCAATGATGTTAACCTAATGTCACTTGGTTGAGAAATTTTTTCATAACATCACAAATGAAAATCTTAAACGACTAATGAAAAATTGTTCAGATATTTTTGAAGAGCCTCAAGGGTTTCCTCCATAATGAACTCATGATCACTGTATTCTATTGAAAGATGAAAGCCAACCAGTATCAATAAGACCTTATTGTTACCTGAATTATCAAAAAGTTGAGATTGCCAGTTTCTCCTGAGAAGGTGGATGTGTAGCTTGATTGGCCTAAACTAGTAACATTGAAACAACTACGTGGATTCTTGGGATTGATTGGTTAGTACCATAAATTCATTCAAAATTATGGTAGAATAGCTGCTCTTCTGACTAATATGTTGAAAAATGACATTTTTATGAGATTCACAATCAGAAGCATCCTTAGAGAATTTAAAATTTTCCATAATCACATCCCTAGTTCTTGCCTTACTTGATTTTTCCGAACCTTTAATAATTGAGTATGATGCTTTAGAGGCTACCATTGGAGGAGTATTGATGTAAGAAAACAGGTCATTATCATTTTTTTAGTCATGCATTACATGGTAAAAATTTATTTTTATCTGCTTATAAAGAGACATGCTTGCAATGGTTGTTGTAATATAGAAGTGGATGCATTACCTTCTTAAGCAGCAGGTCATTGTATAAAAAAAGTCTAAATTTTTTTTTCTAGCAAAGGATTACAACTCCTAAACAACAAAGATGGCAAATGAAGTGATGGGCTTTGATTTTGTGATTGAGTACAAAGCTGGAAAAGAAAATTTAGTGGTTGATGCCTTACATTGAGGGCAAGGTAAAGGAGAAATCCATACAATCTCTGCACCTATCCTATAGTGGCTTACTCCAATTTGTGAGCCGTGATATCAAGGAAGACGTTAAGCAATGTGACACCTGTCACAGGGAAAAATGAGAAAACACTCATTCATATGGTCTTTTTCAACCCCTTTCTATTCCAACTTATGTATGGAAGGATATATCTATGGACTTTATCAAGGGCTTGCATCATCTAAGAGAAAATTGGTAACATCTGTGATAGTGAATCCTTTATCAAAACTTTCTCATTTTATCCATTTATCCCTGAGTAGCCCAAGTGTTTTATGATAATATTCTTAAGCTATATGGTATGCCAAAAACAATAGTTTATGATAGATATCTAGTTTTTACAAGATCATTTTGGAAGGAATTATTTCATTTAGAAGGCAAAAAATTTAACTTTTCATCAGCTTACCACCCTCAAACGGACGGACAAATGGAGGTTGTGAATCACACCGTTGAAATGTACTTGTGGTGTTTCATTAGTGATAAGCCAATAGATTGGGGTTGGTGGATTTGGGTTGAGTATTACTATAATACAAATGTTCATAATATAACCAAGAAAACAGCTTATGAGGTTGTGTATGGAAGGCTACCATCAACCTTGTTGACTTATGTTCCAGGCACATCTCAAGTGGATATGGTTGATAAAAAACTTAAAGAATGTGATTAGGTACTAAAGGACTTGAGAAATCAACTACAAGTAGCCCACAATCGCATGAAACAAATATATGATATTCATAGAATAGAGAAAAGTTTTGGGGTGGGTGACTTAGTATGTAAAAACAAAAGAAAAAAAAATAATGTTATTGATGTTCTCTAATATGTATTTTAAAGAATTTTTCAAATAATCAAGTTAAGGTTTAAAAAATAAAGAAAAAAAGATAGAATGTTTTCATTTGATGCTTATCAAAAATGATATTTAAGAATTTTATATGTTGGGTCTATTACATTAAGCTAAAATTGGATAGGATGGAAAGCAGAAGCAAGCGTGGCTAAGGGGAGCGAGGAGGTTCATCGGAGGGGGAGGATATCCTCCAGCGGAGCAATAAGAAACTCAGGAAGGGGGGAGGGGGAATGATGGTGTTCAGAGTGAGTTTCCGCTGTTAGATGAGCCAAAAAAGAATAAAATAATTCAGTTAGATTAATCAAGTATGTTTAGGAGTTGTATTAATTAATTTGTTATATATACACATGGATTTTAGATGATAAATAAGTTAGTTAAGAGTTATGTGATTCAAGTATTAAGTTAAGTTCAATAACTAAAAACTTAATCAATATAAGTGTCCTAAGAATTTCGTTAATTATTTTGGAAAGTATATCTATACGTGAATTAAAGAAAAACATGGCTATAGGGTATTCCATAAAATTCCTTATATGTATATAATTTAATAAGTTTCATCAATTAAATGGTCAATTAGGAGACACGTAGATGGATTACTTAGTCTAAAACATATTAAGTAGAGTATAAGTAATGTGGAATTACCAAATTATATGAAATTTCTTGAGGAATGTACATAATATACATATAAATGCATTTAAGGAAATTAAATATATCTTTAAGATAGTTGTTACAATGTTAAACAAAAGAAATTAAACTTCAAGTGATGTGTTAAATATATACATGGTATTGAGAGATCGTAGAATTAGTTATAAAATGATTATCGTAAATAATATGTGAATTTAAGATTTTCAGCTCCGGATCGTATAAAGGATTTATCGATATCATTGTAGTCTAGATAGGACGATTAAGCACATCCTTAAGCTTTGTGAGTGAATTACGTACATTTTGGTTATCAAATTATTATGTGTAACTGTGTGTGTATTTAAATAGATGTGCTATATGAAAAATATAGGCAAGTGCAATATTTAAGTGATTTATTTGAATTATATTTGTTTGACATTGGTTGTGGTTGATAAGGGCCAACAACATGAATTTTTTCTAAAAAATGGTTTTTAGTTTTGAAATTAAAGTCCAGGTGCACCTAGGTTATTTGAATTTGAAAGCTGATATGAGTTATTCTGATTCTAACAATTGTTTTGCAACAATTAGAGTGCTCAGCCCTGGTGGGATGGATTTGAGAACCCCTTGTTGTGCGGGCACGTAAATGCCCAATGGGGGGAGACATTGTTGTGCGGGGTTGAATTACTCGTTGGGCATTTTCTTGTTTTGTAATGCTTTGATTGCTTTGTTTGGAATTGTGAACTCTGGATATTTGAATTGATTTGTAAATGTTGTGAAATATGTGAATCGTGGTTTTATAAGAATTACAAGTATATGCTGTGTACTGTTGAATTATGATATGAATATTGTTACTTGAGATTAAATAGCAATATATGTGCTTTGATTGATGTTGGTACCCTCAGGGCACGTTGTTCGCTCATTGAGTCTGTGGGACTCACCCTCCTTTTATAGGATTTTTTTTTTAGTAACAGTATCTTAAAAGATGTTAACCACCAATATGGGGGTTTGCCAAGAGTTTGGCAACAAGGAAGATTTCAGGATATCATGCTTCAAGTTAATGATAAAAGTTTACAGTCACATTAACACTGTGGGGTATATAATTTTGTATGGTGTAATAATCTAGTATTTGTCTTGTTTATGTTATGAATGGAGTGGAGCTCCTTGTTGTCGTATGTAAGAACATGAGTTTATAAGTTGTGATTTGATTCAGTCAACAAATTTTATTTATTTATTTTTTACTGTTAACTTTTGTTTGACAAATTCTTAATTTTACTTACTGATTAGGCAAGAGTCATAGTTGTTTTCTTTGTTTTGGAGTCAGGTTATGGAGGGTTGATTACTATTCCTCCGGCCAGTCATGCCTCCATTTGGGGGTGTGACAGTAATGAACACAGATAGATATCAAAGACAACGTAAATGTGTCACTTTGTAGATGTTAATAATATCACTAAATATTAGCGGTAATTGATTATCTATGTCCACTCTGTTGTTGCAGATAAATGGATGTTGATAATTATCAACGTCCGGATGTCAGATATAGCTCCATTTTGCAACAAATGCACATGTGTCCACTTATCAGCGTTAACCTCATGTCACTGCTAATCAATTGGTTTAATCAATGATAACAAACTATCGTTGATACCTCTGTTTGTTGTAATGGATCTCATATCCGCTTCCTGGCGTGTAAAGGACTCACATATTATTTCATTCTAGAGTAATATGATTTAATTTATAATTTAATATTTCATGCTTGATATTTTTATTCATACTTTGTGACATATTTACCACGCTAGATAAACGAAATGCTATTTAATATTAGTCACAAGCATATCCTTCCTTACTTTAATCTCAATTTTAATGATTTTTCATTAGCAACATGCCTCACTTGCATATACACACACTTTATAAACAACTTAATTATAAATTTGGCTATCCAATTTTGTTTCTAGAACATAGCCAACTCCAGGACTGTCACTTGGGGAAGTAGGTCGGAAATCATTTGCGGTTATCTCACTGACATATTATGTAACATTTGGGCTACGATTAACTAGTTATCCCTTTGGTTCATCTTGATTTTTTTTTCTCGAACCATTATATGTGTCTTTCACCGGGGCTAGGATATGCTGGTTGAAAATCATTTGTATAAACTACAGCTGAATTGCCAAAAAATCCGATTCTGTAGTTTTGCGACATTGGTGGAATTAGAACTTGATATTTAGGGTTGTATGGAGAAGGTGTTGGTTGATGGTCATATATGAACTCCTTTTTATCAATGGTTTTAGTTGTCTTCCTTCGGAGAAAAGAACTTCATGAAAGACAAGCAGTGCAATAAGAATAGCACAAGATTTCACCAAAACATATAATCCTCCCATTGTTTCAGAAAATCCTGCCTTCAGTTGGCCAACATATGCTTCTTTTTATAATAAAATTTCATCTAACCATATTTATGGTACTTAAAAAAAATATGTAAATTTTAATTGGTAAAGAGACAACAAACATGATTTTGTAAGGTAATCCTAAGGTCAACATATGAAGACGATACGATATTCAATTTGATGTGAAACATCATTAATGATTCAGGAATGTTAAAACTTTTTCTTTTCCTTGAGGTATAATTTTTTATATGAATAGTTGGATTTTAATAAAAAGAAAAAAAAGAAGGTATTCTTAGAGTATTTGTTAAAATAATATATATAATTTTTTAAAAGAATTTAATGACATGATTATCATGATTTTTGTGATATCATTAATTAATGAGCTACTCATTCTAAAATGTTTTAAATTCTAACAATTATATTTATTGTAATTAAAAGCTATAATTTAATTTTATCTTTTGTCCCTATTTGGTTAAGCTATGCATAAAAACGTTATGTGTAAAAATACCTTTCAAATTGAGCTGTTTAAAAAATGTTATATAAAAAGATGAAAAAGTATTTGGATCAGTTAACGTAAAAGTGCTTTGGAATAAAAAAAATTGATTGATTTATTTTAAAAAAAAATAAATATTGAATAGCTAAAATTACTAAGAAGTCCAGTTTGACAAATATTATGGTTATATTTGTTTAAAGAAAATAATTGTTAAAATTTATTTGAGCTTCCCTTATTTTCTATTTGTAAAAATTTCTTTTTCTAAGCTTCAGTTTTTAGAATTCTTAAATCCCAAAAATATTTTTCCGTAAAACTTAAAAAATAAAACATCTTTTACCAAATAGTATTGTAGAAAAGTTTAAATCCTAAAGTTGTTTTAAAAACTAAACCAAATAATAATTTTATGTTTCCAATCATCAAAGATACCTAACATTTTCTGTCTATAAGGAGTATTTAATTAAAAAAGAAGAAAAAATACGAAAAGGAATACAAATTATGGTTTGACACTTCACCCAAAAAAAAAAGAAAAATTATGGTTGAGAGGTTTGAATTAGAAATTCAATTCATAAAGATAATTTATTTTTGGTCACATGTAAGTATTTACTATCACTCGTCCTTACCATCTTAATAATAACAAATAATGAACACATCGAATTAAATATAGGGGTCCATCTATTCTATGCTTATGGCACATAATAAAAAGTATTAAATAAGATATTAATATTTTTATTTTCCTTCATTTTTTTTTATAGGAATATGTTCCTATTTATTAGTCTTGAAGTTTTCATTTTATACTTGGACACTAATATCCCTAAATTAAATTAAATATTTTATTTAAGTAATTATTTCTAATATAATTTAATTCTAAAATAAAAAAAAATATTAAATTAAATCTCTTTAACCTTAACCTTAACCTTAATCCTAACCTTAACCCGAGTCAAAATTATATTAGAAATAATTACTTAAATAAAATAATAAATTTAATTTAAGGGTATTAGTGTCCAAGTACTTATTAAGAGAATCAATAGTTTTCAACCTCTCTATTTATCAAAATATTTTATATATACACGTAAAATTTAATTAAATTTTAATATTTTTTTTTCCACTTGTAGGTTATGAAGGTTATGAGTACTTTGTAATTAACTTCATTTTTCTATTAAAATAATTTATAATTCTAGTCCCTATAAAACAAGATAATATCTAAATATGATTGAGTTTGAATATTAAAATAATATAATTTGTGACATGTTTATAAAATTTTGAAATTTTTTATCGTTATTGCAAGATTAAATAAATAAAATAACCATCCCAAAAAATAATTTTTTTTATTAATCATTAATGTTGTACCACTTATGATTAACATTTAAGAAATTAAATATTAACTTACATTTATAATCCCAACCAAACACAATCAAGCTTAAGATTTCTCTCTTGAATCTATCTTTCATGGTATTATCTCCATGTATTGCTTAACCTTCACATTTTTAATCCCATACCAAACACACCCTAAGGGTAATATGATCAGTTAATATATTTTTGTAAGAGTTTTTTTAATGAAAGATATAATAGATATAGTATTTAGAATTTAAATTATAATAATTAAAATAATAGTCAATCATTAGAAGAACTAGTATAAAAATTTTATATTTATCACTTTAGTAAATGCGGCAGAGAAAAATCCTTTTTGTAATTAGGCTGTGGCCTTATAAATTTTGATTTAGGCTATGGTGCATCCAACGAAGCTCTAATCTTCCAGTCAATACCAAGTTATCAACCTCGGCGACACACATCCATTGATTCGTCCATGGAAGGGGAACAAGCCGCTGCCACCACCACCACTTGCCACATAGTTGCCATGCCTTATCCTGGTCGTGGCCACATCAACCCTTTGGTGAATCTCTTCAAATTCCTAATAACTTCAAAAAAGATCACTGACATCATCGTCACCTTCGTCGTTACCGAAGAATGGCTTAGCTTCATCGGCGCACAACCCAAGCCCGACAACATCCGCTTTCACTCAATGCCTAATGTTATCCCCTCCGAACTTGATCGCGCAGACGACTTTGTTGGTTTCGTTGATGCTGTTATGACAAAGATGGAAACCCCGTTTGAAAATATCCTTGATAGGCTTCAACCGCCGCCGACATTGATTATATCCGACACTTTCTTGTTTTGGGCCGTTACTGTTGGAAACCGAAAGAATATTCCTGTAGCGTCGTTTTGGCCTATGTCGGCGTCGGTTTTCTCTGTTTTCCAACATTTCCTTCTTTTCGAAGGAAACGGACATTTCCCTGTAAATTTGTTGGGTGAGTGAAACCAACTGAAGCAATTTTCTTCAAGTAATTGTACAATTAATTTGAGTTTTGTTTTTTATTGGAATATTAATTTTAATTTTTTGTTGAACAGAAAAGGGTGAGGAACGTGTGGACTACATCCCTGGAATTTCTTCAACAAGTCTGATGGATTTTCCTAATTTCCTTGATGGAAATAGCACAAGTCAGAAACTTTTGCAGTGGATCTTTAAAGGTTTTTCATGTGTTCCAAAAGCACAGTATCTCTTATTCCCTTCAATCTATGAGCTGGAACCTAAAGTTATTGATGTTTTAAGAGCCGAACTCTCATTGCCCATTTATACAATTGGCCCTTGCATTCCTTATTTCAGTATTGGAGGAGAAAGCCCAAGTGATCAAAGTAGTCTAAGTTACTTACAGTGGCTAGACTGCCAACCACCTGGCTCTGTTTTGTACATATCACAGGGGAGCTTCCTCTCTGTTTCAAGTGTTCAAATTGATGAAATTGCAGCTGGTTTATGTGATAGTGGTGTCAGATTCTTGTGGGTTGCACGCGGAGAGGTTTCCAAATTGAAAGAGGTTTGTGGGAATAACGGGTTAGTATTGGATTGGTGTGACCAATTGAAGGTGTTGTTACATCGTTCTGTAGGGGGATTTTGGACACATTGTGGGTGGAATTCTACAAGAGAAGGTGTCTTTGCTGGGGTTCCTTTTCTTACTTTTCCAATAATTATGGACCAAATGCTGAATAGTAAGATTATGGTGGAGGATTGGAAAATCGGGTGGAGGGTGAAGAAGGGATTGGGAGTGGACACAGTGGTCACTAGAAGTGAAATTGTTGGGCTGCTGAAGAAATTTATGGATTTGGAAAGTGATGTAGCAAAAGATATGAGACAAAGAGCAATACAACTTCAGCAGATATGTCAAGCTGCAATTGATAATGGTGGGTCATCTGAAACTAATATCAATGCCTTTGTCAAGGACATAGTGCAGTGCCATACGCATTAAGTAGACCGCCAACTCTAGTTGACTAGAATTTGTATTCATTGAACATGCTCATGTTGATTATAAATTACTAGCCTGCAATCTGTAATAATTCTTGAAAATCTGCTTAGTCTAAACCCAAGTAACAGTGCTATTTACATTGGTAATAACTCATTGGGAGACTAATGACAAAAGAGTATGCCGTATCTTTCCGGACTCATGTCTCCTGTCTCATTGTTGTAATTCTCTCACTCTCCACTGCTTAACACCATTTGTTGTTTGTTGGTAAAATCTAAAAAAGAAAAAGAAAGAAACCTACGCTACTACGGAGTAGGCATTCCATCTCACACATTCCCAGAAGTACAAAGAATTACCTTTTCATTTTCTCCTAATTTTCTTTTCGGTTTTTGTTTTCTGGTCTCCCTAACACTTCAATTGAGCTTTGTATGTTTTTGGGTTTATTAAATTTTGTTCAGATAATTATAGCAGCCATAGAATTAAGCACCTAAGGAAGATCCCAATAATTCTTCCTCACCTTCACTAGCCTCAGGTGTTGCATCTTCACCCTCAGGTTCCCAATCCGAGAGTCGAGCTTCAGAGAATCAGAACCACTAACTTCCTGATTTTTTTCGTGTGGGTTCTTCTTCTTGAGATAGTATCTGTGTTTTCATCTTCTTGTTGAGCCCAACCAGAGATCTGGGCTACAAGTTGAATATATATAAAAAAGGAAAGTTTTTTTTCCTTCTAAGAGAAGACCCTATAAATGATTTTGAATGATTCAACTATCAAAGAGATTCACCATGAGAGCAAAGAAGAAGAATCAATGGGGATCTGCCTTACTCCGTAGATTAGGTTTTTTTTTTTTTTTCTTTTTTCAAAAATCCTTAACAACAAATGATGTTAAATGTGGGTAGGCGAGATCATTATTGAGATCACACGTGACAGGAAGGGGGACAGGGACCGAAAATAGTCCATTACAACCAGCCACCAGTACAAGCCAGGAATTCCCAACAACCCCATGCACCTCACAGTTCAAAAAACATCACAGATTTTTCATTTTGTCAATATACGCTTTGAAATATTAAAGTTGCTATTATTATCATTTTTGTATTTGATAATGATCACATCAGCCTAAAGTGTCTAAATGGATCATTTAAAAAATTGAAGGTTGATAAAGTGAAAAAAATTGTAAATTACGTATCCGTGAAGTACAATTCATTAAAAGTTACAATGAGTTTGCTCCCTAGTAAATAAAAAAAGAAAGTAAATTACTTAAAATTCTTTCAAATTATAAGGACAATTCATGAAATTTGAAAACATAGCTTAACTCTAATTTTAAAAAAGTGAGATGAAATATCAAAAATACCCTTCTTGTGTTGTTATTTAGAGACGTATTTGGCTTTAAAATTAATGAACATATTAAATGATAGCACTACCACTTTTCAACATAAAATAAGAAAAAAATAAATAGAGTAACAATTATTTCTTAAATGATACTATAAAAACTAAAACAATAATAAATTAATTAAAAATATTATTTTTAAATTATTATAATTCGCTATCTAGAATATACAATTTTTTTAAAATTAAATCATTATTTTAAGATAACTTTTCATTTAATTATGGCTTACACCTTATTTTAAGTTGAGTAATTCCATACCATTACTAAATTAAAATAATAAAGGCAAAATCATATAATGTCACTTAATAAGAACACAATAAGAGTATTTTTTTATATTTATTTTTATTTTAAGAGTTTGGATTAAATTATAACTTATTTCTAAATTTTAATACAGATATATGTAAGTTTCAAAATAGAAGAAATGTCTGAATAATTTTGGCATGATCCAAGCAAAATGGAAACAATTTACTCATACGAAAGTGCTCCAATGTATTTAGGGCGATTAATCAGTCCTATCTGATAAAATATTTTGTTTTTACGTAATTTTTTTTTTTTTAAATTTTAATTTCTACATCTTGGGCTGAATCTTACAAGGTTTGGTGGTCTACCTAATGGCTCCTAATCTCCTATGTCCTTGACAAAGGCATTGATATTAGTTTGGGATGACCCACCATTAGCAATTGCAACTTGACATATCTGCTTAAGTTCTCCTGCTCTGTTCCTCGTATCTTTGACTACATCACTTTCCAAATCCATGAATTTCTTCAGCAGCCAAGAAATTTCACCCCTTGTCACCAAAGTCTCCACACTCACATATTTCTTCACCCTCCACCCAATTTTCCAATTCCTACACCAAGATCTTACTATTTAGCATTTGGTCCATCATTATAGGAAAAGTGAGAAAAGGAACCCCAGCAAAGACACCTTCTCTTGTAGAACTCCACCCACAATGGGTCCAAAATCTACCAATTGAATGATGTAACAACACCCTCAATTGATCACACCAATCGAGTACTAACCCATTATTCCCACAAACCTTTTTCAATTTGGAAACCTCTCCACGCGCAACCCACAAGAATCTGACACCGCTATCACATAAACCAGCTGCAATTTCATGAATTTGAGCACTTGAAGCAGAGAGGAAGCTCCCCTGTGATATGCACAAAACAGAGCCAGGTGGTTGGCAGTCTAGCCACTGTAAGTAATTTAGACTACTTTGATCACTTGGGTTTCCTCCTCCAATACTGAAATAAGGAATGCATGGGTCCAATTGTTTAAATGGGCAACCTCAATTCTCCTTTTAAGGCATCGATCACCTGTGATTCGAGCTCATAGATAGAAGGAAATAACAAAAACTGTGCTTTGTGAACCCATGAAAAAGCTTCATAGATTGGTGTCAACGTTGGCTAATTTTCTACCAGACCTTCCAGGAAATTTGGAAAATCAGTCAGAAGTGTGGACGAAATTCCAGGGATGTAATCCACTCGTTCTTCACCCTTCTCTGTTTTACATTGAATAATAAAATACATTAATTAATTTTGGGTTTGTATAGAAAGAACATGAAAATAATTACATCAATTTAATCTTACCAAACAAATTTATGGGAAGATGGCCGTTGCTTTCAAAAAGATGCTAAGTGCTGGAAAACAGAGAAAGATGACACCGACATAGTCCAAAACGATGGCACCGGAATATTTCATCGGTTTCCAACAGTAATCGCCCAAAACAGTAAAGGGTCGGATATAATGATGGCCGGTGGCGGCTCAAGCTGATTAAGGAGTTGCTCAAACGAGACTTCCATTTTGGTCATAACAACTTCAAAGAAGGATCTCATGTCGGCAGCTCGAACCAGCTCAGAAAGGACAACGTTGGGTCTGGGGCCGAAGCGGATGTTGTGGGGTTGTGAGTATAATAATTATACAAATCTCGTATATGAATTCAGAACACATTAACAATAAAGTTTATATATTTGATTAAACCATTACACAGAATATGTGAAACCTCAAACAAGCAAGCATTAGTAGAATACTTATACAGTTAGGTCTTTCTCTCTGTTTTTTTTGTATTTACTAGCAGCTATCAATGAGACAAGATACGCATATTGAAAGAGAAGAAGGGACTTAGCTATCTATTATCAAATAAAATCCTAAGAGTCCTCTCATTAAAGACTCCTAAACTCACTTAACCTACACTTACTGTTGCCAACCCACATCTAACTAATAATATAGACTTTTACTAGCATGTCTCAAGTGGACCAAACCTTAAGCCTGTTTTTTATTAAAACAAAATCATGCAATTAATGATAGTCCATTTATAAAATCTCCAATATTCCCAATCATTGCAATAGATCTAAATGTGGTAGTGTAGCAAGAAAACAATATCCAAATATGATCAACATATGCTATTTTTCATTGTTAGTCTTCTAGGTGATTTCATTAAAAACCGGATGCTTTCAAAAAGCATTAGAAATCATGTAAGCTTTATTTTAAGCTTGTATATCTCAACAATCATCTAATGTCCAATGAGTGCCATTTTGAGACATACCTCTAAATTGACAAAACCGTCATACTTAAGATAGACACCAAATCTTAAGATTTTAATGCAATGACATGTCATATAGCCATACGTGCACATACAATATTAATCATATCACAATAAATATAATTATTATTTTCATCAACATAACACGTCATTTAACAAAGATGTAAATAAAACTTGGGTCACAAAATAACATACATAATATGCTAACTTTCAATAAAACAAAGCAAACTCCCACTAACCAAAAACATAAGGGACTCCACAATACTTATGTTATCAACATGACTTTTGAAAACCCTAATCCTAATTGTGCCTTGGTTAAAGGATCTGCCAACAGTTTACTGTATCAATATGTTCAAACACAAGTTCTCAATTTTTTCACAAAATCCCTAGTCACTAACTCTCGATGCATTAAAACTCTTATTGTTCTTTAAGAAGAACACAGTAGAACTATTGTTGGATCTTAAGTATTTAAAAATTGAGATAACAACAAAAAGATAAATTATCATGTTCTTTAATCACATACCAGATATAGCTTTTGTATAGTGAAAGAAGCTTTTGCTTAGAATAATTCCAGATATAGCTCTCAAAGTTAACATGAAAATATATCTTAAAGTAGATTTAAAATCATCTTTGCAACTAGCAAAATCAAAATCAGAGTAACCAATTAATTTAAGGTGATCGATCATTCTATGCATTAGCATAAAAACTTTGGTTTTCTGTAAATACTGCATAACTTATGTTCTGATCTTGGGTTTAACTGTACCGAAAATTCCCACTACAAAAACAATGTTAAAGCTAGTACAAACCAAATCATACAAGCTTCCAACTGTACACGCATGAAACATATTTCTCATGGACTTTCTCTGAAACTTATTAACGAGATACTAATTTAAACTAAAATTGTCACTTTTGATAGCAGGCACACCCTCAATCTTGCATTTATGCACATTGAACTTATACAATACTATATCAATATTGGTTTACTAGGGTGAGACCTATGCTGGTATATCTCAACACCAAGAACAAAGTATGTTTCCCCAAGATCCTTGATGCCAAAGGCTTACACAATATCAGGATATGATAAACTTGCTCCCACTGACTTTAAGGTATATTCATTAAATCAGTGTCACTAAATCAATATGATAACTAGCTCCCACTGATCTTAATGTATATTCATTTATCAACCTTATTCTCAACATAACTAAGAGAGATGACTACTTCATCACAATTTCAATAACCATTATCTAGATACTTGTATAAGACCATTTGATAAATTTGTCAAACCTACAAATAATATTATTACCTCCATTCTATTTGAAACATTCACCATGTAAACATGTTTTATAAGGTTTCCATTCAAGATAGATGTTTTCACATTTATCTGAAACAACTCAAGATTGATAAATGAGTCACCAAGGTCATGATCACCCAAAAAAAATTATTTATTTATTTATTATACTATTATTTTAGTTGAGTTAGTAAAAAAAAGTCTCACTAAAAACAAACATTCTTTTTGAGTGAAAAACCCTTGATTACAAGCTTTACTTTAAAACACTCAATCTCCTCTTTTCCCTGAATACTTTTAAAGTGAAGTCCCCTAAACTGGTTTGTACATCTTTAATCGGGTTACTAATAAATCAGGGTTTAAAACACCCTTTTGAGTTATGGACTAGGAGAAAATCTAGCCTGAACCTTTTTCATGACTAAGGTTGTCAAATTGAAATAAGTTTATATAACACAAAATGAGAAGAAAATTGACCCTATTTCTACTCACTGTTACTTTACTAGTTATCCAAATCACTATAAACAATATAGGTTCTATCTACGTATGGAACTAAAATATTAGTATCTCACACTACTAAATTCTTAGGATTTGATTTGTTAAGTTGAAAAGGTTTTCAACTGCTAGTAAGGAAAGAAAAATAAATTTGCCACACTTCACTTATATATCTTGTTAGGAACCACATCACCTGCACATGTGGGGAGAATAGGTGATGGGAGAAAAGTTAAGAATAATTGAACTTGTATCACCTATTCTCGTCAAAACTATCATGCTTGCTTCTGATGTAGTTCCTCAACATTATAAATCCACTTGCACCCAATGAAGTATAGAAAACCTTGAAAGTTCAACCAACTCCCATACACCATTATTTATTAGTGACTATATCACATCTCACATGGCATCAATCCATATTCCTAATAGTAGGCTGGAGACAGTGCTTGTGTAACTGTATTCTAATGTTAAGGAACTCCATCAGAAACAAGTGTGACAGTTTTGACGAGAATAAGTGATACAATTTCAATTATTCTTAACTTCCCCTCATCACTTGTTCTCACCACATGTGCAAGTGATGTGGTTCCTAACAAGATATATAAGCGAATTGCGACAAATTTATTTTTCTTTCTTTACTATTAGTTGAAAACCTTTTCAACTCGATGAATTAAATCCTAAGAATTTAGTAGTGTGAGATACTAATATATTGGTTTCATATGTAGATAGAACCTGTATCGCTTGTAGTGATCTAGATAACTAGAAAAGTAATAATAAGTAGAAATAGGGTCAATTATCTTCTCAATTTGGGTTGTATAAACTTATTTTAGTTTGACAACCTTATACACAAAAAAGGTTCACAGTTAGATTTTCTCCTAGTCCATAACTCAAAGAGTGTTTTAAACCCATTATTTACTTGTAACCCGATTAAGGATATACAAGCCATTTTAGGCACTTCACCTTAAAAGTATTCAAGAAAGTTTGACATATTCATCATATTTCTAATCATGTCCTTAAAGGTACAAGTACACCTTTATGTCACAACACTTTGTTCAGGGCTACCAAGTATGGTATAATGGGTTAAAAACTCACTCTAGTAAGTACTTGGAAAAAATCCCAAATGTTGTCTATCAACATCATGTTTGCCATAGTATAACCACCACGGTCAGACCTTAAAGCTTTAATAACTTTCCATAATTGTATTGCAACTTCAATTTTGAAAATTTGTAAAACAATCTCAATTTACTTAATCAAGTACATAAACCAAAACTGGAAAAGTCATCAATGAAAGTGATAAACTTTTTTTTTTTTAATGCTAATTGGTGGAATAAAATTCACTGAAATTAGTGTCAAAAATCTCTAAAGGACTTGAACTATTAGTTTCCCTATTTTTTACTGTTTTGGTCAATTTACGCATAATGCAATTAACCCAAAACCTTAAGTTTCCAAAAACAAGTAAGAGAATAAGATTCTTTATGAGATTTTTAACTCTTTCCCTTAAATTTGACCTAGATGTTTATATTAAAATATTTAGGATTTTTCTTTAATTAGAAATATTTTGAAAACAAATTATCTTAGTATAAAATGAGGAGTATTACGTTTCGAGGAGTTAAAAACATCCACACAAAATTTTAGAATTTCAAGCATTTAAATTTTAAAATTACCTAACTCAAAACAATAAAATAAAATGACCATTTTGTCCAACGAAGAAATTAAAATCAAATTCCACCTACATGTTTAAAATCACTTTCGAGTAATGAAAAAACGACTCCAATGAATCCACTTTCACGCCATTCAAGACTCAAGGTTTAACCTCTAATTCACTTGGGTTCCTTTTAAATACATTTCTTGGTGTTATAACCAAGACATGAATTTAAGGCAATATGCCTTCCATTGACCTCATGAACTTCACTAGAAGCACATTACGTCCATTTTCATGACAAACTTAGAACCCCTCATATTAGATTTCTAACCGTTACCATTCCTTTTAGCATCTTGAGATTTTTTATGATAAGTATGTTTTAACTTACCCTAAAGGTACTTACTAAAACTACGTTTGAATTGAGAAACGTAAAAGTCACCCTCAGCTTTGGACAAACCACTAGTGAAGTGTCAATAGATAGACATTTTGAGACAGATAAGGCTTAACCTATTAGATTTCTCCAATTTTCCAAAACTTATTTCTAAGTATCAATGCTAATAACAGTGAAAAGCAACAACATTATAACCTACATGGTTAAATCATGTCCATGATTTTTAGAAAAAACTCAATGTCTTGCTTCCATTAATTAAAATATGACTCATTTAATAATCTAATGTAAGCAGTATAATTGCTAACAATAAATGTGATGATTCAAAATAAAAGAATGCAACATGCTTAAGGATCAGGGTAATTAATAACAAAAATAAAAACTTATTCTTCATGATTCCAATGGGCATCATTGCAAACTCCCTTTTGGGCAGAGAATGCAACATGCCATTAGGATCTCACTTCAACCCATGAAACCGAAACATGAGAAGCATCCCAGGTTTCAAAAAGTCCATCCCTTTTGGGCTGATATACCTTCTAAGCCAGGAATGCAATATGTCAATCAAAATGGGTACTAAATGATCAAGAATAAGAATTTAATTTACATGAATCCAAAGTGTATCATTACAAACTCCCTTTTGGGCAGATAATGAAACATGCTATTAGGGATCTCATAATCAACCCATGAAATCAAAATTAGAGCATCATAGCTTTCAAAAAGTCTATCCCCTTTGGGCAGATAAACTTTCTAAGCCATGTATACCCCAAATCATATGTTTCATGTATTTTTTAAAATTAAAGTATATAATCCTTTAGACAAGAAATTATATACAATAATTTAAGAAACATCCCATACTATGGCTTTCGAAAATCCCACAAATCTATACAGATAGACCACATTGGTGGCAACCATCTATATAAACCTATAAGATTTTTCAAGCCGGGAAAATTTAATTACTCCAATTTATCATTCTTAACTGAAATACTATTCAAAATGATCTCAAATGATCACTTAATGCATGTTGCAAATGTTAAACAAAATTAAATCAAAACAAAAGTTTCTACTAACAAAAGTTTTAAAAATATAAGAGTACGATAATATTTATCTCTAATAAGTAGAGTACCTACTGTTTTTAGTTTCAAAATATATAAAACATAGAAATCCAACAAGTCTCAACAGTTACATATGTGCAATTATATTAGTTTTAAACATAACAAAATAGCATATACTAATACTATAATTTATGCACATAATTTTTCAAATCTAACTATACCATAAAATTGAAGATTTTAAATAAAAAATAACATAAAAAATTTGGTAGGAGAAGACTACCGAAAGGCCAAGGGTGAACCACACTCTCCCTTGGCGGGAATGGGCTTTGTTCAAGACTAGTTGACAGCTTCTTCAACCTCCAGCTGATCAACTTGACCTGCTCTGGAGCGTATACGGGTTGAACTTACCCATTTCTGAAAATTTCTAATTTCATCCCAATTTTATGCCTTTTATCAAATGTTTTGTTTTGGTTTTGTTTTAAATTGGTATTCTAACAATAAACCTCTAACAATTTCATATTTTATCAAGATAATATATCAATTAATTGAAATTATTATGCTATGAACCCTAACTATATTTCAAAAGGGTTTTAATTTGAATTTCTCAAAACTATGTGATTCCACGTATTCAAGTAGTTTCTAATGAGTATAAAAATATGCTAGAGGCAAAATCCATTATCATAATAGATCAAAATTGTCACACCCCTCACAGAGACATGACTGGCCAGAAAATTGGTAACTAAACCTCTGTAACCTTGACTCTAACACAAAGAAACAACTATGGCTCTTGACCAACTAATAAATAAAACAAAAATTAAAGTTAAAAGTTTAGTTGACTAAAACAAATCACAATTTACTAAAAATTTCGGCAGAGATTCTCTACAATATAGAACATGCCTTATAATACAAACCTATAACTCTTGATCTTACCTAACAACAACACAAAGAGAACAAGAAGCTTCACTCTGTCCATATCATAAACACGACAAATACTAGACCATTGCATCGTACAAAATTAGACACCTTACAGTTTTAATGTGATTACAAACTTTCATCCTTAACTTCAAGTATGAAATTCTGAAGAATACCTTGTCATTAAATCCTTAGCAAATCTTGTATTAGTGGTTAACTTCTTTTAAGGTCCTGTTACCAAAAAAACTATCCACTAAAAGAGAGATGAGTCCTATAGACTCCGTTAGTGGAAAACGTCCCAAAATGTATTAGCATCACTCAAAGCACATATGTCATCATTAATTTCAAGTAACAATATTCATATCTTAAATTAATTGTACACTCGCGTAACTGTAAGTCTTATAAAGCCACGATTCATATATTTCACAACATATATATATCAAGCCATATATCCAAAGTTCACAATTCTAAGCAACGAAATCAAAACATACAAGCAAACAAAGGGCCAACGAGTAACCCAGCCCCACACAACAAGTATCAGCCCGCGCCCGCACAAAAGATTAATCTCAGTACATAATCCATCCTACCGAGGCTGGGCAGTCAAATTAGAAAAAAACATTTCTCAGAATCATAATATCTCAGAGTTTCAAATCTGAATATCCTAGGTGCACTTGGATTTTACTTTTGGAAATAAAAATAATTTCTCAAAAAATTTCACTTTGTTGGCCCTTATCAACCACAACCAATATCAAACAAACATAATTCAAATAAATCATTGAAATATTGCACTTGCTTATTTTATATACATCTTATCTATTTAAATACACATAATAATTTTTTCCCCAAAGGTAAAAGTTAACCACTTAACTGTTTACAAATCTTATTCGTTACTTCCTTTTGCACTCACGTATAGTCATCAGACCCACAGAGGGTTTAGAACTGAAATTCATAATTTTAAATAATACTAAGTTCATAAATGTTATTGTTATAATCTTTTAATTACTAAGCTTGTATATATCAACTTGTATAGGTTTCTTTATGAAAGTTATCTATTAAGTCATTATATGTCAAGTAATATAAATTGTACTTTATGTAGTAAGGTTAATAATGAAGAGACATTTTAAATGTCTTGACAATGCATAGGGTGGAAAGAAACTATTAGAAAAGATAGAAAAACACTAGTGAGTTAAAGATATTAAAACTGTCCAAACTTGGGATTTGAACCAGTGTTCACTTTCACATTCATATCTTCCTCTAAAAAATTCCAAATCATATTTCGTAAAATTTATTAATTACTAGACACATGTAGCTTTATAATGGTACATAATTTGTAATTTTTAGATTTTTATATCATTACAGTTTATTCTTTGAAGTTTCATCAACTTTTACAAAATGAGGATTTTGCGCAGCACTGACCTTACCTTAGTTAATTGAACATAACTTTCTCTAGAAAAAAAGGAAATCCAATCATGTTTATTAGATTTATTAATAGAAAAGTGTATATATTTACATATAGGTATCATATATATTATTTGAATGTGTATATTAGTACATTTAATTATTTAAAGTTTACTCCTTTTAAGGCATTTCACAACCCCCTTGAATGTATGTTTAGTTTTTAGTTTCACTTACATACTTAATCAAATTTAATAAAACCAAGTTAAAACATTAAATTTAGGTAGTTATCTATCTTTCTTATATAGAAACTTCTCCTAAAACTAGCCTTAAACTTAATTGATTCTTTACATACACAAAAACAAAGCACTAGTAAAATTCCTGATTGCCAACCTTTGATTCCGATGTTTATAGAATTCTCATACTTGAGAAT
Source organism: Quillaja saponaria (assembly GCA_029379385.1). Lineage (NCBI taxonomy): Eukaryota > Viridiplantae > Streptophyta > Magnoliopsida > Fabales > Quillajaceae > Quillaja > Quillaja saponaria. Next base: position 11,974,103 of record CM055610.1, on the reverse strand, counting down.
TAAATTATGAAACTCTCCAGTCTAGTGTTTCAAGATGTTGGGAACAACTTTCATTCAAAGGTCCTAAGCTAATTCTATCTACAACACCCGACAAAGTCTTCTAGATAAATTGAGGTTCACTAAAAATCCTGCATGACCTAGCTGCAGTCTAACAAATCTACCAATAAATATACTTGCAACTAGGTTACGAAATTTCGCAGACAACATTCCAAGACCCTGAGCTACATTTTATCTTTTAAACTCTTAATTTAATTTAGCCCTGAAAAAATCCGAAACATAAGATTTCTCTAACCCGTGAAATCTGGCCCTGCACCCCTTCAAGAACCCCTTAACTCTCATATTTCAATACTTTGCTCACAACTAACCCTTACTTGCATACCTATTACTCACTTCCATTAACCCCTTAACCTACAACATTAACCAACCACTATTTACTCTTGTTTAGGAACTTTTATTCAAATTCCAACAATAACTAACCACCAAGAACTAAATTTACTAAATTTTACTCATAAAGTTATAACTAGTTTTCTTGTAAACATTTCATCAAACATCTTAAATGCAAAAATTACTTTCATTGATGTGTGTGTATATATATATATATATATATTCATCAAGCTTGAATTAAAATATACTCATATCAACTCTACAATATATCTTCCTTTTCCATCTATCAATTAACCTCTTATATGCTCACACATACACAACACAATTATATGAACGTGGGTCCTTTACTTTATGCATTTAAACATAGAGTTTTTTTTTAGAATTTATATGATCACTTAAGAATAGTGTTTAACCAAGAATTTCCAGCATTAATATATATAATTTGTTGGCCATTCATATCATGTAATCATATTAATATTCATAATAAAAAGATGTAAGAAAGAATACCCAAAAGTGATTTAATGACGGAACAGGCTCCCAATTGTTCAGCTTCTTTCTTGCTTCTATCAACGTTGTGAAATATGAACTTAAGACCTCACACTTATTGTTGGCGGTTGGTGCCTCTAATTTCTAATAATGATGATGCAAGTGAGCGGCAGAAGTACTTGGGGAGTGAGAAGCCCGTTGGTACTCTCAGTAGGAGACAACACTTGAGAAGTTTCACAGAACCAAAAGTGATAGTTGAAATTCCTCCCGTGGCTGAGGATGTAAAAGTAAGAGAAGATTTTGAATATGAAGTTAGAAAAATCTGCCCCTTTACTTCATGATCAATGGCTACGGCTCAGAAGAAAAAGAGGTGGTGGGAACTCTAATAATCTTGTTCCAATATACACAAAAAAATTGCAGCTCGTTTTCCAAAAGATGCTGCCCTTCCTCCACCTTTGAGATCCACTTGTCCAAATCCATCTCAGGCTTGCGGATTCTCACTTCTCTGTCTTCTTCTTCTTCTAGACTCCCCTCTCTTAGCTCTTGCTTGTATATACTTAGGAGAAAAAAATGCCAAGAAAAAGAGGAGCAGAGAGTTCTAGAACTTGAACAATGGCAGTGAAGGATACGAAAGCAGGGGAAAACGGCACAAGAGAAGAAAATAATAAGTTGATAAAAAGGAAAAAATAGAAATAGAAATAAATTAGAAAAAAGTTGAGTCAAAGTTGACTTTTTGAACTTGGGAGTAGGCTTTTTTTTATTAATTATTATTTTATATGCACATGCCTAATTATATTTCTTGTTTATTTAATTTATTTGTGTATTTATTTAATTTATTTATAACTAAGAGTGACACATTATGTCAAAAATTTCACTTTACGATATTGGGTTATAACAAAAACAAGATGAAATCATAACTTTTCTAATCCAAAAATTACAATTCGATTTTATGTCAAAACAAATCTTCAAATCCAAATTTCTCAACTTATAGTTGATGAAATCATATAAATAATATATCAAATTAAAGATATTTTAAAGAGAAACAAAACCCCTAACATTAGGAATTCAATTTCATACATTGAAGGTTTCGATTTTTGAGTTTAAAAATATGACTTAAATAAAGTCTATTATTTTATATTAATTAATAAATTTCAAGGTTCTAAATCCATGTAAATTAAGCTTTGATATCACATGTCATAATTATACAGAATCTAATACATGAATTTATAATACATTAACAATAAAGTTTGCATACATGATTGAGTCATTGCATCAGATATATGAAACCTCAAATAATCACGCCTCAGTAGAATACTTATACAGTCAGGTCTTCCTCTCCGTACTTTCCGTATTTACTGATAGCTCTTAATAGGGGCAAGATAAAGAGGAGAGGGGACCTAGCTATTTATTATCAGATAAAACCCTAAGAGTCCTCCCATTAAAGACTCCTAGAGTCACTCAGCCTTCACGTACTACCAATCCACATCTAAATTGACAAGAAGTGTTCTTAGCCTTATCCAAAATGACACATAAACCATATATGTTTTTACCAGCATGTCTCAAGTGGACCAAACCTTAAGCCCGTTTTTATTAAAATAAAATTATATAATTAATGATAGCCCATTTATAAAATTTCTAACAGTGAGCCGATTAAGCCAAGCCATTCTTCAATGACAACCACAGTGATGAGGAGGTCAACCACAGTGATGAGGAGGTCGGTGATCTTTCTAGAAGATACTGAAAACTTGAAGAAGTTGATGATGGGGTTGATATGGCCACGACCTCGGTAAGGCATGGCTACTAGGTGGTAGGTGGTGTTTGGTTGAAATTCCGTGGAGGTAGCCATGACTAGGAATTTGATCCTCAACTCAGATTAGATGAAAAATTCGAGAGAAAGAAAACCAAGGTGTTTTATGTGAATTATTAGTCACTGGAGATCAAAATAATAATAGTGGATTGTAAGGACAGCAATAATTATTTAAATTGTTAAAAACTTAAAATGAGATCCAAATAATAATAGTGGATTGCAAGGACAACAATAATTATTTAAACCGTTAAAAAGTTAAAATAACTACAAACGCGGTAAACTCACAAAAATAAATTATAGTTTTACGGTTTGGTTTTGTAATATTGTGATTTTAAAAAAAATACAATAACATTTGGTAAAATAATATAAGAGTAGTGACTTATTTATTTATGTGCATTGTAAATTCTCCATTCATTTATATATATTGTGAAGTTTTACCATGTTGGTAATGTAGAAGTTATCACATTGACAATATAAAAAGAAAAGTACTTGTCAACGTGATTGACAATTAATAATTTATTTTTCATTTTCTTCATCTTGAAAGAATATATGAATTGTGAAAAGCTTAACTAATGTTTTAGTCTTTCATAATTGACTCAATTTTTAATTTAGTCATTCAAGAATATTTTTAATTAATCTCATCCTCAAGGATTCTGAATTTTTTAATCAAATTAAATTATCTCATTATTATGTCATGTATAAATAAAGTAATTCTATATAATTTAATGATAAAATGACCAAAAAAGTTTTGTAAGATATAAAAACAACTTATATACATTAGTCAAGTATGGTTTTTTTTGTTAATTCACAAGATGTAAATGAATGAGTGAAACTTGATTGAAAAATTAACTAATATATTTCTAAATATCAAAATAGTTGACAAGCCATTGTGAAAATAACGAACTTTTTTTTCTTTTCTCAATTTAATTTTTCTGGGTGCGGAAAACTGCTATGCGCCAAGAGTGTCAAGGAGTTGGTACAATCCAAAAGCGATAATTGTGGCATGTTTCATGGGAATTGAAAGAGACACTCCAAATATTTCATTCTATTCCATATTTGTAATAAAAATTGTTTTCTTTATTACTTATTTAATAATGGTAAACGTCATTGCAAGAAGTTAATGTTTAAGTGACAAAATTGTTTGTAATGCAAGATCTTGTCTTGTCTTGCTTGCTAGCTAGCAAGTTATTTTAGGTTGAAGTTCAAAAATATTTATGATTTGAATTATGATGGAGACTTTATTGGTTGAAATTCCGTGGAGGAAGCCATAACTAAGAATTTGATTCTCACCTCACATTTGATGAAAATTTGGAGAGGAAGAAAAATTAAGGTGTTGTATATGAAGTACTAGTCAATGGGAGACAAAAATAATTATTGTGGATTACAATAATGATTAGGAATTAAAATTTGTTTGTATTCTTTGTATCGCAGTTAGAAAAAAAAAATTTGGTATCATTATAAGTGCTCAAGCTCGGAATAGGAGTAGTAGAGATGGTAATTGGGCTAGGTCCATGTTAGGCCCGACCCAACTGACCTTACTCTAAAGGGTCTGCTAATGGGTTTGAGAATTTTTATATTTTACTTGCTGGGTCTAATAAAACCCAGAGACCTATTGGGTCTAAGATAAATTTTGAAATAATATTAAAATTTTTATTGTTTTATTTTGAAAATTCATGATTGTTATGATCAAAGGGGTGTATAATAATTGTAACACTCTATTTTAATTTTGAGTTTCAAAATTTTATCATATAAAAAAATAATTTGGTACTAATAATTTTGATGTGAGAATTTGATTTCAAAATTAAAAAATTTTGAAAATGAAAAGAGCAAAATTTTGAAAATTCATGGTTTGATATGAGAATTTACAAATCATGGGGTTTATGATCAATTTCTCAGCCATTAGACTACCACTCAATTTCTAATGTCGTTAATTTTTTATCGAATCTATATATTGTACTGGTATTATTAAACATGTTTTGTAGTTTACCCAAAATGTTAAAATTTATGGTTAAACTTAACGATTCATATATGCACATGCATACCACATGAATTAAATTGTAAAATGTCTCTCGATCCTACAATATAATTTATTTGTTACCCAATTTTTCCATTTCTTTCATTGAAATTTCTAGTGGACATTGCCATTTAATTGATTTCATTTCTATTTTTTTTAATGGATAATCAAGATTTTAATTACATGTCTAACATTAGACAAAATTAGTAATAAATTGGGTTAACATTTATATATATTAACAAGAAAATATTTAAACTGTTTGGTGGCTGAGGGTATTTGGGCAAAGAAAAAAAAACCAAAATTTTTAACAAGAAATATTAGCTTTTTTAATACGAGTATTATATATATATATATATATATATATATATTTTTTTCGTGTGTGTTTTAGCATACATTGCCAATTTAAAATGTGAGGCAGCTAGCACTAGATTTTTGCTCCATTTTTGTCATTTTAATTAAACATAAAAGTATGAAATTATATTAACTGACCAATATTCAATGTGGCTTAAGTAAACAAATTCTTTAAAAAAAATCAGGAAAACATAGTTTTTTTTTTTTTTTGACAAAATAATATTTTGTAAAAATTTGTAGAGCATAGTTTAAAAAAATAAAAATTCGGTCTAAGTATACCCAATAAATAATAAGTCTAAAATTATTTCTATTTTCAAGTTCTTAATGGGGTATGGATAAACAATGGGCTGAGTCCAGGCTGGATTGGACCTAGCCTATTGTCATCTCTAAGACAGATACCATTGCTTGAATTAAGCTCTCGGTAATTTTAAAAAAAAAAAAAAATAGACATCTTCACTCCGGAGTGTCACTACATTTCACACCATTGATGCATCCAACTGAGGAATGAGCAACTTGATAATAGACAATACATTATGGGTTCAAACAACACAGACCATAGCAAGCTCAATATTCAAGTTTCCTAGCTAAGATGACTTTCTTGAACAGTTTAACAAACTAACTGTCATAACTGATCACTGCTACTGGTTTTTTTAATGTTACACAAACTGCTCAATGATTCAGATGAAATGCTCTTTATAAATGCATCAAGGTTCACATCAGACGACCCACCTTTGGCAATCGCTCGGTGACAGATATCTTTGAGTCCCTTTGCCCTGTCTCTCACTTCTTTCCCCTCTCTGCTTTCAACATCCATAAATTTCATCAATAGCTCTGCTGTTTCTTCTTTTGTCACCAAAACTTCATTTCCTATCTCTGCTCTCTTTACTTCCCACCCATTTTTCCAATCATCAACTATTTTTCTGCTATTAGGAAATTGATCAAAAAATAGAGGGTAAGTCAGCATTGGCACCCCTGCAAAGACAGCTTCCATAGTTGAATTCCATCCACAATGGCTCCAAAACCCACCTACAGAAGAATGAGACAACACCTTCAACTGGTCACACCAAGGCACAACCAAACCCTTATCAACATGATCACCAAATTTCTCTTTCAACCATGTTGCTTTTTCACGTGCCACCCAAAAGTAACGAATACCAGTAATTTTAAGTGCGGCAGCAATTTCATCCATTTGGGTCTTGGAAACTGAAAGGAAACTTCCAAAGGAAATGTATAGGACAGACTCAGATGGCTGAGAATCCAACCATTTTATATGCTCATTGTTGTAATCATTAGCGGGAGTAAATTTTGTGTCTTCAAGTACCTAATAAGGTATAGAAGGCCCAATGGTGTATACTGGAAAAGGGAACATTATCTTCAAAGAATTGAAGTATTCAGCTTCAAGCTCATGTACAGAGGAGAATAGGAGATATTGTGATTTCTGCTCTACATTTGAAATAGAATCCATGACGAGCTGCAAGAATTGCTGGTCATTTTCTCGAAGTAATGTTCGGAAACGAGCTAAATGTGTTGAAGGAATTCCAGGGATCTCGTCTATAAGCTCATCTCCACCACCTGCAAATTATAGAAAGTATTGTTCATTGCCAGAAATTTAAATTTTAGCCATCCAATTATATGTGAAAGTCTAAATTTTTGTTACTTTATCTTCTTTAAAAGTAAAGATCTTGCATAACATCAAATCTTGTTCTGTTACTAAACTTTCAGGTCAACACTCTGAATTTTTTTCTTCTAAACAACAAACCTCAAAACCTACAAATTATTTCATATATTATATGCTAATTTTCTAACACTTTTCTTTCACTTAGCTCTACAAGAATTCATGGCCTCGTCCAAGATAGGATTGAATTTGAGCAAAATACTCAGAGGCAGATGCAAAATATGGCATTTCACCTGAAAAGTTAACTGGCGAAGGTCGGTTTCTAGTGAAACGATCAAAATGATAAAACATGGAATATAAAGATCCGGACAGCCAATGCGCAGCTACCGGAATATTCCTTTGATTTCCCACATTGATTGGCCATAATAGCTCCACGTCAGTTATGATGGCAGTCACTGGCAACTTAAGCCCATCAAGAAGCTGTTCAAACAACGGTTCCAATTTTCCAGTAACGGCTCTGTTCAAGCCAGAGTAGTCACCTCCTTCTAGAAGCTCCGGTAGGGATAACGGTAGGAATAGAGGCAAAGCGGATATTATCCGGCTTAGGATCGGAGCCGATATAGCCGAGCCACTCTTCATTGACAACAAAAGTAATAAGAAAATCATTGGGTCTTCTAGAAGCTATTAACTTGCAGAGGTTCATCATTGGATTGACGAGGCCTCGGAGGGGATAAGGGACTGCCACAATGTGGCATAAGGTGGTTGGTTTCACGTCGGAGCTATCCATACCTGATCACTATACGTTAACGTAATATTAATATATATATATATGTTTGTGAACAACGGAGTTGAGCTGTTGGCAGATGAACTTCTCACGATCACTGCTTCACTGCTGGTAAATTAGTAATAGGCCTCAAGATGGAATAGTTATTAGTTTATACTCATTACAGTTATTCCGTGATCATTGATAAGGAGAAATTGCTCCTATATTTTTGCATACTTGCAAATGAAACAAAAAATGGATCACGTGATAATGTTTTGAAGAAAACAATTTTACAAGAAACTAGAATTGGCTCCTTCCATGTTGCCCAGTTTTTAAATATCTACAAATATTTGAAGAATATTTTGTTTTGGGTCAATTGACTCAAATGAACAGGGGGTCCCATTTTTTATTTTTTATTTTGTTTGAGGGAGACCGGATCTAACTCATGACCTCGGGTGTGGGTGCAAATGGTCACATTTTTGTATATGCATTTTCGAACACCTACAAATTATTATTCTTTTATGCAATTAGGCCTAGGTTTTTTTGTATACACGGAAATGGAGTTGAAATTAAAACTACAAAACTAATTTCGATTTTATAAGAATTGAAGTTGGCTAATATTACAATTTGTGAGTTTTGATCACATAAATTATAATTGCAATCAAAATTGTACTTCAAGCACTTAGTCGTCGTTTTTGACAATTTTCGATGGTGATTATTGTTCTCAATAGTGTTTGTTGTCCTCTCTAGCAGATACAACAATGGTAGTCGTCATCTCTATTGTGTCCTAGCGGTGTTTGTTTTTGCCTCCGATAGGCTACGATTGTGCTAGTTGTTGTCTCTGGTAGGTCATGACAGTGTTTTTTGTTGTCTCTGTTGGGTCCTGTGATGGTGGAGATCATCACCTCCAGTGCGTCTCGTCGGTAGTAGTTATCTTATTTAATGAGTCCCGGCAATGGTTGTCATCTTCAGCAGGGTCCAAACAATGATCATTCTCATTCCGATTGGTTGATGGTGGCTGATAATAGTTTTGTCGTCTTTTCTCAATTCCTCATAATTCAATTAAGAATTCCAATTTCAAATTATCTAAAATGTAAGCCAAACTAAAATTTTGAAAGTAAGGAGTCCAATTATTCTCAACTCCAATTCCAATTCATTGCATCAAAATGAATCATGAATTCATTTTCTACATTTTTTTTTATTTTATATGAGAAATTCTAAAATAATACTTTACTTTTAAATTGAATTATAATTTCTAACTCTTTAAGGTATACATACTCTAAAAATTGTTTTTATAAAAATAAAAATAAAAACTTGTTAGATAAGAAAATAAACATTTTATTATTAAAAAAACATCATTTTACAAATAAAATTTCAAATATGGAAACAAATTATAAAAATATAAATGGTTAAATACACAAAAAGACAGAAATAAGACAACAGATCTCATATATATGTAAATATATATATCATCTTCATCGTCATCATCCCTCTTCTCATCATTTGTGTGGCTTAGGTGTAACTAGGAAACTCCCGAGGAAGGAACAATATCCTGAAATAAGTCTCATAGTTAGGTTAAAGATAATAGTTTTGTAGTCTTTTCTCAATTCCTCGGAATTCTCAATAGAATTCCAATTTCAAATTATCTAAAATGTAAGCAAAACTAAAATTTTGAAATTAGAGAAGTCTAATTCTCAACTCCAATTCCAATTCATTGCATCAAAATGAATCATGAATTCATTTTCTACATTTTTTATTATTTTATATGAGAAATTCTAAAATAATACTTTACTTTTAAATTGAAATATAATTTCTAACTCTTTAAGGTATACATAAGATGAGGACGAAGATGTTAGTTAGTTCAACTGATAATTGTATACCACCTAATATTGAATCCCCTTCACTTGAGATGAGGGTCTATGGGAAGAGAGAAAGTTATCTCCCATTGTCTAGTTCATACAACTAACTCGTGTCAGGGTTAAGGATTTTGACACGATAATTATCAGCATCCACTTATCGACGACATTACAAGCAGATGCTTCTAACGGACGTTGATAATTATCAACATCCACTTACCTACGACATTATAATGGACTGCAAACAATTATTGTTAATACTTTTTGATATTATTAGTATTTTCAGAGTAGACGCATGAATGATGTTGTTGATATATATATGAGTCCATTCCATTTTATTGACGCAGATAAGTGGACACAAATAAAGTTTCCATTTTCTTTAATTTTATCAACATTTGCACTGTATTGTAGTGAATAGTCCAACTAATTTTCAATTATTTCTCTAAAAAAAAAAATTTTTTTTTTAAAAAACTTGTTAGATAAGAAAATAAATACTGGAAAGATTTAAACACAACATTTTATTATTAAAAAAATATCATTTTACAAATAAGATTTCAAATATGGAAAATAATTATAAAAATATAAATGGTTAAATACATAAAAAGAAAGAAATAAGACTGCAGATCTCATATATATGTAAATATATATATCATCTTCATCGTCATCATCCCTCTTCTCATCATCTGTGTGGCTTGGGTGTAACTGGGAAACTCCCCAGGAAGGAACAATATCTTGAAATAAGTCTCATAGTCAAGGTTATAATGTTTAGTATGGAAGAAAAAAAATAAGTCACATAGTTTAGTTACATAGGTTTATTCCCCCTTTCCCCTCCCAAAGAAAGGGAAAAGAAATGAACAAATATAACAAAATATTAAACTTTTCAAGTAGAAAAGAAAATTTATGCATAATATCCTAACCTTTGATCCAAATTGAAAATTGTTTGTTTCTACAAATTTTATTCCAACCCACAAACATGTTGGTACTCCAAGCTCGTCAAATGGATGTGTGTTTGACTATTTTAGACAACAAGACCCATTTTTTGAAGTTTTCAACTAGAAATACACACTTGTGCATAAATACTAACCTTTCATCCAAATTGCAAGCCGTATATTCTTACAAGTCTTATTCATCCCAATGGGTTTTTGATACTTCCGTATTGTTAAATGGACGTGTATTTGACTAGTTTACCCTTGATGCCCTATTTTTAAATTTTCAATTAGAAACGTACAATTAGGAATAAATTCCTTATTTTTGATCCAAATTGTAAATTGTTTGTTCTAACAAGTTTCATTCTTCTCCGAGGACCAGTACCTTTTGGTCGTCAAATAAACATTTATTTGACGATTTTACCCCCAGACACCTTATTTTTAAAGTTTTTAACTAGAAATGCCCACTTGTGCATAAATTCCTAACCTTTCATCCAAATTGTAAAACGTTTATTCCTACAAATCTGTTGTTCCCATAGACATGTTGGTACTCCTAACTCGTTAAACGAATTGGTAATTGACCATTGTACCCTTCAATCTCGTGAAATGGATTTGTAGTTGACCATTTTAACCTCAGATGCCCTGATTCAAACTTTCTTACATTCAATTACACTTTCTAATTATTACATTCCATTACACTTTCTCTAGGTAATTTGACATACATGATTTCACCCAAAACCCAATTCAACACAAGAGCACCTACCTCTAAAATTCACCATTTTGTACTAAATCAAGCTTAATAATTTATAATTAATATTATATAAATAATTCTACAAATGTTCACCAACAAATTGACAAATTACCTATCAATTACAAATTTGAGTTTCACTCAAAATTCTCCCTTTAAGCCAAATTAATTACAACCAAATTCAAAATTCACCCAATTTCAAATTCCACCCAAGATCAATTAAAATCAATTCCCACATACAATTTATCAACCTCAATTTCATACAATTTCATTTTTACACTAACAAAATCCTTCATTCAAAGTCAACCAAAACCCCATATCCCTAAAATCACCAAAAATCACAAATCCTTATTATTCCATAAATCCCTAAAATCATAAAAACACCACAAATCTCTCAATTAATTTAACAAAATTCACAATATATCATAATATATATAAAGAAACTGGCTGAAGGAAACAAACAATAGTTTTAACTAGGAACTAAAAAAGGGGAAAAAAAAACATTGAAAAACATAAATTGCAAGCTAAGGCAGAATGGTTGAAGGAAAGAAATTGGCAGTACTATAGACGAAGCAACTTAGATGGCAACAGTGGTATATAACGACATTCTCTAGTTTGATAATAACTTAGGTTGTCATGCGTGTAAGAGAAAGTTACAGAAGAAAAGGGAAAGTGAGGAATAGATGGAAAATTTATGGGCTAGAATTCAAATGGCTGAAAACTATTAGCAGCAACACAAATGGACATTAATAGTTTAAGTGGTGGCCACAGATGAGGAAAATTTGAAAAACAATAATTAAACAACTATATGCTGATAGCATCAAAACACTGATAGTAAAAAGTGGATGCAGATAAGGTAAAAAATTAATAAATATGCGAGTATCTACGACAACAAGGATAAACACAGATATAATTCATGCAGACGAGTATAAGTTTATGCAAAATGGTTGTAAGAAATTAAATTTAATAAAATATTGAACTCTTTCTTATTATTGCGGATAAGTAAATAGTGGACGCAAACAATTTCCAGCAAAATGACGTGAAAATCCTATTCTCATCAGCGAGACAAAGGTTTTGATGTCGTAGATAATTAAATTATTAACACATATGATGGTTATCTGTGGCAGCTCATCGATGACAGTGTTTTTATTGTCATTGATATCTTAATTTCTTGCAGTATGATGCATATTTTTTTTCCACTTTTAATTAGATTATATAAATATAGTGTTGTAGCAATAAAAGACCCTTCTTTATTTAATTTGCCACATAATTAAAACAACTATGCTAGAAGAAAAAGGAAAAACTACTAAGTAGCTCAAATGGTTGTGAAATTAAATAAACAACGAAGCATTACAAAAAACAAGCTACAAAACTACTACTACTAGAAAAAGTCAATTTTGCAATGGATTAGCGATGATTCATCACCCATCGTTATCCTTCAAGAAAATAAGCATATACCCATTCTTCCCATATTTGACCGCGATCTTCTTTTTTCTCTTCTCTCTTCCTCTTCCCCACTTCCTTCCACCTTCCAACGACAACCCATAATAGATTTGCATCGGCGAGTACTTATGCAACTCCGGACAACACTTGTACCTCCTCGATCAGCATATGCAGCTCTGGCGACTACCTATCAGGTCTTCTTACTCTCTTTAAAGGTATGTATGGGTTTTTTTTTTTTTTTTTTGGTATATATAATGTTATCTTTCCTTTTTTGTTTTAGGTTGTTATTATTAGATTATTTTTATGTTTTGGTAAATGGTTTGATTATTAAAGTATATGAAGGTTTAGGGGTTATGTGTTGTCGACCTTAATTATGTAAGTGCACGTATCGTTAACTAGTAATAAAATGATAGAATAGAGTGGCGAATCCACAATGAATTGCAACTAATATCTAGTTAAATACAAAACTTAACAATTTTATTCAAACAAACAAATTAGGGTGAAAAATTTTAATTTCAACAAACCTAACTAATGACAAATTAAACTAGAGAATTCAATGGATAAAGGCCTGGAATTACAATTTTCCTCAACATTTGACTTGACTTATTATTATATTATCATGCTTAGTTATAATATCAAATTATTAACTTAGGGCTAATTCAATTAGAAGCATATTCCTATGTCTTTTATATATATATATATATTATTCACTTAACCAAATCACTATATTTCTATGAGAATTAAGTTAAGCAAAACTCATTTAAGATTAGAAGTAAGTTGGTTACACAAGACATATAGGTATATTCATATCCTATATACGAATCAAACTCAATAAGCATGTGTATGAATTCAATCTTGTTTTGTTTCAATCAAGGGTAACACTAAACTCTATTTTCGAAGTTTGTTTAGGTTACCAATTCAATCTAATTGGTAGCTAATCAACTAGAAGCATTAAGCATAGAATAAAATAAATAATTCAATTATCAAACCCTAAGCAATCAATAAATAATAAAAACCATCAAGCTATATGTTAAGTTCAATGGTAGAGAAACAATTAGTTCATGCTACCTAGTGTAGATATAAACTCAAATAAAATCATCATCGAATAAAATACAAGAAAAACTAAAAGAAAGGTGTGGGAAAAGAGAAAACTATAAAGATTGTCGGTCTTCAATCATCCTAAGCTTCTCTTGCTTCCTTGCACCCTTGATGGCTTCCTTTTCTCTAGAAAAACTTAGTTTAATTCTCTCCTTTAAGTCCTCAAGCCAATCCCCCTTTTATAAGCTTAAAAAAAACCTCAATTTCACTTCAATTTGGACTAGGAATCGCGCCAGTGCCGTGGCTACAGCTTCTTAGCAATGCAGCTGCAACTTCTAAGTCATTGTGCTGTGGCACCCTGTGGTCTTCATCCTGGCTCCTAGGCGCCAGCCTCCTCAGCAGCAATCTTGTCTTACGCGTTTTGAGCCTTTCAGCTTCCAGTTTGACCTCCACTAAGACTCCTTCTTAAATTAGACTTTCAAAACACAAAGACAAAATTAATATAAATTAGAATTCATATAAAGCACCTAATTCTAATCCAAATCAACTAAGATTCATCATTCTAATACAATAAGAACTCAACTAGAAATTGACAAAAAACTGAGCAAAAACCAACAAAAACTCTAGAGCATAGCTAAAATAATATAAGTAAAAGGATGTAAAATAAGTCTTTTTCCAAGAGTTATCATTATGTTCTATTTTTAATTTGTTGAATTTAAGTTAGTTTTAATTTGTGTGTTATTGATTTTTAATTATAATTACTAAATTAGTTTGGGTTTGTGATGGATATTTTGATTATTAGTTTGTTTTAAACATTTGAGGGTTAGGATTTTGACATTTTTTAGGATCGATATAAAATGTTGATGATTATATTAGTATTAATTTATCATTTAGTTAATTATAAATAGTTGTAATTGTTAAATAGAAATATTTAGGAATTAGAATTTCTCGAAGTTATTGAGAAATTTTTGGGTGTTATGACTTTTTGAAATAGATATAAATTAATGTTGATGATTATGTTAGTTTTAAGTAATTAGTTGATGTGTAATTATTAAAAATTGGCTTATGATGAATATGTTATAATTTTATGTTTGTGATGATTTTTTTTATTATTAGTCTGGTTTAAATTTTTGGGGATTAAGGTTTGATAATTTTTTGGAGTTGATATAAAATGTGATGAATATTCCTTCCAGCTATTCTAGACATGCTTCTGAAGATCATTTTAAATTGTACATTTCAAAAAAAAAATTAATAATAATTGAACAAACAAATATTTATATAATAATTGTGTCAAGATTCATGCAAATTTTCATTTCTTGTATTAATATTTTTCTTATCCTCACTGAAAAGACATGTCACAAAATTTTGTTATATTTCATCTCTCTTGAAAGGGCATAACTTGATCAATGATCTAATTATATATAAATAAATTTTACAAAACTTGATTAGAAAAAATTAAATTACGAAGAACTTGAAAAAAAAAAATTAAGGCTAAATTATACTTATAGTTTTTATAGTTTGACCAAAAATATAGATTAGTCCCTATAATTCAAAAAGTCAAAATATCATCCTATAGTTTTAAAAACTTAACAATGTAATCCCTGCCATCACCTCATGTCAGATTTAACTTTAAGGAGGTGAAGTGGCACGTGGTTATGACCACATTGACACGTGTTTGCCACATTACCCTCCGTCATTGTCGTTAAGTTAAATTTGACGGGAAAATGATGACAGGGACAACATTACATGATTTTTAAAACTATAAAATGTCATTTTGACTTTTTGAAATATAGGAATTGAACCGAATTTTTGTTCAAACTATAAAGACCAAAAATAAAATTTAACCAAAAATAATTTTTCATAGATTTTAAAATAAAAAATAATGTAATACTCAAATA
The DNA here is from genome assembly GCA_029379385.1 of Quillaja saponaria. Classification (NCBI taxonomy): domain Eukaryota; kingdom Viridiplantae; phylum Streptophyta; class Magnoliopsida; order Fabales; family Quillajaceae; genus Quillaja; species Quillaja saponaria. Next base: position 11,958,774 of record CM055610.1, on the reverse strand, counting down.
CCAAAATAGGAAATAAGTCATTGTATCTATTAAGTCATTTGGCATGCATAGGAAATAGTCAAATTGTTGCAGTTTCAAGGCTGCAAGAAGTAGCAAACTGAATAACAACAAGGCAAGAGAAGTACTGCTGTTCTAAATTGATATATTTATTAAATGAAGTAACTGCCTCTAATATAGGCAGTTGCATTAACAGAAAAACTAAACGATAGGATCTAAACAAAATAATAGGGGCCGACCAAAACAGACTTGACAAACTAGGTAGACTCCAACAGACCAGGTTACAAAAGAAACGATCAACAAAACATATTGGACTGATTATATTTAACCAACACAAATACAATGCACAAGTCACAAGCTAACTATAATGTGATGAAATACTCTTTATAAATGCATCAAGGTTCACATCGGACGTCCCACCTTTGGCAATCGCTCGATGACAGATATCTTCGAGTCCCTTTGTCCTTTCTCTCACTTCCTTCCCCTCTACGCTTTCAAAATCCATAAACCTTTTCAGCAGCTTTCTTATTTCTTCTTTTGTCACCACCACTTCATTTCCCATCTCTACTCTCTTTACATCCCACCCGTTCTCCCAATCCTCAACAATTTTCCTGCTATTGGGAAATTGATCATAAAATATAGGGAAAGTGAGCATTGGTGCGCCTGCAAATATAGCTTCCATTGTGGAATTCCACCCACAATGACTCCAAAACCCAGCTACGGAAGAATGTGACAACACCTTCAACTGGTCCCACCAAGGCACTACCAAACCCTTATGAATATTATCACCAAATTTCTCTTTCAACCATGCTGTTTTTTCACGAGCCACCCAGAAGTAGCGAATACCGGTACTAATTTTAAGTGCTGCAACAATTTCATCCATTTGGGCCTCAGATACCAAAAGGAAACTTCCGAACGCAATGTATAAGACAGAACCAGATGGCTGGGAATCTAGCCATTTTAGATGATCATGGCTGTTTTCAGTACTAGTTGTAAATTTTGTGTCTTCAAGTGCCAAATAAGGTATAGATGGCCCAATAGTGTATACAGGAAATGGGAACATTGCCTCCAAAGATTTAAAGTATTCAGCTTCAAGCTCGTGGACAGAGGACAGCAAGAGATATTGTGCTTTTGGGACCTTTGAAATAGATTCCATAACAAGCTGCAAAAATTCCTTGTCCATTTTTATGAAATAATGTTTGGAGACGTGGTAAATGTGTTGAAGGAATTCCAGGAATCTCGTCCCCGCCACCTACATATATGCAACGGCTTCAATGTATTAAGACTAAAGAAAAAAAATATATATGTTTGAAATTATGTATAAAAAATATCTAACTGGCTAATTAAATGTCCTTCTTTGACTTCAACTTGAACAGAAAAAAATATATACATAGGGCTTAATTTATTTACTTGGAAAATCAACGGGCAAATTGTTGTTTGGGTTAAAAATATTGGAATGATACAGCATAGAGAAAAAACTCCCGGACGTCCAATGTGCAGCTACCGGAATATTCCTTCTATTCCCAATGTCGATTGGCCACAATAGCTCTGCATGACTTATGATGGCAGTCACCGGCGGATTAAGGCCATCCAGAAGTTTCTCAAGCAAGGGTCCAATATTTCCATAATTAACTGCTTTGTAGAAGCCAGCATAGTCACCTTGTTCTAGAAACTCAGGTGGGATAGCGAAGGGAATGGAAGCTAACCGGATGTTATCCGGTTAGTATCGGAGCCGATATAGCCGAGCCATTCTTCAGTAACAACGTAAGTGATGAGAAAGTCATTGGGTCTTCGAGAAGCTATTTCCTTACAGAGATTCATCATGGGGTTTACGAGACCTCGGACGGGATAAGGGATTGCCACCACGTGGCATAATTGTGTTGGTTTCTGATCGGAGCTATCCATACCCGATTATCGTATACTATGTGTAGTCTGTAAAGTGTTTGAGATTTGAGAAGAAAAAGGAAAACGTAACAACATGTTATGGCCGGCCGATGAGTAAAGTTTACATGATGACTCGTACTATATACAAAAGCTTCAACGTTAATTATTTATTTCAATTGTCTTCATTTTTGCCGACACGCAAATCAAAAAAAGATTGAATCATGTGATGCTTTTGAAAGACGATAATTTACAAGAAACTACTGAACTAGGATGATTGATCATGTGATAAAACAGTTCTATCTTTGTTCTGATTTTTGTTTTTTCCCTACATTTGGAAAGCAACAAATATAATTTTAGTTTTGGTTCCTTACAAATTTATTAGAATTTTATGAGTTATACAATGTGATAAGTTTCTCTCTTTTTTTATAAATCTCAATGAGATTCAATCTTATATTTTTAGTACAATGTCAAGAGATTTTATCAATTAAATTAATTGATATATTTACAACATAATTATTAAAATTTGACATATGTTTTTAAATAGTGTATATAGCTTGCGATTAAAAATGAAAAAATTATAATCATAGTAAACAAAATTTTCAACACCTTGACTTTGACTTGCTTTAATTTATTTTATATTTTATTTTTTTTTCCTCCTTATTTCTCCTTTGGCCAACTTACTCCTTTCTCATTTAGCCGACTCTTTTTTTCATTATTTCTGTTTTGCTTCACCTTGCTCTGTTTTTCCCTTCCCCTATTTCCAGCCATGATAAACCTCATTTGCTGCCGTGCACTTGTTCCTCTTAGCAGCCAAATTTTCCTTGTTTGCTCTTGCCTTTTCCATGTGTTGTATGACACTTTCACTGTCAGCTGGCCGAGCACCTGCAGACAGCAGTTGAAGCCGTGAGGCTGGCTGTTTTGCTTTGGTGTTGCAGCTGCCTTCATCTTGGTTTCAGCCTCCTTCCCTGACCGTGTGCTTCTGCTCTTGCAGCAGCTTGTTTGGCGGTTCTGTTGGTGCATTGGACGTTGCAGCAGCCTTGTTGGTGACTTGGTGTTGAGAGTGCAGCCAAAGGGCAGCCTCCTCTTTGCTTTGCTGTCCTCTGTTTTGCCCTGCCTCTTGGTTATTATCTTTCTCCAACCAAACACAAGTCCAACCGTGAGGTTAATCTAGCAGGGGCAGGAAGACACCTTCTTTTATGTGGTAGTTTCTTTACCGTATAACCCTAGTTCTTTCAAGATCATTGGTGGATTGATAATTTAGACTTAGGAATTAAATAAGTTGTGAGTAAAGGTTTAGGAACAAAGGATAGGAAAAATGATGGTTATATGATTATGGATTGAATATGTTCATGTTAGAATTGCATAATTTAAACTTTGATAAAATTTAAGTATTTAGTTAATTTGAATTCAATATTTAGAATAGGAATAAGATGGGAATTTGATAACTAATGGAAATTTATTACTCCTTCAAGGTATTCGATAAAATGTTTAAGAGAAGTTAACTTTTAGTAAATGTTTGGAAATTGACATATGTAGGTTATGAAAATTAGAGAATTAGAACCATTGAATTTATAAACTAAGCAATTTTTAAAATGATGATTTTTGTCTCCGAAATATGTGGTGGATCAATCACCAACATTGAATTCAAGAAGGATCGATACACAAAATCCATAAGCCTTGTGAGTGGAAAACGTTACTCTTTGGTTGCTAATGTGTTGTGATTAATTGTTTTGGAGTATTTTTGTGAATATGTTCATATAGTTTTCAAATGTAAATGTTTAGTACTATAATTGAATTAAGTGATTAAATGTCATATTGTTGACATTCTCATATTAATTGTATTGCGTTTGGAGTGCGACTTTGTTTGTCTTTGATAAGGGCCAATGAAACTAATTTTTATATGAAATAGAATCCAGGTGCACCTAGAATGATTTGATTTAATTATTTGATATTTGATTAAAAATATTCAAGTAACTCAGCCCCGGGAAGGATGTGTAAGGAGATTATATATTCTTGGTGTGCAGCAGCAAAGATGCCCCGAGAAGGGATGTGTATTTGTTGTGCAGGTGCTAAGATACTCCAATTATCCATTTTGGATGCTTTGAATGTATATTGGATTACTTGAATTGTATTTGTTTGATTTTACATTTTCTATATTTATGTACATATGAAATTGAATTGTTTTGGAATTCATGTTATCCTGAAATTATTTGACCTATGAGTTTTATTTATGTATTGATTAATGCTAGTACCCTTAGGAGACATTTTTTCTCACTGAGCCTTTATGACTCACCACTCATTTGTACATTTTTTTTTTTCTGGAATCAGGATCCTAGCGTATGTCACCGACAGATACATGACTTGCAGATAGTGTTGCCACAACGTATATAACCGAGATCACCTACTTAAGGCCAATGGATGAAGTCTTACGGTCAAATTAGGCTCATGTCTTATATTTTGATTTGTGTAACAGTTTATTTTGTTATTTTTTGTGGTATATAATAGAACGGAGTTCCTAATGGATATTGTTGAATTTGTTGACTGGTTGTGTGTAACCAAAGTGTAAGATGTTTATATTATTGTTTATGTTCCACTTTACATAGTTAAATCACTATGCATCTTAATAAGTAAGTCTTTGCATATAGTTTTGTTTTATAAAACTTTTCTTTTAACTTCTAATTTGGTTAATGGTCATAAAATTACAATTGAAAAATAAGATATATTTATAGTGATTATAAAAAATTATGTATTTGTTAGGAATAGCTAACCAAGAAAGTAGAACTCACAACCTCACACCACCCAATTGAAACACTAAACTCAACCACTGGGCCAACTCATTCAATGTGTTTAGGTTTCAAATTATATTACTACAACTACTTAGTAAAACAATTTATTAAAGAAATTAGCCCGGGCCCAGGCTGGCATGGGTTCTGGGTCAGCCTCTGGTTGTACCTTAACTCTCACAAGCTCACCCCTAACATACTCATGCATAAAATCTTGAATAATGATGAGCTTTCGCGGTGTGAAACCATTAAATGGAAATGCTGGGACTTGATATAACCATTGAAATCGTAGATCAAACCCTTCTTCTTACTGCATGTCAGCTTTATGAAGAAAGCAGGGTTGCTCATAAGGGCTAGGCTTGTGTATCACTTTTCAGATGGGAGTTAGATTATCTAGGAATCCGCCTTTGAAGTTTTAAAATTTTCCTACAAATGAAAATTAGTTGGCTTTGCAATTATCAAAAATGTAAATATGTTAACAAATTGGATCATAAGTATATTTGCTTCAAGTTACTCCATATGTTGAATACTCACGTGTTCTACACAAAAATTCCAAAAAAAAAAGTGGTAATTTTAGTAATAGGATCCCAAATAGGCTTCGGAATTTGGTCTCAAAATGCAAAGGATAATAACCACTATATGAACACATGATAGTCATGGCTCTTCATACCATAACTTTGCATTCATTTAGATTTACACAAAGAGACAAATTAGAAGCATAAGCATTGGGCGAGAACTTCAAATCATTCTTCATCCATTCGCAAACCAACTTCTTATCATCCATGCTCAAGGCATATGTTGCACTAAGATTTTCTATTCAAGCTCACGCAATTCCAATTTTAGACAATGACATAACTCTTTCAAATATTGACTAGCTCATGGATTGTCCTTGTTTTACCTTTAAAGTCCATTACAATATTTTTGAATGTGCACAATGTCTACGTTATGGCAAAGTAGATTGGTAAACCAATATGACAACTTCCAGAATATACTCATCTTCGCCTAATTATGTCCTTTCCATACATGGATACATCAAATGATCTAACCTTCACTGATAGCTCCTTACTCGACAAGCTCGGAAGTAAGTGGGTTTTTCTCTATGGTACTCTTTCTGAAACTATTTTTTTGTTTTAGGAAAATGAGATTCTCAGGCAATAATTGAGTAAACCAACATTGTTTCCTACTGTTCTTGAGTGTGAATGATTTTATATATTCCATACGTATAGGACATGATAGTCTACCATGAGTACTCCACCTAAAAGTCAATACCGTAAGCAAGAAAATGGTGAATCGTTCGTAAAAGTCTATCTCTCATAATTAAATTTTGTTTCAAAAACTTATCAAAAGTCAAGACACCATCTCTCCAAAGTTTTTTCAACTCGTCTATTAGTTTTAAAAATCTATATTATCAATTTTATTTTATTTTAATTCTACTTAATTAACAACTACAACAGTTCAAAATGGTAAAAAAAAAAATATTTTAGTTTATAAGACTTAATTGGAATTATAATTTTAAAAGTCACTTGTTTGGATAATAAAGTTATGACAAAAATTATTAGATTTTATTGATACTTATAAATTCTACCTTCTTTTTATTTTATTTTTTTTTATTTTTTAAAAAAAAACTTTAAAATGTTTAATTTTACTTTTAAATTGTGAAATACTTCTATTCTATTTTATGATAAAAATATATTAAAACTTAAAAATAAGATTAAGGCTAACATAATTGCTATTAATTAAAATAAATAAATAAACTAACCACAAAGGTCAAATTCGACTTTATTTTATTTATTACTAAAATTATTTGTGTATCTTTATATAAATTAGTTATCTATTTTTTTAATTTCTTGAACTTATCTCTTAAATATATATATTGATTTATAAATTTTATCATTCATAGCATAAAAATAAAGTATAATGAATTTATTATTTAATATTCAAACTTGACTCTATTTATGCATGTGTCAAATACTTTCTTTTTAATTTTATTGAAATAAATAATTTTTTTTAAATGAAATTAATATAATGAATGAATATTAAGAAAAAAAAAATCTAGAAAAGTAGAGGAAAACAAAGAAAATAAAAATTTAGAACTTATTTGAAAAAAGAAAAATTAAAAATATGATATATTGCCAGTTTTAAGATAAAAAAATGGGACTTTCTAATATTTCTCCCAAAATTATATTGTAACATTATTAACTTTTCATCAATCCCAGAGGGAGGTATGTTGATTTTTCTACATTTTGTATTTTAGTATCGTTTCAACAAATTTGAAGAGAGTGGAAGTGTAATTTACTCTAAAAAATAATATGAGATCTCCAAGGGACTGGCCGGCTGGTCAGTAAGGCGTGTTACCTTCACTGACCTCCTGATTCGTATATGAAGAATAAATTGATTCTCATAAAATCTCTAGTTTGTGAGTGTATGACTTATTTTTGATCAGGTCGAAGAAGTAATTAATTGATGTACACGTAAACCGGTCCCAAGACACCTACCGTTAAATAAATAACAATAATAATAATAAGAGTATTTAAAATATTAACTCACAAGTAGATAGATGGATTGACAGATATTTTTTTCATGTAAATGTGTGGTGATTGAGTTGGTCCATCACTAAACGTCAAATGATATTAGATGCTTTTAGTAGAAGAACAAAATGGGTCAATTATAAAAGGATGGACCTCAAATTCTATGACAACAAAGTCCCATAAACTGTGCATTGCAGTCTGAATTTCTTCCAGCACCAAGAGACATTCTTCTTCTTTTTTCCAACTTACCTGGAAGTTAGTTATTTTGGTTGAGACAAAGAAGAAGTTAAAAAAAGCATAATAGAGGGAGATATTTCCAGCTAGCTCTTCCTCATTTGATAGCTACTCCTCAATCCTGATAACTAAACTCTCTTCACAAAGCGACCCTGCAACCAAAATATCAACAACAAAACTAAGATCTTAGTATCCGAATTGATGAAACATTGAGATTCTAAACATGGAGTAATAGAAAATCAAATAAATAAATAAATAAGACCTTAAGTCTTGGTCTTTTATCTGCATTGAGTTTGCGAACTTGGTATCTTATCTTCTTGGAGAACAGTCTAGTCTGCCTCTTTTCTTTGTACCTAAGAACACTTGCTTCCCTTCTTGCCCTCTCTTCTTCCATGACAGGCACCTCTCCCATCTGAAAATGATTCAAAATTCACAAAATTAAGTACTAATTGTAAATCCTCAAGAGACTTAAGGATATATATGTATAATATGGAAGAAAAAGATGATGATATATAGTGAAAAATTGTGTACTAACATAGTAGCCATTGCTAGGAATTGAAAGAGAATCATCACCAGCCCAAAGTGGACCACGGTCTGACCATGCATCCAATACTAGTTGATAATTCAAGTTCAATTTCAAAGACACCCTTTTCTCAATATCTTCAATACCATTTTCTCTCTGTACAACTTTCTCATACAAACTTTGTTCATCTCCCAAGAACATTAATTTGCTTCTGTTCTCCAATTCCATGAAATCCCAATTGAGCTGGCCATGTCCATCATTTTCGTAGTCGTCTTCAGAGCCTAGAATTCCTTCAAATTCTTCCATAGCAGCATGTTCTTCATGATCTTCAACTTTGGTGCTAGAAATGGTATCTGGAACCTGTTGCTGATCCTCTTTCTTTGGGCTTCTAAGAATGGACTTGTAACCCATCTTATCTCTCTCTTTCTTTCTTTTCTAGTTCAGTCTATCTTAATTTGTATGCATGGAAATTTACTTATGTAATTAATAATGGATTTTTCTTCAACTTTTTTTATGCTTTATTTACCTACGTGGCGCCTTATCCTCTTGGTCTTGAAATATGAACCAATGAAGGATACTTCCATGTAATTGGATGGAAGACTCCAGCTTGGAGGAAAATGGTGGGACCATCCGTAAGCTGAAATAACTTATATTGTTTTTTTTTTTTTTTTTTTTTTTTTTTTTTAAGATGGTGTACTTGGCCTCGTGATGAATGTTCTAGGCATGATTCACTGAAAAATATAAAGAGTGACTAAACTTCTAATATATATTTTTTTAGTAGTCGACTTACTGTCCCCAACCAAAAACTGTAGGGACACAAAATAGTTAATGTACAATATTGTGAGTAGATGGAATTATCCCTTCCGATTTATGTTTTATTATTAATATTAGATGTGTAACCAGGTAGGTAAGTCGAATTTGACAAATATTTCACTCAATATGACTAAGTCAGGTTGATGAAAATCTAACCCAAGTTTAAAAGTTGGGTTGTCGGGTAACAAAATAATTACACCCAGTTAAAAAAAAAAACAGTTAAGGGAGTCAAATGGATTAGATTTTTCATTTGTCATACTTTATTATAAAATAATCTATTTTCTATTTTTAACAAATAATAAGGTCCAAACTAAAAAAATTCAAATTATATAATTTTTAAGGTAGAAATAAACAGTACAAATTTAATAAAATTGTTAAAATGAGATAAATCTAATTTATCGTTATATATATTTAACATAAACATAAATTCAAACTAAATATGAAAGGTTAAAAATTAGCATAAACATATATTGAGTTGAGTCATACACTCATTTTCATGTATTAAAATACTCTACATTGTAATAGATTATACAGTAAAGTACACTTCACTACTTTACCTCCTAATGCTTTGGAATTTTTAAAAATGCATACATGTAATTCAATTTGTCCAAAAGTATCCCCTTTAGTTTAGATAATGTGTCTTTGGACGGATGGAGTTCAATTTAACATTTTTATAACAAAATGATGAAAAAAACCTAAACTAAACCTCCAATTTATAAATACACGCCATTGGTGGCAAAGAGTTCCACCAACTGCAAAATTGCTGGCCATGCCAACTCATACCATAGAAACTCAAATCTCAAAACCTCCAAAGCAACTTTATCAATGAGGATAGTTATCAACAATAAATTAATAAATAAATTACAAAACTAGGAGTTGATAACTTGAAGCAAAAACAAATAAGCTGAAAAGATCCACATATAATGAAACCAAAGCAATAAGGCAGTATGTAGAATAACCCATAAAGGGCTTTGATGAAAAAGACAGAAGAACCTAAAACAATTGTTGTTTAAGGGTTGTGGTTCTGAAATTTGCTGGATTTAGAGATTTTCATGTATGGTACAACCATTTACAGTGACATAAGTAATTGTAAACAATTAAAATTGACCTAGAATCAAAAAGAAAAAAAAAAGTGATTAGTTATACATTTAGCACCTAATCCCCTCCCCCCACACACAATGGAGTAACATACCATGTTTTTCTTTTCAAGAGAGAGATGTAGTTAGGTGGGATAAAGATTGTATTAGGTATTGTAATCGAATTTTATCCATGATTTGTTATAGAACAAATCCATGAGTATGTAGGTCTTCAGAGATATCATAGACACTCAAGAAGAAAGAGCTTTTTTTTTTTCCTTGTTCTTGCTAAAGGAATAGAAATTTATATTGGGTTTGAGACCACACTACTTCAAAGAAAACATAGTCAAATATGAAATTAACACATAATATTTAGTATGCAAAAACCCCTGGCAAAAACAATGAATAAATTCCAATTACAAGTCTCTCACACAAATCTTTCTCTTACAAATCCAAATCTCGATTACAACCAGTAATCGTAACACACTATAAACATTAAAATTTTACATGTGCACTTCTTGCCTATATGTATTAAAAGAAAAACTTAGGTAGTCATTTCACTACCTGGCTCTTGGAAAGTGAGCCAACAAAATTATGTCATTTGGGAAATAATGCCACCTAATTACTCCAATCAGCCTTAGCCTTAGCCTAACTCAAACTCAAGGCAAACTAACCTTTTAGGTCCCAGCCCAACCATCACCTCATCTTTTAAACTCTTTCTCTCCCTAAACTCTTTCCACACAAACCATTTCTCCCAAAATTATATATATTTTTTTTTATCTCTCCATCAATTATAAAATTATCAACAAACTGAAAATACAAAAATCATATTAATTCCTAATACTATAGAGTTTTGTAAAATTGGAAAAGAAATCCAAAATGAATGCTTTGCTGGGATAAAATCTTAGTTCGAATTGTTCTTAAGGGGTAGATCTCAATATTCTGATTAACACTAAAAAGTTGCACACAAAATTGACCTCCACAATAAATACTTGTTTTTTTCCTTCACTGAAAAAAATTTAATCAGCTTCTTTTCCTCATCAATGGAACTTGCAAGAAAATTGCAAATAATCGTTCCATTTTTTAGTGGATTCAAATATGTTAGTATAGGTTTGTAGAATTGAACATTCAATTTTGCTATAGAATTTTCTATTGGATAAAATAAATAGATAAAATTGATGACAGAAAAGCATTCTAAGGTTTCAATGATAATTATGTTTATATTGGAGGAAGCAAAAAAAATCCTGAAGAAATAATTAGGATTTTGATTTTTAAGAAGCCAAAAACAATTTGGGTGATTTTGCTATCTTATCATTGCTTGGGATTGTTGGGTGACTGGAACAATGAAAGATGGGGAGGAGCATATGATGTTGTGTTTATATTCTGACTGAGATTCATGTTGTCGTCTTTGTTGTCTGCAATCCAAATGTAGTTTTGTAAATACTTCCTATTCTCCATTAACATCTCCCCTACTACTCATGCAGTTTGCAACGTTATTAGTAATCACTTGAACTACATTCTCCACATCATCGTCTAACATTACAAAAACTTAAAAAGTAGTTTTAGAGAAGTTAGATGTGTCTAGTGATAGTAAAAAACCAGTCACACTAGGACTATTAACTAAAAAATATTACATGTAAAACGTTTTTTTTCTAACTATACTTCCACTCAACTAGTACAAAATTCTAGCATTGTTCTATCTTTTAATCAACACCAAAGAACCTCTACTAATCTTCATAACTCCACCTTTTGATGAGTACCCATAACTAAGAGAATTCAACATATATACCCAAAAAATTAAATTTCTTCCAAGCTTAGGAATATATCTTTCATCATACAAGGTCTTGACACTACCATTATACATCTTAAAATTCTTGTTCTCAATACCAACAATTTTGAACTTATCATCATTATCCAAAACAACACTTCCTCCACATTTTTTATAAGTATCAAACCAACTTCTATTCGAAGAAATATGAAAGGAGCATGTAGAGTCCAAAATCCACGAGTCATTCAAAGAATTAAAACCCTCTCTAACAATGAGATTGTCACCATCACTTGAATCATCCTCCTCACCAAATGAACTAAAATAGTATCATCAGACTTCTCACAAATCTACCATATCATTCTTAATCTTCTTGCAATAAAATTTGATTACCTCACATCTCATGCCAATAGTAGCACTCATTATCTCTGTAATCTACTATTGGTTTAGATTTAGATTTAGATTAAGAGTTTTTTCTATTGAAATTTTTACTGTGTGAAGAATTCCTACCATGATAAGAACTCACTATATAAACTCCGTTTTCAGAATTACTACTAGAATTTTTGAATTTTACACTATCCCACAAAACTACAATAACCTCATCCAGCTTCAACATCTCATTCCCTACCAATAATGTAATCACCAAATTTTTATATGATGATAGCAGAGATGATAGCAACAACAAAGCTCTATCTTTCTCTTCAATTTAAACTTCTACACTCATAGTTGAGTTGTCACCTTATTAAAGGTATTCAGATGATCCCATATTTGTACTTTCCTCCATCTTCAACCGATATAATTCTTTTGTCAAGTTCAGTCAATTTGAGAGATATTTCAACATAAAATTTTTTTCTAACTTCTTCCATAATTCTACAGGAAGTAGAGCCAAATGAATTGTACTCACAACCTTCATCTCCAATTCTTCCCAATCAGCATCACTCAACTTCTCCAACTTCTTGCCCAGTAAGATCTTGTGCAATCCTTGTTGTAAAGAACATCTTTCACAGGACTTTGCCAAAAACTGAAATTGTTTTTCCCATCGAACAACTCCACCTCAAACAAATTTGCACTTGTAAATTTTTTCATCTCAAACTACTGCATACGATTAATCAACCTTAAGCTCTGATACCAATTATTGAGGTTAAGACTCCACTACTCAAACAAATTGCAATCAACCTTGAAAATAACACACAATATTTAATGTGAAAAATCTTTAAATTGAGGAAAAATCTACATGCAAAGACGAAGAAAAAAATTCACAATCAAACGAAAAAGATTACAAAATATCTCTCTCACAACCCAAATCCCAATTACAACCAATAACCTTTCTCACACAACAAAACCTCACAATAAATAACACCCTCAATTTTGGGCTATTACCTTTTGTTTTCTTCTACTAATACACTATACAGTCAAACACCCTGCTCCTATTTATAATATGTTGGCAACACTAAGTTCCCAAAAGTTAACCCAATGGGCTTATACATCATAATCCGTATCAGAATGAGCTTATACCAAAACTCTTTCCCTTTTCTTTACGATTTAAGCCACTAGCCCAACAGTTTATTTGAAGTTACAGGAGTAGCCATTTCTCTAAAAGCAGAAAACAGAGGACCATCAGCTGTAATTGAAAATACTGCAGTGAGTTCTGGGGTTAGCAGCATTGAAACGTGGTAAAGGAAAACAAAGATGGTTAAGATAATTAGGAAACAGTGTTATATGGACTCTGCTTATAAGACAGTGGAAACATCTTTCATTAATCTCCTTATCATTCCTAATTTCACATATCCTTGAGAGACTTCCTCCTCTCAATAATCCAATAACCCCTCCTAAGATATATTGAGGGTTAAATTTTCAGAAGGTATCTATCATATACCACCTTTTTAATTTTTTTTTTTTTTTTTTTTGATAAAGTATATCTCTCTGGAGCCATTCAAGCAAGCTCCTAGCTAAGTTCGCATGAGACATTTATGTCGTGAAGAAGAACTTGAGAGCTGCAAGAGCTTGGAAGCTCCTTGTGCTTGTTCTAGAATGGGTAGGGTTGCTCTGTTCTTTTTGGTTTGTATTATTGCTCTGTTTCTCAAAAATATTTCTGTAAGAACTTGCCTTTGTACTCTAATTGTTTTCAGTTTGCAGAGAGAGATTGAATACAGAGCTGGTGGTGCGACGAAATAGATTCAATTGACAAGTATTGAGACATGGGGTTGTCATTTTCTAATTTTTTTAAGCTTGATATTGTAATCTTTTTTAAGTTTGAGACTCGTTTATGTGATAAAAATGAAGAAGAGAGATACATAGTGGAGTTCTAAGAATAAAGGAAAGAAATTGTGGAGTCCCAAAAAAAAATTCAATTTGGTTCCTAGACTCAAAATCTATTAAGAGTACTTTTGTCTTTCAAAAACACAATACATTAAGTAGGCTATGATTTTTAAAGATATTGGTTGTGATAATAAAGCTACCTGAATTATAAAAATTAGAAGTTTACAACTATCATAAGAAGTATTCTTAGAAAACAGAAGGATTTGTAGGCATCAAAACAATCCATAGATCATATTGAATTTTGATCAGATAACAAATTGTTATGTTTAAGTTAGGGTTAAATCGATATGCAGATAAATATAAGTCATGTAGATGGCTAAAAAATTTATAATGTAAAGCCTAGTTTAAATCGAATCAAATTTTAACAAACTTCAGATCTAACAAGTTAAAGTTTGTCCATTTGACTTGGTCTGATTTATTTTCATGCTTGCTTTTAATTAATTAGTCTTTCTTACACTTGTCACTTTGGAATGAGTAACAAACAAGAGCAGCATGCTAGAGAAAAAACCCTAGATTATAATTAATTAGCCAGGTATATATATTTATATATATTCATATATTTTTTAAGTTAGGCATATGATCAGAAGTTAATGATATGTCATGTGATTACAATTAATGCAACTAATGTTGATGGATTGTAAAGATGGGGAGGATGACAATGTATGTGACCCTTCATTATCCAATCTGATCTGACGGGACCAGGTGAATAAGGCTCGGTGACCTGAACCTGGTGTGGTGAGCCCATGAGTTCTCAAGTCAAGCAACACCACTTCCAATCTAACGACTAAATTATTAATTTACACAGTTTGATGAAATTAAGCGCCCAAGCAAAACTAATGAAAATAAAGCACCCTCACGATTAAATTATTATTTTCGTTTTTAATGATGCTCAACTTATAAATTTTGCCTCTTAATGTTTAATTCCGCCAATTAAATACTTCAAAGATTTTTAATTTATCAATTTCGTCTTTTAATGTTGAATTTCTCAATTAAATCCCTATAAAGTTTCCAATTTCTCAACTTTATCCCTCAATAATATTCAATTATATCAATTGAGTCCTTAAAAAGATTCAATATTATCAATTTCACCCCTCTATATATTTGACTAACTAAAAATTAATGGAATTTATTATTTGACAATTTAAAAGAAACCAAAAAAATTACTTTTATTATAAATGTGCAACCTCAGGAGAAGGCCAAAGTTTGAATCTTGGAGTTGTCTATTTGGAAATAGTCAATAACATATCGCTATTTAGACTGGAAGAGAATTAGTCTCATGGTGCTAATAGCCTGTTGGGATTACCTTTGGGAAACCAAAAAAAAAGTTTATATTAACATACTAATTTAATCTTAAATTTTTTTAAGTCAAAATTTATCCACACTTTTTATAGAGGCAATCCTTAACTACAACATCAAGAGAAAAAAAAAATTATATCTTGACGAATTTCAGAATTAAGGATTTATTATTAATTTTTTATATCAATTAATGAGAATTTTTTTTTAATATTATGTCCTAAATTTCACATGCATATAATAATACAAGTTAATTAGTATCTTTTATTGTCTTTAACATTCCAAATAGATATTTATGCTAATTCTCAATTGTTGAAATAGAGAGATGAATGAAATTGATAATTTTAAATTTTTTAGGGAATTGATTGATAACAACCAACATTAAAGACTAAATTGATAATTTTAAAAATTCAGGGATCTATTTGATAAATTATACATTGATTTGATTGACAAAATTAAACATTGAGGAACAAAATTGATAAGTCAAGCATTTTTAAGGGATCAAAGAAGTAGTTTAGTCAACATTTTAATTGGAATAATAAAGAGAAATTACTGAGAATGAGAAAAAGTACCTTTTGAGATTACATTTTCTGTCACAATAATGTTACTCGCACAAGTCTATTTCATGAACACTTTTGTCTCACACTAAAGAGTAGATGTGACTTTTAAGATTTATCTTTTGTTACTCACAATTTGAAAAAAGTTAACCCACGATTTTTGTATTTGTGAAATGTGAAATGCGTTTATGTGAATATTTACCACTACTCTCCTACAGTTTAATAAAACTTGGTAGTTTTTTTGGTAAACAAGAAAATACCGATACCAGTAGATTTGAGTGTTTGTGAAAGAGTTTAAACAACATTACTATCTTCTTTAATCTATATGGGATGTTGCTGAGGTCATAAGCAAGAAAAAGTTGTGTAGCAAACCCAGATATTAAATAATAGAAAATTAAAAAAATAAAATAGAGATTGAGACTTTTAAGCCTTTTACTGTACTCCAAGTCTCACATGCAGCATTTGACCCATCCGCGTATGACCTGTTAAACGTTACAAACTAGCAAGCAACGATCATTTTGACAAGGGATGGGAGGGCATTATAGTAAAAAAAAAAAAAAAATTAAGTCCAAAGAGACTCTCTCTTAAGAGGGTCTTGCATTACATTGTTAGAAGAAGAAGTAGCATAGCTAAGATACTGAGGAACATTGTTGTTGATGAAGTTATTATCTGAAAATAGAAGAGATTTGTCAACTTGGTCTATCATCTGCTGGGTTGGTAATGTAGGAGGCTCTTGGTGCATCTGAATGCAAAGAATCTCTGTCTGAGCCACTGCAAGCTGCATTTGCAATTGTGAAACTTGGCTCTGTAGGTAAGATATAGCCCCAACACATCCATAAACTGGGTCTCGAACTCTAGCATTTGCTTCATAAACTAAACTGCTTATTGCATCTGCTCTTTGATGAACTGGAAGATCCTAATAAACATCAACAAAATTTGGTTAAAAAACAAAACATATTGTACTGAATATAGAACATAAGTAAATGATATATACATATTCACCTGCAACATTTTGCTGACATTGCTAGCACCAAAGACCTTGTGGACAATGGCAAACTTTTGTGGATCATCAGAAGGAAAGTAAGGAGCAAAAACGCAATCCTTGGCGCAGCGGCGTCTCAACAACTTGCAGGAGGCACAAGGTGTGGAACCACCCATCTAATTAGGATCAATAACCAAATTAGACAAAGCCAAGTAAAGTAGAGATCTTTCTTGATGTATATATGTATGTAATATGTATGAAGAGGCGGAGATAGTACTAATACTAAAGTTAACAGTGCATGTGGATGTGGGTTTGAGTTTGAGTTTGGGAAAAATAACTTAAAAGAAGCTTAGTGTTGAAGAGAATGTGCAACAAGAAACGGGTATTTATAATAGTAAAGTAGAGGGATTGCTTTATGTAGAATAGAAGAAGATGCACATGTTCATCTACTAAACAATCATTAAAAAATGAATAGTGCATCGACAGGGACACATCTTATGCTATGAGCTGAGAAATTAACTACCTTGTTTTGTATGCAGTTCATACGTAAATTTACAATTTTAGCTACTTTTATCCAACACACAAGCATATAACATTTGAGGGCAATACGGTCAAACCATAAAAGGGGAAAACTAAGGCTAAGAATTTGAATATATAGAGGATAGATTAATCATTAATGTTCTAAAAAATCAATTAGGATTGGGTTGACCACCGCCTAGGCGTGTGACAGCTAGTTGTCAAACCATGCAGTTGTGTAGTTTACACGTCCATATTTGACCCTTTCTGTATACTTAACGTATTATATACGAATAAAAAAATTGAATTCTATTATAATTTTAAAAATATGCATGGATCCTCAAAAATTAATTTGCATTGTTCACATGAATTCTTTTTTAAAATTTATTTATCTATAACTAAATTTTCTTTTTAAATTTTTACACTGTCCCAACCTAAACTAGTTAATTGGATCTGTTAACTTAGATCTTTTTTGTTTTTTTGGTTTCCTACAAGTGTCCTCACAGATGCGAGTATAATCTCGTTCAAAGTTTACGAATACCTCTCCCCACAAGTGTATTCTTGCGGACTCGAACTCTAATATTAGAGAAGTCCCTCAAATGAGTGTTAACTGAGCCTTTTTATATATATGTTCAAACCTAAGCATAAATATTAAACTAAAGTCTACTACAGCTATAAAATTTAATAAGAGTAAACAAAAGGGTAGGTTAATCTTTGAGTAAGAAATTTGTGAAATCCTAATTAACCCGGACAAAGACTCCGGGAGAGATGGATTCAACGTGAATGTTTGTTGGCGGACATTCACATGGAAACGCATACATCTCATCACTTTATATCTCTCTCTGTCTCTGTTTGTAAATGTGTTTGAGACCAACGCTGGCACCGATTTTCCAGTCGGACTTTAATCAAAGTGTAAGCATCAATTTTATGAAGCATAGTATTCAATTATGGCGTACCATCAAATGCATGAATATCACAAGCCAAAAGACTTTGAAAAAAGTTGTTAGCACAGTGCCCAAACCACTGTTGATGTCAATGCAATTTTGCTCTAATTAAGAAAAGTCATTATGTACATTTCCTAGACCGATCTATAAACTCCTAACTTCCATTTACACTTTAAAAATTAAAAACAAAAAGAATACAATATAGATTTTCTTAACTTTCTAAAGGCACCCATTAAAAAAAAATCATTCCTACAAAAATACTATTTGGAAGTATTTCTTCATAATGGTGAAGATCACAACTAAAATTTCAGCCCTATTTTTCTAATTTGAAGACAAATCATCTAAATTATCTTATTTTATATATAAAATTAATTTATAGGTGTATGATTCAACGCGGCGAATGTATATGAAGTTGTCAACATCACAAACAAGAGACACTGCAATGCATAAGAAACACATGATTATCAACAGTGCAAGTACAAAAATAATTAGCCAATTAGCATCCATGAAAGCACATGCCTAGCTAGAGATCATAATAAGAGCTAAAATAAAATTTTAAGTATTCTCTGCAGAGATTCTTTCTAATGGTTGTCATAAATTAATGCTCTATTAATATTTGCGTTCAGCATCTATGTAGAATAGAAAAACCCAGAAAGAATAATACTAGCTAGCTTATAAATCTTATTTTTGTGTTTTCATAATCAAAGTCACAAGCTCAAATATTCTCTTAATTAATTAGGTTGTCTTTTTTATATTTAAATCTTAAACACAATAACACTACTATAATAATATCCATTTCTTATAAACTGTCAAAGAACCATTGTATAATAGCCTAGTTGTGAATGTGTTTGAATGGATGGTTAAAGTTTTGTGCACTACCTACCAAGGGCACAAATAAAATGAAATTCAAGACCAATAGCTTTCTAGCATGATTGTAGAAGAAAATGTTCGATTAGTTTGGATACTAGTAAGAGAGAAAAATAGCTACATGATATTGTAAACCATGAATGACCATGTTGCTCCTCTCATAAGTCATAACCATATTATTACATTAGAATATACTATAAATGGCTATTTTAATATAATGAAACTAGACAATTAATGAGATCCGACATAAGGCTGAGTTATAAGGATTATTAAAAAGAAACCCACTTCGAGAGAGATTGAAAATAAAATTATACCAAGTTTGTGAAACCCTAAGACCTATTCCATCTCTAGCATTCAATGCTCTCCACATGATTCCAAGCTTCTAATCTTTTGTTCCGAGAAAAAAAGCTCAATTTCCCTGGTTGTCATGCTATATCTATGTTTATAAATATTTCTATATGTAAACCATGTTTTTTCACTTAAACTGTTAGATCTAATAATAAATAAATAAAACAGAGGGACCACTTTGTTGAATTCTTCTGTGCATTACCTCACAAAACGTGTAGTACTCGTAATTTAAAGTTCCAGTTTCAAACACCTAAGCCCTAGGAAGAAGAAAAAAACCTATACACTGAACCAGGAGAAACTTGTAATTTTGTTTAACCATTTTCCTAAGTTAACGAATAAAGTAGAGGAAAAACAGACATCTCTTTCCATCTAGGAGAAAAATAAGACAAGCAAGCTCCAACGCAAGCATTTAATGGACTTGGTGATCTGGAAGATTCGATTTTTGAGATGTGTGTGGTTTCAAATCTAGAATGGTGGGGATTACAAATTTACAACTAATGTTTTAAAATACAGCAACCTCCCAAGGGTTGGAGCCTGGAGGGCTGATGGTGGCAACTGGCAACTGACCTGAAAATAAATTGCTTAGAGCAGATGGAGTTGGGTTTCCATTTTCCTAAGCTAGCATCTCTTTTCAAAATGTTAAAAATACCTTTATCAAGTCTTAGCAAAGAAAATGGTAGGAAAACAATCGATATGCACGTGAATATACAACTCCTTACATGTTAAAAAAAAAAAACTTCTTACATGTTCGATTACACTAAGCATTTTTGACAATAACTAGCGTTGTCAGATCACTTGACTACAATTATTTTTTTAAATAACTATTCTCGATTTAATTTCTTCTATGATTTGTCTAAAGTTTAAATAACCAATTTTCTTTTAGCTCTTGATTACATTTGACATTTGAATGAAAGGACGGAGATATGGGAGACATATGTCACTTCAAATTGGTCTCTTCATAATCTCATTTTTTCGATTCCTCCAAACCGAATAATTTTGATGGAGGAGAAAAACTCATTTATAATTTTTATAGCAATTAATTTGTCTAATGAATAAGACAAAATTTCTCATTCATAAAATACCATTATTATCTTCTTAACTTCTCTATTAATATATTAACCTTGTGCTCACCCTGGTTTCCCATTAATTACTGCTGGGTGCCACTTCCATTCTGAACAACTTCTGGTCTCTGGCCCAAAATGATTAGTTTCCAAACCTCTTGTTGGTAGATCAATGGTCAAGCCCTAAGAGAATGGAAACCCAATTCAAGTAGTGGATTTATTAAATTTGGGCTCAAGAAAAACATGCTTCAATTCCCATCTTAAGTCTAATGATGATTTTTGCAGGGGCATTTTCAAAAAGACCAATTCAGTCTAAGTGAGAAATAATATCACCCGCAGAAACGCTAATATTTATGGCACTTAACAATTCCAGTTGTGATGGGAGAGGATAGGGAAATGGGAAAAGAGAGAAAGAGTACAGTTATAGTAATGAACAAATTTATCTTTTATTTCTTTCAAGTTGTTATAAATCATTTTCATACTAAGAAAGAAAAAAAAAATCATTTTCATACTGTTTGGGGATCAACTTGTAAGTTGTAACTAGCTACTAGTAAGTGACTACTACTAAAACTGAGCGAAAATATATAACTCAGCCCATCCTCCACCATTGCCAACTGGGGTGCAAACACCTACACATTTATACTCCCAAACGTAAATTATGAATTATGCAGGCGATCCACTTTTAAATGTAGACCATGCTTATTTTCCAGAGCTCAAACCAGAAACTCATTGAAATTACATTTATTTTTTATTTATTTCCGCCAAGGCAAATTACATGCTAGCTGCAGAAAAGTTTCACAAACTATATATCAACAATAAAAACTCCTTTGTGAGTTTTTCTAAACTGTATTAGTATGCATAAACAGTTCCTTGGTAGCATAATAAGTATTCACAAACTATATATCAACAATAAAAACTCTTGGTGAGTTTTTCTAAACTGTATTAGTATGCATAAACAGTTCCTTGGTAGCATAATAAGTATGCACTGAAAATCTTTTATTGACAATCACCCCTGTGGCTGTAACATAATACGGCCACGTCTTCTTTAACCAGATAAGTACTGTTTTTTTCACAATCACAAAATAACAAAAGGTACAGTAAGCATAATAAGTTTGCTAACACACAAGCCGCAATAATAGATTGCAACTTGATCTTGTTACTATACATGAGAGTTTCAACATAATCTAATGCATGCTATCAAAATTTTACTGCCAAGTAAAACCAATAATGAGAAAATGACTTGCTTCTCAACCCTAGGAACACCCACTTGAGCTGCAACACTTGCATCATAAGCTGGCCTGCGATATTTATGGACTCGCTTATTCAGTGTACTGTTATGAAATTTACAACAAACAAGCATATATAAGCTAGCATTGACCTCGTCCATATTATTGATGTCTAGTTCATCATTGATCCGCAGAATGCTCTGGTGTTCATGCAGTTTTTGTAAATTCCTCTTCTTAATTCCATTTCTGAAGGATATACTTGCTAGACATTGGTTTTCTTTGCAAAACGAGTCTGTTTTACTCTTCTCTGTTCTCTTCCTTTTCAAGTACTCTGCTGCTTGCACCTGAACTACACAATTTGCAACGGCCAAATGACTATTCAAGTATTCATATCCACAAATCTCATTCCAGAAAGAAAATGGAAAGCAAGCTAGATATCAAATACAAAAGACCAGCCTCCAAAAGTAACTTACACAGATATATAATTCTACATTATAACTGTTACCAGTAATTTAGTAAATGATATCGTAAAAAAATATGCCTTTTCTATAACTAATGAAGTTGCTTGTGTGCCTTTTTTAATATTAGCAGCAGACAGATAAACTATAACAAAATGAAAACAAGGATAAATTGAAGAAGCCTACCACAAATGTGTGATTTCCAGTCTCCCATAGACATGAAGATCAATATGTATACTACATAATTATTATTTTTTCATTACAATTTAATTTATCTAAGGAAATACACAACAAGCTACCCTCAAATGGAAGATTGCATGAATATAGAAAAGTTGATCCGCAACTCTGCAACACGTACAATCAGTGTAATAAACATTCTGAATTTGTTGCTAGTAGCAACAAAAAGCTTTGCTTCACAAATAACTTGTGAGAATTTCATCTCCCTTTCTTTTTCCTTTCACATCACTAATAATACAACCAACACATCAAGCTTGTTCTCCCTTTCACTACTCTAACATGAGACTGACAATGGGACTTCAAGCTCTGGCATTGAAAGTACTTATTCTTTCCAACGTAAAGTAGTATACTGCCAAATCATACATGTCAAGGATACATTTCCATATGGGGTAATGTGTACATCAAAGTGTTAATTTCTACACACTGATAAAAGAGAAATAGTATATAGCACATCTTACTTTAAATCAGGCTTAACATTAAATATTAAATACGATTTCATGCCAGTGAGAGTAATAAGGTCCATGGTATAAAAAAATGATGGCAATAGAGATATTGAACAATGCAGGCATGATTTCTAGGACAAGAAAATCCCTATAGACACATTGGATTACTTCTTCATATTATACAGCACATGAGCACAAGAAGTTGATAGTATACAAGCCACTATAGCAGCTTGGTTGCAAACAACCTGGTTTTAAGGCTACCTGATCTGAAAAACTCATTGAAATTGGTAGCTTGGTCCATACCCCCATTTGCAGTTTGATGGAGGATAAAAGGACAAGGCGATAAGTACAAATAACTTGCAGATATTTGCATCACATAACCTCAAAATGACAGCTACTGTTGCTCTCTATTATCATGTAATCAATGACAAATTTGGAAAGAGTTCAATGCAGTAGCTAAGAGGTACCAGAGCGTGAAGAAATGGATGTCATTGCAAAGTCCTTGAGTCTCTTAATCTTCCTCACAGCCCCCAGATCTTCAGAGAATTTGTATGTTTCAGGCTCTACCAAATCATTCTTTTGAAAGCACAATAGAGCATTTTCACATGCCTAAAAAATGACGAGTAGTGAAGTTAAAAATATTATACGAGAAACATACAGAATGACATAGTCACTGTAATTACAACCTAGAAAGCTTAAACAGAAACTTGATCGATCCAACTTATGCAAAGAAACACAACTTCGGATAACTCCAAGTTTCAACTACCATGAATATACCTTTCCTGCAATTGAATGAAAACCACTATCAAGTGCATGTTCTGCAAAATTTAGCCATTCGTCATAGGAAACTCGTAGCCATTCGCAACTTGCGGATTTGAGTTGTCGCATAACCAAGGCCTCGTATCTCAAAGCCAAGCAACTCTAGAAAAATGGAGCCATGTAATTCGATAAAAAAAAAAAAATGAAACGACTATAGCAACTGTAAAAAAACACGTCGCTAAGAAGCTGAATAACTACAACTGCGTTTAAATTCAAAATTCAGAGGAAACAAACAACAAGCAGGAATTCCAGAAGAATCTAGCTCAAGTATCGGAAAGATAATGATCGTACCTCAGAATCACCGACGATAGCAAAAGCACGAACAAAGAATTCGAGAACCAAAAGCTTCTGCTGAACAGTTTTATCTGCAATCGTCCGAATAACGCAGAGAGATTCAGATCTAAGGAACTCCGTCAAGCTCGATCGGACTTCCATTAACGATTTGACATCTTTGGAGACCAAAACAGATTCGAGAATTTGAATCGTCGTTTCATTGAATCTGCGATAAGGAGAAAGAAATTGTGAGAACTGGCCCCATGGAAAACCAGGGAAGTACTTTGAGAGCAGAAGATTGATGAAAATGGAAGATGATGGTGAAGAAGCGGACCTTCTGGTTTTGATTTGCAAGTGAAAGAGGGAAAGTTGTGACATGTGAGAGTTGGCGGTTAAACTCTGGAATTGGTTGGGCTTTAAACTTTATATAGGTTATGTTAGGTGAGTTTGGAATAAATATATATAATAATTTAATTTAATGTAAATTATTTTTTAATATTTAAAACAAATTATTTAAGTGATAGAATTTAAATGAATTAAATTGAATTATAGTGTTTTGAATATTATTATAACTAATAGAATTTATTTCATTTTAATACTTTTACAAAATTATCCTTGTATTAGTAAAATAAAAAAAATTCTTACAAAAATAATTTAAATTATTAGTACAGGTATGATACATTATAAGAATGGAAGAGAAATGAGGGGAAAGAAAGAACGGGATAGATGAGATGAGAAATGGAGTAGAAAGAATTAGAAGGGATTGTGGTTTTTGAGATATGGATATTAATAAAAGTAAAAATAAAGAATATATATGTATTTTTAATCTAATTGAATTGAATTCTTAAAATTAATGCAAAAACAGCCAATTGGAAAGCAATAGTCATGTTTCTAATCCTCCAATTTACCAACAAAAGAAATCATATTAATTTTGATGATAATTCAAAATGAAAAAAATGTTATAAAAGCATGATTCAGAATAACTTGAATTTTCATGAAAGATAGATACCAAACACAATATTTTAATCAAAGTTCATTTAGAATAAATTGAATTCCACAATTTTTGTGGTTCCAAATACACACTCTAAAGTAGTTACCAAATTTCGTTTCTTACTTAGTTATTAAGAATTATAATGAATTAAAAAAAGATACTCAATTTTATTTTCTTAAGATTAAGTTACCCATACAATCAAAATTTTATTTTCTTAAGATTAAGTTACCCATACAATCAATAGATGGCTATTGCATATACAACAAATAGTCCATAAGTTGCAGCACTTAATTGCATAATGTCATAAGAACTTGATAGGATTTTCACTAACTCGAAAAATCAAGTAATGGTTAAACTAGTACGGATTCTCGTAGGAGTTCACAAAGTTTGTAGGTATGACAAATGGAAAGGTAGGTAACAACCCCAACACATTTCGACAAGAAATATTGGGCCTACATCCAAGGAACTAAAATTCATTTCGAGCTACCGTTTTGACAAGCTTAGAAATGGAAACGTTTGAGAAACAATATGGAAACGACATGAAAATGCTAATTTTTATGGACACGTATAAAAATATATAATAAAACACATTATATATTTGTAGCTTTCCAACATTATTAATTTAGTACATAAAATACTATTAAATACATAATGAAGTAAAATTCTAAACATAAACATACAAATTGGAGAAAAATATCAAATTACAATCACATCCAACTAACAGTGGAGTTGTTAACATGTGCTCAACCTATATTTTTAAAAAAAATTAGTTTGAACCAACATATATATGCTCTAAAATTTTAATATTATCTATCACTAAGTTAAATTAAATTAATACAAAATATTTGTATAAAAATAATAATAATAAATAAATAAAAGACCAAGAAACCTAACATGCGTGAAATCCTAAAAAGAATTATTCTCTCTACATTATACTATCTGAATATATATAAAATAAGATTAAAAAAAATTAAAATTCTAAAATATGAAAAAAAACTAGAGCCAAAACTTTAGATTTTTAAATTATAAAAATGTTCTTATTATGTCGACCTGTTTCTTGTGACAACAATGAAAACGCCACTGTTTTGTGTGGAAAAGTTTTTGTTTTATGTGGAAACGCCCCCGTTTCATGTGAAAACGATGGTTGCATTTCTGTAAGTGAGTTTCGTTTCGAGTAATGTGGAAACGGAAACATTTCTCATGTTTCGACCGTTTCGATACGAATTTTTAAACCTTGCCTACATCACTACCACTCTATATCTAAAAGAACCCCCCAATTGCACCTATGTCAGGGTTGAAGCTAAGATTTCCTCAGAAAATGTCACGATCATGTATGAAAACATAGATTTATCCTTTAACAAAGACTGTCAAGAGGACTTGAACTCTTAACATCAAAAGAAGCGCTTGTTGAGTACTACTTTGATCAAGTTTGTGATTGTTATTTTTGCTATTAGAGCAAAATTAATGCTAGATCTATACCCAACAATGACTATCAAAGAAATTCAAACTCTCAACCTGCACTTCTTGAGTACTATCTTGATCAAATTTGGATTTGTTATTTTTGTTATTAAATTAGAGTTAATGCTTTTCTTGAGTACTACCTAACCAAGTTTGTGACTGTTACTTTTGTTATTAGTGCAGAGTTAATCAACCTCAGAAGGCCTTACTCAGGTTGGTCCCTTTTAGTCTTTTTGTTTTATGGTACAAATTAGGTTAGTCTGATTCAAATACTGGTAGTAGAAGAGAACCCTCAATTGCCTGGTTTTGTTTTGTGTTTTTTTCTTTAGCCCGAGGCTTATAAGCCATATAACAAACTCTCTTCTATAGGAAGAGCAAAATATAAATTTGATCGCATGAATGAGGGATCTCCGGTGACCGCAATTTGATAAAGGCAAAATTCAAATTTGATAGTAAGAACACATCGTTACCAAACTCCCAAGATGAATTGAAATTCACTTCTACTGTAAAATATTGCACGTTGCCCCCTTCATTAATCTTTTAAGATTGAAATTAACACCCAGGAAGCCAGCCTCTTAACAAGATTTTGACCATATTTAATAACATCCAGCCCAAAAAGAAAAAAAAATAGAAAACAAGGTATCGCCAATCACAACTTTTAATTTACGCATAATTTTATTACAATTCTAACGCCACCCACAAATGACTAGTAGCAACGCATAATCACTGTTACACAAAAGCCATATTCCAACCACATTCCCAAATACAAATCAGGACGTCCAGTTACATGAACTTCTAACTTTTCCAGTACATTCCTAACTATCTTCTGTTCAACTTGCACCCAACCAAAAGCTTTAATTGTCGAGTGAAACTATCAATAATCTGCTGAGACTCAATACAAAAGATTGATTGCTTTCGGCAAAAACCCAAAAAAAATTGTATTTTACATGAAACAGAAGAAAAAAATGTCAGAGCAAACCGGCACTAAAATTCCAGTATTTTATCCAGCAACCACATCACCGAGATAATCCAGCATTGACAAAAAAATTAAAGTACCTTCTCACCAAAAAAATCACTGTTAGGCTTTTGCTAGAAAAAAAAAAAATTAAACCTAGCACATATGGCTAAGGTCATGCACCCCATGACGATTAGATACTACCTGCATTCACCCAGCCATGTGGGATACCGATTTATCAATTTCATGTACTCCCATAAATTCAAAAGATACTCCCACAACACTTTTCAACCCCCAAATTTCCAGCAAGCCTTGAATTTTATTTTTGAAGAAAAAGATGGTGGCCTGTGTCATGCAGCATGGCAACCACCAGCTAAGTGGTGCGCTAGCTGCACCGAACCCGCCACCATTAGCATGGAAAAACATTTTTAAATATGAATACCGTGTAAAACTGTACAAATCAACACAACAAAAAATTAGTGTTTTCACCATCAAAAGCAGGGTTGTATTTTCTCAACTGAAAAAATAAATTAAGCTTGAATTGTTTCTCCCTTCAGTCAATTTCTCCCCATAAACTGATTCGTTAAGACCAGAGGATGCGCCATGAGTGCAAGATTATCCCACATAATGACACAGTACAAAATCCAAAGGGAGGACAAAAGCATGTTCTTTAAGAACAACAATCACCTGAAATTATCAAACCTAGCTTATCAGCAAGCAATTTGGAGAGAATCACCTTGACTCTATCAAAGGATCCACACAATCAATTAATCCCATGCCTATAATAGGAAAACCCTCCAGGTAGTGACAACGAAAGACAAAGGAGAAGAGGCCTTGCGCAAAGTAAGGCGAACAACCTACCTCTGTCTCCATTCAAGAACCAAGCCAACTGAATATAATAAATCCCTCAAGATCAATTCATAGTACATAAAATGCTCATGATTGAAATTCTCAATATGGACGTGAACGGTTTCCACCATACTGATGACGATCAGGTCCAGAGCCTCCACCATCTCTGTAATTATCTCTGCGTCTATCTCCACCATAGCCACCTCTATTACCCCTGTATCACAACAGTAAGTCAGCACAGCTTCCAGGAAATTAGAAGAGACAATAAACAAGAAAGCAGCCTATGCAATATTGCAATGTAAAAATGGATTCTGTAAATGGGTCAGATTTCACAATAGTTAGGACAAAGGGTAGTAACAATTAGATGGAAAGTACACCTTGCCTTTTACCATCCCCAATGTTTGTACCAGTGGAAAAAGAAAATGTTAAACTCATTATCTTACTCTCCACTCTCGTTTGTAAAGACAACAAGGTACCCTAGAACCAATGGTCTTCTTTGTAAAAAAACAGAGGTACCCCTAGAAGCAGTACAATATATCTCACATGAGTATGCAAGCTCCCGCTACATCCTCTAGCCTAAATTGACAGACACATCTCCTTTAGCATGATCGCTACCCACTATGCACATCCATAAGGAGGATGTCTCCAGATGTAGAATATTTCCAGTTGGAATTGACAATTACTAGAATCTAATGTTAAAATGGCCGAATAAATCCAAAACTCAGATCACATCTTACGTCAAATTTGTTTTTATCAAAGTTCTAACAAAGAGATACAAAGGGGACAATGCTTGTTCTTATTAAGTCTATTTTACTAAGAGATACAAAAGTTATCTGATGCCTAAGATCTGTAATTGTAAAACAGATACTTACTTTCACACAACATAAGATATTTATACAAGACATTTACTTCAATGGACCAGCAACAACATCAGGTCAGTATCATTCCCAAAGTTAACAGTTTAGATTACAAAATCTCAACCCTAGAAAAAGCTCAAAAGGAAGGAGAAACAGAGAAAACATTATCAAAAACTAGTTGCATCCTCAGAACCATCAAGTACACGTGCAATCTGAAAATGTATATCTCCAGTCACAACAGCCCCATAAATGTACCAAGAAATTCATGAATTAGAGTAACAATAAAAAATGTCTATACTAACTAAGCTGAACATTGAAAACTCAATCTTGGAATACAAAAAACTAAGCAAACCTCAGACAACAGTACCAAAACAATTGACCATCTCTCAATAAAGCCCAGGAGGAATGAAAAGTTCAGCAATAAATAGCCACATCTTAAATTATAATCTATAAATTGCTGTTTTTTTTTATAGCCACTTCCAATTAATTAGAAACAACCCTTCAAAAATAGCTAAGTTGTAAGATCTAGTAACCTGACGAGAGCTTGAGACTTATCTAGTCAGTCTGAGATAACCAAATATATATGAACGATAATCAAAGATACACAACCATGAAACTCCAGTTTTGGGGCTTGAAATGCAAGAAAAACTGTACAAGCAAGCACCATAACCATGTTTCCATTATCCGTCCAACAAAAATTCACATTATCCCAATAACTGGTGGATACCAAAACAATCATGTTGCATTATTTATCCCAGAAACTTGAAGTGACATCCAAATTAACCAAGTAATACACTTGGTGATCTACGATGCTGGTGGGGCATAAAAACATCAATAACACCCACAGGGGAAAAGTGTACATGAACATCGGCTAAGAAATAAATACAGGATCATACTCACCGGACATAATTATTAAGAAGACCTAGAGTATTTTATCAAATTTATGTTCAAGTGAGGAGATGCGGTACAAGAAAGGAGCTATAATATAGGTGTTAACATAATACCCATTGGGGCAACGGGATATCTAGGGCCATGAACATTAGGCAACCTATAGACCTAAATCACCTAGGAAATACTTGAGTATCATGCCAAAGTTTTGAAGACCTAGAACTTATTATCAGTTTTATTTCAAGTGACGAAGGCATGATGCACATAAAGGATTTTAAGTATGTCATAACACAATCCTACTGCAACAAATAAAACTTCAGAAGAATTTAACTCAACAAAACCATCCATGACAGCTAAAATTAAATGGGGAAAATTTATTGAGAAAATACCCATGGTCAGGAGCCCTTGGTGCAGATTTCTCTGCCATGGCAACACTGATCTTATAGCCCCTTAAGTCGTGATCTGAAATACAAGATTCTTAATTAGCGTGTCCGTATATATAACAAATTTATGATTTGTTATTGTAATCCAAAAATACTGAGTATATAAAAGTATATGGTAAGTACTATTGTAAAATCCGCCAGCAGAATGTGCAGCAGATGGATCTTCATAGCACAAGCACGCATCACCCTTATTTTTCCCCTGCTCATCAGTATATATTCTTATATTCCATGGCCACTGATCCTTATATCCCCTCTTCTGCTTTATTCTTCCAACCTAAACAAATAAGAGTATTATTTGCACTTAGAATATCAAAAATCACAAAAACATAAACTGTTAATAAAACTCTTCTCCAAAACTTATTCTGCAATCAAAATTTGATTAGGGCAATCTGACATTTCTCATTCATATCAAATTAGTGGGTTCCTTGCATGAATTTGGCTTTCAACTATGATATACAACCATCCATGCATGCACGTGCACACCATATACAATACCATAATGTAAAGAAAAGTAAAAGAATGCATCAGGTTACTTTTGGAAGTCAACAATAAAAAACAAATGGGAACAAAATTCCAACCATAAATCACATATACAGTTTGTCCAGGAATAATAGAAAGGGACATTACTTGTCCAATGCCTCCAAACAGTGCCTGCAGCTCGTCAATAGTCACATCGGGTGGTAAGTTTGAAATGTAGATTCTGGAGTTGTCACAGGTATCCCCACAATTCTCATCACACTGCTTCACCTTAGCTGGTGATGGAGGCTCAGTGGGAGCACCACCATATCCTCCTCTACCACCAGCACTATAACCCCTACCTCCACTCCGTGCTTCGCCTATACTACCTCCGCCATAACTACCCGTGGAACCGCCATAAGATGGAGGGTATGATGTTGGCCCACCAGTATAACTTGTAGGTGGAGGAACTGCCTCCGATCCATAATTCACATTCCCACCATAAGAGTTAGGAGGAGGTGCATAGCTGCCTCCAGCCCCACCATAAGATGGGGCTGTAGGAGGAGGAACCTGAACATACCCACCATCTTCCCTTCCTAGGTTACCACCCCTACTGCCTCCTCCACTTCTACTATCATTGTTACCCCTACCACCATTATAATCATTTACTCTTCCTCCATCATAATTATCACCTCTACCCCCACGATTATTCCCATATCCACTGCCACTTCCTCCTCTACTATTATAACCACCACCATCACCGCCACTACGATCGTTAGAACCAGCAGGCGAGGGGGCGCCACATTTGTTACACTCGGTCCTTCTAGCAAAGTTCACATTCCCACAACTAGATATACCGAATTCCGAAAGAACAAGTTGATTTCAGGATCAATTTGAACCCATGAATGAACATATAAAGTTAAACATTTACAAACCAGAAACCATTAAGAAAACAACAACAATCAAAAAGCAAATAAATGGGATAAAGATCAAACCTTGGGTTAGGGCAACACCAATCGCCGTCTCTGCCACTCCCTCCACGGCCACCACGACCACCGCCTCGTCCACCACGAGATTCGCCTCCTTGATATCCACCGCCTCCACCGCCTGCTGGAATTTTCATCTAATTAGACGATAATTTAAAGTCCAACGAGTAAGCAAATAAACTAGAGACAACAATGGAAACACTACCTCGACCACCGTATCCTCCAGTTCCACCTCCTCCTCCGCTGTAACCTCTACCTCCACCTCCTCGACCACTATTACCTCCGCCACTGCCCTTTCCTCCATAACCACCACCATCATTACCGTCGTACCCACCACTGCCACCAGCTCCTCCATAGCCTCCGGAAGCACCATAACCACCTCCACCACCTCCGCTGCCTCCATAGCCATAGCCACCGGCGCCACCATAACCACCGGTATCTTGGCCGTACGCTCCAGACATGATACGATCTAGGGTTTTTAGGACCACTCAGACAGAGAAAGAGAGATTAGACTAAGATAGTTTGGGCACGGGAGTCGGGGTAAGATATTTTGTTTTGCGGACTACAATTCCCAATAGACAAACAAGTGTTAAAATTGAGAAGCTTCCCTCCTACTATTCATCTTAACGCTAATTCCTTCCTCGGTCAATACTGCTAGTCCATCATTTACCCTAACAAAAGGGTAAAATAGTAAATTAATCAATTAACAAAGTTTTTTTTTTCTTGGAAAATAATCTATATTATATAACTAAAATAAAAAAGAGACTATGGGGAACATATCCATGTCTTGATAAAAGACGAGAGTTGTGATAAATTGACAATTAACCTAAATATTGTTAAACCATATTTGATAAATCAGATCCAGAAAATATAAATGAATAATAATCCAAGAGATAAATCATTTAACTACTAAGAATATAAATATCTTAATTGGTAATATGAGAGGCTTAGTAGATACAATGATTAGAAAAATGGTCAATATAGTTTGCTTGTAAGAACTATAGGAGAAAAGGCTAGAGATAGAGATAACTGGAATCAAGATCTTGTGTATGGGAAATGATATAAATAAGAATAGCGTAGTGAGTCTTATTGATGAAAATCCGACAATATTAAAGTCAAGAAAAAAAGTGATAAATAATTTTAGTGAAATTAATGATAAAAGAAGAAGGTTTCAATGTTATTAATGTCAATGCACCTAAATAGGATTAGACGAAGTACCAAATTAAGAAGGCATTTTGGAATATTGAGATGAAATTGTTCAACATGTTATGATTAGGGGAGAAACTTTATATTGGAGGATAATTGAATGGCTATATAAGAAATACTAATGAGGGTCTTGAAAGAGTATATAAGAGTTATGGTTATGGAGGTAACAATAAAGTTGTATAGTCTATTTTAGATTTCGCAATGACTTACTATTTATTTTAGCCAATATTTTTTTTTTTTAATGAAAAGAGAGTTACACTTATGACATTTGATAGCAAACCAAATAAAAGTAAAGTAGATTTTGTCCTCACTAGAAAATTTACTTATGTGTAGAAATTTTTGCACAAATCGTTAATAATCTCAGTACAACTACACAAAATCAAGTGACAAGAGGTGAAGGATTGCATGTTGACTTTTAAATGATTTTTTAGGCAAAACGACATGTATTATTTCTAAACTGAACATTTTATCAATTTTATCTTAAAAATAAAAATTATGTTAATTTTGTCTTATCGCATTTAGGAAATTTGTAATGTCTTTCCTGCATAACACCATTAAAATTTTGATGGAAACTACTTATTTAACGTAAATTATTATATTTAATCTTACATGTATGCTATTATTATTCCCTAGTTGTTGGTCCAAATAAAAGATTCCCCAATTATTAATCCCTAATTATTGGTCCACCAGAGTCCATCTTTTAATTGTCATAGGTATTAGTTACAAACTTCCTCTTTAGTAAAATATGACAAAAATGACATTTATTGTCTTTAAAATATTATATTTTTGTCAATTTCATACTAAACTAAAATTATTTTTTTCAATCAATTTCACCTCATAATTATTAAATTATTATAATTTTTTTCCTTAACTGTAATACCGCATGCTAACGTGGCTCAAAATATATATATATATTTTTTATACATGTGTGCTAAGGTGACAAAAAAATAAATTACTTTTTATTCTTCTCATATATGTTCCCTCACTATTATTTTCATCATCCCTCTTTAAAAATTTAAAATTAGATTGCGTGATGATTAGAATATTTTTAAAAAACTTAAGCAATTTGATAAAATTTTTAAATTGCTTGAGAGAGAAATGAGTGAGAAGGAATGAGTGAGTAAGAGTACAAAATAACTTTAAGATGCAATTGATAAACCCGTACTTTTAGGATGAAACAGACCAAAAAAGGATATTTTATTGATAATTATTTATAATTTTTTTGTTAACTCAATATATATCTGATATCTAATAAAATATTTTAAGTCACATCAGCATTTTTCAATATTGCATACATCATATAAGTTTAGAAACGAAATTGACCAAAAAATATTTGAGATGAAATTGATAAAAATATGTTTTAGAGAGGATAGATATCATTTGCCATTAATTATATTCACATACCAGCCAAGTATATAGAGAAGCTATGCATATAGGAATGTTAAGCAATATAAAATTCTGTATCTCTCCTCTAAGAAGGATCTGGTTCATTTGAAATAGAAATTTAAACAAACTCAATCTGGTATTTTTGGAAAAAATATGTTTAAAAGGCTAACAAGAAAAAGAATTGTTATGACTGTTATTGGAACAAGATGAGAATAGTCAATGCTGGGATTCCAATTTCAACACAGTCTACCAGCTACAAGAATTCGTTACAATAAAGGTTACTAATTAGGTAAGCAAAACTGACGTCCGGGTGAAAAAGGAAACCGCAGCAAAAATATAATTAACTATAATCTAGTTGGATAACTTTATTCTTTGAATTATGTTAGCTATTTTAAAATATTTATATATATAATAAAATTTAAAATTATTTAATTCAACATATTTTGTCCTAATTTTAAAAGATTGGCTTATAACGATGGATATATTCTGAAATAAAGGTTAAATTATCAGGCATAATACAAAGCATATATTTTCTTGATCAAACTACTCCAAATCAGGAACAGCCAACATAGGAAATGGCCCCCCAAGCCAGTGACCTAAAAGATGACTCTTCTAAAAGATCCTTTAGCATCAACAGCGTCTGCAGTTACAACATAAACCACCACATGTGTTTTCAAACAGCATAGGAGTAGAATTCCAGCAGTCATGGACAATATTTCTCTGCTTCTTCTGTCTTCATTCATATTACATGATAATGGATGCCCTGCTAATGCGAATCATCAATGGCATTGCGCTCAAAATTTCAGGGATGAACATTTCAGAAAACATGAGTTTGATCTTGAATATGGTACCTGCTAATTCTTAAACCAGCTAAGTAATTAAAGCTTGCCAGAGTAAACCATCTACAACAACAAACATCCACCTATAATGGGCCTAGAGACTGCAAAAATGCCCCTTGACCATAAATCTATGTGAAACTGAGATTGAGATGTGACAAAAGACTAGCTACCAGTAAGATCATCCCCTGGAAACAATAGGCCCTCAAATAATTAGAATGAGAAGTGCGAAGCTCAATTGGAAATCTGCAATGATCTACCGAAGGATCAACTGTTGTGATTAAACCCAATCCTCTAAAGTCACAGCTCTCAGCTCTCTGATCATGCTGTTGATAATAGCTATTAAAAGAATATGATATATTACCGGGCCAACTGATGTTGAAACAAGATCCCCCAGGAGACAGTGCAGTACAATCAGCAGTTGAACAAGCCTCTAATGCAGTAGCAGTTGCATTAGACATGTCTTTATTATTGTTCACAACACACCACTTGGAAGAAAGGTAATCAACATTTTGTGCATTCTGGAGGTTTTTTGAACCCTGACCAAGATCAACATGGTACTTGGCTTGGCCATCAAAAGTGAATACGCCCCAGTGTCTTTCGAAGTTTCCAGAAGCAATGCTTCTTTGGTCCTCATCTAAAAGGCTAAAGATATATGCTTCAATCAAATGCCGAGTTCTAAGCGGGGTCCCGAATTTCCCGTGAAGGTGATTCATTAGACCTTTCATAAACGTTTCAGCAAGGTGTGAGGTTGCATTCGCTGCTCCATCTGTTGGCCAACCAATCTGTGCCACAACAACCTCCATATTGGGAAATCCAACTGCTGATAATGCAGTAACCACGGTGTCATAGCTTAAGTCAAAACTGTTTTTGTATGTTCTGTGGCTGTCATTATGGGGCTGAGCAGTTTCTTTAAAGAGAGCAAAATCAAGTGAAATATTCCTGTTTTGACGGGTAGTTATGAATGGAGATATAGTGACAAAGAAAGGTGCACTGTGCTTGTTAAGAAATGTGAGGAGTTGAATCATGGTTTTATTGAGGTCGCTCCTGAAATGTGCTTTGGAGGGCAAATTAGATACTGACTGGAAGGTGTCGAAACTGCAGGGAACCACGACTCTCACCTGGCTGCCCAAGTTTGCTCTAACTAAAGCTACCTGAATGTTAGTAGCTGCTCCAATGACAAAGGGATGGAACTGCTCACCATAAGTTTGGAGGAACGGCTCATCACCAACAGCCACGTACCTACAAATAGTATGTGTAGCAGTATATCTAGAATGAATAACAATTTACGAAAATCAAAATATATTTGATTTTAATTGGATTAATAAACATATAATTTGTAGTATAAATAATTTTTCTCTACCTAGCTAGGGAAACCTCCTAAAGGAGTTTCTTCCTCAGTTTGTTCTTTCTACAGCTATGGACTACACCACCAAGAGAGAGAGAGAAAGAAGTTGAGACAAAACCATCTTTAGATCTGACTTAAACCGGATTCCCTAGAAAAAAAACTATGTCCTTTAGATTTAAGCTCTTTTTTATCTGGTTATGTCATATATTAGTTGGTTCTTAGCCCTTATTTCTGTAGAATCTACATGGAGAAACAAACTTCCCTAAAGAGGATCCTAGCAAAGGAGGATGCACAAATGCATGCTCTACCATAGATGTCAAAGCATCCAACTCAAAAGCTTAAGCTCGAATGAAAGTAGCCCCAACAGATATATAAGCACATTACATTTAACTGATTTAGACAGGTTAAGAACTCTCTCTCTCTAATGTGGAAGCCCAACTGAAGAAATGGCAAATTAGCTGAAGTGAAATGATAACGAACAGGCCTGCAGATTGTGTCCAACCAGAACAAATAGAAACCAGGGTTGATACCATATCAAAATAATTGACTCAAAGCTTAAGCCCAAGAGTAGAGTACACTGCAAAAGATCTACGTCCAGCATGGTTAATGTTCGCTCTTTAAGGTGCTTTTATATTTGTTAGGTCTACTCTACTCCCGAGCTTAACCTATTGAGTTGAATGCATTAACAGTCTCATTGACAAATGAAGTGGAAGAGAATTTAGAGGTGGTTGAGAGGTTGTTATTGACAATTAAACCAACTGCTATTACATAGAGAAAAGCTCATATCTTGACAAGAAATTGATACTTACTAAACCATCCCAACCCAAAAACAGACCACAACAGCACTATAACAAATCAAGCAGTAACGACCAACATCAATTCTAATACAGTTGAAACTGAAGATGAAGGCCATAACCAGAAATGTGAACCTAAACTGCAAAGACCAGCACCAAGCTCCTAGCAAGCATACCACGAATTCTATATACTCTTGATCATAATCTGAATGTAACAACTAACAAGACACTCAAACTTATTATAGCATTCATTTTAGACAACTTAAGCAGCATGATGTCAAATACAAGACAAGATTAATGAGCTCTTTTATTTAACATCATGCAGCTTAAGTTGTCTAAAATGAATGCTTGGACAAGGTGAAAATAAAGTATAACAATGTCCAACTATAAGACCTTCATGCCTATTAGTCTCTCTTCAGTACTAGCAAAGAGAAAATTTCTAAAAGATTGCAAATGTAAGGGGCGATGAACATTAATTATGCTAATAACCTTCCAAAGTTGGGAATAAAGGAAAATACACTTCCTATATCTGCTTAAGTTGAAAAACTGCATACTAAGCTAGCTAACAAAGAGAACACCAAGGCCTTAGTGAGATAAGCAAATTCAAGCAATAGTTTTTTGGCTAGGTTTCTTTTGGGCTGTGATCTGTGCACTGTCATCAGTGCTGAAACTTTGTTTTGTCAGACCAAAACCCTAGGTTCTCACAGTTGCTCATATTCAGTTCCAAGATGTGCTACAAGCTGCAGCAATCCTGATGTGATTAAGGATA
Organism: Quillaja saponaria; assembly: GCA_029379385.1. Lineage (NCBI taxonomy): Eukaryota > Viridiplantae > Streptophyta > Magnoliopsida > Fabales > Quillajaceae > Quillaja > Quillaja saponaria. The sequence continues at coordinate 11,920,606 of CM055610.1, read as the reverse complement.
AATTTTTAGATCTGTACCCTGATGCTATGACATCCATCAGAGGTGTGCTCTTCTATTCTATGAACTTTTCGACCCTCGTAACTCCAGCAGTAACTGATTGTTTCTATTTATTCTTCATAACATTCATAACCACTTTTTAAATATGTTCACATGGTCAGCAATAATAAGATGGAAGAACTTAACCAGCAATTACCTACTCTGAACCCCTAAAAGTAACACAAAATCCATGTGCCAAAAGAAATAATTATTGAAAACCTATTAGTCCAAGAAACCATCAGTAGAACACGGTAAGCTTTGTTCTTAGATATAAATTCAACAGTTAAAGAAGAAAACAATTGAGGACACTAAAAATATCAAGAAAAAAAAATTAAATGGAACAAAAAGCATATATAACCTAGATATTCACGACTTCACAATCACATAGCCACATTCTCTTTTTCCTTGCGACAAAAGAGGGGCAAAAGGAACAAATAGAGATATAAAACAGAAAATGGGAAGCAATAACAAACTAAACCCATAAGCAGAGTAAAGAATATCAGGGAAATCGGAATGCTTACTCAATCCGAACCCCATTTCCTCCTTTTGACATGTACCGGGTGACATTGTCATGGACCCAATTCTCTGCAGCGTTCCTCGAAGAGTTCAAGCTTCTAAGCATACCATTTGGAATGCCTAAAGTAACGCCAATGCTTGAACCAGAAAGCGCTTGGAGAACAAGTGGGTTTGTATCAAAGAGCTTGACTTTGTTAATGTTGTTGGACTTCAACAGCTTCACCACCTTGGACGGTGGGAGAGGGTGGGACGCCGTGGTACCCCAGTTTACGCCTATAGCTTTAGCCGTAAAAGCCATGCTTAAGGCGAAAATAATTATGAACAATTTGAAAGGCATTTATGAGCTCAATTCGGAAAGGGAAAGTGGAGTTAGGAGTGACAGTGAATGTGTGGAGTGTTTGGTACGGACTATGGAGGGTTTTTTGAGTGATGAAAATGAAAAAAGTAAAACTAGTAAATGATTTGAACTTTATAGGGGGGTTTTCCTGTTGTTTCTTTCAGTTCCTAGTTCAAATAATTCGGAGCCATGGATGCGGGAGTGAGCATTCATCAATGGTTCCCTCAACTCACGGAGCGCTGAACATATATTCCATTTTGTTCTGAAAAGATTGTTAATGGGCTAAAATGCTGGACAGTGAAGGCTCTAAAATAGGACTTGTTTTTCACATCACAGCCCTTTTGTCATTTGATGGAAGTAGAATGAACGAAGCACACGTCTAATATAATTTTTCATCTTCATAGTTTTTATTTACTTATTTTTTTTTTCAAATGTTAACCTGTAAATTTTGTTTATGGAAATTACCACACTGTGGTTTCTACTTTTGACATTATATATTATGTTTATGATAATGAATTATGTTTTATTTTGTCGATAAAATCTTAGTTTAAATTAAATTAAATAATATTAAGACTAGACAATTAAATTTAAGTTTCACTGATAATATGTGTATTTAGAAAATAAAATTACTTCTCACGTCGAACAGTGTCTAGATTTATTTAGAATACTTATACAATTGGTAATTATATATGTTTCTTTTATTTTACTTAAATTTATGTTATTGATGCAAGAAATTTATTGCTTTCTTTGAAATGATATAAATTGAATTGACAGTTATTCTAATTTACATAATTTTGGATATCCTCTAAACTTTTAAACTCTTTGTCCAAACACAGCCTGAAATTCTTTTAGAGTAAAATATATTTTACCCATGGAGTATGATTTTCTTCCAAACTCATACACATAATTTATTTTGATTCAAAATACCACGTGTCATAACTCAATATTCTAGAATGTGTTGTAAAATACTGTGTCTAACTTATTATTGTAAATTGAATAAAAGGTGAATCAAATAAAGTAAAGACATGTATAAGTTTATTATATAAAATTTATTATATGCCATGTATTGGGTTGCTTTTTATACTTTATCTTATAAGTAAATTTTGTATAAATTATAGGGTTAAAAAAAAAAAAAAAAGGATTGAATGGATTGATTAGGGGACTTTTGGACAGAATGGTCCAAGTCCCAAAATTTTTGGTCAGAATGGTAAATTTATTACTATAATAGCCAAAATAGGGTAAATGATAAAACCGTGTTTTCAAAACATGGTTTCTGGGTCTTACCTGGCATGCCAGGTCATTTTCTTTCCTAGTTCACACACTCGCGCGTGGCGCGCGAGTGGAGGATGAAACCGACTTTTCAAAAGCCGGTTTCATCATGCCTTTATCCCCCCGCGAGCCCCACGCGGGGGACAAACTCTTGTCTGAAACCGGCTTTTCAAAAGTCGGTTTCAGACTGGCCCCTACCCTGCTCACTGCAGGGTAGTCTCCAGCTTTGCAGGCTACCTTGCACGTTACAGGGTAGCTTACATCGCCAGGCAGCCTTGCTGCCTAGCGATGATTCCCCGTCTCCCCCCCCCCCCCAAAAAAAATAATCGACACCCCCCTCCAATAATCCAAGCGATGATGTCCTCGTCCCCCCCAAATAATCTACACACCCTCCCCCCCAAATAATCGACCCCCCCTATAATCCACCATCTGCGTCTTCTCCTCTATAAATACAGAGGCAGAAGAGACGCTCTCATCATTCCTCGTTACCTCTTTCATTCTCATCACTTTCATATAATTTCTCTCTTAATATTTTGACGTTGATCATCTCCACGTCTTGGTAAGTTATACAAATTTTAATTTAAAAATTTATTATTATTATTAGTTAAAATAAATTATTTTCTTATTGAAAATTTTATTACCTATACTAATTAATTTTTTATCGTAAATTATTTAATTTATATTATTTATTATAATTACTAATATTTACTTATTAATTATTTAAATTTACGTATACTATTTAAAATTTTAAAAATAAAATATAAATAGAAATTATATAAACCATTTAATATTACACGATATATATGTTCTATTATTCTAAGTTTATTTATGTTTTTTTAGGGTAATTGTTGAAATTACGTTGCCGGTGTTGATACTTTTTGCTCATTTGGTTATTACCTAGGTAAGTCATAAAGTTATATTTATTTTGTAAAAATTTGTATTTATTATTATTGTATACATGTACCTATATTTGCAGTAGTTTTATATTATAATTGTTGAAATATTAATTTTGATTATTTGTTATAATTAAAAATTTGTTGTAATTGTAATTTTTATGATAATTGTAATAATTAGTATATTTATGATATGATAAATTATTAACTTTTTTAAAGTTTAAATTAACAAAACAATATTTATAAGTTTAAAATAGTAATTACGTGACATTTAATTTAATTAGTAATTTTGTGACATTTACATTAGTTAGTAATTTTGTTTGCCTTAAAATAGTAATTTAACGAGTTTTGAAATAAATAATAATTTTTGTATTTGTATGTTTTAATGTAATTAATATATTTATTAGTAATTTTGATAACTTTAAATTAGTTAGTAATTTTTGATAGTTTTAAATTAATTAATATATTTATTACGAAAATAAAAATGATTTAATTCATAATAATTATGGTAAGTAATATACCTATGATAAAAAGTGATTTTATTATTTTGTTAGTATTCGTAATTTTATTTTAAAATTTGTGACTAATTTATAAATGAAAATTTTTTTTTTGGGGAAATTTATAGTAATATATTTATGATAAATAGATTTTTTTGTATTTTTATGTCTTATTGTAATTAATTTATAGATAGTATTTTTATGTTTTAATATGTAATGGGATTTTTGATTATTTAATTAATTCATAATAGGCAAAATAAATATTTATAATTAACTTAAAGATGAATCCATAATATTTTAATATAATTATTTTAAAATATACATTATAAGTAATAAATTTGTGTTGTTTGAATTAATTAGTAATTTGGATAGTTTTAATTTGAATTAATTATGATGTTTGAATTAATTAGTAATTTGGGTATTATAATTTGAATCATTTATTATTATTAGTAGTTTATAGTTAATCTATGAAAATACTGTGAATTCATCAACAATATAAGGAGGAAATTTTATAATATTTTAAAGCATTTTGAAGGTGCAAGTTTTGATTATGGAAAAAATTGGAATTATGTGTTACATTAATGGTGAGATGCGTACTGGTTCGAATAGGCTTGAATACGATTCAGGTTCCGTTAAGTACATTCGTGTACCCAAGTGTATCAAGTATGCAGAGTTTCATGCTCGTTTATGCAAGTCCTTAAAGTTGATAGAAGAAGAGAGTATCTGACTATAATTTGTCGATGTCCAAGTACTATTAATAATTCAACCCACTATAGTCCAGTTGCAGTAGCTGATGATGAGGACTTGTACAGCATGTTACAGCATGCCAGTGCACAAGGCCCTGGATTTATTTTAGAGATTTATTTATATAGGCACGCACTTCATGATGAGCTTTTGCTTCGTGTTTAGAGTCACGACACACTTGACCTGAATCCTGAAAACATATTCATGGAATCCCCAACTAGTAGGCTGCAATACGATTAGCTCAATTCTCATGTTGCAGGAGAAGCATCAGCATCTCTTAGGCCACATTCACCGATTAATTACTCAGAAGCGCCTGGAGAAGATATTGGCAATGGACAAGATATCCCTGATTTGAACGTTGATCATCATTTTAACATTGAAGTGGATGATAATGATATTATCGAGGCTCTTGAAGAAGATTTATTTATCGAGTATGTCCCGAATCCCTTTTACACTGACGTGAACATTGCCAGGGCACGTTCCGTAAACCCTGTTATTGTTCCAAATGCACAATGGGAGTTGCATAATGAATTTTACAATGACATGTTGTTCAGCACGAAGGCCGAGTTAAAAAATACTATTAAATATTGGCACATTATGAACCACGTGACTTTCATAGTCGTTGAGTCCAAAAAGGACACATGGAATATCAGGTGCAAGCTCCACGAACAGGGTTGCAAGTGGAGGTTGTGAGGACATTTTAGTAAAAGATTTGAAAAGTTTCAGATTACGAAATTGAATGTCGCTCACAGTTGTGTTTATAACGAAATGACTCAAGATCATTATAATCTGGACAAGGGGATCATTGCTGAATATATCAAAAATACTATCAATGAAGACCCAACTACACTAGGAGCTGTGTTGCTTACAATGATAAAAGATCACTTCCATTATAGTCCAAGTTTGAGCAAAATATTCAAAGCGAAGAAGAAAAAAATAAATCTTGTGTTTGGTAATTGGGAGGAATCCTACAATGAGCTTCCTAGATATTTAAATGCATTTCGTGTCACCAATCCCGGCACGCGGTTCGAATGGAAAGTGAACCCAACTAATAATCCTGGACAAGTTATTTTCCAACGAGTATTCTGGGCTTTTGGGCCATCTATCGAGGCCTTCCATCATTGTAGACCAGTTCTTCAGATTGACGGCACATTCCTATGTGGAAAGTACACGGGAAAATTGTTGGTTGCAACTGGTGTTGATGTTAACAATAGTTTAGTTCTAGTTGCATTTGCAGTTGTTGAGGAGGAGAACACAGATAGTTGGGGATGATTTTTAAGTTTGATTCGCATGCATGTAACGCAAAGGGTGGGTATTTGCTTAATATCTGATCGTCATGCCGGGATAATTGATGTTGCTTCAGATCCTCGGAATGGCTGGAATGAGCCTTATGGTTATCACTGTTTTTGTATTAGGCATATTGCAAGCAACTTTCATAAGACCCACAAGAATATGAAAGCAAAGAATCTCCTCATCCACAATGCGAGTCAAACTCAAAAATGCAAATTCGATAAATATTTCGAGAAGTTTGTTCGCTTGGACTCTGACAATGCTACATGGATTGATAGAATTCCTTTGGAGCAGTGGGCATTGGCACATGATGGAGGTCACCGCTTTGACTTCATGACCACGAATTTGGGGGAGTGCATGAACAATGTCTTGAAGGGATCGCGACAAGTCCCAATCACTGCACTGGTGCGGTTGACATTTTACCGGTGTGTTAAATATTTCGTGGAACATCGGGCATACATTAATGCTCAGCTAAATGCTGGCAATCAATACACAACCGACACTATAGAAAAAATCCAAAATTGGGCAGAGATAGCAGGTGGACACGAGTTGAGACAGTTTCATACCGGTTTGGGGATAATTGAAATAAAGACGCAATTTCGTGGATGGCAAGCCCGAAAGGGCAGGTAACCAGCATACTGTGTGTTTAAATGAAAGAACTTGCACATGCAACAAACCCCAACAATACATTCTCTCGTGCTCGCATGTTATAGCAACTTGTGCAAGCATGCATCTGAACTATAACGACTTTATTGGGGAGTGGTATAAACTGAGAAATCAGGAGCTTGTATACACTCCACAATTCAACCCAGTGATGCACTGATAACTATTGGCCGGAATTCCAGTTCCCCTATGTGGTTCCCGACATGTCTAAATTGCGAAAGAAGGGTATGCCGAAAACACATCGAATTCATAATGAGATGGACATTACAGAGTCCTCGAGGCAATATAGGTGTGGTTTATGTAGGCAAGGAGGGACACTATCGTAAAAATTATCCTAACATTACACGAGCTTAAAAGACAAGTTCCATTATCGCATTCTTTACTTTAATGTAAATGTAAGAGTTTTCCTATTTATGTATTTGTTTCTAGTTTTTATTATGTACATATTAGGCATTATGTCCTTCACATGTCATGTAAAATTATTTTGAAATTTATAAACATTATTGTCGTGTATTATTGTAATATTATTAAGAATTTTTCAAGGATTTGCCATTTTATCTAAGTCTTTCCCCATTACATTAATTATTCCATAAATGTTGTGTATGCATATTAACATTATATTTGATTTGTCTTTTGTTATGCAGATTCATGGATCCCGTTGCCCCAATAGATGTTTCAGTCCTTAGACTACACGATAGTTTTCGATCCGTTAGAGTTTTTAGGAATCACGAGGTATGTAAATAACAAATCGATTTACCTTTAATTTTTCAAATTCATTTTATTAGTGGAAATGTTCTTACTAATGTGTTTTTAAAATTGTAGAGCGAGGCACATGTCCTGAGATGCCATCGGAGGGAGGCGGTGTTCGGCTGGGAGATTCTTAATAATATTAATCCTCGTGTATTGGAAGTATATGACCATGTCAGGTTTTGGCGGTGTGATCAGGGTGAGGTTTATTTCGCTTGATTGGCACTTTATGATAGCTTTAGTCGATCGATGGAGGCCGAAGACTCACACATTTCATCTGCCGCACGGTGAAGGCCACCATCACACTACATGATGTTAGTATTTTGTTCAGTTTACTTGTTGACGGTGAGCCTGTCTCTGGCCTAGTTGGTGCTGACGTCGCAATTGAGTGCTAGCGATTATTGGGAGTTGTGCTCCCTTGCTACAGCTGTTAAGGGTAACACATTGAAAATGAGCTGGTTAGGATTGACATTTCAGAATTTCCCAGTCGATGGTGATGACATTATAAGCGCAGAGATATGCACGAGCTTATATATTACAGCTGAATGGGTGGATTGTTATTCACTAGTAAGACGAGTACACATGTGCACATTTGTTTCTTATCTCTTCTGGAAAACCTATATGTCACAGGAAAGTACAGCTGGGGCAGTGCCTCCCTGGCATGGTTGTACAGGGAGATGTGTCATGCCACTCACGTTGATGCTTCTGAAATTGCTGGACCTTTGATATTATTCCAGGTATGGGCATGGGAGAGAACTACCCTTTTCTCGCACCGAGAAGGGAGACATACATTCCGTGGGATAATCTTTGTCCTTTAGGCGCGAGGTTTGTAAAATTATTACTTTTATGCATTTGCTTATAATGTGTGGTACGTAAATGACTTGTAATTGACATTTTTAATTACTTGCAGGTGGAGAGTAAAGTTCAAAGTAACTCAAATCAGTCCATAATGTGGTGTCTTGGTATAGAAAGATGCTGGACAGGATGTCAACAGACCAGGTAATTACAAGTGTATCTTATATCTATGTATCATTTAACATATTCATGTTGTAAAATTTTATTTATTAAAACATTGACACTGTTTTTGGATTGCAGTTCATATCACTGTCATACATTGATGATGAGTTGAGACACCTGATACCAAACTATTGTTATCGAGACCAGCATATTTGGGGTGCTAAAGTACCTTTAATATGTTTTCATATTGTTGAGTATCAGAAAGTGGATAAGGGTAATGCATCAGTTTGGATATCAGCAACTTATACCAGAAAACCCTACTGACATTGAGGCTGATCAAACCTTGCACAAATTTGATCTTCGGGGACGGGGTGTCACAGATTACCGTTGGCTACATGCTAACCACATAGCCATTTGGGGACATGAGATACAATCTGGTCCAGATAGGTGATGTTCTGGGAGTTGCACATGGTCATGCTGCTCATACAACCGAGTACAATGAGTGGTATAGACGTATCAGTAGGAGATATCTTACACGAGTTGGTCTTATCTAGGCTGATCCAGCTCCTTCCCATTCTACTCATTCGACATCATCATCATTGTCATCACAACGTCGCAGACGCAGTAGAACTGATGTCCCTGGACCAGTCGGATTTCTTATAGGACGTGTTGATGCTGATGTCCGATCATCAGATGTGTATATTCCATCTCCAGCACATATGTCTCCACCTCCTTATATGGCCATTAGTTCATCTATGTATCATCAGCTTATGCCCGACTTTGCATAGCAATCAAGCGAGGTTTTTAACTCTCCCATATCGCAGGTGCCATACTTTTAGTATGGTAATACACCTGCATCATATGACCCGGGTATGGGTTCAGGTGTGCAAGCTGAGGAATGATTTAGCGGTGCTGATGACATACCTCCTCTCAGAAGATCTTGGTGACAGGGCTGATGTACCACCTAGGTGAAACCCGACAAGAAAGAGAAGACCACGCCCATGTGGTACATGGGGTCATTTTTTGTAGACCAGTATTTCCCTGAAATCCTTATATAAGTTTTTTAATTTTTAATTTTTGTGTTTGTTACTTGTAATGAGAAGAGTCTTCCTGGTTTATGTTTTAATTTAGTTATACTTGTAAATTAAAATTTACTTCTGAATAAACAAGTAGGGGTCTGCCAAAATTTACAATATCATGAATTTTAACATTTTAAAATATCATAAACTATAATAAAAAAATTTATGAGACACAATAGAATTAAAAAATTAACAAAAATCTTAAATTCTAAAAATACCAAATTTAAAAATTTAAAAACTGTCATATACTAGAAATTTAAAATTTATTATATATTTTTAATTCCATATAATTATTATACACTTTAAAATTTATTATACATTTTAAAATTTAAATATATCATAAACTATAAATATATAAATTAAAATATACTTATATTTAAAAGATATCATGAATTTTAAAAATATTATGATAAAATTAAAAAAATTTCCAAAATCTTAAATTCTAAAATTTTAAAATTATCATATATTTCACAAAAATTCATTTATAAATTATCATATATTTAAAAAAAATTCTCAAAAAATCATTAAATTTTTCCAAAAATCTTAAAAAAAATATTTTGATTTTGTATGTTTTAATGTAATTATTATGTATAATAAAAAAAATAATTATTGTATTTGTATATTTGAATTAATTATATGTCTGGGAAGGGGAGGGAATTATTGAGGAAGGGGAAGGGTAGTGTGCGATGCAGGGTAGCCATGCAGGGTCTGAAATCGGCTTTTGAAAAGCCGGTTTCAGACAAGAGTTTGTCCCCCCCGCGCGGGGCCCGCGGGAGGACAAAGGCATGATGAAACCGGCTTTTCAAAAGCCGGTTTCATCCTCCACTCGCGCGCCACAGCGCGAGTGCGTGAACTTGGGAAAGAAAATGACCTGGCATGCCAGGTAGGACCTAGAAACCGTGTTTCAAACACGGTTCCATCATTTACCACATTTTGACTGTTATAATAATAAATTTATCATTCTGGCCAAAAATTTTGGGACTTGGACCTTTCTGTCCAAAAGTCCTTCTGGCATAGATACGTGCATTATAAGGATTGAATATGCACCACAAATATTCTAAAGCTTGACTTTTACTTGAATTAATTTATATTTTATTTCTCTTTTGTCTTGAATTATTTGTGGCCGAAATTTACCCTTCCTTCCACTGCCATTGTTCTTCCAATTCAAGCTCCTCTGTTTCTAGAAGATTGTTACTGTCTGTTCCTTTCCTTTAGTTTAGAAATTCTGGCCTTTCCTTTGTTTCATGGAGGTTCAAAAATCAATTCGTCATTTTCTCATCTTTTTGATCATGTAGGCCTTCCGTCCCTTTGTGATGGGTGTACAGTCATTACTTTAAATTGGATATGAAGCTGCATGTTGTGAGGACAGCTCCAAGAGTGTATAACCGTATAGGTTGTCTTCTAAGTGTGAGTTGCTTAGTCTCCATTCTAGATTTGGCAGCTTCAAGCTTTAAGTTTCAGTTGTGTGGAAGTTATTGTTAAGATGTTAGGCGACAAGGCAGCCATCCCTTGATTTTCCGTGAGGACGCTTGTAATTTCCAACAACAGCCGCAACATTAACAGCAAGTTTATCCTTTCTCCTTTGTTTCCTTGCTTGCCCCTTACTTTGCCTAGTTAGATTTGGTGACCAAGTAGCACCCTTGGCAGCTACCACCATGCTTTGTCTTATGGGCAGTAGCTAAGGGGTTCAACCCATGTTTATTCCTTAATTTTCAGTGGTGAGTTCATCCTTCTTTGGGTGCTGCCGTTTGGGTGTGTGGGAAACGAAAATAAAGTAAGCAAAACCTTGGCAGCAGCTCTCTTGTGATTATTTCTTTTTGCTTCCTTGTCAACCCGTGAAACAGTAGTCCTTGTTAGGTGTTGATTGCAGTCCTCCTTCAAGATATGATAACTAGCAGTTTGCTTCTTATTCTCTAAGCCAAGTCCTTGCCTTGAAAGCCACCAGCTGCCCTGTTTTTTTTTAAACTTGGACGTGAGGTGAGTGAAGAAGGAAGCAACTTGGTATTATTTAATTTCCTTGTTTTACTATATGTATATATATATATTAATTCTATGATGCCTCTCATTTTACATAAAATTCTAAGTGTTAACTTGTTATTCAACTTAGATAATGAAAGTTGAGAATCCTAGTATACAAAAGACTTAAGTAGTTTTGAAAGGGGCAGGGGGCAGATTTCATAGGCAACAGAAACGTGGTATTTTGAGTGCTTTCGGGGAAGAATTAAATTAAGAGTTCAAAATATGCTTAAGGTTTTGAGATATTGTCTAGCAAAATTTCGGTAATTTGATTCCAAATATGTTATGAGTTATAGCTGTTAGACTCCAGCTAGGTCAAGCAGAATTCGTAATACTCTGTTTTTGGTTCATGTAAGAAATGGAGTGGGTTAATGACAGAGTTTAGGAAAAGTTTCTAAATAATAAAGATAGACATACTTGTCTATTAATAAACCCAACAAACGGAATTGGATTTCGTTCTTCCTAGGAAAAGTTATGTTCAATTAACTACAGTTAGGTCAAAGCTGTTAAAAATCCTGCGTGTTACAGAATTTGATGCAACTTCAAACAATAAACTGTATTGATATACAAATCCAAAAATTAAAAATGATATACCATTATAAATCTACATGTGTCTAGTATTTTATAAATTTTATGAAACTGAATTCGGAGTTTCATAGAGAAAAATATGACCATTAAAGTGGACACTGGTCCAAACCTCAAGTTTGGACAGCTTTAACATTTTTAACACACTAAATGCTTTCTATTCTTTTCTAATGGTTTCTTCTATTATATGCTTTGTCAAGATATTTTAAAGCCCTCTTCATTGATAACCTTATCACCTAAAGTCTAATCCATATTAATTGACATGTAATAGTTTAAAGGAAAACTTTCATATATAAACCTATATAAGTTGAGATATACGTTTAGTAAGTAAAAGAGTATAACAATAACATTTATAAACTAAGTAGTATTTGGAATTCTGAATTTCAGTTCCGGATTCCAATGTGAACCTGATGAGACGCATGGACACAAGTGTGAGTGACGAATGAAATGGGTAACAGGTGAGTGGTTAATTGCTGCCTTTAGGGGCTAGATTAATATGTGTGATTATATGTTTATTTGAATATGTGTGATATATGGAAAGTAAGCTAGTGGAGTATTTCAGTAATTTGCTTGAATAATGTTTGCTTGATATTGGTTACTGTGATTGACATTGATATAAGGGCCAACTCGTGAACATTTTATGGAAAATGATTTTCATTTTAGAAATTAAAAATCCAGGTGCACCTTGGATACTCTGATTTGAAATCATGACAAATCCTGATTCTGATAAATATTTTTTAAAATTGAGTGCTCAGCCCCGGTGTGATGGATTGTGTACGGAGAATTTATTTGGTGTGAGGGCGCGTAAATGCCCGGCAGGGGGTGATATTGGTGTGCGGGGTTGGGTTACTCGTTGGCCCTTTGGTTGTTTTGTTTGATATCATTACTCTGATAAATTCGTGATCTTGTGTATCATGTAAATTGTGAATTTATGACCGTTACAATGTATACGTGCAATGTGAATTAAGATATGAATAATGTTACGCAATATTATTACGTATGTTATATGCTTGTGTTGTGTGATGCTAGTACCTTTGGGTACGATTTTTCCCTCACTGAGTCCGTATGACTCACCCCTTTCCTGTGGTTATATTTTTTTAATTACAGGACCTTCAAAAGAAGTTAACCGCTAATGCGAGGTTTTGTTAAGGATTTGACGATAAGGTATGTTTCGGAATCTCATACTTGGAGTCAATGATGAAAGTTTGCAGTTATATTAGTACTGTGAGTGTCAATGTGGTATGATGTAACATTCTAGTACTTGTTTTGTTAATGATGTGAACGGAGCAGAGCTCTTTATTGTCTGTGTTATGTTGAGTAATAAAAATAGTTTATAGGATTGTATTTTAAGGCATGTTTCATATTGTAAGTGTCCTCTGCCGAAATTTTCAATAAGTGGTAATTTGTAGTAATCAACAAGTTCTAATGTTAACTTTTGTCTTTATAATTTCTTGATTTTATTCATTGGTGAGTCAAGAGTCATGGTCGTTTTTTTTATTTGAGTCAGGGTTACAGAGGTTTGGTTACCATTCCTCCGGCCAGTCATGCCTTTATGAGGGGTGCGACAACATGTATTTTGGCCTAACCTATTTTTGGATGGAAATGGTTCAAATTGACAGAAAATGAAGCTCATGTGTACAAGTGTTAGATAAAGTATATTTTACCCTAGACATTGTATCGATTTTCTCAAAATCATATATGTGGTTATTTTGTTTCAAAACGTCCTATGTAGTTTAAAGTAAGGTGTTTTTGCTTACTAAATATGATACATGATTCTCAACAATAGTACCTCAATGCACATTTAGAGGCTGAAATCTTTTTATTGACCACTAATTTTTCATATAGGTGACAAAACAATTGATACATGTCAAAAATAACAGTCAATGTTCTTTTTCTGATCTTGATTCTAAAACATGATCAACCACTACACAACTCTAATTATATATATTGATTATTTCAGAAACATAGAATATAAGAAATAGTGTACCAAGAGATGCACCATCGCCATAAAATATTAGAATTGACCATATATATTTAAGCCAAAAAAATTAAGATATGCACACCTATTATTGGAATTGATAGTTGAGTGAGACTACATCCAACATATTCTTGGCCTTCTCACCTCAAATTAAAGTTTTCTTTTATTTATGATTTTTTTTTATGTTTTCGAAATAATAAATGCTATAACGAAACTTGTGTGATAGTTAATCACTCCCTAGAATTAAGATCAAGAGGGGCCTTTGACAAAGATTTCACTTGCTTCTTGATTTATATGAATAAATTAATAGTTAACAAAAAAAATTTCAACCTCGTTTGAGTAACATAGACACTAATGCTTATTTGCTTTATCATATCTTTATTTAACAGAATAAAATAATAATTTTTATTTATTTCTAATTAGTCAAACGAAATTAATAATTTTAAAAGAAATTCAAACATTTAAAAAAAAATCCAAATTTTTTTAATTCTTAAGCATATACCCTATCAATGTAGTACAATCCACACGGGTTTGCACCGTTACATACTACGGAATGGCTTTTAAGGATTGCACGCTTTACCATAAGCAACTTCACGGGATTGGGGAGCCATGAGCCTGGCACGCGCTCCTTCCCTAAAACTACTAACAACCGTCCACCTGTCTAATTATCAACGGCTGAAAACCCATCTGGTCCCCTGGATATTCTTCCTCTTAACGCTGCCACCTCATCCATACCCTCCCTCCCTCCCTCCCTCGTCCTTCATCTCACTCTCGGGCTCTTCATTTTCTTCAAAATGATTTTAGGCCTTCCTTCTTCAATCTCAGTCTCAGAGGGAGCGAAGCTTAGCTATTCTCTGTCTTCCTCTACTTCCATTGTTAATGCTTTGAAGATCTCCAATGTTTCATCTACTGTTGGATTTTCAAAGAGGAATGTGAGGGGTGGGTTTGTGATTTCTGCCTCTAAAGACTCCAGTAATCGAGCCGTTTTCGATATAGTATTCGAGCCATTTGAAGAAGTGAAGAAGGAGCTGCTTCTTGTTCCCACTCTTCCTCAAGCATCACTTGCTCGTCAAAAGTACACGGAACTGTCTGAGGCCGCCATTAATGAACAGATCAAGTGGGTTTCACATTCTTCATATCATATTCATAAAATAAAAAAAATAAAAAATCCGAATTTATGTTTAGCGGCCTTCACATAGTTTTTGATTCACTTGCAATATATAATATGCCCTTTTATAACTTAATTCCTTCATTTGTTCAAGTTTGCATTGAAAGGATTTGTTGTCTGTTTCTTGCTTATTGAAATCCATGGTTGTTCATCTTAATCTGTATGACCCTGCTGTTTGAGCTTGCATAATCTGATATACTTTTTGAGGGATATATAATTGAAGTATAGCAAGTCTTAATTTGTTGATGCAGATTGCGGGTATTAAAGTAACAGTCTTGAACTGTTATTTTTCTTAATTAGAGACAGATTTCTATACATCCTCTATGTTTTCTGTATGTACCAAAATCAGCATATGTCTCATCCTTCAGCATTTCTAAATATGCTGGAAGATGGTGGTAAATTCGTGTTCTTTTTAGTTTCTGTTCTTGGGTTTGGTTTTCCCTGATCACTTTTTTCAAATTAATAACCATATGGAGTTTATAAAAGCAATGAATTGTCTTTACTTTTTGAATGTGTTTGTTAATTTTGTCATAACAAAATATTTGCAGTTGCTTATAGCTCTCTGTAAGTATTTAACACCAGCCTTTGTTATCTGTATCAGTGTGGAGTACAATGTCTCCTATGTGTATCATGCCATGTATGCTTACTTTGACAGAGACAATGTTGCTCTCAAGGGCCTAGCCAAGTATTCAATCAACAACTCAAAATACTTATTATTATTTTTTTTTTCTGTTGTTAAATTTGTTCATAGACTGATCCATCTATCAAATATATATAGCTTTTTCAAGGATTCAAGCATAGAAGAAAGGCGGCATGCTGAGCAACTGATGGAATACCAGGTGTTTGCTATTTACAATTTTTTGCTTTTAACTTGCTTATGATCTATTTCATTTTCTTTTGGTAGGATCTCCAAAAGGTTATTTTTCTTGGATTCCTATTAACTCTGCAGTTTTCTTTAATGAGCACAGAACAAAAGAGGAGGAAAGGTAAAGCTACAGAGTATGCTGATGCCATTGTCAGAGTTTGATCATGCTGAAAGGGGTGATGCATTATATGGTAAGTTGTGCAGGCTAACTTATAGTTCTGGTCATTAAGATAAAGGAGTAATATGGTTGAAACCTTTAAGATAGATAGAATTCGTCATTTAAGGCATCTCAGATGAGTTTGGAGGTTGCATGAGTGTGCTTACTGCCTCCACTCCTGTAATGGAAAGTTTTGTCTATGCTGGGGTCATCCGTTTTCAGATTCAAAGCTGATAGTCACCTCGTAATTGTAACCTACCAAATGAAAATTTAATAGCTGAGAACAATTACTGGAACATTATGCTCTATTGATGTTGAGGTAACTTCTGAATATCCTATAATCATTTTCAATCAAGCGATAAGCAATCGATTGTATTTTACAAGATGATACATATTGGAAGATTATCCAGACATATGTACATAGGAAAACCTTATATATACAAAAGACAAACAGCATTAAAGAATCAGTAGATACTTAGATAATCATGTCTGAAACATAGAACACCTCCAAAGAATCTGATGATCGTCCTTCTCACCTAAACCCCAAATTAAGTTGAGAATTTTGTTGTGCAAACTCTAAGAGCAACCCTAACTCACCAGAAATACCAAAAAGCATGTGCCAAATATTTTTGGTATTAATCCTATCTATTGAAAGCTCTTGACCATACAAAGCCATAGCCATAAAGGAATTCTTTGCTTCCCAAAATTGAAATAACAAGAGGGAAAGGGATTTTTTTGGATACAGTTGACATACTTGACATCCTTGAGCTTGATTTCGGTGAGGACCAAATAATGCGTACTGTTTTGGCTTCCTTTGTCACTTTGACTTTTTCCTTAAGTACTGTTGGTGCAACAGTCATTGGGTCAGTTTTAAGTCTTTTACTTACAATGATTATTAACACTTGTTGCTTAATGATTCAGCAATGGAGCTTGCATTGTCTTTGGAAAAGCTGAACAATGAAAAACTTCTAAATTTACACAGGGTAAATACTAATACGATTCTCTATATCCTCATTCTACCTGCCCAGACCCCGACGAAGCTTCCCTCAATCTTATGCTGTTATATTTTGTCAAGTGCATAGTATTTTTGCAATTACTATAATCTTAAATTGTTATACCAAAATTTGATGATCTGTGTATCTGCTGGTATTCATAACTTGATTTACAGATAGCAACTGAGAACAATGATGTGCATTTTGTAGATTTTGTTGAAAGTACGTTCTTGACTGATCAGGTAAAAGTGATTTCCAATTTTAGTGCTGTTGGTGTTAATTTAGGAAACTGAGTAATTGTAGTGAGAATATATACTCACCATTTTCACTTAATACTTCATTTAGGTGGAAGCCATTAAGAAAATGTCTGAATATGTGGCTCAATTACGAAGGGTGGGCAAAGGACATGGTAAATTCTTGGTTACCATTGTCATTTTGAACAAATCCATGATTTCATTTTACCAAAATTTGATTTAAAGAGGTGTATGTAGGGTAACATATAAGTTGTTTGTTGATGGACTTGCAGGTGTTTGGCATTTTGATCAGATGCTTCTCAATGATTTGGCAGCTGCATGACGAAAAATAGCATCACTGCTTTTCATTTGAGTTAGATGCGTGTCTCCCCATCCCCATCCCCATCCCTTCCTTGCATTTTTCTGCAGACTGCAGAGTTGATATTTTGAGAACTGAACTGGCCTAAATGATATTTTAGTAATATGGATTGAAAAGGACCTTTATTGTATTTAGCTGTCCATAAACTTGTTTTTTAGTCTCAGGTTTGCACTAGAAATGTGCTGGATCTTTGATTAAAGTTAAACTACTATAAAAGAAAATTGACAATGTTTAGCAAACAAAAAAAAAACAAAAAAAACAAAAAAAACAAAAAAGGAAAAAGAAGGTTAATTGTCAGTAAACCTTTTCAGTTCTGTTAAAGCTAAAAAGCTAAATCGTAGTAAACTGTTTTGTCATGTCGCTCCATCTGTGCTATGTTCATCCAAATTTGAATCTTCAATAAATAAAAAGGAAAAGAAAATAGCGAGACGAGTCTGAGTTCAAACTAATTTGAAAGTGTTTTGAATGCTAACATTAAATTACGGGGTCGAAGCACTGATAAATGAGATACTCTTGGCAGTATAACAAATTGCATGTTATATTTAGAAGGCGTCCACGAAAACGCTTAGGCACCACAAAATATTTTAGTCCCTGCTCTTGGCAAAGCAGCTGAAAAAGACAACCTAGTCTATCCTGAATTTGAACCAATATTCAGGGACTGTTCATTGCGCTCTATCTACCCCCGAACCCGAACTACTTCTACGTTCTATTTTTTACCACTAGCGTGGACTTCCTCAGATTCTCAATCCAGATACTCAAATGGGTTCTTGTTCGATTTCATGTCTGCTACTTCTTTTAAGCTGCTTTATAGTATCATCTACAACCACTTCAGATTCAGCCATTAATTCTAATAGCGACAAAGTGACCCTGGAGTTATACTACGAATCACTGTGTCCTTACAGTGCAAATTTCATTGTGAATTACCTCGAAAAGATTTTTCTAGACGAACAACTCATCTCCATAGTTGATCTCAAGCTCATCCCTTATGGCAACGCTAGGATTGGACCCAACAATACCATCACTTGTCAGGTAATACCCTTTATCCAATTTTTGAAGTTTTCGAGGTGAGAGAGAATAGTAGAGTGTATGCCTTTGATAACCCATCTGATTCTCAAAATTTGAAGTTACTTTATTGGCTTCTTCCCCACTAGTTAGCTTCCTTCTTTTCTTTTGCTTTTCCTTGTTTGTTGTTTTATTATCTCCCTCTTCTTCACGTTCCCAAATTCTACCATCTAAATGTCAAAAGGCCTCTTTGGGTTTGTACTATGTGACCAAAGATCTTTGAGGACGATCTTATCAATATCATCTATCTCAGTCTAGTTCCATGGGGTAATGCCAACATCAGAGGCAACAATACCGTCGACTGCCTACTCCTCTAACATCCCCTCGATTCTTTCCAAATTTGGAATAGGCTGGTTCTTTTCATTTTGTGGGCTTTCGATTTTTCATACCATTTTTTCTTCTTGTTGTTGTTAGAGAGTTTTTTAAGGCTATGAATTAATGGGATTAATTTTAATATTATAATTGCCTTTTTTTTATTTAATTTTATTTAAATCTTCATGCTCTGGTATATGCATCAGTTCATCTTCTCAATGTTTGAAGCACAACCCAATTATTTTTAAAAATAATGTTCAGTGAATTCGATAGTGGAAACAAACATGCTCCCAATCTTAATTGGGTTCTTGTAAACCAAAAGAGAAAAAAAGAAAACAGAAGGAAACCATTTTCATGTGGACTGTTTAAATTTATCTTGGAGCATAAAAATGTAGAACCCTCTGTTACAGTTGGAGCTATCTGGTGGTGGTCTTTGTTGCATAGAAGATATTTTAGAATTGAGCCTCTGCTTTTGTTTGGTGATACGTGTTGTTAATTTTTGCAGCATGGCCAATTTGAGTGCTTACTGAACACCGTTGAAGCTTGTGCGATCAAAATCTGGCCTGATCTGGTAAGACTTGCTCTTTGGAATGTGAGATAAGCAGGAAATGCAATATTGATAACTTGTCAAGATTGAGAATGCTATTGCTTCTTCCTTTCTTTTTATGTGTGTATTGGGGGGATTGGGTCGATGGGGTTTCTTTGTTATTGTGGATAAGCTTAAGGTTAAGATATTAATGGACGTATTCACCCGTCGATCATTGTGAAGAACAGCTACAGCCTACAGGTCTACACTATCTTCAGTTTATCGGGAAATAGATGTTACTGTTACTCCATCACAGATAGAGTAATAGATTTCCATGAGACAGGCAATTAGTGAATATTGAACAGTTTCATTATGAAGATAGATTATTGTCCCTGAAACCTCTCACTTTCATAGGCTTACACACACAAACATGCATTCATAATGCAGCCATACAGTTGCACAATTCCGGAACATTGATGCCAATAATATAGATTTGTAGTTGATCTTAAAGTATTGTGGGGCCTTTTCTGCTTTTATCTTTTGGCACAGGGTCATGTTTAATTATAGCTATAAGTTACATATAGATTAAAATGCAAAATTTTGATACAGATTCATCTTGATGCAGGAGAAACATTTTCCTTTTATTTATTGTGTTGAGACTTTGGTGCATGAGCGCAAGTACCCTGAGTGGGAATCCTGTTATGGGAAATTGAATTTGGATCCAAAACCTATTTCTGATTGCTATAGCAGTGGATATGGTAAAGAGGTCAGTTTTCTTCTTTGAATGCAGTAGGCTCTAATATTGCTTGTATGAGTTGCATGAGTGCTCTTGGTGATGTGTTATCCTGCTGTGAAGACAGTAGGAAGTGTATACTAGCTGTTAAAGCTTAAAAATTCATTCAACTGTAGGCCAGGGATCCTCTCTATTTGTTAGAACACGAATATAATTCATTTCATGGATAGGATTGACTGTGTAGAATCTTGGTTGTCAGGGTATGCCTTGTCGTTTTGATAAGACATAAGAGGGAAATAACTTATCACATTACTTGGCAGGTTGCACTCTTATACTTTTACATAATCAATCTTATCCACAAAATTGTATCCATCTACTTCGGAATGAAAAGACTTTAAATCCTGAGGTGAAGACACCGTTTATGAGTTAGGTGTGCTATTTTCCCTATACGCACATAAACACGAACACACACACATATATATACCCACACATACATGTATGCATAAATATGTACAATAGAGTATATTACATGAGAGGAGTGCTTAATGTGAGAGGCGAGAAGAGCTAACAACAACCATTGGATCAATTTATAAATCCTCTAAGATTAAACACCATTGAAAAGGTCATATCAATCTAAAAGTCACATGCCCCTTTGTTTACCATTCATGTTTCGATCCAACTGTTGTTAGATCATTTCAACTCTCATAATGAACTCTCCTATCATGTTATGCTCTCACTACATAATATAAAGTAATATGTATGTACTGTGGGTATACCTCTGTTGGATCCCCACGACTCTTGAGATCAAGATTTTCAATTGGATGCTATAAAATGTATCAGCTTTGGTCTCTGCTCTAATGGTCCCATTGGCTTCCGTCTTCGTTCTGGTCTGGTCCTTATTCTGTTGGGCCTTGCATGTGAGAGAGGTGTAAGAGGGTTTTATTCCAGAGCAAGTTCTTACTCTTGAATGCTATTCTTTCTTTTTAAGTTTGAAATAGCATCCACCCTCCTTTTTTTTTTTTTTTCATTTTTGCTAAGAAAAGAACTTCATATTAAAAAAAACCATCAAGCACCAAGGCTTGTCTTACAGAGATAGGGATGTCTTGAATAAGAACAGAGCTCCTAAAACCAGAGTTAACAAACCATTTACAAAGTTCATGGCAACCATGTTTGCCTCACGAGAGCACCATCTACAAGACCAATAGGACAAGAATTAAGAAACTCTAATCCCATTGTAATCAAGTCTAAAAGTCTCCTGAAACTCTAATCCAACCGTAATCAAGTCTAAAAGTCTCCAGGGGATTTCATTGTGAGTCTGTGACTTCCATTCAAGAGCTTTACAACTGTCTTTGCATCACTTTCGAATTCCACCTCTTTCCATCCATGATTCTTTGCAACATCCATAGCCCAATTTAGAGCATTTGCTTCTGCTGCTTCAACTGGTTGTGCACCGAGAATCTTTGTCCAAGTCTGGATTATTATACCTTGACGATCTCTGACAATGACTCCGATAGCGACCTTATCATCTCTGATTGTAGCATCCACATTTAGTTTAAGCTTTCCCTCAGGTTTACACAAGTCCTGCTCACCATAAGATCCCGATTTTTATGCTTGTTCTCGGCAGAGCTCTTTCAAGTTCTTCTACTCAGATTTGGATTCTTTTTGCTAACTCTGTTTTAGAGCTTGGGATTGTGAGTCTATTATGAAAACTATGATTTCTCTGATTCCAGATTTTCTCACAAACCACAGCTGCATAAATCGTAAATGCAACCTGGTCATCCTTGTTTAAAGGTATTGGGGCTTCCGGATGTATCAAGAACGTGATCTACTCATTCATAGACCTGGTCACATGATTTCCCGGTCTAAAACCCCACTTGCCAATAATCCACTCTATTTGTGAATGGGCAATCTTTGAAGATATGTTGATTGTCCTCAAATGGATCATTATACAGAAGGCAATTGAAAGAGTCAATGAACTAGTTTTGAGCAAACTGGAAGACTATCACTTGCTATCCGCAGACGAACATTCTTAATCTCATGCAATTTTAATTTCCATAAATATTTCCAGGTGGGTGAAATCTCGCTTGTTGATCACTCCAATAAGCCGCCTTAATTGAGAACTTCCCTTTCTTATCAGGCACCCATATGAGTGTGTCCTTGCCACTTGAAGCTCCTAACACCATGAGTGCAATACAGTTAATTGTTTCTTTTGTAAAGAACAGTTGGATATGTTGTATGTTCCAACATGTATTTGTAAGGAAAAAATCTGCCACTCTCATGTCCTCTTGCACTATATCCTGAGTTGCTGCAGCAGGTTTAAATTGATTCATTCCTGGAATCCAGGGGTCATTCCAAACCTTGATATCATTGCCATCACCTATAAGGTAGCAGGCATTTTTCTCAATGGTGCTTCTTCCTTCAACAATATCGTTCCAGACTTTTGAATCCACATTGTTACTTTCCAGTTTCAGGCTATCACCATTCTTTATGTATTTTGCATGTAGTGCTTTAACCCATGGCTTCTCTTTTTCTGTGGCTAGAGCTTTGTTGAAATCCCTCGCTCTTCTGAATCCCAGACCTCCAACTTGTTTGGATTGACATAAAGAGTCCTATGATTTCATAGACAAATAATGCTTCTTGTTGCTGTCCACCATTCACTAGAACCTTTTTGTCATTCTATCTAGGTCCACACAAGTTGCATTCGGGATTTTTGTAGTAGAGATATTAAGAAAGAATTGCTTTTATAACTGTCTTCCTGCCAAGACAGAGGCTTGCATTTCCACCCTGACAATCTTTGCCGCACTCTTTTCTTTAGGATTTCAAAATCTTGTTTCCTTCTTTTAGATAGGTGCAATGGGTTTCCCAGGTACTTCTAATCGTTTTTTGCCACTTTGTTATGTTGGGTATTAACAGATACAAATTCATTACCATTGCTATGCTACTAATTGAAAGGGTTTGTGCCCTTTATGAGGAATCATGTCCGGTTATTGTCAGACCATTTTTTTTATTAAGTTGTTTTATATCTTTCTGCATATTTAAAAAAAAATTAATTTTAAAAGGAACAAACAAGATTATTAAATAGAACTAAATGGAAAAACTTAAGGAGAAATAAGAAATAGAAAGTGGAATTTGTAACAGTATGAATATTCACTCAAGTATACTATTCATATATTTGAACTTAACTAAGTCTTAAAATCCCAAATTAGTTAGAATTGGCTACATGAATGATTTTTCTCTATTTGAATCGATACAAGGGTGTAATATTTAGTGATGCCCAGAACAATCATATACTTTACAAGAACTTCTCATACAAATAGGATAGAAAAATGTTTACAAAAGTCTCTTTGATATATAATGGAAGGGGTGTAAAGAGAGGAAATTCATGCAAAAAATATATTTGAATGGTGATAGCTGATGATATGTGCTCATTGCTCTAGCTTCTACGAATTAATTCAATAGATAAATAATGATTTTTACTTTAGTTGATCTACAATCATGTTATGGGGAGTCTAACAAATCGGGCCTCTATATGCATGTTGAATGCCAGAGTTGGCCGAAATTTATTTGAATGCAAGCACATTTAGTGACTCCTCGCAGAAACAGAAAGAGAAACTCACTGCTGTGGTGAGATTGAGACCTTGTTGTAAAATTGGGGGTAGTAAATCTGGTGCAGTGGAGTGGATTACGGGACGTTTATATGGAAATGACCAAATATGAGTGACATTGATGTTATTTGTGGCTTTATGATATTCTAATTTTCTGTTACTTCAAGAATTAAATCAGTAGTTTGGTCATGGCAATCTTAGACTCGATAAACGATCACGGTTAAGAACACAAAAGTGTTTGCAATGGAGAGAAGAGTGTTCTAAAAATCGATATCCTTCCATCGAGAATAGTTATCGCCTTATATAGACTAAAAGAGATAAGAGAATCTTATAAAGCTAAAAAATCAGATTTTTTATCTGACAAAAAGTAGCTTCTTATCTAAGAAGATAAGATTTTTATCTCATTTACCTTTATTATAATAGTATAATTCTGCCAGAGTTTTATCATATTATTTTCAAATACATCTTTCATATAATCATGTGATAATTAATTATATGCATTCATAACTTCTTCTGCATCTTGTTCCAACTCAAGCACATTCGTTTAATGAGTTTGGTGCTTTTACATTAAAGAACATTAGTTTTTAAATTAAGTCATCAACTTTTTTCTTCTGTTCTTCAGAAATTTCATAATTGTAAGGGAGATTAATGACAAAAATTCATTTTCTATCTGTTATAGAGAATCCTTGATGATAATAAATTTCTCATGCTTTTTGTGATACTTATCTTATGCTTTTCACATAATAATTATCCATTGAAATTTTTCTATAGATGGGATAATATATAATCTTCTAATGGAATGACATTTGTGGCTTTAGTAGTTTGGTTTTTCTTAGTTTCTAAATTCAATATGGTTGACATAATTTTTCTCTTGTCCAATACCCCTATCATGCTTGTTATGGTTATGGTATAGTGGTCTAGAAATTGATGTCCTATAGTATGAGATATCATTGCTAAAGACTTTGATAGTTTATGTCAAACACAGTTTTGAAAAACAATGGTAGTGACAATACCTAATTTTATAATTTCTATATCAAAATCAGAATATTGTACTACAAAAATGAATTTAGGAATATCCCATTCAGTAACTATTATGTCACCAAAAACTATTCTAGTTTTTCGTAATTTATAATGATTATTAATAATTTTGTTGAAAGTCATTAAATAGATTTTATTATGAAGTTTTTTTCCAATTTTTTTTCAGAGACAAATTCTTTTATTTTTTGAAATATGAGAATTTCAAATTAATCATTGAAGTATTGTGCTAGTTCAAGGATTCTATTTTGTCTAAAGAGCCCTCATAGTCTCCATTGACATTTTCAATTACTCAGTAGACTAATTTCTTGAAATTTTTTATTTCAAGTATATGATCAATTTTTTCTTTGAGAGTTGTCCAATATGTTTTCGGAAAACTTTTTTCTTTTCTAGATTATGAGATTTCCAGAATCCTTTGATTTTTTAATATAAATATTTGGTAGCCTTGGATCAAAGAAATTAAATATTATTTTAGTTTCTTTGGCTAAAAGTAGTTTGGCATTTTTCATGTGAATATACTCTTGGCTGAGTCTATAGATTTTGTGAGAATGGTAAAAGTTGCTATAGTTGAGGATGAGGATATGTTGGTCTAACATATCTTTGTTATGGATGACCAGTATTGGACCAACAGGAAACATTGGTCTCATGTATTGATGCCTAAAGACATGTGTTTCTCAACATTTTTTGGGATGATGGTTGTCCTTTGCTAAGAGTATTTTTTTTGTTTAGATTTGTTAGAAATTCACGATTCAGTATTTTTGGGTAAATGTTGTTTACTTTTATTTTTCTTCCGTCGGCTCATTCATGCTTACAAAATTTGCAAGAATTTGATATGTTATATATCAAGAATATTTACATATAAAATTTTACTATCTAATTGTTTTTTTGGATTTTCTTCACATTTTCTAAATTGAAGAAAATCTTTTATAGCCTGATTGTCTATTCTAATGAGGAATTTATCTAATGCTCTTTTTAAATTATTTTTTATGCTTAAAATGTTTATTTTCATAGATAATATAATTAATTTTATTAGGCTTAAATTTTTCTAAATTATTATATTCACAAAGTTTTTCTTCTTTGTCTAATACTGCTTTTAAAACTACTCTCTAATGTTCATCACTGGTATAAATTTTAATATTAATTTATCTCATTTTTAGGAAAAGATATGGTAGGTAGTTTTTCTATTTCACTTTTAATTTTCTTAAGTAAATTAGATTTTGTTGTTCTCAAAAGAATTGTTTATTCTTTTTTAAGTTTGTTTATTAGAGGTTTTCCTTTTTAGATAATTCTTTTATAAAATTTTGTCCATGATTCTAAATTCCTACAAAAAACTTTGTATTTGTTTTTTTGTTTAAAATCTCATTTTGAAAATTCTTTTCGTTTTGGAGATTGTATGATATTGTAACTAAATTCTTTTGAAGTTAAGTTTAATCCAATAAATTTTATTTCTATTTTTTCTACATCTATTTTCTTGGGACTTAAATAATTTTATATTTTGTGAAAATATCTCAAACTTGTTTTAAATGTGTTATATGTTCTTTTTCTGTTTTAGAAAACCAAGAATTGAATATCTATATATTATGTATAAATCTTTAAGATTTTTAAAATTTATATCTATTTAATTTAAAAAAAATCTGTAGAGCGTTACATAAATCAAATAATATAACAGTCAATCGGTAATGCCTATATAGAGCACTAAAAGCAGTCTAGAGTTTTAACTTTTCAGTTAATTTTACTTGTCAGAAACTTGACTTGCAATCAAATTTATTAAAATATTTAGCTTGTCTTGTTTGATTGGCAATGACATATTTTCTAAATATAAAATAATTGTCAAATTCTAATTTTGGTTTAACCTTTATAGATCATAACCATTCTACTTTTTTCTTTTGTTATTTTTGAATAGTTTCCTACCATAAAAACGTGGACTAGAATTATTAAAAAAATAATTAATAGAAAGAACGGGTAGTTCTCATTTTAAGGAAAAGCTAGAATGGTTATGAACTATAAAATATTAAACTAAATATGAAATTTGACAGTTATTTTATACTCGGAAAAGATATCATCGTTAGTCAAACAAGATAACTAAATATTTTTTAGTAAATTCGGTTACAAGTTAAGTTTCTTGATATTAAAATTAACCGAGGAGTTAAAATGCTTGATTGCTTTTAGCGCTTCATTCAACTATTACCAATGGACTGTTATAGCATTTAGTTTATGTAATGCTCCACAAATTTTCTAAAATTGGATTGATATAATTTTTAAAAATCTTACAGATTTATGTATAGTATACTTGGATGATTTTATTTATTTTTAATAAGAAGAAGAACATAAAAAGTATTTAAAACAAGTAAGACATGGAATTAGCTTAAATCCCCACAATATAAAAGTAGAAAAAATAGAAATAAAGTTTTTTGGATTAAACTTTAAATTCAATAAGAATTAAGTTATAAGATCATGTAATCTTCAAAATTAAAAATTTTCCTAATGAACTTGTAGACAAAAAAGCAATTACAAAGTTTTTTAAAAATTTTGAATTATCAAAAATTTTAATAAAATATTTATCTAAAAGAGAAAAATTTATATTAACAAAGTTAAAAAAGAAGAAACAATTCTTTTGGGAAGAAAAATATTTTGATTTAATTAAAAAAATTAAAAGTGCAACAGAAAAACTACCTACTATATATATTTCCTAAAAAAAGAGATAAATTAATATTATAAATTGATGCCAGTGATGAACATTGGAGAGTAATTTATACTTACATAGCATCAAATAAATTTCATATTAGAACAAGCAATCAGGTACAAAAGATTTTCTTAAATCTAGAATAGGTGAAGGAAATTCAAGAAGAATTAGATTGTACAATTTTATTTGTCAATATCTTTTTAATATATAATATATCAGGAGTAATAAATGTCTTTTTGCAAATTTTCTAAGCATGAATGAGCAAAAGGGAGAAAGATAAAGATACATAACCTTTACTCAAAAATACTAGTTGATGGATTTATGTGGATTTCTGCTAAATCCATAGAGAAAACCACTCTTAGCAAAAGACAATAATCATAAAAAATGTTTAGAAGCAATATGTCTTTATGTCTTAATACATGAGACCAATATTTTTTGTATATCTAGTTCCGGCCTATCCACCACAACTATTGCAACTTTTACCATTCTCACAAATTTCATGGACTTAGCCAAAATCATATTTTGAAAAAGTGAAAAAGGCTGAACTCATTTTAGCCAAACAAAATAAAGAATAAACTAAAATAGTATTTGATTTCTTTGACCTAGGACTACCAAAAGATTTATATGAACAAATCAATAGAGTCTGAAAATCTCATATCTAGAAAAGAAAACAGTTTTCCAAAAACATATAAGACATCTCTCAAAAGTTTTTTGACTAATGCTTGAAATAAAAAATTTCAAGAAATTAGTCTAGAATTATGAGGGTTCTTTTGACAAAATAAATACAGTCATTGAACTAGCACAATAGCTAGATGGTCAACTTGAAATTCTCATATTTAGAAAAATTAGAAGAATTTGTCTTTGAAAAAAAATTGAGAAAGAACTTCCTAATAAAATATGTTCGATGATTTTCAACAAAATTATTAATAATCATCATTACAAATTTCACGAAAAATTAAAATAGTTTAATCATGACATAATAGTTACTGAAAATGATATTCCCAAATTCAAATTTGTAGGACAATAATCTAATTTTAAGCCATTGCTTGACATAAACTATCAAAGTTTTCAGCAATGATAAAAGCAGTAATATCTCATACTGCGGGACATTAATTCTTGGACCACTATATATAACCATTACAAGCGTGATGAGATATTAGACAAGAGAAAAATTGTGTCAATTATATCAAATCTGAGAACTAAGAAAAACTAAAACCCTAGATGTCATTCCATCAGAAAATTATTTAGTTATCCCAGCCATTGAAAAAATTTCAGGAGATAATTATTATGTGAAGCTTAAGACAGTTATCACAAGAAAGCATGGGAAATTCGCTATTATCAAGTATTCAACAGATGGAAGATGAATCTTTGTCACTAATCACTATTGCAACTATGAAATTTCTGAAGAAGTTAAGGACTTCATTTTAAAATTAATGTATTTTAGTGTAGAAGGATCAGCCTCATCAAATGAATGTCCTAAGTTAGAGCAAGACGTAGAAGAAACTATGAATTCATATGATCAATCACCACATGATTAATATAGAAGATGTATTCGGAAATGATTTTGTCACATAACATAACATTGAAAATATGATGGATCATGATAAAATTGTACTATTATAATAAAATTAAATAAAATAAAAAATCTTATCTTTCTAGATAAGAATTTACTTTTTACTTTTTTTTATTTTTTTATTTTAAAGATTATTTTCTTATCTCTTTTAGTGATGAACTCTTCTTAGTGAAGGATATCGATTTTCATAATACTCTCTTCATTGTAAACACTTCTGCCTTATGGTGAATATTCCAAAGTGACCTCTATCTCACCATCGTCCACTGTGAACATCTTCATGCATATACTTCTTGCATCTGTTCTCAACTTTCTATTTTGGGACTTTTCCTATTCACATATCTCAACAAATATTGTAGGAAGAAGGTTCCAGTGGTTTTAACTGAATTAGATGACTCTAAAGAATCACCTCACATGGATTGATCCTTGGAGTACCCTAATCGTAAACAATAATTAGCAACTTTTGTCACAGCTATATATATATATATATATATATATAAAAAAGTGAAATGTTTTAAAAGGTGCTAGTTGCTGGATTTTGAATATTCACTTCTTCACGCTTACAACTATTCAAATATCACCCATATATTGCCAAACACAACCTGGTCTTGTCTTGGGTTGCCAGGAATTTTCTTCCCTGCGGTGATAATCCTTGTTTAAATGCCCTTCTTTTAAGTTTTGTTAAAAATCTTCCAACCACTGAGTTCGTCTGTCCAAAAGAAGATATATTACCAAACATGGGAAAAGCTACCATAAATGGCCTTAAATCTTGTCTGGCAATTTATTCAACTAGCATGCTTAGTCAGGTGAGATCAATCTTTGTCCTTGATGCAATGTTGATACTCATTTTGTTGCTTGAAATGACTGGTTATTTGATGCAATAGATGGATAAGGCTCTTGTACTTTTTCCTCTAGATGGCTATATATCTACATGGTTTATCTTCAATATTTCATAAGTTGCTGTTATCATGTGTGCAGCTGGAACTACAGTATGCAGCTGAAACAGATGACCTGCAGCCTCCTCATAAGTATGTGCCATGGGTAGTTGTGGATGGACAACCACTATATGAGGTTAGTTTTGTTTCTTTAACTATGTCACATCTGAAGCATTTAGCACTAGCAGTATATGAACTTTTTCTGGACATTATACGATTAAATGACTGAACATCATGATTTACTTGTGTCTGCTTTTTGAGAACTTTTTTTCTCCTATTCTGCAGGATTATGAAGATGTTGTAAGCTATGTGTGCAAGGCTTATAAAGGCGCTTCTGTGCCCCAGGCTTGCAGCATAATATACCTTAACACTGTTCTAAGTGGGAAAGATAAGCCAGCACGTTCTGTTTGCGACAAGGAAACAATAATGCCTACTTTACTAGATCGAGTAAGAATTGCCATTACATCATGGATGCATCAGGCGTACCTTGCTGCTGCAGTATAGATGGGATGTAGGTGCATAGAACGTCATGTGGTTTGTCGCTGCTATCTCGTAGTGGTTGATGATCTACTAGTTTCTTTGTTTTTACAGTCTGTAGATAAGTGCATACTGCTGTTGACTTCAGTTCGTACTCAAACAAATGCTGTGGCCTGTGCTGTATATTTTAATTGTGTTAAATAACTAGTAACTTCTACAGGCTACAGATCCATGGTAAATGAATTGGATAGCAATTTCGAT
The DNA here is from genome assembly GCA_029379385.1 of Quillaja saponaria. NCBI lineage: Eukaryota > Viridiplantae > Streptophyta > Magnoliopsida > Fabales > Quillajaceae > Quillaja > Quillaja saponaria. The sequence goes on along the minus strand of CM055610.1, from coordinate 11,890,006 downwards.
GAAGAGGCAGTAGACTTCTTGATGATGAACTTCAATCACATTCAGATTCTAAACATATGAATATCCTAGATGGTGATGACCCCTAGCTGATTCTTTTTTTGTGACCTTCGATTCGGAAGTGATAGATGGTCTTTTCACCACTCAAATTGACAATAACAATACCTTGCTTGAGTCAAAACATTTTGACACTGAAATGAAGGTGTTTTCTTTCTCAATCATAAGATAAAATCATGTCCTTGAATTCTTTAAATGGTAAGAGGGATAAAAGGGATAATTAGGATCCTAATTCTCTTTTAGATTCATTAGCTGAAATTCTTTAAAAGTTATTGTCTCTTCCAATTCTTCCAATAGAAATAAGAGTAAACTTGAGATAGAAATGCAGAAGTTACAATTTTCTATTGATTACGGACTACAAAGCGCGAAAGTTACCGTGCCTTATGATTAAGTTCAAAACTTATGAGAAAAGTTGATAGTGTCTTGTAAGAATTATAAAATTATACCCGATGATGAGTGTTTAGTATAACACCTTATATGCTAAGGCCCTTATTGTTGGTCTTGTTGTCGAGTTCAACTAAGAGAAGTGAATTATTATTGTATTAGCTTCATTACTAAGTGGTTTACCAGATTAATTTAATTCATGTGAAGGTTATCCATCTATTTCATTTGTTACTTTTCTTAATTTGCTTATAATATAGGTATACTAGTTTGCTTTTATCATTCCTTTACTAACTTAGCATACCAAATTCCATTTAACTTAGTTTATGTATGTTTCTTATTCAATGACCACTTGTAGCCGGATTTCTTAACTCAACCAAGTACTGCCATTACTTTGTAGTTCACTTGTCCAATTCTTGTCAATGATAACCATAAAGGTTCCACTTTTTAGTTAACAAGCATTTCTATATTCTTAGTTAGTTAATTGAATCCTTTAGCCATTTTTTACAAGTTAGCAAAGATAAAAGCATCAACAAAACTTCCTTTTATTTAGCAATTAATACAAGTCCTTGTTACCATTCCAATCCAAACCTTAAGCATAACCCTTACAAATACACACAATCATAAGCATCACACAGCTACGTTTACATTTTTCTCAGACAAAATACAAATTATTCAACAAGTCTTGCTAAGCCAAGAAGCTTCATTGTTGTCCATGAATTGCTCATCAATCTGTAAGGCATTTAGACATGCAAGAATGAGATACAACTATCTTAGTAGCAGTAGCCATGACATAAAAATGAACACAGTGCAGTCATATATATGTCTTTAGATAAAATCAATATTCATTCATGCATCATAACGTATCAAGTCCCACAGTTACATAATATCAGGAGTTTTACACATAAAGTAAACACAATTCACATCATAACAGCCAACAATTCAAGTAGAATTAGTCATTACACAAAACATACACAACAATCCATTAAGCAGTAAGCAGGGGATTCCTACCTATCTTAACTACAAGCTACAACCGTTAAACTTATCTAAATGAGACGAATGAAAGCATACACATCATTCTTAGGAAGTCAGCTCTACTTCTTATTCAAAAACTTTTCCTGATTTCTTCCTTGAACCAGCTCAAACACACAAAATCATACAAGCAAGGCAAACAAGAGGAAACATAGTTTTGCCCCTACCTATATGCATAAACACAACTTCAGCCATTCAAACAAATGCAATTAAAGTACAAACAGCTCCTACTAGGTCTCCTCTTCATTTCATTTTCAAGTCTCAACTCTTGGATTAGCCGTCTAGACCCTTTAATGCTTGCTACATTCAACTGGGTGCACATGAAGAAAACCCAACAATGACTTTCTAGGGCTCCAAAACATATAACATGAAAATGTATTCTGTACAAGTCCAAAATTATTCCTCAAACTGTTAGGAACAACTCTTTTTCAGAACTCTTAGGCTTACTTAGCCTTGAACTCCATGAAAAGCAACATAGACTGATTAAGCATATATGCTGTCGAGCATAATCTAGAGCTGTCCAGTAGAACCTTAGAGGTTAGGGGTGGGCATAGGACGGAAAAACTGAATATCCGCCTCATAACCATCCATTTTGGACCAAATTGACCCAACCCGAATTCTATGTTAATTAAGTCGGGTGATATTTTTGAATATACCGAGGTTGGGTTGGTTTTTTCAGGTCCCCATAAATTTAAGGACTTGACCGAAATATACTTACTTTTGTTTTTTTCCTTGTTGTGGCAGCCTGGGCCCAAAAGTAAAGAAGGCCTACCATATGTCAACATTTTTCTTAAACTAATAAACTTAAGCCCATTATATTTTCTTAGCCTAATTGGATGTCTTAAAAGAAATAAACCCTGACTAGCAATCTGCCATATTACTTTCTTTTATTCTTTCATCTACAACCACCACTAAAGAGTGAAATAAGGATAGGCATAGAGCTCCAACTCCAAGCCTCCAGCTTGATTTTTCTGATCTGAAAATTTGGTAAACATTGCTCCATCTATGTAACTACGTTAGTGCTTTTTCCTCTTTTCGACTGATTCATTAACTTCTCCAACTTTACTTCAACTAGATCTTGCATTTTCAAACCAATATATTATTCTAGGGACAATTTTTATTTATTTATTAGAAATTAAATTTTGAGAGTTGTATATTTTGTATGTTGAACAACCGATCACCCGACACTCAAAAACAGATTATGTAGGTTGGTCACTAGGTCAGTGTTTTTGAGAAACCAACACATGCAGTTCGGGTGGCCAAACCATCAAAACCGAGCCAACGCCGACTATCTGCACACCTTTACAAGAGCTATCCAACAGAACCCAACACCTTCTCCACCCAAAACTAAGACATGCCAAGTTCCGGATATAATCTAAAGAGTCTAAGCTTCACTTCTTTTCAGCTTATGGCTAGAAATTCTCATAAAACTCCCACAAAAACAGTTCATTTACACTTTAGCAAGCTCAAAGCAAGATAATAACCAAGGATTTGACCTTAATTGTCTTCCCATGACTTCGAGCTTGACATGCAAAGCTTTTTCTTTATACGATTCTTTCCTAGACCCTCTCTCTCTAGAAAGGAAGGAGAAGGTGAACGAAGCTACAAATTTTGTTCTCCCCCCACAAGCTACAGCATTCAGTAACGTATGGATGTCTGTTAATTGTCTCACCATTTAGACACCTAGCCACTTAAGTGGCTAGCTTATATACACTAATTATGGGAAAATTCTCACTTAAGAACATAGTTCTTATCAAATTTCATACAAACATTTCAATATTCTTCTTTAATATTATGTCATTGGAACAAATTGTATTTTTAAACATCATTAGGAGATGACACATCATAACATGTCTCCCACTAATTTCATTAGGATTAATTACAGTGCAACACTATTTATTTTCATTGTCATCATTAAACCCTTCGTTAATCCTTCATAATTCCTTTACTTTACTATATTATTTAACACATAAGCCTTTCGCTAGATTAAGCCACTTAATCATCCAATTTCAGCCAATCTGATACATAAATCTAGCATATAGCACACAATATTTTACCTTCAACTTAGAACAATTAAATGTACTATTGTTCAAGTCCAATTAACACATATGATAGATTTATAGAAAGATATTTTTGTCTATTAATTTATGAAACAAAAAGATTATCATTTGCATTCTCTTAGCTCAAGATATGCTATTTTGATTAGTGAAAGGTCAAGTTGTCAGAAATCTTGTGTTTCCAGGGTTTGACCTAACTTTGATGAATTACATGAACTAATCCACTAGTCAAAACATATAAACCTTATTTCATTTTAAAGCTACATAAGTCTTTGTTTAAATACATCAAGCCAAATTTCATTTAAACACCTTTATCCAAAAATATGAACAATTAAGCTGTCATAGGTCCCAACTGTCATCCATACAACATAAAACACTTATGCTTTGTTCTTAGTTAAATTTATTATAAAAAAGTATTACATGGACTGTCCAAGGTTTATTTTTATGTAATTCAAACATACATACTAGCTATAAAATCTCTAGTAAACAAGCACTCAACAAGATTGAGTTTTCAAGCTGTTACATTTAGTGACACAACATAAACTTTTGGTTGTACATGTTTGTGTTAGGCAATGAAAAAAAAAATAGGTGTATGGGAGTAATAGAATTATATGGTGGAATTTGAATGGAGAAAAATGGTTATTTTTAAAGAAAAGATGTTATATGGTGACTCGTAGACTGTAGAGGGCAAGCCTAATAAGCTTTAGGATGAAATGGTGAGTTGTATTAGGAATACAGCTAAAGAGGTGTGCAGAGAAAGTAGGGGATATGAACCACCAACTAAGGAACATGGTTGTGGAATAAGAAAGTTCAACGATCTATTAAAACTGAAAAAAAAAAGTGTTATAAAATATAACACGAGTGTAGAAATGAGGATAATTATGAGCGCTTTTGACAGGTTAGAAAAAATGGTAAGAAAGCGGTTAGGGAAGCTAGATGCAAGGCTTGTGAAGGACTTTACCACAATTTAGGGATAAAAGATGGAGAGAAGGATATCGATAGACTTGCCAAATAAAGAGAGAGAATTATTAAAGATTTGATTAGTATAAAGTACATTAAGGATGCGAGGCAAAGAGTTTTAATTAAAGAAGATAATGTCAATGAGACATGTCAAATTTATTTCAAGACCTTATTTAATGGAGATTCAAATGTTATTGTCAGAGAACAAGATGACGCTTTTGATTATATAAACTATAGATTTATTTGTCGGATTAGAGCACATGATGTTAAAGAAGCTATATAAAAGATGAAAGGTAAGGCAACGAGACCAAATGGTAGATCTTTATAGAGGTTTGGAGATGCCTATGAGATATTGGAGTAACTTGGCTCACAAATCTTTTTAACAAGATTTTAGTGACCAAAAAAATCTCCATCACTGGAGGAAGAGTACGTTGATTCATCTTCATAAAAATAAATGGAGTATACAAAATTGTACTAATTATCGTTGGATAAAACTTATAAGTCATTCAATGAAACAGTGGAAAAAGGGTGATTGCCTGTAGGCTTAGGAATGTGACTTTAATTTTTGAGAATCAATTTGGGTTTATATCGAAAAGATCTATAGTGGATACTATTTCCTTACTTAAAGAGATAATGGAGAAATATAATAGAAAAAAAAGATCTTCATATGACCTTTATTGATCTAGAAAACGCATGTGATAGGATGTCTAAACAAGTTTTATGGTGGGCTATTAAGAAGAAAAAACTCTCAACTAAATATGTACAAATTATGATGGATATGTATGAGGGAGTAATTACTAGTATGCGGACTTTAGATAGTGTGACTGGAGAGTTCCCAATCATAATAGGTTTTCACAAGGATTATCCATAAGTGCCTATCTGTTTGCTTTAGTCATGGACAAAACTTACCTATGTCATTCAGAATAGGGTTCCGTGGTACACGCTATTTGCCGATGATATCGTATTGGTAGACGAGACTAAGAGATTCTAAATTCTAAGCTAGAAATGTAAAGGAAAACGTTAGAATCTAAAGGTCTTAAGTTAAATCAGGCAAAAACTGAGCATATAGAGTGTAATTTTGGATGGTCATGCAATCTCAACAAAGAACGTGTTTAATTATCTAGGTTCATTTTTACCCAAAAAAAATTAGCGCAATTGTGCATGATATAAACTGTAGAAGTAAGCATGATGGATGAAGTGTCAAAGTGTATCAGTAGTTTTATGTGATCCTAAAATTTCGAATAGGTTGAAGAGAGAATTCTATAGTAAGGCAGTATGACTGGGTATGTTATATGGTTCTGAATGTTAGGGAGTTAAGAAACAATACTCGTATATAATGGGAGGGGTTAAAATGCGAATTTTGAGATGAATGACTGGACATACAAGAAATAAAATACGAAATGAGAAGATACATAGAAAGGTTGAGGTAGCACCTAATGAAGAGAAAATGAGAAAGAAGGCTAGTGGATGCCGTAGTTGGGAGAAATGACTTGGTGCAGGTGAAACGTGTTAGACGAGGTAGTGGGAGACCGAGAATTACATAGAGGACAATCATTGAGAAATATATGATAGCTCTAGGTATTATTGAAAATGATACATTTGATCGATGTGAATGAAGAAAAAAGGATTTATGTAAGACTTAGTTGAGTTAAGTTATATATTTAAAATTTTTTCTTTTTATTCTCAATAAGAATTTCTCATCTTTTTATTGTACTCTTCTATCTTTTATTGATAGCAATTCTTTCCTATATATATTGGGGGAGGGGAGGGGAGGGGAGGGGGGGGGGGAACCTACAGATCTATGGAGCCTGTTATGTGTATACGTTGAAAAGTTCAATATATAGCAAATCCCTGCCATGGCTTTCCTTCTAAATTAGATTGTAAGTAACATTGAACTTGGCTGCTATTACTTAGAGTATGTTCTATAAATTAAAATCCTAATCACTTAATCTCAGCTTTACCTTGTGAGGTTACATATAAGTGTGTAATTCCTATTGTCTCTTCATATTCTTTTGAGTGTGAATGTTAGTTGATGATTTATTTAGGGAGAGAACTGTTGTCATTTGCATTATTAGAATATAGTGAGAGAATATGCTTTAACTTTCTTTCAACACTTGAACCATTTTGGATTTTAAATGCTTAACAACGGAAATCACCAGTCTTAGGACCTATTATATTAAAATAATAGGGCTAAAATTCGAATGGAATAGTTTTGAATAGTGCACTATTCAAATTCAAATTCAATCGTTAACTAAAACTTGAAGCAAATTGGAATTTTTAGGTTGATTTGGTAATTTTTAATTTTATTTTTATAAAAAATAGTTTTTTATTTAAATTTTTTTAATAAAAAATTAAATATATCATTTCGAATAATTCAAATTCGAATAATATATCAAATTATTTCTCAAATAGCAAATCGAATAATATATTATTTAAATTCAAATTTAGGATTAAAGTTGTTATCTTTATTGGTAAGGTTATAGTTGTATTTTCATTTAATTAGTAGTTTATGTTATTTAGGTTATGGTGTCTCTATTGAGTTGGCAAGTCTAGTTGACTGTTAGGAAACTAACTGCGTCTTTAAAAGGCATAAGTCTTTGCATTTGTAATTGTCCAATTTCAATATCAAAATCATCTTATTCTTTTGATTTCTTTTTGAAATTTCTCTTCTTTATGTGTGATTCTCTTTCTTTTCCCTAAAATCCAAAAAATGGTATCTAACAGGTTTGGTATCAAAGCCCTCGATTTTGGCAACATGATGACTGGTTCTAGTCCAGGGAACAAACCTAACATGAGAAGGAGAATCGACAACTGGAGAGAATGATACTAAATCTAGATGAAGAATGATGACCATTGAAGTCCAAATGGCTTCTGAGTTTCAGGAAATTCGTGAATGAATAAGTTAGCACTACGTGAGCTATGCAGATGCTGCTGAATCTGGCCATGGGTGTAATACCCAAAGAAATTTCTATAACACTAATTATGATGATGAATATAATTAGTTTTCGAGGTTGTCTCATGTTGATTTGCCTAAATTTGATAAAGAATTTTTTTTTAATTGGGTGTATAAGGTAGAACTAATTTTTTGAGGTTGATAAAATCCTTGAACTTGTGAAAATCAAGCTTGCTTCCATAAATTTGGAAGGTAAGGCCATGTAATGGCACAAATCTTATATGGTTTCTATGTCTGGAATGATGGTGTATTGTGGAAGGTATTTATGTGATATGACCTAATGTTTTGGTCATGAGGCTAAGGGGATCCACAAGCTAAATTGGCTAAGTTAAAACAAACAGGACTAGTGTAGGAATACCAAGAAAGATTTGAGGGCTTGTTGAATTAGGATACTCTTATGAAGAGTCAAGCTGTAAGTATGTTCTTGAGTGGATTGAATGTGGAGTTGGAAATTGTTGTAAGAAGTAAGAATAAAAAAGACCAAGGCCTAAAAAGAAACTTGAGCTCGGGGGGAGTTGTGAGAAGTAAGAATGGAAAAGGCCGAGGCCCAAAATGAAACTCAAGCTCCTAGTGACGATGCATACGTGAGAAGTGCAAAGTGCACCTAATGCAGCCTTTAACGCCATGCCCCGTGCCACGGGCGTAGGTAGTGCACCGCACTGCTAGTGAGCCCATATACACTTTAGGATTTGTTTAATTGATAATTAATAGTGTGTTTGGAACATCTAAAATTATAGAATTTAGTTCATTTCAAATGAATTCTACACTTTTTATGTTTGAAACAAATGAAATGGTGTAGAATTTAAATGAAGTTCATTTGAAATACACATTTTATTCAAATATGAATTCCATTCTAAATAGGTTAGATTTCATTTTGTGGAATTCATTTGAGATGAGTTATTATTTTGTCCACCTCAAATGATATTTTTATTTTTAATATTACATATATTTTTTACTTAAATAAATCGATAAAGAACCACCACCACTTCATCTTAAATGTTCATCTAACCAACTATAAGTTTTTTTCCTCTCAACTTGTCTTTTATTCATTGGACAACAATTAATATCCCATTCTTTATATTTTTAGTTGATTAATACTAGTTTAGATTAAAAAAATTAGGGTAGTATGGAAAAATACATACTAAAATTAAAATGCATTATTCATTTGTTCCAAATACGAGAGTTAGATTGATTTCTATAAGTGTAGTTTTCATTCCAAATAAGAGAATTCATTTAAAATGAAATGAATTCTATTTTTTTTTATATTTTGTTCTAGACACATTGTAATGACTTAAATGTATTTATACATTCTTATCCACTTTTCTTTTTCAATATGGAACTTCATTAAGTATAACAATTAATGAAGTTCCATTTTCTTAGAGTTGAACCGTTTTTGTAATTATAAAATGTCAGAAGCCAAAATGTCCTAAAACTTGAACTTTGTAATATTTAGATGAAATCATATATATTTCCATCTATACAACTTTTCAATTATAATATCTACTTCCTGCACATTAATGGTCATGTGATACATCTTATAAATTCATATATGTCTTTGAAACATTTGAAACAAGGTTTATGATCTCATAAAAGAGGCCACACTTCCCACATATACATTAATTTTTCCTTAGGATATAGATTCATTAAAGGTGAGATATACCTTCTTTTTTTCTCCATACTAACATGTATTACTTTGAGATGGCATAAAGGTTTTTAACCTTTATATTGTAAGGTCCATAAATTGGTTTTAATTACGTGTTCGTTTCCATGTAAACTAAAAGATTAGGACTTTCCTAACGTTCTAGTTGGTTTCCCACATAAGTAGCATCTTATTTTAAAAGTTTTAATCATATCTCATTGGATGTCTTCCTTATCATATCCCGTCCCAAATTAAAGAGATATGTCAAATTAACCTTTAACCTTACATAACTAATAGACACAACTTCTTTATTGAGTTGTTCTATTACATAGTTATGTCTTAAAATGGTATATATCTTGACTTCCCATTGTATAATTTGTTATAAACTCGTGATAATGCTGTTTCATTATCACAAAAGATTAATATAGCAGACATTGGTTTAGGCAATATTGGTATTTCTAATAATAACTCCCTAAGTCATTTTGCCTCTTTATTGCAGTTGCTAATGTAGAAACTCTAACTCCATAGTGAAATGTGACATCAAAGTTTGTTTCTTGGAGCCCCAAGAAATTGCTCCTCCACCCATGGTAAAAATCCAACCACTTGTGGATCTTGATTTAATGGAGTATGTTATCCAACTTGCATCGGTGTAACCTTCTAATACTATAAGAAAATTACCATAGCTTAAGCATATTTCATTGTGTCATTAGGGTATTTTAATACCCTAGAAACAACATTCCAATGATGTTTTTTTGTTTAATGAGTAAACCTACTCAAAACACTTAACGCATAAGTTATATTTGGTATAGTACAATGTGTTAGATAGATTAAACATCCTATCACACTAGAGTACTCTAATTGTGAAATACATTTTTTTTTTCTCATTCTGTATTAATTTTAGAAAATGATCATATAAAGTACTAATTGGTTTGCAATTCTCAAAATTAAATTTGTTTAACACTTTCTCAATGTAGTGAAATTGACATAAATTTTTTTATCACTTGACTTTGTAATTTTAATTCCTAAAATTATGTTTACTTCCCCCATATCCTTCATAGCAAATATCGTTAACATAAATTTCTTAGTTTCTAATACCATGCTTTAAATCAGTAGCAAATATTTGCATATCAAACAAGTTTTCACACGCCTTGTCATTCTAAAACTTTGAATGAACTGCATTTGTTCATTTCGTTTATTCTAAAACCATGAGAAAATAATGATTTTTTCAAACTTTTCATGCCATTATTTAGGAACTTGATTTAGGCCATACAAAAAATTTAACAAGTTTACAAACTTTTTTTCCTGGTCATTTAAGACAAACCCTTTCAAGTTGATCCATATAAACTTCCTCTTTTAATATACCATTTAAGAAAATGGTTTTAACATTCATCGGGTGTATAACTAGTTTATAAATAAAAGCTAATTAATGATATCAAAAGTGTCATTGTACTAATTTAGCAACTGGGGCACATGTATTGAAATAATCTATTTCTTCCTTTTGTTTAAACCCTTTTGCTACTAACTTGACTTTATATTTGTCTATGGAGCCATATGTTTTAAGCTTTCACTTAAAGATCTATTTGGAGCTTATTTGTTTAAAAGATGGCAATAAATCAATCAAAAACCATGGTTGATTAATCATAATTGACTACGTTTCATCATTCATAGCTTTTTGTGATAATGCTAAATATCTTGAAGTCATAACTTCTTTAAATGTTAAACGATCATGCTCTATTTGTATGCAAAATTATACATATTTCCTTCTACTATGTATTAGTAAAAAATTGACCATAAGTTTTTTTCTTTTCTTTCTTGTTGACTTCTTCTAGGCTAAATTTCTTTTTTAATTTCTAGATTTGAATTCTAGGTTTGTATTGCCATCTTGATCCTCTTGATTAGTGTATTTTTTTTTTTCTTTCTATTTTCTACATAATGAATTCTCAAAAAAATTATGCATCTCTAGATTCTATAATTATATTTTGATTTATGGAATTTGTTGCTTAAGTAGTAAGAGATTTGTATGCCTTACCATTGTGAGCATAACCAAAAAAATTATACTCAATCGTTTTTTTCTCAGTTTGAGTTTTTTAAGATTGGCTAATCTTACTAATGTTTTGCATCTCCAAACTTTTAAATGCAAGAGAAGCTTTTCTCTTCTTCCATAATTCATAAGGAGAAACATTAGTTATATGGTTAAGTATGTAACAAGAAATCATGATTGCTTCCCCTACGATTTATAGGTAAATATGATGTTAGTAATAACGTATTTATCATAATTATTAAGGTCTTATTTTTCCTTTCTACAACACCACTTTGTCGAGAATTATAAGGTGTAGTGACTTGATGAATTATTTTATTCTCTTTACAAAAATTATTAAAAAGAAAGATATTCACCATCTCTATCAGAACCTAGAATTTTAATCTTTCTTTCTAATTGATTTTCTACCTGGGCTTTGTAAATTTTAAATTTGTCAAAAGACTAATCTTTTGTCCTTAACAAGTATACATAAGCATATCTAGAACAATTATTTATAAATGTTATGAAATAAATTTTACTACCTCTAGTTAGAATACCTTCTAACTCACATATGTTAGCATATATTAAATCTTGATTCCACTTTAGAATTCTTCGTTCTACAAACTTTTTTGTCCATTCATTCATCTAGATTGTCTTCCTCTATAACAGTTGGAGAAAACTTTTATTCATTCAGCACATAAGCAATCTTGAAGATTGTTAAGAAAAATAACATCTTACTTCTCTAATGTTTGAAGCAAGAACCATCAATTTTGTGCTAGTTTAATAACATAATTACAACATGCATTTTTGGATTCGTGGTTTCCATTGTTACACAAAAGATAGTTTTAAATTATTGTATAATAATTTCATAAACAATAAAACACTTTTAAATGTCTAAATTGGGTTAGAAATTCTCTTTTCTTAAAGCTAAATTTGCACCCTACTTGCAATGGGTTATCAGAAACAATGAAACACCTTTAAATGTTTGAATTGAGTTAGAAATTCTTTTTCTTTAAAGCCATATTTGCACCTTACTTGCAACGGGTCATAACAAATTAACCTTTAAAGATAAATCAGGCCATTTTATATCTAAAGTTGCTTTAAATATAAACATAAATTAAAATTTGAAAGAGAGAAACTAAGAGGAGATGCCAAAATGTGGGTAATGTTGTTGCTTTCATAGTAGAGAAGGACATTTCTATTCATAAAGAAATTAAATTATGAAAGGAAATATCTTTTCATTTAAGTAAAAAGTAATGATTTTTGCATTAAATCAAAAAGCAGCCAAATAAGATCCATTTAAGAAACTCGAGTTTAGGGCGAAGACTCCTAGCGACGATGCATACGCGCCCTTTATGTATTTATACATTTTTATCTCACTTTTCTTTTTCCAATGTGGAACTTCATTAAATGTAACAATAAATAACGTCCCATTTTCCTCTTCCCAACACTCTAATATCTTTTGAAAATGGCCAGCCTCCTTCTACACATTTGCCTTATATAATTGGTGACTCTTCCAATGAAATAATAGATAGGTCCCTAACTACTAGAGAAGCTTCTTGTTGAAGATGTCAAAGCTCGATCAATAAAGATGTCAAAGTGCATTTATGTTAAGTGCATTTATGTTGAAGATGTCAAAACTCGATCAATAATAGATAGGTCCATTAAATGTCAAGTGCATTTATGTTAAGGACTGACACCTTTTTTCTAAAAGGTCTAAAAAGTTGACACTATAGTTTTTTGATGTAATAATTAGTTTACTTTATGAAAAGTGTAATTATGAAAAAACATCTTACATTATTGATCATAAAAAACATAAAGTAAGTGCTGAAAATACATTAAGGAGGAGCTGAACTATATTAAGAATGTGCTGAAATGCATGTCTTAGCAGCTGTATATCAAGAGTTGAAAGCCAATAGCTGAACGCCAAGTGTTGAAGTTGAAAGTGTAGTGCTGAAATTTAAATGTTGTAATCTATATATATTTGAGTTTTAAGCTGAATATAATAATGTTTTTTGCACTTTATGTCTTCTTCCTCTTTTTGCAAAAACTAACAATTGGTATCAGAGCTTACTTGATCTTAGATCTTTGACAAAAATACTCAGTTACTTCACCACCTGCCTTACCGGTGAAAACTATCCTATATGGTCCATAAAAATGAAGACTTAATTAAAGTCTTATGATTTATAGGGTCAGTAGATGCTGGAGGAGATCTTGCACCTTTAAGTAGAAATCCTACCATAGCACAACTAAGGCAACATAGTAAGGAAGTTGCAAAAAGATTCAAAGATTTGTCCTACATACAAACAACAATCTTTAATGTTATTTTCACAAGTATTATGGCCTGTGAAACAACAAAGGAAGCTTGGGACAAACTTAAGAAGGAGTTCCAAGGCATTGAGAAAACAAGATAAATGCTTGAATCTTAGAAGAGAGTTTGAAGTTTTGCAGATGAAGGAGTCAGAAATTGTAAAAGAATACGCTAATAAGCTTATGAAGGTTGTGAATCAGATTCGGTTGCTTAGTGAGAAGCTGATAGAGAAAAGAATTATTGAAAAAATACTAGTAAGTGTACCTAAGAGGTTCGAGTTAAAGATTTCATTTTTAGAGGACTCAAATGACTTAAGCATGCTGAGTTTGTCAGAGTTGCTCAATGCTTTTCAAACACAGGAGCAAAGAAGATCTATAAGACAGGACGAAGCTTTTGAATGAGCATTTCTAGCAAACCAAAGAACTAGAGGCCAATCATCAAGTGAAGGAAAGAAGCAAAGATCAGAAAAAGAAGCTAAAAACAAAGACAAGGAAAAGATGTCTTTCCAACATGACAAAAGCAGGAAGAAATAAGTCAAATATCCTCCTTGTCCTTATTGCAAAAAGAGGAGTCATAATGAGAAATTTTGCTGGTTTAAGCCAGGAGTTTAGTATAGATCTTGTAAGTAATTTGGTATGTTCAAAAAGCCAACAAGAACAAAGCGAGTTAGCAGGCTCAATCTGCTGAAAGTTATGAACAGTATGATGAAAGTTTTATTTCAGTAACCTACTATTCAACCACAAGTTCTGAAGAATCTTGGCCGATAGACAGTGGCTGCACCAATTATATGACACAAAACTTGAAGTTTTTTAAGGATATTGACATAACTTTCCATTCAAAAATCACATTTTGTGATGGAAAATCAGTTAAGGCACAAGGCAAAGGTATTAAGACCATTTATGATGTTCTTTATGTTCCTCAATTTACGTCGGAGCCTTTTTGCTAAGTGTAGGAAAAATGTTAGAAAAATACACTCTACATTTCAAAATAAACTCCTTGTTAATCTTGATCATAATAGCTCTGAACTATGCATGTGCGAAAAATAAAAATTTTCCTGCAAAGTTAAAAGGAGCTAAGGAGTTATGTTTTATCTTCATGAACTAATTCAGTCTTTTTTGTTGCATAAAAAGACTTGGGACATTATAGATTATTCTACTTTTGAACTATATGCATGACAAGAACTTGTCAGAAATATGCCTTCTGTGAGTGAATGTGAAGGTCGGCCGTGGTTGTTTGTCATCTATGGGAACAGTCCAAGTGTTCCATTTTCCTTGTGAACAAAGCTTGGAGAGCTTCAAGGAAGCTTGAACTGATCCACACTGATATATGTGGACCTATGAGTATATTGTCACTCAATGGGAGTAGATTATTTTGTATTGTTTATTGATGATTTTACCAGATTTTGCTGGATTTATTTTCTAAAAAAAATAAAATCAGATGTAGTTGAAGTGTTTGTGCATTTCAAAACTCAAGCTGAAAATCAATCAGGCTACTCAATCAAAACACTCAGATTTGACAATAGAATTAAGTATACTTCAGAAAAATTTGATGGGTTATGTAGAAAAGGAAGCGTTTTACGCCAGTTAACTGTTCTTTACATATCACAATAAAATGGAATGAGTGAGAGAAAGAACAAAACTGTGATGAAGATGGTTAGATGTCTACTTTTTGAAAAGAAACTTCTAAAGAATTTCTGGTTTGGGCAGGAGCAGTAAATACCTCTTTCTATTTACAAAATAGGCTTTCAACTAAAGCCTTACAAAATCAGACTCCTTATGAAGCATGTCTTGGAGTCAAACCAAGTTTGGATCATCTAAGTCTTTGGCAGTTTGTGTTACTTTGGAGTACCAAAGGTTAAAATGGACAAGCTGGATCAAAAGTCTAAACCAAGAATATTTCTTAGTTACAACTGTGTTTCCAAAGGCTATAAAATATTTGATCCTGAAACAAACAAGGTTCAAGTGAGCAGAAATGTGAAGTTTGGTGAGTATGATTTATGAAATTGGGAGAAATCTTAACCTGAGATATCTTTTCCA
Organism: Quillaja saponaria; assembly: GCA_029379385.1. Taxonomy (NCBI): domain Eukaryota; kingdom Viridiplantae; phylum Streptophyta; class Magnoliopsida; order Fabales; family Quillajaceae; genus Quillaja; species Quillaja saponaria. The sequence goes on along the minus strand of CM055610.1, from coordinate 11,874,566 downwards.
AGATCCAACATAACAAAAACTCAAATGGAGCAAAGTGATGGTGATGATTCAAAGTCAGACACTAAAGTTCATGTTAGAGGAATTAGGTCATTGGCAAATGTCAATGAAAGGTGCAATGTGGCTGTGTCTGAACCTTCAAATTTTTCTGATGTGGCAAAATCAGAAGAATGGATGGTTGCAATGGAGAAAGAGATACAAATAATTGAAAAGAACGAAACCTGTAGTCTTGTTGATAGACCTACTGACAAGAAGGTCATTGGTGTTAAATGGGTTTATAGAACCAAGCATAATTCAGACAATTCTATGAACAAGCTGAAAACAAGATTAGTTGTGAAGGGATATTCTCAAGAATTCAAGGTTGATTTCAATGATACTTTTGCACCTATTACAAGGCATGACACCATCAAGCTTTTGATTGCCATTGCTACTCAACAAGGTTGGAAAATCTTACAACTTGATATGAAATCAGCTTTTCTTAATGGCTTTCTTCAAGAGGAAATATACATTGAACAGTCAGAAGGATTTGTTAAGACTGAAACTCAAGATCAAGTTTATTTGTTAAGGAAGGCTTTGTATGGCTTGAAGCAGGCACCTAGAGCCTAGTACAGCAGAATTGATAATCACCTACTGAATCTTGGATTCATCAAGAGCTTTAATGAGGCTACTTTATATATGAAGCAAGTTAAAGGTGATATATTAATTGTTTCCTTATATGTTGATGGTCTTCTTATTACTGGCAGTAATTTGAATCATGTGAATGAATTCAAAGATGATATGAATCAAACTTTTGAAATGACAGACTTGGGTGTAATGTCATACTTTCTGGGTATAGAGATTGATCAAACTTAGGAAGGTATATTTATCTGCCAAAAGAAATATGCAACAGATCTTCTACACGAGTTTAGCATGGAAAATAGTAAGCCTATGAGTACACCTTTGGCTTACAATGTGAAGCTGTCCAAGAATGATGATGCTATGAAGATAGATAGATGGTAGTTTTTATAGAAGTTTAATTGGGAGTTTGTTATACTTAACAACAACCAAGCTTGACATTATATTTGCTACAAGTTTACTGTCCAGATTCATGCAAAGTCCAAGTGATTTGCATTTTAAGGCCGCAAAAAGAGTCTTGAGATATGTGAAGGAAACTACTAAGCTAGGAATATGGCTCAGAAAATTTGAAGGCCTAAATCTGTTTGGGTACACTAATAGTGCTGGCAAGGTCCCCTCTGGATATGTTTTTTCAACTGGCTCAGGTTTCTTTAGTTGGAGCCTAAGAAAGCATAGTATTGTGGCTCAATTAATAACTGAGGCAGAGTATGTTGCTGCTGCTAGTGCTATGAATCAAGCTATTTGGCTTAGAAAGTTGTTGGCTGATTTGAATCTAGGACCAGCTGAAGCCACAACCATTTTCTGTGATAGCTAGTTAGCTATTTCAATTGTAAGGAATCCTATCATGCATGAAAAAACCAAGCATATAAAGACCAAGTTCCATTCAATCAAAGAAGCTGAAAAAGAAGGTGAAGTGAAGTTTATTCACTATAATTTTGATAATCAACAGGCTTATATATTAACAAAGTCCTTGCCAAAAGCTAAGTTTGAAACACTTAGGAAAGAGCTCAGAGTGTCAAGCAAAATTGTCAATGAGGAGTGTTGAAGATGTCAAAGCTCCATCAAATGTCAAGTGTATTTATGTTAAAGCTAATATCTTTTTCTAAAAAGTCTAAAAAGTTGACAATTTAACTTTTTGATGTATTAATTAATTTACTTTTTGAAAAGTGTAATTATGGAAAAACATCTTACTTTAATGGTGAGAAAAGACATAAAATAAGTGCTAAAAATACATTAAAGAGGAGTTGAATTGTATTAAGCATGTATTGAAATGCATGTGTAAGCAGCTGTGTGTCAAGAGCTGAAGCTGAAATTCTAGTGCCGAAATTCAAATGTTGTGATCTATATATATTTGAGTTTTAAGCTGAATATATATAAAGTTTTCAGAACTTTCTCTCTTCTTCCTCTTTGTGCAAAAACTGAGGTTGATTAGGCATCATTTTCTTAGAGCATAAGACATGATGAAGATCCTGATGGACAAAAAGTCAAGGACTATAAAGTTGGGGATTGAGTTTATCTCAAGCTACAACCTTACAAGCAATTATATGTTGCTAGGAGGCCATTCTATAAACTTGCTCATAAATATTTTGGCCCTTTCAAGATAGTGAAGAAAGCGGGATATGCGGCCTACCAGTTAGCCCTACCATCTTCAGCAAAGATTCACTCCACTTTTCATGTTTCTCAGCTGAAGAAGTATATTGTTGGAAACACTCATGTGCAGGCTGTTCTTCTTGAATTCTCTGAGGATGGCTCCTTTATTATATAACCTCAAGCCATTCTGGATAAGAGAGTGATTTGCAAGCACAACAAGGCAGTAACTCAGGTGCTGGTTCATTGAACTTATACATACCCAGAGGATGCAACTTGGGATGAATATGATCATTTCAGTAAGCAGTTTTCTCAATTCCCGCTCTATACTTCAAGGACAAGTGTTGTTTCAGGGGGAATATTGTTAGATGCTATGAATAATCTAGGGGAGATTTTGTAACCTTTACTGGCAGGGTTACATTTGCCTTTTCAATTAATTAGTAGCTTCTGTTATTAAGTTTTGGTGTCTCTGCTCAACTGCCAAGTCTGGTAGTCTGTTAGGAAACCAGTTGCTTCTTTATAGGGCACTGAGTCATTTGCATTTGTAATTGTCCAACTTCAGTATCAGAATCATCTTCTTCTTCTGGTTTTATAAATTCTCTTCTCTCTGTGTATTCTTTCTTTTCCCTTTTTCCTTGAAGTCCAAAAATAAGCGTCTAACAGGTACCTTTCCTCTTATGAATTTTTCTTTTCCTTCGGTAATTTCCCGCCCACCCAAGCGGTTGGTTTTGGGATTTTGCTTTGATCAATTATTCAGAAATTGTTACAAAGAAGATGCGTAGTCTCGAAGATTTTTCTTCCGAAGTGACTGCATTGCCAGTTGAATAGGAACTAGTTTTTTCACTTCAAAGAGAACACTTAACCTTAGGAGGAGAGATGGATGATTCTCTGTACTCGGATATACCAAATCCTCCGACGAAAAAGTCCGAAGGGGAGCCATATCCGACACCCATGAAGGTTTTGATTCAAAAAGGCAAAGAGGAGAGAGAATCCAGAAAGGCACAGCCTGTTCGGATGCTCGAAGAACCTCCTGACAATGGGTTGTTGGTGCCTGAGCTCGTCGAGTGTATCAAGCTCGTGGGTCACTCCTCTTTGGTTTATCGAAAATCATTCAAGTCATTCCTGTCCAACGTGCAGGTAGCTTCTTCATTGCTTTGATTTCGCTTATACACTTGCTAAGTATATCATTTTAGACAAGGCAGTGAAAGTCTATAGCCGGCCCTGAAGTTTGATTTGTAATTCTTGAGAAGCATGCTTGTTTCTATCATATTCTTAGCTATGTACAACTATTGGCTCAGGACATATATAGAGATTAGCATTCAGGACTTATAAAGAGATTAGCATTACTTCCGGTCTTCATTCATTCTTTTGGTCATTAATTCATTCCCGTTACTATGTACACAAGCTGGGCTAGGCCTTGAAAATTTTACTACGAAAAGGAGAACAAAACCCGTATATAGTATTGAAGGAAGAATTGTAGATTTTGAGTCAGTTATTGGGAAGGATGATACTGAAAGAAGCTTATCTTAGAATGTTGATTCTCTACTGGATTCTTCTTCTCTATGGATCAAACCTAAAGAAAAGTCCAACAACTTGGGTTTGGAGAATGATATTAAATATCTGGACCACTCAAGTAGTGAAGAAAGTACTACATTGAGGGAGTTAAGTATCCAGACACTAGACTCTGGTTTGAGATGAAGTTGGGAGTGAAGAAGATCATGGAGAAGTATATCGTCAATACTTGTGGATATTGTCCCGAGATTCAGGGGGTCCTAAGGGGTCACAAGGTGAGAAAGTGCAAGGCATCAAAGCATCAGTCCCACAATGGTTTTACATGCATGGTAGGAAACAAAAATACATGATCATGTGTGTCCCAATTATGTCTGGCATGTAATAGGCTGCTCTAGTTAACAACCTGAAGAGGTATTATGGCAAGGCACCAGCTGTTGTAGAATTTTGTGTCCATGCAGGGGCTCTCATTCCTGATCAATATAGGAGTATGATGAGATTAGATGTGGTTCCTCCCAAGCGGGATGAAGTTGATCTTTTTGCTTGAAATTAGAGTTCCTTTTTATGCAGATAGACTTGATATATACTTTTTATAGGTTTATAGAGCTCATAATATGGCGGATAGTTTGGTCTATATGGTTGGCTCTTCCGTATCATGGACTGAGTTTTAATAGGTGGTCTCTGTGTGACTCTGTCTGACCAACTGTTGTTCTGTTGTATGCTTGTACTGTTGTACATAGATCTTTGATACTCATGAAGGACATCAGCTAAAATAATGTCTGGAATGGATATGCAGCGCAAGGAAGTAGAAAAAAAGGTTGCATGATTCTAAATTCTAATTGGCTCTCCTTTAGTCAAAATAATGCAGTGCCATCTAAAAGTTGCTCAAACGATAGAACTGGAACTCTGGAAGTGTGAAGATGGAGCATAGATCAATTAGCCCATTCCAGAACTTCTGATTCCTGCTTTCATCTAAAATATTCTACGAAAGCTTCCATAGGTTCTTCTGGTTCTCAAGGCAGTTAGTCCATCTCTACACATTCAACTACTGACAGTGACAAAAGCAAAGACTGAAAAAAATTCATCAAATTTCTACTGATGTTCAAGACCCTATGACATTGATTTTGGTAATCTCATCTCGAGTGGCATTGTCCTTGGCATCACATGTTTAGAATTATTAATGTTTAACTAGATTTTTGTTGATTCTTGTCAAATTCTTGAAATTCATGGTTGTATGCCAATCACAGATTTATGTTATTTTTTCTTGAACACAAATTTTTGATGAATAGCATCCCTTCCCCATGCCTTATCTTATTGTACTGGCAATCAGAGCTTAAGTCAGCTCCTGAGATAATTGAGAAGTCTTACTCTATGTCCAGCTGTCAATAAAATAACAAAATCTTTGTTACCAGGTAGTTGAATTGTTTGATCTGTAACAAAAATGTGGCTTAGAATCTTGGTGAAATTGGCCATGTTGCCTGGAGTCATAGACTTATAGTACCCTGGAGCCTAATTTATGTTGCCTACTTGTTTTTGTAGGTATTTACACAAAATATTTATTGAATTATCCATTCTCCCCAATTTATGGTCCTCTAAGCTCTGAAACAACTCCCTAAAATTTATGGCCTTCTCTTATTGGGATCCATAAGAAATGTCCTATTTTTGTGATCAATTAACTTATTAAAGTAAGTATATTGATTAGGGGAGTAATTATGTTAATAAGTTCTATAACTTTTGTTGTTAGTCAGTTTACTTAATTTTTACCTAAATGAAATTGAAAATTAATTATAGTTTGTTTATTTTCAATTTGTAGAGTCAACTATTTAAAGTTCAAATTAAATGAGGAAAAAATATATTAAGTAAATTTAGACAAAATATATATTATTTTAAGAATTCAAGTAAAGTAAAATAAAAAAAATAAATAGGTCAATAATTTTTATTTTTCCTTAAAAAAAAAAAAAAAAGAGTCAACGTAGTTAATCTGACCGATCCTCTTAATCTTAATCACTTCAATTCTTAAATAAATTCATTAATTTTCCCTTGCATGATTTAAAAAATGAAATTTCTCAATTTAAGATAAAAATGGTTATAAAAATTACCTAATTAAATTTAAATTAAGAATTAAATTCCTTAATTTCATCTTATAGAAAAAATTCCTTAATTGTAGGAAAAATTTTAATTCCTTAATTTATGTGTGTTATTATTTTTTATATAAACTTGTAACAACTATTTAAATAAATAATCTAGGCTTCATATATATATATATATAAACTTTCGTGAGCACATGCGCGTGAATCGTATTTATGATATATGTTCCTCTACATATATCATGAAATTATTATCTTAATTTAGCCTTCTGAAATCCCAAAACTGGCATCCCCTACATGTGCCATTGTGGGGTAATTCTGTGTTTGTCCAGCTTTCCATTTTCTAGTTTCTTGGTTCCCCATTTTCATTTGGGTCACTAGTTTTATCTTATCTATTTAATATTTAATGTTTATTATGGTTTGGTTAGAAGCAATATGGATGGACAAAATGCTTTACAAGGCACTAGTCAAGATTGAAAACGATATTTGCCTTTATTTTGTTTCTTTGGGTGTAAATTTTGGAAGACGTCTGCAGTAAGGAAATCTAAGCCCCATATATCCTTGTCTCCTGTCGGCGACTCAAATTGCAGTTTTTCAAAGGAGTATGTATGGTCTCACTTCCACTGACAGATCATGTTCTATGCAAATTGCAATTTGAGTTGAATTTTGATCACTTGATCGATTCTTTTTTCTTTTTCTTTTTAAATGTTAAAAGCAAAAGCTTGAATATTGATATAAAAAATTTTCTATTCAATAGGTTAAATTATTCCTTTTATTACTATAGTTTATTTGAAAAATTAATTTCAATTTTGATGTAAGATAGTGTGACAAAAAAAGAGAATTAATGAGAAAAATAGGGAAAAAATGAGTAAAAACATAAGACTTAATACAAACATAAATTCCCAAATGAGTCTTATCTCAATCCATATTTCATTCCCCCATTATTTGAAAAAACTTTAGACCTCAATTTTTTTTTGAAATGAAAGAGAAAGAGGACCTTAGAAATAGACTCACGTAGCAATGCCTTAGGCGCTAGCGGCAAAAAGTAGTAAACGAGGACTTTGTTGCCATGAACACATGAAAGTGCATTTGGAATGTTAGTAATATGCCTATAAGCCAATAGATTAGATGTTTCTGGCATATTGTAAGTAATATATCTTTTCTTTTCTTTTTTTTTAATAAAGTAAAGTTATATAGCATTCTTATTTACCATGTAATTTAGTTACTAATTAATTTTTTAGAATTAACAAGATAAATTCCATAAAATAAAAGCAATTGTAATAATGACCATAATATAATTATGCTTATGAGATTATTATTATTTTTTTAACTTTATTCTTAAGTATTCCTAATCATATAATAATTATTAATGAAAATTAATGATTTAGTTATATTAGTAAAAATTTATGTTAGTTCAAATGTTAAGGGTGATCAATCTCATAATCACTTATATAGTTGATACTGTAATAAACAAATAATTTAACATATAAAAATTTGATTTATTTTCTATTGTATAAAATTGCTTATTTTTTTTATTTGTTAATTAATTACTAATATTTTGATAAACTGATTGTTCGATTAATGAAATATAAAAAGAAAAATTAAGTTGAAGACAAATTCAACTTCTTTGGTTGTTGGACGAAGTGATATTTTGAACGTGATTTGTTATTTTATTTGGGGTATGTTGTCCATATTGAAAATTAGATTGGAAGTATAAACATAAATTTGGTGAAATGTATGGCATTTTCGTAAATCCAGGTGTACATCCCTTCATCAACATACCCCTGAACTCCTCAACCATACCTCCCTATTGATTTTAGGTTTAGCCGAGGGATCAACAACGTCCTTCTCCATCATAGTCTGGGTATAATTCTCCTAAATTATATTAAAACAAAAAATTAGATTTTCGTACAAACAAAATTAATAATAGGTGAATATTTACTTAAAAATTGACATGTGTGTCCTTGGCTCGACGAGTAATCAAATTCCTTGGCATATGCCACATTCTTCCTCTTATGGGTATGCTCGTACACCTCCCTAAATTAGACCGAGGCTACCAGACGACTCTTATCTTTGTTTACAATATAAAAAGAAAATTAGAAATTAAATATATATATAATTCAATAATAATTAAATAATTAGTTTAAATCAATCACTTACCAAGACCTTGTAGTGGCCAACAAAGGTATGAGATCCCCAAGAATGTATGCTTGCATGTGCCATCGCAACACAATTCGCCCTATTGGCTGTGCACTAATCCTACAGTCGCGCAGTACGCCACATGTCATACATTCTGTCAAAAATCTCTGCTGAAATATATTTAGGACCCTTCCCCTTCCAAGCTAGGGGTCTTCAGTCTCTGTTGTCACCTTCATGTTTTTTCGGTGCTTGTAAAGCATATCCGAAAAGCGATTAGCAGCTGTGATCTCCTAAACTTCTCGGATAATCCCCTATAGAATTGCATCATCACCGAACCTATTTGTTCTCTGAAAATAATAATAATAATAATAATAATATCATTTATAGAATAAAATTTATGCAATATCAATTAAATAAATCACTTTCATGAACATATCATGAAAATTCTAAATAAAGTCTCAATGACATCTCGACAATAGTTATGATATTGAATAACAGTCATAGCATAAAGCCAATTAAATTGTCAGGAATGTCCCTCGTAACACTCTATGACACGAATTTCCTGTTATAACAGATAACTAATTTACTTACTATGTATTTAATATAAAGTATAAAACAACTAGGGAAGATTAAAAAAATAATAATAAATAACATAAATTTGATACTTACACATTGGTGGATGTACTACCTCGATGGTTATCCTAAACGCAGGTCACCATAACTATCAGCGGTCACCATCACTATCAGCTGTCGAGGTAGAAGGGGATGTTGATGAAATGGGCTCCATTAAGGCTAAAACTCAAATCGAATTGTTTCAAATACACTACTATTTGAATTATAATTTAACTATCAAATTCAAATTTGAATTCAAATACCTAATCGAATCCAAAGTGATATTTGAATTTGAATTTGGTGAATATTTAAATATTTAAATTTTTATTGGCTAAAATAATTTTATCTCAAATTTCTTGTCTAAAAACATGAATAAAATAAACTAAGTAATTTTCAATCTATGTGTGAATATCAAAATTACCAAACCATTATTAGCAAAAACAATTACATGAACTGTCATACAACTGAAATAGACAAAAAGAAAAAGAAAATACAAATAATTTTAAGACACAAAACAACTCCATACTAAGGCTAACGACCAGTGCACTACGTATTTCTTCACCAACATTGGTTACAAAATGTCTCACAATAATTGGCTAGGTTGTATAAATTATCACATGAAAGAAGGAGAAATGAGAATTGGGGCTAGAATGAAACTAAGAAAATAGAAGAGTTTGATGCCTCTCATCTACGAAGAAAAGAACGTCTTGGTAGGGAGGCTAGTAATTAAGTAGTAACTAGTAAGGTTAATTAGGATTAGTAAAATAGGTAAACTAATATTTTTTTTTTAAATTAAAAAAATGCAACTGCCTATATAAAATTAATAATTATATGTAATCAATTTTTTAGTAAATAATAAATAGTTAATCAAATACCAAATTAAATACTACACCATTTTAATTTGTTTGAATTTAAATGCAAATTCTAAAAATTATTTGTATTTGAGTTGAATTGATATTCAAATCCACTTTAAATCAAATTTGAATTCAAATATCAAATAATTTGATTCGAATTCTAGTCTGAGATGCCAAATATGATGACGTCGTCGATGGACTACCTCCAGTGGATGGAGTATCGTGACTGGAGGTAGTATCGTGAGTGGATGGTCTACCGCAAGTGGATGGAGATGTAGTCTCAAATACCACAGGGCTATGGGATCTCAGTGGCATCTACACAACAACAATAATAATAATGAATAATAAAGAGGAAAAAGACACATACATATAGATTTTTCCATAAACAATTATTTACAAGCATAATACTGTACTTAGGTTAATGAAATTTTGATAAATAAGCAACTATATATTTGCACAAAATATTACATATCAAAACAATTTTTACATGAATGTTAGTCATTATATTAATTACAATTAATTCAATCCATGATATGATATTTGTTGCATTTGATATGCATTTAGCTCTTTTGGATCCACCACTTCCAGTGAGCCTTCATCTACAAGTTCCAAGTGTTCTTCAAAGAGGCTGTATGTGTCTCTAATATTTAAATTTTGGCGAGTTTCATTATTTTGTAAAAATAATATTCCTTGTTTCTTATATGTGTAAAACTCAACCATGTAATTATTCTTTCTCTTCACTTTGCATACGACCCACCAATTAAGATAGTCTTTATTTTTGAGACTTCCAATATTTTGTGTAAACACTTGTTGGGCTTGCTCAGCTAGTATGAATGGTTCAAAGGATCAAATCTTGGACTTGTGTTTGACATCAATAATTTTGTATTTGTCAACACAAATTGCGTTGATCAAGTCAAACCATCTACATTTGAATAAAACTAATCGGTTGTTAAAACTCAGTTATGTCAATTACTATATGTCTTTGAGAAGTTCATAATAATTTAGTGTCTCATTCCCATAGTTACTCCATAGAACACAAAATCCACTGTTTATAGTAGACTTGTTTTCTCTGTAATCATGTATGTGAAATCTAAACTTGTTTACTATAAAACCATTGTAATGCTTTACAGTAATAATTGGACCTCGAGCCATGTCACGTATAAGAGTATTGTTAATCAGATCCTCTCCTGCCAATGTATGCCATTGCAATTGATAACCATATTTATTAATTACTAAATTCGTATACATTATATTTTAAGAACGAGACTTACAAAAGTAATACTTTCATACTCAATTTTTTTTATTAGTTACGGATGAATTATCTTCTCTCACTATATTTGTAACTCATATACAAAACAACGACAATTATAATTAATCATCAATCAAAAACCCCTAAAACCTAAATGTTATAAAATCAACTTAAACATTTTACACTAATAGTCCTAACAGTCAACTTAAATCAAACATTTCCATGAAATCAAATGTAAAGTCTATATTCTATATTGAGCACAATCAAAACCCCAAAATTCATAGCCCCAAAATCACACACCTTGTGTGAAACTGACTGGAGGGAAGTGAAGGTGGCGGCTAGGAAAGGCAACCGGTGATGGCGACGGGAGCAAAAACGGTGGCAGACGGCGACATGAAAGTCCAGAACAACCAATTAAAATAGAAAACCGACAATCAGATCTGTTAGAACAACTCACATATTAAGAGAAAAATATCAAGGGAAAAACAATGATAAGTCCTACTTTTTCTTTACTTTTTCCTTCAACATTTCAAATAAGTCATATTACAAATTTACATTTCCTATACATCATACTGTTAAGAATTCTTCCTAAATAAGTCCTAAACTTTAAATTGAAGCATTTTATATCACTTTTCTTCTTTTTATGTTTAATTTTTAAATTTAAAATATTGATTAAATAAATTCGTTTTTAGTAAATCACATGACATAAAATTAGAAAACTAATGAATTTATGATATAATCATTATTATAAAATTAATAAATTCTCATTATCTCCTTTCATATTTTTTCTCAAAATATTTGAAAAAATATATATAATATTATTTTCAAATTCAACTACTATATTGATATTATTTTTTTTCACGATGAAACCTAAATTTAAAAGATAAAATTTAGATATTTCAATAAACTTTTATTCTTTTATTATGATTATAATCATAATTTTTTTGATTTATGTTATGTAATTTTTTGAAAATTAGTTTTTCTTAATCAATATTTTTAACATAAAGTTAGATATAAAAAGGGTAAAAATGATATAATATGTTTGAATTTAAAATTTGAAACTTAGTAAGAATTTTTAAAATTAAAACTTATTGAGAATATAAACTTATTATATGATTTATTTAAAATGTTGAAGGAAAAATAAAATTTATCTTTATTTGTTCAAATATCAATGCATCTATTAATTTTAGGAGTCCAATTTTAAATCACATTATTTTATCACTTCAGTTGTATTCATTAAATAAAATTTTGTCTGTAATTAAATAAGGATTTTTCTAACGAATACACTTCTGACACTTATTAAGGTTTTATAAATAGAAAAAATGAAGTATTTATTACAATACTTAACTATATGAATTCACTATTATTAAATACATAAATTATTATTTTTAATAAAAAAAATTTGAAAAATTATATTTATTAGCATTTTAACAAGTTCTTTTATGGAACCTGTTAGAAATACCCATTAAACAATAATTGAGTGATGTTATTTTCATTAAGTTAATACAATTAACGTTCATACACTATTAAATGCCATTGTAATGCTACATGTTGGAGTAAAATGCTCCTGTATATTATGATGCACTTCAAAAAAGGTTAATAAGTTCTCAAATGAAATTCGTATGCTGTAGCTTGTTTTTGAGCAGATCAAAAGTATAAATTAGTCAATACATGTATAACTTAATTATATTACCACCTGATTTTTTTAAGAATAAAAAATAAAAAATCACCAATACATTAAATGTCATCATGTACATTTAAATTGACTAAACTCAATTCAAATATATTTTAACTTATAAACTAAGTTAGAGTTGGCTATAATAATCATTCTTCTCCATGCACATTGATCTAAGTCATTGCTTTTAGTGACATCTAGAGCAATCGTATCAATTTCCAGAATTTCTTCCCTATATAACTCTTGGTCTCCCTCTATCTTGTCCTTGTCTGCCTACAACAAGTCACCTCTCCTAATTACGATATCTAACAGCCTAACATTGGATATGTCAAACAAAGCAAGCGATCATTTCTCATTTTCACATTAATAGGTGCAACACCCACCTTCCTACATATCTTATCATTTCGTATTCTATACTTTCTTAATTAAATGTCATGTTATCTATCTTAACATTTGTATTTTATCCTATTTTATATATGTGATTGTTGTTTCTTAATTGTCCCAACATTCAGAGCCATATAACATAGTTCAGTCTCATAATAATGCTATAAAATTTTCTTTTGAACTATTCTATTATTTAAGATCACATAAGACTTCATGCCACTTTCTCCATCTTTTTTTAATTCTAGAAGTTACATCATGCTCAATTATTCATTTTTTTATACAAAAGAACAAAGTTACTACATTTAGGAATCCTGCTCCTTAGAACTCCTTTGTAAAATTTCTTTAATCTTAGCTATTCACATTATTTTTTTTAAAATCTCAACCATCTAAGCAATTTAATTTTTAATTTTTTTTATTAATAAATTAAATATTATACTATAAAATATACTCTATTTCTTTTCTAAATCCTAAATTTAATCTAAAATTTAAGTCTACTCCTAACTCTAATTTTAATTTTTAATCTTAATTTTTATTCTAATTTATTTTAGAAGAGTTATTGCTTAATTCTATCAAGTAGAATTATTAATTAGAGGATCCAAATCTTACATTTAAACGGACCCTAAACGTTATTAAGGGAATAGAATTTATAATATTAATAAAGGAAATGGCCAATTGGACAGTTGAGTACTGCGGAGAACAGACAAAATCCGATTAGGATACAGCACTATCTCATTTCATATCACCATCATATCTACTATAAATACGTTATATATAATGTTAGTCTAAGCTACTAATTAATAATATTATATAGATTATTAAATGCGAAAATTAACATTAACAGCTAGCCGTCGCTTTTATAATCATACGCCATCAACAACATACATTTGTTGCCTTTTTTTTTTTTTTTTTTTCTTTTCTTTTACTAATAAACAATCATTATTCTCAATTATTTTATCAGAAATTAAAAAACACCAATAACCAAGAAAGGGATCCAACAAAAACTAATCTTGAAACGTCAGTGTAGATTAATTTAACTTTAAATAAGTAAAATATGATTTTGTACAATTAAACTTGGTATGATTGGATCAATTATATAAATACAGCCTATACTCTATAATTACAAAATTTAAAAAAATATATATAAATAAATCTTGAGCTAGACGTCAAGAATGATGATCCGTCATCAATGATTGGGATGACAGATCAGCTTGTAGTTTTCATAAAGAACTCTTGATTAAAATAATTACATCAATAATTAATCATATCTACCAATTAGGAAGAATTCATATTGATGCTTTGTGTGTCCTTTGCATAGGTATAAATTATATTATGTGATGTTCCCAATCATCAACAAATTGCATTTTGTCACCTACCCTTCAAAGGATTAATATTGGAGTATAATTTAGTGTAGAAAAAAAATAAATAAAAAAACTAATTAATCGTTCATTAGAACTTCAGTGTGTAAGAAGCCAAGGACCTTCAACTTGGACGCTAACAGTAAACATGAGAGAAATTCCTGTTTATTTTTATCATTTCCTTTACTTAGACAGTAAGGGCGTAACATAATCTTTTTGAGTGTAATATTTGTACAAATTGTACGTTGCAAATAAACAAAGTTATTCGCGAATAGCTTATAAATTGTTGTTGTTAAGGATTCAATTTTGAGTTTGTCCGTTTCTAAATTAGTCGATCTTAAATTTTTCTTTTAGAGTTGGTTTACTAAATGAGCTGAATCAAACTTTACAATGCTTGACTCATAAATTCACAAGCCCATCTTTAATATATTAATATTTTATATAAATTTATAATACATATATTTACTAATGAGAGAAACAAAATATACAAGAAGTGATTATTATCCTTGTATATTTATGGTCAACATTCTAATTCAAATATCCTTAATGAGTCGAGTTTAAATTTTGATTTGGGCTCATGAGCACTAATGATTTTAAGCTCGCAAGCTTTAACTGTATACGAGCCGATCCAACTCGAATTTTGACAAACGTTAAATTGGCTCATTTACACTCGTACTGGCTAGCTTAAAATCAGACAATTGCCAGTGACATTAAAACCTGCAATTTGGATACTCGCTACTAATACGAGAGGATTCTAATTTCTATTATTAGTATTATAATGATTGTTTTTTCATACCATAAGTGTAGTGCAAATGAACAGAGTTTGTCGTGAACTACTCGTGAGCAAAGCTTGTTAAGGATTCAACTTGAGCTTGATTCATTTCTATCAAGCGGAACTCAAGTGTTAATTTAGAACTTAATTTAGTTTTAGTTAGTGAGTTGAACTCAAATTTTACAAATTCGACTCGTTTAAAATATTATCAATATTTGTATGAATACTATAATAGATATATCCACATGCAAAAATAATATACTCCTTGTTTATTTTCTAATTGGTCAAGAGATGGTTGGACACAATTATTGAGAACCTGATAATTTTGATTTGGCCCCATTATCAAACCCTGGGTACGTGTACACCACTGTTCTGAACTCTTTTACCGGTCTTGCAGGTCCAATGCAAGATTTCCACTCATTTGTGCCATTACATGCCCTCAAAACTCACATCATCCCTCTATATACAGCATCTCCCTTAACCATAACAGGACCAAAGACTATTCATTGGTCGAAAGACAAACAATCCATTACTTGAAAGACAAAGACAATGTTTTCTATCCAAATATAAAGGGCACCTCTGCATGTCCCAGCAAATAATTAAAATGACCCTCCAAGTTAAATCACCATTGAAACACAAAGGGCAAAGAAAGGGTTACTTTAATATATACGTAGTACAAAATTTGTAGGACCCTTTTTGAAATTTGGTCCATGACCCATCCGTATAGAATAGCAAAGTGCATGCAAATATATGGTGCAAAATGGGGCATGCTAGGACACTAACCCCACTTGTACAGTATTGTCCGTTTATTTCTATGCATATAAGGTACAAATTGCATGTGGAGGTAAGATAACATCTTTGGCTTCAAATTCACATTGATCTTTATACGTCAATTTTTAACACTGCCCTAATGGCGGGTCTTGGTCTGAGACAAGACCATTGATCATGAGTCGTACAGGGCAGCTGCTTTAGAGTGAAGGAAAAAAATAATAATAAAACCCCACATGATCAATCCCATAGAGCCACCAGGGAGAGAAAAAGCCACCACAAGCTCTTTTATTTATCTCATAAATGAAGTATAACCATGTACATGTATAATTGGCTTAGTAATAGCAATGACTGCTATATATTATGTGGCGACAAAAGAGAGCTATATAGGAATCTTTTCCTTACTCCCAACCTTGTGGCATTGCTTCGGGGATTTGTTTTGAGTAATAAATTTTTTTATTAGAAAATTATAGTTTGAAATAAATTATATTAATGTTTGTCCTAAGAGTCGAAATTTTTTCTTAGCTAATTTTTTATATGGATATTTTTCGACTGCTTTTCCCTTTAAACTTTGAAAACTTATACTACCCAGAGAGGTGTTTAACTTCTATTCCCACACTGAAAAAAAAAGGTATGTAAACTTAGCAATTTGCCTACTCTTCACTACAGTAGCTAAGCCCCAAAACCAAAACACGTCCCCTATTCTTCTTTATTCTTCACTCTTTCTTCATCACTCATTCTCTGACAAAAGCAGACGAAGGAACCCAAAATGCCTCCATCTTCTGCTCCAAGGGTTCTCACTTCATCTTCTATTTTAGTTCGGAGTTTGATGAACTAAAATTTATGGTTTTGTTCGGAGTTTGATGAACATGGATTGTGGTGGTTTTTTCCCTAGAATTTCTTGTTCTTACTTTTCGCTCTGTGGCTAAAGCTTATTACTTTGTTTTTTTTCTTAGATTAGCATGAAAATGAGAACTTTGGCGGTCCATTTTTCTTGGTCATATGTCATGAGGATTAGACATTTTATGAAGCCAAATTATTGATACTGAAGAAATTGCAAGTTCTACATGAAGAGTTCGAAGGTATTTTCTACCTATTGGTTTCAGAAGTTTATGATCATTTACTTGAACTAACTCACGAGTGTTATTTCATAAATTTAAAGTTGAACTTCTAGCTTAACATAGCTCAACTGCATGTTCAAGCTTGAAAATGAATTTTTGTGAGTTTAAACTTTGACTTATCCTAATTAGGAGTGTCCTTGATGTTTGTATGTCAGAGGCCTGTATTCTATTCTTATATTCCAAAAAATCACGATATGTCTAACATTTATTGAATCATAATAAGAGCAAAAGAAAAAAAAAAAAGGTGCAAATTATACTTAGTTTTTGAAATTGAGATAGATGGAGCTGAGTTTGAATGTATTTGAAGAAACTTAGAAGATAGAATGTTTCTCTATAATCCAGATGATTAGAGTATGGGAGTTGAGCTCAAATTAAAGCAAAACTAACTTCATCTTTTTTCTCTTTGCCAGATGCCAGATCAAACCCTTGTACTTAAAAAGTTTGTTGGAGATTGAGTGTTGCACAAGTGATGCAGATGGTGTGCAACACTATTAACTGTTAAGCTAACCTAGACAGTCGAAAAGTGTCCTCTAACTATTATATGTTTTTAAGTTTTAGAGGACATTAGGAGGGAAAACATTGGACAACAGTAAATAGTTTTAGTTTAGGTATGAATGATTATGTTTTGGGAAAGCCTAATTAATTTATGATTTTGTATATTTTGGGATGAATTAAAGTTTAGAATGCAGATTTTGCATGTTGATGAATATTGATGCAATTGTAAATTCATATAATGAATGTTTGTGATAACTTATCATTTGAATGAGTCTTGCTTCTAACAAGGCACATTATGAAATTTAAATATGTTATAAAATCTTGTTGTTTTATGTAATATTTGGAAATTGAGGTTTACTTTATTTTTTGCAGATGATGACTGTTTTGGAATTTATGACGAAGTTGTGTAATAGTTGAACAATTTGTACTTACATATATAATTGTGTTTATTATGAGAATTGCATTTGTTATGGTTGTTAATTTATATAGTTCACTTATGTTTACAGTTCTATTGCATTTATGTATTGCAAATATGAGTTTTTATTGAAATATGTCATTTTGTGTAAATAGAGGCATTTTGGGAAAAAAAAATTCATGTTCTTGTAAATAGATTTTTTAAACCAAACAAGGGAATTGTAAATTATTTATATTTGAGGGATAATTTATGATATAAGTAAACACAAACAAAGTTTTTATCCAGAAGATGATTGTTTAGAAATAGAATTTGTTCTGACCTGAAACAAACAGTCTCTTAGAAAATTCCCTTACCCACATTACTGGAGCACATAACATAGGAAGAGATGATCAAGCAAAACTACACTAATGACTAAATGAGTAAGCATGTAAAACTAATAAGGTCAAGAATTTTCAACTTAGAGCTAGATCTTATGTTTAAGTCACGGTAGAGTTGACAAAAAGGAAGAAGGAACATTTTACCTTGTATTGTATAATTTAAGGTAACATTGTTAGACTGATACACATTAATTACCGACATGACTTATAGTCACATTAATTAAAATTAACAATGTAATAATTTCTCTAGTTTAAGGCTTAATGAGTAAAATATTTCAATAAATCCATGAAAGAAAAGAAAAAGAAAAGAATAGTAGATTATGCTTATTACTATCTATTTTGGTTTCATTTTTCAAAAAGGAATGTAGCAAGACAAGTATGGTATTGGGATTGGGACTGGGACTAGGAAGAAAAAGAAGATGGAGAAGAAAGGATGGTTCTGGATGTTAAATAGAAAGGTAGGAGGATGTAAGCAAATTTTATCTTTTTGACTTTTTAGTAATGGAAAATGGTTAAAGTGGGGGAGCGCACATAATAAAGAAAAAACAAAAGAAAGTGAAGAAATAAAGTGCTCTATACGAAATTTTGTGGCTCTACAAAAGGCCAGAAAGCGAAAGTTCCTGCTAAATACAAAGAAAAAAAAAAATTCAAATATTTAATTTCTTTCGATTAGAAAAAGAAAAAAGAAAAAGTAATTTAAAAAATAAAATTTCGTACCATTATCATGAGCAGTAGTAGGGCATTCTATCTATAAATGTAGCATGATTTAAGTGGATATATTATATTAATTTTATATTAAAAAAATTAAAATTCAGAAATTGGGTTTTGTTTGGGAGTGGCTGGTGGGTCTGTCTTGCAATTATAACAAATAGAACATAATATTATATTAAATATAAAAGAGATAAATAAATAGAAAGATAATAAATAATAATAATAAATATGAAATAGAAGGAACGGTTGGCTACTGGTCATTTTCACAGTGAGGTGGTGGTTAGCTAAAATAAAATATAAGAGAAGCTAGCAATCACACAAGGAGAGATTAGTTTTTCCTTTCTTACTCATTACTCTATTTAATATCTTTCTTTTTTCATATAAAGAAAGAAATGTTGTTTTCAGAGGTTTGCCGTATCAGAGAGAGAAAGTTAAACGAATTAAATTCCAATCCAAATCCAAATCCAAATCCAAATGCAAATGCAAATCTTAATCCAAATTCTAAAAGAACCAACCCACAAAATCTATGATCAAATTTACAGAGAGACTGAGAGGGAATGAAGAGCACCTGAAACTGAACAAAATGTGTGAATCAGAAACGCACGTGTGCTTCATTTACGGATAGATTGAGCCCAGCAAAGCAGATCAAGATTCAAGAACACCCGAAGCGAGGGGACCAGATGAATAGTTTTGTAACTCAGAAAATGGGGATATGTATATATATCTATTCACTTTCGGTTCTTTTTGTGTTTGCTCTTCTTGTGTTGCTAATAAGAACAAACAATGAAAATTATGAGGAAAAAAAATTAATAATAATTTCAAGTAAACTGAATTAAACACTGTCTCAACTTATTATTTATTATGTTGTGAATTTATTTCATTTTCTTGCTTACAAGGATCGATAAATACGAGACACGAACGTGAGATTGTTTCTCGGAGAAATTACAAGACCACCTTAAAAAATTGTAGCAGAAAATGCATACATCTAATTGGAGTTTACCAGGTCAAGCTAAAAACCATATGCAATAATGAAAAACCAAATGATAAATATGAAGAAAATAATGAACCCAACACAGTATTAGAGGAGTAAAATTTTGTTGATGGCTGAATTCAGTTATAGAATCGCCAATTATATATAATCCATATATCATAATTAGTTAAAATATATAGATAATAGTAAATAAAAAATTAAAATTAAAAACTATACGGTGGTGGTAGTACCAGCACTAGCACTAGCTGGAGTTGCAGCTGTTGCAGTAGTAGTCCTTACACTACTACCACCACCACTACCACCACCGTCACCAGTACCAGTACCAGTACCACTACCGCTTGCACCACCAACTTCACTTGTTACCACCGCTGCCGCAGTAACTGTGGGTCTTTTCCGCTTCTTTTTTTCATAAGGAATACCTCTAGCTTTTGCCTGACCTTCTCTCACTTCCCTCAGATAAATCCTCACCGCTCTCGCTCCGAAGGGGTTCGATTCTGGTCGTCCACCGTTTTCTTCATAGGCCGCTCTCAGCCGTCCGATCAGCGCAGTCTAAACTCCCCCAAGCTTGTTTCAACGGACACGCGCACGGCGCCGGTGGATTCGGATGTCCGAAATATGGGCAACCGTTGTTGTGAACCTTAGTTTTACCAAATTGATCCAAGTACTTCAAGAATTCAATCACGTGTGCTCCACTGCACCGAGCGAGCGTCAATGGTGGCTTGTGATTCTTTAAATATTGCAAGAAAGTATTCCAGTCACGACGTTTCTGTGACTCGTAACGGCTCGGTGGGGCCGGCGATGAACCACCTTCACCACCTTGTAGAGCTGCTGACGTAGAACCCGTTGCCGTTGCTGCTGCCGTTGTTTTCGTCGTTGCACCTTCTCCGCTATTATTAGGGTCGGATCCACCGGGACCCGCTCCACCAGAAGCAGAATCCATTAATCAAAAAACCAAGTGAGTCTTCAATTGTTGCTTTCAATCTCTCTCTTTTTCTCAGAGAAATGAAAATTGCCTTGGTTTTCTTTTCTGATAATTCAGATTGCGTTTTGAGTTTTTCACGGGAAAAGGGTTTCTTGTTTCTTTTTTTTTTTTTTTTTTTTTTTTTTAGAGCATGAGAGGGTTTTGGAAGAAGAAAAGAAAAGAGAAGAGAGAGAGAGAGAAGGGGATAGAAGCCCTTGATGATGGGACGTAAAAAGTATGAATGAATGAATGAATTTGAATGAGACGCTCACTCACTCAAAGACAGAGACAAAGAGAGAGAGAGGAGAGAGAGACACCTGTGAGAGAGAGAATACTGGGGAAGTATTGTGTGTAGACTTATTGTAGTAAAACTGTAGGAAGAGGAAGGACCAAAACTACAAAATAAGACTCTAGAGATTTGAAATTACAAAGGAGGTCATGGTTTGTATTTAACGTTAGGCAATGACCTATATGCCCCTTATAAATCAAGCTATATAAATAAAACTAATCTGTTAATTATTCCAAATTTACAGAACATGAATCTCCTTTCACTATATCAATTACCTTGTAATAGTTATTTCTGAGGGTAAGAAAGTAAACCAGATGGACCATTATTTTAGTTTTGAAGAGCTTGGTCCTTTATTGTAATTATACCTTTGATAGTATTATCCAGTATTTGAATATGAATTTGAGTAATGAGAGTGTACAGTATTGAGTGAGTATTCACAATATCACATGGTGGCCCCTCTGGTCGTGACATGTTTACTATTCACCCCTGGCGGCCCCTCCACTCTCTTTCTCTGTCTCTAGTTTGCAAAACTCATACGCGCACATTTCTAGTGTGGATGACACGCGGTTTCTAGAAATTGGATCATACATACTTTTACAGATGAGGAGGCGAACGTGTAATTAGGAACGTCGAAGTAGACGCGTGGGATTATTACATTGTCGACAGTCCCTTAGGTAATAAATGGGTTAATGGAGTCTTTTGTGTCTTTAACATGGTCAAATATTTCAGGGACATTGCACCTTAAACTCCGTGTTGCATGGAATTTCTGTGAAACTTATTTTAGAATTAACTACGTGTCACTCAGTATCCACCCAACATTATTTGGCCAAAAACAAAATTGTTAATATGGGTTGTATGCAAAATATACAAAATGATATTTAGATGGAGTTTTTATTCTATGATATTGCCTAATCTAAAATTCTAAAATAGTATTAGATGGACTTTTTATCTTTAAATATTCTTTTGATAAAATTATCTACACCATAGTAAGCATAAAATCTGTTTGAGGTACAAGAATAGAATAATGATAAAGGGGTAGTTTCATTTTATTTTTCATCTAAACAAAATGGAGAAGAGTGTGTAAGATTTTCAATAATCATAAATTTAAGTTTAATATTTTTAACAATTAAACTAATAAATAAAAAATATTTAACATGACATATGATATAAAGTATTTATTACATGCTAATTTTATAATTAGAATAATTTATCAATTAATTAAGACAGAAATGTAGAGAACATAATGATCTCAAGTTTAAACTCCACTATCTAATAATGTGTGATTATTTTACCTTTAATAATGAATTGTATTTTCATATGTATAGTGTGGTGTGAGTAATAATATTAATGATTTCAGAGTTTTCCACTAGAATATATATGTCAAAATAAAATTATAAAAAAATTAATTATCATCAGCAAAACAATAAATTATTTTTATAAGTTTGACGAGGAAATTCTTTTCCCCTCATAAAAGCATACATATGATCAATGCAACTTCTTTTTTTTCCTTCATAATTAAGCTTAGATGAGAGGAAAAGCTCCCAAGGCATAAAAAGATATTAAAGAGGCTAAATACTCTTACGAATCATTTATTAAAATTTGAATTTTGTACTTTAATTTTGCCTAGTTTTATTCAGCAATCAAATTTATGAAATTTTGTTGTTAAAGCGGATAAATTAATACTTGTTATAAGGGATTCATACTTTGTAATTGTTTCTCTTACTATAATAATGTTATCTCTTGTTTAAAAAAACACTAAATAAATCAACATACCTAAGACCCGTTAGCAATAGCTTAACCAAATAATTGTTAACTCAATCAAAAAAGAAAAACATAATATATGTAATATGCATGCCTATATATATATAAATGAAATGAATGTTCTGAAACGGTAGACAACAAATGCATGCGTGTATATATATATATATATATATATGTAATATTTATAAAAAAAAATTAAAAATAGTTAATTGTAATTAATTTGTCAAACAAGCTTTTAATCATTATATACTAAACGAGCTCTTAACCAACACATGATGGTTAACTCAACAACAAAGAAAAATATATATATGAAAAAAGAAAAACATAATATATGTATATATATATATATATATATATATATATATATTACTTTAAAATGGTTGTTATAGTTGTTTGGGTTTTGGTAAAAGCACAAGTGATTGAGATGCAGAATGTGAGTAATTAAAATGAGATATGTAGTAAAAGTTCAATCAATTACTGAGTCTACCTATTGCCTAATGGAGTTGTAGAGATACAAACTTAAAGCATTCATTCGTGTACGTCACGACGTGGTTTCTTTTCAAAACTTATTTACTTTTACTACGTACATAGCTGCGTTACGTGCCCAACACTTCTAATCCTACACATAAATTTATAAATAAATCAAATAGACCACCCCTTCTCTTCTCTTGGAAGGTTTTTTGTTTTAACTTTTCTGCTCATTGCAAGTGTGCAATTACACTTAATTATTACCAATATTCTCCATAAAATTGAAATAAACCTTTCTTTTTGGCTTCTCCTACCAATTGATCACTTCTCCATGAGCTCTCCACTCTTTATATTTTCTAATTTTAACAATAAACATATATAGTGTATGATTATTTGCTTCTTTAAATTAAAAGAGAACACAGATAATTTGCATATATATATATATATATATATTTATTTATTTATTTATGTATATTGTAAATCCAAATTACATTGTTGTTGTTGTAGTCTTATAGATGTGAATTTGGCATATCTGTTACATAACAGGAATTAAATAACTCTTATCTCTTTATATAAATTTTTGTAAAGTATGATTTGATCACAAATCCTTAAAATGAAGGTAAGAGATTTACTAGTTAATCAATTGACACATTGATCACTAATGAATATCTCTAATGATAATACAAGATTATAACAATTCAATAATGCTATTACACATGAAAGGATCAAGGTATAACAGATTGATCTGAACTGTAACTGTCATGATGTCCCATTATAACTATAAATGCAGTTATAATTATCTAATTAATGCTATGAGACCTAACACAATTTTATTGGCCGTGATATTCTATATAAAAGGGCTGAAACCCAAGGATAAATCAAGTTATCCTCTTAAACCTTACTATTTTACAGCTTTTCAGCTTATATCGACATGCTTCCTCATATTTGCATCCGAGCCTTGCTGTGTCAATCCATATCGACTCCTTCCCCACGTGCTTAGTACTGTTCCTTTATCAAGGATAATTGCACAAAGACTCCATATTTTTATATTATCATATTTATGACCTATATGATTCTAAAACAAATCACATGTATGGTCCTTAATTCTATATTTTCATATAGATGACCTAATTAATTTTGGAACTTTATGAATATTTCCTTAAATTTTATAATTTCATATTAGCAAAACTTATGCAAGTATTCTTATTAAGAAATAAGTTGAAATCGTTATATGGCTAATGAGCCACTTTGATATAAATTTATGGTCTTACACAGGTCTTCAAAATTGATTAGCAAATTTAACTTTTGGATTCTCAAACTTGAGTCCATTGATAACCGAGTCATATTTATTATTGAAGTGCTTGATAAATGTTCAAGTAATTTAGCATACAGCTTAGTACAGAAAACCAATATATACGAAGGTCAATTAATGACCGCAAAAGAAAAATATTCCTCCCCTGTATACAATTCAAGGAGAAATCTCAAAATCAAACAGTCAGCACTTCGTGAATCGTAAATCCGAGAGTTTATATAAGTTTTGTTTAAAATATTATTGATTATTATCTCTCGCAAGATATTCTAATATATGCGGAATTAATCAATTTCTTATTGAGTTATGTTTTTCAGCCGCTATCATAAATTTATTTCAAAAAAATCTTTGTGTACGAAGTAACCAAATCAAAATGAGCTCATCGCCATCAACACAGTAAAGGCTATCACCCACCATCATAACAAACATATTAAAAGAGCCTATACATAGCTTTTCAGTTGATGACAGTCCTTGGGAGGAGTGACATCCAATATGTCCCTCCCTCACAACTATAAAGGTCTAGGCATAATTGCTTAACCCCAAGGAGAGGCATAAGCAGCTATTCAACTCTCCTAGCTTTTTAGCGGGTCCTTCAGATACTAAATCACCATATGTACTAGGTTTTCCCTAGACCTAGAGAGAGAGCCCAAGGAGATGACATACGGCTAAAAGGCCTATAGTCATACTTTGGGTGGGCAACACAAGCTAAAAAATTAGCGTCTAGGTAAAGTACCTAGACAAATGCGAAGCCAAAACATCACTAACAATCTTGGGACTGCTATCATAACAACCCCAAACTTCTCAGTTAGTTCAAAAAATATGGGAGTAATAAGGTGGAGTGAAGCGAGGTAAGTTATAAGGTGGATTACAGCTTGTACGGTATAACATCACACTAGTAGTGATAACACCAAAATTTTAAGAATTTAGCACAAAAATTACACCCTACAAACTGGGAACATGACCCAAGTATATAGTCCACAATATTTATTTCAAGTCCCTATGCTCTTTAAACTAGTTTTTCAGAAAACTAGTGATTATACAAGATCATACCAATCCAAATTATAACTGCCATTAATATTGTAACAAAAGTCATCATGCCCCATTATAATTGTTACTGTTGTAATAACAATCTAATTAATGTTATGACATATGACACAATTCTATTGGCCATGATATTCTAAAGGGGATGAAACCCCAAAGATAAATCAGGTTATCCTCTCAAACTTTACTTGTTTTAGAGCTTTTTAATTTATATTTTCTGATCAAATACTAATTTTGACATCGGAGTTTTCATAGGTCCAAAGAACCCACTCTCTTGGTCACGTGAATGACACTTCAGCCGGTCAAATCTAGTTTTAACATCTAATATTATTTCAAAAATAAATTCATGAGAAAAGTTAAAAGTAATTGTTAAATGAGTTCTTATATATGATTGGTGTAAAAAACAAGTTGAAAGAAAGATTTGCAAATCAAAATCTCTATGACTGTTCAAGGATTCTCAGCACCCATGTTTGAAAATGCGAATCCTATCCTAAATTATCGATATTAAGAAAGAAAGGCATATGAATTTCTCATGTTTACTTGAATAAAATTAATAGATAAGCTACCTTATTAATTAATAAACATTATTCTTCAAATATATATATATATATATATTACAGCTTGAATTAAATGATATTCTATTAGCAGTAATAATTAATTAAGTACATATACTTATTAATTAATAATATGAGTGGGTCACTCACTTTCTTCACTCCCGTGTGGCATTGTGGCGAATAAAATCGTTGAATAAATTTGCTTTCCATTACCAAATATTCATATCTTTGATCAATTGGTGATTTATTAAAAATTAATTCTAAGATTATTTTCTTCGTGGAATCAAATTTATAGAGTTAGTGATCAGAACCAAAAAAAAAAACCCCTAAAAGATTCCAAGCTACATTAAATAATATCCAGCATGTTAGCCTCGTGCTTACTCACTAACCATATTTGTTGAGAATTGGGAACTTTCAAAAGATGAAGTTTTGATTCACATTCATTATCTACCCGTGAACTTGACCTATATCAACCTTTTGTTTTCATTTCTACACTAATCACATAATAATGAAATTTGAACTTAAAATCCGTAGAAGAATAAAATGTCTCTATGATAAGCAATAAATCTATATATATATATACATATATAGAGAGAGAGTGTTGAATCATCAACATTAAAATAAGATTAAACACAATTTTATACTACCAATAATTTTTTATAAGCTGAATTTATCGTGAAATTATAAAAACTTACTAAATAAATCGCACATTTTAATCAAAGAATTTTAACAACTACTCAATGTGTATGCAATTGTTTTCTTTTTCCTTCTTTTTAACCCAAAAGATGATGAAAAAGCATCTAACACATTTGAGTTCTAAAACTTTCTTTCTAGCCTTTGATTTGAAGACAAGATAAATGTCAATTTCAGAACCCTACAAAGGCGTTCTCCCTTCTTTTCTTTCTATACAAAATTAAGTGTGTTTTCATAGGTAGGCTATCCCCACCATGGAATATTCCTTTTAATCATTCATCATCTTAAGCAATCGAAGCTCTATAGTTAAGATTATCAAACCTAGAAAGTATATCCAATAGCTGGAACCAACATCATGTAAATTGGAATTATTTTTATTTTCATACATGTCCTTCTGTTTTTACAAGGCTCCGTCTTAAGGATGTAGGTTTAATTTTTATTTTTATTTTAACTCAAATATTTGGGTCAATTACATTTTATCCTCATAAACTACCACCTTACAATAACCTTCATAAACTATTTGAGTCATAATTAGCAAATTACCAACATTCATCTAAATTAGTCATTAAATCTAACAAATTAAAAGACTACATTATCTTCATTATAAGTTCTTTTTTATTTTATGTTTTCTTCTTTTTACATCTTTTACTTTTCCTTTTCTTTAAAACTAAACTCTTTACAGTAATTCAATTTTAGCATACATAAGTAATATTTTAATCATTCATAATTTTTATTTTATTTTCATAATATTTACATTATTCATAGATTTACTAATATTAGTTTTCTCACATATAAAAATTATACAGGTTGTTGTTTTAATTTTCATCAAAAAATTTATTTTTCTATTATTGTATTACATATTAAAATATATACTAAAAATGAATAAATATATTGATTTTAATTGTATAAAAAAAGATAAAAGGAAAAACAAGAGATAGAAAATGAAAGACAAAAAAAAAAAAAAAATTATAATAAAGATAATTTAGTCTTTTCTAAATTAATTTGTTAGATTTTATAATTAATTTAGATTATTTGATATTATTTGCTAATTATGACACAAATAAGAGGTTATATATCTAGTTTCATAGTTCATGGGATTAATACAAAATGAGTGATATTTTATGGAAATATATTATATATATATATATATATCTTTTTTTTGGAAGGTCCAATGAGTTTTCTGATGAAATATGAAAGTTATGCTTCCATATGTCCAAGAGTCAAATAAAGTTTTATGAACCTTATCTAATGAATTTCCTATTTTCTATACACAGTTGCCACCCTTGATGAATTCACATGTACTAGTTCCTTTGTTTTCTTCGTCATCTAGTGGTGAAAATGGTGAACACGATCGAGGGTGATGAAGACAACAGGTGCAATTCATTTCAGAAGCAAACCTTGGCACGACAGGGGGTGGAGGGAGGTTAACCAAGCAGTGAAAGGACCAAGTTGGAAGCCATCTTACCATGCTAACAAATGAAGAAATGGCAGAAAAATAAATAAATTATATTTAACTAATATACAGTATATCATTACATGAAATTAATCACATGATGCAACAGATAGTGCTACACGAAGGTCATTTGAAGTTCCAGATATATACATTCGATATGTTTCTATTTCTTGTTCAGAAATTCCCTGAGTATCATGAGTTGCATAATGGTTGCCTCTCACTCTATCACGCATGCAAAAAATAATCTCCCTGAGCATTGGTTCATGGCCATTGAGAAGATTGCCCATGCTCAAGACTTTTCTCCATGACTGGTTAGCATTGGGAGAAGTAAACATACTTGACACGACTGCTTTCTCGTTAGGCCTCACTTGTTTCTTGTCAAACACCTAACCAAATAGAATTGAGGCATAAGATGTTAGTCCAAGATAAACAAAAGCTAATATGTCCCTGCAGAAATACTGTACACATAATGCGATTCATAATTTCACGGGCTAATGTTATAGTAAACAGTGTGCTTCTGATGTCACAACTGGAAATTCAAATGGAATCATTATCACCATCATGTGAGTTGTGACATTAGAAGCATAGGACACCTATCTCTTATTTCCAGAGTAACGATACTCTATTAACAATACCACTTGGGAGATGAGAATATTCTCTGCAAGATAACTAAACAAGGTGGTTTTCCATGGCATTGAGGCTACTTACCTTTTTAGTAATCACTGCTCTCGAACCTGTTCCCATTCTTGAAAGATAAAATTTGTAGTAGTCACTGAAAATTTCGTCAGAGAGGCGGGGTGCTCGCAAAAATTTACGATGAAGAGAAGCAGCAAGAGTCAGAAATTTCTCAACATGTTCAAAAGCACCACAAAGGCGTCTTAGGTCTTCCATTATCTTACTGCCAGCAGATAAGCAATATCCTGCAGCACAAAAGAACTGACAGTTTCACAAAAGTTCTCGTCCAACGAAGTGTCACAACAGCAAGATGAAGTTTTTACCTTGCAAAGGCTTCAGTGCAGATGCCATGGTTAGGTAAAGTTGCTCCATCTTAACAGCCATCTGCTTTAGTTCTCCATAACTAGTCTGGTTTAAAGTGTTGGCTGATGCTTTGAAGGCAGTACAGACCATTTGCTCAAGCAGCTGATGTGGCCGAAGAGTTTCCAGGTAATGAAGGATCTGCAAATTTCAAGATGCTATTAAACTGAAGCAAAATAGTGGAGATGCTACCCATCTAAGCAACATATGAATGCTGTCTCTAATATATCCAGACATGGATAAAGCTTATAGGAAATTTTAATTGAGAGGTGTTAGTTTTGTCACCATGTCAACATTGCAAGGTAGGACTAGATCAAGCATAGGAACATTATAACCAACATAAGTGAGAGGTAGATGGAGAAAGCAAGAGATGATGCAATGTCTTCGCATGTTTTGATGAGTAACATAACAGTTATTTTCTTGATGCACATACCATAAATTTTGTTTCTCATACATTAAGCCCTTGATCCACCATATAGACCTACTTTCCAAGGCATACAATTTTATGTGAAAATGTACGGAACCATTTCAACTTAGATCAGTCAATGTTCATCTCAATTTATTTTACTATCATAAAAAAAAAAAAAACAAGCCTTACCAGCTAATACAGCCTATATTGACCAGTATTAACTAGTACTTACACTATCCTGATACACAAAATATCATTGCAAAGTGAGTTATTTTACATTTCTGTAGCAGTTGAAAGTTGACCAAGTAAAGGTTGCCATCTTCTAATTTTGGTCAAGATCAACTAAAGATTCTCCTTACATTCTTGAAGCAAAGAACTCAAAAGAAAATATTTATTGGAAAACAGATAAAATTTGGTGCAGAGCTGCTTCCAAATAAAGGTAAGGAAGAAGACTTGGGGTCAGAATGAGAACAGCTTGCTGTTTGCCACCTGTGTGTTGATATGACCGAGGGTGATAGCATTGGAAAGGAAATAGTGTTTCTGAAGAAAATAGGATGTCCCTGGGAAATAAGACCTCATTGGGGAGACAAGTTATTTGGTATTATTGACATGACCTGTCACCTATTTATGAATATATTGTTGTTGATTTATCCATCTGGTTATCATCTAATAGCAAAAGGCGAAATAGCTAACTAGAAGCCTTTTGTTCCAACTTCCATTCCATTCAAAAATTCGTTTCGTTTCACCCGAAACAAGCAAAAAATACTTTGGTTTTCATACTAACGGAGAAAAAAATTCACTATCAGAAACAAAGCTATGAAATGTCAGTGGAAATAGTGTTGTTTCCACCCATAGTTGTTAAATCGAGATTCGATTCGTGAATCGTATCGAATCGTACGATTTAGTATAAAGTTTAAAAATAAATATTAAATTTAATATTTATAATTAAACATCTAATATTTGTACCTTTAGGAGAGGGGAAGTGAAGTTTTCATTCTTCTTCTAGTTATAATTATTTTATTTCTTATTGTTCAAGAAAAATATAAAAGATTGGAAGCTTTTGCATTTGAATCAAAGAAATACTACTAAACTTTTGTATATAAAAAAAAAATAGCAAGAGAAGTAACATTAGCAACTTTAAAACATGTGGAAGGGATATTATCCAATGCCAACATCCAAATAAAATTAGAAACAGTGCAAGTACTAATGAATTGAGTAAGCAAAAATAGTATACTATTTGTATTACCAAATATTCAAAATCCAAGAGTTCTTTACAGAGCTTCTCTCTCACTGACAATAAAAAGAATTTGACAACTTATGGCTCTCATCCATAGAACTACAACTTAGAAATAAAGGAAAGATCAAAGTCTCTTGGTACGTGTTTGAAAAAGTAAAGAAATGGCACACATGGCTGTAGACTTTTTAGTTTCTTTGGTCGATAAGCATTGCAAACTTCTGCATACGTCTGAAGAGTTACAATCTTTTGTGGGTTTCTCTTATAACAAACCTATTATTGTGCATAAGGTGAAGCAAAAAAGTTTTCCACGAAGAACTTGGACAAATTTGTTCACTTTTTAGGTTTTATAGATTTGTGGGTCGCTAAATCTAAGTCTTATCTAGATGTTTGACTCGGTAGTGACTCTTACGATTGGATCGAATTGCCCAATTCACCTCCAATTCAGTCGATACACGTATGATTCTTGAATTTTTTTGATTCACCCCTGCGATGCATATCGTTTAGGTGCTAAATTGAATCGACTCGTACGACTCAAATTGTGAATCGCAAGAGTCTGATAACAATGTGTCCACCGTTTTGAATCAAAACCTTTAGGCACCGATTTTAAATTGACTAAAGAATGCTGATTTTGACCAGATTTTCATGGCGGACTGCAGCCTGCATATCTGATCTGCTCTTCCAGCTATTTAGTTCCCCCGTTTTTCATCCATGTTGCGTGCCCTAGGGAGAAGAAGACCAAAGCACATTGTTTCACTGAACTTAACAGCTTTCATTGTTTTTCCAGTCTTTGAATCCTTGGCCTTGGGCTAGGGCTTGATTTGGCAAGCCACTTGTAGCAGAAAGTTCATATCCTATTAACTAACAAATTACTCAAGCAAATTAAAAATTACCTTAAAATAAACTTACAATTCAGAAAGAAAAAAAAAAAAAAAAAAGTGTTTTTAAAAATAAAAAAGCCAAAAATAGTTTAATAGAAAAAATCACATATTTTCTATGTAGCATTGAATATTAATTCACAGAACAGAATCACTAAAAAAAATAAAATTTGACATAACATAAAATGCAACATACCAAAGAAAACAATTGTAAACTATTATTTTGGGTTTGGGTTTTCTTTGATTTAAAAATTAAAATTAATAACGTTTTTACATATTTATATTTTATTATGGACAAATAAATTATGCAAAAAAATTTATTTATCAATTATACTAGTAAATTAGATAAATCAACAAAAACTATAATTTATAGAGTTATCAAACTTATTTTAAACCTTTAGCACATTAAATTAAATATTATATACATTTAAATCACTTACATATATGATTATTTCACAAGTTTTCATATTAGGTTGGATGTTATTGTAATTTGATTTTTTCCTTCAATTTGTATGTCTATGTTAAAATTTTTACCTTGGTAAGCATTAATAAACATTATATGTACTAAATTAATCATGTTGGATACTTATAATTACTATAATATATTTTTTATAATATGCTTTCATGTATTTTCACCAATATATATTTTTTATAATATGTTTTCATGTATTTTCACCAATAGTTTCCGTTTTTAGACTTAACGAAACAAATTTTAGTTTCTTGCTATTATCATAGTATAAGAATGGCCATTATTTAAATATAGATATGTACGTATTTACATATATATATACATACAAGATATATAACAAATACAGATATAAATAATCTCGTTAGTGAGTTTGATTATTTAGAATAGTATATTTCATAAATGGATGGTTTTCTTTACTAAATTACTCATTTCCTCTCACATTTTAAGTAAGAACAATGATGTAACATCAAACAATTATGGTTATAAAAATTTAAATTAATTTTCAATTTGTGTTGTGTTTGTTTGTGTTGAATTAGAATTATTATATATAATTATATAATATTTAGAAACGAATCTATAACACCACTTTGAGAGAGAAAGCGCCAACGCATCTTATATCACTAAGAAACCCTTAGCAGTACACACTGAAAACTTCACTAGTACCATATTTTCGCTCAACATCCGAATTTCAGGATGAAGTTGCAAACACCGACAGAAACTATAACAAATCCCTACTTTCAAGGGAAGAGTGATGGAAAATAGTGGTATCCAGTATGTTCTAGACTGATAAGGACAAGATACATGAGGGTGCTCCTCTTAATAACGAAGATTAAGTAAGGTACATATTTGTTGAGATCTGTCCTCTTTGCAGAGTGAATACTAATCATTAGTCCAACTGGCCTGAACACTAGTATCTATATAGCTAAACATAGGATGATACCCAAGTTGAAGACCAAGCAGTTTTGGAGCTGTTCACATCAGTATTAGCATTAATGACAACATACCTACTAAACAATAATCATGTCAATCTTGTGCAAGGAGATAGGGTTTACCATAATAGCATTAGATATTGAAGCATAAAGAAAGGGAGTTCTACAGTATAATAAATCTAGTTAACAAAAGAAAAATAAATATGTTTTAAAAATTTTACCTTTTCTCCCTCTCTGTTTGGATCCAGAAGCGGCTTCTGCTCAGAAGCAGACAAAGCAGGTGCTTCATCCCAAATCTTTCTCCACAAATTCCCATTCTCAGACATCCTCTTCGAAAGCTTTCCTCTAGGAGGCCACTTAACTTCTGAAGCTTTGATTTCAAGGCCGTCCAATGATCCACTGGCTTCAATTTCACTGTTTTCCCAATCTCCAGGTGAATGCCACCGAATAAAATCTTCGAAAATAGCATCTGGATTTACTGCTTTGAATGCTGACATGTCTAATATTGTAAAGGCATGTCAGAGAAAAGCATGATGTAAATGCAGGTGAATATGGCATGTACTATGAACTATGAAGCACATCTTTTTAAAAGGGGTGACACATATTTCAGGTTCTAAAATCTAACTTGTGATATTAAGGAGAAACAAAAAAGAGGAAATAGATATGGAAACTAAATTGCTGCTTGCCATATTCTGCAAAACTTAAAGGAAAAAAAGCAAAGGAAAGGAAAACCAATCCAACATGGAGCAGACAAGGTTGTAAGGGCTGACATTTTTTAATGCAGCAAAATTTGGGTCATCATCTTACTCCATAAGTCACAGGGCTTCACATGCAAGTCTTTAAGTGAAGAACATGACTATAAATATACATTGCTTAGAAGAAAATAAGAATAGAAGGAATTTCAATAAATATTAACTTAAATCACTTATCATGAAAAGGATTAAAAGAATGAAAATGAACTAAATCATCACGCTATCATCTTACAACATCTAGTCACTGATGGACAATTAGTTCAACCCTCATTACCTGAAGACAGGATATCTCTCTCCAGCTGAGCAGAAAAGTTCTGCAAGAGATAATAGAAGGTACTTAGTGGGAACTATTAACAATTGGGTAGACAATATTTGGGAAAAAAACAAGAAATAATTGAAGTCATCCTAAACTGTCTCTTCTAGTAAAACTGTTAGAAGAAAAAAAATGGATGACTCAATTGAACTTCCAAACAGCATTAATTAATGACAATGTTGCACTTTTTCTTATCCAAGTTCATGTGCCTTTATCTAGATTCCTATACTGTTATGACACTCAGCCCAACTCTATGTTATACCACACACACCCTCTTTCCCAAAGTGTCAACTTTCCTTGTGATTTTTCTCCCAAAACAAATTCCAATTCTAGAACTTAAAGCTTTATAACATTATACTATCAAATAACTTCGCTTATAACAATTCAAAGAGAAACATTCAGAAATCATTAGAACTTGCATCAATTTATAAGGGTAAAATTTGCAAGTTTCGAGAAGTTGTGATGGAATTATTGCTTATTTGAAATCCGTGCATTTGCAGAGGGTGACATTAAAAGTGGGGACTGAGACAATGGTATTGTTAGTATAAATATGGATAGCTTAGTTAGTGGGTCAGTTCTCCTTATTCATAGTTTTCGTTGACTTACTTATACTCTACACAAACTTGTACTCCATACAATCTCATAGTATAAATATATTATCTTGGAGTGCGGAATTCTCATCCAATTCATCAAAATACTTTAGAAGGAGGGTTGCGATAGGTTGACGGCTAGCATAAAACTAGTCAAACCCTATGATGATGAATCCTACCGAATATTCGTTAGGGCGTAACCCTCTTAGCGACACGCTGCATCGGATCCCGGGTGTAGTGAGAAATGAGCAAGGGCTGGGTCGTCACATCCTTAGTGGCGCGCCACATCGGCGCCCGGGTGTGGTGCAAAATGAGCAAGGGTTCTCGCATCGAAGGCAAGTGCGGGTAAAGAAGCTAGTCCAGGATAAGATTCGCATAGCTACTTGGAACATAGAGACTCTTACTGGTAAATTGAGAGAGCTTGTAAATACTATGAGTAGAAGGAGGATTAATATTGCTTGTTTGCAAGAAACTAAGTGGGTAGGAGAAAAGGCTAGAGAGATAGAGAGAACAGGATTCAAGATGTGGTATACCGGTAAGACTAGAAATAGGAATGGAGTGGCGATTATTGTTTATGGAAATTTGAAGGACGAGGTTGTTGAAATCAAGAGGAAAAGTGATAGAATAATTTTAGTGAAATTGATGATAGACGAGGAGGCATTTAATATCATTAGCACCTATGCTCCCCAAATAGAATTGGAAGAATCTACTAAGAAGGCTATTTGGGAAGATTTAGAGGAGATAGTTCAAGGAGTACCATTAGGTGAGAAATTGTTTATTGGTGCTGATTTGAACAGTCATGTAGGAAGTACTAATGAGGGTTTTGAGCGCGTACATGGAGGATATGGTTATGGCGTTAAGAATGAGGGTGGAAAGTCTATTTTAGATTTTGTAGTTGCGTATGACCTGATTTTAGCTAACACGTTCTTTAAGAAACGAGAGTCGCACTTAATCACCTTTAGTAGCAGGCCGAATAAGAGCCAAATAGATTTTGTTATGATTAGAAAGGTTGATAGAGCGGTTTGTAAGGATTGTAAGGTTTTACCCGGCGAGTGTTTAGTGTCTCAGCATAAACTTATGGTTGTGGATGTTGGCGTTAAGTGGCGGAAGCAAAAGCATAGAAGTAATAAGTGTATTAAGACTAGATGGTGAAATTTGAATGGAGGGAAGATGGCTCTTTTTAAAGATAAAATATTAGAGGGTGATCCTTGGAGGGTGGAGGGTGAGCCTAACATGATTTGGGATGAGATGACGAGTCGTATCAGGAATACGGCTAGAGAGGTGTTAGGAGAAAGTAGAGGACGTGGACATCCGACTAAGGAGACATGGTAGTGGAATGAAGAAGTTCAACAAGTTATTAAAGTTAAAAAAGAGTGTTATAAAAAATTACACAAGTGTAAAAATGAAGATAATTATAAATGTTTTAGACAAGCTAGGAAAGATGCTAAGAAAACGGTTAGGGAAGCCAGAGGCAAGGCTTGCGAAGGACTTTACCAAAAGTTAGAGACAAAAGATGGAGAGAAAGATATCTATAGGATTGCCAAGCAAAGGGAAAGACGAACTAAAGACCTAATTCGTATTAAGTGCATTAAGGATGAGGCTGATAGAGTTTTAGTTAAGGAAGACGAGATTAATGAGAGATGGCGAACTTATTTCGATACTTTATTTAATGAAGAGTCAAGGAGTAATTTTGGAAACCTTGATGACACCTTTGATGATACGAACCGTAGATTTGTTCGCCGGATTAGAGCTCAGGAGGTTAAAGAAGCTATGCATAAGATGAAGAATGGCAAGGCATTGGGCCCAGATGATATTCCAATAGAAGTTTGGAGATGCCTAGGAGATATTGGAGTAACTTGGATTACAAATCTTTTTAACAAGATTTTAGTAACCAAAAAAATGCCAGATGAGTGGAGGAAGAGTACGTTAATCCCTATTTATAAGAATAAATGAGATATTCAAAGTTGTTCAAATTATCGAGGTATAAAACTTATTAGCCATACAATGTAACTGTGGGAGAGAGTGATTGAGCATAGGCTTAGGAATGAGACTGTAGTTTCTGAGAATCAATTTGGCTTTATGCCAGGAAGATCTACAATGGAGGCTATTTTTCTACTTAGGAGATTAATGGAGAAATAAAGAGAAAAGTAAAAAGATCTTCACATGGTCTTTATTGATTTAGAAAAAGCATATGATAAGGTGCCAAGACAAGTCTTGTGGTGGGTACTCGAGAAGAAAAAAGATCCCAACTAAATATGTAGAAGTTATTAAAGATATGTATGAGGGAGTAATGACTAGGGTGCGGACTGTAGATGGTATGACTGGAAAGTTCCTGATCACGATAGGTGTTCACCAAGGTTCATCCTTAATTTAAGTCCTTACCTATTTGCGTTAGTCATGGATGAACTCACCTATAATATTCAAGATAGGGCTCCATGGTGCATGTTGTTTGCCGATGATATCGTGTTGGTAGACGAAACTAGGAAATGTTTAAATTCTAAACTAGGAATATGACAGAACGCGTTAGAATCTAAAGGCCTTAGATTGAGTCGGACAAAAACTGAAAATATGGAGTGCAATTTCAGTAAAACTAGAGGAGGCCCGAATGATATAATTTTAGGCAGTCAGACAATCCCTACCAAGGATGTGTTTAAGTATTTAGGGTCATTTATACAAAAAGATGGTGCAATTGAGCATGATGTAAACCATAGGATTAAGGCAGGGTGGGTGAAGTGGCAGAGTGCTTCGGGAGTTTTATGTGATCTTAAAATCCCGAATAGATTGAAAGGAAAATTTTATAAGTCGGCAATGAGACCAGCTATGCTATATGGTACCGAATGTTAGGCAGTTAAGAAGCAACATTCGCATAAGATATGAGTAGCTAAAATGAGAATGTTGAGATAGATGACAGGACATACAAGAAAGGATAAAATAAGGAATGAGGAGATTCGTAAAAAGGTGGAAGTAGCACCTATTGAGGGGAAAATGAGGGAGAATCGTCTACGTTGGTTTGGACACATCCAACGTCGGCCAATGGACACAGTAGTTAAGCAATGTGACTTGGTCCAGGTTCCAATGTTAGACGGGGAAAGGGGAGACCGAAATTTACATGGAGGACAGTCATCGAGAAAGATATGGCTGTGCTAGGAATTAATGAAAATCTTATCTTTGATCGATGCGAATGGAGGAAAAGGATTCATATTACCGACCCCAACTAGTTTGGGATTTTAAGGCTTAGTTGAGTTGAGTTGTGTCTCTTTCTAGCATGTCTCTTTACTGCAGTATTTCTGGGAGAAAATCTTGTTTCATGAAAAAGCAAAAAGAAGACTATTGTTGTAAGATCCAGTATTGAATCTGAATACAGAGCCATGACTCATACCACTGCTGAGTTCGTTTGGCTGAAAAATCTATTAGAAGAACTTAAAATTCAACACTCACAACATATAGAGCTAGTATGTGATAATCAAGTTGTACTACATCTTGCCTCAAATCCAGTCTTTCATGAACAAACAAAACCTATAGAGGTTGACTGTCATTTTGTTCGTGAGAACCTTCTAGATAATACAATCAAGATCACATATGCGAAAGTTGAAGATCAGTTAGCAGACTTGTTCACAAATCTTTGATGGGTAACCGGCTCCGATATCTATGCAATAAGCTTAGAACATATAATTTCTATGCTCAAGCTTGAGGGGATGTTGAAGTGTATATATATATATATATATATAACTTAGTTAGTGGATCAATTTTCCTTATTTATATATAGTTGACTTACTTGTACTCCACACAATCTTATAGTATAAATATATTATCTTAGAGTGAGGAATTCTCATCTAATTCATCAAAATACTTTGGGTATCTCTCTTTCTAGATTTCACTAGCATCAATAATGTGCTCCAAATGTAATGTAGTAAAGAAACAGGACACCCAGTTATAGAAATAATAGACATGCATCAAATAAAATCAACCAAAGATTTGTTATATTGTCAATAATGCCTGTATGAGGTATCTAAGTTGTCCAAATAATAAATATGTCCATCTAAGATCCATTGTAAAATCTATCGAAATTTATAGTTATAACACTAGTCCAAACCTTTTAGGAGTTAAAAAACTACCATATATATCCACCTATTTTGGAAAACTGAAAATTTATTATATTTGCATGTATAACACGTACAAGCAGGCAGCAGAACTCTACAGGTATCAAATATGCCAGAATCAAAGAGATGACAGATTATCATATAAGCATCTCATCGTCTCAACTGCATAACAAGGATGCTGCAATTATTTCCTTATCTCTTGTGAAAGATTAAGTTGTGCTCATCTCAGGCACGCCACCCACTTATACACACCAATTTATTAAAAGGCTCACTGTGTTACTATCAGAAAACTGATATTGTTAAACAACATCAAGTAAATCTCAATCTCAGCTTTCGAGGCCCGGGCATGTGATGGTCCACTCATCAGAAGGATCCTAGCTGACAAGATGGTTCATCTATGAACAAGTATCAGTAAACTAGTGAAAACCTTTGACAACAAAGGGCTGAAACAAGACCTTCACAATGGTGTTCAAATCCTTACACTTTGCCCCATAAGACTATTTGGATGAAACTTAACCCATGAATATGTAACTTCTTAGCTTGTTCATAATTCACTCTTCCCATGTAATTTGTCTGAGTGGTATACTCAGTAAGTTCATGTCAAGCTAATGAGGTCTATTTCATAAAAGAGTTTAAGCTTACAAATGAATCCCCAAAGGCTTCAACAGCCTGAAGCCGCTCTTCATGCATATCTTCTGTCATAAGTGGTGCAGCCTGCCATGATAAACAAAAAAATTGTGGACAGTTATATTTTGCAAATGCGGAAATAACAGTCTGTTATATAGCCCACGGATGTTAGAGAAACCTGTGTGAATGGGGCATGCATGCTTTGATACGACTTCAGCAGCATCATAGAACCAACAGAACCAGCTGAACCTCTTCTAATACAATCTGAAGGTTTGGTATCAAAGGATGCCATGACATCTTCAGGCTTCAAAGCACCTTTTGATATTGTTGTACCAGAACCATGTAAATCATCATTTGTTAAAGGGCTGCAGCATCAACAATAATAATGTATGTCAACATTTTATGCCAGAAAAGACTTTCAATGGTTTTCAACAGAATATAGCAAAAACTTGTAAAATATGATTGCACATTGATCTGTCTTACATGATATGCAATGCAAATAACACAGCTCACTTCCATCAGTAGCGCTAAAACACTTGTTTACTTTTATTGATTATTACAACTGAACAGAATAGTCTGTAAATAAAACTCTTTCCTTACCATACACAATAAATTTTAAATCAATACAAATATATTAGAAGTTTAAGCCACAATTTGATTAGTCAGACCAAAAATGAAGGCTACATTACAGTAACACTCACTGTAGCTTTTGATTTGAAAACTTATGCACCTTATGCCAAAGGATTTGTGCAAACCGACTCAATAGGGTAATTTGGTTAACAAAGGCTGATGAAGATAAGTGTCATAAGCCTCTATAAAATCTTGTGGTCATCAGAACCGACAGGCATGAAAACATTTATATTCCACCATTAACAAACACCTCCAAAATTTATAAGTACTTCTGATTTAATAATTTACCAAAATAGGAGTTCATTCTCTTTCCCCAGGCCGTTCAAACCAGAAAAACAGTAACAGCACCTTTGGCTGTGTGTTTCAATCTCTCTTCCCACACCTTAATCTCTAGATATTCCTACTTAATACACACAGCTGGTTAGTGCTCTGCAATTCACAATCTCTGCAACTCCTCCAATTACCTTGTAGTTGGTTCTGATCCAATAACCCAATCTCCAGGACCTTCACATACCTGAAGGCAGGAGGCTGAAACTCAAGATGCAGAGCCAGATGCTCAGGCACCATCATGAAACTTCAAAGCTGTAATGTGGCCACTTGGGAGAAGTAACGCCATTTCCAAATCAAAGAGAAAGCCAACAATGTCAGCAACTTCTCTGGATAAGGAGGGGAGGATGCCAGACCACTATGAGCCTCCATGACCCATAGCTGCAAATGAATTTGGCTTT
Organism: Quillaja saponaria; assembly: GCA_029379385.1. Lineage (NCBI taxonomy): Eukaryota > Viridiplantae > Streptophyta > Magnoliopsida > Fabales > Quillajaceae > Quillaja > Quillaja saponaria. The sequence continues at coordinate 11,833,630 of CM055610.1, read as the reverse complement.
GTACTTCTGGGATGTTTGTTTTTGGTTGTCACACTACGGATTTCTTTTTTATGTAATGATTTTATTAGAAGAGAAAAATGGAAAAATCTCTGACACAATGCGGGTACAAAAACACCCCACCAAAAGACAGTACAAATCAAAAACTACAACAGTTCAAACCATCTATGAAATATAGGAGACCCAGTAAAAAGAAATGAGGGATGTATAGGCATCCATTGGTACCACATAAGTAAAAATGACCACTTCAATTTATTTACCCAATAACACTTCATTATTAAATATATTTTTGTTTTTCTCAAGCCAAGTGACCCACATCAAACAAAGGTGGAGCAGTCTGCCAAGCTAGCTTACTCCTTCTTCTATCTCCCCTCTTTAGCCACTTAAACAGAAGATCCATAGTAGTACCGACAATCACCCAAACAACCACAAACACCAACTCTCACAATGGCTCCAACAATCGAAAAGTGGAGAAACAAATGGTCCACCGTTTCACCACTAATTTTGCACAAATAGTACCAGCTCATGATTCAAAGACCTCTCTTCATGAGATTTTCTGTTGTTAGGATACTATTTAGGGAGGTTGTCCATAAAAAAAAAATGTGACTTCCCCGTACTCATTTGAACATAAAAACTTTCAACGAAGAAGGATTAAAAACTGCTTGGTACCCAACACATAACATCGGCCCATTCCCCATTCGTGTTGACATTGTAAAGCATATGGAGAAAGGCATCCGAAAAGTTAACCTCTCAATCTTGCAAAGGGTGGTTAGATTGTACATCCTAACATAGAGCCACTATGACTATCCATACAAGAGACAGTGGCAAACTTATATCTCGACATACCATATAAATAAGGGAACAATCACATCAAATGGGACTCCAAACACCACACATCTTTCCACAACAAGATATGCTCTGGATTACCAACTTTAAAGAGACCAGTTAGAGGTGAATCCACTAGTGCCAAAATTCTTGTACAATTTTCATTTTATTTAGAAACTGAAAAGTATGAAATCATCACCTAAATACCAAGAAAAAACCTTAAAAAGTTAATCAAGTCCTTTTTTAGAAGTCTAGTACCCCACACTACTCAAAACGCCTCCCCGATAGGCATCCAAAACACCAATCCACAAAAGGGAAGTTCCAAAAGGCTACGGAAAATGCAATTAGAAGTGGTATCCATAATTTCTAGGAGGCTCACTAAACCAGGTTTTCAAGTTTTCAAAAGATTTCTACTGATGGAATGATAATATGCGTCATTGAGGCCTCAAACACTCCATGAGATTATGATAAATGATATGTCTTTGAAAATAATTACTTCCACTAGTTCTCTCTGTTAAATAAAATAGAATGAGCAAAGGGATAGTGGGCTTGATTGGAAAATCAAAGCATGTACCTATTACCATTATTTACAGTAAACAATAAAACATAAACTTCCACATCTAAGCAATGTGTGACTTAATAATATATTACTATTTATTATTATATTCCTAACACTCCCCCCAAGATAGAGCATATAACGCTCAATCTAGTACAAGTAAAACATAATTATCAATCTCAATACTCCCACTTACTTACAACAACCCAAGAATAATAGGTCAAGCTTCAATCTGTTTGACAAACGTACTGATGAATAGTACCTGTAAACAGTACCCGTGTTGGCTGGAAAAAGGAGCAACTGGATTTTCCGGGAAAAAAAAGCACCTCTGGAAAGAGGCATTTTTTTTGAAAAATAAAAAGAGCGCCGCTAGAAAGAAACACAGTGGGAAAGTTTACCAAGATATTGTTTGAGCCTTTTAGAAGAGTTTAGTTACTTTTCGACGAAATTGATAACTAAAGATAGAGAACAGTGGGAATAACCAGGCTTGAAGAGATGGCTGCCTGCAAGGCCCTTCTTTTTCTTCATGTGGTGCCTAGAGAAAAGAAAGAGAGGATTGGGGTTTTCAGAACTCGGGCCAACATTGGGCTTGGGTTTCAAACCTGCTATGTTTCCATGTGAAATAGAATAGAGTGGGGAAAAGGATTGTGGGCTGATCGGGAATCAAAGTCTACACCTATAACATTTATTTATAGTAAACATAGACTTCCATAACTAAGCAGTGTGTGAATTAAAAATACATTACTATTATATTGCAAAAACCTCTCCACAAGGCCACCAGGATTGATCTTATGACCATAAGAAACATTAAACTCCAGTCTATTCATTTTCTAGAAAACCTACTCATTTGTTTGTTGGGCTTCAACAACACCTTAGGTCTTGTGTTACTCTTCACAATATTTGCAAATAATTTCCACACCAGGTGCTCATGCCCATCAAAACATATTCCCAAAAACTTGCTGCATTTTCTCATTATATCCTTGACTTCATCTGATATATGATAAATTACCTATTAACTAAATGAATAGTCCTTTTGTGGGTGAGGGAATGAGTCACCAAAACCTGGGTATAAACTACATGAATAGTTCACTAATTTACATAGAAACAAGATCTGACATCTGAGAATTGGAGGAACCAAATGGGCATAGGGATGTTATTCTTCCATCATACATCGGTTGGTGCATGGACAACAGATTTCTCCTCATCAATCTACAAAGAACCCATATGCAGATTTTCAAGTATATTAATATGAGATTAATTAGCAAGGATAAAAAGAAATGTTGTGTTTCCTTAAACTGCTGTAAAAGAAAAAACTTAAGAAGAAAAACATCATGAATATTGCTTCCTAATTAAATGGGCACCTGCTATATTTCTTTGCACTCGAATCTGCGTTTATCTATATTTTCCTCAACCAAGTTTATTTGTTGGGTGTCACATATTTGTCAAAAATTGAGAAACCTAGGAAAAGAGAAAGAAACCTAAAGACGCTGATGACAGAAAGAATTCATTTGTTTGTCATGAGCTGTACTTGTGACATGTCAACGACCATTAGCCAAATTAGCCGGTACGGGTCTATTTATTTATATTCCACAGAACTTGGGGTGGTAGCATTCCAGAAGATAGCAGACGGTTATAATTCAGTCTTGTCAAAGTAAATTTCAGCATCTATAATTCAAGATAAACCACTAGGAATCACAATGCAGGCTTGACAGTCCCATGAAGCCCAATTTATCAGGGCCATGTAATTTATATTCCAACTTTGCAAGGCTTTATTAGGGCCCTTGAGTATCTATTCTAGGTAATAGACAATGTTTTTAATAGCTGCATTTTGGATATTAGGTGGGTATTCATCGCATCTAACAATATCTTACATGCAGATATGGTATCTTTTCTTGACGCAAAGTAGAGTTTCCGCCATACGTAAGTGTTTGTAGAGCTATAACAGAGGTGATTATTCCAGATAGTATATCTAGATGATATTGTAATGTATAGTAAAACTCTTGAAGAACATGTGCATTATTTGCGACAATTGTTCCAAGCTCTAAAGCAAAATGAGCTTTTTGTCAAAATGGAGAAATGTGCCTTCGCAAAGGATGAAATTACATTTTTGGACCACAAGTTAGGTGGTGGGAAGCTTCACATGGATGAGGCAATCCAAGAATGGGAGGCACCCAAGAAGGTACCTAAGTTACGGTCATTCCTTCGCTTAGTAAACTATTACCAGCGGTTTATAAAGGGCTATTCATCAATAGCTGCTCCTTTAATAGACCTTCTGAAGAAGAACAAGACATGGTGTGGACAACCTAATGTGACAACGCCTTTGAAGCCCTTAAGGAGGCTGGTAATGGAAGAACCAGTGCTGGCACTCCCTGATCATACTAAGCCATATGAGGTACACATCGACGCATCCAACTTTGCTATTAGAGGTGTGCTGATGCAAGAAGGCCATCCTCTTGCATATGAAAGCAGAAAATTAAATGACACCGAACGGCAATATACGGTGCAAGAAAAGGAAATGACTGCTGTTGTCCATTGTTTAAGGACCTGGAGGCACTATTTGCTTAGGTCGAGATTCGTGGTGAAGACCAACAATGTTGCCTCTAGTTACTTCCTTACACAAAGGAAACTTACACCAAAGCAAGCAAGGTGTCAAGACTTTCTAGCTAAATTTGATTATGCCATGGCACACAAGCCAAGCAAAACTAACTTAGTGGCGGATGCAATAAGTCGAAAGGCAGAGCTGACAGCGTTGAGTCAACCGGAAAGTCCTTGCTCGATCAAATAAAGGAGAGTCCTGAACATGACCATCTTGCCAAATCCTTAATCAAGTGTGCGGAGCAAGGCAAGACTAGAAGATTTTGGAGCAAAGATGGTCTACTCTTTATAAAGGGCTATCACCTCTATGTTCCAAAATGGGAAAACTTGAAGAAATATGTGATTAAAGAATGTCATGATTCTAAATGAGCTGGACATCCAGCTATGCATCGTACCTTGGCACTCATTGAAGATGCTTACTATTGGCCACATATGCGAGACAGCATAGAGTTATATGAAGGACTTGTCTTGTATGTTAACAAAACAAGATCGAGCAAAAGCAACCCGCAGGATTGTTTAAGCCTTTGCCTATTTCGGAAAGACCTTCGGAAAGTATCTCCACTGACTTCATCACTAGCTTACCCAAGTCAGAAGGATGTGGCACTATTATGGTCGTGGTAGATCGATTTTCTAAGTATGTGGTGTTCATTCCAGCAACCAAAGAAGTCCCAACTGAAGACACAACCTGACTGTTCTTCAAGTATGTAGTGAAGTATTGGGGAGTTCCCAAGTCTATTATTAGTGATCGAGATGCTCGCTTTACAGTGCAATTTTGGTCGGAACTCTTCAAAATCTTGAGGTCAAACTTGAATTTCTCGACAAGCTTTCATCCACAGACTGATGGCCAAACCGAGCGGGTGAATGTCTTGTTAGAGTTATATTAAGGCACTATGTTAGTGCTAACCAAAGGGATTGGGCAAAGCTGCTTGATGCTGCTCAATTTTCTTATAATTTACAATGAAACAAGTCTACTCATCATAGCCCATTTGAGCTTGCCACAGGACAACAACCATTTACACCAACTACTCTTGCTAATAGCTATACTGGCAGAGTCCTGCAGCCTACAAGTTTGCCAAAGGGTGGCATGAACAAGCTGATATGGCAAAATCATACTTAACCAAAGCAACTAAGAAGATGAGGAAATGGGCCAATGAAAAGAGTAGGCATTTGGAGTTCAGAGAAGGTGACCTTGTCCTAGTAAAGCTTCTCACTCATCAAGTAAAATGGTTCAAAAAGCTTCACAAATGGCTAGCACGACTGACGTGAGAGGCTATTCCCTATTGGTAAGATTGACAAAGTATGAAATTAGTTAGAGTTGACTCAAAATATTCACCTTCATCCAGTTTTCCACATAAGTCTTTTAAAACCTTATCACGCCAACATGGAGGACCCTAGTAAGAACGAATCTAAGATGGCTCCAATATTTATCAGTACCTCGTTTGACAAAGAGGTAGATTACATCCTCGCTCACCAAGTTATTCCAAAGCGTGGTGCCATACCAAGCTATGTTGAGTATTTGGTCAAATGGAAAGGACAACCAGACAGTAAGGCAAGCTGGGAGCATGAAGACTCTTTATGGCAATTCTGTAACAAGATTGCCGAATTTCGAGAGGAAGTCGAGACGAGGCCGTCGCCAGATTAGGTGAGGAAGAATGTCACACCCCGCAAGATTCTAGAGCTTTCTAGAAAGTTTTAGAAGATTCTACAAGTGTCCAGACTCAAGAATATGGAGAATACTCTGGAACATTGTAGAAAGTCTAAATATTTCTTGTAATGTGTAAAATATCTAAGATATTTTGTAAGAGAATTCTAGAGGGCCATTATAAGCTGTTGGATATAATTGATCTCTACTGTTGGTTGAGGAGATGTAGTATAAATTGACATAGGAACTTCATTTGGAAGGCATCCAAGTATTGTAAGAGCCTTCAAGTGTTCAATAAAAAAGCTTCATTCGTAAAAGTTATATTATATGCTTTACTTTCCATCAAGGTTTTAGAGCTTTCTAGAAAGTTCTAGAAGATTCTACAAGTGCCTGGAAGACTTAAGAATATAGAGAATACTCTAGAACATTATAAAGAGTCTAGATATTTCTTGTAATGTGTAAAACATCTAAGATATTTTGTAAGAGAATTCTAGAGGGCCATTATAAGCCGTTGGATAAAATTGATCTCCACCGTTGGTTGAGGATGTAGAATAGTATAAATAGGCATAGGAACTTCATTTGGAAGACATTCAAGCATTGTAAGTAAGAAAGCATTGTAAAAGCCTTCAAGTGTTCAATAAATAAGTTCCATTCATAAAAGTTCTATTGTGTGCTTTACTTTCCATCTTGCTTCCTTCTCTTGAGTTTGAGTGACGGTTAGGCTAACTTAGTATTCTAGCACAGGACATGAGTTTCTAAGTACCGCACGGGAGCATTGGATTTTTCTAAGACCGTGACAATTAGTATCAGAGCTTACAAAATATTGTAGCCTCCTGTTCTATTTATATTAGAGAGAGGAAATACAATAAGACAAAAATACCCCTTAGCCTAACGACACACTTATGCTAGACCTAAATAGGATAGCTGTCACAGTTACACATACTAAAACTCCTTAACACTACGCATCAAGTTGGAGCCTATAATGCTTAAGCTTGTACAAGTGAAACCCAACAATTCATAACTCCCAACACTCGCCCTCACATACAACCATCAAACAATACATCAGGCTTCACTCACTTCATGCCTAAAACAAAAGAAAACTAAATGCACAACTATGTGTGTTGGTTCACACCTCCCTTGTGTGGAATGCAACTCAAAATGCCACTTGGCAGCAACAAGTTCCATCGGAGACTTCTTTGGCCATAAAACAAATCCAGACACAATTCTGTAGTCAGCAATGCAAACAACAACGAAAACACAAGAAGTGTTGAAAATTCTTCAAACTTGAATAGAGTTGTGTCAAAGAACCACTGGTCACCAACAAAACAACGGACGAACTAAACATGAACATCAACCCGAAATTGATGCACTTGCATTTTTAATAGTGAAGAAAACAGAATTATGTAAGAGAGGGACCCTAAAAAATAAAGAAAATCAGAACTCAATTATTGTTTATGCATAATAGTAAAACCTTATAGATGTCAAAACAATAAGCCTTCAAACCCTAAAACGGAATAGGCGTGAGGAAGATGAGAGGACTTCAGTGATTTAACACCTGAATGTTTAGCGATTGCAAAGCACTTTTTTCTTCTTCTTCATGTGGTAGCTAAGAACTCGAGTTTAGGAGATCAAGCGAAGAATGAGAGAACGAGGGTTTATATCAAACTCGCTCTAGTACCATGTTAAGAGTAGAAAAGAAAGAATTATGGAATTGGAGAGCTTACAAAATACTACAGCCTCCTCTTCTATATATATTAAAGAGAGAATATACTACCACAAAAACACCCCTTAACGTAATGGAACACTTGAACTAGAATTAAACAGGATATCTGCCACACTCACACATACTAGTACTATTTAACAAGTTGCAAATTTCAATTTTCAAGTAGCGTATTCAGTTTATAAATCAGTACCAATATTATCAGCAACAACCCATTCTATAAGACACAGCACTCATACCAAGCTTTTCTATGTCCTATGCAACCACCATGCACCTAATTCAATACTCATTTTAATACCAATAGCTTTCTGAGCCAACTCTTCTTACTAAGAATGAAAGGAGTTCATGGCAAAGAAAAGTATTTTGAATAATTTCTATACATATACAAACATGCATGCATCTTCGCACGCACCATGACACACACATATCAACTCCGTGCAAAGAGTCATTGCATCATAGTTATGTAGTAATAAACTAACAACTTCCTACCACTAAACTGAGACTAACGCTAACTAATAGAAGTAAATAAAAGTTCAGTAACTAAATAAGCATAGAACAATGGACAGCTTTGGCATTAGAACATAAAGGGAGCTCACTTGCTTAGTTCACCTGTCATGTTTCTTAGCAAAGTCCTCGTTACTTGTTAGCAGAATGGATGAGTCCTCTCCATCTAGAACATCTTCCTAGAATTTAATTCAAACCAATTTATGCAAAAGAAAAAAAAAGGATTAAATAAAAGTAAAATAGTAATCACTAGAACCACTGAAAACATGAAGGAAATAGCTTTGTAACCTCAGAAATAGAACTTGTGAAATCCTCGCTGCCAATACAATCTTGATATTCTTCATTCATTTCACGCTTGTTCTCAATGCATATTGCAAGCTGAAAAGCATAACCGAAGTGGTAAAACAATTTTAGCCTTCTTTTCATTGTCTTAAAAATAAATGGAAAAATGATTTATATGTTTTCAGAATAATGAAACCAATCAGCACCTATTTCTTCATTGTCCTTTGGTTTGGACTACATGGTGTAGACTCTTTTCGCATTTCAGCATTTCTTTTATCCAGACTCTGCATGATTTTTTGATGATTCGGCATGGAAGTTTTCGGGGAAAGAAGGATATTAAGTGTGTATGGAATTGTGCTATCTTTTTGCAATGATTTGGAGTGTGTGGTTGAATGTCATGCAAGGATTTTTCATGATTGTAATCTCTTTTGGAACCTTGTATTTCCATTATGGATATGCAACAAGACTAGCAAGCTACAAGCCCTTTTGTTTTAGGCTTGTTTTGCTTTCCTATTTCTACTTCTGTATAGGATTGTCCTCCTTGTACTTCTCTTCTTCTTTTAATTAATTTTTTTTTCTGTATGTCTTATTTTTACCATGATATTTTATTCAAAAACTAGAACTTGATGCAGGGATGAAGTCAAGATTTTTTATTGAAGAGGGAGAAAGGAGGAACCACCCCTTAGTTCTTAGATAACATTGATCCAAGATGATTGACAACTGGTTAACATTCAAAAGAATTACATTTAGATATAACTTATGCAAATGAGTTACTTCTCAAGCTAGCACATCCAACTGCAGCTGTTTCCCCATTATAACGATCTTCCAAGAATTCAATTGAAGGATAGAGCCAAAGGGGGGGAGCTGAAGCACCAGCAAAGGTAGCGGAGGATATGGACAAGGAGGAAGCTTGGAAAAGCATGATGGGATGGATATATATGATGCACGTGGTGCCGATGAGGTGGATTCCGTTCTTTGGACTACTAAGTCATCTATGCGGAAAGATTGAGAAATACATCCTGTATATGATTCCCTTCTTTGAGGTGAAAGTTTGGGAACACATGAATTGTGAAGACAATCAAAAGATAGCTAGCTTTTTTGCGAAGAAGCTCGAAAAGAAGGTAAGGGAACGCAATTGTTTTTGGGGATTATGAAGAGTGAAGGACTGAGTGATGATAAAATGTTGGTGGCACCGGAAGAGCTTAGCAAGCAATCAAACAAAATTGGTTTCTTTACTTTTCCATCTGTTCAATTTACTCTTTCTTTTTCTATCAATAAATTAATAACATAAATATTTACCCATTTCTGCATATGAATTGACAAGGGAATAAAGCCACGAGAAACATAAGCTTAAAAGTAATGAGCAAAGACCTAAATACCTTCCTTTTTGAAAGAGAGAGAGAACCAGAAACAATTTATCTTAAACTAACAAGCATGCAAAACCAATTCCAAGAAAGACCCTTTTATGACTATAATAAACTATTACCATTTGCAGTTTCTGGTTAATCAAACAAGTGGAAAGGTCAATTGAACCATTTACTGGCATTCGGGGCAATGGTTGTGACTCTTCCCAGCACCACCTAACTTCTCGAACAAACTCTATCCACAGCACAGCAATAGCTGATAACATGCATAAGACAACAAAAATCTAGTCAAGGTAGGAGATGACACCAAGAGCATGAAGAAATATCACACAAAAATGCCTGAAATATCATCTGTGGAGCCACTCTATTTACTAGTGATAGCCACAAGCATAACCTCTTGACACATACCACGTATACTGCAGTTACCAAACCAAAGTGAGTGTAAACAAAACTGAGCAAAAAGAGATCCAAGAGGTGCGCCTTTAATTGCTCGAGAAATCTTCTGTTCATCTGCAAAAGTGGCGACTTGCACTCCTGCACATAGTACTTGGCTAATTAACAATCATAGCTTAATAATGTAAAACATCCATTCAAAATTCTACGTAAAATATGTCCAAGCATTCATTTACAAGATAATTAAGGAGCACTGGGGCTTTGAATCAGTTGCAAGCCACTGGGTTAAGAAAGAGTAGGCCTTGCATCGCAATCATAAAACCTTCATACAATTTGCATGTGACAAGGACAGATTTCCACTCAACAGTTTGAGAAAGAAAAAAAAAAAAAACCACAAACACACACACAATGGCTGCTTGATCTTTCAAGCATGTAATTTCTTCCAGATTCTTGAATTTGAATGACAATACCCTGTTCACTACCTGCACCAAAAATCATATGTTCTATGATTTGAAGAAGGCATAAGTGCCTCAAGTATATTTACTCTCTTTTTTTTCTTTTCTTTTTTTGTCTCAAGTGTATTTATGTTGGGTTAACATCGAAAAAGCAATCATAAAGTCGAATTCTCTTCTATATAAGCCAAAACCAAGAAATTTCCCTAGATATATATGATAAAGTAATAAATTGATTTCGGTTAAATTATTAGCAAAGCTTATAGATGTGTAATGTACACGAATATTCAACAGAATATGTATTTTTGCTTCGAATTTAATAAGTCCCTGCAACAATGGAAACAACAAAACTACTCCAAATACATTTTCATAGATGTATAATTCAAAATATCAATGTAACTTGAGCAAGCTAAAGGCCAATTTGATAAAGCTTCCTGTCTTCCACAAACATAAGTATACTGAATGTTGACATCAAGGATCTTCAGTTTGCTTAAGACTTCTGCTAGACTAAATATTTGTACATTGCATGTGACTCATCTATAAAAATAAAAAAGAGAGGTTCAGTGAGAGCCACGAGACTAAAGTAGAAAGATCACCCTTTTTACCAAATTCTGCACCAGCCTAACCAACCCAACAGCTTATGTCCTTCAACATCAGAGAATCTCAAACTCAAAAGATGAAGGAAAATATATTATATACTAGAGAATCTTATGAGCCAAAGACAAGCAATTGTTAACACGTGCAATGGAAGTGTGTGTCAGCATTTTATGTATGTAACATCAAGAAACAGAGACCAAAACATGTACTAAGGGAGTTACCCACCCTCTTGAAACAGTTCTTTAAGAACTCGATCAATTACAGTTGGTGGAGGTATGACCATTGAGGATTGCAGATTATCGGAACCTGGATTTTCAGCTATACAGACAGAAGAAGTAAAAGGTTAAATTCTTGCACAAAAATCACACCTGATAAAACAAAAAACCAGAAACTTGTTATATATAAGGAAATACATAAATGGAAAGTAACAAAATGTTGAGCAAGATACAACCTGACACAAAATCCTCCATAAATTGAGCCTCAAATGACATATCTAATGCATCAATAAGAAGGTGCAACTGGGACGCAAATCCAATTTTATTTCCTTTGGAACCATCAAGTCTACCAAAAAAGAAAGAAAGAAACGTTCAAGCCATTATCTTTGGGATCAGAAAACCACCAAAAGATCAATTTATAGACAGGAGCAAGTAATTACAGAGGAAATAACCTTCAAAAACATAAAACTTCTGCAAGGAAGAAAATCAGAAATATAGCATGATAAAATTGCCCATTAAAGAAATTACATAATCAACTCTACCATGAATGCAGCAGTTTTCATAAATCTGAAGCAAAAATTGCTTGTTTAAAAGTTCAGGTTCAGGCAAAAAGATTTAAGTAAGTCAATTGGGACAGTTAGGAATACTGGCAATACACAAAAGAGGGGATGTTAAACCATTATCTAGGAAAGAAACAAGAATATTTTCATCTCCAATAGATCGCATCCAATGGGACACATCAGAAGCTATGGTTAATCCTATGTAAGATATTTATAATACTAGTCACATGCATGTGTGTAAACAAATATAATGTTGTTATTTTAAGTTTTTAGACATATTTAAAACGGAAAAGAAAATAGGAGTAAGTGAGAGTGGGAATGGGAATGGGAATGGTGTGGATAATTCTTAAGAGGTAAAAGAATAAGGAGTTGTAATTGGTATGTGAGTTGCTGGGGTAATGGGTAGTTATTAGGAGAGACAAATTAATATTCTAATTATTTTTTAATTATTTTTGTTTTGTTTAGTTTAAAATGAATTAATTTATACTATTCTAAAGTAAGAGACCATAAGGGTCTTCTAGTTTAAAATGAATTAATTTATGCTATTCTAAAGTAAGAGACCATAAGGGTCTTCTAGCTTTTAGAATAGTATAGATTATTCTCCACACTTGCAATATTAGTAATAAATCTTTTATGTCTTTCCTTCATAATTACTCTCTTACCCTTCAAATGTAGAATTGTAGATACATACACAATGCCCGGAACAACAGCTTGTAGGGCCATTTGGATGTAACAAGTCTTTTATGGGCTTCTTGATTAAAAGTATTTCCAAGTATTTACCCACAAGTATACAGAGCAGGATAAAATGGAGCTGGAGTAAAACTAACGAGTTTTACACCCTTCAATAACATTTAGTTGAATTCAATTTTCCAAAACCTACTGTTTATCATAAACCTTTGTCATACTCAACATGAAAGCCAACTTTGTGTAAGAGATAGATTTTCAGTTTCACAAAAGCAAAAGGGGTTGTTACTTATATTAGGTCTTTGACTGTAAGAACTTATTAAGCTTTTTAGATCAGATAACAGGATTGCATAGTTATTTCTGCAGGCTCTAGTAATAATTTTATTGGGCTTTTTTTATGTTATTCACCGACGCCTTCAACTCTCATGCACTGCAGACAAACCCCTTGGTGTGTTCCAGCTGATAAAATTAAACTGATGATATTCAACATGTCCATTGACTATCCACCACCAAGACATCAACAGATTTGAACTCTGTCACATGTATTAGCATCACCCTTTAAATTTATTTCTTTTTATTGAGGCTATTAACACTTCAGAATCACACTCAAATTTTTTTATTTTTCTTTCAATTGGGAGAAGAGTGTTTTGGTGTAGGGGTTAAACAAGATAGAGGGAGACCAAGAATTTCATGAGGAGAAATCCTTGAGAAAGATATGATTGGCATCACTAAAAATGATGCCTTGGATCGATACAAATGGAGAAAAATAATTCATGTAGCCAACTCTAACTAGTTCGGGATTTAAGGCTGAGAAGGGGGAGAATAGGCTTTGCATCTCAACTGAGTTGGGAGGAACGTGGGCAAGATTAGGAATTAATGTTTCAGACTTTCCTAATGTGACACCAAATTCGTGACAAAAGACATGAGAATTTTGTCATTCAGCATGGGATGGAGGAAGTATCTTAAAGAGACAAGAACCACAACATTGTAAGCATGTTCACTTACAAGTTAGAGGTGTCGAATGACATAAATCAAATTCTGACTTATTGTTTACAGTATTGCATGGTAGATAATCATCAAGTATAAGAGTAACACCTAGAAAACCATTTTCTCATGAAAATTTCAGGTGTAACTATACAAAAGAATTTTCTCACAAATTTTGAGAGAACTTTGGGGATATCAGCCATTTCTCAGCGTCATCAGGTGTAGCATTTTCCAGTACAGCCATTTCCATAGAGCTGTCAACCATCTTCTCTGACCATATTGCAATCAATTCAAATCCTGTGAGCAGTCAAATTATCAATTAAAAGGAACAGATTTTCATTCATATTGATCAATCTCATAGCAAAAGTGGACATTTGGGGTCAACTTAAAACCAGAATCACATCAGCAAACATGCCCCCTGCACCTCCCGAAGGGAGGGGATGACAAAAAAAAAAAAAAAAAAAAAAAGGAGCAGAATACACATGTAAGAAAATATATATAAAATTTCGGTTATTTTAGCATGCTGGAATTAGGTTGTGCAGGAAATAGGAACTGACCCCTACCGTACCCAACCCAACATAGCCGAAACCAGAAAACCCAATTGTTATGTTTCAATTAACCGGTTGCTATTTCATATTATATAGCGGGTTTCAGAAATTATCGAGTCTATAAAAAAAAAAGTAGTTTCGGTTAACAGATTCACCCACCATTATAAAATATATATTTTATTTGTTATACCCCAAACCAGTCGGTAACCCTGATCCCCTCATTTCACTCAATTCGCTTTCACACAGCTGCATCAATATGTCTCACACTACAGTCGGTCCCTTTCTCTCTCTCTCACTCAAACCTCCAATCACGATCCTTCATCCTTGACGGAGTGACGGTCTTCACTACAAGGCTGACTTTTGCAGCGGCCTTCCTTCCTCTCAGTCGCAGATATGCCGAAGCTTGAGGTCCTATGTTTATCTAAGTTTATTGCATGTTAGGGGCTAGGATTGGAAAATTGGTGGTTTTAAGTAGAATTATGTGTGTTAATTGGGTAATTAGGTTTGGAATTTTAGGGATGATGGGTAATTATTCTGAAATTTTGGACATTTTGGATTATTAGGTTTGAAATTTTGTGGACTTTGGATAATTAGGTTTGAGATTTTGGGGTTTCCCATTACGTTTGAGATTTTAGGTATCTCAAGTTGAAATGGTTTGCTGGAAATGAGGTTATTGTGTATTTCCATTTATCAGTCTTACGAATATCCCTAACTAATGTGTTTTTTCTTCTTGTCTGCCTCTTGATCTAGAAATAGGGGAAAGGAAGCATAGTGCTGCCTACTTGAAAATCCTTCTATGTACATTTTCTAGTACAGATACATTCTTCTGGGGCTGTGAATTTTCTGGATTTTGTTCATATTTTCCGCATCTTTCATTTTTTACAAGTTGTTTAGAAATAAAAAAGAACCCTTTTAGGTTCTTTAGACTTGTAATATTGTATTTAGACTGAAAACGTGTATTTAGGCTAACATATTGCATTTAGCTTAAAAAAAAGTTGTATTTGGGCTTAAAATGACTGCACCTTAAATTTTAGTTTGACATCCAACCAACCCAAGCTGAGAAATATAGATTTAAGGCGGTTTCACCAGTTTGGAGTGCCTAAAACAGACCAACCTACCCAATGCACAGGCCTAGCTAGAATCATGTCATCCAAAAGAGAATTAAACAATGTATGTTCTATAAAAGCCATACTTCATGATTATCCCAGAAATTTATAATATCGCAAATGCCAAAAACACAGAACAAATTCAAATTTCAAAGAGAGAAGGTTGACAAATTGTCTTAAGCTTTATATTACCCTATAGTCACAAGAATACTCCTTGTTTTAGATGACAAGAACATATGTTCCACATTTATCTAGCACTCGCTAAAGGAACTACAAAGAATTCATTTCCAATTAACTAAGAACTTTATTTGGAGCGTCATGCACTTCAGAAAGATAGTCAAACCTCGTCTTCAGCATCTCAATTATTATTTTCTTAAATTTGTGTAGATATCTATAATTCATATTTTGTAAGCACGGGATTCTGCATTTCCACCAAAAGTTAAAAACTAATCTTTTTGCCAGATCCAGGGAATACAGAAAATAGCTCGAAGACTCGCAAGAAACAGGAATCTGGAGGTAGAAGATTCAAAGCAGTAAACAACATGCATAGTAGCTGATTTAGCAGAACAGAAAGGAGATCAGGACTCTCAGATGAATCTAGTTATAGTAAAATACATTCAATGTCCACATCTGGGGACAGACGAATCAAAGGAACTTCTGCAACAAGTTTAGAGCAAAAGAGTCGATATTGGCAGCCATTAATGCAGATAAGGAATAGAGGCTGTTATCATTTAAAATCCTTAGACATGTCAGGAGAAATATAAATTTGTGAAATGATAGTTAGAAGTGATTAATGATTTATTCACTATCAGGCTATTAGGTTAATGTTGTATCTTGTGCAGCTTTCTAGCAGGATGCAGTTATGTTTTCAAATAACGAAATTCTCATTCATCAAAAACAACACTCACACACACGCATACACCCACACACACAATGTGGTTTTGGTGTGTTACTTACCTATTGATATTTATATACACATAATTGTGTGTTTTATGTGAAAATAACACAAATGCAAAGGGAAGTATTCTAGTGCCTTTTCCTAGTCTTAACAATTCTAGGACTTTTGAAATGTAACACAGCTATCTGAGTCAAAACCCAGAACGGTCTCTACCACCAAACACCAAAAGTTTACCTTTAACTGGGTCTTCTGCAGAGTACCACTCACTCCAAGGGCAATCATCATCCCATTGGATTTTGTTGGAGTTGTCACCACCTGCATTTTCTCCAGATTCTGTTATTTCAGCATCAGTGCCTTGGACATCATCGTCATCATCATAGGAAAGCGTTCTGTATGTTAACTTCATTGTAAAATGCACTTGGAAAAGATGAACAGAAAAGTCCATTGTGGAGTAGGCCTTCAATATGAAATGAAACTTGAGTATTAAGGGGGGAAAATTTAAAGATCAGCGTAGTCAAGAAGTCAAACAATTGCACAGAGTTCCAACTCTCAGAATTTGTAGTAAAAATAATTTTATGCACATTCAGCACATATCTAGATATCTATTTGACAGATATGTAACAAGAAACAGTTAAAATAATAATAATAATAATAATAACAAAAATGAAAAAAAAAAAATAGTATAAAGCAAATAATTTCTTTGATGGCTTATAACAAATTAGAGTCACTTATTCCTTGGAAGGATTCATTTTAAAGATAAAATCTACAAATACATACTGTCAAGTTCAATAACCTTGAACAATTATATTTTTTCCATTTATCTTTCTATTTACTTTTTCATGTGACATTTCAAGATCTCCCCAACCCACTTTGAGTCAAGAATACTCCCTAATGGTGCAATAACTAGTAAACCAACATATTTCAAAAGATTCTAGAGACAAAAGCTTGTTCATATCTAAAAGAGAGAGAAGTAATACAAGAACAATGCACGAAGGGGAAGATCAAAGAATAATATTAAAGCATACAGATAAATTTCCGAAAATAAAAGTAAAAAGGAAATAAATATATTGCAAGCTCACAGAATATATCAGTTAAATCAAAGATATTGATGTTGGGAAGTTGCAATGGGAACTCACAAATTTGGAAACAAACAACTCATACAATCCCTCCAAATGCATAAGTCTCACTGGAACTTGACTACCAATTTGATCAGCCTCAAATCTTCTGGTAAAAATAGTTCCCATGTTTTGGATTCCAATGTAGGCTTTCCGGGAAGGATCATGAACAGGAACAAATGCTGGCCACAAACTAAGCAGGAAATGTGTACAAGAGATTACAACATAATTTAAGTTCCCCAAATATCAACCACATAAACTTATTGTTTCTTCATTTCAGAACTAATGCAAATATATATTTCTATTGTATTAACAAGTGAAATGGCAAGCTGATCATAGATAACAGAGCCATCACGATGATATAAATTCAATGTTGAGGTAAGGAACAGTATACTTAGTATGAATTTGGTCTGATGCTTTTTTCTTATAAAAAAAAGATTTTTTATTAAGAGAGAAAGAAAAACAAGAGGATGACAATAAGTCATCTAAGTACAAGTGAAAATTAGAAAAGAAAGAGGCAAACTTAAAACAAAAGGGCTCACTAATCACATTGCTTGCTAACTAAATAAACACTTTGAAATGCTCTTGATGCAGAGCACCAAAGAGAAGCAAGATAAATAATTTAATCCTAGAAAAGATGTTGACGGAGACAATAATCATGAAAACCCCTCACATTGCGTTCCAACCGCATACCCTAAATCACGCTCTACAAACACTTAACATCCTTACTCCCCCAAAACCTTGGTATCGTGGCACAGTTTATATAGACATGCTAGTAAATGGTGGTAGATCAAGAATTTTTTATCAGAGGGGAAATTGGCACATGACTATGCTAGCACATCATTGGTAGCCTACCTTTTTCCTTATCTCAATTCTTCCATAAGGTGGTCATAATGACTCTGTATGAAGTTGAACTTTAGGAAATAAATTGTATCAATTTTTTTAATCTAATAGTGATTTTAGTAAAGACGCCTAGAGAAAAAAAATTATTCAAGTACTAAACAATAACAAAGTTTATCATGTTTTGGTTGGACGTATTTGCTTGATAAAATGAGAGTCAAGCAACACCATTCAGAACAGAAAGAAAACAATAAAGGAAAGAAATATAAGATCCATGATTTGTGCACACCCTTAACTTCCATTATTGTAGGTCAAATGAAAAGATTGTTTTTTTTTACTCAAAATTCATGTCCAAATGTTAGTAAGATCTAAGACATTAAAAAAAATAAGAAATATATATATTTGAACAAAAATGTGATAAATTATTGATTAAAGTGTCGTTATAATTCGAGAAGTAGTAGATTGGTAGACTTTACAAGACAAAGAAAGTTGCATTTTATAAGGTTCAACAACAAATTCAAACTTCTCAAATACACTACTAGACCCTTTTTCACTTTTATTTAAATTTTGTGGGGGAGCTATTCTATTAATATTTTAGCAGGGACATTTGATTTATTTTTTATTTTTCCATTCGTAATTACTAATTACTTTATGGGTATTTTTTAAAAGCTAGTGGAGGCAGCTGTCCCCCCTAGCTCAAAGGTGAATCTGCCCTGCCAGTAAACATACCATAGAGGCACTCCTTGTAATCTTCTACAATTCACTAAAAGTACTTAGCAAAACTGTACTTACCTTGAACAGTTTGACAAAGCAATTGCAACAGCACTCAAAAGCTTGCTAGCCTCTGGCGCATCAAGAACCACACCACTAACACTTTGAGGAGCAATCACCTTGAGATGTAAGACAAGCAGTGAATATAAAGGGAAAGAATTTATTTAAATTGTAATGGAAAGTGCAAGATATGACATCAAAACATACCAAAAACTCCTTTACCCCAAAAGACAACTGCAAATCATGCAAAATGGAATTCCAGTCAGCAGCTTTGCCTGTGCCAAACAAAAGTCATGATAGATGGAACACCAAGAGTTTGAGCTATATTTACAACCAAAAAACCAGGTACCAGTGCTCTTGGTTTCGAAGTAGTACTCGATGCAATAACTTTTCATGGCATATTTCATCTCTGATTTCACCTTGTATAAGTTATTTGAATATTCCATCAGAACAGCACCTTTTTCCTACAACCAATAATACAGGAATTTATTCAAGGAAAAACAAAATGAAGTAGAAAGGTCTAAATAACAAAAAAGGGAAAAAGTTTCTTCAGGCAGATTGGCTTTTCAACACGCAAACTTCTTGCTTTTCATAAGGGCATTAGATATCAAGACATGTCATTAAGCATAATTGAAGCATGAGAAATGAATCAAAGAAAACAGAGACTAAGTTTCAGAAAATTAAATAAAAACATGATTTCAAACAAAATAGGACTAACAAAGAGCAAGATTTTAAAGTATTACTCCTTCCAAGCACTCAAATTTGAGAAAAAGGGCATTTAAGGAGTCAAACTCTTTGTGTTATCATTGGTAAGTAAAAGAGATGAAAATTCCTACCATATAAATATTAAATAAATAAATAAATCTTGGAGGCACAAACAACTTTTACCTTGTTCATTGTGAAAAAGATGATATTGAAAAATTATATATTAAATAAATTGATTTCTAATACTCGCATTTTGGTTGGGAGACCAAAAGAGTATAAGAAACAACTAATTAGGGTTGAAAGAACATTTCGGAAGCAATAGTTTTTTATGCACTTTTTTCCATTCAAGTAAGGCGCCCTTCACAAAAATCTCAATGCAAACTTTATAGCTTTGATTCCATTAAAAACAGGTGGATATTATGCCATTGTTATCATTCTTTACTGACTGTTAACAGATTAATAGATTCTTAAAACCAAGCAATCATACCAGCAAATTCTTTGGTCCATCAGCTATCCAGAGACGGCACACCACCTCTATTTCAGAAATAAACCTGTCACAGACATGATTTTTTTAATTATATAACTGCATTATGTTCACGATTTACATAGTCCAATAAAAATGGGAAAAAATATATTAAAACCTCAATTATGAAATACCTTTCCCATGAAGAGGCAAGAGTGAAATCATCAAAATGTTCAACCTGTTGAGCAAGATTTGAAGGACAAAAAACAAATAATTATCATAAATTTCTATCAATTTTACTTGCATTCAACGTAAATTTTAATCCCACATCCACATTCGACCAGCACCTAACTCTATCAACCAACATTCATTTTCTTCCTTTTCTCTAAACAGATTTCAAGACAACACTAAAGTTCGACAAAACTGCAATCAATAAAAAAGAGATAGAAGTAATTTGAAATTAATTTTTTTAAGAGAGAGAAAGGGAGAAGTAGTGAAGGATATGCCTCTTCTTCTGGGACTTCGTCTTCTGCATCAGCCTCAAACTGGCTGGAAGACGCCATGAAAGATATGGGAAACCAGTACCAGGAATTGCGTATTACAAGGAGACTAGCAACAAATTAAGTTCATGAATCTTCAAAGGCAAAAAGGTTTCGATAAACAAAGACTGAGATCTGAGTGTGCGTAAAAGGGTAAACGACGACAACGATTACGATAATCTTGGATTAACAAAATCAGAGAAAAGTGTTAGCATTCGGTCGATTACAAATGAATTCTTAGTTTTTTAGATTTTTAGATTTGCAATGGTGTATATATTAAAAGTTGTTTTAAAATTTATATTTTATTTAATTATGGATCTACGTGAAATAGATTATATTTTATTTTATAAAATTTAATTAAGGTAATTTATTATTTTTTTTATTTCAACTAATATTTTTATTATTAATGTTACATTTATTTTTTATTTAAACAAGTCAATAAAGAGTCATTACCATTTTATCTCAAATATTCTTCTAACTTACAATAAATTTTTCTTGCAACTTATCTTTATTTATTAAATAATAATTAATATCTCCATATTTAATTTTTAGTTCATCATTATTAGTTTTAATTAAAAATTTAAGAGTAATATTAAAAAAATACTTAAATAAAAATGAATTATTCAATAATTCTAAATAAAAGAATTAGATTAATTTTATAAGTATAGTTTTTATTTCAAATAAGAGAATTTATTTTAAATAAATTGAATCGTAGAATTCTACTTTTTATTTTGTTCTAAACACACATGTTAGAATTCATTTCATTTTAAAGAATTCCAAGTATTCAACCCATTTAAAAGTTAAATGAATTTTTTTATTTAAAATGAGGATTATATTTATAAAATACCCTAATTCTTTTATTTAGAATAAATTAAAAATTATTTTAGATTAAATATCTTTTTCATAGTACTCTCAATTTTTTAATTAAAACTAGAATTAATCAACAAATTGTTTATATAAATGAGGATATTAATTGTTGTTCAATTAACAAAATATAAGGTGAGAAAAAAAAACTTGAAATTGGCTAGGTAAATACGTGAGATGAAGTGGCGTCATACTTTTTATCGATTTATTTAAGTGCAAAATATATGTAATATTAAAGATAAAAATTTAATTTAAAGTTGGACAAAATAATAATTTATCTTAAATGAATTCTACAAATTGAAATCTAACATATTTGGTGTGGATTTCATAATTAAATAAAATATGAATTTCATTTAAATTTTACATCATTTCATTTGTTCTAAACATTAAAAGTCTAAAGTTCATTTTAAATGAAATGAATTTTACATTTTTTTTTTTTTTAGGTTTCAAACTCACCCTATCTATTTTGATACGGAAATGAGTAAGACTTCGTTTGGATTAGAGTTGTGCCTGCCATTTGGCACGTCGTGACAAGTATCCAAGTGTTCACGTTGTGAGTCATAAAAGTGGCACAGGGGATATTTCTCAGTTACGCGTTCCATAAGGTTGTCCCATAAAAAAAAAAAATGCCCTTTTAGGCTATGATAAGAAATTGGTTCAT
The DNA here is from genome assembly GCA_029379385.1 of Quillaja saponaria. Taxonomy (NCBI): domain Eukaryota; kingdom Viridiplantae; phylum Streptophyta; class Magnoliopsida; order Fabales; family Quillajaceae; genus Quillaja; species Quillaja saponaria. The sequence continues at coordinate 11,811,750 of CM055610.1, read as the reverse complement.
TAGAGATATATCAGAATAAATGAATATTATTTTTGGTTATTTACATAATTTTTTTTTTTAAACCATGGTCACAAATCACAGTTTTTAAACAAACTAAACACACACTAAAAATGCTAGCAAGACAAAGAACATGATTCCCGCCTTATCTCCAATCTAAACACACCATAAAGCGATCCGCAAAAATTAAATTGTCAGGGCCGAGTAACTTTCCCACCAAAATAAATTAGGTTTGCTATTAGAAAAAGAAAAGGTTAAATTACACTATTAGTCATATAGTTTGATCGAAAGTTCATTTTAGTCTCCCTAGTTTAAAAAGTCAAAATGAGCTTTATGTAGTTTCAAAAACCATACAATTTGGTCCTTTTCGCCACCTTCTATTCAATTTAACTTGGCAGGAGATGACATGGCATAATGGATGCTTGCATGGCATCCCACATGGATTAACAATAAGGAAAAGCCTGCTATGGATTAACAATAAGGAAAAGCCCGCTAATCCCCTCACGTGACCCCCAACCATCTTTTCTTATTTTCTCTCATCAACCCTCAAATTTTCTTCCCAAAGTTCAAAACCTAAGGTTTTCTTAATACAACTTTCAAATTCATCTCAATGAAGGGTTAAGAAGCCATTAAAGGTGTTTGTGTTTTATGGATTTTTCCTATGAATCAACTCTGAATAAGTTTGGACATTTGTTTTGTTTTCTCCAGGTATGTGTGTTCTAATTTTCGCAACCTTTCATCCTTATTTCTTTCTTTTGTCTACTTTACTTGAAATTTATAAAAAATGTAATGAATTTATTTAAAATTTAGGGTATTAAAACTAAAATTAGTTATAGGACCAAGCCATTAATTTATGGTTTTTGTCAATGTTGTTTGTGTTAATTGTTTTTCTTTTTCATTTTGTCTTCTTTTGTAGTAAACTTGAGTGATTGTAACATACCCATTAAAATATATGTGCATCATGGAGGTCATTGAGATAAGTGAAAGTGGTTTAAGATATTTAAATGAGTCAAAAGTGTCTAATATCCTTCCCGATCTTATTTTGTAACAAATGATTTAATTGTAAAGGCTTTAAGATTAATAAATTTCAAGATATTGTTTTGGAAACCACTTAACTTGTCTTGCAATGTTGGACTTAGGAACTTTAGCACTTACCAGGATTATTTGAAATGGTAAAATAGTACTTTGGACAATCCTCACAAGGTAGTTGACTTGTTTGATGAACATATTATAGATAATCCAGAAATTGTAGAGATGGCTTTGTCATCATCTGCACCTAAGTTAAGCACACAATCCCCTAACAAGATGAAGAAACTAAAAATAAAGTTGACATGAATAATGATGGTGAGCGGTGGATTTACAAGTTTATAATGAAATTAAGACTAGGGTTGAGAACCAGGTTGAGACTATGGTTGGGACTAAAGTACCTTTTGATGGTTATGAGGTTGATGTAGAGAATGAAGAATCTGAAGATGATAGTGATAATAGTGAAGGATTATGTGATATGTCTGATTTGACTAGGACATGGATAATAACCTATTTAACCAATATGTAGATCATGATGTTCATTAAGGAGGACAAAGAAGGGAAGCCAAAAAATAGAAAAGATTTACCAAAAAACAAAAATCTCAACCTTCTACTCCTACTCCTATCCCACCATCCAGTGGTAACCATAACCTTGAGTGTGAGTAGGACAGTGAAAACTTGAATAGTCCAATGGTTTAGATGATGATGGTGAATAGAAAGTAAGATACAATAGGTATAAGAATGAAGAAATGTGTAAGGAGTTGGAGTGAAAGTTAGGCAAGGAGTTCACACACTTGGCTGAATTCAAAGAAATTGTTTTTGAGTACTCACTTTTGACTAGAAGAAGGACTAAGTTGTGAAAGAAAGATGTTGTTAGATGGAGAGCACATTGCAATGTAGGGTGTGGTTTGTGGGTCATATGCAGTAAAGTTGGTGAAGGTGTGTTTAGAATTAATTTAGTTAGACCCCAACATACAAGTTGTAATACACCAAAATTCCACATTAGTTATGGAAGGTATGAATGTGTTGTATATAACTTTCAAGTGACAACTACCAAAAATCTTCAAGTTAGCATTTTAACTCATGTGGTGTAAGTTATGGTTTCTCTACTACTTAGGCCAGCTAGGCTTAGAACGTTACAAAATGGTATTGGAGTAGATCCAAAACTCACATCCATGTTGGCTTGGGGGCACAGTAGCCCTAGTTCTGTTTAGGACATTAAATAAAACGTCAAGAATTTAAGTATGGGAGTTTGTGACACCCTAGTCTGTGATTATTATGTAGGATTGGGGTATGCTAAGTACTACATCAAATGTATACTAGATTGATCTTATCAATATAAGCTATAAGTACCAACTACCAAATACCTTCGGGTTAACAGTTTTTACCTATGTGGTGCTAGTCGATGTACTTGGGCCAGTTAGACTTGGGGCGTTACAGGAAGTGTTATTGCAACTGGAGGAAGTACTCATAAGGTGCTGCTTCTGGAACCAGATGAGGTAGTAGAGGAACCAGGGGAAATGGCAAAATAGGAGTTAATGGTAGGGGCAATGTGAATGTTATTGGTTCAAGAGGTATAAATGGGGCTGCTAAGTGGTTTTGTTGATGAAGTAGGATATTTTAGGTGTCATTGTATCTTGCTTACTATTTTTTATGGTTATGATAACTAGTTTTTGATTTAGGTGCATTATTATAACCAAGTTTGTGGTATAGGTTGTTTTATTCAGGTACATTATGATAACCGAATTTGTGGTTTAGCTGGTTTTATTTATGAATTTGGTAGTTTTAGAAGTATTTATAAATTTCAATGAAAATGTTGTTGTCGTTTATAAATTTTTCTCTGGCATGGAGCTCATATTCATCAATGTAATGACTTGGTACACTTGAATGACAACTGCAATTTCATTCTTTCAAAATAGATAAAACATACATCTAAACATTTCACCTTTGATTGTATTAGCACCTAAGAACCCCTAAAACATTGAGTACTTATAACAACATTTAAAACATTAACAACACCTAAATCAATGAAGCAAGCACTAAAACAATGAGTACTTATAGACTAAGAAGCAAGCACTGAAACTAGGCAAAACAAAGTTAAAAAACTTGAAATCAAAGAATTTTTCTTCCACCAATCCAACTTTGCTGGCATCAATTCCACCCTTTGCTTACAAAAGTGAAATCCTTTTCCTCTGCTGCAAAATCAGATACCTCTCACACTCGCATATCTCATAATCAATCCATACAAAAAGTTACAAGGGAAGCCATTCTACAAAAACATAAAACTTGTGAGATAGTGACAAATATCAATAACCCAAAAGTTACAAAGTTCTAACCTAACCAAAACATACCTGATAATTTGGACTATTAAAGCCACACACTTAAAACCAATAAATTGGCATTAAGTGGTGTGAGCCCATAAACATATATATAATTTTTAATCTCCACATCTAAGTAATGTGTGAGTTCTCACATTGACACTCCCCTCACGTGAAAAATGTATCAAGTTTGAGCACGTAAGTTAGGAGGCACTTAGGCTGGAGTGTTGTAGCATAATTAGAGAGCCTAGCGCTTGTAGCCATGCTAGAGGGCCTAGAACCTAGCTTTGATACCATGTTAGAGACACACCATTAAAACCAATCACTTAACATTAAGTGACGTGAGCCTATATATTATATATATAATGTTTAATCTCCACATCTAGGCAATGTGAGAGTTACCACATTGACATGGACTAAGCCCAAAACCTTCATACCAGTATTGTGGTCCCATGCTATGGAATGACCGTAAGCTCTCCAAAATGGAAAATCTTGGTAGTTCCCTAGCTTCAGTTGTGCTAGCATCGAAAATGGTGAAGGATCCCCCATGGTGCTCAATTTCATAGAACAGAAGCTTTGACATACTAAAAATGGAGGATGTGCTTAATTTGGGAGAAATAATTTGTGAGAGAGTAGGGGAAATGAGGGTGGATGATAACGTGTGGGTCACATGAAGGGGGTTAATAGTTTTTCTTTCCCTGTTAGTCCATGTGGGTCACCACGAAAGCATCTGTTATGCCCTCTCATCTATCATTAAGTTAAATTGGATGGAAGGTGATGGGATGAACCATATTGTATGGTTTTTGAAGCTATATGAACCATATAATTTTTGAGCTATGAGGACTAAACTAAACTTTCGATTAAAATATAAGTGCTATATATAATTTAGCCAAAAAAATAAATAAATATTTGAAACCTTTTTTGAAAATGCAACAATTATGATATATTTTTAAAAATCATAAAATACAATATTGAATCAAACAGAAATAAAAGATTTCATTAGATTGAAAGAATATACCACAAAATTATGATGGGTACTATTTTTAAATGTTGATTTATGTACTTTTATATTATTTACTCAATACAAAATGTCTTGAAAGGTCAATCATTCAGAATTTAGATTGTGAATTATTCTCTAACATGTGCACACAACATCAAGGATCACAATCAACTGTTTGCACCTCTTCACTATGATGGATCGAATTATCGTGTAACTTGATCAATGAACATACCACATTATAGTACTTCGCAAGTTTAGCAATAGTGCTGCTCTCTCCGCTAAAAATTATATTTTATGTCATTTTTTGAAGTTGCTTGAACAGCCTAACTCCACACCTTTCACTTAAAGCCTTTAACAACCAGAAAGGCTTCAAATTAAAGAGGATGGCTAGGAAAAATTCAGGGCCTATGTTTGAGAGAAAAAATAATACTAAGAAAATGATTATATTTAGTTCAAATACTAAGAAAGCATAATGAAATTACGTGACAATAAAATATATCTTACACTAGTAAAATTTAAAAGATGAAATTGAGATGAAATATGTGAAGTTGAAAGTTGAAATTTGAAAGAATGCAAAAGGTGAAAATTTTGGATATGCAAAGATGGTAAAATCAAAGGTTAAAAAAAAATAATAAAAAAATAATTAAGTTATTTTAATAGTCTTTCATGATGATTTAATTATAAATTTAAGGAAGAGAAAATATATAAGGTGAAAAATTTAAGAAATGAAAAGATGGTAAAATTAAAGGATGAAAAGAAAATAGTTGGTGTATATAGGCTTTAGTCTTCTCATGATTTAATTAGAAAAGAATTTTTTTTGACTAGTTGAACCATGGTTATCATTGCCGATTTTTCAAAAAAAGTAAACAAAGCAGCTCCTAAATGGCATTCAGCACCAATTATGGTCATGTCTTTGTAAATGTATTTCCATGATCAATAGCCCAGATGCAACATCACCCTTAAAGTCTATTTTTAATTTTTTTATAATATGGGTCAGATGATAGATCGTACCAATAACTTTACAATCCAATCAAAACCACCTAATCCTATATACCTTTCCAAACAACATTACATCATCATCATTACAATCTGTTGCATGCATACATCATCATGATCACCACTTTAGTCAAATCATTGCATAAACATCAAGGTTCTTTTCATGCACAAACATAGCCCATACATATTTATTACTCACCCCCTCTAACAAAAACAAAAAAAAACTACCAAGCCTCCCTCCTCACTTTCCTAGTCAGAAAAATTATGTGTGACTCGAAAATTTGAAACTTTCCTTAGCTTAAGTCCAACATAGGGTTGAAGCCACATTTTGTTTTTGATGAGCCATGGCTGTAGCATTGGAGTGCTGGTTTAACTAAGCGAGAACAAACAAGGACATTGTAGAGCAGGTTTTGATGAGAACCAAAGGCATATCAGAAGGTTTAAAGAAGCTAAGCTGGAATGTAACTGAAGCAATTGTGTCACTAAAGAACTTACTGAATCTGGACTTGGCTAGGGACCTATCTCTAGCCAAGTTCAATAGTTGCTAAAAAGTTGTATGGGGAAGTGTTGTACGAAATCTAACTCACCTGGTAGCCAGCTACCTGAGAAACTCGTGCCTAACATCTGCAAGCATTATGATTCTTTGCCTTTCAGGTATAGCATTTTTGAAGATTATAGTTTTTTTCTGACTGGGTTTCCAAAATGGATGGTTTTAACACAAAGATATGATTAGGACAATTAGAGGAAAATTTGCTTGAATTAGGCCGTATGGAAAATTTCATTTAAGCTAAAGATTTGGTTATTTTTTCCTTTTAGATGGAGTTTGATTACTTCTTCCTCATTATTACAAAAGTTCCAGATTTTGAATTTACGGTCAGGTTAATTTTTTTTTTCTTTTGCCTTTTAGGTGCATGAGGTTCTATTACTAGCATGGAATCGAAATGGTGCGTTTGGATGTCTCTTCAATCATTTTATATTTTTTAACACCAAACTTAGTTATTTCTATGAAGCTTTGTGCATTAAACTAATTCACCTTTTGCCACTTGATTTTCAGTTATGCTCATGATGGGTTCAATATGAAAGATGTGCTTCTTCAAATAAAATTTATAGAGCAAGTATCAATTGATGACCACCATCTTGCAATTATAATTCAAGATAAGTCTGATAATGAAATTCAGGAGTCTCTGTTCAAGCTAATATTTTTTTGTAACTCATCAATTTCATGGCCAACAATGTTTGGTGTGTTGGATAATACTTCAATTTGTTGTAAGAAGATGCAGATCTTTGAAAAGAAAGGTTTTAGGCTTGGAATTGTTCTTCTTCTAGTTTAATCCATACTAGATAATTATTTCAAAAGCCAAAAACAAGTACATTTAAGCTCCCATTCGGATTTTGTGGTTGTCAAGAAGAAAACTCCAAAGAAAGAGAGATTGAAGAGGATAATGGGGAACAAAATTACAAAAACAGAGTTAATAACTCGTGCCAAAGGGTTCAGCTTCAGATTGCCCATATCCACTTCAACTATTCTTGTATCTATAGATGAATGGTAGACAATTCAATATGGTTAGGATGCAATAAGGAAATAGCTGTTACACTCAAATAATGTCACGTTTATTGATCAAATAAGACTCAATTCATTTAAAGGATTTTACGAGGGAAAAAGGGTTGGAATTAAGAAGCTCAAAAGGTGATAAGGAAATTCTTGTGAATTTGAGCTTCAAAAAACTATATGATGGAATTGATAACTTGTGGGCATAAAAGTATTATGCAATTCTATGGTGTTTGTATAGATGACAATCATGGGTTATGTGTGGTAACAAAGTTGATGGAAAGTGGGTTAGTGCATGACTTATTACTGAAAAATAAAAAGCTTCAAGCCAAGGAAATCATAAGAATTGTAGCAAATGTAGTAGAGAGGATCAAGTTTATTAATGATCATAGTATTGCTTATAGAGTATTGCTTATAGAGACCTTAACACACAGAGGATTTTGTTGGATCTTCATGGAAATGCTTACTTGTTAGACATGGGTATTGTCACTACTTGCAAAAGTGTTGGAAAGGTGACAAAGTACGAAATTGATGGTTATAGATTGCTAGCTTTAGAGGTTTGCCCCTATAATAACGATTATCACTTAGCAAATTATTGCATTGAAATTACTCTATATCTTTATGAGCATATATTTGATAATCAACTCTATTACATTTGGATAATGGTGTGCGTACATGTGTTTATATTTTAACTAAAATATTTTTAATTTGTTTCTTGAATCTAAAAATGGTTAAGCATATAAAAAGGATAGGGGTAGGTGAATCACTCCCATTTCCAATACCCTTTCATTACTTGTACTTCCAAACAGTTAACTTCTAAATGTCCCATTTAAATTGATCAGATCCTTAGATTGCTAATATGAATAATGGTAGTTCATATACTATAAGTAAGCATTTAGAATGCCTTAGTCTACTCTACTACTCTATTAACTATTCATCTCACGGATTCCTTGATTTCTTAACATTGCTATTGACAATTGTCGCAAAATGCCAATATTCATTTCTAAAGGAATCCCGAAGTGCATCCTCCAACAATTTTCTTTTCTCACGTGAGGTCTTGTTGATTTAATTAACATATTCATAGGTTATATCAAGATGGAATCATGTAAACCAATATCTTGCATTAGCTCTATTGAATATTGACATAAAACCTTGTGTTTATAATGTCGATGAAGTTATCTTCATTACAATCCTAGGGATTTTTATCTTCTTTTTTTTTCCCTTTGAAATTTTGTCCAACACGTCCTACCTTCTAAGATTGAACTGTATACTGGAACTTAATGTGATTTGTAGCAGTTGTCCACTTAGTAGCTCTTTTTGTTGATTTAAACACATTGTTACCTATGGCATTTCGGAAAAGTTCATATAGTCTTGTAGTTGGTGAATATTTGCATATTATGCTCTGTATATTATTACTGTAATAGTTTTTGTTATTGCAGTATCTGGAATTGAATTATGTTATTTGTTGTCCTAAAATAATGTACTAGAACTAATGGAAAACTTAAAGAGACTTACTAGATGTTTAATTGCAGAGTAAATTAGAATACTTTATGTGAGGTTTACTGTGTTAGATGTATTTCTTAGATTCATTATATGTAATTGTTAATGCTCCAAACTCCAGTCTACATTTAAAGTGACTTTATATCACTTGTCATGACATATTTCCTTGTGCATGCCTAACATATTTTTATAATTGCTTTTGCTTTATCCTTGGATGTAATGTTTACCTTATTTAAACACTTATGTATAAGCTTGGTCGTGTATCAATGTCACCTTTACCTAAAATAGAATTATTGGAGCCTACGTAATGGAGTTTTTTATATTCTTAGGTGTAATGTCTGTCCTAGAATTTTAATAATTATCCTATTGTAAAACCCACTTAGCAATCCACTTCTCCTGCGTTCAAAAGTACAAAATGAAAATAATTGATATAGGCCACAATGTAAACATGATTTGCAACCTTCTTTGGACATTGTCTTAAGGAAAAATGTATATGAATTTTTCTTAAAATATATTAGTGGCGTGTATAGTTGAAGGTGACAATAATTTTGAGGTTCATTATTGTGGCAAGAAATTTCCTTTAAGCTTAGAAATATATATATATATATTATGGATTAATAAGTGTAGAAGTGAATTTTCACATAATATCACGTAAAACTTTAAAATAAAAGAGTAAAGAGAAAGTCCTTCAATAAGATACAGTTTTTCCTAGTTATTGATATTTATTCATCTTATCTCATTACATGTATACAAGCACATAAACATTTTAGTTTTCTAGAGTGCTTATGTATGGCATAATTTTTCTTAATTTGAGTGATTTTTGCTAGTGCTAGAGCTGATGTTGTGTTTTCTTTTGAATGTGAATAGATAATTGCAAGTGACACAAAAAGTGTCACAGAGACATGACTTAGTAATGTTTATAGTTTTGGGATGGTGATTTGGGAGATGGTTACCAGTGAATGCAACTTATGTTGTATATTCCCCTATGCAGGCAGCAGTGGGAATTGTTACTTGTGGCCTTAAACCAAAGATCCTTAAGAACTGATCGCAAAATCTAAAATCTCTTATGACAAAGTCCTAGAATAATACCCCTTCAAAGCGTCCTCAATTCTATGAAATTTTATCACTGTTTCTAAGATCAAACAACAACAATAATAGGTAAAAATATATGGATCTCATGGAATCCAATCAGTTAATATTAGTTGACATGAACCAACCTCATTTTCAGGAAGTTATGCATAAATATAGATCCTTCAACTGAACCTTACATATCATAAATGAAGATATAAATTTTCATAATTTTTCATTTTGTATTCATACATTTCTTACGATATGGAAAGAGGGTTGAAGGATCAGAATATGATTCTTCATCTCCTTGGTAAAGTCTTTACCATCATATTTTGTAGATAGACTTACTGTTTTCACTTGAAAATGATAGAGGCATGAAAGGTGGGAAATATAAAAATAGGTTTCCCATGAATGTTTTATAAGTGATTAGGCACTTAACATTATCTTGTAATCTAGAACAATTTAATCAGGTGAAGTTTGCAGAGAAAAAAAGAATAAAGAAAGAAAGCAAAAAACAATATCTTTTACTTTTATGTCATTTTAGGGGCCTATAAGTTGAATGGTACAAGGGAAAAATGTATCCTATTTCTCCTCTTGTTATCTTGTGGCGACTTCAGGGTCGTAGGAGGTCTCTTGTGGTTTCTCTGTCTTATATATGTTAAGTAAATATCATCCCACACAGCTCCCGTCCCCACAAATAACCTAAAAAAAAATGTTCTCTGTTATCATGTGGCCTGATGTTCAAATCTTAAAAACATGTATGAACATTACAAGAGAATTGATTTTTATCGACCAACCAAGTTAGTCAGTAATGAAGGCAAAAGTTAGTTGCTAAAGATATACCAACCAACCTTTGGTCAGTAAAGGGTGGTAGCTAAATTGGGGGTCAGTAATACCGACCAACCATATGATTAGTTGGTAATTACCAACCAATGTTGGTTATAAATTTTGGTTGGTAAAATTTTTGGCATGAAAATGAGGTTGATTAGTAAATACCGACTAGCTATGCGGTTGGTAGGTAATTATTGACCAACCAAGTTGGTTGGTAATTAATTAGCAACAAACCAAGAAGGCTGGTTGGTAATTACCAACTAACTTTATGGTTGGTCAGTAATTACCTACCAACCATATAGTTAGGATCCTACCGAATATTCGTGGGGCGTAACTTAGCGAGGCTGGATCCGGTAGTGTAATGAAAGGGCTGGGTCGTCACATCCTTAGTGCGCCCTGTGGTAAATTCAATCTAGCATCGAGGGCGGTGCGGTAAAGACTACCAGATAAGATCCGTGATTGGCATAGGGACTCTTACTGGTAAATTGAGAGAGCTTGTAGATACTATGAGTAGAAGGAGGATTAATATTGCTTGTTTGCAAGAAACTAAGTGGGTAGGAGAAAAGGCTAGAGAGATAGAGAGAACAGGATTCAAGATGTGGTATACCGGTAAGACTAGAAATAGGAATGGAGTGGCGATTATTGTTGATGGAAATTTGAAGGACGAGGTTGTAGAAATCAAGAGGAAAAGTGATAGAATAATTTTAGTAAAATTGATGATAGAAGAGGAGACATTTAATATTATTAGCGCCTATGCTCCCCAAATAGGATTGGATGAATCTACGAAGAAGGCTTTTTGGGAAGATTTAGAGGAGATAGTTCAAGGAGTACCCTTAGGTGAGAAATTGTTTATTGGTGCTGTTTTGAATGGTCATGTAGGAAGTACTAATGAGGGCTTTGAGCGCGTACATGGAGGATATGGTTATGGCGTTAAGAATGAGGGTGGAGAGTCTATTTTAGATTTTGCAGTTGCGTATGACCTGATTTTAGCTAACACGTTCTTTAAGAAACGAGAGTCGCACTTAATCACCTTTAGTAGCGGGCCGAATAAGAGCCAAATAGATTTTGTTATGACTAGAAAGGTTGATAGAGCTGTTTGTAAGGATTGTAAGGTTTTACCCGGCGAGTGTTTAGTGTCTCAGCATAAACTTATGGTTGTGGATGTTGGCGTTAAGTGGCGGAAGCAAAAGTATAGAAGTAATAAGTGTATTAAGACTAGATGGTGGAATTTGAATGGAGGGAAGATGGCTCTTTTTAAAGATAAAATGTTACAGGGTGATCCTTGGAGGGTGGAGGGTGAGCCTAACATGATTTGGGATGAGATGGCGAGTCGTATCAGGAATACGGCTAGAGAGGTGTTAGGAGAAAGTAGAGGACGTGGACCTCCGACTAAGGAGACATGGTGGTGGAATGAAGAAGTTCAACAAGCTATTAAAGCTAAAAAAGAGTGTTATAAAAGATTACACAAGTGTAGAAATGAAGATAATTATAAATGTTTTAGACAAGCTAGGAAAGATGCTAAGAAAGCGGTTAGGGAAGCCAGAGGCAAGGCTTGCGAAGGACTTTACCAAAAGTTAGAGACAAAGGATGGAGAGAAAGATATCTATAGGATTGCCAAGCAAAGGGAAAGACGAACTAAAGACCTAATACGTATTAAGTGCATTAAGGATGAGGCTGATAGGGTTTTAGTTAAGGAAGATGAGATTAATGAGAGATGGCAAACTTATTTCGATACTTTATTTAATGAAGAGTCAAGGGGTGATTTTGGAGACCTTGATGTCACCTTTGATGATACGAACCGGCGATTTGTTCGTAGGATCAGAGCTCAGGAGGTTAAAGAAGCTATGCATAAGATGAAGAATGGTAAGGCTTTGGGCCCAGATGATATTCCAATAGAAGTTTGGAGATGCCTAGGAGATATTGGAGTAACTTGGCTTACAAATCTTTTTAACAAGATTTTAGTAACCAAGAAAATGCCAGATGAGTGGAGGAAGAGTACATTAATCCCTATTTATAAGAATAAAGGAGATATTCAAAGTTGTTCGAATTATCGAGGTATAAAACTTATTAGCCATACAATGAAACTGTGGGAGAGAGTGATTGAACGTAGGCTTAGGAATGAGACTGTAGTTTCTGAGAATCAATTTGGTTTTATGCCTGGAAGATCTACAATGGAGGCTATTTTTCTACTTAGGAGATTAATGGAGAAATATAGAGAAAAGAAAAAGGATCTTCACATGGTCTTTATTGATCTAGAAAAAGCGTATGATAAGGTGCCAAGACAAGTCTTGTGGTGGGTACTCGAGAAGAAAAAGGTCCCAACTAAATATGTAGAAGTTATTAAAGATATGTATGAAGGAGTATTGACTAGGGTGCGGACTGTAGATGGTATGACTGGAGAGTTCCCGATCACGATAGGTGTTCACCAAGGTTCATCCTTAAGTCCTTACCTATTTGCGTTAGTCATGGATGAACTCACCTATAATATCCAAGATAGGGCTCCTTGGTGCATGTTGTTTGCCGATGATATTGTATTGGTAGACGAAACTAGGGAAGGTTTAAATTCTAAACTAGAAATGTGGCGGAACGCGTTAGAATCTAAAGGCCTTAGATTGAGTCGGACAAAAACTGAATATATGGAGTGCAATTTCAGTAAAACTAGAGGAGGCCCGAATGATATAATTTTAGACGGTCAGACAATCCCTACCAAGGATGTGTTTAAGTATTTAGGGTCATTTATACAAAAAGATGGTGCAATTGAGCATGATGTAAACCATAGGATTAAGGCAGGGTGGGTGAAGTGGCGGAGTGCTTCGGGAGTTTTATGTGATCCTAAAATCCAGAATAGATTGAAAGGGAAATTTTATAAGTCGGCAGTGAGACCAGCTATGTTGTATGGTACCGAATGTTGGGCAGTTAAGAAGCAACATTCGCATAAGATGGGAGTAGCCGAAATGAGAATGTTAAGATGGATGACAGGACATACAAGAAATGATAGAATAAGAAATGAGGAGATTCGTAGGAAGGTGGAAGTAGCACCTATTGAGGAGAAAATGAAGGAGAATCGTCTACGTTGGTTTGGACACATCCAACGTCGGCCAATGGACGCAGTAGTTAAGCAAGGTGACATGGTCCAGGTGCCAGGTGTTAGACGGGGAAAGGGGAGACCGAAACTTACATGGGGGACAGTCATCGAGAAAGATATGGCTGTACTAGGAATTAATGAAAATCTTGTCTTGGATCGATGCGAATGGAGGAAAAGGATTCATATAGCCGACCCCAACTAGTTTGGGATTTTAAGGCTTAGTTGAGTTGAGTTGAGTAGATTTCTGAAACCTTAAATTTGAAGGAACCCTATCTAAGTTTTTGCTTTCATCCAAGATGACATCCATCCCTGGCACTTTGAGATCTCATCAGTTTGACACATTTTTAAAGCTTTTTGTCATGCGTCGCTCAATGAGTTTTTTAACCTTCATGTAGCTATAATATTGAACATTGCTTTAGAATCTATCTTCTCTTTCTTTATTTCAAACATTTAATTATTACTACATATCAAGAAAATATAAAATAACCACTATTAATTACTTCATTCTATATAAGCAATTACAAGAAACTGTTAAAAACATAAATCTTTCGCTCCTTTTAAAAATTTCGACCAAGTTGAATACGGTCCTAGCATATGAGAATGAACAATAGTCGAGATGGTCCTAATAGTTCTACCATTATCAAATTCACTGAAAACATTAACAAAATGTTGAGATTTTATGATATTGATATAATACTAATAAGTAATATATTTAATATTAATAGTGTAAAAAATACGTACTCAGTACTGATAGTTTTTATCAACTGACGATCTCTTGGGTTTGCAAGAGGGGGTTTTAGGAGTGTACACCCTCTCGGTTCTCTAGGATCAGTGACTGGAACTCTAGTTGAAGAGTTAACTCTAGTTTTACCTACATGTATATAAAAAAATTATGATTCGCTAACATATTTATGATAATTCACTTACAAAATGTATAAGTTACTTATACTTAGTAGACTCTTTGACGAATTTGTAATTGGTGGTATAACTACATGTCGTGATATAGGTATGTCATTATCTAACTATTAGAAGTAATTCAAGTAGTAGCAAATGATTTGGAGTTGGACCCATGAATACTAAGAACCATGGTCTATATTTTGTATAATAAGAATATTTATTTATTTTTTTTAAAAGTTAAGCATATACATTTTAAAAAAATTATACACAAGTGAAAATAGTAAACAATAAACTATATTAAACATAAAGTTTTACAACATAAACAATTCATATACAAGATATTCTAATCATCATCCATAGCATTGTTGTCGTCATATTCAAAACCAACTTTTTCATCATCCACATCAAATTCAGCATTATCACTTTCATTATCATCTTCAATTCTACATATTCTTCTTCACCTTTATCATCATCTAGATGATCATCTTCTGAAAATCTAGGCACATTTATATATTTAAGATTCATTTATTCCATAGGACCTTCACCTAGAAGAACTCTAGGATTATCCAAATCTTGGCCAACATTTACTAGAGTTGGTACATGCAATTCAGCTTCCTAAAAAATATTGTCATCTATTTCTTGCACATTGTCACTAGAATTGTCATGTGAAGGAAAATTATAGTTGTTCCAAGCTTTCATGTATTTAATAAAACACATATCTTTGCTGCTTTAAATTGATCATCAGTAAGAGATTTATTCATATGAAATCCAAATGCACGACCTGACTGACAAAAAATAGAAAGGCGTATATTGGAATCCACATCTCCACCATCATCTTGGCAAGGGACTTGATTTAACTTCGTTTGAACATTTTGCTCGAAATACATTAGACAAAAATTTGAAATTTCTTACAATACATAAGCCTCATATATAGAACCTTCGACACAAGCCTTGTTCCGAGCTTTTTTCTTTAAATTCAACATCATCCTATAAACAAACTATTTAATAACGAAATAGAATGAGTCTAAATGAAATCAAATTTAGGAAAAAAATTTATCTTTCAAACGGATATATCCAACGATATTGTACTGGTCCACCCACTTTAGCTTCATAAGGTAAATGCACAATGATGTTCTTTCCCAAATCCAAAAATTATTTGTTTGCCAAATACTTTACCAAAAGTGATCTGACTGTGCTCAGAAAGACAATTCCACATTTCTTCCCCAGACAACTGTGGTGGTGATAAACCTTTCTCTACTATTCCCTTTTTAAATTTATCTTTTTGTCGTCGAAAGGGATAATCAACAAGCAAGAACTAATGGTGACAATCAAACCAACACATTTTACTACGATGAGGTAGGAAAAAAGATTTGGTTTGTTCCATACAATACAGACATGCTAAGTTTCCATGTACACTCTCCTTGATAGCATTTCATACACAAGAAAATCACTGATAGTCCACATAAGTGCAGCCTTCATAATAAAATTCTTACCTCGATAAGCGTCAAAAATATTTACCATTTCTTCCCACAACTTTTTCAAGTCATTAATAAAAAGGTCTCAAGTAGATGTCCATATTTTGATTAGGTGATTTTAGCCTAGGGATGACAAGTGTCAAGAACAAATATAGCTCCTTCATACACATATCAGGAGGTAAATTATAAGGAGTAACAAAAAATAGACTAAATAAAGTGATTGCTTGATGAATGCCCAAAGGGACAAAACCCATATGTGGAAAGACCCAATCTAACATTTCTTGGATCTTCCGAGAATGACAGATAATTGTCATTGAAGTGTTTACATGCCTCACCATCACTCGAATGAATCATTAGACCAGTAGCACATCTTTGATCATGCCATGTCATATGTTGAGCCATTGTTTTTTTTTACATATATAATCTTTGTAGTCTTTTTGCAAGTGGAAAGTGACGTTATATCTCGTAAGGAACATCCTTCTTACTTATTCGGGTCTTGGTTTAATTTCTCAGATGTCTACATACACGACATTCTTGCAACTTATTATTTGCTTTGCCATAGTAGAGCATACAATCATTGGGACATGCATGTATTTTCTCATATCCAAGTCCTAATTTCTTGGATCTATAAAAGTTTTCAGGCAACTTGTCATCTTTAGGTAACATACCCTTAATAGCTGAAACAATTCGATCATAGCAATTCTCACTCATGTTGAACTCTAATTTACAGTTCAATAATTGTGTTACTGTCGATAACTGAGTATGTCAGTTACATCATTCCTATAACTACTCGTTAGCATTTCACAACAACTTAAAACAAAAAAAATTTGCATCAGAATTCGCCTTCTCGGGAACTCGACTCTTCTCATCCCAATTAAAATATGGACTAGCAGCATCCATAACCATGTCAAAATAATGATTGCTTGAATTTTCGATATCAATTTCTCGGTCATTTGAACTTTCTCTTAACCATTCTTCGCCTTCCCCATGTAAGGTCTATCACTTGTAGTTTTTTAAAAAACATTTTTTATACAAGTGAACAGTCACTTCAATACGAGAAATCCACTTTTTGTTCTTACAAACAAGATAAGGGCATCGTATTTTATTATTATCGTTCACATTTCTTAGATGACTATATGCAAAGTCGAGAAATTTATTTACATTATACATAAACTCATTTGTAACCCTATGATTCCCAACTCTGCATTGCACCCAACTACGGTCACTCTCAAATCAAGTTTAGTCTTCTTCCATGTTTTCTGCTCATCAAAATTTTATAAGCATTTTTTAAAGAAAAACAACAACATTTAACGTTGTAATTTACTATTAATTAACTTTGAACATATAACAAATTGCTTACATACTTTCTGCATGAACAAAAAAAGAAAAAAAGAAAAAAACTTTGACAACCACAATTTCTTTCTAAGCAAATATGAATGCATGAAGGAAAAACACAATATAGCTAGCATAACAATATTAGAGTGAAGAATTGGAAAAATAAAATAAAATTATAGCTAGCAAAAGAATATTTAAGTGAAGAATTGACACTTAAGGATATTTCATATCAGGAGTACTGTTGATGATTAACATAACAATCTCACTTAAGTATACTATATTGATACAACTTTATATAGTAGAAATTAATATAAGTATAATATGTATATAATAGGTGTAATTATCATAATATGATTAAAACTAAACTTTTGAGTCAATGGTTGTGATGAGGAGCATTGGAGAACAACTTGAGAAGTTAGTTGAAATGTGAGAAGCAAACACACTTGCAACATAGAATAGAATAGTTGTAAAGCTACATTACTAGAATACTTGGCCTACTATGAGATGGCCTTACTGTACTTAAAGCTTTTTATTTAGTTGCAAGCCATGTTTTTTTCACTTAAAAACATAATTATTATTAATTATATTCTATTCAAGAGCTATATATTTAAGATTTTAAACTAAAGAATCAAATGAACAAATTCAAGAAAATGAGAATATAAATAATCCTCAATGAATAAGGGAACACCCTAACCCAGAAGATATAATGAAGTCTCTTCACCTTAAAAGAAATTCATGATGTAGAAATCTAGTGAAATACAATTCTACCCTTAAATTTTTTCTAAAAAAAATTCCCTCAACTTTCCTTTTCCACTTTTTTATTTTTTTTTATTTTCCTTGCTCTCTTAATCTATTTCCAGATAAAGGATAAGAGTGAAGCTTAAACCTCTTAGAAAACTAGCCAATTTTCTTCTCATCGGCCATGATATCATTCCTACATAAAGCAATTTAGTTTTTGTCTCATTTATTAGAATATTTTGTATTCTCTCATGCTAATTAATTACTTATAAATTACATGTTCAAAACATGTAGTATATTAGTACTCAAGCAAATGTGGGTTATAAGAAATTGATTTTATCCTAACTTATAAAATATTGAAGCATAGCTAATTAAGGATGGAAGGCGTGTACAGCTAACAATAAAAAATCTACTTCAAAAACTTGAATCTTTCTTGGTTTCCTACATTTCATTTGTAAGTTAAGATAAAAACTACAAGCCCCAGAGCAATAAAATTAATGATATCCTCAATTGTTTGAAAATCACCCACAAGAAGTCTAACTATGGCTGCCTTTGCACTTGCACCTAAAAAGCAAAACGAACATTCTCCTTAGGAGATAAATTGATTTAGGAACCTTCGACTCCAAGCCTAAATCATTGAACTTGGCACTCATTTTAGAATAATCTGAATCTACCCCTTTGTTAGTAGATGACTCAAAAAGCCACTCAACCAAGAATTGTCAGCTTATGGAAGTCCTTTTACCAATAAAGCACATAATATGCACAAAAAAAAAAAGCCAAAAAAGGAAATCACCTAGTATAGGGACAACTGACATATTCAATCACTACACCTAGCAATAGAAATAAGTGAATGCTATGGTTTTTTCTTATTTAGGATACTACTGTAGATCCTAATGGTTAACATGTAAACTTAACATAAATAACCGCATTTCTTCTAACAATGTACAAGCAACTTGATATGGATGGCATATATGACATGACATAACATAATTTGTAAAACTACTCTTGATGTATTCGATCATGATCAATACATATATAGACAGCTAATAAGAACTCAAGCATTATCCTACTTGGTCTTGTAAGTAGTGTTATCATGCACAAGTTATAGGTTAACACTGATTTTAGAATATGACATCTTGTTTTTCAAAAAATGATCAACTGAAGATACTGATAGTAATAAAGTTTTAGCTAGAATAGAGCAATAAATATTAAAGTTGCATCTCTAAATAAATTTATATAATGCAATAAAACAAAAGAGTTAGTCTGTCATCATCTTTTAAAAGTAATTGCTCTTGACTTCATCAAAGCCATTAATGATTCATTAACCTTTAAGCTCATTCTAGTATAATTATCGCATACATTTGCAAAGTTTTTACTCCATTTGGACCTAATAGCCTCCATAATTTTTATTTTTTTTAAATGGCGGAAAAGAAAATCCTTTTACATTCTGAGCAACCAAATACAGACCTAAACACGCAAAAAATAATTTAGCTTTGATAGAGGAAAAACAAATAAAACGTCAAATTCGAACTTCCAAGCTCTTAACGTACCTTGGAGAAGCTCATGTCTCTTATGTAACCCATATTCTTAATAGCAAAGGCAATATCAGCACAGATCCTGACACAATCGATGACCGATTCTGAAAGCAGAAAACCAAACAATACAAAAATTAAGAATATCAAACAAGCACATAAGAAAGAAGGAAACACAGAGTTAAGGAAGAAAAGAGCTTTCCTCCATAAAACTTAAAGATATTACCTGTTTGTTTTTCTCTAATGACTCAATTTGTCGGTTAAAAAGAGGGAAACAAAGAGTTAGGGAGAAAAAGAGCGTACTGTGAAAAAAGATGATCTAGGGCTAAAAATTAGAAATAACTGACCAACCACGAAGGTTGGTTGGTAAAAAAAAAAAACTAAATGGTGCATTTTAACCATCGATTAAATAAAGTTGGTAGGTGAAGGTAAATATTTTTATTGACCAACTATAGTTGGTCGGTGGTTGGTTGGTGTTCTTACAAAAATCAATACCGACCAACTCAAGTTAGTCGGTAATTCTCACGCCAAATAAAAATTCATTCTCACTAATTTACTGACCAACAATTGGTCGGTAATGTATAAAAATTATGTTTTGGTCGGTTAGTCTATAAGTTTGTCGGTATTTCTACCTTTTACCAGCCAACTATGGTTGGTCGGTAAAAGCTGGTCAGTATAAAACAGTTTTCTTGCAGAGGAAGAATTTTACTCTTATTGCAAACATTTTTTAGTATCATTATCTGTTATGAAATATTAAAGTTTACAAAAAATACTATCAAAATATTGAAAAGCATGAGTATGAATAACCATCTATATTTATCTGTACAAACATCGTTTGAATTAACTTAAGTTTTTCTAGTTGATGCTCTGCTATATAGTTGTATTCTTTTTCCTTCCTTATATCTTCATACTAATAAAATCCTACATAAAACTACTATGTATACAATATGTGTATCCTATTTTAAGTCTCATGCATCACATGACCAAGCTAGCAAATCATGCTTGGAGGTTGCACATGATGCACATGACTACTTATTCCAGGAAAAAAAATTAATTTAATGGTAAGTGATTTGTTGAGTTTTCCTTCACGAGTTGGGTTCGAGTCACTTCATAAGATCCATTTGGTAGCCATTTTTAATATCATTGCCTTGGCCTGACTCTTTAAAAGAATAACTTCTTTCTCTCTAATTTTTTTTTTTTTTTGTACAGAAATAAAAAATTCTTGCATTTGACTAATTAATGTAACTGATCTACCTACTAGCTATGTAATATACAAGCATCACATTTAATGTGCACTTTGAGTTTACATTATTCCATATATGCATTTTAAATTTTGTCACAATAAGACTCTACATTTTAAATACATATCACTAAAAATGTTATCCATAACAAAAATTGTTAAAATTGCATATCACAAGTAGCCTTTCAATTTGTTAAAATTCTCATTTAGGAACAAGATGTAATAGTACAATAAGTGATAATACATAATTGGTGTTACTGAATTAGGTTTAGAGACAAATACTTGTTATAAGGAACAATGTAGGCCTATACCAATTTTACAAACTTCTATTGATGAACTTGTCATCTCGGGGCAAGAAACCTATCTTATACCATTGACGTGTAAAAGACAAGTTGTTTTGTCAAAAAAAAAAAAAAAAAGATAACATTATATATATGGATGACTCATTCAAGAATCTAGAATCATCTCCAAGTGTCTTTCTCTATCACATGCGTGCTAAGTTCCCTATTAGAATTCCTAGTAAAGCCTTTAGCATTCCCTAATCAAATCTCTGTTAAGTTTTGGAACCTTCTTGTCATCTTTCAAGACTGGTATGTGAAAATTTAGAAAGGATTTTTTGCCAACTCGAAAATAATTGAATGAGATCACCTGTGAATCATTAATTAACATATGGGTTTAAACTTTTACTTGGATAAGAAAGAAGCTCAACCAAAATATTAACCCAAACCATACCTCTAGAAGCCACATGCAACTATATGCTTCGACCAGTATTAAACACTGGACCATGCAATAAAAGTACATCAAACCCATATGAAGTTTTACAATGAGCATATTGTATCTATTAAGAAACTATAAGTTCAATTAAGATATGTTTCTTCAAAGTATCAAAAGCATGCATGATATCATTATGGACATATGTCCCAAAATATGGAATCCATAAACTTTCTATAGATAATAATCTATACTTTATTATTATTATTATTATTTTTTTTTTTATAATAATTAGAGTTGACATGAAATAGATCACAGAAGAAGATGTGAACGAATGACATCTTCCCCCTAAACGGGTTATTCTACATAAGGGGTTCTCCCTTTCTTCTATTTGAGGTGGGGTATAAGCAAAGGTAGCTTATTTTTCTTTCCCTAAGCTACTTGTACATATTGTTTGCAAAGAAAGGAAAATTATCAATTCTTGGCTTAGTACATAATATTTAAATTATTGAATGTAATTCTTCTACCAATAATGAATTTCTTATGTGCAAATTGCATGGCTATAAAATTATGTTTTTTTTTTTTAAAACACCTAAAAAATTCAAATATATAATAACAATGTGGTCCTATTACAAAGTAGTGGTTCACAATTGGAAAAAAACTAACTAATAGGGATTAAAAAAAATAATCTTAAAGTTGTATCGAGGGATTTCAAAACTCAAACGCCAATATAAGGGACATTGTAAAATCAGGTCTAAAACCTAGTTTTTCCCTCACACCTTAATAGCCCCTTGCTACTCATAATCCACGTGGAAGCTACCAGCAAGTAGAAGGTAAGGGGGTACTTAAGGATTTCTTAATTGTTTTTTTGATCTTATTTATCATTTGATACTGAGCTCTGCTAAGATTTTGGAAAGAAACCCAGTTCCTATTTTTGGAGTTTGATTCTTTTGGACCTCAAATTTTTTCTTTTTCCCGTCATATTTGACTTGGAAACTGGTTGTTGTTTCTGGGTTTTATAGTGAAATTTTACTAGTTTTATTAAGGATTTAATGGGTCATCCTCCAAAAGTTTCTCGTAAAGCTCATCCTCCTCCTTCGTATGCTGCAAGTTTTTAATGAAATGGTTATTTGAAAAAGTTGAGCTCCGGCTACTCTTTTATTGAAGCACCCCATGAAGATAAATGACCCGATGATAAAAACACAACCTTTTCTAAAAACCATTTTGATAAAAAAATTTTGGTTAAGATATAACAACTTGGTCTTGAGAATTTTGATAAGGGAGTGAAAGGAGTGTGGAAACAAGAGCACTTTGCAAAAATTTAATAGGATTTAGAGTAGGTGCGAAGTTTGGATAGTTGAAATGAAAGTCAATTATTTTGGGGTTGATCAATAGGTGGGACTACAAGGTGGCGTAGGCTGAGGAAGAAACCCAGCTTTAAGAAACACCTTATTTAGGCTTTTGAGTTTTGAAATCTCCCAGCTTTAATTTTTTTTTTTTTTTTTACCCCCATTAGTTAGTTTTTCCTTCTCAATTGCTCATCATCTTTACTAATTGTCACACATGATTATATTTAATATTTTTCTAACAGAAGTCCTAAAAATATTTGTTAATATATAATAAATATGATTTTTGTAAATTAAAATTCTTTAAAAGGAACAATTTATGCATTAAATAAATATGAAATTATGGACAACTACCATAATAATACTACAAAATATTCATTTAGAAATTTAACAAATAGTCAAATACCCTTAAAGCACTCGTTAGAATCTGATGTGCCAATACAAGCCATCATTAGCATTACTCACAAAAAGACTCATACCCAGACTACTTCGATTCTTAAGGGGAATTTGCCTAATTCACACCACATATGCTATTGTGTTTGAATTCCCTTCCGTTTCGCACATATTGGTGACCAATCTCTATTTGATTCCTTTGCAATAGCCCAAACCTAAATCTCCACATTTGATTTAGTTTTACTTTTTCTATTTTAGGTTTTCTTTCAAAATGAAATATAATTTTACAAACATGTGATTAGCACATTAAAAACCCATTCAATTTTAATAGAGGTTAGGTAGAAGAGTTATATTCAACAATTTAAATATTATATTGGGTGAAATTAATTCAACAAATCATAATGTATTTAAAATTGACTTAAAGTTGAAAGGGGTCAATTTTAACCGTAATGCTCATCTCTTGATAAGAATACTATAATAGAATTTTTTTAGAATTTAAAATTAAGTGGTAGTATTTTTTAAAAAATAAATATCTAGAATGTTTATAAAGATTTGAAATAAAGAGAAATGTGTGTAATACTAGTATAATCTAATGAAGATTGGATTAATTTAATAATGCAATCAAGTGAGATAGTCAATAAGTGGAAAGAAAGAAAGGAAGGAAGGAAGGAAGGAAGAAAGAAATAATAGATGGACACACTGACCATTAAATAGAAGAAAGAAAAAAAATAATGAGGTGAAGACTAGACTATTGGACCAAAGTTATAGAAGAAGGGTACGTTTGGATGTAGTGAATTATAATTGATATTGATAATTGGATTATTCAATTCTATTTTTTTTAGTTTGGTGTATATTTTAAAATTGGAATTGGAATTTTTAATTCAATTCATGAGAATTAAGAAACTATCTCAAAACATCATCTTCAATTCTTATAGATTGACACTAAAATTTACAATTCTTGAGTATGTGTTATTCTTGACTGCCACTTATTTATAACAACACATCATGTTATAAAATTAGCTATCGCCTCTCGCTGCCGGCTCTTACCCAGCGACAACTTCGTACTCCTACCATCGGCCACCACCATCACCACCATCACCATCACCATCACTAGGGGTGCAAACGGTTCGAGCTCGAGCCGAGCTTTGATAAAGCTCAACTCGGCTCGTCAATTTTTAGCAAAGCTCGAGCTCTACAAGCTCGCGAAAGGCTCGTTAAGGATTATGATGGCTCAGGCTCGGCTCATGGGCTCATTTATGAACTCATTTTCTAAAATGAGGAAAAATACAACATGAATGGGATCAAAGAGTTTTGAACCTCAAACTTGTTATAAAGAATACAAGGTGTGTTGCTACTAAGCTAGACATGTTAATATGTTATATTGTTTAAATAAATATGTTTATTTTATATATAAAAAATATAAATAAATATATTTAATTAGTTTAAATGAGCCGGGCTCATGAGCTTTCGAGGTGAGCTTTGCAAAGTTCAAACTCAACTCATTTACTAAACGAGCTCTAAAATAAAGCTCAAGCTTGACTC
This sequence comes from Quillaja saponaria, assembly GCA_029379385.1. Taxonomy (NCBI): domain Eukaryota; kingdom Viridiplantae; phylum Streptophyta; class Magnoliopsida; order Fabales; family Quillajaceae; genus Quillaja; species Quillaja saponaria. The sequence goes on along the minus strand of CM055610.1, from coordinate 11,787,171 downwards.
ATTTAGAAAATGAACTGAGCTCGAGCGATCTTTTACCGAGCTGTTCATGAATACCTTGGATCATTTGCACCCCTAACCACTACCATTCACCGTTGACCTGTCAATTACGATATCGACCATCGTCAAAATTTGCCAAAAATAATGACAACCACTATCAACCATCATCGAGATAACCATTTTCAGGACCCACTAGTGATAACAACAACTACCATTAAGATCGGCCGAAATGTCAACAATCATCAACAAACCCACTTAAGACAACTACAACCACTGGTAAAAACTGTTAAAGACAATGATAACTATTATTAGAAACTATCAGAGACAATAATAACTATGGTCAAGTACTTAAAACACAATTCTAATTATAATTTTTTATATTATCTAAACTCATTTATTTATTTCTAACTAATTCTAATTGGAGAAGGCAATTGAATGAATTCAAAGGCAACATAACACAAATTAGAAGGTGCCATGTCATCTATATGTAACTCATTGGAACAGACAGGTATGTACCACGTCGTTTCAATCATCAGTTAAACGACAACGTTTACATACTCCGGAATTGAGTCCATCAGGGCCGCACCCAGTCCTTATCTAGCTTGCTTTTCCATCGTTTGTTCATTCTCTCTCTGCAAGACAGAGGTGAGGAGTGGAGAGAAGAGAAATGGTACCTACCTCCTCAAACAGCACCTGTCCATGTACCCCCAAACCCTAGAAGGAAACTTATACAAATCCATAAATACCCCTCTATTCTCTCTCATCCTCACCCTTACATGAAAACCCACTGATCACAAATTTTCATCCATTTCTAAGATTTTTAAGAAGACCCAAAACAAAGTAAAAGAAGAGAAAAGAAAAAGGAAAAGCCACAAATCCAAATTCTCTCTTTTCTCTCTAACTCTTTCTCCAAGATTCCATTCTTCCCCTCATCAAAGTTCTAGTCGGTACGTTTCTTAGCTTCTCTAATTCTCTTTGTTAATCTTCTTTTTGCTTCACTTTTATTTTTTATGTACTGGAATCATGTGGAGGTTAGGGTTAGGGTTTATAGTTTTGGCATCGATCATTTCTGGGTTTGTGATTTGGGGTTTTGTTGTTGTTGATTATAACGTGAATGGGTTCTTGATTGCGTTTCTTGTTTTGATAATATCGATGATGGGATTCTGTCGCGTGTTCAGCAGCTTACTGCACTATATGCTTCCTAGAAAGAGAGTTTGTGAAGGAGTGGTTGTAGGAGAAGAGACTGACAACAAAAACAACGTAGGTGCCTCATTTCTGAAGAAGCATCGGATCGGCTGCTTTGTTGCTTCGCCAGCTGATACCGCCGAATCTACGGGGCAGAGCAGCAATCAAAGTTTCAGTAGCAGTAGCTATAATAACTACAGTAGCAGTACCGCATTTGAAGAATCGCCAAACATGGCTCTAGGCGATTCAAATCCTCCTGACATTGATGAGGATCTGCATAGCCGTCAGCTGGCTGTGTATGGCCGTGAGACGATGCGGAGACTTTTTGCTTCCAATGTCCTCATATCGGGGATGCAGGGTTTGGGTTCCGAGATTGGTATAGCATCATATACCCATTTAATTGTTCTTTTCTCGTTTTTTTTTTGGATGATTGCTTTTGTATTTGCTGCCTGTGATTGCAGATTAGATAACTTACATGGTTATAATATTGTTAAAACTAGGTCTCATTCTTAAGTGTGTGCGGTGTCTACCTTTATGGGTTATTATACTTATTTCATTTGGTCTGACTTGGTGTAGAGGTGGAAACTTACCTTTTTTGTAGTTGTTATCTACTCTGCTTTGTAGAAATATAGTGCTTTGTAGAAATATAGAGCTAAAAATAGAATGCATTAGAGTTAGTTAATTTCATTGCCAAATGAGATGCGACATAATGATGTAACATGAGGGTATGCTCGAGTCAGAATTTTTTTCTGAAAGTGATTGACATTGACTTATCTGTAATCTTGTAACAAAGGGGCAGAATGAGATGTGACATAATCTTGTAATACGAAGGCCTACTCAGGTCAGAAATGTGTTCTGAAAATGATTGACTGAAACTCGGTTGTAATCTTGTACCAACTCCTTAACACTCACATACTCTGATAAGAAGGAAATATCATTATTTGTTTGGCTACTTAAGTTGTTTGTGATACTCTTTTTGGTTGCCCATTCTATTAATTATTGTTTTGTGCAGCTAAGAACCTCATTCTTGCTGGTGTCAAATCTGTGACCTTACACGATGAAGGGATTGTGGAATTGTGGGATTTGTCCAGTAATTTTGTTTTCTCTGAGAATGATGTTGGTAAGAACAGGGCAATCGCTTCTCTTAGTAAGTTGCAAGAGCTCAACAATGCAGTGGTTGTTCACACCTTAACAACAAAGTTGACAAAAGAACAACTTTCCAATTTCCAGGTATGTATGTCTCTTTTCCTTCTTTGTTTTATTGAACGTGTTTCTAGAGTTGTTAGTTACTTCCAATCTGCTATCTTTCAAGTTAATCTTCTGATTATGTTTGTATATCTGATTTCTGTAACTGCCTCATTATGCCACTGTGGAAGGTGGAAAGATAATTTACAAAATCCTTCCAGTTTGTTCAATGGCATTCTGTCTAAATATCCTTCTCATCCACTGAATTAAAGATTAGAATTGAAAAGACCTGTGCTTCCTACAAGTATGTGCTATGCATTCTGTCTAAATATCCTTCTCTGCCACTGAATTAAATAATTGACTTAAGGACTTTGCTTTCTACAAGCACGTGCTAATCCATGTTAATTAGCAAACTCAATGTAAAACGCCAAAAATTATAGTGTTCAGACTTCCTCTTTTATAAAGAGGATATATAAAATAATTAGGGAGGAAGAAATTTATTCCAAATGGATAGTTACTGGTCCACTTGTTGTCCTCTAAATGGTTTTGATGCTGCATCAAAGTAGGTGTAACCATAGTTGTCAAATCGAGATTCAAATCGTGAATTGAAATCCCAGTTTTAAATCGTGAATTGAGAATTGAATCGAATTGTAAGATTTGGTATAATTCTTCAAATCAATTGCAAATGAAATTTATAAATGTGTCACAAACAACATTTATTGAAATATGAGATATCTTAACATATAATGAATGATCTATTGGCCAATTGCAAAGGAACTTGACTTTAAAGCATGCAATTTGTGTCTTGGAAAAAAAATCATTCTTCCCTTCAAAACCATTGCTTATTCTTCTCTTTGAAGAATAGTCAGCCAACCATTTTTTTGATTAAAAACTTTTGGGTTTAGTAGTCTAAAAATACATGGAGACCATAGAAAATGCACCTTAAAGATTATTAAACTGATTTTTTTTTTGCTTATTTAGAGTGTTTAACATGTCATATTTAAGTGGATTCAATGGGTACATTAAGATTTTGGGTATGGTCCAGCAGATTATGAATGGCATCGAATTCCTAGATTTTAGATTTGAATTGTGAATTGTAAGATTTGGCTGTAGTTTAGATTCACTCATAAGATTCGTATCGATTGGTACAAGAATTGAATTTAAACACAAGATTCTGATAACTTGAGGTGTAACACGGCTGATATCCTTTATAATGGATTTTCTAAATGATCATTCTTGGAGAGACCTCTGCTAAATTTTGTAATTACTGTGGCATTAGCAATTTATTGGTTTAAACTTCATCCGTAAATTCTTGGGATATGTGAAGAAAGAGATATGAAAGAAACAGCTGTTGCATTTGCTTGTGATTGCACAAGGTCCATGTCATTAACTTTAAATACAAAGTTTCTGTTTTTTCTTTGCTCGCTCCCCTGAGTAGCCTTGACTGGTCACATCTGGATGTTGTTTTAATCAAGAACTGGTAAAATGATTGTCATTTGATTCTCAAAATCACAAACAGGTTCCTGATTGCAAGGAATTGTTTTATGGGGCTTGAATTATTTTGCTTTAGTAAGATTCAGGTTACATACATTATCACTTCGGGTTTATTCTTTATATACATAACCCATCAGGGAATATATTTTAAAGACAATTTTACAGACTGTGCTTCACTTAACTTAGTTGATTACTGTTTTATTGTAAAGGAATGATACTTTAATATACTCTTGAAGGTATCATTAATGTTGCCTGAAAGAATATGGTGCTAGACTGCTAGTCCTGTAAATTGGTAGCTTCCTGGAAGAGAGATTTTCTTAACTTAATACTGACTATTAAATTACGGAAATCACCACATGTTGTGTTTTTGTAAATTAATGTTATTTGTATGCTCTTCATGTCTTTTGGAATTATGTTTGTACATGAAATTTTTTCTGTACTAGATAGAAGTTGTTGAATGGAAATAAGAATTTATGAGATATGACTAGGAAGAGCACTCATGCATTGCTACTTACAGTTGACTGTTTTATTACATTGTAAATGGAACTTCATAATCTTGGGGGTCATTGTTATCATCAGGATGTTGCTATTAGGTTTAAGGGAAAGAGGGGACCCTAACCCTTTACATGTATGTTGTTGGATAAAACTGAATATTAATTGATGAATCCTACCGAGTATTCGTTGGGGCGTAACCCTCTTAGCGACGCGCTGCATCGGATCCCGGGTGTAGTGAGAAATGAGCAAGGGCTGGGTCGTCACATCCTTAGTGGCGCGCCACATCGGCGCCCGGGTGTGGTGCAAAATGAGCAAGGGTTCTCGCATCGAGGGCGGGTGCGGGTAAAGAAGCTAGTCCAGGGTAAGATTCGCGTAGTTACTTGGAACATAGGGACTCTTACTGGTAAATTGAGAGAGCTTGTAGATACTATGAGTAGAAGGAGGATTAATATTGCTTGTTTGCAAGAAACTAAGTGGGTAGGAGAAAAGGCTAGAGAGATAGAGAGAATAGGATTCAAGATGTGGTATACCGGTAAGACTAGAAATAGGAATGGAGTGGCGATTATTGTTGATGGAAATTTGAAGGACGAGGTTGTAGAAATCAAGAGGAAAAGTGATAGAATAATTTTAGTAAAATTGATAATAGACGAGGAGACATTTAATATTATTAGCGCCTATGCTCCCCAAATAGGATTGGACGAATCTACTAAGAAGGCTTTTTGAGAAGATTTAGAGGAGATAGTTCAAGGAGTACCCTTAGGTGAGAAATTGTTTATTGGTGCTGATTTGAATGGTCATGTAGGAAGTACTAATGAGGGCTTTGAGCGCGTACATGGAGGATATGGTTATGGCGTTAAGAATGAGGGTGGAGAGTCTATTTTAGATTTTGCAGTTGCGTATGACCTGATTTTAGCTAACACGTTCTTTAAGAAACGAGAGTCGCACTTAATCACCTTTAGTAGCAGGCCGAATAAGAGCCAAATAGATTTTGTTATGACTAGAAAGGTTGATAGAGCTGTTTGTAAGGATTGTAAGGTTTTACCCGGCGAGTGTTTAGTGTCTCAGCATAAACTTATGGTTGTGGATGTTGGCGTTAAATGGCGGAAGCAAAAGTATAGAAGTAATAAGTGTATTAAGACTAGATGGTGGAATTTGAATGGAGGGAAGATGGCTCTTTTTAAAGATAAAATGTTACAGGGTGATCCTTGGAGGGTGGAGGGTGGTGGAGGGTGAGCCTAACATGATTTGGGATGAGATGGCGAGTCGTATCAGGAATACGGCTAGAGAGGTGTTAGGAGAAAGTAGAGGACGTGGACCTCCGACTAAGGAGACATGGTGGTGGAATGAAGAAGTTCAACAAGCTATTAAAGCTAAAAAAAAGTGTTATAAAAGATTACACAAGTGTAGAAATGAAGATAATTATAAATGTTTTAGACAAGCTAGGAAAGATGCTAAGAAAGCGGTTAGGGAAGCCAGAGGCAAGGCTTGCGAAGGACTTTACCAAAAGTTAGAGACAAAGGATGGAGAGAAAGATATCTATAGGATTGCCAAGCAAAGGGAAAGACGAACTAAAGACCTAATTCGTATTAAGTGCATTAAGGATGAGGACTGATAGGGTTTTAGTTAAGGAAGATGAGATTAATGAGAGAAGGCAAACTTATTTCGATACTTTATTTAATGAAGAGTCAAGGGGTGATTTTGGAGACCTTGATGTCACTTTTGATGATACGAACCAGCGATTTGTTCGTCGGATTAGAGCTCAGGAGGTTAAAGAAGCTATGCATAAGATGAAGAATGGTAAGGCTTTGGGCCCAGATGATATTCCAATAGAAGTTTGGAGATGCCTAGGAGATATTGGAGTAACTTGGCTTACAAATCTTTTTAACAAGATTTTAGTAACCAAGAAAATGCCAGATGAGTGGAGGAAGAGTACATTAATCCCTATTTATAAGAATAAAGGAGATATTCAAAGTTGTTCGAATTATCGAGGTATAAAACTTATTAGCCATACAATGAAACTGTGGGAGAGAGTGATTGAGCGTAGGCTTAGGAATGAGACTGTAGTTTTTGAGAATCAATTTGGCTTTATGCCTGGAAGATCTACAATGGAGGCTATTTTTCTACTTAGGAGATTAATGGAGAAATATAGAGAAAAGAAAAAGGATCTTCACATGGTCTTTATTGATCTAGAAAAAGCGTATGATAAGGTGCCAAGACAAGTCTTGTGGTGGGTACTCGAGAAGAAAAAGGTCCTAACTAAATATGTAAAAGTTATTAAAGATATGTATGAAGGAGTATTGACTAGGGTGCGGACTGTAGATGGTATGACTGGAGAGTTCCCGATCACGATAGGTGTTCACCAAGGTTCATCCTTAAGTCCTTACCTATTTGCGTTAGTCATGGATGAACTCAGTGCATGTTGTTTGCCGATGATATTGTGTTGGTAGACGAAACTAGGGAAGGTTTAAATTCTAAACTAGGAATGTGGCGGAACGCGTTAGGCCTTAGATTGAGTCGGACAAAAACTGAATATATGGAGTGCAATTTCAGTAAAACTAGAGGAGGCCCGAATGATATAATTTTAGACGGTCAGACAATCCCTACTAAGGATGTGTTTAAGTATTTAGGGTCATTTATACAAAAAGATGGTGCAATTGAGCATGATGTAAACCATAGGATTAAGGCAGGGTGGGTGAAGTGGCAGAGTGCTTCGGGAGTTTTATGTGATCCTAAAATCCCGAATAGATTGAAAGAGAAATTTTATAAGTCAGCAGTGAGACCAGCTATGTTGTATGGTACCGAATGTTGGGCAGTTAAGAAGCAACATTCGTATAAGATGGGAGTAGCCGAAATGAGAATGTTAAGATGGATGACAGGACATACAAGAAATGATAGAATAAGAAATGAGGAGATTCGTAGGAAGGTGGAAGTAGCACCTATTGAGGAGAAAATGGGGGAGAATCGTCTACGTTGGTTTGGACACATCCAACGTCGGCCAATGGACGCAGTAGTTAAGCAAGGTGACATGGTCCAGGTGCCAGGTGTTAGACGGGGAAAGGGGAGACCGAAACTTACATGGGGGACAGTCATCGAGAAAGATATGGCTGTACTAGGAATTAATGAAAATCTTGTCTGGATCGATGCGAATGGAGGAAAATGATTCATATAGCCGACCCCAACTAGTTTGGGATTTTAAGGCTTAGTTGAGTTGTATAAGAAGATAGTGGAGATGTATCTACTACAAGTTCCTCTACCTGGTTGACTTTTTTACTTTTTTTTGCTAAACTAATTGACTTGTTTTATATTCCGACCAAGTTGTCGGTGTGGAGTGCAGATTGTATGATTTATGAGTGTTGAGGAGGATATTACTATTAGGTTCAAGGGAGAGAGGGTACCTGAACCCTTTACATGTATATTGTTGGATAAAACTGAATATTAATTGAACAACCTTCACTTGGTGGTGTAACTTATTGGTAATAGATATCTATTAGTTCCCTCATTAATTTTGTTGTGTAGAAGAAGAGAGTGGAGATGTATCTACAAGTTCCTCTACCTGGTTCACAATTTTCATTTTTTTGCTAAACACCTAGTTGACTTATTTTATATTCCTACCAAATTCTTGGTGGAGAGCGCAGATTGTATGATCTGAGTGTTGAGGCTGATAACTGATTATGTGAGCAAGAGGTGAGAGGAGCAAATTACACCCATCTCAAGCATGGTTGGTTAATGGTTTAGACTGAAATAACATAGAAGGCCATTTGAACAATTTTAAAATTACATGATCCTTCATCTTGATGCAGGCCATCCACTTGTTCTGAGAGTTCATAGTATACCTCCTCTCAGTTTGCATAATAAACCCATTATTTGATATGTCATTTTTGTGCAAGTGTGTGTATGTTATTTATGTTATAATTTATATATATATATATATATATATATATTTTATTTTTTTTCTGAGGAAGTAAGAGAGTACTGTTAGGGGAACACAAGATCCTCTTAATCAAAGAGCAGAAAGAAAAGGAGATAATCCCAATAACAAAAATTGCTTCCTTGAGGGAGCTAGTCTGGATGAAAGATTTAACTTCATATCAAACACTTGTACCGATTCATTCTTATAATGAGTTTTATTGAAGATCTGCATAACAAACTTCTATTTGCAACTTCTAGTTTTAATATGTGTTGCAACAGATTCTGCAAAAGTGAGTTATCTTCACGTGTCTGTTTTTGTGCCTTGTATTTATTTAAACCTGTTTATTTTCTGTGTTGCAGGCTGTTGTTTTCACTGACATCAGTCTTGATAAAGCCATTGAGTTCAATGATTACTGCCACAGTCATCAGCCTCCTATTGCTTTCATTAAAACTGAAGTTAGAGGCCTTTTCGGTTCTGTGTTCTGTGATTTTGGACCTGAATTCACTGTTTTTGATGTTGACGGGGAAGATCCCCATACGGGTATAATCGCATCCATCAGCAATGACAACCCTGCCTTAGTATCCTGTGTTGATGATGAAAGGCTTGAGTTTCAGGATGGAGATCTTGTTGTGTTCTCTGAAGTCCATGGGATGACAGAACTGAATGATGGAAAGCCAAGGAAGATTAAGAATGCGAGAGCATATTCATTTACTCTTGAAGAAGACACTACAAATTTTGGTAACTATGAGAAAGGTGGTATTGTTACACAAGTTAAACAACCGAAGTTGTTGCACTTCAAATCACTGAGAGAAGCGCTGAGTGATCCTGGCGATTTTCTTCTGAGTGATTTTTCCAAGTTTGATCGACCACCATTCCTGCACTTGGCATTCCAGGCTTTGGACAAGTTTGTGTCAGAGTCGGGGCGCTTTCCCATTGCTGGTTCTGAAGATGATGCCCAGAGGCTTATATCTGTTGCTAGTAATATCAACGAAGGCTTGGGAGAAGGGAGACTGGAAGATATTAATCCAAAACTCCTTCGGCACTTTGCTTTTGGTGCCAGGGCAGTATTAAATCCCATGGCTGCAATGTTTGGTGGAATTGTTGGACAAGAGGTTTTTAAAGCCTGTTCTGGGAAGTTTCATCCTCTATTTCAGGTTAGTAACTATCTTTGGTGCTTATCCACTTGGTATTCTTTATTTAGGGTACATTTGAATTTTGAACCAAAGCTTAAACAAATACTCATTACTAAGCCACTTGATTTCTTTTTTTTTTTTTTTTTTTTTGTTGGGGCCTTTACACCCTGTTCTTGTTGATTGTAATTTGTTTGTGCTTTTATACCCCTTCCCCATTAAACATACATGACTGGTTTCCTTAGTGCTTTCACATGTGTGCGTTTGTCTGTATTAAAATTTGTTAATTATTCAGAAAACTTCCGCCTTCCCACAATAGGGGAAAAAAATGTAACAGGTGTGATCTTGTTTCATCAAATGCCTTGACAGTTTTGAGAGCTTAAAAATATTCTATTGTCGAGTAGCTGGTTGTTATTGTAACTACGGTTTTTTTTTTTTTGGGTCCCGCTGCAGTTCTTCTACTTTGACTCTGTCGAATCCCTTCCTAGAGAGCCACAGGATTCAAATGATTTTAGGCCATTAAATAGCCGTTATGATGCACAGATTTCAGTCTTTGGGTCTAAGCTACAGAAGAAACTAGAGGATGCAAAAGTGTTTATTGTTGGATCTGGTGCATTGGGATGTGAGTTGTTGAAAAATGTAGCTCTGATGGGAGTTTCTTGTGGCAATCAAGGAAAGTTAACAATTACTGATGATGATGTTATTGAGAAGAGTAACTTAAGTAGGCAGTTCCTTTTTCGTGATTGGAATATTGGTCAAGCTAAATCTACTGTTGCTGCTTCTGCTGCTGCATCTATAAATCCTCGTCTGAACATTGAAGCTTTGCAAAACAGAGTGGGCCCTGAAACTGAGAATGTGTTTGATGATACCTTCTGGGAGAACTTAAATGTTGTTATTAATGCACTGGATAATGTGAATGCTAGACTTTATGTTGATCAAAGGTGTTTATACTTCCAAAAGCCTCTTCTTGAGTCTGGGACTCTTGGTGCCAAATGCAACACGCAGATGGTCATTCCTCACCTAACAGAAAATTATGGTGCCTCAAGAGACCCACCTGAAAAACAAGCACCAATGTGTACTGTGCACTCATTTCCACACAATATTGATCACTGCTTGACATGGGCTCGATCAGAGTTTGAGGGCTTGCTTGAGAAAATTCCAGCTGAAGTAAATGCATATTTGTCCAATCCAAGTGAATATACTATTGCAATGAGGAATGCTGGTGATGCCCAGGCCAGGGATAACTTGGAACGTGTCCTTGAGTGTCTTGACAAAGAAAAATGTGACAGCTTTCAAGATTGCATTACCTGGGCTCGTCTAAAGTACTTTCCTTTGATGTTTTCCTTTGAAATGCTAAAACAGAATCATTTTGATTTCTTGTAAGTCAGTAATGTTGTACCTTTTATTCATTCAGGTTTGAGGATTATTTTGCTGACCGGGTGAAGCAGTTGATTTATACTTTTCCTGAAGAGGCTGCAACCAGTACTGGAGCTCCATTCTGGTCAGCCCCCAAGAGATTCCCTCATCCACTTCCGTTTTCAGCATCTGATCCTGGTCACCTCCATTTTGTGATGGCAGCATCCATACTGCGTGCAGAGACATTTGGTATCCCAATTCCTGATTGGGTAAAGAACCCTAAGAAGTTGGCTGAAGCTGTGGATAAGGTGATAGTTCCAGATTTTCAGCCCCAGAAAGATGTGAAAATAATAACAGATGAGAAGGCCACTAGCCTGTCTACTGCATCTATTGATGATGCAGCTGTTATCAATGATTTAACTATCAAGTTGGAGCAGAGCCGAAAGAACCTGCCACCATCATTCAGGATGAAGCCAATTCAATTTGAGAAGGTCTGTTTATTCTTTCTTTCCCTTTGCTTCATATGCACTTTCTACACACTACTGTTTCCAGACTTGCCCCTTTTTTTAGGGTCTCTAGTAACATAGTTGTTTAATTATGGTTATGGAATTTTTAGTTTGATTATGAATTGGGGAAAGTTTTTGTTCATTTAATTCTTCCTGAAGTTTGTCCTTAGAGATTTTGGCCTTTCAGCTATGGGTGGTCTATGTAGAATTCAGAAATCAATTTTCATAATACGTGAACATTTTGACCCTCTTGAGCACCTAAAATATTCCAAATTTTGTGAACTAGTTTGCCAAGGTAATTGGGATTTTATATTTGCATGATTTTGCAGGATGATGATACAAACTACCATATGGACATGATAGCTGGGCTTGCCAACATGAGGGCAAGGAATTATAGCATTCCTGAAGTAGACAAGCTGAAAGCCAAGTTTATTGCTGGAAGGATCATCCCTGCAATTGCGACCTCCACTGCCATGGCCACAGGTCTTGTGTGTCTGGAGCTCTACAAAGTTCTGGGTGGTGGGCACAGAGTTGAGGACTATCGCAACACATTTGCCAACCTTGCATTGCCTCTGTTTTCCATGGCCGAGCCAGTGCCACCAAAAGTCATCAAGCATCGTGATATGAATTGGACTGTATGGGACAGGTGGATCCTGAAAGACAATCCTACTCTTAGGCAGCTTCTTGATTGGCTGAAGGATAAAGGTCTGAATGCTTATAGTATCTCATGTGGTAGTTGCCTGCTCTATAATAGCATGTTCCCTCGGCACAAAGACCGAATGGACAAAAAACTGGCTGATCTTGCTAGAGATGTTGCCAAACTGGAACTCCCCTCTTATCGTCATCATTTAGATGTTGTGGTGGCCTGTGAAGATGACGAAGATAATGATATTGACATCCCTCAAGTCTCCATTTACTTCCGTTAGGTTGTAATCTTCCTATACGACTTATTTTAGGATGACAACTATTTCAGCGTGTGATTCTACTGTTCAAAATTGATACTAGTACACAAAGTGGATCTTAACATTGAAGTTTATTTTAGTTATGATTCTCAAAATATGGGTTAGTATAGCATCCATTCCAGGGTATCAAGAAATGTTTGAAATACTTATCTGAGAGTTCTTTTACCAAAAAGAAAAAAAATGAGGGAGGTACGTCTCTACATGATTTTTTTTGACGGTCATGTTTTGTATCTATAGTAACTACAGAATGCTTGCTATTCAGGAGTTTCTCCCTCTCCTATGTCACATGATCCATGGAAAAAGCGTTACTCTGACCGTCATTCTCCACTAAATCTTAAAGAACAAGGAGGATGATGGTCACATAACCGAGATTGCCATTTGTTGCAGGAGTTGTGAGGGATGGCCAACAATGTACCCAGGCGAAGTCTCAAGGAAGCCAAAATGGTCGTGCTTCTATTCTCATGCCTGTTCAAGACCAGTGAAGGAAAAATACCATTTGCAGTCCTGCCAAGAACTACAATGCAATTTTAAAGAGGTCGTCAGTTCATTTTTGTCTCCAAAAGTGTTTTCAACTTAATGAAACGAAACCTTAAATCTTAAATTAGTTAAATGAAATTTTAAATCTTAAATTAGTTAATGTCGGTTGCATGAATTATTTTTTCTATTCGTAATATTAACACGATGCATCATTTATAGATAATTTTTTCCAGAAAAATTCGCAGAACTAGCACGCAGCTTGTATCCATTAAAATGATATCTAATTTACAGAAACAATATTGCGAGGCCATAAAAACTTACAAGTTGCCACCAACGACAAGTAAAATCAATCAAACGCCATTATCTCTAGATGCAAACGACAGAGTGCACCGAAGTTATGAATCCTGCCAGTTCCTGTTTGTATTGGCAGCCTTGGTTTATCATTTATAAAGAAAGCTAGTATTCTATACTGCAGTTTAACTACAACAATTTACTCCATAATGTTTCAACCCATACTTTCTCATCTTCAGGGCAATTGAGAACACCTGGTAAATTGTAAGCTATACGATTAATAATTAAATATTGTTGGATGTGTTTAAATAAATTCAACCAAGAAGAAAATGAAAATTTCTTCATGTAGTGCTTTTACATGGATAAACTATTAATATATTATTAAACTGTTGCATCAAATCCAGATCAGTGCAATGAAACATTACAGTACATCAAAATATCCTATTCCATTGAGAAAAATGAATTGCTGGCCATGTCAGCACTAGCAACCTTGGAGTGCAGTCGTTCCAATTGCAAACGATGATGTTCCTTCAGTCCTTGTCAGCACCCTCATCAAATTTTGCAGAACTATCAACTCGAAAATCCAGTTGCTTCTGATGTTTCAAGCAGCGACGTTCATCAAAAGTATTCCATCCTTCAAACTGTCAGACAAATGCTGTTATGGAGTGTTCCATTGAACTAACATACTTTAATGGCCTGTGCTAAAATTACACACCTGGCGAAGGAGATCAATTGTAATTTCTGTATTGTGGAGATCCAATGTAGAGAGCTGAAGGCACATCTTGAATAGTTGAGAAGGAAGAGACTTGAGTCCATTATTACTAAGATGTAATGCCTGCAGAATGAACAGAAAAATGGAGTGAATATAGGAACGGTAGGTGATGACGGTGGCAACTGGCCTATTGCATGCATCCTAAAGTAAATAGGCCTTCAAAGCTAGTGTCCAAGGAGCGACCATGAAGCAATCCATGTAATCTCATCAGCATACCTTCTCTTTAGAAACTCGGTTGCTTTATAAATCAAAGCATTGCTGATGCAGAGTTCCTTTTAGAATCTTAATGTTGCTATTGATTTTATACAGTGTTTTACCATGGCAAATCAGATAAACATCTCTGAAACATAGATATACAAATAGAGTATTCAATGGAAAAGTCTGTTCCTAGAAAGCACTTCAGCATCTTATGCTCAACGTATAAATCATATTACATAAACCACTTGAGTTTAAAAGAAGGAAAGTGCCACCTTATTTTGAATGTCCCAGAACTTTAAAACCAGTTAAGAATTAAATATGAAACTAATCCAAGAACAAGGAAGGGAGGAAGTCAATCTGAAAAAACAAAACAGAAAGTAGGTAACCTTCAAATTGATCAATTTGCTAAATGTCTCTGGCAACTCTGACAGTAAATTTGATGAAAGGTCAACCTGCTCCAACAAGACAGAATGAAGTATATTAGGTTGTTTACATCATTGTGAGAAAAAAATAAATAAATAAAACAAACAACACCCCTACTGTCTTGTTTGGAAAACCTTACCAATTACCATCAATATAATTGAAGGTTATATAGGACCCCCAAATTCTTCATCCCTCCAAAAAAAAAGAAAAAGAACACCAACAACAAACCTCAATAAGAGAGCTGCAGTTCCCTATACAACCAGCAATGGTGCTAATCCTGAGAAAGAGACAACAATGATCATAATACATCATTGTTCAAACTTAAAACACTATTGAAGAAGGGTCCATGGTGCCAAAAACCACAAGTCTTCAGACCCCTTTTACAATTTCAATATCGGGACCAAACCCCACCCCCACTTCACTCTTTCCAGCGGGACCTGACTTAGGTCCTCCACAATTTGACAGCCTCAAGCGAAATGGCTCTTCTCCTGTTTGAACCCAGGACAAAGGGTTATGGTTACCAGAGAATTGTGCCAAAAGAGTGTCTCAAGGTTCGGTTTTTCTAATAGAGGACCAATCCATCTTTTGTGGAACTATCTATATATTTAGGCACTTTGCAACATAAGAGGTGTATAACATAACCACAAACATCTAGTAAGCGGTTCTACATCCAACATGCAAATCAGAAACTTATGAATCTTGCATGAAACAAAATAAAGCAACACAAGATTTTTCATTTCCCTAATGAAGGGATGAGTATATAAAGCAAAACGACCTTACTTTAGGAAAGTATATGCTTCTGGAAATTACCTATTATTGTTGGCTGTCAAAACTTCAAGTTCGGTCAAAAGTCCTATTTCACTAGGGAGGCTGCACAACTTGTTATTTGAAACATGAAGCTGTCTCAGAGAAGTCAGTGATCCCAACTCAGGTGGCAAAGTTGTTAAACTGCATAGTTAATGCAAACAAAACAAATGTTTCAATTACATAATTCCAGACTAATTTGAGTAGGCATACAATTCCATATCTTATTAGAGAACTTGATAACAGGATAAATCCTCATATCATGAATACGCAGTGATAGATGTGTGCTGTAACTTACTCAAAAAACACCTAGAGTCCTAGTCCTATGAACCTTACACAGATTAATCTAATATGTGGAGAAAGCTGCTTCATCTTTCCAGGGTTATATACTCCACAAGCATGAAGCTTAGAACTTAACAATTAAAGGAGCTCTTTTACTGAGGCTCAAGGCTTATTAAATAAATTCTCCCATCTACCATCTCCCTACCCCAGTCCTGTCATATTTGCAAGAAGTGACCCAGAGATGTGGTTACTGGGCCTTTGTTCTAACAGTTACAGTATTTGTGCTTCATGCTAGATGCTTTAGTGCTGAAAGTTCTACAATAAAATTTCGGCCATAATGGGCATCAGAAAAGTAAAAGTAATTCAGATGCAAAACTCGACTTTCCTATATACTTTGGTAAAGTAAATCAAGCACACAACATAAAGCATACATGGAAAAATATACTCACTGATTTTGATTCATAGATAACACTGTTAAACGCTTAAGAGATCTTAGTCCTTCCCAGCTAATGGACTCGTCCAATATGTCATTTGCATTCAAGAACAATTTCTAGAACATATAGAACATACTGAGTTAGTTCAATATAATTTCTAATTGCAAGTACCATAAGTTGCTAACACAAAAAGGCTAGAAAGAAAATGAGAAGTTCTTCTTGCCTGCACACCACTGAAACAGTCAATTTGGGCAGGGACAACTCGGATAGAATTGTTGCTGAAATCAAGAATTCTTGCAAAGGATCCACAAGCCCACACTTCATCAGGTATGGCCTAGGAAATTTCAAACAATGTGAATGAAAAGGCAGATTTTCTCAACCAACTTTGCAGGCTATACAAAATCATTACAGAGAACTTTTTGTCTTGATTTTCTCCCCCCCACCCCTTCCTTTTGGTTAGTGAATTTCAGAGGCATACGGAATACAGACCTCATAAGTTCAGAAATTGTGACATCTACCTTCACTCGTGTTCTTCATGGAGGAAGAGGTGCTAATAGATTGAGAGTCATTCTCTTCTTTTTTCTTTTCTTTTTTTTCCTTTTTTTCCCTAAGGGAAGGAGGTGGTGGTTTGTGTTATTCTCTTAAAATTATGTAGCATTTCCAGATGAATCTAGTTCAAGGGCCAGATAAAATCATGATGTTTACAAGTTATTTATTTTTGTACAGAAGAAAGGAAACAATGTTTCTGCCTGAATCTCACATTTAACAGCAGAAGAAAGAACCTTCATACTAGATAACAAAAACTAGGTTCAAAAAAACAAAGTGTGAATTGTTTGGTTTTCAGGTTCCAGAACAAACATGATATTATGAGAAAACCATTAGCAGGATTTACCTTCAAGTTAGAGTCAGACAATGCTATAACTCCTGTAGCTTTCCACCTATCTAACCTGTTCTTATCAAGAAAATGTTGCTTATTTTCAACCACTTTTTTATCGATGTTGTCAACCCTCCTTGAAACTGGTACAGGCCGAGCTTCTTTCAAGATAGGACCATCCTGTTCAAATAAGCTCCAGGATTAAACAACAACTTGAATTTTGAGAACTATCTGAGTAATTTTTTTTTTTTTCCCAAGAAATGAACAAAAAAAAAAGAAAAAAAAGAAGGTGATTTCCCAACAATAAATTATGATCAGATACTTATTCTACCGAGAATCTTGATAAAATCATTACAGAAAAAAAAGAAAAGAATATTGATAAAATCTAGCAAGCTATTAGTCTATACGTAGAACTAATTATATCCCTCTCGGAATGAAAAGCCCATATATTCTGTCTATAATCCAGTAGAGAAGATCAAGCAACCAGAATAAAAGCATTTCCATTTCGGAAGTATTCTTCTTTGCTTTTATCTCGTTCATTACCCCAAAACCAACGAATCCCCCAAGTTTATTTAGACCTCTTTTAAAACTAATCATGCTGGAATTCAACTTGAAAAACATTACAATTAATAGAATTCCAATACCCCTTGGTGTAAACCCTGAGAAGCCATAAGCATAAGCTTGGACCCATTTGTCATATTCGATGCCTTCAACGTCATATTGTCTGCCAAAAGTTTCCCTGTCAGAGAACCCACAAATTAATGACTTAGTAATTTTTGGTGTTGCAAACATACATATATAGAACGAAAAAAAATTCTGATAAAAGAAAAATCAAACCTTTGAAGATGAGCTTTTGGCCTCGAGGGAGGACATTAGTGACTGGTTGGAGAAAGGATTTGAGGTCTTTGATAGTTGAGTCAGGTGAAAGAGAGACGGGTATAGATCTACCACTGAACTTGACATTGAAGCTGATTGTATCCTGGGAATTGGGTTTCTTCGATTCACCAGTGGCATCACTGAGTTCGACTTCCATCTCACAACTCTGCAGTTTCGGCTTTGGAGCAGACGTTCCTTGTCGGGTGAGTCCTTTATACAGAGAAACTTATGAGGGCAGTATTGGAAGTCCGATATTGTAACATAGCAAAAGGCCAAAAGCACACAAAACTACAATTTCTTCGAGTTGAATTCTGTTCGAGTCCTTGTTTCTAATTTTGTACACTGTACAGTACATTCTCTTCAGTTTGCTACACAACCAAAAGGAAAAGAAAAATGGAAGTATCGGAATAAAATCCATAGTTTAGAAGCAAGAATCAAAATTTCATTTCTCAATAGGAGTCTAAAACGGAAAATATATAAATATATATATCAGAAACATTATAAAAATGGTATACATCCCTAAAAATATATAGATATATATATATAAATATTATGTAATACTTATTTATGGGTGATTTGTAATATATATATATATATATATATATATATATATATAATAATTAATTGTGTATTTTTAAAGGTTTGATTTGTCTATTTATATAATTTTTTTATATGTTTAATCTCAATTATTTAATAAATTATATATAATGCAACAAATACATATTAACTAAATTAAATGATAAGATTTAGATTAACTATATTTATTTTATTTTCTCGTCATTTGACTAGCTTCTGTATAATAATTTTTTTTGTAACTTACAGTTTTTATACTTATAAAATCTAATTGTATAATTTATAAACACAATAACTTAATTAGTCATAATTAAGTATAAATATGTAAAACAAAAATAAATTTTTTTATTACTTATAATTTTTAATTGAAAAAAATATGAACTCATAGTTAATATTAAAAACAAACATTTAAAAAAAGTTAAAATAAATTTTATTTCTTTTATGAATTAAAAATTACATATCACTAAATATTTATTTTTTTATCAATTCTTGACATTAATCTCCGTTATTGCTTGTTTTATTTATTGGCATTAAGAAAATCTTAAAAAAATATAATAAAATAGAACTATGTAGGATATGTATCTAGAAATATCAAAATTATCTGACTGTATCCTTGAATATAATCGGATACCAACAAGTATATATGGATATGTTTGAATATCGGTAATGAATAATGGTTTTGTCTTCGTAACTCAAGATAAGGAGACGTTTCGCCCGTATCGCAAGAAAATGTAAACATTTAGTTCATTGATTATAAGTACATTTTATTCCGGTGACTTTTCTCCAATTCACTTAATTTTATTTTATTTTTTAAAAAGAAGAAACACTAATATTTGAACAATATTGAATTGGGATAGTTTACATACATTTTAATATTTATTTATATTATATATAAAAGTAACTTAATGACAACATTTTTTGATCTTTTAAAATATACTATATAAAAATTTAACTTTTATTTTACCATTTTTCTAGGTCAGCTTCTAACTCTTTAAATTTACATAAATAATTTTTTAATAGTGATAATATTATTTCTTTAATTTTTCTCTCTCTACTAGTAATAATATTGAAATTACTTTTTATTTATAATTAAATTTTAATAATAATAAACTTATAAAAAAATTAATTATTTTAAATCTAACAAGTTATTTATAATTGAACACCATATCAAACTCTCAATTTTACATTTTTTATCATAACATGTAATTGCTTTTATTCTTTATATATTATTAAATTTTAATAATAATTAAATTTTTATATTTAAAAAATTATCTATAAGTTAACAAATAAATATCTTATCTCATTTTGTTTTAACTCATAAAAGTCATTTAGTATCACGCATGATCAACTTGCGTAATATCTCAAATATTTTTTTAATGGTTTACCAAAAAGGTAATCTCTTTATTAATTTTCAACTCTACTATTAAATAAGTTTTTTTTTTCTTTTTCCTATAGTAATTTTTCATTTTGGAAATATTTTCATTCTATTTGAATTATATTGATTTGCTTAAAACATTTTGGAAAAATAACAAAACAACATAATATATGCTTATTAGGTTTATAAAACATGAAAGCGGCATAATATTTATAAATTTAATATTTAAGAGAAGTTATTTTCTTTAAATTAGTTGGTTTTAAGAAAAAAACACACGAGACTCTTAATTTAAAGTAATATTTTAAGAAAAAAAACTATTTATAACTATTAATAGTAATGAAATGTAATATTTTGTAATAGTAAATTTAATGAAATAAGTCTTGATAATAAAAATGTTTGACAATTTAAATTATTTGTGATATAAAAGTCATTGCTTTCGAAGTATTAATTATACTAATTAAGGAGGATGGAAAATGGATGATGAAAGATGGAGGATGGAAGAAAGAAGATGTATATATATATTTTGGTTGGTACTTAATTTAACAAGTTTTTAAATAATTATAGGATTGTAATTATTTTAATTTTTAATAAAAATTATATTGAATAAAGGATGATTTTTTTTTTTTTGTTTCTGATTATTTATTAGAAATAAAACATTAATCAGAATCTTAATAAATATCATGACTCAAATTTTATTTTTTTTGTTTTGTTATTATGAATTAAACTCATTTCTGATTGTGCACTTGCGATTTTACAAAATAATATTGTAACTTTTTGTTTTATCTTAATTTTTATCTCTAACAAATTTTTATTTAATTATTTTTTATATATAATAGAATGAAAAAGAGAAAAATATATGAGTTTGAATATTAAAACATGCAATAATATAAGTAAAATATTAAAAAAATATGCTTAGTAAAAAAATTAATTTTGCCTACAAAATATAAAACAACGAGGGGTTCTGTCTCGAGATAGAAGTATAGACACCCATATTAACATTAAACAAGTATCTCTTCTAGAAGGCTTTCCTCAAACCTAGATTCTTATAATCATATATAGTGGTTTAGCTTTTGATATTTATATATCCCAAATGATATCTTGTGAAATGTTATACATTTTTTATAAAGTATACAATCCTAACATTCACAACTTCAAGAAAAATCACAATATAATTTGAAAGATACCATTTTTTGTTTCAAAACCAAAAAACATAACCTTCCATTTTTAAACCAAAATCCTAAACCATTTTGTTTGAATCATAACACATAACTTTCTATTTTAACCAAACAGACATAATTCAAACTCTTTTTCCTTAACTTTTCCAATGTGTACTAAACAACTGATGTCTCTTTCCACATATTCTACAACTTTAGAAGTACGAGTTTTCAATTTGACTGTTACCACTTGGACTCAACCAAGATATAGTTTTTTTTTTTCTCTTTTTCTGATTACTCCAATCTCTTGGCCCGACAAAGTCATTAGTGGAAGAGTTCATTGACATGCTAATTACTACGATTTCTGTTTATGTCATATAAACACTCTAATATCCACACGCCACTTGACTCAGATCAACAACTCACTTAACAGTTTCATTATTGGTCTAGAAATTGTGGGTTCCTGGCGTACTTTGTGTTTAGTCATTTTTATCAATTTTTCTTTTCAGATTGTGTTTCACTCTAGAACCCTGCTACTAGGGAAGTCAAATTTCTCCCTCGAATCTCAAATGGCACTCTTAGGTTGCTACATAATCTGGATCTAGTCAAGAAGTGCCAGCCACCCTTTTTTATACCATGCATATTTGGATCTGATATTGCTTTGAAACAACATCGATCACAGCTCCAATGGAAGGAAAAGGCAGACCCATTAGGGTTGAACACAGATTCTTCCCTAAACATTTGTAGGGCAATTTTAATTAAGGTAAGATTTGGTAACAAAACAGAGTTCAGATGTTTAGTCCATGTTGCTGCAAAGACACCTTACTACCAATTTTGGTAGACTCGTGGCAGAGGTGAAAAAGATGAATGTGGATGCATATGTCTGGCTATGGAATACCCTACTAAGTACAGGTGCATGTACAACTTTAGTTTATACCCAAAATATGACATGCTAATACATAATATATCATAAGCCTTTAACAAGACTATCTTGTTTGCAAGGGAATCCAATAATCAACATGTTTAAATGTATAAATGAGTATTTGACAAACAGATTCACTAATGCAAATTTGGGATTATATATGCCTAAGGTGAGAGAAGACTGGACAAGAAAATGACTCACTCAAACATGTGAAGGCCTAGGTAGGTTAGAATGGAAAATTTGAGACTATTTTCCTTATGGAAAAATTTGCAGAAATCTAGTTGTGGGTACTCAAAGTTTTCTTTTCTTTATTTACAATTCATTTGGTTTATTAAAATCAAATATTTAAAGCTTCTATAAATTTTTTCATTGTAGGTTATGGGATCTTACAGGCTTGCCTTGTAGGCATGCAATCAGCTACATATATTTTAGAGGACAAGAACCAGAATACTTTGTAAGTGCCTACAAGAAGCAAGCTTATGTTGAATATTGTTATGGTCTTATAGTGTAGCCTATCAATGGGGACTACATGTGGCCATCAGCACAAGGTGATAACTTCTAGCCATCGATGCATTGAAAAGCACCAGGGAGCCCAACAAAGAAAATAACTTTAGGTCGAGAAGAACTAGAAAGATTTGAGGAAGAAAGCAACATATGAAAGAGAGGGAACACATCTCTCAAATGTAGCAGGTTTAACCAGTATGGGCACAATAGGAGGACTTACAAGAATCCAATTACAAATGAAATATAGTTTGCAAGAACCAGTTAAACAACATATACTGCAGTATCTGCAAATACACTTGCTGAATCATAGAGAATTGGATGTGCATTGCCGCATGTAGTAATTGAAACAAGAGTTGGAAAGGGCCGAAAGTGGTATGTAAGGATCCAAAGGTAGAGACAAAACATCTTATGGTGGTGTGCAAGTTAGAAAAGGAATAGCAAGAAGATATCCAACACAATAAGAGACAAGAAAGAGTCAACTAGTGCAAGATAGTCAAGCATCAATCAACAATACTGCAATGAGTTCAACTCCAGCACTTTATCACTGATTACTTTAAGATTGTGATTTTTTTTTTTTTGGTTTTTTCTGAACACATTATGGAAAGGAATTTGTGTTATACTTGTTGTGACATTGGTTTTTTGTTACTATGGCATGGATTGATAATGTATATAGTTATGTTTCGGAAACATACATTATTGGTCTTGTAGGAAATTTCATGAATATAATGTATGCCTTTTTTGTTAAGATTACAGCCTTTTCAAGTCTTCATTTTCTTTGCCATTTTGTAGTGGCTTTTATCAAGTTTTTAGCGATTGTATAGCTTCACAATGTTTTGTCATGCTTAATTTCTTCTATGTGCAACAAATGAAGCATACAAAATATATATATATATATATATATCATAAATCATCTTTCATTGATTAACTACATAACATATAAACACCAACTACTATGAGCACAACAAGCTAGCCTAAAAACAAAAACACTTGAATAATACATACAAAGCTAGCCTAAATCATAAACATCATTGTTAAACACTTGAGCCTCACCATTGATAAAGTGCACAACATTGATAAACAAACACTTGAAATACATAGTGATGAATTACATAAATTATGAACACTTGAGCAATAGAGATAAAGCTAGCCTTAAAACACTAACAAACATAACCTAAAACAGACAACTAGCTACTTAGAAAAGCACATTGAATCCATTCACATAAAACCCTAGAACAACATAATACAATCATTCTCTTCCGCTATTCAACCTTGCTTCCAGCACAAAAATTATCCTCCTCTATTGTGTTATGAGGTATCTCTCATGTCTGGAATTCTTTTCATCATTTCAAGTATAGAAATTGTAGCATAACTCATCCTCAAAATACACAAATTATATTAGAAGGTCCAAATTTAAACAACCCTAGCATAAGCCACGTAATTACCAACAAATTACCTCCAATTTGGACAACTCCAGAATATTCTACCTACATTGTGGTCCTAAGATGTGCACAACACTACAAGCTTGCCACAATCATATAATTTGACCGAATTACTACCTCATAGCTGCTAGCACTTGAAATTGTTGAAGAACCTAAAAATTTGCCCACAAGAATTGAAGAAATGAGGAGATGAGAAAACAAAATTTTAGGCTTGATTGTGCTTAATTTGAACCCTAACAATGGTAGATATTTACTAAAAATGGGAACAAGAGGAGGGCAAGTTTCAAATAGAAAAACAAAATGACCTAGTTTTTCCAAACAAAAAAATTGGGTTACATGTTGTCCATGTATGCATCCAACATGACATCTATTAGTCCATGTTACTTCCGTCAATGTGAGACAAGATTGAAGGTTACAGAAGAGACCTAATTGGTGCAAAGTTACACTTATGAGACCGAATTGCAACAAAGTGAATAGTAAACACTAAAATGAAATTCGAGTGAAAGTATAGGAACCAAATGTGTGACTTAACCAAAAAAATTATATGCTAAATTATATTTTTGATCTATAGCCTATAGTTTAATTTTGAGTTTATTTTTATTCTTATACATTCAATTGCTGCAATTAAGTTCCTACAACATTAAAAAGAAATGCATATAGGTTCTTGCCTTTACATTTCATCGAAATTAACTTGATAGAAAAAAAGTATTAATGTTTATTTTTAAAACGTATAAAAAAAATAAAAAATTTCCCTGTCTTTTCCTCATCGTCACCAACTTTTGTTGCTCCCATAGCCACCTCCATTCCTCCGATCCTCCATAACCACCATCACATAAGCTTTCTAAATCAAACCCCAACTTCCTTCCTTATGCTTCTACCAATTTTTTTTTACAGGAATTGCAGGAAGCTCAAGCACTGTCTCATGTTTATCCATACAAGATAGATCAAACCCAGGACAGCCACAGTGGTCCAGCTTGCAATCTTTGATTTTGAAAAATTGAACAATTGTGCCACCACACTTCAATTCTATGCATTCATTGTGGCTCAATCCATTCTACACAAAAAGCAAAACTATGAATGACAAGCAGAAAACTGGATAGCTAACTATTTTCGTTTGGTTCCCTACCCTTTCTTGTATTTATTTTCTGGGTGTTTGGTGTCTTAGTTATTCACTAATTTTTGTATGTTTGTCATTTTTAGTTCTTTTCCCAATTAAAAAAAAGAAAAAAAAGAAGAAGCAGAGACAAGAAGAGGACAAAATCCTATTTACAAAGACCATCAATAGTTTTCTCCGTCAAGTTTGAAGGCTGTTTGATGATAGACGGCATTAACTTTTATTCTATTGGGGTTTGGGGTTTGGCGTTTATGTAGGGAAGGGAAGAGATTTGGGATTTGATTTAGAAAGTTTGTGTGACTGTGGTTATGGAGATTGGAGGAATAATGGTAGTTATGGAGGAACAACATCGGTGGTGAGGAAGACAGATAAAGGAAGTGATTTTTTTGTTAAATAATTATTTTCTAAATTTAATTTTGATATAAATTATGTACAATTCACTTGATTATATTTAATTTGTCAAGTATTTTAAGTGAATTGCCTATTCCTATTTTCTATTAGCCACGTCGTCAAGATAATTTAAATAGAATGTAAGAATAATAACTTGATTATATTTTTTTTTAATGAGACACAATTATAATAATTGAATGCACAAGGGCAAAATTAGTCTCAAAATTAAATAATAGGGAGTAAAAATATAATTTAGTCACAATTCTATAATTCTTGATTTTATTAATTTTGAAACTACAGGACCAAATCATACAATGACCTAAAATGGCATTGCGGACCATTTTTCATTCAAAAATCAAAATAAAAAGGTCACGTTTCTGTCTTATTTTTTTATGAAGTGGACAATTGGTCTTTTTCCCTAAAATCAATCAGAACATGGCATGTTGGTTAAGTTTACCTCTCAGCGAACACGTGAAACTTTTCAGAATCCACTCACTTGGTGGTGTAAACCTTTAGCTTTCTGTACCCAATAAAATAAAATAAAATAAACTTCAGCTTTCGGAGGGTACTAATTCGGTACAGCCAATCACGCCTTCTTCTCTGAACAGTAATTAATATACATACCTGGCCCCAGAAAATCACATGTTTAGCTTTTTATTTATTTTTTCCCTTAAACTTGCAATTAAAATAAAATACCAAGTTGGGGAAGCAGTCCTAATTAGAGTTAGTTGTGCTGCCTGGGTCTGCAGGTAGAACTTAGAAGATAGATAGGACAGATAGGTGCACTCATATATCAAATGTGGTGCATCAATTAGTGCGCTGTGGGCGCGCCATTGCTACAAAAACTGGTTTAATTCGATTGAACATCTGCATGAATTTTAATTTAAACTGGTTTGACACCCCAACCTTAATGGGAATATGGATTCTGATTCAAGTAATCTTATTATTATTTTTTAATTTCAAATTCGAACATGAGAAATTCCCGTTGTGTACCCAAAAAAAAAAACAAAGGGTTTTTGAGAGACTTGGTTTTGGCAAGTTCTTCACCAAATAGTCAATGTAACTGGGATAAAATCAGCCTATCTAATAAAACAAGACCTCTCATCTATAATTAACCTATATATTTATCCCAACTTCTAATTACTAATTACAGCCTCTCATCCTATCTTTCTCTCTTAAACACCCCCATTGAAATAAACTAAACCACTCCTTTCCAAACCTTTTTACCCAAACACCATCTTACAATCTTCCATTTTTTTCCTTCCAAAATTGCATTTTTCTTTCTCTCTCTCTCTCTCTATCTCTCTCTTTTAAAAAAGCAAAATACCAAAAATACCTTTGCAGACTCCCACGCTTTTACAGCTTCTCCTTCAATCACTACAGCCTACGCTTTAAGCAACATAACCTTATTTTCTTCCCTCCCAAACACTCAAAATAAAACTCAAATCCCCAATTCCTCTCTCTGTCTATTAGCACCGCCTTTTAACATTTTTCTGGGTTACCCTTTGTTTTCAATCCGCCGGACAAAAATTCAGATTCCAACGCTCAATGTGGCGGCCGTGGGGCAAATCAACTGTTCGGATTCACCATAGGTCACCATCACCTTCCTCATCTTTCTCCTGCTCCTCCTTCAAAGACATCCAAGACCTTTGTACAGAAGAAACCCCACAATCTCCCGCCACCGCCAAGAGACCCTCAGTTTACCAACGGGTCCAGGTCGTAAACTCTCTCCACCGAACCCTATCAACTCCTTCACCGACTCAATTCGAGCAACAATCAGATAAATCCTGTCCCGGGTCTCAACCGGAACCCGAACCCAAATCCAATGTTTCATTTTCAGATTCAGACCCGTCGATCAACAACCTTGCAACCAAACCTGAACCGCCGATTGTTATTCCGGGTGCCGAGAAACGCATTGTGCTATACTTCACGAGCCTCCGAGTGGTGAGATCGACGTTTCAGGACTGCAAAACCGTCCGATTTATACTGCAAGGTTTTCGCGTGGCGATCGACGAACGAGATCTATCGATGGACTCTGCGTTTCTAAGCGAGCTACAGGGAATATTAGATCAAAGCAAGTTGAGCTTGCCAAGGGTTTTCATTGGTGGCATGTACATTGGTGGGGCCGAGGAGGTAAGACAGCTCAATGAAACTGGCGAGCTCAAGAAGCTTATAGAAGGCTTGCCCGTAGTGGAACCCGGTCTATGTGACGTGTGCGGTGGTCATAGATTTATCCTCTGCGACGACTGTAACGGAAGCCATAAGTTGTATACGGAGAAGGCGGGTTTCAAAACCTGTACAAGGTGCAATGAGAACGGTCTGATCAGGTGCCCCTCTTGTTCTTGTGCGCCACTCTGACCCTACTAATCTCATTCACACAAAAAAAAAAAATTAAAAACCAAACAAATAATTTTTTATTTTTTTCTTATTTTGATCGATCAGTCTAATAGTTAATTATATGTTTAGTTGGACATGTGAGATGTGTAGGCCCAAGCCCAAGCCCAAGCCCATCAAAGGGGTGAGATGCAGAATAAAATGTCACTCACCTTGTTTTTTAGAATGAGATGAAAATTATTCAAGATTTATTAATGCCAATAGAGAATGTGGAATGGGTATATATATATATATAATAACGTTTGAAACAAGGTAGCAATATGAGAATGTGGCACTCTCAGCAATTGTCATATTAATCATAGGATTTCTTCGGTGTCTAAAATATCTTAAATGGATTCTTCACTCTATTTTCAATTTTTTCTTAAATCTTTAATGTTAGGCATGGATTTGGTCCAGGCTTATATGGTCAGATAATTGCACGTGGCTCTTGAGATTTAACTTGTAATAAAAGAGAGAGGTGATGTGGTGAATTTTGAAATTTAAATTAGCTGTTTTGTACAAAAAGATAAGCTATAAAGAGAGTTAAATATAAGTTAATTTTTGTAGTTTTTTTGGAGTTATATATATTATAGGTAACTAATGAGGTAAGGTGTTATTATAAGTATTTTTGGACTTATTTATTGTTTTGATCTTTCAAGATTATATCAATTTTCAGTTCAGTCATTTAAAAAAAAATTTAGTCAATTTTATTTTTCAAGATTTAAGATTTATGAATCAAGTTTTATTTTTCCGTGACATGTTATGAATTAATGAAATAACCACATTTGACATAAAAATAATAACGTATATAAGCTATTTTTATATTTTACAAATTTTTCTTGCTTATTTTATCATTAGATTATGTAAAATTACTTTATTTATGTATAACATGAAAATGAGAGAAAATAACTTGATTAAAAAATTCTGAATCTTTGATAATAAAATTGATCAAAAATATTCTTGAAATACTAAATTAAAAACTAAGTTAATGCTAAAAGACTAAAACAGTAGTTAAGACATATTTTTCTTTAATCAAGATAAGGTTGCCACGCATAGATAACTTTTTTTTAAGTAAGGTAAATGTGACATTCTTGGATAAGGTAGCTAATTTTTCTTTAGCTACCTTATCCAAAATATAAGATCTCAATTTTAACCAATTCCCATAAATAATATATCAATTTCATAATCTCTAATTTCAATTTTTTTAACATTAAGTGCTAGTTTAGTACGTAGGAATGATTTTTGTGAAATTAGAATAGAAAAGGAAATGAGAATAGAATGCAGATGGAATGGAATGATAATTTCATTCTATTGTTTGGTAACAAAAGTGAAGAATGATCATTTTATTCTATTTTTATTAATTTTTTATGTAATTTTAAAAAATAAAATAATATTAAAATTATGTTAAAATGATAAAAATATTTCTCTACAGATAAAGTAATACAAATTAAACATAGTTTATGAAATTCATATATATATATATAATTTTTTAATTAATTTTTTTTAAAAAGTTATATTATATTATATTATTTATTATTAATTAATTAATTAATATTATTATTACTTATATTTATTTTATTATTAGTTATATTTATTTTATTATTTCTTATTTCGTATTTTTATTATATATTAATATTAATATTTAGGTTTAAAATTACTTAACTAATTTATTTATTAACATTAATTATTTATTTATAATTATATTATTTACAATTATATTAAAGGTATTTTTGTCATTTGACTAAAATAAATTGATTTATTATTATTTTTATATACAATTTTTTTATATGATTTTTTTTTAATATGATATGAAATTTTTTTTTTCATTTGACTAAATTAAATTATAAGTAAATTTTTTTTTATTTATGAATAATAATATTATTTTATTAATATTTAACATTTTATTTTACATGATATAATGATTTTTTTTGTCATTTCACTGAATTAAACCAATTTCATAGAAGTAGGAATGAGCAATCTCACATCTAGGTGGGTTTGAGAATTCCTATTTCTATAGAATAAAATGTCTGTAATTGAATGAGTATTATGAAATTAAAAACGTACCGAACAAAAGAATGTTTATTGTATGAAATCATACATGGAATAGAATAATCATTCTCGTCTACCAAACTAGCCCTAAGTGGTAAGGCACCCTTGAGCTTAGTAGTTAAGAGGCCTCTGTAATGTCAGGAGTTCAAGCTCGCAGGAAAACAAACACTTATAAGGATGGGTAATTGTGAATTTCAAACGAGATTAGATTTACACTCAAAAAATATGAGAATACTCATGAAAAATAAAAATAAAAATTTGTTAATCCTTCATATATATATATATATATATATATTTAAACAAGGAAAATCTAAACATACACCCATGTGAGTGTGGACAAAAACCTAATATTTTGTTTAATTGAAACTCAAAATTGAAGGTTATAATAGTAATTAGCCTTAAAAAAATTTGTAAACCCATAAATTCAGTTCCCAATACAGTCTCTCCTTCTCTCTCTACACTTGCACGGCCATGGCTTCTTTTTTTTTTTCTTTTTTTCATGACACTGTTTATGCAACTAATGAAGGCCTGCATTTTTTATCCCACAACTATCACAAACAGAAGGCCATTAAGGCATTAAAAGGCTTGCTTCTCAGATTAAACTCATTAGCTATGGCAGTCACCAATATTGCTTTTGAAACCACGAGTACCTTCACATAGCCACAAGAAGGTTGGGATTTGTGATATTTTAAACATATTATATATACACATGAGGAAAACAATTAGTTGAATAATTGACTATTAATCCGGAAACTGACAAAAATAAATAAATAAATAAGTTGGTGAGTGGTGATGCTGCGATCCAGAGAGCTCCATTGAGTTTTTTAGAGTATGGGTTATTGTTAGCATGGATTGAAGTTTTCAAGCTTGCATTAGTTGTATAAAACAGAGACATGAAACAAAACAAAAAGTCATTGCCATGCAAGTGTAGAGAGAGAAGGAGAGACTGTATTGGAAATTGAAATTGTGGGTTTACAAATTTTTTTAAAGATTAATTAATATTATAACCTTCAATTTTGAGTTTTAATTAAACAAAATATTATGTTTTATGTCCACTTAAATGTATAGACATTAATAACATACACTCACATAAGTGTATATTAAAATTTCCTTTTAAACAATTATATTATAAGGTAAATTGCGCATAAAATTTTCAAATATATGTGTAAGTGTTTTTTTTTTTAACTCTATTCAAATACTTTAAAACATAAACTCAGAAACATCAATTTGTCAAATACCCAAATATAATGTCCCATTCGCAGCAAACCCATCTGTTTTCTTTTCTTTCTTTTTTCTGCACAAATACTATTTTCAACTTTTTCTTAAATCTTTAATGTTAGACATGGATTTGGTCCAGGCTTATATGGTCGGATTATTTCACGTGGCTCCTAATATTTAACTTGTAATATAAGAGAGGTGATATGTTGAATTCTGAAATTTACATTAGTCATTTTGTTAGAAAAAAAAAAAAATATATATATATATATATATATATATATATATAAAGAGAGTTAAAAATAAGTTATTTTTTATTTTTATTTTTGAGTATATTATAGGTAACTAATAAGGTGAGGTGTTATTTAGAAGGAATAATTTTTTTTTTAATCAAGATAAAGTTGCCACGTGTAAGTAATTCTTTTTTAATTAAGGTAAAGGTATGATATTATTGGATAAGCTAGCTAATTTAGCTACTTATCCAAAATATAATATCTCAATTTCAACCAATTCTCACAACTAATATATCAATTTCATAATCTCCAATTTCATTTTTCACCCAAATTTCAAACAATACCTAAACTCTAATCAAATTTACTAATCCTATATATAAATATATTCAAACAAGTATATTATAAACTAAATTACACATCAATTTTCAAATATATGTGTAAATTTCTTTTTTTTCTATTCAAATTTCACTATTACTTAGCGCTCTTGGATTTGAAAAAAAGTAGGAAGTGAGGTCGATCGTTAGATGGGCCTTTTGAGTATGAGGCCTGATTTGGTTTGTTACTTGTTGATCACTCGTTTTGGGCTGGGCCTTAGATGAAAGTGCTTGAGAGTTGAGACGAAGCTAACATTTAATTTAAGCAGAAACATTCAGTTGGTTTAGGCTGTGTTTGGCAAGATAGATAAGAGAGCTCGAATTGACTTATTTAGTCAAATCAAATATTTGGTGCATGTCATATGATAAAGATTATAAAGTCTGAGATGTGAATTTTACAAGGTTGAAATATGATTATTTTGTCTTTGGAGGAGTTTTGATATTATACTCGATAAGATAAGGAAATGATTGACCAAAAATTAAAAAAAAGTCTTGCACTAACCCATCCCTTCCTTCATCAGTTCATCTCCTCCTACCTCAGTCCTCCACCCTCCTCCTCCTCTCTCTCTTCTTGTATTTATTTCCAATCCTTTTCGTGTAAATTTTCGAATCTATTTTTTTTCTTATAGCAAAAACAATATGTATAGTAAAAATGAAATGCTATTTATTCATAGGTTTTTGTATAAGTGGATATAATGATTCCTTTTCTTTAAATATGGCTAAAAAAAATTATAAGAATAATATCTTAATTTATCTGAGATAGATATGTTGACCAAACAATAATAATGCTTATCATATCCAATATAATCGAATATTGCACCAAACACTTGACAAAAATAATTCAATTATATCTTATAACTTATCTGGTCATTCACCAACACAATATAAATAAGTACTTATATACACATATTATAATATTTATAGGATATACTATCTTATTTTATCCTATATGGGCTGCCAACATAGCCTTAGGGTCCATTTGGATGGAGTTCTCTTATCTTTTTTCAATTTTTTTTTTCTAACTCTCAATTAAGACAAATTATAAGTGTCATTTTTTCTTTTTCTCATTTCTTCTTCTCTCCCTCCAAACTTTCAAATAGACCTTTAAAAAATTGTAAACAGATTTGGATGCCTGAATTTTAGATTTTTTGTTGTTGTTGTTGCTAAGAATCTGAATTTTAGCTTGGATTGCATAAATAAATTTTGTATTAGGAAGATAACTAACTACTGTCTCTGATAAGAGTGACATTTTTTTCTAGTTGAAGAATGATTGATGTACCAAATCCAAACATCAAAACATAACAACTTTTGAAAAAAATAATATTCTCGGCAAAAGAAATGGACCACAAGCTAATTACAACATGATAGCATGATCACACACAAT
This sequence comes from Quillaja saponaria, assembly GCA_029379385.1. NCBI lineage: Eukaryota > Viridiplantae > Streptophyta > Magnoliopsida > Fabales > Quillajaceae > Quillaja > Quillaja saponaria. The sequence goes on along the minus strand of CM055610.1, from coordinate 11,754,421 downwards.
CATTAGTCATGCTCATTTTTTTTAACTATCTTTTTAGTTATGTTTAAGAATAATATTATGTTGTGTTGCACTATACTAAAATATCATATAATGTCTTTTTTGTTTTTTTAATGGTCTGGTATGATATTCGGGCCAATGTACTTCGAAAATTCACATCTCAAATTTGATTAGCATGCACCAAAAAAGTCAAGAAATGAAACAACCTTATCGCATAATGTCCATTAACTAATTAATAGGGTTTTATGCTTTGTCATTTTCATTTCTGTGCAAGGAAAGACCTTAAACTGTATCTGTGAATTAATGTACAAATTAAGAGTCTTGTCGTCCTGAATGTCTAGCAGCTGAGTGGAACCAACAAGGAAGCAGCATCTCATGTGACGATGGGATAATAGAACCAACCATGAGTCCCTTCAATTCATTATCTGAATAGGTCGTACGGCATTTTCCATTCACACTAAAAAAAAATAACTTGAAGGGTTAGGCCTTATAGTGGAGAATTTTATAATTGAGAATGTGTATATTTTTTTATTATTATTAATTTATTTATATGCAAATCTTGAGAGGTCGGATGCAATAAATTTGTTTACTTTTAACATGAATAATTTTAATTGATTAGATCAGAAAAATCAAACATGACTTGGAATTAAAAAAAATAAAAATTAATGATTACATTATTTTTTTGACGAATCTAACCCCACTTTAATACGGTCACGGGCACGGGCACGACTCCTTTCATAAACAACACCTACAAAAGTTCAGGATTAGGTCACACACATGTCCACGTTTTAAACAGTATACATGTATGTGCATACATTAATCATTTGTGTTACCTGTTTGCTTTTGTTATTTTCCGGGCTTTCTAGAGCTGAATTGTCTACAAATGTCTATATAGTTGCCATTACCATCCAAACAGACTTCCATAAAATATATAATTTTTTTTAACTTCATCCATTTTCTGGAAGTTGGACTGTCAATTTTTTCATTTTATGTTATGCAATAGGAATATAAATTTGCACTTCAATTGTCATGTCATCAGAGTTTAATACCTTTTAAGTTTAACTCTGATGGTAAGTAAACGTGAAATTTGAGTAAAAAATTTAGATTTAATTTAATTTAATTTTTTACAGTAAAGATTGTATATAAAAATTTAAAAAAGGAGGATAATTTGATTTCTCCGGTCATAAATAGAATCCAATAGTTTTTTTTTTTTTTTATGTGTCTAAATAAATTACAGCCCATATTTATTTTAGTTAAATCATATTATGGCCCATGATTTATGCTTGATTTTGCTTTACTTGAATTGTGATCCATTAAGTTTGAATTGAATCTGATTCAAATCAATTCGTAGATAAACATAAAAATTATTTAGAATGTTAAGAAAAAAATACAAAATAAGTCTAGTTTGAGTTGGATTATATTGAATTTGAATCAGATTGGACTATGTTTATTTTAAATAGGATTATTTTTATATCAAACTAGATTTATAAATTGAACTAAATCAACTTGGAATTGAATCAGATCCAGTCATTATTCGATATATTATTGTACATATAAAGAAATAATAGATTTTTATTTTGTATTTTACTTTTCGACAATAGGTAATTTTAGCAGAAAAATAACTCAAAAAGCACTCCCAAAAGAGTTGAAGAATTTGAGTCTCCTAGAAGGAGATTATATTTCACTTTTCCCATATTCCATGATCACTTCATCTAGTTGCAATATGTTATTACACCCTTTCCCAACCTCATCTATTTCAAGCTACCAGTCTCTTTTATTTTACCTGTTGAACCCATCCATTAATAATTGCGTAATTACCAGTATCCTCTACCATTATTAAATAGTCAATTTATTTTTTAATAAAATATAATTAAATTTTAAATCAAACAAACTAAAATGTTGGACTTGGTCCACATGGTAATCTTAGAAGTCCACTATAAATTATCAATATTATAACGGGGTTAGTGAGGCTAGCATATATATATATATATATACAACTTGTCATATTGTTATGAATTATTTTTATATTATGCATTTGGAAATATAAAAACAAAACTATTAGACCTTGTCAATCGGCAATAGGAAAATACTGTTTGTTAATTTGGGTTTTATTTATTGCAGACTGTGTTGAAGTTGGGAATACTCCAATTAAATCATACCAATGTGGAGTTGTAGACCTATTCAAATATTTTTCATTTACATATTATTAGAAATCATATATTGGTATTAAAGTTAATTCAACTAATAATTTTTTTTTTATTATTGATATTAACAACCTGTGATCGAATTATTTTTTATCTGAAATAGGGATTATGAGGACATACATTGTCATCTCAATCAAACTTATTCATTCAATTCGATCAGAAGAATCAAATTATTATTTTCTATAAAGGAAAATTATTGTTCAAAAAAAAAGAAAAAGATTATTAAGCATGTGATTAGCACGTGGGTTAACAAGGACGGCTCTAAAAATATAGAAAATTAGAAGTAGAACACGGCCACACCGCCCTTGGCTGCCGAAAACAGAAACCACTTTCTCGGACTCTGTCTCAGCCACCTCATCCTTACATTTAAACCAAATACTGGTTTCTGTGTCCCTCACCTCCATACCAAGTCACCCCTATTTTTTACGCTTCGGTCTCCGCGTTTCTAAAACCAAATTGGGTTGCAGAGAGTAAAGAATTATTATTTTTCCTATTTATATTTACGCGTATATTCTTAGAAAGTTTGTTCTTTTTTCTTTCTTTCTCTAACTTAGACTCAGTAAATCTACTCTCTCATCATCTGTGAGCGAAGGTTGGACAGAATCAGAGGAATTGTGCAAGTTGTTCATCTTTGAAAATGAACGAAGGGTGGAGATTCAAGCTGCGCATGGTGGTTTTCATGGTGGTGGTATCCTTGTTTCCTTGGAACCTAAGGCTCTGTTTGTCTTTGAACAGCGAAGGTGAAGACATTGAAATGAAAACATGTTCACAATCTTTTTTCTTTAGGAGTTTTAAGAAGTGGGATTTGTTTTACAAAACAAAGGGTGTTTCTTTCTTGTTTGGATGCAGGGTTAGCGTTGTTGAAATTCCGAAATGGAATTGTAGGAGACCCATTTGGGGCTTTATCAAATTGGAGTGGAGATGATGGAGTTATTGATCCATGTTCCTGGTTTGGGGTTGAGTGTTCAGATGGAAAAGTTATGACCTTGTGAGTATCTTCTGCTATACAAGCTCTTATTTTTTGTGATAATCTGTTTTTGGCTTTGGATACCCTGTTTTTTCATTTTTCTGTGAAATAGATTTTTCCCATTGAGTCCTTGATTGCATTTTACAATATTTAATCTAAATGAATCTAAGTTGTGTTTTAAATAGCCTGAGAAGAATTGCAGGCTATGAAGTTCCTTGTTCAAGTCATAAAATGTGAAATTACTTAATACTGCAGGTGCTAAGCTCTTGTACATTGGAAGTCATGACGTTGTCCTTTCAATTCTTGATTCCTTTTGTTTCAATCATTTGGGTGGTGCCACTTCATTTGTCTATATTTTCTGTTTGCTTATGTTTCATCCAATTAGTGGTGAGCTGGTGATCCATGCATCAAACTCTAATGATAAATTCCTAGTAATTATTTTCCCTTTGAACAACTTGCAGGGTTTTGAAAGATCTTTGTCTCAAAGGATCACTAGCACCTGAAATTGGGAAGCTGGCTCATATAAAATCTATGTAAGATTGTGTGGTATAATAGTTTCAGTATTTTGAGAATTTTATGTACCAAGAAAATATCTCCTTGCCCTTTCCAAAAGAAAGAAAAAAGAAAAAGAAGATTTTTCTGTAACCTCCGCAATCTTGTGCAGCATTTTACGCAACAATTCTTTTTTCGGAGAAATTCCTGAGGAGATTGGAGTATTGGAGGAGCTAGAGGTTTTGGATTTGGGATACAATAACTTCAGTGGGACATTTCCATCTAATCTTGGCAGTAATTTGTCCCTGACTACCCTGTAAGTTGATCCTCTTACTGTTTATGTTCAATTTTTATTTATTTAGATTTATTAATCGTAAGTCATCTCATTCTTATTGCAGCTTACTGGACCATAATGACTACCTTGGAAACAATTCTCCAGAACTTCAGGAGCTTACGATGATTTCTGAATTTCATGTAGCTGAGGACCAGCTAAGAGGTGCTGCTATGGGAGCATATTGTGGCAGCAGGTCTGCATTTCAGTAAGCAAATGAAATTATTATTATAAGTTTCCAGCTTGTTAAATAAGATAAAACTGAAATGATTAAATCATATCTTAATGATTTCAGTTGTGGATGATTGTCACTCAGATTACACTAATGACTACTACTAGAGATAGATATTGACTTGAAGCTTCATGATCCATCATTAATCTATCTATCTCAATTCTCAAATGATTAGATCACCAGTCTTCCCTTGTCCTTCTATGTTTTTTCTTACTTCCAGCAATGAAAGTTCGAGCAACTAAGCAAGTCCTATTCTAACATTGCTAAAAATATAAAATGAACTGCAGTCTTTATCAAATTCTGTTGCTTATTGTTGCCTATTTTATGACATGTAATTGTTAGGGACATTGCCCAATATGGAGACATAACCAACAGGCGGGTACTGCAGCTAGATAGTTCTGCAAAACAACCCAGAACTAAAAGGAAGAAAAGCAAACGGATGATTTCACTGCCACCATCACCTTCCTTCTCACCATCACCATTATCAAATTCACCTTCTCCCTCCATTGCACCATTTGCATCACAACCATCCTTACATTTCCTATCACCATCAAAGTCTCCAGAACAGTCCCCTTCACCATCTCCCTCCAATATCATTTTGACTCCTTCATCCTCACCCGTGGCAGCACCAACTCCAGGCTCATCAATTCCAGCAAATCCACCGTCTGTCCTGTCCGCCCCACCTCAATCCAGTTTGGTCCCAGTGCCTTCCCCTGATTCAACTTCAAGTCAAGCAAATAGAAAGAGTACCAAGACAAAGCATCATACTGTTACAATTTTGGCTATAGTTGGGGGTTTCTCCTTATTCATTGTAGCTTCAGCCAGCGCTTTTGTTTTCTTTCGAAGTAAGCAGATCGCAACTGTGAAGCCTTGGGCCACAGGATTAAGTGGGCAGCTGCAAAATGCATTTGTAACAGGTGATTGTTCTTTTCTGGAAAAGGAAAAACTTAAACATGATTACGTTCTCATGAATACTAAGGTCCATTTAGGCAACAGGATGATGATAATAGCAATACTGGAAAGCAGTTACCAAACATGAAATGAGATCTGACCGTTGCTAACTTGTTCACTCTTAAAATCCATAATCTGGCCTGCATTTTGATCTTTGAAACAATTACAGTCGAAAGAAACATTCTATTTTGTTCTTCTATCTGTTTTATTAACTTACCTGCATGCCTAGCATATAGATATATCATATGTATATAGACTCAAATTTTTTGTGTAGTTCTTCCGTCTCACCACAAATATGGTTTCATTTTTTATTAGCATACTCATCAAGCTTCTATGATTAGGTGTCCCGAGTCTTAAGCGGTCAGAACTTGAAGCAGCATGTGAAGATTTCAGCAACATAATTGGTTCCTTCTCAGATGTGACTGTTTATAAGGGGACACTTTCAAGTGGGGTTGAAATAGCTGTGTCATGCACTGTGGTAACCTCTTCCAAGAACTGGTCTGAAACTATGGAATCCCAGTTCAGAAAGAAGGTACGTACGCACCATATGTTAGCAATTATACTGCATTCAGCATGTGGTATCTAAATCTTGATTCTTGTTTTTCATGATTCCAGATAGAAACACTATCGCAAGTGAACCACAAAAATTTTGTGAACCTGATTGGCTATTGTGAAGAAGCAGAGCCTTTCACAAGAATGATGGTTTTTGAGTATGCTCCAAATGGAACACTTTTTGAGCATCTACACAGTAAGTCTCATTTTGGTGTTTCTTGTTATGCTAAGCAACTTCATTCAAAATAGTCTTTGCTTACAATGTATTCATATATCCGAGATGTGGAACAGTGCTTTTATATTTGGAAGTTTAGATCATACATAAACTAATTTTGTATGTTTTACAGTAAAAGAAGCAGAGCAATTGGATTGGGGAATGAGATTACGGATAGCCATGGGCATGGCATACTGTCTAGAGCATATGCATAAGCTGACACCGCCTATAGCACATAGAAATCTGCAATCGTCCTCAGTATACCTGGCTGAAGATTATGCTTCTAAAATATCAGATTTTGGTTTCTGGAATAATGTAGATGCAACAAAGAAGGATTCACCTTCGATGGAGCTCTTGGAAACTATATCAGTAGAAAGCAATGTTTACAGCTTTGGGGTTATTTTGTTTGAAATGATAACAAGGAGATTTCCATACTTTGGAGAGAATGGCTCCAATGTAGATTTGGCATCAGAATATCTAAGAGGGAAGGAACCCTTGAGAGAGATGGTGGATCCAACTCTAGATTCTTTTCAAGCAGAGGAGGTTGAGAATTTGTTTGAAGTGATAAAAGATTGTGTACGTCCTAATCCAGAAGAAAGACCAACAATGAAAGAGGTTGCAGCTAGGTTGAAAGATATAACTGGGATGGATCCTGATATAACCAAACCAAAAATATCTCTTCTTTGGTGGGCAGAAAAAGAAATCATGTCCACGGATGAAAGCTGAGGGGTCAAGCTAAACTCTTTAGACTTCAGAAAATTTCTTGCCATTTTTTATTCTTTTATTCTTTACTTCTTTTTTCAGTTTTTTGATTCTAGCATAAGTGGTTTGCAAATATATACTGTTTGCAAATATATACTGATTGTCTTAGCTTAGAAGAATTGAGATTTTGTGCATAACTAAATTAATGGAGGCAATTCCCAGCCCAAACAAAAAAAGAATCATACCAAAATAGAAAGAACAGAAAAAGGATGAAATTGTACGTAATTGGAGGCACTTTGTGGTGAACCTGCATCTCTCTTGATGCATTTCTTCTCATTTTCATGGCCAGTTTTAGCTGAGTCGCCTTAGATGCTTAAAGTCTTGAAGACCAGATGACAGGTTCCCCATAGAAGTCATGAAAAGCTGCTCGAAGGTGAAACATTTGCAGGTCAGTCTTGAAGTCTAATGGCCTTGGTGGGTTCTTCTATAGCTTTAGTTTCTTTTCTGCTCATCCATCATCACTAATGATATGTGACACATTATGTTAGTGTACAAGTCCGCTTCGGCTATGATACTGGGCCCATTTTTTATGTCAAATATTGTCTATGGAGTCTCACATATTTCTTCTTGAAAAAACAAACATAACCTCCTAAATCACATTTAACAATAAAGAAATGTCACTTCTTATATGCCAAGATCACTCTAATTAATACACATCAATAAGTTCCCTCCATTGTCACTTGTAGACATCTATCCAAGGGTCTTGCCATTGAGTTGTAATAAGAAAATCTAAGAAAGAAGAATAAAAAACTCTTTACATTCATATTTAGAGCCTTCTAATACTATTATATTCTCGTGTAGCTATACGATAATTTATGTTATATATTTTCACAATTTTCAAATAAATAAAATCTCATCACATACACATACTATTCATATATGATTTTTATATTATTTTTTTATTATGGTTCAAAATATATAAATATGGTATCAGAGCTCTAAATTCACATTTTAATTACTCTCGATTTTTTATCGATGATTGTTCCAAAAACTTAAAAGTCACTATTTTATGTTCCACAGTTTTCAATTTATCTATTGCTCCTAATCACCTCCGTCCATATATTTGATTTCATAAGATTTGCAATATATTTTCTTCCCAAATCCTCTTTAAAGAAAAAAACAAAGGCTAGTATGTGCATACCGGAAAATCAAATTGGAGGCTAGAAATCAGAGGCTAGCAAGTGCCTACTGAAAAAGCAAGTATCGGATGGCTAGAAAGTGCCAACCACTATTATTTAACAAAGAAGAATCAAAACCTCTTTACATCATATTGAAAAATGCCAATTTCCACAATCTTTAAATAATTAAAGTCCCAACATATACACATACTATTCATATACATACAGAGCGCCTTGATATCGGGAAACTCAATAAAAAGTATCAACAAACTTATCATCTAAACAAGTTATATCTTATATTATATTTTTCACATAAATATATTTATTATAAATTTATATATTAATAATAAAAAATTTATTAAATAATATCAAATAAATTGACGAGTTTATGAACAGAGTTTTAAAAAATTACACGCAACTCGTTTTACTTAACAAGCTCAAGATCGACTAATTAAAAATTAAGCAAGCCGAACTCGATCGAGCCTTTAATAAATACCTTACAAGCTGTTCACAAGTTAACTCAACTCATTATCACTCCAATCTCGATATAAAATCTAAACTGCAGAAGTTTCGTTTATTTTTTCTTAATTACAATTCAATGATTCAAGTCTCTAGTATAGGTGCATAAGAAGTCTGCACATTAATTACGTACATTCACTTTATCTCTCTATACTTTACTACATCCATCCACTACACTTAATTAAATATACTTTTTTTTTTTTTTGCTAACACTTAAATACATATATCTTGACTTTTTATAAATTAAATTTTCTTAACTGTTCTGACCATGTATTTTGACTTTTTATGCTACACATACATATCCTATAAACCATGGATTATCACAAAATCCAAGACCCCCTTCTCATAATTTAGCTTCAGGACAACAATTTTTTTAAAATGGCGATAGTTGTGAAGAAAAATTTTTTTATTATAATGAGTGAAGCATCTGGAGTAAGAGATAAAAAAAAATAAAAAAAATATGCATCTTGCTTTTCTTTTTTATGCACAGCCGAAGCAATATAAAATTATACATGATCAGTGACGAGACTTTATTTCTTTAGATATTGTGGAGAGCCTAAGAAATATAGACTCCGTAAAAGAGATGACAGAGACTATCTTATGGTTTAGGAGGTCTTATTTATTATTATTTAGTTTTTCATGGCAAAACCCTCATATAGATGCTTTCAAAGTTTGAGCAAAGTACACTTTACTCATTGTTGCTTGACTTATTCTCAAATACATATTCAAATGATTCATTTTATTGAAATTTTTTGAATGCAGACGCTGGTAATATTTTGCAGACGTAGATAATGGCTTAAGCTTGGCACCATTTTAATCTGAGTTTGTCATTTAATGTACCTGCGTCTCGCAGTCGTAGATACTTTCCCCAGTTGAAATCACTAGCCGCGAATTTCCTTTCCAGTTTCCCTCTTTTCCTCCATTTTTGAAATTCAGACTTCCCTCCTCCCTCTCCTTCTATACCCACTGCCCACAGCCGTGCTCGAGTCTGTTGCCACAATTGAGGAGGTTCGCCACTGTTGAGAACGTCCCTCTACCCGTCCACGAGGAACATCGAGCATCTTCAGTTGCAGATATTAGCCACTGTCGTCTTCGAAGGTCAGCTTTTTTCATTTTCAGAATTTTGGGTGAGTACTATTGTACTGCTGCTTGATAAAATGAATAGATGGTTGTGTTTTGGACAGATTGTGATTGTAGATCTTAGTTTTTTATTGAAAAGTATAGTTCTTAAGTTGTTGATTAGCCAACTGTTGTAGAATAAGTGAAGTTATTATGATTGTAATGAGTTATGGTGAAAATTTGGTGGTATGTGTGTTTGGTGCTTTCGGGTTCATTAGAGTTTTAGATGTTGATTTTGGATTTGAAATTCATAGTTGCAAGTAAATGTTTTTGTATTGAAATGATGCAGAGAGTATTGTAGGCTAACTTGGATAATATATGGGTTTAAGGTTAAAATTTTGGTTGTGTGTGAGCCGGTGCCTCAGCTTGCTTAGGTGGGGTGTGTGAGTCCACTTTCCAAGCAAGGTCTTGGTATGAAATATAAGAGTGTTAGTGGAGGATTTGAATTGGAAGGCTAATTAACTCGTATAGATTTTATTAAACAAATGTGATAAGAAAAGGTTAATAGGACAATATATAACTTCAGAAATTGTGTATTAGAAGAATAAATTGAATATGAATGACTGTGTTAGCTAATTGGATGATGGCAGTTTGGTCAGTACCATTTTCGTGCTAGTGTTGAGTAGAAGTTAAAGTTTAGAACTAAGCTTTATTGGTTGACTCGAATGGAGACTGGGAGTAGTCAAAATAATCTGGGCTTTATTTTGAGCTAGTAGCTCATTACAGAATTGAAACTCAAGAGAGCCATTTTTTTTCTGTTCTTAAGAACAATACTGGGTTTGTTGTTTACTTTGATGGACTTCCAGCAATATTAAGTTCTTAATACCATATCTGATTGCCCGACTTTAATTATTGCTTTCCCATATCAATTATCTAAGTCTTTGATGGACTTCCAGCAATATTAAGTTCTTAAGAACAAATGCTGTTGGCTCAACATGGTTCTCGTATTTCCAAGTCTTTGTGTGATGTTATTTGCACTTTTTTGTTATCATTTATGCTAGGGAAGCATCCCTATATTAAGTAGTTATAGATAAAATGCCATCTTTCTTGTGGTTCCAAGGGTAGCAGCGAATTCTATACGGTGAACTAAGTAAGTTATAGATTTGCATTACTTTTCTTAGTTTAACACTTCTTATAAGTGTCGCTGTGGTGGTAGCTTAAGAATTCTACGTCTAAAAGTCATTAAGAATAATATGTCAGACTGTTTAAAGGGTTAACTTATATTTTTAAGCTTTAATTTTGCATTTATTTCAATTGGTTTAATGAAAAATGTTTCAACATGTTACCAACCAACCGTACTTTTATGCAATTTGTAAGTTTGTTTCTTTTTTTTTTTTTTTTTTTTTCACCCCAGAGGATCTCTTTCTGTATTCTCCAATGTTTAAGGTCTCCATATTTCTTAACTTTAATAAGTAAGAGGTTTGATATGTAGACGAACCCAGTTTACTAGGTGGACGACTGTGGGCTCCATTGCTAAAATATATATATATTTTTTAACTTTTTGGGTTTTTATTTGGGTCTAACTCAATTTTTACACCTCTTTCTCTACCTTGTTGTATCTCTTCCTCTCTCTGTAATGGTTGAAGGAGATACAATTAGCTGCCTCAGTCTTGTAGTTCTGATTTGAGGGGTCAACTTCTAAGGTTGTGGTGGGGGGAAATTGATTTAAAGACAATTGAATGAAACTGGTTTGTTTTCTAGGAACCATTCTCGATGGGTTCGTCAGACGGAAGCCATTAGAGAAGGATCCTACCAACATGCGTGGACATTCAACAACATTCAAGTAATCCATGACAGAAAAAAGTGAACACCTAGAATTGAAATTTTTTTACTTGCACAAAATCCAATTTGGAGGATAGACCACTACCATATTACCAACCATCCTTAGTCACAACAATTTTATTGTTATTATGAATGAGAAAAGTGGCTGTCTTTCTTGTATCAAGATTATCATTTTTCGCTTTTTAATTGGAAACTAGAGGTACATGTCTACATGGTTGAAATCTTTTAAATTTGAAGAGGAAGGTTGATTTCAAAATTGAATTCAAAATATCAAAGTGATGATTTTCAGAAGATTAGAAACCAAACTGGCAATTTGATAATAGCATAAAAATCGACATGAATAGTCTAAACATAAAAAGAATAAATTAGATATGAATTTAAGGGAAGAATATATATATATATTTTTTGATTTATGGGTTTCTATCATAGCCATTGGTGCTTTAATTGCGAGTTTCATGAAAAATTAGTAGTTCAATTCATGGAACTGATTCTTTTTGTGTTTTATGTTTATCATTTTGTTAATTTTAACACATATACGTCGTAAATTTTCTTGATAAAGCATAACAGAGAAACCACTTGTTTTCCTAGGCTAGGTACCCTTTCAAAACAAAACTACAAGACTAAGGTAGCAAATTCACATCTTCTTCGACCATTACAGAGAAAAGGCGAGGAAGAGAGACGAAGCAAAAAAGAGAAGGCATAAAAAAGAGAGTCAAAGGAGATGAAAAAACAAGAATTTTTTTAGCAAAGGGGCCCACAATGCCTAGTAAATTTGGTTCGTCTACATATCAGTCCCCGTTTGTATCTTTCATCGATTGCTTTATAAATTTTAAGGTATCCCTTTACACATGAAAAATCTTGGGCCTATTCTGGTAATTATGGTTTCCCTATCCCATGGACTAACTTTGCATTTTTGAATAGCCCTTGTTTTTACTTTAATTACATAAAAAGAGCATTTTTTTTATACTGGAATGTAAAATAACAAAAACTGCAATGTTTTTATGCCATTCTCTAACTATTGTGTTTCTCTTTTAATGTCTTCTTATGTTATCTAGGTAGATATTTGATAATTACTAAGTGCAAGGATTTCATAGTATACTGCAGTGTTTTTAATCTCACTCTCTTCTTAGATCTCATCTTCAACAATAATCTTATGTGTGTGAAAAATATTCAAATTAGGGTATCACCTTAAAAGCTGAAATTTGAGAGTTTTAGTTTCAAGAACGGTTATTGGTAGTATTACACTAACCTTTGATGATTGGTTCTATGTTTGAAAGAAAACCAATTTCTTGTATCTCCAAATTCAACTAGTTTAGTCCATAACTATTTCTTGAACTGCAAGTTAGAATGCTGGTAAAGTTATTAGCATTTCTATTTGACTTTTAAGCTCTTGTTGGTTTGTTATTAATTTCTTGATTGTTATTACATAGCTATGCTTAGAGGAAGTGCTACCCCCTTCCGAGGATGTCGTGAAGCTTCATCTACATCTACAGTTTTAGCTTCATCTTTATCTACAGTAGTGGCTTCTTTATCTATAGTTGCAGCTTCACCAATTTCCTCTATGGTTACAGCTCCCTTTACATCTCCACCTCCACCTCCACCTCCACTTCCACTTCCACTTCCACTTCCACTTCCACTTCCACTTCCACCTCCTGGTGTTTCGTTACTTGCATTTATACCTTGTATTCTAATAAAGCATGTTTCTTTTTGTTTGTATTGCAAAGCATTCATTGGGGATGACCCCAAGGTCACGAAGGTGGTTACTACCATTTTCAGTATTAACATGAACCACCTTATAAGTCCTTTAACTACCGAAAGTTTCTTGAGGACACGAAGACCTTATTTTATAATGATTTTATGGTAAGTTCAATTACAAGATTGTTTAAGTTCTAATTTCATTGTCATATGCTATTAAATTACTGAAAATTTGCTTTTAATTTGCAATTTATGTTGCATAAACGGTTTAGGGTCTTTCTCGAGTGGAGAGTTGCATCTTGGGCTGTGTTTTATGTAGTAGCTACTAAGAGATGTAGTGATGTATTTAAGACGCTGTGCTCTGAATTAAGTTAGAAGTAGCCATCGGGTCCCATTTGCTTAGAAAAAAGGATGGACGTTCAAATTGTATCCCATATAATTGGTGCGAGTCATTGTGTGATGAGTGAGCGAGCCTTGACTTTCAGAGGCACTTCTTGGATCACATCAGCAAATAGGCGAACGAGTTATGAGCTTATCACTATACATTTGGCTCCATCAACATAGTTGTTCACCATAAGAGACTTGTTAGTAATATTTTATCTAGTAAATATTATTTATTAATAATATTATTAATATTTTTTTTGTACATAAGAAAGAGTTGAGAGCCTACAGTTATTAAGGTTTTCGACTGTACTTATAAAAGAAAGTAAGGTGACTTTGTTGACATGAAATCGAAGGCCATCAGTGTTAGTATTGTTTGTCTTTTTTGTTTTACATAGTTTTTTTTTTCTTCAGTTTTACGTGGTTTTTATTTGTAGGAGAAATTTAAGCCTGTAAAGGCGGCTGGAGATGAAACAATCTAGCACAGTACTAGTAGTATAGTGCTAATACACCTGCTGAGGCCCTTATGAGTAACACAACTTTCGTCTTTGAGAGCAACAAGAAGAAGTGCCTTACCCACGACTTCGGGGGTTGTATTAACTCCCAGAAAGTACTGGGCGAAGTTGTAGGGTCTGTAACTTCTGGTACCTCTGCTCACAGTTCTGCAAAAGCTTCTGTTACATCTTAATCTCCTTTGGGATTCACTCCAGAGTGGATGGTGCTTGTAAAATAGTTAATTAGTAGAGAGCTAGAGTACATCCACTGCCTCCTTCCACCTAAACCATCTTCGATATGTATTATTTTAATTTTATTTTTATAATGCAAAAGTTTTAGTTTATTATAGTTTAAATGCAAAAACTTGCCAAGTTTGGGTTCAGAGGGAAAAACGACATAACTGTAGGGACGAATAAGATATGTAGGAAAAAACAAAAATTCATTTAGTTCAACGATTAAGATTTTATTTATTTATTTTTTTAAAAAGGGTTAAGATTTTAGGTTAAACTTTGAGTTTTAAGGAAAAAACTTTGAAAACTTGGGTTCAGGGGGATAAAGTTCAAATACAAGTTCGTTTTGAATTCCGGGAGTATCAGCATGATCGTGGGAAAAAATAAGACCTTCAGGAAGAAACAAAAATTCTATTTAGATCAATGGTTAATATATTAGGCCAAACTGAGTTTAAAAAAAAAAAAAAAACTTGCCAAGTTAGGTTCAAGGGGAAAAATGGTCAAATAAAAATCCGTTTCGGATTCTGGGAGTACCAGCATGATCATGGGAACGAATAAGACCTATAGAAAGAAACATAAATCCATTTAGATCAACAGTTAGGATATTAGAATAAAAATTCTTTTGGATCAACGATTAGGATTTTATGCCAAATTTTAATTTTAAGAGAAAAATTGTGAAAACTTAGGTTACGGCTAGAAAACGGTTAAATACAAGTCCATTTCGGATTCTAGAAGTATCAGCATGGACCGTGAGGACAATAAGACCTGTAGGAAGAAATAGAAATCCATATAGATCAACGGTTAGGATATTTGGCCAAACTTTGAGTTTTAAGGCAAAAACTTGACAAAGTTTGGTTCGGAGGGAAAAACAATCAAATACAAGTCTGTTTCAGATTCTGAGAGTATAAGAATGATCATGGGAATGAATAAGACATGTAGGAAGAAACAGAGATCTATTTGGATCAACGGTTAGGATATTAGGCCAAACTTTGAGTTTCAAGGCAAAAACTTGTCAAGTTTGTGTTCGGAGGGTAAAACGGTCAAATACAAGTCTGTTTTGGATTCCGGGAGTGCTGGTACAACCGTGGGGATGAATAAGACTTATAGGAAAAAACATAAATCTATTTGGATCAACGGTTAAGATAGTAGGCCAAACTTTGAGTTTTACGTCAAAAACTTTAAAAACTTTAAAAACTTGGGTTCTAGGGGAAAAATGGTCAAATATAAGTCCGTTTTGGATTCCATGAGTACCACTATGATAGTGGGGATGAGTAAGACCTGGAGGAAGAAACAAAAATCTATTTGAATCAATGGTTATGATATTAGGCCAAACTTTTAGTTTCAAGAAAAATCTTTAAATTTTAGCTTAATTTGTCCAAGTTAATTAATTAGAGTTTTAAGTTATATGTATATTAATTTAAGTATCACTTATAATATATTTATTTTTATTCTTTTAGGTTTCACCTCTACATCTAGGCCTTCACACCTCAATCAAGCTAACGAACAAGTTTGAGATAATGAAGACATAGGATTTGGAGATGATGATTTTTAGATTTATGTATTTTTTTTACATTCAATTGAGGTCCTTCATGAATGAAGCCAAATCATTTTCTTATAGTTTGAGTGAGGTATTGACTTTAATGTCTTTTAGATTTACATAATTGTCTTTTTAGTTTGATGTGGTTCAATCGAAAAGTGGTTGTTTCAATTGAGCTTGTTTACATAAAATGAAAGAGATAATAGGAAATCAATGATTTGTATTTATAAATTCGAGGTTCATTTTTGGTCTTTTGGTAATTTAGTTAGAAGTTTGGATGGATTCCGTTCACAAAAACTTAGATCCAAACTTCTTCAGGTTGCTTTTGAACAAAATGAACTATGTTTATGTATACAAAAATAAATCAAAATCTTTTAAAATGTAAGATACATTTATCACACTTAACTAAATACACTTAGTTGTTGAATACATGTATTTTGAATTTTAACTCCCACATACATATCCTCAAAATTATGAATTACAACATTTTCTAACATTCCTTCTTAATTCATAATTTTGCTTTCATGACTATTTTCTTTTCAATCCACCATCCTTGAACTTTGAATTATTTTTTTTGTCCTCATTGATTGTTTATATTTAACTCTTCCTTTGATGTTTTTCTTCTTCATCTTCATGCTTGCTTTATAAGATTCGCCTCATTTTCCTTTGACACTCTTGGTTGAACTCTTCTCTTTTTTATGCTTTTAGTTAGGGGTGTGCACGGGTCGGTTCGGTTCGGATAGTGATAAAATTTTGAACCAAACCAAATTTTTTAGATAATAAAATTTACAAACCAAACCTAACCTAAAATAAGCATAACCTAAAATTACCTAAATCGAAAAAATATGAGTAGTTTGGTTCGGGTATTTGGTTACCCGAAATTTATCAACATTCACTAAAATTAATTTGAAAATTATAGTTTTTTTGTTTTTAATCTCAAACTTTTTAAATTCATTAGTTATTATAAAAGAAAAATACAAAAAACATAATATATTAGCATATTCAACACAAATAAAAATATAAAATTATAAATTAACACATCAATACATTAAAAATAATTATTTAAAAAAAAAATTATATATTTTGATTTTTGGGTAACCACGGGTACCCGTGTGTACTCTATCTCATTACCCGTAACTGAACCGAAAATAACGGGATATTAAATTTAACTACTTGAACTGAACCAAATGCGTAAAATACCCGAATTTAACCTAACCGTGTTACCGGTTCGGTTCGGGTATTCAGTTTTTTCGAGTTTCTTGCACAACCCTATTTTTAATAGGTTATTGGATGCCCTTTTACTACAATTGTTCTTTTGTTATCTCCTTTACGGTTGCAGTATTCTATCATTTTTGTGTTCTATAATCTTTTATATTCTTTATTTTAGTAAAATATACTTTATCCCATGTGGTATTAAGTTTTCTGAATTTTATACATGTGGTATTTTAAACAAAATGGAGTAAAAAGGTCAAAAAATTATAGGTCATGTGGTATATGCTATGACCTAAAATAGAGAAAAATAGAAAAGGAAAACTATAGAAGCATTCCAAATTCGTCTACTTCTTAAGCTCCAAACATTCATGCTACTTCTTTTCACCATGGAAAATCTACAAACAATATAGTAAAGCAAGAAGTGGAGTTCTATATATTCTATATCACCTTCGATACACTCATATTATTCTATCTTTTTAGTACCCTATTCTTAGTCCTTTATGCATATTTTATGTCTTACTTTAGTTTACTTATCTTATTTTGTGTAAAACTGTGCTTTGCAGACATAAAAAGTAAAATGGAGCTAAATGGAGTATTTGAACGTGTAATGGAGCTAAGGACTAGAATGAGCACATTGAGACAAATATATGAGTTGATGAAGTCCAAATCCTAATTGGACTAGGAATCCTAGTGGCAATAAAAGATTTCTACATGAGGAATCCAACTTTGGCAAGGAATTTTATTGGGATTAGGATTGAAAGAAGATCACAAGATCATATTAGAATGTTCAAATTTTGGATAGAATAGGAATTGCAAATCTGATCTAATAATGAATTAGCTATTAAGTAGGAAAAGACTCCTTCTTGTTTAAGAGTTCTTGCCATCCCTATACTTTATATAAATAGGGGGAGGTATAGGTCTGAATAAGGAGTACCTTTACATGAACTTTTTCTTCTTCTTTTCTCTCAAAATTTCAACAATGAACATAATATTTTCTTTTCAATTAATGATGATGCTAGCTTAAGTTTTTGTTCAATTGCAAGAGGCAAGTAACCTTGACTTATGAAGCAATTATGAGAATCTGTTTTTAAGAGGAAATATGATGTTATACACAAATACAAGTATTCATGTTTTTCTTGGTTAATTATTTAATGATTATGTGTTTTAGTTTGTTATGATGTACATATAATAGATTGATACATGTAATCTAATGCTAGTTACTTGATTAATGTCTTTGCATGGTTAATTAATATGAGTAGTAACATTAGCACGTGAATTAAATTTGAGTTTATTTGAGTGTTGCTTGAAAAATCTGATCTAAATTAAATTAATGTTGCTTGTGTGTTAATTGTTTAAAATCAATTGTACCTTATCTAGTTCGTAATGCTTTCACGTAATTAAATCTATATTGCTTGATTTATTATGTGATTAGTGTTAGCTATTTTGCTTGACCTAATTAAGAAAGAGGTAAGGATAGGTAGGAAAGACTTGTTTCCATAGTTGATTTACATGCATATATGTATATTTAGATTGGTATTTGTTTTGTTTTCAATGATTAATAGCTCATGAATCTTGGCGAAAACTTCTTTGCAGTTGAGTCTTATAAATATTTAGTTGTTTGCTTAGTTTAGTAAGTTGCTACCGAAAATTATTTTTTATATTTAGAATTTAATTCTCTTGTTTTTCTTGCTTACTTAGTTGTTTTAATTTAGTTTAGATCAAAAATCAACATCCCATTTATTTACTTTGCTATTTTGAGTGTATATTAGTTAGTTTGCATATTTATAACATATTATCATCACAATCTATTGTAGAACTCCATTCATTTTTATACATCTGTTTTGTTTTATATTTTCTTGCATTAGTTTGATTTACTTTTATTGCTCATTATAGTATTCGACTTAGGATTTATACTTGAACTTGTTGTGCTCTTTTGCTTTGGTTAAATTTAATTAAATAAGAACTACTTGCTTAAGTTGAATTTGATTAACTTAATTGTTTTTCTGTGGGATCAATACCCTACTTACTATACTACAAATATAGTTAGTTAGGTTTTAATTTGGTGAACATTGACAACTTATCAATTGTCACCAGAATCAACCCCCAATGAATGTTCATTGTCACCAAAAACCAGTCCCAAGTTATCATAGTCATTCTCTGTAGCTGTAGAGCCTAAGTCATTATTGTTAAGGTTTTTAGTTTCCAAAGACACTTCAACAATGAAGGAGATTAATCGCTTAAGGTTAGGTGGTTTCTTGTATAACAATGTTTAAGCTTGCAGTATTTAATTTGGCAAATGTGTCTGCTGAAAGTGATGAGAAGGATCATGATATTTGGAAACATGTTCATAAGGCTGGTGGAGGTATGCGGGGAACATATGAATCCATAATTCTGAAGGTTCAATCATGGTACAAGGAACTGAAGTTTGTATGATTTTAAAATGACCTTGTTAGAGGTTCAAGCTCACTTGATAAAATGGGCTAATGACAATGTTTGTTTGCATATGAGGTTCAAAGTTATCATAGCGGATGTTTATGCCAATAGGATAAAGGGTCTGAATTCACATCCTTGAGGTCAGGGGGTGAAATTTGTTACGACCCCGTTTTCAAAATATGGTCATTTAGGAGATTCTATCAATTTCGCCTATAAATAAGGTTTAAGCCTCTTTGTAATGGAAATCGATTGAATGAATGAAATTGATTTTCTCTTTTTTTAAGAGTAGTTAGGCTCCCTTAATCTCTCTCTGTCCCTCTCTTCCAATTTCCCTCTACGTTTGAAATTCCTTGCAAATTAACCAGTTAAGGCTTTGTTGGACACCATACATTTTGTATGTTAGAGAAATGTTGTGGAATTTAGCCATCAAAGATGGAAAGAGAGACGACAATGGAGAGAGAGGATTTCAAGGGTGAGGGAGAGAATTTCTTATGCTAATTATTGGCTTACTTCAAGAGCCACGTGGTAAAATGACTCTAAGTTAGTTTTTCTTGTAACGAGAGCTATTGACCTTTTAAAACTTATTTATTAATGGAAAGTCCATTAAATTTAATGACAAAAAAAAAAAAAAAAAAAGAATTGAATGAATTTTGATAGTCAATAATCAGAATCCAATGATTATTGAATGGAATTTGGTTACCAGCAATGGATTCCAACAGTCTCTGGCGAATGTGCAACCACCATAGTTTGCCAATCGATGTGTTCTGACGACATGTGATAGCCATGTTACTTTTCTTGGTTAGAGTTTTGTTTGGTATTTGAATTAAAGTTTAAATTCATCTTTTATATATTTGATTTAACAAAAAGTTATGTCTAATTGGTTTAAAATAAAATATTATATATGATTGCTTAAAACAAAATGTTATATTCCAACAAGGATTGGGTTATGTTGTAAACGAGCTGTACTCCTAAGGTGAGAACACAAGTTCAAAACCTTAGAGCAAGCAATTGTTAAGAGGGCCTCCTAGTCGTGACAGAGCCCGATGGTTAGTTTGACAGCAATGCCTGTGGGAAAATCTAGGAAAAAATAAAAATAAAAATGTTATATCAATGTATTAGGATATCTAATTATACTATTATCTTATCATTTTTTTCCCCTATTATATAATTTTATACTGTCAGGCATAATATAAAAATAGGTTAAAAGTATAATTTTATACTATCTCTTGATATTAAACTTTGTAGAAGAGTTAACTGGATAGTTTTTGAGTATCATGTTATTCTTATACGATGTCACAAATGAGCCCTAAAATTACATTTTTTATCTTGTAATGCATATTTATTATAGGGATTTTCATTATAATGGTGCAAATAATGTCTTATTAAAATAAAGTGATTATCATTTGATTCAGTCATATAATTATAGTTAGTTATATATTGTTATACACTTTTTTTTTTTTAAACAAGAGCTTATTGAGCCAATGATCGAACTCGAGTTTTGGTCACTTGGTCATAAGACTCAAAATATCAACTCAAAAATTTAAACTGCTAGCTAGGTGAGGTATGAATTCAGATCTCCTGTCCTAATATTGTGTCCCCTTCCTTGTCCCCTTCCTTGTCCCCTTAATCAAAAAGCGACGGGTGGCATTTAAACAATTCTTTCACTAACCCTAATTTAACATTGTTTGTTGTTTAAGTTTTATTTATTTTCCTTAAAAAAAGAAAAGAAAAAGGAAACCTCTGCTAAGCAATAATAGGTAGGTTTGCTGTTCTTTTTTCTCCTTTGCTCTCATGATGAATCGATCATATATCAATATTTATACCTTTGCAACTCCAAGAGCCTAGGTTACCCTCAATTTTTCCTAATTCCAGATCAAAATCAAAAATTGGTAAGAAAAAAATTAATCAAATTCAACAATTTTTGTGCTAATCAGTGCCCTTAAAACACTGATTAGTAAGCTGGAGTTGAAATTTTTTTCTTACCAATTGAAGTTTAGTTAGGTTAATCACAATTTCCTATTCCAGATCAAAATCAGAAATTGGTAAGAAATTGATATTATTTTATCTGATTAGCAAGCTGGAGTTTAACCTTACTAAACATTCTTATTATTTAATTATTTTTGTTGGGAATTTGCCATATGTTGTTGTTAGTTAGAAATTGGTTATGATTTTTGAGCAAGTTGGAACAAGGCTAGGAGACTAATCAGAGTCGTGGGTTTGAACAAGTTGAGACTACTATGGTGAAGTTCAACCACTATGTAAGTTGTAATATTGTTCTTTAATTTGGTAATTGGTTATGTGTAATTATAATATGCATATATATTTTGCACTACTGATGTGATGACATTTCATGTGTTTAAGATTTAATCGTTTATAGTTTCAGAAAAAAAAGAAAAAGGATTTAATTGTTTATAGTTTAGTAAAAAGAGAAAAGAATTAATAGTTTATATAGTCAAACAGTTCAAAATTTGTATTGCCGATGGGATGACATTTCATGTGTTGTAGTATGCTGACATATGTATAGATTTTCTAGTGTTTATTTTATCAACTCTTTTGTAGTAGAGATATTGTTTGTTTCAAATCGTATAATTACATGTCTTACAGCATAGTTTGATGGCAATAAAACGCTTAGAACCTATCACCTTTTAGGAAACACCTG
The DNA here is from genome assembly GCA_029379385.1 of Quillaja saponaria. Classification (NCBI taxonomy): domain Eukaryota; kingdom Viridiplantae; phylum Streptophyta; class Magnoliopsida; order Fabales; family Quillajaceae; genus Quillaja; species Quillaja saponaria. The sequence continues at coordinate 11,732,539 of CM055610.1, read as the reverse complement.
AGTCAAAATAAGGTTGTGAATGAAACTAAAGCTAAAAATATAGAACTGAATGTCCTGTGTGTTCTTACTAGTAGAAATATGGAGTTCTTCATCTGTTAAGTCTACATCATCACTACAAGTAATATGCAATGTAAGTTTCAAATATGTAAACTTTGGCATGGAGTTCTTACTCTATGTTTTGAGATTCACATAGTTGCACCATATTGAACCTAAGATATATACTTAGGGTAAAGCAAGATGAACTAAGAGACAATTGGAGCATACCAGTACATTATATTATGGTTAGTTTCATGAAATGTTTAAAATTTTTCATATAAATATAGTTTGTGCTTTTTGGTTCTTCTATTCTTTCATGATATTAAATCCATTAGTTGAATCAGATTCTCACTAGCAGTTCCTTCACTTAATGAAATTTAACTCATTCAGATTATTTATGGCAACTAGGAGTGACAATGAGTCGAGCTAGCTTGTGAACAGCTCTTGTTTAGTAAGCTAAGCTCATTTTTTAAACTAGTCTATTTTAAGCTTTATTTTGAGCTTGTTTAGTAAAACGAGACGAGCTCAATCTTTCCAAAGCTCAACTCGTGAGCTCATGAGCTCGTGAGTTCGTGAGCCCGTGAGCTAGCTTGTTTAATATTATTTAATAATTTTATTATTATTTATATATATATATTTATAATAAATCTATTTATATACAAAAAATTAACATAAATTGTTACTTGGTTTAGTGATAATTTGCACAAATACTTACTAAATGGTCTTGCGTTCAACTCTCCTTGCTTACAAATTTTTTTTAGAATTTTCAAAATATCTTCAAGAGCCATTAACGAGCTAAGTCTCTCAAGCTCGCTCGACTCAAGCTCGGCTCATTGACACCCCTAATGGCAACGTACACTTCCTTTATTGGAATTATAGGACAAGCAAGTTTCTTCAATACCAAACCCTTGAATGTTGTCATTAAAATCATAATCAGATTATATATGATTGTAACTCATTGATCAGCTAACTCTATGCCAAACTATAAAAGTTGAATGTGGGTGTCAAGTAAGCTGGATCATTATCAAGCCAAAACAAGTTAATAGTGGATCATACCTTCTTATTCTGGTGAAGTTGATTTGAACTGTGTTTTAAACAAGATGATAGTGGTGGTGATAACTGATAAGTATGGTTGTTATAACCCCTCCCATCATGAGACTCCTATTGAATGTCTTATGTGTAATGTGGAATTGAGGTGTATTTGAATGAACTAGCATTGAAAACAAAAATATGGATTTTGGTGAAGGCATGCAGAATTATCCAATCAAGCTTGATTTTAGCATTAAAAGTAAAGTGAAGCTGTAGCTAAATGCACTGTTAAGAGAAAGTTATCTCATTGTAAGAGATATGCACCCCGTTAGGGGTGCTGGTAAAAAAATCAAAAGAGGCAATGAAGCTTAAGAAGTCGTGGGTGAAGAAAATGATTCACTATCAAGTCCTCTCCATGTGGAGTCAGAACTGCCATGGAAAGACTATGCTATAAGAAGTGGTATTTTTTTTTCATTTTTTTACTAAATAGGCTTTCATGTTAGGTGATGCTTAGCATGTGTACACAGTTTTTTTTGTAGTTCACTCGAATGTAGTTTCACCCATCAAAATATGAGATTGGGGAAAATGCTTCTCTTTAATACATTTTTTCTTTGAAGTTTTTTCATACATTGAGGATCAAATGCTAGTGGTTTACATGTCGGATCACATTTCTCTTTTGGTTTATATTGTAAAAGTTTCAGCAGTTTTTTTTTTGTCTTTTCTTTTTTGTTGTTACAATGGAGTTAATTTGTTTTTCAATATACATAAATTAGCTAGAATGATAAATGGTGTATAATTGAATAATTAACATCAATTTGGTTGCAAGCAACTAAGAATAAAACTTAAGCTTGAAAATTCAATGATATGTCATCTAATAATAATAAAAAATAATAGATGCACTTTTTTTGTCTTCTAGTTTAACTAAGGAAGTTTTGTATATAGCTTTTAGAACATTTCATGCGTAATTTCAACACAATAACTTCTCTTGATGGTCATTTAACTGAATATTACTCTTGTCTTATCTCTGATATGTCTGAATATCATTGAAACTAGGATTTGGTATTGGTGGTAGTTGTGCCTGCAAATAGGAAAACATTTTCTTAATTAGCTACAACTGCGGAAGTTTGGCCATTTGGGCAACAAAGATATTGCACTATATGTACCTGTAACAACTCAACCATGCTTGCTTTTTTATTTGGTTCATTGGTTGAATAGAAGCACCATATATTGGCAACTAGTATCATAAGATCAAGCAAATCACAATAAAAATTACTTTGATAAACCAATATCAATCTAAATATTACAATAACAAAAAAAATAAAAATAAAAATAAATAAATAAATAACACCTTGTTGAGTTGTGATTGTTGTGAGATATGCAATTGGGAGTTGAATAAATCTTGTTAGTGTAAAACAAATAGCACTTGAACTCAAACCTGCAACGAGCTCATGACTTTGTGTATTTGGATTGAATGAGCTCTACATTAAAAAAAATGCTCAATTAATCATGAAATATAATGCTTTTGTTAGATAAAATAATGTACTTGATTGAATTGGATAAAGAGACATTGCATCAAACTCCTATAGGAGTACCTATGGAACATATATTTGATGAATGGAAATCTTCATTTATATTTTTTTCTTCTTCTTACCTTTCTCTAGAACTCCTTTTAGTCTGGTAGATTTCCCTCGAACTGTTCCCTTGGTTTTAATTCCCTTCACATTAAGCTTATCATCGTTATAAGAAACACTTTCATTACAATCAAATTGTCAGTCATCGGTGATGTTCTTCTCATTTTATTTCCCTCTTAGACATGAATCCACATCTTCTAGGATCCTTTTCAGACCATTAAGAGCAATTTTGTAAGCCTTTTCAGTTTCAGTAGCTTTTGTTGCTAATAGAGTTTGCATTCTGCATAACTCCCTCTAGCGATTACCCATTCTTACTTTTGGATCATCATTGGTGACAACATCAATAGTAACTCTTGTACTCCTTATTTTTGCACTTCTTGTCCATCTTTTTATTATATACATAAAAGGAAGTCTCATGATATTTCTTGAAGCATGTGAGCATAAAATTCCTACAAATTCAATTTTTTTACAACTACACTGCACTGTACCATTGGATTGTCATACTTCACAGTGTGAAGGAAACATTTTCCCAAAAGAGTGATTTTGTATTTTGTCACTATGCTAATCTCACCACAAATATCCATCCCACAATCATAAGCATTACATAACTCATACTGAAATTTTTTTAAACACTTTTGGAGTGAATACATTTGCTGTATGCTTTAGAATTTCAACTGGAAAAGGCAAAACCAAAACATTTTAAGTGGCTTTAAAATCTGCCTTCAACTCTTCATAATGACAATCCTCAATTAATCTTTGGAAGTGATGAAAAAATCTCTATAAATCATGCTGATAACTAACATATCTTTTTATAAGATTGTTCATACTCTCACTCTTTTGAGTACAAGACATGTCTCCACATAAGTGTTCTCGGCAATAAACTAATGCTTATTTTTCCATCAAAGCAAATGTTTGTTTTAACCAATCATTATCAGTAAGACTATATTTATCAAGCATATTTTTCCAAGCTTCAAAGAATTCAACTTCTTCTTCGTAATCATATTTGCAACTCTTAAAATCCTTAGTGGATTCACTGAATTGTTCAAACACATTACTAAGTCTTTTTGTAGCATTTTGGTACAAGTGTCAAATACATAAATGATGAGATGTCTTTGCCCATTCAGAAGCTAAAGCTTTTACCATTGTTGCATCTTGATTAGTAAGAATGGTCTTTGGCTTTTTTCTAGACATAGCCCTAGGAAAAGTATTAAATAACCAAATAAAAGTTTATGCAATTTTATCTTATAACAATGCAGCACCAAAAACAGTAGATTGCCTATGATGATTTACACCAACAAACATTGCAAAAGGCTGACCTTCTTGTTTTTTCCTGTATGTTGTATAAAAACAAACAAAACATCACCAAAGTAAATATAATCAATTATCATCTTTGCGTCAGCCCAAAAGATATTAGTTATCATTGCATCTTCATCAGCTTGTATTGTAGAAAAAAAATAAAAAATTTGGATCCTCTGACCACATTCTTTGCAAATATTGAAGCACACAGCTAGTATCTCTCAACTTCATTTGAATTGTTCTTTTTGAATGTATATAATTCTCATAATCATCTGGAATAAATCCTAGATTTTCACGACCACCAGCTCGTCTGGCCATCGATTCATAACTTGCTTTGGGGCTATTCGTGAACTATCAACTAGATAGGCCTCAGCTGCTTGAACAACAGTTAATTTTCTTTAAGATCTGTGTAAGTGACTTTTATTAGGAGTTGTAATTGCATGTGTATGATCAGGAATAAATTTCACAATGCGATATTTACCTATTTGTCGACTATTATTTTTATTTTTGCTAAACAACCAAATCTTGTTCCAGCTCGAGGAAACTTCACTTCCAGTTCTCTTTTATCTTTTCCATGATAACCTTCACATGAACAACAAAATGTTCTATCCATGATCCATTATTGTCTTTATGTGCTTTACTTTTTTGTATATTGAACCTAATTATATAGCATATGCATTATAGAATCTATACGCATCATCTTTAATTTCAAATTCCATTACAATTTTAGGTATAAAATCAGTTGAAATTTTAACATGTATTACCTCTATTTTGTTTTCAGCATTCAAAGATCCACCAACATTCTTGGCATCTTCAAATTCCAATCTCCGATTGACGTTCCCTTTCTATATTAGTTTCATTGGCATCCATAATAATCTATTAATTTAATGATTAAACTTGAAACAAATGACTAGGTGAACGTTATTGGAAAAAACTCACATAATAAACAAATAAATATTATGTTTTTTAGTGGAATAAGGCAACAACATAATGCAAATTCCCAACAAAAATAGTTAAATAATAAGAAAGTTTAGTAAGGTTAAACTCTCCCATGGTAATCAGTCAAAATAATATCAATATCTTACCAATTTTTGATTTTGATATGGAATAAGAAATTGTGATTAACCTTACTAAACTTCAATTGGTAAGAAATTTTTTTCAACTCCAGCTTGCTAATCAGTGTTTTGAGGGCACTGATTAGCACAAAAATAGTTGAAATTTGACTAATTTTTTCTTACCAATTTCTGATTTTGATATGGAATTGGAAGAAATTGTGGGTAGCTTAGGCTCTTGGAGTTGGAAAGGTATAGATGTTGAGATCTGATCGATTCACCATGGAGAGCAAAGGAGAATAAAGAACGGCGAAAGAAGAAGAAAGAACGACAAACCTGCCTACTGTTGCATTGCGTAGGTTTCCTTTTTCTTTTTCTTTTCTTTTTTAGAAAAAAAAAAAAAAAAAACACACACCCACACACTTATACAGCAAAGCAAACCGAGTTAAGTTGGGTATAGTGGGAAAATTGTTAAAATGCCATGTGTCATTTTTTGATTGAAGGGACAGGAGGACACAAAATTGTGATATGAAATCTGAATTCATGAGGTCTATAGTTTTGATCACTTATATAAATAACTATTATATGTCTATTATATTAAAGCTATAATTTCTTCTAATAAAGTCCAACACAATCTACAAAACTTTCATTATTAATAGTACAAGTCTCTAAAAAGAGGAAATGCCGGGAAAGAAAACTGCCAAACAATGTTCACGCGTTTCTTAAAAGAGAAAATTAATTCTCAAAAAGACAAATGCTGATCGATGTTACTTTATTACATAAAACAAACAAAAACAATGAGAACAGAACTCAAGGATTTAATCCAGTTTTTGAAGCATAATATTACGAAAACAGATTTCATATAAACCGATTGCGATAATCAGAGCTCGAGCCATTGAAGTTCAGCATCGTGTCCATTCCGCCCAGCTGGCCGCTAGAGTTCTTGTTCATCACCTTCTGTGGATTAGGCTCAGATCCGCTGGAGCTCGGATCCGCATATAGGTTCAGTCTAGTTTCCCCACAACCACAAGACATGCATAGCCCTGGCTTCTGTGGTTGTTGGGTCATGTTTACTTTGTTCTGCTGCCTATTCCTTTCTGTTGCATCCTCTCCACCTTTGTCTGATCAAAAACAAAGGAAACAAATAATTAATCTTACACTAGCCTAGCATTGCTAATAATCATTAAGAATGTTTGGACATTCAAGATTTTCAGACAGCACATATCTAGGATGTAAGCGATCTAAAAATCTCCATGATGATTCCTAGATATATATTATTTCCAAATATAAGTAACTTAGATTTTCCTATCTTGAATTTTACCTGTTAGGGAAAGTACCCGAAACTTTAATTTTATTTCTTTTGCATGGAAATGACATCAATCAAATAATTAATTTACAAAAAAATTAAATTGTAATATAATACTTCAAGACTTCAAGACTTCAAGAATAAGTTTCAATCTTTATTCGCTCTTCACACAAATTCATTAGTCTTTCTTCCTAATAAACAAATTCATTAGTCTTTCTTCCTGATTGTAGTCTATGTACAAGGAGACAGATGAGAGCGATAGTTCAACAAGTACAATTATGAATCTAGTTTGTGTTAAAATGTATAAATATGTTTTTTTATTATATAATTAAAAATTTTAGATGAGTTAACACTTTAATTATTTGTATATTATAGCAAACGGTAGGATAAAAATTCTTTACAAATAATAAGATGAATATATATATATATATATGTTTATAAATTTTTAATTAGTATCTTTAATTATTTTTAATGAAATATATATTAACAAGTAAATTATTTTTTATGAAATATATATTAACAAGTAATTGTGACTTTTCAAAACCGTGAGATAAGAAATTAAGCAAACTTTCAAAAAGAATTAAGCACAAAAACATTTGTGACATAACAAGTTAAAAACATGACAGATTTCCACACCTAGCTTCGAGTATTACAAAGTTAATTAGGATCTTAATTACCTTGGTTTGATATCTTATAGACCATTCGTCTCAAGGCAGCCTGATTTTGGTTCGATTTAGGCATTAACTCCAAACCAGTTTCCCAATCCATCATTCGTGATTGTGCTTTCATTTGTTCTTGTTGCCGCGTATGGAGCATCCTCAACCTATTCACTTCAGATTTGTTCTCTTCAATTTCAGCTGTCAATAACAAAAAAAGAAAAAAAAAAAAAAAATCAATTCAATCATACATAACATTCTACACAACCAAAAAATACATCGCAGACACACACAAAGACAAAGAGTGATAAATTACCACCTCATTTAAAACCTCAGGCTTAGAGATAGCGAGGGCATTTAATCGTTTGTGTATTTTAATCATGATAAATTAGAATATTATCTAAAAACACGAGTTTATAGTCTATAAAGGAGGGCCTTCAATTACTTATAAATTCGATCTAAAAGAGAGAGATACAATGAGTTAATGACCTTCTGTAGTAGTTTTCCTGCTACTACAAGCATTCAACTTATGGTTCAAGAATTGTTGCTCCATTAGTAACATTTGATGCTGATTCTTGTAAGTAGCAATTTGAGGAGACAACATCGCTATCTGAACCTGCATAAGGAAATCAAAAAATATCTAACATATAGTTAAAGCCCCGCAGCTTAGCCACACAATTACACGCTTAAATAAAGAAAAAGAAGCTTAATTACGCGATTTTGAAATGATTGTTATTGTTTATTTACCTCTAGAGCTTTCACCTTTCTTTCCAAATCGGATACATGTTGAAGCTTCTTCATTCTGGATTTCTGTGCTGAAACCCGATTTGAAAGAATCCTGCAAAATAATATTTCAAATCAAACCCTTTGCATTCATAACTTAGCTCATTAATAATTCGTGCTTCATCTCGATCACTTCATAATTCATAAAATTTACAGGAAATCTAAGAACAACATAATCCTGCAAAATAATATTTCAAATCAAAGATATAAGCAATCCTACCGTTTGAGCTTCTTAGGATCCATGTCAAGATCAATGTCTCGACCGCGTCCGGTTTGGACACCTTGGCCTGCCTCAGGTCCATCGTCATCAACAACATCAACAATTGCAGTACCAGCATTAGGGCCAGGAACCGTAGCAGCCGGATCAAGAGTATTTGTATTTTGCAGTTTCTTGTTATTATCGTTTACTGCTGGTTCAGGAGAAGCAATAACATTGAAGGGTTTGTGGAAATAAGGTGGCTTGGTCCCACTGCTGCTGGCCCCAATAAAAGCACCACCAAGATTCATGTAGTAAGGTTTGTTCCCTAATCGAAATGAATTAATGGGGCTCAAAGGAAGTTTGGCTGGAGTCATTCTTGAAATGGGAGGGGGATTCATTTCAATGGGTTTCCTTGGCCATGGTTGGTTTCCCTGGATATTTCCACTCTGTCTATCATTGTTCGTAATCTTCTCCATTTCTGATCAGTTCTCGTTCTGCCTGCAAAAGAAGAAAATAGCATTAAAAATAATTGATATTTTCAAGCAAATACACTTCATATGGATCATTCCTACACATACTAACCCTTTTGGTAATTTGTTTGAGTGATTAGTCTCTGAAATTCTTAGGCTTCCTTGGCCTTCACATATATACAAACATGGTATAGCAAATTTACCAAATATATATCTATATATATATTAATCATGAGTCTTGGTAAATTTAACAGAGATTCATTTCTCTAAAGTACAAAACTATCCCTGGTTTGCTAGAAGACTCTGAATTGTTGGTTGTTGGGAGTGGATAGTTTGGTCAATTTCATGGCTAAGATTATCTTAAATGGTAATAAAGCATTTAATTATTTTCTGTCCAAAAAAAAAAAAAAGTAATTAATGAAAACATGTACAATTAATATGGGATGATGAAATTATAGCTGTATCTGATGCTATTCACGAAGAAAACACGAGTGTTTGAAACTGAATTTCTGTCCAAACATGAAACCCTAATCATTTTAGTACAGTCAATATCTCAGCAAATTTCTGCCATTTGTACTACAAATTTGACCTATTTACATGCTTGACACTATAATATATATATAATTTCTGAAAAATAAAATTAATTTTAATGAAGGGCGTCTATTTATCTTGGAGAAGTTTAGTAGAAAAGTATAAGAATTAGACAGATTTAGTAGTATACATATGATGCTTTTTACAATGTCTTGTCCCTACATTTTGGCCATTGAAGATTTACATTAATATTTTTCCTTAGATACCTTTTATTAGACGAACATTTAAGAATAAATTATATATAAAGTTGAATGTGTGAACTGTGAAAATCGAATAATAGCAATTGTATTTGGTCATTTTGTTATTTTATCAATTCATTTATATATACATTTATTTCCTTATATTGTAAAATTGATATAAGAATACAAAACAACATAATTATGAATAACTATATATGTACTAAGAGAGAATGTGCCTCACATGAAACTCATATATATATATATTTTTAACAGTAAGAAATCCTAATTTTTCTCCTAAACTTTTGTTTTTGCTTTCTAAACAAGAAAAAGTTCTAAACATATTATTTTGTTTTAAAAAAAAATATTAATTACCACTATTTAATAACTGGAATGGAAATCTTATATATGCAATGTGTTGGACAACATACAATGTGCTTTTTATAGACATTTCCAGTGAAATAAATAAATTAATAATGCCTCAACATAATTAGAACCTGTCTTTCCTTTCACTCTCAAGGAAGTAAATATATACATTTAAGTCATGAAATGTAGTAATTGAGTTGGAGAAAATTAAAGTGAAATACGTCAGAAAACTTATATAATTAGTCTTATCATTCACTAGGAACGTAATTTGGGAAATTATAAGATTTCAAAATTTTGATAATTGTATTTTCTCAATAATGCATTCTTTATATGTATTGATATTTATTTGTTAAATTTGTAATCCAACAATGCATTCTATGTATAACACGTGTCCAATTGAAGACTACCTAATTAATTCATGAAATTTGGGAAAGTAACAAAAAAAAAAAAAGATTTTGAACTTGTGTAAATTATTGAAACTTAAAAGCATTTACAATGTTACTCTTGTAAAGTTTTATAATTGAAAGATATATGTTGAATATTATAAAGTTTTATGAAGAAGTATACAAAATGACATTCATTAGTCCTCATGCCACATTTATTGTTGTGCATTCACTACTCATGTATTTAGCTCATTAAATATATCTTTAAACCTCACGAATTTTCTACATTATTTAGCACATAACAAAATTAAAGAATTTTCCAAAACTCTCAATTAACTTCCAAAAAATATTAATTATTAAATTATTAAATCACATTCCATTAATCATTCTCACGTTTATCATTTCAATTGAAAGAAACATATTATAGTTCATTCTTCACTCTCATCTCTTTCATTTACTAAACTCAGTCAGACAACAGAGAGAAAAATAAGACAATATAGACACTCAAACACTGAGAAATTCTTATATAGACGATTCTTACAATTGAGATGGATCCAAAAAGACCCACAAAATACTATGATAGACCCCGTCTAACAAAGAATTTCTACTCAAACTGACACTTGAAGGATAAAAGTTACAATAAAGACAAGCCAGATCAAACAAAACCATGAAAGAGACCCAAACAAAGACAGGACAGACACCCTAAGACCCTTAAATTCTGACGAAACAAACATCACACAGAAATTTTTCACTCGAGGCAATTGAAGTTTCGATTGAAGAGAAGGCTCAGATCCACAAAAGTTCCAACCTCATCAGAACGATATGTGTTTTTCAATCCCACAATTTCCAATGCAGATGATGATGGGTTCATTCCCTCAAATTGTCCTGCCTCAAACGAACCTACATATTCATTCATGTTCATGCCCTCAAATTGTCCTCCTGCCTCAAAGGAACTGGTCCCGGCCGATTGGTTCGTGCCGATAAATGAGTCCATTTCTTTGGTCACTGCCAGTGGATTCCCTGCCTCCATGAACTCAGGAAACTCAGCTTCCATATTGACGAGCTGGAACTCTTCAGCTAAGCTTTTCTGCTTCTGTAATCGTTGAGCAAAGTCATAGAGTTTCAGCAGCTCATCTCTTTCCTTCTCCAGCTCCTGATTCTGAGCTGCAAATCATTCAACTTCCAATTACAATCTTGAAATTGAGTGTGAAACTGAGTGATAGAGAGAGAGAGAGAGAGAGAGGAGAGAGAACCTTCTTTGAACATGACATCATCAGAAACAGCAGAAAGCATTTTCTTCAAAGTCTCATTTTCAGATTGAAGAAATGAGTGTTCAGTCTTACTCATTTGAACCACAGGGAATTTGATTGCAATCTCTTCCTACATGCAAATTACAAAAAAAATTATAATATAATTAAAAAAATAAAATTATTCAAGGGTAAATCTCTATATTTAATTTAAATTAGAAAATAATACAAACGTTGTCCAAGCTTGAAGGTGGAGATAGAAATTACTTCGTAAAATCTGACTGCATTTTCAAGTGCCAAAATTTGTTTTTGTCGTTTCAGACGATAATTCTGTGAATACTGCCTGCTTTGCAGAAGTCTACAAGCCAAAAATAAAACTGATAAATACATTTTAAAAAGTACAAATAAGAATTATATTATATATATCACAATATGAAATAAAAATCAGGGCGTAAGCTATTTTAACCTCCAGCTCTCTATGTATGGAGGACCATTTGAATGGTGGAATCGACCAAGAAATCAATGTATGACACAAATTTCACTTTTAGCGCGCAAATAATTTACATTTTGGTTACTTTAAATTAAATCTGATAGAAAATAATAAAACTAATTTGCGCGCGAAAACTTTCAAAAACTCATTAACTAGTTTTATTTATACAAACTAAAAACTCTTCAAAGTTTTTATTTCTCAACTCTTCTCTATAATTTCATTCCATGTAACAAAAAAAAATATTTTTAATCATAACATATTCATCTTAATCAAAACAAAAAATTTCCCACAAATTATAAGTCATAACTTAAAAATTATGGGAAATTCCATTTTATTACGCAATAATTAATTATTTTCAAAAAAAAAAAAAAATTATTTTCACACAAATCTTCAATTTGTTTTTGAAGAAAATGATATTAATTCCATTTCTCTTCCCTCTTCTCCAATTAATATCTTTTTAATTCCTTTACTAATTAGGAGCAACATGTTAATACATGTATGAAATTAAATCTAATCTCTACCTTCTCTGTTTCTTGGCTGCAAGATCTTGTTTGCCACCTTTGAATCTTGGTTGCCCTTAGTGATAGCCTCAGTTAATTCTTGGACAGGAGCAATTATATCTTTGCCTTTGCCCAAGCTATGATCACTCACTTGGGTCGTTGGTGGTAATATCATGGTGGAGTTGCTAGATCCATTTCTCTCCTTCAACATCATTAGTTGCATATTTGGTTGATTACTGCAGTAGTTTGGTAAATGATTTCCAATTAGGGCTGGCTGCTCCCCTACATAAAAATTGTTCAAATTCTGCCTCCTCCATTTTGATGGAGGCAATGGTGGTAGCCCCGAGTTAACTCTTTTTTTTAAGATCAATAAGCTCTCCATTTCTTCAAAAACTTGGTCACCTACACAAATCAAAATCACCGAAATTAGTACAGAGGAAGTTAACAAGAAAAACAACTATAAACCAACACAAATTCAAAACTAGCTAGCTAGATACTTAGATTAATTACTCACACTCTAACAAAAGCTAGATAGGAATTGAGGAAAGGGTGAGTTAATAAGTGAGGCTTCACAATTCTTATATAGAATGATTGAATAGCTAGAAGGGTAAAAAGGAAAAATCACTTCAATTTAGATGGTTTTTCTATATGAAAAAAATAGTTGGCAAATATAACGCTCATACCATGTAAAAGTCCTATTCAGACATGCAGGATAAGTAGAATAGCAAATAATTTCATATAAAAAATTAGTTTTATATGGGTATTTTTGTCATTATAGGTTAACTTACATTGAATTCTATCTTATCCACCCTGTTAATTATTTGGAGTTTTTTGAGTGTTATGATTAAGTTACCGTTTATCCTGGACTATTATATACGAAGAAAATTCAACTTCGGGTTAAAAAAAAAATGCTTTCATTTTAAGATAACACCAAAACCTAATAAATTTGTGTTGTCAATATGCAAATGGTAGTGTTATTTCCAAGTTCAAAGTAGAAATAGTTTTACGATCATCTCTTTAATGGGTCCTAGTCCAGGTGGATCCTACATATATGTCAGAGAGAAACGCGAAACGAAATAGTTCCATCCAAATAAATAAATAGAAACAAAAAACAAAAAACAAAAAATATATAATTATGTTTTATTATTATTTACAACCTATGGGGTGGTTATATGAGCTAGCTAGTTAATTAATGTTGATTTTAATAGTTTTTTTTTCCCTTCTATTCTCATTAATGTTGATAAATAATTGCATTTTTGCCTAAGATTTAACTTGATAATTTTACTATTCATATTTTATTTTTAATTTTTGTGAATACGTAATTATAGTTGTAATTATTGTGAGAGCTTCCTTCAAAAAAAGAAGTAGGATTTGGATCCATTAATTACATTTTGATGTGTTGTATTGGATATGATAAAAAACAATTTTCTGAATGTTAATTTTATAATTTGATCGAATATAAGTTTAAAGGAAGCACATCCTCTCCCATTTTGTTTCAACATTCAAAAATTTACAAGTAGACCTCGTCAATATTCTGAAAGATTATTAGCAAAAAATACAATTATTCATATGAGCAGTCGTTGATAATTATCTACAATAAAAATTGCTCTCGCAAATAAGTAAACATAAATAAACTTTAAAGCCACAAGTTATCAATTCCACAATAGGTTTTCGTTTGCGGTTGATAGTTAAAATGTTGTCGTAGATAAGGCTTCTGATTTGTTCTATATTTTTCATTATTATTTTTTTAAATAACAAATTTTCTATCCTCAACTAATCAATTAGATAAAAAAAAAACATTGCATTACTAAAATTTATCGTTTTACATGTATAAATCATTCAATCAATTCAAACAAACTGTAGTACTAATTTACTCTACTCAACTCTAATTTAAAAACTAGTTTGATATGCATGAATGAAGTTTGTGAAAATAGAATGAGAAAGGGAATGACAAAGAAATGCTATGGGATTGAATGATTATTTCTTTCTATTGTTTGACAGCGTTAATAAAAAATGATTATTTCATTCTATTTTTCTATTTAATATATAGTTTTTAGACATGGAATGATGTAAAGATTATATTAAAATAATAAAAATATTCCTAAATACATAGATAAAATAATAAAATATAACTTAGTTTATGAAATTTATTTTTTATTATTTTATTTTATTTTATTTTTTATATATGTTTTAAATTATTTATTTATTTCTTTCTATTTCTATTTCTTTGCTTATATATATATATATATATTGTATTTATTTTAATAAATATTTAGTTTATTTATATATTCTGTTTAAAACTTTTTACCTAATTACATTTTTTATAATAATTATATTATTTGTTTTCTTATGTTCTAATTTTTATTATTTAATGTGATATTAAGAGATTTTGACATGAAGGCTATTTTTGCCATTTTATTAAATAAAATGATTTACTATTTATCTTATTTATTTATTTTTAATATCAACTAAATAATTTCTTTCTTTATTTTTAAATTAATCAAACAAATTATTTATTTTATACAATATATAGCTTAATTTTGTTATTTGACTAAGCTGAACTAATTACATAAAAGTAAGAATGAGAAATCTCATCCCTTAGTGGGTTTGACAATTCCTATCTCTATAGAATAGAAATGCTGGAATTGAATGGATATTCCGAGTCTAAATACATATCAAACGAAATAATGACAATTTCGTGGAATTGTGCTTGGACATGCGGACCAAACTAGCCCTGTGTACATAAACAATAAGACTATGTATCTTCTTGATTCAAATTTGGATTGCTTCTCGTACTCATCATCCAGCTAATCGTGGTACAAGTGTGAAGCAACCAAAAAAGAAGTAATACTTGAATAAGGCATAATTCAGTAATTAAGTTGTGTAAATAAATAAATATATATAATTAACTTTATAACTAGGTAGAAAAACACTTTCGCATAAAACTCATAACGTTGATTCAAATGAGAAATTGTTTCTTTTGACAAGTTTTAGTCATCTTAACAGATGTGTCGGTATCACTGTCTCGCCAAATGGGTGTCTCTTTATGATGTTATCCCCCTTCCCCCCCCCAAAGCATTATTTTCAAAGTTGATAAAAAACACACTTTAACGTAAAAAAATCATTACACCCTTTATACAAATGAGAAACCATTTCTTCATACAAGTCTTATTTGTCTCCACACCCCCCAGCTCTCAAGCAGACGTCTGTATTATGATTTTGTCCCCCTAAATCCAATTTTCAATGTTTATAACTAGAAAGACACTTTAAAACACAAAGCTCACACTGTTTTACAGAAGCTTATGCGTCTTAAATTTTTTGAAACCCATTACAGTTAACTTGAGGAATAACCAACCTATTCCTCCTAGAGATTGCATCTTTGAGCACCCTAAAGTCCGCAGCAGGACCCTCCCTTCCAGCCAATACATAAATAAACTTTATTTAAGATGCACAGATACCCAATACATTGGTTGAAATCTCATTCTTTATAGACCTCAACCTATGTCTATCAAAGTTCACTACATTCATATGGATTTAGGTTTCATTAAGTACACCAAGATAATTCTAAAATAATGACATTATAAAAAAAATTAAAATTAGTATGAGAATCGTCATAGTTTAAATTATTTAGTTTTAAAAAGTGAAGAAAGTTTAAAGTACCTTAAAAAGCTTTTATCTATCACCAGTGTAATCCTCTTGAATAAGTTCAACTTACTTGAAGAGTATTCTATGACATCTCAAAAATGAGTGTAGCATCTTTTCTTATCACTCTGCTTAAAGTTTCAATTGAACTCATAAATTTTTTTTGTCATGGTGAGCCAGTATATTCAATACAATGACTACCATCTCTTCTACCCCATATTCCTACTAAGCCTAACCTTTAAGCATATAGCCCAAACTCCTAAATGTCCTCCTATCCATCATACAATTCTCAATATACAAATTCAAGTTTCTAACGACACTTCTACTACATGCACCCCATTTACTCTTTATTATTATTATTGTTATTAGACATTTTAATTACAAGTAAGACACAATACACAAGTATCATATATGTTAACTTGTCTAACATGTTTAAGTGTTGCATTAAGCAAATTTGCACCTTCTTATTCTTTGTCAAAGATATCAAATCCATTGTCTGACATAATAAATAAATAAAAACAAATAGTTATCTACACAAACCAAATAAACAATCAAAAAATCAACAACCTATTCAATCATCAATAAGGAACAATACAATGAAAGGAAAACAAACATTTATTACTTGACATTGAACTAATCCACCAAATTTCATCAAAACCAGTAAGCAATATAGTCCACATTTCAAAAAATTAGCATAATAACACGACATAATCCACTAATAAAAAATCCCGATACATAAGCAAACTAATATAGGTAATTTTGTCTATATTTTTCTTTTACTTCAAATGGGAATTCTATATACCCACCTATCATGGTGGCTAAAAGTTTCCCTCAATTGTGGAAAAAAACGACTAAAAATATTCCTATGGAAAAAACTTTAACTGAAAAATAAAATTCTTATTATGAAATAAATATTTACATAACTTATTTCGGGTTGAGGTCTCCTAAGGATAAAAAATTTATTACACGAACCAAACAATCCCATTATTCATTACATAAAAAATTGACTAATATACTTTAAGTCTTATATTTATTACCATAAAACTAACTAGTAATACTTAATGGGTCCTCTTTTGAGTCAAACTCTGTCACACCCCACACAAAGGCATGACCTGCCGAAAGAATAGGTAACTAAACTTTCGTAACCTTGACTTCAAATCAAAGAAATACATATGACCAATGGTCAAACTATAAGTTAAAAGAAAGTTTTTATAAAAACAACCTCACACAAACACTCATTTACTAAAATATATAGTAATTAAACTAAACTTTCAGCAGAGGTTCCCCGTAAAGTCAGACATACCCAAAATACAAACATATGATATATATAACCCTGTTTACATTACAACAACGCAACAATAATTCTATCATAACCACAAGGAGCTCGCTCCACTTAATGCCATATATATTAATAAAAACTATAACAAAAATCAAAATCTGACACTCAAGCACTAATGTGACTATAAAGCTTTATCCATTAGCTTCAAGTAAATGATCTCAAATAAATACCTTGCCGTAACACAATCAGCAAGTCAAATATCCATCAGTGAAGTTTGTTGAGATATTGATACTAAAAAAAACATAAACAAATGAGGTGTGAGTCATAAAGACTTAGTGAGTGAAAAACGTACCCAAAAGGGTACTAGCATCAATTAACACATAATTCAAATATATAGGTTGAATAATCTCATGTTTGCACAAGTTACAAAAACAATTTAAATTCATACATACATACATAGAGAGAACGTAAAATCAAACAAATACAACTCACATAATACAATATGCAAACAAATCACTCAAAGCATCCAAAAGGGCCAATCGGAGTAACTCAGCACCCACAAGCCATATATACATCCTCCTCGGGGCTTTTACTCTGCACACCAATAATCTGCATAAACTTGTCACATAACTTCTCCGGGGCTGAGTTACTTGAATGTTTTTATCAGAATATGAAATAATCAAATCAAAGTGATCCTAGGTGCACTTGAATTTTATCTTATGTATAAAAATAATTTTATTAGACTTTATCAATCAAAAACAAAGTTTCAATTCAAAACATAATACAAACAATACTAGAATGTCCACAACGTAGTTCTTTTACCACTTAATTCAATCAAAGTGTTAAAAATTTATATTTGAGAATTATACATATATATACACATATATACACCTAAAAAAAAATCACAACACACTAGCATCCAAATGATAGCATTTTCCACTCACTAAATTTATGAATTTAGCATGTCATTCCTTCTTGAATTTAAAGGTGGCGATGGATCAATAACACGTTCCAGAGCTGAAAATCATAATTTAAAATATTACTTAGTGTATAAATTTTATGGTTAATCCTCTAATTCCTCAAACCTATATATACATCAATTTCTAAGCATTTATTAAAAGTTAATTTCTTTTAAGCATTTCAACTAACACCCTTGAAGGCATGATTTATTCTCGTTCATCTGTATGTATACATACATATATATATACACCAAAAAACCTAATATAAATCCATTAATTCCCATCTTATTCATATTCTAAACATTAAATTCAAGTTAAACTAATTGCTTAAAGTTAATTAAAAGCTTGAACTATACACTTCCAACATTAATACAACTAAATTCCAATCTTACCTCTTCCAATAGTCACTTAACCATCATTTTTCTTACCCCTTGTTCAAAACTTTTTGTTCAAATTCACTGAATCCCTAAACTAACTCATCAACCAACAAAATTCCTTACACTTAAAGCAAATAAACTAAGGAACTCTTAGTAGCAAGAATACACTACCTAGACCTCAAACTGAGTTGTTGTTGAAGGCTTCCTACCCTTGTTGCCTTCCTAAACTAGGCTCATGGCTGAACAAAGGGGTGCAGGCAAGGAGACCGCTGTAGCTGCTGGTCTTAAAAGCAAAGCTACCAAAAAAGGAAGGAACTACTCACTGTTTGACAGGAGAAAAAGGCTGCTGACTGCCGCGGCTGGGAAATAGGCTACATAGCAAATAGGACGTGGCTGAACTCCCAACCCAAGACCGCCAAACAAAGCTACTACAAGAAGCAAAACCACACAGTAAAAACCAAAATAGGGCTATCCCAAAACAAAGGACTCATGGTAGCTAAGGACAAGAGAGGAATTCAATAACATGAAATCAAACACAACAAGGATAAAAGTTGGTGTTCTTGGCTAAAATTAAAGGAGAAGCAAAAAGTTTCTAGAGTAGAGTAAAAACAGGGGAAGTAAGCAAGGAAAAATAATCAGCCAAGGAGAGAAAAGGGAGGAAAAAGAATCGGCCAAGGAGAGAAAAGGGAGGAAAAAGAAATAAAAAGGAAAAAGAAAATAAAATAAATCTTGGTGAAAGTCAAAGGTATAAAGTTGTGGTGTATAAATTTTGTATGTATTTGTGTGTATGTTTATAAACTTTGTTTGTTTCATTTACATACCTATGTATTTATGAAGCCAAAGTTACACAACGTTTATCTAAAGTAAGGTTATGCTATCGGGTTATAACATTCTCTCCCTTAAAAGAAATTCATCCTGAATTTCAATAAGTTAGCCACAGATGTATCGTTTACCTGAATTATTTAAAGAGATACGGATATCGTTGCCTTATCGCATATTCGGATTTCCAATTGGCTTCTTATTCACTATGATATTGCCAAACAACTTTTTTCAAAGGAATGATCTTCGATCAAAGTTTACGGACTTGTCTATCAATGATTGCCACTGGTTGCTCTTCATACGCTAGGTTCTTATCCACTTGCACCTCTTAAACCAGAAAAATGTGAGACTCATCAGGCAGATACTTTTGAAGTATGGACACATGATAAATTGGATGTATCTTGTCCAAATCTAGTGGTAATACCAACATGTATTCCACAACTCCAACCTTATCCAAAATCTGGAAATGTCCTATAAATCTCAGACTCAGCTTCCCTTTCTTGCTAAATCTTATTGTACCTTTGAAAGGTGAAACCTTTAAGAACACATGATCACCCACTTCGAACTCTGACTCCTTCCGACCATTATTAGTATAAGACTTTTGTCTATTTTGAGCCATCCTTAGTCTATCATGAATCAACTGCATCTTCTATACGGTATCCTGAACCAACTATGGTCCCAATAACTGATGCATATTAGTTTCAAACCATCCAACTGGAGATCTACACTTTCTTCCATACAAAGCCTCAAATGGTGCCATCTGAATACTACTACAATAACTATTATTAGAAGCAAAATCCATAAGTGGCAAGTGTTGATCCCAACTTCCTTCAAAATCCATCACATAAGCTCACAACATATCCTCTAAAGTTAGTATAATTCTCTTAGACTGGCCATCAATTTAAGGATGAAAAGCTATACTGAATAGCAATTGAGTACCAAGACCTTCCTGAAAAGACTTTTAGAACGCTGCAATAAACTGAGCACCCTAGTCAAAAGTGATAGAAATCGATACTCCATGTAGCGAAACAATCTCATCTAGATACAACTTAGCATACTATGTGCTAAGTACATGGTTTTCACAAGAACAAAATGCGTGGATTTAGTTAATCGATCCACAATAATCCAAATTGAATCAAAACCCCTAAAGGATTTAGGAAGTCCTGTTACAAAATCTATAGTAACCTTTTCCCATTTCCATTCCGGAATGTCTTACTTTTGCAACGTTCCTTGCGAGTTTCTGATGTTGAGCCTTCACCTGCTAGCATACCAATCACTTAAAAATGAAGCCCGCCACATCATTTTTCATACAATCCTACTAGTAAAACTTTTTCAAGTCTTGATACATCTTAGAAGAACCAGGATGCATTACATAGAAGGAACAGTGAGCCACTTCAAGAATTTTCTTTCTTAACTCAGGATCAGATGGCACAACTATATGATCATGATATCTTAGTACTCCTTCACTATCCACCCTAAAGTCACCGATGAAAGACTGATCACATTTAACTGTCATTAGCACATACCTCAGAGTTAGTTGCCACGCTACTTTAACAACTTCAATTAAAATGGACTTCACCTGAATATAAGATAATAACGCCTCATAAGGAGATACTTTAAATCTAACCTCACCTCTGCGAATCTTTAACAACCCGACTGTGAATAGCTATCAAATGGAATAAGTTACTGATTGACTTCCTACTCAAAGCATCGGCTACTACTTTAGCTTGCCCCTGATGATAAGAAATCGAGGAATCATAATCTTGTAACAGCTTAATCCATCTATGTTGCCTCAAGTTCAAATCCTTCTAATCGAATATGTACTTAAGACTCTTGTGATCAGTGAAAATCTCACAAGTTTCGTCTTACAAATAATGTCTCTACACCTTCAATGCAAAGATCACTGCTGCCATTTCAAGATCATGGGTGGGATAGTTCATTGCATGTTTTTTTAGTTGTCCCGACACATACGCAATCACCTTTCTATCGTATATCAAAACACATCCAAGTCCAATGCGAGAAGCATAATAAAATACTATATATTTTCCTGTACCAGAAGGAAGGGTAAGGACTGGAGTTGAATTCAAACAAGTCTTAAGCCTCTAAAAACTTTTCTCATAAGCCTCTAACAAAATAAACTTAACTCATTTCTAAGTCAACCAAGTCAAGGGTGCAGCAATATGGGATAAGTTCTCAACAAACCTCCTATAATATCCAGCTAAACCTAGAATACTTTGAATTTTTGATACATTTGTTAAATGATGCAAATTTTGAACTGCTTAAACTTTCTTGGGATCTACCTGAATTCTTTCTTTGGAAATCACATGCCCAAGGAATGTCACATTTAGAGAATTTAGCATAAAGCTTGTTTTCTCTAAGTGTTTGTAAGACAATGCGAAGATGCTTTTTATGCTCATCTTCACTTAGAGAATACACCAAAATGTCGTCAATAAAAATAATGACAAACTGATCTAAGAAAGGCTTGAATACCCTGTTCATAACATCCCTGAACGTTGCAAGAGTATTAGTGAGTCCAAAAGACATGACTAAGAATTAATAATGTCCATATCAAATGCGGAAAGCAGTCTTTGAGATGTCCTCCTTCTTAATCTGGAGTTGTTGATACCTCGAATGAAGATCAATATTAGAAAAGTTATGACCTCCCTATAACTGATCAAATAAATCATCAATTCTAAGGAAGGGATACTTATTCTTAAATTAAGTTTATTCAGCTGCTGGTAATTAACACACGGTTTGAACGAGCCATCTTTTTTTCTTTTCTTTTTTTTAACAAAAAGAACATGAGCACCCTAAGGAGACGATCTGGGATGAGTAA
Source organism: Quillaja saponaria (assembly GCA_029379385.1). Taxonomy (NCBI): domain Eukaryota; kingdom Viridiplantae; phylum Streptophyta; class Magnoliopsida; order Fabales; family Quillajaceae; genus Quillaja; species Quillaja saponaria. The sequence continues at coordinate 11,710,416 of CM055610.1, read as the reverse complement.
ATCCCTTATTAACTGCACATTTAGCTCCCTTAATTCGCTATAGGAGTATAGAGATTGGTTGAGTACCAAACAACAACTTAATACTAAACTTTATCTCTCTTTTAGTAGGAAGACCAGGAAGCTTTTCTAGGAAATACATTAAGAAATTCCTTCACCACATGAATCTATTCCAAAGAAGGACACTCCAGTTGAGTATCCCTGACACAAGCTGGGTAAGCCTAATATTTGTTCTTGATAAGCTGTCTAGCTTGAATAACCGAAATCAAATTACGAGGAACTTTACTCTGCTTTCCTTGAAAAGCAAAATATGTTTCTCAGGAATGCTAAATTTGACACTTTTATCACGACAATCCACTACAACATGATGGTTAGATAAATTCATGCCTAAAATCACATTATATTCCAACATGTCCAATATGATCAAGTTTGCAGAGTATACACCATTACCACTACTACTTCACCAGAAGGAATGTACCTATTTGCCAAAATTATATCCCCCAATAGAGTCGAAATTGCTAAGGTGCATCGAAAGGCTCGGATGCTCTTTTTACACAAGAGGCAAAATATGAAGATATGAAGAAATGAGTAGCATAGAGATCAAATAATACTTTAGCATTAACTGAACAAACAAGTAATCTATATGAAACTACTACATTTAAAGCTTGAGCATCCTGCAAAGTCAAAGCATACACACAGGCCTGACCTCTACCAGTAATTGATGAACCTCTAGCAAAAGTGCCACAACCTCCCTTAGATCTAGCAGGTATAATAACAACAAAGGTCCACCATGTACTGAATGAGATGTCTAGGCTGAAGTAGATTTCCCACTCATTAATGGACAATTCCTGATATGATGATCCATAGCTTTACTTAGACCATGCATCTGACTCCTTTCTGCATTGCCCTGTATATTTGATATCACAAGTAAGGGATATTGGAACTTCAGATGCTCAGGGGCCACTAGAAGATGCCACCTGTGATTGATGTCCAAAACTCTAACCCTTCTGGCCTTTGCCTGACTGATAACCCCAACGAAAAGAGCTACACCTTTAGGTAGATTCACCTCCAGGCATTCGAGAGCCATCTGATTTAGAAGTAGAAGGATCCTCCTTTCTTGCCTACTTATGACTTTTTCGCTCTAACCACCTTTCTAAATACTCATTCTCTAGTCGATAAGCAGCATCCATAGCCTGAGTATAAATAGTAGTGTCCGTTAGAAACACTGACCTAAATAGTGAATCTTTCAAATAATTCACAAACCTCTTCACTCTTATATGCTCAATTGCCACCATATGCGGATCAAAGTGGGATAACCTGGTAAGCTAAGTCTCATACTCCGCTACTAACATACTTTCATCTGAACTAATTGCTTAAAATTCTAAACATATTTATCTTTCACGTTCTCAGGTAGAAAATGATCAGTGAAAGCTCTACTAAACTTAAGCCAAGCAAGTAGGGTTTGCTCTATCCGTCGTTGCACCAACACCTTGTACCACTAATATGCTACATCATATAGCTGATAGCTGACTAACTCTACTGGCCCAACATGATCACACCTTAAAGCCACATATAATCAGTCAGACTCCTCCAAGAAGGTATATGGATCATGAGTAGGGTCCACACTAGAGAACCTCGATGCTCCATCTTACGAAATCATTCAATGCTATAAATACTCCTCGATCTTGCTAAGCTAGAATTGGAGGATTTGCCAAGGTTGAACAGGAGGAACCATAAGAGGTTGTGGTTGACCTTGCTGAGCTTGATGTTGCTGAGCCAAGATCCGAACTAAATCACCTACAGTCCTTTATAGTCTATCTAATCCTTATACATTAATTAGGTTCAGGGGCCACTACTTCAACTGGTTCAGCATCTCTACCTCTACCTTTACCACGTCCTTAATGACCTCTACCTCTAGCTATCAGCACCTAAGGACTAGTAGATCCTTTGTCAAAGCTAGCATCCTCATGTCTCCCTCGACCTGCCACATGACCACTACGTCTCATCGTATATAAAACAAGCACAAACAAAGTCAATATACATTTATCATATAAGTAAAGGACAATATATTAGAGAATCACAAATTGAAGTTTTATGATGAATTAGGACATATTACTAAGTTCACATACGCCCCGGGTAACATATACGAACAAAGTAACCACATCCTGCATTTACAGTCGCGGACTTCAAAACCCTATCTCTTGTACAAACTTATCACACCCTACACAGAGACATGATTCGCTGGAAGAATGGGTAACCAAATCTCTGTAACCCTGACTTTAAATCAAATAAATACACATAACCAATGATCAAACTATAAGTTAAAAGGAAAGTTTTATAAAAACATAACCTTACACAAACACTAATTTACTGAAATGTATAGTAGTTTAACTAAAAATTTCGGCAACAGTTTATAAAATAGAACATGCCTAAAATACAAACTTATGACATATATATATATAATCCTGTTTACACCACAACATTGCAACAACAATTGTATCATAACCACAAGGAGCTCCGCTCCATTTCATGCCATATATATTAACAAACTAACTATAACACAAGACCGTTAAATAAAACTACTGCAAAAGGTAGAACCACACAGTAAAAACCAAAACAGAGGACTCACGGTAGCTAAGGACTAGGGAGCAATTGAACAACATAAAATCAAACACAACAAGGATAAAATGTGGTGTTCTTAGTTGAAATTGAAGGAGAAGTAAGAAGTTTCTAGAGCAGAGTAAAAACAGGGGAAGTAAGCAAGGAAAAAGAATCGGCCAAGGAGAGAAAAGGGAGGAAAAAGAAATAAAAAGGAAAAAGAAAATAAAATAAGTGTCGGTCAAAGTCAAAGGCATAAAGTTGTTGTGTATAAACTTTGTATGTATTTGTGTGTATGTTTATAAACTTTGTTTGTTTCATTTATATACCTATGTATTTATGAAGTCAAAGTTACACAACGTATTTTTAAAGTAAGGTTATAATATCGGGTTATAACAAACTCTTCTACGATCTCTCTTCCTAGTGTGCTCCTTTTCTTTTTCTTCACTTTTTTGTTTCAGTTTGACACCAATGTTTTAAGATTCAGAGTAATTCGATTGGTTGAACTCGAAAAAATGGTCGACTAAGTCGTAATTTAAAAAGATAGCTTGGTTTTTTTTTTTTTTTTTTCTAAAAAAAAAAAAAAAATAAACAAGAGAAATTTATACTAGACTATTTTCATTTTCTCTTTAGTTTTCATTTATAATTTTTTTGCATTTCAATTCTTGTTTGACATTAAATTATTACATGTACATAAAATATTTATATTTCTATATTAAAAATATATAAGGTACCATTTTTTTTTTAAAATTACGATTGCATGGGTCAATCTGGTGATTAAACTGATGACCCAAGACCCTGACACTTTTTCAGATCACCATCCAAGCCGAGTTTTAAAACATTACTTGATACTGACCCATTCTCTTGCATTGGTGTTTCACAGAGTAATGGTTTTCTAAATTGCCTACTTTGACATGGGAAAAGATGAAGAAAAGAAAAATAAAAGTGTTATATGGTTTTTTTTAAGGTACAAAGTCATATCTTATTCCCATATTTAAATTAGAAAGTATAATTTAAAAATATAGTAAATTACACTCTCATCTATTGAGATTTATTTAGCAACACTAACATTCAAAATATAGAGAAATCAACACTCTTCTCATTAGATGAATAAAAAGTAAACAATATTATAAGATTATTTTATTATTTTTTTTTTAAAAGGCTAAGAATTTTATTTTTAACTTAAAATTTATCTAGAATCTTATTTTTAATTTTCTCTTTTTAAATGAGTACTAATAACTTACTTTTTATGCATTTTTTTCTCTACTTTTTCCAGTTTTTTTTTTAAATACTAAAATTAATTTTAACATAATTCTTTTTGTAAAAAAATTAAAATTTTATTTCTTTTTACTAAAAAACGATAAAAATATTTGACACATTTATTTTGTCAATTGGTTTGACTTTCATTAACAAATAATTTTAGTTATTTGTTTAATGAATAGCGTGAGAAAAAATAGATCTATCACCATTATTTGGTCATTAATCAAATGGACGAATCTCTCCCTCGAATAATAATTTTTTGAAACTGTTAGTAATTCGGTGTAAACCTCTTAATTAAATCTATGAAGGGTGAAAGTGTAATTTTGCATGTATTCTATATTTGTAGTACAAATTCACTACTATCATAGTTAACCCATAATTACAATATATATATATTTTTTTTTGGCCTCTTAGAAGTTCTTCTAACTGTCAACTTTTAAAAGTCCAAGAGGGCAGAAAAGTAGAATTGCCAGCCAAAATCGAGTGTTACACTACATTTTCATGTCTCTCACAGTTCTTTCCTTCCAATTTCTTCTCAAACCCATTACACCCATTTCTCACCTTCCTGGAATAGTCAAATCCATTAGTTCTAGCGGCTTCTGTACGAGATTCCGAGCACCTAAATCCCCAAACCGAATATCTCGTCGGAATCTGAGCTCATTTCGGCCGGCCAGTATGCTCCACGAGAATCCAGCGCTTTCAGATATTTTTGCCACCGCTTTTTCCGGTGCAATTGCTTTCTCCTTGCTTCGAATTTGGGAAGAAACAGCTAAACGAGGGCTCTTTGACCAGGTCAGTTCCCCTAATCCCACCTCTTCAAAATTCAATCTTTGTATACTTGTGTGTATTAGTTATTTATTCTCACATCCTTATTAGTAAATTTCTTGAATTTATCCTCTATGTTTTGTTTTTTCTTTTCTGGGTTTTGGGTTTTCGTGCAGCAGCTTGATTTGCGATGTAAGTCCTAATTCTGTGTTTTGGGGCTGTTTGAAAATTTTAATTACTTGCTTACTACGCTAAAACAATTTAACTAATAGTAGAATTCCATAAAAAGTATAGACGAGTTTAATGAATGGTTCTTGAAAAGAATGTAGGGTAGACTATTTGGGATAGCGGATACAGTTGATTCTTCAAGAGAATTGGGCAAGGATTGGTTAGCTACATTAGCTCGCAGCATACAACATATGGAAGTAGAAGCATAAGCTCAGGCTGTATGTCACATTGTTAACAAGTCCAATCGATTATTGCACGGTGTAGGGGTTTGCTTAGTTTGACACCAAATCCAAGGTTTCCTAAAGCTTTAGGATGGAAAACCACTATGGAAAGGTAGTTCTAATGGCAGAGGATTCTGGTGAGCAGGTCTAATCCACCCTGTGTCTTGGAAATATTTAGGGGCTTACTGAAGATGCCAGAGGAACATGTTCTTCTCGATGTATTTCTCAAATGAAATTGTTTTTCCTGGTTCTCGTCCATTCCAAACAATTAAACAAAACAAGCTATTCCAAATAATCCTTATTCATTGTATAGAGAATAAATAAATTACTGCAATTGTAGTGTCACCTGTACCATAAGCTAGTTCCACCATATTCACAAATTGAAGATGCTTTGATTGAACTCGTAGATTATAGTTTCACTTCAAATGGAGATGAGAATCAATATGCTAATTCATATTTGATGATGAGGAACTCTTACACAGATAAAATTCTCTAAAACTGATTTTTGCATCTCACAAAAATATGATTACATTGTTTGTGCTATTTTCTCATTTTGGCATTCAAATTGTGGATGGTTCTGTATTTCAAAGATGACAGTACTGGCATAGTTTTTCATTTGATGCTTGCCTTTTTAGGACAACTTTTTGTTCAATTATCACTAGAAAAGTTCACAAGCTACGTATGTGCAATTAAAAATGAAAGAATTATAAATAATTAGGAGAAAGTGGGTTGAGAAGAGAGAAGATGGGGATGGGGGTGGGGGGGTGTTGGGGGGAGTGGGGTATAAAGGCAGAACATGCTGGAGGCGGTCGGAATTTGGAAAATAAACACACTTATTTTCGCATATTTGATGAATTACCTCGTTAACTCTATCTTATTAAAGGTTATGGTGTTTATCAGTATATTTTGACAAAAATGGCAGATTGAGAAACTGAAGGTTTGCTTAACTAATAGCAAACATGGATCTTAATTCCAGAATTTTTATGCTTGCAAATCTACAGCACCATAATTTTTATGCTTGCAAATGTACCTTCAATATATATATACCTGAAAAGCCTTTATATCTGAGCATCTATCTTCATCTCTGCAGACTTCTCATAATTTTTTTTTCCTGGTTTAGAAACTTAATAGGAAACTTGTGCACATAAGCATTGGACTAGCCTTCATGCTTTGTTGGCCACTCTTCAGGTAATCCTATGTCTCGATAAGTTTTCAAAGTTCTGCAACATATTTCCTTGAGGAATCAGTTATCACCAATCATTGCAGTTCTGGGGGTCAGGCACCAATATTAGCAGCTCTTATTCCAGGAATTAATATAATACGCATACTTCTTGTGGGACTTGGAATGTGGAAAGATGATGCCACTGTGAAATCAATGAGCAGATTTGGAGACTACAGGTTGCAATGTTGAACACATAACCAGTTAATCTTGCCTACCTATATGTTCCTGCATAACTGAATATGAAATTCTCCTACTTACTTGAATCTTGTTTTATTTCTGAGGTGGAAATTTTCCACTATAATCTGCTGTTTAGCAGAGAAAAGTCAAATTTGTCTACTGCAGATTTTTGATTGACCACATTTCATGCTATTACATGACAATTGACATCTTCTGTCCTGAGTTTTCTCTGTGCATCAGGGAACTGCTTAAGGGACCACTGTACTATGCTTCAACAATTACTTTGGCTTCTATAGTTTTTTGGAGAACTTCACCCATAGCAATTGCGGCAGTATGCAACCTATGTGCTGGAGATGGTACTGTTAGTTCAGTCAATTTATTTGTTTATTTGTTCATTTGGTTAAGTTGAGTTATAGCTACGTTATTGTTAGGAATACAATAGTATTGTATTCTTAAATCTCAGGAATATAATAGTAATATATTGTTAAATCTCACATTGCTTAAATGTGAAAGTCTATGTTTTATCTTTTACTATAAATAAAGCTCATGCGTATAGGTTTTGATTAATTCTAGTTATATCCCTTTTTCTCATTCTGTTTTATTTAACATGGTATTAGAGCTGGGTTTGAACCTAAGTCCAATCTTGGGCCGATTTCCAAAAATCCTAATCCCCTCTATTTTCTCTGGCTGCCACATGAAGAAAAAGAAGAAAATAAAAGGATTTGCAGCCAGCTAATTTTCAAGCTTAGTTATTTCCTCCTCTCTCTATCCCTAGTTATTTATTTCGTCTAAGGGACGGCACAGTCCCTCTTTTTCAAGCCTCTTTTGTTATAGGATTTGTCCTCTCAAATATTACCTGCGTGAACTTTTCTACTATGTCTCTTTCTAGTGGTATTCCTTTTATTTTTCCAGAAAATCTTGCGGTGTTAATTTCCAGCTGTGCTGTTTTTTATTTTTTCGGAAAATCTTCATGGAGGGTACTGTTCATCCGAGTACTGTGCATAGAAACTGTTCACCAGTACATTCGTGAAACTAATTGAAGCTTGATCTATTGTTCTTAGGTTGTTGTAAGTGAAGGGAGTGCTGAGATTGATAATTGGATTTTACGTGTACAAGATTGAGCATTATATGCTTCATATTGAAATGGAGTGTTAGGAATATAATATTAATGTAATTTTAAGTCTCATATTGCTTAGATATGAATGCTTATATTTTTTTTGTTTACTGTAAGTAAAAATTATAGGTGTAAGTTTTGATTAAATATATCAAGCCTACAATCCTTTTCCTCATTCTATTTTATTTAACAATTCTTTAGTATAAATAAAGGTTATATGTATAGGCATTGATTAACTAACCAAGCCCACAATCTTTTTCCTCATTATATTTTCTTTTAACAGTTACTAATTTTGTTTCTGAGAATTTTTAAGGAAATGAACTGACATGGTTCCCATTCCTCTCGGATATTTTAATACTGGAAATGGCTGCTCTAAATAGTACTTTTATATGCTGTTTCAGGCCTGGCAGACATAGTTGGAAGGCGGTTTGGTAGTAAGAAAATACCTTATAACAGTAACAAGTCCTTAGCTGGTTCTTTTGCAATGGCAGCAGCCGGTTTCTTAGCCTCTCTCGGGTAACTTTTCTGCTGGCTTCAGTTGCTTTTATTACCTTTATGTGCAGAATTAGCATCTGCTTAACACATTCTGCTTTTATTGTTAATTTCATCTTTATAATTATTGCAGGTACATGTACTATTTCTCCTCATTCGGATACATTCAGGGAAGCTGGGAAATGGTTTTAGGTTTTCTAATAGTGTCCCTCTCTGCAGCTCTGGTGGAGTCTCTTCCTATCAGCTCCGAGCTTGATGACAACCTGACAGTTCCCATAACTTCTATATTGGTGGGCAATATGGTTTTCTGATTGCAAGAGTATGTGTAAATTCTTGTAATGCAAGAGGTCAGTTTAGGTTTAGTTCTCTATATGTCTCGCTATTATATGGTTGTTTGACATGATGTAACAGTAATGGGATTGATGTTATGTAGTCTAGACTCTAATCTCCATCATGTGCTGACATTTGACATCAATTTTTACTATTTAAACAAACATGTCGATGCAGGTAACCCAGCGCTCTAGGGGTGAGGTTATTTTTTTCTTTTCTTTTCTGAATTGAGCATTCAGTACCCTGTATTAGAAATTATGCATAGTTAGATCATTCCATCCTTATTTGTTCACGATAAATGAATTTCAATTTAAAAGGCAGTCTACCTAGATTTAAAATCAATTATCTAGTTTTGTGATCATATCATAACAATTAAAAGTAGTCGTATCAGCTTGTAATTTTACTACAATCACGTAATGGAACCCACAAGTCGATGTGATTAATATTATTTAGTGTAACCGTAATTAATATTAGCAATCAGTGATTATGGAAGAATGATTTCTAGTTTTGAAGCTTTGTTCTGAGAATTGATTGATGGTGAACACTTGGATAAACCTTGCAAGTTGATCCAAGTTGATCTCCTGCATTTGGAAAACTAGCAGCAAGTGCAATTGGACTTACCAAATTGTAATTGAAAAATTGTTAAATAAGTTGAATAGGGAAAGTGATTGTGGGCTTGATTGGTTTATCAAAATCTACCCCTATAATTTTTGTTTATAGTAAACAATAAAATATAGACTTCCACGTTTAAGCAATTTAGGACTTAACAATACATTATTATATTCTTAACAATACATTATTATTATATTCTTAACACTCCTTTCAAAATAGAGTATATAATGTTTAATCTTATATAAGTAAAACCCAATTATTGGTCGCAACACTCCCTCTCATTGATAACAACCTAACAATAATAGTCAAGTTTCAAGTTTGACAAATGTATCAGTGATTAGTACCTATGAATAATGACGATGAACAATACCGTGATGAACAATGCACAAGAGAATTTTTTGAAGAAATAAAAAGAACACCATTGGAAAGAGACATGTACATCGAGAAAATTCACGAGTGTATTGTTTGAGCCTGTCAAATTGTCAACCAATCCTAAACCAAAATAGCATTGAAAAGGAGAGGGGTTGAGTTGCCCTTTAGACAAAATAGATAACTAGGGATACATAAAAGTAGGAATAACTAGACTTGAAAAGATTGTTTGGTGAAAAGCCTTTTGTTTTTCCTTTATGTGGAGGCTAGAGAAAAAGAAAAAAAGAAGAAATAGGGGGTTAGGGTTTTTGGAAATCGAACCAAGATTAGATTTTAGTTTCAAATACGATCTAATATCATGTTAGAGTATGTTTGAGTCTCATTTTTGAAGACAATCAATTGATAACAAGAAAAGAGACCCATTTACTTATATATATTATGAACTTTCACATCAATATAGAGTTTTGATAACTCGGATACCATGTTGAATAAAATAGAATGACGAAAAGTATTGTAGGCTTGATTGGTTATCTAATCCTATATCTCTGACATTTATTTATAATAAACAAGAAAACATAAATTTTAACAAAAAACACTCGACAATACGATAGCAAAAGAGATATATATTAAGATTCTTATATTACGCACATGAAAATGACATATGGAACAAGATGTTCAGTTGTTCACAACCACTTGTTACTGATATTTGTTATGTACGATGGTTTCTCTCTCCACATCTATTACTGAATTCAAAGCAAAGCTCCTAATCCCAGCATGAGATTCAATCACTTCTTTTGCTACGAAATTAAATTTTTTATGTATGAAATACAAAAAGCACTTCTTCTTACAGCGGGTATTTTCTGCTAACCTCAGTCTTGCCTTCTAATGACACTTCTCCTGTGGCAACATCGATTCTTGGTGCTGCCGACAACCGCGAAGGACTCTTCATGTCTGAACTGGTATCCCCATATCCTCCTGATTCAAGATCTCTACCACGCCTGAGACATGGTATTGTAACGATGAGAAAAATAAAGAGAGAGAAGGCAATAACCAGAACTAGAAGCATAATTTCTCCGTGCTTCGCATAGTGTTTGTCATCGGAAAATTGAAGCTCATCTTGTTGTTGAGAGTTCGCAGATGCAGGAATCATTGCAGGTTTGGTTGACAGTCTAGGAGCTAACAACGTTAAGCTCATCTTCATGTCCTGTTGTTGCCTCATTTCTTTCTAAATTCTATTGTGTTGAAAATAAGGTACTTTTACAAATGTATAGAAAAATCTAATCTAGAATTTATGGAAGTAAGTCCCACGGCCTTTAACTCAATTATTATGTTCGGTTTTTATTTCCATGGATGGTTCAAATGTTATCAAGTGCTGAAGTTGGGCCAGATGGTCCACTTATTGTCATTTGTTTTCATTCACGTTGGATACTTTACGAGGTGCACGTCAAAATCCTTTGATTGACGTGGCGCGGCGCAATGGTATGGTGGGGTCAGTGACTCAGTGGGTGTTAACTACGTATTTTTTTTATTTTTTATTTTAATAAGAGTTAACGATGCATTAAATTCAATGATAGACTAATTAGAGGCATACTTATATAAGATGCCAGCGATACATAGATTATCGTCCAAGATCATAATTAAAATGTCTGATGCCATTTTATCATAAAAATAATTTTTATTTGAAATTTACATAGAGTGATTGTATAATATGATTCTTGTAGTAACTCAATAATAAATAATTATTATGTGTTTAAATTAATTATGTTAATAATATAGTCAATATAAGTTTCCAACATTAAAATTAACTAACTCAAGTGAGTAACCTAAACTCTACAGAAAATTAATTAATTTCAGTAACTATTAACTAATCTCTCCTATAATCTCTTCCTTGTTAATTTTTTATTTTTTCTCTCTCCGTCCCTTCTTTTTCTTCTCATATTTGACTCTTTATTTTCACCATGTCCATTGGTTTCTCTCTCCACCCATCCCACAACCTTAATCAACCCCATTAACCAACCACCACCACTGCTGTAGCACAACATTTTTATTAACATATCACTATTGAAATATCATAGTCAAATATTTGTGAAAATATTAAACTTATCTTCACATAGAAATAAAAAAATATAATAAGGCTAATTATAATCACTAAATTTAAAAAAGAAAAAAAAATTTTGAGTTTTCTTTTTCATTGAATCATCAACGAATTTTTTGATTGTGATTTGTGAGCCACTCATCGGAGAATGCAAGCAGACTAATAAAAATTATGGTGAATATTTGTGGTTGATGGTTGTGAAATTCCTTAATATGGTGGGATGAGTGGAAGAGAGGTGGGATGGACATGGTGAGGAGACAACAGGTAGAGAGAGAAAAAAAATAAAGAGTTTTAGATAATAAATTTTTTTTTTTTTCGCTCGTTTGGATGGCCAAAAAATTATGGTATGAGACCATGATTGGATTAGTTTTGTGTAAAAATTATAAAAAAATATTTATGCGCTATATTAAAAATAAATAAATAAAACTATTTTATATTAATCAGTTTTGATTTTTAATTCAGTTTTGATATTTAATTAAAATTAAAGTAATATTTAATTTATTTATTTAACATTAATTTAATTTAAAGTAAGTTTTAATTATTTTTGTTTTTAATTTATGTTAAAGTAATTTTTAATTTTGTTTTGAGGTTTTTATTGAATTTAAACTAATTATTTTCACACAAACAAATTTACTTAAAAAACTAAAATTGAATTACAATAAAATCAAACACAAATACAAATTCTAAATTAAAAATAAAAAGTACAAAAACAAACAAATACTAAAAAACCAAAAAACCAAAAAAGAAAAAAAAAAAATTAAAACTCTAAAATAAAACAAATACTAAATTCAAAAAAATATGTTTCAACAAATCAACCCTTGTTCTTCTTTTGTAGTTCAAGTTTGAGCTCAAGCCAGCTAAGTTGAGAGACCGGGTCTCTTAGTGCAGTGAAAATTTCTTTGTTCAACCATACAATCATGAGCTCAGCTATTTTAGCCAATTGTCGGCTCGCATTAATTTCAAGAAGCTCTCTTATTGTTGGCTCGCTCAAGGAGGATGAAAAACATGATTGGGCAAAATTCAGCTTAGCCATCTACATCAGGTCATTTATTGAATTTTGGTAGGCAGTTATTTTGCCTTTGCCTTTGCCCTTGCCCTTGGGCTTCCTCTTCCCCTTCCTCTTTGGTGGGATACCAGCCCCATTAGCGCTAGCTACATACGATGCCAGTGATGGAGAATACTGGCTGGTTGGGATGGGAAACTCTCCCTGACCCGTAATCTTCAAGTCCATGAGATTCATTTTCAGGATTTGAAGCGTAACCTTCAAAGGGGGATGGAGTTGGTGTGTACCCAGGTTCTTCATGATTGTCATCTTCATCACCAACCGACAACAAAACTCCAGAAAAATAGAGTATATGCTTCTCTTCCCAAAGAATAATGGCTAGTGAAGTGAAAGTCTAACTCGTCAACTAATTCGAAAGGCTTGTCCCTAAATTTTTAAATTTCTTTGTCATGTTGATGTATTGAAATAAATTATTAAAAACAGCTAACTTATATTTTTTTCAACCAAAAATAGTATAAATTCAATTAATTTACCTTCACTTCTTCTGCCTAACACTCGTCCGTCCCCATCCACATTTTTTTTATCAGATCCCATCCAGTGTCAGTTTGCTTCCCCAATTTTTAGTACAGGTTCCATTCTTTTTGTAATAGATCCCATCTATTTTTAAAATAAAAATATTCTAAGTTTTGTTTGGTAAGCTCATTGTATTAGGCACCGATACTTGCCTATCCAATTGATTTGGATACTTAAGGCCGTCCTTGTTTTCTCCTTTACTTGATGCAACAATCGACGAAAATTTTGACCTCTTCCAATCTCCATTGCATTCTACTACCAGTATTTGCCATTTTAGACAATATAATTAAAAACTTATAAATTTGAGAGGAAAAAAAATGTAATTTGAAAAAATAGAGGAGGAAGTTGAGAATGGTGTGAAAAATAAGGGAGGAGGTGGATTATTTATAGAGTTAGGAAAAAGAAAAGAAAATTAAAAATTTTGAAAATTTGCCCTTTAGGGAAAAAAAATTAAAAAGAAAAGTCAGCAACGGTTAACCTTTTTTAAAAAATTGGAGGGGCATGTTTGGTAATAAGGATATGGTGGGGGGTTGTTTTTGTAATTTACGGCTAAGGACATGGTGAGAATAAAGGAAAAAAGTGAAGGGCAATTTGGGTAGGGAAAAAACAAGGCTGCAGTGAGTATGCGAAGTTGGTACCCCGCAGCTTCTTCGCCGGGCCGCGTGATGCAGCAAACTAAACAGGCTGTGGCGCGTCCTGGACCACGCCACGACGTTGTAGCAACTGGGTACCAAACAGGCCCATAATCTAACTACTTTTAGTTTTATGTATCAAAAAAGAAATTACAATTAAATTGATTAGATTCCTTGAGTATGTATAAAATATATATACACTATATATGTAAATTATTCACGTGCAATGTATAAATTATTTTATTGTAATATTTTAATTTGTGAGAATTATTAATAATATTGTTAATTATTTTTTATTATTTGTTTTCTTTAATCTTTTTGTGTTGTACGAGTCATGTATATTTTATTTTGATTGAATTGTTGTAGAAAATAATATTTTAAATTATTTATTTATCTTGAGTTTCAATAGTGGATATAAAAGATCAAATTATTAAAATAAAAAAAAAAATTTGTGAGAGTTTTTGTGTAGAAGTGTAAATATATATTTGTTTTGACTAAATTACTGTAAAAATTATAATTTAACTATTATTTATTTATTTTGGATTTTAATAGTGGGTATAAATAATTAAATTATAATAAAATATTTTGCGAGAGTTTATGTGTATAAGTATAAATAGCTAGTTACTTAAATAATAAACCTATTAACAGTTTTTTTTTTTTAAATTTCAATTAAGATTTAGCACATGTCTATGGTTTTTTTTTTTTTTTACTTAATTTAATAAATAATTAACCTTTCAAAGTGGCTATTAAAGGTTCAATCCTCACTGTTGATGGCAATTTTTCAAGTACCGCTCTTTCCTGACCCAATTCGAATGAGCACATAAATGGGTGGCGAGTTCAGGCATGAGTTTTTCATTTTGCACTTGTCAGTAGGGGTGGCAATGAGCCGAGCTAGCTCATGAACAGCTCGTGAACTACTCATTAAGAGCTCGGATCAAGCTCGGCTCATTTAAAAAATGAGCCGATCTTGAGCTTTATTTTAAGCTCGTTTAGTAAAACGAGCCAAGCTCAATCTTTCCAAAACTCGGCTCGTGAGCTTGTGAGCTAGCTCGTTTAATATTATTTAATAATTTTTTATTATTTATATATATATTTATAATAAATCTATTTATATATATAAAAAATAACATAAATTGTTACTTAGTTTAGTGGCAATTTGCACAAATACTTACTAAGTGGTCTTGGGTTCAACTCTTCTTGCCTATAAAACTTTTTTAGAATTTTCAAAAAATCTTGAAGAGCCCTTAATGAGCCGAGCATTTTCAAAAAATCTTGAAGAGCCCTTAATGAGCCGGCAAAGCTCGGCTCGAGCTTGGCTCGTTGACACCCCTACTTGTCAGGTATAGAGAATACCTAGACCCCGAAATAGATCCGCCGTGTAGCCCATTTATACCTTGGACCTGACATGGATTTGACCCATGTTTTTCTTTTAAAAAAATTATTGTTTATGGTTGTTACCTAAACGTAAATGGTGGAAATAAACTAAAAGATTAGTTTTAAATGAATCTCTTAATATCCTCCCTTGGTCAACTCTAATTATTTCCTAAATTATTTTCTTAATATTCTCCTAAGTTATAGTCAATTCCATAATATTCTCTTTTTCCTAAATTATTTATATTTTATTAATTTGTATGTCATTTCTTTTATAGAATTTGTACTTGCATTTTTGTATATATCATTGATTTAGTTTTTATTTTTGTAAAACATTGTCAACAAGAAAAATAAAGCAAGCATGACAAATTAAGCAAGCTAAGAAGGTTATTAGGGAACCTCCAACAATGGGTTATCTTAAATTTGAGCTAGATGGATCATCTATTGGAAAGCCTAGGCCATTTGGTGCAGGAGGAGTACTAAGGGATCATCTAGGTATCATCAAGGCCATGTTTTCATTGAGCATTACAGTAGCAAAGTTGAATAAAGCAGAGGTAGGGGCAATCCTTAAAGCAATATCCATGGTAACTTCAACAAATGAAGGAAAAAAAAAAAAAAAAAAAAAAAATATATATATATATATATATAAATATGGTAGTTGAAAGTGAATTCTTTAATGCAGTTAATTAGGTTCAAGAAGAAGTATAGGGCCATGACAATTTGATCAAATTTTGAGAAAAATAGAGATTGAAGCTGAAAAGTTAGAGTTTATTTATCTCTCATATTTTTTGGTTCTGCAAATCACTTTGCAGATGGTTTGGTTAAAATGGGAGTAACAAGAACTCCTACTTTAGAAGCTTCGATATAGAAGGGGAATGTCCCCATTTGAGGGGAGGTTGTCTGTGTTGTTTTGGTATATCTCAAATTGCAAAATTTCTAGTCTGACCCATCTCTAGTATGATCTCCTTTCCTTCTATTCTTTTATTGAGTGTTGCATAAGGTTGTTTCAATCTTTGGTTTCTATATAAGAGAATAAGTCTTTCATGAGAAAGGGAAGTGATGAGTATAGGGTTGGGCAGTAGTTTTGGAAGAGAGGGAGTATTAGTTATTTTTGGAATTGTATACCTATTTTTTTATGGATTTAGCTTATAAAATCTGAGTCCTTCTGTTGATAAAAAAAAAAAAAAAAAAAAAAAAACTATTGAATTTTCTAAATAAACCCATATTGACATCATCATCCTATAAGATTTACAAAATTTTCTTTTGACCACTTTCTATGAATAAGAAATTTTAATCACAAACAATATAACCATACCTAGATGCTAAAGAAAATTAAAATAAACGATCCAAAATGAAAGTAAATAAGAGAGACAAGATATACGTGGTTCGGCAATCAGTCTATTCCATGGGAGGAGAGTAGTATGTTTATTCCATGGCTATTTATTAAGCTCGCTCACTCATAATTTATAATATTAGAGTGTCTATTTATAAGCTTACAAGATAATCATGGGTCTCAGAATTAAGAAATAATTATAGATAATTGTGCCTATAATTATTTTTGTAGTTATGCCTTAGTTCAATTAATTACAATAGTCAACATACATGATCATCTTAATCAGAGGTGGTTGATGATGTGATTGGGATAGACAACTAATTTTAATCAATCATAATAATTGGTTTTAATACTCCACCGTGAGATGAATGTTCTTTGAAGAATATTCATCTTGGACTACAAATGATGAGTGTTCCTTGTCATGATGTTTTGCCTTTTCTTAAAATGAATTATAAGCTGTCATGTCTTGATGAAAAGCATTCATTGACGTAAATGTTTCAACGTCTTATTGTTTCTTTTAGTATCTTACCACATTACCAAAAACTCCAACATTTATTCACGCCATTTTTTCAAGCGGTTCTTGTTGCACTATAAGGTGCCATAAGAATGTTAGTTCAAATACTCCAAAGGTAGTCTCATGTTGTTCTTACTGCACTAGAGGCGCCATGAGAGTCTTTGATAGTAAAAGTCATCCGACTGCAGCTACTTAGGATCAATTTGTTCATTGAAGCTTTTAAGGCTATGATACCATAAAGAAAATTAGAATAAACAAGGTAAAATGAAAGTAAATAAGAGAGACAAGATTTATGTGGTTTGGCTATCAGCCTACTCCACGGGAGAAGAGTATTATGTTTATTCCATGGCGATATATGAACCTTGCTCACTCTCACTATATAATATTAGAGCCTTTAATTTATAAGCTTACAAGACAACCATGGATCTTATAATTAAGGCATAATTATAGCTAATTATGTCTATAATTATTTTTGGCAATAGTCAACATACATGATCATCTTAATCGGGAGTGATTGATAATGTGGTTGGGATAGACAACTAATTTCAATCAATCATAATAATTATTTTCAATACTCCTCATAAGATGAATGTTCTTTGAAGAGTATTCATATTGGACCACAAACGAGGAATGTTTCTTTTAATGATGTTTTTCCTTCTCTTAAAATGAATTATAAGTTGTCATGTAGTGATGGAAAACGTTCATTGACACAAATGTTGTAACATCTTATTGCACTCTTTTGGTATCTTACCATATTATGAAAAACTTAAACATTTCTTCATGCGGTTCTTGTTGCACTACAAGGTGCCATGAGAATGTTGGTTCAAATACTTAAAAGGTACTGTTCTTGCCACATTAGAGGCGCCATGAAAGTCTTTGATAGTAAAAATCATCCGACTACAGCGACTTAGGATCAATTTGTTCATTGGATCTTTTAAGGCTCTGATACCATAAAGAAAATTGGAATAAAGTGGACAAAATGAAAGTAAATAAGAGAGACAAGATATATGTTGCTCGGCAATTGGTCTACTCCATTGGAGGAAAGTATTATGTTTATTCCATGACATATATGAAGCTCACTTACTCACATTTTACAGCATAGAGCCTTTAATTTAAATGCTTACAAAACAATCACGAGTCTTAGAATTAAGATATAATTATAACTAATTGTGTCTATAATTATTTTTGTAATTATGTCTTAGTTCAATCAATTACAATAGTCAACATACGATCATCTTAATTGGATGTGATTGATGATGTGATTGGGATAGGTCACTAATTTCAACTAATCATACACGTTAACAAATCTAATTCGATCTAGTTAAATGAACAATTGAGGACATGGATATCAATCGAAGGACACTCCTTGATTCAAGTATAAATTGTCGAGAGTCCTAAAGAAAATAATGAATATCAATGCTTATTGATATGAGTCTAAACTATCAATTGAAGGAAACTCCTTGAGGAATACTCCTCCATACAAGTTTAAACTATCAACAATTTTATGAAAAAAAAAAAAAAGACCAACACTCCTTGACAAAAGTCTAAACTATATATAGTTGTGAAAAGTAAATCAATAATCATTGGCATGAGTATAAACTGCGTACAATCTTCAAAATTTTCTTGGCATGAAATAAAAATGTCTCCAAGTTTCACAAGTTTCTTGGCACGAAATGAAACTATCTCCAAGTTTCAAATGTTCATTGGTACGAAATGAAATTGTCTCCGAGTGTCAAAATTTTCTCATCATGACATGAAACTATCTCTAAACTTCAAAAGTTTCTCAGCACGAAACAAAATTGACTTTAAGCTTCAAAAGTTTCTGCACGAAATGAAACTACCTCCAAACTTCACAAGTTAGTTGCCATGAAATGCAACTACCTCCAAACTTTAAAATTTCTTGGCACTACAATAAACTGCCTTCAAGTTTCAAATTTTCTAAACTCGAATTAAATTGCCATTACAAATTTTTTTGGCACGATTTAAACTGTCTTCAAGGTACAAATTATCAGTGCACAAATTAAATTGCTTTCATGTTACAAATTTTTGTGGCATGAATTAAATTTTCATCAAATTATAAATTTTCTTGTCACAAATTAAATTTCCATTAAGTTTCAAATTTATTTAGCACAAATTAAACAGCCTTCAAATTACAATTTTTTTTTTTTTTGGCACGATTTAAATTGTCATCAAGTTACAAATTTTCTTGACGCAAATTAAACTATCAAGTTACAAATATTCTTGGCGCGAATTAAACTGCCTTTAAGTTATAATTTTTCTTGGCACGAATTAAACTGTCATCATGTTATAAAGTTTATTGGCTTGGGTTGAATTTCCATCAATTTACCAAGCCACAAAAGGCAAAACAAGTTCAAGTCTCACATTTACTAACATTTACACAGCCAAGTCTAGAAGTTATGGTATTGTACAGGTTCATTTTTTGGTAATCAATATTAAAATAAAAGATATATTGGTTAATCAATTACATTTGGCCAAATGTTGATTGGACTTATAATTATAAATTAGTTAACCAAATATGGATTAGTCCATTACTTGTAAGTAATTGAGTATTGATTAGAGACAAATATTAATAACTTAGATAGTTGAATATTGATTCAAGATAAATTAAAAATTACTAGTTTAATTGACTAATGATTGGATAAAATAAAATTCAATCACTACCCTAAGTCAATGACAATCACTCACAATTATCTACAAGTCAATTTCTAAAACCTCAACGACCCCTATGTCATCAAGCAAGCTATGTCAACCCGTTGCTATTTCTCTAACACAAAAGAGATTTGAACAACCCATAGTTTCTCGCAATCAATCCATGTGTTCTCAAAGACAACAAGCAAGTCCCTACAATTTTGTTTAAAAGTCACATCACATTTCAACTAGGTTCAAGCTATCCTCGGATTTAACAAATTCTTAGGGAGATTGAATTAGAGAATTTTATTCTTTCTTGTAAAAAAAATCTATAAATAATTTGTACCATATTTTTTAGAAATTAATACATTATTATTTTATACACACTTTCTTATCTATTAATTTCAGGCATGAATTTTGTATTCACAATTAGTCTGCACATAAAATTTTAATAAATCAATATCGTTCTCTACTGTGATTAAATGTAACTAAAACTTTTGATTAAAGAAATTAGTTAACCTCCAAAAAATTTCTACTAATTATTATATTTCTAACTCTTGTACATAATAAAATATACATATTTCTCAATCTAATTATAAATTCTAGAAGTAACATTTTGTACATTTGGTGAAATTATATATCTATACTTATCAACTATGTATGTGCTAATTTTAATGTATTCATATACTAATTATCACATTAGTTTTTTTTTTTGGTTAAGAAACATTTGTATGTCAATGATAATTTAATTTATTAGATCAAGTGGAATATTCAATCGAATAAATTTTTTACGTGTCTAAAATTTAGATGATTCGCAAATTTTATTAAATTTGAATGGGTCACGAACTGTTAATTTCAGATTGAATTTCTTTGAATAATTTCAGAGTAAATATAAAAAAAATATAATAATAATAATAAACCAGATACATCTAATTAGATGGGATTTAAATGTATGATTAAGCTATTTGGTGGATTAAACAGAATTAGCAAGGAAGCAGAGTTAACTTAACGAAGAAGTGTTCTTAGCTACAGAAGGTTCAAACCAACCACTTGTAGATGATGTGGGGAGAGGGTCATTCCATCAATCATATTCTCCGAGGAAGACCTCACTTCACACACCCATGGAAGACCTCACTTATTACTAGGTTTTGCAATTTAAAACAAAATGGTTAGATCCATTTGGACTTTTTCTCAGAAACTTCAAATCATTGACATGGAACAAAATTATTTCATTGCACGCTTCAATTCTTTAGAAGACATGGGACGAGTCCTAAATAATGGACCTTGGTTCGTTGGAGGGCACTTTCTAATGATCAAGAGATGAATATCTGGGTTCAAAATAGATGAATCGGTGTTAGCTGCGACTACAGTTGTATGGACTAGATTCCTAAGCTTACTAATTGAATGTTTTGATATGGGAGTTTTTCAGTAGATTGGAGGAAAATTATGTAAATTGCTAAAAATCGAATGCAAGAATAGATGAAGTCCAAAGGGGAAGATATGCAATATTGTGTATTGAGATTAATTTGGATAATCCATTAAGGACTAAGGTGAAGGTTGATCGGAAAATCCAAAAGGTGCAGTATGAAAATCATTCATCTTTTTGTATTTCTTGTGAAAAATTGAGGTACAAGAAGGAATTTTACAAACCACTAAATTCCACTTCCACAAACAGTGTTCAACAGTCTAAGGAGGCATTAATAAAGAAAAACGAACCTCTTAGCCCGTGCAAATTAGTTTAGAGGAATCAAAGGAATGTCAAAGATCCTCAGGCCATTAAACATCATCTTAAATAAGATAAGTTAAAAAGATGACATGAGGTGCTTGGGATGCAGGAAAGCAAATGAAGAGGAAGAAGTGAGTCGAGAACAAGCAGCTTCTGGCAAGTGAAGAATAAAGACATGGAAAATTCAAATTTGAACATCTTGGCTCTACAGCCCAAGATAAAGAATCTTTTAGTCTCTTCAATTATGAAACCTACAATTATCGATGCCTCGAGCACTGAGTCAAAAATGTGTTGGCTATTCCTGTCCACGTGGGTGGACATAAATTCAACAAGATGCAGCAATTATTGATCAAGCCTCAACTAACCTGGAAGTCGAATTCTGAAAAAAAAAAAAAATTGAGGTAGGCAGCAAGCAAATTCTGAATTTGGCCAAATTCAACAATGGCAGGAAGAAGAAAATCGTTGGTGCTAACCAAAACATAATATGGTCAGCCAACCAAAGTATAATATGGGCAACCAACTAAAGTCGATTAGTTCAGTTCGCTTTCTATGTTTACCTATACATATAGGCAGATGGTAAAGGAAAGTGTCTCATGACGGAAGTGAAAATACTAGATTCGTTTTAGCAAATGTCATTAATAAAGAAAACTAAAATTGTAGCACACTAGAATTAAAAAATAATAATAAATAGATAAAAGCTTGAAATTTTTATATATGATAAGATGAGTTTACAACTAAAAGGAGAACTTCTATTTATATAGGTTCCAAGGCTCCTACTCTTTTTATCTAAGCAATGTGGGACAAAAAATAAACTTCTTATTTATACTAATCCTAAAACATAGCTACTCTTTTTATTTTTCACGTGGAACTAAAGGAGAACAAGAAATAAAAAACACATAACTAAACTACTTTCGCTTCGATTTTGCTTGATCAATCTTCTCCATAAATTTTTGGTCAATATGCTCTGCATCAATCCTTTCCACTTGAGAAAAACTCACCCTCGAGTTAAAACCAGGATATGATAGTCCTTCTAAAGGATAGTATTCGTACATGTGAGCAACATTAATTTTTTTTGAAATCCCCCAATCACGTGGTATGTCGATTACATAAGCATTATCATTGATTTTCTTCATAATTTTGTGCGGACCATTCTTCTTTGGCTTCAACTTGTTATAAGTACCCACTGGAAATATCTATTTTCGTAAGTACCATAGCCATCTCGCCTTCTTTGAATATCTTCTCTCTTTTATGCTTATTAGCTGTTGTTTTGTACTTTGTATTTGACGTTTCTAGTTTCTTCCTCACTTCTTCTTGAACTAACTGAACTTGGCTTGGGCTCGTGCAAAATCCTAGTGCTTTTGTTTATCACTACAGATGCTACACATAAGGTTTCCCAAATAAATGCTGCATATAAGGTTTCCCAAAGTTCTATTCGTGACTTCAGTTTATCTATCAGTTTGTGGATGGGCTGTGCTACTAAACTTTAAGTTGGCATCAATTCTTTTCCATAGAGTAATAGAATCTCTATTAGAAGTTATGGATTTAGGAACTCCATGAAGTCGCACCACCTCTTGGAAGAACAATATTGCGATTTGCATAGCATCAGCAGTCTTTTGACTAGGTATAAAATGTACCATTTTGTAAAACATGTCAACAACTACAAACATATAATCTACTACTCTTTGAGTTCTTGGCAACCTCAAGACAAAATGCATAGATAAATCTTTCTAAATATCTTCAAGAGTAGGCAATGGCATGTAAAGCTCTGTATTATGAGATTTTTCCTTTCACAACTTGATAAATTGGGTACTTTCTATCAAGATTTCTTACATAGCTTTTCGATTGTGGCTAATAGTACCTTTTCCTCCAAGCTAGCTATAGTTTTGTGGCTGCCAAAATGACTAGCATGTTCTCCATTATTTAAGTTTTGGACGATCTTTTCTCTTAGGGATACCCTTTGAATACATAATTTATTGCTCTTGTTCCATCCATGACATGAAAATCGTCAGTAAGTTGTTTTATCAAGTGCTTTTCCTATATATCTTTCAAATCTACATAATTCTCATACAATTCTTTTAGGCATTTGAAACCAATAACTTCATTGCTCAATATGACAAGTAAAGTAGCTCTCCTACTTATAGTGTTTACCACTTGATTGGAAGCACCAAACTTGTACTTGATCAGATAAGGAAATTGCTGCAGATACAAAACCCACCTAGCATGCACCTTTTTTAGGTGTTTTTTAATTCTTGAAATGTTTTTTTTGCTTCATGATCATAAAAGATTACAAGGGAGATAGGCAAGATTCCCAATGTCAAAGAGCTTGAACCACAATAACTGTCATACCTACATTGTTATGAGGTTTCTCTTCAATAATGTATGAGACGAACTGCCAATCTGCCTTGTTTAGAACTGGTGTAGTTGTCAGCTTTTCTTTGATCTCCGTAAAACTCTTGTCTACTTCTTCATTCCAATGAAATTTCCTTTTCTTCAAGCAACTAGTGAAAGGAGCAGTAAAACTACTAAAATTTTGGATGAATTTTCGATAAAATGTAGCTAACCCATACAAGCTATGAACCTCAGTAATAGTTTTAGGTGTTGGCCATTCACTAACAATACTTTCTTATAATCAACGTGAATCCTTTTGGGGCTTACAACATACCCTAAGAAAATAAGGTGGTCAGTCATAAAATCACATTTCTTCAAGTTGACATATAACTTGTTGTATTTAAGAGCACACAAGACTTCTCGCAAAGGCTTCATATGTTA
The DNA here is from genome assembly GCA_029379385.1 of Quillaja saponaria. Lineage (NCBI taxonomy): Eukaryota > Viridiplantae > Streptophyta > Magnoliopsida > Fabales > Quillajaceae > Quillaja > Quillaja saponaria. The sequence goes on along the minus strand of CM055610.1, from coordinate 11,686,366 downwards.
CCTCTTACTTTGACTATAGATCTTAATATCGTCGAAGTAGACAACTATATCCTTCATAATAAAGGGTCTAAGCACTTGATTCATAAGGTGCATGAAAGTACTAAGTGCATTAGACAATCTAAATAGAATCACCATTCATTCAACTAGGCCCTCTCTTGCTTTGAAAGCAGTCTTCCATTCGTCTCCAGGTTTAATGCGAATTTGATGATAGTCACTTCACAAGTCAATCTTCGAGAAGATTTTAAAACCTTCTAGTTGATCTAACATGTCATCTAAACATGGTATTGGGAAGCGATTTTGGACTGTTATCTTACTTATTCTCATACTATTAATGCATATTTGCCAACTTCCATCTTTCTTAACAGTACGGGCACTATATAAGAATTCATACTTTCTTGGATATGTCCTTTACGAATCAACTATTCTATCTTCTCTCTTAAAATCTCATTCTCTTTTAGGTTCATACGGTAATGAGGTAGGTTTTGTAGGCTTACTCCATGAACCAAATCAATGTGGTGTTGTTTGTCCCTCATTGGTGGCAATCTATCAGGTAGTTTGTCTAGAATGATTTCTTGAAATTCAATCAACAAAGGTTGTATTTCCTTGGAAATTTTAGCTCCAAATATCTTCTCACCTTTTACAACTAGAGCTTATATTGTCCATAACTCTTTTGATTTAGAGACAAACTCTGACTCTGAACTCATGATAGAAAGAAAAGTTTTTCCCTTCACTTTATAAGTTTTAGGCATGTTTTCTCTTTTATTGATGGTGAGGATAACAATCTTCTTTTCATTGTACTAGAAAATATAGATGTTGGCTTTACCACGATGAGTTGCATCTACATCATGTTGCCATGGTCTTCTAAGTAAAATATGTCAAACATCCACGTCAATCACATCACAAACAACTTTATCCTTATAAGTTTTTCCCATTAAAATTGGAACTCAACAAACTTCTGTGACTGGAATAATTATCCTTTCCTTAGTAGATACAATTTGGTAAGGGGTGGATGAGGTCTTATTGGTAACTTCAAATGCTTTGCTAAGGCCTTTGACACCATGTTCTTATAACTACCATTGTCAATGATCAAGTCACAAACTTTTTGTTGTATCAAACGCTACAAGTGAAAGATTTTGTTATGTTAAGAGGACTCTTCTTGCTTTGTGACATATAGCAATCTTCACACCACATAAGAGACATATTAACCTTATTCATTGGCAATCTTTGCATCTTCTAGCTCATCATCTCCTTGCACTACAACATCATCTTCTTCATGATCAACCAAATTTAATGCCTTATGTGCTAGGCAATCATTGGACAAATCAAGCTCATCACACTTGAAACACTTTGTACCTCTTGGTTTAGCATATGGGTTGTTTGAATTTGTATGAGTACAACTTGGATAGGTTTGTCTTATTACTCTACTGCGATTTGTAGAGTTTTAACTGGTATTGTAGGGAAATTTAGTTGACTCAAGCACACTTAGTTTCTTTCTATTTAGGGCACTACGCATTGGTGCATTGGAAAATGAACGAGTGAACGTTAGAGGTTGTACCATTATTGTCTCTGTCTTTATAGCCATATTGTGAGCTTCATCAATGGATCACATAAGTGTTAGTGGCATTCGATCTTTAATTGCATGTTTTAAGCAATTAATCCACACGAAGGCATGACTGGCCGGAGAAATGGGTAACCAAATCTTTATAACCTTGACTTCAAAACAAAGAAACAAATATGATTCTTGACTAAACCAAAGCATGAAAGTAAATTTTAGAAAACACAAGTTAACTAAAAATGTTTATTTATTGAAATGTATAACAATTTATTAAAAATTTCGGCACAGGTTCTCTATAAACCAAAACATGCTCAATATACAAACATATAATCTCTGGTTACATCCAATTAGTTTACACAACATCAACATATACATGGAGTTCCATTCTAACTCTCACCACAATAACAAATAACTCAATTTTTACACAACACAAAACCAGATGCCCAAAGTCCTAATCTGACTACAAACTTTCATCCTTGACTTCAAGTAAGAGATCTCAAGTTTATACATTGTCGCCAAATACTCGGCAAGTCTAGTATCAATTGTTGACGCTCACAGAGATCCTGCTACTAAAAACAAAAAAATCAACAAAAGAGTGGTGAGTCCCTCAAACTTAGTGAGTGGAAAAACGTGTCCAAAAGATACTAGCATTAACTAAAGCATAAAAAACACATTTAAATTAATTAATCTCATGTAGCTATGTTTCTTATCTTAATTCAAGTACATACATATAATTATCGTAAAATCAGTTAAACACAATTTACGTAATACACAAGATGAATAAATTAATTAGAATGTTAGAACTCACAATTCAAGCAAAGCAATCAAAATATTCAAAGCACATAAAGGGCTAATAGAATAACTTAGCACCCACACACCAAACGCATATTCTCCAATCAAGGCAATTTTTGCGTCCGAACACCAAACATAAATTTATACGAAATTATTGAAATGTTCATAGCTCCTTACAAATCCACCCTTGAGGCTAAGTTACTCAAATGTTTTTAATTAATGTCAAATAATCAAATGTTCATAGCTCCTTACCTGGATTCTATTTCGGAAGTAAAAACTATTTCAGAGAAAAATTCACTTTATTGGCTCTTATCAAATACAAACAAGATCATACATCAACATGATTCACTAAAGTCAATCATAGCAATACAATTCTTATTTACCACTATATAACATATATGCATATATATACAAAAACATTAAAACAATCAAACACAATAATCTAGAATCAAAGAACATATAATTTACTCACTATTTATTGATCTTACTCGTAACTTTCTTTTGCATTCATGCCAATCGTTGACTGAACAACACTTTCCTAAGCTGTAATTAAAATTTTCAAGTATTACTTACTTTGTCCATTTTACATGTTATAACCTTTTGATTACAAAAGTCTATAGATACTATGTTTCATGCATTTATTTAAAGTTAACCTTCTTAGATATTTTTCACTACCTTGGAGATATATTTGAACTTACTTACTTAATCAAATTCAACAAAACCAAATTCAAAAATGATTTCCAGGACATTAGCTATCTTTCTTATTTAGAAACTTCTCTTAAAATTAGCCTTGAACTCATGTTAAATCCCACATGAACACAAATAGGGCACATACAATTTCTGGTTACCAGATCATGATTCCCATGCTTATAAAATTATCATACTTAAGAATTAAATTATCATTTTTCAGTATAGTTTATCAAGATGTTAGGAACAATTCATCTTCGACACTCTACTCCTAAATCATCCTTTAAGATACCTTAAAATCAGTCACATCAAAACAGATACAATCAGGACCCAAAAATCACAACAATAACTTCCAAGATACATATAACATGAAATTAAAACCTAAAAAGCTCCATTAATTGTTCCTTAATATGTTAGGAATAGTTCTTATTCAAATATTCTAAGCTAATTTAAACCACAATCCTCGACAAAGTTCTCTGGACTGAGTGAAGCTCATCTAAAATCCTGCACAAACCCAGTTGCAGTCCAACAACTCTAATGATAACTATATCCCGACTTAGGTTACGAAACTTTTCAGATATCATCCTAAGACTATAAGCTACACTTTCTCCTTAGAACTCCTAAACTAATTCAGTCCATAAAATACCCAAAACACAAAATTTCTCCAACCTATAAAATCTAAGCATTGCTCCCTTTCCTCTCCTTAACCAAATCTTAAGATTTCCCTTTTCTTAACTATTTAATCAATCATTATTTTCTCCATGTTAATAGACTTTTAGTCAATCTCGAATAATACCTAACCACCAAGATTTAAATATACCAAGTTGTTATTCAATACGTCACAATTATTTTCTTTTAGACATTTCATCGAATACCTTAAAGGCATATTCAATTTCCATTAATATGTATGTATTTATGTATATAAATATACCAACTATAAACTTCATGTAAGGCAGAACCCAAAATAGGGGATGTTGGTTGCTAAGGAGTAACTTGACGACCTACAAAGTTGAACAAAGGAAGGTGACGATAAAAGAAAACAAAGAGGAGGAGGATGATGAATTTGCTTCTATGTTGTATCAACCTTTTGCTACACAAGTAAGGGAACAAAGGTTTGATATGATGCATAAGGTGGTGACAAACAAAGCAAAGAAAAGCTTCGGCTAAGATGGAAGAAAAGTAGGTTGGTCTATAAGAAATAAAGAGAAGAAAATATAAAATACAACAAGTCAAGGTCAAAGTTTAAACTTATGTTAAATAATTTCTAAGTTTATACATAAATATATTATAAATGTTTCCTAGTTTATTTTATTTATACATGTGTTTCACTTAAAAATTTACACCAAATAAAATCAAGTTCTAAGTCAAACAAATTTTTAATTTACTTGTACACACACACACACACATATATATATATATATATATATATATATATATATATAATTATAATATGTATTCACTTTAAATACTCCCATTGAATTTTTTATGATCAAGAGTTACACTAAATTATTCAAATTTCCTGTTTTAATATCGGGTTATAATATGTTCAATTTTATTATTATTATTTAATTTGTTTATTTATAGCTAAAATTTACTTATTATATTTAAAACTTGACTTCATGATGTCAGGTTATAATAGATGTAGCGTGATTTTTGTTGTTCATCCATTTCCATTAAGTTGCATCATGTAAAAAGGTGGAGAAACACTTTGATGTAATCACTAACTGATTGCCTTCCTTGAACACAATTCTGATACTACTGGAATATGCATTGCTTATAATCTAAAGGAAGGAATCTTCCTTTAAGTAGTTACTCTATTGTCCTCAAATACCTCACTTGTGTCTTCCCATATTGTTGTTGGTTATTTGATAAAGTATCCTTCCAAGCAGCTGCACCTCCTTTCAGCTTGTATGCCGCTAGCTTCACTCGTATGTCCTCAGAGACATCCATCATGTCAAAAATCTATATTTCATAAATCCAATCAAGGAAGGCTTCGATATTGAGGTTGCCATTTAACGTAAGAAGATTGACTTTAATTTTGTAGTCTTCAACTCATCTATTTCGTCTAGGCATATGTCGGTAATCTCCATATCCTTTACCTTCATCTTCGTAATCTTCCTCATAAGCTGTTGGTCATCGTGAATGGTTGATTTGAGGTTGAACTCTACCTCCAATTTACACTCGATTGAATCTACAATTGTCCATAATCTATTCATTTCTATCTTCCTTGTAAGTTAGTTGTTTGCATTGAGGTTGAACTCTATCTCTAACCTATACTAGATTGAATCAATGGTTGTTGACAAACCCCTCATCTTCATCTTCAAAATCATCATAACTTTGTAACCTGTGGTGTGTGGCCACTACCATAATCTCTAGCCTCGTTGTTCCCACCATCTTCACGAACTTCAAAATCATCATAGGGTTACAGCTTATGATGATTTCCAGGACTGCATGGATTGATGGGCTGGTTGCAAGCATCATCTCCAGCACGGTTGTTTCCACCATCTTCACGAACCCTGTTGGCATTGACTCCCAAGTTTCCTAGCATGCCACAGATCTTCTAGAGTTCCTGGGTCAACCTTGTCCCTTGCTTATTTAATGCTGCCCTTTGTGTCTTTGTTGCTGCTATTTGTGTCTCAGTCACCCAAAGAGCCTGCATCCCATGATTGTCATCAATAGGATTGTTGCCACAGTTTCTGCCGTTGTCGTTGTTGTTGACGTCCTCCATCTTGAATTTTTAACGAGACTCTGAATCATTGCCAAGGCTCTAATACCACATTACACATGACAAAAATGAAAACACTAGATTCGTTCTAGCAAATGCCTTTAACAAAAGAAACTAAAATTCTAGCACACTAGAAATAAATAATTAAATAAAAAAAGTCTGAAATTTTTATATATGATCATATGAATTTACAACCAAAAGGAGAGCCTAAATTTATATAGGTTCCAAGGCTTCTACTCTTTCTATTTAATCAATGTGGATCTAAAAATAAACTTCTTATGTATACTAATTCTAAAACATAACTACTTTTTTTTTTTTTTCCATGTAGGACTAAAGGAAAACAAGAAATAGAAAACACATGACTAAACTACTTTCTCTTGGATTTGGCTTGATCAATCTTCTCCATAAATTATTGGGCAATATGCTCCGCAACAGAAAGAAGTGTGCCAGGTAGAGGTGCCATGGTATATTAGTCATAAGTATCAAAGAAAGGTACACAGGTACCGAAGAGAGATGCTGAGGAGATACCAGTTCAGGTGTTAAAGAGAATTTGGTAGGCGATAAACAAGCTCTATAACTAGAATTGGAATTGCAGAGTTGCAATATGCCATTGGGTGCCAAGAAGTACTGAGGAGGTATAGATCGAGAACAAGTGCAGAGCATCAAAAAGATAAATGCATAGTACTTTGTGAGGTTATCCAAAGTGATGGGAATTTCTTGCGAGAATTTATAGAGGGTGTGAGAAATGAAAATTATGAGGAAATATTCATTCTGAGTTGTCTGTGAGCTGAAAGTTGTTAGCACTATTTTTGTTAGATCTCTACAGTGGGTATTCCTCTTTGATGAAGTATGTCTCTAGTATTTACTACAGAGAACTAATTATAATCCTACTATTATTATTGTTGAGAAATTTTGTCGGATTTTTGTTTGATTTCTACACTCGGTATTCCATTTTAATGGTGCTTGTCTCTAGTATTAACTAGAGAGAACCAGTTGTAATCCTACTATTATTATAGTTATAGAATTTTGTTAGAGTTTGGCCTATAATTTTTTCTTTTACATTGGAGGGTTTTCCATTTAAAGTTTTGTTGTTTGTTGTGCTATTTATTTTAGCAGTATTGTCTACTAGTTTACATCAGTCAAGTACACGTTAAACTAGAAGGTTAAATTTAGGATCATCTCCTAACAATAGTATCATAACCAGATATATAAAGAAGGTACATGTTTTACATCAATCAAGTACACACTAAACTAGAAGGTCAAATTTGGGATCATCTCCCAACAATAGTATCAAAGCGAGATTTGTGAACAAGGTATACATTCCTGATGTATTCGACATTATTCATGTAAATGGTTACTATTCACGTATACGATCACTTCTCAAGCGGGATGGCCTTGTGTGTAGTCATGTCTAAAGATACCAACATGGATGTAAACTCTAGTAGAATGAAGATAATTTCCAATTATGGAAAATGAAGATAGAAGATCTCATTTATTATAAAAATTATTTAAAATTTATTAGTATTCCAATTACAGGTAATAAGGCAAAAAAAGTGGAAGATGTCGAATGGTCCATGATCCATCAGCAAGTTGTTGGTTACATTCGCCAATGATAGATGATAATGTTTATCATTGTACTTTTATAGAAACCTTTGTCAGCTTGTTGTTAAAAAGTTAGAGGAGCTATACACAGAAAATACTGGCAGAAATAAATTGTACCTGATAAACAAGCCGTTGTGCTCAAATACAAAGATGGTACTCTTGTGTCTAACCATCTAAACAAGATGCAAGGAATCATGAATCAACTTGCAAATCTCGATATTTAATTTGAACAAGAAGTACAAGGATTAATCATTATTTGCTCCTTACCAGATAGCTAAGAGACATTTAGATAGTCAATGAGCAATTTAGCACCAGTAGGAAATATTTCTATGAGTTTGGTTAAAAGCAATCTCCTTAATGAAGAAACATTGAGAAGATCCTCAGGCCCTTTAAGCTCACATTTTGAAATCCTTGTCATGAAAAATCGAGGTAGAGGTAAAAGTAAAGATTCTCACAAGCATAAAAACTCTAGGGGTAAACCCAGGCCCATAAAAGATGTTGAGTGCTACCATTGGGGAATGAAGGAGCACATTAAGTATTGCAAGAAATTGAAAGGAGAATGATATCAACCACCACAGAAGAATGATGACAAAGACATAGTTACTATCACATCTAAAGAAACATTCTTTATTTGCAAGGATGAGATCAATATTGCCGCTTCGAGACAAGCTGAGTAGTTATTAGTTGCGCCTCCATTCATGTCACTTATAAAAGGGATTTATTTTCATCTTACACACCAGGATATTACAATGCGACAAAGATGGGAAATGACATCATATGCAAAATTGCCGGTATAGGTGATGTTTGCTTAGAAACCGATATTGGTTGTAAACTAATATTGAAGGATGTCCGACATGTCCCGAATATCAAACCAAAGCTGGTTTTCATAGGACAGTTAGACAATGATGGTTATAACAACTATTGTGATGAAGGTCAATGGAAGCTTTCCGAAGTCTCTATAGTGATGGCCAGAGGAAAAAAGTTTTGCACCCTCTATGTTATGGAATAAAAGCTTTCTAAAGTTTTGGCAAATGTAGTGAAAGATGAAGCCACTATTGAACTATGGCATAGATGGCTTGGACATATAAGCCAAAAAGGAATTGAATTTCTTGTCCAGAAGAAGATACTTTTTGAAACTAAAGGTACACCATCAAAACATTGTGTTGACTGCTTAGCTGAAAAGAAGCATGAAGTTACCTTTATAAACTCACTGTCATTGAAAAGAAAAAATTTGATAAATTAGGTGAATTCACATGTTTGTAGTCAAATAAAAACCTTATCACTTAGAGGTGCATGTTATTTTATCAAGTTTATTGGTGACCACTCTAGAAAAGTGTGGATTTACACCTTGCAAACCAAAAGCTAAGTTCTAGATTTATTCAAGCAATTTCATGTAAGTGTTGAAAGAGAAGCTAGCAAGTCCCTGAAATGTATATAGACTAATAATAGAGGGACTATTTGCTAACTACTGTAAGAGTTAAGGCATTTGACATCGGAAAACCTCTCCAAAGACTCCACAACACAATGGTCTTGCAAAGGGAATGAACATGACCATTATTGAAAGGGCCAAAAGAATGTTGGCATACATAAAATTGCTAAAGACCTTTTGGGGTGAAGCAGTAAAGACAACTATAGACTTGATCAATCTTTCTCCCTCAGTTCCCCCTACAAAGAGAAGTACTAGAAAGAGTTTTGAGTGTATGAAATGTGTCATATGCTCAATTAAAGGTATTTGTTTATAGAGCATTTATGCACACTCCTAAAAGAGAAAGATCCGAGCTAGATGGAAATCGAGACAATTCATAGCTGTGGGAGATGGTTAGGATAAGTTCAGTTATAAACTATATGATTCAGCTGAAAAGAAGATAGTTAGAAGTTAAGATGTGGTATTCCTTGAAAAACACACCATTAAGGATGTTAATGGTAAGGTGTAAAATGGATTTAAATCCATTTTATTGAAAATGTCAAGAAGACAGGAAAGGAAACCACAAAGGATGAGGAACTAACAAACTTAGAGCATGAATCCATTCTCAGATTTGGAGAAGGAGGAGATCTTCCACAACATATTCAACTTATTCCTCCAATGCACAGAAAATATGAACTAGTTCCCATCATTTTGATGATTAGGATAAGAGTAATAACTCTTGTAGAAACATGGGTTTGGCATAGAGCAACGATAAAAACAAATCATGAGGTATATTTAGTTTAAGGATTTGTAGTTTGGTACATGATCAAACAGGAAAATGCCAGAATGAGGCTAGAGACATGGAAGGATTTGACTACTTGTGTAATTTTATTAGCTCTCAATTTGTTCAAATGGGTGATTTATTAATTGGTTATAGATTAAAACTTCTTCTTTTTTTGGCTTTATTGCCGTGATAGGCTTCTTCACTAGAGAGCTTTTGGCTCTTAAATAAGTCAATATTGTGAATAATTGTCCTTGATGCTTCCATGAGTTTGAATCTGGTTTACATATCTTAAGGGATTGTACTATGGATAAACATGTTGGCCTAAACTTGGCATTCCAAACTTCAATCATAACATTCTTATTTGGATCAAGACTAATTCCTCTGTCAATGATCCTTTCTCTTCGAAAAACCTTAAACCTCCTTATAGCATTGTGTTTATACATGTTTGTTGGAGACTCTGGCTAAACAGAAATTTGGAAAAAATTTTAAACTAACACAATAGTATTGTTAGTTTGATTAATAACACTTTATTCCAAGCTGCTGAATTTTATGCTAATATTTATAACTCCAATTTTAGTACTACTATCTCTATTTAAATTAATTGGTCGCCGCCATAGCTAGGACACTTAAACTAAACCCATATAGTTCTTGTCTGAATAATCTAGGAAAGATAATTAGAGATGGGGTGATTAGGAATGAGTTGAGGGGGCTTTGTGATTGGTTTTAGTAAGAAAATTGGTATAGGAACTAGCATTGACACTGAGATTTTGGGGTTGCAGAGATGGTTTAAAGCTCGCATCCAATTCTTCTTATATGGATGTGGTGATCGATGCTAAATTGATTGTTGATCTTATAAATTATGCTAAAACTGTAATAATTATACAAGATCTCATACATGAATTTAGAACACATTAATAATAAAGTTTGCATACCTGATTAAGCCATAGCAGCAAATATGTGAAACCTTAAACAAGCACGTTTCACTAGAATACATATACAACCAGATCTTCATCTCTGTACTCTCTGTATTTACTGGTAGCTCTCAATGGGGCAAGATATGCATATTGATAAAAGGAGAGGGGGTCTAGCTATTTATTATCAGATAAAACCCTAAAAGTTCTTCCATTAAAAACTCCTAAAATCAGTTAGCCTACACTTACTGTCAATCCACATTTAATCAAATAAGAAATGTGTTTAAGCCCTATCCTACATGATCACATAAACTTATTTCAATTTGACAACTTTAGACACGAAAAAAGTTCACGCTAGATTTTCTTCTAGTCTACAACTCAAAAGGTGTTTTAAACCTTGATTTACTAGGAATTCGATTAAGGATGTACAAGCTAGTTTAGGGACTTTACCCTAATAGTATTCAAGGAAGTTTGACATATTTATCATATTTCTAATTACGTCCTTAAAGGTACGAATATGCCTTTCAACCACAATATTTGTTCAGGGCTACCAGACATGGTATAATGGGTAAAAAAACTCACACTCTATTAAGTACCTAACAAACAATCTCATGCCTATTAACATCATGTTTGCCATGATACTACCACCATGGTCAGATCTTAAAGTTTTAATAACTTTCCCTAATTGTATTTCAACTTCAATTTTTAAAATTTTCAAGACAATCAGAATTTTACTTAATCAAGTATAGAAACCGAAACAGGAAAAGTCATCAATGAAAGTGATATAACAAATTATTATTTTTTAATGCCAATGGGTGGAATAAAATTCACTGAAATTAGTGTGAAAAATCTCTAAGAGACTTGAACTATTAATTTTCCCATTTTTCACAGTTTTGGTCAATTTACTCCTGATGCACTTAACCCAAAACCTTAAGTTTCCAAAAACAAGTAAAGAGAATAACATCCTTTATGAGATTTTTAACTCTTTCCCTTAAATTTGACCAAGATGTTTATGCTAAAACATTTAGGATTTTTCTTTAATTAGAAATATTTTAGAAACAAATTTTATTAGTATGAAATAAAGAGTATAACATTTGGAGGAGTTAAACACATCCACTAAAATTTTTTGACTTTAAAGCATTTGAACTTTATAATTACCTAACTTAAAAATAAAATGACCATTTTATCCAACAAGGAAATTAAAATCAAATTTCACCTATATGTTTAAAATCACTTTCGAGTCATGAAAAGACGACTCCAATTAATCTACTTTGACGTTATTCCAGACACAAGGTTTTACCTTTAATTCACTTAGGTTCCTTTTAAACACATTTTTTAGTTTTATAATCAAGACATGAATTTAAGGCAATATACCTTTACATAACCTCTCGTACTTCACTAGAAGTACATTAGGTCCATTTTCATGATAGACTTAGAATCGCACACATTAGATTTTTGGCCATTACCATGCCTTATAGCATCTTGATTTTTCTTATAATAAGTATGTTTCAACTTACCCTAAAGGTACTTGCTAAATTTATATTTGAACTGAGAAGCTTAAAAGTCATCCTCAATTTCAGAGGAATCACTCGTGAGGTGTTAAGAGATAGATATTTTGAGATGAACAAGGCTTAACCTATTAAATTTCTCCCATTTTCCAAAAACTTATTTCTAATTATTAACGCTGATAACATGACGAACAACAAGATTATATCCTACATGGTTAAATCATGTCCATAATTTTTAGGACAAACTCAATGTCTTACTTCCATTAATTAAAATATGACATATTTAACAATCTAATGCAAGTAGTATAATTGCTAAAAATAAATGTGATGATTGAAAGTAAAAGAATGCAACATGCCTAAGAATCAGGGTTAGTAATAACAAAAATAAAAATTTATTCTTCATTATTTCAAGGCGCATCATTGCAAATTCCTCTTTGGACAGAGAATGTAATATGTCATTAGGATCTCACTTCAACCCATGAAACTAAAACACGAAAGCATCACAGGTTTCAAAAAGTCCATCCCTTTGGGTAGATAAATCTTCTAAGCCAGGAATGCAATATGTCAATCAAAATGGGTACTAAATGATCAAGAATAAGAATTTATTTTACATGAATCCAAAGTATATCATTACAAACTCTCCTTTGGGCAGAGAATGAAACTTGTTATTAGGATCTCATGATCAACCCATAAAACCAAAATTAGAGCATCATAGCTTTCGAAAAGTCTATCCCCATAGGCAGATAAACCTTCTAGGCTGGTATTCCCAAACCATATGTTTCATGTATTTTCTAAAATTAAAGTATACAATAACACCCTTTGGATAAAAAATTATATACAATAATTTAAAAAACATCTCTTATTATAGCTTTCGAAAATCCTATAAATCTATATAGATATACCACTTTGGTAGCAACCACTTATATAAACTTATAAGTTGAAACTAATGCATGTTGGAAAATTTAATTACTCCAATTTATCCTTCTTAACTAAAATACTATTCAAAAGTATCTCAAAAGATCACTTAATGCATGTTGCAAACATTAAACAAAATTGAATCAAAAGAAAAGTTTCTACTAACACATATTTTAAAAACATGAGAGTACGATAATATTTATCTCTAATTAGGGAGAATACTTATTTTTTTTAGTTTCAAAATATATAAGACATGGAAATCCAACATGCCTCAACAATTATATATATGCAATTATATTAGTTTTAAATATAACAAAATAGTTTATACTAATACTATAATTTATTCACACAATTTTTCAAATCTAACAATATCATAAAATTGGAAAGTTCAAATAAAAAATAATATAAAAAATTCTGTAGGAGAAGACCACCAGAAGGCCGAGGGTGAAACTCACTCTCCCTTGGCGCGAGTGGGCTTCGTTCAAGATAGGTTCACAACTTCTCGAATCTCTAGCCGGGTCAACTTGACCCAGTCTGGAGCGTATACGGGTTGAACTGACCCGTTTATGAAAATTTGTAATTTCATCCCAATTGTATGCCATTTATCAAATGTTTTGCTTCATTTTTGTTTTATATTAGTACTCTAACAATAAACCTCCAACAATTTCATGTTTTATCATAATAATATGTCAATTAATTGAAATTATTATGCTGTGAACCCTAACTATATTTCAAAAGAGTTTTAATTTGAATTTCCCAAAATTATGTGATTCCACACATTCAATTAGTTTCTAATTAGTATAGAAATATGCTAGAGGTAAAACTCATAATCATAATAGATCAAAACAACATGAAATCATAAGTTTTCTAATCCAAAAATCAAATTCAATTTTATGTCAAACCAAATCTTAAAATTCAAAATTCTCAACTTACAGTTGATTAAATCATACAAATAATATATCAAATTAAAGATATTTTGAAGAGGAACAAAACCCCTAACATTAGGAATTCAATTTCATACATTTAAGGTTTCTATTTTTTAGTTTAAAAATCTGACTTAAATGAATCCTATTATTTTATGTCAATTAAATAAATTTCAAGATTCTAAATCCATGTATATTAGGCTCTGATACCACATGTAATAATTATATATATCTTATACATGAATTTAAAACACATTAATAATAAAGTTTCCGTACTTAATTGAATTATTGCAGCGGATATGTGGAACCTCAAACAAGCATATCTCACTAAAATGCATATACGACTAGGTTTTCCTCTCCGTTCTCTCTGTATTTACTAGCAGTTTTTAATGGGATAAGATACGCATATTGAGAGATGACATGGGACGTAGCTATTTATTATTAGATAAAACTCTAAGAGCCTTCCCATTAAAGACTCATAAAATTACTCAGTCTATACTTACTGTCAATCTACATCTAATCAAATAAGAAGTGTGCTTAACTCCTATCCTAAATGATCGCATAAATCATATGGCATTTTACTAGCATGTCTCAAGTGGACCAAACCTTAAGTTCATTTTATTATTAAAATAAAACCATATAATTAATAACAGTCCTACATATAAAATTTTTAACAAAAAATACATTTCATCCTTTAAGTTCTTTTATTAATGATTGCATATCATGAATTAAGAAGCTGTCACATATAATTCTATCACACCACTATAAAATGACAGACCTATTGGCCAAGGAGGCTCGTCACAAAACCAAAAGCTTCACTTTATTTACTTCTATGCATATCTTCATTTCAAATCTTGTTTTGTTCATTATTTTAATTACTCGCAGATTTACTAAATATAATTGTTATAGTTTTTTGAAAATTATTTTTTTACAGCATAAAAAGTTTTAGTATATTTTTAAAAATCAGAAAATTATCAATCTTAGCCTTAATACATCTTATTTTTCGAAAAAAAAAAAAAAAAAAAAAACAACGTAAACTGCTGTGGCATGAAAGATTAGATCGGTTTTTTTTTTTTTTTTATCAACCCGAACAATTGCAATTCGCACAGATTTGGCTGAAAAAGAAAAGAACTTACGCATAGCAAAGAAGCGGCCGTAGTCACCTCCTTCCTTCAATCTTCAATTTTCCCGGCAATTCTAACAGCCAGACGCATATACAGGACATCTGATTGTCTTCTCCGGCACCGATCAAATAAGGTATGTCAGTTTTTTGATTCACACCCCGTACGTTTAAGTTTTCCTTTTTCTGAACGCTGCGGTACCATGATTGGAACGGTGGTTCCAGTTCGAAAATCGCAGGGTCAAATTGCGGTAACCATGGCCGGAGCTTGCTGAGCCTCCTGATTGCATTATTCATGACATTACTTAGCCCTAGTGAGAAGAAAAGTGCATAGTTCTTTCTTATGTTCTTTACAGTTGTAAAAACACAAGGAAGTGTCAGCTTGGGAGATTTCGTTTCTTGAGTAGCAAGAACTTTTCGATTAATTATGGGGCACTGGAATAGAATGAATAATTATTATCAGTAATGTAAGTGAAGAAATTAGAGATTCTTTCAATGGCTTCCTCTGGGTCTGTTGAATCCTCATATTGAACAAATAAAAGATTCAGTTACCTTGATCATTATTATCATCCGCTATTCCTTAGCCTTATTTTGCTTATATGACTTATATCCATGTCAATCTTGGCATTCCTATTATTTTCATTTGAGTTTCTTACCCAAATCTTGTCATGCCTGCCTCCACAGGGGCATTTTGTTTTCTATGTTGAAAAAGAACCATCTTACTGATACAGGCACGCTAAGATTTCCATCAGGGATTAGTAGTAATCTGAAGTCTAGTATCAACTTAGCACTTCAGATAGCTGCAGTTCAGGTAGAAAGCTTTTAAGATTGTTTATTTTTTGCATTTACTTGAGTTTTTTGATTTTTTGTCTATTTAAAATGTTACATTTTTTTTTTCTCGCTAGTATTGTCTTTTACAGATAGTAGGCATCAGTTTTGACTGAGTAGCCTTCAAAAAAATATGTCACTTCCTAATGAGGACAATGTATCGCCACATGCTCAGGTAAGTCCTTTTGGTTTGGATTAGGATTCTTTGATGTGATAGCAGTGATTAAAATATATTATGGATTTGACTGGCCTTTTTAGCTCATCAAGATTGAATGCGTTTTGATTATTAATTGATACTCGTATGAACTCTGAGACTCCATCTCTGCTACTGCTAGAGTATTGGATATTTTTGAATTTTGGATATACCTGTATGTAAGATCTTAAAAGGAATAGCTTTATTTCATCAAGTTATGTATTATGTCTGTGATTGTTTCATTAATTCTTTTGGTCAGTTCTGGGGTTGAGATCATGGATTCAAATCTGACCAGGTGGGTTGGATTACCTATCACTTAAGCAAAATAAAATAAAAGGGAATCATTTGATTATTTTCTTCATTTTACATTTATAGCATGTAGATATCTTCACATGTTTAGATGTCCTTTGTTGAAAAATGCTCTCATTGCTAATACATGACTATCTCGTGTCTAATGAAAAAGATGCCGTTAACATGATGCTAGTCTTATACTGATTTGATCCAGGGTTTACTTTGTGTGAAAGCATGTCTGTCACATGTACACACGCATACTTTGTTTAATGCAGATGGTGTCAGTGCCATGGCATGCAGTGCTTTATAGTGGCAATTGCACTTGGTTGGGTTATTTTCCAATTTGGTGATGTTTATCAGAAGTATGCAAGAACAATTTGATTTGACCACTATGTCACTGATGTGGGTCATTTGATTGGACCTTGTTTCTGTTATTTCTTATTCTTTTTCTTCCCTGAAAGATGACAACAATGGTGTTTCAGGAGTAAAAGAAATCTATGGCCACTCTCATCTTATATGCATGGACATATATTTCTTAGGACGTGACTTTAGGTTTTGAGTCATTACATTGCTCAAATACTGATCTTATGGAAAGCTATCTCTCAACATGATTTTTCTCTTAGCTATTTGCTTTGGTTGGGATGTTTTTGCAGCTTTCATCTCATTTTTTTGGGGATCTCCTTGATTCCATCATAGTTGATGTGGCATCAGAGTGTCATAGAGTGGCAAGGTTGGGTCTTGATCGTAATTTGGAAGAAGAGGAGGAAGAACTGAGGTTGTCAGCTCAAGCCAGGGTAAGGGTAGCTGATCCTAGTAACAGTAACGAAGCCAATAGCAAATATGTTGTTGACTTATTTGGGCAGACTCATCCTCCAGTAGCTAACGAAATATTTGACTGCATGAATTGTGGTCGATCCATCATGGCTGGGAGATTTGCTCCACATTTGGAGAAGTGCATGGGAAAGGTGATCTCTTCTCCCATGTATGGTAGATGGGACTCTATTATCTATTTGGTCAAATTGTTACTTGTTATGATCTTTGAAATATTAATTTGAGAATATCCAGTTCTTATGCATGTTATTTTTGAAATTTCTTTTCATTTCCTTTTCTTCCCCTATTATGGATGTCCTTGTTGACTCCATTACAGGGCAGGAAAGCCCGTCTCAAGGTAACAAGAAGTAGCACTGCTGCGCAGAATCGGTATTCAAGAAACAGCCCTGTGTCCATGGATTCCCCTAATTCAAATCCCACAAGCATGAACAGGTTAGCAAATGGATCATCCGGTGTTGCAGGTGAAGAGTACTCAAACGGCACATTTCAAGAGCCATGATTTATCTGCTGGACGGTGAGCTTCAAGTTTGCAAATAACATATAGCATACACCTGATTGACAAATCAGAGCATCATTTAGTTGGGTCAGGAGAGCTTCTGTCGCAGAATATACTCAGTTCATCATCCTTCCAGACTTCCAGTTATTTTGAAACTAGCTATTCAGAGCACCTTGATATGTCCAGCATTACGAGTTTCATATGGAATCTAATGTATTTGTAGTGTACTGGTACTTCCTTGAGAAATAAAGTACTATGGCTTTATATTGTTCTTTCTTTTCTTTTTTTGGCTAAATGCTTAGAAATATATTATGTTAAACCTTGTTATTTTTGGCCAAGGAAGAGGAAACAAAAACATTACTTAATAATGTATTGTTGCTTGATTAAGGGATTGAACTCGTTCACATATCATTCTTTCTTTCCTTTTATATTTTTTATGGGATCTTATCCTTTACATTTCATTCATTTTCTTTAATCAAAACATTTGTATGTATATTCTAAATAGCATTGTAGTTAGATTGGATGCACGACAGAAGGAAAATAAGGTACTGCAGAGAAGCTTTTGAACCATTATGAGTACAACATACATAATAAAAATTTATCCAAGGAACAAGACTTACCCAATATTTGCAGGAAAATAGCTATTCAACAATTTACAAGTCCTAGTAACATATACACTCCCAATTGGAAAAAGAA
This sequence comes from Quillaja saponaria, assembly GCA_029379385.1. Taxonomy (NCBI): domain Eukaryota; kingdom Viridiplantae; phylum Streptophyta; class Magnoliopsida; order Fabales; family Quillajaceae; genus Quillaja; species Quillaja saponaria. The sequence continues at coordinate 11,668,104 of CM055610.1, read as the reverse complement.
AAGAGGAAATTCTTATTACAAAAAAAAAAAAAAAAAAAGAGAGGGGGGGGGGGGGGGGGGGGGTGGGTTGCAATTCTGGTTAGTCAAACAGCTCCCATTCCTGACTTATTACAGTGGATGATTGCCTGGGAGGAGCTGGCGCATGCAAACTCCCAACTCCTGATTCAAACGTCTCCCATTTGGTAGTCACAGACACAGAGCAGTTAGTATGGATAAAGGGATTTGCATTTCTTGCCTTTAGGTTGTCAAGAGTGTCTACAAAGTTCTGGACACGACGAACCTGTTGAAGAAAATTCATGTCAGTTTCCATTAATAGTTTAGAGAAACTTCTTTGTCAAATGCATCATTTGCTTTTCAGTAAAATCTTGCAGCAAGTTTTTGCAAAACATCGCAGCTAGTAGGATACCATTAAGACAGTTTAAAGCCACTGAGCAGCCGCTAAGTACTATAGACACGGTTGTAAGGCACTGAACAGAAAAGTATTCTCTGAGTAATAATGTTTAATATTTGAGCAAAAGCTGTTTCATCTTATCTTTTTAATATAAATTTTCCTCTACAAAAAATAAAATTGTAGCTTCTTCTTTCTTCACTTCTTGGGTTTTCTATCTTCGTCAACACAGGAAATGCCTAAGTAAACTGATTGGTTGGCACTTTTTAGGCAGAAATTTATTTATTTATTTATTCTTGCATAAAACGTCAACTTGAAGATATTCATAGGCAGCATCTCTCTTGAAGGCAGTGTGTCTGTTCTGTAATGTAAAATTTGAAGTCTATTGAATGCCTATTAAATAATAATGATGATAGAATATTGAAACAGAAGTCTGAATTTCGAAATAGACCCTCACCCTTCTATTGTCAATAGCTTCTACTTTCTACAGTTTATGAAAGCAGGTTACACATGAATTAAGCAAGCAGTCTTTCTTTTCCTTGAATTTTTACAAGTTTTCTTGATTTTGAATAGTTTGTAACATGTTTCCACTTTCCAACCATTTGGTAACAAGGGTTACCAATAAATGCATAAGACAATCAGTCATTGATGACTAACCTCAGTTCGTCTCTGGATTTTAGCTTCTCCATCCGCCTCAATTGAATCCAGTTTAAGCAATTGAACCATTAGCAATTCAGTCAAGACAACAAATTCCCTATCCGCAATCTTAGTGCCTTCATGAATGGCTGTCTCCAAAGCAACCACCTAACAATGATCAACCAAAAATCAGTTTTAGGATGTCAGCAGAGGGGGAGTTATAGGATGATGGACGCTACCTTTTCATAAAGCTTGTCAATCTCTACTCTCACATTGGATAATGCTTCACAGGCCATTAAGATTCCCCGGTTTCTCTGCATCTCCTCAAGCTTTCTCTCTTTGCTGGCTGGATCCTCTAACAATATAACCTTAGACATATCTTTTAATCCCGCCATATGCAAACATTCCTCATCCTCCTTCTCTTTCCCTCTAAATAACAATCTTTGCTCTTTAGGCTCCAGACCAGTCTCATGTGCAAGAACCCTTTTCAATTCCCCTTTTGATTAAACCAAATATAGCATTTAAACATCAATTCAGAATTTTTACTGAAAAGGGTGGCAGCCATATGAAAATGCTGCTCCAGATGCCAATGAGTCCAAAGCACCAAATAATGAAACAAACTTTTAATTATTCTGGAGAACCTTATAATGCATTTGGTTATGAACCAAAAACAAAAAGAAAAAAGAAAAACTAAACAATTAATTACAAATAAAAACTGCTGACTTTAAAAAGACTAGACCTATGTATGAACAAAACAGTAATAACACCAAAACAAATTTACTAACAATTAGTGAAAATGAGTTACTAATATCTTGCTAAATTAACTTGAAAGAAAACAGACCCACTTGAAAATTTTAATCAAGTAAAACCCAAACGGGTGAAAACTGAACCCTAATGCTGGTAATTACCCATTTCACAATAGAAACCCAAGAGACTAAATTCCCAGAGAATTTTATCAAATGCAGTAAATAAATTGGAACCCAGAAGGTGATTAGTCTAATTACCGAAAGTGGATTGAGCAGGAACAGTAATATCATGGTGATAAGAATCATGGGAGACCTTGATCTTTATCATAGGCCCAGAAGAGGAATCACCAAATTCTCTCTTTTGAACAAGCATACCACCAGGTCTGAGTTCCCAATCTATTTCTCTACTCAACCCACCATCCAATACTACTTTTGAAGTTGATCCTCTCATAGGAAACAAGCACAAACTGGGAAAGCTTGCTTAAAATTAGAGCAAAAGGGAAAGGGAAAAAGAACAGTGGTGTGTAAAAGGTCGCGGTTGGAGTAAGCAAACAAAAGAAGTTTTTGACCAGCACTCCTCAACAAACTTCAAAAATTGGAGCAAATAGCGGTTGGTCTGTAGCGCGTTACTACAAGACTACAATTTAAAATTGATGACCAGTAATCCTCAGCAAAAAATGCAAAAATAAAAAAAGAAAAGAAATGAGAAACACACAGACACGAAGATTTTACAGCCGGGTGCTCTGTGTGTTTCATATAATTACCAGTTTGGTCCATGATAATAATTACACAATTTTCTACTTTTATCATTCAGGATTTTTTTTCTAATTTCTATCTTTTAAAGTTTAATTTTTTCTGATCGAATTCTTAATCAAGCTAAACTCTTTAAATCAAGACCGAGATAAAAATAAAATAAAAATAAATAAATAAATAAATTACGCTGATGAAAAATATCTAAAAGAAATTAGTGATTGAGTAAAAGTTTCAACCCACCAAACCATATGCAAAAGATTTTTTTTTTTTTTTTTTTGGTTTTTGAGATTTACACCGTTTTTATTTTACTAGTTAATGAATTAATTTTGATTACATTCTCCAAAATTTAATTGTTTTTTATTTTGATCATCTATGATTTAATTTAATTCAGTTAAATTTTCATTCAAGTTAAAATTATTAATTGAGATGAAATCTAACAAAATTAGCTCACATTTTTTAGGAGATGATGAAAAAAATAAATATTAATGTATGAAAGGAAAAATCATATGAATATTGACTTAATAATTAGATAAATTTCTTTCTTATTATTATTATTTTTTGGTTGAGTTTCTTCAATTTTAACCTATGAATTTTTATTTATGCATGATAAACCATATCAACTTAATTAGTATGTTGTGTTAAATCTAAATTTAATAATTTATTCTCTTGCATAACGTTTGGTGGGTTGGAAGTTTCACTCAATCTCTAGTGCTGTCTTTTCTTCAAATTTCAATCTGAGCAATAAAGGTTTATATGATCAAGTTGATATTTATGCAGTTTTTCATTCAAACATTAGTGCTGTCTTTCTTCATGGTCTCATAGACATATTATCTAATTCCGTCAGATTTTATCTGTATTTAATTCTTCCGAAACCTATCCTTATTTAAAGGGCATGGTTTGATTTTAGTATTATAACTACTAAATTATTCGATTGCAATGTGTTTTTGTAACATAAGAGACAAAATTTTATTTAGAGGAGTATTTATTGAAAAAATTGAAAGTATTCTATTATAGGGAATTAAAGTTTTGGTCCCTATAATTTGGCAAAAAAAATCAATTTTGTCTTTATACTTCAAAACATCAAAATATCAAAATGTATGACCTTTATTTTGAAAATCCAACAATGTTATCTATACCATCAACTATCATCCATTTTAACTTAACGATAGCTGACTTGTAATAACGCCATGTGTATGTGGCATTCTTACGAATAAAAATCACCACGTGACATGTAAAAATAAAATGATAAACATATAAAAAATAATAATCCAATTTTATCATTAAAGTAGATGAAAAAGTATATTGAAAAAATGAAAATAATTTTAAAAAAAAAACAACAAAAATCTTGGTTTGGCCATGGATTTGGTTGATTGAGCATTTGAAGCAACGATTCACCATTGAGCATGGAATCAGAAAAATAAGAATGAATCATTTCTCAATAGAGACAATTATTTATCAACCCTACAAAAATAATTGTTTTTTAGATTTTTCTTTAGTTTCTCAACCCCAACTCTCTACTGAACACTGAGCCACATCAAACGTCTATTGGAAAAGATACTCAGAAAGAAGGATGGGTTTTGGAGGGGATGGAGAGAAAGATGGGAAAGGAAGGTGTGGATTTCAGTGATGACATTTTCAAAGTATCAATACCCTAAAATCATCGGCCTAGCCAACAAGGGTCAAAAATTCAAAGTAATATTTTAATCTAGGTGGTGCAATAAATTGATGACACGTGGATAAGAATGACAATATTAATCTATGTCGCAGATATACTACCCGTCCCGCCCTGCAGGGTAGAGAAAATAACGGCCTTCGATGGGTACAGAGCAGGTAAGGGTTTTAGTAAAAACCTGTAGGGTATCTGCCTCTCACTCTTATAGTATTTTATCTAATTTTATTTTACCCTAATTAGAAGTAGAAGGTCGAGTAAGGGTTTAGAAATTTTCCTGTGAGCATGGTCACATGAGTTAAGCATGACTTACACATTGTGGGAATTAAGTTGAGTGAAGAAATGCATAAACCGGTTGTTACATGTTTAGTGGATAATTACCAATGTTAATGGGCTATAATTTCAGTTTTCAATAACTAAGCATCTAAATTAGAGTCCTATAAGAGCCAAATCAAGGCTTTGTATTCGAACACCCAAACATTATCAAATGGAATACCAATTTGTCTTTAATTCTTTTACTTGTTGTCATTTATCTTTTCTTTATAAGTTTTCCTGCATTTCTCAGTTTTAGTGTGTGTATATATATATAGATATATCTCCCCTGCCTTAGATTTGACATAAAAGACACCTAGCTGCTAGTGCTTTGCATTAATGTTTGAACCAGTAACTCGTAATATGTTATTTACAATCATTTGATTCTTTCTCTTAAAATAGTTTTCTAGCACACCGCTGTAAAATTCCAAGTTGCTATAAACACAAAGTTGAGCATCATGAAATGAAAAGCTTCAGTGACATCATGAGATAACTCATCTCCACTATGGTTGTTTACATTACCATTCCATTCATCAAATTTGAATAATATTGAAATTCTATGTGTCTATTTTATTGAGGGTAGGGATGGTATGATCGGGATCGTAATGGTTTTCAATAAATTTTAGATGTTTCAATTTTTATTTGATTATTGTCTTTACAATTTCGGGAAAAATGAAAAGCTTTATGGTGGTATGGAGATGAAGGTGGGTGATAGAGATGGGTGGTAATGAAGCATATACTATTTTAGGTTCTTTTCTTTGTTTTTTGTTTTTAGAAAAACACAAAATTTAGAATTTTATTCTTTTTTTTTTCTATTTTGTTGTATAAAATAAGCTACACGACAACTATTGGTGTACTATAACATGTGAATGAGCCAAGTAGGATGCCGTTAGTCATGTCATCATCCGTTATCTTCCCTTACAAGAAAAAAAGATTTTGGAAGGCAAGGGCAATATTCCTTGCATGTCCCTCACTCTTCCTTTCCTTCTCCAAGGGTGAAGAAACAGCGAGAAACTGTATCCCTTGCCTTGTTTGTGCTAAGCCAATTCCTGTGAAAACCCATTGGCACCATATATTACCCTCACTTTTGGACGCAACTTCAATACGGTATTTCATTAATTCAAATTTTGAAATACCAGAGATAGGAGAGGGACAAAGTCCTTCACCTTTTTTTGAATAAAAACTGGATCCATGCCTCAATTTGGTTCACCTTTCTCTCTCCTCTCTCCTAAAAATGCACTTTCTCTCCCATCTCTGTTTGATCCATCGTGCCACCACCACCATTGCCACCATCCTTTATTACTGTAGCCATCGCCTGTTGTTGTTCGAGCCTCCACCATCCATTACTTCCTATCAGATTTCCTAGTTTTTGGTTGTTGTCAAGTATGAGATTTTGAGGTTTTCGAATTTAGGGTTTTGATTGTAGTCAATATAAAGGGTAAGAATATTGTATGTTTAATTCATTTTAAATGTGTGATTTTAGTTGAATGTTGTTTATTAGTTTAAAATTTTGAGGTTGATTTTTGAGATTTAGGTTTTGGGTTTTTTGTTGATGATGAATTATAATTGTGGTTGTTTTGCATATGAAATTGAATTAGAAATATATTGATACATATATATATGTGTGTAATTGATTTATGAAGAATTAGTTTTGAGAAAATATTATTTTTTGGGAAAGATGTTGGTTGAGGCGTTTTCGGATTGGTAAGTTGAGAAATTTGCCGATTTATCATATGTTTCATAGTGATTTGGCAATATATGTGTGATTTTAGATGTAATTTAGATAGGAAAAGAATTAGAAATGGGAGTGTGATGTAGGCGAAGTTGTTAGAATTAGGATCCAATCTAGGATTGATAGAGGTCATTCAAGGATCAGATCGTGAATTGTAAAATTTTACAAACAATAAATAATCTCAATTGTTTTATAGTGATAGAACACCCGCATCCTAAAAAAGTTATTAGATAACAATCACCAATGCATTAATAATATCAATTTCATGACATAAATGTATAACATACCATAAAAATGATCTCTTAACATAAGCACAAGAAATAAACGTAACCTTACATAAGTAAGGTGTTCAAATATCTTTCCAACTCATCTTTTAAAAGAAAAAAAGAGACTCATTACCTAATGTATTTTTCCTATTAGATTTTTTAGAACTTCTAGGATTGCCACAAGGCATATCTCCTATCAAACCATAATTAGAAAACACACAACAAGAGATTTAAAGCAAAAGAGAAGAAAGATATGATGCTTTTGATGTCTTTGCGTGCCCTAATTTTATGTTTTGAGTCCTTATACATGGGTTGCATTTAATAGAAGCTAGTTAGGCCTTAGAAAATCATTAAAATACTTAAGCCCATACCAAAACAAAGGTTTGAAAATAGGCACACACATGATAGGTAGGATCTTAAGGTGGATCGCGATCCTTCTAGATCTTACAATCTTACTCCTGATCTTAGAAGGATCCTACATTGGTACGATTTTTTCTTTGATTGAGCTCCCAAAATGGATGCCATTGACTTTGATATGTTGAATTGTATAAAATACATGGATAGCTATTCATTAGTTAATTTTTATGAATCATGATTATTTGTTTTGGAAAGGTTTTGATGCTTCTTTTTGAACCAACTCTTGTTGTTATTGCATCACAGATACATAAGCATGAAAATTATAGAATCTCGTTTAAGGATTGATATGTATAAATGAATATATGTGTTAATGTTCATTTAATTTGGACTAACATAGAATTTCATTTGCTATGATCCTTGAATTGTCAAAGTTGGACAATCTAAGAAACCTGAAACATCATTCCACGTTGTGAAATGATAAACATTTCATTCATTTGTTTGCAATTTCAACAATTGTAATTTCTGTATGTTGTCCAGATGCATACATAGTCTTTCGTGTGATCAAAGTATGCATCATGTACATAGAAGACTATAGGGAAATGCTGTCAAAATTTTGACATAATGGAATTAAGAAATTTAGTATCTCATTGGAATAAATTTGTCATTTTTTTTAATGGGATAAAATCTTACCCTTTATGAAGAAGATGAAGTTGTTAGATGACATATCATTCCTAAATCACTCTTACTTATAGAAGGATTTTGGTAAATTCATACGAAAATAAAGAACGTTAGATAGGTGAGCTGTATGCAAAGTGAAGAAGAAGAATTATTACGTTACTGGGTCATACACAAATGAGGATCAAGGCGAATCATTTTACCAAAATGATGAAACTGGCAAAAAAAATCAAATAGCAGAGACACATACAGCCTCATTAAAGAACACTTAGTTCTTACAGACTCTGGTGCAAGGAAGTGGTGGTGGATCCAGAAGAGTTAAATGTGATCAAATGCAACAAAAATCATTTAATGAAATGTATTAGTTGTAATTAATGTAATAACTTACATTTGCCTAAACATTGTTTTAATATATAATGAGTTATTTATATATACTCGATTATGTATTAAAGTTCATTTTGCAAGTAAATATGATACATGTAGTGGGTGTTAAGGGATATTAATGGATTGATAGAATGATTTTGAATGTATTTAAACATGTTTTATTGTAATTTGGGGGAAAGTAAAAAAATAAAATAAAATAAAATAAAAAATAACTGAACCAGAGGTGGTTAAAATATGCATAATGGCGAGGGAGTGAAACTTCCAAACCCAAGTTAATGAGGGATAGATGAGAAAAAAGTAAGGGAATCTATAACATGAAAACGTAGTATGGAGAGGGATGAGCAAGAAAAGGGTAAGAGAAGTCACGTTATTCAAACTCAAAAGGGCAAAAAATCAAAGAGGAGATTGCGGCGATTTTTCATGGGAATTGGCGAAAGAAGGGAGAGGGATTGATGTTGAACTTTACTCCATGCCTTTTGGCAAGAGATTAAACAAAAATATTATGCCACTCAATTTTGAGAAGAAAAGGCAAGGAACAATGTTCCCTCACCAACATGATAAGGGAATTGTATAGAAAATCTCTTAACCCCATTGCCTTGCCAGATAGTAACATAATTTTAACAAGGCAGACATTTACTCACCATATTTTAACCAGTCCCTAGCCAACGTCTTAGGCGAGGGGTTGGAAAACGAATGTTTCCCTCGCCTGTTTAATCAAGTTGGATGTTGTAATGTTCCGTTAAATGAAGTTTGTCATGAAAACTTAAAATTTTGCTTAAAATCCTAACCGGTGATCAAATGGATTTCCGTTTCTTCTTACAAGTCTTATTCGTCTCCATTGTAGTGCTCGTACTCCCTGAATCCGAAACGAATTTGTATTTGACCTTTTTTCCTTTGAATCTGAACTTGACAAGATTTTGTCTTGAAACTTAAAGTTTGGCCTAAAATCTTAACTGTCAATTCAAATGGATTTTCGTTTCTTACTACAGGTCTTATTCATCCTCATGGTCGTGCTAGTACTACCAGAATCCTAAATGGATTAATATTTGGCTATTTTGTCCCCTGAACCTAAACTTGGCAATTTTTTGCATGTGAACTATAATAAACTACAACTTTTGCTTTATGAAAATAAAATTAAAAGAATACGTACCAAAGATGGATAAGGTGGTGGTGTCGGATGCGGTAGACGTACCCCAGCTCTTTCTTAATTAACTTCTAGAAATGCACCTTCTGCTCTGGAGTGAATCCTAAAAGAGATGGAAATGTAGCAGAAGCCATTACAAAGCTGTGAGCAACGGAAGTAGAAGCTTCGGACCCTACGACTTTGCTGAGTACTTGCTGGGAGTTAATACAATCCCCAAAGTCGTAGATGAGGCTCTTATTCTTGTCTCCCGCAAGCTTTACGAAGAGAGCTGGGTCACTCACAGGGCCTCAATAGGTGTATCAGCATTATCTTATTGAGCGGTGCTACATTGCCCTATCTACACCACTTTAAAGCATTAAATTTCTCCTGTAAATGAAAACAAACTATGTACGTAAAATAGAAAATAACTATGTAAAACAAAAATGACAAGTAATACTAACATTGATGGCCTTCAAATTTGTGTCAACAAAGTCACTAGACTTTTTCTTATGAGGCGGTTGAAAACCTCAATAACTATAGGTTCGCGACCTAACTCTTTATTCTTTTCCAAGAAATTAAAACAATATTAGTTAAAAATGTTGTAATACAAAATTTTGACTAATATTTAGTAAATAAGATATTACTAAGCAATCACTTTTGGTGAAAAACTGTGTTGATGGAATCAGATACATACTGAATAAGCTCACCACCTATTCCTCTATTCACCGTTGCACTTTCGAAAGTCAAGCTTGTCGACTCATAACACAACGACTCCTACCAATTCTATAGGATCCGATCTATATGCGTATCCTCCTTCTAAGCGAGTGGGCCCGATGACTGCTTCCAACTCAGTTTGGAACCAGCTTATGGAATACATCACTCCATCTTAGCAGCCATTGCATCAAACACAGTCCGAGATGTAGCTTTCTACTCATGAAAGACCATAAACTGTCTCTGTAGCATAAATTATAAATAAAAGCATGTTGTCAGTAATTTAACAACATACTAAATAAATTAAAAGTTAAACAATAATATAATTAAACTTATCATAAAATCATTTTAGCATAAGGTCTTCGTGCCCTATGAGAACTTCCGGTAGTGGAAGAATGGACTTGTAAGGTAGTTCATGATAATACCAGAAATGGTAGTGTCCACATTTGTGTTCTTAGGGTTATCCCAATAAATGATCTTTACTGCAAACAAAAAGAAACGAACAATAGTAAAATATAAGAAATAAATACAATTGAATACAAAAATATAAAGATAATTTATTTGTCTCCTAGCTAGGTGGATGAGTGGGCGATCTTCCTTATTATCATGGAGTGGGGCAATATTATTCTTATCCTTCTTCCCTTTCTCATGTGCCCTTGAGGCACACATAGCGTTGTCACCAGCCTCATGGAGGATGTCATCCTCCACACAGAGTTGAAGATCTGTCCCATACTAGACATATAATCATAACCTGAAGTCACAATACAAATTAAGTACATGTAAGAATAACTGAAATTCATAAAAAATCAATAAATAAGAAAATTTATTATTAACTTGAAATTGTAACTTATATGTGGGTGAAAATCCCGAGATTGATAGGATATGTTCTAAGTCTAGGTTCGAAAGGTTCTGAACCTACTCCAAAGATGAAGCAAGTAACAATACTAAAGGCTAGACTATAAAGGGAGATGGAGGTGGAGCTGTAGCAGTAAATGGAAAAGACACTAAAGTAGATGAAGATGAAGCCTCAGAGATGAAGATGCTACTGTAGACTAAAATAAAGTTCCATGACGTCCTCGGAGGGGGTAGCATGTCCTCTAGGCATAGCTATATAATAAAAAGATAGAAACTAATTACAAACCAACAAGAGCTTAACAGTCAAATAGAAATACTAATAACTTTACCAACATGTTAGCAATTCAATAGAAAACAATGGGAAAATTTACTAATTCACAATCATAGGTATCCTCTAGAAATGAACAACAAGTAGATACAAAAGAGTGCAATAATAGTTAAAAGACGTAGGTGAGAACTTTCTAAGGCATTTCAATCTATAAACTTTAATATATATATATATATAATTCTTTAATCTCATGTTATCACACCAAAGGAAAAAGTAACAAACCAAGATAAGAAATGAAAATTTTTTTCTTTTGAAAAGGACAACATTAAACCACTAACAAAAGAAATTTTTTTTCTTTCCAAAAAGATCCTAACTATATATATTCCCAGTGCCCATTAAGTAAAGGATATGCAAACTTTGCAACATATAGTTATGCCTTCAACTATTGGTTTTGCCTCTAAGACCCTTAAACATTTGCCGCATTCCACCGGTTACAAAATAGATTACAGCAAGCCTAGTGTTGCAGTCACCCTTGTAATCACCCACTTTAAAGCTTTTGTTTTCATTTATCTTTTTCCCTCACTCCAGCAAACAACAAACTACTAGTTCTACCTTTTCTCTAATTCACTCGATCACTATAGAATGGAGAAGATGAGATGATGAGTTCAATTTCGTTCTCCTCTCTTCCTTCAAGAAACAAGACTTAAATCCAACAAGTCAAACCACCAGGAAACTTCCTAACAAGCCACCAATACAAATTCATAAAGCTTTCTTCCTTGTCAAGCTTAAAAGCCTAACATGCAAACCTCTGATCCCTCTCTACTCTCTATTGTTTCTCTCTTTAGAAAGGTAAGAGAAGAATGAGAATGTTCTTGGCTTCCGAAAGCTTAGCTCCCTATGTCTCCCTATTATGCAATTTGTGGTTACATGCCTTCCATACACAAAATCTATGCAGCTAACCACTTAAGTGGTTCACCATTGTCCACTAACTTCAGGTCAAATCCCTTTTCAAGGAGCTCTAAACAATGAGAAAGGTAAAAAGAGCAAAAAATACTAACATGAGAAAGGTAAAAAAAATTTGGGTCCATCCAAAAATAGAGTACAGACATGTTGAGAAAAAATGATTTCAGATCTTAACTACAAACTACTCATTCACAATTAAATTCAAGCCATTTTTTTGGAGAAGCACTACCATAGTATCATTTACTATATATAAGACTAATTCAGGCTTAAAAAATTGTTGTTCCACTTGGAATAAAAAAACTTCTAGTGGAAGAATGAAAAACTAGCATGACATTAAACTTCATCAATATAAAGTATAAGCCAAAGTATAAACTTCTAGGTAAGTGAATACCATCAAAACAAAAATCTGAAAGTCGAAACAATATCCCCTGACAGCAATAACAATGCATGTGGAAATGGAACAAAGCAGCAACAACTACAAGTAGAAAGACAGCTTCTGAAGAGGCCCTGAATTGCAAAACGAATAATGATCCAAGGCTGAGCATGATACCGCTGGAAGTAATAGACTAAATATGGTGCACATTAGATCCTGAAACAACTTGCAAATACCAGATCACAACACTTAGGTCAAAGATACTCTGGTATAAGGAGCCTATTTCTGTACATCTCAATTGAGGCCAGCATTGACATAATTGTGCATTCTGCCACAAACGACAAAAGAGAAAATACTGCAATAGGTATGAAGCACACTTGAAGGTAAACGTTATATATTTGTTTAACTTTGTCAAGTTGACGCGTCTGCTAATATGATTCTTAGTGCAATCATATGGAAGGCAGACGATAATGTCACTGGCACATTGTTTGGGTGGTGATTCCAACCAAAAGAAACCAACATTTTGGTACTCTTTGTATAAGGAGCCTATTTCGCACCTGTGAACCAAGCAATGAACTTTGTGGTCAAGAACATTCCAATAATGATCCAAGTGAATACCAAGAAAGAAGTCCAAAACAAAATCAGCTCACAGTGGCATGTAAAGTGTGATTTCAATTAATATAATAATCAACCTGTATAGTGTTGGTTATTGCACCTAAAAAGAACAGATGGAGCTCATAAGCATCATCACCAACTAGATGATTATTAAAAAGAATCTTGACTAGAGATATTAGCCTTATTAATCGGCAGCTGATTGTAAATATTGAATACAAATTACAAAGACAATGAAGTAGAACTCCTATCCCCCTCTCCAAATTAGTGTTTCTGTTTTCTAAACATCAACCAGAATTAAATCAAGAGCAATTCCACATATTACTTTTGCTGTGCATACCACTAACTGAATTGAAGCTTTAGATCTCTAAAACAAACCAAGCCTCAAGATTTCAATTGAAGACTTAGATATACCACCACACACACAAAAAAAAAAAAAAAAAAAAAAAAAAGAAAGAAGAAGAAAGAAAAAGAAAAAATCTGAAACAATCTATCCCAAGCTAAAACCTTAAGTCAAAATGTCCAATAATGATCATTTCCATAAAAGTATAAGCTCTTCTAACCAATAACAAAAACTTATAATTATAACCAACACTACCACAGAAAAGTAAAAAAGCAAGCTTCATTTGCTCAAGAAGATAACAAAGCCAATCATATCAAAAACTCAGGATAATCGACACAAAAATAGTATGACTTACTTGAAATTAGCAATCGCATACTCTGGTGAAATAAAACAAGTTCGGATTTCGAAGCTAGAATAACTAAAATGGCTAATCTTTGGAACTGAAGATGCTCGGTGTTCTTCGTGGATAGGGAGAGGGACTTTCTCAATGGTGGTGAACCACGACAACGGCAGCGAACCTTCTCAATAGTGGGCAACAGACTTGAGGATGATGGTGGGTATAGAAGGAGAGGGAGGTATGAATTTCAGAAATGGATGAAAAGATGAAAATTGGAAAGGAAATTAGCAACTAGCGATTTGAATTGGAAAAAGTATCTACGTCTATCATGACAAATGTAGGTACATTAAATGGCAGATGCGGATTTATAAATATTGTAAAATTATATATATTTTATATCTACGTCTACATAGATAGACACGAATGGAAATTACGTAGACTCATACATGCTTGCAGAAAATAGCGCTAAACTCAAACTATTATCTACTGTTTGCAAATTATTATCAGTGTCTGCATTCAAATTTTTTAAATAAGTATTTGCATATGCATGATTGCAAACTCAGATAAAGAGATTGCAGACACATATAATGTTTATCTGTGCCTAGGTATCTAAGTCTATCAAATGACAAATGCATATATGATAATTTCTTTTAGTGTTATAAAAAATATTTTGTCAAGAGGAACTAGGAAAATATGATGGGCACTTGGAAAACTAGTTATTTGTTTGAAAATTATTTCTTTTGTTTGAAGTGTGATTTCTCAGTTAGAAATAAGAATTAAATTGTGACAATTTGTTGAAGTGCTAAAGCCTAAGCTTTTATTTGATTAATTTCCAACTTGTCAAGAGTTAGACTTGGTACTAAACTTTTTGAAGCTGTTAAATTGAAATCATCTAGAATTACCTGCTTCTTACTTCAGATGAAAATCAGCAAACTATACTTAGGCCTCTTAGTGAAGCTAGTTTTGGAATTTCTGAGATGAAGACAATGTCTTGCTCTTGCTAAAAGAGATAATTAGTTTATCGTGTGACTTGTGGAAGTTGCTAAAGATAAAATCCAGAAGATATTTATATTCTAAGCTTTTCTTGATTAAAAGTACTTTGGTTCACTACTTTTCAAGTTGTAATTGTTAATAAAACTTGCAGAAACTCCTTTTTGATGAATTTTTGTGTTGTTTTTGGAGTTTTATTTTTGAGATAGCTTTGTAGTTAGGATATAAGCCTTGGAAAACTATTTTGAAAAACAAAATTCACTAGAATGATATATATTTTAAAGTTGATATTATCTCCAGAACATAATTGTGTGCAACATTTAATTTATCTAGGTATAGGATGTTTAGTACTGTTAGGCATGAATTTTGTTTTTTTATTATTTAAAAGCAAAACAAAAATAGTAATTTCATTTATTTGAAAGTGACAGTAGCTAGCTCTAACAATATTCCTAAGCCAACTCTACAAAGTAAGGGAATCTGCACAGAAAGTCAAATCAATCAGGGCTTGTTTTGACACTGGATATGCAGCCCAATTATGTCTACAATTAGTAAATTGAAAGGAACAGTTTAAAGAGAAAGATAGTTGAACAATATCGTCTATAATAACACTCATCGAGGCTTAGGTGACTCATTCAATGACTAATTTGGCATCACCCTCAAACACTACTTGGTGCCATTGATGCGCGATGCACTCCAGAACTGCTTCTCTCAATGCCAAAGTTTCCAGAGATAGTGGTGAGATATTTCCATCTATCTGTAACCTTTTTGCAAAGATGATGTGCACTGTATAACCACGGGTCACAACTTCCACACTTCCACACTTCCTTTGCCTTATGTAGCCTTTGTTCCAGCATCAAAGTTTAATTTTTAAGGTACCTGGAGGAGGTGGGTTCTAGGTAGATTCATTACTGGTTCCTGGCTGAGATTTCCATTGTGCCTTGTTTCTCGATGTTGCATGGGAATATTTAGAGTGTTCTTTGATAGCCTTTGACACTAGTTCTCGAGGACTCCATCTTTTTACATTGAAGACAACATCATTTCTGGTCTTCCAGATTCTCCATAGGCAATGACATTTAAGCTGCAGCATTCACTCAATTGATATCTATGGTTGTCATCATTTAAAATGGCAACCACCAATCCTTAACTATGTTAGCAGAGAAAGCATCCCATGGTAGGATGTATGAAGTTTCCTGCCATACTTGTAAGGTTACTAGACATGAGAGGAAAAGGTGCTTTGTTGTTTCTTCCTGAGCATCACAAAGAGGGCTTGTATTCAAGGTTAAATCACTTCTTTTACAGAGGTTATCCTTGACAGCCAATCTATTTTTAATATATCATTGTATGAAGCATTTAATTTCATCTAGAGTATTTATGTCAAAATGTTAATTTTTTCAGGGAATATGTTTTTATAACCAAACATGATAATTGGAAATTATTTTTATCTCCTGAATAAAAAAATGACATAACCAAACACATACAATGATTTTTATCTGAAAAATGTTTAGCTAGAATTAAGTTACTCGGTAAATATATGTCACTGAGGTATTTCTTATTACTCGAAACAAATAAATGTGAGACACTCCAACACAAGCATATGAAAAATTCAATAAATGTGATCTAACAACCTGAGTAGGTTCCTTTAGACTCAAAACTCATAAGTAATATAATTCACTATGTTCAAAAAAGATAAAGCAATTAAATAATACAAATGAGTGACTATTAAGACACCAATTGCATGAGAGTTAACTATCGTTTGAGAATCTTAACTTAGAGGTCATTCTTAAAATAGGCACTCATTTTTTATTATTTATTTTTTATATTATTTGAGGCACTAATCTTTATATATATATTATTTGAGACACTCCACAAAAAATCGATAAGTATAGTTACTGAAAATAGTGACATGGTAATTTTTTTAGATATCATAATTTTCTTTTTCTCTTTCTTCTCTATATATCTCTATATACTTTACTTTTGAATATTTTCTTAATTATTCTCAAGATTCTCAAAATTTATTATTTATGAGCATCAAGCTGCATCATTTTCTTCTGAATTTTTGTTTTTACTTTAACTTGATTATTTTACAAAAAAAAAATTTTAAAATACATATTGGATAACATCAATGACATGATTGTTTTTCTTTTTTCTAAATTTTTTTATATATGTTTTTCAGATGTTATTTACCATGAAGCAATTTGTATGAATAAAAGTTATATATATTTAATTTTCTAGAAAAGTCATAAGTTTTGTCTCATAATAAATAATGATATAAATAAATGGAAATGAAAAGACAAAAGAAAATAAAATATCATATTAGTTGATACTCTTAAATATTCATCGTTGACATTTAATTAGTATAATAATTAGATAAATACTGGAAAAAAAATTAGATTAAGGAAAAAAAAAACAATAATGATGTTTAAGAAAAATTGACATGTCATTATTTTCATGTGACTTTAGTTAACAGTTGTTAGTGGAATGCCTCAAATGATATAAAAAAGAACGGTGGGTGTCTCTAACAATATAAAAAGAAAAAGAAAAAAAAAAAAGTGAGTGCCTACTTTTAGAATTACCTCTGAATTGTGATTTTTAAAAGATAGTTAACTCATTGTATGAAACAAAAGGAAGAAAAATATTTTTCAAGGAAAAACGAAAGAATAACACTTGCTAGGTAACCTCATTATAAGAGCTCCATCCCACCTTGCACCAGCCTCATAAGGAAAACAGGAAGACATATGAAATGCAAAGGAAGGTGCAAAGTCCCCTAGTATGAGTTGAGTACTCAATACCCAACCCCACTGCCTTACTTGTCAAACAGAAAACACAAAAAGGATTATAAATATGAGATTGTAAAAAAAATAAAATGAAATAAGAGTGTAATAGTCAAATACATCTATTGCAAAATCATATAGGGAAGAACTTAAGAAATCTACCTATTCAGACTGCCTTCCAAATGAACCACAGAATTTGTCTGTAAAACATATTTTGACTCTAGGTCCTATTGTCAAAATATTAAGAAGCAAACTAAGACAAAAAGTGCATACTTAAAAAAAATAAAAAATACCTAAAGTATGAATTAAATTGAAGTATTCATACATAGATTTCAAAACAATATATTAATGTAGAAAACAAAGAAAGCAAAGAGGGAGCACTGCAAAGAGCCAGAGACACTAAATATATTACTGGAAAATGCTCACCCTCAGTTTTACAAACTTATATTTGTTTTCTCAAAATCCTCAAATTTTCACTGAACCCTAACTTTTCATATTTTTAAACTAAGATAAATATAGTAAAACTAACCTCATAAATGAGTTCAGAAACTACAAAATTCACACCATTCTCCAAAAATTCTTCAATTTCTCAAAAATTATCATCCTCCCTCCACAAACCATGATTAGTTCAACCTCATGGAACATGAACCGTGGCCTTAGAATTCAAGGCCAGGAGATTCTTTGTATGAAAGTAGAAGCAAGAAGAGTCGTAGCCACAGTGAGTTTTGCTAAAAGCAAAAGAGAGAGCCATCATAAGAAAATCATTTTAGATCGACATTGGAAAAAAAAATGATCACATACCTGGAAAAATCAGGAAAAAATAAAAAAGAACACATACTTGAAGGACGAAATGTAACAACGAAGGATGACCTCCAGTGAAGTTAAGGACCACCGGAGCTTTGAGATACAATAGAGGATAGATTGTAGAGATAGAGTTTTAAAATTTTTTTTTTGAGAAACTAGGGAAGAAAAAGGGAAGCTAGGGTTTAAAATGGAGAAAAAAACTATTAGCTACAACATATGTTATGTCTAATACTTAATAAATGTTGGAAAATTAATTATTAGAAACCATATCAATGGAGATTCAACTTTTAAGCTTGAGTCAATGTGAACACTCTTTCTTTAAAACAGTATTTGCACCCCTATATTGCAAACATGGTTACATCAAATATGTCTCCCAAGATAAAAATGCACTTTCTATATTTTGGTTGCAGGACAAAATATAGACAGAAAATATATATGAAACTGAGAGAAAGAGTAGAAAAAGAGAAATGTATTTATTAACTTCTTTAAAACTTGTTAAAACAAGAAAATGAGTTTGATATTTATATATCCCAAAAGGTATATTATGAAATGTTGCAAATTTTCATAAAAGGAGACAGTTCTAATAGTCACATTTTTAGGAAAAAGTCTTGATATAAATCAAAAGACGTTATCGTCTGTTTTAAAACCAAAAAATATAGTCTTTTGTTTTTAAACCAAAAGTGATAACATTTTTATTTAAAATATAAGACACAATTTTTGTTTTAAACAAAAAGACATAACCTTTTTGTTTATATCATGAAACACAACTTTATGTTTCAAGCCAAACAAACATAACCCAAACTCCTTTCTTATTTCCTTTTCCAATGCGTATTACAATTTGACAATTATTAATTTCTCACATTGATCTTCCTTTTTACCATTAATGTAATGGTTTTCATTTAATTCTTTGAAAATTTCCAACAATAAACACTGTCGCAAATAACAAAATAAATAATACATAATAAAACAGTATCAAAGACAATAGCCCATGTCTCTAATAGTTTCGTGCATTTTGGTGTGAAATAATTTTTCAATTCGAGATAGATTTTTATCCTATCAGAGACAGGGGATTAACTTTTTTAGTTCATATCAGAGACACCATTTTTGTTGTCTATAATGCATATATTGTTATCTCTAATGCTCAATATTTGCGACAATGTATCAGAAACAAGAAGAGATCTTTAATTCACAACTTGGGTAAAAAAGCAAAAACATGAGTCTGACCAAGAGATTTGGTAAATAAATTAGCTAATTGTTGCATTAGATCAAGGCATATGAGAATTGATAAGTTCCCTTGATTATATGTACTCTCAGACAAAATGACAGTCGATTTCAATGTGCTTGGTTCTTTTAGGAAACAATAGGTTAGTTGCAATATGTATTACAATTTGATTGCCACAATATAATTGCATAGGATGAGAATGGGAAACCTAGAGATCATGAAGAAGACTGCGTAACCAAATTAGTTCACTTGTAGCTATAGACATAGCTCTATACTATGCTTCAGAGAAAGACCTGGACACTATAGTTTATTTCTTAGATTTCTAAGATATGGGAGAATGCAAGCATGATAAAGTAGCCGGTAACAGAGCGTCATGTCATTTGACAACCAACCTAATCAGAATCACAATTGGCTCTCAAATTCAAGCTACAAGAAGATGGAAGAAATATTCCTTGCCCTAGGAAAGATTTAAGATAGCGAAACATGCACATGGCTACATCAAGATGATGTTGCCTTGATGTAGCCTTGGATTCTACATAAATTGGCTGAGAAACTGAACTGAGTAGGAGTGATCCGGACATGTGATTGTCAAATACAATACATGACCAACAAGACAACATAATTGAGAATGAATCTAAGATTGGGGGTCTTGATGCTTTATCCCATATAGAGATTTTCGAAGCTTGGAAACTCTTGTTTCACCTTTACGAAATACTTATGAAATTTTCATATATATTTCTTAATGTAAATCACCATGAAGGATGGCATTGTTAACATCAAGTTGGTGTAACTCACATTGACGAATGGATGCAACTGCTAGTAAACAATGAACAATGAAAAGCTTAGTATTGGTGCAAAAGTTTCATGATAATCGAGACCTTTAATATGCTTGTATCATTTAACCAGTAAACGTGCTTTGTAGAGCTTAATAGACCTATTTGGTTTGTTCTTGACCTTGTAAACGCATTTGGAGTCTATCGGATGCTTTTCAAGAGGAAATTTCTCAAGGGTCCAGGCTTGGTTGGATTTAAGAGAAGCAATCTCATTTGCCAAGGCTTCACGCCATGTTGCATGTTAATAATACGAGATTGTATTATTAAATCACGAGAAGACACACAGCATGTATAATTCATAAGGAAATTTAGAAGCATAATTTACTGCACGACATCACATGCAAACAAGTTTAAACACATACATTTTATACACCTACAACTTCCTAGTACTATTTCCCTATCTCCGTATATTCTGAGTTGGAGTGATTTGTATCTTTGTACTGGAAAAGAGATTGATTGTCACATGGGTTATAACAGTTATCAACTGTTAACCAAATATACAGCTAGTTGAATCTTAATCACAAATTTATTATACTAACCCTTACTGGGGTAGAGCTTATGTATGTAGTCTCTTTGTCATCTTCATATGTAGGTGGAGGTTAATCACTGCCATGTGAAAGTAGATTTCTTTCAATTCTTTGGCAATAATAAAACAAGCAAATTTACCACATTGGCATAATAGTATACTCTCAAATGTAACTGACTCCATCACATAGCATTATGACTATAAATGCTGCCATTAGAACTCATTATTTTCATAACATAAGCTATTATCATCCATTATTATTGTATAGACGCTATTATTATTATAACACACGTTATTACTATCGTGATTAATACTTCAACACAATTATATATAAAGAGCTCAAAACCCTAATACAAGATAAGTTGTTCTCTAGAACTTATATTTTTATTTTTATTTTAACTTATTACTCTGGTTAACTGACTTGATTATTGAATTATTTTTCAAGTCACTAGGACAGCTCAATAGCCACGTAGATGACATCTCAAATGGTTAAATCTTGTTTTAACATTGTTACCACCTATAAGAAATCCATCTAATTTGGATTTTAATACTTACACCAAAACAAAATTCAAAATTTCTCAAAATGGTTGATTCGTTCTTCAAATTTTCACACTGATTTGGAATCACAACATAAATCTGAGCACATAATAGCACATAGAACCATACATCGTCCAACATATCTGAAGACTACCATCAAAAGAGACTGGACACACCACCAAACCTCACGGAATTCAGTCTACATATAGTAGCCTTCCAGGCTAATTTTCTCCTCATTCCGAGTACTAACCATAGAATAAAGTCTTATGTAGCGTTCATCACCTTTCCCTGCATAACATACCAAAAAATTAGCTTCATCGGAGTCCAGATGCTCCCCCAAATGCCGAAAAACTTCCTGATCCCCAAATTTGGAATAGTCACTGTTCAGGCCACTTTCATTATTTTCCATCCATCCAATGGCACCGGAAAACATCCTGCTACATCTTGGCTTGTAGCTCAGCTCAAACTTCTCAACACACCTAGGCTACAGAAGCTTATTTTGGCTCGAGCTCTAGCTGCTAGACTCAGCAAAAATCCAGCAACCCAGCCTAAGGATCTAACATGTTTGTATAATTTCAATACAGTTCCTACACTTTTATATTTTACATAACATTCTCAAAACTTATGCTTATTAAAAAAATTTGGCAAAAATTATTGTGTATTTTTATAATCCGCCTCAATATTTTAATTATTTACAATTATGACCTGAAACATTTACATATTCAGCCTAAATATTCATATAATTATAAAATTTTCACATAATTTCAATAATTTACAGTTACCAAAACTCTTAGGTATTTTATAATATGCCCCGGATCTTTATAAATTCAGATTAATCGTCTAAATACTCCTTGAGAATTGCACATAACTATTGAGTTCTTTCATATAAATTGCCTAAATAATTATGAAAAATTATATATAGGCTCTAGAATTTTATATTTTCATAAATTTCCTACATTGTATATGATTCCATGCTTACATGCTATTTGAAAATAATATTATATGCTCAATATTCTGGATTTTTAATTTTATTATGCACATCCCAATATATAATTACTTGCTTAATATGCTAAATGTTAGTGCACATCATACAAGACATATCGATTACCTAATATCGCATGTCAGTCTTTCAAATTAATTACACAATTATTTGTCTGTGATCTCTGAATTTTCATTTATATACAACTGATAAAACTTTATTTCCTTGCAACCGGCCTTCATAATATGATTGTTATCTCCATCAAATAGTATTTGTGTCTTTATGGTAGTTGGTGTTTTGAAGATTATTTGGTAATTTGGTGTTTAGCAATTGGTATTTGATTGTTATCTTCATTAAGTTTATTTTACGAATTTATAAGAATATGTAGCTTTGACTATACAGCCAATAGAAAATACTTATTTGTTATATATTTTCAAACTCGAGTCAACTAATGACCGAGTCATGCTTATTATTTCGTACTTGATAAGATATTTTCAAGTGGTTTATCTTACAACTTAGAACATAAAAGTAAAGCGTGTAAAGGTAAAAAGACGACTACAAATTCTTATAAATTCGTAAAAATAATCTTATTAATTCAAAAATCCTCCCTTTACATTGCAAGATAAATACAACTTAGAGTCAAATCATCAACCTAACTAGACAACACTCCGCAATTGGTAAACCAAGAGTTAAAAAAAATTATTATTTATTATGTTTACATTAAATGTTTTCACATATGCAAATTTGACAAATCTGTAGTTAAACTTGGCTTTTCAACTACAACCATAATAGCTATTACAGGAAAATCTTCATGCACAAAGTCTTAAAATTAGATGAGGACATCACCTTTCAATACGGAAGAGGCCATCATCCATCATGATAAACTCCAGCAAATAGCTTTATGGGATAATCTATAACTTTTCAGCTGATAGTCCTCGGTAAGAGCAACATCAAATATGTCCTCCTTCACAACTATAAAGATTCAAGCAAAAATAACCTAACCCTAAGTAGAGGCAATAAGCAGCTTTCTGAACTTTTCAGTGGGACCCTTCAAATACTTAATTTTCAAAGGTATAAGGTTTTCATCGTACCTGGAGAAAATGTTCGAGAAGATGACACAATGCTAGAACACCTATAATCACACTCAAGATGACAGTAGAGGCTAGGAAGCCAGTGCCCAGGCAAGCACTTAAAAAATTCATGTGGCTAGAAAGCTAATATAACATCAATAGATCTTAGATTTTCATCATGTACGCTATGACATCAGTAAAAAATCTCAGGTTTTCACTATATTACTGAAAGCAATGTATGCTCTTTATTCAATACAATTTAGACACCATTACTTAATAGTACCCTCATCATATAGGGCAAAAATTATGTATAAATTCCTATCACGACAAGCTCGAACTTTTTAGTTCACACTAAAAAATGTGTGAATAGTAAGATAAGTTATAAGGTGGAACAAAACCTGTACACATAGCATCACATCAGTGATAAAACTATCATGACAGTGATAGCCATCATAACATCATGTCAATGATAAAGCTAGAAGAGTATCACATTAGTAATATAACTACATTTTTTCACACAATAATTGTACCAAGCAAACAGGGAACACGACCAAGATATATGTTCTATTTTTAAGCATCTATTCCAAATAAGATTTCTTCAACATCTAGTTTAAGTCCCTATGCTCCTTAAACTCATTTTTCGGAGCATTAATGATAATACTAGATTGTATTATCCAATCAAGAGAATCTACGTGGAATAATGATGTATTCTCAAATGTAAAAGACTTCTTCATATCTCATTATGATTGTAATTGTAGTCATTGTAGCTCATTATTTTCATAACACATGCCGTTATCATTCATTATCATAATAACGAATATCATTACTATCATGATTAATACTCATATATAAAAGGGATAAAATCCCAAAACTAAACAAGTTATTCTCTACAACTCATATTCTTTTACAGGTTTTCAGCTTATTTGATTATAATACTGACTTGATCGTCAAAATTTTACGAAGTCACCAAGACCTAGAGATGGAGGCATGATGCAAACAAAGTCTTGTAATCATTATGTGACATTTTGGGTACATTAGGGTCTTGCGAGTGATGTTGTTGGAGGAAGTATTGGAATAACGTGGATTAATTAATGGAAGAGAATTATTGATGGACACTGAATTAGTTTGAGGAGCTATTGTTCTATCAATTGAAATAAAATGAGGTAATCAACAAAAATTAGTAAGGGGACCACAGGGCTAGAATGGTCAGTACTTGTAAAGGAAGCATATAGGAAACTATTCTCAAGAAAAATTGCATCCATTGTGGTAAAAATCCTTTTAGTTTCCAAATCATAAACTTCATAATCTTTCTGACCATAAGGATAACCAACAAAACACACAACGGGTAGCTCGAGTATCAAATTTATCTCTATGCCTAGAATGGTTATGAGCATAACATAAACATCCAAATAAATGAATATGGTCATAAGAAGGTCGATTACCAAACAGAACCTTATAAGGAGTCTAGCCAGACATAATTTTATTTATAAGACATGCAACGGTTATAAGAGTATATTTGCTCTAAAATTTGATGGGAAAATTGGCTTGGAAACACAAAGCATGAGCTACCTCAAGAAAATGATTGTGTTTTTGTTCAATGACTCCATTTTGTTAAGGTGTTCCTACATAAGATGTTTGGTGCACTATTCCATTGGAAGAAAAAAAAATTGTTTCATATGATTTGAAAGGAATTCTTGTCCATTGTCATTTTGAATTTGGCAAACTTGAGTCTGAAATTGTGTCTTCACCATATTCAAAATAATAAATAAATAAATAAAAACCAAGAAAAAAATAGTTAAGTAGTCGTAAGTTTGAGATTTGTATTTTATCAAATAGTCCCAATTTCAACAAGAACAATCATCAAGATTGGTTAAGAAGTAGTGATCAGCGCCTGGGTGGGATATGTAGAATAAGCCCCACCCACCCCCCCCCCCCCCCCCCCCCCCCCCAAAAAAAAAAAATAACATGAATTTAAAAAAAAAAAAAAAAAAAAAAAAGGGAAAATTTATTATTGCTTACTGGAAATGTATTTCTCATTTGTTTAGAACGATGACAAATGTGCACAAAAATGATGAAAATTAGAGAGGTTGAACAAGGCAAACTAGAAATTTTAGACAAACTATTAAGCGAGGCATCACCAAGCAGTATGTGCCAAAACAAGAGTGATTCCTCTCAGGTTGCATGAGAGGCCAAGGGAACACTTGGAAAGGTGCTGTAATATATCCTTTGTTTTAGCTTACCCACTCCAATCAGCCTCCTTGGTTGTCGGTCCTGGAAAGCACAAAAATCAGGGAAGAACAAAACAAAACAATTTAGTGCTTTGGTAATTTTGCTAACGGATAGAAGCTTGCAAGAAAAATTTCGAATACAAAGAACACGATCCATAGTAATATCGTTTGTTAGGGAGAGTTTTCCAATATCTGTTACTGATAAGGAAGAAAATTTTGAAGCTTAACAGGAAAAATATTATGAATTGGTGTTATATCACTTAACAAGGTTTTTGAAGGCGTCATGTGATTTGAAGCACCGTTATTGATAATCCAAGTAGAAATATAATGGGAAAAGCATGGTTTGCAAAACTATGCAACATGATACCATTCCAGAGATGGATGAATTGATTATATTGATCCGTTGTGAATCCTAAATTGGGGATTGTTTTAAGGATAACTTAATCGTAGGTTCTGGTGAGGTAGTTGATGCTGCAACAACAAAGGAAGAGCCTAGAGTAGCTAGTTGGATGGATGTTTTATTCTAGTCTTATTTGTTACATGATCTCCAATTGGCAAGATACCTAATAATCTATAAGCAACGATCCTTACTGTGTTCAATTTTCTTGCAACAGTCACAACTAGGTTTCAAATAATTCTGGTGAGCGCTTGGGTTGTTGATTCTAGCAGCAAGAGTAATAGCTTCAACTATAGGTATTCGAGAAGAAGCTATTACTTGTTGCTTCTCTTCTTGTGTTACCATAGAATAAACCTTGCTTCAAGGAGGAGAGGCTTGATGCTTATTATATGAGATTGAATTGTATTGAAGGTGTTACTAAGTCCTATTGAAAATTGATGAACCTTCTCTAATTCACAAGCAGCTATAAACGCTTTCAAAGATCCACAGTACACTTTGGAATTGTCACATAATTGTAGCTCGTGCTACAATGATTTGAACTTAGTATAATGAGCAGCTATAGAAACATTACCTTGATTAAGGAGAGGTAAATCGTGCTTGAAGTGAAAACTTAGGGGACCTACTCATCATGCTCCATTCAGATTTTTAAATATGTGGAGTCATCACCATACTTTTATGAAGACGGTTCAAGATTCTTGGGAGGCGGTCATTACGAGTAATGTAAGTATTAGGGGCTAAGCTTAATCACTTAAAGCTCTTTGTTCTTCGAAAAAATGGTTTTTGGTCGTATTCAAGATAAAGTCAAATAGGCAAAAGAAACGGTTACTCAGATTGAACAAGTTATTGATAGAGGTGAGGCTTCATAAGATGATCTTAACTAAGCCGAGGTTGTTTCAGAATCCGAACTCAATGCTGAAGAGGAATTTTGGAAAACAAAAATCTTTAGCTAAATGGTTACAAGAAGGGGACCATTACACAAATTTCTGTCATGCAACTGTTAAAGCTAAACGAAGTAGTCTAACTATTCATAAAATTAAGGATTTTGCGGGTTCTTGGTTGGAAAGGAGTGAAGACATTGAATGGGATGCTATTGAACATTTCTTGAATCTGTTCAAGGATCAAGGTAATTCCATTGACATAGATTTTCTAGATTGTATTCCTGCTGTGGTTACGTCTGATCATAATGATGCCCTTAATATTTTTTCTTTGGAGGAAGAAATTAAAGAAGTTGTTTTGCAATTGAATAAAAATAGTATTAGTTCGGATTGTTTTAATGGTCATTTCTTTGTTAATTGTTGGAATATTGTGGCCAAGGATGTGATAAGGGCAATTCAGTACTTCTTTGCAGGTGGTAACATGTCTTGGTCTATCAGTAGCACTCTTATCGTGTTGCTCCCGAAGACGGATTTTGCACAGTCCTTCTCCAACTTGAGACCAATTAGTCATTGTAATTTTACATCCAAGATTATCTCTCGTATTTTTGTGAATTGGTTGAGTTTGTTATTGAATGATTTGATCTCAGAAGAGCTTAGTGATTTTATGAGTGGTCGAAGTATCATAGATAATGTTGTTTTGGCTCAAGAGTTAGTTCATGATTCTAATAAAAAGATCTTGGGTAACAATGAGGCTTATGATCGGATTAATAGGTTTGTTTTTATGTCAGTGCTTCTTAAATTTGACTTTTGCGAATAAGATTGATCTTTTTTGGCAAATGATTTCAAGCCCGTGTTACTCGGTTCTTATTAATGGCACTAGTACAGTTTTTTTAAAGTCCTCGAGGGCTTTGGCAAAGGATCCCTTATCCCCACTTCTTTTTATTCTTGCTTCTGAAATGTTAAGTCAAGATCTAAAACAATACATGGAAGCTAGTTTGATAGACTACTATTTTCATCCCAATCAGAGCTCCCAAGATTTCTCACCTTGCCTTTGCCGCTGATGTAATTATTTTTTCTGCCGGGAGGAAGGTTTCTTGTGAAGGTCTTATGCGGTTCATGGGGGAGTATAAAGTTAATTCAGGACAGCTTATAATTAGAAATAAGAGTTGTTTCATCACTAGCTCAAGAGCTTCTACATAAAGGAAACGGGTGATTCAAAATGCTACCAACTTTCATCTTCAACAATTGCGTGTAACCTATTTGGATTGTCCACTTATTTGTTGGCAGAAAGAATGTCACACTTTTTATTTCTCTATTAATCAAAATCAGCATTGTGTTGCTTCTTGGTGGTCTAAATTCATTTCACAAGAGGCAGGTTAGCTTAATTAAACATGTTCTCTCTTCTCTACCTCTCTTTCTTATTAGTGTTTTGGATCTCCTAAGGCTGTTTTAGCTAAAATTGAATCCTTTTTCGCTTTTTTTTTTTTTTTTTTTTTTTTTGTCGTGCCAAAGATGGCTGAGGGAAACTCCATTGGTGTTCTTGAAAGAATGTGTGTTTTCCTATGCAGAGGGGAACCTAGGGATCTGTTCTCATATTGTTGTGGCTATGACCTTCTCTATGAAGTTCTGGTTCCACTTGCGAAAAAGTCAATCATTTTGGTCCCGGTTTATTTTAGCAAAATATTGTAAGAATGTCTATTCTGCTTTGGCCAATTCTATAAATTTCTCACCTATATAGTGTCGATTGGCTGTTTGTAGAAGTAATATGGAGCCTAATTTATATTGAAATATTGGGAAGGGTGCAATCAGCTTTTGGTTTAATCATCAGTGTGATCTTGATCCCGTTTCTCTTCTTATTCACGAAATTCCTAGACAATGTTAGAAATGGAGGCTTGCTGATTTTTTTTTGCTAACTAGGCTATCATTCATTCTAGTATGTTATAGCATGTGATCGATCAGCCTCTTGTGATTGACGAGGTTGATACAATAGTGTAAATAGTTGATAAGTCAGGGCATTTTTCTACTTCTTCAACTTGGGAGGTAGTGAGACATCGCAGTTCGTTGAAGCCATTTTTGGAGCGTTCCTGGCAGTCTTTACTTTCGGTCAAGGTCCCCATATTCTTCTGGAAGCTTTGGTGTGGTTATTTAGCTTTAGATAGCACGCGTTAGAGGTTTAATTATGCTATTGTGACTTGTTTCTGTTGTTGCGACCAACATGCAGTGGAAAGTATTCACCATCTCTTTGTTTCTTCCCAAGTTGCCAAGGAAGTGTGGTTGTTCTTTATGCATTGTTTTGATTTTGAAATGTTAGCTTATTTTGTCTATGAAATGTTTAACATTTGGTAGCAGCGTGACACAGCCTCTTTTACATGTTATTTGCATTCAGTAACATATTGCTTGATTGTTTGGGCGATTTGGAAGGCTTCAAATGCAAGAGTCTGAAAATATTTCAATGTCTCCTATTGGTATAGTTAAGATAAGTTATGAGGACTCTTGGCCTCATTGCTTCCTCTTTTCAAAGTGAGGCTAAGGTGTTTTGGAAGGATTCTTATTAGCTTTGTTATTTTCCCTTTCAATTTCCTAAGCACATGTATCTAAAGAAGGTTCGTATCCTAAGGTGACTGCCCCCTCCTTCTCTTTTTATTATGCTTAATTATGATGGTTGTGCCAAGAGAAATCCTGCAGAGGCTGCCTCTGTTGTTGTAATTCGGGCTTCTAGCGGTGACTTTATTTAGGCTTATGCATCCTATTTGGGTGTTCAAACAAACATGGTGGCTGAGTTTGAAGTTTTATTAGAAGGATTGAAGGTTTGTGCTTTAACAGGTTTGATGAATATTATTATTAATTCAGATTCAATGGCTCTTGTTCTTTGTGTGACACATAAGATAAACCCTCTTTGGAGGCTTTTTGGTAAGTTTCGGGAGTTGCTTCGTCTAATGCCGTTGCTTAATGTCTCTGTATTACATTGTTTTAGAGAAGTCAATTCAGTCGCTGACTTTCTTGCCATGTTGCATGTGATTCTAAATTAAGTCACTCTTGGCATTCTTCTAATAGTCTTCCTACCCAAACTCGGGGACTTTTTGATTTAGATAAATAACAGGTACATTATAGTAAGACAGTCATTCGTAAGTAGTCTTTTATTTTTGCTTAGTTGGAATTTTAGTCTCTTTAGGATTCGTTTGGTCCATCATATAAAAATAATAAGATATTATAAGATTATCCAGTTGGTTCTCACATAATGTTTAATATCAACAAAATAGTATAACTTATACTATTGACACTCTCTTATAATATGTCTGACAGTATAAATCTATACAGAGATGAGAGAAATAATAAGACAACAATATAAAGACTATAAAACTATACAGTCTAATATATTGTATAATTATATACTGTACAATCATATACGATGCTACCAAATAAGCCCTTAAATTTTTGCAATGAGATAATATCCCAAGTTTATGCTTTGTTTTTCAAGGTTGTGATTTTATTTTGATTCTTGGAAGTGTAAAGTTTAGGTGTTTTAAAAAAAATAAAATAAAAAAGTACATGTGTTGTCTCAGCATATGTAACGCTGTCATGCAAAGTCTTCATTAAAAAGAGTATTAAAAATCCATGGAATTGCATTTAACCTGGGCAGAAACATCTGGAGAATCTTCATCTGACCTTGAGATTGAACCATCAACGAAACCAATCTTATTCTTGGCTTTTAGAGCATTCTGCATTATTTGTTTTTTTCCATGTGGTATTATTATCCCCATTCAGTAAGCACGGTACAAAAAAAAAAGTGCTTGGATTGTCAGTGGGGTGCATGAAATACTTATGGAGAATCAGATTCCACAATAACCCTTCTTGAGCTATATTATGTAGCATAATCATTACCATCTGGCATAGCTTAGATACCAGCGAAGAACTTGCTAAGAATTAACAAGATGTTTTATTCAGGCTTTGATACCATATAAAATAATAGTAGCACCTTGAATTTAATTTGTTGTAGGTTACAAGATATATACATATTAAATAAAGTAATCCTAGGGTCAAAATATAAACAGAAAAGAAAACTGTAACTATACAGGATCCTTTAAATATGAAGATTATAGGCTGAAATTCTACAGATTATAAGCTGGCATTATGCTAGCAAATTGTAATACTGAAATCATGTCTAATTTGAAATTATGCAAGTTATAGGCTGAAATCATACTCAACATACTTTAGAGGATCAGAATTCAACTTTACTTTGTTTGATACCACTTTTGGTAGATACTTTATTTATCTTGGTTCCATAGATTGTTAATTATAGCAGTTACAAAGAACCGAAAAAGAAGACAAATGTTTGTTCGAACCAAAAGATAAGGTTTGGCAAGGAATATGATGCTTTTGTTATATATGAATATGATGACGATTAATTTACCGAACCAGTTTGTTGATCCATCTTCGTTATATAATCACTCATTTAAGAAAAAGTTAAGACCTACTTAATTAATTGGTCTCATCTTTGCTATACTTGTGTAACTTGTCACGTACTCATTTGCCTTCTAACCATTTGATGTTGTCTAATGAATCAAATATTTGAGGTAGGAGGGCTTAAAAATTTCATTATTTAGTATTTTTTTTTTTTTGGTAATTCAACTCTCTTAAATACTATTTTTATGTTTATTTCATATTTTTCTTAAATTTTATTTATATATAAAATAAAGATAATACTCAATTATAAAAGGATATTGATATTGATATTGATATATACGCCCAATCTTTTACCTCCATGTACGAAATTAGATTAAGAATAATGGGGCCATGTCTACAACTCAATATTCCCAATCTTTTACCTCCATGTACGAAATTAGATTAAGAATAATGGGGCCATGTCTACAACTCAATATTCTTTATTTTATATGTAAATACAATTTAAGAAAAATATGAAATAAAGATAAAAATAGTATTTAAGAGAGTTGAATTACCTAAATAATAATAATAATAATAATGCGGCCATGAGGAGCCATTTTTTATTTATTTTTAATAATATTTAAGATATTGAATTTTTAAGTTTTGAATCGTGTTGTTATTATAATATTATTTTTTAAAAGATATAACATGCACATTCTTATTTTTTTAAGATTACATTCAAGACCCTTTTAAAATACAACAAAACCTCATAAAATTATTGATTAACGATTACTTATAAATATCATCTTATATATATTTAAAAAAATAATCACATGTTTGAATAAACTATTTTTTTTTTAAATGTAATAATATTGCTCATAAAATAAATAATTATAACTGTTAAATTCAATGATTTTCTTTCTAGACATACTATACTATTCATAAAAACTTATATCAAATTTATAATTTATATTATAATCTGTTCACATTCTTTTGTGTACTATGCATTGGTGTATATCATTTTGTCTTACATCATCTTGGTATTTAGTGTTGGTGCACATAGGAATATAAAGAAGCTATCTAATTTCTTCCACGTGTTGTATGGTTTTCGACACCTGGACCATACAGATTGGTTTCTTGCGCAGCATTTTGTAAAAATCATTAGGAGAGGATAATGATAATTAATTAGTGCGGGTAACTCTTTTGGAACATACTAAGAACCAACACATCCACATTCCACCTCCAATAGTCAACATTTTGTTTTGTTCGGGTAACTTTTATTTTTTATTTTGTTATAATTTGTTGGAAATTAGTTGATCGAGTTACAGAATATATATTAATTTAAAATTATACATATATAGTTAAAGAGTTATTTACTTAAATTTTTAAATAATTTAATATATTTTAATATTATAAAATTTGAATACCAACTTATGAACTTATGAAAAGTTGTAATGTGCAAATCAGTCGAGTTTTAACAATTTTGGACTCATCTAATAATTTGTTTTAGTAAGTTTGAGATTAATTGGAGAATAAACAAGATGGATCACTCAAGTAAAGTATTTCTTTATTTTATATTATAAAAATATATATTAAAAAGTTAAACTCATTAATGTTGTAAATTTTAAAATCGACTTGTTTATTAAATAAATTGTGAATTTGACTTGATTAGTCTAAAAAATAAACATAATTTAATACTTTTAATTAAGAACTATTCCTGAACTCTGTTTTAATTAATTAATTATTATTTTTTAATTTAATTTCATGGATGAATATGAAACTCACTTATGTTTTAATTAATTAATTATTATTTTTTAATTTAATTTCATGGATGAATATGAAACTCACTTATTTATAATGATAAAATTTTAATGTATAAGTATTACAAAGGATAATTAATTTTTTATTTATTTTTAACTCTAAAATCCATCAAGTATTTAAAAGAAATTATGTGAGACCCATTTCCCACCAAGGGCCAGGGCAGAAATGTGGGTCCCTAGCCACTCATGGGCACATTATAAATGCTGAACCCTTAAAGTGATGATCCAAAAGAAAAATAGTAGCCATTTGATGAATGTTAGAGGACGGACAACATAATGCATGCAAAGAAAAAAGAAGAAAAGCACAAGAAGACAGATTAATTGTATTATTTTTGTGGAGGATTATATCATTAGTGAGGGCACCCGACAATTGTCTTTGTAAAGATCGATGTCTAATTAACCAAAGATCACAGACCCTTTGGTGGAAGTGGTAGGCCTCACTGTACTTTTGCACACGATTTCATTTCCCTATTGGCTGTTATGTCTATTCCACTAATAATGGGAGTTCTGATGATTATTAAAGAAAAGTGAGGTAGTTGCTTTGCAATAAATAAAATATATAAAGGTTAGGTAGTTGGAATGGATTTAATAGTGTTTAGAAATTTTTAATTTTTTATAAATATTTGTTCCATGATTGTGTCTATTACGAAACGTATAGAGATTTTAATTAAAAAAATTCATTCTAATCTTTGTCATGTTTGTGAGTTCTCGTCTCCTCTCTCCACTCTAAACATTCGTAGAACAAAAGCATCCACGCAAAACTTGGAGACTCCTCTAATCACATGAAATGATTTATCTCATAAGATTTACAAGCTAAGACATGCACTACTTATTTGATCTACGTAAATGTTTATGTTTGATCTGCTGTTATATATATCTTGAAATCAAGATATATGGGGTTGAAGAAGTTAAATATGCCATGGTAGCTTTGTTGAAAGAGTTATGGTGTCTGACCATATTGATAGTATTGATGGGTTTTGACCCAAATCATGTCTTGTTAGTTTCTTGATTAATTTATTCTTAGTATGCAAGAAAAATTGATTAAATTACGATTGTGATTTTCAAATTAAATTTAAATTTTTGGAGTAAGTAAGTCCAATTAAATTGTCATTGTAATAAGGTTTTTATAAAATTAAAAAAAAAAACTACTTGATAGACAAGTTTTATGTTGCATAAGTACATAAATTTGTGAGTAATTGTAAGGTATGAGAATGAGATCTCCAGAGAGTTAATATTTGTAAGACCTTTGGGTATAAGAGTAAGATTCTTGAGAGATTAGCAGACACATAAAGAGAGTAGTGAGAACATCATGTGTAGGGTATTACTCTTTTTATATAATCTTTCTTAAAATTGTGGATTCTCCCTTTTTTTCATTCATGGATATAGGCAAGGGGTGTTGAAACCAAGGTTTAAAAATTCATGTCGAAATGGTCGAAACGTACAAAACGTTTTCGTTTCCACACTACCCGAAATGAAACTTATTTACAAAAA
This sequence comes from Quillaja saponaria, assembly GCA_029379385.1. Lineage (NCBI taxonomy): Eukaryota > Viridiplantae > Streptophyta > Magnoliopsida > Fabales > Quillajaceae > Quillaja > Quillaja saponaria. The sequence goes on along the minus strand of CM055610.1, from coordinate 11,633,675 downwards.
CGCAACCACCATTCCTACACGAAACAGGAGCGTTTTCACAGGAAACAGGGGTATTTTCACACAAAACAAGGTCGTTTTCATTGTTTTCATAGTAAATGAGTCGACACAAACAGAGCATTTTTAGAATTTAAAAATCTAAAGTTTTAGCTCTAGTTTTCTTCATACTTTAGGATTTCAATTGTTTTTTTTTTTTAATCTTATTTGATGTATTCATATGGTATAATTTAACAAGGATAATTCTTTTTATGTTTTCACCCATGTTAGGTTTCTTGATTTTTATTTATTTTTTTAATATAAATATTTTGTATTAATTTAGTTTAATTTAGTAATGGATAATATTAAAATTTCAGGAGATATACATATTGGTTCAAATTAAAAAATTTCATTAAATATGGGTTTGAGCACCTGCTAGCAATTCTACTGTTGGTTGAATGTGATTGTAATTTGATATTTTTTTCAAATTTGTATGTGTATGTTTAAAATTTTACTGTTATGTATTTAGTAGTATTTTATGTACTAAATAAATAATGTTAGATACTTTCAATTATTATAATATGTGTTTTATTATATATTTTCATAGGTTTTCCCAAAAATTAGCGTTTCCTTGCCATTTTCATACTGTTTCTCAAATCATTTCTGTTTCTGGACTTATCGAAATAGTAACTCAAAACAAATTGATTATCTTGTGTTTTCTTAGATATAATCCACAATCTTCTCTAATATTGTTGTAGTAGTATTCTTAATCCTAAATTAACTTCTATTGTTCGTGACACTTTGCTTTCCATTTTAAAATTATTTTACGACCAAACTCATGCTCACTTACTCCAACTCAAAGCCGATTTCTAATACCTGGCTCAACATTCTTGGAAAAAAATAAAATCGAATTGAGTCCTTGTGAATGGTATGTTTATTGATAATTACTTTTAAAATCTCATGCTATTTTGATACCCTTATTTCTATTAGTCATCATATTGCTGAATTTGATCTTGTTATCTAAATCCTAGACTGATTATCCTCCAATTTTGACAATGTTGTGATCATGTTTCCTCGTATAAATCTCTTCCTTCTTTTATCGAAATTCGCTCAAGTCTTTATGTTCAAGAAATTTGTTTCAACCGTCATACAAAACTATTTACGTAAAAGTCTACGCATAAAGAGTGAATTATCATTTATTTTTTATTTTTTATTTGTTATCTACAACTTCAATTATCAAGATTATAAGTTGTGTAATGATGTTGAATTGTAAAACAAAAATTGGAGTTAATTTTCTTGATTATAAGTGAATTATCAAAATTTTTTTTTTTATGTGTGAAATATATTAATATGATTGATAATCATTCTTGATACAATAGGAAACAAATTAAATTGAGCTTGTATTAGTGCAAGGATATTTTTTTAAAAAAATTATAATATTCCTGGAAGTTGACTTTTTTTTAAAGAAATATTGGAATGAGAAGCAATTAATTAGCTATATAATTTTGGCCTACCCAAACAAATGTATTTTCTTTTTTCTTTTATCGAGGGACGAATTGCTTAGAAATTGGTTCTAGGTGTAAATGGCCTAACATGGCTAAATCAAATATCTCGAACCAAACCCCCCTTATAAGCAAAAAACATGTAAACACGTAAGCACTACAACAAAATTAATCTACCTCTGCAAGTTCTCTATTCGATTATGTAATTTTGCAGAATCAAGTAGTGGTTTACAAAATTTGAATGTAGACGCAGATACCATTTTGCAGACGCATATACTAATTTAATTTTGATGCTATTTTTTGCAAGTTATTTGCTTCTATGTATTTTCATATAGCAGATATAATATATTATTTTAAAATAATTAGGTATCCGCATCTGATGTTTAATGTACCTGCATTTGTAGTGGTAGACACAAATACTTTTCTCAGTTAAATCCCTAACCTGCAAATTTTCTTTCCCTCTTTGTCTCCATTTCTAAAAATCGGCCTTCCACCTCATCCTTTCTCTCTCCTCCTTCTCTGTCCAAACCCACTTCTATTGTCTACCCTTTGTCACCATGCCACAGTTGAGGAAGACTGTTGCCGTCTATTGTGCTCCACGACCACCTCCTGTGTTTTATAACTTAACCCAGATTGTTCGGCATAACACGGAATCGATCAATTGAAGGTATGTACTCTACAAAACCTAATTTGTTAGGGGCACTAAAAAAATATTTTATGATTCTGACACTAAATCCATATGTGGGAACGAAAGATATGCATGTTTTGGTTGTGGGTTTTGATGGGTTGAGATTTAATTTGTGGTTGAAAGTTAGGTTTATGAATAATTGCTTCTTTTGTGTGGGAATATTGATGGTTCATCTTATACTTTTATAAGGAGAGGAAGGAATCCCAATTCTAAGGAGTTAAGTAGATGTTATTATGAAATTCTTCTTTAAATCTTTCTTGCTTAGATAATGTTTAAGTGATAAGAATTTAAATGTAAGAAATTATAACATGTACAAAAATGAAAATCTTATGAAAAAATTCATAAGAAGAATTTCTCAGTGCACAAATTTCAGCAATGAGAATAGGTGAGGTCCACCTGTCTCCTTATGTTAAAATTCTCAATTGCCTATACTAAAAAATGCAACATCAAAGAGTACACTAGTAGTGAGACATGAGAATGCATATTACTAATCTAACGGGAAGCGTATGACTAGGCAAGTTAGGTTTTGGTCACCATGCATGATAACTAGAAGGTTCATTATATGCATTACTTGTTAAAGTGTGTGTTTTTTAATTAAATGTTTCTGTTACATTGTTTGCATGCTTAGGATTATATATGATTCTCACACTACTTGTTAGATATTTAGAAGTTTCAAGAATGTAATGAACATGTTAAGAATAAGTAAGAAAGATGAATATGAAGTAGAAAACTAGGTACTTTTTATTAAGGCGGTGGTATTATGGATTCCACCCTCCAATGGATGTATATATTATAGGTTATTCCATAGTATAATATTTTCTTAATTAAAAGAGCAAGCCTTTGAAGCAATGTTTTGAAACTGGACTGACCGGGCCTGTCAGACTAGTTGGACCATTACTCGGATGAAAAAATGAACTAAAGAACAATTTTGGTGGTTGGACCGGTCAAAATAGATAAAAATTATAAGAACCGAAAAAATCAATAAAACATGTGCCGGGTTAATCAACCCGAACTGGTTTTCTTTTTTCTTTTTTATAAAAAATATTATTTGTATTAAGTATTAGTGAAATATTTGTATTTTATATTAAAGATTAGTTAAACAATTGTATTTTATATTGATATTACATTTATTATATTGATTCATAAATTGAAACTTGAAAATTGTGATGTACAATAAATCAATTAGTTGTTGTATTAATTATTAATAACTATACTTGATTATTTGTGATTTGATTTTCTTATTATTTAATGAATTTTGAATATATATATTTTTATTTATTGTATATTTAGTATTTATAATTAATAAAAAAAGCTATATAATATTTAAAATATGTAATTAATTATATTTATGATGTCATTCGGTCTGACCATCGGTCTTTTGAACCAATGACCCAAGACCCGACAAAATTTTCAAGTCAATCACTGCTCTGATTTTCAAAACATTGCTTTGAAGGTTTTATTTGGGTTCTTCCCTAACTATTTCACTTTTTCAAATCTCATTTCTCTACAAATGCCATCGTGCTCAAACCTATCTTACTATAATGTCTTCTCCACTACCTTCTGCACTTCCAAACTCTTTTTTCTTGACTCCAATGCAAACCCTTTCTGCCATTTCATAAAAGTCCATCATCTCTGTTGTGCTACACTTCCAAATGAGAAGAACCTTTCTGGTCTCAATTAAGAGCCTCATCTTCTAATGCCTTCACTTCAACAAACACAATCCTCACCATCACCACCTTTAACAATTTTATGTTTGTACAATTCTTATTATAACCTACAAAACATGCAAACTGTAGGTTTCTTTCCTAACAATCCAACGTTTCTACTACCACAACCCCAATTCCAATGCTTAGTAGGTACCCAACTACTTACTATCACTAATGTAACAGCTATGGATAGTGCTTGATCTACCGCCACCGCCTCTAACTTATTACAGTAATGGCCCATATTGAAACTATTTGCTCGAAAGCAACTAAGAAAGGGGGGGGGGGGTGAATTGATATTTTAAAACTATTTGCACAAATATAAACAAGTTTTATGTACTTAAAGCTAATTTTCAAAATTTGTTTGAATTAACGAAAGCTAACTTACAACTTAAAATAATAAATCGCAGGCTATATGCAAAGCTTAATTACTTGACCAATTTATTCAAATAACATAACATATAGTATAAATGTTTTAAGTCAAACCAAGTTTTTGAATAAATAAAGATTATATCAAACCAAGTTTTGATAAGCTCTTACTAGTAAGATATCAGTTTCTACTTAGATTACCATTTACCCAAACTACAATGAAGAATTGCACAAATAATTAAGTAGAAATTGAAAGACAATGCAAGAATATAAAGAGAGAATTAAGAACACAATAATTTATATTAGTTCGGCCATTAATTGTGCCTACATCTAGTCTTCCAATTCACTCTTTGAAAAATTCCACTAATTATGTTGTACTCTTACAAACAACAGAATGAGAGCAACACTCTCAAGGTTTAGGATCTTTACTTGACCTACCTTCCTTATTTTAGATCTTCACTCGACCTAGCAGATACCTTCCCCTTACAAGTTTAGGTTTTCACTCAACCTATAAGATACCTTCCCCTTTTCCTGTTCCTTTTTCCTTTCTCTCAGGTTGCGATAATAATATAAGACTCTTTTACAACATAAGCTCAAGGGGTGATCCTCTCAATATGATAGATAATAGAAGGTTTTGACTTAAGAGTGAAACAATATTTTGAAGGTTAGAAGAATAAATTGCTCGACTCTTTATTTATTCAACTCTCTTTGATTAGATGTCTTCTTTCCTTGCCTTGATCCTCTTTATATAGATTTTGGAATGCAGTCTATGTAAGTTTTGATCTTCTTTCTTGATCAAAGGCTTGTGACAGTCTCGGAACTTTATGAAGATTTTCTAGCAATTTGGGACGTATTCCATTATCCATAAATTAAGGCTAGATCATAATATGGAATTTTATTGATTGATAGTCATTGCAGCATTTCTCAAATGTCTACTCTTGCATTGATTTTCTTTAGCTTTGAGTAAAGTTTCACTTTCCATTTGAGACTTCACAGTTTCGTTTTTAGTTTCTTGTGTGTCATATGTAGTTTTATGTGTTGCAAAAGCAGCTTTACGAACATCTGATACAAGTGCAAGCAAGACAATATACTTTGTTGGCATTAGTACATAATTCATGATTGGTATAATCGTTAATACTTGTACTAATTTTCATAAAAAGTAGTAATAATATTTTTCATAATATTTTCAATTTAAATCTAGCTGACTTAATTTGAAACTCAAATAATAAATACTTATGTTCATAAATTAAACATTTGTTCGTTTAAGAATATATCTAAAAAGGTAAGTTGACTCAAATTTGAAATCAACATTAATTCGAGAGGAGTTATATTTGTGCAATTAATATTTCAATTTAGGAAAGTATTGATTACAAAAATAATTAGCTTAAATGTTGATTTCAATAGATCACGCATATTATGTCAAAGTTACATTCAAAGCTTACCAAAAATTTCTTACGAAATAATGGTACACGTGTGCCAATGTATTTAGGAATCATTCCTAATTTAATTTAGAGTATTTTACAAATATTAAATCAATCATAAATAATTGACTTAAATCACGGAACCCTTTTGAAATTAAATAAAAGAAATTTCCATAAATCATGCATTGTGTCATCAAATCAATATTGAAAAATATAATAAAAATAAATCATAAGTATATCACTATCTTAAGCAGTCTAAGATAGAGTATAAGAGAAACAATATCAAGCACTGGGACTAAGTATGATATGAATAAAGATAAGCTTGTGAACACAATTATTATCAAAATCAATAAGGGTGTAGCCTTGAAGCTAATAGAAACGATGATGATCAGTACTAGTAGTCTGAGCATAGAAATATGGGTACAGAGTGAATGAGAGAAAGGGATAAAATTGTCATAATAATGACCGAGAAGAAGAGAATAAAGGAAGAAATTGAAAAAAAATGAGAACTATAGGGTTTGAATTATAGGGCTCAAGAGTTCATATAGTTTAAGAGTAACATAAGTAATGTTCGGCTTAATAGCATGAACAAAATTGATTTTTGACAAGTCTTTTAATCATATAGTCTAAGAGTAACATAAGTAGCAGTATAATTTCATATCAAATCAGGGAAAAACTTGCACCTTATGATAGAATTAGATTGATTATATGATTAAAAAGATATATAATAAAATTTTAGTATTATAACATATAGGTTCTTTTTTCTTGTAGTTATTTCATATACAATTCAGTGTCCTCTTCTATCAATATATAATTCAGTGTCCTCTTCTATCAACACGAATATATTTGAAGTAATTAATTACTCTATGGCTTTCTTTGCTCCTCTAGATTTTCTTTATACGGAATGAAGTGTATTCTAAATATTAATAGCTTATGTTAGTTTCTGTGTTGATGTTAGTATGTTAGTTGTTGAATGTTCTGCGTGTCATCAGGTAGTACAACACTTGAAGAGTGGAGAAGCATCACAGGGGTAGTGAAGTAGGGGGCAACAACACTACTATGATTTATGCTATGTAGTAAAGACTGTAAATCAAAAACATAAATTAAATTGCATGAAGTAAAGTTTTGGAAAAGTGGCGGTAATCTGCACGCTAAGTATTAGGAGAGGAGATGCAAGAAATGAAAAAAGTTATTGAAATAATATTTGAAGAAAGTTAGAAACTACAAGTACATAGAGTAAAAGAAAGAAAGATCATGGTTGGTTACCTAAAGGTTCTCTTAAACTCCATATCAGAGCTCTACGTAGTTCTGTTTGGAATGAGAGAACAACTCTATTTAAATAGAAAATTTTGAAAACTATTATTTGCTACAATGTCTTCGTGTAGTAACAGGATTCTATTACAGTGAATTGCTACAGTAAACTGCTACAGTGTTCTGCCGACAAAATAGTAGGTTTGTGAATTGCTTTAGTAATTAGCAAGGTGAAGCCGTACCAATCGTCTTCATTAAATTGTACAAAATCATTTCCTGAAGTTCTAGAAGAGGAACTAGAAATTTATTTTTTTATATTTTTTGGAGCTGTTGAAGTGGCTTTATTATCTGGTTAAAGTAGTTGAAATATTTCTTTAAGATTCTAAAAATATTCTTCTTTTGAAGAGCTGGCAGCTAGTTTTGAATAAATCTAGGACTTATGTTGTAAAAATTGGCTTACTTTAGGAAGCTGCTTATTGAGGTACTTGGAGTTCTTCTAGAACTATTGTTTGATAGCATGCTGGAAGGCTTTTTCAGCATTGAATTCTGCCTAATATTTTATGAAACCTTGTGTGTGAAGAACAAGCTAGATATTTTATGATTCTTTAAGATTTTGATAATATTTGGGGTACTTGTACTATCAAGTATATACCCAAGCTAAGCAAATTTGGAGAAGAAATGTAGCATAATTAGATTATGATCTTGTGGGCTAAAATGCTCGTTGAAGTAAAATAACATTTTTGCAACATTAGCCGAAAGAATTTTTATGCATGGACCATGTAAATTCCATCACTAAGTGAACCAATGATAAATTTTATATTTGACATTATTTTTAAAGTAAATAAGCCATAAATGCTTATAGCTTTTGTTTTGAAAATAAAATGTATTATACCTAGGCATCTTGATAATCCCACTAGTTGAAAGAAATGGGATCAAAATGTTAGGAAAATTTTCAAGATTTGGAAAGAAAAGTTTTCCAGTCAAAATGACTGAGAACTTTTAGTATTTGTATTGTGAAATGTGTTATAAAATTAGCATTTTTTTAGATTTATAATGTTTGATAGCAACAGAATCACTATCAACCAAAATAAATTCATAATATTTCTGGGTTTTTGAAAGATTGGTAAGTGAGAAATGCCAATCTAGAGGAAACATTTTTTGACGGACTGCTTAAGGAGATTCAAACCAAAATTCTAGTTCCATTTGGATAATAATTTGAGGTATGTCATTAGGGACATAAAAAGTTTGGGATTGAGAAATATGAGCCTTACTTGAAGGAACTGTTATGATAGATTGAGCTAGCTGACTGATCGTTTGAGCAATCTCTTGGGGATTGAACTTTAAACTTTCTTTGGGAGGAACAATCATTTTAGACTATTCTTCGTCGACTAGATCAGCCCAAATCTATTTTGTAAGGATGAAGGGTTTTTGGCTTTGGAACTGAGTTTGGATTCTTATTAGGGTTTCAATAGGGAATGCATAAGATTCTTTGGATTATTTTTGAGTAAGTTTTGCTAAGGAGGTGGAAGGTTCCTCTTTTGGGGAAGGTTCTTGGTGATTTGAAAAATGATTTTCTATTTCTTTCTTTTTTCTTAGCATTCTACTTATCCTTTAAAAATTCACGAGTAATATAATTTGGGATAGAACTGGAGCTTCCTTTGATATACTCAATGTCAAAATCAAAGACAGATAAAATTGCTTGCCAACTAGTAAAAATTTGTTTTGATGCAAGATTTTTAACATCTTTTTGTAAAACATCTTTTCTAGATTTGCAATCTATTTTGACCAAAAAAGTATAATTAAGTAAAACACTTTAAAATTTTGAAATGCACAAAATAATTGCTTTTTTATTTTATTTTATTGTTTTGATAGTAGAATAATTTTGTTGTGCATAATTCCAATGCTTTGATGCATATACAATGATATGTTATTTTACATAAATGGATTGTTTGAGAATGCCACCATATCTTATATTTAAGACATCAGTTTGAACAATTTTGAAAGCTTGAGGATCAGAAAGATACAAACATGGAAGATGTTTGACCCTCAGTTTGATTTGTTGAACAACATTAATATGGATATCAGACCAATGAGGAGGACTAGTTTTAAGTCGATCATACAATGGTTTGATAAGATTGCTAACTCCTGGGGTGAAATTTGAAAAGTAATTGAGACATCCAAGAAATCTTTGTAATTGTGTTTTATCAATAATATGATCAGGGAACTTATCAGTAATCTGGATAGCCCAATCAATCAAAGTAATGGTTCCATGGTTAATATTGTGACCAAGAAACTTGATTTTTATTTTAATAAGGCTGAACTTAGTTTTGGACACAACTAAGCTATTCTTTTTTGTTATATCAAAGAAAATATTGATATATTTGAAATATTCATCTATATTTTGAGAAAAAATTTAAACATTATCAATATAGACCATGATAAATTTTGTATAAGGATTGAAAATGTCATTCATAATTCTTTGGAATTTAGAATGAGCATTTTTTAATTCAAAAGGCATTACATTCCATTCATATTAATCGAATGAGACATTAAATGCAGTTTTGTATCTGTTAGATACTTTTTTTTGAATTTGCCAGAAACTAAATTTTATATCAAAGTAAAGATGATTGTGAAGGTATTTTTTGTTAGGAATAGGATACTTAATTCATGGAAGGACTTGATTTAAAGATTTATAATTGATAATTAAGCGAGGAGTATCACGCTCAATTTCAGCATTTTTGTTAACATAAAAAGTAGAACAAGACAAAGGGCTCTTACTCTTGTGAATTCCTTTTGAAAGAATGTCATTGATTTCTTTTTGACAATTCTCCAGCATTTATTGATTCGTTTGAATTGTACGAGCTTTTGAAGGAATATGTTTTTCATGAAATCTTTTTCATATGGGAGATCAATCACATGATGTTTTCTTTTCCATAAAGCATTTGAAAAGACAGAACAAATTTATTTTTCTTATTTTCTCTTCAACCCAGAAAGGATCAAGTTGGTGAATAAAATATGAATCTAAAATAACAAGATTTGTAATATTTTTTGCAAGAGAGAATGTTGAAGAAACTTGTGAAGGAGAGTTGTCAATTGTAACATTGAAACATTTGTAATGGATGATGATTTCCAAAAACCATTGCATAGAAGTTAATCTTGCAAAGATTTTTTTCATAAGATTTTATGGGAATTTGACCTTCTAAAATGCAGCCAGAGTCTGCTTCTAGTGTCAAACAATGCTACAGTTTCTAGGACAAAAGATTTTCTTACAATAAGTTTGATAAGGTATACCCTTTTTTATAAGAAACATGAGTAATAAAATTGAAAAAAAATTCTTCAGAGAAGATCATCATCCTAAAGGATGCATAAGATTTCTTTGAAGATTCTTTTGTCTTTCCTTTTTGGAGAATCTTGATAACATAAATATTGTCTTGTTGTTGAAGTTTAAGATTTTTAACTTTAGTTTTCAAATTTGACACTTCATGTTGGAGATCTTGAAGGGCAACAAGTGTTGTTTTTGCATAATTAAATTTGGATAAAACGTCTTTTAGATTGAAGGAGTTGGTAGTTATAAGTGAATTGAGAGAAGGTTTGCTCAGTTTTTTTTGGGGTTTCCAGAGTTTTTTTTAATTTTTGTAAATAATTTTTCTTGTCTTCATGATCTAGAAGGCCTGTAATGACTTGAAAGAAAATATCTTATTCCTTTCTAAGGACATTACATTCAAGAGTTTGGTGAGAGGATGCCGAGGAAACTTCGTTATTTTGAATTTGATTGACTTCTTCATTATCAGAGAAATGTGGAGTTTCGCTATCAAATGAATCTTCAATGAGAAGACAATCAAGCTAGTCAAATAGACCTTCATTGATATATAAAGCTTTTATTTTTCTTGTAATTCTATAATATTTTGCAATGTGACTAGTTTATTACATTTAAAACAAACAACAAGAGGTATTTTTATTTTGAAAATATTAAGCAACATGTTTGTGTTTGTGTTTAAGTATTCTTTTACCAGCTTTATTTTTAAAGATTTTTATTCATTTTTGGAAGATTCTAATACATTTTTCTTTTTGGGTTTAGAAGAATTTGGAGGACAATTAAATTCATATTAAGCATAGAACCTTTCTAAATCTTTACGGTTTAGGGATCTTTTTTTTGCTAGTTGTCTATGAATTTTATTATCTTGACAAATTTTTAATGCAATTTTCTAGACATAGCTGTAAAGCTGTTTATAAATTAATTGTTCATCAAGGATAATCACATTGTTGATATTACAAATTTTTTCTTTAAATTTGTCTCCTAAAGAGCAAGGAAGGCCAACTAGAAATTTTTCTTCTAGAATGGTTAATTGCTATTTGGCCTAGAGAAGACTCTAATAAAGAACATATATTTAAACCACCTAAAGTCAGTTAAGATATGACATTTAAGATTGGAGAGAGGTTCCACAGACTTATCTCTCTAAATGGAAGTCTCTTATAAAATGTTTTATAATGACATAGATGAGGGTATTAATAGAGTCAGAGATTTCTTCCCCTTCACGGGTTAAAATTGGGTTGCCTTCAAGGTCAGCTTTAGCAACAAAGCTTATTAGGCTTTTTTCTTCTTTAGTGACATGTTCATCTTACCAACCTTTTAATTGACCAATAAATCCAGCAACTAAGACATGAACGATTGAGTGGTCTGAACAATTATGGACAATTTGGTAAGCAGTACATACCATATCATTTGTTATAAAATGTTAAGAATATTGTATTCAAATTAACTATCTATATTCCATTCATAGATGTTATTTGCATTAAAAAAATTATTGATTATTTGAGATTTTTCTTCATCAACTAAATCTGGAGCAAAAACCCTAAGATAATATAATTTTTGCGGTTGATTGTCTTCTAATCGAAGATTCATCTAATAGCGAACCTCCACCTTCCTCTGCTAAAAAAGAAGTCAATCAAATTCAAAATAATGAAGTTTTCTCAAAATCCTCTCACTAAACTCTTGAATGTAATGTCCTCACAAGGGAACAAGATCTTCTCTTTGAAAACATTAAAAGTCTTCCTGATAATGAAGACAAGAAAATTATTTATAAAAACTAAAAGAAACTCAGGAAATCCCAGGAAAACAAAGCAAACCTCCTCTCACTTTAACCATAACTACCAACTCCTTCAATCTAATAAACGTTTTATCTAAATTTAATTCTACAAAAACATAACCTATTACCCTTCAAAATCTCTAACATAACGTGTCAAATTTGAAAATTGAAGTTAAAAATCTTAAACTTTAACAACAAGACAAAATTTCTGCTATCAAGATTATCCAAAAAGGAAAGACAAAAGAATCTTAAAAGAAATCTTATGCATCCTTTTCCGATGATAATCTAATAGAATTTTTAGAAGAAAATTTTCTCAATCTCATTACTCGTATTTCTTATCAAAAATGGTATTTCCATTATTAAACATATTATAGAAAAATCTTTTTCCCTAGAAATTGTAGCATTGTTTAACACTAGAGCAGACTTTAGCTGCATTTTAGAAAGTCAAATTCCCACAAAATATTATGAAAAAATCTCTAAAAGTTTAACTTCTGCCAATGGTTTAGAAATTATCATCCATTACAAATGTTTCAATGTTATAATTGACAAATCTCCTTTACAAATTTCTACAACCTTTCTTCTTGCAAAAAAATATTATGAATCTTGTTGTTCTAGGTTCAGATTTTCTTCATCAACTTGATCCTTTCAGGGTTAACAAAGGAATATTTAAAGAAATTATGGGACAAATGGTGTCTTTTCCATTTCTTAAAAAAACATGTTCACTGAAATCTCAATCTTCTTGAAAACAAGAAAAAATAAATAAATTTTCTCTCTGTTGAAATAGCTTTCAAAAGAATTGAAAATCAACTTAATGATTCTGTCATAAAAAACACAATAAAAAATTTTGAAGAGAAAATACAAAAACAAATTTGTTTTGACCTTTCGAATACTTTCTGGAAAAGTAAACATCATATGGTTGATCTCCTATATGAAAAAGATTTTCATGAAAAACATATTCTTACAAAAGTAGTCCAATTCAAATGAATCAAAAATATTTGAGTTCTGTCAAAAGAAAATCAATGATCTTCTTTCAAAATGAATAATACATACGAGCAAGAGCCCTTGATCTTGTTCTGTTTTTTATGTCAACAAAAATACTGAAATTGAGTGTGGTACTCCTTACTTAGTTATCAATTATAAACCTTTAAATCAAGCCTTTCAATGGATTAGGTATCCTATTCCTGCTAAAAAAAACATTCTCAATTATCTTTACTCTTTAAAGATATTTTTAAATTTTAATTTGAAATCTGGTTTCTAGCAAATTCAAATAAAAGAATCTAACATACACAAAACTGCATTTAATATCCCGTTCGGTCAATAAGAATAGAATGTAATACCTTTTAGATTAAACAAATGCTCCTTAGGAATTCTAAAGAATTATGAATGACATTTTCAATCCTTATACAAAATTTATTATGGTCTATATTGATGATATTTTAATCTTCTCTCAAAATATAGATGAACATTTCAATCATTTCAATATTTTCCTTGATATAACAAAAGAGAATGACTTAGCTATCTCTAGAACTAAGTTCAACATTTCCCAAATAACAATCAGGTTTCTTGGTCACAATATTCATAATAGAACCATTACTCCAATGATCGAGCTATTCAGTTCGTTGATAAGTTTCTTGATCATATTATCGACAAAATACAATTACAAAGATTTCTTGGACCAAGAGTTGCAATCTTATAATACCATTGCATGATCGACTAAAAACTAGTCATCCTCCTTGGTCTGATATCCATACTAAAATTGTTAAACAAATCAAACTGAGGGTCAAACATCTTCCATGTTTTTATCTCTCTCATTCTCAGGCTTTTAAAATTATTGAAACTAATGTTTCAGATATATGATATTATAGTATTCTTAAACAATTCATTCATGGAAAATAGAATCATTGCATATGTATCGAAGCGTTAGAATTATGAACAACAAAATTATTCCACTATCAAAAAAATAATTAGCAATTGTTTTGTGCATTTCAAAATTTCAAAGTGATTTACTTAATCAAAAGTTTTAAGTTAAAATAAATTGCAAATCTGCAAAAGATATTTTACAAAACAATGTTAAAAATCTTGCCTCAAAATAAATTTTTGCGAAATATAAAGTAATTTTATCTACCTTTGATTTTGATATTGAGTACATCAAAGGAAACTTCAATTCCATCCCTGATTATCTTACTCGTGAATTTTTACAGGGTAAGTAGAATGCCAAGAAAAAAGATAGAAATAGAAAAATATTCTTCAAATCACCAAAAACCAACCCCAAAAGATAAACCTTCCACCTCCTTAGAAAAACTTACTCAAAAGCAATTCAAAGAATCTTATGCATTCCTTATTGAGACCCTAATAGGAATCCAAACTCAGCCTCAAAGTCAAAAACCCCTCATCTTTTCAAAATAGACTTATGTTGACCTAGTCGACAAAAAACAATCTAAAATGATTATTCCTCCCAAAGAAAGTTTCAAGTTCAATCCTCATGAGTTTGCTTAAACGATTAGTCAACTAGCTCAATCAATCAAGACAATTCTTTCAGGTAAGGCTCTTGTCTCTTAATCTTCTCTAATCTTTTCTCAAAACCCCAAACTTTTTATATCCCCATTGACATATCTCAAATTATTATCCAAATGGAACAAGAATTTTGGTCTAAACCTCCCCAAGCAGTCCATCACAAAGTGTTTCTTCTAGATTGGCATTTCTTGCCTGCCAATCTTTAAAAAACCAAGAAATATTATGAATTTATTTTGTTTGATATTGATTCTATTGCTATCAAACATTATAAATCTAAAATAGATGGTTATTTTATAATGCATTCCACAATTCAAATACTGAAAGTTCTTAGTCATTTTGACTGAAAACTGCTCTTTCCAAACCTCGAAAAAATTTCAACCTTTTAATTCAATTTCTTACAACTACTGGAATTATCAATATACCTGATACAATTCATTTTATTTTCAAAACAAAAGCTATAAGCATTCATGGCTTATTTAATTCAAAAATAATGTCTAATATAAATTTCCTCATTGGTTCACCTAGTAGTGGAATTTACATAGTCCCTGCACAAAAATTCTTCTAGCTAATATTGCAGAAGGGTTATTTTACTTCGACGAGTACTTTAGCCCACAAGATCACAATCCACTTATGTTGCATTTCTTCTCCAAATTTGCCTTGGCATGGGTTTATGCTTTGCAGTACAAATACCCCAAAAATTACAAAAATCTCAAAGAATCACAAAATATCTGGCATGTTCTTTTTAGACAAGGTTCCACAAAATAGTAGGCAAAATTCAATGCTAAAAAAGCCTTGTAGCCTACTATCAAACAATGGTTCCAGAAGAACCCTAAATACCTCAATAAGCAGCTTCCTAAAGCAATCAAATTTTTATAGTTGAAGTCCCAAATTTCTACAAAACTAACTGCCAGTTCTTCCAAAAAGGAATACCTTCTAAATCTTAAAGAAATATTTCAACTATTTCAAACAGATAATGAAGCCACTTCAATGAAAACAATTGTTGCAGCATCAATCTTGCTGATGACTGAAGCAATTCAAAAATCTACTATTTTGTCAGCAGAACACTGTAGTAGTTACTGTAACAAATAGTAGTTTCCAAAATTTTCTATTTATAGAGAGTTTCAATTGAATTCAAATTCCAATCCAAACTCAATTGCAGATTGGTGCTTTGCTAAAAAAATATGATAATCCAAATTGGATTGTCATGTAGTAAGAAAAAAGAGAATCGGGGAAGAATAATAAATAATTTTTTTTTTAAGGTGGTGTTGTCTCATTCAAACCAAAATTAGTTAAAGCTCTAATATAGAGTTTAAGATTAACTTTTAGGTAACCAACCAAGAGCTTTCTTCCTTTTACTATATGTACTTGTAGTTTCTAACTTTCTTTAAATTTTATTTTAATGACATTTTTCATTTCTTGCATCTCCTCTCCAAAGGCTTACTGTGCGGACTACCGCTACTTTACCTTCCCTTTTACTTCATGCAATTTAATTCTATCTTTCATATATATATATATATTAAGTCTTTCACTTTTTATCTCTCATTTTATCTTTGATCATTTTTTTTTTCCAATTGAACTCTCTATATTCATACAATTTTAACATAAATTTTTTATAATTACATTATAATAATAAGAAAAAATTGAACCAATATAAAGAATTTGATTTCATAGTAAAATAAAAAGAATAACGATGTAGAAAGAATAAGACATAAAAATAATTTATAATAATGATAGTTTAGTCTTCTTTGACTTAATTTGTTAGATTTAATAATTAGTTTAACTGATTGAGGGTTATTTATTATTTATGAATAAAATAGGAGTGTTACATTCCTAATCTGATAGTTTATGATTGCTATTATAAAACAGGTGACAATTCATGAGGGTAAAATACAATTGATCCTTAATTTAAGTATTCAAGTTTTATTCATACTCACATATGTGTTGGTACCACCGAAAACAGACTTATTTTTTTTAAAGCACACTATTAACACACAAAATGCACACCATTTATCTAAATGGCAGACTATTTGCATACGTAAGTTTGATTCATCTACATGTGCTACCCATACTTGTTCAATGGATATTGATGTTACAATTTTGCTCCCATGCACAATTTTTCAAACTTTAAACTACTCTTCGCATGCCCAAAATGAAAGCCATTGATTTAAATGAAAAACTGTTTTCCACACAAGTATTATTCGTTCCTATAGACATGCTGATATCTTCGGCTTGTCTATACTCTACACCCAAATTTGATAACTAAAAAAAATACACAATGTGTATGAAACTATTAGGAATTATACAAAATCTCCCTTTTAATCTTCAATGAGATATAACAAAAATAACAAAAGGCACACACACAAAATATGAGCAGAAGAGAACATAAAAACATCAACAAAAAATATTATGTCGTTTGGCTCTTTTACCTACATCCTCGGATGAGAAGAGAATAAAGTTTACATAGAAAGAGTAACACTACGCATGGTGTTCTCACTACGCTTACTATAACCAATCTATCATGGATCTCATACCCCTACCTCTGAGGGTCTCATAAATATTAATTCTATATCTTTCTCATATATTACAACTCTTACAAGGCTATATATTTATACTACATAGGAATTATCCACCAAGCAAACTTTTCCTCAAAGATAACTCATTCACAATCAAATTGAACCTACTTATCTATCAAGGTAAATCTAACTAGGAAACTCTATCATAATCTAATTAGTTTTTTTGCCTATCAAGAATAAGCTAATTAGAAAACTAAGAAAGTGGGATTTAGGGTCAGAAACTCAACAATCTCCACATTGACTCAAATCCTTTACAACAATCTTTAGTATTCTTGAGGACCTATCCAATGCATCATCTACTATCAACAGTAGGACAACCAAAACTTCACATGAGCATCACTCATTGAGAGTCATCACCCTCTTATAGTGTTGTGAACAAACCATGATATCATGCAACAACAATGCATATGTACATAATTATCTTATCAACTCTACCTCACATGTCACCATTGATGAGCCATTTCAACACTGACTCGTTACTAGATTAGGTTTGTGCAAAAAACTACGATTCCACCTCAAATGATAAAATTTCCTTGATCATTAGCCTTGCTTCATCTTTACTACCATCCTCCTAAAAAAAAATCTCACTAGTAAACAAGGAGACTCACACTTTCTCAACTTTTGGCTATCTCACAAACTTTTAAACATCTAGCAGTGTGAAACTCCACCGATAAAATTTCACCTTGGTGTCCTACTCACACATCTTTTGGTGTGATAGAAATATACAAAAAACTACAAACTATATCTTCCACAAAACTACACTTCATCTTTCACAAAATTCAGCTTCCATCTTCTACACATCATTCAAAACCCAGCTTCTTCTTTTCTTCTTTTCTTCTTTTCTTCTTTTCTTCCTTTCCTTATTTTTTTTCTTTTCTTCCTTCTACTACAAACTCAATCACTATGGTTTTGTTCTTTTCAACTCTTTTGTGTTTTTGCAATAGCTCCACAATCACCAAAATTATGTTAGACACCATCCACGTCTAATTGAATCTGGCTTTAATATCACTTATGAGAATTATACTAAATTCCCTTTCAAATTTCAATTAGATATAACAAAAATAAATGAAAAATATATACATAAAATGTAAGTAGGAGAAAAGAGAAAAAAAATCAACCAAGAATATTACGTGGTATAGTCTCTTGCCTATATCCATGAAGTGAGAAGAAATTTTTTAATATTTTAAAAATATTGCATAGAAAAAGTAATACCCTATATATAGTGTTATTACTAATCTTCTTGTATATCTACCAATCACTCATGGATCTCACATCCTTACCCTAGAAAGGTCTCACAAATATTAATTCTCTCATTTTCTCATACCTTACAATTTTCACAAGTCTACATATATTTATACTATATAAGACTTGTCTACCAAGTAAATTTTTTCTCCAATGAGACTCAATTACAATCTAATTAGAGATACTTATTGATCCGAATGAGAAACGGTTTGTGAACACAATACACAAGTTTTATTCCATTCCACTAATACGCCAGTACGTATCCTCGGCCTAACGCATTCATTTACAATTTTGGATCCCAGACTCCAAATCTAAAATTTTACAACTAGAAAAGACATTTATATGCATACAACATATATTGTTGATCTAGATGAGAATATCTTTTCCTCACACATCTTATTTGTCTCCAAGACCACTTTTCCAACCCGACAAACGGATTTCTAATATACAATTTTTCAAACTACAAATTAGAAAGCCCACAAACATGCCCATGTCACACATTGTTGATCCAAATGAGAAACTGTTTGTACTAATTAGTTTTACTCATCATATGGACATACGCGCCGGTATTCAACTCATCCATTGGATAATTATTTATACTTTTGTCCTTCAAAACCAAAATTAAAACTCATACTGAAAACACATTTTTTTTTTCTCTCAAAACCCAAGTTTTAAATTTATATAATAGAAAAAAAACTTCTAGAATTCATATCCAGCCTATCTATTAGAGTATGTTTAGTATTAAGTTATGTTGGGTGTTAAGTCCCACATTATTTAAATAAACAAGTCTTATATATGTTATCTACTATAAATATAAGGTCTTTGTGTAGTCTTGGAATCATCCAAGCTACTACTCTTTCTTCCTCTATATATACAATTTTTACATGATATCAAAGTGGGTTTGATCTAAACCTAAGTTTTATCTTCTTTTGGCAGAGGCTCCAAATAGTGATCTGATGAACAGTCTTGGAATCATCCAAGCTACTACTTTTTCTTCCTCTCTATATATATATATTTACATGGTATCAAAAATCTTCCTTTGGTGACCAAAAGAGGCCCATTTAACTTACTTATAAAGAGTATAAAGCTCTCTAGCCTTAATCCAAAACCGTGAGGTGAAGCTCCAAATAGTGATCTGGTGAACAGTCTTGGAATCATCCAAACTACTACTTTTTTTTCCTCTATATATATATTTCTTACATGGTATTAAAAATCTTCCTTTGGTGACCAAAAGAGGCCCATTTAACTTACTTATAAAGAGTATAAAGCTCTCTAGCCTTAATCCAAAACCGTGAGGTGGAGCTCATCAGTCGTGGGTCAATCAATTATTGGGTGTGGGCATATGGGTATAATAGAGGGACCCATCAATCGTGAGCCTGGCTCTGATACCATGTTGGAGCCTCAACCAATCAATTGGTGACAATAGGAAAGACTCATTTAACTTATAAGAATTATGAAACCCTCTAGCCTAAGTAATGTGAGAGTTTACACATTGACAATACCAATAAATGAATAAATACCAATGGTAACAAAAGTTTAAGGGAATAGGTTAGTTCAATTAGTATTTTCTTAATTCTTCATATCACGAGTTTCAAACCCGCTTGCGGTATAGTAATGCGTGATTTCCTCCATGGAGGAGGGCTAGCTAGGCCCTGTGGCACTTTGATGGGGGCAGCGGTAAGGTTATACTCTTCTTTTAGAAGTAGCTGTGTAGCTATGGCTTAATCCAATTCTGTTGTGCACGGGACCCTATGGTTATGTCCAAGGGGTAGCTACGTTGGTCGCCCATCCCCCTACGTTTTCTTAGCAAAAAAAGAAAAGTGTATAGGCTTATAATCAACACCATATATTTAAACTTCACCAAATCAAGTTGATTACAATGTCGTATTAACTCATCTCACCTCACATGAAAAACCTTGGCAGTCTCTTATAAGTCACAATCATTGAGAAAACAATTTATGATCTAGTTTAACTTATAAATCTAAAAGTAAAACATACATTTCTCCCCAATAGTATGTATCCTAAGTTTGTTTATTTGGTTAATCAACATCAATACTCCGAATACTAATTTATAACTAATTACAACAAAGTTCCATTGGAATTAATTTTTGATCAATCGTTGTTCAAATGAACATCACATATCTTCAATTAGAATATTCTTTAACTTCTCGAAAGCACGATTTAATGGGAAACAATAAGTTGGGTATAGGTTTGGTAACTATAAATACAAGTGTCCTTGGAACTTACAAATAACCGTTCCCTCTCATAAGAGTAGATAATAGTCACTATCTTGTTCTTGTTATTCTTCTTGATCTCTTTTAGTGGGAGATAACAATCACTATCTTGATACTTCACCACACAGCCAATTGAGTGATTACAATCACTAGTTCCATGACTCGGTACTTTTATTAATTAGGAGATCACATAAAAATGCAACAAAAATGACTCTTTAATGTATGGCCCATTATCTAGTTGTGTTCATATTTTATTTGCACACCCAAACACACAATTGAGAATGTTAGGCCAATATTGTCATTAACTATTTGAAGCTCACATGATTAGCAGAAAAGCAAGTAATTTCCTTAGCCTCTAGCTAGCTAGTGGGGTTTGTATAACTTTCACTTTCGAATCTAAGTGTCTAAAAAGAGAGAGGGACCAGCCAATACCACAAAACTTTACACAGAAACATATCTTAGTTAAAATATTGCAAAATGGGAAAAGACCCCCTTGAATCTTAATTAAATATAGAAAGAGACATTCCCCCATTCTAAAAGGCTATAAACTAAACTAACAACCTCTTTTCCTAACCTAATTAATTAATATGATTTAATCCTTGCACTTAATCATGCTTTTTTGGCTACCATGCACCATATATAAGGTGTACACGTAGTGTCCGCCGACGTGCGCAATATCTAGATTTTTCAATTAGGTGAACTCCCTATTATTCCACAATCATCATTACATAATTGATTAATTAACATGATTCGGTTTATGTGAAAGTTTCAAATATAAAACTTTTTGATGATCCGATCAGTCGTTAATCCATGATTCAATTACTAAAACATATATTTGTTATTGTAAGGTATGATTTAATTAATTAAATTTAATATTCGCACTCACCCCTATATATACTTTTTTTTTTCTTTTCTTTATACATCATAAAAAGAGATGAACACTTGTACATTAATCTTGTACTACTAGCTAATCATGTTGATTTGACACTAGATAGAAAAATTAATAATTCCTATCATACTCTAGAATTTCTTAATCTTTCTTAGTTTCATTGATTAACTGGCTAGCCAATGGGATTAGGCCAACAACACGAATTCTTAGGCGTGCATAATGGCGTTAGCCTGAGCTTATCCTAACGTGGATATCGCTTAATTGTAAGTTAAACAAAGGGGATGATCTAAAAAAGATAGAGACAAAAAACACATTCCTATTATTAAACAATCTTTTGTCTAGTACTAGTATTATTATTGGAGCCCAAAGTTAATGATGTTCTGATAGAGAACATTCCCCAAATACCAACTTCACTCTCTTCCCCTTCCTTACTTTCTTTCTTTATCTCTCTGCATCTCCTTTTTATTATTCCCCTGCATATATAAATGATTACCATAATGAATTCTAAACCAAACCTTTCATGTTCTAGTACTAGTATTACATCCTGGTTCAATAGCTTTGTTGCTATATATATTTATTTCACGTACCATTGATTATCAGCTGCTTTCTTTCTGAATCTTTTTTTAAGAAAAGAACCACTCTTTCAGTTTCACTCTCCAGCTTGCATAATGGGATTGGAAGAGTTCATAATCAGAACCTATGAGGGGATATCTGATAGAGCTCAAGTGGAAGATCTTGAAAGAAGATGTGAGGTAGGACCAGCAGAAAGCTTATTTCTCTTCACAGACACTATGGGTGACCCCATTTGTAGGATCAGAAACAGTCCCATGTACAAGATGCTGGTACCACACTATCTTCTTTCTTTGAATTTGATTATCATGTGACCAATTTATAATTGTCTGCTATGATGTCTTAATGAAACAAATTTTAAGGAACTAACCCAATTTTTCTGTTAGGTAGCAGAGTTGGACAATGAATTGGTTGGTGTCATTCAAGGCTCTATTAAAGTGGTCACAGTTCATAGGCATCCTCCTAATGAGGGTTTGGCAAAGGTGGGATATATCTTGGGTTTAAGAGTTGCTCCTTGTCATAGACGAAAAGGGATAGGTTCGAGTTTAGTCCGAAGATTAGAAGAATGGTTCATTGCCAATGATGTTGATTATGCATACATGGCTACTGAAAAAGAAAACCATGCTTCAGTCAAGCTTTTTGTCAATCAGTTGGGCTACGTGAAATTTAGGACACCGGCTATACTCGTAAACCCAGTGAGCGATCACTCATTTCGAATATCACCCAACATTCAAATATCCAGGCTGAAGATTGAAGAAGCTGAATCTCTTTACAGAAAATACATGGGCACTACTGAATTCTTCCCCAATGATATAGACAATATTCTGAGGAACAAGCTAAGTTTAGGGACATGGGTGGCTTATTATAAAGGAGATTCTTGGGGTGATTTTGGATCCAATAATGAGAGGGTACTTCCAACTAGTTGGGCTATGCTTAGTGTATGGAACAGTGGGGAAATTTTCAAGCTAAGGCTAGGGAAAGCACCTTTATCTTGCTTCATATTCACAAAGAGTTGGGCTTTGATTGATAAAATTTTCCCATGTTTTAAACTCCCTACTTTACCTGATTTTTTCAATCCTTTTGGGTTCTATTTCATGTATGGGTTGCACCAGGAAGGTCCATTATCTGGGAAGCTACTGAGGTGTTTGTGCCAATTTGTGCATAATTCGGCTATCAAATCTAAGGATGAGTATTGCAAGGTTATTGTGACAGAAGTTGGAGGAAGTGATACAGTGAGGCTTCACATTCCACATTGGAAATTGCTCTCTTGCCCTGAAGACTTGTGGTGCATAAAGGCCTTGAAAACTGAAGGGACAAACTCACTTCATGAACTGACAAATAACCCACCAACAAAAACTCTTTTTGTAGACCCCAGAGAGGTTTAAAGTCATGGAAAAAAAAAAAAAAAAAAAAAAAAAAAAAAAAAAAAAGAAGAAGAAGAAATAATAAAAATAAAGAGTCAAAAGAAAAATAAAAAAGTTTCAAAATATTTCTTTGCCTTGTCAATGAGGGAAATAGATAGCTAGCTAAGCCAAAATCCACCTCATGTATTGTTTGATAAGTCCATATCTATCTTTAGGTGGTGGGGGCTTTCCTCTAGTTCCTTTCACATCGGTGACACCAAAATCTCAAAAAGATTTCCCTAATTAGGTGCCACCCTTCGGTGTCCAATTGTTAGCAGCTCCATTTGTTTCCCCATGATTCTGACCAATCATAAAAGAAAGTGGTCCAAAATTTGTCCTTTCCTCTCAGGTAAAAAAATTGGGTTGGACCCTCCTTTCCTACTTGGTTTTGTCTTTTCTCTAAAAGATGGTTGTCTCTTCCTAACATGCAAGCCATTACATGAAAAGCTTGAGATGTTATGAAATTGAGGAACCCATATCTATCATGAATCAAAAATAGCCATTCTATGAGCTCAAAACTTGAAATTTGGGCTACTTTTGGCTTTATAATTGTGTTAGTGAATTGTCACTAGCTAATTGAGGAAAACTTCATTGTTCAGGTCTTGTGGATAAGAAAGAGTTCTTTAGGGTTTATGTTTAATTATAATGGTGACTAATTGTAGCAATTAATGTTGGATAAGTTAGGCGGCATGAGTTTGGAGCCTATGAAAGTCTCATCTTACCTGCCAAACAAGGTCATTAGCCTATTTGTATAACTTAGTATATCATGAAGACTTCTAACTGAAATTAAGGCATTTGTAGCTATTAGGATTTTGTAGTAGTTACAAATGATGATTAGCATGAGAATAAAATAACATTTGTTGTCAGTGCCGAACCCAGGTCTTTTATTATAAATTTTGCTACTATGATGTAAAGAAATTTTTCATAAAATAAATTTAATTATTTAAAAATAAAAAGTACTTATTTATTGAATAATTTAAAAATATTAATAATTTTTCAATAAAAAATAAATGAATCAAGTACTTATGTTTAAAATATAATTATTATTATACTTTAACAAAATAATTCACATAGATTTAACTCAAATGCTAAGGGTGAGATGTAGAAATTTAGCTAGAGATCTTTAAATCGATTATTATTAAAAAAAGAAATAGAGTAAATTGATCAAATAAAAAAAACAAACTCTCCCTTCTAAACTTTTAAGAATAGATGGGTATTAAATATGTATCACACTTACATAAGTAATTTTACCTTACTTTCCATTTCATATCTCTTAGTTGGGTTTTTTTTTTTATGAAAAGAGAGGGAATTGAATAAAAAAAATTATTAAAAAATAGTTTAACATCTATATTAATTTCACACTTAGATAAGTTTATTCTTAGAGTTATATATTTTCATTTTGTACTCTTTATTTTTAATTTATTTCTTATGATTTTTAAGTGAGTATAACTTGACAAAATTATTCAAAAATATATTTTATAAGACTAAAAATTACAAAAGCTATGAAATTTTATAAGGATCAAAATAAAAAATTCATATTTTCTATGGGAAAAAATGAAAATTTCCAAAACCTAGCTTGTAGGGGTCCAAATAAAAAAATTCATATTTTGCATTGATAAAAATTGGAATTACCCTTAACCTTGCAGGAGACATGGCCAGTTCTGGTCTTTTCATAGGTCCTCCTTTGTTTGCTATGATAATGATAGGTCAATTATGAATTTTTTTAATTGGCTATATATGGATCAAATTTGGAAATTTATAAAAATATAAAGTAAAATATTTTAAAATTTTGATGTCACTTCTATATTTCTGGTGAAAGAAAAAGGATCAGTAATTTATTTGTTTTTCAGAAAAAGGATCAATAATTTACTCGATCTCAACTCCGTAGTTTTAATGAAATCATGATATTGATCTCTCAATTTCAAATTTAGATAAAACCTTTCATTTATAAACTAACCAAAATTTATAATAGGTTAACCTTATAAAACGGTAATAGTTAGGGAGAGATGGTTTTGGTTAATCTCTAAATAGAGCAAAGTGTATGCAGATTTTAAAAAGATAAGAGAAGTAAGAATACTAAGAATAACTTTAGGTTGTGTTTGGATGTTTGAAATTGAAATTGGTTAGAATTATAATTTATGAGCTTGGATCACATAATAAATTACAATCAAAATTGTTTTTTAATCACTTGGTTGTCGTTTTCTTCGATGTGTTCTGACAGTAGTGCTGCCATCTTCGGTGGCCCTCACAATGATTGTCATCATCTACGACAAGCCCTAGTAGCTGTTGTTGTCATCTTCATTGGGTCCGTTAATAGTTGACATCATCTCTGACAGGTCCCAACATCGACTGACGTTGTCTCCAGAAGGTTTCGACGGTGGCTGTCTTAGTCTCTTACAGGTTTTGACAATGGCTATTGTCATCTCTGGTGAGTCCTAAGACACTAAAATTTGTTTTAAGGTACCATTTCTCTAAGTTTAGAAACGTAATCAATTCCTAAAACGGCATGGAAATGGTAGATTACTTGGAAACTCATGAAAACATATAATAAAATACATATTATATTAATTGTTAGTATCCGATATGATTAATTTAGTAAATAAAATGTGAATATATATAAACCTTAATATAGACATACAAATAAGATAAAAATAAAAAAAGTCAAATTTCAATCACATCCAATCTTAACATAGGAGCACTCAAGAAGCTTATATATATATATAAATATAACAAGAATTTCACTTTTTAAAAAAATTATGTTCTTTCCATTATATTTTACTGAATTCATTTGTTTCGAACAAAAAACTGCACATTTCCTTTAGAAACAACAAAAACAGTTAGTTTTTTTTTTGGTGGATACAAGTCAACGACAACGTTTTCACTTCAGAAGAGTATTTTGCTTCCATAACTATTGAAACATAAACAATTCGCATGTTTTGGAGGTAACAAAATAAATTTTAGTGTCCAAAGGCAATTGTCATCATCTTTAACAGATCCTGATGATAGTTGTTGTCATCTTCAGGTGGTCCTAGCAATAGTTATCATCATCTCCGGTGGTTTGAAGTTGCTTGCCATCGTCTCTAACGGGTCCTTACTTTACATGTCATTGTATCTGGAGGATTCTGATGGTGGATGTCCTCATCTCCGATAGATTTCGACAGTGGTTGTTATCATCTCCTACGAATCCCGGTTGTGGTTATTGTTGTCTCTTGTATATCCAGATGGTGGTTGTCATAGTTTTCTTCGAGTCCCTGCAGTGGTTGTCATAGTCTCCAACAAATCCCAAAGATGGTGTTTGTCGTCGTTTTTGACAGGTTCTAACTATGGTGGTCATCGTTTCCAATGGGGATCACACCATTTGTCGTTGTGATGGGTCTCGATAGGGGATTGTTTCCTTCAATTGTGTCCCAACAGTGGTGATGATACTCATATTCGACAAGTCAACAGTGGGTGAATGAGGTTGTTGGTAAGAAACAGTCGGCGACATGTTAAGGAGGTTACAGGTTGGTAGTGGCTGAAGACAGGTAGAGGAGGTTGTCGTATGTGGTGGCATGTGGTATAGCATAATAATATATCTTCATAAGTAAGTGATTGTCAATAGTATCATATTTATACAAATGATTTAGGATAAAAATTATTTGAAATTGTAATTTTTTCAAGATCAATCTATAAGAATTGAATTTGGTGTTTTATAATTATTTCTCAATTTCTTGGAAATGAGTTGAAAATTTTAATTTCATTTCTAAAATATTCAAATTGAATTGAAGAGTCTAATCCTCAATTCTAATTCTAATTCCATGCATATAAATGAACACTTAATAAAATTAATAAATTAAAGGCCTGAGTAATCTATTTAGTTAAAAAAACATATATAATCAAGACTTTCATTCGCCTTTTTATTTGTTCGAATTGACAATGGATTGTTAAATCACAAAAGGTTTAATTATCAAACTAAAGATCAAATTTTTAAGTGTATAACAAAGAAGCGCGAATATTGAAATTCCTCGTTGATACAATAAACTCAAAAGTACATGGAGTTTGATAGATTAATTCCACACAAAAATTTAAAGGCTGTAATTTTTAGAGCATATATAATATACAGTGTGTTTTACATTTTAGCCACTTCCCATACAATGTACCTTTTAGAAATATCTTTAGCTCACTAACAAATTTAAAGGCTGTACCTTTTAGTGCATATATAATATACATATACTGTGTTTTACATTTTAGCCAATTCCTATATAATGTAACTTTTAGAAATATCTTTAGCTCTCACTAACAAATTTCTTTGATATCACAAATTTCAAGCCGGCCCCTTGGTCATACATGTTCCTTCCTTTCATAAATAGGTTCCTAGAAGAGAGGTGATGAAAGTGTTAAATTCCAAATTTCAAATAGAAAAACCAATGAATGTGGAGACCACTTGTAAATGCAGTGCCATGTTCTACTCTGACATCAGAAAAAAAATTAAAAATTAAGAAGGACAGCTGAAGATGATTAGTATTCAGAGAGAGATTGGAGCTAACATATTTTCTTATATTTAGTCTAAGAATCTATAAAGGCATTTAACACTAACTCCATCATGCAGGACCACTTAAATGGTACTATGATGGAGACCATGCATATAGACAACGTTTTGTGACATGGTGCTAACTTTTTTATATTTTAACTTCTCACCTTGGCCAAGAAAAACAAAAATAGAAAACCACCAGCCCCAAGCATGGTCGTTAATTACAAAGGCCCAAAAAGACATGGAAATACCAAGTCTAAGCTTGATAAGAGTGAAGAGGCCCTTGACAAGTTAACCCAATCTACTCTAAGTAGGGAAATTGGGTTCAAGATGACCAACAGTCCTCAAAAGCTTTTCCATCTGGAGAACATGTTAGTTTTGTTTATCATTTTCACAAGGGAGAGACTCCTATTTATTTTATATAATAAAAATTGATGAGTATAATTAGTATTAAAAAATGATGACATTGACATTGTATTTTGTT
Source organism: Quillaja saponaria (assembly GCA_029379385.1). Classification (NCBI taxonomy): domain Eukaryota; kingdom Viridiplantae; phylum Streptophyta; class Magnoliopsida; order Fabales; family Quillajaceae; genus Quillaja; species Quillaja saponaria. The sequence continues at coordinate 11,605,262 of CM055610.1, read as the reverse complement.
TTTATACATTATCACTATTAGTTCTTTTTCTCTCCTACCTAGAAGGGAGCAAAAAGCTTGAATTTATGAACACTTACATTTTGTATGAATTATTGAAATTAGTTCATTTGTTTATACTCTCCTCTATATATATATAGGAGTATCTTCTCACCTGTGTTCATTTACTTTTTTATTATTATTATTTCAAAAAAAAAATGTGTAAATTTATTTTGAATGCATACTCCTGTTATCAGCATGTAAAGTTTTATTTTACTTTTTATGTTTCAATTCTTTATATAATTCTTTTTAGATAACTATATGTCAGCTATTTTAATTAGAAAGTAACTACTTGAATAAATTATTGTAAGTGAGTGAGTTTCTAGTTAGTTAGTCTTAAAAAATAATAATAATGATTTGGTGTCGGTATAATTTGGTGTCGGTATACACCAGAGTATTTGTTTATTGTTTTCTTTTTTTAGATTAAAAAAATAGGTAAGAAGTTTTAGAGTAGTTTTCTTTTTTGCAAATAAATTAAAAATAGGAAAAAAAAATATCATGTAACTTAAAAGAGAAAATATTATAAATATAAGGTTTTATGTGAAAATTTTTGATAAAAAGAAACAGTCAAAACTAGAAGACACCATAAGATGTTCTAACTTTTAGAATAGCATAGGTATATATATTATCCCAAGAGTTAAAAGAATATGAATGCCTGTAGTTAGTTCACAAGTCTTTTGCCCCTTCTTATATTTCCTTTTCTAAGAATTAAAAATGTGTGAATGCTTATAGTTAGTTCATAAGTCTTTTGCCTCTTTTTATATATTCTTTTCTAAGAATTAAAAAAAGTGTGAATGCTTGTAGTTAGCTCATAAGTCTTTTGCCTCTTTTGTTTATTTTTAAGAGTGAAGGACCAAGACACATGTTTTATTAAAGGCGTGAAGGTTTAGGAATTCTCACACTTGAAATATTAATTGAAAAAGAAAACCGTGGATTAGTTAACTCATCATTTTTTTTATTTTATTTTTGTAGTCTCATTCTTTCATTTTTTTTTTATTTTTGGTTGTAGTATCACTTTTAAAACTAATCCATTGGTATTAAAAAAAGAGATCCTACTTATATGTGTGTTAAAGTCCCACTATTTTATCAATGTGGCAATTTAGAGTTTGGCACTTCGTGTTTCTTTCCAATTAACTTGTGGTGAGCCATGTTAGTTATACTAATAAAAAGATGGAAGCAATTGTGATTTAGGGAGATCTGATATCACTATATCTATTATTTAAGGAAGTAATAATAATTATCTCCACTCACATACACATAAAAATAGCCATGATTGCGTGTACATTTATTGAGTCAGAGCATTCAAAGACACGAAATAGGTGGCGGCTCACCTGATACTCATCTCAATTTTCATGATATTCTTCACAATGGGTATGTCGATTCCTATGATTTTAGCAAGTTATTTTCAAGGAAAATCTCTATTTTAATACAATATCATATCAACAAGTGTTTAGGCCCCCAAAGTTTTACTCTCCACCAACACTCCGCACTTTCCAATCATCGAGTGGCATCCAAACAACCCTATGGGAATTTCCCTCCTCACTATTTTCTCGGATAATTGAAGTGACAATGGGTATGTCTTGAAATGTTTGCACTATTAGCCTTTGGTTGCTGCTTTGGCTTTTTCCATCAATTCTATGAGGGTATAGAACTCGGTGGGCACTGTGTTGCTCGGGTAATTTTTATCTCTCACATTCATGCATAATAGCCTTCCATTCAATCTTAAAACTTTATTAACTATGGAGTCTCTACCTTCCAACAGGGGAACTCGTAGAGAAAGAGAGAGATTCATAATGAATTTTTTGTATTAGAATCAAGATGCATAATTTAAAATCTTGTAATCTGTAAAGGATTTCAGATTTTATATCAGTTCCCACTAAATGGAAATTTATCAGACTTAATTATATATAACTACAACCAGCTAATGGGTATTTACAAAACAGTATTGTCTATCACTAGACCCTATTTCTTTAATTGGCTTAAGACATACAAGTCACTCTATTAGGCTTATTCTCTTTACTAAACTCAGCATTTGTTATTTACCCATATCATGGAAGTGGTGGGTGAGGACAAAGAATGACACTTGAGAGAAGGATGGAGATAGAGTGGATTGGGTGGGTTTATTTTGGTCAGAGGTGAGCATTGGACCCGATTACCCAAAATAACCGAAACTAAGTCTACCCAAAAATATAAATTTTATAGTCGGATGGATTTTTTTAACATTATTGGACCGGGTCAGTTTTTAAGCCCATAAACAATATGAGCTAGATGACCAAAATCTTATACTTACTTTTAAAACTCATTTATCCAGCATATGAAGCCCATGTACTCCGGCCCAAGTTCAGATCGCTGAAATCAACGGAGTTTTGCTGTTTACTCTACTTATCTGTAATTTTTACACCCATACATTAAGGTGTGCAACACCAAAACTTAGATCTGTAATTCCTTAATTGTGTAAAAGTGAAATTTGGTTTCACATTTTCAGTTCTCCTACTAATCGACCTGTAAAACTTAAAATTTTTGGCAGTTGATAATTTTATATTAACGATATGTTCGTTTAAAGACTCGATTGATCCAATTGTTTGCTTATTCCTAAATTCATACTTTTGAGTTTCGAGATTAATTTTTTTCCAACTTTTTGTTCAATTCAAAAGAAAGTATAAGGGTAAAATTAGAATAAATATTTAGTTTTTTTGACAAGTTATTATTATTATTAATTTTACAGAAGTATAGATACCCATTATACCAATATAGGATCCTATCACTATAATCCCCCCTATGATGATCAACTCTAACCCGGAACGTGGAGCAGCTTTATTTATCTGTAGGTAGCATAGGCAAGGAAACAACATTGAGAGTGTGACACTTAGAAATGCATCAGTCAATGCCATAACATATTCGAAAAGTGAAAGGCTCAGAGCTACAGATACAGTGTTGATCATGATAATTATTTTCAAGAGGGATGCTTAGAGTTCGTCTCTTTAAACAAGGATATGTAATATCCATAGCATTGGCAATTGGAGTAAATACAAATGCATACTTGGTTAAAGGGTTGATTCATGTTGTAAAAATTGCTATTTTAGTACTAATTTTTCTTGTTGGAAGGTTTTGAAGTTACTTGAGACTTCCAATATTTTACGTACATCAAGTAGCCTAGAATGGCCATTGATCCTTAGGTTATAGATGGTGCTTTGTTAGCAAAGCAGACTAGTAAAACCTTGGAAGATTGCCTCTACTTTACTTGACACGTGTAATAAATCTCATTTCTTAAATGAGTGCCGTATAGTTTCCATAAAAAAAAAATAAATAAAAAAAATATATATATATTATTAATAAGTAAGCATTAACTTAAATTTTAAAGTAAAAAATGAAAATATTAAAGTTAAAGTTAAAAATAAAATAAAATAATAAGAAAGATTAGAAGAATACTAAATGGTGAAGTTTAAATATTAAAAAAAAAATTATTATTAATGAAAAAGCAGTAACTTCTAAAGAAAACTTAAATGTGTTTTAATTATTCCACTTGCAAGTGTAGTATTTGAGGCAACATTTTCTTATAATTATAACAATTCTAATTTCAATAACGTCATTGTTACTCAAAAACTTTATATTTGACATTACTTTAAAGGTTTATTTGACTGTAGTAATAAATTTATATTTAATTAATACTACAATAAAATATCTTTACAATATAACAATAAATTATATATTAATATACCATTTCATTTCTCTTAAACTCCCAAATAAAAAAAAATATACCTTTTTTTTTTTTCTTTTTTAACTCTTAAATAAAAAATAAAATATCATATTCTATTTATCATCTTCTCTCCTATTATATTCCTTTCTTTTCCTTTTTAACTCTCAAATAGAAACAAAGAAGAGTCCTCTAAAATTAATGTCATGATATGATACAATAACATATTTCCTTTCCGCCATTATAAATTCAAAAAGTAAAAAATGAAAGAGAGAAACCATTAATTGTTTTTGTAAAGTCATGAATATTATTTCATAAAATATGTCCGATTTGATACAACAATTATAATATATATTATATTGTGTGTTTAGAAGAAAATAAAAAATAGAATTCATTTCATTTTAAATGAATTCAACAATTCAATTTATTTAAATGAATTTTCTTATTTAGAACAAAAACTATACTTACAGAATCCAGTTTAATTCTCTTATTTGGAACAAATGAAGAATAAGTATTTTTCCTATACTATCCTCAAGTTTTTTTAATTAAAAATAGAGTTGTTCAACTAAAAATATAAAAATAGGGAGATTAATTATTGTTCAATGAACAAAAAATAAATTGAGAGGATAAAACTTGTAGTTGGTTAGATAAACATTTAAGATGAAGTGGTGGTGGCAGCTTTTTATCAATTTATCTAAGTGAAAAGCATGTGTAATTTTAAAAATAAAAATGTCATTTGAGGTGAACAAAATAATAACTTATTTCAAATGGATTACACAAAATGAAATCCAACCTATTTCATGTAGGAATTCATAATTGAACAAGATGTGGATTTCAAATGAATTTTATTTAAATTATACACCATTTCATTTGTTCTAATTTTTAAAAAGTGTAGAGTTCATTTAAAATTAATTGAATTCTATATTATTTAATTGTTCCCAATACACTGATAGGGATGTCAATTGATGTTGGTGTGGGTTGTTTCACATTGACATGTTTCAATTAATTAGGCCAACTCGAAAATGGACTATCAACACTCTTAATCTTAACTCGAAATCATTTAATAAATATGTAACATTTTTAAAATCGATTAATAAATAAGTCCATATAAAAATGACCTATTTATTTGACCTTATAAATCGAACATGATTCATAGTACTTCATCAAAATAAAAAATAAAAATAAAAATAAACGGTCAGATTTCCTAAATTTTTAAAGATCTATCAAAACATGCTTAACAATTAAAATTTAAGCAATATATGAATGTAATTGAAATTTGGAACCTAACTAGTACAAAGAAATTCAAAGAAAACAGTGAAGTATATATGAACACTAGCCTCATGCACGTGCATACATACATGCTAAATAATTTGAGGAGTTAGTGTCTGAGTGAGAGTAGTGTGTGGAGGTTATCATTATTATATTTTGGTGATATTTTAAAATTAAATATAAAGTAATTATTAAATGATGATGAAATTTAGTTACTGAATTTTTGTTTTTAAATTAATATATATATTATATAGGGGAGACCATGTGTCTCTTACTTTTATTGTAGCATAGATAAACACAATAAAATCCAAGTGTTCAAACAATACTAAATAATATAAACATGTTAATAGGTGGGTTGTATTATGTCCAATCAATCTCGAAACTGCTTATTGAATTTAGTAGTAGTCCTAATTTTCAATTCACATGTCAACCCATAACATGACACAAAAAATTATATATTATGATTGCATCAAAATTACTTTTAGTACAACATATTTCACCAATATTTTCAAACATGGTCTGATTTGGCTGGTCTAACCAAAAAATTTGGGACCTAGTCCAAGCATCGAGTTAAGGAAAACTTCAAAATCGACTGTAGTCAAACTCGATCAAAACCTACTCAATTTGGTCGAGTTTGAAAGACTCGGCCACGAATTTGGTGGAATGACATAGTTTGAAATTATGGTGTGGAACATATATCTTTTAAAAAAAATACATTTTGTCAACATTGTGACTTGAACTATGGACCTCTAGATTAAAAAAAAAAAAAAAATTTACCAAATATACTATTATAATTAGTAAAATAAAAATGTTTCTTAAATAAATACATACTAATTGTCACAATTATTTAGTAATATATATATATATATATATTATATTATATATATTTTGTTTTTGGTTCTAACCAAGTTGGACCTTTTACTCTTTACTAGAAATGGTAATGGGCTGGGTCCAGACCTGACCCGACTTGTTGTTTATCTATACTCATTATAGACCCAAAAATGAGACTCATCTTAGACCCATTATTTACTAAGTATACTCAGACCCAAACCCAATGGGTTTGCCCATAAACGCGAATTTTTTTTTTTTTTTCAAAACTATGTTCTACTAATTTTTTAAATATATATATATATATATATATATATATATATTTGTAAAAGAAAACTATTTTTCCTGATTTTTGTAAAGAATTGGTTTACTTAAGCCACATTGAATTTTGGTCAGTTATGTCTAATTAAAATGAGAAAAAGGAAGCAAAAATCCTCTGCTAGCTACCTCACATTTCAAATTCACAATGCAAGCTAAACACACACAAACAATAAATAAATAGAATACTCATATTAAATAAGCTAATATTTTTTGTTCAAAATTTCAATTTCCTTCTTTGCCCAAATATCATCAACCATCAAACAGTTTAAATATTTTCTTGCTAATATATATAAATGTTGACCCAATTTATTACTAATTTTGTCTAATATTATTTAGTGACATGTAATTAAAATCTTGAATATCCATAGAAAAAAAAATTAGAAATGAAATCAATTGAATGACAATATCAACTGAAAATTTCAATGAAAGAAATAGAAAAATTGGCTGACAAATAAATTATATTGTCGGGTCGATAGACATTTTAAAATTTTAACTGAAATCGATAAGTTTAAATATAAATTTTAACATATTTGATAAATTGCAAATCATGTTTAATAATACAAGTGCAATATCTTGATTTGAATATTCGATAAAAAAAAAAAAAAAAAAAAACGACATTAGAAATTGAGTGGTAGTTAAAAGGATGAGAAATTGATCATAGACCCATGATTTGTGAATTCTAATCAAATCATGAATTTTCAAAATTAATCTTTCTCATTACATTTTCAAAATTTTTAAATTCAAAAATCAAATTCTCATATCAAAACTATTAATACCAAATTGTTTTTTCATATGATAAAATTTTGAAACTCAAAATCAAAATATATTGATCATAACAATTATAAATTTCTCAAAATTAAAATTTTAAAATTTGATATTATTGAAAATTTTATTTTGGACCCAGCAGGTCTCTAGGTTATGCCTAAACCCAGTTGGTAAAATATAAAAGTACCCAAACCCATTAACAGACCCATTAAGGTTGGGACGGGCTGTGCCCAACCTACACCCTAGCCATTTGCCATCTCTACTATTTACCCTTTTTCTTATTTAGATTGATATTCAAACGGGTATGGAAACCTTGCATTTGACAATTGGTCTAATTTCATGTTATTTTCAAATCAAGTTCATGTATTCATAGTCAAAAATTGCCACCCTAGGCTAGATTCCCCCTCCTGCTAACACGATTAAAATCAACAGATTGTGCATTTCATCCTATTACAAAGAAGGCTAGTACCAAATTTCGTATTTCACCAGTGGCTTATTGGCCCAGCGGCACCCATCTCTTCTTCTTATTCAGGAGGTCTAAGGGTCGACTCTCCTGGAAGGCTCATGGGAGTTCATTCCCCCTTTCCGATAAAAAAATTAAAAAAAAATAAAAAAATAAAGAAAAAAAAAAGAAAGAAAAAAAGAAGAAGAAGAAGGTTGGAATCGGGATAATTATCATAAGCAATAATGGACGGGTGCTTTTAGGGCCTAAGCTTTGGCCCTAAGGAAAGGTTTGGTAATGGCTACAACAATGGATCAAAACCTAAGTGAGTTAGAATTTGATTGTAAGGAACTGGTGTTAGTTGTGTAGAGTTCACTTCTAGCATCACAAAAGGCTTTTAAAAGATTTTCTTGATACTCCCTTCATTTTATTCCTAGACAAATCAATGTGATACAAATCAATGCTATCACAAACTGGTTAGCAAAGACTGCTAGAAAGAGGAAGTGCCCCTTAACTGGGTTTCAAGCTCATTCAATACAACATCTATTCTTTGGTGTATGTGGATCAATGATGTGGATATTTTTAGAAACCAACATGTGTAAAGTTAAAATGTTGCAAAAATTTATAGAAACCTACTTAAGCGGTTACCTTTTTTTTCAAATGAGGACATCATTTTGTTTATTTACGAGTTAGTCCACTAAATTAGCTGACCTCACACCCATTAAAAGAGAAGAAGTTTACATATCAGCTCCCAATAATATTTCAGCTATTGATTTTGAAATACTACACGGCTGAAATAGTATTCATTAGCCGTCTATTGAATTATGAATATAAAATAAGAATTACTTTGTTTTTTAATAAGTTCATTCGAAATTTACTTATGACCTATATTATTGGTCACAGTTTGTTAGAGCACCAATGGTAATTAATTTCTAAAGACATGTCTTGTCATTATAATTATGAAAATGAATAATAATTTAATTCTTTTTTTAATAATTTCATTGTTATTCTAATTATGACCTATATACCACTAATTGATTAATTTATAAATTGTAGCTAATTGTAAATTTAATATCGATGAGTAGAACAAATGTGTAATTAATTTAAATATTTAAATATATGTGTTATAGCTCGATATTTTTTTTAGTGTACACTTTGGCATGTTCAAGTACACTTGAAAATGTTGATATGTAACTTGTTATGATTATAAATAATAATAATTAAATAAATAAAGAAAATAAAGATTTGTATATATATATATATCATAATTATATATATATATCTACTTATAGCTAAGACTAAACTAGAACCACAAGTTTACATGGTGAACTTAAACTTATTTTCCAATTTTGTCCTTTCCTTTCACCTTTAATTTTCTCCCATTCTTGCCGTTTTGTTCCCTTCCTTTTTGACTCGTGCACCGCCATAGTCCCTTCTAGAGAATTCGGCCCTTCTTGTGCCAAGGGAGGGATTTCAGTCATTTATTCTTGTCTATGCCGAGTATTACTTTAGCTGAGAGAAACCGTTTGGTTTTTTTTCACTGTTTTGAGTTGTCTTTTGGTTGGTGAAGCCGTTGGATGGATCAGGGAGGGAGATGTTGACTGTCTTGTGTACTGTTACAGCTTGGTTGAAGAGAGTTTATACCCTTTTGCTATTTTATTTGTTGGAGTTAAATTGAGTGAATATTTTTCTTACTCCATACCCATCAATTTGCTGCTGAGTTTGAGTTGAGAAACCCCCCCTGTTTTTCTGTCCCTTGTATCAACGCTTTGGCTGGTTGTTGCTGTCCATTACTTAGGGCGTGAAGATGGTGACTTGGAGTAGCCTTGAAACGTGCTTATGGTGGGCAGCAGTTGGGTGTGTGTTGGAACAGCCTCAAAACAACAGCAATAAGTGGCGTTTAGGTCATGTTTATGCCCAGTATCATACCCTGTTTTAGCTGCTGGAACTGAGTTAGTGAGGTATGATTGTGTGGCTTTGGAGGGTGGTAGGAAGGAGTATCAGCTGCCTAAATTGATAGCAAAGGACTCTTTCTCAGTCAATAAGTAAGTTTTTTATTTATTTATTTAGGTTATGATACCTTGTTGTAAATAATTCAAGCCCTTTGTGTGTTAGTAATGAAAATTAATGGTAGTAGAAATAATTAAATGATTAATGAGATAGAATTTACAACTTGCAGGTGATAAAATAGTATGTCTAATTATAAGTTTATTTAAATATACGTGTAATGTGGCAGGGTTGATATTGGATAGTGACAACTTAAGTTTTTGATTGATGCTAAATCACTAATACACAACCTTGAATCTAATTGGATTAGGAGTAATGTTAGTGAATTAGTGTTGAAGTGAAAAGTATGAATTGGAGCTTGAAGGTGGTGGAGAATGAGAGTTAAGTGGGTTTTGAAGGGTGCTGGGGGCAGATTCCGTGGGTAACATAAACTTGGTATTTTGAGTGTCTTCAAGGCAGAATTAAATTAAGAGTTCAAAAGATAAAATGTAGCTTATAGTCTTGAAATATTGTTTACAAAATTTCGTACATTGGTTCCAAGTATGTTGTGAGTTATAGCTGTTAGACTCCGGCTAGGTCAGACAGGATTAGTGATGCCCTGTTTTTGGTTCATGTAAGAAATTGAGTGGGTTCATGAAAGATTCTAGGAAAATTTTCTAAATAATAAAGATAGATATAATTTTCTATTAATAAACCCAATAAACGGAATCGGATTTTATTTTTCCTAGAGAAAGTTATGTTCAATTAACTACGGCCAGGTCAAAGCTGTCAAAAATCCTGCGTGTTACAGAATTTGACGCAACTTCAAACAATAAACTGTATTGATATACAAATCCAAAAATTAAAAATGATATACCACTATAAATCTACATGTATCTAGTATTTTATAAATTTTACGAAACTGAATTCGGAGTTTCATGGAGAAAAATATGATCGTTAAAGTGGACACTGGTCCAAACCTTAAGTTTGGACAGCTTTAATATTTTTAACACACTAAATGTTTTCTATTCTTTCTAATGGTTTCTCCTATTATATGCTTTGTCAAGATATTTAAAAGCCCTCTTCATTGATAATCTTATCACCTAAAGTCTAATCCATATTAATTGACATGTAAAAGTTTAAAGCAAAACTTTCATAAATAAACTTATATAAGTTGAGATATAAGTTTAATAAATAAAATAGTATAACAATAACGTTTATGAACTAAGTAGTATTTAGAATTATAAATTTCAGTTCTGGCTCCCAATGTGAACCTGATGAGACGCATGGACACAAGTGTGAGTGACGAATGAAATGGGTAATAGGTGAGTAGTTAATTGCTGCCTTTAGGGGCTAGATTTGTATGTGTGATTATATGTGTATTTGAATATGTGTGATACATGGAAAGTAAGCTAGTGGAGTATTTCAGTATTTTGCTTGAATAATGTTTGCTTGATATTGGTTACTGTGTTGACATTGTTTGTAGTTGATAAGGGCCAACTCGTGAACATTTTTTGAAAAAAATGATTTTTATCTCTGAAATTAAGATCCAGGTGCACCTAAGATATCATGATTTAAAATCATAAGAAATTCTGATTCTGATAAATATTTTTTTTAAAATTGAGTGCTCAGTCCCGGTGGGATGGATTGTGTACGGAGATTAATTTGTTGTGTGAGCGCGTAAATGCCCGGTAGGGGGTGAAACTGTTGCGCGGGGCTAGGTTACTCGTTGGCCCTTTGGTTGCTTTGTTTGATATCATTGCTCTGATAAATTTGTGATCTTATGTATCATGTAAATTGTGAATTTATGACCGTTACAATATATAGGTGCAATGTAAATTAAGATATGAATAATGTTACGTAATGTTATTACGTTATATGCTTGTATTGTGTGATGCTAGTACCCTTTGGGTACGATTTTTCACTCACTGAGTCCGTAGGACTCACCCCTTTCTTGTGGTTATATTTTTTTTAGTAGCAGGACCTCAAAAGAAGTTAATCACTAATACGAGATTTTGCTAATGATTTGATGACAAGGTATGCCTCGGAATCTCATACTTGGAATGAATGATGAAAGTTTGCAGTCACATTAGCTCTGTGGGTGTCAAGTGTGGTATGATGTAATATTCTAATACATGTTTTATTGATGGTGTGAACGGAGCAGAGCTTCTTACTGTCTTTGTATTGTGTTGAGTAATAAAAAGAGTCATGGTCATTCATTTATTTGAGTCAGGGTTACAGAGGTTTAGTTACCATTCCTCCGGCTAGTCATGCCTCCATGGGGAGTGTGACATATGATATCTGTATAATGACATTGAAAATAGAATGCATAAATCATAACTAATTAGATTAGTCAAGAATTAATTTTGAATTTCATTATTAATCAAGAATTAAATACAAGTCTCATTTGATTTTACATCATAGACACGAATTTTATACTTTATTAGTAATGATCTTAAGAATAAGGTGCATAACTTATAATTAATTAGATTAGTTGACAATTATTTTAAGATTAATACTACAATTAAATCACATGTAAAAAAATTTAAAAACAAAAAACTTTATAAAATAAAACATAAATACATGGAAAAAATTATGCAAATAAAAAAAATAGACACGGAATAATTTAAGTTAATTAAAGAAAATTAACTATTTAAAAAAAAATTCTTATTAAACATTTTTGAAAAATTGAAGTAAATGTGGCTTCTATTAATGGTTCTTATTGTAATTTTGAATTGAAACGCAAGTCAATCTCCTAACGAATAATGTTTCAACTGTGTAGTATTTCATAATCAACAGCTAAAACACTGCACAGTTGAAACATTATTGAGAGTTGATATATACACTTTCTTTTTTTATTGGTTCATAGGAGGACCAAATTATGTGTTTTTGTTTTGTTAGTTTAGATGCTCTATTGATAGGACCTGAAAAAAAAAAAAAATTCAAATTTAATTTATATGTTTTAATCTATTGTCTATTCTGGAAAGAAAGAAGGGAGGTGAAAATAAATAAGAGATGAGAGAGGATTAGTTGTCTTTTGATGGAGAGTTTATGAGAAATTATACAAAATGGCAACCGATATTTAAGATAATAGATTTTAAAATTATTTATGATATTGTTTTCTACTTTCTACTTCACACGTATTGCTCACTAAATAGTTTACGTCGCTAGTCCACCATGTCCCCCAAGTTTCTATGCAGTGCATAGAACAGCTCTCTTTGTAATATATTTTGGAAAACAAAATTATGCAAAATTGTAATTTGGTTGGTTTATGGGCTCTCTTACAGCCTCTCCATCCACCACTATTAATTGCATCAAGAAGAAAGACGAGAGAGAGGCTCTTGACTAAATTTGGTCACAAGCTTTCATTACAGCTTTTGTTTCACACTCCACAACACCGGCCAGATACATAGTCACATACGACCATACCAACCTATAAATAGTGGGGTTTATGAATCTGCATTTTCAAAGTCTATTGTTTAAAAAGAAAAAAGTATAATAGATTAATAGGTGTCGAATTGAATGAGATAGATCCCAGGCAAATTTCAGGGTATTAAATAGTGTGGGAGCATATATGTACCCACAATTGCAGCACTTCATTTGACCATTCTGACTCTTTTCTTCCTCACTCACTTAAATTTGGGGCAGAAAGGTAATCAACAACATTGACCAGAAAACATGGAAGGCTGTAAAAAGAGTTCTCCTCCTTCTCCACTAGCTAGTAGGCAGTAGCTATGGATTGACTCACTAATGCTTCTCTTTTAGGAGAGACCTTAGGACAGTACCAGGGTAGTTTGAAATTGTAATTGAAGTGCATAATAAATTGAAGTGGCTTAGAAGATTTTGTACATGACTAAAGATTTATGAAACAGTAGTAGGATCTTTTCAACTATACCAATGCAACACCAGTTTTGGAAAGCTTGAGCATCACTTCAATTATACCATGTAACTCAGTTGGTGTTCCATTTTTATGCAAACAAATAACCAAATTTCAATTTTATGTTTATCTTGGCATTATAAAAAAATATTTATATTATGTTTTAAGATTGAAATATAATAAATTTGAGTAATCTAATTCACCCCAATGAAAAACAGAGCAAAACTCCCATTTCCCCAATCACAAGAAAATGAGGAATCTAAGCCCAGAAAAAGAAAAGAAAATGAGAACAATGAAAATTTGAAGATGCATAGAAAACATAGTAATCTGTACAAAAATGGCTCTCTCTGCCTCTCTCTCTCAAGCTTCAAATTCAGTAGAATTGGAGGGTGGAAATACCTTGGTCAGCATCCTCTTCAAAGAACAACCCAACAAAGACGATGAAGTTTCTGATAAAGAATCAGCCACTACCCCATTTTCACTCACAGTTTCATTCTCATTCTCATTAATCTCAGAACTTGAGGAATCAATCACGATCTCCATTAAAGCAGAGGGATCATTCCCATTCCCTGAACCCAGATGAGAATCATTGCCATTGTCATTGTCATTCTCAATAATCCCACCCACAATCGGAGCTCTACAAATTGGACAATTGGAATGCGAATGCAACCACATGTCAATGCATTCGACGTGAAAAGCATGTCCGCATTTGGGTAAGTTCCTCCCAATTTCACCTTCTTCAAAAGCACTCAAGCAGATCACACATTCCAACAATTCGTTTTCATCATCATCTTCCTCTGCTACTGATTCGTATATGAAGACAGGAATTGAAGCAATGGTGTTTGAATCGAGTCCTTTGGCCGGGGAATTATTAGAAATGGACGAGTCTTCGAAATTGAAGGTGCGGAAATGGTGGAATCGAGCAGGGTCAAGAACGTGAGTGACAGTGACCGAGGTTCGTCGACGACGGTGTCGGGCTTGTACTTGTGCTTGAGCTAGGAACCATTTGGCATAGACATGGAGAAGCAGGACGAAAAGGATGACAATTAGTAAGGTAATTATAGCAGCCAGCATGATATTGCTGTTATAGGAGAATATGCTGTCAATTGTTTCACTCAATGAGTTCATGGACTTGGTGGGTGAGTCAGGTGAGCTTAACATTTTTAGTGAAAAATGGTGGGCAATGAGAATTTTTGTTGCAGAGGAAGAAAATCTGAAGGGTAAGTGAAATTTTGATTCAGATACCCAATGAGCAATGGAATCGTTTTCTTCTTCTTCTTTTTCTTCTGCTTGTTACTCTTCCATCTGTATGGCAAAAGGTTTACGTGAATTTCAAGTCTTTAAAAGGGATTAAATTCAGGTATGTTGCTCCTTGCCTGTAATACATTTGCGTGTAGTAGTAAGCAACCACAGTCTCTTTCTCACACATTATAAATGGGGGAGCGTAAGGGCCAAAGAGGTGATTTTGAAGTCAAAGAAGAATCCCTGTATCCAAGGAGGTAATGGGGAGGACTCGTGCTAATGCATGGGAGAGTGAAGAGTGAAATGGGCAGAAATGAAGGACTCGTGAAGGCGACGGCAGCAGAGGGTGGTTGGATTTTATTGTATTCATGTGGTCTTAGTCTTACTATCATTTTATTAAGTGGGGAAAGGATCCAAAGGCCTACAAAGGGTTTTAGTCATGGTTCTAAGCTAAGCCAAGCCAATTCCTTTGTTTCACTATTTTTTTTTTTATATATATTATTTTTGGGTTATGTTTTGTTTATTACTAGTTGTTTAAAGACCTGGGTAGGTTGAGGAAGGGGACCCATTCTTTTTGAAAGATTAATTAATGGTCCTTCAGGGGACCCATGTGAATCAAACCAGACAGGCTTCTTTTGACCCCTACACCTACTAGTCCACTGGTAGCTAGTGGCAGCGAAACTTTGCTAGCTTCCACCATTTTTTGCTGCATGTGTTTGGGAGAATGATCAAGCTTCCTGCAGCAAAACTATAACAGTGCTTATCCAACAGATTACTGTCCAAGGACCTCAAGCCCTATGTCTTTTCCTATACTTGTCACATGTATGGACTGGGATCAAACAGTAACCCAACGGCAAAGTTGTGGAAGTCTCGGAATGATTATCAGCCCATCTGACACATCTATACAAATAATATGATAATTTATGATAAAATTATTTAATACATTCTTATATAATATTTAATAATAATAAAATAATATCCTACTCGTATTATTAATCCTCTCTCATCATATGATTGACAAATTTAACTGTATAAAATTATATTAGAAAATAATAACATAAAAATATAATAATATTATTATAATTATATAACTTTAATACATTATATAATTTTTATACGATTAACTAAGCAAAATTTACAAGATAGATAAATAGTAAAAGCACAAAATAAATAAAATAAATATACAAAGATAGAAATTTACAATATAGATATTTTGTATTTACAGTAAATCAGGAAATAGAAACCACATTCCTAGATTTCTTAGTCAGTAACTCTTCTCAACAATGGAGAGGTCATCGTAAAGTGGAATTGAGCTATCAAAACTACTTACATTATTTTCAACTACAAGAGAGATAAACACAGGAGCTTAATAAGTTATAGATGTGGACATTCAGAGAAACCATTTGTTTGAACAGAAATAATACTATTGAATTTGCAGAGCAAGACCACTCAGCATTAAAAACAGATCACATATTGTGGACTCGTGAGATTTTAACCATAATTTCGTGCATTTATGCGGGATGTTAAGTATGTTACATCTTCTTGTGTGAAGGGGCATCTGAAAAAGTATAAACTTGTGACAAACACATCACAAAGTTAACTTTACAATGTGTCAAATTTAGATGGAACGTAACCACAATAAGTAAAATTTAAGCTCCAAACAGTAGCACAACTCTTAAAATATGATAAAGAAATAAGGAATTTTATATATCTTAGTGTGATAACCAAAGACTATTTACCTAGTTGACACACCAATTGAAAATGTTGAACTTTCAAAGACCTTGTTTCAGCAATGACATGACATCTAATTTCTTTCTTTCCTTTTATCTTTTGAGTTTATTCCTTTTCTGTAGTATAGCTGTATTTACCACCAATTGAATAAATCATTGTATTTTACAAATATCACCATCTTTCTTCAGTGTAGTAGACCTTTTCTAAATGTACTCATCTCAAGATATTAAATGGACAAAAGGGGACAGCATGCAGTCATGTAGGACTTTTGGATAGAAGGGTCCAAGTTTCAAAAATTTTATATAAAATGGTAAATTTTTTATTTTAATATCCCAAATAAGGTAAATTATGAAACCATATTTTCAAAAACCGTTTTCTAGTCCGACTCACCATGTCATGTCACCCCACGGATCCTACAACACACACCTCACGGGCCTAGGCAAACCAAATTAATTGAGACCTTGAAACAGGGTTTTCAAAGAAAACCCGGTTTCATTCAAATTTTGTCCCCCACGGGCCCCGTCTCATGGGTCCGTTGGTGACAACCCCTGAAACCGCCTTTTGTAAAGCCAATTTCAGGGCTGTTTTTTTTTTCATGAGTTGAAAATCTTGACACTCAGTAGATTGTAATTAAGATATTGTATTGTTATTACATTTCTTGCAAGAATTTTATTTTTTATTTTTTGAACAAATTGACTTTTGGATAAAGTCATAATCATTTCTACGCCTCCTAATGCAAATATAGATCACCAATAGCAGCACACAGAAAACAACAAGACATGACAAGCCTATTGCAATTTTTCCAAGAGTAGATAGTCTTCCTTTCTCCCAAAATATAGCACAGGCTAGGCAAATATGGTACACCACATAAACCTTTGTTGCCGGAGAGACTGCCCAAAGAGAAGGATAATGCGTTTGAGAAATTTTTTTCTAAATAATTAAGAAGTTATAACTGCAAATTCATACTGTAGAGTGTAAGAGAACAACTAAAGTTGACAATTTCAATGAAATGACATATCTTTTCCATAGCATCCCTAACACTAGAGCTCTGCAATAGGTTATATGATTGATTTGGGCCCTATTCATGCCGCTGACTTTTTAGTAAATATTTTCAACTCATAAAAAAAAAAAAAAAAAAAGCACTAGAACCCGGTTTCAGAGGGTTGTCTCCCGCAGGCCCCGTGGGGGACAAAATTTGAATGAAACTGAGTTTTGAAAACCCAGGATTCAGGGTCTCAATTAATTTGCTCTGCGGGTCCGTGTGGTGACATGGCATTGTGAGTCATACTAGAAAATGATTTTTGAAAATACGGTTTCATAATTTATCCCATTTTGACTATTAAAGTAAGAAATTTACCATTTTGTACAAAAATTATGGGACTTGGACCCTTATGTCCAAAAGTCCCTATCATGTAGTTGGTTTTACTGTGACATGGCTTTCTCTTGTTTGGGTAAAAAGAAAATGAATGGAAAATTAGCAAGAGTTTTCTCCATTTGCGCTCCCCTTACTGTATGTGCTAGCTACCACCTATTTTTAGTTATGATTGGCCAAATGCCTAATGTGTGATATATATATATAATACATGTGTTTTCTCCAAGTGGATTAATGTATAGTTCAAATGGAGGCCTAAATTGCATTTAATTTGTTTAAATTCCCTGAGTTGGTTTGCGGAAGTTGCTAACATAGGCTTGTTGATGGTAAGACTGAAGACTTTGTAATATACAAAATTTCTTGACATAGGTTTATGCTTGCTTTTTGTGAAATGAGAAATTGGATTGTTTGGTGGGTGAAGAAGTGGAGAAAAATTATGAACTCCCTCACATACAAATAATTTTTTATTTTATTATTCTTGGGCTGATTGAACTCCGCCAAAAGTTACTCTGCCAGTCCTAAGCCCAGATAAAAGAGGAGGGTTGTGATAAGTTGACGGCCAGTGTAAAACTAGTCAAAACCTATAAAGATGAATCCTACCCAATATTCATTGGGGCGTAACCCTCTTAGTGACGTATTACATCAGATCCTGGGTGTAGTGAGAAATGAGCAAGGGTTGGGTTGTCACATCTTTAGTGGCATACCACATCGACGCCTGGGTGTGATGCAAAATGAGTAAGGCATCAAGGGTGGGTGCAGGTAAATAAGCTAGCCCAGGACAAGATCCACATAGCTACTTAGAACATAGGGACTCTTACTGTTAAATTGATAGAACTTGTAGATACTATGAGCAGAAGGAGGATTAATATTGCTTGCTTGCAAGAAACTAAGTAGGTAGGAGAAAAGGCTAGAGAGATAGAAAGAACATGATTCAAGATGTGGTATACCAGTAAGACTAAAAATAGGAATGGAGTGGCGATTATTGAAGATGAAAATTTAAAAGACGAGGTTGTTGAAGTTAATCGAAAAGGGGATAGAATAATTTTAGTGAAATTAATGATAGACGAGAAGGCCTTCAGTATCATTAGCGCCTATGCTCCACAAATAAGACTAGAAAAAGCTACAAAGAAGGATTTTTGGGATGATTTAGAGGAGAAAGGAATACCTTTAGGAGAGAAACTATTTATTGGTACAGATTTAAATGATCATGTAGGAAGTACTAACAATGGTTTCAAGAGAGTACATGGGGGTTATGGTTATGAAGATAGGAATGAGAATGGATAGTCTATTTTAGATTTTGCAGTTGAGTACGACTTGATTTCAACAAGCTATTAAAGTTAAAAAATAGTGTTATAAAATATTACACAAGTGTAGAAATGAAGATAATTATAAGTGTTTTAGACAAGCTAGAAAAGATGTTAAGAAGGCGGTTAGGGAAGCTAGAGGCAAGCCCTGTGAAGGACCTTACCAGAAGTTAGAGACAAAAGATGGAGAGAATGATATTTATTGGATTTCCAAGCAAAGGGAAAGACGAACTAAGGACTTAAATCGTATTAAGTGCATTAGGGAAGAGGCTGATAAGATTTTAGTTAAGGAAGACAAGATTAATGAGAGATGGTGAAATTATTTCGATACTTTATTTAATGGAGATTCAAGGGGTGATATAGGGGACCTTGATGACAGCCTTTAATTATATGAATCACAGAATCGTTCGTTTGATTAGAGCACATGAGTTTAAAGAAACTATTTATAAGAGAAGAATGGCAAAGCAATGGGCCCAGATGATATATCAATAAAAGTTTGGAGATGCCTAGGAGATATTGGAGTAACGTGGCTTACAAATCTTTTTAACAAGATTTTAGTAACCAAGAAAACCCTCGATAAATGGAGGAAAGAGAACATTGATCCCTATTTATAAGAATAAAGGAGATATTCAAAATTGTACAAATTATTGAGGAATAAAACTTATAAGTTATAAAATGAAGTTGTGGGAGAGAGTAATTGAGCATAGGCTTATGAATAAGACTATAGTATATGAGAATCTATTTGGTTTTATGCCAGAAAGATCTACAATGGAGGCTATTTTCTTACTTAGGAGATTAATAGATAAATATAAAGAAAGGAAAAAGGATATTCACATGGCCTTTATTGATTTAGAAAAATATATGATAGAGTGACCAGACAAGTCTTGTGGTGGGTACTTGAAAAGAAGAAGGTCCCAACTAAATATGTAAAAGTTATTAAAGATATGTAAGCAGGAGTAATGACTAGGGTGCGGACCGTAGATGGTATGACTGGAGAGTTCCCGATCATGATATATATTTTCATCCTTAAGCCCCTTACCTATTTGCTTTAGTCATGAATGAACTTACCTATAATATTCAAGATAAGCCTCCGTAGTGCATGCCGTTTGCCAATGATATCATGTTGGTAGACGAAACTAGGAAGGTTTAAATTCGAAATTGGAAATGTAGAGGAATGTGATAGAATCTAAAGGCCTTAGATTGAGTCGGATAAAAACTGAGTATATGGATTGCGATTTCAGTAAAACTAGAAGAAGCTCGAATGAAATAATTTTGGATGGTTAGACAATCTCTACAAAGGACATGTTTAAGTATTTAGGTTCATTTATACAAAAAGATAGCGCAATTAAGCATGATGTAAACTATAGGATCAAGATAGGGTGGGCGAAGTGGCAAAGTATTTCGGGAGTTTTATGTGATCCTAAAATCTCTAATAGATTGAAAGGAAAATTTTAAAAGACAGCAGTGAGACCAGTTATGTTGTATGGTACCGAATGTTGTGCAGTTAAGAAACTCGCATTCGGTAATAGGGGGAGAATCGCCTACATAAGTTTGGACATATCCAACATTGGCAATAGACGCAGTAGTTCAGAAAGGTGAGTTGGTACAGGTGTCAGGTGTTAGACGTGATAGGGGGAGACCGAAACTTACATAGGGGCAGTCATCAAGAAAGATATGGCTGCTCTAGGGATTACTGAAAATATTGTCTCGGATCGATGTGAATGGAGGAAAAAGATTGATATAGCCGACCCCAACTAGTTTGGGATTTAAGACTTAGTTGAGTTGTTCTTGGGCTGATTGTGTTGAAAAATTATTTCAAACCAATTCAAAATTCAAAATAGGGTTTTCGGGATTTTAATCTCAATTTTGAAATTCAAAATTTTATGATTTTTCTTAACACCCAAAAGGCCAAAAGAAACATATTAGCAAGCTTTTAGGGAAAAAAAATTAAACTTAAATTTAACATTTTTCAATTCCTTAACATTGGATAAGTTGTGTTTTGAATAATTCTGGGTTTCAAGACACCTTCTTTTTATAGTATTTATCATACTGGGTGTTTATGATGATTGAGTTAAAGTTGTCGTAAACACTTGTCGTCAATAAAATTACTCGCTTGCTTTGCGTTTCTACAATTGTTGCTTATTTAGTTTCCTTTATGATGCTTTAGTCACAATTCTCAATCTTCACTAATTCTTTCTTGAAAATTTGATACTTGAAGCTATTTTGTCCATCAAGATGTTTTCTAATTCTAATTAAACTAGAATTCTTTTCTCTTACTATTCATGTTAAGAATTGATTGTTAATACAATGAATCTTAGAGAAATAAGAAAAATCTAGATTGAGAGCAATTAGTTTTGAATCTTTAGAAATTTCCCTAATATGGGGAAGGAGGAATAGGGAAGGGATAAATGTATGAGAAACTATTATGTGCCTCAAGAGCTCTCCTATTCAGAAATTAGAATTTCTTACAAGTCATAATAGTGCTCCTCACATGTAAGATTTTGATTAATCCCAAAAGCATTAGGTACTTTTAGATATCTCCTGTTTATAGTGCTTGTTATGTAATGTTTTATTTAAGCATTTGACTATCATTTCTTATTGTGAAAAAAAAAAAAAAAAAAAGATGAAGAGATTAGAAGCATGTGTCTCTTAAAGAAATATAGGCTCCTCTACTTTATATTAGGAAAAGATACAAGTTTATATAATTACAAATTGACCCCTAAACTTACTAAAATAATAAATATACCCTAACAATTAACTAAAATATTATTCTCTTAGCAGTCCCCCTCAAGCTGGTGCATAAATATCAATTATGCTCAGCTTGTTACATAACTTATGAAAGAGACCTTTACCAAGAGCCTTAGTGAATATGTCCCTTACTTGATCACGAGATTTCACATAAGGAGAGACAATCTGCCTCATTTTAATCATGTTTTTAATAAAATGGAAATCTACCTTTATATGCTTGTTTCTTTCATGAAACACAAGATAAGAAGCAATACAAATAGCTGCTTGTTTGTCATAAAACATCTTCATAGGTTTATCAAATGAAAAACCAATTTCTTAGGAGTGACTTGATCCACATCATTTCACATGCAGTAAGTGCCATGGATCTATGATCTGCTTATGCACTAGATACAACTCCTTGTTTCTTACTTTTCCAAGTAACTAAGTTTCCACCAACAAAACTACAATAACCAAATGTTGACCTTTTGTTTATTTGGTCACCAGCCCAGCTAGCATTCGAACAACCCATAATGTCTAAATAGTTTGACTTTCAAAACAACAAACCCTTTTTAGATGCCTTCTTCAAATACTTCAAGATACGCAATATAACATCCCAATGCACTTGCTTTGGTTCCTATATGTATTGACTGACAATACCAACAACAGATGTTATATCTAGCCGAGTTACAATAAATAAATAAGTTTCCCAATAAGTTTTCTATATCTTCTAGGATCATCAAACAAAGATCTCTCATCTTTTTCAAACTTTACATTAGGATCCATTAGAGTATTTGTAGGCTTGCTGCCTAAAAGACCAGCTTGTATCAACAAGTCAATAACTTATTTCCTTTTAGAAAGCGATATCCATTCCTTTGACCTGGCCATTTATATACCCAAAAAATATCTAGGCTTTCCTAGATCTTTTTTATGAAAATGCTAACTCAAATACATTTTAAGAGCCGAAATTCCCTTCTTATCAATTCATGTTATGACAATATCATCCACGTAAACAACTAGAACAATAATTCCACTATCTTCTTGTCTAACAAAGACAAAGTGATCTGAAATAGTTTGTTTCATCCCAAATTATAACATAACCTTATTGAATTTGTCAAACCAGGCTCTTGGAGATTGTTTAAAACTATAAATAGCCTTTTTCAAGCTGCAAACCTTTCTTAACTCCCCCTAAGCAACATACTTTAGAGGTTGCTCCGTATACACCTCATCATGCAAATCACCATGCAAAGAGGAAATTTTAATATCTAATTGAAAAAAAGGCCAATCCTTAACAGTAGCAACTGACAAAAGTAAGAAAACAGAAGATAAATGAGCAACAGAGGACAAAGTTTCAAAATAATCAACCTCAAATGTCTGAGTGTAACCTTTAGCAACTAAACAAGCCTTGAGTTGCTCAACACTGTCATAAGGATTATGTTGATAATGAAAACCCACTGGCTACCAACAACTTTCTTACCATAGGGAAGTTCAATGATGTCCCAAGTGTGATTCCGATGAAGTGCTTCAATCTCTCTTCCAGCATATTTCTAAAATGGAAATGATGCATATTTCTAAAATGGAAAGGATAAAGACTACTTCTAAGAAGTAGGAAACAGTAATAGAAGACAACGAATTGACAAAAGATTGATAAGAATGAGACAAAATGAGAATATAAAACAACATTATAGGATGTTATGTAGAAGTACATTTACCTTTACTCTCGACACTAAACAGATCCTTAAAATGAGTAGAGATGGACATTAGAGGAATTGGTGTTGATGCATTGGAAGTTAAGGCTTCATTACCCCGTGCCTTTCTGGTATATACATGTAATGGTTTTGTTGCTTGGACAAGCTGATTACTTACATGAACATTAGATGCCTAAAAGAAGAATTAGGAGGATCAAGTGTAGGACTTATAGGTGAGAGGCCAATTTGAGGATTAAATTCTCGAGAATTATTTATGGATTGAAAGAAGCAACATTCTTCAAAGAATATAATATCCGCACTAATGACATACTTAAAAGAAGCAGGATTCCAACACTTATATCCTTTTTGAGTTTTGGAATAACCAAGAAAAATTTACTATACTGCTAGGGCTGAGCTAAAAACCCAACTAATCGAAAAAATGGCCTAGGCCAGCCTAAAATAGGCTGAAACTAGCCCAAACCAATGTACCATTTGCTGAAATTAGTTAGCCGTTTGGGCTATTCAATTTGGTTGGTTCAGGTTTGCGGGTTAATTGTTTTTGGGGAATCGATAACCAAACCGACCAAAAACTTGGTATATATATTTTTTATTTATATATTTTACATATGTCAACTGATAATTGGTGTACCTTAAACTAAACCATAGACCTTACGACACCTAATCTATACCAAAATAATTGACCTAAACTAAACCTAGCTTTTCCAATCCATTTCTATCTGTGGAATGTACATCATTTTCTCTCAATCAATCGAACCTATGGCCCAGCTTCCAAACCCTAACCTTAAATCTCTAAATCAAACCTCAAATCTAAAGCATTGGTGAATGGTGATCAAGTCTGAAGCGTTCGTGAATGATTCAAGTTGAAGATCAGAGTTCCAGTTCAAGATCCAGTGTAAAGCTTTCATGAAGCCCGTTTAAGGTTTCAGAATCCAGGCTTCCTAAGTGCCAAGATTCAAGAATAGGCTCTGCTCTCTTATCCCTCATAGGCAGTTTAAATTTTGGTTTGCTTTTCTTATCTAGCTGAATGTTCATCTTTTTCTCTCTTCAGTGTCTTGCTTGCTTCTTTTGTGTTTTGTGATTCTAAGTGTCTTCTACCTCATCTTCTAATTCATTTGCTGTTATGATTTTATTTTCTTCTATTGATTTTTAATATTGTGAGTCTATTACTATGTGAGTTGAACTGTGGCTTGTGGATTTGTCGTTGACGGATTATAATGACGAAATAGGTATTGACCAACTAGAATTGAACTGTAGGATCATAATTTGAGTTGAAATGGGTACTGACAAACTAGAATTAAACTGTGAAATTATAATTTTAGTTGAAATAGGTATTGAGCAACTAGAATTGAGAAGATCTTTCCAATTAGGAGAGGTCCAGATACATGAAACTATCTGGGTGAGCCGCTTCTTCCACCATTTCCTTTGTTGCACCTAAACAACAGAGGTAGAGACCTAACTCTTGCTATTCTTTTCTCTGGTATTTGATTATCTAGGTTTGGTTGCTTAGGCAGTTAGGTTCATAGCAGAGATAGTCCTCATTTTAATAAGTGGGAGTAGAATAATGTTTTGGTTGCTACATTGAAGTTTAAACAAAATCATTAGTTAATGAAGTTTAGGGCTACAGTTTCCAAACTCCTGCTTAGTCAAAACTTCTTTTCCTTCTGGTTTCATCTAATATAATGAATGAATCACGTGATAAATTATGAGTATTGAATTTAAATTTCCATAAACATTGATTCTCCTACTAAGACCTAATTTCATCCTAATAACATTTGCTATTGGTTCTTTTGAATTATGATCACAATATGATTTGACTAAAACAACCTTTATGATATTGAAGAAAAAACTAGACTACAAATAAGTATAAGGAAGAAGCCCCCTTATCCTTTCTGCTACAGTTCCCCCTAAAGGGTAGTAGTGATATATTTTCTTGTTCTATTTTTAAAAAAATTTGTTGTCATTATTTTCCTTTTTCTTTTGTGGCTAAAGATTGTCTAGTTTTCTCGCTTTTTCTTGCTGTTGAATAAATAAGCAACCTAACTTGGTAAGAAGTAGAAGGTTATTTTGGTCAATTAATAGGGTGGACTTCACTTTGTTGGATTCATTTTTGATTACTGTCAAATGCATAATCTCTAAATAAAGCAAGATTAATTCCTTTCAAATTGGAGTCATTTATGATTACAATCCCTTTATTTAAGCTGATGATTAATTTTTGTACACCTCATGCATCTCAGTGAGTGTTGAAACTTCTCTATCCCTTTTAGCTACAAGTTTTTATATTATGTTATGTGCTGCTTAACCTTATTTGAAATTTTTGAGAATTTCAATTTTAGATATTCATTATCTATTTGCATGCTGGATTTGAGCTGCTTTTGTTTATATGCTTTATTTTTATTTCTATTTATGAGTGGATTGCTGTCTAGTGTAACTTAATGTCTGCTGACTTAGAAATTTTTATTTTTATTAAAATTATAAATTTACAACTTTAGGAAATGATAACTTGATAAATATTTATGAACAACTAGTAATAAAATTGTAATTCTATTATATGTAGATAGATAAAAGTGGGACTCATAGTGAAAGAAGTTCAAATAGAACTACAAGAAAACAAGGCATCAGAGATGGTAGGTGTTCCATCCTGAAAGTTATTATCAGAGACGGAAGGAGAAACGGAAAGTACATTCGTCTCCTAAAATATATATATAATTTTTTTTAATTTGTATCTGAGACAGAAATTCTATCCCTGAAATTTTTTTATGTCCATCTCTTATAATCTAGCTCCATCTCTAATAGTATTTCTGTCTCAGATGTTAATAAAATATTAAATTTTTTTTTTTTTGTATAAAAGTTTCCTGCCCTAGAACTCTGTACCTTCCTTTTCTTTTATGTCAACAAACTTTACTCTTTCACTTTTCTCTTCGAAATCTCTCTATGGCTCGACCTCTCATAACAACTTTATCAATTTGCTGAGCTACTCTCTCTTCTTAACATTTCTCTCCCTTCGCTCTCTTTGTAAGCCTTTTCTCTTCTAGTTCCATGTCCAGCTTGTTGTTGATTGGTTTTCTTTTCTTTTTTTCCCCCTGGGTTCACGACTTGATTGTCTTCTTTTTGTTTTCTTTTATTTTCCTTTTTTTTTATAAATGGTGTAGTCGTTCGGTGTTGGAGAAACAGTGAGTGGAGCACCAATTCAAAAACTCTTCAAAGTTATGCTGCTCTCATCTTGGGAATTCATTTCTTATGTAATTTGTTGGTTTATTATATTTTTTATTTTGAAATATTTTCTATTCATTATTCTGTTCTTATGAGTTTGATAGTAGTCTCTTATTATGTTAAGATGAATGACTTTGGTTAATAGGAGTCAGTGAAAGTATGGAAAGTGAAACCCTAACTATTATAGGTAGTGATGGTTAATGAATTATGTTTTAGTAGGCTCTTTGATTTTGTTTCCTACATCTAGTTACTTTATTGGTCGTAGACTTTTTATGTCCTAGTGAAAATAATTCACTTTTGTGTGTGTTTGCGTGAGATGCATATCTTGTAGGAGCATGGAATTTACTTTTTATGTTTTCTTTTGCAAGAACATTAACATTGACTCTTCTGCTAGAGATATTCTTTTGGTGCAACATTTAGGTGGCACTTAAAGGGTAAGTTGAAAAATTGGTGGTCTTTTAAAATTTTAGGCATATGTCCTATAATATTTGAACATGTAAAAAAGGACGAAGCAAATTTAGTAATATGTTAATTTGTCCAATTTGAATGCTTGTCCACTCAAATCTATAGCTCCTTCTCATCAAACCCATGTCAATCTCTCTGCCAACCTTTAATTTAAATTTAGTAATATGATGATTTGTCCACTCAAATCTATTACAAGTTCATTCATTTGTTTTTAGAAAAAATTACTCCTTTAGAAGTAAATCATAGGAAAAAAAAAACATAAGAACATATACCTCAATAAGATTAGAACCTCTAAGAGACACAACATGTATAATGGTTTGTCCTTCTTGGAGGCTTACATGCTTAGTCTCTGCTAGCCCTCTTCAAATTCTTCCTTTCTCTTTTTATGGCAACAACCAAACTCCCTTTTATTGGGAGTTGGGACCCTATTTCTAATTCTCAATGTTAGGGTTTTACCAATAAAGTTAGGGTCCTTTCTTTCTTGGTTGGGAAACCCAAAATCCCAATTTTAATACTTACGTATTCAAGGGTTTAATTGTATAATCACAAATAAGTGTTGGCCTCATCATTTTTCAATCTCAAAAGACACATAAATCTATCTATGTGAAATTAATTCCAGTTATTTGCAATTTTGCAAACTTGAGTGTGGTATTCACTCCCCTTCTAATGCTCGTGTCCTGATTCCTACTCTCAATCAATTTTTTAAAAGCCAGAAAATCATCTTTCCATTTCCATCCATATAAATATAACTAATCAAGATTTCTTTCTCCAATGCTTGTTTGTTTATTTGTTTCTGAAATTGTTACTTGTTTTCCCAATGATATCTAATTAGGTACTTTTTTATTCTCTTTAGTTTAATTTTATTTAATTTGACTAAGTGTTCTTTGTATCATAAATCCATGCTATTGTATCTGTTGCCTATTAAATTATTATAATCAATTTCTTGACGTAAGTCAGCCACTATATTTTGTTCAATTTGATGGGTCAATAAATTAAAAGCATGCTTTCTTGACCCATAAATATGCTTTATTATCATTCACATTTTTTTACTTGTCTAGCTTTATATATAGGTTGATATTTGCACATCTCTAAAATGCCTTTTATCTTCCATAAAACCAAATAGGACATCTGACTCTGTTTTATTATTTTGTTGTCATTTTCATAATCATATTTTCTAAAAATTTTATATGACAAATTTTTTTCTCCTGTTGCAGATCCTAAAGGTTTGCTAAAAATTATTAATCAAACAAGACATCTTGGCTTAATTGTATGTCTTAATCTAGTATTTCTATTTAGTTTTAAATTTTCAATTTATTATTTACCAAAATGGGAGAAATAAGATATAGTTTTCAAACATGAAACTTGTATCTCTTGTAACTTAGTGCGCTAATGCATTTGATGATTATAGCTATTTGATCTAAAATTGATTGGATTAATTTAATGCATAAATTGCTGATCAATAAGGTAGCCAGTCATTTATGAAAATTATGAAATTGAGCCTTATTGTGAGTTCATTAGTAACTAGAATAAGAGCCTTATTATGAGTTTATTATAATGAAATGTTTCCTTTCTCAATTACTAAATTTTAGTTTTTCTTGTTATTAATTATTTGTTCTTCTTATGTCTCTATTAATATTGGACAAAATAATATGAAATGTGATCAATATTAGTACTTCCTTCACTTTGCATTTATTTGTAATTGTTTTGAACTGAGTTGTATTTCAATAGCATAACTCTCAAGATATTATGATTATTAGGTGAATTTCAATAATGAATGAGGATCACAGTTGGATGGAATGTCGAGTTGTGAACCATAACTTGACGTATGTGTTATAACCCGAGGATCCAACATACATGTTAGGAGGTTTTATAGAAATTTTCGCGATTTTATAAGTAATAGATTTTTTTTATTATTATTAGGTTTGAGTAAGATTTTTTTTTTTTTTATATAGGTTTAAGTAAATTAAGGTGCACGTGTACATAACAAGTGTAAATTAAAGGTTTATATAGCTATTTATAAACATATATATATGTAATCATATAAATAAAAGTGGAGAATGAATTAAAGCCACACAATTGAGTATGACTTTAAACTTTGAAATGAGATATTTATCACTTTATTTTTTCGGAAAGAAAGGTAAAAAATCAAATCAATTCTTTTTGGGTGTGGCAATACTATACCCATGTTGAGGGTACTTCTAGGATAAATCATAGGTCAAGTTGTAACTTTTGTGGTACTACATATGCTAGTCACACCAAGAATAATGGAACAACTAATTTAAGGAATCATTTAAGGTATAAATAAAATAAATTCCCTAAGAATCTTCTACCTAATTGGGATCCTAATCAAATTGTCCTTACCTTTGGCACAAATACTCAATTAAGCCTTAAACTCCATTCGCATCAATCTGAGACAACATTTTCAGTAATTCCTAAAGCAGCTATATCTTTCTCAATGACTGCCCCCCATGTAAGTTTTGGTCTCCTCTTACCATGTCTAACACCTAACACCTGTACCAAGTCACCTTTCTTAACTACTGAGTCTATTGGCCGACATTGGATATGTCCAAACTAACGAAGGTGATTCTCCCTCATTTTATCCTCAATAGATGCCACTTCCACCTTCTTACGGATCTCCTCATTCCTTATTCTATCCTTTCTTGTATGTCCAATCATCCATCTCAACATTCTCATTTCAGCTAATCCCATCCTATGCGAGCGTTGCTTCTTAACTGCCTAACATTCGGTACCATACAACATAACTAGTCTCACTGCCGTCCTATAAAATTTTCCTTTCAATCTATTCAGGATTTTAGGATCACATAAGACTCCCGAAGCACTTCGCCACTTCACCTACCCTGCCTTGATCCTATGGTTTACATCATGCTCAATTGCACCATCTTTTTGTATAAATGAACCTAAATACTTAAACACATCCTTTGTAGGGATTGTCTGACCATCCAAAATTATGTCATTCTTGCTTCCTCTAGTTTCACTGAAATTGCACTCCATATACTCAGTTTTGTCCGACTCAATCTAAGGCCTTTAGATTCTAATGCGTTCCTCCACATTTCTAGTTTGGAATTTAAACCTTCTCTAGTTTCGTCTACAAACACAATATCATCGACAAACAGCATGCACCATAGAGCCCTTATCTTAAATATTATAGGTAAGTTCATTTATGACTAAAGCAAATAGGTAAGGACTTAGGGACAAACCTTGGTGAACACCTATCGTGATAGGGAACTCTCTAGTCATACTATTTATAGTCTGCACCTTAGTTATTATTCCCTCATACATATCTTTAATAATTTTTACATATTTAGCTGGGACCTTCTTCTTCTTGAGCACCTACCACGAGACTTGTCTTGGCACTTTATCATATGCTTTTTCTAAATCAATAAAGGCCATGTGAAAATACTTTTTCTTTTCTTTATATTTCTCCATTAATATCCTAAGTAAGAAAATAGCCTCCATTGTATATCTTCCTAGCATAAAACTAAATTGATTCTCAGAAATTAGAGTCTCATTCCTAAGCCTACGCTCAATTACACTCTCCCACAGCTTCATTGTATGGCTA
Organism: Quillaja saponaria; assembly: GCA_029379385.1. Classification (NCBI taxonomy): domain Eukaryota; kingdom Viridiplantae; phylum Streptophyta; class Magnoliopsida; order Fabales; family Quillajaceae; genus Quillaja; species Quillaja saponaria. The sequence goes on along the minus strand of CM055610.1, from coordinate 11,574,707 downwards.
ATAAGTTTTATTCCTCGATAATTCATACAACTTTGAATATCCCCGTTATTCTTATAAATAGGGATCAACGTACTCATCCGACATTTTCTTGGTTACTAAAATCTTGTTAAAAAGATTTTTAAGCCAAGTTACTCCAATATCTCCTAGGCATATCCAAACTTCTATTGGTATATCATCTGGACCTATTGCCTTACCTCTCTTTATCTTATGAATAGCTTCTTTAATCTCCTGTGCTCTAATTTGATGAACAAATCGACGGTTCGTATCATCAAAAGAGTCATCAAGGTCCCCAATATCACTCCTTGACTCTCCATTACATAAAGTATCAAAATAAGTTCGTCATCTCTCACTAATCTCATCTTCCTTAACTAAAACCCTATCAGCCTCATCCTTAATACACTTAATACAATTAAGTTTTTAGTTCGACTTTCCCTTTGCTTGGCAATCCTATAAATATCCTTCTCTCCATCATTTGTCTCTAACTTTTGGTAAAGTCCTTCACAAGCCTTGCCTTTTGCTTCTCTAACTGCTTTCTTAGCATATTTTCTAGCTTGTCTAAAACATTTATAATTATCTTCATTTATACACTTGTGTAATCTTTTATAATACTCTTTTTTAACTTTAATATCTTATTGAATTTCTTCATTCTACCACTATGTCTCTTTCATTGGAGGTCCACGTCCTCTACTTTCTCCTAACACCTCTCTAGTCGTATTCCTGATACGACTCACCATCTCATCCCAAATCATATTATGCTCACCCTCCACCCTCTAAGGATCACCATGTAACATTTTTTCTTTAAAAAGAGTCATCTTCCCTCCATTCAAATTCCACCATCTAGTCCTACTACACTTATTACTTATATGCTTTTGCTTCCAACACTTAACACTAACATCCACAACCATAAGTTTGTGCTGAGACACTAAACACTCGTCTGGCATTACCTTTGGCACAAATGTGAAATCTAAATTAGATGATAATGAGGCTGCTACATGGCCTGCAATGAATGTTGTTAGTGATAAATATAATGAGAAGGGTTGTAGGGATGTCTTAGCCAAGTATATTGTCATAGATGAATTGCCATTTAGGCATATGGAGGGTGAAGGATTTAGGTTATTTGTGAGTACTTTGTGTCCTATAATGGTTATTCCTTCTAGATTCACAGTTGTAAGAGATATCTTGCAACTATACTTGATTGAAAACAAAAGCTAAAGAAATAGTTGGTAAGTAACAAACAAAGGATGTCTTTCATAACTGATTGTTGGACATCTGTCCAAAATCAAAGTTATTTATGTCTTAAGGGGCACTTTGCTAATGATAAATGGAAAATGCAAAAGAGAATTCTTAACTTTTGTCAAGTTAATGATCATGTAGGTGAAACAATAAGAAGAACTATTGAAAAATACTTGTTGGAAAAAGGGTTTTTTTGTGTGATTGTGGTGGACAATGCTTCTGCTAATGATGTGGGGGTTCAATATTTAAAATCAAAGGTAAATGATTGGAACGGGTGGGTCTTGCTAAGAGAATTCATGCATGTTAGGTATTATACATATATCTTGAACCTAATTATAACCAATGGTTTGAAAGATATAAATGTGTCTATCTATAAAATTAGGATGACTGTATAATTTGTGAAAGCTTCACCGTCTAGATTGGTCAAGTAAAAGGTTTGTGTAGTTGATTAAGCTCACTACAAAGACTATTCCTAAATTAGATGTCCCTACTAAATGGAACTCCACAAGCACTATGTTAAAGACGACGCTAAACTGTCAAAAAGTCTTTAATAGAATGAGGGAGCAAGATGCAAGCTACAATTGTGAGTTTGAAACTTATAAGAAGTTGGTTGAATGGGAACAATAACTCCTCCTAATGGCTAATTGGGAAGTTGTAAGATTGTATGTTAGATTTTTGAAAATCTTTTTTGATGTGATTAAAAAAATTTCTAATTCAATGTATGTCATATCAAACACCTATTTTCATGAATATCATACAATCTTGTTTGAGTTGCAACAATAGTGCTCCCAAATTGAAGACAACTCTTTGAAATCAATGAGGATGAAGTTAAATTATGGCAAGTATTAGTTTGATATTGATAAGATAAATCACATTCACTTCATTGGGTGGTTTTAGACCTAGGTACAAGCTGAAATTTGTGAAGAGGGGATTTGAGAACTTGTTTGGGACCTTTATAGCAAAAGAACAAGAAGTAAAGGTGAAGGCAACATTTATTAGGTTGTATGACCATTATCATCTTTTTGAAGATAATGGTAGTGGTGATGCTTTAGGTTATGTGAGTAATTTAGCTCATGTGAGGTCTCCAATTTCTTCAATTGAAGATGATGATGTTGATGAGTTTGCTAGGGAGTTTATGAGACAGCTAAGTCAAGAGAAGTCTATGGAAGGAAAATCTGAAGTTGATCGGTACTTGATAAAGTCTCATGAATCATTTTCTGCCAAGTTTGACATATTGGATTGATTAAAAGTTAATTCCACCAAGTATAAAGTGTTGGAAACACTTGCAAAAGATGTTTTTGGTGTTTTTATCACAACTGTTTATTCATAATTTGCATTCTCTATTGGTGGTAGAGTTCTTGATCCTTATTCGGATTCGCTAACTCTAACAATTGTGGAGGCCCTCATTTATTTGCAAAATTGGCTTTGATGCACAATTGTCCCATATGATATGGAGGAGTCTAGTGAAGAGATTGAAAAGATTAAGTCAGGTATTCAGTTGTTGCACTTTGCATTTTAGTTTTTAGTATTCTGCATTCACTGCATTTTTAGTTTTCATAATAATTTCTTTTCAATTGTCCCATATTCAAATGCTAACTGCTAACTGCATTCATTGCTTTTAAAATTTAAACTAGGTATGCCATTGGCTAGTGATATAGTTGAGGATTGCTAAAATCTAAGTATCTTGAAGTATGATGTTTTGGGGTAAGTCAATTAAAACTTCATTTATATTATGTTATTAGCTGCTTGCATTATTTGAATCTTTTGTTTATTTGATATTTGACAAAACTTCCTTTATATTTGATCTTTGCATGATATTTTGCCTAGCTGGATTATATATGACTGATTCTGCTTTCACTATTTGAAAAAAATGCAGCTTACAGCTTTTAACTTGGCTACTTGGAATTATATTTTCTAGTTGCTGCCTACTTGCAGCTTGGATTATGGATGGTGCTTAGCTGCTGCCTACTTGTAGCTTTTAGCTTGATGGCTACAGGCTGCAGGCTTCTACTTATGAAGTATGAACAATTATATTTTATGTTTTTAATTGGATATGTAATGTAAATTGGAACATATGTAATGTAATCTCCCTTATGTAATTCTCCTCTGCTCTTATTCCCTTCCCTTAATTCGTAGTTTTTCTAATTCTAGATTATGGGTATTGGAGTAGTTGAGTACTAGTTGTTACTTGTTGTACTTGAAGCTGTAACTTGGCACTTGGTAGGTCCCTTTAATCCTTCATTCCTTATTTCCCTTCCTTTAATCCCTCTAATAGTATTGCCTTATTGTTGGATGATGTTTAGATAATTAGATTGGCAGGTTATGTCCCTTCCCCTAGATTATTGGCTTACTGCTTGTAAGTTGTAACTTGTGGTTGATTGTGTGTTTTTTAAGGTATTATTGAAGTATTAGTAGATTTATTGATGTGTTAGTTAATTTGTATCAATGATTTGTGAGATATAGCAAATTTATATTTGAAATAGTATTATGTGGAATTTTAATAAATATATTTAGTTTTTTTTTTTTTTTTTTGCTAGATTATTGAAAATCTTAGTTTAGGCTGAATATTTAATTTGGGATGTAAATGTTATACCGCAAATGATACTCGAGTAAGCTATTGTGTAAACTGACTGAAACATTGCATTGCTCGGTTTGGGCCCAAATATAATCGAGCTGGTCGGTTTGGTCCGGAAAATCCCAATAACCACCCGATCCAATCAAAATCTCTGCTCTATTTATTGCTTTAGGATCCAACTTATCAGTTCATAGTGATAAAATCTGCGCAAAGCAAATACATCCAAAAATCCTAGGTGGCAGAAAGTAAAGAAGTAAGATATAAGATAGAGAAAGGAGTCTTACCACCTATGACAGATGGGGGCATTCGAATAATTAGAAAACAAGATGCTAAAATAGCATCATCCCAAAATATTTTTGGCACATGCATATTAATTATCATGGTGCGAGAAACTTCAACTAAATGTCTATTTTTATGTTATGCTAGACCATTTTGTTGTAGAGTATAAGAACAAGAAGTTTGATGGGCTATACCATGAGAGGTACAAAAAGACTGTAGTGAACCCTTATCATATTCTAAATCATTATTAGAATGTAAGACTCGAGAATATTCAAACTGATTTTTTATTTCATTGAAAACTAACTTGAATACACTTGAAATTTATGAACAATCTTTTAACAAAAACAACCAAGTCACCTTAGAGTAATCATCAATGAAGGTAACAAAATAAGAATAACCTTGCAAACTCTTATGTCTAGATGGACCCTATATATTAGTATGAACAAGCTCGAAAGGGGTTGTCCTATGTTTAATATCACTAGGAATAAAAGTCACTCTATGGTGCTCACCTAACTCACAAGCTTCACATTCCAACTTACTATGACTGCAAAAAAGGAACCAAATCTTTAAGGATTTTAAACAAGAATAAAGCAAATGACAATTCCACTGTAAAGGGGAAACATTAGCCTTAAGAGCAAGATTGCAATAATCTAACATATTAAGATAATATAGCCCATCTCTCTCATGACCTCTACCAATCATCCTTCTTGTCCTTAGGTCTTGAAAAATACAATAAGAATGATAGAACGATGTAGAACAATTAAGAGATTTAGTCAAACGAGTAATTGACAGTAAATTAAAAAGAAACTTCTGGAATATATTGAACTAAAGATAATGTGAGAGATGAAATGGGCTTAACAATTCCACTACTAACAATTTTACAAGTATTACCATCTGCAAGTGTTACAAAGGAAGTAAAGAATTATTATCTGGGGAGGAGAACATGGTGGAATTACTTGACATATGTGTAGAAGCACCCAAATCAATTATCCAAGGATATTGATTAGATGACATTAAACAAGTAACATTACCTGGATAAGCAAATATAGCTACTTTAGAAGAGGACAGTTGCTAAATTTGCTGAAGTAAGGCATTATACTCTTCCCTTGCAATTATGGAAGAATCATTGTGAGATGCACTTGAAGAAGCTAGAATATGCATTGGTTTCAAAAGGCTTATGAGGAGATTCAACTTCAGATGAGTACATAACTTTGTTTTGATTTTCCTATAGTTTCCAATGTAAATCATAGCAAGTGTTAACAATATGACCATCTTTACCACAATGGCTATATTTTTTAACACCATCTCTACCTGTACCTCAACCAAATTTGCCATCTCTATTACTAAAGCCACGACCTCTAGCTGTAGTTTGTCTAGATAAACTCACAATGGTAGATTTACCTCTCCATAAATCAATTAGAGGTCGTTTAGTGCATTGTATAAGATTGCATAGTATAAGCTATACAATGTGTTAGACAATATTAATCTTATACCATGTATAAGACATCTATACTATATTGTGTTTGGTCGTGATACGATAACAAACATGATAAGATAAAAATATACTATCAGCTGTTTGGAGAAAAAAATGATAGAATAATTTTTTAACTTTTTGACAAAATTAACCTTGTATTCTATTCATTATTTGGCACTTCAAATTAGATAGGAAATGATAGATTAAACAAAGAAAATAAAAATTCATATCCACATCTATAGGTTTTTTTTTATTTTTTTTTTATCATTATTAAATCTATTTTATATAAATGCAAAGTTACATAATCAAGATTCAAATGCTAAATGAAAAACATAGAATGTATCAGAAAAAAATAGAACATCCAACATGACCTGTAACATTAAAAATACATAGTCCAAAAAAAGTTCAAATGCATGATCCAAACCACATCATCAATGTGTTCCAATATAAAAAATATAATAATAAGAGCAAATAAAGATGTCTTAATAAACTAAACCTAACTATGAATTCAATTTTCAAGCAATTTTTTGACGAATGTCAACCTACGCTTAAAGGTAAAGCCCCAAAAAAGCTTCACATAATTCTTATTGTTTGAAAGCTTCATTGTTGCGTCAAAAATTTCATCTTCAGTCAAAGGCATATTGGATAACTCCTCCAAAATTGGTTGTTCATCAATAGTAGGTGGTCATAATTTCTTTTACTGTCTTGGTAAACTCATCAATCTTTTCACAAATTGGATCGAAACTCTTTTTACTTGCTTTTCTCTTCTTAGAAGACTATCTTCCATCACTCCCAATATCATATTGAATATCAAAACTTTGTGTTAAACCCTCCAAATCATCCAAACTCATCTCCATTTCTTTATCTAAGGCCTCAACGGTATCAACATGTGCCTCTGCACCTAAGCTAGTAGCACGAATCATTTCCAAATACATATCCCAATCTATGAAAAATAGGGATTGAAGTGTTTCGATAGCCCTTAGCAGCTAGAAATCATTGTATAAAAAATTACATCAATCAATGTCAATATTAACATTTTTTTTATTTTTTTTGCTAAGATGTCAATATTAACACTTAAAATAACAAACAAACTAAGATATATATATTAAAAAAATTAACCAACTTGAACATATGCCTACCAAACATCATCACTATCGACCTCAACACATCTCTTCTCATCATTCCAACCAAATCCACTTGTGTTCAACAACTGTAGATACAGTGGTGTAAAATGTCTTAAGTTGCCTCATTGCTGACTCAATGTGAGGCTTAACTCTAATGTTTGAGTTAGGAAACTTCTAAATTAAAATTGGCTCAATTGCCAAAAGGGTTCCACATTCAAAGGTTCCATTCTGACACCTTTTACCCTTTGCAACTTGATTTTCAAGGCATTCAAGTAAGGTAAGCTCTTCATCATTAGACCAACTTCTACGCTCTCTCTTGGATTTTCCAGTTTGCTTGTGAGCTAGATCCCGATCCATAATCCATGTCTAAAATAATCAAGAAATATATTGAGAAAAATGAACATAATATTTAATCAACAATTATAAGAAAGAGAAATAGTTAACACAAATAAGACATGCATTACAAATATAAATAATTGTAAGAAGTTATCACAACTGTAAGATTACTCAAATATATTCATTGCACAATAGTCTCAAAGCTGAAAGATTGTTCAAAACTTTCATGGCAAACTATTCTTAAACTACAAAAGTTATTATAATAATATATTATAGTTTCAATTGAAACTATCTTCACCTGCGAGCAACATATTCATTATACATTTGAGTTGCCAAAGTGTCTCCCCAATTAGTCCATGTCTCAGTTGGTTCAATTGTCTGAATAAGGTCCTCATTGTCAAAATCAGGTTCATTGTCTGATTCAGATGATGATGATGAAGACACATATTCATGCTCAATTGGATCAGAGGGCCTTTCTTTCCTAATTAGGTTGTGAAGTAAACAATACGCAATAATTATACGCGGTTGAGTCTTGAATAGATAAAATGAACGTTCTAATTATACCCCAACGAAGTTTTAATAAAAAACATCTTTCAATGATATTTCTTGCACGAGCATGTCTCAAATTGTAAAGCTCCCAAGAATTTTCTGAAGGAGGCCCTATGTTATATTCACTTAAGTAATATCATGTCCCTCTATACGATGCAAGAAACCTTTGACCATTAGTATATCCTCCATCCACCAAATTATAGAAACTTATACACATACATATTGAAGTTTAGCTTTAACATATGTTATATCTATAATTTAGAAAATAGCCTAACTGAAAGGCAAACATCTATCTCACCTGTTGGAACAAATAAGCCATTTCTTCTTCCAATAGCATCTTGTAACACCCTAGAGTCTGATGTTGTTCCCTCCCATCCAGGTAGAACATATATAAACTTCATATCTCCTGAAGAAACTCCTAGAACGCTTGTAGCTATATCTTCTTTTCGTGTTTAGTATCTTCCTTTATCAATCTCGAATACATGCACCTTCACATAGGTGCTATCTAGTGCACCAATACAATTCTAGTATGTAGATGAAATAAAAATTCTATAAGGGGAATAATAAACTTGAACTATTGAACTCAAACATAAAAATCATACCTTGAACCACTTCTATCTCTCATCTGTACAATTGTTAAGAATTGGTTCAGGCGATCTCAATAATGTCCCTTGCAAACGCAACACGACATTTGGCACTAGGTTGAAGTACCTAATGACTATTTTCCCAGATCTAAGAAACTTAAACTTGACAACACAATTCTTACTATGATGTGATAACATATGTAGAAACATAGCAACTAGCTCCTCAATGAACACTAGCCCGTTATCTTTTAATCTACCATCATTATGGACAAGTCCACAGAGTACATTAAATGTACAAATGTTCATTCATAATTGTTCAATACAAAATATATCATCCATATGAAGCATTCTATCTAAGACATCTAATCTTGACTCATCCTTAGACCTGATCTTATGTTTTATAGTATCTTTCTCCTCATAATACGAAAATGTAAGACGAATAACCCAAAGAAATTCCATGCAAGTAGCAACAAACTTCTTTTGTAATTCCTGATTCATACCTATATGCAAATTTATTTCAATTATTACCATCAAAATACAATAAAATTGATATTAAAAAAAAAAGGTACATAAAACTTGTTTTTCACACATACTACATGCATACATCTCAAAAATTGAAACTTTGAATTATGGAATAAAATTGGAAAATATCTATTTTATTCTCTCTTTTTTTTTTTTTTTTATTCTCTCGAATTTATTTTTCTATTTTAGAACATGAAAAATATTTTGTATTGTAAAGAGGATGTGCTAAGAACCATTAATATCATAGGAATATAACAAACTACATACTCTAGTGAAAAAAAATCAAGGTTCACACCAACACTGAAAATACAATCATCAAAAGTAGTTACAAAAAAATAATAAATAAAAAAATACAAAATGGCATATAAAGAACTTTTTGCCTAATTCATATAACCCCATTACTACAAGGAACCCTTATGCGTGTATAACAAACTACATACTCCTTTTGAGAACCCTTGTTTTAAGTTTGTGTTAAAACATGTCTAGATCACTATCCATCTATAATCACCAAGTCAAACATACAATTTATAGGGAAAAAAGATAAATTAGAATCAAATAAATTGAAAATTACATAAATGGAATAAGTCCCTCTTGGGCTTGTAACAAGAAATTTACCAAAGATATAATTAAAGTTTGTTTCTAGTTCCTTGTGGTGTGGCTTACTGTTATGTTTCCTATTTAATTATGCTACATTCCTGTTAGCTTTTAAAAAGAATTATAAACAAGCCCACTAATCAAGACTAGTCATACAAATTGATTTTATATTATATTAAAGCTCACTGATATGTCTATAAACTTCATATTCATTGAATTACTTTTCTTAGTGACCCTTAGTTTAATATTTAAGTTATTTTTTTAATTTTTTTATCAATATCTTAGCTTTTCTTTCAATGATTGTCCAAATTTTTATTTCAAGCATTGTTCCTTGATTTTATTAGACCATTATATTGATCTTTACATCTAATTCTCTAATTTTCTTGATTGGTATCATAGTATGTCAGCTTTTTCATTACGACGAATGAGCAAATTTAGTGGTTGCAAACTTCATTCATTGAAGCCAATAATTTTTTTTCAAAACCAAAATCAATCAGAGCTAATTAACTAATAACAGAAGACAAATAAATAAATAAATCTGAAAATATTTCAAATACCCACCAACAAATTTTTATTAAAAACACAAATATACTTGTATGTTGAAATAAACTGATAAGATAAACTCAAAAAATTGAATCAAAGCTCCAAAAAAAAAAAAAAATTTAAGAAGAAGAAGACGTATAAGGAGAACATACCAAGAGAGTATAGTTGAAAAAAAGAAATAGAAAGTGATAATAGGAGAGAAAATTAACCTGGAAATATAAAGTGACAGCAGGAGATGGCAAAGATTTTTGGTTGATCACCTTGCACGACCGATGAAAAGAACTATGGGTGATAGAGATGGTGGCCACAAGGACTGAGATGAGAGAATGGGGTACCCAATGAAAGTAGGGTGTTGTAGGCAACTCGGGTTAGAATGGGCTTTTGGGTGTTTAATTGTTTATACGATTGTGTTATCCTTCCCCATCCCATAGGATAGTGTTTTACGATCAGGAATTATATAAGGGATGGTCAATGGTATAAGCTTATATTATCATGTTATTGCCAAACAGTGTATTAGAGCTAACAGGATAGTCTTATACTATCCCGCTATTCTTATACGATGCACCAAACAAGCCCTTAGAGTAGATGAGGAGGATTCAGATGTGACTTTCAATACACATGCATCAACATTATTCAAAGATGGAATACTACCATCGATAACCAATATCTGACTTCTAACCGATTGAAAATCATTTCCCATGACACATAGAACTCTTCTCATTGCATTTTTAGTACTTCCACATCACTAATGATAGGATGGTACTGATTTAACTCATTGATCATACCTTTGAGAGCACTGAAATAGTCAATGACTGCTTTTTTATCTTTCTCAAGTTTGAATATGTCATTATTGAGTTCATACAACCTGGAAACATTCTTATCCATGGAGAATGGGTCATGAAAAGTGTCCCAGTTCTCCTTAGCAGTATTTAGATACATCAGATTGGCATGAATTGTAGGCTCCAATTTATTCCATAACCAAGACATAACAATACATTTGTTGGCTTCCCATTCCTCAAGGTCCTTGCTATTGCTGGCTAGTGGATTAGACAAGATGTACTTTAACTTCTTCCTAGCAACTAACGTAACGTGCATAGCTTTAATCCACATTAAATAATTACCAACATTCAACTTCAAGATTGTAATTGGATACTAACTTGTTCAGAGGAAGAGTTAGAGACAAGCTTGTTCTCATCAAGCTAAGCCATAGTCAGTTACCACCAAGAATAAATTAACTTTCCTGTCTTGAAGAAGATGATAGGAACAACCCAAACGAAATTGAAAAATTAACCAAATACCTTATGTCAAGCCTATATTCTCCTCAGATGTAAGGAAGGTTTCCAGAGTTCATGTAGCTATGATTGTTTAACTGAATCAACCAAAGAAAGTAATGAACCGACCAAGAAATCACTGACCTAACCAAATAAACAACTTCAGAAGCAGATTATCACATGGAATCATCATACAACTTTAAACAGGAATTGCCAAAGGACTAAAAACAGCCAGAACATAACTCACATAAGCTACCATGTACAGATTCGTATGCTCGCGTACGTACGTTTGTACAGTACGTACCAGGGAATCAGATTTTCCGATCAGTAGCTAATAAGTTGGTTAATTAACAGATAAACCAAAAAAAAAAAAAAACAGAGAAGAAACTCAGGATCCCCCAAAGATTGGGAGCTTTGATACCATATGAAAGTTAAGAGAAAAGAAAAAGAAGAAAGAGATGAAGAGAATAAGAGCGTGTCTACTTTATATTAGGCAAAAGATACAAGTTTGTGTAATTACAAACTGAGCCCTGGACTTATTAAAATAATAGATAGACCTTGACAATTAACTAAAATATCATTCTCTTAACACTTATTCTTTGTTGTCTTTTTTTTTTTTTTTTTCTTTCTTTCTTTTTTAGTACTCATTGTATATAGTGCTTGTTGTGTAATGTTTTGTTAAGCCGTGAATAGCTACATGATTTTTTTTATTTTTTTTTATTTTTTTTTGGAACCTTTAAATATACACATGTGCATTCACTTAAAAAATCCTTAGATTCCCATTTGAAAATCATTACAAATGAGTTGAATAAATTTGATATTAATCATTGAATTGTCCAAATTAGTGGACAGTTTAGGAAAGCAATACACCATTCACCAAAGTTGTACGCCTACTTCTTCGTTTCTTTAGTTGATAATTAGGTGACATTTCTCTTTGTTCCCTTCGTGCATTTTTAGACGTTGTTTATATTGTGTACTTTGGAGACTATAGGGAAATGTTTGACAGATTTTTACCAAGTTTGTGACGAATGGGTTAGGCTAGTTACTCAATAGAATACGTATGTTGATTTTACAAATGAGATAGAATCTTACTTATACCTTTATGATGGAGTTGGCGATGCATGTTATATTTATAGTGATGGAAGTCAAAGGGTTTTACTTTTAATGAAAAAAAAAATTTGTTAATTGATTGGATTGTATGAATTGACGGTTGTTGAACAATGCTCTCTAAATTCAAATTCATGGATAGTTTTGAAGTATTCTTGATTTTACATTTAGTCATTTAAGATAGTTTTATTCATGATCTATTCAGTGTCCTTACAAAATTTGTTATAATAATAAATTTGTAAATAAAGATGAAGTTACTGTATGTTTGTCTAAGAATAATTTTATCAGAGATTACAAAAAGTGGACCCATCATGGAAAGGTTTATACTGAAGCTAATTTTTGAGGTTCAAGTGTTGTTGAAAAATGTAGTTTAGAAAATAATAATTGAATGACAAAGATGATAATAGATACTACCTCACATAATGAGAAAATTCTCCAAGAGTATAATTGGATTTTAATTTTTTTTTTTTTTTAAAGTTGATCATTTCAATTCTAAAAACAAAAATTATCTGATATTTGATACAACAAAGAAGGGGCAAAGTCATTTCGCGGTTGAGAGTCTCAAATTTCTGCCCTCTAGATTTTTTTGGAATCTTTTTGAGGTTTTTTTTTTTTTTTTTTTTGAGATATAGTCAACTGCAAACCACTAGAAAAAAATGGATGTATATTATTGTTTTGTCAATAAATTTAGAACTTTTCCTACTGAAAATTGAAAAACTCATCACATGTAAAAGAATTATTTAAGAGTCATGAAAACTCTCCTAAATATAATCAACCTGAGTAAGTCGTTGTATACTTTTTTATGCATATTTTTTATAAATTAAACAATAATGATGCTGGTGTAATATTTAAATTCTGACCCGGGTTTCCAATTGGACCCGGCTCCACATTTTTGCTTCAAGAGTCAGAAGTCAGGACCCGTTTTAATCGTGAACTAGGGTTTGCACATAAATTTCAGGCGAAACCCCCGCAACTCGATTAGTAGCTGTTCTTCTGTACTTACCTATCGGTATCCCATAAGCCAAAGCTTCTAAGGAAAGCGGAGCTGGCCGCGTCCCCATGAGAGCCAAGGTAAGCAAATTGGGCACCTGATTTTGTTCTAAACCAGCATTGCATTTTCCTAATAATATATTCATTGGCCATGGTTTGTTTACAGTGGAAGAAGAAGCGCATGAGGAGGTTGAAGAGGAAGCGCAGAAAGATGAGGCAGAGGTCTAAGTAGTATCACAGTAACAGTTTGTCAGTTTAGCTCTCCTAATGGCGTCCGTGCCTCCTGATTTTGGCTACTTTTGTTTTTGTTTTTTCTCCTTGTCTATGTTTTGTTAAGGATGGTATGTTCTACATGTCGTAGTAAACCTTTTGTTTTTTTTGTGACATTTTCTCGTCGTGAATCACTGAATGTGAGCTTTGATTAGTTTTGGTTTAACCAACTATGGCTTTTAAATCATGGCTTATATGAATCTTAGCATTTATTGGTTGAACCTCAAACTATTTCCTTGTAGTGATATTTGTCGAGATAGGATTTCTTTTTTCTTTATGGTTTAGGAGATATAGCATTGATACATTACAGAAAGGGAGGAAGTTTGTATCTGTTTGTCACTTTCATTAGTGATCTGCAGATGACTTATGTCTCTCATATCTAATTTAAGATCACATTTTTCCTTCATATGGAACAAATGTGGCATTTTAGCAGATTGCTACTGTTTGTTACTTTCATTGTCAAGCTTCTTTGGTTCTTCAAATGCTTGGATTGCCTCATCATAGAAACCACCTGCAAACTGAATTTTGTGGTGATTAATTAGGATAAATTAAAATCAAAGTGTAAATTTTTAGAGCCCAAAATGTCCACCCTACCTGGTCTATACTGAATGCAAATTGGACTCCTTGTACCATAAGGTTGTCTTTCTGTAGGCATTCATTAGACTGTAGTTTCTTAGTTATCTGTTTCATGTATATTTTGACCAGCCTCAATGAGCGTAATTTCACCTGCAGAACAAAAATGTTGATGTAATCAAATTTCAATAATGATATTCTTAGAAGTAGTAGATATGGTTTAGGATTTTGAAGCATAATGTAAATTCTGGTTCTTCGAATATTTTAAGGTGATATCTAGCTGAATTTTTTCATCACTTGGAGCGATTCAGTTGCATAAGCTTTGTGCAAACTTAGGTATTCAGTTGTTTAAATTGTGGAAGTGTTTGTGGGATTTTCTCCATTAGGCTAACCAAATTCAAAATATTTCTTTCTAAGCTCCTGCCTCTGTAGAACAAAAAGGGCCCATGGATATGTTCTATATTGTGTTTGAACACAACTTTCCTAATTGTCAGTGTTTCTAATGACCTTTATTGAAAGGACATGCTTATTTTTAATAAGGCATTATTTAGACTTCTTCCTTGAAGGTAAAATTTGGCTATCTGTTACCTACTTGACCAATCAGCCCTTTGTCCAGCATCCATTCCCAAGGGATCTAGAAATTCCTGTATGCTTACTTGTATTCTTTCTCTATTGCATACGCTCCTCTCAAATCTGTAAATTTAAATTCGACCTCATAACTAATTTACAGCATTTCATTGAAAATATTATGTTCTTGTACTCTAGTTTTGTACATGCTCGCTTGTCTTGCAGTGTTTGTATCCTTCTTAGAGCCTGTTTCGGAGGTTCTTTAGGGTTGTCCTCACTGGTTGAAACTTAAGATTCTAAATTCTTCAGAACTCGGTAGCTACAAGCTGCTTCCCGTAATGCATCAGCTTTCTGTTCAGGCTAATGCTTTAGTACTGCCCGCTCATCAATCAAGGAAGATAATTCTCTATCTAGCCATTTGACAAATGCCTCCACATCATGCATATCTGTATATGATGCTGACTCCACTTCTTTAACCAAGAACCTTATAAATTCCCCTTGTGTTCTTATATCGGTACATAATATGTACAATGTTACAACTCAGAAGAGACTGTTGATTATTGGACATGTAAATATGAATACATTTTTACCATGCTGAGATGTAACTACAGCGATTTTCAGTTTCTCCGATCATTTTCCTATTAAATGCAACTGTTGGGAGTCCATTGAGATTGGTTATGTTCTCCATGTGGGTGTTTTTTCTTATAAGTGAACAGTAAAAATGTATTACTTGTGGCACATGTCGCACTGCTTTTGACTTCACTAGTGATTTTGGTGGTGGAGGCGGCAATTCTGTTGTTAATGACATTTTATTTCCATTTTCATCCTTACCGAAAGAGGGAGCAGTGTAAGTAGGCCTTGGCTGAGGGATTGGTACATTTATTGGTCATTGATGCATGGAAATCTGAATTTGCATGCCAATTCTGATTTGCTGGGCACTGTTCCAGTGCAATGATTGGAACTGCAGGTTTCTGCTGTTTCACATCTGAATTGTTGCTGTCCGTGGAGTTCTGTGTTGTCTTCCAGGGAATGGATTTCATCTCATTGTTGTATGCTCTAAGAGTGAGTTATTTATGCTTTTAGATGGGCTACTTCTTGCATGAGTTCCTGGTTTTCATTCACCAGCAACTCACTCCGTATTGGTTAGTTCAAGTTCTTTTTTGGGGAGATGATCTCAGTGTCATTTCTTGTGGCATCCCCAGTTGTGATATCATGATCATTCTTATATATGAAGTCACTGACCCCATGTGTTATTGTTATCTTACATTTATTCTTTTGGGTTTTTCGTTCTGGGTAAGATTAGTTCATTTGCATAGCAAGAGATTACGTAGTTGAGATTATGTGGCCCAGTTGGTGGATGTGTGCCATTTCTGACTCTCCTTTTTTGTTTAATTTGTTGATGAAAAGCTTACATATTTTATTTTGGTGTAAATTCCGAAGCAGCAGATGATATAGGACTGATTGGAAATTTACAACTTCCATCCTATGGTACTTCCCTTGCAAATCTTTCTTTTTCCAAATATAATCTTTGGAATCATTATGTCAATCTATCTTCATTATGATCGTCACGTTTCATCAACGGTGTTCTTGTAATTGAATAAGTCGTGCAAAATGAATATTTACCGCGAGGTTCTTGACAGTTAAAAATTAAAGAAAAAGATATAAGTTAGATAAGTTGATGTTTACAGTTTGAGAAATGAGATCCTTCTGATACTACTTTTGATTTGTGATGGCCCCTGCTCTCTCGTGCCTTCATTTTTATCATATCTCCTCTAATACAGGTTTAAGGTTGTATAATACTACGACCATCGTAGTAGTGTGATTAGATTACGAGTATAATGAGGTTATGTGTGCAAAGATAACACCAATTAGGTTGGGAGCTGCATTTACTAGAATTGCGTGCTCTTTCAGTATTTTCAAGATTCTATTCACTTGGCAGCTTTAATTAAAGGAAAAAAAAAAAAAAAGTAAATTATTCAAATCCCTCTAATATTGTTAGGATATTATATAGATCTCTTATCTATTTTTTAAACTTATGTTTTCTCTCTTTATTTTAAAGTAAAGATAAAATATATAAAATGTCAATATTGTTTTCTTATTAAAAGATAATTATAACTTTAAAATTATTCAATTAAATTAATAATGTCATGTTATTATTTAATTTAAATTAAGATGATCAAAAATTGAATTAATAATGATAATTTTTAAAATAATGATACAGCTAAAACATTATTATTATTATTATTATTTAAAAATTTTATATTGATCACACTGAATAAAAAAACTAATATTATTTTGAAAACATATATATTTTTTATCATAACTTAAGGAATGATAATTAATATATATCTTATTTTAAATAGTATATGATACAATAATAATTTAGTTTAATATTATTAAAATTACATCTATAATAATAAAATTATAAGAGTATTATAGATATTTATTCTTAAATATATAGAATTTGAGTTAAGTTGTAATTTATTTTTAAGTTTGAGGTATGGTTAGATTTTATAAATAACTACTCTTACAGAAATGTAGAAAATAAAATGCCTCACATAGGAGCAGTATGATGCTTGTAGTTGTTTGTTTTGAGTGGAGCTTTACATTCTGGAGGGCCCATGGTCATCGCTATCTTATTAAGCTCATAGATTCTCTTCTTTCTTTTTTTAATTTTTATTACAAGCTCTTAGATTTAATTTAATTACATAATGGGAGGGGTATGTGGGACAATTAAGATTTTACAGAATACCAGGGGGCAACAAATGGTTATTTGCTCTATTTATGAATGAGTGAATGACAAAAAAAGTGTTTTTTTTTTTTTTTCTTTCTTTCTTTCTTTCTTTTTCTATTTTTCTTTTTTTTTTAGTAAGGGAAATGCAATCTTGAAAATTAAGAAGCATTATCCAACAAATTCTTGCAGTTGAGGAGCCAACAAATACATTTCTATACCTATATCAATCATTGAGTTAAACTCTTCCCAGTCACACTGCAGGTTATCTGGTTGTCTCACCAGCACCATTTTACTATTTAGTGAACCCAATTCAGAGCTTTCATGAAATGCAAGTTGCTTGAGAGAAAAACCATGTGCTTTAGCTTGAAGTTATGAATGTGAGGTAATCACCCAGAAGAGTGGCAAACAGTTCAAAAATAAGGGGAACATGAAGAAATTACCTCAACGATTCCATCAACCAAAATCCTTGAAATTTTTAATCATCAGAACTAATTATAAAGTGCAAAACTCAAATTCAATGTTTGGGCACAACATAGAAAACCCATCTAAGAGAAACTGACAAGACTGAAAATAAGCTCTGATACTTATTTTAGAATTCTAAATTAAGTAGTTTCTTCACTGAGGATTTGGTGGGCGGCTATTAGCAGCAGAAACCCTTGAGCCCCATTCAAGCAATTCCTTGCTGGTATCATCCTTGTGGACAATCACTTCAATGAAGCACAAGCAATCTTTCTTCTCACCTGTGGCAGTTTCAATTGCTCCAGTAAGCTCCTCTTCAGTGCGAACCTGTGATTGAAATAAAGAAAAGAATCATATAAGTCGAGTTTTTTGCAATGCACTTCCCATAGTACCAATTCAATTCCTGCAAGTAAAACGGCTTCTTTTACAATAATGAATGAAAACAAACCAACCTTTGCTGTCCAGCACTTCCCTTCACCATTGTGGATTGCATCCACTAAGCCAGTGTAGTTCCAGTTCTTGATCACATTATAAGGACCATCATGGATTTCTACTTCTATGGTGTAGCCACCATTGTTTATAAGAAAGATGATGGTCTTTTGCCCACAACGTATCATTGTTGAAATATCTTGTGCAGTCACCTGCGAGTCAAAATGCATATTAGCTATCAGTCACTGGATTTATATTTCATAGTAATGAGAGATTTGACAATGCAAATGAAAATATCTATATTTTGGAAAATGCTTATCAAAACCATGATGCAGGCTTTTATAGGAACTATTTCACCTGGAAACTCCCATCACCAATGCAAGCAATTACGCGTTTATTTGGTACTGACTGGGCATATCCAAGTGTGGCACCAACTGACCACCCAATTGAACCATACTGCATTTGGAACTCATACCTGCAACACCAGCTATTAATTTTTTTTTTCCTTCTATTATGCTAGTAAAATCAACTAACACAAAAACAATAAGCTGACAATGTTCCTTACCCACAGCCTTCTGGTAATTTTAGTTTCTGACAGTTAAACCAGGAATCTCCTGTCTCTGCTATGACAGCAGAGCCACCTGAAAGCATCTTCTGTATATGCTGAAACAGAACATTAACCCTCAAAGGCTCATTAGGCTCACACTTGAGAGGTTGCCCCTCTGGGACATAGATTCTGTGGTAATTTTCATAAGCAGTGGTATTGTGGTTAAGCCTTTTCGCGAGTGATGAAAGAAAGTCCTTCATTAGTACACAACCAAAAGCAGGGCCATTAGCAACTACCACTCGATCGGGCTGCACAATAATCGCCTTCTCCTTTTTAAGGAGTAGTGAGTAACCAACAGAGCTGTAGTCGTTAAAAATTGGCCCAGCAAACAAGTATGCATCAGCAGATTCGACAATCTCAGCACAAAAGGAAGTGCCTACAGCTCCCCAGTAAGTCCCAATGAAGTGAGGGTGGTACTCGGGGACCAGCCCTTTCGCAGATGGCATCACGCCAAGAGCATAGCCACAAGCATCTGCCAATTCAACAAAGGCTTCACAAGCTTTTGCCACTCTGAGTTTTGGCCCACCCACCATGACTGGCTTCACTGCCTTGTTCAAGAAAGCAGCTGTTGCCTCTACAGCAGCATCTAGCCCCATTTTGTTGCTTAATCTGTAAGCATATTGGAATTATACTTAAATCAATACGCTTTTGAAGCCCCAAATTCTGAAACCAAGAAAGAGTTTGGAGCAAGAAACTAATACCTTGGTGAAAGAGCAAATGGAATGGGCTCTCTGCTAAAAGTAGGATGAGGAATTCCAGGCAAGTTACAACTTATGCTAATATAGACAGGCTTGCTTTCTTTCAATGCCGTAGAAATTGCTCTATCAATCAGTTCATGCGCATCTTCCAAGTTATTTACCAAAGCCTACAAACAGATTGTAAACCAAATTGCCAAAATGACCCAAAAGATTTAATCAATCAAAAATCTAAAAATCATCATTTATATAAAAATAAAAAATAAAAAATTGAAATTTTGCTTGTTAAACATAATTTGTGACACCAAATCACAAAAAAAAAAAAAAAAAAACCAAAACAAAACAAAACAAACTAAAAACCTAAAAATGGTACCATTGTAAATTAAAGATAAGCCAAAAATCCAATAAACCTTGCATATTGCATATATGCTGATACAAGACCGATAAATCTGTACTGACCTGAAAGCAAGTAACAGGTTGAAAGCATCTGAGTTCTTGGCTGAAATCTGGTAAGCCAATAGTATGATGGAGAATTCTATTAGTCCCATAATCATTTGTATTTGGTCCTCCAACAATACAAATGATAGGAAGATTCTCACTATAAGCACCAGCAATAGCATTAAGAACACTAAGCCCACCAACAGTAAAAGTGACAACACATGCACCAACCCCACGAGATCTAGCATACCCATCAGCCGCATACCCAGCATTGAGTTCATTGCAGCACCCAATATTGTTGAGGCCAGGCTCAGCAATTAGGTGATCAAGAAGTGTCAGATTGAAGTCACCAGGCACAGAGAACACGTCGTTAACCCCTATTTGGACGAGACGGTGAGCAAGGTGGCGACCCAATGTAGCATCAGGGGAGGCAATTGTGGAAGGAGGGTGAGAGTCTTGGACTGAATTAACTGAGCCATTTTGAGGAGGGCAGCCCACATTGTTGTTGCTGGGTTTGCAAGAGTCCAATGAACCAAGCATGGTTTCCATATAGATGATGATAAATTACAGAGAGAGAGAGAAAAGGATGGATCTTGGAGAAATATAGAGGAGGGAGTGTTTGTGCTTGAGACTGAGAGGGTGAGTGAGAAAGAGGGAGTGATCCCTGTATTTATACATAAGCGGTTTTAATTAATTTGGGCGTGAAATGAGGAGGTGATGTTTCTTGGGGAAGACCCATTCTCCATTTTTGGCAATTGAGTGTGACGCAAGTACTGAAAACGACTCGACGTTTTGAAGATTAATGGAAATGGTTGGTACTCTGCAATTTGCATCACCAGGAGTAAAACTCAAGCGTATCGAGTTCTGGTAATTCCATAAGATACAAAGAATATCCGCCAAAATACTGCCACTTTTATAAAATAAAAAATTAACTTCTAAAGTTTTGCTTGAAGATAAAAAGTCAATTAGCTTTGGACATTAAATCAGTCACAAATTGAGGTTAAAATTTATAAATAAGAAATTAAGTAATTTTATTTAAATTTGTGAGTTGAACCTAAAAATTCAGTAGATGCAATTCTCGAATTTAAAAAATAAAAAATAAAAAATAAAAATAAAATTTACATTTTGAACTCGCAAACTCTATATATTTGCGGGTTTAATGTATAAATTCATTGTATCTTCTCAAAGGCATTTATAAATATAAGTTTATGAAAATTTTAATCTATCATGGATTTATTCTCAAGATGATTAACAGATCTTTTTTTTAAAATCCACTCTACCCTCCAGATTATTTTTCCATCTACTCTAGGTGAAAAAAAAATAAAAATTGCTATAGTCAACACTCAACAGGCTTCTTAATAGAACCGAAAACTCCATTTGGTTACTCTTTCCTCTTTTGAAAGTTTTTTGTTTTTTATTTTTTGCCCTCTTTTTTTGTCTTTTCTAAGAAAACTCCATTACTAGATTTAAACGTAAAATAATCCAACAAAGGAAAAATTCATATATCACATTTAAAGGAAAAGCAACAAAAACTCTTATTTCTACTTTCCTTAATAGCAATCCACTTTCTCATCAATCTGTTTTTTTCAATTTCCAGCAATGAGTTTGGGATGGAGGACTTGATCCTGGGAAATTGAGTTGCTGATTTGCAAGGTTCTTTCAGTAAATGAGATATGCTTTTAGTAAGGATGCAAGAAAGAAAGGAAATGATTATACTCACTGCATGCAGTTCATGAAGGTAAGGTAAAAAAAAAAAAAAGGTAAGACCGAAATGGAAACTACAATATACACATCCTGGTTAGCAAATTGATACTCGTGCTATACAGCTTTCAGTTGTTCTAGGGTGAATGCATTTCTTTTGCTGACTTACATCCTTACATACAAACTGTACAGTTACAGATAACTGATGGAGAGTCTCCAGCATTTCCATCTTGAAGGATATGGATCTCTTAAGTTTCTGTCACGCTTAAATCGGCATTTCTACATACTCCGGTTATCATACCGACCTCTTGGTACAGAAGTTAGACATAGTAAATCATACCAACCTCCAGCAAAGAAGTGTGAGGGACATTCAGAACAACATCAGGTTCCCTACAATTATTGCTCAGGAAAGTAAACACAATATCTATAGCAAATTTCTTGAAAATTGATGATGACTTCTTTGCCCTTGCATAGGAATGGCCTAGAATATAAGCAACTCCAGATTCTTTGGCTTTCAGAATCTGCATAGACTCATCTTTATGAAGAGAATTTTCCAGAAGTACATTACCATTGCCAGACTCCACTTGAAAATCACATGAAGACGGCAGCAACCCCTCAACGTGATATGAGATTGTGAAAGTGTCCTCTGGGGCACCAAGATCTTCAGCAATCAATTTTCTAATATCTGGTGATGATTCCCTTGTTCTCAAACAAGTTTCCTCCTCTGTTTCTATAAATTGTAATATTCCAGATACCAATCTATTCTCGAAATTATAGTTCTCCTGTTGCAGATCCTTGTAACCATACCTCACAATACAACGGAACATGCCATACTCCTTTGGGCCAACCCTACCAATGAGAAACCGTTCATTTTCACTGACATAAGGGACTTGGACGGATTTAACACAAACGAAAACTACCACCTGGTGGAATGCAGGCAAATTTGTAACGAAGTGCCCAAAGATAGCAGGGACCCCAGACACAAGATTAGTGTAAATAAGTCCTATTCCAGGTACCCGTACCATACCTAGGCAGGGACCTAAGGACAGTATCCTATTCATTGAAACCTTGTTTTCAACATCAAATTGGTGTTTCTTCATTGTTCCATAGTTCCATATGTACATTACACCCATAACGATCATAGATAGGACAATTGGGATCCACCCTCCTTCTGGGACCTTGCATATGGATGCTGAGATGTAAAGCAGTTCAACTGATCCAAAGAAGACCATAAACAAAATGGCTATTGTTATTCTTTGCTTCCACACAATTACCATTACTAGCGCCATCAAACAAGTAGTGACGAACATGACAGTAGTGACTGCCAACCCTATAGATCCAGAGAAACAGTTAAATATTAATTCATGAATACTACAAATTTCAGAATAATGGGACAGAATTATACCATATGCATGGCCCATCTTGTTTGTGTCCCTCAATCCAATTGTTATCGCTAAACAGAGGCACATTAGCAACCAATTGACCTCTGGAATGTATATCTGCCCATATATTTTGCTAGATGTATGAATTACCTTAACCCGTGGAAAGCAATTTAATGCACAACTCTGGCTTATTATGGAGAAGGTAGCAGAAATTACTGCTTGACTTCCTACAACAGATGCAAATGTGGCGACTATGAACACTGGCCAAAACACAGCTTCTGCCAATAGGTAAAAACACAATTATTAGACAGCTAGCAATAAGTTTTCAACAAATTAGGATTCCGTAATATAATTTCTTACCTGGTATGGCTTTGTAGAAGCTTCTCTGAATATCTTCATGGTGCTTAGAAAGGAATGCAGCCTCACCCATATATGCAAGAATCAAACAGGGATATACCAGAAACGTGAAAGCCATCTGGGTTTTCAAGTGCCCGGCGTTACAACATTAAATATTACAACAAAGCAGATGAAATTAAGCAAATTCCTTCTAAAAAGATAATGCAAATTACAATTTGGTGTACCATGGCACTGACATCAATTAGTTAACTAGACTATCAATTTACCTTTATTGAGAGAGCAGAGAAATGCCCCACATCAGCAAACATTGTCTCCACACCTGAGACAGTATTTCAGAGGAAACTAGTTTCCTGATGTGCCTGTAGCTGCTTTTAAATCAAAATAACTGTATCAGAAGTGTCAAAGATACCTGTGATTGAAAGCACAACACCACCTAATGAAATCCATCCTTCGATGCCTGTGCTTCTGAGGAACTTCAACATGTAAACTGGAGAAAATGCATGAAATATTTGTGGATTCCACCTGAATATGTTGTATATTCCAACACCACTAATACACAATAACCATGCCGAGACAACTGGGGCAAACAAGAATGCAACTCTATGTGTCCCATAACGCTGAAGAGAGAAAAGGCCCACTAAAATAATGCAAGAGATTATAATGACATAGTCTGAAAGAAAAGAATCACAGATAATTATTAGATGGTCAGGACTTAGGTGTTACATATTGGCCAATTGTAATGAGAAAAGCTGGACTTGGTAAAGGAATAAGCTGAACTTACTCTCATGGAGCCCAGAGATTTTAAGCTGAACTCCTGAAACTGCTGAAAGAACTGAAAGGAAAAAAAAATATGCAAAACGTATTTAGAATATTCATAAACTAAGAGGAGATATATTATATATATATATATATATGTCTTCAACTTTACATCAAATCACAAAAATTTATATTTAATTTCTTCAACAGCTGGCTGAAAATTCAATGTCCAATTTCCTTTTCTTCACTTTGTTAAGCCCAATTAAACCCGCATTAACAAGCTATATCGACCATCTATAAATACTGCAATTTACTAGAATCATGTGATACACTATCAGCAGTTGGACGAAGCACAACATAAATGTTGGCCTTGCAGGAACATATTTGAAGGGATGAGTTACAACTTACAACGTCTGACTAGAAACAATAGGCTACAACTGAGAATGGCATGCTGTGTGCTGTGTGCTGTGTTCCTAATCTATTCAACCATATGTCCATATCTTTGTGTTCTTTTGTGAGTTAAGGTAGCTGAAAGTTCAAAAGCATTCAAATCAAAGTAGAAGCTCATAAGCTGCTAAAAAAAAAACTACCTGATATTGCAGGAGTAATTACTCCATCACCAATTGCCATACATGTTCCTAGGAGAACAAAAATTAATAGTCCTTTACGAAATCTTGGGTTATTTTCAAAGAATAGCATCAGAGCAGAACTCTGCAATGTTTCAGCAGATATTTCAGTTGCATATGCAGACAACTTCTCATCTGTGAATTGTTGATTCGGTAGGATGCTGAGCCTTGCATGTCGACAAAGAAGGGAGTATAATGCAAAGGTGCCTCCTGCACCATAAGCAAATGGTTGACTCCATTAAACTTTCATTCCTGTCCAAATATGCCGTTTCTGAGCTAACTAAGAATGCTTTACAAAGAAATTGCCACCAGGATTGATGTTTTTTTCTTTTAGAATAGCATGTGATCCTCAACACTCACACACAGAATTATGAAAAAAAGAGATAAGAGAAAGGACAGAAAAAAATCGTTTTTCAGCCATTCTCTGATTCAAGAGAGTGCACACCTCACCATGATCCAGTAGCAAAGGACACACATGAGTCTTGTTCAAGTGATGATGATAATATGATATTAATGAATTTTTTCAATTCCCAACTATTTTTACAGTAAATAGGTTAGATACGTTGACGGGAAATATTAAGAGCAACAGAAGAATTGAGGGCCTAAATCTTGTTTTCCTCCTCTTTAGCCACAATGAACTTCAAAGCCTTACCTTCCCCATTGTCATCAGCAGACATCACAATGAAAACATATTTGAAGAGAGCAATGAGAGTAAATGTCCAGAAGATAAATGAAAGCACCCCATAAATCTCCTCATCGTTTTCATGGAGGCTCAGCTTTCCAGAGAAGGTGGTCTTATAAACATAAAGAGGAGACGTGCTGAGGTCACCATAGACTACTCCAAGACTTTGGTACGCTAGTGTAAGCACAGCCTTGCAGGATGTCCTCTTCAAATTCTGATTCAGGGTATCAACATATTATTGATAACTAAACAATTACATGATAACAAGTGAAATCTGATGCAATGCTATAGCAGTTAGCTGGCTACAGCTAGAGTATTGGCGACCCTGTGGGGTGCAGCGGCCTTCCTGCATAGGTTTTTGTCTTGCATACTTTAGATAATCCATTTCCACTTGTCTTTTACTGCTATGCTTAATGTCAGACTGATAGCTTTTTATCAGTAAGGACTACATAAAGTATCTTTGCCAGGAAAGGATAAATTTTCATTCATAGAAAACAGATTAATGATTCTGATATTATACTGGAATTTATATTCCATAATGTCAAGTCTAGGCAGCACGCCAGTAATGTGATCTGTACTCCTAACTACAAAGAGACCCCATTAGATGCAAAGATGTTTATAAACCCTAGAAAAATCTAATAATGTCCTTCTTCCATGAACCTTCCTTCCTGGCGGACATTATATTATTATATCAAATCTCAAAATCCATCAATTCAGCAGGGAACCCCATCCCCACTGAACTCAAAACAAACTCCTTCCTGCAATTGATTTGAACAATAATGCATTTAATCCCTAGCATAATCTAGTAATTTCTTTCCAAGGATGCTTATCTGTACATTATATACACCTATCATATCTAAAAACCCCATAACATTATCAGAAGATACATTTACTCAAATTGCTCCTTAAATGGTTGTTAGCTTTCCTGAAACAGCTGACATTCAAAGGCACCCATTTGACAAGACTTAGTAAAAAAAGAATGCAAAAACAGAGTAATGACAATAGGGAATTGACTTGCAATATATAAAAGAAATTAAAACTATTACGGCTACATGACAGTTGCTTAATTTAGAGGGCCAAGAAAAGAAGAATACCTGCTGAGATATTCCGTGTTCCACAAATTGTTCAGATGGGTTCATGGCTGATGGAGTAAAATAAAGAGGGACAGAGGCAGAGAAGAGATTGATTAGCAATAAAAGCCGAGAATGAGAATATAAAGAGCGAGGAGGGAGTAGAGAATGTACGAAGTGGGAAGCAGCAGTAAGTAAGTAGTAGAAAGGCAAGTGGTGTGAGTGTCCAAATAAGTTGCAAAATGCATTAAATGCTTTCACCTCTCTTGCAAATTGCATTACAACCAAACCGTCCTCTCTCTTTGCACTCTCTTGAAGTTACTGAATTTGGTTCTTTGAAATAACTACAGCTAATTCTGAGGGATTGAATTTTTATTTTTTTTTTTCGTACAAAGGAGTCCATATGGGCTGATCTCATGCATAAACTATTCATTCTGGGAAAGTAAAATTCGGTCACAGATTCTTAATATAAAACATTAAAAAGTTTTACCAATTAAACCATCTAAAACATTAAAATTACAATAATTTATTTTTTACTGGACCAAAAATGTAAATTAGTTAAGTTATATAAACTAGTACGAACACCAACTCGCTGCTAAACTAAAAGAAATAAATTAATAATAATAACTGCACCAACTTCCTAAGAACAAGATTTATCAAACATTTATGTGCATCCAATTCTTTTTGTAATTTCATTTTAAGGTAAATTAAACAATTGTAAAACATAAAAAGAAAATCAAACATTTTATTGTGACAATGAAATGGTTCAAAACTACAAAATTGTTAGGCATAAAAGTACTATTCTTTTTTCTTTTTTTCTTTTTTCTGATGTTTGGTAATCATATAATACTATAAGGAAATTCTGCTCATTAAACTTTACAAAAAAAAAATTTTCTCATATAATTTATTAACAAAAAAATTCTTATAATAGAGGTACTTATATTACTCCGAATTCACCACTCTTTATTTGTACTCAAAAGAAGCATGGTAAAACCAATATTTTATGATTCTCTTTGTTGGCACAAAGGGATAAAAGAAAGAAGAAACACACAATATGGGATTTTGTCATTTTATAAAAGTTTGGGTTCATCAGACAGAACTCAGCTTATCGCGGGGTTCATATATTCTTGAATTGAAAATCTCAAATTTTGACTACTATTATATTCTAAGAAAGTGAAATATTATTACAACTTAAAAATTGAAGAATATCTTAAGAACTGTGGGTGGGTGGTCAAAGAATACATGTTTCATTTGTTGACTTTTTGAGTTCAAATCTTTTTGGGAGAAACCGTGAGAGTAGATTTTTTGATTTCGATGTGGATTGTGATTTATCTTAGTTCGAGTGAAGTTTTGTAGGATTGTTTACCCGTCTCATTAAATTTTCTAAATTAAGTAGGATTGTTTGTCTTGTGGCTTAAAATCAAGTAGAATTGGACTAGCAAAGTCGATATCCTTTAACCTATTCTATAATTATGGGGAAGCTTGAAAGAGAAGTTGTTTTTTTGGATTTTTCTAATGAGTGCCCTAACTTATTAAGGTTTTATAAATAAAAAATTTGTAGTATTATTATGGTGATTGATCATAATTTTAGTAATATTTAATACATAAATTATTATTTTTTTATAAAATTTTAATTTTCAAATATTGTTTTCATTGCATTTTAACAAATACCTTTATAGAGTATCTGTTAGAAAAACATTTCTTCTATATTTTCAATTAAGTTGAATTCCAGTAAGTGAACTAGACTAACAAAATCGATATGCTTTGACCTATTCTATCATTATGGGGAAGCTTGAAAGAGAAGCCATTTTCCTTTATACATTCAATTAAGTTGAATTCCGAGAAAATCAATTATGGTGCCTATTGCTTTGTCTTCGTCATGTGATGATGTGAGGTACTCTAAATTTAAATTTGACTGAGAAAAATAAGTTCAAACGTGCAAAAAATCTTAAGCACTTATTTTTCCTGGCTGCTACTCAACCTTGACTATTTAAGTGGACCAAAAGAAAAATGTTTGAAATGAAGGAAAAATTAACCAAAACAGTCATGCAGAACTCCTGTTCATAAACTGACTCAACTCAATTTAGTCCAACAAAATTAATGAAATTTGGCATGGTTACCTAGAATATGTATGTAGTTGAATTGTAGGTGAAGGTTGGGTTCCACTCAATTATAGTTTTGACAAATCGAATTTAGATTAATTTATAAGAATTTTATTCTTAAAACCTTTGAATCTATAAAGTTAATAAAAAAATAAAAAAATAAACCTCTTTACTTTTTCTTTTTTGATTCGAAGAGAGTCTGGAAAAATTTTAAGTTCATGTATCATTCAACCTACCTGAACTATACCATGCACACTGTAATAAAGAAGCACATCTCTTAAACCACTATATCAATTCCTTAAAATTAACAAATTAAGATTTTAAAAAGCAAAAACCTACCTCTGTTGGGTAGCCTAAGGCCAACATGCTTTCTCAGCAATCTTAAAATTCAAGTCAAAGATCCTTATCATACAAAGTGAATTCCAAGCTGAAAACTTGTCATTGATTAAAATTGGATGGCTACATTCCAGTTACAAAGTTATGATTAAAGTGAACTATTCACAATTTAATGAATAAGATGGTACCTTGCCAAGATATGATGTTAACAACCTATCAATGTATAAAGTTTGGAAGGACATGACATTTGTAATCTTTCACTCAATCTTATTCATTTTGAGTGATAAATATATGTTGAAAAATATCTATCATGCATTGATATAATTTATAAGTTTTTTAGTTGACTTGTCATTTGTCATAGTATTAGAACAAAAAATAATAAAAATTGAGTTTCTGACAAAAAAAAACAAAATTATTAATAATAATAAAAATTGAGTTTTGAAAATATGATTCGCATATTCTCTGTCACTGTTTGGAAATGTAATCATTATCTCTTAGAATCTGAGTTGAAAGGGATAGGAATTGGATCTATTGGTAGCTCAATTTTCAATATAATTAGTTTATGGGGGAAGATTTCTTGAATAGACAAAAATTACATACTTCTCCATTGACAACCAAATACTACATTGTACACCAAACCTTGTACTAATTGTCACCAACAGATATTGGCAAAATAACTGTTAATGATTAGGACTCTCTACCTTAAACATCCAAATCATTCATTCTTTGTTTCCCTTAATATAATTGGATCTTATATTGTAACAAAAACAATAATAATAATTGGATCTAATTGTTCATGCATTGCAATTAAAGTAGATAAATTGAGTATGAACCAGTATCGTTGTTTGGTGTGCTTTCAATGTCAAATATTTATTACTTTTCTATGTCTGAATTCAATGGCTGCCATCAGAACTGCTAGATTGCTTGACCTTTTTTCGAACCTCATACACTGATTGCTTTTATATATGTGAAGTATAAGCTTGTCCTCAACTTTAATAAGAAAATGTCCAAAGCCCAAGCAGCAAACTAAGAGAAGTCTAGGTGCACAAACATAACCGCATAGAGCCAAGTCCAAGTGCACAAACAAAATACAGAAGTCATGAAAATGCGCTCCATTTATTTATTTCATGAGTGAGAAGCTGTGGGGAATAAAATTCAGAGAAATTTCTTAACTTTGTCATGAATCTATGCTTTGACCAAACTAGAAGAATGAATTAGTTGAAAAAACTTTCTAAAAAATCATTATACCAAGTGGCTCTTAAAGTGAACCAATAAATTCATGGTCAAATATTGAAACCTAAACTCGTACTCAGTCCAAATTAACTTAACTATGATTAGATTAACATAACCTCCCTAATTCACTCACCCACCCTCATCTACCCTCCCTCTCAACCCGGATTTGACTCATCTCCCGTATTGGAGACGGTTTTGTTCCAAACCAACGATTCATGCTCTCTCTTCAAAAGTGTATCTAATTTTTTTAAAAAAAAATGTCTCTTAAATTTAGAACACATCATTTTTACAATTTTTTAAGAACCAGGAAGATCCAAATCCATCTTAACCCACCCATCCTTTCAGATCAGGTGCCCCTTCTCTCTCCAACCCCACCCACACTCTCGCCACTGTTTCTCCTCATCCACGCTCACAATTTCTTACATCTCACAAATAATAATCACCAAAAAAAGAAGGCCCAAATCAAATCCATATTAACCTCTTTCCTCGCTCTATTAAAGCTGCAGAGTGGACGTTTGAAGCCCACAAGACAAACAGACACAAATGCCACACCCGCTACAAACAACCTTAACAAACCTCCTCATGAAATTAAGTTGGATTTTGCCGCTGAATTGGGTATTTGCTGCAGTTCATTTTGTTTATGTTGGTCTTGTAGCTTAAATTATAAAGAAAAATGAAAAATATGTTTTTGATGCTATTGGACTTATAGTCTAAGCCCATTAAGATATTTTGTTTTTTTTAAATAGTATTTATATCTATCAACAACAGGATTCGAACCTAGAACCTCGTGGTTCTAGTACCTTCGTCTTAACCAGTTGAGCTAGGACCTCATCGGCCATATAGTATTAAAAGGGCAAAGAATGTCGGTAGCCATAAAATACAGTATATATTATTCCATGTGAGGTTTTTTTGTGTGACTTAGTGTGAGCATGTTTATTAGTTGTAATTGAGATTTGAGTTTGTGAGAGAAACATTTTTCAGAGCCAAGGTTGATTCCTAGGCAGTAGTTTGAGATGACAAAATTTGCAAGCACAAAGTTTGAGGGGGGTTTGTTCTATGGGAAGAATAGTTTTAGTATTTGGCAAAGTATTGTGAAGGATGTCCTTATGCAACAAGGATTATATAAAGTTTTGCATGACAAGAACCTGCTAGAGAAGATGGATGATGATGATTGGGAAAAAAATAGGGATGAAGGCTATGTTTATAATTCGTCTGGCTCTAGCTCCAGATGTAAAGTATAGTGTTTTAAAAGAAAAATCTCCTAAGAATTATGGAAGAAGATAGAAAAATTTTGTATACCAAAATCTCTCACAAATCAACTATATGTGAAGAAAAATTGTATCAGTTGAAGATAGAGGAAGGTATAGGAATTCGAGATCATCTGAATACCTCAATAAGCTGACTACTTAATTGTTGAGTGTAGAAATCAAAATAGAAGAATAAGACAAAGCTTTGTTATTGCTATCATCTCCCATCATTATATGAAAATTTGGTGACAACATTATTGATAGGGAAGAAGATGCTAAAGGTGGAGGAAGTTACTTTAGTTTCATTGGAAAGTGAAAAATTCAAGAAGCCTAGTAGTGATTCGGAAAGTGGAATTTATATAGCGAGTTATGATCTTGGCAGGGGTGCATCACGTGGAAGAAAATATGATAGAAAAAAAAAATAGATTTAAATCTAGACTAAGTACATATTACAAGGATAAATAGTGCTACTATTGTCCTAAGATGAGTCACTTTCAATTTTATTATAAGAAGACGAAGAATTTGAGAAGAAACGTGACAAGTCTAAGGGCACTATCTCATTTAGTAAGGATGAGGATTCAAGTGATGTTGATACTCTTATAAGTAGAAGAGGTAAGATTTTTTGAATGATTCTTGGGCTTTTGATTTTGCATGCTCTTTTCATATTTGTTCAAATAGATGTTGGTTTGATACTTATAGACAATGTGGAGGACTATTGCATTAGCCAATGATGTAAGATATATTCCTAAGCTTAGAAGAAATTTAATTTCTTTGGATATGTTGAATTCTCTTGGTCATGGGTAGGGATGGTAATGAGCGGAGCAAGCTCTTGAACAGTTCGTGGACTATTTATTATGGGTTTGGATCTAGCTCAACTTGTTTTTTAAACTAGTCGATTTTAAGCTTTATTTTGTAAAACGAACCAAATTGAATCTTTTTATAACTTGTAAGCTCCTGAGTTAATTCGTTTTAAATTATTTAATAATTTTGTTATTATTTACATAAAAATTTATAACAAATATATTTATATGAAAAAATTAACTTTGATTGTAACTTACTTTGATGGTAAATTCCTCAAATAGTTTTTTTAGTAGGTTTTAGGTTCAACTCCCTTGTAGTAGTGGTGATTGAAGGAGAGAAAAATGCTAGAAATTTGTACAAGTTGAAAAGAAATACAATAAGAAGAAATAATCATGGTGAAGTTTGGAAAGAAATTACAAGTAAGGTGGAGTGTGAAAGTTTAGCAAAAGAAAAAGAGTTTCTGTTATTGAAAAGTTGATTGAAAATTTTCTGATTGAAGTTCGGCCAAGTTATAAGTTTTACAAATATAGATGTGTGATGGAACTTAAGCCAAGATGAAAATTGTTAGGCTTGTAGCTTAAATTGTAAAGAAAAATGAAAGATATGTTTGATGTTATAGGCCTCATGGTCTATAAGCCCATTAGGATTGGGTTTTCTGGTGTTGGCAATAGATTATAAATAACATGGCAGAGTATGTGGGTTGTCATAGGCCCACAAAGTAGAGTATGTGTTATTCTTTTCTTAGAGTGTTTTTTTTTTTTTTTTTTTTTTTTTTTGCGTGAAAATGTTTTGATTAGAATTGAGATGTGGGTTTGTCAGAGAGAAAAATTTATTGTAATTTTTTTTATTAATAGGGGAATTCCTCAATTTACTAATTCAGTGAAATGTTAGGTTTTTAAGGAATTTAGATATAGAAAATAAATAAATAAATGAAATTTCACCTAAACTCTCAAATTTGAGCTAGGATGATTTTGGTTTTCTTAACCTATTTTCGTCACCAACATTTTCAGTCCCAAATCAAGTCTACCATTTGGAATTTTAAAATCGAGGGCTTGGCTCCCTTTTGTTTACTGTGAGAAAGATGGTGGTTGCCAATGACGACTAACGAGAAAGAGGGTGGGTGGGGAGAGATAGGGCTAATCTAAGAGCATGGGTGAGTGAGTTTGGAAATTTTAGTTAATCTAATATGGGTTCAGTTAATTTGAGCTGACTAGGATTTTAGGTGTCAATATTTGGTCACATATCAAATTTATTGACTTACTCCAAGATTCACGTGGTACAGTAATATTTTTTATTTTTGAAATAATTGGAATATACATAAATTGAATAGACACAACATGACTATTGAATTAATTTTCTTAAGTGAACAAAGACTTCACATGAAACTTTTTTCTATTTAAAATATCACGTGCACTTAACCTTTTTCCATAGCATATATAAACTGAAGGGTGAGCAAACCATTAGTTAATGTCAATTTTAGGTACGCCGGCCAAGTAATCTAATATTTTCGGTCCTCAAAATTCAACCGATAATTTCAAGTTTTTAAAATGATCAACAACCCTAATTTCAATCGGTTTCATGTGAGTCAATCGGTTAAATTTTAACAAAATAAATAGAAGAAAGAGAGAAAAATTTTAAAAAAAGTTAAAAAGTTTCAAGGTGCAATAAAAATTATTAGAAAATATACAAATCTCAAAACAAAATAAACAAAAAATACAATAGAGATAAAAATTCTCAACTTTTAACTAAAAATTCCCAATTAACTCATTTACATATTAAGATCTCCAATTTTTTAAATCCACATAAATTTTCCAAAACCCTAAGTCTGAACTTAGTATCTAAATTCAAGGAGAGCAAACTTCGTCTTCAACACTTACAGTTTCAGGTCATAATTTGAAACAAAGAGATGTCTTGAGGTTGATGTCTTCAAAATGGCATGTCATAGTTCTCGACCTAGTGTGTTATCTTGTATAGTCGGCCTTTAGAAGGGAAGAAGACAACGTACTAAAGGCATGATGGCGAATGGTAGACGGAGATCACCGCTGGACGAAGCACAATAGTAGCTCTGAAGAGAGAAAGCACACCATGCTGTAACATGGGCTATAAAGGTTGGAGACAAAACATGGGTTGGGAATAAACTAAGTATACCTAATATGTCAATCGGGTTAGGGTTAATTGTGGGTCTAAAAAATTCATCACCCAACTTATTGGCCCAACCCGACACAACGAAATATCAGACCCAATTTTATACATGATTTTACCAGTTTGAATCGATTGCGAGTAAATTTAGTTAGTTAGTTATTCGGGTATCATGTTCACCCTAATAATATAAACAACCATTTCTATAGTTCAATTATGGCAAATACACAACACTAGCTATTAATTTACAGATAGCAGAAAACCAGAGGTAAGTTCGAATTAATCATAAATCAAAGATTTAATTTACTTTTTCCCATTTCCTTTCTTCTTTTATACCCTCAGAAAATGGGAACTTCTTAAACATTCGGACTTCATATAACATGGACTACTCAAGCCTGAAGGTGCAATATTACAACAAAGCCTTCTTACAATTTCACCCTTAGCCTGCCTAGGGTTATAGATCCAGAATCATAGAAAATCAATGGAACTGCTTCATAACACAAATGACAAAAGACTCAACCTCAATCTCATTTTGCAATATTGATCATGAATAATGCAAGCTAGAAAAGTAAAAAAATTAGCATTTGATCATGAATGACAGCATTGAATAATGGATAAAGAGAACTTGTATGTATAGACAAGTTAAGATGTTATGATGTGTAAAAACCTAAACTTGAACTAATGTGGCTTGACAGCAAATAAATCATGTTTAACGAAAGAAATAAGCTATACAAGTGGCAACCTTGCCACCGCTACAAAATGACAAGCAAGATTTGTCAGCTGTCCCTAGCTCTCACGGTACTGATCAAATACAACCTGATTTACTAAGCCTTTGACTCCCAAAAAAGAAAAACTAAAAAGAGTTTTAGACCAAAGCCACAACGATAGGGGAAAGGGCTAAAAGGTTGATATCTGATGCTACATCATCAAATTCTCAAACCACTAGTAACTCGCCTTCAGAAGTGAAATTATGAAGGAAAAAAAAAAACTCTCATGTCTGTTGTCCATGATCAATAGGAACCCATTGGTGGCATGCCAAAAGGTGGCATTGGAGGCATTCCCATTCCTGGCATTTGTGGTGGTAGTGGGGCAGAAAAACCTCCACCCATTCCTGGCATTGGTGGTGCAGGCAAAGCAAGTGGTAGCAACTGAGCATACATATTCTGGATATGACAGAGGAATTAAGAATTAGTTAATTTAAAATATAAACAAAAATAAATTCCTTTTCTTTTCCTCTTTTTTATGTGCAAGCATTAGGGTCAGAAGATGCCTAAGTCCATGTAGTACCTGCTGAGCAACCATGTTCTTCTCCTCCTTTTCTTTAGCTTTCTCCTCATTTTGTGCCTCAATTTTGTCCTTGATAAGCTCATCCACCTTGCCTGTGTATTCTCGAATAAACTTTTCCCAAAACAAGAGAAAAAACGGTTAAGAAGAAAGGAAGAAACTTGTCCAGTCAATGATAATGATAAAAGCAGAACAAGAAAGCTACCTGCAACAGATATGGGAAGGCAAAATCAATCATATTATTCATCCATGCCAACTCAAGTGCAACATCTGGACGGATTACATCATAACAAACGAAGAGGCATGATGCAAAACACTCTTTCTTTCCCTGCACATAAAAAGGAAAATAGAAACAAAGCCAAGCAAATAAGTTATTGGTTGCAGCCTAACTGTACCAAACACATCAAGCATGATACAGCAGAAAGGAAAAGGCAAAAACAGCACGAGAGAATATTGGAGGAGAGGAGGTGAGCTGCACCCCTTTTTAATAGAACGAAGGTCTAAAAATATGACTATTCGAAGCCAAAGTACAACAAAATAGTGTCAACGGGGAAAGCCCGACGCAGAACTAAAAGATAATTCCAGTGTTACTAAATTTTACAAATGCCTACTCAAAAGTAAAGAAAATGAAAAGAAAACCCAACGAATTTCAGGGAAAGGAGGGGCAAGAATGATTTTATCTACATTAGTGACCTTGCTAAATTGTATCTGTTTTCAATGGAAAAAGCATTAGCAAACACTGACCTGCTCAATAAAATAGACCAGCAACTCTTCTGAAAGTTCACGGTCGCCAGATTGAGAGCATGTTTCCATACAATCTTTGTAAAGATTGTCCTTCTTTGACAAAGCAATTGACTGCTTCCATCTTCCTGCTTTTTTATAAATGTAGGCAGCTACACGCCTCATCTCAAGGAGCTCATGTTTCTCAATCTGCTTATGTGCATCATTAATAGCAAGTAAATATAAGTTCCAACTTAAAAAAGTCCAGTCATCAAGAAATTCCAACATCAACTTCAGTGCATGGCCCAAAATATAAAAGTGAAATGTTCACCTTTTGTGCAAGACCTATCTGATCAAAGTTATCATGCAAATCTATTGATTCACGAAGTCTGTCATAGTCCTCCTCCTCTATGTAAATTTCATTCAGAGCTTCATTCACAGCAGCAACATTGTTGCTTTGAACTGCAACCATGTATGGCTTCACTAGCCGGAGGTGGCCAGCCTAAAACCCAGAGATTTGCAACCACAAACAAGATTATAAGAAAAAGCTTTTTCACAACCTTAATTATTCACCCACTAAATCAAAGCAAAGCAGCAGACGACAAACAATACCAAGAGACATGCATACCTTTCGCATTATGTCCACTACACGGGTATGGTCCACACGAAGTGAAAGTACATTAAGAAGATCATTGATAAGATCAGGATGTTCTTGCAAGTAGAAGTGCACAGCCTTATAGTAGAGCTCAACACTTGCAACTTTAACAATTATATCTTTGAATTGCATGTGGTCCCATGCTTCTGGTGAGTGGTTCATGACAGTGCTTGCAGCATTGTCAAATTCATCATATTGGATTTGTAGATAAGTCAGTTCCTTCCAGTGCTGCTGTTCATCACAAGCTCGTATAAGTTTGGGAATGTTTAGACGGGTTGAGAACAATTTGATGTGCTCCATTAACTTCTCAGGACGATATCTTGCGTATAGAACTCCCAACTCAGTAAAGATGCCCATATGTGCGCGTTCCAATCCTAATCCACTCTCCATAAGAGATATAAGCTCATTGAAGCATCCCCGGTTCTGATAGTACTCACTCACCTCTTCCAAATCATCAACCTTAACAAAACAAAACAAAAATAAGTAATAAATAAAAAACAAAGGCAAACAAAAGAAAGTCAAACAACAGCAAAACACTAACTGAAGAATTATCCATTCTACCAGTATGATAAATGTCAAATGTAAAAGAATTTATAAGTGGGAACTTGCACTTAAGAAATTGAAATGAGAGGTCAAAGGTTACTATAAATTGGAATATCTCCCCAACCCTTATCAAGACAATAAATAAATAAATAGAATAAAGAATATAAACAGATGCAAAACCTGAATTATGATGTTGAGTCCACATATCTGAGCCAAGCGGAATTCCTCAGCATCAACACAAGCAAAGCAAACTTCCTTCCATGTTTTTGAACTGTTTGCTTTCCTAGCTGCATCAACAGCACCTTGGAATTGTTGAAGCTTCACTAGGGTGACTGCTAGCTTAGCCCAGTTAGAAATAAATGCATATATGATCTTTGCTGCCTCATACAGGGCCTCATCATACAAGCGGTCTCCAACATTTTGTAGATTAGCAACATTCGGCATTAGAATAAACTCTTCAATGTCACCCAGCCGATCAGTCTTGGCATATGCATAAATGAGCTCACTGTCCACCTTGGGCTCTTTAGTCTTCTGCCTAACCATGAGAAGATATCTCACCAAGTCATGGTATACATCTGTATCTTCAGCAGCACGTATGACATCTAAAAACTGAGTGGCATCATCTGCACGAATGAACGACTCAATTGCATCACTGACTAAGCCCTCCCGTAATTGGGCCTTTGCCACCTGGCTCCAAACAGCATCTTCTTCAACCCGGAATGCAAACTCTACAGCTCGTTCAATGCTCCGGATGTTGTCCAATAGAACATTTACAGCTTGAACATTCAAATTAAACTTCTTGAAGATAGCAAAAGCTTCTTCATATAGTTGCGCTTCCACTGCCACCTCCCCAACCGCAGGTCCATCAAAGTTTTCAAGCCGATTAATGTAATCCATTACTCTTGATGGATCAGCCTTGATTGCAGTGAGGATCAGCAAATTCTGCAGATTGAAGTTACCACTGAAAGCAGAATTTTGGAGCACAATCTTTTCAAGAAGCTCAATCAGTTCGTGTGGAAGATCAGCAGTCATAAAAGCCTTAACTGCTGCAGAAACTTGCTCTGGACTCTTGCTTTCAGGCAACGCGGTGGATACAACTTGATCAATCAGCAGCCTTCTATACTCATTCTCCGGATTAAGAACCTTCTCCCAAAGGTCAGCATCCATCCTTTCCACAACATATCTGGCTCACAGTTAAAAGAAAAGGAATCAGGAAAATCTCTTTAGTGTTACAGAATAAACATTTTAGGAGTAAAACAATATCTTAAAAATAAACAACAATATACACACCTGGCCTGAAGTTTAAACAATGAATTCTTATTTGTGACATTGACAAGTTCTTCATCACATTGCCCTCTGCGGTAAGCAACAACAGCAAGGGTGGGATCCCGTTTTTCACAATATTTACCAACAACACGAGAATCATAATAGGGGTTGGTTGTTAGAAAGTGCTCGGGATTATTGTTGCTGTCTATGATGATTTTACCAAGAGCATTGTGGACATGTACATCCTGGCTTCCCTCACTCACAAGATGCTCCAAGAACTGAGTTAGTAAGCGCAGACGATTCCTGCAGAGAGAAAGAAAATGTGAAAAAGATCAAAATGTCTATCAGGATGGAGGGTGGAGAAAGACTAAGTTCTAACACACCTCTTCTCACATTCGTCAACTAAAGGCTCGACCGGAAGAAGAGAACGAACTGAAAGTATCAGTCCTTTAATAAAATCTTCAGGGCATTCGTCATCTAATAGCTGCCCTACAACTAGGGGAGCATTTCCCGGATTCACCTATTAGAGGAGGGAAAAAATATAATGCTTCAGTTCCAGTTCAATTTAACTTGCTTTGAAAATTAAACATTGACCACTGAGAAATTGCAAATATGGAAATAAATTAAATTATTCAGAGAGTATTTACCTTCTGAACATAACCTTCAATATATCGAAGCATGTTATTGGTATAGAGATAATGGGTGAGATCCGGAACAAAGCCAAAACGATCACAGACATTAATCAAAGGGCGGGCATCTGGAAGCTTGGCTTCCATTAGAAAATTCTTTGTCTTTTCAGCATCGTAAAAGTTAGATTCTCGTGTCACACGTTCCACCTCCTTAATTTGTCCAGTTTTAGCAGCTGCTTCAATGTACTTAAAGTGAATATCAGGATCCTCACTGTGCAAGCAGAATAATCAACCAAGTTTAGAGAAACGGAAGAGAAGGAAATAAATCCAAATTAGAAAAACCAATTCTTTTTCATTCTCCATAAGAAAAGATTACCTGGAGCTCAAGTATGCCCCTAAGAAGAAGTATAATCCTTCATAGGACTTGAATTGCTCAAACAGTTTAATGCATGCATCAACACCCAGCTGCTCGGAATATTCTTTAGCCGTCTGCACATCGTTTACTAGTAAGACCAACTAACATCTGATACAGAAGCAACATCATTCCTATTGATCCAATACTTTACCTGAACAATAATCTGAAGATTGCCCCTAAGGTTAACCAGTAGAAGATCTTTCATGCACTCAAGAGCCCATTCTCTGGAAAGGGTTCCAAAGAACTCAACAAGGGACTGAAAAGCACCACATGATTAGAAAACACATGAAGTTTATGACTGTTTAAGATATTTGAGCATTTGAAATCCAAACCTGTGGCTCAATGGCATGTGTATTCACAATGATACGTTTGATGTCAGGCAACTCAGTATAATGCTGCAAAAAAAAAATAATAATTAATTAATTAAAAAAAGAAAAAAAGATCAGTAGGTACATGAGCCATTCTGATAGCGAATATTGACATCTTTCATCAGAATTCATGAATCAACAAACCTGAAGAGCACGCAGATAAAGTCCTGCCTTCTCACAAAGTTGAGCTATACGCGGCCGGTCGTAATGGCTGAACATGCCATTCGCTAATATGGCATCAGCGACATTTGGGAACGTCACAAGATTAATTTCCAAAACCTGAACAGGATACAATACAACATTGGTATAAGACACAATAAAAGAAAGTATATTAACACACAAGGATACAAGAAAAGAAAAAAAAAAAAGAACAAACCTTTGTTTGAAGGTATCCATGCTCAGGTAGATTTGGCTTCAGCACATCCAACAAAAAGGCTGTTGCCTCACGGATTAGGTTCCTCTGAACGGTAAATGAAATAAAAATCAGAGGATGTGCATCAGGTTTTCAACATGTAGCAAAAACGAAGATATAAGAATTTTCAATTCCTCTTTCAGTAAGAGGCTTCTATTCTCCAAATCATTTCAAAACATGTTGAACAAAACTATTTCCAGAAAATATTCAGAAACCAAGAATGATTTTCTCACAGAACTGTTTTAGTTTCGAGTCAAGCAAAAAGTATACTATAGAAAGCAAACTGGATTCAATAAATTCTTCTTATACTCAAAACTAATTTTAAAAATAGTTACCCAAAACACATACAGGTACAGATATGCTAATATAAAACATAAACATGATACGAATGATTAGAATGATTCCAATCTCAAGTCCATCTGCATCCAGAACTGCAATATAACAACAATAAGGGAATACTCCTACTAAACCTGAAGGAAAAGATCTGTTATTGTGTTGTAGTCCACAGGGCAACCTCCCTCCATTTGAGACATCATTAAAGCAAAATTAACAGCCCCCTGAAAGCAAGAAAGGTTTAAGACATACTACACCAAAGGATTCAACTCAATCACTGGAAAAAAAAAAAAAAAAAGATTTGACAACACAATGTCATATGCCAGTGCTAGACATTGAAAAAAAAAAGACAACAATAGCTGTGTTTGGTGTCATCAGAAAAAAGTTCATTTCCATGTCAAGCATACATACCACTTAATTTGTGCCATCTTAAGCAAAACAGAAATGTATCTAGAACAAAAATAGGGGCCGAACACATAAAAAATCCCCAGAAGAGAAAATACATGTCCACTTCAAAATTCTAATGAGGAAGAAAAGAAATTACAGACCTGGGGATCTGTGCGTAAAATTGTTTGCAGGAGGAACAGATAGTCAGGTGTATACCCAACCTGCATTAACGAAAAAAAGAAGAAGGAATATGTTGAATCATCACAGTAAAGCATGAATTATTACAAAATCTAACATTAAAATAAAAGAATATGAAAGTTATAACTGATTTTATACGAGTGGGTTTGTTGTGAGACCCAGCATTGACTTTGGAAGCTAAGTACCTTAGCTTGCCAAGCCCATGAATGCTTCCCTTGCTCACTAAATCTTATAAGCCACCCTTGGCAATAATAGGCCACATAATGGCCTTTGCTGCAGTAGCAACTAAGTGTGCCACAATGATAGAATAAGTCTTCTTGTCAAGCATGAAGTGCAGAGAATATAAAAGGGTCCGCTATTTAGGGGTTACTTCATGAGAGTATGTGACAGAATGAGAGTGAGCTTTGGGTGTATTCGGTTTTAGGTTGAGAGCAAATTGAGTGATACTCTGCTGAGATGTCCTGATGATTCTCATAGTTGGATTTCTTGATCATCTCCGCCCATGGATATAGGCATACCCAAACCATGTTAAATTCCTGGGTGCGCATGTATTCTTTCTGTTTCTTATTATTTCTCTGCTTGCCAATTGGTAAAACTCCTGGGTTTGTTATAACAACTCACAATTATCATTCTACTGAAAACAATAAAACTTAAAAGATTTGGGTTGTCACCTGCTTTGAGTATATCAGAATCTTGTCAAATTCCCTCCTTTCTGCAAAAGCTGCAACAACTTTTGGTGTCGCCCTAGCTTTTATGTATATCTTCAAAGCAAGGTCATTATCCACCGTCTACAATTTAAACACATATATAATGATAGGAAGATGAAAAGGCAAAGATAAATAAAACACCATAAACATTAAATAAAAAAGATGATATAAATGAGAATCACAGCTCCGTTTCTTTTTTCATCTATGAAAATGAAACAACTATGAGAGAGAGAAAATAGACAATCCAGATTTTCAATGGACCTTGACAAGGTCACCAAGCTCCTCACTACATTCAAGCTTGTCCTCAGCTAACCAATTCTCCAAAAGATTCTTTTTGTTCTGATTTACAACAAGCCGGGATAGTTCCAGTGACTCAAAAGCATTGAGTTTTCCTCTTGTTAACAGAGTGCCAAAGTACTGCAACAAGGGCGGTGTCTGCCCAGCTTGCACAGGAACACTCTGCAACAAATTAATAGAAGGTGCAAATTAGGTATAGATCCAAAGAGTACATTAAGCTCTTATTCATGAGGCCATGCCCAAGATCTCATGAAGGACGGGCATCAATAACTGGAAGCAGGAAATTACCAAGAATGAGCAACATGAAAGTGACTAAATATTGCAGCAGAACAATATACCTGAAATTTAGCAACAGTATCAGGAGTACGGAGTATACCCCTTGGAGACTCTGCAGCAAGCTCAGCAGCTTCTTTGTACTTAGTCTGAGCAAACAATTCTTGGAACCGCTGGACAACCTGAGGAAAAAAAATTACAGAAATTAAAGCATTGATACTTAAAATATCACCATTTACTCCTATTGTAGAAAATAAATGATAGGCCAATATATCAGTAAATAGAATTATGCCTATCGCGGACTAATTCACGTCTCCGTATTAATTTTAGCAACTATATTTTCTGTTTAGTTTGACAAAAATATTTCAGCATGTCACCCCTAAAATTGAGCTTCTAAGTCGAAGAAATGAAAATTGGTGCTAGTTTTTACTTGAATCAAAAGGCAAGAGGCTCCAAGCCCTCTCGCCTCTACACCCCTCAAGCGAGGCTCATTCACTCAGGCTCAGCCTAAGCTTTCCGGCGCGCACCTAACCTCCTCAGGCTCGCATTTAGCCTACTCAAACACGCGCCTACTCTCTTAGTTGACAACTTGTTGGATCTACTAGGAATTTATAAAGCAAAAGCACTAATTTTATTGTTTTTGGCTTAGAGATAATTTCTACTTGTTGGACCTACTAAGAATTTAGAAAGCAAAAGCACTAATTTTTTTATTTTTTGCTTAGAGATAGTTTTATTTTCATAAAGTGCTAGCATTTACTTGTTGGAAGCCTGGAATTCTTGCCTATAGCAATTTTTTTATGTTTTCATTAGTAAGGTGTAAGGCTTTCCTTAGGCGTGCACTTGGCGCCTAGAGCCACGGCTCCAAGGACCCTAGAGGCCAAGGAAATAAACTTAAATATGCTGATTTAACATTCTACAAGAAAATGATCAAAAGTAAAGTAAAATTTTGAAACTCCTGCCTGCTGATTCAAAAACCAAAAGAACAAATATATATACTAACTATCAAAACCACCTGTTAACTCCATAGTCAGCCTGTCCTAATAAAAGGATAATCAGAATCGGTAAGGCACATTGTCAGGCCAAATAAGCTTTCCATAACCACTCCTCCCATCCCCCCCCCCCCCCCCAAAAAAAAAATAAATATATATATATATATATATATATATATATAAATGAGCTTGTCTTTTGGCAAACACCAAGAAGAAAGTTGGAAGTACACAAATGTGACTAGAAAGCAATTAACTGGCAAGGTATTTTGGCCTAAACAAGCTTATTATGCATGGGGAGAGTTATAGACATAGTATTAAGCATAATTTACATTAAAATCCATTTCTGTCTGCTCAAACTTTTAGGATAATTGTTAATTAA
The DNA here is from genome assembly GCA_029379385.1 of Quillaja saponaria. Taxonomy (NCBI): domain Eukaryota; kingdom Viridiplantae; phylum Streptophyta; class Magnoliopsida; order Fabales; family Quillajaceae; genus Quillaja; species Quillaja saponaria. The sequence continues at coordinate 11,530,467 of CM055610.1, read as the reverse complement.
ATACAGTTGTTTAAAAGGCCATTGGTCTGGTGTTGCTAATGGTAAGTTGTTCCTTTGGTGACCTGTAGGTCACGGGTTCAAGGCGTGGAAACAGCCTCTTTGCAAAAATGTAAGGGAAAGGCTGCTTACATGTGCACCCACCCTCCCCCTCCCCCTACCCCGCAATAGTCGGGGAGCACTTTGTGCACCGGGTGAGCCTTTTTTTGGTCTAGTGTTGCTAATCTCATTGAATAATAATTTCAGTAGTACATCTCTTGTCGCAACCTCTGTTCTACCATGTTCATGTTTAGTTTGTGGTCCTCATTTAAATGAATATAAGGGAGGTGAAGTCTGAACATGAATGAAAGCAAATCTCATAACATTTTGGGAAACTTATACTCCACCAAGTGGAATCAAATCTCATCAATTACTTTACACAATAATTTTGGACTCAGGTACAACCAACAATAAGATTTACCAGTTCTTCAGCCCCAGGAAGGTTTCCTCTTTTTGCAAGATTCACAGCAAGTTCCAGATTGTTTAACTGCAACATAACCAAATAATCATTTAGAATTAGAAGCAAGCTCAAAATAACAATTCCCTTGACACAAAAAAGAAATTTCTACCTGGCCGCTAACAAAAGGTACAAGTGTTGCCTCATTTACAGTTGCAAGCAACACCTGGCCGCGCCTGTTGATGGCATAAAAGCCTCCAATTGATGAAGCTTCTGATGTCAAAAATATAGGATCTGGACTGATTCGGTTTCTGTAAACTGCTGTTGCTGTCTCAAGATCATATACAAATAGAAGTCCAAGCTTTGTGATAACATATATCAAGCCATACTTATGTGATATCTGCAACATATCAGAAAACAGCTTACTGTACTAAGAACTTAAAAGGAACGAGTACTAGTTTTCAAAACTCCTCTTTAAAAGGTTAAGAGGTTATATTGATACCTGCATTGACACGGGAAAGTCATCAGCAAAGTCTGGGGGAAAAAATAGATCTGCCTGTTTCTTAGTAAATGATGGTTTGCCTGATAACAATTCAGTAAAATCATTACCAGTGCACAGCAAGGAAAGCAGAATGTGTCATACAAAACAATAATCTGACATTCAAAAAGCTTTAGCAAGTAACCAAGTGTTACATATAGTTCAATATAGCATGAAATAAAGCTTTGGATGGGGGTGGGGGGAAGTTAAGCAACAAACATAAATAGCAGTAAACTATACCAACATGTTTGGGTGCATAAAAAGAAGCATGGCAATAAATAATGAGTAAACCTGGTTGTGCTCCAAGTTCAATAACATGCATCTTTGACAAAACTTGTCCAGCATTGACTGTCTTGGAGGCAAAAGAGATAAGAATTGAGTCTTTCTCATTCCCGGGAACCTGAATGTAACAAAAAATTGGTCATTAAACAGCAATCAATCAGCAAAAATAACTATAAGCTATAAATCAAAACCTTATAAACTTAATCATAATCAGCATTGAAATTACTTTAAATGTGGCAAATGATGCAGCATGTGCCTCTAGAGCCTGACTGCGTTGCTGATCCACAGAGAAGAGTTGCATGTTTCCTTTGACTAGCTGTGGCCTCTGCAAAAGAGAAGTAACACTAAATTAAACCAGGGTAAATTAAAACAGATGCCCACATGTGTATAATTAGATTGCAAATTATAGATTAATTGTAAACATGTCATGTATTTCATATCCAAGTCTTATGTGCATATGAAATGATTGAAACACAATCAACCAGTGGTAAGTGCGACTTACTAGCAGGAAGATACACAAACAGAAGCTAGCAATAAAGGGAAAGAGAAATTTCAAGACCTCAAAGATTATATGGCCTTTGGAAATAAAAAACATAATAAGAGAGAGAGGAAAGTACATACCTCAGGTGAACCAGGAGCAATACCAACCAAAACCAACCACTTCTCAGTAGGATCACACCGATAGTTGATGATTTGATTACTTGCAAGGTTAGCTGTTCTCTCAAACATCTTCACAGGCTCACCTTCACCTGAGTATGGGATAGAGTAAAACATTACATGCACAATAAGAATGGAAAAGGAAAAAGGTACATATATATAGCTCTAATAATATTTAAAATTAAAACTGAAAAGGGAGTCCAGCAAAATAGTTAACTTCTGAAAAATTATAGAAGCCTTACCTTCAATTGACCAATGATACACTGACGTCTGAGTGACCAACCCTAGCAACTTTGCGGTTATCCACTTCCAAAATACAATCTATACAAACGAGAAAGATCAATAACACTTAATGCAATTGAAACTCATCATACAACAATAGATAGTTTAAATGGCCACAGTAGCCACTTTGAATTAAGTTGTTCAGATAATATCACCTGCTCGGGCATCTGATGTGCTTTTATCTTTGTCTTTGTTTCAATGTTGAATATTTGTAAATGATCCTGAGTGGTTCCCTGAACTTGAGCTGCAAATTAAATGTAACCATTTGTGAGAAAGATAACATTTTAAAGACTTAGTTACAGTCAATTAAGTGATTAGTTTCTTAAAAGATTAAGAAAATCTCTACATAAGAGGTGCACAAGTGAAATGGAAAGTCATAACCCTTTTTACATATTTCCCTGAATGGAAAAGCAAATGCAAATCAAAGTCATTCTGGTGCATTGATTCATACCTTTAAGAGCAAGAATTCTGGAGTTAGGATTCATCAAGGCCGAATCAGCAGTAATGGGCCGTCTCAAAGGCTGCATTGGTAATGACATATCGACAATAACGATACTGTTCTGAGGTGATGTTTCCCTAACACAAATGTACTTATCCGATTCCATGGTAACATGATTAAATGTAATGAATTGCGGGTTAATTCCAATGCTCGGTAACTGCATTCACACCAAATCAAATCAACCAACGCAAACATAATCAGACCTCTTTCCCCCAATAACAGAACAAAACAGATTTACAGATCGCTAACAATTCGCAATTGGGTCACTAGGAAAGTTTAGTGGAAATGGTATCTAATGATGGGATCTGAAGAAGTACATGATTATTTTTGGAAAATTAAACAGTGAAAGCCCAGATACTCTTTGTGAAATTAGCTCAAATTTGATACAAAATAAATTAAATCATGAATTAATGTAGAAATGTGAAGACTTACCGTTAGAGCCTCTTTCATGGTGATGGGAGCATTTGCAGCCATGGTTACTGGACTGAAGCTTCAAAATAAGAAACCCCAATGTGAAAGAATGTTGAAATCCAAAAAAATGTTTGGAACAATGCGAGATCTGGAGCTGGAATACCAGCAACAGAGAGAGAAAAGAGGGTGGAACAGCAACCAACAGAGGGTAAATAAGGAAGGGAAGGTTGTTCTACTTCTACTAAATGATCTTAAGTTGTACCTTGAAAAAACAGCAATTTCAGTGTACACCAAAAGAATGAGCCCACTTGTTATTTATATAAACAAGCCTAACCCGGTTTATTCTCATTTCAGGTTGGGCTAAAGGTTCATCCATTCGGTAAGCCAAATTTTGATGAGAAAAATAAAATATTATAATTGAAACAATAATTTACATAATTTTTATAAACAAGCAATGTAAAAATAATAAATTTATTAATAATTTAAATATTATCAACAGATAGATCTATATATAAATACTAGTCTCATCGTACGTCTTTACGGCATGTTCAAAAACTTTTTATTATTATATATGTTTAACATGTGTGAGCTAGTAAATTTTTAAGATAACTTAGTTTAACTAAAAGAAAAAAACTTAGTAACTATTGAAAATGATATTTGTAAATTTGGTTTAAGTTTTACTTAAAAAGTGACATAAGGTGTGTACTTGTAGGTTAATTTATTTTTAATTTTTGAAATAAAATTTTTTAATAGTTATGAGTTAATTTAATTTAAGATAAGGTATGAGAGTATTGTTGGTCAATATTTTGTCACAATTACAATAATCAATAATAATATTACAATTTAAATAAATAAATTGATGTAGATAAATGATTAAACATAAACAAGATATAAAATGAGTCAAGAAAGTGTAGAAAGCTTAGATGAGATACGGATATATCGTTTTCTTTAAGACAATTCGTGCCACCACGGAGATTATTCAACTGATGCAGAGGTCTCTTGACACGTTGTCCTCAGATTCAATAGCTCAGCTATTACACATAGTATGTCTCTCAATTCCCGCACAAGAAATGAGACGAGTTTTGCCCACACCTTTCCTTGCCCAATATAAAATAGAATATATAAAATAGAATTATATGAGAGTTATGTGTATGTTAAGTGTTGTACATGTAAGTAGTAGTGAGTTCTTATATATTTATAGAAAGTGTGAGAATTGAGAGTTTATGTAGTAGTATGATTTTGTAACTTTTATATCAAAATAATAATTGAAATAAATACACAATTTAAAATTGAAATGAATAAAGAATTAAGTTCTATAAGTTACATAATCAAATATTAAATTGTAACAATTCAATTGTCATAAAATGCTTTAAACCATACTAAATTTTTGAAAAACTCCCACAAATTTATTATTCAATAAACCACCCAAATAAATTCCATTTATTCTTATTTTATTGAAATAGAACAACAATCCCCCACTTAATTCAATAAAACATATTCTACACATATGTTGGGCAAAGATAGACTACCGTGCTTAATGAAAGTAACATTGCCTTGAACTTTCACTTAGCATTTTTACAAATCTTGGTCCATAATCAATAATGGTAATTTGACCTTGAACTAGGATTGCTTAAAGGATTCAAGAAATTTATATTGCACATAATAGTCTAGGTGCAAATTTTGAACTCAAAAGCGAGCACATTATGGCCTTATGCTTATCCTAGTTTCATAAGTGTGTAGAGAATTAACCTAATTCTCATAAGAGCTGGCCCCACTCCAACACTCCACTCATAAGAGATATAAATTTCATTAAGAGTAAAAATAACTCATCCTTTTATCTCATTGCATAATAGATGCACCTACACCATAGGGATGATCTTTAAGAAAATATATATATTTAGTGGTGTATCCTATCTCCAAATTACTCTATGATTCATTTTTCCCTTTGAACCTAGCTCTTAGGATCTCTAATCACTAGGTTAGGTATCCTTATAGGTAATTTCCTAGTTTTTAGGCTCAAGACCCATCCCCTCGATGTATCCAACCAATCTTTTGACCCTAATTAAGATTTAAATATTACATGATTTATATATATCAAAAGACTAGATAATCTTACACATTATACTCACTTGGTACAATAGTGCACATATGTGTAAAAATACAAACAAGTGGTATTATTTTTTTAAATAAAATTACCAATTTGTTTTTCATTGGTCTTGGCTCATTTGTTTGTCATAGTATTATAAATGACTAATGATAATCTCAATATTATATTTTCCCCACACATGCACTAAATTAGTTATGTTAACCTTCTAAATTTCTGGTCATTTACATTGAACATAGTATAAATCAAATTTCACACTCTATACTGTTCAACACAAAAATAATTCCACATTCATTCAAATAGTGGATAAATAATATCAACTAATTTGTAAATAACAAATTTCACAATGATAATAAATCATCAATGATAGATAAATTTTATTCTCAAAAGGGACTTTTCTTAGTTCATGTAAAATACATGATAATTTTTGGCACCATTATACCTTTCTTGTAAAATAGGAATGCTTTAAAATACATCATAACATTTGACACCATTATAATAGGAATGCTTTTTTTTTTTCTTTTTTTTCTTTTTTTCCAAACACATTGGCATTCATAAAGATGCCTAAAAATAAATCAATTTGAATCTCAAATTTTTTTTTTTTTTTGAGTTATCCCAAAAGGAGTTAAAAAGGGCAAAAAAAAACTCATTTTCAAATGAATAGGTAGAAAAAACTCATTTTTTCAAATTTTCTTAACCGGGTTATTTCTAGTTATAAAGAATTTTATTTTTTTTTCTTCTTTTTGAAAACAACATTACTTGACTTACCACCAATTGACATTTCAAATGGATTGTTCTATTAGAACACATGATAACTTCGGCATATTGAGATAAACTCATATCTCCTTTCCATCTTCGAAATAAAAGGATTTGTTCAAGTCATCAACTACACCATTGCTTATTCTTGACTCAAACAATGAGATCTACACCTCATGGAGAATTTTCTTAAAATTGCACGCCTTAGTAAATTGCTCCATGTCGAATTGTCTTAAAATTGTTGGTTAATATTTTGTCACAATTACAATAATCAATAATAATATTACAATTTAAATAAATAAATTGACGTGAATAAATGATTAAATATAAACAGAATATAAAATGAGTCAAGAAAGTGTAGAAAGTTGATATGAACCACAAATATATCGTTTTCTTTAAGACAATTCGTGCCACCACGGAGATTATTCAACCCATGCAGAGGTCTCTGGACATGTTGCTCTTAGGATACAACAGCTCATCTACTACACACCGTATGTCTCTCAATTCCCTGCATAAGAAAGGAGACGAGTTCTCTCTGCCACACATTTCCTTGCCCAATATATAATAGAATATATAAAATGGAATTATATGAGAGTTATGTATATGTAAAGTGTTGTACATGTAAGTACTAGTGAGTTCTTATATATCTATATAAAGTGTGAGAATGAAGGGTTTATACAGTAGTATGATTTTGTAACTCTTATATCAAAATAATAATTGAAATAAATACACAATTTAAAATTGAAATGAATAAAAAATTAAGTTATATAAGATACAAAATCAAATATTAAATTGTAACAATTCAATTGTCATAAAATACTTTAAACCCTACTAAATTTTTGAAAATCTCACAAATTTATTTTTCAATAAACCACCCAAATAAATTCCATTTATTCTATTCTTATTGAAATAGAACAACAAGTTTAAGGGTCTTTTCCCTTTTAGAATAATATAGAATAGATGTATAAGAGTAGTTTAGTGCTTTTGAAATGTAATAACTAACTTGTTGTTGGTCATAGTGAGTAGATTTTAATTCAACCATCAACAATCTATACATAAGGTGTGAGAACAACTAATGATTAACAATCAACACATAAGATGAGAGAAATAACTCACAAATTTATGAGAAAATATCCAACATCTATCTATTGATTGTGGGATTCGAATCTAAGACTATATCATCCAACACCTCAATATTAATTGTAATTGTAACTTTACAGGTTTCTCTAATGAGTGCTTTAGCGACTTGTTAGGATAATATATTTAGATATTTTTATTGCGTTTAATGCAATAAGCATTCGGATACAATAAACAACTTGTGCCTTTTGAAATGTTTTAAATATCTATTACTATAAGCATTATATCTTAACAAGTACAATACTCATATTCAACTCATATTTTAGGTTTCAATTGATGGTTGCTTGATTTTATAATACAAAGAAAAGGTTAATGTGTTCATTTCATGTATATTTTTCACTAGCAAATAACATGTAAGGACATAATGTATTGTGTGAGATGAGAATGGGTTAGCAAAATTAAATAGCTTTCCCATAAATAGCACTAATGTTGATGCATGAATTGTCCGAGCCAAAGAAGTGTTTAAGTCACCTGTATCACAAAGACGAGAACAAAGTTCAGGGTCAATTCCTGGAGACCCTCCGATAACAAAGTAAAAGAAAAAGAGTTCGTATGTAAAACAATACTCATCCTTTTTTTTTTTTTTTTCCTCTCTGCGGTGAACATATTTATAGAAATAAATGCCCTTAGATGGACTACCGATACTATTTGCCTTACCAGTTGGTAACCATGCCACGTGTCCCAAAATTACTACTTGGTACATTATGGTATTATGGTACTAACACTTTTATCCGAATCGAACCATTTGGCTATGGACACTGTGGGTGGTGATGGCCTGATGGGTGGACAGATCAGGAGAGGACCTTTATAATTTATATAAAACTTCATTTATATAATTTTTATGTAATCCATGTGACAAGTGAACATTTTATTAGTCAATTATTTCATATGAATTGTTCATATCATAAATATTAGTCATCTTAGTATTTGTTAATTTAATTTAAATAGAATATGAAGATGGAGACTTAATTAATGTATTTTCAAATTATAAAAAAATTTATTATAAATTTTATAATCTTAGGTATTCAATTATGATAAAGACAAAAATAAATTCTGAATCATACTTGCATAGTTTGAAAAAAAATCTTAATTTATTCAAAGGATTTGGTAATGTATAATAATAATTTGAAAGGACTAATAAATTACAAAAGCTGTTAATTCTTATTCCTCTCTTCCACGCCATTAATTTAACCCTCTTTTGCGAACCATGAGGACAGCTCGAACCAGCTTCGCGCCTAACTTCACATTTGCTTTGATCACACACCGAAGCTCCGGAGGGACTAGTGCCACCAGAACTTCGTATTTCCGAATTTGCCCTTTCGGTTTTCGGTGTTAACGAATCCGAATATTCCGGAGTTGTTCCCAATTCTATTTCCTCTTCTGTCCATAGAAAACCCTGATATTCCAAAATTGTCCCTTCTCCTTCACCTGTTTCTGGTTCTGTCTCACTTGCCAAGCTTCTTATCTCCACCCAACCTTCCGATTCCCACTTAACCTCTAAGCTTGAAGCTAATTTACCGATTCTTTCCTTGGCTGAATTTTCAAAATCGAATCCAATTTCATCCTCTTCTTCTTCTTCTTCGAACCCAGAGTTAATCCAATCGAGTACGCAGCGAGGAGATGAATCAGAAACCTTAATATTTGGTGAAGCGGAAGATAAAAATGGATGCTGCAGTAGTTGATCGCAGTTCCACCGCCGGCTCGGATCACTCCTCAAACATTTTTCAAGGAAATCGCAGCCGATTTCCGATAACTGAGTCGGGAACTCGGGCAATGTGTCGGAATACCCGATCAAACTCAGCGTATTAATTCCGTGGTCCTCCCATGCCGGATTTCCGGTGATCATCTCGATAACCGTGCATCCCAAGGACCACACGTCGGACTCGGGACCTTGCGATTCCTGGCGAATCACCTCCGGCGCCATCCAAAGCGGGCTTCCACGTGGTACAATCACATCCCTACGCGTGTCCCCTGAGATTTTTATCGCCGAGCCAAAATCAGCGAGTTTTGCTATGCTGGAGTTGGACCCCACCAGAATGTTCTCCCCTTTAACGTCGCAGTGCACGATGCCCCGCGAGTGGACACACTTGAGCGCGTTCACCACGCACCAGGTACAGTACCTTACAAATCTCTCGTCCACGTCATCACCTTTCCCGCCATACCGATATGGCAAGTCGTTAACGGTGCCACCTGGTAAGTATTCCATATGCAGATTCCGATACGACGTCATTGATGTCTCGCACGTAATATCATCGCCGAGAAACCCAACGACATAAGGGGAAGAAACCAAGCGGAGGATTCGAATTTCATTCTCCAAAGCCTCCAATTGATTAGAAAGACCCATTTTACGATCCACGGACTTCACGGCGAATACCCGACCGTCCGGTTGACTAACTCCGAGACTTACAGTACCAAACGAACCTTTCCCCACACACTTTCCTCTAACCCAAGAAAACGTAGGAGAAACCAAGCTCACGTTTTCCATATTTTCCGAGAAACTAAAATCCTCAAATTTGTGAAATTGTTTGCTGCGTGTGTTTTAGTGTCTGTATGAGCTTTTCTTGAGGGCCCAAATGGCGAATTTATATCTGGGGGTGTTTAAGTTTGAGTCAAAAGAAAAAAAATAAAATAAAATTCCGACATGTATAATGAAGAAAAGCGGTGGTGACGTGTAAGCAGGAGATATAAGGCTAGGAAGTGGTAGTTTTGTGGTGACGTGGAAGGTGTAGGAGAGATAGTGGAGAGTGAGAAAGGAAGTTTAAAGGGGCATACTGAGTTTTATCCTTATCCACGATTTTGTAGTGGGGCTAATTTGAACCGTTGATTTTAGTTTAGATCAAAGAATGTGTTTTACTTGTGACGTTTGCAAATCCTTGTCCAAAGGATTCTTGTTGGCCATGGATTTTTAACTTGTGGCTGTAATATAAATGTCGAGGTACTTGGAGGGATATTGCCATATTGGTTCGTGGAAGGCAATATTTTGTGGGTCTCACTTTTAGATGTGGCCATGGGCTTCAACTTTTAAATTATTTTTATGAAACTAATTTGTTTTGGTACATACTTTTCTATTTCAATTGTCTATAACATGGAAGCATCCTTTGGTTTTATTTAACTAAATTGGTAGACCTTCTCGATTCATCATGTATTGTTAAAATTGGAACATGATTATATAAGAATTGTTTAGTGTTAACTAAAAATATTTGAGGTGGGTGAGATCTATTTGTGGGTCAAATTGCAAGAGTAATTTAATTTAATTTTGAAATAGAGGCAGCTAACAAACTTTTCTTTTCCCCTAAAAACCAAAAGAAAAATTACAAGTGCACACGACATGGGGAGTTGAGGGGCAAAGAAAGTGGCAAGAACGTGGCAAAGAATGGTTGCTCCAGATTGCGGTGAGACAGAACAAGTGTAATGGTTGGTTGTCTGTAATAGCACGATTGCTTTTATGTGGACTGTAGCTTTTGCAACAGAGTGGTAAAGTTTTTAGTTTCGTCTGACTACAAGTCTGTTGACGTGCCCGACCAGCTTCCATAACATTTTTTTAAAAAATAATTTTTTGTGTTAAATTGTGAAATCAATTATTTCCATGACAACTTTTTATAAATTTATTTCCATAGCAGTATCAATTTCGTATATTCTTAAAAGATTAGGGACAACCTTGCATGATTATGATACCAAATTGGACAGTTCACGTACGTACGGTTCTCTAAATTATAATTTCTTGATAATAAGGAGTTTGGTACATTGCACATATATGGTGGAACAACATTCACAAATTTAAAAAAACAAAAGAAAGCATTCACTCTGAGTATGAATGTATGAAAATGAAAATTCTTACCAAACTTAATATAGCATAATTTTTGATCTGAACTAAATATAATTCGTTAATCAATTAGATATATAAAATTTGATTCAATTATATACAAGATTTGATATAACATCAAAATTAATTGTCTTATTATACAAATTAAATTTAAAGAGATCAATTTGATGTTAGCTCAACGGTATATATATATTCGTTAACCTTGACTTATAATGTCTTGGGTTCATAACTTTTGTTTTTGACAACTAATTGATGTTAATTTTTAATACCTTGTCTTCTTATTAATTTGAAGACACGTATATTGAATCTTGAGTTACAAGATAATCGGCAGTTCTTTATTTTTTCCAAAAAAATCGCTCATCTTTACTTAATTTTTTTTGACTTTTAATATGAGACTTTCAAGTGAGAATTTTGATTTATTAAAACTGAAATTTCTTTTCACAAGCTGTCGATCTAATTCAATTAATTTTCTTCATAAATAAAAAATTATGTACATACTCATTTGACACAACTATATAATTATTAAATTGATTCATTTATAATTAATCAATTATAAATTATGTCTGATACTTTTATATTATATTTGACAATAATAGATGTCCACAAATTTTCTGTATAAAAACTCAATTAACAGTTCTAAAATTCAACCATTTTACCATATTTCTATCTCATCTAGAACTTTTACAATTTAATATGCCACTTGTCATTAAATAAATTAATACTAAATTGGGACAAATCGTTACGGAGAGGGAAAGGAAAAGAAAAGAAAGGTGAAGTTGTCCACATAAACTTGACTTTTGGCAAAAGTAAAGAGAAAAAAGAAACTTCCATGTCCATTGTTTTCTATCTTGAAAGAGCAAATTGATTAATAATTAAATAATAATATACTAATTATACAAAATTGAGTCCTACCAAGTGGGAACTTTGGATTGGGAGACATGTGAGATATATATGTACATGATTTATTTATTTAATATTTGAAGAAGATAGGCATACAAACTTACAATTACATATGGCCATCGGTGTAGTTGTGGTTGTGTGGTGTGGTTTTAATAAGATAGGAATATGCTATGTGACTTGACTTGCATAACACGGTTTTATTGTCATGTCCACGTTGAAAACTCTTTTCGTTGGAGTAACTTGACCCATAATTATATAGTGCAAGTTATTTTTACGTTTTATGATCTTTAAAATGAAATATTAATAATAATTTTTTTTATAATTAAGAGATATAATGTGAGACCAGTCACGTTCAAAAAATAATGCGACTTGAGAATGATCTGTTTAAAATAAATAAATAATCATTTAATTAAATTTTATTTAAAAGTACTATAAATAAGAATATTTTTCTTTATTTTTCGGTGGCCGAACGAATGCCCAAAGACCACCTGCAGCAACCGCCGGCCTTTCCTGGTCATTTTGCTATGCATGTGTTTATGCTGCTGGGCGTTTTGCTCATATTTTTTATGGACCTGAGCCAGATTTTAATCATAGAACGCTTATCTTGCTTGATCTAGCTGTCAACTAACGACTCAGACAGTTGGCTCGATTAATCCAATTGGCTTATATAACTTGGTTCCACTTGGCTTGGATACACTAATTAAAAACATATATATATATATATATATATATATATATATATTTCAGATCTCTTTATTGCTCTACTAGGCTCACCCAAAAACATAATTGTCTCATTAATACTGAGACATGTGACATATGATCACCATATTCTATATAAACAGATTAAAGCTCTAAAGGTAATTAGGGTGATTCTCTACCATCTATCTTTACATTCAGATTATTATTTGTGTCCTATTGACTTTGATATTGATATTAGAGGTTTATCATGTCTTCAGGACCGTCCCTCTTCTTATCTTGTTGATAAGCCACATAAAATACATTTAAGTAATGTTCAATACGACACTAACAAATGACATATAGGAAACTTATTATTAACTAGTCATTTTTTATTAGACTTATATAAGATAACAATCAAATCACCATATAACAATTGAGATATATATCCCAAATAATGGGCATCTCAGGAATGACAACAATAATAATTTTATATATATATATATATATATATATATATATTTTTTTTTTTAAAAATTTCGTTTTCGAAGATATGTTCATAAAATGTCGGTTTAAAGAGAAAAAAACAAAAAGAAGAGAAGACAAGTGGTTTGTTTCAAACTTTGCAATTTTGTGGAAAGCTAAGACAAAAAGCCAGCAAAACTCATTATTAATTCACACATTATATAAAGCTAGGTACGAAGTAACAAACATTGATTCCATCTTTTGTGGCTAACATGCAAACATCACTACTTTCTTGTCTTCCCGGCTCATCACTCATGCATTAGCAAAACTTAGCCCCCCAGCCCAGGTTGTTAGAAGGAATCTGCAATACAGATTTCATATATATATATATATATATATAATGTATCATGTATGTGCTCTTTTAATATTATATAACATTTAATTATAATTACAGCTTTAATTTGTCGAGACAAATAATCCAAATTTGGATTTTTCTGTTTTAGAATTGGATCAAGCTGCCATGTAATTAATTCTTGATAGTTTACTTAAATCATTTTTTTATGCATATATGTATGAGGTCAGGAATCAATTTAGGAGTCCAATAATGTGCAGCCACTTTCTTTGTTTTTTGTTTTGTTTTGGATTTTTTTTTTTGGGAGGGGGAAGGAATTTTGAGCTATGAACACCATATGATGTGAATTATCAATGAAACGAGTCGCACAAGAAATGTATGGGTCTTGAGAGAGCTGAGAATGTACATATATATACTAACAACCAAATAATATAGAAATGTATGGGTCATATTATTATTTTTTTTATTTTTTGTTTTAGCTGTGAAGATTTATTTATAAGAATTTCTCTTCACACATTTTGACCGGAAACCGACACACTATGTTATAAAATATTCAAAAAACAATTAATATACCTTGTAAATGCATTATTTGACTTTGTAATATACTCTTAAGATTATATTTATATTTTATTCGCAAAGGGTTATAACAAATTAGCAATGCAGTTGTGCCCGACTCACTGGGGGTGGAGCGCACCATGAGTGAGCCTATATCCACATTAGAATTTGTTTAATTAATATATTAAATAAGTTTAATATATTTTTACATTCTTATCTCACTTTCCTCTTATCTCACTTCCCTTTTACAATGTCAGATTTTATTAATTACAACATTTATTGAAATCCCCATTACCTATTTCCAATACTTTAATAATTCTTTTAAAATTTCTAACACTCTATTATGGTTCTCACCATCTAACACAATTTAAATGAACTCCATTTATATATATTGCATTCAATACAAAAAGGACTCATGGTCATTATTAAAAATTAATTAGTTTAACATATTAGGAAATAAAGCGCTAAGTGCCATTACGGTCGTCGTAACATAAGAATGGACCGTTGCGATAATTAAAGAAAATCGTTGAAGAAGTTAATTCAGCAAAACAACGATTGAGATAGTAACGAACTATGACAATGGACTATATAAAAGAGCTCAAACTTTGAAGGTAAGGGATAACATTTTCCAGCTCATTACATTTTACTATTTGGTTAAAAAGCTCTGACTTTACCATCGGAGGGTTTTGGGGAGAAATTCCTAATCTCTGATATCTTCTCATCTTTACAGGAATTTCAGCTCGGATAATTCCCACCAACATCACCAGGATCACTATCTCGCCATCACCCTCATACCATCAGCCCAACAAAAACAGTTCAATCTCATCACAAATATTAGAACCTTCACTTTGGTCTAACAAGTATATATATATATATTTGGTAGGCAACAAGTGTGTTTAGACTATGAGTTATAGAATGAGTAATAGATCTCTTCTTTTTTTATATACTCCACATTTTAGGTGAAAGAGAAATTCGATCTTAGGTTCTTGGTATATGACAAAAAAAATATTAATAATTGAATCAATTGACATATTCAAATAACAATTATTTTAATGATGATAATTAAAGAACTTAATTAAAATAAAGAGTATAATATGGAAACATATACAAAGAATGTAAAATAACATTTTAAGTCCCACGAGGTATTAATTTATAGACCACATATTTATAAGTGCACATGTCATAAATTTGATTCATTGTTTAGTACATGTATACTTTGTGTTCATCCTAATTATCTAACACGTTAACATGGAGACTCCTCTATATCGAAGACAAATAAAAAAGAAACAAACAAACAAACATGTCCTTGTGCTTTCCTCGAAAAGGCCAAGTACCGAGAACGTGTCCTGTGGGTAAATCAACCTAAACGCAGACCTAGTCTTTTATATATTGAAATCATGATCATGTGCTATAAAATATGTATATTTGCTGGTCAATTGTAAGGCATAAAAGAATCAGACTGTTGGACTGTCAATCGAGCACTTATCGTACAAATTTGGTATTAACTGTGTTGAATTTTTCTGTCTTATCAAAGAATTCCAAGATGATTTTTCTTTCTCATCTTTATATATTTTGTTGTGTATGTATTCTTTTCTTTTCTTTTTGTTAATATTGTGTAAATATATTCTTATTATTACATGGATGTACACATGAATTTTTTTTTTTTAATTATTATTATGAGTTAGTGTTTAAAGTACTCTTTAACGATATATTCTTATTTCCTATGTATAATTTTTGAAAGTACGTAAGGCTTTTTTTTTTAGTCACAATAGTACATGCAAGTAATAAATTGCTCGAGCTATTAGAATTACGAGCACGTGTAGTAAGATTTCTGAGCTATGAAGATAGAAAGACCGTGAACAAAGTAGTAAGTTGTGCAAGCGGCAAGACCAAAGCCATAGTCTTTAAGGCTTGATTTAGTAATGTTGTAACTTTTTGAGAGGAGTTATATTCTCAAAACACTCTTATAGCTGTTTTTAAAAAGTTACAGTAGTAATATTTGGTAAAATAATACAAAAACTGCTCTCAATAAGTAGAAGCTACAAATTAGTGTTTGGTAAATTCATTGTAAATCTGTTCTAAAGATTTAAATTAACTATAATAGATATTGTAAATAAAAAGACAGATAATTAACTTACTGCATTAATTAATAAAAGGATAAATATGAATTTTCATTAAAAGTTGAGGATTTTATTAATCTTTTAAACTTTTGAGAGTAAAAGCTAACTTTTAAAATCACCTATGACTTTTAAAGCCCAGCGTAAAAGCAAATTTTTTTTTTTTTACCAAGCATACAAAAATTGACTTATGCTCTTCATAAGCATAAGCATCATCCAAAAAAGCATTACCAAACCAAGCCTAAGTTGTAAGTATGTTAAATAATAAGGCAAGGCACTCGGGTTGTGAACGTGGGGAGGTGAAGATGATAAGGGGTTTAAACCATAAGAGTGCTAAGCCAAGGCCAAGGTGAATGAACACTACTTCCTGTGTTCTTGTAGGCACTAAAATTTTTGTCATAAATTTATTGCCTATTTGTTTACTCAATATTAAATAAAATATTTATTATTTAAATTGGCAAATAAATAATCAACTAAATCATGAATTGGCTACTTAAGTAGTGATTAGTCCAAATACAAATTGATAAATTAAACACTAATTAGATAATCAAGTGTTGACTGAGAAAATTTATTAGAGAATTGATTATTCACTGTAGGCAAAATCATAATGATTTGTGGATTAAATATTGATCGAGCAAAATCCACTCTAATCCCCATTTAATCAACTAAGTTAATAGTGATTAGCATTTCAATCATCACCACTCAAATGCCAATTATTCATCATCAAATCCCATCATCCTTAAATCACCTTCAATCACATTGATTACCCCAAATCATGTTAAAACATTCAATCACCCAAATTGCCTCCAATTCATAAATTCCTACACTGTAGCCCTTTCCTATATATAGGCTCACATAGGCAATGGAAAAGTGGGAGGTAGAAAACTCAAGGCACAAAAGTTGTTGAAACTTCTTTGTTTCTCTCTCTCAAATAATAGAGATTTAAGTAAGTCACAAATCCATGCGATCAAGCACAGTGCCCTGAAAGGCCAAAGATTTTTCCCAACGACCATCCACAACGTCGTCTTGAAAGAGTTTTGTCAATTTATCTGGGGTCAAGTTGCATAGCACTCGAATCAAATAAAGCTTCCAATGAGATCGAATTAGAAGATTTTTTTTTTTTTTGGTAAAGAATATTAATTTTGAGTTTGTACTATCTTTTTACAAATATAATAGAATTTTTATTTTTGTACATGTTTTCTTGTATGTTACTTTCAAGAACGAATTTATTGCTCATAGTTCCTCAATCTAAAGTAAGATTGTTGCCTAGTTGTAATATGTTTTAATATATTCTATTCCCTTCTTTGAGGGAGGAGCAAGTATTGTTTTGTTTACATTTTGTTATTTGTACAATTTTTCCAGGGCTAGTATTGGACTCAATTGATTTGTAGTTAATTTTGTTTTCTCAAGTTCCTTACAAGACTCGTTCTACGTACTTGCACTTTGTTTGGGTTTTCATAACTTTTTTTCTGGATTGAGTTTTGTACTCGCAAGGTTAATAGCCTTTCTTTAAGATTAGCATAACTCCTCTTGGGGTGTATACTTACCTTTCAAAAGGGACGATCTTAGGTGGTCGATTTGCTGAAATCAATTTTGAAAGTGGCTTTCAGGCCACCAAGACCTATTTATACGCAACTCCTCAAGTTAAGTACTACTTCCCATTTTTCATAAGTCAACCTTAAAAGGCTAAGGTTTTTTATTCCATGTAAAATACTTTTTTACTTTTCCTATTTAGACATAGGTCTTTAGGTGTTCTCGAGATACATTATAAGTATTGCATACCAAACTCATTTATTTCTTTATTGCTCGTGCTCGATAGTGGTCGAGGTACATTTATGAGTATATTTGGCTTGTTCTTGGTACAAATGCTAAGTGGTTGGTTGTTCACTAGCTATCGTATATCATGCACAAGACCTATTTACTTTTAGGTGTTTTGTGCTCAATAACAGTCGAGTTTTTGCTTTATCATTTTGTTAGGGGTTCCTGAGATTATCCTTTTAATGTGGTTTTTAACCTCGCATAATGAACATTTACAAACGAGTGCTCCTATTCATGGGCACCTTACTTGGTCGAGTTTCTATCTTGCTATATACAAGGGTTTAAACCTAGCATAGTTATAAACGAGAGATCTCATTTGTCACACCTTCAAACAAAGGTATGACTAGCAGGAGGAATGACTAACCACACCCCTGTAACCTTGAATACTCAAATACTGTATAGCTTTGACTCTTTAAGAAATTATAGTTAAGACTACTAGCATGTCGCTGAATTAAAATCAAATCTTGACTCGTTATTAAACGTAAAACGTTCACTACAAAGTTGGCAATAGTTCCTAGTAATGCAGAACTTGAGTTCACAGTAACCCATAGTATTAGAATATACAGGGAAGCTTTACTCTTAACAAAATATAGAATTTCCATGGTTAACTCAGTGTACAACAATAATGCAAAACATCTAAAGTGACTGCAAGTGTTGTCCCTTAAGCTCCAAGTGTGCTATTTCAAGATATACTTTGCTGCAACAGTGTCGACAAGTAGCAAATTCTGTCACGGCTAACTGTGATTTCCTGGAAACTAAAAAAACAAAAAAAAACAAAGGAATGAGTGAGTCACAAGGACTCAGTGAGCAAACCACGTACCCTAAAGGTATCAGCATCGCACAACATATACATCATAGCATAATCTCGTGTCTAAATTTACTTATGCACATACGCAATTATAATTATCATACGATCACAATTCATATATGTCACAATTTTCAACATGGCAATTGTAGCATAAAAGCAAACAAAGGGCCAACGAGTAACTCAGCCCCAAACAAAGGTATGACTAGCAGGAGGAATGACTAACCACACCCCTGTAACCTTGAATACTCAAATACTGTATAGCTTTGACTCTTTAAGAAATTATAGTTAAGACTACTAGCATGTCGCTGAATTAAAATCAAATATTGACTCGTTATTAAACGTAAAACGTTCACTACAAAGTTGGCAATAGTTCCTAGTAATGCAGAACTTGAGTTCACAGTAACCCATAGTATTAGAATATACAGGGAAGCTTTACTCCTAACAAAATATAGAATTTCCATGGTTAACTCAGTGTACAACAATAATGCAAAACATCTAAAGTGACTGCAAGTGTTGTCCCTTAAGCTCCAAGTGTGCTATTTCAAGATATACTTTGCTGCAACAGTGTCGACAAGTAGCAAATTCTGTCACGGCTAACTGTGATTTCCTGGAAACTAAAAAAACAAAAAAAAACAAAGGAATGAGTGAGTCACAAGGACTCAGTGAGCAAACCACGTACCCTAAAGGTATCAGCATCGCACAACATATACATCATAGCATAATCTCGTGTCTAAATTTACTTATGCACATACGCAATTATAATTATCATACGATCACAATTCATATATGTCACAATTTTCAACATGGCAATTGTAGCATAAAAGCAAACAAAGGGCCAACGAGTAACTCAGCCCCAAACAAAGGTATGACTAGCAGGAGGAATGACTAACCACACCCCTGTAACCTTGAATACTCAAATACTGTATAGCTTTGACTCTTTAAGAAATTATAGTTAAGACTACTAGCATGTCGCTGAATTAAAATCAAATCTTGACTCATTATTAAACGTAAAACGTTCACTACAAAGTTGGCAATAGTTCCTAGTAATGCAGAACTTGAGTTCACAGTAACCCATAGTATTAGAATATACAGGGAAGCTTTACTCCTAACAAAATATAGAATTTCCATGGTTAACTCAGTGTACAACAATAATGCAAAACATCTAAAGTGACTGCAAGTGTTGTCCCTTAAGCTCCAAGTGTGCTATTTCAAGATATACTTTGCTGCAACAGTGTCGACAAGTAGCAAATTCTGTCACGGCTAACTGTGATTTCCTGGAAACTAAAAAAACAAAAAAAAACAAAGGAATGAGTGAGTCACAAGGACTCAGTGAGCAAACCACGTACCCTAAAGGTATCAGCATCGCACAACATATACATCATAGCCTAATCTCGTGTCTAAATTTACTTATGCACATACGCAATTATAATTATCATACGATCACAATTCATATATGTCACAATTTTCAACATGGCAATTGTAGCATAAAAGCAAACAAAGGGCCAACGAGTAACTCAGCCCCACACAATAGTATCTCCTCCCACCTGGCATTTACGCACCATCACAACAAATTAATTCTCTGTATACAATCCATCCCACTGGGGCTGAGCACTCCATTCTTTTAAAAAAATTGTCAGAATCAAAATAGCTCAAATCAAAATGTCAAATCCTAATATCCTAGGTCTACCTAGATTTTAATTTCGGAAATAAAAATCATTTTTCAGAAAATTTTACTTTGTTGGCCCTTATCAACCACAGTCAATATCAAACAAATAACTTCAATGAAATCACTGAAATAATATACTTTCTTATTGATCAATATAGCACCTCAATTCAAATATACACACAATTGCACATAATAATCTAGCAACCATAGTGCACGTAATTTACTCACAAGTTCAAGAATATGGTTTGTCAGTCCATCTTATATGTGAGGGTGTCGGAATGTCCTCGACACGATCCGAAACTAGAATCATCAAATCATATATATTACTTATAATAATTATTTCATGATTAACTTTGTAACTCTTACTATTTACTAAAAAAATTATGTAAATCAACTTCTATATTTTACTCTTCCATATTTTTTTCCTTAGTTTTTTATTTATATCTTTAATTTGACTTCCTACCATCCTTACCTTAACTTAATAATTATTCATAATTTGATTTTTATAACACCAAACTAATAAAACACTCATAAGCTAAATTTAATTATCTTAACTCATTATATATCATTACAAATCCTTACTTTACTATCCCACAATTAAACTTTTAAGTACCACATATAAGTATATTACATAACATAATTAAAGTTTAGCTCATTAATCTTATTTTAATTTATCACCCTAACCTATATGATGCTCATGGCATAAGGGAATTCTCTGCAGCTTCATTTCCCTTGCTGTCGTGACACTAAAGAGGTACAAACCTCTCATTCTCACTCCATAACAGGTCATAAGAAAGGATAAGTGCTTGCTGTCAATATACTTCCTCTTGGCTGAAACAGGGCACAATTACACTGCTCCTACTACCACCAACCCACCCTACACTCTTTGCTTCAATCAACAACGTTTTCTCAAAGTAAGTTAGGCTTCAAACAAGAAGAAGGAATCATCCTCCTTTACTTGATGAACATCCTAACTAAACCTGAAACTACACACTTACTAATATTACCAACCTTTCATGAGTACCAAAAATATTACTTTATCAAACAGGATGAAAACAAGGAAGGAAGGAAGGCAAAACCCAACACAAGGCTGTTGGATTCTCTGCCTTGTCGCCGCCACCTTCCAAGATAAATTCTTGGTTCACCCACACCCTAAAAGAATTACAACCATGAAAACCTAATCTACATGAACAAGAAAAGAGAACTCACCACACTCCCAGCCACAAGCAACAGTCACACGGCAAGTAAGAAAACAGAGCTCAGAGGAAGAGAGGATGAAGAAAGCGAGGCGGTGGAGAAATTGGACAAGAGAGGTGATGGCCATATAAAGAAAAAGTGAGCAAACAATAAAAAATAATAGCAGATAAAGCATGTGGCCTAAATCTATCTATATTATAATTATGTTTACAATAAATATAATTATATCTTAAGACCTTCTAGTTTATACCTATATATAGATATTACTTTTTATTTACTTGCTCACTAGATATATATATATATATATCTATATATATATATATATCAATCTAAATATATACCACTTATTATTTAAATTGTCACGATAATTTACGTACACCATTTTAATATACTCATTAAAATATCAATTTATAACATCATTCATAGGAACCTTACTTGGCCAATTGTTTGACTCGTCTTCTACAAGGGTTTTGACCTCGTGTAGGGATGTTTATAAAATGGCTCTCTCCTATTCACGGGCACCTTGCATGGTCAAGTTCTTGACCTTGCATGGTTCAGTGTCTGTCTCGCTGTCTACAAGGGTTTTGATCTCGTGTTGGTTTACAAATAGGTGCACCAATTCAAGGGAACTTACGTGGCCAAGTGTCTATCCCACCAACTGCATGGGTTTTAAACTAGTGTAAGGACCATTTACAAATAGGTGCTTTAATTCACTGGCACCTTGGGTGTTTATCCCATCATCTATAGGGGTTTTTAACCTCACTTAAGGATTGTTTACAAATGGGTGCTCCGATTCACATGCACCTTACGTGGTCGGGGTCTGTCTTGTAGTCTACAAGGGTCTTTTTTTTACCAAGGGAGGATCGAGCTCAGGAGACTCATCCTACTCTTGTTGGGTTTTGAAGCTTCGGTAAAGGCAGATTTTTTAGATGCTAGATCAGGAGAATGTGATTTATTGGCTTGTGATAGTGGGATATATTGATTTATATGGGCTTGACTATGAGAGATTCGCTTGTGTAGGGATAATTACCTGTATTATTCCTTGCAATAACTACTAAATGATTGATTTAAATAAGAGCCAATAAAATTACATGTGTACAGGCAAATAATATATCATGAAATGATATGCTAAGGATGACATGTATTAAACTGGTCATTCACTTTGTATGTTCCCGACTAGGGGCATACTTGAGAGGCTAGATGATTGGCTGACCTAATTCAAGCCCGAGTTGTTCCATGTAGCTAAATTGTAAATTTAAGACTTTAACTTTTATGTATTTGTACACAAGTCTTATGCCTTTTGATGAGTTCCAAGTCTTTTGTTTTAATGTCAGTCTGATAAATAATAATTATGGATCAATTGAAGGAGACCGATCCTAAGTTAATCTATAATTTTTGAACTATGGTCAGTGTTAACACCAAGGAACGGATGAATCGATTCGGTTTCCACATATACAAAAAAGAAACTCACTTATAGAAACGAACTTATATGGTTTCGGTGGAAACAAGGTTTTTCTACCTGAAACGGATCGAAACAGAGTATGGGTAGGAATTTTCCAGATCTGAATGTATGAAAAGGGAGAGAAAAAAGTAGAAAGAAAGAATAAAAAGCATGGCAAGTAGAACAAAATTTGAAAATCAGCTAGTGATGTTAATTGATAACAAAGAAAAAAAAGTAAAAAAAGCTTATCAGAGGAACATGATAAGGAGGAATCTTTGGCTTTAAAGTTGAATCTAATGAGCCTAGCTATCTTCATGCAAGTTTGTTCTTCTCTAGGCTCTGATTCTTCTTCTCTTGGCTCGAAATCTGATGGGTAACTGAAATAATATACTTGCTTATTTCTCAATATAGCACCTCAATTCAAATATACACACAATTGTCCATAATAATCTAGCAACCATAGTGCACGTAATTCACTCACAAGTTCAAGAATATGGTTCGTCAGTCTATCTTATCTGTGAGGGTTTCGGAATCTCCTCGACACGATCCGAAGCTAAAATCATCAAATCATATATATTACTTATAATAATTATTTCATGATTAACTTTGTAACTCTTACTATTTACTAAAAAAATATTATGTAAATCAACTTTTATATTTTATTATTACATATTTTTTTCCTTATTTTTTTATTTATATCTTTAATTTGACTTCCTATCATCCTTACCTTAACTTAATAATTATTCATAATTTGATTTTTATAACACCAAACTAATAAAACACTCATAAGTTAAATTTAATTATCTTAACTCATTATATATCATTACAAATCCTTACTTTACTATCCCACAATTAAACTTTTAAGTACCATATATAAGTATATCATTTAACATAATTAAATTTTAGCTCATTAATCTTATTTTAATTTATCACCCTAACCTATATGATGCTCATGGCATAAGGGAATTCTCTGCAGCTTCATTTCCCTTTCTGTCGTGACACTAAAGAGGTACAAACCTCTCATTCTCACTCCATAACAGGTCATAAGAAAGGATAAGTGCTTGCTATATACTTCCTCTTGGCTGAAACAGGGCACAATTACACTGCTCCTACTACCACCAACCCACCCTAAACTATTTGCTTCAATCAACAATGTTTTCTCAAAGTAAGTTAGGCTTCAAACAAGAAGAAGGAATCATCCTCCTTTACTTGATGAACATCCTAACTAAACCTGAAACTACACACTTATTAATATTGCCAACCTTTCATGAGTAGCTAAAAATATTACTTTATCAAACATGATGAAAACAAGGAAAGGAGGAAGGCAAAACCCAACACAGGGCTGTTGGATTCTCTGCCTTGTCGCCGCCACCTTCCATGATAATTTCTTGGTTCACCCACACCCTAAAAGAACTACAACCATGAAAACCTAATCTACATGAACAAGAAAAGAGAACTTACCACACTCCCAGCCATAAGGAACCGTCACACGGCAAGTAAGAAAACAGAGCTCAGAGGAAGAGAGGATGAAGGAAGTGAGGCGGTGGAGAAATTGGACAAGAGAGGTGATGGCCATATTAAGAAAAAGTGAGGAAACAATAAAAAATTGAAAGAAAAAAGACTATAAAAAATAATAGCAAATAAAGCATATGGCCTAAATCTATCTATATTTATAATTATATTTACATATAATTATATCTTAAGACCTTCTAGTTTATACCTATATATAGATATTACTTTTTATTTACTTGCTCACTAGATATATATATATATATATATATATCTACCACTTATTATTTAAATCGTCACGATAATTTACGTACACCATTTTAATATACTCATTAAAATATCAGTTTATAACATCATTCATGGGAACCTTACTTGGCTAATTGTTTAACTCGTCTTCTACAAGGGTTTTGACCTCGTGTAGGGATGTTTATAAAATGGCTCTCTCCTATTCACGGGCACCTTGCATGGTCAAGTTCTTGACCTTGCATGGTTCGGTGTCTGTCTCGCTGTCTACAAGGGTTTTGATCTCGTGTAGGTTTACAAATAGGTGCACCCATTCAAGGGAACTTGCATGGCCAAGTGTCTATCCCACCAACTGCATGGGTTTTGAACTAGTGTAAGGACCATTTACAAATAAGTGCTTTAATCAACTGGCACCTTGGTGTCTATCCCGCCATCTGTAGGGGTTTTTAACCTCACTTAAGGATTGTTTACAAATGGTTACTCTGATTCACATGCACCTTACGTGGTCAGGGTCTGTCCTGCAGTCTACAAGGGTTTTTTTTTTTACCAATGGAGGATCAAGTGATCAGGTTCGAGCTCAGGAGACTCATCCTACTCTTGTTGGGTTTTGAAGCTTCAGTAAAGGTAGATTTTTTAGATGCTAGATCAGGAGAATGTGATTTATTGGCTTGTGATGGTGGGATATATTGATTTATGTGGGCTTGACTATGAGAGATTTCGCCTGTGCAGGGATATTTACCTGTATTATTCCTTGTAATAACTACTAAATGATTGACTTAAATAAGATCCAATAAAATTACATGTGTATAGGCAAATAATATATCATGAAATGATATGCCAAGGATGAAATGTATTAAACTGGTCAATTCACTTTATATGTTCCTGACTAGGGACATACTTGAGAGGCTAGATGATTGCCTGACCTAATTCAAGCCCGAGCTGTTCCATGTAGCTCAATTGTAAATTTAAGACTTTAACTTTTATGCATTTATACATAAGTCTTATGCCTTTTGATGAGTTCCAAGCCTTTTGTTTTAATGTCAGTCCGATAAAAAATAATTATGGATCAATTAAAGGAGACCAATCCTAATTAATCTATAATTTTTGAACTATGGTTAGTGTTAACACCATGGAACGGGTGAATCAATTCGGTTTCCACACATACAAAAATGAAACTCACCTACAGAAACAAACCTATATGGTTTCGGTGGAAACATGGTTTTTCTACCTGAAACGGATCAAAACAAAGCATGGGTAGGAATTTTCCATATCCGAATGTATGAAAAGGGAGAGAAAAAAGTAGAAAGAAAGAATAAAAAGCATGGTAAGTAGAACAAAATTTGAAAATTAGCTAGTGATGCTAATTGATAACAAAGAAAAAAAAGTAAAAAAAGCTTATCAGAGGAACATGATGACGAGGAATCTTTGGCTTTAAAGTTGAATCTAATGAGCCTAGCTATCTTCATGCAGGTTTGTTCTTCTCTAGGCTCTGATTCTTCTTCTCTCGGCTCGAAATCTGATGGGTAACTCCTTTTTACAGGTGTAAAAGACAGATTGAAAAAATTATATCCATGGATGGAGGTGTAGAAGACTCTCGCAGGCGTAGAAGACTCTTGATGCAGAGAGACCTCTTTTGTCAGGCTACGAGTTTTTATTTTAAGTTTTTTATTTTTTCTCTTTAACAACCCACATGGTTTTTACATTTTTTCTTTTCAAGTAAATCGGTAACACAAGACAGAGGGAGGTTATTTTCTTTTTTGTATTCTATGTTAGTTTAACTTTTGTGAAAATGTATCCGTTTATATATATTCATTAATTTTGTAATATCAGTGGACATGAATTAGTTAAAAAAATTTATTCTTAAATTTTATTCTATCAATATAATTTATTAGGTTTTCCGTTAATATGATTTTTTAGGTTGTTTATATATATTTATTAATCTAGAACATCATTAGATTTGAATTAGGTTTTTTCTTTTTTGAATTTGTATGTTTATGTTAATTTATTTATTTTTATCTTGTTATGCATTTATGAACATTCTATGTACTAAATTAATCATGTTAAATACTTATAATTACCATAACATGTGTTTAATTATATATTTTCATACGTTTTTAAAAAATTACCGTTTCTATTCCGTTTCTGAAATTACTTCCGTTTCTGAGTTTATTGAAACGATACCTCAAAATTAATTTTAATTACTTGGTTAACACACATTGGACATTAAAATGTTCACCTATGATTCCTTATTCGTTCCTCATGCATGTACTTGTTATGATTATACTCAGGATAAAAAATAGTTTATTTGACTTGGCCATTACTTGGCCTGAAATTAAAATGATCCAATGAGCCTTGCCCGATAAAAAATTCAAAATAATGCACATTAATACAATAGTACCACGGGTCAGGTTGTTACATAGCCCTTAGGTGGACGGAAAATCCACAAAAGGTTACTTAATAAGAGCAATTATTGTTTAAAAATGATCAACTAGATTCTAGCATGTCAATTAGTCCTTTTATGCCAAGCTAAATACCTTGAAACCAGTATGAGTAGCTAAGATCAACTAAATATGCAAAGAATTTATGAATGTAATCATCAATATAACATTTAAACTAGTTTTTCACCAAATAAGTAAAAATATAAACAAGTATGAAAGGACCTAATTAAGAAAAAAAATATATATAAAGCCCTTCTGTTTTCTATTTTTGGGCTGTTAACCTCAGTTGAGCTGATATAGTCATGAGGTCATGCCATTAAGCTAAGCCACTCATGCAATGGAGTCGACTTGAAGATGTTACTGAACCGAGCTAAATCCATAAAAGTTGACGGTTTGGTCAACAACTTCATCAACGATTCAGGTCAACTAGCCGAATTTGGTTCCAGGTTTATTTTTGTCAAGGGCAAAATGACTCGAACTTCTTTAGCCACACGTGGGGGCGCGTTCATGGTCTAATGGTGGTTTGGTTTAGAAAAAGATGCTTGACAAAGGATGACCAGTGTTGTGGTCAGTTGGTCCCGTCAATATGACACTGGGATGTTGTTGGAATGAAGGGCGGAGCTTGCGTTTCAAGTGTTTTGGAAAGTCATAAACTATGGTGGAGCATGGTAGCGCATAACAAAGTGATCTTTAAGTGTTGATTGAAAAGAGTGCACGGGTACTACAGATGCCCAAAATGTCAATATCAAGTCGAAAATGGGGTGGAAATACTAGGAAAAGTGGCTGGCATTTTGCTGAGCATTGAGCACATGAGGATGGAAAATCTAGGTTGTTGGAGGCGCGTTACAATGTGTGAGGTGTCTCTGAATGCTGAGATTTTGTTGGGATGAGTGGTAGGAGCTAGGGAAGAGGTTTAAGAGGTGTAGAGTTTGGGACAAAAATCTTTTGTATTAGAGGAAGTTATAAGCCACAGATATAATATTTGAGTTGTGCTTTGGCCAGAAAGTGGTTTGGAGGTGGGAAAAGTGTTCTCACATAGGGCGCCAATGTTAGAGTCTAGAATGATTGGTATACGATCAATGTGTTTTCACGTGGTTCTTGCGCAATACCTGAAATACACAAGAGAAAGGAGGCCGGATAATGCCCCAAGTCCCCCTTTGAAGATCAAGTCAGCAACTATAGAATTTTAGAGAAAGATGGAGTGAGTTTTGGAGAGAAGAGAAAATCTAACAAATGGAAGGTAGAACTAGGATGAACCTTTGTGGGCTTATGAGGGCCTACGAGGGCTCTCTTGGTGCCCAAATTCGATAAAAGAGCAAGCAGAGTCATCATGTCGGACCCTTAAAGAATGATGTGTCACTTTGACCAATAAAATGAAACATTTGAATCACATGGAGGTCTTCTATTTGCAGTGACCATTTTTGTACAATTTGTGATCTAAAACTCAATCAACCTAAATTAAACAAACTTTAAAGGAAACTAACCTATCCTTCTAGCGAGAAAAGCCAAGGACTTCAACCTTTAAACTACAAACCCAGAAGAAGAAAAAAAAATGAAGTTTTATCGCCAGAATCATATTTCCTTTTTCATTAAAATGTGAATTTCAAATTGGGTATGCAAGATTATACCATTTTCCTTTTATGCCAAATTCAGCTGTAATTTAGTATTAGTTGTTTGTGTCTGTGTTCTGGTCCTGTTTCTTTTGAGTAAAGGAAAAGGATCCATGTCAATGACTAGTTTAATGTGATCATCAAAGGCAGTTGGTTGCATTTGCATATGCATCTTTACGTGCTAAGCGAGTAGGCTTGGCAATACAGTACCCGAACCCATAATCTGTTTTATCTGCTTGTAAAAAGCAGAGTAAGGGTTTGTAAAATTGACTTGCAAGAATACGACCAATTTTGACCCGTACTCGTTTAGCCCGCACTTGTTAAACCCTTACCCATGTCCATCCGTACTCACTCGTCTTGCCTGGTTTAGGCCATACATGATAAATTCATTGTTTTTTGTTTTCTAAATCGAAGGCACAGAAATAATATATTAAAACCTGAAATGATTCATACCCTGGTTATATTTTGGACAATGATTCATGGGTTTTTGCTTGAGGATAATAGATTTGGTGAGGTAAAGAGAAAGTAATTACAGTAAAAGAATGGAGAGTTGGATGGAATGATAATGGTTATGAAGAGAGTGAACGGAAATAATTTTATTTTTGAAGTACTTTCTTCTCTTTTAATTTTTAATTCTATTTTTATTAAAAGAAAAGAAAATTTTAATTTATACGAGTTACTCATACACCCGTATAACCACCAATGAAATAAGAGTACAATAAGGATCAAAATTTTTACCAGAACCAGTTTAGCATAACCCGTACCCGCCCAAATCCACCCGTTTGCTAGGTCTATAAGTGAAGCACACATTAATTACACATCAAAGATCAACCCAATGTGTACAACAAAAAGCCAATAAGTTCGCATCAAATTCTCATTTTTGGGTCTATTTGATTAAGTTTTGTTTAAAAGTGTTGTGATTAAAAATATTTGTCAAGTAATACTGTTTAATAATTATTGTATAAAAAAAATAAAAAAATATTTAAAAAAGTTAATGTAAAAACGTTTTGGGATATATAAAAAATTAATTACTTTTATTTACCAAAAGACTATTTTACAAATACTATAATTATATTTGTCTAAATAAATAAATATTAAAATTCATTTCAAACTTCACTTTTACTATTTGAAAATTTTTCTGCTTGCATATTCAACTTTTAACAACTAACTCTAAAGCACAAAAATACTTTTCATAAAAACTTAGAAATAATACCTCTGTTACTAAATAATTTTGTAGAAAAACTTAAACTTAAAAATTGTTTTAAAAGCTAAACCTAACAGTAAAACAAGACCTTTATTACATAATGAATGTTTAATTTTATATTTCCGGTCAAGTACATAGCTATAGAACTATGATTACAGCAGAATACCAATAGAACCTGAAATTCTCTAGTAAAAATTGTTTCCTGCTCATGGAAGCTAATAGGAAAAGAATAATAAGAATGATTAAATTAGTCCTAGATTACTGAAGTTACTGTGCTCAGATATCCCCCTCGGCAATGGGATATGAAAAAATCCCGCAATCGTGGTCAGATAGTTACAGTAACTTAGCTACTCTGCCATACAACAGCTTCCATGCAGCCTTCCCAGCATAATCATCTTCATTATATTCTGACCAGTAAAATTGCTGGTGGTTCGCCCTATAAGTTAGTTAGATTTCTTCTATTGTAGTAATGAAACATCAAATATAGTGGTCCAATAAGATTAGCATAACACTTGTGTCGTCAAGAGAGCCTCGTGAAACAGACAAATCTACAAGCTTTTTGCAGGCCAAAAATGGTTCTGGTCTATCATTCCCTACGCACAAGGAACGGGCAATATTTACTGCTTCCTGATTGCTAACCTGAAACAGAAGCCAAGCATTCATTCAGATGATATTTAGATGAATCAAATAGCTCTAAAAAATAGAATTTTGATAGAAACAATGAAACTAGGAAAAAAGCACTTGGATGCACACCTTATCCCATAATCCATCTGAAGCCAAGATTAGAAACTCATATTCAGGTTCAATTCGGAGAACTTTTGTCTCAGGCTCTGCAATTACCCACTGCTTGAGGTGTCGGTCTCCAATCCCCCTTGATACAGCTAGAGATCCTTGGAGTCTCCAAACACCACGACACAAATCAACATAGCCACCCTGCAAAGCAGATTTCATATACCGTTAATTAAAAATCGCTATAGCTACCTCTAAAAGAAATGTTATAATTATGCTAGCTCGGGGGCGGTGATGCTCACCAGAGTCTCAATCCTGTCTTTTTCATCTTCTCTTGAAGGACGGTGATCAGATGTGAGGGCTTCTGCAGTACCTTCTCTGCTAATGACAGCACGACAATCACCAGCATTGGACACAACAAGGTTACCTTTCTTAATTAATGCTGTCACACAGCATGAGCCACCATGTAGATCCTCTTTAAGAAAAGCAGAATCTGTGTTCAGGTAGCCATTCCTAACTGCCTCCTCAATTTCATCTTCATCCCTCCTCAGCACTTCATCTAAGATGTTCTTTTCCAACTTTTCAGCGGCAAATTCAGCCGCTTTTGTACCTCCATGCCCATCAAATATACCAAAAAAAGCCTGCGATGATAATAAAACAGCTGCATATTAGATTCCATCTCTCTTGCATTTATTTACCCTATTGGATATGATATATAAGTAGCAAAGGCATCACAAAAACCTTCAGTTATGCTTTTCACTTCATTTATCCCCAAAATTCCTACTTTTGATTCAAATAAATACAACAGGACTTAATTTCAGAAAAATTATATTTTGATACAAATTTTGTAACTAATGAGAATGATGGGTAATAATTAAAAAATTTGAAGAAAATTAATCTTGACTTTTTGCTAATTTTTCCCCAAAACTCATAATCTTCCTTATAAAACTAAACCAATCATAAATTTAACATCCAGACAGGCGATTGATAAGCTTATCAACCAAACTAAAGGTAGAACCTATACATATAGGTCATATTGATAAGAATTCAGAACAGCTTTGTTCAGAATGCAAAATTTCTAATTTCCCGTAATCTCAGCTAAACAAAAATATAATTTTACTAGATTCCTTCGACCCCTCAACAGAAAAACCTAAGGCAAAAACAAAAGTATAACGAAAATCCAATGAAAACAGGAAGAATTAGAGAAAAGAGGGCATAAAGCTCACCTGCTTGTGTTCTCCTTGAAGATCAACAAACGCCGAGTAACGATCTTCCATATACTCTCTCCTCCCTCTCTTGCAAAATACAGAAAACCCATCTTCCTCAACCTCCACGACATCCCTTTCCGACGGTAAAGGCGTCGCCGGCACCCCAAAATTTAAGGACGCAACTGGTATATCAAGCTTCATGGGTCTCTTTCTCTTCAAAACCGTATTAGTGGGCGAGATCGAAGATGGGGAAGATAAGGTAGCCAAAGTTGAAACAGAAGAGGAATTTGACAACCCAGTTAGGGGCTTCGGAAGCCTTAACCTGAACGGAGACGACGGAGAAGAAGGTGTAGAAGAAGAAACCGAGGAAGATGAAGAAGGTGGAGGTTTGAGATGGGCCAACGACAAAGTCAAAGCTTCAGGAGAAGAACAGATTATTGAGGTCTTGTTGCAGAAGAGAGATGACGACGGAGAAAACACCGGAGAATTCGAAACTGCAACCGAGCACGACATGTTGTGACTGATTCTTCAATTTGATTTTTTTTTATTCTGTTTTTTCAATTCTGATGAAGATTTACAAAGACACAGAGGGTTTTGAATTTAAAGGTCTCGTGAATTTGTGATTTTTGTTTATGGGTCGTACTTGGTCAGAGTGGGCCCGTGTTTATAGAGCGGCAATTGCAATTGCAAGGCTCTACGTGGCATATTTCTTGACTCAACGTTCTTTGACCAAATTATGTTGATTTGGAGCTACAAAGAATTGACTTAAACAACCTTCACGTTTCCAAGTTTAGGGTTTTTATTTTTTATTTTTTTACATATAAGAAAATTATATATATATTTTAATAAAATTGTATAATTTTATATTATATAATTATATACGATTAAATGAGTTTTATGTTTAATATAATTTTTTGTATACAACAGAAATATTTACTCTATTAATTTTTTTTATCAAAAAAAAATAAAAATTAGCCCTATTAGATTTTGAGCAACGCTAAATTTAAATTCTAACAAATTTTAACTCCGAAACAATCATGTTAAAAGTCTAGAATTTTAATGATTAAAATATAGTTATGAGAACGTAATTTTAATATTATATGCTTTAAATTTTTTTATTTTTTTCCATTGTCTTCTAGTTATAGTTTAAAATTATTATTATTGATGTTGTCATTCTAAATAATCATTTATATGGTTTTATAATTGAATTTAAAAAAAAAATAGTGATCTATGAAAACTTAATGGATCACCAATAATAGAAAAGTGATAATTAGGTTCAACACGTTATTTACACTCTTTTTTCCAAGTCGGTGTTATAAGAGCGTTTTGAGTTTTGACTACACCGTCTACAACTTTTTTAAGTCTAAAGTCTAATCCCTTAATTGAGAAGAATTTGTAGCGGGACGAGTGGGGCCCATCTCTGATTATTTGGAAGCAAATTCTAAGAAGTTACCGTTACACGGACACGTTCCTCTTTGCTGACCGTTATGATCTTTTGCCAGCTCACTCATTATGCATTGCTACCAACGTTAACAATTGCTGAGGAATATGTTCTCTGACTCTCTCGTCTCTCACATTTTTATTTTTTTTAAGTTGAAATGAAAAGGAAAGAAAATATTACCAAACAAAACCGAATAAAAAATAAAAGAAAAAAGAATAATAAAAAGAAGAAGAGGAGGTTTTCAACCCAACAATAATGAGTGGCAGTCTGGGAGAACCTTATTAAAATTCGCGTCAGATCCAAAAGCAACAGACCAAACTGAATTATTCGGGTCGGGTAATACCATTACAATTTTGGACCTGGACTGGGTTGTGGGCTGATGCCTGTTGTGATCCATTCTGATATGGGCATTTCAAATCCACCTAATTGAGGTTGAAATTTATCCACAAATTTAGATCCGAATTTATCAATGCTTCTATACTAGTTTTCTTGGACAATTTTTTTATTAGTTATCAGCCAAACAAATAAAAAAAAAAAAAAAAGACTTTCCCATGATTCTCTAAGATATTGAAGAAAGAAAAGAAAAAGCTCCCTCCCTCACCGCGGGATTGATCAAAATTCAAAAGGGGTTCAGAATCTATTCATGATTTTGGTTTCTTGTAGGAGTTTTGAAATTAATTCTAGATTAAGACGTATTTGAAACTTAATAGACAAAATTTTTTAGGGATCAAATTGATAAGGACCATATCTTTCAAGGACTAGATAATTGTTTAGAAAAAAGAAATAAATGCTAAGTGGAGACAAGTAACTTAAACAGATTCATATTCCAGGTGTTTATAAAATTGTTCCTAAGATGTTTTGTTTGCCAATTTATAGATTAACGATGTAACGCGAGTACGTACTAAGTGTTTCAAGTCCTACACACATCTTTTCAAACTTTTTCTGTGTACATAAAAAATAAAAAAATAAAAAAATATTGTGACACAATTTAATAATTTAAAAAAATTTAATTAGTTTGATTCTAGAAGAGATTTACTTTCTTATATTAGCTTGATTTTAAACTAGATTTTTTTTTATATAGAATTATAAAATAATATATACTTAACAGCTTCATCTATATAATCATATATCAATTTACACACATAATTTTGAAATATTATTTAATTTAAATATATCTATATCTATATTTATAATTATTTATATCTATACTTTTATACCCAGCCTGAAACTTTTGCATAAGATAAAATGTCGGGTTACAATTCAAAAGATTCTGAAAGTTTGATTATTATTCCTACTTTTGATGTAGTAGATTAAGATGCCTACGCAAGTTATATTATTTGAATGGAATGAACTCACTTTACACACTTGGATTAATTTTTTATATTAGGCTTGCCACACATCCTTAAAATCAGATGGTGAAATTTTTATATATTTATCTGACTTCACCCACTTAATATAACTATGAAATTTTCTTTCTTTTTGAAGCTAACTTAAATATTTTGAATTGGAAAACTGAGTTATCGCCCAAACAATTTGAAGGTGATATTAGAGCACTGACTCATTATGGTGAAGGTGAACCTCATGGTGGAAACACATGATACTTCATGAGCTTATTAATGTTTGTTGCTGCAGTTACTCATGTTATCAAGAATTTTGCTTGCTTCATTGAGTTGAATGGATGCCTCCTAAGGGGTGCCTTCGCTTACATATCTATAATTCTTATGCTCCTTTGAAGCTTGAATATATTATAGCTTCCACCAATGCCATTCAGCTTGAATATATTATAACTTCCACCAATGCATTTCAGCTTCAATGAAAAAGACGAGAAGTTCTTATGAAAGATTTATTAGCGATAAAGTCATTTTTACTCTCTTCTTGTTTTTGAAAAAATTTTCCACAGGATGGAACACAAAGTAATGTAGTGTATTTCCTTTCGTATTATATATCATTTTCATCTTTGTATATAAGCATACTCCATAGTAAGAATCTTCTTATACACGGAATGTAACATTTGTGAAGTTTTTTTTTTTTTTTTTTAAGACAGTGTAGCTAAATAGCAAATGTTGATGTTGCCAGAAAAAACCATGCTTACCCCTTTCGAAGGCAAAAAACTTCTTGATGTCTCTGGAGCACAAACATCACTTTCCTCAACACTGTCTCTCTTCCTTACGCCACTGATGTTTAAGTCATCTTGGGAAACATTGATTGCCAGAACTATTTGTTGTCACTTAGTTTCATGAGGTAGGCTACCCATTTTCATGTAGTTTTCTTGTTACCCCTTCCTTTCTATATTGGATTACCATTTTGAGCTTTTTATATTCTTGACCTTTGTACTGACCATGTTTGTATGCAAACTGCTTTAACATTCTTTGTAAAAAAGAATAATAGCCTATATAGTGCCAAGAAGGTCAAAGAATAGGCTGCTTAGAAAGGGTGGAACAAGAATGACCTATATAAATTGCCAAAAATTTCAGAAAATTCAGTTTGCTAGGATGTCAAATGAGTATCGCCTTTGTACCACTGATCATACACATGTAGTTTCAATTGGCCTTTGTGTGTCAATTGGCTTTATGTGTATGTTATTTACATTTTCAATTGGCCTTTTGTCTGATTCTATTTGCATTTGGGGTATTCTTGGTGTTGTTTGGATCATTATGTATTTCAATAATTGTGCTGTATATTTTCCAATGTTTTTTCAGTTGCTTAAAAAGGCAATTAAATGTGTTGGAAACATAGAAATTCATTTACTAGCAATCCTTATTATATTAGTATTTAATAACAACCACTATTGTTATGTGGGTGTAAATGTGTTGATGCTTTAGTTTTCCAACCTTTTTTTACCAAATGTTCTGTTTTTAGGGACTGTGTAAATTTCTCAAGATACACGCTCTGTATACTGTAATTAGTCTGCACATTGTAATAAGAGTAAAATTATGGATAACAAAACCATTTTACATTATCATAATTGTCTTCACTGATATTATTTGCGCAATATATGGTTGTGATTTTTGGATGAATAAAACAAACATGTATGCAGCTTTCCTATCTGTGATTCCCAATATTATGGTTTTTAGTTCCCTGATGTTACTGTGGCACTCTTATTAGTAATCTTGCTGCTGCAATTCCATGATCTATTTTTGTGTTCTTTTATGTAGTTTCATTTGTTAGATTTAACTGAAAAATCATTTTGAAAATAACTGAAATATGAGATGCAGCATTAGCTGTGCCCATGCTAACTTTGATGTTCAACGTTTTAGCTACTCCATGAGCATAGGATGACTAGCAGCCGCAATATCTTTTTGTTAGTTTCAACTGATAACTAATTGCTATCAGGTTCCAACTCTGGTAGTTTGGCATGCTCAAGGAAATGAAATAGAATCACAAAAAGTGAGAAAAATATATTTGAGAAGGTAAAGTGAAGGGTTTTTTTTTTTTTTTTTTTCCATTATGAAGAATTTAATTTGTAGGCAGAAGATTGACTAGATTTTGAAAGTACTTTGGGTGCAGAGGAAATATTATTTGAAAGTCATATACTGGTTGATCGAACTGAGAAAATGTGAGTTGGTATTTTATGCTTATTAGATTGTTTTAAAGTTAGTTGTTGTCATGTTCAAAGAATTTTGTTAGTGCGTCAATATGAATTCTTAGATTTTTTAGCCAATGAGAAGGTAATTTATTTATTTATTTTTTACTGTAAATCGTATTCACCCCTCAAGATGAATACCCCTCAAGATTTGCTTTTTGGGTCAACAATCAATTTAACAGTTAATAACCAACAATGATTTCCCACTCACAAAACTATAATTTGTAAGGCTTATTATTGAATAATATCCCACTAGTTTAGATTTGAACATGTAAACTCTTGGTAAAAGTACATCCAGTTAATTAAACAAAGGCCTGTGTATAAAAACACTTTCAAGATTATGAAGTATCGTATAAAACCATTAAAATTATTAAAAAAACCATTTTAATAAATATTATAATTATATTTTTTATTTAATTTTTTTTCCTCCTAAATTCAGCTTTAAAAACTTTAAAAGATTAACAAGTCTTAAAATTAAAAATACTTTGTTGTAAAACTTAAAAATAAAATATCTGTTACCAAAGAAAATGATCATCATCAGAATGGAAAGTTATTCTCATTCACAGCTATGAAAGCCGTGTAGGAAGGTGTCCTAAGATTATTCCACATTTCATCAAATGATGTAATCATACACAAAGACATCAATCTTCGAAGCAAATTAGCCTCGGAGAAAGTACAAGAAAGAGACATTTGGAAATAAGTAGATTCAGAAACAAAAAATTTGTATGGCATCACTAGATAACAGAGTATCTCAGATCAAGTGTTGGATATAAATTTTGCTTCATCCCCATCCACAAATATGTTTCCAAACAAACAATTCAGTCACACGCAAAGGAATAAAACTTATAAAAAATTTAGTTCTCCGACGTCCAAAAGCTACACAAAATGCAGTCCAGGATAGCGAGGAGAACAATTTCTAGGCTTCGTTCAAATATTGCCAATCACAAGAAAAATCAGTGAAAGCAAACTCATATAATCAATTTGAAGCCTTAAAATCAAAACCCAGTTGGGAAAATCAAGACTGTAGTATAAAAACCACAACTTTAAAAAGAAATAAAACAAATTCTTGTATTGTAACTCAGTCCCTTAGATGTTCATAAGAACTGCGATCATACCCGCAAATCATTACAGGTCTGTAGAGACTCATCACTGTTGCAAATAACAATCACCCAATTACATGATTCCATAACAAACAACCTAGAAATTGAATAGACTCATTTTCACAGACAGTGTAGCTGCTTCAGTGTTCTCCCAAAACACCAATGGAAGGATTAAGGGAGTGATATGAAAAAAACAGCACGATTATTATTGCTTCAAGGGAACGAGTCAATTGGGAATTGAAAAATCCACACTGACCAGATAATGAAGCAAAATTGCAAAAGCTTTTCACAAGTAATATGGGAAATTTGCTCAATAAAAAGTAACTGAGAGCTTAAAAAAGAAGAAAATCACAGACCAGATGTTGAAGACTGGAGGGGATTGAGACCAGAGATTGAAACCCTAACAGCTTGAGCAGGCGCAGGAAAAGCTATGACGAATGCGAGCTTCAACGGCGCAAGGTGCCTTGTTTTATAGAATGGAGGGTGGACTGATCGGACGGCTGATACACGGTTCATATGAATGAGCGGCTGATATTCTCTCTTCACTGGCCTTGTGGTCTAATAAAAATCTAAAACCCTAATTAAATCATTTATTTTCTGATTAGCCCTTGAAGTTTCAAGTATTTCTCTTGTTTCGTAAAAAATATTTCTGCTTTGATCGTTACTCTCAAAAAATAGAATTTGATTGTTTAATGCACATAAATTGCAATTTACTCCATTAAATTACCACCCAATTAGCGATATATTGTGTCTAAATTATTGTAAATTACATAATTTGTTAAAATTTACTATCAAATTTAAAATTAGCTAAATGCACGTATAAATCAAATGAGCAACAAAAACAGAACACCCAAGCATGTGGGTACCATGTCTTCAGTTGCTGTTTTCATTTCAAACATATGGATGCCTATCTAAAACTTACCTTTGGTAGCATCCACAGATGGAAAGCTTACTGTATATATGGAAACAAGCGAGTCATAATCCGTCTAAATTTTGTTCATGTCCTTAAATCTACTATTATTATGATTTATATCAAACTTGATGAGGTTGTCATTCTCTCTCCAATCAACCTAGTTGGGTTACCAACAGTAGTCCTTGGTGCTTGATTGCACAACTGGCACTTCATTAAGCACCACTGAACTAGGAGTAGTAACCAAACAAATCACTCTCTCAACTTCGTACTTAAAATTGTTCTTTCCCAAACAAATTAACTTTTCGTCTCTGAATATTACAGATCAATACAAAAATCAACTCCTACAACAACATATAACCATCAAGTTGATCATGACTACCACCTGGTAAATCCATAATATCATGGAATATAATTTTGTTGGTGCAGCAACAAAAAATTGATTTCTTTAAACTTCCCTAACATTTCAATTTTTGTGAGACTGATTAGATTAGAATTTAGAAGAGACAAAATCGCCTTTGTTGGCTACATATATGAAGTTTCTTTTACTTATTTAATCTTTCCTTTTGCGCTTGGCTTTGAGTTTCTTTGTAAGGGAGTTTTTTCTCTACGGGGAGTTTGGGATCATTCTTATTTGGTATCAAAGGAAAGGTTTTTTTTCTCTGCAGGGACCTTTCTGAATGGGAATATGGGTCTCTAGAGAAGTTTTTATATTAAATTGAGAAATAAAAAAGGTTCCATGAATGTGTTTATAATTAGCATTCTTGTTAATTATTTACAAAAATAAAAAATTGGTTCAGGCAGGCAGTGGAAGAAGGAACAGAGAAAGAAATTACGTTAGAAATGAGACATCGGAAAAGAACAAGTTTCATGAGTGATAAACTGAGGAAATAAAAAACTAACAAAACTGAAACAAAGTTGCTTTTTCATACCTGTGACCAATTCTTGTATCCAGTATATTCAGTTCTCTAACTAATATTCATAAGTTTCTGTACCAAGAAATAAAAACCAGATCATTAATTAATATCATCTTTATTTTACAAACTTATGTTCTCTTTCATTAAATTCTAATTTTCTGTCGGCATCAACACAACCCATTACTTAAAAAAATTTTAGTTCTCAACATCCCCTTCAAACTTATGACTTTAGGGGGCAATTCATATAGCTAAACAGTAACTACTACTAGTTAGCAGCCAAATCAAAGCCTCAAAGGCAGTTTCTGCACTCTAGGTTAGGCTTATACCTATTTGGGAAAGAAAAAAAGGGAATGCGTGATTAGGTATGAAAGGAAATGGAAGAGCTAGACAAGACCTAACTATTCCTTGCTTCCATTTCTTTACTACCCAGATTATTCTCAACACTTTAACTTTTACCTGTCACAAATGGAGCTTAGAGGTTTCAAATATAAAGCAATATATTTTGACTTTTCTTAAGGATTTGAAAGGGAAAATACACTTAATTTTAGAAGGGGGAGGGGAGGAGAGGTGGTTTGGGGAAGCAAGTTTCAAACAATAACCACAATAATTTCATTTTTCTCTAGTCGACAAAACACCTATAACTAAATAGATGTTTCATTATGATAATATCAAATGCCTTCCATATTAAATTTAGTTAAATAACTGCAGAAGTCACTGACATAAAGAAAGAACTGGGCCTCAAAGATGCAAAACCATTTCAATAACTATAACTAAGTCAAAACTGATTTAAAATCATATGAGAAGGCTAAGATGAAGCAAAATCCTCAGAGAAGGGTTATGCCCAGTGCCCTACCACCTACCAAATATACATAGAGAAGAGACAAATATATAGAAAAAAGGAAATAGGAACAGTATCAGTTCCAGATGTTGATTCAAATTCAACAATGCACTGACATACCACTTTTCTTTTTGTGGTGAATAATGAAATCAAGGGTTTGGCTTTTCTTGTCTCAAACTCCTTTATCTCTGTCAAAGTGTAAATAAGCATTTTAACTGGATAAGGAACGTCAATAAATCTTGTGCTTGAAATCTGGTCTGCCAAGAAGGCAATTTTGAATTAGAAATCAAGACGCAATATCATCCTATTTCCATTTTTTATTCTTTCTTTCTTCTTTCAGTCAGTGTCTGATAGAATGATACATGTTCGTCTGTATATATCTATAATGTCTAGATACAAACAGGCTAAGATGCGTAACTATTTCTAAAACCTTAAAGAAATTCGAAGTCAATCCGATCAAACTGTTGCCACAAACTAACAACTTTCTCTTTGAATCTATGAGACTGAGATACCCTGCATCCACACTCAAATATCCCATGACGCCATCCACCATCATCTTTAAATTGAGGACAATTCAGAGCTTCACCGTGCATGCTTGAGATGAAAATTCAGACATAAAATAAAGGTCTAAAATTTAAAGATTTCTTTTCACTTTGTTCTCAACATAAGCAAGATATCTAATGCAATAAACAGAACCAAATGAAAAACATGCGAAAAGAATTGATTCGTTGCATGAAAAGTATCAATTTGGGAATACTTCTTGAGAGTTCCTTCCATTTGTTTATTTATTCTTCTTCTTTTTTTATGTTGAGATTCAATCATAGTGAATCTTGGGTTGCTGAGCCTACTGTTTTGTGGTTGTGGAGACTATTCCTATATGCTCACAAGAAACCAACAACTTTTTTCCTTGTTTCCTTTTTTGGTATTATCTACAATTTGATAAGTTTGAATGTTACTTAACTTAGTACAGATGCAAGAACATAACAAAGGTAGCTCATCTGTTTAGATTATACTAGGAGTTTTATAAACACTCTACAATAGTTCATGATCTCTGTTGACATTAAAAAGCTTTTCTTAAAAATCCCAGACACCATTGTATCTTATATTTTCTTTTATTCAGGTGGGCAATCAAATACTCCATCTCTTAATCTCTTTCTTTCTTAACAAAATTTGTTTTCCTATAAAAATTTAAAATGCTTGTTACTTCTTTTTACGTGAAATTATATAATTCATACTGACGATTACAATAGGAATTTTATGAAACTCAAGTTTCATCTATATTAGAGCTCTTTTTTTTTTTTTTTTAGAGCTCATTACAAATAAATACTTAAATTTTCATAGAGATCACGGTCCAATTCTAACCCCTAATGTTTAGAGGATATAATGCAACAAAGAATATGAATAACGTAACATTCCCACCATTCAAGCATGTAAAGCCCAAAGGTAACATTGTAGAGACATATCTTGCACTGAT
The DNA here is from genome assembly GCA_029379385.1 of Quillaja saponaria. NCBI lineage: Eukaryota > Viridiplantae > Streptophyta > Magnoliopsida > Fabales > Quillajaceae > Quillaja > Quillaja saponaria. The sequence goes on along the minus strand of CM055610.1, from coordinate 11,488,347 downwards.
CCAATTCTTCAGATATGCAAAATCAGACATTATCCAATTAAATCATGAACGCCAAACTCAGGAAGAAGGGAAAGAATAACAAAAGAGTTGTTAATAGAATGTCAAAACCTGGGTTTTATTGTAACCATCAAGTATCAACTTCAGTGCACAAAGACCTAATTGCCAACAATAAGGCAACCAATTAACGTAATCTAGGCCATCTACCCAAACCCCAATTAAATTTCAGACCAAACTAACCCAGTTGAGTCAGAACCTGGGTTTTGAACATACTAATAATTTGGGGAACGTTGGAAGAAACGGCAACCAGAAGATCATGCTATGGGCCTAGACTTCTAGGCCCATTTACAAATCTGGGTTAGTTGAAGTATGGTAGGCTAGGACCAAAACTTTATTGGTTGACATTCTAATCGAAGTAATTTATTAATTAATAAATAAAAATAATTAATTAATTAATTATTACTAAAAAATAAAAATAAATAATGAATAAATTAAATAATAAATAGAGATAAGTATAGGAAATAATAATAATAAAAATGTTAAGTAAATAACAAGAAAAACATAATAAGAAATTAATAAATATACTTATTTTTTCCTAATTAATACTTATTAATACCTAATCAAAATATTTGAAAGGCATAATTGTAAAAATATGTAACAATAAATCATTTGAATCATTTCCATTCATCTCCAAAACAAGAAGTATACTAAATAATTTTTTTTTATTTTTTTATTTCTCTTCATATTTCAACTCCAAAATAAAACAAAATTTAATTATCAGCAACTTCTCTCCTCCATTATATAGTTCCATGCTCCATGGGCCTTCCCAAAAAGGGTCTGCCGTAAGTAGAGCATTATTATTTTATAAAATATTGCTAGGAATATGCCATTGTATTTCTTTTTTTTTTTTTTTTTTTTTTTTTCTTCATCAAATTTATAATATTTTCGCACCCCTAAACTTAAATTGTCCAAATTGTGCACGTGCAATCCAGATTGGAAAAAAAGACAAAAAAAAGAAAGTATAAACTTCAATTATGAATTAGTTTGATTTTGTATTTGAAAATCAGTGTTTTGGAGGATTAGTTTTGTCAAAAATGATTATTAGAGAATTATTTTTTGCAAAATCTGTTTTCCTATTTGGTTACTTGTTTGAAAAGTGATTTTGATATATGATAAGGTGTTTCGTTACGTACGTTACAAATATTTTTTATGGTGTAAAAGACATAAGTGGCTCCTAGTATGGATTTTATGAGAATAACCGTTTGGTTATTTATTATTAATTAAATTAATTTTTTATTAAAAATATCAAAATAATCTTTTTAATGTGCATTGATGCTTAAATATTTGTTTCCCAATACTCCTTAGAAGGTATTTTTGTACACAACATAACAAATTAATGAATTAAAGAATATTAACTTTTTGGTATATAAAATTCATAATTAAGTACAAATCGTCCATACAAATTCAAGTATGCATGAATTAAAGTCATTACATTCATTAAGACATGATCAACAATTTAGTTCATCTCTAATCCTATCTATAAATCGTCCATACAAATTCAAGTATGCATGCATTAAAGTCATTACATTCATTAAGACATGATCAACAATTTAGTTCATCTCTAATCCTATCTACAAATTGTCCATAAAAATTCAAGTATGCATGAATTAAAGTCATCACATACATTAAGACTTGATCAACAATTTAGTCCATCTCGAATCCTATCTTGTAAGAGCATCATTATCACACCACTCTCGGAGATATGACTGGCCAGAGAAATAGGATAATCCAAATCTCCGTAACACTGACTCCAAAATAAAAAAGTAATTACTGACTCTTGACCAAACCAATAAGTAAAAGTAAAAACTTATAAAACAAAAATTAACTATAAGAGATTGTTTACTGAAATAAATAGTAATATACTGAAAATTTTGGTAGACGTTACTCATAAAGTTGAACATGCCCATATAATTTAAAAACACATTCTTCTTGTTATACAATAACAACTACAACAACAAAGACAACAAGAAGCTCCGCTCCAATTCTTATCATAATAATAACTAACTAGACTATTACATAAAATAAGACTAGACACCTCACATAAAATAAGAGATTGTGTAACTGCAAATTTTCTCACTTTGACTTCAAGGTTGATATTCCGAAGAATTACCTTGCCGCCAAACACTCGACAAAGTTCATTATCAATAATAGCTATCCTAGAGATCATGTTACTAAAAAAAATAATAAAAAATCAAAGAAGTCTTAGTTATTTGAATATAACTTTCTCTAAAAAAAAAAAATCCAATTCTATTTATTAGATTTATTAATAGACAAGTATATCTTTCTAAATAGGTATCAAAATTATTATTTGGATGAGTATATTAGTACAGTTAATTATTTAAAATTTACTCTTTTTAAGCATTTTATGACCTCCTTGGAGACCAGTTTATTTTCACTTATATACTTAATCAAATTTAATAAAACCAAGTTGAGAAATTAACTTTAGGAAGTTAACTAGCTTGCTTATTTAGAAACTTCTCCTAAAATCAACGTTGAACTCACTTAATCCCTTACATGAACAAAAAATAGGGCACTAGTACAATTCTGATTACCTATGTGGATTCTAATAGTTGTAGAATTATCATACTTAAGAAATAAATTATGAAACTTTACAGTATAGTATTTCAAGATGTTAAGAATATTTTATTTTCAGCACTCTTCTCCTAATTCATCCTTTAAGATCCTCTAAAGTCAGTTATACTAAAATAGGTTCAATCAATACTCGAAAAATCATAACCGTGACTTCCACCACCTCCAAAATATTCATAACAAGGAATTAAAACCTTCACAACTCCATATTTTCTCTTTAGAATGCTAGGAATAACTTTTATTTAGAGATCCTACGCTGATTCCAACTACAAACCCAACGAAGTATCCCGAACTTACTAAAGGTCACTAAAAATCTTGCATGGACCTAGCCTCAGTCCAGCAGCTCTAATGATCAATATACTTGAAATTAGATTACAAAATTTTGCAGATATCACTTAAGACCCTAAGCTACATTTTCTCTTTTCAAATCTTAATTTAATTTAGCTCCAAAAGCACCCGAAACACAAGATTTTTTCCATCTAAGAATCTGCCCCTGCAACCCTTCAAAGCCCCCTTAACTCTCAATTTCCAACACTTTCAAGCTTGAACTCAACTCCTCACTTCAACACTAATTCACTAACACTACTCCCAATCCAATTAAATTCAAAGTTGTACTAGAGATTTAGAATCAATCAAGAGCTTAAGTTGTCAATTTCCAATACTAATCCAACCAAGTTTTACTTATTAAGCTACTATTAATTTCTTGTAGACATTTCATCAAACATCTTAGATGCATAATTTCCTCCCATTGGTGTGTATATGTGTATATATATATATATGCCAATAATTCAACATACATCCATCAATTTCATATTACTCCTATTCCAAATATTACTTTAGAGTTAGTTTAGCTATTTAAAGGCTTTTGGATTATGGAAGCTCAACACTAATTCATTCTAAATCTACCATTTATAATTCCCCCAATTATGTATTTTATCTACTCAAGTTCTGTCATAAATTACTACTTCAGGTTACATGAAATTATGAATATTACAAAACTTAGTACTTAATATGAACAAGAAAAGCAAGCAATTCAAGGGGCTACTTAATTCAATTACCTCACGGCCATACCCAAAAATAGAGCATTCACTCCTACACGCCTGCTAATCCTATGCATGGTTGTCATGGTTTGAAGAACAACCATAAATCAAGAGTAAAAGATGGCTAATACACCACCTAAATAGGGCAGTTTCAAGAGTTCTTCAAAGCTTGTCCAACCCATACTTACACGCACCCATAACAACTTACAAAGAAGCAAACCCACGGTTGAAAAGGGAATGAACACAGCAAAGCAAACGGTAAGGAAGAACGAGAAAGGAGTTGGTTTCTTAAGGAGGAGTTAAAGCTCTTAAATGAGCAAGAAAGAGCTGAAAGTTGTGATGCTAAACAAGGGAAAGAAGCAAAGACAAAGAGGATACTAATACGAGGGATGTAAACTCAGTTAAGAAAAGGAAAAAGAGAGCAAAGGAAGAGCACCCAAAGTGAATCAAATTCATACCTTACTAAGAAAAGAATCGGTTGCAAGCTCCATACAAAGCAAAACTGAAACAGGGGAGATAAAAAGAAAAGAACGCTTAGGAAGAATGAGGATAAACAACCAAAAATGAGGAAAAAATGGAAGAGCCTAGAATGGGTAAAAATCTGTCCCAAGAGAAAGAGAAAAGAGAGAAAATACAAAGGGAAAGTGAGTAGGAAAAGACAAAATGAAAAGGTAAGTATATATGATATACACAAATTTATGTATATGGCTACACATGTTTAATTGTATTGTTGTTTTCATAGCTACCAGGAACGCTAGCACTCACTGGGAACCATGATCTGGATTTTAAGTCCCGGTTCAGGGAATTTTTTCGCACTGAATTGCTGTGGTTCGTAATCTGAATCGTGAAAATTGGCGACTCACAATTTTTTATTTGTTTTCTTTTAGATTCAAACTTGGGATCGCAATTCACACGCCATCATGCCTTGCTGACAGTAGTCGAAGACTCGAAGCTCAAAGAAGCTTGCTAGATGAGAAAGGAAACAACTTTAGAAGGAAGGAGTAGCTCAGTGGATGCAGATACAGAAAGCGAGAGGAAAGAAGAGAGGCAGTAGAAGGGAGGTTTTCTGAAGAAGGCCTTTGTCATTTGTGATTGTGAGAGAATAATTTTTTATCAAATAAAAAGGAAAGAAAGAGTGTGTTCAAATTTTAAGGAGAGGAATGAAGATATTGGAATTTGAAGTTTGGAGGTTTGAGGTTGGACGGTTGGCTGGCCAAAAACAATAAAGAAATGTCATATTACCAAAAAGCATCTTTTGAGATGTCAAAGATTATAATTTTTTTTTGTATTTTGTATCAATGTTTTAATTACTTTATAATTAGCTCATTAATATACCATCAATATAAAAAAAAGGACAGCTTTCTCAAGAATGACATTATCAAAATAATTTTTTTTAAAGAAAAATTAATCTTTTGAGGGAATAAAAGTTTAAAAAAAAATTAAATTATTAATATAAATGAGAATATGTAAAATTTAATGATATGTATTTAATTATTTTAATTACCATAACATAACTTGTGTTAGGATAGCGAACCGAATATATATTTTAAGCGAATCACATCCCGATATAGCGAACACTAAGCCTACCCCTACAGAACCATGTTTTTTCTAGGTAGCGTTACTTGTTCCCGTTCCCGTTCCACGTCCCAGAACGTACCGCGTTCCTGGTAACTATGGTTGTTTTATTTAGTTTATTGTTTTTTAACTACAATTTGTACATTATATCTAAATTTAACTTACAATATAATAGTTGTTTATAATTTATAGTGTATGATTGTTCTATTGTATTATTACTTAATTAATTTGTTTATATATTTATTATTTTATAACTAAGATTTACACATTATACTTAAACTTGACTTCACGATGTTGGGTTATAACAATCATCTCGGACAATCTTCCAGTAGTAATATTACATTGTACGGTGTCTTGGTTATAAGATCTTTTATTCACCTATTCTTCATAGCCAGTGACCAAAAATTTGAGTCTCTCTTATGATATAAATCCATAGCCTTGACAAGTATGCCTTTTTATAAACTTGTACACAACCAACAAAACAGCCATAATACCTTTTTGAATATCAATTGTTTAGGAAGACATTTTTATTTTATTTTTGGTAAAATTCCAAATCTTTATTTCTTATACTCTAAAAGTTCTCTCAACTGTGAACTTCAAGCTTGAGTGTGATATCTTTCATAGTTAGGTTAAGTATCCCCATAATACAAAATCCTTTTAATCAACCAAATAAAATTTATCTAACAAGAAATAATTAGTAAATTAATTTATCATAAATACAAAAATAAAATTATTATAATAAATGATGTCAAGAAGTAATTAATTAATGTACTTTTAGGAGAATGAGAGAAATTGAGTCTTGAATTTGATAAGGCTTACAAGAAGATTTTGCTATCATCAGCCCATGCAAAAGGGAAACACATGTAAAAGTCAATGATGCCATGATATTTTGTGTTGCAATACCAATTCTTCCAATTCTACCAATATATGAAATAGAATCTTCAAATAAAACAATACATGTTTATGTGTTCTATCAGGTGCACCTATGCAATTTGAAAAATAGAAAATAGCACCGATAATTTGGAATCTCCCTAGGTATTTGTTAAACTCCGAGCCCATAAGTTTAATATAATCCATCGAAAAATATAAAATAGATCTCAGTATTGTTAAATAATCTACTAATGGTCTCACCCGAATGTTGATACAATTTTTGATTTGTTCTATTACACATCCCATAGACTACTGTCATTAAAAATCTACCCACAATTTCATCCTCCCATGTCCTCTTTGTAAGAGTCAGACCATACTTATCAACCAAAACCTGAGCAAATTGTCTAAAACAACTTACTTGCATCATAAACTATTCATGACCTCTAATTAAATGGCAATGTAACATTTCTCGGACCCAATCATGACCAGTACAACTTAATGTTATACATAGGGTTTTGATCAATTAGTTTTAGATATATTCAGCTGTCAATATTACACCCATTGATGCCATGTTAATGATTTCATTGGTTTTTTCTTCGGTATTACATTTAATATCAGCTGTCACCTGAAGGTACATTTGTGCAATGAATAAATATATGCAAAGTTATCAATTAATGTTTCTCATATTTTAATATATAATAAGTAAGTACACATAGTAATTATGATCTCTAAACAAATATGAATATATGAGCTTCAAATTTTTGCACATTCATAAAAAAGTCTTAACCTCTCATAAAGAATTAAGATAATCATCTAATAATAGTACATTAACATTTACTCTATACCAAAATGTAAGCATAAGATACAATATAACAAGAAAATATCAAGATAAATGACCAAATTCAAGTCTTAGTAAAATATAAGCATAAGATACAATATGACAAGAAAATATCAAGATAAATGACCAAATTCAAGTCTTAGTAAAAAATATATATATATATAATTAAAAGGAAACAAAACCAAAATAGAAACATAACATAAAGTTTAATAACGCAAAAGTTATACAAGGTAGGACAGTACATCGGTAGGAAGAAACTGAAAAATGGAATCTATTGGACCAAGATTTTGGTTTCAGTATCAGCTTCCTAAAGCATTCGGTTGTGTCTCGATTTCTTTGCATTAGGAACCAATATTTTGGTTGCTATTTTGCATAGATGTTGGTTTGACCGAAATCGAAACTGTGACAATTCAATCAGAGATAAATTTTGGTTGCTATTTTAGCCTTCACGAGTTCACGATCGAATGCCTTTGCCTTTTAGTCTTTCAACCTAGATTAATCTTTAAGAAGTCCTAAGCCCATAAATTATCTGAGATTCTAAGTAGATCACATACAGCACTCACCACTCAGCTCTCTCTCTTGTAAGTGAAAAATCTAGTATAACTTCCCTCGTTAGTTCTCCTAGTGGTGGTCTCTACAGGGTACTTGTATAAAAAATCTTTTAGATGGAGTAGCCAATGACTTACTTTATTTTGATAAACATTTCAATATACCTGACCATAATCTTGTACTACTACATTTTTTCTCAAATTTTGCATTAGCATTGATTTATGCATGACAATACAAGTACCCAAAGACTTTCGTGGTCATCAAGGTCTTTTACAAAAATTGTCATCCTTTCTAAGGCAAGGTTCAATAAAGTCTCATCCAAAAGTCACTCTATTTTTACAACATAAATCTCAAATTTCAGCCAAGCTAGCTTCTTATTCAAACAAACAGAAATATATTCAGAATTTCAAAACCATGATTCAACTGTTACAAGCAAAAGAACACGAGGATGATTAAGCTACTTCTGCCCCTCAAAAAGTCAATAGAAAACTAGTTTTTAGTTCCTCTTCCAGAGCTTCATAAAATGGTTCTACTGACTATACTCAATCCAATGAAAATGACTATTACGGCATCAACCTTGAAGATGACTAAAATAGTAAAAAAAAATTCAATTTTCTGTAAATCACTGTAACAAGCCGCGACAGATTACTGTTATAACATAGAGCACTGTAGCATTGTACTATAATAGTTACTATTTAGAACAGTAAATTTCAATTTTGTATTTAAAGCTTCATCTCTCATTCAAGTAAGTTTTTCATTTTAGAATTTTCTCCATGTTGATTCTGAGAGCTTTCCTAGATATTCCTCTCCGGAGCTGTCATTTACTTGTATTATTCTATTTTGAATATTACCAATGACATTTTATTTCTGTCTTTAATTTTTACATATCATTTCCCCTAATTAGCATGTTGACTACCGCCACTTTTCATTCCTTTTTAATTTATGCGTTTTCCTTCCTTGAATTAGAGTGCGGATTACCGCCACTTCTTCTTCTTTTCAATTTCTGCCTTAATTTTTTGTATTTGATTTATGCATTGCATATCATAATCCCTGTAGCAATCCTGTTGCTCCCTACTTCACTGTTTTCACTGTTCCCCGTGATCTTCCTTTGCTCTTAGGGCCTCCACTAATCCTCTATTTGGTACATATATATATAGCAATTAAGGTGTATTTAAGTCAATTGATACATATTTCGATTAAATACATCTTCAGTCAAATTAATTAGCTACTTAATAATTTACACATTAGGGCCTCTGCTCTTAGGGCCTTTTATCTATTTTTACTGATGAGAAAATGATTCACTAATATTCCAAGAAATACTACATAAAAAGAGTAATATTTTACACATTGTGTTCTCACCACTTTCTAAGGCCATGTTCTACTTATCTCTTTTGCAACCCTACTCCTAAGGGGGTCTCACAAATATTATATTTCTCTTTTTTCTAATACATACATCTCCCATAAGCCTACATACTTATACTACATAGAACTTGCCCAACAAACAAACTTTTTCTCTAATTTATGAAAATCCTACAATTATCTAATTAGATTAACTTACCCACCATAGTAAATTTAATTAAAAAAATCCTATCAACATCTAATTTGTTATTTCTTGTCCATAAAAAATAAACTAATTAAAAAATATTCATCAATATCTAATTAATTATTTATTACCTATCAAAAACAAATTAACTAAAAAAATTTCAATTAAGATTTTAGTTCAAAATCCTACCCAAATGAATGACTTACTTTTAGGATAAGGTGGTCCATCTATATATATATATAATCTATTTCTACTGCCAAACTTGCACCACAAAACTCATCCATTATTGGAATGATAATTGATTTAATAGTAAATTCAAAATATTTTATCAAATTCAGAAAAAAGAGAGAGAAAAAAAAGAAAGACATAGGATAAAAACGACAGCAATTAAGTGATAAGGAGTGAGTTGACTCTTGACTGGGCCAATAAAAGTCACAGCTTTTGTGTCGTTTTACGCACGCAACTGCATCGTGTCGCCGCACGCCAGCAACTGGACATAAAATAATGGCTCCGTCCCTTTAGCCGAGGCTACAACTTTGATTCTATTGGTGCTTACCTACCAAACCAAAATTAAATTATTTATTTCAGATAATATATTAAATTTAATCAATTTGAATATATAAAAGAAATTAAGCCAGTGATTGCATCTAGAAGGCTATAAACAAAGCAACCTTAATAAGAAATAAACTTAAATTAATTTCTCGTTTTCAATCCAAAAGCAAAGAAAGACTAATATCATCGTCGACTTTTAACAAAATAACATTTTATTCCTCATGCCATATATATGAAAATTTAATATTAAAGATACAATAATACAAGGTTCTAATATTATTTTTTTTGTTACCGAAAATAAAACAAGAATAATGCTTTAAATCTGAGAAAACGTGTTTCAATATTCGAATCTTTATAACCAACAAGTTGACCAAATATCTTTATGATTTAATATAGCAATTTATTTATTAGTTTTCATACATCAGTTACAAAACTTGTTATTAAAAATATGATTAAGTTTTGTGTTCTATGTAGGTTATGATTAAATAACTTTAATGAAATTTTCTTTTATATTCCAAAAGAAAAATAAAAAATTACAAGTTTGAATATTTAAATTTAGTTGTTATATCAATGTATGCTTATAACTTTTTATTTTTGAATTGATTTTAAACATGTGTGTAATTAATGATGAACCTTTTAATTCTGACGTCTAATTACCTCTATGCATCTCAAGGCCATTTTTGATTTTTTTTTTTTTTGACATGAATAATATGTATAATATCAATCAATTATGTTGTAATAAGAATATCTCCATTTATAAATATATTTTATTAATAAATTGAGAATTCAAATCTGAAATCTCAACACCTCTAATTAGATAAAAGTAAATTACAAACATAAAATTAGATCAATGTTTTATTCGTTTTTATATAAGTGGAGTCTCATCGAATTAGATAGAATACTTAGCGTAGATATACATACGTACGGTTCTTGATATTCCTAGTAGCCAGGGCTTAAGTTTAACAAAAAAGCTAGGCTTGAGCTTATAATGGCAGTCACAACACGTGTCAAAGCAGCAAGAAGATATGTTTCTCTGACTTATCATCGTTGTCATTAATCTTCAAATTCTCAAATAAGGAGGGACAAAGATGGTAAGTCCAGCCTACTTGCTAGGTGCTACGTTAGCATTTGACGGTGATGGACACCCTTGTACTTATCTCATTATTTTCAAGCAATTATTGATTCTATAAAATGACCTACAATAATATTTGTTCAACTTGTCAGCATGAATGATTCATTTTTTGTTTTATCAGTGTATACAAAATGCAAGACTTATGAGTTTAATCTAAACTATACTGAAAGTCACAACAATGTTTTATTTGTTTTAATAATTTTTTAATATTTAAATTTTATAATAAAAAATGGCATATTTTAAAGAAATAAAAAATATATATAAATTTAAAAATAATAGCTTTATTAATATAGTAAAAATACTTAAGACCACATCTTATTAATTATAAATATTATAAATATATTAAATTGTCCTCAATTAATAATGTCTTACAAATCAATTGCATTAGACTAAAAGTGAAAAACTCATATAAATATACTCTCTTTACAACATATTCATCTTCTATCTCTCCCTCATCTTCCTCCATTTGCTCTTCACTCTATCTTTCTCGCTCAAACTTCACAAATTGTTCAGTTATATCTTTGTCTTATACTTTTATAAATCAACAAACTAATTACATTTTCATCTTTTTCTTTGTTGATCAAATCTGCTAATTTTGAAACTATAAGGTTATGTGCTCATTTAGGTGGTGAAGGAGATTACATGATTTAGGTAAGCCGAAATTTACATACACTGAAAAAAAATGATAATGACTGAGATTTTTTTTTTAACATTGTTATTGTTTTGTTTAAGGCGATAAACTGATAATAAATACAAAGAATTGTAAAATGGAAATTTAACAATGTTAGCCATAAGAAGAGGAAGAGATATATAATTATGACTCATGACTGAGAAGATAAATGAGAGGTACAATGTGAGAAGGAATTTAATTGATGAAAGATAATTAAGAAAGAGAAATAGTAGAAGGGTATTTTAGGAAGGATAAAACTTCTCATAATTAGAGTTGATTTGGTAGTACTATAACTTTCTTGCTGTTAAAAAGTCTCATCAACCTTGTTTGGTAAATTTATTATAAAAGTTATTGTGAGTAGTAAAATTAATGAATAAGGTATTTGGTAAGATAAATCGTAAATTGCTGTGAATATATAAAATAACAAAAATATACATCATTAATTAAAGATATATTTAGGAAAAAAAATTTAATGATTTATAAATTAATTAAAGATATATTTGATAGCTTTTTAAAATTATTAAGGTAATTTTTGTACTTTTAATTTTGAAAAGTCATAGCTAACTTTTAAAAACATCAATTAAGGTGCTTCAAAAAGCACCAATGACTTTTTAAAAAAGAATTAACCAAATAATATTTAAGTACTGTAGTTTTATAAAAGCCAAAACACCTGCTTAAAAAGCATTACCAAACACAGCCTTAATAGGTTGTGACCCTAAAGATATTGGTTGTGGCAATAAGACTATCCTTTCAAAAATTACCCATATTTCCACCATTTATTACCAATTCCTCATTTATCTCTAAGCAATATTTTCTTAAATACCCTATGAGTTTTTACTATTACATAAATACTTTTTGATTGTTATTTTGTTTCAAATATTCTTTTCTTTTCTTTTTTTTTTACAATTTTCATAATATTTCACTATTTTAATATTAATATAATTGTAATTATTTTATGACTATTAATTTTTTATCCTAATTCTTTTTAATATTAATAAATCTATAATTTGTCAATATCTATATATCAATAGTAATTAATATTGAATTTCTCAATTTTTTAATTTAATAAGTTACAAATAGTTATAATATTATAAAATATTTTTTTTTTAAATGTTATGAATGAAAAGAAATATATATTAAGAGTATAATTTTTATGATTATAAAATTATTGTATTAATTATTTCCTCTACATTTAGAATTTTTTTAAAATAATTAAATGTTTAAATTAAATAATTTCTTGATATTTATATTAATTATTGATATATATATATATAATGAAGGCCTTTTATTTAGGTGTTAACATGCAGAGTGGGACATAATTGAAGAAATAATTGTTACGTGGTCCACTAATTAATTTTTATATCATCAGTTGATTAATTTAGTGTCATGTTATTTGGTTCATTGATTTATTTTCATATCATCACTTTATTACATTTATATTTCTAGGTGTATAAATAATTAATTGCAAAGAACTAAAATTAGCAAAATTTATGTAAACAAAAACGAGCTTGTTTGTTTTGCTTAGAGTTATTTTTAGGAAGCAAAATGTCCAATAGTTTAATGCATCACTGCCGTTTTGATTAAGTAAGAAAGAGACTTCTTTTGTGAAAAAAATCCGACGGCTAAGGGATAGGATCTGATGTCATCACGTGGGGTGCCTGCCTTCTGTTTGTTGGTATTGTTGCAAGTTTGGCCAACAATTAACAGATTTCATTATTTAATATTTATATAATTATCTTCTTATTTAATAAATTCGTATTATATTTCTTTAATAAAAATGAATAATCAATGTTGTTGCTGTCATCACTCACGATCAACATCGTTATCTATGATATATTTCCCAATTGTTTAATTTATGCACCAAATAATTAATTATCTTATTTATATATGGTTTAGTTATTTACAATGTTACTTAATAAAAAATAATTAAGATTAGAACCAATAAGACAATTATTGTGCAACCACTACTTCATAATATTAATTACAAGTAGCTATATATATGTATATAGTATTCTTGCAGATCTTGGAATTATGCAATTATTAGAGTATGAAAACACAAAGAGCCTTGCTATTAATAGTTGATTAACAATATTTACGAAAGTCATAATGAATAAAATCATTTTATTTTTAATTACACAGTCACACATGTTAATTAATTTTCAATTTAGTAAATAAAAATAAATGTAAGTGATACAATTCTAATTATTAATTAAGAATGACATTGTCGAGATACAAAAAGTCAATAATTAGTAGAATATGTAAAAATACTTGAGTTAGTTTAAATAGTATTATGGTTTATCAATAGAAAACGAATTCTAAGTAACGTCTAAGAGTCATTCTATTTTAAAATAAAAAATTAACTGTATTATTATTATTATTTATATTTTTAACAGTCAAATATGTCTGGATTAATTTTTATAAATTTATACAAATTTTATTTCTTACTATTACTGTAAAAAATTGAATCTCAATGAAGAGAGCACATTTTATTACTTACCATGGCCAACTCTTTGAGATAAGTACATTGTGTTATAATTAAAAATATTAAGTGTTAATAAGTTATTAGTTTAATTTCAAAATATGTTCGTTTATCTGTCGTTTATTGGGAATTGAACCGTAAATGACCTCCTACTTAGCCAAAAGTCACCAACAGGTATTTCATGCCATGGACATACATGTTGCTATAAATTACGAGAGAGCTCTAAGAGGTGTCTAAAGGCCGGAAAACTACAGGGAAACAAGCATAATTCTTAGAGGCTTCTTTTCATTGATTACTCCGTACATTGAGACTTTTGGCCTATTAGAAGCATTATTCTCAAATAAAACAATCGTCTAATTATGGATTCTTTGGTAAATGATTGTGCCTTTTCAAAAGTTGTTGGAACTATATATGTATGTTGTGTAAATATTGATGGGACACATATATGTAGTCTCCGCAAATATCTCATGTTGTAGTGACAATTTATAGATAAAAAGCATTTGTCCTCTTTATTTTTATTTTAAAAAAAATATTTAATTATAATTGATGAATCAGATTAACACTTATTTTTAATTACAATTTGTAAAATACATATAATTAATTGATGAAATAATTAATAAAAAATTATATTAGTATTTTATAAAATAATTGCTTAATTATTATTATTATTATTTTTGAAATCATCAAAAAGATAGTAAATAATCTGTTCATCTGTTATTATTTTTGTTTTGGTAAAAAAAGAAAGTTATACAAATTTTTGAGTGATGTATCTAAGTATTGTATTTGGATATTTGTGAGGTGATTTGTTAAAATAAGATTAACATGATATTTTACTTGGTCAACCTAAATTATTATAAATTACGATTATAATTAGTGAAATCTCCAAACGAAACAATGAATATTTAAATTATTTTAGTTATAATTCAAGTTTGTTCGGATTATAATAAAATATAAACACCCACTTAGTAAACAAAATAGGAAAAACTATTGTCCATGTTTAAAATTAATATATATATATGTATATAATAAGGACTCTTTGGCATATGGTGAATAATGGATTGGGGTGAACCCATTTGAAGTAAATTAAAGAACAAGTTAAAATCATGTAACCCCAATTGATTACCCCAAATTACTTAATTGACTATTTAATGTTTATATACGTATATTTGAAAAGGAAAATATATGCTTAATTACCTAGTGGCCAAATTTAATTAGATGTAAAGTTTTTCCATACATGTTGTTTAATTAATATTCCTCACCTTAAAAAGTTTTAAAGAAAATTCAAAGCTTGTATGTGACTGCAAATAAGAATGGGTTCTTCTTCTATATATGCTTTTCAACATATAACCTTTTATCTTTTCATTGAAATAATTTCAATTGGCTAACGTTCTTATCCTGTATGTCAGTCGATCTGTCGCATTCGAAACGCGGAAACTATTCATTGAATTTGCAAAAGTTTTTCGGGTTGTTCTAAGAATGCCATATCAGATTTGTGATCCCTGGACACTATGTCTTGTATTTTCCCATTTTCAAGTGGTATTTAATTATTTATCCAACTTTTTAGGTGCATTCAAATTATTAGGAAATTTTTTTTTTTTTTATAATATTTTTAATTGGAGAAAATGACAAATAGATATTATTTTTTAAGAAAAGAATAGGGAAAAATGCAAAAGAAAACAAGAAGAAAATAATTTTAATTTTGAATTGTTTTTTTTGGGAAAGATAATGTACATCATATCACATCATCCTTCCACAAGATTAAACACAACAAAATGGGCCACACGATCTACATGTGGATATAGGATAATGCTCTGTGAATATGTCCAGTTGTTTCCTTCAATTTTGTAGATGACAAATACTGAACTGTGACTATATTTTGCAGAGGTATATGATAATTCCATGTGATCTTTATACAAAATCATGAGATATTTTTCACTGGACAAAAATTAATGCATATCTTATCTTATTTTTCCAGTGAACTGTGTATCGTTTTGTTCTGCTTTTCCGCTGGAGCAGTCGCAAACTACCTTCTTCTTCTTTTTCAACTCAAGAACTAACTTTTTAAAACAGAGAGGAGTTCCGTATAAAATCTTGGACTAAAAGGTAAGGTAAAAATTTAAATTTAGTTTCATCTCGCCTGAATTATGTTCAAGGTCGCAATGGTTCTCAAAACTAATTTTTTTTTTTTTTTGTAAGAACCCAGCACTAACTTGTCTCTTTAAATTTCATGCTCATGTGCATGATAAACCTATATATTCTTCTTACATGTTACATCAATTGTCCAAGGATCAAAGATAGAGAATTATATCTTTTAATGTGGATAAGTATGCATTTGTGTCTTATTTTGGTTTTATCTTTACTAGACTCAATAAATTGGCTTGAATCAACTTTATTACATGAAAAAATTATAAATTTAAAACCTTTCGAAAAGTCAAATTAAACAATCCCCAATATTTACTTCGGCCAAAGACTGATATATAGACCTAGTAGCTTGCTTAAATTGTCTTTTAGGATCCTATAACTATAAGAGTAGTTTTCTATGCCAAAGTCTATCAGTTTACACCTTGCTTATTTGGTATAAACTAAAAAACAAGAATTCAACATTTTTAGTTTTCTACTATGCCTGGTTGTATTTTAGGGGGAAATTCAATTAATTAAACTATATTTAAAGGATATGACAAGAAATTTGTCAATAATTTAAAGGATTTAGCGTTGTATTATCTTCTAACCCATTTTTTCAAAACTCAAACCACTATCTCAAGTTCTATTTTATTAAAAAAAAAAAATACTCAAATGTGAAAGTGAATTTGTCCTCTTCCTCATGTTCTTTCTTTTTAATTATTTTCCACTTGGTTTCTCATTTTTCAATATAATATTCAAGTGGAAGTGCAATGGGGGATCTTTTCTTATGAGAACAGACAATGAATTTGATTCTTAATGACTTTGTCACCCATAAAAAAAAAAAAATTAAAAATTAATAAAATAAATAAAAAGGGAGGATCATTTTCTTGAATTCTTGGTCATGACGAGTTACTAGGGTGGATATATGCTAAAATTATATGGAGCATTGCATTGGTCGCAAAAGAATAAAATAAACAGTATACACCAATTATAGATGGCAAACATGTCACTAGTCAAATCCACGTCACTATGCGTGCTTTATTCTCTATGATGTGGCAGTATTGGACTAATTGCCACGTAAATTGTTGATTTTTTCCCCTTATTATTGTCAAAATCTTTTTCATTATACTTGATTGATAATGACTTTTAAGGTTTAATTATAATTTCACTCCTTATAATTTAATAAAAATTAAATTTAATTAATACAATTTTAGCTATTTTCAATAAAGTTCTCATATAAAAGTTTCAAAAACAGTGCTAATTAATATAATTAATCATAACTAATTTTAATATTTAAGAGGAGAGTTTTTTCATCGCTAATCAGTTTTATAAATTAGTTAAAAATTATACATATTCATAATAGTTAAAAAAAATATTTCATTTTTAATTTTTATATTAAAAATATAATTAAATGAGAGTACCTATCACATCATTACCTATTTATCTATCTAAGCTAAAGATGCAATAAATTTAATAATATTGGTATGATAATAAATTTTTTCGTAACCGGGTTTGATTGGAAAAAAATACATAGACCAGAATGAATTGATAAATGTTAAGGACTAAAAATATAATATAATTATAGATTAATTTAGGGTATTTTTTTTCTGAAAAAAAGAAAGAAAGAAAGTGAAAAGACTAAAAAATAAATAAATAAAAGTGGATAAACCTTACCCTGAAAATTGGAGCCACAGTAATACCGTGGACAAAGAGACCATTAAAAAAAAAGCAAAATTATTGGAATAGAAGCAGCGTACAACGTTAACCCACGTGGCATAATCAGAGACGAAAGAGGCGGTGACCTCGGGTTTGAAAAGTAATTTTACATTTCTATCTTATCCAGGACCAGCCGGTAGTAAGTAGCCATTTCATAAGAAACCTGTTAAAATAAACGACAGCGTTTCAAACATCATTTCCATGTCAGAGGCCCTGCTTCCCTGAGCTTATAAATACGTGTCCGCGGAAGCGAGAGATACTTACCCCTTCAACGATCATACACTAATACGTGTTGTTCTTTCCAATTCCCACTCCTGACGCTACAACCTTATTTCTTGTTGTTACATTTTTATTTTTTTTTGGTTTTCTCTCTTCCAAATTAATATTTTTCTTCACAAATCTTCCATTTCTTCTTGTTTGGGTAACTGGGTTTCTGGGTGTTCTTGGTTTCCATCAACAATGTGTGGAATACTTGCTGTGCTTGGCTGCTCTGATGATTCTCAAGCCAAAAGGGTTCGCGTGCTCGAGCTTTCTCGCAGGCAACTATTCCTTTTCTCTATTTCATTATTCCCAATTCAAATTTCCATGCCCTTTTTTGATTATCTCCGGAAACGTTGGAAATTTTCCATGTTTAGGAGTTCTTTAATTATGCACCTTATCCTTCTTCTTTTTATTTTTTTAATTTCTAATTTTATTCTTTTGAATATTTTTTTGTTCATGCTCATATTCAGCAATATTAGTTCTAGTTTTTAGTTTAAATACTTAATGAAAAATGGTCTGAAGAGACAATATTTTTTCAAAAATACAAGTGGGGCCCTATTTACAAATATGATAGTAATACTCGCAGCCATTGTCGTGGAATATTGTCTGTTAAAACCTTTTGATTAGAATGAAATCCATGAGCTATAACTTAGATGGTTTTAATTAACGTAGTGCTCTTTACTGGGACCCTTCTGCTATATTTGAGACTCCATTGAAATTGAAGGATGAACTTATAATCTTTGATTAAATAAGTGTTTAAATAAGATAATCCAAGTGGGTTGTTAGATGTGGGTACGTAACAGTTCAATTATTGTTTTTATCAGACTTTCTAGAAGAGCTTTTGAAGTAAGAAAAATATTCATTTGGTTAATAGTCTCTATTATTTTTGTTGTTGCTCTTTTGATTAGATAATTGTGGGAATATTGAATCAATTACTATTAGATAAGTGTTTGGTTATAGATATAATAACCATGTGGGTTGTGGTCCATGTCTTAATACTTTCTATTATTATCTTGTTGATGATGTCACAGATTGAAGCATCGTGGTCCAGATTGGAGTGGAATTCACCAACATGGTGATTGTTATTTGGCTCATCAACGTTTAGCAATCGTTGATCCTGCTTCTGGTGATCAACCTCTGTTTAATGAAGACAAATCCATCATTGTCACGGTAGGCTGTATGCCAAAAATCAATTACACTAATTCATAGATGATTATTGAATGAATTACTGTAATAAGCCAAAAGTAGATGATCACTAAGGAATCATTTTTGGAAACTTTTGATTGATGAAGAAGATTATATGTATTGAAAAACAGGTGAATGGAGAAATTTACAATCATGAAGAGCTCAGGAAGCAATTGCCTAATCACAAGTTTCGAACAGGCAGTGATTGTGATGTCATCGCACACTTGGTGAGTTACCTTAAGCATGTGTATTTATTTTGCTACTAATTATAAACCTGTTTGTATTCTCTAAACAAGTTAGTTCCT
Source organism: Quillaja saponaria (assembly GCA_029379385.1). Taxonomy (NCBI): domain Eukaryota; kingdom Viridiplantae; phylum Streptophyta; class Magnoliopsida; order Fabales; family Quillajaceae; genus Quillaja; species Quillaja saponaria. Next base: position 11,468,865 of record CM055610.1, on the reverse strand, counting down.
CTATTTTCTATCTCCATTTTATGACAAAGTAAGGTTGAATTTGGCACAGTGATGTATGATGTAGTACTTCTAGACTTGTAGTCCAGGTTCCTTACTTAGATATTGCTTGTTTATCATTTTCATTTACAGTATGAGGAGCATGGCGAAAACTTTTTGGACATGTTGGATGGGGTATTTTCTTTTGTGCTGCTGGATACCACTGACAACAGCTTTATTGTTGCTCGTGATGCTATTGGGGTCACTTCCCTCTATATTGGTTGGGGACTAGATGGTAATGTCTTTAGATCTTGCTTTTAGGAGTAGTTTGATTTTCTTTTTTTCTTTTTTTTTTCTTTTCTATACTTACTAATTTTCAAGCAAAATGTTCTTAGAAGCTTGTTTTTGGTATTTTGTTAGGCTCGGTTTGGATTTCTTCAGAGTTGAAAGGATTGAATGATGATTGCGAACATTTTGAGTGCTTTCCTCCTGGTCACTTGTACTCCAGCAAAGATAGAGGATTTAAGAGATGGTACAATCCACCTTGGTTCTCCGAGTCTATTCCATCAGCCCCATATGATCCTCTAGTTTTGAGACAAGCCTTTGAGAAGGTAAGATTGGCAAATTTTATATACATCATTTAAATTTTTTCTTCTTCATATCTAACCAGAGCTTTGTCTAATTTGACTGATTTAATGAGTGTGATATAAACAGGCTGTGATCAAGAGGCTCATGACTGATGTGCCTTTCGGTGTTTTACTATCTGGCGGTTTAGACTCATCATTGGTTGCATCTATCACTGCTCGTTACCTGGCAGAGACAAAGGCTGCCAAGCAGTGGGGAGCAAAATTACATTCTTTTTGTGTTGGCCTTGAGGTGAGTTATGAATATCAGAAATGACAAAGTTTTGAATAAGTCCTGTTTTTTCCCCAGCTGTTAAAATCATTTTCATGCTAAAACTCTGATTACATTGAGCAGGGCTCACCAGATCTGAAGGCTGCAAAAGAAGTCGCAGACTATTTAGGGACTGTTCATCATGAGTTTCACTTTACTGTTCAGGTATTTTAAAATATGTTTTCAGCTGAAGAATTTTAGCGCAACCTCTTACGGATGTCAAAAATCTAAAGCATTTATGTATGGTATCTGCAGGATGGAATAGATGCCATTGAAGATGTTATCTACCATATTGAAACATATGATGTGACTACAATTAGGGCAAGCACCCCTATGTTTCTTATGTCGAGGAAGATTAAATCACTAGGAGTCAAATGGGTAATCTCTGGAGAAGGCTCTGATGAGATTTTTGGTGGGTACTTGTACTTCCATAAGGCACCCAATAAGGAAGAGCTCCACAGGGAAACGTGCCACAAGGTAATTGACTTCTTTGAAGTTGCTGGCATATATAGAAGGAGTAACAGGGTTAACTGAAAATGATTTTCTCCTCTCTTTTCTTGCAGATTAAGGCACTCCACCAGTATGATTGTTTGCGAGCTAACAAATCATCGTTTGCTTGGGGGCTGGAAGCCAGAGTCCCATTTTTGGACAAAGAGTTTATTAATGTTGCAATGAATATTGATCCTGAGTTTAAAATGGTATGAAATGAATATTCTATTTTTTGTTGGCTTGTTGGTCTTCATGGATGGATATTCTATTTTTTGGTGACAACTTTATTTGCTTAATACATTTCAGATAAAGAAAGATCAAGGACGAATTGAGAAATGGATTCTTAGGAGGGACATTTGATGATGAAGAACATCCCTATCTGCCAAAGGTATTTGGCAATAATTTGTTGGATGCAATATAATAATCAGTATATCAAATTAACTGGTGAAATTAAGATCTCCTGTTTGATTTCACGCAGCATATTCTATACCGGCAGAAAGAGCAATTCAGTGATGGAGTTGGCTATAGTTGGATTGATGGCCTCAAAGCCCATGCTGCACAACATGTAAATATTGATCAAGCCTGTTTTCTAAATTCAATTTCTTCTTGTCTATATATATGCACGTGACTTTTATCTAGATCTATCACATTACTCCTATGGCTTCTCATTTGTTCCCAACAAATTGTTACAGGTGACTGACAAGATGATGCTCAATGCTTCACATATCTTCCCTCACAACACACCAAATACAAAAGAAGCGTACTATTACAGAATGATTTTTGAGAGATTTTTCCCACAGGTGATTTCATCAAATCTGTCATAAATCAGTGGACACTAGTCACAATGTTTGAATATAATTTTAACTATATTGTTTCGTTATTTGGTTTTGCAGAACTCTGCCAGGCTGACTGTTCCTGGCGGAGCAAGCATTGCTTGCAGCACGGCCAAAGCCGTTGAATGGGATGCTGCTTGGTCGGGTTGTCTAGATCCTTCCGGCAGGGCTGCAGTGGGAGTGCATGTCTCGGCTTATGACGAGAAGGTTCCCTCAGCCAGCACTGGGGTAGAGCCTGAGAAGATTATACGACACATTGAAGTTACTCCTCTAGGAGTTGCCATTCAGAGCTAGTATTAGCTGCTGGAGGCACAGAACTGTGATAATTGGAGGGTTGTAATTTACAGCATAAGTGGAGCTTTTGTTTGTGTAGCCTACTGTAATATTTGTCAAGGCTATACTCTAGATAAGCATCGTACCTGGTGGTAGAGATGTTGTCTATCATATCTACATTTTATAGTTGCTTTTAAGTTTGTATTTGAAGTGTGCTGTGATAATTTATTCAGTTTCTGAGAAAAGTTCTTTGTGCATTTCTGTGTTTTGCTCCATTTACACATGTAATACCATATAAAAAAGTCCACGTGCATAATAATATCAAACAGAATGAGTAAAATAAGCAAATTCAAGTTGCAATACTTGGTGCTTCCAACAGTGATCTTTCATTTTAGGTCAGTGTTGGAGAAAAATGTCATGCAGGATTCAAGTATGAAATTTGGTCCTGCTAGATTGTAAATGATCATATCTGCACTAATCAATCTACAAGCTCAAATTTTCAAAATCACAACTTAGTGTTGTTTAGCAGTGTACAATGCAGTTGATGTTATGGAACTTCAGGGACCTATAGCACGGGGAATAATGAAATTTTATTTATATGAAGCAGAGGAAAGAAACATTGGAGGGACACAAAATAGGAAGATAAAGTAAAGCAGTAAGAGATCTTATTTCTCCTCCAAATTTAGTAAGCATTGCATCTATTTTCAATTACATTTGATAACTAGGCATTACTTACAAGTGAAAGGAGAGTGCAATTATGTAACCTCTCAAGAAATATATCAGTACTAAATGAAAAATATTAATAAAAACTAAATAAAGTTGTTACAAAAGAAAAGAGTTTAATAAAACAAAGCAGTATAAAATAGTTCATTCCAAGTATCAGGCAATCCAGGAAGGCACCAATGACTACAATCAGCTGAGCGATGATCAGGGTAGGCTCTCTGTTCTGGACTCAGATCACCACTATAAATAGAAGGATGACCATCCTTCCTTAGCTCAGACAACATTGTTATGTCTAGTAAATAGGCAGGGTGGTGCATCTCTCTGATCACTGTATTCACAACCCTCATTTGCTCCGGGTACACTCCTGGGTAAGTTATTCCGGTCACTGGTGCCGTCTCACCGTAACAGTTCTTTATATTGGTTGTTGTTGCCCCTGCATTCCATTCAGCCTGGCTGCATATCATTAATACCAATGTCATTTTATTTACGTGATATAATTAGTTGTAAATTGTAATTCACTTCTACCCAACAAAAAAGAAAAGAAAAGAAAGGATAATCAATTCCATAGATTAGGGGTCAAATGTGAATATTTCAAAGTAAACGTGGAGGTTTATGAAATAAATTATGTTCTTAGTATGTGAACCCAATTAAAAAAATTTATTCATAGGAAACCCTGATGTTTTTGTCGGTGTGTTTGTTTCCACCGACAAAAACATTAATGTTTTATTTTGAAACTTTTTCTGGAAGCAAAAGATTGATTATCCCCACCACTCTTTGATATTTCTCCTAAAGCCCTTCACAGGCTGCACTGTCGGCATAATTAAAAAAATATAAAATAAATCACAAAAAGGGAGTGAACTCTACTTGAGTCTAGGCTTAGACAAACCCAAATTCAGGATTTGCAAATTGGGGCCAGCAGAAAAGGCCCAACTCTACTGAGGCCCAAAATACAGCTCATGAGATCGAGGTGAATTTCTAGTGTTTGGAGCTGTAACCCAAATACTCACACATACAATTATAGTGCCTAGAAACTAGAAATCCCAACACCTTTCCCAACACACAATAATAATATGGAGAGAGAGAAAGTCCCTACTTGTAGTGTGTGGGAGATATTGCTTGGAAGAAGACTCTGGTTCTGCTTCTATCAATATTACTGTCAACCCAATTGGACCATGTTCTCAAACCCTTTTCCAAAGCAGCCAAACGATCCATGTCTTGGTAGTATTTTCCTTCTAATTCCATGTAATTCCATCTGCACTCAAATCACCCAAAAGGGCCAAATCACTTTCACAAGAAATTGAATCAATAAAGCCCTTAATATCCTTTTATTTCACTTTTTCATTGGGGCTTTTTGTCGAATAAGCTAAATTCAAGGACAAAGATCAATCGCCTACCCTTGAAGAGATCCTTTGTGACTCCACCAGTGACCTGTGTTAAACGACAGCACGTCAGCAGATCCTCCAGGCGTTACCATTGCCATCTATCTCCTCCAATCTGAGAACTCTCTTTCCTTGCATTAGATCAATGTCCACCAGATAAGGTGCTCGATAAAATGACACAGACACACCGTATTCCTGCATATACCATGTCAAAATCCCAATTTATAACATTTTCAATCTACTTTTGTGGGCATATAAGGATGAGGGTTGTGTTTTAAAGTTAGCATCAACTTGCAAAATGCACTTTTTGGGTCCTCTCTCAGGAACACTTTTCTGACATTTTCTTTGTACCATTGACCTAGAGGACCACACATTTTCTTTCTTGAAACAATTAGAGAGTGAATTTTACAATGGATGAAATCCTTTTTGTAAATGTGAATTGGGCATGACTCTGTTTGGCGTTTAATTAGGTAAACTCACCAGGAATTTGAAGGCTGAGAGTGGATCTCCTCTGACAAGTTGTGTTTGTGTCCCAGGTGCTGAAGCTGATATCATACAAATCAATGACTCCCATTGGTTGCGCCCCAGAGAGTCACCCACAAACATCACAGTTTTTCCTCTCATTTTCAGCAGAAAGTCTAGCCCATCAAACCTACCATGGCAATGCTACAAAACAAGTCAAATCAAAATGCACAACTTTGGGCACGAATACAGCGAGAGGTTAAAATCCTAGTAGCTTATATGATACTGCATTTATACTTGTGTACCTTGGGAGCTCACAATTGAGGGGTTTCCATCTGTATTTGAGGTAATCAGAGTCTGGGCGGCCATACATTTGACAATTGAATTCTGGGTCTATGATAGGACAACTAGAAGATTGGTAAATTGGGTATGCTTCATCACGAACCCAGGTGCCTGCAAACAATGCACAAGTGCTCTGGTTGGCATGGCCTTTAATCATGGGTCTATGATGGTGATGATGGTTATGGTTGTTTCTCGAGCTCATTATTACAGCTGGAGAAGCTAAATGGGTTTGAAGAAAAACTAGGAAAAGTAAAGCTAAACATGAGCCTAAAAGATAACAAGAAGATTGAGAGACAAGAAGAGCCATTGCAGAAACTAACAGGAAGAAATAAAAGAAAAAAAGCTAAAAGGCAGAGAGAGAATGAGAAGGAGGAGGTGGGTGTCTAACCATTTGAATTGCAGAAGAGTGGGATTTTGGTACAATGAAGCCTTAATCCTTATAGACAGGTGGGGATTTTGCTTTGTTGTGTGCATGTGAAGGTAGCTGAGATGTCTTCACGTGAGTAAAAAATGTACAGGAGGTGGGCTTGTGAAGTTGATTGGGACCTTAAAACTCAGACCGACGGTTCTTTTTCTTTCTTAATAGGGAATGGGAGGTAGTGGCTTGTCCACATATGACTGCTGTGATTTCCATTTGTCAGTCAATAAACCACTTTCATTCAATAGCAACCAAAAAACGCAACACTTGTCATGACAAAGTGAAAACAGTCAGATTGAGTTTTTATTTTTTATTATTTCCTCTAATATAATGGTAGTTATCTCCCTTCTCTTGAGAAAAATCAAATGATAACATGAAATATACACACATAATTTTTGGAAATGCTTCCAGTTTCTGAAAAATAAAAGGATTGAAAAGAGAAAAACAAATGCTTTATCTTTTCAAAGTGTTTTAATTCAAAAATATAATCCTTTACATATAGAAATTTTTGCGTCTTCTTTTATCACATTCTGTAGATATATAAATAAAATTCAGATTCCATAAAGTACACTCATCGGGTCTTATAGACATTTATTAAATACTATCCAGACTATAATGAAGCACATCCATCGTGAGACTTAACTTTGAATGCAAATGTTTTTATTAAGTGTCCAAGTGAAGCAATAACTAACCTAATAACTTTTATGTCATAACTAAATGGAACTAGTTGTGAAATGAATTTTAATTTATTATTATTTTTTTGTCTCACTTAAAATGTCAATTATCAATTTTGAATTAAAAGATAATATAGAAAACATAATATTTTAATAAATTTTCCAATAGTAATATTTTCAATGTGTGTGACAAGTTTAATATAAGTGAAACAAAATTGAAAAATAATGAAATTTTGGAAGGATAAAAGATGGAAGAAGAGAGTAAAGGGGACAATAGAGTTAAAGAGCATTGAAGAAGGAAGAGAAGAAAGGGATAAACAAAATTTGGGTGAGGAAATGAGATTGAAGAAGGCTCCCACTTGTGCCTTGTTTGTTGGTGGATGGGGTCTGGTTAGGAGTAAGGAGCCTCCATGTTTGATTCCCAACTCTTCTTCAAATGGAAAAAGGAGACATAAGAAATTAAGAATACTTGGAGTACCGGAAAAGGGCAGGTTTCCTCATTCTATTAAAGAGGTAATTAACTTTGTAAAGCAAATGTTCTTTACTTTCCTTCACCCACATGCACAGAACATCATCCTCTATAATGTTTTTCTTATTTTTGGAAAGTTAGGGGAAGCCTATTAGGCTAATGTCATTTTTTTTAGAGGAGTCCACAGTGTAAATATTCATATATATATATGATGTTGAATAATCATAAACACAAAAATTTAATCATGTAAGTTCATATTTTATTACTTTACATATGACTTTCACATGAGAAATCTTAACAAAAATTATAGATAATAAATACTTGGGACTCTTATGAAACTAATTGAACCATCTCATATTCCATGCTTAATTCAAAGTGTCTAAAATTAATTACGTTACTTAAAAGTTTTTTATTTTATGAAATTAAAGTAATTTAAGGATTTTACTAGAATTAAAAGAAAAATTAAGAAGGTAGAGTCCGTAAGTCGTAACTGATTTTAAATGTTTCGAATTAGGCATTTGGTGACGAAGAATTGATTCTTGATGCACACACACGTGAAAATCACTTTTATTTTTTATTTTTTATTTTATATAAACTTTGGTGATGGTATGGATTAGTGATATTAGATTTCGACTTCAAAATCAGTCCAGTTGATAAATTTTAAACGGATGGTAAACTAATTAGGTCAGAATTTACATTGCTAAAATAAATTTTAACCTATATATAATACTAGCATCATCATTTGCGGATACGTGTTCCTCATATTTTGTTTTTAAAAAAATTTTAGGGCAGAGTTGTAACATTTTTTTCATTGGTATACTCGAGCACTTATATGAACTTGTAAAATTCTTTTTAGGTGTTTCTCCATCATCATGTAAAATTTTAAAAATGACATACTCAAGTTTTTTATACATAAATACAAGTTGTATCAAGAAGTTTACATGTTGATAGAGAAGTATAATTGAAAAAACCTTTATATTTTGATATAAGAGTATGCCCCCAAAAAGAACTTTATACATGTTCCTAAAATAAAAATGTATCTAAGCAAGTATGTGAGAGTGTGTGATGATACTAGTAATATAAAAAGCCTATGAGCACGAACATAAGCATTTGTGACAAGGCTAGTACTATTACGTGTGTCTTCTATTTTTAACAACTTAGTTGTTTTTTATGTTTTCACTTTCATTCTTTGATTTTCATTGTTAATATTGATCAATATGATTTTTTTTTTCTTGCATAAAAATTATTCTTTCTAAAAAGTGCATGTTGAGACTATTATGTTTGTTTGTTTTTTACTTAGTGAGTTAATCTTGTAAATTGTGAAATTCAAATAATATTTTGCTTAATCAGTGGCGGATTCAAATAATTTTGTTCGTGATGTAATTTTTTTTGTTCTTTTTAATAAATAATAATATATATATATATATATATATATTATATACATTATACACACCGACACACAATTTTTTTATTAAGTTTGTTTCACGGAATAAAATTTACTAAATCATACAAACATAATTTTGGTTGTAGGAAAAGCTTGTTAGGCTTATGAGTTACATAATAGGAGGTAGCTCTCTCTCCTTTCCATGAACCACCTCCCAGGTGAAGATGAGATTCAATCTCAGGTCCCTGGTACAATTGGTGCCTTCAAAAGTTTTGTAGTTAAGAGGAATACATATTTATAATACTAGTCTTATCACACAAGCTTACGTATGTACTCATAGGCTCTTTTATTTTAAATAAAATATAATTTTTTTTTTTTTGTAATTGATTGCATAAAAAAATAAAATTGACAAGTATTTTACTTTATTTAGTCTTGCTTATGAAGAGAGAAATAAATTGATATGTGAGAAGGTGTGGGTAATTATTAAAAGAATAGTTTTTTTTTTTACTCAATTTAACTGAAATTAATAAAAAAAATTAGATATATATTATAAGATAGAAAACCAGAAGGGTGTCTTCCTTTTATAATAGTATAAACAATTATGGAATTTGTTACTGAAGTATCATGAGTTCAATTAGGAAAATAATTAACTAGATTAAAAAAATTGAATAATTGAATATGCTTTTTCTTACTAAATTGTTAGATTTTTAGTATATATAAAAAAAAGGTTAGGTAGGCTCAACTGTACAAGTTACATAGTATAATTTAATTAGTATTTGTTAATTTAAATTTTGTCATGATTTGGTCGACGTGCTTAATCGATCTGTAATTGGAATCTCCTCATCCATCCCAAGTGACTCATAAGCATCTTTAGCTCCATGATCACAACTCTCAATATTCCAATGGTGGAGAAGGAGGCTTAAATGGTGGTTCCTGGATATCTTCAACTTCATGGTTCAAGTTAACATCCTCTAGTGCTGCATAGCAAGGTGGGCTCAACTGTAAGTCATTAATTTCATGTAAGTCTTCTTGTACTTGAATTGTTGTCTGAACCAAAATTGATTTAGGTTTATCAGGGTTTGGATCCACATTGCAAGCATCTCATGCAATTTTGCACCAAGCTTATCAAATTTTCTATTAGTGTTTTTAATATAAGTCTACACGGATTTATATGTTATTAAGGCTAGGATAACACTAAGGTTTGCCAAGACTGGGTGTACTGGGGAGTATAGCTTGATTGGTCATAACTAAGGTAGTGCATCAACTCTGACATAATTAGATCAAACAATAACCATATCCCCTATTTTTACAAATAAGGAATAGACACAGAACCTGAGGATGACATATATATAAGGGACTTGGCAAGAAAAATGCCTAGGATCCACAAAGACATCAGGTCAACACTAAGGTTATGACTTAGGTAATTCTATGACGATTGGAATCTTGAAGGTGTGATCAGAAAATTGTATAGAGATATCTCCATGAACTTTAATACACCTGATTACAATATTATATCCCTATATATTACGAATTTAGGAAACTCATGTTGGGAAATCTAGACAAGATATGATCAATATTCTATCTAATTGTATATGTACAATCAAGGAATAAAAACATGAAGTTAACATATGATGCCTAGACATTGTGCATCAAGAAAATAAACAAATGTTTTTCACTTTTTTTTTCCCTTTTTTATATGAAATATAAAATTAACAACCTAAGTGACTAAACAAAACAAAATAAATAAATACCTAAAGCAAGAAAGTAGTCCATATTCATGTATTTCCAAACAAAATTATAGAAGATATCCCAAAAGTGGATTCTACATGCTAAAAAAATCGAGAATCGGTCTAAATTTGTTAAAAACTAGTCTAAAATGGGCTGAACTGAACAAATCAAATTGTTTTGTCTGGTCTTGTTAAAAGGTTGATTGATGATGTGGCTTGCAAGGTGACAAGACTTACCATTAGATGGTGTGGCAATGACATGTCAGACAAACAAGTTTGCCGATGTGGCAGATCTAGATGGCTAGGTAGCTGATGTGGCTGGCAACGTGGCTACTGACTCTACGTTGATGTGGCAATTGATTAGGTCTATTGAGAAGGTGCCAAGTGGCAATATAGGCTGACGTGGCAAAATTTGAGCAGTTACAGCATGTGTAACGTGTGGTTTAGCATGCTTTTGCCTTTTCTTTTTCTTTAGAAAAAAGAGGGGGAAAAAAACTATTTTATAAAGATATAAATTATAAGGTTTATAAAAATAAAATGGATTTATGGGTTTTATTTTAATCATATAAATGATTGATTGAGTTATATATATGCATTTGAGTTTATTACGTTGCATATGTTCCAAGTTCAGATATTGTTGACAACAAAGTATTACAGTTTTTATATATATAATTTTTGATCAACTATGTTATTGGCATATATCAATTTCATTTATGCCTATGGATTACTGTAATTTTTGGTATAATTAATTATATCATATAATGTTTGATGATTTTAGATGTATCATATATATGATTATTCAGTTCATATATATTTTTTTTTGCATATAATGTTAATTATTTTTTGGGATCTATATGAGAATGTTTATGGGAGAAAATATTATATTTTCTAGCCGTATATTCTCTTTAGTTGAAACTATTTACAAAAAATTATTGAATATATCAACATAAGGAAATTAGTTGACACTCTAGTTTATTAGTATGTCCTTTTAAAGTGTTTAGATATCATTAATTTAATATTAACCATAACATCCTAAATCATGGTGTATATTGTTGTAGTCTTAAAATATTATATTTAGTATTATTGATGATTAGACTACGTAAAGTTAAATGACATCTAATAATAGAAATTAGATTGTGAAAATAATTAAATTCTACGTGAAAGTTATTAGTTTTTTTATAATAAGATTAGTGAATTTTAACATTGAGGGTAAATAGTCATTTGCCCATAGGTAGGGTTGGAAATGAGCTAAGTATTGAGATACTCGAGCTCAGCTCGAACTAAAAAACTCAATCTCGAGTATTCGAGTGGAGAAAATTTTTATTATTTGATATGTTTAAAAAAATAATTAATATATTGTTAGATTAAAAAAATCAAAACTTATATATTTATATTTTTAATATATTTAAATTAAATAAAAAAATATATATTTAATATAATTAATATTTAAAAATAAATAATTTTAAATGAGTAGTTAGATGAGCTTCGAGTCAAATATTTGAACTTTTGATACTCTGCTTGAAATGTTCAATGATCCTAAAATCAAACTCGAGTTTGGTTCATTTTGTTTCGAATGGAAAACGAGTCGAGTAATTAACAAGTCAAGCCTCGAAACTACTCTACTTGGTTTTATCCACAGTTACAAGTTATTTAATTTTTGTATTTTTATACTCACTAGTTTTACTATTACAATTTAATAAAATAATAGCATTTAATTTATGAAATATTAACTTAGCCCCACAGAGAAGTTATTATTATTATTTTTTTTTATAAATTAATTGGATTAAGATAGTAAACTTCCTGGTATAAGATTATATAGTCTTATGCCCACAATGTATGGATTATTTATTTCAAGTGCTATTAGATTCACTGGTATTATTTAAAGTTTTAGTAATTATGCATGTTCTGACCTCTGCCCACATGAAGGTTGAATTTTTCTAAATTAAAGTTTTGGTCCATAGCATGACATGTGAAATTTCTTGATTATTTATTTCAAGTAAATTTAGTAATGATTTTTCTTTTATTAATAGATTATTGTGTGATATTAATTTTACTAAAAATAAAGTACATTGTTAACCCATCGGTGCAGTGGATCTTAATTTGCCATTTCGTGTGAATGAACCATTTGTTTCCATGAAATCAAGTATGCCTTCTGAGAGAGATTTGAATGCGTGGTGGGAGCAATATCTATTTGCCTAAATCTAATACTCATTAAATCTCATATCAGTAAAGTTACAATTGGGTTTCTACCTTAATTATGAATAGAACCCTAAATTATAAAGGTCAAGTATATTGAAAGCCATTAAGGATCGATTTATAAAATTTGATTCATATATTGGTTGGCACCCTGATAATAAGCTTTTAAGCATAAAGTTTGACAATATTAAAGGTGTGCATGAGCACATTATGAAATGAGGGATATTGTTGCTCAACTTTGAGATTATTGGATTATTTCTTGTAACTTTTAAACTTTCTTTCTAATGAGTTTGGATCATTCAAGTACCTTATGACACATGTAAAAAAAGTTGGTTTCTTTAATGAACTCTTAACAATGTGCTTTCAAGAGAAAGAGTGGTTCATGAGAAACTAGTTGTAAATCTAGTAACTTATGATAAAGAAAAAGGAGAAGGAAATACAATAGTGTTCCAAAATAAAGGAAGGTAAAGCATATATAAAGTAAATTTATGTTTTTCTTCTATAAAAAAATTGGACACATGAAGAGAATATTTCCTTAAGTACAAGAAGTAGTATAGATATATTTATCTCTATATGATAATACGCCGTGTATTAATTTGGTTCAACCTATCTATGATGTTACTACTACAAAGGGTTTCTTAAGTATAAAGAAACCAAAATGATGTGAACAAAACATATTCAAGAAACCTAGAAGTTTTCACAAGTAGAAGTGATGGAAACTTTTTAAACTTTTGTCAAAAAAAAAAAAAAAAAATTGGTTTCATTTTAGTTTTAAAATATATATTTATATTCCATCATTTTCTAGAAAATAATATTTTATTTTAAATTATTTTATGATGGTCAAGCTTATTTTTATAACTATATTTTTTCAAATTTTGAATTAAGAAGATCCCCAAGAGTTGTAAATTATATCTATTATAGTTTGACTACGATGTTGGACATAAAGATGAACCATTTTTTGGTTTCATAAGCCATGCATATAGAAGTTTCACTATATGGTATGATGCCATGAAGGAAGAGATAGAATTCATAACCAATAGATCAAGTTTAGCAAATTGTTGAATTACCAGAAGGTTCTAGAACCGTTGGTTTTAGATGGGTTTACAAGACCAAATAGATGCTTCTGATAATTTCAAAAGAAAGGAAGACATATTACTATGGTACTTTCTTTATGGTTTTAAGAATGACTTATTTAAAGTGATCCTTGACCTTAATAACTCATTTTGACTGAGAGTTACATCAAGTAAATGTGAAGAATGATGTTCCTGAATAGATATTTTATCTTTAGAGGTATATGTGAATAAGGTTAAAAGGTTATACAAAGATAGTCCATTTGGTTCACAAGTTAAAGAAGTCTATATATGGAATAAAGGAAACCTCCCGTTAATGATATACAATTTTTTTAGTATTATTATCTTGTATAGTTTTAATGAAAATGTTGTTAACAGTTATGTATTACCTTAAGGTTAGTGAGATTAAAATTATATTTTTAGTCCTATATATAGACAATATTCTACTTGCAAGTGACTAAAGTTTTCTATACGAGAGGTTTTTTCTCAAACTTTTGAAATGAAGGATTTGGGTGAAACCTCTTATGTTGTACACAGAAAGATTCACAAAAATAAGTTTATAAGGTTATTTGAATTTATCTTAAAAAGCCCTACATTAAAAAGTTTTTTGAAAAAATTGCTAATGTAGTAATGTCACCTACATGCAGTAGCAGCCATTATAACATGTGATGAATTCAGTTTAAGTCAATTTCACAGAAGTTAAGCTCTAAAGAGAGGAGATAAAATAAATTTTATGTGCAATTGCACTTGAAATCCTTATGTATGTATGCACGTGTCTAACCAGACCTGATATATAGGGTTTTGTAGAGGGATACTTGGCATATAATAACATAATGGCTTCATTAGTGGAAAGACACTGTGAAAGTTATGTTATCTGCAAGGAACCAAGGAATATAGACACTCTGAATGGTGGAGTATTCAAGTTTGAATTATAATGGATGTGTAGACTAAAGAAAACCTACTTCGTAATATATATTTCTTTGATGGAAGAGTTGTATCTTGGAGAAGTGATAAGCAAATAATAATTGCTTAATCTGCCATTAAAGTATAATTCATTACATGCTATTAAGTCAAGTTATAGGCTTTTTGGTTGAGGAATTTTAATATGAGGTTGAGAGTTGTCAACTCTAAACAAGATCAGCAAAGGTTCATTATGACAACTCAGCTACAATTTGATAGTTTCTAAGAATAATAAAGTAGATATGACGACAAGCACATCGATATAAAGTATCTTGTTATTAGACATCATATTAAGAAGCGTGAAGTGGATATCCAGAATATCCGTATTGAACTAATGATTGTAGATCCTATGAGCTAAAGGATTGCCACCCCTTTAAAGTATATGGTCATGTGGTTCATACATGTTTTATTAGTTCAAAAAAAGATTGGTCTTACTTCTTTGAAAGAGACCTCATGGTATTCTTAGAATGAAGTTTGTACATCATAATTGTTGTACAAATACAAAATATGTTAAAAACAAAATAGGACCTGAATAACTCATTGGGATTCGTAAAGTTATTACTCATAAAGTGCTTTGTTAATAGAATTAAGCATGTGATACATGGAAGGGAATATTCTAATTTATAGGATATTATCGCCATGATTTATGTATTGAAACTCTTTAATTTTAGCACAAGTTTTTCATATCTAGTGAATTTACATGACCTATAATATCAGGTTGTTGTTCTTTTCATTTATTCAGGTAACATGATTTTGTCAGAAGGGCCAAGTGAGAGAATTTAAGACATGTTTTTGTTTTAGGAAACTTAAAGTGTGGCCCACATGTCAATAATCATATAGATAATTATTATAAGAATAATTGTCAAGGTGATAAATACAAATTAAGTAATTAGTTTAGTGGTTAAAGCCTGTTACAGTTATCTCTTGATAATGATAAGAGTTTAATCCATTCAGGAAACTGTTTCCTTGATGGGAGGAACAGTTTAAGTAGGACTGCACAGAGTCTCTGATATAATCTATAAAAACCTGTGTTGCTATCAAATAGAGTGCATCCAATTTATTCAGGACAGAGGCAGGCTAGAAGACCTCTGTGATTATGGTGATTGTCTAACGATGACTGAAGGTACGTATTGGCCATTTTCCATAAGTTTTATTTTGTTTAATATTTTGCAACAATTTAAAAGTCTTTAATCGAAGAATAAATCCATTATTTCTTAAGGACATCACTTGATGGAGTTATAGTATCTCTGTTTTTTTTTTTTTTTTTTGCTAAACAGTAATTCAATCTCGACTTGAGTTATTTACATTGTTGCAATTATGAGTATTGCATCTGCCATGTATACTTACCTACTAATGTTGTAGTTTATCAATTTATTTATTTATTATTATTGTTTTTGCATAATATCAAAGGGTCTAATTCTATCTTATTTTTGCTTGTATACTTTACCATTAAAAGTTTTATTGAATGCCAAAACTTTCGAAGGAATTCAAAAAACTTGATTTGAACATTATTGCAAAATTACTATACTTGATAGAATAAAATATAATTTAATTTATGAAACTCTGGTTGTAAATTTTAGAAACTCCTAATGTCAACATGGTTATAAATAAAAAACGTTAATTTTTATAACAGTGTACTTAGGGTAACTACTTAATTATTATATTTAAAAATTTTCTTTCATTTAATATTAATGTTGTGTTGATCTTATTTTTATAATACGTATAAATAACTTATTACATATTTATTATAAAAAATAGATTGTCTAGAAATTGGTTCTCCGGACAAATTATGCAATTTGACTCGCCACATCAAATAATCCAAGTCAAACCGGGATCCCTTGATTTGAACATATATCAAAATTAATGTACTCAGATTCAATAAAATATAAATTTATGAAGGGTTTTACTAACAAGTGTCCTAAGGGAACTTATTAAGATGATATAAATAGCAAGCTTACAGCATTTCTGATAGTAGTTAACTATGATTTCAATGATATTTAATTTGTTAGTTAATGTTTTTGGAAAATTATAATTTTCAAAAATTATATTTACTGCATTTTAACAAGTAATTTTAGGATACCCGTTAGACAAACTCAATCAATTGAACGTGGTTGGGCATTTTGGAAACTCCTAGTCAACACGGTTATGAAAAATATAATTTTTGTAGTGAGTGCAGTTAGAGTAATTAATTGTTAAAGTAATACATTAAAAGATTTTCTTATATTTAATGTAATTGTTGGCTATGATTTTAATTCTTATATTTAATGTCATTGTTGGTTATGATTTCAGTGACATAAAATAAAATGACTTGTTATTACTTTTAAAATATTTAAATTTTTTTAAGATAAATATTATTACTCTTTTAAAGTAACACATTTACAAAAAAAATTGTATTTTGATGTTATAGTTGGTCATAATTTTAGTGACAAACAGTAAATGACTTTATATTTTTAGAATATTTTTAACAACTGCCCTAAAACATTAAAAAACCATGAAAAAAAGAAAAGAAAAAGACATCTTAATCAACTGAGTGCATGGAACTTGGCAAGAGCTAGGCCTATTGGCAAAAATTAATGATATCAAAAGGGATTGTAACTTACGAAGAAGCTCTCATTAATTCTTCTTAAAGTCCTTTCCTTGTCATGACAGGCATCTTGGTTTTGCATTTTGGCTTATGTGCTTAGCTACTATCCATTTAAGACAAGCATCACATCTTAGTATATATGTCCATTGAAGTTTCATTTTTTGAATCATGAAGAATTGGAATGCCCGACTGATTGGCCTAAAATTAGAAGCACACGATCATCTGAAACAAATTATAAACTTGACATAATTCAGCTAAAACAAATTATTTTTTCTAAAACTTTAAATCAACCAAAATTTCACATTATCTATAAAATGTTTTGACTTCATGTTAACATGCAATATATAAAGAACGTCTTATTAATCCCTACTAACAAGAAAAATTACTGAGAAATCCAGAGCATTCAGCCTTGCGTTACATAAAACAGATTACAACAACTTATGACACATAATAGTATCTGGAAAATCCAGAAAATTACAGTCCAAGTATTGTAATCTCTCAGACTTCCTCATCGGTGAGAAATTGAAGGCACCAGTCCATGTATCAAACACATCAGGAACAGCAGGCAATACCAGCCTCTCCACCCCTAGTTCCTTAAGCTTCTGATAAAAACCAAAAATCAGAAAAAGATTTAGAATTAGTTTTTTAGACAAAAACCAGGTTTTCTAACCCAAGATTCTACCATGGGAGATAAAGAAAAAGTTTCAAACCTATTAGAAAAGTTGAAAAATGTAAGCTTTGTATATACCTTTTCAAGCTCATCCATCAAAATACGGCACATTCCTTGTTGACGATATTGAGATCTAGTGGCCACCAGAGGTACTTCAGCTACCTTCTCTCCATAGACTCTACATGAGGTAATTGGAAATATCAAGACCAGAATGCAACAAAGGATTGATAGAATAACTGGAACTGTCAATTAAGATCTATGATCCAAGCCTTCCATTTTTTTATAGAGGAAAGATTGCTAGCACTCACCTTATAGTAGCTACACAAATTATTTCATCATCTCTCTCCAAAAGTACAGTATAAAAGCCTTCGAAGTTCAGACGATTTAGCTCTGACCTGATTATCAGAAGAGTGTGGGGATACCATTAGAAAACTTAAATTATGAAACTGAACTTTTCTTCAAAAAAAAAAACCTATATGTACATATCAATATGGAATACAAATATACTAGAAAATGAATCTGCATCATCATTTTCCTAAAAAAATATAAAAATAAAGGATGAATGATAAAAATTGCAGCAGAAAAGGAATGGTAGATATAGTATGCATCATTAGTTAAGCTCCCAAGCCTTTATAGAAAAAACAGTTATAGCTAAATAATTATAGAATGAGAATAAATGAAAATGTCTTCAAATCAGTTTTGATTAGAAAAATAGTAAATGAAGTGATGCATACAAAAGACTGATAATTATGGAATACAGGATGGTTTTTGTATGCAACTGAGACAAGCATGCTGCAGAGATATCCTAAAACAGTTCAAACATAATTTGTGAAGGATTCAGAATTTCTCACCATCTGCTGAAAATAACATCTTCAACAAGATCTGTGCTGGAATAAGGATCCTGAAGGGGCTCGAAACACTCATGCATCACAGCAAGAGCAATATTGAGTTTGCTGTGACTCTCTGTCAAGTAATCTATATCAGGATCGTCACAATTGCAACTCTCATACTTGATACACTTCATTAGTGTCCAAGTTAGATTGTTCTCGCCCACTGGAGTTGCCATACCTAAAAGCTTATGGAGGCTTAACCATATCTGCAAATAAAAAACAAAACATAACCAAGTTGTTCAAGAGTATGATTTCTAAATAGACTATATTCATGATGCTTACTGGTTAGAGTTTTTCATGCTTCAAATTTATTTTCTGTTTCATTCGCTCCTAACAAAATGTACATTGGTTCCTAATTCTTACACAAAATGATGAAATACACGAATAAAGCAGGCATGCAACTAATAGAAGATGACTAGATCAGGTGCTCACTTGGTCTACAAAATCTCACACCAAACTGTTAAGAAAATTATAGGATGCAAAGGTAGACAATAGTAATAAGGTTCTATTTAATTGAATAAAAGGAAGTAATGGTTCAAGTAAGTAAATAAGTAAAACAAAGGAAGATAAAACAAACAATACAGAATTTGAAAAAGAAATCAAATCTTTAAGCAGTTATGATTTCTTCTTTTTAAAGAATATAAAAATACAAGATAAATTTTATTCACCTTTTCACAACCTTTGCTGCAAAACCATTCCTGATATTTTTTCAACTTCCGTGCTCCTCTTTTTGTTTGGCACTTGGCATGATCTGCATAAAGTTGATGAAGATGACATCAAACACCTTAGAAATGTCAATTTACTTAGATAGGTAATGAGCAGGCATGTTGCACAATTATAATTTATAGCTTACATTTATGCAGACACTGATTGCAAGTAAGAAAACTGTTCATCAGCATCCTCATCCTCGAATTTGCATTGACCACAAACTCCACAACAACAGGATGGACAATACCACTCACCATCAGGAACATTCTACAAAAAGAAAAAGAAAAAAGAAGATTATATCATCTGAAGGAAAGAATTTACAGCTCAATCAAACTATTGTCTATTTGTAAGAAACTAAAAAGGAAAAGTATAGATATAAATAGAGTGAAAGGACAGAATTTTCTTTAAATGGTACAAATAACAAGAATCAAAGTGGATGATCTACCTCCAAACCAAGGCAACCAAGATGAAATGAGGATGGGCATTGATCACATAAAATTAATTCACCACCATTGTGACAAACAGAGCAGATGGAGTCGTTCTCGCCTTGACTCATGTTACCATTCACCATATCACTTGGTTTTTTTAGAAACCCCCTCATGATGCGGTTGTGCATTATCTGAATCTGGCAGTCAAATATAGATCTACCATCTTCCAAAAAGATACGGGCAGCTGGTCTTCCGTTACTTCTACCAACTGCATGATCTTCAAAGGAACCACAACTCCATACCTTCTTACAACAGGTGCACTTGATTCCTTGACAAGTTATTTGCCCCTCAGCTAGAGGGAAGGTACTGCCTCTAGATTTATAGTAGACCTTGGCTCTTGGCAACACAATATTGTTACCTATCAACCAAGAAAATACATTTAGTGGTTTCTGGGGTGAGAAAGGACACACCTGCTCCACTCTTTTCCTTGACCTTGTAACCCGCATATGGTGACTGGATTCATTATCTTCTTTTATACTGGTCAATGCTCTGGATAATCTGCTTCTATCTGTCTTTGGCTGTCTCAACTCTGTATTCTCCTTGTGTCTCAGTTTTGCATTGTTTATTAATACACTTTCAGTTGCATATTCAATAGCATTAAATTCTGGATCCCTTTCAAGTAATTCATATATAATTTTTAATAAATTTTCTTTTTTCTTGCTTTGGATTTTTTCATTCCCTTTAACTCTTCCTTTGTCAAGCCTCAAAAACTTTCTTGATTGAGATATAATGGAAGACTTTCCAGAAGACTTGCTGAACATCCCCTTGCTTAATTTAGATGATAATTTATCACCATCTATGAGACCCTCATCCTCCTCATTGCTACATTCTGTTTCAGTAGGTCTCATGTCAGAAGTAGCTAATTGAGAAAGTCTTTCTTCCAAATATCCCTCACATGCTGCTCGAAGAGAGCAGTAAGTATTTTGGGGAGAACAGTATTGCAACAGTCTCTTCTCACTCATAGTACAGTACCAAAACATTTTCCACCCTGCTGCTGAGAGGTGCTTTGTTGCTTTTAATGTCATGATATTAGATGCATGATCATCACAAGCCCGGTCTGTACCACTCAAACAATATTCCAGGACAGCTTGAGGACAATATTCAGGTTCAATAAGAACTTGATCAGAAGAAGGTGGCGTAATCTGCTGACAAAAATCAGAACTCTGACTATTTTCTTGTTGTTCGTCAGGTAGATTAGTACATTTGATATCAGATGATGTATGCAAACTTATAACATCAGCTTGGGATGTCAATGAGTTCCTCATTAAAATATCTTCTTTCATTTCTTGACAGAGTTTAAGAAGTGAATTGTAACACTTCCCATCTGGTGAGTAGTACATGTATATGTCTTTGAACTTCTCAATTTTCCATCCAAGGTACAAAATATGTTTACGGACCTTCATCAATAAAGGATATGAAAGCCTCTTTGAGTTACGCGCAAGTGCATATTTAACAATAGCATCCTCACAGGGTTTAGCTCCAGGAAGTTTTACAGATTTCCAAATTCGCGTTCTTCTACGTGCAGAACGTTTTGGTTTTTCATTGTCACCGTTGTAAGTACTACCTAAATTACCTTCTTGAATTGGAGTCAACAATTCCTTTTGCACCAACTCTTCTTTATGTGAGCAGAATTCTTCAGATTCATTCACAATGCACATGTCTGCTGCTGCATCCTCTAATGGATCAATACTACTCTCTTCTTGAACCGGAGGGGTGCTAACAAATTCTGAAACAGTATCCAATGACCTTGCTGCCAAGTCACCTGTTTTGAGTGGGTTATCAATGGCTCTGACATCAGAATCGTTCACATGATTTTTAATAAAAGCACCATCAGTTGATGTATCTATATTTGGTTGGTTCACATAAGTTGCTACTGCCTCAGGGTTAGACATATCTAAATTAGTACTCATATCAACATATGGAGTAGGTTCTGCATAATTCAATTCCAATGCCTCTTTTTGGGTAAAATAAAAAAAGTTACCTAGGGCCTCCAACACCAACTCTTTCCATGAATCTTTCTTATTAAAAACCCAATCCCTTATGTATTCAAAGCCTTTTATTCCCCTCACATCATACCACATTTGTTTTACTGAAGCTAGACAACATGGTCCGGGTGCATATTTTTCAACCAACTCAAAAAGTACCCAATTGCCTCGTCGCTGCCAGTTCTCAGTGAACTCATCCCAGTCCTGCGTTATACGCAAACAGTCAATTCCTATTTTTAATTGATCACCTAAGTCTGGGAAAAATATATTTCGTTCTTCTCTGCCATTATCACGATCACAAATTACACCTTCCCACCAAGCCTCCTGATAGTTGACGTCCACACAGAGACCATATGGAAGGTCTAATTTCCCAAATTCCACAGGCGGAGGGAATGGCCTTATGTACCCACGTTTATTGCTCCGCTTCTCTTTCGAACAACTACTGCCATCCAAAACGGCTGAAACTGTTACCTTATCGACTAGTTTATCTTTACCATTATCCATTAAAATATTTTCATATCTCACATGACGACTCTGCTTGCCACATTTAATGACTTCCCCTGGGTGCCATGACCCATTTAAGCCATCTTCCTTACTCCTAACCTGCAACAGTTGAACTTAATTTTCAGCAATTTAACAAAAACTAATTGGTCACTAGGGGAAAATAAAAAATAAATTAAAGACTTCATTGAGCACATGATTATGTGTTTGTTACCATACAAAGAACAAAAATAACAAGAATAAAATAGATCACCCATTAGCGGGCAACACTAATAAGAGAAACAATTGAAGGGCTAAATGTGGCTGGAATGTAAGTGCTAAAGATTGTGAATACTACTTTCCATAGAAAACAGACAATCATTAATGCAAAGACAAATAAAACTATAGAACAGCATAAAAGGTTTAAGAACAAAACCAAAGGAGAAGATGAAGTACACAAAAAAGTAACACAATACCACCAATCATAAAAGAACTTATAAGAACACATAAAAACCACAAATTTCTGATCAAGATTGTATAAAAGAAACAAACCTAAACAACCTTTATCTCCACTCTATCATTCATAATTAATTGGTAATACTAATGAGAGAAACACTTAAAAGGATGAATCTAGCTAGAATTGAATTGCTAAAAATAGTGAAAACTTCTCCCCATGGACAACAGACAATCATAAACGGAAAGACGAATAAAATCATAGAAAAACATATAGGGTTTAAGAAAACAACCAAAGCAGACCATGAAGTAGACAAAAAAGTAACATAATACCTCATAGATAACAGAGAAACTATAAGTATAGATAAAACCCACAAATTCCTGAACAAGATTGTACAAAAAGAAAGGAAATCAAAAGGGCCTTTATCTCTACTAACGAGAGAAACAACTGAAGGGCAGAATGTAGCTAGAATCAAAGTTCTAAAAATAGTGGAAAATTCTTATTGAAACAAGGATCCATATATAACAAGATGATCATAAACATAAATACTAATAAAATAGTAGAAATCATACAATGATTAAGAAAACAACGAAAGGACAATGGGATACACAGAATGATTATCACAACACCCAACGATAAAACAGAAACTATAAAAACACAGAAAAACCAGAACTTTTGAAATTTCTGAACACGATCATTACAAACAAAAAATAAAAAATAAAAAAAACGAATGCAAGGGACCCTTACCTCGACTTTGTCATTGACAACAAGTTTCCGATTGCCTCTTTGCCGCTTTCTCTTCCGGGAAAATTTTGGGGCTTGAGGCTCCATTCTGAGATTGAATTGAACAGGGTCTACTACAGAGTGTGTTTTCTGTGCCGCGTACCTTTTTTTTCAGTGAAGCCGAAACAAGAATCCTCTTTGTCCTTAAAAAAGAGAAAAGAAAAACCCTCTGCTGAGGTGGCAATGCGCGCAATTTGTTGCTATAGCCTAACTGGACTCTCGGTAACCCTGAAACCCAAAATGACAATTTAACCCCACCAAAAGAAAATTAGTAAGACATGACCAAAAAAGAAAGAAAAGAAAAAGAAAATAATAGGACATGTCTCTCTTTCTCACACTATTGAGTATATATCCCAAATTATTAACATCACCTAGTAGATCACTAAATCAATGTTTTCTATTAGGTCATTAATTTGGGAAGCTCTTTTTTAAACTTTTCTAATTGCAATATTTATTTTATTTTATGCAAACATGACACTATTTATTAATGACATAACTTACTGCGACGACAAGCACGATAATTAATAAAAATATATATATATATATATATATTTTTTCTCTTCAAGACATATTACAATATCTTTTTGTTGTTAAGACTTATTTTTTAGTTATGTGATAAGAAAGAAAACAAAAATAGAGCCAACATTTGCTTAAACTACAACCCCTTGTTCGTAAAGTTAAGACTGAGAATATTGACTATTATTTTCAATAAAGTTCATAATATTGCATAGTCATATTTTTGTATTTTAAAAGTTCCAACAAAATCTAAGAAATTTTAGGAAAATTGTTTCAAACTTGTGTTGAACTAAATCTTGTTAAAGGCTCACTATATTAAATTGGGTTTTTTGTAACGAGTGTGATACATTATATCATATATATATATGGAAAGTTTTAGTATTTATCATAGTATTGGACAATAATTTTAGCTTTATGCAATTAAAGAATTATTATTTTAAAATAGTTCGGATTCTAATGACTATATTATTGCTTTAGTTAACCAATGTTTTTGAGGCTCTTGTTTGAAAAATTAAAATATTGTTCTTATTTGGTTTACCTTTGAAAACAGCTTTTGAATTTAAGTTTTTCTACAAAGTTGTTTGTTAATAGAGGTTCTATTTCTTAAGGTTTATGGAAAAATATTTATAGGCTTTTAGAGTCCTAAAAGCTAAAGTTAGAAAAATAAGTTTTTTTTTTTCAAATAGAAACAAGGAAAGCTCAAATAAAATTTTAAAATTATTTTATTTAGACAAATGTAACCATAATATATGTCAAAATATATTTTTTCTTTTTTTAGTTATTTTAATACTCATTTTCTTTTTTTGAAAAAATAAATTCAAACAATTTTTGTACATCTTGCATTATTTTAGGTTAAATCATCCAAACATTTTTTAACTTTTTATACATTATTTTCTTAAAATTAAACTGCTTTACTTAAAAAAAATATTTTTATAGACATTATTTTTATACCCAATTTAACTAAATAGAGCCAATAAGTAATTGGGATGAGTTATCTACTAAGATATAATAGTATAGGATTAAACTTGTCTCCATTACACCCTTCCCCCAATGCATCTAGGTACACATCCAATGAATGACACGTGTACTATTATAAATTAATGGTTAAGGATTCATTTAGCGCAATCTACCCTGTTAACGGGAATAGGACATTCTTTCAGTGTTTTTCTATTCTTTCTTTATCATCATAAAGATAAACCTGAAGTGGTGTCTAAGAATGATTCAATTCTATCAGAGAGTAGCTATAATGGGCATAGAATAGATTGCAGTCCAATTTAAATTCAGTAAAGTTGTGCTTGGTAATAATCTGTTTTCTAAAATTCCATTTTGTTAAATAGTGTGTAAAAATGATATTTGTAAAAATATTTTCAAGTAGAACGGTTTAAAAAAATAATAAAAAATTGGAAAAGTGTTTGAATGAGTTAACGTAAAAATGCTGGGAGATATAAAAAAATTGTTTGAATTCATTTTATCAAAAAAGATAATGAGTAGTAAAATTATTTAAATTATTATTTTGAAAAATATTATAGTTATATATATTTAAATAAAATAATTATTAAAATTTATTTGAACTTTCCTTGTTTTCTATTTGAAAAAGTTTCTTTTCTTAACTTCAGCTTTTAGAAGTTTTTAGGACTCTATAAGCCCAAAAATACTTTTTTGGTAAATCTTAAAAAATAAAACATCTATTATCAAACAATTTTATAGAAAAATTTAAGCCCAAAATCTGTTTTAAAAGTTAAACTAAACAGAGAAAAATAAAATCTAAGAATATTGTTGTGTACCATTCTTAAAAACACCAAAACTCATATTTGTATTGTTTCTTAAAAAATGATTGTTTAAGAGGTTGACTCAGCTTGTTTCAAAATCTTGTTTAAAAGAAGGGTTGAAGGAAATTATTTAAGAGCTTGGCCACGTCTGATTCTTGAGTAGTTATGGGTTCTTTGTTTTTGTTGTTTAATTTCTCCTTCCAACCAAAAAAAAATCTTGTTAAAAATAAAGTTTTTCTAAAAGAATGTATATGAAGATTTTTAGTGTTTATTGTAATAATTCATAATGATTTTTAACCTTATGCACTTAATGAGTTACTACTTTTAAAATATTTTAAGTGCTAATTATTATATTTATTGAACCTTAAATAACAATTGCTTAAGGTTCTTGTTAGAAATAACTCTTTTCAAGTAGAACGACCTTACGGCTTATTAAGTTTGATTTTACTTGAGTCCTTAAAATATTAAGTTGAGTAGTGTAATACGCTTCACAAAAATTTTTATTTGTGAGTTTTTTTTTTTTTGGTATATTTTATTTGTGATTTTAACAATGATATGGCATCTTACATGGTACATAGGTGATTAGGAGAATGGGAAAAAAAAAAGAGTAAACAAAATTATCTCCAATATCTTCTAAGATAGAAAATATATTGTTTAATCATTGAAAAACAAGTAGAGGTTAAAAATAAATTTAATAATTTTTAATTACATTGATTCTTTTTTTATCAGATAGAAAGAGATTTTATAAGATACAATACTCTTTCTTTTTTTTTTTTCCTTCTTATTTTGTTGAGAAATTATTGTAGGAGAATAGAATCATTTTTTTTTTTGTTCAATTTAACTGTTTGGGCTAGCTTATGCACACCTCGACTAATTTACTTCTTCGGTCCGATCAAAACAAGACGACTATCCACAACAGGACTAAGGAACCTCTCCCAAGGGGATTCAAACCCATAAAATAAATGAATGAAACACAACTTCTTGGTTTATTAATTTTTTTTAATGAAAATTATTAAACAATAAATTATGTATCTTAAAAGATAATGGGATATTATTTTACATTAATTTTTTATAATTCTTTCGTTTTTTTACGTAGACAACTATTTAATGTCGTACATTTGTGTTGAAATCACAAATTAAAACTTGTGAAGTGTATTGTTACTCAACTAAATTATCGGCATGAGTGATAAATAGAATTTACGAAAGTAAAGGTATAGGTGTTATGTGACTAAATTAGAGTTAAGGACAAATTAGAAATTTTGTTAGAATTATTAGCCTATAAATAGAAGTCCTCATTCCTTGTAATTTTTGTCCAATATTTAGATAATATAATTTGTTAATTTCAGTTAGAATCAGTCAGTTGTTAGATTTACTCTTTCTCGCAAACTTTATCATTTTCCTCTTTGTTTCCTTCCATTCCGATTGAATCCCTAGCCAAAATCCCTAATTCAAACAAAGGGATTTAACAATGGTATCAGATCTAGCAATGAACCATGGGGACATAAAGCTTAGCCATGGTCAAATTGAGAAATAGGAGAGCACCAACTACGATAATGGTGGAAATCAAAGATGAAATGCACAACATCAGTGCAAGACTGGATGGATTTCATTTCTGTTCAAGCAGAAATGAAAGCAAAGGATGGAGAATCAAATGGTGTAGATGATGGGCAATTTTGTAAAAATTGATGGATAATCATCAATCAAATAAGAATATAGTGATTTAGTTAAGTGAGATATTATTATAAGGGATATGAATATGTTTTATATCTAATTAAGAACCCGTAGGTCAATAATTCATTTTCATAACTAAACAAGACAAGATAATAATAATGCAAGTAAAGTGTTGAGTAAAGTTGTAGTTATAGTTAAGTTTATCTCTAGTATATTCTTGCATTAATTAATTTGCTTTTAATTTATAATTTTAGTTCATAATAAAAGCAAATTCAATCTTTTAATGAAGTTAGAATTGCTAATTTTAATACTTAGCATAATATTTGCATTAACTCCTTGTAGGAACAATATTTACTTTTCATCTTATTAGTTGAGGACAATACCTGTGCTTGTGTTATAAAATCCATATTCACAGATGCAAAAAATACCATTTCTTTGTCACGAACTCAAGGAGAAGTCGTGGTGCATTCAGAGAGAACGAATGGGTTCAAGAAGAAGCAGTACCATGATCGTGACAGCATGCAGGCTCTCAATGGAGTGGTAAAAAATGCTAAATATAAGCTGCAACTCATGGACTTTTGTTCGTAGGGGAGTAATGGTAATGGGCTCACATGTGAAAATGGAAAAATTGTTGAGATTTTAAGGGTTCATATATGTGAAGAAGAGTTAGTTTCACATTGGAAGAAAATAAGATAATTAAATGATAATATGGTAATAAATTATGAACCTACGTACTTAAACTTTTGGGACATTACATGAGGACGTCTCATGCCAGCGCAAAGTCATTGACTTAAGATCAAGTAAAAATAAATTACTCATTCACTTGAAAACTAAATTAAAATTTTCTTAGGAGGCTTCCTCCCTAACTGTGTTGTTTTGCCTTTGGGCCTTTGTACCAAAATAAAATAAAATCTACTAATATTTACAAAATAATATAAAATGAAAAATATTCATCCAAGCTCCATATAAAATGTTCGCAACAGTCTCCGCCATTGAAAAGCATTTTTGGCAACATGCATCTTTTGAACTATTTGACTGATAACAATCAATACAAAAACAGTCTAACATAATTTTTTTTTTTTTACCAACGAGGTTTTAGTTTTACTGGCAATATCCGGAGGTGATGAGGCATTTTGGTCACAGTTTTAATTCCCACCATTGACAGATGTTCGGATAATTGTTTTATTTTACGAGTTGTTTGTCCCATGTGAATATTTAAAGGTGATGGCAAGTTGTATGTTATATACTCAATTGATCAATGCTCTCTAAAACAAATATTATATATAAAAGACTTGACTGGACTCGACTCGAGTTCAAATTTTATTTTAGAACTCATTAATGAGCGGAGTTCAAATTTTGTTAACCCTATCAATTAATTATGTTATATTCTATTGAAATTTAACAATTTGTGGCTAATAAAAAATCAATTTCAAAACTTAAATCTTTGAGGACCAAAATAGAAAAATTAAATTCTAGAGGATTCTTATTAAAAAAGATAATTTTTCAATGACTAAAATAGAAAATGGTGTTATTCATAGAGACCAAAACAATAAATAAATCTATTTTTATATTTAATGCACTTAATATTTTATATATAATATATGCATGTTATATTATTAATTGGTATTATTGGTGTATACATTTGAGATATAACTAGAAATAAAGCCCATAAATTACATTGATTCCAAAACATAAAAAATGGACATGAAACAAATAGAATTTTGATGGGCCAAGGTTGGGTTAACGAATAAAAACTAAACCATAGTAAATATTTTTTTTTAAAATAATTAGTTTGGGACTGGGCTGGCTCGGGCCGTGAGCCCGTCCTTTATTGTGAACAAAATGTAATAATTGATCCCATAAATAGACCTTTTATAAGCATAATTTGACCATAAATCTATACTTATATCTATATTATATTTAAAAGAGTCTTAAAAAACTAAAATTTTAATTTAATAAGTTACGAATAATTATCATATTATAAATTAATTTTTTTTTAAATGCTATGAATGAAAAGAAATATTAAGAATATATTTTTTATGATTATAATATTATTGTATTAGTTCTTTCTCTATTTTTATAATTTTTTAAAAATAATTTCTTGATATTTACATTAATTATTGACTGAATATATATATATATATATTATAAATACGATTTGAGTACGATGTGTGTGCTACGAAAATTAGTCTAGTAAAATTAGTGATTATGCTTGATTTTATAAGCACAATTTTTATGGTAAATCTATACTTATATCTATATTATATATAAAAGAGTAGACAGAAATTTTTTATTTCTTTTTATACTTTTATGAGTTTCTATTATTACATAGATTAGTTATTCTTTTGCTTCAAATAGACTATTATTATTATTATTTTTTTTCTATTTTAATATGAATAGAATTGTAATTATTGTAGGACTATTGATTTCTTTTTTACTAATTTTCTTCAATATTAATAAATCTATAATTTTTCAATAATTATATGTTTAAATTTCTAATTTTTTTTTAAATATTTAATAAGTACCTAGGAATCTTTATTTTATTTTTTTATATTTTTTAAATAGTTATATTTCAATATTAGTTAATATTGAATTTTTCAAATTTTTTATTTAATAAGTTTCTAATAATTATAATAACTTTTAGTTCTTCTCAAATTTAGGAAATATTTTTTTTAAAATAAAACTATGAATTAAAAAATATTTAGAGTATAGTTCTTATGATTATATATTATTGTTTTAACTTTTAATAGAAGAAATTTATTTTCTTAAATATCCTATGAGTTTTTACTATTATATAAATACTTTTTAATTTGTATTTTGCTTCAAATATTCTACTTTTTAGTTTACTACTTTCATAATTTTTTCGTTATTTTAATATTAATATAATTGAAATTATTTTATGACTATTGATTTGTTATTATCCTAATTCTTTTCGATATTAATAAATCGATAATTTGTCAATAAATATATATCAATAGTAATTAATATTGAATTTCTCAAGTTTTTAATTTAATAAGTTACAAATAATTATCATATTATAAATTAATTTTCTTTTAAAATGCTATGAAGGAAAAGAAATATTAAAAATATAGTTTTTATGATTATAATATTATTGTATTAGTTCTTTCTCTATTTTTATAATTTTTTAAAAATAATTATATATTTAAATTATTTTTTAAAAATAATTTCTTGATATTTACATTAATTATTGACTGAATATATATATATATATATATCATAAATACGATTCGTGTACGATGTGTGTGCTACGAAATTAGTCTAGTAAAATTAGTGATTATGCTTGATTTTATAAGCACAATTTTACGATAAATCTATACTTATATCTATATTATATATAAAAGAGTAAACATAAATTTTTTATTTCTTTTTATACTTTTATGAGTTTCTATTATTACATAGTTTAGTTATTCTTTTGCTTCAAATAGACTATTATTTTTTTTCCTATTTTTTTTTTCTATTTTAATATGAATAGAATTGTAATTATTGTAGGACTAGTTGATTTCTTTTTTACTAATTTTTTTCAATGTTAATAAATCTTTAATTTTTCAATAATTATATGTTTAAATTTTTGATTTTTTTTATATATTTAATAAGTACCTAATAATCTTTATTTATTTTTTGTATTTTTTAAATAGTTATATGTCAATATTAGTTAATATTGAATTTTTCAAATTTTTTATTTAATAAGTTTCTAATAATTATAATAACTTTTAGTTCTTCTCAAATTTAGGAAATATTTTTTTAAAATAAGACTATGAATTAAAAAATATTTAGAGTATAGTTCTTATGATTATATATTGTTGTTTTAACTTTTAATAGAAGAAATTTATTTTCTTAAATATCCTATGAGTTTTTACTATTATATAAATAATTTTTAATTGTTATTTTGCTTCAAATATTCTACTTTTTATTTTAATACTTTCATAATTTTTTTTGTTATTTTAATATTAATATAATTGAAATTATTTTATGACTATTGATTTGTTATTATCCTAATTCTTTTCGATATTAATAAATCGATAATTTGTCAATAAATATATATCAATAGTAATTAATATTGAATTTCTCAAGTTTTTAATTTAATAAGTTACAAATAATTATCATATTATAAATTAATTTTTTTTTCAAAGCAATGAATGAAAAGAAATATTAAGAATATAGTTTTTATGATTATAATATTAATTCTTCCTCTATTTTTAGAATTTTTTAAAATAATTATATGTTTAAAAATAATTTCTTGATATTTACATTAATTGTTGACGAACATATATATATATATATATATATATCATAAATACGATTCACACGCGTTGTGTATGCCATGAAAACTAGTCTAGTAAAATTAGTGATAATGCTTGATTTTCTGCATGTTATCATGTGTGTAGAACTAAAAAAAATAAAAATAAAAATAAATGAAAGGCTTTGCAATACAATCCAAAATCACATTAGCTAGCCATCAATGAAAGGATTTGTAAATACAATCATTTGGAAATTCACATTCACAAAGGAGGAGGGACTTTCAAGTGGCAAAACTAAGGGTAAAGTTATTTAGTTTCAACTTTTAACATTTTGAGTTTAAATATTTCTTGTGAAGTTTGATTAATTGGTACTGAAATCTTAAGAGTGACTCGGGGTTAAGAATATGTGCTTATTTTATTGACTTAGTTTGAATCTCCTTGGGAATGCCATGTAAGGTAAACTTTTCATAAATTTTCTAGTCTCGACGTAGATGGTCTTTCTCTGTTTAGATTAAATAAATAATTAGTCGAGGTGTTCGTAAACTAGATTGGGTGCACTTTATCGCTAGACCTAAAAAAATGTACATGCAGCCCACAATGAAAAAAAATAATAATAATACATCAATCCCAAAATCTAAGATTTAGAAAGAGGAATTCAAATATTTTTACATATTGTCAATTAAATGAATTATGGACTTAAAAACAAGAATATGAGGCCTTATGATTTTTTTTTCCTAAAGCGTGCAACTCCTTTGTCCTCTATTTGAGAATAACTTACATAGGGTGAATTCTCCACATCATTCTTGAAGTTAGACAATTATATTAAGCCACATGGTAAATTAAG
The DNA here is from genome assembly GCA_029379385.1 of Quillaja saponaria. Lineage (NCBI taxonomy): Eukaryota > Viridiplantae > Streptophyta > Magnoliopsida > Fabales > Quillajaceae > Quillaja > Quillaja saponaria. The sequence continues at coordinate 11,436,495 of CM055610.1, read as the reverse complement.
ATACCTCATCAACCTAGTTAATTTTAGACTAATGTTACTTGAGGTAACCTAACCCAAATGCATCCCATAACTCACCTTATCTCACCTCACCCCTCCTTTCAGAAATTCTCTTCTCTCCAGTCTCCACTAGCTTCATCTTGTAGCTCTCCACCGTAGAACCCACTTGCACCTTCTCCAAAAGTCTACAAAAGCAAACCTTTGCTACAACCCAGCTCCAATCATTACTTGGAAATAAGTTAGATCCTCATAGTTTTCTCCTTCATTTTATTAATTCTTAAATTTGGGATTTTTGAATGTATTATTGAAATGCACCTTAAATGAAATGTTTTAATTATGAACAAGGTGAGACATATGGAGAGGTGCATAGTTGTTTGCAAAACTAATCTCTTTGAATTCATTTTAGTAGTTATGAATTTATTTTAGTAGTTATAAATTCATTTTAGTAGTTCTGAATTTGCTTCTGTAGCCTTATGTACATTATGCACTGTACTAGACCAAATATTTCTTTTTCCATTTCTAAACTTAATAGATACACAAGCAATTTGAATGTTAATCATTGGAAAGCCATTAATAAGGTACTTGGTTACCATAAGAGAACTAGTAGCTTGAAATTGTTTTATGATAAATTTCCTAGTATCTTAGAAAGATACTCTAATCTGAGTTGGATAAATAGTGTGGGAGACAATAAATCCATAAGTGGGTGGATTTTCACTCTTGCTAGTAGGGCTGTTTCTTGAAACATATGTGTATTTCCCATTCTACTGTGGAGTCTAAGTTTATAGTTTGGCTTAAGTAAAATAGAAGGTTGACTGGATAAGAAATATGCTATTAGTCATAGAGCTTTAGCCAAATCCAATGCCTCCCATTTCAATATACTATGATAGTGAAGTGATGCTTACAAAAACATACAATGGTACCTATAATGATAAGTCTATACATATCGGTCTTAGATATAAATTTGTGAGGCATTTAATACATGATGGTATTATTATAATTGTCTATGTGAAATCAAGTAAGAACTTGGTAGATATGCTTATTAAGCCTCTGACGAGAGACTTAATAAGTTTGACTACACAATATATGAGACTTTACCACTTTGAGCCAAAGGTGATGGCCATTCGATTTATATCTAGGTTACCCCTAGTTTATAAGTTAAATAGGAAAAAACAAGTCATAGTTGTTGGCTGTATTACTATCTTTTAGTCTTATATATAGTTTACGATAGAAACTTTTGTTGCATGACCAAGATCAATCTTAGCAATAGAAGTGCATGAGAAATACTTTGCCTATATGAACTAGAAATGAAGTCACTTCTTATAGAAAGTTATGATTTACTCTCTTTCAAGAAACAGAATATTGCGCATGGCCATAAAATATAAAGCGATGAGATTGCTCGTCGTGGAAAGAGGATTGTGTGTGTGATGACTCCGTTCATGTTATATAGGAGTAAAGGTTCAATCTACAGACACTATTAACATTGACATGACTTTGAATTATTTACATTAAGGGAAAGTTCAATGTTTGTCATGACATCTTCCTTTATGTATATAATCCTTAGAGTTAATTAACAAAAAGTTATTTTGCTTAAAAAGTAGTTTTTCAAACAAGTGGGGGATAGTTTAAGTGCATCTTAAATGAAATGTTTTAATTATGCTCAATGTGTCATATATGGAGAGGTACATAATTATTTGCAAAACTAATCTCTTTGAATTTATTCAAAAATTATAAATTTATTTTAGCTTTATGAATTCATTTAAGCTGTTATAAATTCAATTAGCAGTTATAAATTCAATTCAGCAATTATGAATTTAATTTAGTGGTTTATTAATTCATCTCAACAATTATGAATTCATTTTAATGATTATGAAGTCATTTCAGCATTTATGAAGTCATTTTAGGAGTTATGAATTCATATATACTTAATAGAGAATAATGTCTAAAACTATTATTATTCTCAAAATGATTATAAAATTAAATCTGTAATTGAAGATTTTTGGAATAAATATGGGAAGTCTCTTCATGTTCTATATAGACAATCTTCTTCTCTTCTCTTCATTGATCAACCTCCACATAGAAGGTTTCAGAGATTATTCTATGAATTACTATCACAGGAAAACTATTTTTTTAAGGCTTGATATATATCCTGGAGGTGTATTGACTATAACCTTTAACAAATCTTTATGGTAGAGGCAATAAAAATCCTTAAAGACAGGAACAACTCGTGTCATTCCTTGTCTAATTTTTTATGTTCATCATATTTGGTAGTTGCCAAAATTAGCATTTGATTCTTTTCTAATTTTGTGATATTTAAGTTTAATGGGGGTGAATTAAACCTTAAGGATAGTGTTTGCAACATGCCTTAAAATTAGAGTTTTATTTAGTTCTTTTCATTCTTCTGTTTTAACAATCTTAAGGTTTAATTTTGTATGTGAGAATGTGACTTTGTCAAACTCGAGAAGTTTGATGGTGGAAATTTTCTAGGATGGCAGAAAAAAATACACTCCCTGTTTGCAACACTAAAAGTTGTGTACGTCATGAACACTGTAAAGCCTGAGGAGAATGAAAATGAATTTGTTGCAAAACTTATGCCAGGTAAAAATGGGAAAATGATGATTACCTTTGCAGAGGTCATATTTTGAATGGGATGGCAGATTCACTTTTTAATGTCTAGCAGAATGTAGGTACTGCAAAGGAATTATGGAAAAAACTTCAAGCAAGGTAGATGACAAAAGATGCAACAAGTAAGAAATTTATGGTTAGTCGTTTTAATAACTAAAAAATGGTTGATTCTAGTCCAGTAATGAAACTAATGCATGAGATAAAAAGGATTCTGAATAATTACAAGCAACACAACATGCATATGGATGAAAACATTGTCGTTTCATCAATTATAGACAAACTTCCTCTATCTTAGAATGACTTTAAAAGAAATCTTAGACATAGGATGGATGATATTTCTCTTGAGCATTTGGTCAACCATCTTCGAATTGAATAGGAATATAGTAAACAAGATGATTATAAGGACCAAAATGCTTATGAGAAAATTCATGTGATGGAAAAAAGGAAGCAATCCAAAAAGTCAAAGAAAAGGCATGCCTAATATGGCTCCCTCCAATATGAAAATCCTTAAGTAAACAATAAGAAAAGGAAAAGGAATTGCTACCACTATAAGAAACCTGGACATTACAAATCTGAATATCAGGCTCTCCAAATAGTGAAAAAGGAGAAGGAGAAAGCATCTTCTTCTATAGCAACAGAGAATGATTTTGTGGCTGCGGTTTCTAAAACCAATATGATAGAAGATGATTGGCCATGGTGGATAGGTTCTTGTGTAACTTGTCATGTATGCAAGAACAAAGAATTCTTCAAGACTTTCAAACTAGAAGAAAACGGGACTGTTCTGTACTTGAGAAATACATCAACTAGTCCAAGTAAAAGGCAAAGGGACTGTGAAACTCGAATTCACTTCTGGAATACACTCACTCTAATTGATTGTTTTATATTCCTGATGTTAGGAAGAGTTTAGTTGTCAGACCTCTCATGGAGGCATGACTGGTCGGAGGAATGGTAACCAAACCTTTCGTAACCCTGACTAAAATAAAAGAACGACCATGACTTTTGACTTACCTAATGAATAAAATCAAGAAATTATAAAGACAAAAATTAACAATAAAAAAATTAGGTTGATTACAACAAATCACACTTACTGAAAAATTCCTGGCAGAGATCCTTTACAATATGGAATATGCCTTAAGATACAATCCTATAAACTCTTTTATTACTCAACATAATACAAAGACCATAAGGAGCTCTGCTCCATTCACATCATCAACAAAACAAGTACTAGAATATTACATCATACCACATTTGACACTCACAGTTCTAATGTGGTTGCAAACTTTCAATCCTTAACTCCAAGTATGAGATTCCGAGGCATACCTTGTCGTCAAATCCTTAGCAAAACCTCGCATTAGTGGTTAACTTCTTATGAGGTCATGCTACTAAAAATATAACCACAGGAAAGGGGTGAGTTCCTACGGACTCAGTGAGTGGAAAATTGTACCCAAAGGGTACTAGCATCACACAACACAAGCATATAACATACATAATAACATTGCGTAACATTATTCATATCCTAATTCGCATTGCACATATACATTGTAACGGTCATAAATTCACAATTTACATGATACATAAGATCACAAATTTATTAGAGCAATGATATTAAACAAAACAAGCAAAGGGCCAACGAGTAACCCAGCCCTGCACACCAATATCACCCCCTGTCGGGCATTTACGAGCCCGCACACTAAATTAATTTCCCGTACACAATCCATCTTACCGAGGCTGAGCAACTCAATTTTAAAAATATATATTAAAGTCAAGATTTCTCACAATTTTTAAATTAGAGTATCCTAGGTGCACCTGGATTTTTAATTTCAGAAATGAAAATCATTTTCCAGAAAATGTTCACTAGTTAGCCCTTATCAAACACAAACAATGTCAACACAGTAACCAATATCAAGCAAACATTATTCAAGCAAATTACTGAAATACTCCACTGCTCACTTTCCACGTATCACGCATATTCAAATAAACATATAATCACACGTACTAATCTACCCCCTAAAGGCAGCAAGTAACCAATCACCTAGTTCACGGATTTCGTTCATCGTTTAGCTTAGATTGTGGTGAAAGTGTTGATAAATCCTTAACACGCTCTTAAGCTGAAAATCATAAATTCATACATTACTAATCATAATCATTTCAATTTATTCAATAATTCAGAATCCATACTTTAATATTAGCCTAGTCTAATTTCATATTTCTCAATTACTTAATTTCTCAAGGAAACCTACATAAATTAACATCTATATATATATATATTAACATTTAATTTCTTGTAAACATTAGTCAATCATCTAGCACGTGTAGTTTACCCTAGTTTGTGGGTATGTGTTCTTATGTATATATATATATTTACTTCCCAATAAGCTCAACACCATCCCATTGATTCCTATTACCCATAATCTAATTATTAAAATCAATTTAAATGAATTATCTAAACTTCATTAAGAAGTTGAACTATACCTATCTGTCTTTAACAAAATTTAATTTCTAACTCTTCCTTCTCCAATTCACATGATCGTCTTATACGTTCCTTATTATTATTATTTTATTAACTCTCATTTCTATAATTTCCATGCATAATCAATTAACATTACACCTTAACTAAATTCTTTTACATTTCTAGTTAACTTAAAAGACGTACAACTAGCTTACCTAACTAAAATTTATCAATACTTAAAATAGTAGCATTAATATAATTAAATCAAAATTCTAAGACATTAAAAAAAATTTATGCACTTGTTACTTTGTTATTCTAACACCTTTCGATAGCACTTTCAATCAAATTAACCTATCAAGAAACAAGTTTGAACTTGAACTTGAGAGTAACTCAAGCTCCACCAAGACCCACGGCAGTGTATAGGAACATGCCTGTTATCTTCTCTCAAGTTACTCAAGAGATAGCAGACAACTTCAATCAGGACAAGGTGACGGATTGGAATACAAAAGCCCTCCTTCCTCACGACTGCAACTAGCCAAGACAGGGCATGGCAGCCTTCACCCATAGTTGCTGTCAACCTTATCCAAAACTTACCCAAGATCACTCACTCGGTCACACACCCACCCCAGCAATATTGAAGCTCACTGCAATAGCCTATACACACTTCACCTTACTAAAATTTTGGCTTAAAACAGAGCGTACCAAGCCTAACACATAATACTCACACGACAAGAAAATGGAAAAAAAAATTAAGACTAGGAAGAAAAATAAAAAGGAAAGCATTTTACCTTCCCACTGCAGGCAGCTCACCGTTTCCTAGCCACTTTAAGGATAGACAAAAGAAAACAATTCAGCTCTAAACAGTGGATCAAGGTGGCTGGCTCATGTTGATGCTTTAGGGAGGGCTGTTACACGGCCTCACAACACCCACCCCTCAACGGCACCAACAAGAAAAAAATTAAGGAAAAAAGATGGCTGCCACAAAGGGGTTCTCTCCATCCAAGGAAGGTTTCACAGCCAAACATAAAAAAGAACAGGGCATGTGCAAAGTCGATGGCAGAGGAAGAACAACAAGAAAGCAGAGGCGGTGGAGGGCCTAAAGAAAAGACAAAAAAATGAAAAGAAAGAAAAAATCATAGTCAAAGTCAAATTTTCAAGTTGGTGGTGTGTACACAACTTTTTCTTTGTTTAAGATTTATTTTACTTATCAATAAAGCTTACCTACGTCAAGGTCCAATTCAATCAAATCCCAATCAATTGTTTATTTAAATTATATATATATATATAGAGTTATAATTATCATAGTTATTTGCTTGCATTAAAATTTATACCAATTGATCCTAATTTAATATTTTCAATATCAGGTTATGACATTAAGTGTTTGTTATCCTACTTAATAAGTTTGGGTTTAAGTCTGTATTTGAGGGAGACAAGTTTGTCCTATCTAAAGGTGGTATGTTTGTAGGGAAAAGGTATCTATGGCTTAATATTATTAATAAAAGTGTTGTTTCAATTTATATTGATGAGTATTCTAATTTATGACATAATTGTTTAAAACATGTTAATTTCAAAAACATGCAGGATATGATAAAATTAGATTTAATTCTAGAATTTAGCAAGAATTTAGAGACATGTAAAACTTGTATGCTACCAAAATCACCAGACTTCCTTTTCCAAGAGTAGAAAGAAACTCTAAGTTCGCTTGAATAATTTATAGTGGTATATGTGATATACATATTACTCCATCCATAGGTGGAAATAAATATTTTGTTACATTTATAGATGATCATTCTAGATTTTATTATGTATGCTTGCTGCATTCTAAAGATGAATTGGAAAAATTTAAAATCTTTAAATTTGAAGTAGAATTACATTATAAATCATTTATTAAATATATGTGATCTGATAGAGGTGGAGAATTTTATAATTCAGCCTATTTTGAATCTACTGGAATAGTGCATGAAATTACTGCACCTTATCCACCACAACAAAATAGTGTGGCTGAAAGAAAGAATAGGGTGTTAACAGAAATGGTAAATGCCATGATATCGAATTCTGGTCTAGGAAAAGGTTTTTGAGGTGAAGCTATGTTTACAGCTTCTCATATTTTAAATAGAGTTCTTACAAAAAGGAACAAGATAACTCCATATGAATTATGGAAGAAAAGAGAGCCCATCTTGAGCTATTTAAAAGTTTGAGGTTGTAGGGCTATTGTAAAGGTATCGGAACCTAAAAGAAAAAAATTAGGTGAAAGGGAATTGAATGCATATTCTTGGGATATGCACAAAACAGTAAAGCATATAGGTTCATGGTGATTGAACCAAATGATTCTACTACAGTAAATACTGTGATGGAGTCAATAGATATTGTTTTTGATGAAAATCAATTCACACCAATTCCAAAACAAAAAAAAAGTGTTCAAAGAAAAGAACATAATGTAGAATTTGGGAAATTAAATGATGATGAACATAAAAGCCTTGAACCTAGAAGAAGCAAACAAATTAGAAAAGAAAAAACATTTGGACCATGTTTCTTGTAGAAGGAACAAGGCAAACAGTTGACAACCAAACACCATATTGCTTCTACACCGAAGTAGACCCTACTACATTTGAGAAGGATATGAAGTCTCAAGATACAGCTTTTTGGAAAGAAATTATTAATGATGAAATGGATTCAATAATGGAAAATAAAACTAGGAAGATATTGTACCTCCCACTTGGTTCCAAATCAATTGGATGCAAATGGATTTTCAAAAAGATAATGAATGTAGATGGTACCATTGATAAATTTAAGGCAAGATAGGTGGCTAAAGGATTTATACAAAAAGAAGGAATTGAAAATTTTGATACATATGCACTAGTAGCAAGAATTGCTACAATAAGAGTGCTTATAGCACTAGCCTCAATAAATAATTTAGTAATTCAGAAAATGGATGTGAATAGTAGTCCTAAATGGTGAATTAGATGAGTAGGTGCATATGAGACAACCTGAAGGGTTTGTAATTCCTGGTCAATAAAACAAAGTGTGTAAATTGATTAAGTCATTGTATGGACTTAAACAGGTACCAAAACAATGACACCAAAAGTTCGATCAAGTTGTACTTGTGAATGGTTACAAAATAAATGAATATGATAAATGTGTTTACACCAAGCTTGAAAATAGAAATGGTATCATGATTTGTTTATATGTAGATGACATGCTAATATTTGGTACGGACTTAGAGCAAGTTAGGAAAACAAAGAATTTTCTATCAAAGAATTTTCATATGAAAGATATGGGTGAGGCTGATATCATTTTGGGAATCAAATCATTAATGATAAAGATGGTATGTCTTTGTCTCAATCTCATTACTTTGAAAAAGTATCAAGGAAGTTTGATAATTTTGATTGTATTTTTGTCAGCACATCATATAATTAAGTATGAAACTGGTACCTAATATTGGCAAGTCTGTTTTACGATTATTCAAAAGTGGTCGGATGCTTAATGTATGCCATGACCTGCACTAGGCCTGACATAGCCTTTGTTATAGAAAAATTAATTAGATACACACACAATCTAGGAAATATTCATTGGCATGCTGTGAATAGAGTATTAAAGTACTTGAAGAAAACCATGGATTATAGCCTATGCTACCCTTCAGTTTTAGAAGGATTCACAGATGCTAGTTGGATATCAAACTGTGAGGATCATGCTTTCACAAGTGGTTGGATCTTTACTCTTAGCGGGTGTGCTGTTTCTTGGGGATCAAAGAAACAAACCTGTATAATAGATTCCACCATGGTAGCTAAAATTTATTGCATTAACTTATGGGACAAAAGAAGCGGTGTGGCTAAAAAATTTATTGTATGAGATTCTGTTGTGGCCAAAATCAATGGTACCAATCTCGATATATTGTGATAGTCAAGCATTGAATGGTGAAATAAGTTTTATGTGTAAGTTATGCCAGCTCCTAATTAGTAGGATTGATGGTTCAAAGTATAGTCTACCACTCTTTCCTTAGCTAGCATAAATATCTCTTACTAAGTAAAAGTTCAAATTGTAATATACCTTCATCGATGCATAAAATTTGCAGAATTATAGAGATCTAAAATTACTTTGAAAATGGTGGGGGAATGTAAGTGAATTTTTAAAGTATATAGTTTTATAACTGTAAAAGTTACATTTTTATAACTGTAAAGATGTGTTTGTATGGAACAGACACAATTTTGTCTATTTAAAGAACATAATAACTGCCACAAAAATATATACTTTCAGATTGTTCCTATCTTCCTTCCTCTGGCCATAGGATTAAACGTAAGAGAAGTAATTCTGCAAAATATTCTTAATGCTATTTGACTTAATTATGTTTGTGCAAGACAAATTAAGTTGGATTTTATTGTATCCTCTAGCCTATTCACCGTTACCATTGCATACTATAATCAACTGGAGGCGAATTAAACCTTAAGAATAGTGTCTACAACATGCCTTGAAATCAGAGTTTTATTTAGTTCTTTTCATTCTTTTGTTTTAACAGACTAAGTGAACAATTATGTAGGATTATTATACCTTAATCATAAGGGTGAGGCCAAGACCATTCAGTTAAAAAATATGAGAGAGAAAATCAGCCATTTTCAATATTTTTTTTTTTTTCCTTTTCAAAATTGAGTGAAAATATATCTAACCCAAGCTTAAATATCATGATATTAGAAATAAAGCAATAATCCAAAAGTCTCAAATTAAATAACCCTCTAAATATAGGAATTAATAAAAAGATGAGAAATTTTGTGAAAATCTTACCACTTTGAGGAGCCTGCTGATGGGCCTTCAAATACTGACACTCTAATACCATGTTAGTGGCTCATTCTTACAGTCAATCAATTGATATTAGGAGAAATCATCTATTTATATGTATTTGAATTCTTACCATGTTAATAATGTGAGAAGTTATTCACATTAACAATTTAGATATTAAAAAATGCACTACAGTATTTCATATGCAAGAAAGATAAGATAGACTGAAATTCATGTTTATATAAACTACTCAACAAGACTTATCTTTCCCCCTTCTATAACAATCTGATCCATCTGACACACAGTTAAATATAATTTTCCTTCACATGAATATATATCACCCTAAACAAGGAGTTAGAACCATTGCTAGACAGTATTTATGCCGCTAGTCTTCTTCTATTTCTTAAAAGAAACGAAATCGGAGATTCCAAGATGAGCCTGGAGTCTTAACCTCCATTAGCACTTCAGTTTATGTATTGATGACATGCAAGCTTTTAATTATCATGTATTGATGCATGTCATCTAAATAAAGTTCCTATACACTACAGCTGCTGGAACAAGGGAGGGTAAGACTCCAAGCTCATCTTGGAATCTCCGATTTTGCTTTTTAAGAAATGGATAGAAAAGAAAAGTTAGTGTGGCACTAGCAGCAGAAATACTGACAATGGTTCTAACTAATAGGTTTTGGTGATATACATACATTTTGAGAAAAATTATATTTAATGGTGTGTCATAATTTTAGTAATAAATATTTTAATATCAAATACAACATTTATTTCATCTTAATAGAGGTCCTTATAATTTTTGTTTGAAAAAAAAATATATTAGTGGACTAATGCTGTATGCACACAACTTTCTCACACAAGTGCCATAATCATATTCTTATCATTATAACCAAACACTCATAATCAATACCTCTTACTATATATTTGTCTACTAATTTCTTTCATATCATTAAAATTCATCATTACTATATATAATTATTTTATGTATCTTCTTTTTATTTTCACCTCTCTTATTTCTAGCTGACATCTCCTATTATTTCTCCTACCTTTCTTCTTCACTTGGACTTCTTTACTCTTTTTTTTTTCTTTTCAAATCAATGGAAACTAACAAAAAGATTAAAATTTGGATAATTTTCATCTGAATTTTTAATGTAACTTTTTTATTGTTTATTTGATTGAAGAAAAATTTCGTTATTTCCTGTGTGTATTCATACCTTCATTTAAATGATATTCCAATATATTTTTTCAAAAAAAAAAAAAAAAACACAGAGTAAGTTAGTTTCATCTTTTGAATTCTTTTTTTCATTTTCCTCATATCTTTTATATAAAAAATTAATTTAATCTTTTTGTTTACTTCATTTTTATGTGGAGTAAAAAAAAGAAGATGATGAGAAAAAATTATTGTTGTAGATAAAATATTAAAAGTAAAAATATAAAGACAAAATAAAGGTAATTTAAGAAGAAAAAAAACTATAAATCTTTTGTTGTAATTAAATGTATTGTACAATTAATTTATTTAAGATAAGTTAGAGAAATTAGTAGACTAATATGATAAGAGATGATTTAGGATATTTGATTACATGGATAAAAATATGATGTGACACTTGAGTGAGAAAGTTGTGTGAGATATGTGTGTATATATAGCATTACTTCAGAAAAAAGAAAAAAAAAAAAACTAGTGAGAATCTAAAAACACAAATTTTTTTTAAAGAACTAATAAATAGAATAAAAATAAAAATATTTTAACTAGTGTAATAAAAGTAGTTTTTAAAATTTAAAACATTTAATTATATAGCATTGTAAACATGATTGACAATTGTAACATATATTATCTTAATAAGTATATAGTGGAAAATTTTAATTTCAAAAATAGTAATACTTTAATTAAAAATTGAATTTATTTTCAACCATTTCTATAAATACTAGACAAAGTCATATAAATGGCGTTAACAATTGCCAAATAGGGGTTAATTTAAAAAATGCATAAACTTTTCTAAGAGAATCATTTAAAATATTTTAAAATAAATTTTTATTAATTACATAACAAATCAGTCATAGTCAACTATTACTATTATAATTAATAGTATAAAGTCAAAACTTTACACTATGATAAAATAGTGGATTATACTATACTCAATTAGAAAATTGGGATTTTGAATGCCTAACAAAGTTGGTGATATGACCAACTTAATCTTTTGAAGTGGCTTGGTTTACTGGCTTTGTTATTATTTACACCCCTTAACAAGTAAAATTGGTAAAATTTGAGAAAAGCTTGCCTCTTCACCGGTGAAAACCTCATCTACTACTACCACTGAAGTCAAAACCTCGTACTTGGGGTTTGGGACTAGGTCGTGTGAAATTGATTTCGAACTCTTGGTTTGGAAATTCTTGTGGTGGGGCTTGTGCTGGTGGTGCTTCGTGAGTACTGACTTCTAATGTTGCTACTTCTGCTACTATTGATTGTAGACCCAGTACTGAACGAACCGTAGTCCATGGATTCGAATCGGCTAAGATTCCGACTTATATCTTATTAACCCACCATCTGAGCTGACTGACAGACGTAACGGGAGAATTTGGCCTCCAAACAAAATTTCATCTGCAGCGCACATTTTGGATTCCGGGACATCCCATGAGTGGAAGTCGAAATCTTCCTAAGCATCTTTTTTTCTTGAGCAATTACAAGTGATGGGTGATAGCAATTTGGTTTTTGATGCTCTTATTGATTCGGATTTTGGTGTTATTGACGGAAATTGTGATGTGGGTTTTGATGATTTGGGGCCGAAAATTAAAGTTGCTGTTATAAAGTCTATGCCGTGGAGGGCTTATATGAAAGCGTCTTTAAGAAAGAGTTTCAAGTGGATCAAGAACACATGTGACCTAAGTGGTTTATGGATGGTGGTGATGAATGGCCCCTTTTTGGTATGGTGGTGGAATTGGGCTATATATTTTGATATTCTGCTTGGAGTTAGTGGTTTAGACCCTTGCTTGTCTCTTGAAGTATTATGCTTCTGTTGAAGGTGACGGTGACATCGCTATGAGGAGTGCCAAGGAGCAATGAGATGAGGATTTGAATGATTAGCCATGGCCTTTCCAAGTTTAATCAATTAATTCATTTGATAATATTACCAGTTATATTTACTCATGATCTTCTTACACTTAAGTAGATTTTCTAGGTCTAGTGACACTTGAAATTTCTTGCTATTCAAGAGATACAAAAGTTGACTCTCCTGAAAGTGCTAACATTTCTTGTTATCTAGAAGGTTCAAGGATCGATTCTCTTGAAAGTCTCCCATTTTTCTTAGAAGAGTTTGTTGCCATTTCCAGTAGAAGTAATTGAAGGTGATTTATTTGGAGATGTGGAAAGAGAATTGTCTTCAAGTCTTGATTTTTTTTTTTTTTTTCTTTTCACAGATTTCATTAACAATATTTAACCGTTTTTATCAAGGCCACATCACTTGGATATTTAAAACCCCACAAAGCATAGGGTATCATATAATTCTCCTTATAAAATAGGGTTTTTCATAATTCTTTTCCAGAAGTTGAATGAAATAACTGGGAGAGTTCTCCAGAATTTTATTACAGACTTACTATCTTTTTTCAAATAATTTTCATTTTGTAAAATTGTTTTATTTAATATTTCTTTTTTAGACATTCGATTTTGTGACTTTTGAGTTTTTTTTTTTTGTGGCTACACAATGAAATGTGCTGTTAAACAATTGGTGATATGGTTGAGAGGGTTGATGACGGGATGAGAAAAATGAAGAAAAACAAATTACACAACAATGTAATTGGTGGTGTTTTATTGTTGGTGACAATACCGATACTGAATTCTTATTGTTATGATTAGTTAGAGATTCAATTAAGAATAACTTCTTGAACAATTGTGTAATAATAAGAAACTAAAGTGGAAGAGAATTAAATTCTCAAATTGTAGTTTGATTATCTTTTGATTGACCTTGCTACTTTTCTTAATTTTGATATGAGATTTTTATCATTCATTTGAAATATGTTAACTTGCAAATTAGTTTGTATAGTTAAATAATATGTATAATATATCTCTTGAAGCAGTTCTTGACATGGGCAAGTGGTTCTCACATTATTTTATCAATTGGAAACAAATGTTATTTTTGTTGTTAAGTGTTGTCTTAGACAAAATAAGCTTGGTACAAATAGGTGTTTTAAGATAAGGATGAGATATCAAGCATGTGCTAATTATTTTGTGTAAATAAAAGCAATAAATGCTGAGTTTAAATTTTCTCTCAATTTGTGGGATATCAAAATTAGTTATTTGGGAATGTGCATTATGATTATTGACGATGATATATCTTAGTTAATTTGAAAATTGATATATATATATATATTTAGTTTTTTTAAATATTGAGCCAATATCTATTTTAAATTTGATGTTATGATGATTAAGATCTTGTAGAATATCCTGACTCATAGCCCTATACCCAAACGTCCACGACAAATAATAATGATATATATATTTTTTCCAAAAAGAGTGAGAAAATACAATGACAAAGATATCAAACTTTATGAAAAAATATACATACATGGGTTGTGCGATAGTTATAGGCAAAACATAATTCAGACTGCAATTAAACATTGTTTCTATCATATTGAAGAATTTCTAATTTTACCAGAAAATTAAAGAATCACTAATTTCTTGGTAGAACCAAAAAGATGTAAGTGTCACAAATCATAAACCAAATAAAATCTTTTTTTTGTTTTTTTCCTCTTTTTGTTGATAAAATAGAAGTACAAAGAACTATAAAGTGGAAATGACTACTCTACGTTTTTAAACAACCCTCGACTTATCTCCATTAAGCATAAGTGTGGCTTCTAAAAGAGGCTGCAACATCATGTTTGCTAGCTTGTCTGTTACCCTATTCACCTTGCGATACACATGTTGTCATACCCTTAAATAAGAGTATGACTGGCCGGAAGAATGAATAATCATACCTCGTAGCCTTGGATACTCAAGTATTGTATATCCTTGACTCTTAAACACATTACAGTTAAGACAATTAAAATATTATTCATTTAAAATAAAACCATGACTCGGTTATTAAATATAAAACGTTCACTGCAAATTCGACAATAATTCTCCCCGTAAAGCGGAACTTGCCAATAATACATATATACCACATGTTACAAGAGTTAACAGTAAACTATAGTACCAAAATATACAGAGGAGCTTTACTCCTAACAAAAATATAAAATTCCCATAGTTTACTCAATGTACAACAACAATACAAAACACCTAAGGTGATTGTAAGCGTTGTCCTTTAAGCCTCAAGTGTATGATATCGAGATGTACCTTGCCGCAGTAGTGTCGACATGTGATAAATTTGAACACGACAAAGGGTGGTTTCGTGAAACTAAAAAAAAAAACAATAACAAAAAAAAGAATGAGTCACAAGGACTCAATGATCAAACCACGTACCTTGAGGGTACCAGCATCACATAACACATATATTATTGACTAATTAGACGTTTAAATTTAACTATGTATGTACACATCTGTAATTATCGTACGAATCACAATTCACATATTTCATAACTTTCAACATAGAAACCATATCGTGAAAATAAATCAAAGTATACAAGCAAACAAAGGGCCAACGAGAAACTCAGCCCCGCACAATAATATATCCTCCCACCGGGCATTTACGCTCCGGCACAATAGGTTAATTCTTTGTACATAATTCATCCTACCGGGACTGAGCACTCAATTCTTTTAAAATAATTGTCAAGATCATAATATCTCATATCAAAATGTCAAATCAAAATATCCTAGGTGTACCAGAATTTTTAATTTCAGAATTAAAAATCATTTCTCAGACAATTTTATTTTTGTTGGCCCTTATCAACTACACTCAATATCACAGAAATATCATTCAATTAAATCACTAAAATAATATACTTGCTTAATTCTCAATATAGCACATCAACTCAAATATATATATAATTGCACATAATAATCTGGCAACCTATAATGCATGTAATTCACTCACAAAGTTCAAAGATGTGGTTCAGTCAGCCCGTTTAATCTGCGAAGGTGTCAGAATGTCCCTTGACACAATCCGAAACTAGAAATCACCAATTCATATGTTATTTACAATACTTCCTTCAAAGTTAATTCTACGATTTCTTAACTTACAAAAATAAACTTAATATGGTTGTTGAAAACTCATTCCTTATAAATTTTATTAAACATCCTAATATATATATATATATATATATATATATATATATATTTGTGCATATATGTATCTAAGCATATATATACTAATAAACCCCTTTAACTTATAAGATTTTCTCTTTTTATTCCTATACCAATTGTTAATTTTTAATTAAACTAGTTATCAAACTCTTTAATATTAGCATGATTTCAATTCAAACTTTTAATGCTTGCCCTCAACTTTTCCATATTTACCTACTTGCATTCCAATTTACTTATCTTATATTCCTAATTAAACTTAAAAGGATTACAACAATTTCAATTTACTAATTCTTCAACTTTCATTTAAAAACATGAATTATATGTTTATCACATCCACATACCTATCTTAGTCTCTTAACCTCTTTTTCACACAACCATTTTACCACTTACAAATCATAATCATATAACACCTACTTCTTAAGTCTAAGCATCACACTATCATTAACATTAAGAGAACTTAGTTAATGCGTTAGAGGGACTGCCACAAAATTAAGGAGACGGACTGCCACAACATAAGCCTTGCTGCTCTCTTATCCTACACACACGATTGAACCCAAAAAGATGCAAAGCATACCTTCCACAATTCAGCCACAAAGGGCAAAAAACAAAGCACAACCAGCTGCTGGTCATAACTCCTATTACTACTGAATTCAATCCCCTCTGGGCGTTCTTCTCCTCATGGCAATACATAAAGAAGCTTGAAGCATGTAGCTGGAAACTAAAATACTCAACTAAGCTGCAAGAAAGATGACCAACGGCAGAGCAAGGGAAAAATTTCAAACCAAACAGGGCTATGTTTTTTCAGCCAGTTGCTGAAATTTCCAGGAATAATTTTGTTCCCCCAACACCCAGTCACATGTAGCTAAGAGAGAAAGAAGGAGATGTGCACTAACAGACCCAAGAGGAGAGCTACAGCTCTCGGCTGTCACTGCCTTTGACTGAGCTAAATTTCAGCTCTAAAACCCCCTCTAACTACAATTCCATTGCCTAACCGAAGGGAGGCACCTAAAACATGAACTTAGTTGTAAAAAAGGAAGGGATTAACGGCTAACAACCAACTAAACAAAGAGCAAGCAAGGATAATACGACAGAAATGGAGGAAGAACTAAGTCGGTTGGCAGGGCATGAAGAAGACAAATGGCTAAAATAATATAAACGTGTGGTGAAAAATTGGTGGCTTATCTAAATCCACTCTTTTAAATATATAATTATATTAACCACTAAGTTCTAACTTATTTTATAGATACATACATATTATTATTTATTTATTAACCCCAAATTTTAGTTTTCTTAATTTTTTTTCCAATTACGTACAACATTCCAATACGTACGTTAAATTGTCATGTTTGAGTTATCACTAATTCTCCCCCCTTAAAAGAAATTTGTCCCAAATTTCAAGCAAATGATTGTAAGAGTATGTCATGTACTTGAATTAATTGAACAAATACGAATATCGTTATTTCATTATACTTTTATATTCCCAAGTGGCTTCATCTTCTGATCCCAACAGCTTATGCTCGCCTGTCTCAAATCATCCAACTAGAGACTGACACTTCCTACCATACAATGCTTCAAATGGTGCCATCTGATTGCTGCTATAATAACTGTTATTATAAGCAAACTCTATTAGTGGAAGATGCTGACCCCAACTATCTTCAAAATCCATCACATATGCTTGCAATATATCCTTCAAAGTTTGTATAGTTCTCTCGAATTGTCCCATTAGTTTGAAGGGTGAAAAGTTGTACTGAACAATAACTAAGTACCAAGAGCCTTCTAAAAAGATTTCCAGAACACAACAGTAAACTGAGCATCCCCGGTCAAAAATAATAAAAACTGGTACTCCATGTAATGAAACAATCTCGTCCAAACACAACTTCGCATACTGATGTGTTGAGTAAGTAGTTTTTACCAGGAAGAAAATGTATAGACTTCGTCAGAAGATCTACAATTATCCAAATAGAATCAAAACCCCTAAGAGTCTTAGGAAGTCCTGATACAAAGTCTATAGTAACTCTTTCCCACTTTCACTCAGGAACGTCCAGCTTTTATGGCATTCTTACTGGCCTCTGATGTTCAGCTTTCACCTGTTGACACACCAGGCACCTAGAAACAAAATCAGCAACATCTTTGTTCATACTCCTCCACCAGTAAAATTTTTTGAAGTTCTGTTACATTTTAGAAGAATCAGGATGCATGACATATGATGAACAATGAGCTACTTCAATAATCTTTCTTCTCAACTCTAAATCAAGTGGCACTACAATCGGATTACCAAACCTTAATATTCCTTTAGCATCTACCTTAAATCACCAATAACACCTTGATCACAATTAGTTTTCTCAGTAATCACCTCTGGGTCAACTATTTGTGCTGCTTTTACAGCTTCAACAAATGTGTACTTCACTTGAATATGAGCTAGCAATATCCCCAGACGAGACACCTCAAACCTAACTCCATCAGCCATACATCGCAGAAAATCTCTTACTACCTGATTACACACGGCTTGTCAAATGGGAATAGACTATCCATAGACTTTATACTCAGAGCATCAACAACCACATTAGCTTTACCTGGATTATAAGAAATCGAACAATCATAATCCTCCAGTAATTCAATCCACCTATGCTGCCTCAAATTCAACTCCTTCTGATCAAAGATATATTTAAGACTTTTGTGATCCGTAAAAATCTCAAAAGTCTCACATACAAGTAATGCCACCATATTTTTAATGTAAAAATTACCGCTGCTATCTCAAGATCAAGAGTAAGGTAGTTCACCTCATGCTTTTTCAACTGTCTTAAAGCATATGCTACAAATTTTCCATCATGCATCAAAACACAACCAAGTCAAATACGAGAAACATCACAAAACACAGTATACTTACCCGTAGTAGAAGGAAGTGCAAGAACATGAGCTGAAGTTAAACAAAGTTTTTAACTTTTGAAAGCTTTCTTCACAATTCTCGGACCACAAAAATTGAACCACTAAGCTCTAAATGCACTCAATTATAGATATATTATTATATTAACCACTAAGTTCTAACTTATTTTATAGATACATACATATTATTATTTATTTATTAACCCCAAATTTTAGTTTTCTTAGTTATTTTCCAATTGCGTACATCATTCTAATATGTACGTTCAGGTTATCACACATGTCCCAAATAAACCTCCTAGTCTCTTGTTAGGAGTTTTTTAATATCCATAATAAGAGGTTAGTGTGCATTAATTAGAAGTATTAGAGTCCTTCATAGAGATCACCATATGTGAGTCAATTTCTTCCATAACCTTGCTGTAATTTTTGTTCCAAGCAGGTTAGAAGTCCTAGTCTTAAAGCCATTAGTTTAGCTCTAATGGAATACCATCCAATTTTTTTTTTTAAAGCCAAACTACCATTGGATTTCCTAGGATTTCCCCGAGAAGCACCATTAAAATTAACCTTCATTTATCCCAATGGTGCAGTAGTCTATTTTACTATTGACATGGATTTTTGTGCAGTAAAAGAAGCCAAGCTCAAAGTTTTATAAGCGAGGAGATATTCATGCATATAACCATAAATGGCTAGTTTTGGGTTCGAAGCCTAATGAAAGCATGAATTAAAACAAGAGCTATTCTACCACTTCAGAAGCATCCAAATCGTAATTCGAAATAATGTTTTCCAATTACTTCCATGAGAGCTTGTAAACGAACACATCTTCGACGGTAACCAGTCTCCAAGTTGCAGGAAAAGAAAGTGGGCTCAAGTCACCCTCTACTAATGACAAGCCAACACTGCATCTCCCTAGAGAAATCCTTAAAGCTTGAAGGGATGTTTCAGTCTGCATGGTACATCCTCCACATAACGACGGAGCTCTATCCACCCTGCTAGCCTATTTCACATTAGTCAGCAATTCATCATGTGCTAGTTTCTAAAGAAATGAGTTGATCCAAAAAGAGCCATCCCAACTCCTAATAGCTTTCCAAATATTGTCTTCCACCTGTTCATAATTATTAGTGAGAAAGTGGTAGGCCGAGCTCGTAGAAAACAAACCATTCTTGGACAATCCCCAAGCTATCTAGTCCTTCCCATTGTAATTAGACATTGATAACAAAGCAATAATCTTCTTACAAGCTTCCAAAAGGAATAGTAGCTTCAAGTTTACATATATCCCATGCACCCTACTCAGCTACAAACTCCCTTACCATTGAGTAATCGTCTCGGTAACCCACTTGATTGGAAGGAAACCGAGGAAAGGTCCAGTGTTAGGGACCCAATTGTCAATCCAAAAAAGGGTAAAAAAGCGACCATCATTAAGGATGCTTCTAGTCTTATGAAGAAGGTCAGGCCAAACATTACACAAAGCCTTCCACAGCATTGAATCCGAATGTTTAAGAATGTAGGGTTGAAAAGCATCCTTGTTATGAAGGTACTTTGCAGTCTCTACTTTGGTCAATAAACTATCCTTATCCATTAAGATTCCTTGCCTAACCTCATCAAGAAGGCTTGATTAAACATATATAGATTCTTCAAACCAATGTCCCTTCTCGATTTTCCTCCTATAATAATGTCACAGCCAATCGTATGCAATTTCTGTTGATTCTCATCTTCTCAAATAATCTTTTGGTTTAATCTCATGAGCTCCTTATAAACCGAAATTGGAAAGAGCAGTGGATTACATGGTGTACAGTGGGATAGCTTGCATTGCTAATTGCACAAGGTTGACCCTCCCCGCCATTAATAAACAATTCATTGTCCACTTAGATAGTATAGACTTAACTTTATCAACAAGATGATGGACGAGCCTTTTGGTGAAGCCACCATGAAATAATGGAACTCCTAGATGCTTACCTAAGTCATCTATTGATCTAAATCCAATAATAGCAACAATGTCCTTCCTCACTTCACCTTTCACCCTATTACAACAATAGAACCGAGTTTATTAATGTTAACACGTTGACCAGAGGAATGTCCAAACTCCAAAAGACATCATTTTGACAGCTAGAGCTTGTTCCTTAGTGGCCTCTACAAATAAAAGGAGATCATCTGCAAATATGAGATGTGACACTATAGGACCATCCATGCCTACCCTTGTATGTTTCCAAGTCCCTCACTCCACCTTGTATGCAATAAGATGACTCGGGGTTTCCATGCAAAGCATAAAAAAGTAAGGTTATAAAGGATCCCCTTTACAAATCCCTTTCGTAGTACAGAAAGGGTCCGTAGTACCCCATTCCAAAGAATTTAGAAGCTTGTCGAAGAAATACAACTCATGATCACTTCGACCAGCTTATTTTCAATGCTCACTTTAATTAAGTGTCTCAAACAAAGCTCCAATTTAATCTGTCATAATTTTTTTCAAGGTCCACTTTAATAACCGTGAATTGAGTCTTACCTCTTATAGCCCGAATTGAATGAAGGATTTCCTAGGTAATGATGATATTCTCTTGAATTTGTCTACCAAGAACAAAGCTTACTTGATTTGGGACAACAACCTAGGGCATGAGAACTTTCAATTGGCTCACTAGAATCTTAGGAAGTAATTTATAGACAACATTGCAAAGGCTTATAAGTCGAAAATGGGTTATATTACTCAAATGCTCAACCTTCGGAATGATGATAAAAAAAGTGTGATTCCCATTACCAAGAAGACTTAGTTCAAGAAGCATTCATTTATAAATTGACACACAGCATGACTAACAATATGGCATTGGGAATGGAAGAAAACCTGCTTGAAAACTATTCGGCCATGATGCTTAAAAGGGTGTATTTCAAACATTGCACTCTTGATTTTTAAGTCGCCAATGTCCACATTCAGAGATTGCATATCTTTATAATCAACTTGGGGAAAAGTATGGTTTGTTTCAAGGCTGGGCCGAGCTGCTATCTACTCATAAAACAAAGAGTGGCAATAATTACTTGCAATGCCTTTGAGTTCATCCTGGTTATCCACCCATTGCAGAGTTGCATCTTGAAGCATTGAAACTCTAATACAACATCTTTTATTGGTAAACGTGGTATGGAAGAATTTAATGTTTCAATCACCTTACAAAATCCATTTACTGTGAGATTTTTGGCACCGTGCATGCTAACTCCTCTTGTTGAAGAATAGTTAAGATTTCATTATGGACATCAACTTCCAAGTTAGACAATGTATTACTAGGAGAGTATTCCAAAGTTATATGTATGCCCTGAAGATATGCCATAGCACAACGCTTCCTCACCGCCAATTTACCAAAGGTTTGGTAATTCCACTACTTTAGAAAGGCGACAATATTATCAAGCATATTTTTTATAGGTGCATTCTATTGCCAGTGGTCACTCATGAATTGAGGGAAGTCTTGGTGAGTAAGCCACATGGCCTCGAACCGAAATGGTCTCGAATGACTTGTTATACCTAGACCATCTATGTCAAGCAAGACGAGATTATGATCTGACTTTATTCTAGAGGGCACATGTACTATATTATTGGGGTATAAGGAAATACAATCGACATTAGCTAACACTCTATCCATCAGTTTGAAGACACGATCATAACCACCCCGTTTTGCCTATTTTCTAAGAAAATTTAGCTCCTTTATAGCACATGTCCATTAGATTACAATTTTCAATTAGAAAATTGTTGACATTTAGCTATATTGGCCTAAATGTCACCTCGTTTCTCACTTGGGCTAGAGATTGCATTGAAGTCTTTCATAACACATGAGGAGTATTGGTACCTTGTGAAAGTTGCCTTAATTCCTTCCAGCAATCCCTTCGTATACCATCTTTAGGATTGCGTAGACTGCTATAAGGAGCCATAACACAGGACACCCATTCTGGTCAGAGCATTGAATGAATTGAGGA
Organism: Quillaja saponaria; assembly: GCA_029379385.1. Classification (NCBI taxonomy): domain Eukaryota; kingdom Viridiplantae; phylum Streptophyta; class Magnoliopsida; order Fabales; family Quillajaceae; genus Quillaja; species Quillaja saponaria. The sequence goes on along the minus strand of CM055610.1, from coordinate 11,413,595 downwards.
GTAGAATGACACAAAAGCAAGTCAGAAGCCCCAAAGTTCAACAAAATCCAAATACCACTAGAAAAACCTGACACTTCTTCTATAACCAAGTTGAGGAAGCCTAGTTTCTAATCAGTACACTTGGCTTTATCTCTACCAATATGAGGTTCAAGAATCACCAAAATATCATGCTTGTGTACTTATGTTAAAGACTTTATTACTCCTACAAAGCTGGCACTTCCAGCTCCTTGGCAATTCCATGATAGAATGATCATATAAAAGTAATGAAATTACAATTAACCCACAAACTTACTGGCTGATACCAACTGCTAATTTGCACAGTCATCGTGTCCAAGCAATGTTACCATCTTATCTGTGCCTTCAATTAGATAATTCTCCTAAAAGTCTCTGTCTCTATTTTGAGCATGTCGCTTCGCTACCAAAACTCCCACATCAGGTGGCTTAGGAAGGTAACCACCAATATCCCTCCTCCCCCGTAACACCAACTAAGTTTCACAAGAAATTTTCTCCAAAGTGATCACAACCTAAACTTTTCCTCCTTAGTGAGTCAAATATTGGGCTATTCTCCTTGGCCAGAAAGTCCTTATCAATAACATCATCATGACTGTCAACATCCCACTCATCATCCTTTGTGTTTTGGCCTTCAAAGTCCACCTTTTCATCTGGTTGTAGACTTCCTGGCACATAATCCTTATAGGAAATCTTTCCATGAGCCCCACCCTTTAAACAAAGGTAGTCCATACACAACCCTACTGTCTCTCTCTCCCTCATATCTACCTTCTTATTACTCCTTTGGAGAAAATCTTCTTCTTTGGATGAACGCCCCTATTGCCTCTCCCATTGCCTTCTCTCTCCCTCATAAAAAATATCTTATCACTATTGATTTTGAAATTAAATTCCAAATAAAATCTCCAAATTATAGTTTTATTTTCTAAGTTGACTATGAAACAAAGAAAAGTGAATAAACAATTTGAACACAAAAATTGTGTCAAAATAGAAGTCATAGAAACAAATATGTATAAATAGATTAATAATGTTATTACTAAGTTGACTATTGAAACACAAAAAAGCGAATAAAGAATTTGAACACAAAAATTGTGTCAAAATAGAAGTGATAGAAAACAGATATGTATAAATTAATTAATAATGTTATTACTAATATTATAATTTCACTAAAAATATTTATCAAGTTTGAAAATATTAAAGAAAGTAAAATGTACAAGCATAGGCATTTCTCTTTTTTCTTTTTTTAATACATTGTGAATTTGTGAGGTTAGGATTTGAGCCCACAACTCAGGGAGTGAGAAAGGCCTAAAGTCTGATACCATGTCAAGTGAGTTAAACTTTTGACTTGATGCACGACCATATTACTAGTAAGATATACAAAATATAGTTTTCTCTAAGTGGGATTCCTAGGTATCAATGTGAAGAACGTGTCTACGTGGTCCTCCTAACATGTTTCTAAATTCTAAATGAGTTTAATTATGGAAGGTTGAAACTACGTATGATCACTATTCATGTAAATTGCACTTAACTGCAATTGTTTTTTTTTTTTTTTTTTTTCTCCAAGGAAATTTGAACCAAAAAAGTCTATGAAAGGAGCACAGATTCTTGCCATCAGGCCAATCTCTTTCAGTTAACCAAACTTTAATAATCAATCTCTAAAAATTCTTTGCAAATATGAAAAAACAAAATAATTTTATAAAATTTATACACTTTCAAATATAAATTAAATAATATAGTTATAATTATTATTTTTAAAAATTATAATTGAATGAGTGGTTAGGTTATAGTCACAGTCCATACATAAATAAAAAAAAGGCCCCATATGGATAAGTTAGTAGGGTGAGTAAATTTGATAACCATATCATGTTGAGTGTGTTAGGAATTATACGATATTCCCCTTCAATCTTCAATGAGTTACAGGAAATATAATAAAGGATAATAACTATAAATATAAGTATAAGAGAAAAGAAATAAATATTGAACACAAAATATAACATGGTATGGCCCCTTGCCTACGTCTACAAATGAGAAAAGAATTCACTAATATTTCAAGAAATATTATTAAAAAAAAAGAGTACACTCTACACATAGTGTACTCATTCACTCATGTCATATCTTTACTAATCTCTTTTGCACTACTATCCTTGAGAAATGTTATCACAAATATTAGATCTCTCTCTTTCTCATACCTACAACTCTGTACAAGCCTACATATTTATACTATACAGGACTTGCCCAACAAGCAAACTTTTCCTTACTTTATAAAAACCTTACAATCATCTAATTAGACTTACTTACCCATCAAGGTAAATTTAATTAGAAAATTCACATCAACATCTAATTAGTTATTTCTTACCCACCAAGAATAAACTAATTAAAAAACTACCAAATAAGGATATGGGTCAAAATCCTACATAGTATAATTTTTTGTTATATTTAATGTTTTTTATGGATATTTTATTCATAAATAAAGTATATTGATTTGTTTATATATGAAGTATGAATTTAAAAAAATAAAAAATAATAATAATTCACCTTAGATGGGGGTTTGATAAACCCAACTTGTTCATTAATAGTAAAAATGTTGTACACAATAAATGGGGACAAGGGAACCAAAATTCTATACGAAAACAAACATGTCTCTCTGTACAAAAAGTAGTAAAGTAATACTCTATGAGGATTAGCCTGGTGATCATGTTGTACGGCCTTTCGACAAGCCAAGGGAATCTTGAAGATTAATACACTTGTATACGGAAATTTATTCGTAGTTTGCCACGAAACTATTCTAAAATAGTTAAACGATTATAAATAGCCTTAGATGTTATTAGTTTGCAAATCATAGTACAAATAGCATGCCACAAAATTATTCTCAAATAATCAAACTATTATAAATAGTCTTGTATGACTATCAATTTAAAATTACAGTACAAAATACTAGTGATTTGTATTTATGGTAAAAAATATTATTAAGGGTATTTGTAAGGTGAGATTATGGAATATGTTTTAATGAAGATAAAATCGGTAGAGATTCTATCGTTACTTCTAAAGTAGAAAAATAAAGTGTAAGAAAATAAAGGCAAATAAACCAACAAAAACAAATTGCATATATGAAGTTGATTTGGTCAAAGACATTTACAAATTGGTCCTCTTTGTGTTTAAATACTATTAAAAGAAGATAAAGATAAATTTAACTTCTCCTTAACTTCTAATAATTATATTTAACTCACCATAATTCCTCATATTTTATGTGAAATTAGTTAGTTTCTCAAATTTCACAAATGAATTTTAATAATGCCTTCCAAATATCTATGTGAATGACGACAAGAGTTTACAAAGATGTTTTCACTTAGTTGCGTATGTCAAGTTTGGTATTTTAATCAAAAATTATTACAACTAAAACTTGATCTAAAAATAATTTATAAAAAAAACAAAGTTCATGATCAGATCAAATACCAAAAATGCAGATAGGCTAATGAGAACATAATTGGCCAAATTTAATTTAATAACCAATATGGATTAATAGCCAACAGCCAAAAGTTTGATTAATTGGTCAAAATTGACCATATGACAAAAATACCCAAAAAGCTAAAATGGTCAACCGCGCCAGTGGCCTAAATTGTGGAAAATTAAACTGGCCAACGATCTAAACGGCTAAAAGGCCGAAATGAATCGGCAGTTGACCGATAGGCCTAAATGCCTGAAAACCAAAATGGCCATGGGCTCAAGTGCTGTAAAGGCCGAAATGGCAAATATGCCATGGGCCAAAATCGTTGGCTAGCCGAAACATTGGCAATTGACAACGTAAATTGATCAAATTAATTATCCAAAAGGTCAAAGTGACCAAAAGTTAAAGTTGGTTAAAATTGGATAAATTGGTCAACGGTCAAAATTTAGCGAAATTGGACAAAATAGCCAAAACGATCAAAATTGGTCAAAATTGGCTTAATGAAAAAAATTCAGAATTACTTTTTTACAGTCAAAACTATACAATTTACTTTTGCTTGATGTCAGATTAGCCAAACAACCAAATTAATTGGCCAAAAAGTCTAAATGGCCAAATTATTGTTTCATCGGCCGAAACACCAAGCTTAATTAGCCAAAAATATTCAAAATGGCCAAAATTGGTTAAACCAAAAATTGTTGACTGAAAATACATTTAAATTTTCATTAATTGAAAAATCTCTATTTTAGAAAAAAAATAAAATTGTGAAACCTTTACTTTTTCTAGTAAGTTTGAATTAACAAATAAATTTTCGTGATTATGATATTCTTTACGATTTACCAAACAATCCGAGAAGTCCCACCTGGATTTGCCAAATTGTTTATGAAAATTTATGCGTAGCGTGTCACGAAACTATTCCAAGATAATCAAACGATTATGAATAATCTTGTATGACTATCAGTTTAAAATCTCAGTACAAAACACTAGCGATTCAGTGGTGGAAAAACATAATTGAGGATATCATAAAATTGGGATTATGGAATGTGTTTTAGTGAAAAATGAAATTGGTAGAGATTTTTTAATTATAGTACTCTGAAAACAGGAAAATAAAAGCTAAGATGCCAAAAGGACAAATCCATATACGAAGTTGATTTGGCCAAGGACTTTTACGAATAGCACTCTTGGTATTTAAATACTATCACAAGAAAATAAGGATAAATTTAACTTCCCCTTAACCTCCTATAATCATATTTAACTCGCTAATAATTTCCCACCTTTTATACAAGATTGGATAAGTTTCCAAATTGCACAAAATAAGGTGTCAGCAATACCATATCCATTACCATAATCTGCTAAGCTATCTACAGCCTTACAACAGAAGTAAGAGACATGGAGTAGCAACCGTCCCATGCACCATCTTAAGTATAACCTTGTAGTTGATTTCAAAAATTATAGGGAAACATGCAAAAACCTCGGCCAGCTTTATACAAAACAAAAGAGGTTTGGCTTCTGCAAACATATTTGTTAATCCACGATCTATCCAAACTCGGAGTACGGTATGGCAATCAACCCAGGTGAGCTCTGGTTCCCGCTCTGTGTTCCTAAAATTGGATGGGGTTGAGTCGGAGATGATCTCCCTAAAATCGCTCTGACGGTCAAATTGGAATCTCAGTAAGATAACCGAATAGCTCCCATTTTCTCTTTTAGATATTAATTATAGTTTTCGTACTTTTTTTTATTAGGGAATGGGCGTATTTATAGCTAAGCCCATTGTCTGTGCTGTTGACAGGTGTCCTTCTTCAATTAGTCCCCAATTTATGAGTGGAATCTACATGACCGTCCAAGATTGATTGAGATAGGTTATATATTAACAATATTCGCAAGCACCAAAATTACCTGAGAAGGTGTGAATGTCCAAATTAGGGGCACAGGGTTGATTTGATAATGTTGTTATTTTTAAAAAATTATTATAATTTTTATTTTATGAAAAAATAATTGTTAAAAAGTCACAGTATCTTTATTTGATAATTTTTTTATAAAGTTATTATGGATAGTAAAAATAATGAACAAGGTATTTGATAAAATAAATTATAAGCTGTATGAATGTATAAAATGACAAAAGTAGATATTATTAATTAAAAATATATTTAAGAAAAGAAATTTAATGGTTTACAAATTAATTGAAAATATATTTGATAATTTTTTAAAAGTAATAATGTGATTGTTGTACTTTTAATTTTGAAAAGTCACAAGCTAGTTTTTAAAAGTAATACTTAGGATGCTTTTAATGACTTTTTAAAAACAGTTGATGAAACACCTCTAAAAAATATTAACTAAACAATATTTACATATTATAACTTTTTTAAAGACAAAACACCATTTTTAAAAAGCATTACCAAACCAACCCTAAAAATTCCATGTCCCTCCTTAAAAGATCCATCTGTATATTAAGATTACAATACCCCAAGTCTAGAAGATTTCATATAAAAAAGAAATGACCAAAATTAGTGCAGTGTTGTGGTGGATATAATGGATAAAACGACAATTATTAAATTTTAAAACAAAAATAAATTCTTCTTTTGTAGTGGGTTAAATAAAAATTGATTCTTATAGCCAAGGGATCATAATGGGCCTCATCGACTCCAACCCAGTATGGATCTAATAACATATGGGATCAGACCCAATCCAACAAAAGTTGTACCACGATCATGATAGGTAGATTTAATTTTTGTTTTTCCATTTGTTTTTAAAGCAAGTTTATGTTTTCAAATCTTTATATTAGTCAAAATGGGAGTTAATTATAAGTCAAAATAAACTAATAAATTATTTAAAAAATATTATTTTAGTCTAATGGCCGGGTATCCTAAGAGCACCCATTAGTGAGCATTTATTGCTTATTGTTTTATGTATTTTTTTGCATACCCAAGTATATGTCTACACAATTTTGAATAACCTTTTTATTTAGATTGCTTTTTCAATTTCACTCTCTTTTCTCTCCAAAATTTCAACTACAGAAAAGAAAAAGAAAAAAAGATGACCTTTCACTTTCTTGTACACTCTCCCATCTTTTTAAAATTTCCTTCCAAAAATACTAATTTGTTTTCTCATATCAACGTGGTATAAATTTACAAAGTCATTATACTAATTAATTTTTAATATTCCTTTTTTCTTATGTTTATTTGAAATTACATAGTAGCTGGAAGATTTCAACTTTATGCAAATAGTTAGTGCTTAGTAAATATATAATAAATTACAAATTTTAATAAGAATTAATTGTTACTATTGGGAACCTAATAAATTACAAATTTCATTATAATTAATGAGAAGATAACAATTCATTATCATTTTATATTTTTTATTTGATAGACAAAATTACCCTCGAATTAAGATAGATTTAGTGTTAGAGTTAGGGTTAGGGTTGGGGATTGGGTGTAGGGTTTAGGCTTAGAATTAGGGTTAGGGTTGTGGGGTTGGGTTTAGGGTTTAGGATTAGGGTTGGGTTTAAGGTTAGGGTAATTTTGTCTATCAAATAAAATAGATAAAATTATAATTAATTGTTATTTTCTCATTCATTATTATGAACTTTGTAATATATTAGATTTTTAATACTGATAATGAGTTATTATTGAGATTTGTACTTTATTATATTCCCAATACACATAATTAATTCGTGACTAGTGCCTAAGACTCTTAAATTATTTAAAGTTCAATAAGTAATGATGGATAATAAATATTATATTTTTATAATTAATTAAATTATTAAATTAATTATAATTGGTTAGAAGAGTAATCATGTCAATAAATCCTGTAACTATCATTAAGTTCAATAAGTTGACCCGACCTAATCCTCTTAATTTTACTTAACTAAATCTTATTTTTAATGAATTAAATTCTTAAATAAATTCAGTAATTTTGTGTAGACTTTCAAGAATAAAATTCCTCCATTTAAGATAAAAATTATTATATAAAATTATCTAAATAACTTTAGATAATCAATTTATTTTTTTGGTTTCTCTGGTTTTTCCACAGACATTGCTATAAGAATCAATTTCTTTAATTTTATTTTCAAGAGAAAAAGTTCCTTAATTATAAAGAAAATTTAAGTTGTTTTTATTTTCTTATATAGATATATGTAACAACTATTTAAATAAATAATTAAAAAAATGTCTTCTATAACTATTGAAGTAAATAATTAATAAAATTTCCTTGATACAAACGGAATATACTACAAAATCCTTTTATAGATAAGATGTTTAATAAATTGCAACACCTCCCTTAAGATTTGGATATATGATTTTAAACCCCATAAAATGGAAAATCAACAGCTCCCGGCCAACTTTACTTACCTAGATTTTTAATTGTACTAGTTCATTCATTACTCACATGCTCATATTTCGAGTAGGATAGCAACATTAGTAGAGAGATTCCAAAAGCCAAAAAAAATATATTTGAAATAACAAAACTTGCAAGAAAAGTTTTGCTTGAAATAAGATTCGAAGTAGAAAAGTTTCTACAGCATTTCATTCAATAAGAGAAAGGAACTCATAAAACAAAGACGTAAAGGTATCTGCATTAATTTGAGTATTTGACAACTTTTACTCATGATTTCAGTCTTTGTTTCGATGATGGTGATGAAAAGAAATTGGAAAATAAAATAAAATTGTGATAACTTATTTGTCTAAACGAACACAGCTCTAGGAAGAAGCAAGAATTTCTTCTGAAATATTAAGCAGTATGTGAAATCTTCAATTTGTTTTTTAGGAAATAGGAGAAGAAGAAAGAATTTTGTTGTTTGAAATTGTGTAAACAATAGAGAATCAATTGTAATAATGTTATTCATTCTATCTTCAAAATAAGATTCCATCCATATTGTTATTATTAACATATCACAATAAATATGTCTTTTAAATAAAAGAGTTAACTATTGTTTGAGAACCTTGATTTAGGTCATTCTCAAAATAATACTCTATTTTTTTAACTTTTTTTTTATAATATTGTTTGAGACACTCTCGCAAAAAATCAATGAATGTAGTCATAAAAGAAAATTGTGATTTGTCAATTTTTTTTACCCATTATAATATTTTTTGTTCTCTTTCATCTACATATATATACATAAATTTTATTCTCACAATTTAATATTGATGAGCATCAAACTGTATCCTAAATTTTTATTTTTATTTTATATATTTTTCTAATGTTATTTACCATGAGACAAAATTTATAATTTTTTTTTTAATTTTTCACAAAATCATAAGTTTTGTTTCATAATAGATAAAAATAAAAATAAAATAAAATGTCATATTAGTTGATACTTTTTAATATTCATCATAGACATTTAATTAGTGAAATAACCAGATAAAAATTGAAAATAAAATCAAACACTAAATTAAGAAAAAAATAGTAGTAAAAAAAATAAAATTGAAATATCATCATTTTTTGGTGATTATACTTATTAATTTTTGGTAGAGTGTCTCAAAAGATATAATAAAGAAATTAACGAGTCACAAACGATATAAAAAATAAAAATAAAAGAAACAAAATAAGTCAACGTTTGTTTTGAAAATGAGCTCTAAATTAAAAATTTTACACTATAGTTAACTCTAAATAAAATAACCACTTTTGATAACAAAATTTATAAGAAAGTGAGAAAGATAATTTTTGCATCATTCATCATTATATTATATACCTTTACGTGTCTTTGGCTTTTAAGTGCTAAATGTTTCCTTATATTCCACCTAATGCTCATGATCTCTAATTCTACTCCGTTCTAAACACAGATTTTAGAGTCATTTTCACCGCTTATTGCCAAATAAAAATAAATAAAATAAATAAAATAAAATAAAAAGCCAAAAAGCAGTTCCTCTGCACGATTGCACAGTTCTCTCTGATTTTTCCGTCTCCCTCATCCTCCACATCTTCTGGAATTTTTTCCACTTGCTCTCTTCCGTGGCCGAGACTCAGAGATCAACTGGCACAATGAAATGGTTCAGTGCGCAGAAGGGTTTCAGGTTCATAGTCCCAAAGGATGGTGGGAAGGATCTCTTTGTTCATCAAATTTTGTTTCGATCTGATGGGTTTCGAACACTGTTGGAGGGTCAAGCTGTTAAGTTCGTTTTTGATTATGGCAAAGATGGACGAATGAAGGCTGTTGACGTGACAAGTTTGGTTATATCTACTCGATTTTTGGTAGTTGTGTTCTGAGTGAGGGGCTTATGGTGGCAGGTTTGGTGGACAACACTTTGCTGGTGGAGATGATGGTTATTCCGTAGGGGTGGGAGGGTTGGGCAGAGAGGTTATCAGAGGTTTAATATGGACCACCAGTGTTTTAATCTTTAATGGCCAAGGTGAAGCAGATAAGTTAGGTTTGTGATTGCATTGACAAAAAAAATCATAAAACCTGGAGATTGCAATGTCAAAAAAACTACACCGTTTTGATTTCCAGCAAGCGGCTCCATAGCCTGCTCTTTCCTTCAGTTTCTCTCAGACATCCAATTGTCTTCTCCGGCTGCGATAATCAGGTAAGGCAATTCCTTTTGCTCCATTCTCAGAACGTTGATTTTTTTTTTTTTCTGGTCACAGAACGCACCAGTAATACGATAGAGAAAGACCTTTTTAGTACTAAAATCTCAGTGACCCTTCCATTTGAATAATTAGAGATTTCGTTTTGTTGACCCAATCACTGTAGATAGCATAACTGGTAGGCTTGAGATTTGAATTTATTGTCCCTGATTTGTATTAATTGATGAAATGCATTGATGAGTCAGCCTCGATTTCATATGAATTACTAGGGCTAGAAACAGTCAATTTCTAGCATAGAAGTCTTGATGCACCTGTGCTTTACTCCGATGGCATGGTTTTGGAGTGGGTATTTGTAACAGATTTTATGTTGAACTCAATTATTACTTCTTCCGCGAAAGATTGAATTTTATTTTGGTGGTAGTTTATCTGAAACTAATGGTTTTTACAACATTTTTCCATTTTCATTTGTATTTTTTAGTCAACGTTTTTCTATTAATTGTGCAAGTGGGTATAACTATTGGTGCATAATTGAGGATTATTGTTTTATTTCTTTCTTTTTGATTTTTTATGGGCTAAAAATATGAATTTGTGGTACTGTTGCATTTCGTGCATGATTTTGGGCCTCTGCTATGTTGAGCTTATTGAATTGATTTTGATAAATCAATGACCTTTCATCTTAACAGTGCATGCTCTGTGGTTTTGGGTAATTCTGAAGTTCATAGAATAAGAGCTGTTGTTTCTAAAGATTCTGTTGCTCTCAGAATTGAAGAGAATATCAAAGTGGATGGTTTTTATTTGAAAAGGACATGACATCGAATTTAAGCCTGTTGTACTCCTTATGTTAACTTTTCCTCTTTTAGCTTTCGAAGAATTGATAAAGTAGCCAATGTTGCCTCTCAATAGGTAGCAAGGTATCGGGCCAGGTTTTTTTGGTCATTCATAAGCTTGCTCTTATTTTCTTTACAAGTTTTAACTGGCTTTTAGTTTTAAGTATCTAGCCTTTTCTTCTATTAGTTACAATATGTTTTCACTCTTATGTATGAGTTTAGTTTCAATTATAATTATGTTGTGTTTATTTTACTTAGTTAGTTTAATTTTTGAATAGTACAAGAATGATGCTTTATTATGATGAATCAAACATTTCAATTATGATTTCAGATATTGGAGCTTCAATTTATGAATGAATTTAGTCTCTCTGCTGTTTGCAGATGTTGTTCATTTTTGTATGTTGTTTGTTTACTAGAAAATTGTAGGGCATAATTTATATTAGGATTCTAATTTTTTTTTTTCATGACCTTTGAATCAGACTACTTTATCCTTTTATGAATCTATGTTGTCAAACTTCTAGCACCAGATCACACAGTCGATTAGAGCTCCTACTGGCTCCCACAATAGATTAAAGCTCCACCTTTTATGTTTCTTCATCATCAAACCCAACATATTCTATTTGAGTCTCATCCCATACGTTTATTGAACCACAATTACTCCATCCATATATAGCATATCAAGATCGAATTATAGTATTTCTCTCTCCCATTAACCCGAAAAATCAAGAAATAGTTTTTTTTTCCAGACATTTCTCCAAACAAATCCACTAAAATTACATTTTCATTCAATCTCTCTACTTAACTATTATCGTACATTAAAAATCCATAGAAAATTTTTCATAACCTTTTTTTTCCTTTAGTAGCGCTGCTGAAAAAACATGGCAGCATGTGGAGAAAATGGATACTCATGAACCTCCAACCAAAAAGTCACTGGTATGTAATTCCAACTAATAACCTCTACCATAAAATTGATACTATTACTTAGTCAACAGGGAAATGGCTTATTTACAATTTTCTTTGATCTATGCTTGAAAGGAATAATTTTCCTGGTTGGATGTTATTTGCATTGATATGGTAACAATCTCGCAGTTTGTTGATGCCCTTTTCTTTTTTCCTTGGATGAAAAGTTTATACATTGATTAGTTTAATGGCTATCTGATATATTTCTTTTTCGGCAGATGGAATTCTCATTTGGTCATAAAAAATGGGTACCAAGAGAATTATTAATAGACAGACAAGATGGTAACAAAAGTTATGTTCAGGAACTGCGTGCACCTGGCTTTTTGAGAAGGTTCTAAAAGTCATGGTTTGCCAAATTTTGTATGTATCGTTGGAAGCCTATCAGTTTCGATATGTATAATATGAATCCTATTTATTTTAAACAATATTAGATAGCTTACACAAGCTTTAGATCCTATTTCTATTTAATTTTTTTTATTTTATTCCTCCAGATTTATAGATTGCAAATTTTACGAAATTGATTATTATGCAGAGGTGAAAAAAATACAGTTGAAAATATCAAAAGGTTTCTGAAGATTTACTTTGCTATCATGAAATGCACATCTGTTACCAATTAGAATCCGTTCTTATGAACTTGATTCACCTTACAATATTCTCTTTGATAGTGGTGAGATAGTGTTATAAATGACTAACTGACATGGTCCTAAAGGCTAGAAAGGTTTTTTTTTTTTTTTCTCTGTTTCTCTTAGGTGCAATTTTATGACCATGTATAAGCTTCTCGCATTTTATTTTCAGAAACCAAATCGATATTCCATAAATTCAATTATATGTCAAGTTATAAAAGAGAGGTGGTCATTGAGAAAGAAAAATAAATTCATATAATATGCTTTATATGATATCATTGTTAAGAACATATTTTTCATTTAGCAGGATGAAAAGATTATGAGAGGCTTTATTAGTTGCCAATGTCTCTGGTGCCATCTTTGTAGCAAAGAGATGAGCAATCCCCACACTAACCATCAAAGAAATTATCCTCCAATTCAAAAAAGGATCGGTTGCATACTTGCATGAAAAAAGCACATATAGTTCTTGCAATTTCATTTACTTTGTATTAAGCTAGACGCGAGTAATGGGTAAACTTCTTGCTTCCATTTTTTATGAACATTTTGTACTTCATAAGAATTTTCATTTGCCACCCTATATTAAGTTTTGAGTGTTTGGCACATGTATTATCATTTGGGTTCAAAGTATTTCCACAAAAACAAAACTGAAGCAGTGTATTATCATTTGGGTTCAAAGTGTAGTAAATTAAGAATTGACACTAAAATGAGATACCCAGTTAAGAAATAATGAAAATGTCTTGTCGGAAGGTCGAAAATTAATATCCTCTAGATTTTTCAATTTGGCTTCAAATAAAGTGGTTGTATACATGTATTAGCAATAGATTCTAAATGTTGTGAAAACAGCTATTGAATTTAATAGAATTTATGTAAAGTTTTTCCACCTTAAATCAGAAAGCATGTCTTTTAAATCAGAATTGAATGACTACTATTTTTAACATTAATTACTATTAGCATTATCGTACGCGCTCTCGTGCGTGCTTAAATGCTTTTATTTATTTATTTATGATAAGTCCAATTAAGTTATTTTATTATTCTAGCATCCTCGCACAAGCCTTCGCATGTGCTCAGGTGCTTTTTTAACGAAAAAAATAAGAAATTCTTTATACTAGTATCCTCGCTCGTGCTCTCGCGCGTGCTTAGATGCTTTTTCTTGTTTAGGGAAATGTGTAAAATTCTTTTCGGTGCATACTCTTATAACAGCGTATCAAGTTCTTATAATGACATACTCTTCTATCAAGTTGTCAGTTCTTTATTCTCACATGTGTCATCTATTTGCATGAGAAATTCTAGAGCCGACAAAATCTTAATTTTCATATACCAATGTCCGTTACATGAAGAGTTTGTCGGCTCTATAATTTTACAAGCAAATAGAGGACAAGTGTAAAACTCAAATAAAAAATAAATGAAAGGCTTTGCAATAATTAATCCAACAAATAGACCTTTTCTAAGCACAATTTTTACAATAAATCTAGAAAAATTAGTGATTATGCTTGATTTTTTGCATGGTATCATGTGTGTAGAACTCAAATAAAAAATAAATGAAAGGCTTTGCAAAACAAACCACAATCACATAAGCTAGTAATCAATGAAAGGGTTTGCAAATACAATCATTTGGAAAGTCACATTCACAAAAGGAGGAGGGACTTTCAAGTTGCAAAATTAAGGTAATAGTTTAATGGTAAATTTGTTTAGTTTCAATTTTAACGTTTTGAGTTCGAGTACTTCTTGTGATGTTTCATTAATTGGTACTAGAATCTTAAAATTGACTTGGTAGTTAAGAATATGTGCTTCTTTCAATGGCTTAGTTTGAATCTCCCTGGGATGCCATGTAAGGTAAAAATTTCATAAATTTCCTAGTCTCGATTTAGATGATCTATCCTTCAATTAGACTGAAGAGGTAATTAGTTGAAGTGTTCATAAACTAGATTAGGCACACCTGATTGCCAAATCCAAAAAAATATACACGATGCCCACAATGAAAAACAAAATAATACATCAATCCCAAAATCTAAGATTTAGAAAGAGGAATTCAAATATTTTTATATATTGTTAATTAAATGAATTATGGACTTAAAAACAAGAATATGGGGCTTTATGATTTTTTTTTTCCTAAAGTGTGCAACTCTAGTGTCTTCCATTTGAGAATAACTTACATAGGGTGAATTCACCGCATCCTTCTTGAAGTTAGATAATTATATTAACTCACATGGTAAATTAAGATACCCTCATCAATCTAGTTAATTTCAAACTAATGTTACTTGAAGTAACCTAACCCAAACACATACCATTAACTCACCCTATCCCATCTCACCCCTCCTTTCAAAAACTCTCTTCTCTCCAGTTTCCACTGCATCATCTTGTAGCTTTCCACCGCATAACCCACTTGCACCTTCTTCTCCAAAAGTCTACAGAAGCAAATCTTTCTTACAACCCAACTCTCATCACGACTTGGAAATAAGTTAGATTCTCACAATTTTCTCCTTCCTTTTATTAATTCTTAAATTTGGGATTTTTGAATATATTTTTGAAATGCACCTTAAATGGAATGTTTTAATTATGACCAACGTAGGGACTATGGAGAGGTGCATAGTTGTTTTGTAAAACTAATCTCTTTGAAGTCATTCAAAAATTATGAATTCATTTCAGTAATTATGAATTCATTTTAGTGGTTATAAATTCATTTCAGCGATTATAAATGCATTGCAGCAGTTATGAATTTACTCTTGTAGCCTTATGTACGTTATGCACTGCACTAGACCAGATATTTCTTTTACTGTTTCTAAACTTAATAAATACACAAGCAGTCCGAATATTGATCATTAGAAAGCTATTAGTAAGGTACTTGGTTACCTTAAGAGAACTAATAACTTAGGATTTTGTTATGACAAATTTTCTAATGTCTTAGAGAGATACTCTAATGCAAGTTGGATAAATAGTGTGTGAGATTATAAATTCACAAGTGGGTGGATTTTCACTCTTGCCGGTGGGGCTGTTTCTTAGGGCAAGCAAGAAACAGGTGTGTATTTCTCATTCTACTATGGAGTCTGAGTTTATAGCTTGGCTCAAGTTGGATAGAAGGCTGATTGGATAAGAAATATGTTATTAGACATAGATCTTTAGCCAAATCCAATGCCTCCCATTTCGCTATATTATGATTGTGAATTTGTGAGACCTACAAAAGCATACGATGGTAGCCATAATGGTAAGTTTAGAGATATCGGTCTTAGACATGAATTTGTGAAACAATTGATACATGATGACATTATTATAATTGTCTATGTGAAATCAAGTAAAAACTTGATAGATCCACTTATTAAGCCTCTGACGAGAGACTTAATAAGTTTGACTACAGTAGATATGAGACTTAAACCACTTTGAGCCAGGGGTGATGGTAACCCAACTTATATCAAGGTTACTCTTAGTCTATAAGTTAAATGGGAAAAACAAGTTATAGTTGTTGGCTGTGTTACTACCTTTTAGTCTCATATGTAGTTTATGATAGTAATGTTTGTCGCATGCCCGAGATTGAATATGCTCTTAACAAAGTAATGTGCTCTTAGCAACAGAAGTGCATGAGAAACACTTTGCTTATATGAACTAGAAGTGGAGCTAATTCTTATAAAGAGTTATGATTTACTCGCGCATGGCCATAAAAAAACAAAGCGATGAGATTGCTTATCGTGGAGGGAGGATTGTTTGTGTGTGATGACTTCGGGCATTTCATATAGGAGTAGAGGTTCAATTTGCCGACACCATCAACTTCGACATGACTTTGAGTTATTTACACTATATGAAGGTTCAATGTTTGTCATGACATCTTCCTTTATGCATATAATCCTTAGAGTTAATTAGCAAAGAGTTGTTTGCCTAAAAAATAGTTTTCCAAACAAGTGGGGGATTGTTGAAATGCACCTTAGATGGAATGTCTTAATTATGTCCAATGTGACGCCTATGGAGAAGTGCATAGTTGTTTACAAAACTAATCTCTTTGAATTCATTCACAAATTTTGAATTCATTTCAGTAGTTATGAATTTATTTCGATGGTTATGAATTCATTTTACCGGTTATAAATTTATTTCAGCAGTTATGAAATTAATTTAGTAGTTATGAATTCATTTCAACGGTTATGGATTCATTCCAACAATTATGAAGTCATTTCAACAGTTATGAATTCATTTTAGGAGTTATGAATTCATATGCACTTAATAGAGAATAACGTCTAAGATCATGATTATTCCCAAAATGATTATAGAATTAAATATGCAACTGAAGATTTTTTGAATAAATATGGGAACACTCTACATGTTCTATATCTCCACACATAAGGTTTCATAGAGCTATCACAGGAAAACTATTTTTTCTAAGACTTGACATATATCCTGGAGGTGTAGTGCCTGTAACCTTTAATGAATCTTTACAGTAGAGGCAATAGAAACCTTAAGGATAGGAATAATCCGTGTCATTTTTTGTCCAATTTTTTGAGTTCATCATATTTGGTAGCTGCCAAAATTAACAAGCCAAAACTTCCATTTGATTCTTTTCTAATTTTGTGATATTTAAGTTTGATTAGAGAGACTTTAACTCAAATTTGAGAACATTTCAAGTTCTTCTCCCTTTTTTTTTTTTTTGCTATCTTCGGATGAATTTGAACTGAGTTTATAAAATTAAAATTGCAGGTGTTTTTATTATTCTGAAGAGAAATTATGAAAATATAATACTCTAGATTGCTTCCTTTTTTACCACTGAATCTCATAGGTTTTTCGGATACTTTGGACTGACTTTGTGACATTCAGCCATTGTTGCCTTTGTGACATGGTTGCAGCATTGAGGATTTTCAGTGTTCAAGAGGGACTTCAAGAAATGAAATCAGGAAAGAAGAAAAAGCTCACAGACATGGTCGTTTCACAATCCGTATTTTGTTCATGCCCAATTGAACATTGCATTAAAAGTACATTGGAAACATATGCTCCATCAATTAAATGCCTATGTTTTGTCAATGCCAAATGCTTTTAGGAAGGAATTTAAAATTGATCAGAATAATGCCTGCCAATGTTTTGGCTGCTATGGTATTTAATTGAAGCTTAGAAAGGGAAGCTAATGCTTCGGGCAAATTAAGCAATTTGTTTTTAGAAGCTTAGAAAGGGAAGATAAGATCGATGAATTCATGATTTTCTTCTTTTTTATCTAAACTACTCAACAAGCCGTAACTCTCCCCCTTCTATAAAAAATCCGATCCATCTCAGGTCCCAAGTTCTTGGAAAAAGATTTTACCAGTTGGTTCACACCAACATGAGGTAACTCATGATTTCCTTATTATGGCATTGATCATAAAAGTTAAATAAACTATGTAGAAGCTTAAGTAAGCTTAAACCTTTCAAGCCCAATCTTATGCCCACATGTCTTGATGTCTTCTTGTACTTGTGCTCTGAAATCATTATAAGTAAAGGGCTTGTACTTGGTGCTCTCAATCACAGTATCATCATCCGGGAACACAAAGTAGCCAATTGAGATCCTTTCTTTATGTTTGTTCACCTTCACTCTGTGTTTCACACTTTTGTATTCGTCATCACTCATAGCCTATTTAACCCATAAGAAAGAATGATTAGCCTAATTTATGCAAATGAATTTAATCATTGTCAAGAGAGTGAATGACATACCTGCATCATGTCGCCAATGTTCACAATTAGTGTGTTGGAAATGGGTGCTACAGTGAGCCATTCATCATCTTTGAGTAGTTCGAGTCCACTAATGGCTTGATCTTGGTTCAATATGGACAAGATAGAGCTGTCAGTGTGTACGTCCATGCCCAAAATAGTATTGACATTGGCATTTGAGCATTGTGGGTATCTGTAAACACGTATGGCTCCTGTGGGTAGTGATAGATAGGACTTTGAATTTTCTGGATGTAGATTAAGATTGCTTGCCATTGCTTCAAATAAAGTTGTAGCAATTCTAGACAAGTGGTTCCCATATTCCACTAGCACAAGTCTTGTCATGAACATTAACAAGCCCATGTCAGTTACTTAAGCATTAATACAATTTTAATATAGCCAATCAAATTATTGTTTTCCTTTTCTTTATATTCTGAGAAAATAAGAATAAGAGGTCTGTGTTTACCTGAAGGATTCAAGCACAGGATGTTGTTGACATTGGAATCGGGAGAGTTTATTCACAGGAACATTCAGACCTTCAACCCAATTCATATTTTGGGTACCTCTCGTTAAAGCTTCCCCAGATGGAGTAAGTGCAGGAGTGCCCCAAAAATATGTTAAAGGACTGTCATTGAATGCACCTTGTTTGGTTTCAAACTCCATGGAAAATAGCTTTTTGGCTTCCTCTAGGAGTTGGCTCAAAAATGTTGAAGGAATCTCATGGTTAACCAAACGAAACAGACCCCAAGTTTTACACGCCTCCCCAAGTTTCATTTTCTCCTCCAGTTGGTCTAAGTATTGGAAATCAATAACGGGAACCGGATCTGAATCTCGAAGTGGCTTGATGGCATCCTCAAACCGGTCAACATTGTGGAGTCTGGTTTTTCAGCAGCTGCTGGAATAAGGGAGGGTAAGACTCCAGGCTCATCTTGGAATCTCCGATTTCGTTTTTTGTTTCAAGAAATAGAAGAAGACTAACGGCAGATATACTGTCTAGCAATGGTCCTAACTACTTGTTTAAGGTGATATATATACAATTTAAGGGAAAATTATATTTGATGGTGTGTCTTAATTTCAATAATAAATACTTTTTAAATTATATAATTTCTGCTAGAAAAAATAAATATAAATTTGGAATTTTCCTAATGAGAGTCTAGAAATTTATTAAGAATCAATAAATATACTTAAAATAAAATATTTTAATGAGTGTAATGAAAGCAATTTTTAAAATTTAAAAGATTTGATTATACAGTACTAAAAACAAGATCACAAGAAATATATATACATATATATATTATTTTATTTTTGAGATAAACAAGGAATATATATTACTTTAACAAGTACATACTAGAAAATTTTTATTTCAGAAATGGTAATTCAATAATTAAAATATTGAATTTATTTTTCAACCATTGCTATAAATAATAGAATAATTCATATAAATTGCTTTAGCAAGTGCCAAATATATAGAAGAGTAATGAAAAAAACTCATATTTTTTTAACTAGTATCATAAGAGCAGTTTTAAGGTGCAATAAATATAATGATTGACATTTAAGATATTCTTAAATAACTTTATCAATTATATAACAACAAAGTCATAATTATATAACAACAAAGTCATAGTCAACTACTATAATTAATGTTAAAAAAGTTTCATTAATGTCACCTTAACAAGTTTAACAACACCCTTAGAAAAGAAATTAAATTTATTAAAAATGATATTGTATTAGAAATAATTTGAATTTTTAAATTTATTTCATTATTTTTTAAAATTATTTTAAACTTCCAAATACATATATTCTTACGCCATGTATGTAATATAATATATTGTTACTTGAAATGAGGAGAATATTACTAGCACTTCAGTTTATGTATTGATGATACGTAAGCTTTTAATTATCATGTATTGTTGCCATGTCGTCTGAATAAAGTATCTGTTGGAACAAAAGAGGGTAAGGCTTGGTTTGGTAATGTTGTGACTTTTTAAAAGATGTTGTGTTCTCATGGCTATTTTAGAGCAACTTTTAAAACGTTACAGCTGTAATGTTTGGTAAAATAATACAAAAGTTATTTTCAATAAATAGAAGTCACAAATTAGTATTTGGTAAATTCATTGTAAAATTGTTCTAAAGATTTAAATTGACTATAATAGATATTGATAATAAAAAAAAAGATAATTAACCTACTACATTAATTAATAAAAGAATAAATATGAATTTTATATTAAAAAATAAAGTTGTATTAATTTTTTAAACTTTTGAGAGGATAAACTAGTTTTTAAAAATTTAGAGTAGAAGTGGCCTACTTTTTTTTTTTTTTTTTTTACAAACATACAAAAATTGACTTATACTCTTTATAAGCGTAAGTATCATTCAAAAATAACATTATCAAACCAAGCCTAAAACTCCAAGTTCATCTTGGAATCTCCAATTTCGCATTTTAAAGAAATGGATAGAAAGAAAAGTTAGTGTGGCACAAACGGCAGAAATACTAACAATGGTCCTAACTACTTGGTTATATATACAATTTAAGGAAAATTTTAAGGCATGCTATGGTGTGTGCCTTGTTATTGTCATAATTTGTGCGAAGTGGTAAGTTGACGCTTTAGAGTGTGTTTGGAACCATAAAAATTAAATAATTTAATTCATTCTAAATGAATTGTGATTAAAATTTTGTGTTTGCAATTCATTATATATGAGAATTCAATTCATTGTAAATCTTATTTTCATTACTTTATTTTATTTTAAATTCTTACTAAAATTGATGTGATTTATAAAAAATTTAATTCATTTAACATTTAAAAAATTATTTAGACAAATTTACCTTTCATCTTTGTCTCATTTTCACACTTACTCTTAGACCCCACTCTTCTCTCTCAATTCTCTCTCTCTCTACACTCATCTCTTGTCACCCATTTTGATTCTTAACCCATCTCTTTCTTAAACTATAACTGACCATAAAAAGAAATTGGCCAAAAAAAAAAAACAGAAAAAGAGAGATAAAATGGTCAAGCTTAGAGTGAGAGTATAATAATTATATAGAATTAGGGTTAATATTATAACATTGTTAAATTCAATTGAATTCTATTATTATTATTCACATTCCAAACAATGTAATTTAATTGAATTCTATTAACTTATATCAATAAAATGATTTGTTTCAAATATTAAAAAAAAATTAAATCAAATTGAAATTAAATTCAATTGAATTAAAATCAACTCTTTTGTAGATTTGTTCTAAACTTATCTTTAAACTTATCCTTAAAGTGAATTAAGGACAAAGCCTGGCTAGCCAAAAGAAAAAAAAAAAGCCTGGAATTGTTGACCATGATAAATGCATGGTTGACCATTTACATTTGTCTACTCTCCAGTCTCACGTGTACATATGAATGACAGAATGGTAAGTGGGATAAAAAAGAAAAAGAAAAATATAATTTTAAGATTTTGTAGCTTCATTATTTTAATAAAATATAGTTTAATATTTTATTGAATAAACTTATCTTATTTAGTATTATTTTCTATTTTATATACTTTTTATTTATAAATAACTAATGAAAATTATGTCACCTCATTATTTTTAAATAAAAAATCTTACTCAACATTTCATCAAGGCAAAAAAAATCAGATAAAATATATATATTATATAATGATTAGTTAAAAATATATAATTATAGGCATAATTTGAATTTCGAAAAAATATTTGGATGTAACCAAAAAGAAACAAAAGAACAAGTATGTAGATCATAAAGGGTTGAGAACCGTGTTATGGGTGATTATAAATTATAAATACTTATACAACCGGTTGAAAAGGTTGGTAACCCGTTTCATTTTATTGATTAATATTATATTTCTTTAAGGCAAAAAAATCCAGTGAAATATATATATATATATGATTAGCTAAAAATATATAATTATAGTTATAATTTAAATTTCAAAAAATGTTTGGATGTAACTTGAAGTAAAAAAAATCAATAAATATATGCAGATATTAATGAATTAGAGAACTATGTGATATTAGATGATTATAAATTATAAATATACTTGCAGTTAGCTGAAATATTGAGTAAGATCTTTTATTGAAAAATAATGCAGTGACATTATTTTCATTAGTTATTACATTATTACAAAATAAATAAAATAGAAAATAAAACTAAATAACATAAATTTATTTAGTAAAATATTAAAGTATAATTATTTTTTTATTAAAAATAATGATGCTACAAAATCTGAAATTGTATTTTTTTTTTTTTTTTTTTTTTTTCCTATCCCGCTTAACATTGTGTCATTTCCTATGTAGGTGAGATTGGAGAGTGGACAAGTGTAGATGGTCAACAATGCATTTATCACGGTCAAGAATGTCAGGCTATGTGTTTTTTTTTTTTGCTAACCATTCTTTGTTCTTACTTCACCCACTTTAACTACCCCACGCACCAACTATGTCATTTGTACAGAATGCGACAATAACGAGGCACGCACCACAGCACGCACCATTATAAGGCATGTCATAATTTTAATAATAAATATTTTACAATTTTGTAAATATTTTAATATCAAATACAACATTTATTATATCTTAATAAAAATTCTTATAATATTTGTTAAGAAAAACAAAAAAAAAATAATGTTACATACACATCTAAATCTTACATAAAATTATAAAAACAATTTTCTAATAGTTATCGACTTAGAAACTGAAATAATTAAGCAGCTAAATTTTGCAACGTAGTTACTGATTTTGAAACTGAATTTATTTGGGTCACTAAATTATTATTAAAATATCATATGAGTTATGAGTTAGAATAGGTGACTAATCGGTCACAAATCAGTAACTAATTTGGTAAAAAAATTTAGAGTAAAATTTATCTACCGATTATATAGCTTAGCAACTGATTTCTCGGTAGCAATATATATATCTAACGGAGAAAATTAGGCAGTGCATTTTTTGCGTTTTATATTTGCTTGTCCGAGCACAAGTTCTTTCTCTCAAATTCCAGATCGAGGAAGAAGACAGATCGGGGAAGAAAACAAGAGCTGAGAGAGGCATTGCAGTGAAGCTCTTGGTTGTTGGATCTCTTTCCCAATTCTAGAATTCCAACCAGGTATTTCTGGTACCTTGCTTCTTCTTCTTCTTTCAACTTCCAATTTGATGTTCGGAGCTAGTGACATGGTTTGGTGACCTTAAGAGGTCAATTTCTGTTTTGCTAGATTCAAGGGAGAAGGGAGAGAAGGAAGGGGAAGGAATATACTGGTCAGTTTCTGTTCTATTATAATTGGACTTTTTAAGGTTTGGAGGGGAAGAAGGGGTTGAAGGAGTTTTCACATTCAAGAGTATATAGGCTGGTCCTTTCTTTTGTTTATGATTTGTGTGGTTTTCTTTTCCTGCTGTTACATTTACAGGTCAATGCCAGTTGATATTTATAATACAACTATAGCTATTTTGGGCTCATTCTCTAAACAATAGCCTGGAAGATTGAGACAGTCTTCTAATTCAACTCTACTTCTATAGTTTGGTTACCATTTTCTTGGAAAAGATCTGCAGGGCCACATATAAACTGATAAGGAGGATAAATCTAAAGGATAATGATAGCTTTGATTAGTAATTGATAGCATCAATTCTACTTATTTGTTAAGAAAACAAGATTATCTGCTGATGGAGTTTGGTTGAAATTTATCTGTTGCATTATACAGAAGGAAACCACTGTAAATAAAAGAGAAAGGAAAACAAAAATATTTGCATGGAAGAGAGAATAAATCTTATATCTAGTACTTAGCATATATGAAACACACTATTTTATAAAATCATCATTGTCATTTGGAAAAGTTCTAAAACTGGCACATGTTTTGCATTTTGTTTACAGGATCTTTCATACAACTTTAGCATTGGAAACTCAGGGGTACTAAATTGTCAACAGCGAAGCGTGTAAGAATGCTTCAAATTATTTTCTTTTCTTGTTTTTCCATTTTTAGAAGATTGATGAGCTCTTAACATTGTTGTACATGCTATAGGAACTTGTTTGATAGCTCTTTGAAGGCTAATAACTCGTAAGTTTATAGTTATTATGTCATATCTCTATTCATAATGTTTGCTTTTATGTGTATGTGCGTCTATATTTGAGTTATGATGTTCTAGATGCTGATTTCTTCTGCAAACTTCATTATCTCTCAGTTGAACTATTTAATGTTTGAGGAGTTTCCTACTGTCCTATAAGTAAGTTCAGCATGTCATGTATTTTTATCTAACCATTTCTTTGGCTCTAGAAACTTTTCATAACAAATTCCAAAAGCTTAATATTGAAGTGAGGCATTGGAAGATTAGATTTTTCATAGAAAAAGAAATTGAAAAAAAATATAATTTGTAGAAGATATTTTCTATACTGTTGTGGCATAATTGTATGAGCCACTCAGATATTTGACAACAGCTACAGTACCTGTCCCAACAACTTTCCTCTTCCTATTGGATTTTTTTTTTCTTCTCTCGTTTTCAATATTTCTGAGATATAACTATATAAGATACATTATGTTAATATAATCCAGAAAGTCACCTATTCAGATCCTATATGGTATAATATTTTATTCTTAATTTACAATTTGCATTCCTTGCACACTTAATAATATTTTTATTTATAGACAATATGAGGGAGAGAAGAAAAAACTGCACCCACACATCACTGAGGCTCAACTTGAGAAGCAAAGCAATAGTGATTTTGTGTGTTGGCTGGAGACTCTTGTAAGTAATAATTATTAAGTTAATGTTGTGGATATTGATAATGTTATTTCCAAACATGAAAATAATCATATTTTCTTCTTCTTCTTATGTTAGGTTTTGAAGTATAAAACCTATAATCATATTTTTTTTCTTCTTCTTATGTTAGGTTTTGAAGGATAAAACCTTAGGTACAACTATACAAGAGATAGGATTAGGTCCAATCCATGCTTTATTTTGAAGGAATAGAAGTTTTCAAAGTTTATTTAGATTCATAGTTGATAAATTTTCATGAAAATGCAGATGCAACAAATGATTTATATGCAGCAAATGCAACAAATGCGGCATATACAACAATACATAAGGGGATGTTACAATGAATGACACAAGCAGGTGTGTATGTCCACCCCCGGGGCCCGCCTATACCTCCAGTTTCCACAATAAGTTATATTTTAAATCTGTGCAAGATAGGTTGATTGTCCAATAGCCAAAACCATGGCTATCGATCTCAGCTTTAAAAGGTAAAAATGGTGGTGTTTCTTTCCGCTTAAAAAAAAAAGAAAAGAAAAAAAAAGGGTACAAATACTGGTTCTAAACTTTGACTAGGAACAGTGACTATGGATTAAGTTGGAAACTCTAGCCATGTGAATAGTTCTTTTTAAAGGGAGAAGAATAAAGAAAGCTTGTACACTGCTTACACACATAGTGACAAAGCACTAAATTAAGATTAGCAGAGATAAGTTGATAGAGAGGTGTCATGCCCTTGCCTTCTTTTCGACTTATGTCCTTTCTCTTCTTTTAAGCCTCAAAATTAAAAGGCAGAGAAATATATAGATATAAAGTGTGGAGGGACAAAGACCAGAGGCAAGACAGAGACATATTCTTTCTTTTTCACCTTTACCTCACTCATTAATTGCTTATTAGTAACTTATTATTGCTTAATACAGGTTTTAAGCTTCTTGGTCTTGGGCCATTCTGTTCATATTTTGTGATTTACATATTGATTGAGATGTCTACAATATCAATAATTAAGAATTTAGTTAAAAACCTATGTGTTGGTTCTGATTTTGTGATAGATTACAATGGTTTAAATGTTATTATTTATTATTGTTTATTTTATTTCTCTCTTTTCACTTTTCATTTTTGGTAGGATCAACGCTCTAGAGGTGAAGGTGAAGGAGAAGCTCATGATGAATGATGAATTATGCTAAAATTTTAGACAGTTATGTTGCGATTGACTTTAAAACTTTTGATGTAAATTAATTCAATTTATGAAGTAATTAATAATGTATGTATTTCTAGATATAATTCAATGTGATTTTATGTACTTGAAATGATTTTGTAATTTTTTATTTTCTTTTTGTACAAAATATATAATAAAGGAAGCAAGAATTTGAAATTGAGAATACATCAAATTTATAACTTTAGCTACTGAATTTGCTTATGCGAATTTCAAATAAAACAAACTCAGCTTCCGATTTTGCAATTGAAAAAAAAAAAAAAAAAAACTAAAATTTATTTGATAAATACCATTTAAGCTACCACTTTTGGGACAGAAATTTTGGTAGCAATTAGCGATTGAAAAGTGCTGGTTGCTTTAGCATCCTTGATTTTAGCCACCTACTGTATTGGTTACAAAATCGGTAGCTAAGGCCCTCTGCTACTGCTTTTGTAACCGGTTTCGGTGGTAGCTAATTGGTGTTTTTCTTAGATTTCAGTGGTAGCTAATTGGTGTTTTTCTTATAGTACAAGTGCACATCATATTTTATCCTTGTGACCAAACACTATAAATCAATACTTCTTACTATATTAGTCCACTAATTTCTCTTATCTCATTAAAATTCATCATTGCTATATATAATTATTTTATCTATATTCTTTTTATTTTCACCTCTCTTCTTTCTCACTTACATATTATTTCTCCCTACATTTCTTCTTCACTTGGACTTCTTTATTTATTTACTTTTTTTTTTTTTTTCTGCAAATCAATGAAAACTAACAAAAAAGATTAAAATTCGGGTAATTTTCATCTGAATTTTTACTGTAGCTTTTATTGTTTATTTGGATGAAGAAAAAAGTTTAAGAAATAGAAAAGAAAAATGTAGTTATTTCTTATGTTTTTTTTATCTTCATTTCATTGATATTCTATTATATTTCTTCCATTAAAAAAGATAAAGAGTTAGGTAGTTCCATCCTATGAATTCTTTTTTTTTTTTTCCTCAAATCTTTTATATCAAAATATTAATTTAATCTTTTTGTTCACTTAATTTTATTTTATTTGAAAGGTGATTTATGAATTTATTTGCATAGAAAATCATTAGAGATCGATATGTAGAGCAAAAAAAAGAAGATGATGAGAAAAAATTATGGCAGTCAGACAATTAAAGTAAATATAAAGGTATTTTAAGAAGATTTTTTTTTTTTTTTTGGAATCTTTTGCTGTAATTAAATTTATTCTATAATTATTTTTTTTAAGATAGGTGAGATCAGAAATTAATGGACTAATATAGTAAGAGATAACTTAGAGTGTTTGATTACAAGGATAGTAAGAAAGTTGTGTGAGACATGTATGTGTATACACTATTACTCTAGAAAAAACTAAATATAAATTTGAAGTTTTCCTAGTGAGAATCTAAAAACATCAATTTTGTTAAGAACTAATAAATATAATTAAATAAAAAATATTTTAACTAGTGTAATAAAAGTAGTTTTCAAAATTTAAAATCCTAACCCTAAATCTAAACCTAATCCTAACCCTAACCTTAATCCTAACCCTAATTCTAATCCTAATTTTAACTCAAATTTTAATCATAAATTATTTGCATGGTTGAGATTTAAAAAAATAGTGTGAATAATAAGATTAAAGAATTGTAAGAATTCTACTAATAAAGAATTCTAGATGATCCAAATCCTAATTATATAGCACTGTAAACGTGATTGTCAATTATAATATATATTATCTTAATAAATATATAGTAGAAAAATTCTATTTTCAAAAATTGTGAATTCATTAATTAAAATATTGAATTTATTTTCAACCATTTCTATAATTACTAGAACAAGTCATAAATGGTTAACAAGTGTCAAATAGGGGTTAATTTTTCAAAAAAAATTTCTAACGAGAATCATATAAATTTGTTTTAATTAATTACATATGAATAAGTCATAGTCAACAATTATAATTAATGTTAACAAAATTTCATATATATCACTTAAACAAGTTTAAGAACATTTTTAAACAAAAAAAAAAATTAAATTTACTAAAAATAATATTGTAATGTATTAGTTAGAAATAACATTTGAATTTTTAAATTGATTTAATTATTTTTTGTAGATTATTTTAAACTTACAAATACCGCTTACAAGATGTATAAGACATAATATACTTATTATTTGAATATTACTAGTAATTTTGTGATGGAGCTAGACATTTATTCTTGAGGAGGCCAACTAAAATTTTATATAAACGTATATTCACTACAGTAACAGAGAAAAAAAAAAAAAATCTCATAAGACATAATAAAATTTATAAGATATAAAAGAAGAATAAAAGCTTTAACCAATTAGTCTTGTTGTCTAAAAAATGAAAATATATAATCTAGCTTACTTTTGGAGATGCCACAATATTAAATAAGAGAAGAATAAAAAGATAATAATTAATTTTGTATTATAGTATTAACATTTTTGAAAATTTTGGGACGGCCATGGTCACCTCCGGTCCCTTAAAAGCTTTCCCCTTAATTTAGCAAGTCAGTTTATATATTGATGGCACATTTGTCATAAATTTCGGCACATTTGTTATAAATTTCATATGTAGGCTATCCATTAATTGTATGATTTTGTTATTAATAATAAAACGGGCTTAAAGTTTGGTCTACTTGAGATATGCTGACAAAAGCCCATATGGTTTATATGATCATTTAGGATATGGCTTAAGCACTACTTCTTATCGATTACATGTGGAATGACACTAAGTGTAGGGATAAGTGACTTTAAGAGTCTTTAATGGGAGAACTCTTAGGGTTTTATTTGATAATAAATAGCTAGGTCCATCTCCTCTCTCAACATGCGTGACTTGCCCCATTAAGAGCTGCCTAGTAAATACAGAGAGTACGAAAGGAAGACATGGCTTGTATATGCATTCTAGTGAGGCGTACTTGTTTGAGGTTCTACATATCTGCCGTTATGGCTCAATCAAGTATGCAAACTTTATTATTAATGTGTTCTAAATTTATGTATAAGATCATGTATAATTATTAGATATGGTATCAGAATCTAATCTACATGGATTTAGAACCCTAAAATTTATTTAATTAACATAAAATAATATGGTTATTTAAGTTATATTTTTAAACTCAAAAATCAAAATCTTAAATGCATGAAATGGAATTTTTAATGTTAGGGATTTTGTTCCTCTTCAAAATATCTTTAATTTGATATATTATTTGTGTGATTTCATCAACTATAAGTTGAGAAATTTGAATTTTAAGATTCGGTTTGACATAAAATCAAATTTTAATTTTTGGATTAGAAAAGTTATGATTTCATGTTATTTTGATCTATTATGATCATGAGTTTTGCCTCTAACATTGTTGAGACTTGTTGGATTTACATGTCTTATATGTTTTGAAATGAAAAACAGTAGGTACTCTCCTTAATTAGAGATAAATATTATCGTACTCTCATGTTTTTAAAACATGTGTTAGTAAAAACTTTTGTTTTGATTCAATTTTGTTTAAGGTTTGTAATATGCATTAAGTGATTCTTTGAGATATTTTTAAATAGTATTTCAGTTAAGAATGATAAATTGGAGTAATTAAATTTTTTCGGCATGAGAAATCTTATAGGTTTATATAGGTGGTTGCCACCAAAGTAGTCTATATGTTTAGATTTATAGGATTTTCAAAAGCTATAGTACGAGATATTTCTTAAATTATTGTATATAATTTCCTGCCTAAAGAGGGATTATTATATACTTTAATTTTGGAAAGTACATGAAACATATGGTTTAGGGGTATACCGGCTTAGAAGGTTTATTTGCATAAAGAAGATAGACTTTTTCGAAAGCTAAGATACTCTAATTTTGGTTTCATGGATTGAATCACAGAGATCCTAATAACATATTTCATTCTCTGTCCAAAAGAGAGTTTGTAATGATGCACTTTGAATTCATGTACAATAAATTCATATTCCTGATCATTTATGACCTATTTTGATTGACATATTGCATTCCTGGCTTAGAAGGTTTATATGTCCAAAATGGATGGACTTTTTAGAAACTTGAGATGCTCTCATATTTCGGTTTCATGGGTTGAAGTGAGATCCTAATGTCATGTTGCATTCTCTGCCCAAATGGGAAGTTTACAATGATGTGCCTTAGAATCATGAAGAATAAGTTTTATTTTTGCTATTAATTTAGTACCCATTCTTTGGCATGTTGCATTCTTTTATTTTGAATCATCACATTTGTTGTTAGCATTGATACATAGAAATAAATTTTTAGAAAATGAGAGAAATTTAATAGATTAAGCCTTATCCACCTCAAAATGTCTATCTCTTAATACCTCATAAGTGGTTTGTCCAAAACTGAGGGTGACTTTTAAGTTTCTCAGTTCAAACATAATTTTAACAAGTACCTTTATGGTAAGTTGAAACATACTTACCATAAGAAATCTTAGGATGCTAAAAGGCATGGTAATGGTCAAAATCTAATATGAGTGATTCTAAGTCTGTCATGAAAATGGACCTAATATGCTTCTAGTAAAGTATGACAGGTAATGTGAAGGCATATTGCCTTAAATTGATGTCTTGGTTATAAAACCAAGAAATGTGTGTAAAAGGAATCTAAGTGAATTAAAAGTAAACATTGAGTCTGGAATGATGTCAAAGTGGATTCATTAGAGTAGTTTTTTCATGACTCGAAAGTCATTTTAAACATGTAGAAGGAATTTGATTTTAATTTCCTCGCTGGACAAAATGGTCATTTTATTTTTGATTTAGGTAATTTTAAAGTTTAAATTTTAAAATTTTTGGTGGATGTTTTTAACTCTTCCAAATGTAAAATTCCTCATTTCATACTAAGAAAATTTATTTTCAAAATATTTCTAATTAAAGAAAAATCCTAAATGTTTTAGCATAAACATCTAGGTCAAATTTAAGGGAAATAGTTGAAAATCTCATAAAGGATGTTATTTCCCTTACTTATTTTTAGAAATTTAAGGTTTTGGGTTAATTGCATTAGGAGTAAATTGACTAAAACAGTGAAAAATGGGGAAGCTAATAGTTCAAGTCTCTTAGAGATTTTTCACACTGATTTCAGTGAATTTTATTCTACTGATTGGCACAAAAAAAAAAATAAAAAAATTTGTTTTATTACTTTCATTGATGACTTTTCCTGTTTTGGTTTCTATACTTGATTAAGTAAAATTCTAATTGTCTTGAAAAATTTAAAATTTTCAAAATTGAAGTTGATATACAATTAAGGAAAGTTATTAAAGCTTTAAGGTTTGATCGTGGTGGAAATATTATGGCAAACATGATGTTGATAGACAACGTTTGGGATTTTTGCTAGGTACTTACTAGAGTGTGGGTTTGTAACTTATTATACCATGCCTGGTAGCCCTGAACAAAGTGTTGTGGCCGAAAGAAGTACTCATACCTTTAAGGACATAATGGAAAATATGATGAATATGTCAAACTTCCTTAAATACTTTTGGGGAAAAATCACTAAATTGGCTTGAACATCCTTAATAGGTTCCTAGTAAATCAAGGTTTAAAATACATTTTTGAGTTGTGGATTGGGAGAAAATCTAGTTTGAACCTTTTTCGTGTCTAAGGTTGTTAAACCGAAATAAAATATATAACATAAATGAGAAGAAAATCGTCTTATTTTTTACTCACTGTTACTTTACTAGTTATCCAAATCACTCTAAGGAAGATATGTTCTATCCACGCGTGGAACCAAGATAGTAGTATCTCACACTGCTAAATTCTTAGAATTTGATTCGTTGAGTTGAAAAGGCTTTCAACTACTAGTAAAGAAAGAAAAATAAATTTGTCATACTTCACTTATATATCTTGTCACTAACCACATCACATGTATATATGGTGAGAATAGGTGATGGGGGAAAGTTAAGAATAATTGAAATTGCATTACCTATTCTCATTAAAATGGTCGCACTTATTTCTGGTGTAGTTCTTTAACATTATAATATAGTTGCATAAGCACCTGTCTCTAACCTAATATTGGAAATGTGGATTAATGTTATGTCAGATGTGATATAGTTTATAATAAATAATGGTGTATGGAAGTTGGTTGAACTTCCATGGTTTTTTATACTTATTGGGTGCAAGTAGATTTATAAGATTAAGAATAATTCAAATAAGGAGATTGAGTGTTTCAAAGTAAAGCTTGTAATCGAGGATTTTTCACTCAAAAAGAACGTGCGCTTTTAGTGAGACTTTCTCTACTGTCTCAACTAAAATAATAATATAATAAATAAATAAATAAAATTCTTTTGGGTGATAATGACCTTGGTGACTCATTTATGAACCTTGAGCTATTTTAGATGGATGTGAAAACATCTTTCTTGAATGGAAACCTGATTAAGCATGTTTACATGGTGAAAGTTTCAAGAATGAATGTAATAATATTATTTGCAGGTTTAACAAATCTATCAAATGGTTTCATACAAGCATATAGATAATAGTTATTGAAATTTTGATGAGACAATCACCTCTCTTAGTTATGTTGAAAATAAGATTAATAAATGAATATACCTTAAAGTCAGTGGGAGTAAGTTTATCATATCCTAATAGTAGTTAATGATATCTTGCTTGTTATCAATAATGATACTGACTTATTTTGTGAGACAAAGTTGATGTTGTCTAAGCGTTTAGCATGAAGGATATTGGGAAAACATCTTTTGTTCTTGGTGTTGAGATACACCAGAATAGGTCTCACCCTTGTTAGGTCTTTCCTAGTAAACCTATATTGATATAGTATTGTATAAGTTCAATGTACATAAATGCAAGACTGGGGATGTGCTTGTTGTCAAGAGTGATAAGTTCAGTTTAAATTAGTGTCTCGTTAATATGTTTCAGAAAAGTCCTTAAGAAATGTATTTCATGCTAGTGTAGTTGGAAGCTTGTATGCTGTTACTCTGATTTTGACTTTGCTAGTTGCAAAAATGATCTTAAATCAACTTTAGGATATATTGTCATATTAACTTTGGGAGCTGTATCTGGAATTGTTCCAAGCAAAGCTTCTTTCACTATACAAGCATGGTATGTGGTTGAAGAACATAATAATTTTTCTTTGTGATGTTGTCTCGATTTTTAAATGCTTAAGGTCTATTATAACAATAGTTCTACTGTGTTCTTAAAGAAAAATAAGAGTTATAGTGAATCGAGAGTCGATGACTAGGGATTTTGTGAAAAAAATGAGAAATTGTATTTGAATATATTGATACAGTAAATTGTTGGCAGATCCTTTAACCAAGGCACAATCAGGACTGGGGTTTTTAAAAGTCATGTTGATAACATGAATATTGTGAGTCCTTTAATGTTTTTGGTTAGTGGGAGTTTGCTTTGTTTTGTTCAAAGTTAGCATGTTATGTATGCTATTTTATGACCCAAATTTTACTTATATCCTTGTTGAATGGTGTGTTATGTTGATGAAAATAATAATTATTTTCATTGTGATATGATTAATATTGTATGTGCATATATGGTTATATGACATATCATTGCATTAAAATCTTAAGACGTGGTGTCAATCTTAAGCATGACAGTTTTGTCAATTTGGAGATATGTCTCAAAATGACACTAATTGGATATATCGAGATGGTTGTTAAGACATAAAAGCTTAAAATTAAGCTTACGTGATTTATAATGCTCTTTGAAAGCATCCAGTTTTAATGAATCCATTGTATAAGTTCACATTTGGATGCTATTGTATAAGTTCACATTTGGATGCTATTTTCTTGCTAAAGTACCATGTCTAAATCCATTGTAGATTAGGTTGTTGACATTTATAACCATAGATCCATTGTTTGGAGCGCTTCTTAAGATCAATTTTTTTAAAAAAATAAATAAATTTTGGTCACATAAAAGTTATACTTTGCCTGAGAGTCATTTAAAAAAAAAAAAAAAAAGTGTTTTTTCAAAATTTTAAAACTACAATTAATATTGCTTAAGTGAGGAATGTTAGAAATTTCATATGTGAGCTATCATTAATTGTATGGATTTGTTTTTAATAATAAAATGGGTTTAAGGTTTGTTCTACTTGAGATATGCTGGTAAAAACCCATATGGTTTATGTGATCATTTAGGATAGGGCTTAAGTATACTTCTTATCTGATTAGATGTGGATAGTCAGTAAGTGTAGGCT
This sequence comes from Quillaja saponaria, assembly GCA_029379385.1. Lineage (NCBI taxonomy): Eukaryota > Viridiplantae > Streptophyta > Magnoliopsida > Fabales > Quillajaceae > Quillaja > Quillaja saponaria. The sequence goes on along the minus strand of CM055610.1, from coordinate 11,379,472 downwards.
GAGTGATTTTAGGAATCTTTAATGGGAGGACTCTTAAGGTTTTATCTGATAATAAATAGCTAGGTCTCCCCCTCATCTCTCAAAATACGTATCTTGCCCTATTGAGAGCTCCCAGTAAATATAGAGAATATGGAGAGGAAGACATGACTAAATATGCATTCTAGTGAGCCGTTCTTGTTTGAGGTTCTACATATCTGCTGCTATGGCTCAATCAGGTACGCAAACTTTATTATTAATATGTTCTAAATTCATGTATGAGATCCTGTATAATTATTACAACATCAACTTTTAATTATCAAAGTATTAATGTTGCATCATCTAAATCAAGCCATACTTCAATCAATTGTCCACCATTTTATAATGAAAACACTTTCTTATTTTCTTTCAAATCACCACTTTTATCTCTTCGAATTTTTACTAGCTAGGTTACAAACAATACTCTTTATTTCATTTTGATATTCAATACAAATAAAAGAGGGTGTTGCCAAACAAATGAGTAAATTCAAGGCTACAAAAATATAACACAAACAATGAGGGAGATATAGTCATAAAGAGGACAAAGCTATGGTTTTCAAGATTAGCTTTCAAAAAGGGAGTTGAATGTGCATCTTCCTGTAACATCTCAGGAAGGGAAGCTTTCTTGACGTTATAAAAAATAAATCACTATGCACATTTTCTTTGGGAGAGTTCTTCATCTATTCCTTTTCCTTTATAACAACTATATCAAAAATTGACACTATTATAAAATAGAATTTTTTCAGAATTCTTTTCCAAAAGTTGAATGAAATAATTAGGAGAATTCTCCAGAATTCTATTGCAGACTTGACTATCCTTTTTTAGATAATTTTCATTTTTTTTTAATTTTTTTGATTTAGTATTTCTTTTTTAAACATTTGATTTTTTGACTTTTGAGCTTTCTCTCTCTCTGTTTTTTTTTTTTTTTTTTGGCTACACAATGAAATGGGCAGTTAAACAATTGGTGATATGGTTGAGAGGGCTGATGATAGGATGAGAAGAACAAAAAATAATAATAATAATAATAAATAAATTAAACAACAATGTAATTGGTGGTGTTGCATTGTTGGTGATAATACCAATACTGATTCTTCTTGTTATTTAGAGATTCGATTAAGAATAACTTCTTGAACAATCGTGGAATAATAAGAAAATGAAGTGGAAGAGAATTAAATTCTCAAATTGTAGTTTGATTCTCTTTTGATTGACCTAGCTACTTTTCTTAATTTTGATATGAGATATTTATCATTTATTTGAAAGATGCTAATTTGCAAATTAGTTTGTATGGTTAGATTATATGTATAATATATCTCTTGGAGCAGTTCTTGATATAGGGAAGTGGTTCTACTATTATTTTGTCAATTGGAAACAGATGTTATTTTTGTTGTTAAGTGTTGTCTTTGACAAAATAAGCTTGGGACAAATAGGTGTTTTAAGATAAGGATGAGACTATCAAGCATATATGCTAATTATTTTGTGTAAATAAAAGCAATAAATGCTGAGTTTAAATTTTCTCTCAATTTGTGGGATATCAAAATTGGTTATTTGGGCATGTGTATTATGGTATTGACGATGATATCTTAGTTAATTTGAAAATTGATATATATATATTTAGTTTTTTGAATTTTGAACCAAGATCTATTTTAAATTTGATGTTATGATGATTAAGATCTTGTCGAATATCCTGACTCACAACATTATACCCAAGCTATCATATTGAAGAATTTCTAATTTTACCTGAAAAATAAAAGAATTCCTAATTTCTTGGTAGAATCAAAACGATTTAACTGTCAACAAATCATAAACCAAATAAAAATCTTTTTTTTTTCCCTTTTTTTTGTGTTGATAAAATAGAAATAAATAGAACTACAAAGAGAAAATGACTATTCTATGTTTGCAAATAACCCCCGAATTATCTCTATCAAGCATAAGTTTGAGTTCTGAAGGAGGCTGCAACCAATCAAAATAAGTATCTATATCATCCAACATCATGTTTGCTAGCTTGTCTATTACCATATTCACCTATACACATGTCCTAACTAAACCTCCCAATCTCTTGTTAGGAGTTTTCCAATATCCTTAATAAGAGGTCTGTGTGCATCAATTAGAAGTATTAGAGTCCTTAGTAACTGGAGACATCACCACCTATGAGTTAGTTTCTTCCATAACCTTCTTGTAATTTTTGCTCTAAGCAGTTAAAAGTCGTAGTTTCAAAGCCTATAGTTTAGCTTAATGGAACAACACCATCCAATTTTTTCCTAAAGCCAAACTATCATTGGCCCCTGCTATTCCTTATATCCCCAGTAGCACTAACTTTCCTAGGATTTTCCCAAGAAGCACTATCAATGTTAACCTTCATTTATCCGAATGGTGGAGCTGTCCATTTTACTATTGACATCAATTTATGTGCAGTAGAAGAAGTCAAACTTAGAGTTTTAGAAGCAAAGAGATGTTCATGCATATAACCATAAATGGCTAGTTTTAGATTCGAAAGCTTGAATCAAAACAAGAGCTCACCACTTCAAAATCATCCACTTCGTAATTCCAAATAATGTGTCCCAGTTACTACCGTGAGAGCTTGTAAACAAACATAGATTCCACTGTAACCAGTCGTCTAAGTTGCGTGAAAAGAAAGTGGGCTCAAGTCGCCTTCTACTAATGAATACATATGGATGTAGAAAGAATTACAATCCCCATCCCGCCTAAAATTCTAGGAATTCGTTGATAATTAGAATAAATTCGTAGACCGGGTCTACTGATCCGGTCTACTGATCCACTTTAAATTAAAGAGAGTTTATAGGACCCTTTTCTATTTCCTATGTTGTAGAGTTAAAACCAAAAAATATTTTTCAGCTAACACTACTTCATCCTGGAGCAATCCTTGAAAGCATGAAGGGATGTTTCGGTCTGCATGGTACAGCCTCTACATAACGGGGAAGCTCTATCCATCCTGCTAGCCTATTTCACATTAGCCAGTAATCCATCATGTGCTAGTTTTCAAAGAAATAAGTTGATCCGAAAAGAACCATCCCAGCTCCAAATAGCTTTTCAAATATTGTCTTCCACCTATTCATAATTATTAGTAAGAAAGTGGTTGGCCGAGCTCGTAGAAAACAAACCATTCTTGGACAATCCCTAAGCTATCCCATCCTTCGCATTCTCGCTGAAGGTGGTAACAAAGCAATAATCTTCTCATAAGCTTCAAAAGGAATATAAGCTTCAAGTTTACATATATCCCATGCACCTTTCTCGGTTACAAACTCCTTCACCATTGAGCAATCATCTCAGTAACCCACTTGATTGGAAGGAAAATTGAGGAGAGGTCCAGTGTCGGGGACCCAATTGTTAACCCAAAAAAGGGAAAAATAACCATCATTAAGGATGCTTCTAGTCCCATGAAGATGGTCAGGCCAAACATTAAACAAAACCTTCTAAATCATCGGATTCAAATGTTCAGGAATGTGGGGTTGAAAAGCATCCTTGTTATGAAGGTGCTTTGCATTCACCACTTTGATCCATAAACTATCCTTATCCATTAAGATTCCACTGCCTAACTTCATCAAGAAGGCTTGATTACAGAATATTCTTCAAGCTAAAGCCCCCTCTTGGTATACCTCTTGTCATAATATCCCAGCCAATCATGTGCAGTTTTCGTTGATTCTCATCTTTGCCTAAAATAAACTTTCGGTTTAATTTCATGAGCTCCTCACAAACCGAAATTGGAAAAGCAGTGGATTGCATGGTATACAGTGGAATAGCTTGCATTACTGACTGCACAAGGGTGACCCTCCTTGACATTGATAAACATATCAGCTTCAATTTAGATAGTCTAAACTTCACTTTATTAACAAGATGATGGAAGTTTCTTGTAGTGTGCCACTATGAAATAATGGAACTTCTAAATACTTACCTAAGTCACCTGTTGATTTAAATCCAGTAATAGCAACAATGCCCTTCCTCACTCCACCTTTCACCTAATTACTACAATAGAACTGAGTTTTATTAATGTTAACACATTGATCAGAGGAATCCTCAAACTCCAACAGAACATCCCTGACAACCCAATTTTGTTTCTTAGTGGCCTCTACAAATAAAATGAGATCATCTAAAAATATGAGATGTGACACCATAAGGCCATCCTTGCCCACCCTTATAAGTTTCCAAGTTCCTAGCTTTATCTTACATGCAATAAGATGACTCAGGGTTTCCATGCAAAGCATAAATAGGTAAGGTGATAGAGGATCCCCTTGACGAATTCCCCTCGTAAGACAAAAAGGGTCCGTAATACCCCATTCTAAAGAATTTGGAAGCTCGTTGAAGAAACACAACTCATTATCACTTCTACCAACCTATCTGTAATGCTTACTTTAATAAAGTGTCTCGAACAAAGCTTCAATTTAATTTGTCATAAGTTTTTTCAAGGTCCACTTTAATAACTATGAATTAAGTCTTACTTCATGTAGCCCAAACTGAATGAAGGATCTTATAGGTAATGATGATATTCTCTTTAATTTGTCTACTAGGATCAAAGCTTACCTGATTTGGGGCAACAACCTGGTGCATGAGAACTTTCAATCTGTTCACAAGAATCTTAGGAAGCAGTTTGTAGACAACATTGTAAAGACTTATATGTTAAAAGTGAGTTATATTACTCGAATGCTCAACCTTCAGAATTATGAATGTTAGAGAAAGAGAAAACCTAGGTATTGAGGGTAAAAATCGGTTGCCTTCATACTAATGCTATATTTATACAACATGAGTGAGTGTTGTACAAGCTAAGTTCACTATATTATAACCTAAATCAAGGCTAAGAATAAGGAAGCTAGAAATAAGGAAACTAATTACCCACTAAATAAGGAAACTAGTCAACTATTCCAACATTCCCCCTCAAGCTTAAGCATATAGGTTATGTGTTCTAAGTTTGTTACTCAAATATCGAAGTTGGTTCCCCCCAAAGGACTTAGTAAATAGATCAGCTAACTGGTCTTCTGACTTCGTATAGACTATTTTGATTGTGTTATCGAGAAGCTTTTCTGGAACAAAGTAACAATCGACCTTTATATATTTTGTTCTTTCATGGAATACAGGATTAGAGGTAATATGCAAGGTAGCTTGATTATCACATATTAGTTCCATAGGTTATGAGTGCTGAAACTTGATTTCTTCCAACAAGTGCTTCAGTTAAACAAACTCAACAGTAGTATAAGTCATGGCTCTATATTCAGATTCAGCACTGGATTTTGCAATGACAGTTTACTTTTTACTTTTTCACGAAATGAGATTTCCTCCTAAAAAGACACAATATCTTGTAGTTGATCATCTATCAAAAGAAGAGCCTGCCCAATCTGCATCACTATAACCCTGAACAGAAGTGGAGTCATATTTTTAATCTAAATTATGATCTCGACCATGTCCTTAAACTAAGATGTGACCATGATTCTTATACAATAGCCCATTTCCTAGTATAGTTTTTAGATATCGCAGAATATGAATAATTACAATCCAATGAGAAGTGCAAGTTTGAGTAAGAAACTGACTAACCACACTAGTGACAAATGTAATATCTGGTCTGGTTACTATGAGGTAATTCGGCTTATCAACCAAGTGTCTGTTTTGTTCAGGATTCCTCAGAAGCTCCCTTTCATCAAGTACATGTTTGACATTAGGATCTATAGGAGTATCAACAGGTTTTGAATCTAACATTCCTATATCACTCAACATATTAAGGCAATATTTTCTTTAGGAGAGAGAGATGCCGAATTGTGATCTAGCAACTTCAATGCCTAAGAAATATTTCAATTGTCCCAATTCTTTGGTCTAAAACTTGTAATGTAAGAAAGACTTCAACTACTGAATGCCAGAACTATCATCATAAGTGATTATAATATCATTAAAATACACAATTAATAAGATTCTGTCATGAGGTGTATACTTATAGAAGACAGAGTAATCAATAGAACATCGTTAAAGCCCAAAACTGAAAACAACTTCACTGAATCTTCCAAACCAAGCTCTAAGAGATTGTTTCAAATTATAGAAAAACTTCTTCAATCGACAAACCAAGTTACTCTCCCCTGGAGCAACAAAATCCAGGAGGTTGCTCTATAAAAACTTCTTCATCCAAGTCACCATGAAGAAATGCATTCTTGATATCTAGCTGATGCAGAGGCCAATCAAAGATAATAATAAGAGAAATAAAAATTATGACTGAGGTGATTTAAGCAGCTGGAGAAAAAAGTTTCAGAGTAATCCACACCATAAATCTGTGTGTAGCCTTTTGCTACAAGTCAAGCTTTCAAACGATCAATAGAACCCTCAGGATGAAGTTTCACAATATATACCCACTGACAGCCAACAGTAGACTTGCTAGCAAGTAAGGAAACCAGATCCCAAGTGTCATTATTGTGTAAGGCATCCATCTCATCAACCATGACCTGTTACCACCCTAGATGGGTAAATGCATCACTAGTTGTCTTAGGAACAAAAACAAAAGACAAATAGGAAACAAATGCATAATAAGATGAAGATAGTCGATGATAGCTAAGAAAAGAATAAATAAGGTGAGGATTACGAGTGGAACGAATACCTTTACGAATGGCCAGAGGTGGACAGTTAGCAGGAGAGAGGTCCTGAGATCAAGGATGAAGTTAAAACCTAGAGTAAGTCATCAAGTACAACAACAGAGTCTGCAGGAGGATGAGTAGGATTATGATGATGATAAACCTGCAATGGACGAGCTGTAGAGAGGGATAACTCAGGAAGTCCAATGTAAGGGATAGGGAGAACATATAAGACAGCATTTTGGTCAATAGAAGATGAAGAGAAAAACAAAGACTTATAAAAAAATGTGACATCAACAGAGGTGAAATATTTATGAGTTTCTGGAGAATAGAACTTATATCCTTTTGAAGATGAGAATAGTCTAAAAAGACACATTTAATCGATTTAGTAGAAAGCTTATCTTGCCTAGGTGTTAGATCAAGGACAAAACAAGTACAACAAAAAAGATGTAAAGATAGAGAATATAAGGAATGAGTTGGGAATAAAATAGCATGCAAAATTTTATTGTGTAAAACTGAAGATGGCATACAATTAATCAAATAGCATGCAGTAACAACAAAATCTCTCCAAAAACGAAGAGATACATTATTATTGATCAAAAAAATACGGGTAGTTTTAATTAAGTGCTTATTTTTACGCTCAGCAACTCTATTTTGTTATGAAGTATAAGAACATGAGAATTGATGAATCATACCCTGTGATGTCATGAAACTTTGAAAAGATTGAGAAAAATATGCATGAGCATTATTACTTTGTAAAATGCAAATATTAACACCAAATTAAGTTTTAATTTCAGCACAAAATTGTTGAAAAATAGAGAATAACTATGAACGATGTTTCATTAAAAATAACAAAGTGCAACGAGAGTAGTCATCAATAAATATAACAAAATACTGATAACCTTAAGAACTACTGACACAACTATGTCTCTAAATATCACAATGAATAAGGTGAAAAAGAGACTCTGATTTAAAACAACTATACTTTGAAGAAAAGAGTACATGTGTGCTTTCCAAGCTAATAGGACTCGCAATCTAAAGAACACAAAGAAGATAAATGCCGGAACCATCTTCTGGAGTTTAGAGAGGCTTGGATAACCCAGGCGACTATGCATAAGGAAATAGACACATCAGCAGAGTAGGCTATTGGAGCTGTAAGTTGATAAAGGTCTTGACACTTAAGCCCGGTGCCAATCTTTTGCCCAGTTCCTCGGTCCTGTATGACAAAAGAATTATTAATAAATAGAATGGAATAATTGAGGGAACAAGTTAATTTACTAACATATACTAAGCTGAAAGGACATTTAGGAATAAAAAGAACATAGTCTAATGATAAAGACAATAAAAGGGAGGCCTGACTGATGCCTTTGGTAATTGATTTAGACCCATTAGCTAAAGTAACAGTGGATAATGATAAAAAATTAGTAATACGATAGAAAATATTAGGGTTACCAGAGAATGATCAGAAGCTTTAGAATTAAATACCCAATTTTTGAATGATATGTGCTGAGAGAGACATGTGACAGAATTACCATTAGGTAACCAAGGAGGATATTTTGCTAGCCTAGTACTATAAAAATTCATCATAAATGGTTGCTAACATTAAGGCATTCAAAGATTGATTCTCAAGAGGTGTCAAATTTTCAATTTGAACTATGTTAGTTGTAGGGGATGGTCGACCATGCAACTGAAAACAACGCTATTTAGTAAGAGCCATTTTGTTGCAATATGAATACTGAGGACATTGTCCACGATCTTCTCAACCCCCTCGACCCCCGTCCTCCACGATATGAAAACTAGGAGAACAGGACAGAGAAATCAGGGAAGGACTCTTAACTGGTAGTACGACAGGAAATGATGTCCATAACAACCAAACTAAAACATTATCCATATATAACAGATGAACCAGCTAAAATTTGATGGCTAACTGAGTCAAGATTGGCTCGGAAGACAAAAAGAGTAAGAATCATAAAGAGTTTATCCTAATTTTCCTCCTAAACAATGACACTATTGGTCACAAATAATAATTCTACAAATTCAGCTCTCATATTCTGAACTTTACCCAAATAAATAGGCATATCATGATTAAACTGTCTCAAATTCATCATATTAGTAGCCATAAAGTAACAATGTTGAATATCATTGTATAAAGTTTTTTGGCTTGTTTCTATAATTATGAACAAGTTTTGTAAGAACGAAAAATCTGAGGGTGAAAGGGATGCCCACAATAAACTGCATAATTAAGCATCAACTTTCTTCAACATAGGTTGATCATTTTAGGAATTTCAGATAGGGATTTAAATAAATGATCTTCATGACCCTGACCCATAAACCATAAACCATAATTCAACCGAAGCAGCCCATAACCTATAATTAGATCCATTTAATTTCTTAGTAGTAATAACAGGGGATCCAAAAAATACAGAGGTAAAAATACTAGGTTTTGGCATATCGATTTTAGATTCTTTGGAGGTAGACATACTGATGAACAATACAGATGAGCAGTACCCTTGAACTGTACCGCTATGACTGGATCTTGACTATCGATCATACTACTGGAATGAGACATAATAGTAGGGAGACATGTTGTAAAAAAGGCACAATGAGAAAAAGGAAATAAAGATATTGCTGGAAAGTGGCGCAACATGAAACAAAAGGAAAGGGTTTCTCTAACTTAGCTCTGATACATTGTGAAAGTTAGAGAAGGACAAAACTCAGGTATTAACGGTGAAAATCAGTGAATATTGCATTTACACTGATGCTATATTTATAATGAATGAGAGTTGTACAAGCGAAGTCAACTATATTACAACCTAAATCAAGGCTAATAATAAGGAAGTTAGAAATAACAAAACTAATTACAGACTAAATAAGGAAACCAGTCAACTATTCCAACAAGAATGATAGTAATAAAAGTGTGATTCGCATTACCAAGAAGACTAGGGTTCAAGAAGCATTCTTTTATAAATTTACACACAGCATGACCAAAAATGGGCTATTGAGAATGGAAGAAAACTGCTTGAAACCCATTCGACCATGGTGCTTAAAAGGGTGCATTTCAAACATTGCATGCTTAATTTCCAAGTTGCCAATATCCACATTCAGAGACTGCATATCTTTATAATTAGCTAGGAGAAAAGTATGGTTTGTTACCAGGCTGGGACGAGCTGATATCCGCTCACAAAATAAAGAGGGATAATAATTACTTGTAATGCCTTTGAGTTCATCCTAGTTATCCACCCATTGCCCACTTGCATCTTGAACCATAGAAACTCTATTACAACTCCTCCTATTAGTTATTGTGGTACAGAAGAATTTGATGTTGCAATCACTATACAAGATCCATTTACTGCAAGATTTTTAGTACCATGCATGCTAACTCTTCTTGTTGAAGAATAGTTAAGATTTCATTATGTACATCAACTTCCAAGTTGGACAATGTATTACTAGGAGAGTTTTCCAAAGCTGTATATATACCCGAAGATGTGCCATAGCACGATACTTCCTTATTGCCAAGTTACCAAAGGTTTAGTAATTCTATTGCTTTAAAGGGGCAACAATTTTATCAAGCATATTTGTCATAGGCACATTCTATTACCAGTGGTTAGTCATGAATTAAGGGAAGTCTTGGTGAGTAAGCTACATGGCCTCAAATCGAAATGGTCTAGAATTGCTAATTATAACCAGACCCTCTGTTTTAAGCAAGACAAGATTATGATTTGACTTGATTCTAGGGAGCGTATGTACTACATTATTAGAGTGTAAGGAAATACAGTCGATATTGGCCAACAAACTATCCAACCGTTTGAAGACACGATCATAACTATCACTTGTAGCCTATTTTCTAAGAAAATTTAGCTCTGTTATAGCCCAGGCTCAGTAGATTACAAGCTTCAATTAGAAAATTGTTGACATTTAGCTATATTGGCCAGAATGCTACCCCGATACTCACTCAAGCTAGAGATTTCATTGAAGTCTCCCACAACACACAACAAAGCATTGATACCTTGGGAAAGTTACCTTAGTTCCTTCCAGAAATCCCTCCATATATCATTCTTAGGATTGGTGTAGACTGCCATAAGGAACCACAACTGAGGACACCTATCCTGGTTAGAGCAGTGACTATATTGAGGAGTAGAGTGACACACAAGTAAGTCAGAAGCTCCAAAGTTCCAAAATATCCGAATACTACCAGGAAAAAAAAAAAAAAACATGATACTTCTTCTATAATCAAGTTAAGGAAGCCGAGTTTGTAATTGGTACACTTGACTTTATCTTCACTAATATGAGGTTCAAGAATAACCAAAATATCAAGCTTGTGTACTTGTGTTAAAGACTTTATTACTCCTACGAAGCTGGCACTTTTAGCTCATTAGCAATGCTATGATAGAATGATCATAAACTAATAATGAAATTACAATCAACCCATAAACTTACTGGCTGATACCCACTGCTAATTTGCATAATCATAGTTTCCAAGAAATGTGATCATCTTATCTATGCCTTCCATTAGATAATTCTCCTAAAGGTCTTTGCCCTTATTTTAAGCGTGTCACTTCGCCGCCAAAACTCCCATATCATGTGGCTTAGGAGGGTGACCACCAATATTCCTCCTCCCCTGTAACACCAACTAAGTATTAATAAAAGAGGTATTGATGGCTTGGGAACAAAAGGTAGAACTAACATAGGTGATTGAATCTTCATCATTGGGTAGTAAAACTTCTTATGAACTTGGCTGCTCTCTTTCATTCTGGGTTAGGCTGAGGTATTTAGGCTTGGTTTAGACTTATGTGCTAGTAAGTCATTATTAGGCTAAGTTCCACTTGAGGTAGTCAATTTTGGTTGATGGTCATCCCTAGAGAGCATATAGTATGTTTCTCCTTCAATTAAGACTTGCTTATTACCCCATTTGATTACTTCCTTTATTTATGGTGGCCTTGGTAAGAATGCTCCTATTGATTTCTATAATTAGCTATATAATGGCATGATTATTGTCCACATGATCCTCAGTATTAAGAATCTCAAACCTATACCTATTACTAAGATTCCCATGATCATGATGCTGACTTTCTAAATGTTCCTTTTGTTCAATTCCATCCCTACTCTTACCTTCATCAAGTTTTAAGGAATTACCTTTTGCCCTACTAGGTTTTTGGCCTTTGGAACCAGCATCCAATCCCTATATTTAGCTTCTATGGAAGGTCTTGGAACCTTACTTTTAACCCAGCAAGGATCAATGCCATTCATTAGCATTGTAGCTTCATTCACAGTTTCCTTATCTCCACTCGGGGCTTTCTCCATTCTTGAGCATAATTTAGAACTATGTCCATATAGCCTATACTTATGATAGACTAAATGTAGTCGTTCGTACTTAATATGGTAGATTTATTTGCTAAGCCTATAATGAGAGAGGTTTATCAAGATTAATCTCAACACATACCTGAGCAAAGTTTCCTTTATCTTTTTGACTTATATTGATATCACATTTAATCAAATTCCCCAATCTCTTAGCCAGTCGCACAAGGAACTTCTCGTCATGATATTCCATAGGAATGTTTGGAATCGGAACCTATACTACCACCTTATTCAATTCTGTCAACATGGGATTGAAATTATGCTCTCATTTCCTTATAGTCAGATAATAATCGAGTATCATTGAAGGACAACCTTTGAGTACTTTGTCCAACTCTATAGTTTAGGGCAAAAATCTAATGAGAAAGAACTCATTACCGAGGGAAATCACTTTCAAAATTAATTGAGGCATCCAAATCTGGTATAGCTTCTTGCAAAGGAAACTATAGCTAATTTGTTCCCCAGCAACCTAATCACCAGAGCTTTTCTCCAATGTCATCGCAACTTGAACTTTTCCTCCTTATTGAGTCAAATATTGGGCAATTCTCCTTATATAGAAAGTCCTCATCAATATCATCATCATCATTGTCAGCATCCCACTCATCATCCTCTGTGTTTTGGCCTTTAAAGTCCACCTTTCGTAGTTATTTCTCAAAATTTATTATTGATGAGCATCAAAATAAATCTTATATTTTTTTTTTTTTTAGGTTTTTTTATTTTTCTTATGCTATTCACAATGACACAAAATTTATATATATATAAATCGATTTTCCACAAAATTATAAGTTTTGTCTCAAAATAAGTAAAGAATAATAAAAATAAATGAAAAGACAAAATAAAATAAAATGTCATATTAGTTGATACTTTTTAATGTTCATCCAAGATATTTAATTAGTGGAATAACCTGATAAAAAATGAAAAATAAAATCAAAAACTATACTAAGAAAGCAAAATAATGTCAAAAAATTGAAATGTCACCATTTTCTGTTGACTATACTGATCAGTTTTTGGTAGAATGTCTCGAACAATATAAATAAGAAATTAAGGAGAGTCTCTCAAGTGATGCTAAAAAAAAAAAAAAAAAAAAAAAACCTAATTGTCTACGTTGAGAATGAACTCTGAATTGAAATTTTCAAATGATAGTTAACTATAAATAGAAAGACCACATCTAATAGCAAAATTTATATGAAAGTGAGAAAGATAATTTTTGCATCATTCATCATTTTATATATATATATATTTGTATCTTCATTTGATATTTATAGCATGCAAAAAGTGTGATTTGCATATGGTGTTTCAAAAAGGCACAAATCCACCAATAGTGCCCTAGTCCAACATACACAAGAAACACTCATTTAAATAAGTTTAATAATTTTATTAGTAATTGAAAAATTCCACATTTAATGGTATTAATTATAACAAGTTATAATATTGGGTTTTACATACAAATTAACAACCAGACTTTTAATGAAAATATTTCTACCACCTTGTAATATCATTCGCATGTTTTCCCTCAAAAAAAAAAAAAAAAAAAAAACACAAAACAAAATAAGTCTTTTCATGTTCATTTTTAAATTAGAAACAAGATTAAAAGAATTTTGGAGAAAAGATTTAAATCTTGTAATAATATAAGAGTTTATATTTAATTTACTGTCAGGACATGATTGGATTCCAAGTTCTTGTAAAAATTAAACAAAGTAAACGCATAAGTTAGGTTAAATCTTTAATTGGAGTCCAATGTTATACCCAAATGTCGTGATGTCATCTTGCACTTGTGCCTGGAAATCATTACAAGTAAAAGGCTTGTATTTGGTGCTCTCAATCACAGTGTCGTCATCCGGGAACACAAAATAACCTATTGAGATCCTTTCCTTATGTTTGTTCACCTTTACTCTATGTTTCACACTCTTTTGTTCGTCATCAATCATAGCCTAATTAACCCTTAATACAAATTATAATTTTTTTTTAATTCTTAAGATAGAAGAAGAATTAAGAAAATAATATTATAATAAAATAAAAACAATACTCTTAGTATTTTTTTATTTTTATTTTTAATCATAAAATTGAGAAAAAATAGAAAAAAAAAATTAATAATAAGAAAGATTTATAATCCTATTAGTATTGAAAAGAAGAAAAATAAAGAAAAAAATTTAAGCAGAATATTTTTTTACTATGAAATAATAATTAAAAATTATTTATATAATAGTAAAACACATATGGGCATTTAAAGAAATAAAAAAAATATATATCTTTTATACATTGGTGAACTATACAATACCCTATCTCTTTTGTAGTGTTTTAAATACCCAACAAAAATGACAGATTTTGGAAAGGGATCATGACAACTTTTTTTTTTTTTTTTTTTTTTTTTTTTACTTGTTTAAAAAACTTTCAAATTAGAATGGTTATTTATGTTTTAACCTCAATTTTATGTCCACAATTTTATTGAATCTTTCTAATTAGACCCCAACCTATTTTGCAGCCTAAAAATTTTCATTTCAAAGAAATGGTAGAGCCAAAGATCATAGGCTGGAAAATTGAAAACCTTTCTGCTAAACAATTTGGCTCATGAAGTTAATCCTCTTCCTTTGTTGACAGAGCTCGCTTGCTCGCTATGATGGATCCAAGATTTATCTTCTGTCACCTTGAACAAACACTCTGTTACATTTCTTCAACATCCCAGTTTGTTTCTCTTGAAAAAGTTTCCATTTTCCTTTTCTTTCTTGTTTTTTCCTTCACTGGCTATCGAATCGTTTTACGTTTTCAAATAATGCTTTCGAGATCTTCTTTGGACTTGTTGAGAGCCTCAAACAACTTGGGAAACCCCAACTTCACACCAAGATGCAGAAATCTCATCCACTCCACCCAGCATGATTTGTTTTCTGAACAACATAGTAATAGTTTCACAACTTCAAGATGGTCATCAATCAGGTAGAAGTCTTTTTTGTGAAGTTCAATAATTCAGCCCATGGAGACACTTGCATGAAGTTGAAAGAAAGCCCCTCCTTCACGCTGATAATAGTTCTCAAATTTTGCCAAATAAAAACCAGTAAAACACAAAAAAACAATAAACAAAAGCAGATCTAAACAGAGACATCCTGACTCACAAATCCCACTCAATTAATCTCCAAATTTCAGAGCAACCCAAGAAGAAGCCACAACCTCCCAAGCGAACTGTAATAAAAAAGAAAACCGCATTAACATAAAATAAATAAATAAAAACCATAAAAGGGCCCCAAAACCTGTTTTCTTTTTTCTAACAAAACATAACAAAATGTAGAATTAAAGGATTGAACCCACAAAAGAAGGCCTAAATTAGACTAAAGGGTAATGAAAACAAATAAAAGAGTAAAAAACCCATATTTGGTTTTGGTTCAGTTATATCTGATACCAACACATTACCGAATCCAAAAAATTCATTTCATGAATTAGGGAAACCAAAAATTATTTTCTATTGGAGGTTAACTGAAACCGAACTGAAACTTTGGATCCTTTCAGTTCGGTATTTCGGTTATACCCGAAAAATTTTCATCCCTACCTGTAGGTGGTGATAGTTGTGGCTAAATTGAGATTTCAAAAATGAAATGAGGTACAAATGAAATTAGTATAAACTTACATAAATCAGGTGATAGGTTAAGAGAAATGGACAGTGGTGATTAAACTATTTAAAATGAATGGTGGATATAGTAGTCACATCAACTTGGATATTTAAAATCCTACAAAACAGATGAGGTATTATATAATCCTCCATATTATATTTGTGTTTTTGTTTATGAGAAATGAAATGTGAATTGTGTGTAAAAAATAAAATAAAATAAGGGCTGCCACATAATAAAATCAATTACATAAGTCAAAAAAAATTAAACCATGTCTGGTTCTTAGTTCGAATCCTAGTTATGTAATTGTCTTTTCTTTTTTTTTCATTTTCTTGTTTGAATACGGTCGACTTGAGATCTTCCTTTATAGAAATTAATTCCAGTTCCCAAGAGGGTTTGGAGGGTTTGTGTGAGACGGAATTGCTGTGCTTTCTCTCATTGCAGTTCATCTTCTTAACCCATCATTGTGGTTTGTTATTCTCAATCCATCCTGTAGTATAAAATTGTAGAAAAAATAAACACATTTGAAATGCCTGAGTTGAGTTTGAATATCTCTTTCCTTAAAACTATATTTGCACTTTACTTGCAACGGGTTACAACAAATAAACTTGTTAAGATAAAACAGGCTCTTTTATATCTAAGGTTGCTATTAGATATAAACAAAATTAGATATAAACAAAAACTATAATTTGAAAAGAGAAAGAAAGAGAAGAAGAAGAGATATAAAAAAGTGGGTTAACCAAGTCACTTTTATAGACTTTACATGAAATGACGTTTCTATTCATATGGAAGTTAAACTACAAAAGGATGTCTTTCTATTTATCAAAAAGTAATGATTTTTGATTAAGTCAAGTAGCCATAAAAAGTCGTATATGTTTTTATGAAAAGACTTTCTTGTTCATAAATAAGATAATTTTATGAAACCAAATTTTTTTTACTTAAGCAAAAAATAATGACTTTTTATTTCAGTCACAATAACCAAACTTCTCTCTTATCAATACTTTAATAACTATTTATATAAAAGTTATTTTATGAAAGGAAATGTATTTTCATCTAAACAAAAGTAATGACTTTTGATTAAGTCAAATTACTTAAAAAATTTATGAAAATTCCTAACAATCCTTACTCTAAAATCTCTTTCCTCGGTTATGTTTTTGTATTCTTTCTTTCTTTCTTTTTCATTCTTCCATTAATGGGTTGTGGAAAAGTGTTATTTTTGGCACATTTTTCTTTCTTTGTTCTTTGTTCTTCATTCTTTCTTTCTTTGCTTTTTAGTTTGTTTGTAACAATAGTGTCTGAAAGGGTTTTGTTTTGTTCTTTTGTTCTTCTACCTCTCTATATAAGAATTATTCAAGATGACACATTTTGTCCTAAATGGCATCAAAAATATTGTCAATAATCGTTTCAATGTTAACTTCAATGGTATATGCAATAACTGTAAGTATATTCCACCAGTAGACTTGTTCAACATGCATGTTAGAATCTTCTACATTTATTGTAGTAGGACAAATAACAAACATGACTCATGACTCAACTAAAGAATAAAACTAGCTTTTCTAATACCAAGGTTCACTATAAAAGTTTACTTCTTGTAATAATTACAAGTTACTGAAAAATTCGGCAGAGGTTTCTTGCAATATGAAACATGCCTTAAAATACAAATATATAATCTCATGATTTTATACAACAGTAACGTAAAAATAACAAGGAGCTTCGCTCCAATCACATCATAACTAAGACAAATAACTCGACACTTACATCTTTCAAAATTAGACACCCACAGTTCTAATGTGACTGCAAATTTTCATCCTTTAATTTCAAGTCTGAGATCCTGATATTACCTTGCCATACTCAATCGGCAAGTTACAAGTTCGGTGACACCATGTAACGAACTCCTGTTACTAAAAAAAATTTCACAGAAGATGGGTGAGTCCTATGGACTCCGTGAGTGGAAAATCGTACCCAAAGGGTACTAGCATCACTCAGCACAAACGTATAATATACATATTAACATCATGAAACATGAATCATATAACATTTTGCATTACATATACACATTGTAAATTTCACGATTCATATGACACACAAGATCACGATTTAAGTCAACGCAACAATATCACGCAAAGCAATCAAAGGGCCAACAAGTAACCCAGCCCCGCACAACAGTTTCACCCCCTACCTAGCATTTACGCACCCGTATAACAAATTAATCTCCGTACACAATCCATCCCACCGGGGCTGAGCACTCAATTTTAAAAAAAAGTATTTATCAGAATCAGAATTTCTCATGATTTTAAATCAGGGTATCATAGGTGCACCTGGATTTTTAATTTCAGAAATGAAAATCATTTTCCATAAAAGATTCACGAGTTGGCCCTTATCAAACACAATCCATGTCAATCACAGTAACCAATATCAAGCAAACATTATTCAAGCAAATTACTGAAATACTTCACTAGCTTACTTTCTATATGTCACACATATTCAAATAAACATATAATCACACATAATAATCTAGCCCCTAAAGGCAGCAATTAACCACTCACCGTATTATAAATTACATTCCTCGCTCAATCCTCGAATCCACGCGTCGTTAGTTCAATAATACACCCCTGGGCTGAAAGTCATATTTTCAAATATTACTAATTTTATAAACCTCATAATTATGCTCCTACTCAGTTAAATTTAAATATTTACTCTCATACCTTTATTAAAATCCTATGCCTTTTAGACATTCTACCAATGCCTTGAGGCAAATTAAATTATGATTCATGTATATATATATATATATATATTGAATGTATCACTTAAATATTAATTCTATAGTCAATTAACAAGGTACATCTAATTCTTTATTAAATTTTTATTTATCTAGAATTTCATATATATGTACAACCCAACCAATACAATTCCCAAAATGTCTTGAGTATCTTAATTAAATCATTTTACCTTTTAATTAAACTTAAGGAGCTGACACTTAACTAAACTAGAATTTAACAATACTTTAACTAACATCATCAATTTAACTAAATCAATGTTCTAATACACTAAAATTTCCTACACCTACTTCTTTGATGTTCTAACACTTCACAATCAAAGATGAACTTTCAAGAACTTAAGTTTAAACTTGAACTTGAGCATAAGCTCCAACCCTTCTCAAGTTCCACGGCATGCATGGCAGCATGACTGCTGCCTAGTTTTCCCTTCCAAACGGCGACTACCAACCAGAAACAGGGCATAACAATAGCCTTATTACAACTGTAAAATCTTTCCCTAAAATAAATTTCACAACATCCCCTTACACGGTCACACATCTCACATAATTCCATGGCTCACAGTCAAGATCCTTCCACCTAAGATTAACAACTACGAAAAAAAAACAGAGCATCCACACTCTTACTACACGACACACCCACGACAAGAGAAAAATTAAAACAAACTAAAGCAAGAAGAGGAATAAGAAAGAGAGTTTATACCTCCAACTCGGCTAGAACTTACACCACTTCAGCAACCAGGAAATTAAGATTGTTATGGCTTCAAGAAGAAGACAGAAATTGGGGAAAGTCTCGGCTAGAAGATAAGGAAAGGAAAGGAAAGGCGGTGGATTTAAATAACAAAGAAAAGAGAGAAATAGGAGAAAGTCTTGGCTAGCAATGGGGGAAGGAAAAGTGGCGGACCAATTAACAAAAATATGATACATATAAGACAAAAGTTAAAGGGTCAACGTCCACACTTTATTTTTGTGGCTCTAGTTAATCTTAATAGTAAGGATTAATATAACTGTTTACACTTTGTTCTACTTATAATTAACAATTTTCTAATTAACTACAAGTTACAAATCATTCTTTGTGTACTTGACTTTTGTTATTATTTTATTTATTTATTTATTATTAATATTTATTTTTATTTTTTTACTCGTGAAACATATTAATCACCTAGTCACACCAAATTACATACACATATTCTAAGATGTTCATTCAATTATCGAGTTATAACATAGGGCTAGGAAGATTGTCCTAATTAAATTATTACTTCCAAGTCATGGTCTTGAAAAATTTCAACGCACCCAATTGAATAATCACTAGCACGGCTTGTCCTAATTCAATTATCTAAGTCACGGTATTAGAAAATTCCAACGCACAGTTTGAATTATCACTTTTAAGTGAGTGCACAAGAATCTTTTAATAAATAAAATCTTTATTAAAAATTCAAAAATCTTATATTACAAATGAACCCTCTATCCCTATTTATATTACTCTATCTGTTTATATTACTCCATCTCCTTAGCCAAATAGTAGTGGCTTGCAGGGGATGTGCCTGCTACTGGTGCAAGCTTGTGCCTGCTACTGGTGCAAGCTTGTGCCTGCATTTCCAATTCGAAGGAAATTTGGGTTGCAGCTTCAAAGCTTGAATTTGAGAACCATGAACTTGATAAAGCTATAATGTTATTAGCTAAAGCCCGAGAAAGAGGAGGCACATAAAGGTTAAGGATGAAATAAGCTATTATGGAAAGGGAAATACGAAATTTTGATGAGGAGAGGATGTTGCTAAGTTAAGGGCTAGAGCAATTTCCTTCATTCTTAAAGTTGTGGCTAATGCTTGATTAGCCAGGGGAACAGCTTGGTCACTTGGAAAAAGCCAAGAAAACTTATGAGTTTGGTCTTAAACATTGCCCTATTAGTATACTTCTTTGGCTATTTCTTTCTAATGTTGCAGAGAAGATGAATGATCATGAGTAAAGCTAGAGAAGTGCTCACCATAGCCAGAAAGAAGAATCATCAGAACCCTGGACTCTGGCTTGTTGTTATTCGAGCAGAAATGAGCAGAAATAAGGCATGGGAATAAAAAGGAAGTTGATATTCTAATGACAAAGTCATTGCAAGAATGTCTCAACAGCGTACACTGTGGGCGGCATTAAGATGGTTCCCCATCCACAATGTAAAACTCAGATTATGGATGCCCAAAAAAAAATGTGATCATGTTGTTCCCCTTCCCCCATGTCATTGCTGTTGTGGTTAAGTTATTTTGGCATGATAGAAAGGTGGAGAAAGTGAGGAACTGGCTTAATAGGGCTTTGACCTATAAAGCATGGGTACTCCAAAAATTCTAAAAAGCCAGTCCTTGGGACATATCGGGTGCTGGGACATGTGGGAACACCCCAATACGTCCCTATGAATTACCAAAATTTTATTATTATTTTTTTAGTTATGGGTATGGGGGAAGGACGGCTAAATATTTATGGTGCGGCTAAAGGAAGACGTGAAGGCTAAAAATCTGAGCTGGTGCATTGAAAAAAAAAAAAGAAAGAAAGAAAGAAAGAAAGATGCAAATGCAGAATTTGGCATGAAATGTTGAAATTCATAATCTAATTTGAAGATGGTCAAAGGATTGCATCAAGCCCAAATCTCAAACTCCTCGTGAAGCTTGCTTCGTTGCTATTAAAGATCTGAAAGCTGTTGAAGATTTGTGTTAAGAACCTTTGGCCTTAACTGGTAATTTGCAGAGAATCACAAAGGAATAGGAAATTGAGAGGGAAGGATTGAGAGAGATTAAGGGGGAAAAGGATACTAACAATCTACAATTACTCTAAACAAACAAACTAATTTCTCATTATCCAATTAATTAGCAATTACAAGATGCTTACACCTTATTTATAAGTAGATTACCCACATAAATTCCTTATTTACCCTTATGCCCAAATGGGTTCATAACAATATTTTCCCCCTTGGAAAAACACCCTTATCCTCAAGGGTGTGAAACTAGACCCTCTCTACTAAAGGAGTAAACTCCTGCCATAAGAACTTGGAAACCTATATGTAGAGAAATCCTGATGTTAGCCCATTTCATAAACTGAGTTTGAACTTTCAAAATAATTCCAGGATTCAAATCATTCTTGAATCCATTGTGACAAGGTGGAAGCCTCCAAATTACGAATTTATATGTTCCATTGGTTCCTTCCCTAATTTTCTGAGCATACTTCCAAAATTCTTGATCATTTTCTTCCATTTTAGCAAACTCACTTGCCAAAGCAACTACTGGATCATTCTTATTCAACCCAAAACCAATCTTTGAGTGTTAAATCTCCTTCATCACTGATCTGCTTCCAGAAACTAAATTTTTTAATAGGAATGAGTTAATCTTTATGGTTGCAGGGAGTGATTAGGATAAATCAAACTGCTTTTTGGCAAGCATTAATGGTTGTTGGAGTTTGATTCCAGTGAAAATGAGAGGACAAAAAGGACAATGGTGTCGATATGGTAGCCACCTGAACTGCATTCTATTGAAAGAGGAGCAGACTCTATTTCTTGTTCTTCCTTGTTGCTTGCAGGATCCTCATTGTGAAGTAAGAAACAGTTGTCTTGTGAGTGGCAACTGAAGAATCATTTGACACCTGAGAAGCTAATAAACCTAAAGTTTCTCCACAGTTATCTTCTTCCCTAGTTCTTTCTTTCAGCCAAGAGCATGTGCTACTTAACCCATAGATTCTTGATCCTTGGACTCCATTTTTACTGCTCTTAAACCCAGGTGCTCCAGCTTGCTATAGCTCTGGCATAGCTTTTACTATCTGTGTACTCCTGATTAATCCAGTTGGGTCCAGTAATGGCCTATAAAGTTCTGATCTTTGGATTCCATTGTTGTTGATAAA
The DNA here is from genome assembly GCA_029379385.1 of Quillaja saponaria. NCBI lineage: Eukaryota > Viridiplantae > Streptophyta > Magnoliopsida > Fabales > Quillajaceae > Quillaja > Quillaja saponaria. The sequence goes on along the minus strand of CM055610.1, from coordinate 11,357,303 downwards.
TCTTGATTCTTGATTAACCAAAATTTGTTATACAGTGTTATAGAATTCAAGGAATGTAGTAATGGTGGTTTAGGTTAGTTGAGATGTTGACAAGAACCACCACATAGTTGAAATGAATACTCAATTGAGGGTGAAAAGCATAGGAGTGAGTGGCTAGATTTGAAGGTTAGATATAGGAGTTGGGATAATGATAATTGGGGAAGTTTTGACCTGGCCGTTGTCCAAGATTTTGGGAGCCACCTCCATAATCAGGTGATAAAGAAATGGATTTGGGTAATGGGTTTGTGAAATTGAAAATTTGGGTAAGTAACTTGGGTTGAGGGCTAGTTATAAGGATGGGGATTATGGTATGCAGGTTGATACCAGTAAGAACAAGAACTGGAATTGGTGTGTGAAGCAAAGGAATTAGAAGAAGAATATGTAGGGTAATAGTTCGAAGAATTTTCACTTTCACTAAAACCCTTGAATCTTGAATCTTGAATCTTGAATTCCTCCATGAATGTTCATACGTATTGCTTCAACACTTGTACCTCTTCCAAGATTGCAGGAGCTTCCATGAAAGCCACTGATGATTGCAGATCATGGTGGATTTGGGGAGTGATTTTTCATTTTGATTATTTTTCTCATTGATTCCAACCATCTTGTAAATTCCTCATCTGCAACTGTTTGATTTCTTCTAAACCTTGAGTCCTCCATGATTGTTGGTAGCTTTGCTATTTCCTTTTTATCGAAGCTTGCTCTGATACTAATCGTTAAGACCCTTTGGTCTTAACTAGTAATTTTCAGATAATCACAAAGGAAAAGGAAATTGAGAGGGAGGGACTGAGAGAGATTAAGAGGAAAAATGATACTAACAATCTACAATTACTCTAAACAAACAAACCAATTTCTCATATCCAATTAATCAACAATTACAGGATTCTTACACCTTATTTATATGTAGATTACCCACGTAAATTCCTTATTTACCCTTATGCCCAAAATGGGTTCGTAACAATTTGAAGGCTGTTGAAGATCGGCTTACAATTATCTCTTCAATTCTTCACGCGCGGGCTTGCCTTCAGTTTCTTCTCCATCTACCCTTTTTTTTTTTCTTTTTTGCTTCCTTGCCTCCATCTGGTTGTCTTACTGCTACTGCTGTTTATTTATTTCTATTACTTGAGTGTCCAAAACTAAGAAAACTGGTTTTAGTGTGTTTATTTTATGTACCAACAATTCTTCAAAAATATTAGTGTAATGTGCAATTACCTGAAAGCTTGAAACTTATTTCTTCTTTTTTACAGCTATTCTTTTTATGATATTTCTATTTTTATTTTTCTATTTTACTTTTTGTCTATATATATATTATAATTTATATTTTTAATTATTTAATTTAATGTACCCTAATTGTATCGATATCGTAATTTTTTGAAAAATGATGAATCACCGTACCGGTATTGTATCGTAGCGTACCATACCGAAATGCCAATACTCGTGCTTTATAGGCTGTCAATTTTTGGGTATTGTATTACAAATTTGAACTTCAGCATGGGGCTAAGGACTGCCATAAGGATGGGCCGAAGAGATGTTTTGTTGCTGAAACAAAGCATGGAGAGAAGTGGCAAGCTATCTTGAAGGCTGTTGAGAACTCCCAATAACCAACTGAGGCTATCTTAAAGAAAGCAGTGGTTGCACTTGAGAAGGATGAAAATATTGTTGAGAATAGGAAACACTAGTTCTTTGGGAGCTTTCGAGTTTTACAGCTTCATTTTTGAGGTTGTGTATTATGAATACAATGTTTTGCATTATAATCTTTACTGTGATTTAGTTGCCACCTTTGTTGTCACCTAAATGAATTCTCTTAAACTACTCCAGTGTAACTTATTGTCATTTCAGTGTGTTATGTATATATTTATGGAAATTAACTGGTTCCCAAAGCCATAGAAAGAGAGAAAATAAACCTGTAGTAGACTCTTTCCCAGTTCCCTTCAATGCAAAAATCAATTTCAAGAAAATGCCATTATTCTTCCATCTAGTTAATCCTCCTTTTGCCAGCTTGGGCACTTATCTTAGAGTCTACTAGGTTGCCACTCGTTATGCAAACATTCTTTGCTGCAAGATGCTTCCAAAATTTGAATGAAGGTTGATGAGGATGAAGTTCATTGAAGAAAAGAAAACTGAAGTTGGTTTGATAATTCCACTCGAATATTCTATTGTGATAGATCTAGGTCTTACTGCTGTCAAAGACAAAAGGTATGATGTTACAACTCTTGTGCAGATATGTATCAAAATTATCTGCCTTGCATTTGTTAAGTGATACCTTATCACCACAATTGCAAGTGATGCATGTCACTAGTTCTCATATATGCACATGTAGATGTTCATTCTTTTGTTGGAATTTCAGAAATTGGGTGGTACTATCAGTTCTTCAAATTCTGCAAAATTCATTATACATTATAGAAGTAGGATACCAAAAGTTAGAGACAAAGGATGGAGAGAAAGATATTTACAGGATTACCAAGCAAAGGGAAAGACGAACTAAAGACCTAATTCGTATTAAGTGCATTAAGGATGAGGCTGATAGGGTTTTAGTTAAGGAAGACGAGATTAATGAGAGATGGCAAACTTATTTCGATACTTTATTTAATGAAGAGTCAATGGGTGATTTTGGAGACCTTGATGATACATTTGATGATACGAACCGTCGATTTGTTCATCGGATTAGAGCTCATGAGGTTAAAGAAGCTATGCATAAGATGAAGAATGGTAAGGACATTGGGCCCAAATGATATTCCAATAGAAGTTTGGAGATGCCTAAGAGATATTGGAGTAACTTGGCTTACAAATCTTTTTAACAAGATTTTAGTAACCAAGAAAATGCTAGATGAGTGGAGGAAGAGTACGTTGATCCCTATTTATAAGAATAAAGGAGATATTCAAAGTTGTTCGAATTATCGAGGTATAAAACTTATTAGCCGTACAATGAAACTGTGGGAGAGAGTGATTAAGCGTAGGCTTAGGAATGAGACTTTATTTTATGAGAATCAATTTGGCTTTATGCCAGGAATATCTACAATGGAGGCTATTTTTTTTACTTAGGAGATTAATTGAGAAATATAGAGAAAAGAAAAATGATCTTCACATGGTCTTTATTGATTTAGAAAAAGCGTATGATAAAGTGCCAAGACAAGTCTTGTGGTGGGTACTCGATAAGAAAAATGTCCCAACTAAATATGTAGAAGTTATTAAATATATGTATGAGGGAGTAATGACTAGGGTGCGGACCGTATATGGTATGACTGGAGAATTCCCTATCACGATAGGTGTTTTCCAAGGTTCATCCTTCAGTCCTTACCTATTTGCTTTAGTCATGGATGAACTTACTTATAATATTCAAAATAGGGCTCTATGGTGCATGTTGTTTGCCGATGATATCGTGTTGGTAGACAAAACTAGGGAAGGTTTAAATTCTAAACTAGGAATGTTGAGGAATGCGTTAGAATCTAAAGGCCTTAGATTGAGTCGGATAAAAACTGAATATATGGAATGCAATTTCAGTGAAACTAGAGGAAAGCCCGAATGATATAATTTTAGATGGTCAAACAATCCCTTACAAAGGATGTGTTTAAGTATTTAGGGTCATTTATACAAAAAGATGGTGCAATTAAGCATGATGTAAACCATAGGATTAAGGCAGGGTGGGTGAAGTGGCGGAGTGCTTCGGGAGTTTTATGTGATCCTAAAATCCCGAATAGATTGAAAGGGAAATTTTATAAGTAGGCAGTGAGACCAGCTATGCTTTATGGTACCCAATGTTGGGCAGTTAAGAAGCAACATTAGCATAAGATGGGAGTAGCCGAAATGAGAATGTTGAAATGGATGACATGACATATAAGAAAGGATAGAATAAGGAATGAGGAGATTCGTAAGAAGGTGGAAGTAGCACCTATTGAGGAGAAAATGAGGGAAAATCGTCTACGTTGGTTTGGACACATCCAACGTCGGCCAATGGACGCAGTAGTTAAGCAATGTGACTTGGTCCAGGTGCCAGGTGTTAGACGGGGAAAGGGGAGACCGAAACTTACATGGGGGTAGTCATCGAGAAAGATATGGCTGTACTAGGAATTAATGAAGATGTTGTCTTGGATCGATGCGAATGGAGGAAAAGGATTCATATAGCCGACTCCAACTAGTTTGGAATTTTAAGCCTTAGTTGAGTTGAGTACTATAGAAATAGGATATTTACTCTACTCTAAATTCATTCCAGAAAGTGCAGTACATGTACATAATGTTAATGTATTACTATTGAATTCCTGCTGATTTTGATTGGCGCGCAAAAGGAAGTTGTGATTGCAAAAGAAAATTATTGGTGTCCAAATCCTCCCACACAGGGCTACGAGAACACCAACCTGCTGAGATTGCATAAGTTGTGATTGCAAAAGAAAATTATTGGTGTCCAAATCCTTCCACACAGGGCTACGAGGACACCAACCTGCTGAGATTGCATCTTTGACAGTGAAACGCCTTCCCCTATGTCAATACCCTTTGCAGTTGCCTGAACTTCATCGCTCACTGTAACATCACTAGACTAAAACCCAAATCATTGTCCAGGTTTTCTTCTTGGTGCTGGCGGTGGTGGCATCTCCTTTGTATACAGAGCCAGCATAACATGGCCTTCTGGAACTTGCTGAGCCTGCTTTGGGTACTGACTAGAAGATGAACTTTCGTGGGGAGTTGGGGGAAAAGAAGCCGTTGAATCTGGTGCTGCGGAAGATGGTGCTTTATTCTTATCGAGGAAAATTAAGCCTAGCATTCTCTCCTCTCAACTTAAAGGCCTCACAATCATATACCAAGGCAGCGTCTTCAGCTTTGTCTATCGTGCCTAGCCGTAGGCGAGTCCTGCAGCGAGGGGGGCGAATTTCAGCAAACCATTTGCCCCAATATCGTTGCCTCACTCCCCTGTAAAGCTTGGTAGTATTTAGAGGCTGCGCCAGAGGCCTAAACAATGGCCTGCCATCAGGCGCCAACCTGTTCGTCATCATCATCTTCCCTCTTTGGACTTAGATTCAATGCATCACTCCAGTACTTTAGAACCTACTGCTGCTGGTATTGTTGCTGTTGCCGTGAGGCAGCAGAGTCTTGGGCAAAGAACCGTGGAAAGCCCATGTTTTGTGGGTAGGCACCAAAAGAGATCATGTGCTGTTGATTCTGTGTTGCCTGAAGCTTATCAGTTTGGTCTCAAACACTACTCTACTAGTTACCTCTTTGGCTATCTCTTTCTAGCTATTTGTGTATAAATAACTGCAGTGACAGCAAATTGTTTCGTCAACAAAACAATTTTGACAGCAAACTGCCGTGGCTATCTCTTTCTACCGGTTTATTATTTACATTATTTCGTCAACAAAAGTAAGCCAATTTTTGAAGACCTAAAGTTATATGGTAAATTGTTTTATTATTGGCCGATTTATATGTTAGTGACAGCAAATTTTGTAAAAAGACAACAACGTCTAGGTACAATGTTTTTATAGATTTTTATCATTGTGGGAACATTTCATTTGACAAATTTTGTAAAAAGAGAACAATGTCTAGGTACAATGTTTTTATCACGGTGTTACATTGATTTATTCGGGAATAAAGATGTATCTTTCTTAGAGTGTAATGGGTTCAATTATCACAGATTGGACTCTGTCTTTGGATACGCTATCTGGGGCTCCATGACCATCTCCGTACTGGTACGTGCAATGAGAAATTCTGGCAAGATTCGCTGTTGTTTCAATGAATGTTTTTGTGAATGGTGACTCACTAACTCCATCTCTGTTCATCTTCTTCCAAGTTTCACCAATCAAACCCTTTATGTGTCTAGATGCACTTTCCTCGGACATATTACTTTCATTCATGTAGCACAGTATTGAACTAGCTGTTTCCCCTCTTTCTAACTCTGCCTGTTCAAAAACAAACAAAAGCTTATTCAGTGATGGTTAAGTGTTAGACATAACAAATGAAATTGATAGAGAAGTAAGACTTGAAGAGATTGTACCTTTGAAGTACCCAAATCGTTGCAAAGTCGAAAAATGACAGACGGCATTCGCAGGAGATCATGGTAGTTTTCCTTTTCCAAGCAGTCAAGTGCTTGCTTTGTTATATTTTGTTCCAACAAGAAATAGGCATGAACAAGTATTACTATCCCTGATACTGAAATCACTGCATTTTCAAAGTAGTCCTTGAATGCAGGCATGTCCTTTCTGTTAGACCACCTTGCTTCTTGGAGGAATGCTTTCAACATATCAGACCACTACAATAAAAGATGAAATCAGATTTCTTGTTCCAAGTTTCTGAAGTAAAATGTTAAAAAAAGAATGTTCTGTACACATACTGCTTTTTTGAGGTAAGGAAGGACATTGACTCCTTGCACTTTAAGTGTGTCATAAACCATTTCATTGACAGTGTTATACAGAGCTAGGAAGCATATCTTCATGTATTCAGGAAGATCCTCAACAGCATTGATATCCCATCTGAAGCAACCATTAATTGAGACTTCTTAGGATGAAATTTTACTGAAAAATGTAAACGTCTAACCCAGAGCTTTTACAGGACAAACCTTTCGACCGCGGTTGTGAATAGCTCTAGTTCATCCAAAGTTCCATAAACGTCATAGACATCATCAATTGTAGTTATTAGAGATGTCACTTTTGTTAACCCTTTACGAACATTACTGAATTGCGGCTGATAAACCATGCCAACAGTCCAAAAGAAACATTCCATCAGCCTGTCCCTGCTGAAGCTTAACTTGTATGCTAGTCCCATGTCCTTCCACCACCTGAGATAGCAAAAATAAAGTCATGAGTCATACATGAAATTATAAAATTACAAAAACAAAAAAAATTTGTGTACTTATCCAATTTTTGGGTTAATTAACTTACAATGAAATATCTTTTAGATCCCTTTTTAATGTTGATTGTACCATGTTAAAGTCTAACTTGGCTAATTCAAGTAGGAAATGATTTGCATCTGGTTTTTTGGCATAGGCTTCGATATACCACCGAGCTTCTAGCCTTTCGATTCTATGGTGTAATGGAAGCTCCAATGAGTGACTCACTTGATCCAAAAGTCCTTTTCTAATTTCATCTCCCTTTATGGTTTTTAGATGCATCGTAGTGAATGCCATAGCTTCATCCAGAATGTCTTCTCCTTGAAAACCAAGAAATGAAGCTTCATAGAGACTCAACATTCCTTTCACATCTTTTCTGATGCAGTCCTTGAATTCACCATTCTGGTCCTTGAAACTATTAAACATATCTGTGTCACAAACATCATAGCCATGTTCTCTTAGAAGCCTGAACCTTAAGGCAGTAGCATGCAGACTTTTCTCTGTTGTGCCATTCGATGTTTCTTGAGAGACAAATCTATCAAGAGCTTCTGTTATCTCCTCCTCAAAGAGGTAGGCCAATCCTAACCGTTGAATGTCATCAATCAGCTCAAGTTTGGGTAATAAGACTGCATTTTCATTCTTAATCATTCTTCTCACATCTTCTTGTAGCTTCCTGACCCTGTGATCTTCAGAAAGTACATCCTGAAAAAGTAACATATGAGTTTAATTAATAATAAATATACAAGGCATTAGTTAACTTTTTTCCCTCATTCTTTCTTTAACATAATTTTGTATTTATTTGTAATCAATCATTAATATAATCTGAAATGAAACTCACAGATCATAGTATTTTCTCTAAGTTCAATCTTCGTTGTGATAAGTGAGACATGAAACTAAAAAGTAAATGTAAAAGTTTATATCTGTAATTGTTGGAGTTACCTCATAATCAGTCTTCAAGGACTGAACATAGTCGTAGCTCCAAATGCTAGGCTGGTAATTGGCTGAGTGCCTAATTTCTGTTGCTGGTTGGGAGAGACTTGTAGAGGTCATGCATTGGACACGCCCAAGTTTGCACATGGGAAGAGGAATATGTGCATGCGTATGATGTTTAGGCACAATTTGTGAAAAGGAACCCAAATTATTAGGCAACAAGAAGGGTCGAGCTAGTACCATTGTTTAGTATAGCGATGGGATGTTTTGCCCAAGAGGTGTAGCTAGCCTTATATATAGGACTTGGCTAGCATGGAAATCTCTTGGAAACTGATCCGTAAATGAGGTTACGCAATCAACAACAACTCTTTTTGTTTTAGTGTAGGTGCGTAATTACATAAAATAATGTTTTCTTGTTAGGTTCATTACACGTTTTTCTTTTTCCTTTTCCATCACCGTGTAAAAGATTCCATTTATGTTTTCTTGTTAGGCAACAAGAAGGGTCGAGCTAGTACCATTGTTTAGTATAGCGATGGGATGTTTTGGCCAAGAGATGTGTAGCTAGCCTTATATATAGGACTTGGCTAGCATGGAAATCTCTTGGAAACTGATCCGTAAATGAGGTTATGCAATCAACAACAACTCTTTTTGTTTTAGTGTAGGTACGTAATTACATAAAATAATGTTTTCTTGTTAGGTTCATTACACGTTTTTCTTTTTCCTTTTCCATCACCGTGTAAAAGATTTCATTAATATTTAATCAGAATAAAGAAGGCAATGAAACCTTCCAGCTATGGATTCCATCACACTGTTTTATTGCCTTATTGTTAGAGATAACGTATAATCAAACTAATTTAATGATAGTATATTATTGTTAAACTTAAAATAAAGTATAAATCAAAACTAAATTAATAATCAAACTTAAAATAAAATATCTATCAAAACTAAATTAATAATCAAACTTAAAATTTAAAAAAATAAAAAAAAATTGTAGGGTATGCATGCCATGTGAGTTATTAAATAACGTGTAAACATTGGAGATTCTCTTTTTATTCCTACTATCTTCAACATGGGAGAATTATTTGTTGGATATGGATAAGTTTGTGAACTTTGCATACCTATCATATGAGAAATGCTAGATGCATAAAAACAATGAGTACAAATAATACATAAATCTAGTAATTAATTATTTGTAATTTTTTGAACTATTTTAAAATTAAGATATAAAAGGCAGATATTAATTAAACTTTATTCAATAACATGAGAAATATCTAATGATATAATTTTGTTAAAATTAAATTTGTGTCAATATAATTTTTTTTTTTCATATTAAAAAAAGACGAAATGTAAGGGAAAAGCTGCGTACATGTGCGCCCACCCTTTCCCTACCTCGTAATAATCAGGAAATATTTTGTACACCGAGTAAACCCTTTTTTTTTATCACTAGGATTTCACTTATGTCATTATCCTTCATGTTATTCTAATTGAGTCTATAAAATTATAAAATTGTTCAAATTAATTCTTTATCATCACCTTCCGTTTAAACTAATTTTGATAAAAGTAACATGGATATATAAAAATTAATAAAAAATTATATAACTGATTATAGTTAATTGACGAATATAGATTGATATGTAAATTTTTATATAAATTATTAAAAAAAAAAAAGGAAAACTCAACCAACAAAGAAAGCCCATGTTGAAGCCTTTCAGCATAATTATGTGTCTCTATAAGATAACTTAAAAAAGTACACTAATATTATGTGTCTCTGCGATAACATTAAAAACTAAGACTAATGAAGTAACACTCAGCCTAGAACTTGAAATTTGAATAGTCCAAACTAAACTAAATTTAGAATAAGGTTTATTGTTTCTTAGTTTTGAACATTCAAACCCACGTTTTTTACTTTTTCAGTTGTCACCATCTATGACAAGGAATCTTTTGTCATGAAATTAAAATAAAAATAATAATAAAAAGATGATAAGTATTCAAAAAGATGTGAACTTGTTTTTGTATTATTATATATCTTGAAGAAATTATGATGGACGGTTGGCACCTTAACCCTTAAAGAAGTAGATAAAAGAAAGTTTAACTACTTTGAGAGTTAAAAGATCATTATGTGAAAGCACAAAGAATACATGAATTAACTAATCCTCCATTTAGCATGTGATTGCGTGTGACCGTGTCTAGCTTGACTTGAATAATTTACAATAATACATGTTTTAATTAATTTTTAAAATATAGTTGTTCCCTGTCTAAAACTTTTTTTTTTAATTTAAAAACTAAATCACATGTGATTTTGTGTTTTATTAATTAAACACTCGAACCTACAAGACCAATTTGTGAAGGCAAGTCGAAACCAGCACATATTAGCCAGACAATATTTGAATAAATTAATTTATCATCAAAATCAAGCTATATCTTATACTATTTTTTACACATGCTCAACTTAACTCAATTAAGACTTAAATTCTAAATATGCTCAACTTAAATCAATTAAGACTTAAATTCCAAACTAGCTAGAATTGGTTATATCAATTTTTTTTCTTCATTCACATCGATCTAATGTATCATTTTTAATAATGTCTAAAACAATCATATCCTTCACAATGACTACTCCATGTAAATTTCAGTCTCCTTTTACCATGTCTAACACCCACCACTGTACTAAATCACATTTCCTAACTACGACGTCCATTGGCCGACATTGGATATGTATTTTTTTTTCCTTACATATAATATATGGCTAAATTACACATTTCGTCCTTCTAATTTGCACGCAAAATCACTTTCGTCCTTATAATTTAAAATTTTTACATTGATCCTTATAGTTTCAAAAATCAGTCACGTTATCCTTCCCATTTAGCATTTGATTGCATGTGACTGTGTCTGCTTGACTTGAATAACTTGCAATAATACATTTTTTAATTCATTTTAAAAATATAGTTGTTCCCTATCTAGAACTTCTTTTTTAATTTAAAAAATAAATCACACACAATTTGTGTTTTATAAATTAAACATTAGAAGCTACAAGAACAATTTGTGAAGGCAAGTCGAAACCAGCACATATTAGACAGACAATATTTGAATAAATTAATTTATCATCAAAATCAAGATATATCTTATATAATTTTTTACATATGCTCAACTTAACTCAACTCAACTCAACTAAGACTTAAATTCCAAACTAGCTAAAATCGGTTATATGAATTTTTTTCTTCATTCGCATCGATCCAATACATCATTTTGAATAATGTCTAAAACAATCATATCCTTCACAATGACTGCCCCATGTAAGTTTTGGTCTCCTTCTACCATGTCTAACACCCACCATCTGTACTAAATCTCTTTCCTAACTACGACGTCCATTGGCCGACATTAAATATGTAATTTTTTTTCCCTTACATATAATATATGGCTAAATTACACATTTCGTCATTCTAATTTGCATCGAAAATCACTTTCGTCCTTATAATTTAAAATTTTTACATTGATCCTTATAATTTCAAAAATCAGTCATTCCTGTCATAACGAAAATTGTAAATGTTGTGAAATTCTTCCCACATGTACTAACAGAAGGCCACATGGACAAATAGCAAATTGTCATGTAACAAGTATAAAAAAAAATTAATTAAAAACCATTTTTCTCTTAAAAAATAAATTTTGTATTAATAAGAAAATAAAAAACTTCAATTGCTAGAAGAAAGGAAAAAAAAAAAAAACTTAAGCCTCCCTTTTGTTCTTCATCTTCTTGTATTCTAAATCATCAACAACCCAGATTCGTCATTAAATTCTTTAAATCCAATTACTCAAATCATTAAGAATCAAACTCAATTTATTCCATATAAAACTAGTTTCATTAGACATGATAATTGTCATAAACCATAAATGCAGTGACCTCAATACCATTGCTGCCTCACCTCTATAACCACTATGGTTGTAACATCCTTTAAAGTAATGCCTAAATTAATTATAGTGTGAACAATTATATTATGAGTCAAATAGGGTTAAAATTCATTATCAAATTCATAGGTATTATTCTATGTATTTATTAGGTATAAGAATAGTATATGTATGTATAAAAATGCTTATATATGTATCTACATACACATAAAAATACCTATATACATATAAGTATAGGAATAGTATATATACATATAAAATACTAAGTATGGACAAGTGTTGGAAGGTGGCGTTGGAAAGGAAGAAAATAATAAAATAAAGACTTCTAAAACATGTGGGGGAAATGTGTAAGAAAGAGAATGAAGGTGGCAACTTGTAATAAATGAAGGACTTATGTGTAAAATGAAGGAAAAGAGGTGGAAATTTTGTAATAAATGAGGGGGCGTGTGGAAGAAAGATAGGGCATAAGGTGGCCATGTGATGTTTAACAAGAATATGTAGCAAGAATAGGTGTAAAGGAAGGAGGCATGTGGAAGGCAAATAGAGTAATAGGTGGACATGAAATGATTAAGGAGGTCATGTGTAGGAATTTAAGGTTATAAGGTGGCCTACCAATGATAAAAAGATCTAAACTAGGAAATAGGAGTGAGACAAGTGGACTGGAAGAAAACTCACATGTTAATTTAGAAGGATGACAAGTGATGTTGGAAGTGACAAGTGGAAAGGACAAAATTTAAATTTATGGAATATAAGAAAGGTAAAATGAAAAACCAACACAAACTTTCTCCTGATACCCTAAGCTAGTCATGCACTGTAAATAAGAAGGGGGAAGGGGGGTGTTGACCGAAAATGCAATAGACAAGGACCAAGTGAGCTTTGAAAAAAAGAGTTAGAGAGAAATCAAAGAAGAAGATTTCAGTTACAAGAAGAAGGAAAAACAAATGCATGTATTCATGTGTTTCCTTACTCTCGTTTTTATATTCGTAAATGTTCATTTTCTATTCTTCAAAGCTCTACCTATGAAAAGTATGTTTTATGAGAAAAGAAAGCCTGTAAACTTGTATCCATAAGAAAGCATATATGACTTTTTGCATAATTTTGAATACTTGTATCATGGTCTTAATAATGTATTGGCCAAAGTTCACCAAACACCAAGAGGAAGTGCTCAAACCATAGTAAGAATCCTACTATTAAGAAACGGCATAAAGAATGTATACAAAATCCTTGCAAATCATGTCTCGGATTTGCATATTGTTAAGCAAGAAGTTAGTCACATGAGAACAAAGTGCTTGCATAAAAGTTTATTGCATTTCTATTTTTCTGTACTACACATCAACTCTACTATTTTAAAATATGATGCATGTTTACATATTGAGATTTCTGTCTCACGTTTTTAAAATACTGATGTGTAGATTAATAATTAGTTAGATAAAGCTATGTTGTGCTTGAATATTATTATGTGTACTTGGCACGTATGGAGAAAGGTGAAATCATCATAGAATAATTCGTAAAGATTTGGGAATGTGAATTGGCAATCGAGGATGATGAGGGAGTACACTTGTTAACAATTGTACACTACACATCCTAGGGCGTGAATGTAAAAGTTATAGTATAACACTTTTTGGATAGTAAACTTGTAAAACACAGTAATCTTTGTAAATTTTTAAGATGTGTTTTTAAAAAATTTACTTAGTAATAGTAGTAATTTTAGAAGAAGAACAAATATAAATAGAAAAGGCTACTCTTAATGTCATGTAAATAATTTAGGGTAATGAAATAATAGTATAAAAAGTTGAGTCTCTAAATCATTTAATTCATTGTCTAAAAGTTTAATTCTCTTACTTAGTTAATCACGGCAATTAAAGGCTACATAAATTAGAGCAAGTTTTAGACTTATAATAATTATGAAATTTAAAGTAAAAGGGATAAGGGTCCAAGAATCAAGGCCATGTATAGCATGGTAATAGCTAAATTAATATTTAAAGAAAATTATAACATAGTAAGGAAGGAAAGATGTTACAAAAAAATACAAGTAGTAAAATATTAAGTATTACATGCATGAAAATTTTAAGTTTAGACAGAGAAATTAGCTTAAGAGTTCATTAATACATTAAGCTTTAAGGGAAATAAGGCATCACAATGGTAGCTACTCATAAACCCTGCCTCCTTGCTTGTATCTCTGGTCATAGTCTAGCAAAAGCGAAATCAAGCCAAGAAGGGATCACAGTCCACCTAGCACAAACCCCACCCCACCTATTAATTCAATCCCACCTCCACCACCAAACACAAATCCAACACCACCACCGCACCAAATGCAAGTAACCCAGGGGCCATCTTTAACTTGTGCAGATCCCCCTCCCTAGTTGATAATATTTTTCGATTTCTTACTTCAATTGCACCAAATCTTCAATTTCTAGTGTGCAAGCCTAGTATTGAGTTTTCGAATATCAAATCTTGCATAAATGTGGTCCCAAAAAAGGGTTTGGTTTGGAACTCTTCCCGTATTTCTGCATTTCATAATCTATTCAGCCCGCCTCAAACAAAATGAGAAAAAAGGAGAGGCTCTTATCTCTTGACCAGAAAGCTAGGAGGATGACATTGAATCCTTGCTGAGACGTGTATTTGTTGTTGTGGTCCTGTAGCTTTCCCCGTCTCCCTTCTTTGGGTGGTGCTTGTGTAGGGTGTGCCACCAGAAATAGGGAGGCGGAGGCAAGCCCCCCCAATTTTCTACATATCTTGATATATAATATAATTATATATGTGATACACAAGATTATTTTCTGAATTTAATCATTTGAAAGAATTGTAAAAGTTTAATCACAAAACTATGGCAAGATGCGTAGTTTCACTTATGCTTCACCATCAACAAACAAAAATATAAATGCTAGACTGATTAATTCTTCTTTACAAAGTTACACTGTGCATGCAAGAGTGCAGGAAAAACTCATCTCATCAATGTTCACCACAAGTTAAAACTCAGTCAACCTTTGCCAGGGTCTCAATACACTATCTCTCAACTTTACAAGAAGCTATCCACAATTACAAAGTAAACCCAAAAAGTCTAACTGCCAATACAATACTTAATGAGCTTTCAGGCACTATTTTTTGGTGAAAACGTATTGGATAAAATTTTCATATTAATCATCGCATAGCTACACCTCAAAGCAAAATGTCAGCGGAAAGTCTCAGTATGCGATCTTGATATCATAAACAAGGATTTGACAATTAAGTTACTTTGATGTCGCCTCATTCCTACCCTTTTAGAGGCTTACAAACTCATCCAACAGATGAATCACTGTTGGCCTCGATGGACATCAAGTCTTGTACAAGAAGATGAAACTGTCATCCCTGAATTCGTTCTTTGATAATCAATTAATTTAGCTTTGTTTTTTCAATCAAAGCAAATCAGATAACCCATATCAATAAAATCAAAATCAAGCATAACATAGACCAAAGTATAAGAAATTCAATTCAATTTCAAAATAAACAAGAAAGTCAGAAGTTGGTTACCTCCGCAGCACAAGCAAACAACGGCAGCAAGAAAGAACCGCTAATAAATTCCGAGCAAAAGTTACAAACCCACAGTGTGTCTCATCCAGTTTTCCATTGACGTCACCTTCGTCTTTCGCCAATATTATTAGTTTCCGAATAATTGAAGCATGTTTCTCTATTTGCCTTTCTTCAGACTCAGTTCTCGGAAATCTCCGAAACCGCCGCCCCCTCCATGACTCCATTCTCTCCGCTACTGACAACTGAAAAATATATATCAAGTATTTGACAATATAGTAAAAATGATCAGGGTAGTCCGTATTTTAATGGTACCTCCCTTTATATCAACGAAGTAGTTGCGAATTGTAGTACTTCTGTCTGTCCTGGTAGTGTGATCATCCGACATGGCATGAATCACTGAACCAGTAGAACAAACTAGGGAAAGACAACAAAGAGAAGTACACCAACCATTCTCCCATCTGTCAACCATGGCACCTTGAGATTAAAGAAAAAGCTACCGGCTGCCTTTAAGACTGCGCTCAAACCCTCATTCAATAAACACGAAAGCGCCTTATGCTCCATCTCATTCAGTTTCCTGCTCTTGAAGGCAAGCAATTGGAGGAGGAGGAGGAGGATGAGGATGAGGAGTTATGGGGGATCTGGTTTGATTTCTATGTTTCGTAAAAAATTTGGTTGAGATTAAAGTGGAATTATATGCTTGATGGGAAGCAGGTGTAGTCGTGTGGATGGTTAGGGATTTGTGGGTGAAATTTGGGTCTAGTTTTGTAAGGCCGACTGGGGTGAAGATAAGGAAAAGAAGAGAAAGGAAATGATTTTTTTTTTTTTTTTTTAATTTTCAAATGTAGTTTTTTTTTCTTCTTTATTTTTTGCAATTTTTATGGAAAAAATAATAATAATGTGTAAATGCTTATTAGTTTACCATGTCACATGGGAAACCCAATAGAATCCTATTAGTCCACGTGGTCCTTCATTAATACACGTAATTTTCACAGTAGTTATAATTTTAGTGATAAATGGGATTATTTTTTAAACTAATAGGAATAATGTAAATAAATTTACATTGTAAGGATGAAAGTGACTTTTCATGCAAAGGATGAAAAATATAATTTAGATTAAACATTTTATTAGATATATAAATAATATTAGATGAATTGTGATTATAAATTTACGAGTCAAGTTTGAAAGTGTTATATTTAACTTGTTTTACTAAACAGATATAAAATTAACTTGTTTTAAAAATTAATTTAAATTTTTATTAATTATTTATTAATTAATTCGACCCATTATCTTTTAGAATGTTTGCTACTCAAATAAAATTACAATAAACACTAAGTTCTTTCAGAAAAAAAATTTGATTTGATAGAGATCTAAAATTAAGCTTTTAATGATTAATTTGGTCTGGAGTTTATCCCACTAAAATTCTTTCTGAAAACTAAGAAGGCCTATGGTAGCAGGGCAGCACTTGAAAGTAGCAAATGTTGAAGGACAATCTACTTAAAAAGCAATAGAGCTAGTCAAGAAACTTAAAAAGCAATAGAGCTAGTCAAGAAATAAGTTAGGCTAGCCCAACAAATTATTTTGGGTCATATAACTCTCACCACAAATTCTTTTGAAACAGAAACTACATGAATTTTATATTTGTTTTGTTCTTTTTTTTTTTTTTTTTTTTGCCGAAAATATCTGTTTTGTTCTCTTACCATCGTGCCCTTTTGAGTTATATAGTCTATACAACTCTCTTTTTTATAAACTCCTATCTTAAGTGAAGGTTAGATTCAACTCTCAATTTTTAAGATGATGTTAATAAAATTTTACCAATTGACTGAAACCTTCTTAATTTATATTTAAGTTAAGTTCTTATTGGATAAAAGAATATATTTGAATTAATATTAAAATTCAAATTCGAATAAAATATTCAAAAATAAATTTATTTTTTTTAATCAAAATATCCTTAATATTCGAATTTCAGTTTAAGTTTAAAAAAGTATTTGAATTTGAAATCAAATATTGTCCTATTCAAATCTATTTTATTCAAATTCCATCCACGTCTCTTTGACACTACTTGTTGAAAATTAAAAAAAATTCTCATTCAACCTTCAATGAGATTTGAGAAAAATAGAAAAAGAAATCCATACAAAATATAAGTAGAATGGAAGAGAAAGAATAATTAACACAAAATATAATGTGGTTTGACCTCTTACCTACGTCCAATACTAATGAGAACATCGTAAATTATGTTATAGTAAAAAAATTGCATAGAAAAATTAACACCGAATGTGTTCTCACCACTATTTTCTACCAATCTCTCTCATAAACCTAGAGTCTCACAAACATTGAATATATCTCTTTCTGATATCTTATAATTCGCACAAGTCTATATATTTATATTATATAGGCTTATAGGACTTGTCCACTAAACAAATTTTTTCCTTAGTTACAATTAGGGCTAGACAAGGCAAATTTTTGCTTGTTCAAGGTTAGCTTGTGTTCAATTAAAAAAAAAAAAAAACTTATGTTCAAGATTGGCTCAAACTCGGCTCGAGCTCGTGAAACATGTTCTAATACAACCAAATTTGAAATAAATCCAAAACGATTCCAATCAACATACAAATATTGATCTGATGGCAAACAATGCAACAATCCAAACCTAAAAAAATTGTAAACTGCATAGCAAAATAAATAAGAAGTTTAAACTTCTAAGTTCTAAGGTAGTTGAATACACAAAATACAAGCTAAGTTCTAACTCCACCAATTTTGTATCCTTGAGGCTGAGGTAGTTCCACAGCTTGAATCTATAATTAAAAAATTTTAAAAATAAATAAAACACAAAAACTTAGATATGGGTATTTAAGATCAGTTGGACATTTTCAGCTTCAAGGGAAGCATGACAATCATCTTTCCTCTATCGTATAAAATCAAATTCTACATCGTATGAGTTATTTGTACAAAGCAAATCAAATACTTTGAGCATAAAGTACTCCACCACTTTCCATCTTTGAGAAATTGAGAGTAAGAGGTTGAGGCTTGATAGAAATACCTTGTCGAGTTGTCGTTGTCGTTGTCGTCAATCTTTGAGAGAGGCAGAGGCGCGAGACTGGTGAGAGTTGAGAGAGGCGTCAGATTTCAATTTTAACTTAAATGTCCTAGTTTAGTTTATGAATATTATTCTTCTTAATTCGTTATTAACACTTAGGGGTGCCAATGAGCCGAGCTCGAGCTCATCTTAGGAAAAGCTTGTAATCAAATATTCAAGCTCGGCTCAACTCGTTAAGGGCTCTTGAAGATTTTTTGAAAATTCTGAAAGAGGAGAGTTGAACTCAAACCACTTAGTAAGTATTTGTACAAATTACCACTAAACCAAGTAACAATTTATATTAGTTTTTTTTATATAAATAGAGTTATTATAAATGTATATATAAATAATAAAAAATTTATTAAATAATATTAAACGAGCTAGCTTACAAGCTTATGAGCCAAGCTTTGGAAAGATTAAGCTCGGTTTATTTTACTAAATAAGCTCAAAATAAAACTCAAAATAAAGCTCAAAATCAGCTCATTTTAAAAAAGAGCTGAGCCTGATCCGAGCTCTTAACGAGTAGTTCACGTGCCAGCTCGGCTCATTGCCACCCCTATTCACACTGTAATTCTACTTTTTGTTTAATGAAAATTATATATAATGTTTAGTGAAAGTAGTATGGGCCTAACTTCTTTTTTTCCTTAAAAAAAAAAAAAAAACAAACAGGTGTGAAAATTATAATATAGTTTGTGAAAGCAGAATTCATAATAATCGTATTAGACAAGGTTGGACTTAAAATTTAAGGTAAAAGGGTAAATCTAATTAAAATAATTAGTAAAAAATTATAAATATTTATGGACCAAACTTTATCGAGTTACTCTAGAGTTTTCCAATCCGAAGCCCAAAAGCTCGATCTTTTAATCAAGCCCCAAAATCGTATTCAAGCTCGGCTTATAAACTCAGACGAGCCAAGCTGATCCCGAACTTTATTGAGTTGAGCTAGAACGAGCATAGCCTGCAGCTCGGCGCATGAGCTAGCCCTAATTACAATGTAATTATTAAACTTGCTTACCCACAAGATAAATTTAATTAGAAAAGCCCACTCATAATCTAATTTAAGTATTCTATATTATATATTGGTAATTGAATGCATTATAAATTAAAAAGCATAAACATGCTCCTTTTAAGACTTTCTATCTACAACTGTAAAGCGTGTGACTCTCCCGTCTAGTCTCTAGAGCTTCATCTAGGGGAGCTACTCATTCAATTAGATTTAAACCTTAAATTTCAATATTTATCAAGTCTTATTCTTCCATTATGTATTGTCATTTGAGCTAAGTTATTAGTTATTTATAATAATAATTACATTATAAATTTTATTTTACAAAAAAAATCATCACAAATGATTACAGGATTCGATTCCAAGTTCTTGGTAATAAAAATAAACAAACTAAGTAGACGCCTAAGTTAGGTGAAACCTTTCGAGTCCAATCTTATACCCAAATGTCTTGATGTCTTCTTCCACTTGTGCTCTGAAATCATTATAAGTGAAAGGCTTGTATTTGGAGCTCTCAATTACAATGTCGTCGTACGGGAACACAAAATAGCCAATTGAGATCCTTTCGTTGTGCTTGTTCAACTTCACTCTGTGTTTCACACTCTTGTATTCGTCATCACTCATAGCCTAATTAAATCATAAGGAATAGAGGTTTGTCATACTATATACAGCTTTATTACAAAATTTAAACTTAATCATATGTCTAATCATGATTACAATAAACCAAATGTGAGGTTAGACTAATTTATTCATGGCTAAGATAGAATGAGAACAGCCACGGCCCATGAAGAGCAGTGACAAAGTTAGAATGAGATCAATAATATATATATATATATATATTTGATTGACGTGGTATAAAATCATTTGATACATTTCTTAATCAATTCACATCTTTGATTCGATCGGGACAATAATATATATATTATGCACACTGACACATGGCAAAAAAAGTTAGTACATTGAAAAGAAAAGTAAGAATAAAATTATGAACAAAAATTCCAGTTAAATTAGTAAATTTGAAAGGACTGAGTCTTAAACTTTAGTTCCTTCTCTTTGGAATGCATAATTATATAATTGTTATCAAGTGTTATGAATTCGGTTGGAAAAAGTCAAATGGATTAAAAAAATATTGTTTAAGCTACGCATTACTAAAAGCAATAAATAAATTTTGAGGGGGCAATACAAAAAAATATATTGTGTGGTGACAATTTTTTATTTAACACTAAATGAGGGGGCAATACAATCATTTACTTCGAAGCTCTATATGTAATTTTCAAAAGTCAATTGGTCAAGAAAGAAAGTTAACACTAAAATTAAGCACAATGAAAGAGAAAGAACAATCAATACAAAATATAACGTGATTCGATTCATTGCTTACATCCACATATTCCACATATGGGAAGAGAAATTCTACAATTTCAAGAAAATTGTTCTTGCCACTCTCCTCTACAACCTATCCCACACCACTATCACTACCCTAGAGAGGGTCTCTAACAATATTAAACCATTCTCATATCTTATAATTCCTCAAAACCATACAATGCATCATCTACCATCAACAACAAATCTATCAAAACTTTAAATGAGTCCCGCTAATCAAGAATCACCACTCTATTGAGAGCTGCTTATAGTGCAAAACACCATCATATCCCGCAACACCAACAATGAATAGGTTTGTAATCATATTCTCATTTCCACCTCACATGTCACTATTGATTAGGTTTGGACAAAAACTATAACTCCACCTCAATAAAAAAATATCTTTCACTGGGCTAGTTCCATTTTTAATATCATGCTCCCAAGAGTGAAACTTACTAGCACACAATGACTAACTTGTAGCTATCTTACAAATTTTCAAACACCTACCAGTAGGGATAGCATTGGAACTAAACCTATTCGAATTCGATTCAAAATTTTGAATTTCACTTACTATCCAAATTTGAATTTGAACTCGAATTCAAATAGTAAAAAATCTGATTCGATATTTGACAAATATAAACTTTTATTAAAAAAGTAGATAAAAATACTTCTTCTTTTTTTAAATCAAAATATCCCCAAATATTCAAATATTCAAAATTAAATTTGAATTAGAATTTTAGGAATTTCACTGAATATTTTAATTTAAATTCGAATTCAAATTATACAACTTGTTGAAAATTATAAAAAATTCTCATTCGACCTTCAATGAGATATGAGAAAAATAGTAAAAGAAATCTATACAAAATATAAGTAGAATGGAAGAGAAAGAACAATAAACACAAAATGTAATATAATTCAACCCTTTACCTACATCCATTACCGATGAGAACATCATAAATTATGCTATTTTGAAAAAGATTACATAAAAAAATTAACACTGAAGGTGTTCTCACCACTCTTTCTACCAATTTATCTCACAAACCTAGAATCTCACAAATATTGAATATGTCTTTTTTGATATCTTATAATTTGCACAAGTCTACATATTTACATTAGATAGGACTTGTCCACTAAACAAAATTTTCCTCTAAGAAAAGTTTATTACAATCTAATTAGACTTACTTACCCACAAAATAAATCTAATTAAAAAACCTCAATCAAATCTAATTAGTGTTTCTTAAACATTAAGAAAAATATAAAATTTAGGTCAAAATTTAAACAATTGATACCAATGAATATAATCATAGCCAATAGAGAACGAGAACGGACTTGTGGGTTATGACTAGGGTTTGAAAGAAATAAAATCTCGTGTCAAGTGAAGAGTGTACTTGGCATTACCTGAACTAAATTATAGTATTTTCCAAGAGAGTAAATGACAAACCTGCATCATGTCGCCCATGTTGACAATTAGTGTATTGGGAATGGGTGCTACAGTGAGCCATTCGTCATCTTTGAGTACTTCGAGTCCACTAATGGCTTGATCTTGGCTCAATATGGACAAGACAGAGCTGTCTGTGTGTACTTCCATGCCCAAAGTAGCATTAATATTAGCATTTGAGCATTGTGGGTATCGGTAAACACGTATGGTTCCTGTGGGTAGTGATATATAAGACTTCGATTTTACCCGATGTAGATTGAGATTAAGATTTCTTGTCATTGCTTTGAATAAAGTTGTAGCAATTCTAGACAAGCGGTTCCCATATTCTACTAGCACAAATCTTGTCACCAGCCATGCATACATTTACATTAACAAGCCCATGTCAGTTACTTAAGCATTAATACAATTTTAATAGCCAATCAAATCATTGTTTTCGTTTTCTTTATATTCTGAGAAAATAAGAATAAAATGTCTGTGTTTACCTGAAGGATTCAAGCACAGGATGTTGTTGAGGTTGGCATTGGGAGAGTTGACACATAGGAATATTCAGACCTTCAACCCAATTTATATTCTGGGTACCTCTAGTTAAAGCTGCCCCAGATGAAGTAAGTGCAGGAGTGCCCCAAAAATATGTTAAAGGACTATCATTGAATGCATCTTGTTTGGTTTCAAACTCCAAGGAAAATAGCTTTTTGACTTCCTCCTGGAGTTGGCTAAAAAATATTGAAGGAATCTCATGGTTAACCAAACGAAACAGACCCCAATCTTTACATGCCTCTCCAAGTTTCTTCTTCTCCTCCAATTGGTCTAAGCATTGGAAATCAATAACGGGTACCGGATCCAAATCTTGAACAGGCTTGATGGCATCCTCAAACGGGTCAACTTCATAGGTCTGGTTTTCCAGCAGCTTCCGGAACAAAGGAGGGTAAGACTCCAAGTTCATCTTGACAATGTTTTCAGGTAGAAAAGATAAATTAGTGCATTGGCGGCAGACATAGATAATGATAGACACAGTTGAAAATCATGTAAAGAACAAAAGGTACTTTTGCCAAATGAAAATCAATGTTAGGAAACGTATGGCTTAAAAGAGGATGTAAGAGAGATTCCCATGCTGTAAAGTTTTGTAATTTTTATACACAGTGGAAATAAAACAAAATGAAAAACCTAGGTGGCCAATAAGAGTTATAGCAGCACAGCTTGGGAATCTGATCCTCAATATGTGGTCAAAAACAGATTTCTATGTAGAGTACAATAAATAACAGCTTTGAATTCAAATTGAAATTGAAAAGTAATAATTTTATTTTATTAAATAATACTAAAATGACAATTAATTATCATAATAAATAATTTAATTTTTATATTCCTTA
This sequence comes from Quillaja saponaria, assembly GCA_029379385.1. Classification (NCBI taxonomy): domain Eukaryota; kingdom Viridiplantae; phylum Streptophyta; class Magnoliopsida; order Fabales; family Quillajaceae; genus Quillaja; species Quillaja saponaria. The sequence continues at coordinate 11,333,879 of CM055610.1, read as the reverse complement.
ATACACTCATTAAATAAATTCATAAATAAATTTATTACGTAAGTTCTACTTTGAAACTAAAAATACCAAGAACCGACACTCAATATCCTAACCCAAATACCTGATCTAGCTGAGTCTATTTAGTGTTTCATTTTCTATGACTTTGCAATAACTTTTCCTTGCTTTTCACAGCAACTAGATGAAGGTCAGCTTCATTTTCTTTCCACAAATTTTTCCCATTAGCCAAACGAACAAACAAAATCCATTAAAATGTACAAATTTAGGCACGATCTGGAAGTTAAACGGACTGAATTAAATGATTATTGGGAAGGGTTTTAGAATGACTAACCTTTTGGACTTCGCGGAGTTTCAAGGACCTTTCTCTCCCCTAACTCTCTCTCTCTCTTTCTCAGAGTTGTACCAGCATGAAAGCTAGATGATTATACATACAGTCACAAAAAAATGAAGAAAAGTTTGGTTATTGTGGTCAGATCTGGTAGTAATGAGAGAACTGAGAAGCACTACGAGGGAGGACGGAAAGAGACCCATCAGTAGTTGTAAGTCAATTGTGCATAAAATGAAAAATTCAATTGACTTTCCTAACATATAGTAGGAGTCCTTAAATAAATATAGTAATAATAATTTAAAATATTCTAAAAATAATACTTTATTAAATTCATAATAATAAAATATTGTCAAATTTTTATAACAAATGTTGAGGAATTTTGTACTCAAGTGTTTGAGGACACCTTTTTTTTTTTTTTTTAAATCAAAATTTTTAAACAAAATTTATTGTATTGGTTAACAATAAGTTTTATATTTTACTAATATTATATGTTATTTTTATAATTTTTTTACAACATAAATTGCAAGGTCATAATTTATTGTAGAATAAATTACTCTAACCTTTATCTATTATATTAATATAGGGGCGTGATATGGTGCAAAGCCGCTTATAAGCACATTCCTTGTAAAGCACCTCAAGCAGAAATAGTTAATACTGAAAATACTAATGTGTGTATACATTGTAGTGTGATAATTGTAAACAGGTGGCAATGATATTTATTTTCTAAACAATGTAGTAAATTTTAGGCTGCCACATCATGGCATCTTGCATTATATATATGCATGTCATTTTACAAAAAAACATGTGCAAGAGAAATTTATGAATTCGTTTATCTATTCTATTTGTGTTTCATTTTGCTAATAAATCCTACTGTTTCTTTTCTTTTTCGTTTTTTTTTATACCTAAATTCACATCATCTTATTCAAAATAAAATTTGACTACATAAAAGTTATTTTTCCTTTTTTCCCCTAATTATTACTACTTACGTTTCAACAATTAAGCCTTTTTATATCTTATATATACCGCATACTCATCAACATATAAATATTAATTATTTAACATGATTTAATGTTTTAATCATTAAAATGGAATATAATAATAATAGTTAATATTTAATTGAATTGAGGGTTATGTATTTTAATCCTAAAATTATAATTGATCAAATGTTATAAAACTAATATCAATAATGATCCGACATTACATTGTGTTGTACTAATTAAGAATTATTATAACAAAGAACTATCAATTAACATAGATTATGTGCTCTAATTCTTTAGGATCATGAACATTATGGTACGAAGACTAATTCGATAATAATTATTATGAATTTAATTTCTAATAACCAAAACATAGCAAAATATACATTTTAAATTAAATTGAGGGTGTGTGCAATCAGGGACAAATGGAGGGGAAGCTCAGTGGGGTCAGCTGACCCTATGGACTTTTAAAAATTATCTTACAAGTATAGATAAATTATGAAATTGACTCAACTGGATTGTGTAAATTTTTTTTGTCCCCAATGAATTTCAAAAAATAAATAGTCCAAAAACTACAATGCCTACAAATAAATCAACAAGATAAAATTTAAAATGCTTTAAGTTAACTTAACTTGGTCTAAAGCTTAATTCAATAAAGTAAAAACTAAAACTAAAAAGATTCAAATCCCAACTCAATAAAATAAAGTTAAACTAAAGGTAAAACTTTGCCTCTTATTCAAACTCTACGATGAATCTGATCGTGAAGGAAGAAACCATTAGCCATCACTATAGTGTGATAAAGAAATTTTAAGGTTAGAGCCATAAACTTTCAAAATCACAAGAGTGACTCTATTTTTTGCAACCCATATAAGCCATCATCTAATTCTAGGTAATTATTTTTTTACAAATCTAATTTTTTTTTTTTTTTTTGGATTTTAAAATTAAAATCTGAATAACAAATAAATTAATTAAATTTAAGCTATCATTTATTTTAATTTTTTTCAATTTTCTCCCAATAATAAAATTTAAATTAATAAATATCATTCAAATTATACTCTATAAATTTAACAATCTGGCCCTTGACTTAACAATTTAGCAAGAAAAAACATATTCCATTATTCAATTTTTTTGATCTATCTACTTTTTTTTTTTTTTCTAATTGAACTCTTGACTTGTTAATAAATTCTATAATATTATTATAAATAGGCATTTCCCCTTCACTACAAAACTTTTGAAGGTGCTAGTTGTACCAAAAGGCAAAAACTTGATATTGAATCTTGTCTTCACATGGGAGGGGGGTTATGGGAAGGGCGAGAGAGTGATCTCCTATTGTGTAGCTCATAAGCCCAACGAGCTTTCCTAGAAACCAAACTTATGTCCATATGGTTCAGTAAATTTTATTGCGTGAAATAAACTTAATAAGACAAATTTGTTGGGTGCGGAGTCTGTATAATATAATATATATATATATATATATATTTATTTATAAAAAATAAAAAAATAAAAATTTGACCCCACTAATAAATATTTTTTAGAATTCGCCGCTATGTGCAATGGTAAAATCATGAGTGACATTATCCAATGATAATACTAGTGATCTAACATGATCTTGTATTCTAAATACGAGGAATGAACAATAAATATTATTAATTAAATAAAATGCCATTATGTGTTCAAAATTTAAAATAGTGAATGATAGATTATAATACTAAAGATGTTACATAATCTCTATTCTAATCATATAAATATATATATATATATATAATAATGTATAATAATCAGTTTAGATAAACATTATGAGTTTTAATCTTAAGACTTGAGATCACATGAGATAGTTACAAAACTAATTATGCTTTATGTATGATTTGACATTGTGTGATGGCCTAATCATGATGAGGAAAGAACATAATATATATTTCAACAAGTTGTTAGTTCAATTGATAAAAAGTAAAAATAAAAAATTGCCAAATTACTATCAACTTGACAATATATATATATATATATATTTGTAAAAGTAAATTTTTTGAATTTAAGTAGATGGGAATAAGACATTTTAATAAATAAAAAAATCAAGAATTAAAATTGAAAAATTAATTATATAGTAGGAACTAGAAGTTGATAATCTTGGTTTTTGTTTTAGTTGTTCAATTCAATTCATAATATTATAAATGAAAATAAAAAATATAATTGGTAAATTAAGTATATCTATTGTGTTAAAAAAGTGATTATTAGATAAACTATGTGAATAGACATGAATCATCAAATAAGAAAAAAAAATGGCAGTTAATAATTTAAGAAACTACTTTTCTTGATAATTTAATATTTTGACATTAGTTATTCTTAACCAAATAAAGGGGCATATGCTGATGAGGTTTTAGCACACATCTAGTTAAAATGAAGGTGTTATGACCATGAAGTCTCAAGTTTAAGTGCCTATTTGTTGATGTATGAATTTTAATTTTTTTTTTCCATTTATGAGTTCATTTCATCCTCTTATATGTGATTTGTTGTGTTGAATTAAGATAATTTTACCAGAGAAATATTCTTTGTCATGTGTACTCAAGTACAAAATGGAGGTATTCATGCTTCAAACTAATTTGTAACACCAAATGAGAACTTTAAATATATGTTTAGTTGATATATTTCAAACAACCATAACAAAATAAATAAATAAATCAAATGAAGTACTAATAAAGTGACTTAAGACTTTATCTTCTTCCTTTTAAATTTAAGTATCTACTGAATTTTTTTTTTAAAGTATATAAATGGGCAATATATAAAAGGTCTTACTTGTTAAAAGATAGGTATTCATAACATCAAAAAATTATGTGGGGTTGGTATCAAAAAAATGAAAGAAACGAAAGACTTGTTTGAAAATGCAAATATGTACAAATTATAGCAAACAAGTTCATAAATTTTTTTCCTACCATCTGTCTCTCTACAGAATGCCATGTACATAACACAAGATGTCCACGATGCACTAGATAAACAAGCTTGCATCTATTACATACTGAAATGTTTACCAAAAAATTAAATATAATTGATACCCCTATGTGCTTGTTACTTTAACTCCAATACTGTTTAAGATTGATGGCCTCACATGGAATGCGCCCACAAGTAGATTCACACCAGGGCAGAGAAGTTAGTCAGTTCGGGTAGGTTATGGGCTTAAACCAAACTGAATCGACCTGGTCAGTTACCCTAAAATGGTAGCCGAAATTCAACTGGCCTATTTTGGTTTCCGAGTATTTGGCCTTGAGGGATTTTCAGTTTAAGTGAGATGGGTCAATCGGCTTGGGTCGTTACTGGGCTAGAAGCCCATATTTATTATTATTTTATTACAAGCCTAATTTGATCCCCAATCAAGCTCAACAAGTAATTACAACTAAACTTAAACCTGTAACATAACGTTTAAAACAAAATTAAACCAAATATACTAAATATAAACTTAAACTTGTATCAGCAACATTTGAAACAAACTTAAAACAAGTATACTAACTACATAAATGATAAACCTACTAAATACAAAAATTTTAGGCCCGAATAACCGAACTGACCCACCTTAAGCCCAGAAAATTAAATCACCTCTTACACTCTCTTATTGAGCTTTTTTTTTGGCCCATTTCAATTAGTGTGGGCTGATTTAGCGATTTAGCAAGTCAAATGCTTAGCCATATTTTGCACAGTATCACGCCCCATTAATATGAGTTTGGAGTGATTTTGGTTAAGTTTCTGTCGATTTTTAGGGATAAAATTAATTGAACCAATTCTCTCGGTTTTCAACAAAATATACCGAATTCTCTTTTTTTTTTTTTTTTTTTTTTTAGTTTTTGAGAAGGGTAGTAACTGAAATCGAACTGACTATGGTGGGTAAGTTCAGTTCCGTTCTAGTTTGGTTTTTTAGTGGGCCTTGGGCCCAATAATTTTTAAATCTAAATCTGACCCAAAAATACAACCCAAAAGCTTATTCTTTAGTTTTGGACTGAAAAATATCATGTATATAAGTTATTGGCCCAAAAAATGAGGCCCACAATGAAAAAGCAAGCATAATAAATTAAAAGGCAAAAATGGGCAAAAAGGGAAAGAAAAGGATTGGCCTTCAAAATTCAAAACTAGAATTCGGTTTCGATTTTGATTTCGGTCAAACTAACCACTTCATACAACCAATACTGAAAAATTCAATTTTTGATGTAGGAAACTGAAACATAGTCGATGCTTGAATGAAACCGAGATTGAACCGAATTTTTGATTTTGGTCGAGTCTATTTTCGATAAAAACTGACTGATGTGCACTCTTACCAGGTACTATGCATTTTAAGAAAATAGACAATATCTCTTTGTAGTCATACTATCATACTGGGCACATAATAGATAAATCCTACTATTATATGGACATTTTATCTACTTCTAAAACATAAATATATCTCCCTTGAAACTTAGAAACAAGCTACAACATAACTCAAACTTTAAATATTTAACAACAAATGCCTAAAAGTATTATTGTGGCTATAATGTTAGGAGTTGCATAGAATTTTAGCATTATTTAACTAATTTGATATTGTTTGATATTCTACTAAAATAAGACATAAATCAAAAAATGAATTAATTATCATTCGTTAAAGGAAATAATATAAAAAATATAATAATTGTTGAATAAAATAAAGAGAATGAGAAGAGGTTGATTTTTATCTTTTAAATAAATGATTATTTGAAGTTAAAAATACGTGAGTTTTTTTGTTTATTGTTATTTCTTTTTTCTTAATTATAGGAGAAAGTGAGTAATTTTAATAGATGATGAAATTTTAGTTTAGAAAAAGGTTAAAATTTGGGAGGACATTATCTTTCATTTTAGTATGGTATTTGAATTAAAAATTATATTAGATGACACCATAAGGGTGTTATGAATTTTAGTATAGTATAGGTAGATATAAATATATAGATTTTAAAATATAAGGGATGCTAGTGTAATATCATGATAATGTGGAGAGAATTTGAGTAATTTTACTTTTTATTCAAAAGTGGGAAACATAGATAACAGGATGAAGCGTGTCTGCATGGTACCCTAACATGTTTCTAGCTAATGGTCGAGAATCAACAAAAAGTTGGAATTAGCAATTCTATGTAATCAGCCATTAAATACATGATGGCCCAATTAGTAGTTCAGTGGAAATGGATCTCTTATCCTGAAAATCTAGTCCTACAAATAAAAATGAGTCATTTGTCTTCTGCACTTATTCACCTACGAAACCTACACAATAAACCAAACGATACTTGCCAAAGACTTCTCCTAGGAAATTCACTTATATCCACACTAGCACCGATAATGGCAAACCACAACTTAGATATGCATAAATTAGTGAAATTACTCCATTAAGAAATGAAATCATAATCAATTCAATTTTTCATTAAGAAAACTCATAAGTGCTCAAAGAAAATTAGGGAAATTGCTCCATTAGAAAATGGCAACCCACAAAACTCAGAAAAGCAATTCAATTTTTCCTCTTGAAAACTTACATATACCCACATTACCACTGAAGCTAGCAAATTTAAAGAAAGTTAGAGAAAATGAAAACCCTTGACTCAGAGAAGTAAATCAATTTTAGTTTTTTTTAGTTCATATTTTTTAACTAAATTTTTAATTAATATTTGAGTTATAGATTTTGAAACCATCGAGACTTTACTCAGAACTGATTCATGGTCCTCTGAGTAGATGATCCATCTAGTTTTAATGTGATCGACATGACAACTAGCACTGTCGAACCCAACAACCTTGAGAAAGCAGGAAAAACTACTTAAAAGGTGTATTTTACTTTTCATCATTTTGTTAAATGGGTGAGTTTCTTTTTCTTTTTTTTTTTAATAAACATTGGAAAGGGCTATTTGATTTTTTAATCCAATGAGGTGCCACGTCAACAAAGGTTAAACTGGAGTTGGCCAAATCATATAATAGCACAAGATGAGTCTTGAGCCCTATCTTTTAGCTACCCTTTTTTTTTGCAATCTTTGACTTACTCCCCTCCCCTCCCCTCCCCTATAGCTTCATTATTTCAATTATGCAAACATTTGATTTAATAATTGTATCCTTTATTATACAAAGAAACAAGTTGATGGGAAACAGGCATCTACATAAGTTAGGGTTTTTGAAAAATTGTTATGTGTAATTGAATTTAATTGTAATTATGTTAAATATACAATTAGAGATAAAATAATAGTATTCTAGTATTATGCCCATCAAGTCTTTCTAAATAAGGTCAATCTCATCCCTCTTATTAGACCAAGTAAACTTAGGACCAATGAAGGCTAAGTAAATAATGTCATTCATGTTAATCCACCAGCTAAAACTAAATCCTTCATTAGATAGAACAATAAAGTTAAAGGATTCAGAAGAATATCCACAATGTCCCTAATGTTAGACATTAGAAGCCAAGAGAGATCCCAGTCCTAGAATATAGAATCCATGAATCTCCAAAATTTCTCCTTTTAGAGCAGGAAAGGCTCACATAGATTGCAATAAAAAGCCAATCACTACCTTCAGGATTGCTAACAATAACATTGATGCACTAAGAAGAATAAATTGCTTTCATTTTCACATCATTATCATTCCAAAGAAGCCAAATACCATCACTAAAGCCTTTAGCGTCAATTCAGTATTGATCATAAAAATCCAATTATCTTAGAACAACATCCACAACTTTCCTAGCATAAAAATATTATTCATAAAAATGATTTCTACACAGATCTTCAAAAATGACTTGCTACCGGCACCTCTTACATTTCACATGAGAATATTAATCATAAATAATAGATAAAACAAAAATTAGATATTAGAACATAGGCTTATCCAAAGGATGAAAAAAGCACCTCTACTCCATCATTAACATTCAGCTGAAGCACCTTTGAAGTAATCTCAGTTTCAGTATCAACATTAATTACTTTAGAAGTAACAAAAGTGCATAATTCAAGATCAGGAGAATTTGGCTGACCCAAAAATATTTTTTAGCTTTATTAGAAATGACAACATAAGAGATATCAGTTAAGGATATGAGCACAACTTGGCTTCTTTAAGTTCACCATCATATTGCTAGAAGCATCACCTCTTGCCTTGCTAGTTCTAAACATGAAATCTTTAATTATTTAATTTCTCATAATAGTATGTGAGGAAGTACCCTAATGATTCAAAGGTTTTGATTAAGGTCTATCTTGAAAGATGGCCTAATTAGTCTTGCTTGCAACTTGAAAGTACTTTTATGTTGATTCTTGGAGGCTAAAGATTTCTTAGTTTTATCATAATCAACATGGAACATGGAACTTGGCTTTCTTAATTAACTTAGCCTTAAAGTTAGTACATGCACTGTCTTATTCAAAGAAACTATAGAAATATGAGTGAGATCAAAAGGACACTGTTTCTCAATCATAGAAGGTTCCAAATCTTTATTATCTAGAATACTAAACTTGGATCATGTGAAGCCTTTTCACAAATCCAGTTCAGCGATTGAACACTACCTCTTCATTTACAGGGAATTTGAGAAGAAGACAATCACACAGAGCACACTGCTCGAAAACTTATCAAATTTTATTGATAACCCAATTCAAAAGTACATAATTTCCTTTATACAAGCTGGAATAAGAAAGAGAATGAAAATGCAAATAATAGATTAACAACTATAACAAAATCCTAACTACTTGATAGCTACATTAGCCAGCTCAGCAGCCACGTGTACACTCAAGACACAATTGTTTAGTTTTACCCATATCAATTCACCATTCATGGAACGGATCCTTGACCCCAAGATCAAAGGATGGAAATCTTTCCTTTAAGGTCTTGAAATCTTCCTATATAGCATCCTCGAGATTGGTGTTGGGCCATTGAATCAAAAGCTGCACTACTGGCTTGTTAGACCTCTTGATCATTCTTTTATTCAAAGCTACTCTGGGTTTTGGAAGCAACTCACCTTCCTCAATAAAACTATGAAGTTGAATATGAACTGGATATTCTCCATGGTGTTTCTTAGGCAGTGAAGCATGAAACACATTGTGGATTCTAGATAAAGCTAGTAATTCCAACGCAGAAGAAACCTTGCCCACCCTTTGTGTAATTTGAAAATGACCATAGTACCTCGTTGCCAACTTATGGAATTGGGATTAAGACACTAAGAATTGTTTGTAAGGCTTAAGCTTCAAGTATACCCAGTTACCTACTTCAAAAAACCTTTTTGATCTATGCTTATCAGCCTACATTTTCATTCTATTTTAGGCTCCCTCCAAGTTGGTTTTGAGTAGCTTAATGATGGATTTCCTCAAGGACAAGAATCTGTCCACATTATCAATTTGTGAGTTACCAGTCACATAGGGTATGTGGCTTGGAGAATCTTAGCCAAACATGCCTCTATATGGACTCATGCCAAAACAGTATGGTAACTGGTATTATACCAGTATTGGGCTAAGGGTAACCACTTGATCCATTGCTTTGGACACTCATCACAAAGCATCCTCCAAACAACTATTCCTCACCCTTTTAAGGAGATAAGCCTTTTGGTTCTATGAACACATCCTTGTATTCTTCTAACAACTCCTCCATGTCATTGGACAACTGTTAGTCCCTTTGTTTATCTCCACAGACCAGTACTACACCCTGCATGTGTGCTAGTAGCAACATTGCTATTAACTTGTACTAACATGGCTTACTGAATCTCTTATATATATACATATATATATATATATATATATATATATCATGTAAAAGGGGAATGTAAAGTATATACATATAAATATCTTCCAAGACTTAATATAGACCACACAAAAATTCTTATTTTATTCTACTTAATTTGACTCTTTAATTGACTAGTATACGATTTTACTTCATCTTCTTTGTTGGTTTCTTCCTTTGTGACCGACTTCATTCTTTCTTCCAATCTGCCATGAGTTTTTCTTCCTGCTGGTGATATGGTGATGGTGGCTGGCCGAGAGGGTTCCTTTGGCATTTATGTTTACTGCTTTGGTGAATTTTCTTACTCTTTTCCTTTAGTAGGCTGTGGAATCGAAATTAGGAAGTGTTTGAGAGCTAAAATTCAGCTCAATCAAAGGCAGTAACAATTAAGGAATTTAGCTCTCCTTGCTGAATTGTTGGTATTGTCCCTATCTTTTTCCTTGCAACTGTGTGTGGATTGTGTTGGGGACACCAAACTGGTGAGGGTGATACCGGTACTTCAATGGTTGGTTGAAGCAAAACAGGGGACGATATGGTGGAAAGTTCTTCCCCTGCTTCACCGTCTATCCTTTCTTTGTAATTTAGTTAGGGATTTGAGTTGTAGTCACCTAGTTCATATATTTCTTGTGTGTTGCCATGAGCAGTGGTAAGCCTAGGACTGGATTGATTTTGGCAGTAGTAAAAAGGGGGTGCCAGCGTTGAATGGTGCCTTGCTTTCAGTCCCTTGTGGCTGAGCGTTGAAGGTATACTTTCACTTTGTGATACAACTGTGAGTGTGTTGATTATGAGGGTAGCAAAGCTTGATGGTTGACAATCACTTGAACCACTAAGTTAGGCCTCCTAATGCTCATAATAATGTGCAATTAGAATTAAGAAGTAAGTGTTAAGATGAGAAGAATAAAGGGTTTAGGATAAAAGGTAGAGAAAATGGTTGTATTATTATTAAAGGAGAAAGTCTTGAATTTAAAAAATAAAATAATAATAATAATAAATAATAATAATAACAATAATAAATAAATGATATCAACATTGGGAGTAAAATAAGTTATAAATGTACATGTGTGGATATATATATCTATATATAAGCAAAATAAATGATGATTGTTTAAGTAACCAAACACGATTCAGGTATAATTAAAGAAAATAAGGAATTCAATTAACATAAGTGTATGTGTATTGGACTAGTAAAAGTGAATGGCGTAAAGAATAATGTTGAACTAGTAATATATATATATACACAATTATGCAAATAACTTACTTTTAAGTATTTGATAAGATAACTAGTCAAAGTTAAAAGTTAATGTATGTATGAAGATTAAATTATGTAGGGATCTATTGTTAAATAACTAATCAAGAAAAATGAAATTGGACTAGGTTAATGTTAAGTTATGAAATTTAAATTAGTAAATAACTATTCATGAGATTGATTTTGAAATGATTATTATTAGTAACATATAAATTTATGATTTTTAACTTCAGAGCATGTCGAAGATATTACGACACAATCACAGAACTAGATGGACTAACAAACCACGCACTTAAGCTTGTGAGTGAATTATGTGTTTTATGGTTACTAGATTATTATGTGCAATTATGTGTATATTTGAATTTAATGAGTTATAATAAAAAAAAAAGTAAATGAATGATTTCAGTGATTTAATTGGATGATGTGTGATTGACATTGTCTATGGTTGATAAGGGTCAGCACGTGAAGATTTTCTAAAAAATGGTTTTTATTCTTGAAATTAGGTGCACCTAGGTTATTTGAAATTAAAAGTTTATATGAGTTATCATGATTCTAATAATTGTTTTGAAAACTATCAAAGTGCTCAGCCTTGGTGGGATGGATTTGTGTACGGAGAATCGCTTGTTGTGCGGACACGTAGATGCCCGGTAAGGGAGATATTGTTGTGCGGGGCTAAGTTACTCGTTGGCCCTTTGCTTGTTTAGTTGATTGTTTAATTGTTGATTGACTTGTATGATTTGGTTGCTGTTTTTGGACTGTGAATTGTGATTGTATAATCATGATAGGCACGAACGTGCATCAATAGATTTGAATATGAGTTGTAAATTATGATATTTGTGTTGTATGATGCTAGTACCCATAGGATATATGATTTACTCACTGAGTTTTTATGACTCACCCTTTCCTTTGTGGTTATTTTTTTAATTTTCAGGAAATCACGGTTTATTGCTATATATGGCTACCTACCAACTTTGCAGGGGCAAGGTATATCTCGAAAATCGCACACTTGGTACGTAAAATACAGTACTTGCAGTCGCTTAGGGTATCATGCATGGTCGTAGTATTTATTGTATTTATTATGGTGTTGTTCTGTTTTGTTAGATGCGGCACTCCTCTATATATTCTGATATCACAATTTTCTATTGACTTGAATCTAGGTTGTTTGTTTATATTATGGGTATGTTCCACCGTACGAGAAACCTCTGCCAATATTTTCATAAATTGTTTTATGGTTAAATGTAGGTACCATATTTTATTTTAACTCTATAACTTTTTGATAGTATTGACTACAATGTATTTTTAAATTATGATACACACTACTTGCATATTCAAGGTTACGAGGGAATGGACACTCATTCCTCTGGTCAGTCATACCTTCATTTGGGGGTATGACATTTTCCTTGTCATTCAAAATAAATGTGTAATTTTAAATTTCTATAAATGTCTCTTAACATAGATAGCCACTAAATCTACTGAAAAAATAGTACTGCTCATCTTCCACTACAGGTCTTTACAAATACTTGTGATCTTGACCATAGCTTCATTTGCTACAACCACATCCAACCCACTAGTTTGGTGTGTTTTATGCCTCAGCTTCTTAACAACAGCAATGTCAATGAAATTTTGAGTGCTTCCACTATTAATGGGCAATAAAATGGTTTGTTTTTTCACTAGACCTAGCACTTTCATAGTTTTAAACCTACCTTCCCCTTGACACTGTCACTATTTCCTATTAAGGCATTTAAAAATGTACCTACCTCTTCTACTTCCACTTCACTCTTTTGTTCTGAAAAGTCTATTACCTCAACTTCCTCAAAATCCTCTTCTCCATTAGCATCAATAATCATATACAACTAGCTTATCCTGCAGTTATGACTTTGATAGTACTTTTTATTACTATAAAAACATAAACCATTCCTTCTTTTTTCCTCCATATTTTTTCTGGTTATAACTATGAGGTTTCTTTTCCTATTAGAGATTAGGGATTGTTAAGGTTTAAAGGGAGGTATGGTCATAGGCAGATTAGGATTTAGGAATTAGATATAGTTTTTATTGACCATGGAAGGTTAGGTGGAATTCTTGGTGGCCATGGAGAGTTTCTCTGGTTATTGGAGAAAACTTAGAGGGAAGTGTAGCCAGTGAGTTAGGGTGTGGTGGTTGTCTATTGAAAAATGGTATGGTTTCTTGTAAATGGTGGAACTCGGAAACTTCTCCTCAGTTCTAGCCAATTTCATTTCCTAAAAGAGAGTTTTGATTTCTTGCATAGTAATGCCATGTAAAATCTCTTCCTTCTGCCCCCAAGATAATGATCTATACACTGGTTCTTAAGCATAATAACTTATTCATTATACTTATCTACAGTTTCCACTAGCTTTAAATTCTTTATAGGAATAATAGGATGAGTAACCATACCTCATTAGAATTGTTCCTGCAACTCCTGCATGTATTCTTGCCAAAACAGGTTATCCTCACCTATTTCATCCATGAAGCACTGATACCATTCCAGAGCCTTGTTAGTGAAAAAAAAAAAGCATTGATGCTAGTTCAATCTTTAATATTTTTAGTGTATGATTCATGTTAAAGTATTAGTGGCACTTCCTAAGCCAGTTCTTGAAGTTTTTCCTAGTGAAGGGAGGAAATTCAATCTTAGAAACCTTCTGAAAGAGTTGGTAATCCTCGATTCTAGCTACAATATTCCTTACTGGCTCTTTTACCCCCGTTGTTTCCTATTCAACAAAAACTTGTTCCCCAAGAATTAGAGGAATTATGTGTCATACCCCTCGCAGAAGCATGACTAGCTGTAGGATTGGAGAACCAATCCACCATAACCTTGAGTTCGAAACAAAGATAACAACCTACTCATGATCTAATTAGAGAATAAAAGTAACTTTGCTAAGACCGAAATTCACCGTAAAAGTTTATTTCTTGTAACAATTAATAAGTTATTGAAAATTTTGGCAGAGGTTCCCTGTAATATAGAACATGCCTCAGAATACAAATACATATAGTCATGACTCCGCACAATCATAACATAAAGATAACAAGAAGCTCTGCTCCAACCACATCATAGACAAGACAAATAACTATATGTTTATATCATTTGAAATTATACATCCCACAGTTCTAGTGTGACTGCAATCTTTCATCCTTTAACTTCAAGTCTGAGATCCTAGAATTACCTTGTCACACTCAATCGGCAAGTCACAAGCTCGGCGACGCAATGTACCAAACTCCTGTCACTAAAAAAATTCATAAGAAAGGGGTGAGTCCTATAGACTCTGTAAGTGAGAAATCGTACCCAAATGGTACTAGCACCACTCAACATAAATGTATAACATATATATAATATCCTCATGTAACATTGATCATACCTTAATTCACATTCATGTATACATTATAGTCGTCATAAATTCACAATTTACATGAAACACAAGATCACAATTAAGCAGAGCAATAATATCAAACAAAGCAACCAAAGGGCCAACGAGTGACCTAGCCTCGCACAACATTATTACCCCTACTGGGGCTGAGCACTCAATTTTAAAAAAAAATATATATATATTTATTAGAATCATAATTTTCTTATGATTTTAAATCAGAACATCCTAGATGCACCTGAATTTTTTTATTTCAGAGATAAAATTCATTTTTCATAAAAATCTCACTTTGTTGGCCCTTATCAACTACACCAATGTTAAATAAACATAATTTAGATAAATTACTGAAATACTCGACATGCTTATTTTTCATATATCACGTATATTCAAATAAACATATAATTACACAAACTAATCTAACCCCTAAAGGTAGCAATTAACCGCTCACCGATTTACAAATCTTGTTTGTCACTCACACTTGCATCCATTCATCTTATTGGGTCCACATTAAAATCCGGAACTGAAATTCATATTCCCAAATAATACTTAGTTCATAAACATTATTGTTATAATATTTTAATTACTAAGCTTCTATCTCAACTTGTATAGGTTTCTTTAAGAAAGTTTTCCATTAGGCTATTACATGTCAATTAATATGAATTGGACTTTATGTGATATGGTTAATAATAAAGAAACATTTTAAATGTCTTGACAATGTATAGAGTAGAAGAAACCATTAGAAAAGATAGAAATCACTTGGTGAGTTAGAGATGTTGAAACTGTCCAAACTTGAGGTTTGCACTAGTATTTACTATAATGGTCATATCTTCCTCTAGAAAATCCCAAATCTAATTTAGTAAAATTTATAAAATACTAGACACATGTAGTTCTATAATGGTATATCATTTGAAATTTTTGGATTTCTATATTAATACAATTTATTCTTTGAAGTTGCATCAAATTCTACAAAACGCAAGATTCTGATAGCTAGGACCTTACCTTAATTATTTGAACATAACTTTCTCTAGGAAAAACGAAATCCAATTCCGTTTATCAAGTTTGCTAATAGACAAATATATATATCTTTACTATTTAGAAACTTTTTCTAAAATTAGTCTGGAACCCACTCAATTCCTTACATGAACCAAAAACAGGGCACTAAAAGTCATGTGTGACCTAGCCAGAGTCTAATAGCTCTAACTCACAACATACTTAGAACCAAGCTACGAAATTTTGCAAACAATATTTCAAGACCATAAGCTATATTTTATCTTTTTAACTCTTAATTTAATTCTACCCCAAAGACACTGGAAATACCGAATTTTGGTTACTCACGAAATCTGCCCTTGCACCCCTCTAAAACCACTTAACTCTCATTTTCTAACACTTTATTCCCAACTAACTCTCCTTTGACCTCATCCACTACTCACTTTCATTCACTCCTTAACTCAATATATCCACCAACCCTTTGCTTTTGTTATGAACTTTTATTCAAATTTTTAAAACAATTAGCCATCAAGACTTTCCTTTACCAAGTTTTAATTACAAAGTTCTACTTAGTTTTCTTGTAAACATTTTATCAAACACCTCAGGTGCATAAATTATTTCCCTCAATGTGTATGTATATCTATATATGCACAAAAATCTTATTAATTCAACTTTACTTGTACTCAGAGTATTAAATTTAACATTTGCCTAGCAAATTTCAATGTTTCCTATTTCAACAACTATGTAAAGTTTCCTTATGTATTCATTATTATTAGACTTCGATTTATAATTTAAACTTTCCTCAACTTCTCATATTCTAACCTTTAATACATAACAACATAAGATTTAACACAAGAAAATTCTAATTAACTTACCTAAACTAAAATATTAATACAACTAATTTGGTTCAAGGTCCATGGTAAGAAAGGAGTGCTACCTATAGTTCCCTTGTAGCCAGTCGCTACCATCACTCATTCTTCTTGCTATTCAGCCCTCATTTATAATCCAAAAAGAAAGAAAAGTTGCCTAACTTGCTGCCACCACTTAAATTTAGATCTATTTATACTACTTGTTTTTTTTACGGCTGAAAAAAGAAAAGAAAAATAAGGGCTGCCAAAGCTGCTCTTCCCTTATGTCCACTAGCGACTAGATTTTGGCCACTAAAGTGGCAGCAAAATGAATTGTAAGCCCAGCTGAAAACAGAGCATGACTCCATGTTCTAACAACTGCCTAAGTTTTGCTCTCACACACATTGTCAAAGACCAAAAAGAAGCAGACAACAGTAACCACAACACAAGGACAGGAAACAATATGAGGAGGTAGATACTTGGATGTTAGAAGAAGGTCATGGGGAAGATATGCAATTGGAATAAGAAACTTTTCCACGCAAGAAAAATGAGATTAGCAGGTTCAAAGAAAAATTGAATCTCACGGCCATCAAGAAAGCTAATAACAGCAAAGTGAATCAACGCAGATCCATGATTACTACAAGGTGAAATTTCAGACTTTGAGATGAACAAACCCATAGCAAAAGGAAAAGAAAAGAGAACCATAACTAAGGCTGCTGCCAACTAGTTCCCACACCCACTGCTGAATCTAGCTTGCACTTGTTTTCGATTCCTACACCAATCAGCAACGCCACACACACAAAGGAACAAGCTGCTTTCACAAGTAAGAGGAGTGGAGTGCACGGCCAAACGGGAACCAATAAAACAGGGCCTCCTAGAATTTTCAGGAAGCAGGGGACAAAGAATTCGAAGGCGGTGGATAGCAACAAAGAGAAGAAAAGGGTAGAAAAGAAGTGATTAAAAAAAAAAAACGTGAAGGAATCAATTGAAAGGAATGTAATAAAAATAAAATAAAATATCAAAAAGTAAAGTCAAAGTAAGAAAAATGAGATGTATGGCTCACAATTATTCTTATATATATATATATATATATATATACTAATTTATTGTATTTATACATTAATTTCATTTATTAATAAAATTACATGAAAAAGTCAAGATCACAATCAAGTAAGTTTAAATTACTTGTATGTATTATTTTATCTATGCTTGCTCTCATATTTTTATTTTTATTTTTATCAAAACTTATGCTAAATTGTTCAAGTTTCAAATTTTAATATCGGTTATAACATGTTTAATTGTATAGTTATTGATTTAATTTATTTATTTTATAACTCTAATTTACACATTATGTCTAAAACTCACTTTTACGTTATCGATTTAGGACGATTATAACACTATGTTGTGAGATTGCTAACCTTGATTGTCCATTGTCTTAGGCTGAGATTGGTAATGCTTTTCAAGATGGTGCTTTAGTTTTTTAAAAGCTACAACATCTAATTATTGTTTAGTTAATTTTTTTTTAAGGGTGCTTCTTTTACTTCTTTTAAAAATTCATGGGTTTAAAAAATCATAGGTGCTTTTAGAAGCACCCTAAGTGATGCTTTTAAAAGCTTGCTGTGGTTTTTCAATATTAAAAATACAAAAATCACCTTATTAGTTTTAAAAAATTATCAAATATATCTTCAATTAATTTATAAACCATTAAATTTCTTTTTCTAAATATATCTTTACTTAATGATAAATATTTTTTGTCATTTTATACATACACAAAAGTTTATGATTTGTTTTACTAAACACCTTCTTCATTGCTTTTACTACCCATAACAATTTTTATAAAAAATTTATTAAACAGGATTGCTGTGACTTTTTGATAGTTGCTTTTTAATAGCATGAAAGTCACATCAACTTTTTAAAAAGCCAGGACATTACCAAACCAAGTCTTACCCCTGTTAGTCGATGTTGCCGTTGATGTATCTCCTCCAGCTAGCATTGGAGTTTATGTAGATGCCATGGCCACTGTCAACATACCTTGGATCTAATTTTTGAGAGCACCAGGTTGCCTTAGCTTAGTCTCAATTCTTGCAGGGACTCGTCAATGCCCTCAAAATTACTCTCAAATTTTACCATCCTTGCTTCTATGACCCCAATGCATTGCTCCAGTACATTCACAGTTATCATTTCATCTGCCACAGTAACAATGGCTCTAATACCATTGTTAAGCCTTTTTCCCAATTCCAGTTCAGTAACTGAACACTACTTTTCACTCAGAGGGAATTCGAGAAGAAGACAATCACACAGAGCACATGACTTGAAAGCTTTTTCAATTTCATTGACAACCTAATACAACGATACATAATTTCCTTTATACAAGCTGGAATAAGAAAGAGAATGAAAATACAAAATAGAATGCAAAAAAAGGATTAACAACTATAATAGAATCCTAACTACTTGGCAGCAACATTAGCCAGCTTAACAACCACGTGTACACCCAAGACGCAATCGTTTGGTTTTACCTATATCAAATCCATTAGCTATCCTTTCCATGGAATTTTTAGTAGTACTAGCACTATGCATGATCTTCCCTTTGAGGCATCTTTTTGCTTGCCATCAAAATTCTTGTCAAATTTAAGTTTCCTTCATCTTTGGGGCATAATCATCCATATGCCAAAATCAAACTTAGAACAATAGAACCCTCAAGAACTTCAGAATTAGGAACAAAACCCCCTAATTCAAACAGAGTGATACACACCTTCCATTTCCCTACCAATATGAGATTGTAGTATAATACAATGATCTTTATTATGCACAAAGAAACTACAATAAAGCAAATCATGTGAAACTCCTCAAATTCTATCCTCATCTATCTCTTCCAAACTTTAATTTTAGGAAACAAAAGGCTTATCATGTAATAATTATACAGGATCTCATACATGAATTTAAAACACATTAATAATAAAGTTTGTGTACCTGATTGAGCCATAGCAGCGGATATCTGGAATCTCAGCCAAATCATGCCTTAGTAATTGCTTCATACAGCCAGGTCTTCCTCTCCGTACTCTCTGTATTTTCTAATAGCAGCTTTCAATGGGGCAAGATACACATGTTGAGAGATGAGAGGGGACCTAACTATTTAATCTCAGATAAAACTTTAAGAGTCCTCCCATTAAAGACTCATAAAGTCACTTAGCCTACACTTACTATCAATTCACATCTAATCAAATAATATATCTAATCAGATAAGAAGTGTGCTTAAGCCCTATCCCAAATGATCACATAAACTATATGAGCTTTTACCAGCATGTCTCAATTGGACCAAACCTTAGACCTGTTTATTATTAAAACAAAACCATACAATTAATGACAACCCGCATATAAAATTTCTAACATATCAAGCTCAATTTCAACATAAATTCAAGCAGAATTCACTGATTTGAATCTTGGGTAGCTTTGTCAACCTTCAAAATTTTACCAATTACATAATACCCTCAAAATGTGCCTCATCTATACAATTATAAAAGGGAAAGACTCCTTATGTTCTCTACCTTATAATAAATGTCTAATTAAATTTTTTATTAACTTCAACTAAAGAAATAAATTAAAAAAAAAAAAAAAAACTATCAACTTAATACTACTCACACCTTCCTCATGTATCAAATTATTTCTGTCCTTATAAGTATCTATACTATACTAAAAGGGAGAAAACCTTATGGTGTCCTATCTCAGTACAAATATCCAATTAAATTAGTAACTTCAACTAAATATAAAAAAAAAAAAAAACTACATTCTTAATAACTACCCACACTTTTCTCACATTTCAATATATTTATTTCTTCATAAATAGTTTTAAAAAAATCATTTTAAACTTTACTATCCTAATAACTATCCACTTCCTCTATCACACCACTTTACAAATCACTCTTCATCAGTTACACAGCATGTTCCTGATCTCCATCTCTTCTCTTATCTCAATGAAAAAAAAACTTCACCCTCCCATTTTCTTGGTTTTATGTAGGCATAACTTCTTCACACAAATCAAAATTTTCAAACCCATTAATTATCATTTCGGAACTGCAATTGGTGAGTAACAAAGTTTCTATTCTACAACAATTTGACTTTCAAGGATCAGTAATTCGTAGACTTTCATCTATCATCATATCCTACGATTTTACAAGCTACATCTTCTCTTTGATACAAGAGTATGAGCCATAAATAATTTTACAGCATTCTCCTACAAAATAGAGACCCTTATGATCTCCTACTTATAATATATGTCTAATTAAATGTTTTAGTAACTTCAACTAAATAAAAAAAAAAAAAAACTATCATCTTAATAACTACACACCCTCCTCCCGTATCAATTTATTTTTCTCCTTGTAAGTATGACTCAATAAAGTAAAATACATGGTAACTTTTCTTTACAACAATAAACGAAATTAATGTAAAGATTACACTTTTAATAACTACCTATATTCTCTCTCACTCACCTGCTAAGTCAGTTTTCTTAGGACCAAAAAATTAAAGTACATGACAATTTTTTATGCAATTAATTATATAAAAAAAAATATTATATTTTATTATATTTTTAAATTAAACTTCATAGGTTAAAAATGTAAAATCACTACCGATTATAACTTAGCTCGCTAGTCATGATACGTGGGTCTTCTCAGCCCATTTTGAGTTTAATGCACCCAAAAAGAGAAAAACAAAAAAAAAAAACGACTTGTTCGGTTTACCGTTTTTCTTTTTCTAGAAAAGACCTGAAACTTGCGTTTTGGCATTCCCTTATCATACGCGAAAGCCAAAACCAAGCTTCCCTTGCATACGCAGACCAGCGACAACCATCTGCGGAGGCCAAATAGGGTTGGAAGGAGGACCTGCAGCGTTATCTTCCTTTCTCTGTATCGGTCAGTTCTGTCTCTTGGTCTCTTCTGCTTCCTCCTGCTGGGTCGGCAACTTCTGTCTCTCACTTGTTGGTTTTGCAAAATCATATCAATCTTAATTTTTGTTGACTATAGTTTGCTATTTCTCCGTTTTGTGTTGAATGATTTATTTCTAGTTTAATTTTAATCTTTTAATTGAATTCTGTTTGGGTAATGAGAATTTGTTTCGCATGATCAAATTTTGAATTCTTCACTGATTTTTTTTGGGGTATAATTGAACTCGTAGTTTCCCATTCTTCTCTGTTAGTTATTTTCTAATATTTGAAGTATAGCTAGTCTGAGTATTTTTGTCTGACATTTTGTGATATCCCCCGGTGTACCAGGACCCTAGATTTTATGAAAATTGTGTAACCGATACTCTATCTGTGTTTTTGCTTCCTAGTAGCACAAGAATGGGTCAGTCATCTTACAAGATATGGTTTTACTCCCTCCCATATTTATTCTGGTATGTGGAACACAAAATATGTGAAATTAGAAGTATCTCAGACATGGCCACAATTTTCATTTTGGTCTATCATGAGTCCCATTTGGTTCTGTGGCTTCGCACTTTGCTGATATGAACACATAAAAGCATGTTAAGATGTCTTATATCAGAGAATATAGAGGAAGAAATCATGAAAATGCATAATTGCAATTATTAGAGTTGAGTATGGAGAACATTTTCGATCCAAAAAAAAATGTAGAAAAACTATTAATTGTAGTCAAGTTATACTCCATTCTTTGATTTTCACTGCACGTTACAGTTATATTTGGTTGGAATCTTCATTCTCAAATTTCAATATCTCGTTCATGGTCAGTAGTCACAGCTAAAAGCACAATAGTACCTCTATTCTCTTTCAAATTGACGTAGATTCCTTCTCCTATGAATATTGCACGAAATAGGCACCGGTGTATAGCAATGAGTTTAATGATATAATTTGAGACTTGGATATATCTCTGACCTGGATATACTTCGGAGGAGGAATTCACTGAATAAAAACATGCTTAGTTGCTCTATAGGTTGTGAGCATAAACATAATGAACTTCTGCTGATCCTGCATATAGTAAATTGGATCTAGTTATTAAGTCTCTTAATTTTTTAGGCCAGGATGCATACCTGTGCCAAATTGGGAAGGAAAAAGAGGGGAAAAAAAAAAAAGTGAGGATCGCTCACAGTCCAAGTTAATGTTGAGAGCAGAGGGTCACAGG
Organism: Quillaja saponaria; assembly: GCA_029379385.1. Taxonomy (NCBI): domain Eukaryota; kingdom Viridiplantae; phylum Streptophyta; class Magnoliopsida; order Fabales; family Quillajaceae; genus Quillaja; species Quillaja saponaria. The sequence continues at coordinate 11,311,282 of CM055610.1, read as the reverse complement.
GAGAGATGAACTTGACGGTGTTGGATTCTGAGGTGTTGTTGACTGTTCATGACACTCGACTACTGTTAGGGTTGAATTGTTGAAATCTGGGTTGGCTTCCATACCTCATGGTTCAGGCCTTAGGGTATTGGTCTTGTCCTCGGGCAAATAATTATAGTAAATTACAAACTTGAAGCAAGAGTGGGATATCTTGGATGATGTTTTCCATTTTTCCATGTCTCTATTTTTCAATGGGAAAACATGTTATTTTTTACTTGGTTCCTTTCATAATTAATACAGGGCTCGGTAAATAGTAGCTATATTATTGTTATGGTTATGGGGAGTGAATTTGTAGTTTTTGTTAACAGAGTAATTGGAGATTGAATTTTAATTATCTTCCAATACACACATTCTTTTGTGTTTTCTTCCATTTTGTATTTTATATATTGGAAGATATTATTTGCTACTCACCTCGTGTGTTTTTGGGGCAGGGGGTTCAGGAACTTGGAAGCTGTTTAGCTTCCTCAGTCAAACTTACTTATCAAGATGCTGATTTCTACAGTACATTTTGACTGCCTCAAGTGTACTCCATATGAACTGGCTATTTACTCGATCTATGCATTTTGTTGCTGATTCTGTAGGATATGGATTATCTTTGCAGGTCATATACATATCAAGCACTAAAACCTTGCTGCTGAAAACATGGCCAAGCATCACCCTGATTTGATTATGTGCCGGAAGCAGCCAGGAATTGCTATCGGACGACTGTGCGAGAAGTGTGATGGGAAGTGTGTTATCTGTGACTCCTATGTGCGTCCTTGTACACTTGTCCGGGTCTGTGATGAATGCAACTATGGATCCTTCCAGGGTCGGTGTGTTATCTGCGGAGGAGTAGGAATATCTGATGCTTACTACTGCAAGGAGTGTACACAACAGGAGAAAGATAGGGATGGTTGCCCCAAAATTGTTAATCTAGGGAGTGCTAAAACAGATCTGTTTTATGAACGTAAAAAGTATGGTTTTAAGAAAAGATGATGAGAAAAAACTCAGATATCTAAATCAAATAATTGCTTTATGATTTTGTATTTGGTGAACATGGAACATGAAACAATTGAACAATGTTGAGGCTGTAACCTTGTGTTTGTAGATAACTGGATACTGTACTGATGAGTGATGGTGGTAGTACTAGACAAGTCTTCAAATTACCATGTATGGAATATTAACTTGTATTATAAGGAATTCGACATTACCAACATCGTTAATCTTGCTTTTAATTGGTTTTAACGAGACTTTTGCTGGCTGTCTGTATGGTCGATGTTTCGAAGGCCAAGCAGTAATAGTTCCTCATTTAATTGGAATTGGCAGACCTCAAAAAGGAAGCTATGTTTGTAGAAGAGCTTTGTGTTTGTTCTGTATCATGTGTTTTTTATTTATCATCTTGGTGGATACAGTGCACCGTGGACAGCTTTGGAACGTTATTGGCCTAATTTGAGAAGCTCTACATAATGATGTTTTCAGGAATAAGGATTTTTTATTCTCCGGTCTTGAATCTCAGGTCATGAAATTTCGTCAGCCTCATCAGTCATCTGGTGACTACAATGTCACTGTGGACATACAGTCATAAGACAGTTTTGTCATTTGAAATTATGGTAAAATCACTTAAATAGATTTTTATAATAATTTCACTTCAGATGAATTCAAAGAGTTAATGCTTGTGGAATTGGAAGGGTTAGATGAAGTTCAGATGTCAGTATTACACTGATTAATTGCTCACAAATGTTGAGTGACAAACACTTATCATATAAAAAGTTCATGCAAAAATATTCAATCAAGGTGCATTAGTTTGGAAAGTTATTTTACCTTTTAAGTGTTGAAACTTTTGAAAAATTTGGACATAATTGCGAAGGTCTATTTATGGTGAAAGAAATATTAAAAAGTGGAGCGTATCAGTTATCAAACCAAGAAGGTGTAAGCCATAAATTGCCAATTAAAAGAGAATATTTAAAAGAATTTTGTCCTTCAATTTGGTAGACAAGGTAAACCGGATATTAACCATATCACAAAGATGTAGAATAAATGAGCGAATTTATATACATCCAAATGAGATAAAAATAGAAAAATAAAATAAAAAACCTTCCAAGAGAAGACCACCTTCCAAGAGAAGACCACTCAATTTGTTTTTCTAAGAATTTCTTTTCTTGTTGAGCAAATTCCTTACTCATATGATCATGAATATTTCAGAGTTGATCCGTGATTCCTTTGTACTTGTTTTCAACTCTCGTTCTGTAGAAAGTTTCGTTTCTTGCAGAGCTTGAATTCGAGCTTAAAGTGATTGAATTTGACTTAAAAGTTGTGCAATTTTTATTATGTCTGAGTCAATATGTGTCACACTCCCAGATGAAAAGTATGACTGGCCAGAAAAATAGGTGCTCCATACCCTCGTAACCCTAAACATGAGAGTAGTGTGCATCACAACTTAAAAGTACATTGTAGTCAGTACTATCAAAAAGTTATAGAGTTAAAATAAAATCAAGTGCTAACAATTAAATATAAAATGATTACTACAAATATTGGCAAAGATTCCTCATATAGCAGAACATACCCATAATATAAACAACATGGTTACAGAGTCAATGACAATTTATAACATTAGCATATACAGAGGAGCCTTGCTCCTAACAAACATGTAATCCCTATAATGAACTCAATACATACATATAATAATAATGCATAACATCTAGAGTGACTGCAAGTTTTATCCTTTATGCTCCAAGTATGCGATATCCAAATATACCTTGCCGCTGCGGAGTCGACATGTAGCCTTATATAGCAATCAACTGTGGTTTCCTGAAAACTAAAAAAAATAACCACAAAGGAAAGAGTGAGTCATAAAGACTCAGCGAGTAAATCATGTTCCCTACGAGTACTAGCATCATACAGCATAATATCATAAGTTACAACTCATATTCAAATCTTTTGATGCATGTACGTGATTATCATAATCATACAACCACATTTCACTTAGTTCACAGTCCCAAAATCGCAAACAGTTTATACAAATCCATCAATAATTAAACAAACACTTAAAGAAATCAAAGGGCCAACGAGTAACTCAGTCCCGCACAACAATATCTCCCTCATCGGGCATTTACATGCCCACACAACAAGTTATTCTCCGTACACAAATCCATCCCACCAGGAATGAGCACTCTAATAGTTTTCAAAACAACTTTCAGAATCAGGATAACTCATATAAACTTGTAAGTTCAAATAACATACGTGCACCTAGTTTTATTTTCAAAAATAAAAATTCAATTTTCAGAAAATTTTCACATGTTGACCCTTATCAACCACAGTCAATGTCATCCATACCATTTTTATTATAACTCATTAAATTCAAGTAAGCACATAATTTCACACAATAATCTGATAACCATAAAGCACATAATTGACTCACTAGCTCACAGATGTGATTTGTCAGTCTATCTAGTTCGTGATGGTGTCAGAATATCTTCGACACATCCTAGAACTGAAAATCATAAATTCATATGTTACTAATAATAATCATTCAAAGTAAATTTTCATGACTTTCTTAGTCATAATTAATTATGGTTAATATGTTTCTTAAAACAAAGTTAATCAATTCAATTTATTTAATACTTTAAGTTTTATAACTAGAGATTGATTGTCATATCTACATATATATTTTAACTTTATCCAATTATCTTGTCAACTACCTAAAAATAAATTATAAGCATAACTTTATAAGCATAGTTATGTGTACAGATATTCGTAACTTATTCAACTTTACTTTTCCTTTTATTTACGTCCAATTCATTATTCCATTAACAAATTTTCAGTTTTCCACAGTATTTATATTCTTACTCTAGAGTTCAAATTATACTATCATTCAATCAATTTTAAATTAGTTCTTCTAATATTCACATAATTCAAAGTAAACTAAACTTAACATACCTAAATTAAAAAATATTCAGAGTTCCTTTTTTTTTTTTTTTTTTCCCCTCTCATGGTGCCTTGACCCCAGGAAGGGTACAAACCCCTCTTTCACCCTCTAATACTCTCGACTATGAAGAGAAAATTGGCGGCCCTGCAATTGCAGTACAAGGCAGCCTCCTCTTACACTATTATCAAGCAATTTTTCCAACATAACATTTCTATTAAGTACCACCTATCATGATTTTCCATGTACTTAAAAAACTACCAACCAAAACCATTTACCACCTATACCACAACTGTCCTGCTATAGAATGAAATAAGAAGGAAATTCTATTTCATGTGGAGGAGGAATACCCCACGGTTTGAAGCTCACACAAACAGCCTTCAACGTCCTTCACTCACAGTTTCAATCTGTGATCTTGAATGGCACCAACACGGCCCACCTACAGCTGGAATAAAACCACCCTATAACCCTCCACACAGCGTCATCAACAGCTCACCATCCACGGCACCCGTGGTAACTCCAACCCACAACCAATTTCCACTACACTTTCCCTCCACCAATCTTGATTCCTCTCAACCTTTAGATGCCTACAGCGCTGCAACATAGGGAATATGATGGCTGCCCAAGTTTTTCCTCAACACCAAGTATCCAACCCACAACAAATACCAGATGAGAAGATGAAATTCTTGTAAATCATGTAGTTGCCGTGCAACAAGAAAAGGAGAAGGAAGCTTCTAGCTTCTTTAATGGCAGTGGATGAAGAGAAGGCAGACTTGTGGACGGTCACCCCAGGATAAAACAAAAAGAAATGTAGACAAAGGAAAGTTAGCTAGTTAAAATAATAGACAAAAACGTACACCACCCATTAACTAGCCTACTGTCATTATTGTTTTGTTTTATATAATTATATGTATATATATATATATGTCTTCTACCTTTTAGCTTTATATACATCCATACTCAATTTCTCATTATTAATATATATATATATATATATATATATATAAAACATGTTTTTAACGTACACACTGGATTATTAAATTATAAAAACATTCCCCCTTAAAAAAAATTTATCTCAAATTTCAATTAAAAAATTATAAGAGTATATCGTTTATCTGGATCATTCAAATAAGTGTGGATAACATCGTTTCATTTCATTCTCGGACTCCCAAGTGGTTTCCTGTTCTCCGTGATGTTGCCCCAACACTTATATTGAAGGAATAACCTTCAATCGAAGTTTACGGACCTGTTTATCAATAATTTTTATTGGTTGTTCCTCGTACGTCAAGTCCTTGTCAACTTGCACCTCTTGAATTCGTAAAATATGATATTCATCTGGTAAATATTTTCGAAGCATCGACACATAAAATACCGGATGCACCCTATCCAAATCCGGGGTAGTGCTAACTCGTATGCCACCGCTCCAACCTTCCTTATGATTTGAAAAGGCCCAATGAATCTTGGGCTTAATTTATCTTTCTTACCAAATCTCATAGTGTCTCTAAAAAGAGAAACCTTCAGGAACATGTGATCACCCACTTTGAATTCTAACTGTCTCTTACAGTTATTTGCATATGACTTTTGTCTGCTCTGAGGTGTCCGTAACTTATCAAGAATCACCTGAACCTTCTCCACAGCCTCCTGAATTAACTCGAGCCCCAACAATTGATACTCGCCTGTCTCGAACCAACCCACCAGAGATCGACATTTCCTACCATACAATGCTTCAAATGGTGTCATTTGAATACTATTATGATAACCGTTATCATAAGCAAACTCCATTAGTGGAAGATATTGATTCTGACTACCTTCAAAATCCATCGCACAAGCTTGCAACATATCTTTCAAAGTTTGTATCGTTCTCTTGATTTGCCCATCCGTCTGAGGGTGAAAAGCCGTACTAAACAACAACTTAGTACCAAGAGCTTCCTGAAACGATCTCTAAAATGCAGCAGTGAATTGAGCACCCCGATCAGATATAATGAAGACTGATATCCCATGTAATGAAATAATCTCGTCTAAGTACAACTTTGCATACTGATGTGCTGAGTAAGTAGCCTTCACTGGAAGAAAATGCGCTGGCTTCGTCAAACGATCCACAATCACCCAAATGGAATTAAAACCCCTAAGAATCGTAGGAAGTCCTGATACAAAATCCATGGTGACTTTTTCCCATTTCCACTCTGGAACGTCCAATTTTTGTAACATCCCTGTAGGCCTCTAATGCTCAGCTTTCACTTGCTGACACACCAAGCACTAAGAAACAAAATCAGCAACATCCTTTTTCATACCCTTCCACCAGTAAAATTTTCTTAAATCCTGATACATTTTAGAAGAACCAGGATGTGTAACACATGATGAGTAATGAGCTGCTTCGAGAATCTTCTTCCTCACCTGTAAATCAGGTGGCACCACCATCCTATCACCATATCTCAACACCCTTTCACCATCCACCCTGAAATCACTAGTGATTCCATGCTCACATTTAGTTTTTTTTTTCAGCAATCACCTCTAGATCAACTGCTTGTGATGCTTTTATGGCTTCCACAAAAGTGGACTACACTTGAACATGAGCTAGCAATATCTCCTGAGGAGACACTTCAAATTTAACTCCTTCAGCCATACATTGCTGCAATTCTTTTACCACCTGACAAATAGGATAGACAACCCATAGACTTCCTACTTAGAGCATCGGCAACCATATTTGCTTTCCCTGGATGATAAGAAATCGAACAGTCATAATCCTCCAGTAGCTCAATCCATCTATGCTGTCTCAAATTTAGCTCATTCTGATCAAAAATGTATTTAAGACTTTTGTGATCCGTGAAAATCTCAAAAGTCTCACCATACAAGTAATGCCTCCATATCTTTAATACAAAAATTACTGTTGCCATTTCAAAATCATGAGTAGGGTAGTTCACCTCATGCTTTTTCAGTTGTCTAGAAACATATACTATAACTCTTCCATCCTGCATCAAAACACAACCAAGTCCAATACGAGAAGCATCACAAAACACAGTATACTTACTCATAGTAGAAGAAAGTGCAAGAACAAGAGCTGACGTCAAACAAGTTTTTAGTTTTTGAAAGCTTTCTTCATAAGTCTCGGACCATGAAAACTTGACTCCTTTCTGAATCAGTCTAGTCAAAAGAGCAGCAATACAAGAGAAATTCTCTACAAATCTCCTGTAATACCCTGCTAGGCCCAGAAAACTGCAAACTTCAAAGACATTTGTTGGTCGGGGCCAATTTTGAACTGCTTCTATCTTGCTTGGGTCTACACGAATACATTCCTTAGAAATCATTTGTCCAAGAAAAGTCACTTGTTTCAGCCAAAATTCACACTTAGAGAATTTAGCATAAAGCTTATTTTCCCTTAGTGTTTGTAATACCATTCGAAGATGCTGCTCATGCTCTTCCTCACTTCGAGAATATGCCAGAATGTCATCAATGAAAACAATAACAAACTGGTCCAAGAAAGGCTTAAACACCTGATTCATCAGATCCATGAACGTTGCAAGGGCATTAGTAAGCCCAAAGGCCATAACAAGAAATTCATAATGTCCATATCGAGTATGAAAAGCAGTCTTCGAAATATCTTCATTTTTAATTAGGAGCTGATGATACCCCGAACGAAGATCAATCTTAGAAAAACACTGAGCTCCCTGCAGTTGATCAAATAAATCATCAATCCTGGGGAGAGGATACTTGTTTTTAACTGTAGCCTTATTCAACTGTCGGTAATCAATGCACAGTCTAAACGAGCCATCCTTCTTCTTAACAAACAAAACAGGAACACCCCAAGGAGATGAACTAGGATGGATGAATCCTTTATCCAGCAAATCCTATAATTGCAATTCAAGCTCCCTTAACTCAGTAGGAGCCATTCTATAAGTGGGGAATATAAATTGGTTGAGTGCCAGGTAATAGCTTAATATCGAACTCAATCTCACGATCAGGAGAAAGCCCTGGAAGCTTTTTAGGAAAAACATCAGAAAACTCTCTCACCATTAGGATACAATTTAAAGGAGAACACTTTAACTGAGTATCCCTAACAAAAGCTAAATAAGCCTGATGCTTTTTCCTAATAAGTCACCTTGCCTGAACGGCTGAAATTAAATTACGAGGAACCTCACTCCGATCCCCTTGCACAATGATGGATGGCTTGGCAGGAATACTGAACTTAACACTCTTATCATGACAGTCTACCATAGCATGATGATCAGACAACCAATCCATGACTAGAATTACATTATATTCTAGCATATCCAGCATAATTAAGTCTGCCAGATAATTATCATCCCCCACAAGAACTTCGCACGAAGATATATGCCAGTCTGCTAAGATAATTTCTCCCAACGGAGTTGAGACTACTAAAGGGATCTCAAGAGGCTCCACAACCTTCCCCACCCGGGAAGCAAAATATCTTACCTTTTGAGATTGAACTTCTTATTGATTTAATATTGTATTTTCGATATCAGAGCTAGAAACATAATGTACTGAAGGTTGAAGAGGTTTCTTGTTCCCAGTCATAATTGGATGATTTTGCTGTAGAAAGATTAGTTTTTTCTCTTTCTCTTGGGTTTTTAGATTTTGGATTAGAATCCGCAACTACATTTTCAAAAAGGGAGGAAAGTTTGTGAAGATTAGAACATGTTTATCATTATCATCAAGAATTATTTTTTCCTTAAATCTAAAAGATTTGTGTCACACCTCTCAAGTAGATATGACTGGTCAGATGATTGGATAACCAAAACCTTTGTAGCCCTGACTTACCATAATTGAGCACATACCACTATTGACTAAACCAATGCATAAAAATAAATTACAGAAAACACAAGTTAACTGTAAATATTTATTTATTGAAATAAATAATAATTTACTAAAAAAATTCAGCATAGGTTTCATGTAATATAGAACATGATTCAAAATACAAATAAGTATACCTGCTTATATATAATCAAATCACAATAACCACGGAATCACACAGAGAAACTCTGCTCCAATTATATCACAAATAACTAAACTATTACAAGACACAAAATTTGACAGCCCACAACTCTAGTGTGACACAAACTTTCATCTTTGAATTCGAGTATGAGATTCTAAATATACCTTCCCGCCAAACACTTAGCAAGTCCAGTATCAATAATTGTCATCCCTTGAAATCCTTTTTTATTTTATTTTAAATATCAACAAAGAGAGATGAGTCCTACGTACTCAGTGAGTGAAAAATCGTATAAAAAAAGTACTAGAATTACTCAACACATGTATAAAGTCAATTAATATCAACATATCATCAATTTCAAAGCCACTAACTTTACACGTACACGATTACAGAAACATAAACTAAACAAATGCAGTTCAAATAGTACTCTGTATAATTCAATCAAAAGAATCAAAGCAATTAAAGCAATCAAAGCACTCAAATCATACAAATGGCTAACTGAGTAACTCAGCCTCGCACACCACTCCTATCGGGCAGTTTTGCGCCTGCACACCAAACAAAATTATAAACAAAATCATTGAATCTTCTTTTCCAACTCCAACCACCAGGGCTGAGCACTCAAATATCTTTTTAAAAAACTTATCAGAATTAGAATATTAAATCAAAACATCCTACGTGCACTAAGATTTTATTTCAGGAGTAAAAATCATTTCGAAAATAAAAACACTTCATTGGCCCTTATCAACCACAAACAATTTTAAATATCAACATAATTCAAATAGTCAATCATAGCTATTTTTTTCTTATTTACCATTATATAACATATATCTACATAAATACATCAAATAATCAAATACACTAATCCAGTAACCAAAGGGTAGCAATTAACCATTCATCGGTTTACAAATCCTTTTCGTCACTTCCTCTTGTGTTTACTCGTGTCTTTACCTAAGTCTTAGTTCCTGAGCTGTAAATTACATTTTCCACATATTATTTAGTTTATCAATTTTATAAGTTATAACATTTTAATTATGAAAATCTAGAGTACTAAGTTTTAAGTATTTATTTAAATTTTATTTCTTTTAGGCATTTTGACAACCCCTTTGGATATATGTTTGTTTTCAATTTACATACTTAACCAAATTTAATAAAACTAAGTTGAAACATTAACTTTAGGAAGTTAGCTATTTTTTTTATTTAGAAACTTCTCCTAAAATTAGTCTTAAACCCACTTAATTCTTCACATGAACAAAAACATGGCACTAGTAAAATTCCTGGTTGCCAATCTCTGACTCCGATGCTTATAGAATTCTCATACTTAGGAATTAAATTATGAAACTTTTTAGTCTAGCTTACCAAGGTATTAGGAATAATTAATTTTCAGCACTCTACTTCTAATTCGTCCTTTAAGACCCTCCAAACTGACTTCCAATACCTCCAAAATACTTATATCATGGAATTAAGACTTGCACCACTCCAGATTTATCCTTTAATATGTTAGGAAAAACTTTTATTTAGAGGCCCTAGGCTAATTACAATCACAACTTCTAACAAAGTCTGCCAAACTGATTAAAGCTTGCCTAAAATCTTACACAAACCTAGCTATAGTCCAATAGCTCTACCGATAAATATATTTAGAACCAGGTTAGGAAATTTTCCAGACATCATCTCAAGAACTAAGCTACATTTTCTCTTCAAAACTCTTAATTTAATTTAGTCCTAAAAATACTTGAAATACAAGATTTCTCTAACCCATAAAATCTGGCCCTTCATCCTTTCAAAAACCAATTCAAAGTTAAATTCCACGATTCCTTAATCATACATAATTATGATATTGGAGAGCAGATTAACTCAAGAAAGGAAGGATTTCCACATCCCAAATAATCTAGTTGGTTGTTTTTTAAAATAATTGAATCTTGTCTTAGACTGAACTTCCTGTTATATCTACGCTTGTGTTCTTGTAATATATTTTATTTGGTTACTATTAGTTTCACAAAACTTGTTTCAAGTCCTAAACAATTGTTAACTTAGTAGGGAAATTAGTGAAAAGGCACATTTTAGTCTTATAATGTTAACTATTTGCAATAATATTTTTTTTATTAATAGTTATATGCATGAATAAATGCTTTTGTAGTGTATGTGAGGCCTACCTTCCACACAAAATGTCATCGTATTTGTGGAAGCAACATGTCTGTGAAAATAGCTTTTTCAATATGTACTTTGCATAGAAGTCCAAAGTTAACAAAGAAAACCTCTAGAATTCATGTTAACCCCAAGGAAAAGAAAAAGAAAGATAAGTCTAAGTGATATTGGAAATAATCTTTGTAACTACGGACTCATGTGAGGCTCAGGGCATAAAGAGAAATTTTTCTACACCTTAAATGTCTTGCCATCGTGACACACTAAAGGCCTTAAAACCTTCCCCTTTTGTATTTCATAACTGAATATAGGAGAAATAATAAGCAACCAAGTTATTGCCCCATAACCAAGGATGGCGGCTTGGTTGCTTGGTTGCCTCCCATGGTTGACAAGTCTCTAATATACACTCACACACCCACAACAAGGAGCCTACTCACAAGGAGCTTAAATCTATGCTGAACATGGCTAAATTTTCTGGTTACTGCCCTTAAAATAGAGCAACCAAGCCTCCATTAAAGGTAGCCACACTAAACAAACATAAAAGGAAAATCATACAAGGTAAAAAGGAAGGAAAGGAGGAGGATTTTCTACCTCACACCGGCTACAACAAGAAGGAACTTACTAGCTCTTGATGGAGTAACAAAAGAAACCCAAAGAAGCTCTCGGCAAAAAGGAAAAAGAAGTAAGGATGAGGCGATAGAGGAAAATAAGGCAAGGAAAGGAAAGAAAAAGTGCAATAGAAAAAAACAAATTTTCAAAAGCAAGTCAAAGTAAACAAGATTTGTGGTAAAAATTTAATCTATATGTATATATACATGACTTTTCCTCCACCATGTAAATTAGTTTATACACGTGTCTCATTTTAAAAAATAAAAATTACATGATATGCAAACCAAATTCCAAGTTAACTAATGATAAAACGAAATTTAATTGTTGCATTATATATATATATATATATATATACATGAAATGCAATTTTATTCACTCATTCATAATAAGTTACGTACTAAATTTCTAGAACGTACGTTAACCACCAGGTTATAACAATTTGGATAAAGGTTTTGGAGTTTAAAATTTGGGATAAGGTTTTTTCGTAGAAAGTTTCAGCCTTACTGATTTTTGGATAGTTTTAGTCCTTTTCCGTTTTACTTTTCTCTATAATGGTTCTTTTCCTTCAGATTCTAATTCACTTTCAGCAGGCTTTAAGTGTTTTTGACCTGTTTCATATTTTTCAGAAAAAGTTACTAAAGCATTGAGAATATTTTGTTTCAGTTTAGATAAACTAATAGAAATCCCAAAATGAGCATTGGGATTCATAGGAAGGGAGCATTGGGATTCTAAGGAAGAATACAAGTAAAAAACTTGATTTCAGAATATTTTAAAAGATTATTTCGGTCTTGAAGTTAATTTGGAAAGATTTTTGTTAAATTCTTTTTGACACTTGAGATCGAGATTCGACAAAAGAGTTATAAAGGTTTTTAGCCTTTTTTGTTCTAATGATAAAAGAATTAAAGGAGTATATTCCATGTTATAAAAATTATCAAATGTCATAATTGCTAGACATAGTGTATCTTAAATTTTCGGCCGTGACTTCTTGCTCCCTTGATCTTGTACAAAAAGTTGATTAGGACAAGATGATATAATAGAAGCTTAATAATGGCAGGTAATTCCATCAAAATCTTCAGCCAACAAGGTGTCCATGTAGTTTTCCACCAATCTCTGAACAATTGAGTTTGGCTAGGTCGCTTAACAAAAGGCTTCAAGGAGTCGACTTGGGGTCGAGTGAGGAGATCACAGATTTCGTTTATCCAAGTTATATCAACGTTTCTATTAAACGAAACTTTGTTGATGAATTTATGAATTGATGTATAAAAAATAGATACATGAATTGATTATGTAAACCAAATTGGCGAGCACAATATTGAGGAGCATAAATTTGCACCTCACATAAAAGATTTGCACCCTTACTGTAACACATAAAATAAAGATCCTGACATTGAAGAGCTAATAAGAGTAAGGAAATATATATCTTTTGTTGATCCATTTTGATCAAAAGAATGTTAATAGCTTGCACCTTGCATATAGAATCACGATAAGCACGATAAAAAAAAGGCATAAAATTATAGTCAGTTTGACCAGAGCTATGAAAAACCTTAAAAAGACGCCTTAAAGTAAATATTTTGTGTCACCCCCCGTTTTAAGAACGTGTTGGCCATAACATTTGAGTTGAGCTTTATCATTGTGCAGAATGACATGGTAGCCGAATTCTAGGAAATAGCCTAACAACGAATATTGCACTAACTAGGTTGGGCCACCCAATGCCAAGATATTGTTATTTTTCAATTATTTGGACAAAGTTAGTCAAAGCTTGGTAAATGCTAGCAAAACAAAAGGAGCCAAAGCATGAATTTGGCCTTCGGCTAGAGTAATAAATTCGGACAACATTCCATCATTGGCAACGCAAAAGACATACTTGTAGAGCCAATACAAAAGGAAGGCCATAAGCTCTTCATAGGTCACTTCATCAAAGTTTTGTTGATGAAAAGCCATAAACTTACTATAAGATTTGTTTTCCTTAAGAATTTTGAAGTCTAAAGGGTTTTTTAGAGATGTAAATGCATTAACTTCTTCTCCGGCTCATTTTAGACCGAAAAGTAAGGTCATATCCGGAATGGTAGGCGTCATCATCCCATAAGAAAAGTGAAATACATTGTTACTCTTAGACCAGAAACAAGCATCCATTGTAATAAGTCTAATGTTAGCTTCCATTGGTTGAAAAGAGAGACTAAGTAGATATAGAATCCTTTGTTTCAAGAAATGAGTATCACAAATCGAAAGTACACAATTTTACACAACTTTCCTTAAGTATGGAAGTCTAAATTTTCAGTTAGCCAAGTTCTAATGTGTATTGGGTATGAAAAGAAAAATAAATCAATTTGTTCTTAGAGAAGAAGAGTTTCTTCAGATACTAAAGGGGAAAACTTGCTCATCTCAAGTAGTGGAAATTTTTTGAACATTGGGCCCAAGATTGAGGAGGGAAAATCAGGATGTTCCATCAGAAGTTCTTGCGAGAAAATAATTTCAGCTAAGATTTTCGAAGTTGAAGGCTTAGAAGATGCCATAAATGAAAGAAAGCCTAGGATTTTGATTGCTGGAATTTTTTTCAAGGAATTGTGAAAGTAAAATTTCCAAATTATATGTTGGGGTTTTAAAGAAGCTAGTGCCCAAATGTTAGAAATGTTTGTTTCCAAGAAATACATTGGCTTGCTACTAATAAGTGTTGGTTTTAAGGCATTTTGAATTCTGATTTTGGATTAAACTCATATTACCTTTCGATAATGAGTTATATGGAGGGGGTTTTGTTGACATCTTAAAAAGACTATGTTATTATACATCGAACTACATAGGCGAAAAAAGAAAGTTGCTTGTAATAGAATGGGAGACCAAAAGGCTAATCACGATTTTAAGTGACAGTTAAATAGTTATAATAAGATCAGTTATTGTGTTGCTTGTCACGATTATTTAAGAACTGTTATTTAATTTAAAATTCAAATTATTTCTCAAAATATTACAAATACTCATCTCAATTACCATTATAAAGATTCAATAACCAATTAAGCAAATTTCTGGTGGCATTTATATGCATCTTTACTTTTTACATTTGTGTTTTGTCTTTTTATTTTTATTTATCTTTATACTTAAACCATCACCATTTTTAACCGCTAGTATTGAATTTGAACTAATAACCTAAAAGTTATCCATAGTCAGATGACTATAAACTTGAAATAGTTTCATGACATATATTTTGTCCAAAATAATATAAACAGCCAGATCCAAATCTATAGATAAAATTTGATGCTGTAGTGTACGTCTGGGTACTGGTAGAAATCCAAAAAATATCTTTTTTTAAGAAAATAAAAAACATGTTTGGCTGAGTTTTTTACTTTATTTTATTGTTATTTTTATGAAAACATCTAGAACTGCGTTTTGGCATACCCGTCATCCGCTAAAGCCAAAACAAGCTTCATTGCATACCTAGGCCAGCTTCAACCATCTGCGGAGGCCAAATAGGGTTCGAAGGAGGACCTGCGGCGTTATCTTCCTTTCTCTGTATCGATCAGTTCTCTCTCTTGGTCTGTTCTGCTTCCTCCTGCTGGGTCAGCAACTTCTGTCTCTAATTTGTTGGTTTTGCTGAATCATATCGATCTTAATTTTTGTTGAATATAGTTTGCTATTTCTCCGTTTTGTGTTGAATGATTTATTTCTAGTTTTAATTTTAATCTTTCAATTTATATTCTGTTTGGGTAATGAGAATTTGTTTCGCATGATCAAAGTTTGAATTCTTCACTGATTTTATTTTATTTTTTTGGTATAATGTAACTGGTGGTTTCTCATTCTTCTCTGTTAGTTATTTTCTAATGTTTGAAGTATAGCTAGTCTGAATATTTTTTTTCCTGACATTTTGTTATTTTGAGGGGAATAATTGGGCTTATGGTTTCTCATCTAGTACCTTGCTTGTTTTATTAGGAACATTTTGAGATTTGATTATGGAATGAATGGATTAAAAGTCTTAGACATATATAAGTCATGTTTATGATGATTTTCGCGAATCATGCCATTGTTATGGAAGTTCCTTGTTAGACTCATATTCATTAACTTATTATATTTACTATTACTTATTGAAAATGATACATTATGTATGATATCCCCCAGTGTACCCGGTACTCTATCTGTGTTTTTGCTTCCTAGTAGCACAAGAATGGGTCAGTCATCTTACAAGATATGGTTTTACTCCCTCCCATATTTATTCTGGTATGTGGAACACAAAATATATGAAATTAGAAGTATCTCAGACATGGCCACAATTTTCATTTTGGTTTATCATGAGTCCCATTTGGTTCTGTGGCTTCGCATTTTACTGATATGAACACATGAAAGAATGTTAAGATGTCTTATATCAGAGAAAATACAGAAGAAATCATGAAAATGCTTGATTGCAATTATTTGAGAGTTGAGTGAGGAGAAAATTTTCTATCCAAAAACAAATTGTGGAAAAACTATTATTAATAGATCAAGATATACTCCATTCTTTGATTTTCACTGCACGATACAGTTGTATTTGGTTGGAATCTTCATTCTCAAATTTCAATATCGCGTTCATGCTCACTGGTCACAACTAAAAGCTCAATAGTATTAATATTCTCTTTCAAATTGATGTAGATTCTTTCT
This sequence comes from Quillaja saponaria, assembly GCA_029379385.1. Lineage (NCBI taxonomy): Eukaryota > Viridiplantae > Streptophyta > Magnoliopsida > Fabales > Quillajaceae > Quillaja > Quillaja saponaria. Next base: position 11,295,026 of record CM055610.1, on the reverse strand, counting down.
CCTATGAATATTGCACCAAATAGGCACTATTGTTATAGCAATGTGTTTATCTTTTATTGTCATTATGTGATATATTTCAAGCCAATATTCATAGATTCACTGGACTGATCTGTGCAATCAGTTCTGATTTTCCTTCTGATCTTTAATGATATCATTAGAGACTTGGATATATCTCTGGCCTGGTTATACTTCTTCAATGGAATTCATTGAATAAAAACATGCTTAGCTGGCACTATAGGTTGTGATCATGAACATATGCACTTCTGCTGATTTTGCATATAGTAAATTGGATCTAGTTATTAGATCTCTTCATTTGTTGGGCCAGGATGCCTACCTGTGCCAAATTGGGATAGAAAAAGAGAAAAGAAAAAGAAAAGTGAGAACCGCTTGTAGTCCAAGTTAATGTTGACTCATTGAAGAAGTTCTATTTGCTCAATATAACTCCCTCTCTTTTTTGTTTGTTGACTACTTGACGGAAAAGAAAAAAAATAGCTCACTCTATTCAATATCTATATGGGGTAAAGAGTGGCAAAAACCGATTAAAATAATCCATTTATTGTATTTATTAACAATAAATAATAATGAAAGGGCATCTTTGACAGGGAGAGACAAATTTGTTGGTGTTGGATTCTGAGGCATTGTTGACTGTTCGTCACGCTCATGTTCGACTACTGTTAGGTTTGAACTGTTGAAACCTGGATGGCTTCCACACCTCATGGTTTCTCATGGTTCATGCCTAAGGGTATGGGTCTCGGGAAAATAATTATAGTAAATTACAAACTTGTAACAAGAGTGGAATATCTTGGATGAATTTTTCCATCTTTCTGGGTCTTTAATTTTACAACAGGAAAACCTGTTATTTTTACTTGGTTCTTTCCATAACTAACACAGGGCTCAGTAAATAGTAGCCATGTTATTGGATAGTTATGGTTATGGGAAGTGAATTTGTAGTTTAATACATGAAATCTTTTGTGTATTCTTCTATTTTGTATTTTATATATGTGAAGATATTATTTGCTACTCACCTGTGCTTTTTTTGGGGTGGTGGGGTGGCTGGAACTTGGAAGCTATTTATCTTACTTTGTTAAACTTACTTATCAAGATCTGATTTTTACAGTACATTTTGACTGTCTCAACTTCTCAAGTATACTCTGTCTGAACTGGCCATTTACTCGATCTATGCATTTTGTTACTGACTCTGTAGGATATGGATTCTCTTTGCAGGTCATATACATATAAAGAACTAAAACCTTACTGCTGAAACATGGCCAAGCATCACCCTGATTTGATTATGTGCCGGAAGCAGCCAGGAATTGCTATTGGACGACTCTGTGAGAAGTGTGATGGGAAGTGTGTTATATGCGACTCCTATGTGCGTCCTTGTACACTTGTCCGGGTCTGTGATGAATGCAACTATGGGTCCTTCCAGGGTCGGTGTGTTATCTGCGGAGGTGTAGGAATATCTGATGCCTACTACTGCAAGGAGTGTACACAACAGGAGAAAGATAGGGATGGTTGCCCCAAAATTGTTAATCTAGGGAGTGCTAAAACAGATCTGTTCTATGAACGTAAAAAGTATGGTTTTAAGAAAAGATGATGAGAAAAAAAAAAAAAAAAACAGGTATCTATATCGATATCTGCTTTATGCTTTATGTATTTGGTGAACATGGAACATGGAACATGAAACATTTGAACGATGTTGAGGCAGTAACCTTGTGTTTTTAGATAACTGGATACTGTAATGATTTTTAGTCCTAGACTAGCCTTCATATTATCATGTATGGAATATTAACTTATGAATTAGACATTACAAAGGTCGTTATCTTTCTTTTTATTTGTATTTAACCAGACTATTGCAGGTTGTCATCGCTGTCTGTATGGTTAATATTTTCGAAGATGAAGCAGTAATATTTCCACTTGGCTAAGTTAATTGGAATTGACAGACCTTAAAATAGAAGCTATGTATCATGTGTTTCTTATTTATCATCTTGGTGGATACAGTGCACGACAGCACGGTTGACATGTTCTTTGTGAGCAAAGTTGCTAGCTTTAGAATGTTAGTTTTTATTGGCCTAATTTGAGAAGCTCTACATGATGATGTTTTCAGGTATAAGGATTTTTGATTCTCCAGTCTTGAATTTCAGGTCATGAAATTTCTCCAGCCTCATCAGTCATCTGGTGAAACTACAATGTCACTGAACTAAGTTCGCTACAATGACTGATCTGGCTATGCTGCTGCCCCAAGTTTTTGGCCTATATGTCGTATTGATAGTGTTCTTAGTGGTGCAGGAGAACTACATAGAAGCTATATTGAACGTTTCGTTTATATCGTGTTTTTTATATCTCACTGGTTTTGTGTTTTTGCCGACTTCTCAGCCGTTAGATGCATCACAAGTAGCAATATACATTTCTCACGGAAGAGCCCATTTGGTTGGAGGAAAAGATAATAGGATACCTACCATCTCTCTAAAACATTTTTCTTTTTCATTAATCTAAATTAAAAATATTTGGAGAAAATAATAGATACATTTTAATTAATTTTTAGTAATAAATATATCTCTATATTTTCTATTAGATATCGAGGCGACCTACAGAGCCTTATAGTATTTTACGAAAATTTATTTTGAACCTTTAACAATTTATATTTTTATAATTTTGGCTCCTATAAGGTTAAAAGTCCACATAAAATGTCAGTCCACATAAAATGTCAGGTAAGCTGTCACTAGCAATGTTAAGTTAAATTTGTCGTTATTTGCGTGATCTCCAGAAATCTGCCAGATGTGATATTAGGAACCACATTGTGGGATTTTGAATATTATCAAATGACATTTTTTAGTTTTGAAGTATAGAGGTTATAGTGATATTTTTCGTTAAACTATATAAGGTAAAAATATAATTTAACTAAAAATGTATGATTTGACGCCCACAAATATAATGTCTATGTCTTTCCACTACCGACTGATACTCAAATAAAATATTTTTAAAATATATTAAATTATATCTCTTTTATCATTCTTATCCCTTCATTTTTATTTTTTTTTAACTCTCAAATAATATAAAAGATAAGTCTGAAGTTTTTTCTACTCTACTCATTCTGCTCCTTTCTTTTCTCTCTCTTCGTACGCTTAATTTCATTTTTATACTTTTAGAGTGGCACACAAAAATAAAAGGAGAAAATATATGACTTAGGGGGCCTTTGTTTTAGGTCATATAATTTATCCCCTTGATGATTTTGCCTATGAAACATATTGCAGGAAAACTCATTCTTGGATAAAATGTAGTTTTCTGTTTAGGTTTCACATCATTTTCCGGGTAAAAAAAAATTTACATTCCATGTTTGTATGTGAATGATTAATTACAGGGAATACAAGCAAAAAATTTAGAATTACCCCTGACAATAATATATATATAGTTTCAACTTAAAAACTTTAAAATACTAATATATTTCACACTTCAAACAAAACAAAAATGCAAATACTAATGTATTTCCCGCTTTAACAAAACAAATAGAAAGACAACAATTTACTCTATTCATTTTCAAAGAATAATGTTATATACAAACACATATCTCATACAAGTGACATCATATTTTTATTCTTATAATCAAACACTCTGAATAATTTCAAACAAATTTATAGTAAATGAACGGTTTGAGTGTGTGAGTGATAGAGGGAATGTGAGCAATTGAGAGAATTGAGAGAAAGAGAGATAAAGTGTAGTGTTGTAGTATGAAAACGAAAAGGAAGTAAGGATTAAATAGACCTGAAGCTCCACAGAGGCAACTTTGGCAGTATGCATTACGGTATACTTCGTGTCTTGAAGACACAAAATCAGCGAATATAAGGAGAGAGGCTTGCTGACTCATATTCACTTCGTAGATTCAACTCACGAAGTACCAAGTTGACCTATTCTGGATATTAGTTTGAAAAATTATCCATTTTAAAAAAAGTTTAAGTTTTAGTCCATTTGAGTTGTTTTTTGTTGGAGTTAGGGTCTTCGGTTACTCTAATAGTAAGGTATGTAAAATATTTATTTTGGTACCTTTTTTTCCTTTCACAGTGGGTAAATAGATATATACTTCTTTGGGTGGGAATATGTTTTTCATGTTTATATGAAAAAAAAAAAAAAAAGTTAGTTAAGAAATATTTTTTGAAACAAATGAGAGTAACTTTTATTCCGAACTGCATTTACTCGAATTTTTTTCTATTACCCAAAACAAACAATCCCTTATTAATTTTGTTTAGAGCTGATATTAGTATTCACATAACCAGCAATAGATGCATATTATTTACGTTAAAATCACAAAACTATATTTGTGAAATTTTATCCTTACTCGAAAAAACGGAAATAAAAAATTCATCTATGTTATTTATGTTAAAATCACAAAATTATATTTGTGAAATTTATCTTTACTCATAAAAACGGAAATAAAAAATTATTTTACAAAGAGTTCATCCAATAGGTGAAAGATAAAAAAGTCTTAATAGGTCCTTCAAAGAGAACACCAATAGGTTTTTTTTTTTCTTTTTTTTGTTTGGTCCCAAGTTTTCTCACAGGCAGTGTTCTGAGAAATTCAAACTTATGTTCTTATCTTCAAATGCACTAATTTATTACTGCATCCAACCCTTGTTGGTGATGACACCAATAACTTTACCAATTGAAGTACAGCTCACTTATTTTCATCTATCCTCTAATGCAATAATGCATGCAACACCCGCTGCTATCAATGGTCAGTGGGCATTTAAAAGCTCCACCTGCTCCTCTTATTTCTTATCTTATCTTATTATTATATTATTATAATAAGTAAAAGAAAAACTAAACACGTTTAAGGTCCTCAACCAGGCAATATCAGCCATCAAGGGACTTACTGTGAGAGTATATATGTACACTTAACACACAATAACTCTTTATAGATATAGAATATTATAGAAATATAGAGATATAGAAAAAGAAAGAGAGAGTTTTCAATGTGTATATACTAATGTTAAGTCCGTAAAGGCCCACACCGAAGTTGTCTTCGATTCAAATAGACTTCGAAACTTCCATTATCATTTTTATAGAAAGATAAGCTATAGAGTATAATAAGAATTTGAATAGGAATTGAAAATAAGGATTGTATTTATTGTTGAGATTTAGCCCATTTATATAATTATAAATGACCATAAAACTCTAGAAAAAGAGATTCACTCGGTAGAAGATGTGCAATGAATGAAGTGAATCTGATATTCAAAAGAGAGATTACAAAATTAATTTAGATTTAATTTTTTGCATATTAAGAAGAGTACATGGGTACCATTTGGTACTAATCCATGCATGCACCTCATCCAATTATAGAAAATAAAAATTAATTTAATTTTTTTGCAAGTAAGAAAAACAATTGAATAAAACATATATATCTTTTTCCAGATTCAATGCCAACATAATAAATAGAGAATTGGTCTTCATTGTTCCACTTTGTACCCATTTCGTTGAGATATAGCTTGCTGCAGAAAACTAGAAAGATTATGAAGTGTGTTTCAAGTATTGCTCCTCCAATGGCAATATGGTTGTGCTTGTGCATTTTGTTTGCATTTTCAACCATGTGCTCCTCTCGTGACATCCCCACTGGTATCTATGTCTCTCTCTCTCTCTCTAATGCTTCTCTTGCTGACATTTCTTTTGTTAGTGTCAAACATGGTCTATTATATCTAAATCTATTGCAATGGTGTTTTGCTGGGAAAATAACGTTCTCTCTTTTATTTTTCTTAATATTACAACTCTTGTCTTTCTGTTTTTTTATGTGAAAGATTATCATAACTTTGTCTTGACAATTTAACAAGATATATACAAATTAAACAACTTTGTTTTTAAACTTGATGCAATGTTGAATTTGGATCGATGTTGGATAAACAAAAGTTATGTAGAGGCTAGGAAAAAAATGAAAGAGATGTTTTATTTAAGTCAGATTGGTCTTTAGCTACTTTAGATGAAGATATCATTGACGATTTAGATGAAATTTTAATAATTTCAAATCAAATCAATTTTGAATTGCATTGAAATTTGATCCGATCGATTTGATCAATTGACACATTTTCTAAATTATATCTTCATCAAGCGTAGATATGTGATGTAGATTAAGGTTCTATATATTGAAAGCAGAAATTTTGTCAATTCAATTAATAAATACTAATCTAAAGATATGTTTTGATTGTGTAATTTGGATGCATTTTTTAGAGAACAGCTACAGGAACTTGTTGGACATAGCTGATTACGGACCCCCAGGGCCTAACCCTAAGCATGATCCACACTTTCCTCCTCCTCCTCTTGTACAGATGAGTATGTACCTATCTTAATCATAATTAATGTAGGTTTTGTTTCATATATATTGAAAGCATCTCGGATTTAAGTCTAGAAAAATTTCAATCATTCAGATTGATTCTCATTGAGTTAACTATCAAATACATATTGGAAAACATCAATAACATTATTCTTTTTTTATTTTTATATTTCTATATTTTTCTGACGTTATCTACAGTATAACAAAATTTTAGAAATATTTAATTTTTCACAAAAATTCGTAAGCTTTACTCATATAATAGATAATGATAAAGATAAAGTAATTAAAAGACAAAAAAAAAATGTCATGTTAGTTGATGCTTTTTAATATCCATTTTAGGCATTTAATTAGTGTAATAATCTAGTAAATGTTGTAAAATGAAAAAAATACAAAAAACAAAAAATACAAAACAAACAAACAATAAGAGAAATATGAATATTGATGTGTAAGAAAAATTGTTATGTTACTATTTTTTGACGATTCTCGAGATTTTTGATTGAATGCTTTCAAACGCTAAATAAAAAGAAAGAAAGACAAGTAATTGACTAAAATGATATATACAAAAGGTGAGTATTTATTTTTGATAATAAGTTCTAAGTTGATAATCTCAAATAATAGTTAACTCATTCTCGTAGGTGAATTGTTGGAAAATATTAATTAGTTTTGTGAATATATCATCTTATATTAAAAAAAAAATTAATATTGAATGCATTTTATAGGAAACCAAGATCTGAGCACAGAAGACTACGGAAGCACAGGGCCTAACCCTAAGCATGGTCCACCCTTTCCTCCTCCTCTCGTTAATTAGTGAAAAGGGAGCAACAAGACCGTAAAGCCTATATATAGTTCACCTCTTTATATATTGCTCATGAATATGTAAAACTAGCCCATGAGGGCTCTTTTAATTTTAAATAAAATAAAATATAAAAGTTTCTTTTTTATAATTAATTGCTTAATAATTTGTTAAATATTTTAATTTATTTGATTCTCAAATAAATGAATTAGTAGGTAAGTGAGAGATAATGCAAGTAGTTATTAGAAATATAAATTTTTACAATTAATTGTTTTGTATTATTGCATAGAGGAAAAAACTTACCCATATTTACTTTAATTAGTCCTACAAGGAGACAAATAAATTGATTCCGAGGATGCGGGTAGTTACTAGGTTTTTTATTTAGTTGAAGTTAATAAAAATTAATTGGATATATATTAATTATAAGATAGGAGACTATAAAACACGGATTCTTTTGTAATAATATAGATAAAGTAAAATATAATTTTCTTTTTTATTTAACCCAAATTAAGCTTGGAAAAAGTAGATTTGAAGCCCTTTTTTTCTTTAAAACACAATAGGTTTCTTAATTTTTAAGATACTCCCTTGACAACTTGATCATACAGCTGAGCTAATATAGTAAATATCCAAAAAGCAGTCTATATATATAATCTTTTTTTACTTTAGACGTTAGTATGAGCGTTTCTATCAAGAGATTTAAGTTTTAAAATAATGAAAAAATTGAAACTAAAATACCGCATTTCTATTACAAAATAGAGGGCAATATATATATATAAAATCTTGCCGTCGTTAAGTTTTCATTGGGGATATTGAACTATATTGATTCATTTACTAAATTAATCTTACAATACAATTAGAGAATGACTCGTTAATTTGAAAAAAAGAAAAAGAAATCAAAATATAATCTCATTTCTTACAGAGCAAGATTGATTAATTTGCACCCTTATTTGATTCTAACTTCTGAAAAAATATGATTTGACTTATGAATTTGCATCAAAAGGAAGCATCTACGTTTGCCTTTTCCAGTGAAAGGAACTCCCATTGACCCAAAATGAACGGCTATGAGAAAATCTTAAATAAGCTGTCGTGTAACCCACCTTTTAAAAACGTCAACTCCCTTGTTGCAAATAGTTGTTTGCCACGTGTTTGCTTCATCAAATCACAATCCCCGCTGTCTATATAATTACAGATTTCTCCGTTTGTGTCTCAGTCCATACACAATCATCTTCTTTTGCAGAATAGCGAGAGAAAGGGCGAGAAAGCGAGGGAAAGAGAGAGAAATGGCATTTGAACGTCGCTTATTCTGCTTCTGGTTATTGCTTGCCATGGTGGTAATGTGTTCTTCCCGTAATACTGTTCTACTTTCAGGTAAGTACGTTTCTATTGTGAGTCTTTGTTTGATAATACGAGAGATTTGGATGGAAGAGAAAGGAAAAAAGAAAAAGGAGAGGAGTCATTGATTCCTTTGTTTGGTTAGAAGGAAAATTTAAATTATAACCCAACCCAAATCAAGTTTAAGATTACAATCTAAGAACTTAATTAACCCCGTTTTCAAAATTGCACCTAAAAGTAATAAATCACTCCTATTTGTATAAATTTATTTATGTCAAAGCCCCATTTTTAGAATAAGAACTCGAGAATGTTTATATACGAATATATCAATCCCCACATAATATTAAATTTACACTTTATATTCGAGTATAATTATTGAAAATGAAAATTTATATATATATATTTACAAATTTGTTAGAGGGACAATTACTAATTTCGATCGGGATTAGGTTTACACTTTAAAAGGATAGGAATACTCGTGAAAATCACAAAAAAAAAAGAAGAAGTTAATATTAGTATTAGTTTCTAATCTAAATATAACAAGTTGTTCTTAAATAATTATTACTAGAAATATATAAACTATATTGCTGCAACTTCTAGTGTTATTCCTAATCAACGTTCTTAACATGCGTGTTATCTTCTGGTAATTATTAAATAAATATTACAAAAATCCAGGCGGTGATTTTGTAATTTGTGCAATTTATGTTTGCCAGCTTGATTCAGTGTGCATGGTCTCGCTCTTCTATACATGCCATGTCTTCTCGTTTTAAAGTTTAATTAATTATTTGGTATTTGTGATCTTCTATATATTTGTATTTTCTTTTTCTAATTTAAATTTCTTTGGATAAATCTATTTTAATTTTAATTATTTAATTGTGTGGGATTTAGTAGCATAGTTTATTCATAAAAAATGTATTTTATTTTATTAATTTTTAAATATCTTCAATTTTATTTGTTGAATAAATTTAGTATTACTTTTGGTTAATTATGTAGGATTACTATATTTTTACAGAACATGAAACTTTGGCCATGGAAGGAAGGTCCTTGAAGATGATTGATTGAGGACTACGGCGAACCGAGTGCTAATCGGGGACATGATCCCCCTACAAGGAGAGGTGGAAATGGTGGTGGTGGTGGTGGCAACGGAGGAGGCCGGAAGGGTTGAGATAATATTGGGTGTATTTAATTAATTTTGTACGGTCATTGACAAATTAATTAATCTTTGTATTGGGCTAACCTAATATATATATATAAGCCCAATACAAAGATTAATATATATATATTTCGTGCAATTCATGTTGGGGAAAGAGATCAGACTAGACACATGATGCTTAATTAATTAAATAAAAATCGTGTCATGTTTGCATGCTCTCGTTTTGCATTTTAAGGGATCTTGTGAAATGCTTATATGGTATGTTGAAGTTATATATAAGTAATTAATAATTAATTGCTCCTTAAACATTTCTCTTTCATACAAGATGTAGTATAGTGTTTTTGCTAGTAATCATGCAATTTTATAATTTTTCTATTGTTTTTAAAAAAATATACAAATAATAATTGTCTTCCTTCAACTTTTGAAATTAATCCTGACTTTTTGTAGAACAAAAATTAAAAAAAGAGGTGATTTTAAATTATTTTTAAAATATTGAAAACAAAAAAATTGTTCAAATTTGAATGCAGATTTTTTTAATCCTTACAATTTAACGTCTTAAATCTTAACATCTCATTCCTAAATATATATTTTTTCAAAAATAACACCAGAAAATAAAAATTATAAATAAATAAAATAAACCAGCACAAGCAAACAGTTTTCTTTTGGGTTAGGAATTTTTTTTAAACTTAGTAATTTTTTTTGGGTTTCAATAGATATTTAACTAAATCAAAATCAAAATCAAAATCTATAAAACGTATGTACCTTTTTGAAGAAAATTTTATTTTGTGTGTGTTTTGAATAATTAAGGTTAAGGAGAAATTTCAAAAGAAAAAAAAATATGAACACAAAAAGTTTCTAGGTACAATATATATATTAACTTATTGATTTTTTTTTTATTTTGCGGTCAAATGTGTTTAGGTCAGGTTACGTACATCTCAACTATTAGTTCAAATAAGCAAACTGGAAGGGAGTAAATAGTTTGGTTTATAAAAATTCTTGAATTTTAAATTTTATTATTTAAATCATTTGCTTTCAAAATTATGTGTACAAATGGATAATTAAAACATAACCAAAGCAAAAAGATTTTTTTTATAGTAGTTCACTTAATAACCCTGACTAGGTACTACTTCTCAAGAATGTTTCACTACGACTAATTTTTTTACAACTGAACTTCCAGATATTAGCCAATCTCCTTCAATTTCTCACACATAGGATTTACCACTTCTCCACTAAGCTACCTAACTTGTATTTTCCTTCAAGGAATAACAATTTCAGCAAAGATGCATTTAGTCAATCACAAAAACTAAGAACATTGGATGAGATTTACAAATAGTTTTAAGATATGAAAGTTTAAGCTCTTTTCTACCAAAAACAGAATGTCTTAGCTCAGTATGAAAAACAGATGAGTATAAAAGTTTAGGCTTTCCAAATTCTCAAGATTTCTTGTAGAATACTTGTATTAAAAAATTCTTGCCTTTTCTTTCTCAAGAACTATCTTGTTCAGGTTGTCTATTGAAACTTTATAGACTTTTTCTGACGTTGTAGCAATTTTTCAGTACAAATAACCCGTTTTAAGGTTTAGTTTAGAGTGGAAACATTGAGCAATGTCTTGAAGGTTGCTTCATAAAAGTATTTGTATTTTGGTGCAACTTGGACTATTGTGCACTTTTTGGCTTTACTACAGGTTTTTGTATTATATTTGATTATCTTCAAATTCAAGAGCAGACACAACACTTTTTTGAATATGATCAGCTAATAGAATACTTGAGGTTCCAATTGATTCCTGTCATTTAAATATAACAGTGAGCTTTGGTGACTTTTAGCTATTGGTAGGCTTAGATTGAGTAAGTAGGGAGAGATTTAGCAAATGACCGTTTAATGAATTGATCGACTAAATATTTATTTCATTTTGAGCTCTTCATTATAACAACTGACTAAATTAATATTTATTTTAAAATAATAATAAATTTTATAATTTGGTTTTTCATTAAGTTCTTATAATATTAAATCAATATATATATATATATATATAAATTATAGTATGAATAATTATATTATGTTTAATGTTATATATAATAACATAAATATATTTATAATATTATTGGTTCAATCACAATTGTCGACTCGAGAATTGATAGTTTTAATTCGATTTTTAGAATGTAAAATTGGTGTAGATTTATATTTTGTATGGTAACTAAAGGGTGAGTTTGGTTTATCTTTTGGTTGAGATGGGGTTTGATTGCAATCTATTTTTTTCAGTGCTGTTTGGATGCCCTTAAAGATTGTAGTTACAAACCTTAGAATGAGATGCTATTTTTTTTGTTTACTATGTTAATTAACAAAAAGGACATGCATGTATTATTTTATAAATTTATATTATTTTTAATAGTTTTAAAGGTTAAGAATTAATAAACTCACTAAAATATTAATGGCCAATGTGACATCTGCTAATGATAAGTGATTTATTTATTTCTCCTCATGGGTTGGGTGTGACTTGTGAGTCACCTCATGTACGCTCTTTGGTGGCTATTTAATTTCGTTATGATGGCCTAAGAGTTTAAAAGAGTAATCACTACCTCCTTGATTCTTCAGACAAAAAAAATTAATGTATTAACTTAAGTTATTAAATAATATGTAATAATTAGGAAGACAAATAATTAGCAATATGATTATTGAGAATTAAATATAACAATTAAAAAAAAAAAAAACCTATATATTTGAATGTCATGTGACCGTTAGAGGTGTGCACGGATCGGTTCTGTCCAAGTAGTGATAAATTTTTGAACTGAATCGAATTTTTTAGATAATAAAATTTAAGAACCAAACCAAATTGAAAATAGTCATAACTCAAAATTATCTGAATAGAAAAAATATGAGTAGTTTGATTTGGGTATTCAGGTTACCCGAAATTTATCAATATTCACTAAAATTAATTTGAAAATTATATATTTTTTTGTTTTTGAATCTCATACTTTTTAATTCATTAGTTATTATAAAAGAAAAATACAAAAAACATAATATATCAACATATTCAACACAAATAAAAATATAAAATTATAAATTAACACACCAATACATTAAAAATAATAATTTTTTTATAAAAAAATTATATATTTTGATTTTCGAGTAATCACGGGTATCCATGTGCACTCTACCTCACTATCTGTAACCGAACCTGAAAATAAAATATATTAAATTTAACTACTCTAAACCCTAACCAAATACATAAAATACCTCAAATTTAACTAAATCGAATTCGATTCATTTCGAATTTCTTGCAAAGTCCTAATGACGGTTGGGGGAGGGCATATTTACAAAAAAAGTAAAAGAAAAAAAAAATTACAAATGGCCACGTTTGGCAAAGAGCGTTTGAGTCTTGAGAGCCTGCTTCCTGAAATGTCCACCGCATCGCCCATTCGGCCGTCCAAGATGCAACCTCGAGTCCATGCCAAACCTCTTTTGGTAACAAACGTGCCTTTGAGATTGTGGGCTTGCCGTAAACCAAACTCACTCTAAAACCACAGCACCTGGCACCTGGCACCTGGCACCTGGCACCTGGCACCTGGCACCTGGCACCTGGCACCTGGCACCTGGCACCTGGCACCTGGCACCTGGCACCTGGCACCTGGCACCTGGCACCTGGCACCTGGCACCTGGCACCTGCCGAGTGCTGACTCACCCGATTATCGAGTCAAACATTTCCGCTCACCACCTGGAAAACATTAACAGGGGACAGGGAGCTCGAGTCAAAGCCCAATATTTTAGGAAGCTTCACTCATCACCTTCCATCACAATCCCAATCCCAATCAATGCCGCCTATCAGTTTGATAGTCTCTTAGTTCTAAACATAGAAAGAAAGAAACACATATTCTCGAAATTGTGCAGAGTTTGATTCATCATGTCTTGGTTCAGAAATCTCACCAAGGTCTCCTCCTTCCAATTATCAAACAGACCCAGAAACCAGAACTCATTTCCTTTCTCATCTTTCACTTTTCTATCACACTTCAGCACCGATCAGCAGGCTCATCAAAACCCACCAAGGGATCCGATACAGTATTCGGGACTTGGACCTACTAAACCTGATGAGAAGCCGAGGGTGGTGGTTGTGGGTTCTGGGTGGGCTGGATGCAGGCTCATGAAAGGGTTAGACACGAAAATCTACGACATTGTATGCGTGTCACCTCGGAATCACATGGTCTTTACCCCATTGTTGGCTTCTACTTGTGTTGGGACTCTGGAATTTAGGTCGGTGGCTGAACCCATTGGGAGGATCCAACCCGCGATCTCTAAGGAACCCGGTTCTTACTTCTTCCTCGCCAATTGTACTGGCATCGATACTGACAAACATGTGGTGTGTAAGCTTTTGACAGCTTAAGTTACCCAATTAATTTAGTTTGTTTTCTTAATTTATCACATAAAGGGTATAGTTGGGGGAGCATCTACTCACCTTAGCTGGAAAAGTTGATATTTTGGGGAGTATTATGTCCGAAAGCAATCTTAAATGAATTAATTAGATGATTGAAGACTCTTGTTAAGGAATGAAGTTGAATAAAGCTAAAATGTTGAATTCTACATACTCTGAAGGGATGACATTTCCTGGCATGGAAGTTGGATGGTTTGATACTTTTTTTTTTTATATTAGAAGAAGAAATGAACTTTTAGTAAGAATGTTTAACTTCTCGTATACAAATAACAGGGACCAATAGAAGAACGGACGAAGTAATTCAGAGTCATGCATTAGCTTAATAACCTCGTGACTAACTTCTACGCCTCGTCTATAGTACAAACCTGCTCTTCGTATGGTGCAGCATATTGTTGTTTGTACAAATAGTTCCTTACCCAATTGTGTAGGTATCAATGGAGCTGTTCAGTAGCTTTGAGTGTTTGTCCCATAGGTGGTGTGTATAACACCAATTGTTTGGAGATGGAACGTCATGGTGTATCTAACATGACAACTCTGATGGGATTTCATTAAGTGAGAAAGTTTTTCATAATACTTATGTATGTACTCAATTTCCTGTGGTGAGTGGTTTCTCTCTTTGCTGATTACCACTCATTAAGATAGAGGGAGTTAGATAAGAGATAAAGAGACAGGAGGAGGGGGAGATAGGGGGGAGGGGACACGAAGCATTGCTACAGATACTGCCAAGTTACTTTGTAAAACATATTGGGAGAATTCAGTTTTAAATTTTGGAGCTCATCACTTTGCTTATAGATTTGAACTTCTCCCTTTCCATTTTACTCTATACTTATTCTCATTTTCTCTTTCTGTTTCCCCTCCCCTTCCCAATACCCAAAGTTTGACTTAAGAGTCTAGGCTCCTCAATTTTCTGAGTCCAATTTAAGATAAAGCAATGTGATAGACGTAATAGATAATACTTGCCGTTTTCGGTGGCTTATAAGAAACTCGGTTTTTGGTACTGAAGGTGAATTGTGAAACGGTAACTGATGGATTAGACTCTGTGGATCCGTGGAGGTTTTCAATCTCATATGATAAGTTAGTAGTTGCTTTAGGAGCACAAGCCTCCACTTTTGGAATACATGGGGTGAAGGAACATGCCATTTTTCTTCGTGAAGTTCACCATGCACAGGAAGTTCGTCGGAAGCTTCTCCTAAACTTGATGCTCTCTGATATTCCTGGTATGCTACCACTGGTATACTTAAATTGAGCACGAACTATCATTATCTCTTAGTTGCTTTTGTTTTGGGTGCAGGTATTACAGAGGAGGAGAAATGCAGACTCCTACATTGTGTTGTTGTGGGAGGTGGTCCCACAGGAGTCGAATTCAGTGGTGAACTTAGTGATTTTATCATGAGAGATGTTCGTCAAAGATATGCCCATGTGAAAGATTATATCCATGTTACTCTGATTGAGGTTTGTTTAATGATGGTCTAAGCTATACC
The DNA here is from genome assembly GCA_029379385.1 of Quillaja saponaria. Classification (NCBI taxonomy): domain Eukaryota; kingdom Viridiplantae; phylum Streptophyta; class Magnoliopsida; order Fabales; family Quillajaceae; genus Quillaja; species Quillaja saponaria. Next base: position 11,279,528 of record CM055610.1, on the reverse strand, counting down.
CTAGTTGTGTATGTTTATTTCTTCCAACACCTTGGCTTGAATTCACCCTGTGTTTTCTTTCAGTCATTGTCGTCTATTAAGGTAATCATGTGCTATTTAAGTAATTTTTTCTTCCTTTGTAGGCAAATGAGATATTGTCTTCCTTCGATGATCGACTCCGGCAGTATGCTACTAAGCAACTGACAAAGGTGAGACATATATGATTGATGCATAAAGTTCTTTGACCTGTTCATTCAAATTTGTTCTTGTAAGTTCTTCTGATCCTCGTATTGGAAAATCAAATATGTTTTTTCATCTACAGAAAAAAGGTCACGTTCTTAAAAGAAGAAAAAATGACAAGTAACTTTCCTGTTTATATTGAAGGAATTTGGGAGCTCTCCTGTGTTCTGTTGGAATTTTCCATGATGTCATTTCAGATATTGGGCTCTGTTTGAAAGTTTTTAATAGTTATTTGTTGTGTTTCCTTTTTCATTTATTTCACTTCTCATTTTCTAGTTTATCTCAGTCAGGAGTTCGTCTAGTCCGTGGCATAGTCAAAGATGTTGAAGCTCAGAAGATTCTCCTTAATGATGGCACTGAGGTGCCTTATGGGCTGTTGGTATGGTCTACAGGTGTTGGTCCCTCACCTTTTGTACATTCTTTGGAGCTTCCGAAATCTCCTGGTGGAAGGTTGGTCCTGGTTCAACAAACTTGCATTTATTTCTAATAGTTTGGTATTTCTTTATCACCTTCATTAATTTTCACTTTCCTATTGTTTGTGTATACAACTACTTTCTCACTATGGTTTTGTAATTTTTTTTTTTCCTTTTCCTTTTTGTATCAAAATGCAATAGCAGAATCATATTATTTTGCTTTTTTATAGTTGATGATGTATGCCATTTGGCGTCAGTTCCTACCACTTGCATTACCTAATATCTGTGCTTTTAGAATAATTTATTTAAACAAAGTTTTGTGCATTTTATCAATGTTCACAGGATTGGCGTTGATGAGTGGCTTCGTGTTCCTTCAGTAGAGGATATGTTCGCTATAGGTGATTGCAGTGGATTTATTGAAAGTACTGGAAAACCAGAGCTCCCAGCTCTGGCCCAGGCAAGTTATAGTTTTGTATTATAAATGTTCTGTACTTCTTGTTAGATAAATGGAATTTGAAAATCTTGAGTTGGGTGCTGCAAGTCTGGTCACTAGTACGAAGTTGTGGTTTCTTTGTACACCATAATGTAATTCATCAGTTGTTTAAGTTTGTGAACATCGACAGTCTTGTTAACTATGCACTTAAGGGTCAATCTGGTCAATATGTAATTAAGTTAGGTTCTGTCATGCCAATGTGGTAACTCTCACATTGCTAACATAGTGGAGCTTCACATTCTATAAAAGTCTATGGGCCTCTCCTCCTAACGCTAGATGATTAGTTTTAAGAGTGAAATTCCAACATGGTATATGAAGTCCTGCAGGTCCTAAGGGCTAATGGCCTATGGGTTACTACTTGTGTGCTTTAATCTGTTTCATCAAAATACTCAGTACCAACCTTTTAAAGTTTTACTATTTTATTTTTTTAAGGTTGCGGAGCGTCAAGGGAAATATTTAGCAAATCTATTGAACAGAATTGGTAAAGCTGGAGGCAGGCATGCAAACAGTTCGAAAGACATGGCATTTGGAGACCCATTTGTTTACAAGCACCTTGGAAGCATGGCAACTCTTGGCAGGTACAAGGCTCTTGTGGACCTTAGACAGAGCAAGGTGAGCCTTGTTATCTCCAAAGACTGAACCTTTGACGCTTACCTAAATTCATTAACTCTTTGACATTTCACTTATTGAGCTTCTACAGGATGCAAAAGGGTTTTCCTTTGCAGGATTTATCAGTTGGTTTATTTGGCGTTCGGCATATCTAACACGTGTTATAAGCTGGAGGAACAGACTCTATGTGGCCATTAACTGGGCTACGACTTTTTTATTTGGACGTGATATAAGCAGGATATAAATTTCAAAAGAGAGGTAGCTATATTCACCATACTTATAAGCAACCCCTCCTCACCCCGCTTCTGTACTTTCCTCACCAAGAATGAGTTGTTATTTGAGTACAACTTACAGACCTCTATGAAAAACATTGTTATGGCTTCCGTGTAAATTTCATCTCATCTTTTCCTTGCAGATCGATTATCCACGAATATACATTTCATGGGGTTATATTGGAGGAACAAAGTTTTCGAAAACCACTAGTATTCTGATGGTAGATTTGGTTCATTGGATTGCTGAGATGTTTACTCTCATTCTACAAATGTGCTGGTGACTGTTGTTACTGTCAATTAATAAAGGTTCTCCACGTACAAGCATAAGAGATAAAACAGTACACATTATACATGTCTGCCTATTGAAATCATTCTTTTCTGACTGCTTCTAACATTTAGACTTATAAAGAACCCAGAGTTTGGTTTATGTTCACAAATGGTTAATGAAATGCCTGATTCTCCTATGATACCCAATATACGTCACAGTTCGGTAAATTAACTCTTGGATATTGGTGTCTGGTCTCCTAGCATTTATAAGTTGTTGAGAATGTCAGATGGGATCAAATGTCTGAATAATGGTACTAGCTTATAATCCCACTTTAGAATAGGTAATTATTGGGAGGGTTATTTTAGTCGCTGATGAATTAATTGAATTAATCTCATAGAAATGCTCGAAACCAATAAAAAAAATTATATATATAATATAACACTATATATTTTCATTTGGTAACACATTTCGAACAAAATAAGTGCTCAAAATATATTAACTTACAAAATAATGTTACAATTAAAAATCATATTTATCTAATCACCGTAACAAATTTATTTTTTTTCAAACCTAAATTGACTTTAAAAAACATTACACCTATATTGGAGAATGATGTGATAAAATAAATTTGACATTTTAAAGTAAGTAAGCGTTGTAAAATGAAACAAAAGAATATGAAGAAAAATTAAGACGGAGTGAAAGACCACCACTAAGTTAGGGGTAAATTACCTTTCTGTATAGGGTTCGTTTGGTTAGGCCTTTATGGTGCGGTTGTCGGGCTATGGGCCACCTCGGATGTTCCATAATCTGATTAGGCTGCGGCATCCAACAATCCGGCATCAGCCTAGTAGATTATTTAAATAGACAGTATATTTGAGACAGAATAGTCTCAAATTTTTCTAATTATGATTTTTAGTCTCGTTGTTATATTAGAAAAGTTTTTTGAAAATATAAATAATAAATAAAATATTACAAAATAATAAATAAAAAAAATTAGGATATTTAAATAGTTTTCTCGTAATTTAATTATAAATTTAAGGAAGATGAACTGGATATGAATATGTAAGGTGGAAAGCACAAAGAATGCAAAAGGTGAAAAGTTTAGGAGATGTGAATATAGTGAAATTAAAGGTTAAAACACATTAAAAGTAATTAATTAAGGTATATCAATAGTATTTTCATGATTTAATTGAAAATGAATGTGTTTTTTTTTTTTTTTTTTCCCTCAAATTATTATTAGTTATGACACAGTATATATTATTATGTGACAATTTATTGAAAATATTTGGCACACATCATGAGAGGATTTCAACTATATCGTGCGGCACTTTTGAAACTGCCACACATGTCAACACTAGAGATAAAATCATTTGCTTAAATATATACTGGTATATATTCATGTAAATACACGAATTTTTATTTAATTTTGGCAAAATATATCTTTAAAGATGGTATTCTTGTATGATAAAATTGTTGTTTAAATTTGTCATTATACAAATAAGAGATTAAATATCTCCCATTGTATAGTCATAGACTTAGTGGCTCTCTTTCGAATTAAAAAAATAAAAAGATTAATTAAAGCAATTCGTTTAATTTGTTGGTTTGATAGTTGATATATCAAATACATTTGTATTGCCATAATTTATAATAGTAAGAAAATAAAAAGAAAAAAAAGATACTTTAAATGATCATACATAAATATAATGTAAGAGAACAATACACTCAAAATGGAGTCATAAAAAAGTAAGAATATTACATGGTTATTGATTTTCTCGAAAGAAAAAATTAAGAGAAAAAAGGAGGGTACACGATATTTTTTTTGTACTGAATAAAGAAACTTATTAAGAGAAGAAGAGAATGTGATAACTAACAACTGAAAATTTCAACATTCAAAAAATTATTTAGTGTCATACCTCAGATGAAGATATGACAGGCAGGAGGAATAGATACCAAAACCTCCGTAATCCTGAACCCTGAATCCATAATAACCAAACACAATTGACTCTTACACAAATTATAGTTAAGACCAAGAAAACTTATCTGAACCAAAATAAAAACATGATTAGGGCTGTGAAACATAAATATTTACTTTCAATTTGGTAGAGGTCCCTTAGTAAAGTGGAACGTGCCCAACAAGCATATACACCAATAACCTGGTATAATTCACGGTTAAACCATAATATCAAAATACTTAGAAGAGCTCTGCTCCTAACCACACCTTGAATTACCATAGTTAACTCAATACACACAACAATGCATGACACCTAAAATGACTGCAAGTGTCGCCCTATTAGCTTCAAGTATGTGACTTCGGGATATACCTTGCCACAACAATGTTGGTAGGTAACAAATCCTGACTACAACGAACTGGGTTTTCCTGATACTAAAAAAAATAACCACAAAAGAATGAATGAGTCACAAAGACTCAGTGAGCAAATTATGTACCTAAAAGGTACTAGCATCACCCAATACATATATCACTAATTAATCTAATGTCTAAATTTAATTGTACTTGTATGTACTTATAATTATCATACAATCACAATTCATATATTTCACACTTTTTAATATAACAACCAATTCATACAAAAAAATCAAAGCATACAAGCAAGTAAATGGACCAACGAGTAACCCAACCCCTGCACAACAGTATCACCTCCTATCGGGCATTTATGTGCTCGCACAACATATTAATCTCCGTACACAATCCATCTCACAGGGGCTGAGCACTCAATATATATATATATATATTTTTACACATTTATCTGAATCAGAAAATCTCAAAATTTCAAATCAATCATATCCTAGGTGTATTCTGAATTTTATTTTCAGAAATAAAAATCATTTTAAAAAATTTCACTTTTGTTGGTCCTTATCAACCACAAGCAATGTCAAACAAGTATAATTTAAATAAATCACTGAAATACTGTCTCTACTTAGATTTCCATATAGCACGTCTATTCACATACACATATAATTGCACATAAGAATCTAGCAACCAAAAAGTACATAATTCACTCACTAAATTTAAGAATGGGATTCGTCAGTCCGTTTGGCTTGCGACGGTATCGGAATATCATCGACATGCTTTGGAGCTGATAAAAATATAAGTTCGTATATCAATTTATACGATCATTGCATAACCTTCTAACTTCATAATTCACTTACATTCTCATTATTGTATTAAGCTTACTTTAGTTATCCATAATTAATCAAGAGCTGAAAACTATCTATTCTCATTTTAATTATCATTAAGTTTTTATTATTATTTTATTTTATTTTAATCTAGATTCATATATTCCTTAACTTATTAATTACCCATAGTTTAATTTACCTATGACAATTGTTAATTTAATTAACCTAGTTATCAAACTCTTTAATATTATATGATGCATAAGTTAATATTCATATGCATAACTTTTACCAAGTTGTTCACAACTCCACTAATATGCTATCCACAAAATTTAACTTACATTAATTATCCAAAATGAACCAACCAATTCAATTAAACCTTCCTTCCAAGATTACAATTAGATTCTAATTATGATTATTTATAATTCATTTAATCCTCTTTTAATTAAATTCAATTGGTTCTTAATTTAATTTACTAATCACTGGATACCTAAAATATATCTACTATAGCAATAAATAAATTCTTAACTTCCCATAACCCTACACGGCCATCCATCTCCCTACAATCATCTTGTTTGATTAATTAGCTTACCCTTATCACTTTGAATTAATTAACAGCCATAACCACTTTCCATAGCACTGAAGACCATACTCACGGTTTAATAGGAAAAAAAATTCACATAGGCTGAAGGAGTCAGCAGCTGCCAGCCAAGACCTACACGGCAAGGCCACTGCCTTTGCCTACAACAGCCACACTGCTATGACCGAGCAACAGCCTTACTCCACACTTCAATATCGGCTGGTAAATCCAGAGAAAATGGAGCAGAGTTGCCAGCCTTCACCACCACCACAATCTTAGCTCCAAATTCACCACAACAACCTAAAAACCACCTAAACTTCAAGCTAAGTTAGAGATCAATTCTTCTTGGCTTAAATTTCCTCTACACCGTGTCATAATACACCAGTAGACAGCTTAAACAACCCATGCCAAAGCCAACTTCCGAAACCTATTTATCTAGTAAATAAAACACATGAACTAATCTAAGGACACAGGAACAAAGAGGAAGGAATTTAGCTACCTCTTACAAGCTCAACCGGCCAAGCAAGAAGCTAAAGATCCAATTGATCGAAAGAAAACAGAGGAGGCATGTTTAAGAAATGTAGGTCGGTTAGTGCAATGAAAGAGAAGAGAAAAAGTTAATAAAAATAATATATTATTACCACTTATGGCTCACGTTTTAAGGTTGTGGTGCTAGATAATTCAACTATATATATCTATATATAATCATTGATTTCTAATTTAATTTATTATATATATATATATATATATATGTATATACTAATTTTATATATAATACCCTTCTTATGAAATACAATTTAAGTCCAAGTTAATCTAAGAAGGTGGAGAACTTTAATTTATCAATATATATATATCCTACTATTTTACTTAGCTTTATAAAAATGTATTATTTATGCATTCACTATAATCTATGCATAATATCTTAAATTGTATATTAGACTTTCGTGTTATAATATATATGTCACACCCTCCAAAGGAGGTATTACTAGATGAGATAATGAGTATTCATACTCCCGTGATCCTGAATATTCAAATAATATGCATCACAACTTAAAAACACTTTATAATTAAGACTACCAAAATATATTATAAAGTTAGAATAGAATCCGGTATCGACAAAATAAACATAACTGACTACTAAAAATATTGACAGAGATTTCCTGTATGGTAGAACGTACTCGTAACATATACAAACAACCTATTTACCAAGTCAATACTAAATTATGATATCTGAATATACAAAAGATCTGCTCCTGACAAAACATGTGATTACCAAAGTGAACCCAATATATATATATAACAGTGATACATAGCTCCTGTAGTGATTGTTAGTGGCATCCTTTACCCTCCAAGTATGCGATATCAAAAATATACCTTGCAGCAGTAAGGTCGGCAGTAACAACCCTATAGCAATTACCAGCGATTTCCTGAAAACTAAAAAAAAACAAACACAAAAAAAATAGTGAGTCATAGAGATTCAATGAACAAATCGTCTTAGGCCTAAGAGTACCAGCATCACACATCACATATATACCCATAATTGAATTACTTATGCACGTACGAAATCAAGACTTTCATACAATCACAAGTTACAACATATCGTTCAAACCATTCAACCAACCAAACAATGGCCCTTTATTTGTTAAATTGTTTGTTGACTCACTATTTCCTAGCTGCTATCCAATTACTGCCTTCAATCTTGGTTCTTTCACGGCGTGAATGGTAATTTGGCTAACAGCCAAAGTGATATACCAGGCCAACTAAAACGGCAGTCCTGCTCAGTACCTATGGCAACCCCTACTACACCTCCATCAGCCCGCCACTTCTCACAGCCACTACGATTCCATACGTCTTGCTGGCTATCAAAACTTCAACGCCCACTGCCCAGCCAAAACAGGGGATTATTGGTTGCCAACCTCTTCTTTAATTCCTTCCACAAACCTAATTGCCTAAGATACAACAAACACAAGAAAGAAAAAAAAGATGAAACTCTTGAGCACATAAAGGCTTGATTGGACAAGAAATAATGGAAGAAAATTCTAGGTGTTCCTATGGCGGTGGAGGAAGAACCATGTGGAAGTCAAACACTCCCAGGAAGAAAACGGAAAGCAGCCTAAAAAGATCAAAAGAAAGACCAAATAAAATAATAATAAAAGAAAAACATGTGCCACAAATTGCCTGGATATTTATATCATTATATATATATATATTCCACCTTTCATTTTATATATCAATATCATACACATCACTAAAGTTGTATTTAAATCAAATCTATATATATCTATCCTTAGTGTAAATAAATTCATTATTAATAATATATATATATAACAATTATGTACAAAGATTTAAACTTACACTTTGAGTTATCTGGTTATGACAATATAGCTTCTCTTAAGGTAAGAATTCTCAGCAAGTTTTTCTAGTTATTCTTGCTCTTTATGTTTTCTCATTGAAAATATTGACGTTTTGTTATCTATGGCATTGTAGGTTGTTTCTAATTTTTAAAATTTTATGTGTTAAATTGCCAAAATAAATAAAAAGATCATTAAGATATGAAAGTGAAATAATGGGTAGAAGTCAAAAAGATGGTTTTGGATATTGTCAAAATAACTAACGAAATCTCAATGAGTAAAATACATTAAGAAATAATAATATTTTAAAAAATTAGTTAATTGTCTGTGATTTTTGAGATACATTTCAAAAAGTCTCAATCAAATGAATCCAAGTATAAAGATGTACATATAACATTAGGAGTAAGAGCAAATTCCTGAGAAATATGAACAAAAAAAGTATTAGTTCAAAAAATTAAATTAACAATTATAATAATAACGTATCATGATTTTTATTATTATTTTAATTTCACATTCATTGAACATGGATAAATACTAATTTACATTTCAGAATTTTAAAAAATAAAATAAAATAAAATCTTATCTCATCAATTTCTCGACTTTCAATGTAATAAAATGTTACTCATATTTTAAACTCTTGCAATGCATGAGAATGTATTTATATTCTGAAGTTGAAATTTGAATAACATAAACACATGAATAATGAGAATGAGGAAAATGTAGAAATGAATCGTTAAGAAGTTTAAAATACTATGAAAATTAAAAAAATAAAAGGAAAAGGTTTTTGTGGTTAATATTTCTCTTTATGTAATGAAATATTTATTATATATTTAGAAAAAAAAAATATGAAAAGATTTTTATATTTAATATGTTCATTAATATATAAGATATTTTATAATTTAGTAATTAGTAAAAGAAAATAATTTTTTTTTTGTAATTAATATTTTTTATTAATAAAATTAATGTGAATATAATGATGTACTACATACATTTTGTTAATTTTTATTTTTCGACGCACTACAATTAACTGATTGTCCCCTTTTTCTCTCTCCCATTCATTCTTCATGAAAGCATTCTCTCCCTCTCTCTTCTTCTTCCTTGTTCATGATTTCATTCTACAAAATTGGTTTTACATAGTATTATTTGGGATTTTTTTAAAATAAATAAATAAAACTCCTAGCTAACTATCCGAATTTGATGCTCCTCATAAAAAAGAAAAACATCATAATTTCAAATATGTGGTGTATATTAGAATTCTAAATAATATATATATATATATAATATTACACAGACCCAGCTGAAATAATAACTTGAAGCTTGAAAACTAGATGTGTATATCTATATGTTAACAAGATATTATTGGGTTTACTATATCGATAAAAATTATTATAACACATAAATTATTTAATTTACATGGTATAGCGGTTGGTGTTGAAGATATTTTTTTAAATAAACCAAATATAATGTTTAAAACTATTTTTCTTATCAGTTAAAGTTTAACGCACTTGTTAAAAATTCAAACTCTATTTCCCTGATGTACTATAAATAAAAATAAAAAAATAAAAAATAAAAACACTCTTTTTTTGACCCATAAAAGATATGTTTGACTCAATTAAATCTGTAGGTCAATGTCTAACAGGTTTGATGAGTTTTAGTTGATAACACGAATGCTTAAGAATTTGTCTACTACACTAATTTTTTGAAAGTAATTAACTTGGCTTGATGGAATTTAAAATATATATTGGATTCGTTTGATATATCGTATAAAGATAATAAGATCGTAATAGACTATTAAGTTAGTTTTTATATAATATTTGACAACAACAGGGTAATATAAACTTATACTTGTTTGACACATCTTATAGGATTGCATAATATATGATTATGCAATAGTTTTACAATTGTTATACTGTTATCTTATACTTACCATTCATATTGTATAGATTTATATTGTCAGGTATAGTATAAGAGAGAGTAAATAGTATAAGACTATAATATTATGTTGATGCCAAATACTATGTAAGAGTCAATTGGATAGTTTTATACTATCATGTTATCCTTGTACGATATGCCAAATGAGCCTTTGGACTTCTCTTATATTATATCTAATAGTATAAAGTTATACATTAGAGAGAAAAATGATAAGACAATACTAAAACTATGCAACCTAATATATTTATATAATTTTATACTAGATAATATTGTATAATATAGTAAACGAGCATAAACTCTTAATGTATTGACGAAGATATGGACTATTTTGTCATACTAATTATTTGTTAAGTTGATTTATATAATTTCTAAAAGTCAAAACACTCTTATGGTATCGTCTGAGTTTAATTATTTTTTATATTATAAATTTCCTATAGTACCCTATATTTATAATTTATTGCTCTTTTAGGTTACAAAGTATTTTTGTCAATTTAGCATATTTGAGAAAAAAAATTAATTTAAAAAAATCTCTTCCAAGAAGTTCTTAATTCTTATCTATTTTTAGGTTTTATGTAAAAATAAAAAATTCACTAATTAGAAACTCATTCATTCATAATAACTTCTTCAAATAATTAGTTTCTAATTAAAATAACTGATATATAATTACCTAGAAAAAAAAAAAAACTCTTAACACATACTTAAACGCTTGTGATGAGACTAGTGATATTATAAAACTATTCAATTATCTCTTGTATTGTGTTTGACTGTAACATGATAAGTATAATTTATATTGTTGACTCTCTTTTATATTATATATGATAGTATAAAGTTATACAGTAAAAAAATAAAAAATTAAACAATAATACAATAAGAATAAAACTATATAGCCTAATATATTATATAATTATATACTATATAATATATTGTATATACGATGCGCAAAACTATATTGCACAATTCTAAGCATATTTGTAGTAATTGGAAAGCAAGCTTACGGATCTTGTTAGGGAAAACTATATTGCACATAGAATAGCTGCCTTACCAACAATTTTTTTTATTTTTTGGGGACAGAAATAGAGGGATCTAATGTACTTTACGTAAAGTGGTTGGAAGAAATTAAATCTTTGGTACTTTGTCGATTTTAAAAAACAATCGAATGTTGGGTAGAGCTACTATGAATCTACTAAAACATCTTCGATACTAATTTTTTAATTTTTAATTTTATTAATCATAAGCATAAATCACATTAAATACAACATCAAATTATTATATTACAATTTTACAAATGTAAACTTACGGTACAAATTACAAAACAATATATCATTGTTTATATTCTTATTTAATGCAACTTTATTGCATGTGCCAAATTGAAGAATGACATAATTAATACAAACAAACCATTGAAAAATAATAATTAATACTGACAAATGGGAATTTTATTTTTTGGGGGGGACGGCTAATAATTTTCCCCTTATTCATGAATTGGCCTAAAATAGATATTAGCATAATTAATCATAAATTAATTAGTTGTTGGAATTTGGGAAAGAATTCCATTTAGGGACATTGCTGATTTGCTTCTCTCTACGTCGTCGTTGACACAATTGCACGCAAGCCATGAACGTAACATGTTCTTTCTCTTTTTCACGTTTTCTTCCACAATTACCATAGCATATGTAATAGCATAAATGTAGAGCATTTGTGAAAAAAATTGTCAAATTTCATAGTTGAATGAGATGGAGGAAACTCAGGAGAGCTGGAAATTGGATCATAATTATGATCAACTTCTACTGCATATGAAAAAACTACAACCATTAAGACCAAAATCACCACAATTGCCCTCATTTTTGTCACTAAATGGATAATCGAATTAGGTTATGATATACAATTAATCAATACAAATTCTTGCTCTCTATATATAGACTTTTCAAAAATAATAATTGTATGGTATCTAGCTGTTAATTAATTGGTTAAGTGACTCTTGGAGTTAATCATATGTTAAGTTCATGATTTATGATGTAATCACGGTTAAGAACTAATCAACATACAAGTTTAGTATGTATGCAAGAAAAAAAAATAATTATTGATTAATCTGATGAAATGGAAGCCTTTTCTCATTATATATATGTGTGTGTGACAACCTGAATACGAGTTTAGATGTAATGGTTAAATTTATATTATAAAATAAACAAATTAATTTATAGTTAAACATGTTATAATTCAATATTTTTATGTAACTTTAGTATACGTAATTGTTGTCGTAAAGTAAATAATATTGTGACCAAATAAATTCAAGTGAATGAATAATTAATGTATATAGTAAGATTAATCTCTATCACAAATAAATTAAATAAATAGAAAATGTACTTAAACATGCATGCATATATATTTATAACTAGAAATATACACATCATAAAAAAAATTAACATTTTTGACTTTGAACCTATTTGTATCATTTTATATTGTTTTTTTTTCTTTCTTCCGTTATCCTTGCCCCCCCCCCCCCCCCTTCCCTCTCTCATGTCTATTTCTTTTTTGTCTATCCCAGCTGGCCGAACCTTTTAGAGAAGGCTTTGTGCTCATTTTTGCTCATGCTACCTTGACCTCCCTCCTTGTAGCCGACCTTTTGAGCCATTGTATCAAATTTCTTTACTTTCCCCTTGTTTAACTTGGGTTGCCGTGGGAATTGCTTGGGACAACAGCTGATGGGTGTGGATCCTTGCCTTGTTGTGATTTCTTTTACTTCCTCCTTGCTGGCCGTGAAGTGGTTCTAGTCTTGGGCATTCAAACTTAGTTGGGTGGTGAGTCTTCTTCCTCCTTTCTTCTTGTATTCATGACCGTTTGGATTTTTGGGGAGTGTGAAAGATAGTCTTATTCTAGCTAACAGTACGATTGTGTTTTCTTTCTTTAATTTCCTTAACTTCCTGCTGCCATGAGTGTTGTCAAGGGAGGGTATGATTTAATTGCTTTGTTTGGTTTCTTAAATGTTAAATCTTGCTCACACTCCTTGAATTTCAGCCAGTGTAGGCTACTTGGGTTGTTGAAAATAGTGTGAGCATAGGCGTGTGGCAGGGGGGAAATTGGTTGTGGCAGTCTTAGCTCAACTCTTCACTTGCTGCCGTGTAAGTGTGTTATTGGGAGTGTTTAGAGGCTGCCTAGGTGAGGGTGGATAACCAATTAAAGAGCTAGCTGAGATTGGGTTAATTGATGCCCTGTTTTCAGCTTATTGTAGTAGTATGGGAGGAAAGGATTGGCAGCAACTTGTATGTTAGTATAGGATGAGGGCTGACCTTGAAGTTTAATGTTTTGTTAGTTTTATTACTTCAAATTAACTGGTACTCATATGAGTTAATGTTGTGGATGAAGGGTTATATGAAATTGAAGTAAGAATCTTAAACCAGAAACAAGAAAAAATTGATGGATTAAGGCGAAACAATCGGAGGTTAATATGAGTTATTCTTTTTTAACTCTTCCTAATTTAAATGAGTGGTAGTTGTAAATGATTAACATAACTTTGAAACTAATGTGGGAATTACCGGTAATATGAAATTAATGTAGTATGTTAATTAAATTAGGGATCTATACATATATAGATATACATACATACTAAGTGAAATAATTTATTCACCTAAGGTGTTTGATCAAATGTTTACAAGAAAACTAAGTAAAACTCTGTAATTAGAACTTGGTAAATTTAAGTCTTAGATGGCTAATTGTTTAAAAAATAAAAGTTCATAGCAATAGCAAAGGGTTAGTGGATGTATTGAGTTAAGGGGTGAATGAAAATGAGTAGTGGATGTGATCAAAGGGGGGTTAGTTGGGAATAAAGTGTTGGAAAATGAGAATTAAGTGGTTTTGAAGGGGTGCAGGGGGCAGATTTAGTAAGTAACAGAAATTCGGTATTTCGAATATCTTCGAGGCAGAATTAAATTAAGAGTTCAAAAGATAAAATGTAACTTATGGCCTGGAAATGTTGTCTGCAAAATTTCGTAGCTTGGTTCCAAGTATGTTGTGAGTTAGAGTTGTTAGACTCTAGCTAGGTTATGCAGGATTTTTAGTGCCCTGTTTTTGGTTCATGTAAGAAATTAAGTGGGTTCACGACAGATTCTAGGAAAATTTTCAAAATAATAAAGATAGATATAATTTTCTATTAATAAACACAATAAACAGATCAGATTTTCATTTTTCCTAGAGAAAGTTATGTTCAATTAACTAAGGTAAGGTCAAATTGTCAAAATCCTCCGTTTTCCATACAACTTCAACTGGATAGAATATGCAGTTTAAACTCTAAGTTTGGACAGTTTCAACATCTTTAAGTTATTAAGTGTTTTCCATCTTTTCTAATGGTTTCTTCTACCCTATGCATTGTCAAGATATTTAAAATGTCTCTTCATTATTAACCCTATCACATAAAGTCCAATTCATATTAATTGACATGTAATAGCTTAATGGAAAACTTTCATAAAGAAACTTATACGAGTTGAGATATAAGCTTAGTAATTTAAAGATTATAACAATAACGTTTATGAACTAATTATTATTTAGGAATATGAATTTCAGTTCCGGATTCTAATATGGACCTAATGAGACGCGTGGACGCAAATGTGAGTGACGAATGAAATCGGTTACGGGTGAGTGGTTAATTGCTGCCTTTAGGGGCTAGATTAGTATGTATAATTATATGTTAATTTGAATATACGTGATATAGGAAAAATGAAGCAAGTAAAGTGTTTCAGTAATTTGTTTAAATTATGTTTGTTTGATATTGATTACTCTGTTTGATATTGGTTGTGGTTGATAAGGGCCAATAAAGTGAGATTTTTATAAAAATGATTTTTATCTCTCAAATTGAAAATCCAAGTGCATATAGGATGTCCTAATTTAAAATCATAAGAAAAATCTGATAATTTTTTTTTATTTTTTCAAATTGAGTGCTCAGCCCCGATGGGATGTATTGTGTAAGGAGATCAATTTATTGTACAGGTACGTAAATGTCTGATAGGGGTTGATAATGTTGTGCGGGGCTGAGTCACTCGTTGGCCCTTTGGTTGCTTTTCTTAATATTATTTCTTTGATTAATTTGTGATAGTGTGGATCATGTAAATTCTGACTTTATGATGATTACAATGGATACATGTAACATGAGTTACGATATGAATAATGTTACTATGTATGTTATATATTTGTGTGGTGCGATGCTGGTACCATTTGAGTACGATTTTTCACTCACGAAGTCCATAGGACTCACCTATCTCTTGTGAAATTTTAAAGTAACAGGAGTTCGGTACATGGCGTCGCCGAGTTGGTGACTCGACAATTGAGTACAACAAGGTATTTGCAGGAATCTTAGACTTGCAGTCAAGGATGTAAGTTTGCAGTCACACTAGAATGGTGGAATGTCTAATTTTGTATGATGTAATAGTCTAGATATTTGTCCTCATGTCGTTGTGTGGAATTAGGAGCATAGATGTTGTATTTTGTGGCATGTTATATAAATTTTCAGTAAGTTACTATTTGTTTTAGAAAAAAACAAACTTTTACAGTGAACTTTTATTCTTTAGTTGGGTCAAGAGTCATGATTGTAACTTTGTTTTGAATTCAGGGTTACGAAGGTTTGGTTATCCAACCCTCCGGCTAGTCATACCTCCGTTGGGGTGTGACAATATATATATATAATGAGAAATGATTTTTTTCATGAAATTTAAAAAAAATTAAGTACATGATAATCTTGGAATAGATAAATTATGAAAATAAAAATAATACAACAAGATAGTGACATTAATGTAATTTACTAGTATCTATATATATACAATATTTATTAAAAATGTATTTTTAGTTATTTATGCTTATTCCAATTCAATCGTTATTAATGTTCCAACTTTAAGTAGTTTAATTTTATTTTTTTTGTTGTTTTACAAATTTAAATTTTAAATGAAGACGGGATTCGATGTAAAATATTTGGAACAATGCTTTATGAGTTAAATCTTTAAATTTTAATTTTGAATGCACAGAAATATGAGATCAGTCTGTTACAAACTTTGAGTATAATCAAACATTTGATTTCATGGAGACTAAATTCCACCAAAAGTTATTATAGGTTTAAAAAACTGAGAAAAAAGACACTATATACCTCATTTATATTTTAGAGAGAACAATCTTTTCGAGTGTTTTGTAACTCAACCTCTAGTGTGGGCAAGTCAGCAATAGACTCATAAACAGGAGGGATTTGAGTAATACTACTCACCAACACTATATTTTTTATACAATGGCAACCTATCAGTTCTAATAATTGGTACAAGTTTGGTTGAATGGTCCTATTTGGCACCTCAGTTATGGCAGCGGTGCGGCACAACCAAGGGGCTTTGTGTCATCTTGGACACACCGCAACCTATTTGGGCTACCATGTCCCGCAGTAGCAACCAAGAAGCTATCTCAACCTAGCTTCTTTCCGACAATGCATGAGGCCAAATTTTCTCCCCATTCCTTCGTCCTTTTACCTTAATTCCTACCATATCCCTAACCCAAAATTACAAAATTAACCTTCCTTATTTCCTCTATGCCAATCGTACCACTCCATTATGACAAAATTAACCTCCCTTATTTCCTTTAATTTAGTATTTGTTTTATTTTTATTTTAGTATTTATATATTGTAATTTTATTTTTAATTTAGTATTAGTATTTTTTTTTTTTTTGCTTTTATTGTAATTCAATTTTATTTTTTTAATTAAATTTGTTTGTGAATTAGTAATCACTTTAACATAAAATTTAAAAAATAATTAAAACTTACTTTAAATTAAATTAAAAATGATAAATGAATTAATTATTACTTTAAACTAATTTTAATTAAAAATAAAAAATGATTAATACAAAATGTTTAATTTATTTATTTATAATATAGTGCATAAATACCCTTTTACTATATTTTACATAAAACAACTTCTTTGAACATGATATCAGATTATGGTTTTTGAGCCATCTAAACAAGCAGCACTTTTGAGACAAAATGACCTCAGACATTTTTGACCATGTGAGATTGTTGCAGATGTTACAGGTGGTCAAACCTGGTCAAACTCATTACGGGTTAGACTCGCATAATATCTATACTTTTGAAACTCGAATATAAATTTGTTTTTGTGTCCGTATCAAATGTGAGTATATCTAACCCATACTCAAACTTAAAAACCGAACCACCATAGATCCAAAGACAATAGTTTTTTTTTTTTTTATAAAGAAAAATTTAAAAAAGATTGTTATGAGATGTTACTAATGCATGTTGAAGAGTAGTTAATCAAACTATGCAAGTAACATTGAATACATATTGCAGTATTGTTAATTAATTAGGATGTTATTTTGCTGCTTTAAATGAAAGTCTAAAGGATAAAATATTTGTCATAGTTGCTGATAAAATAAAATTATACATGTGACAGCTTACGTATACCTTGAAAATCCACTTCTTTGATTTGGTCAAAAGCATGTCATCTATGTTTAAACTAAGAAATTTATGAGGTTTAAATTTATACCTCACTGTCTTTTCCAAAAAGATTCAAATCTAAGAAAAAGAAGGGAGTACACTTTCTTGACCACTAAATCAATCACTTTAAGTTTCACATTCAATTATTAGATTGAATGTAATTAATTAATTTTCTTCTATTTGTAGTTGCAACTTATTCACGTGATGAAATCTCTAGTATGGGCAAGTCATTGTAGATTCGTAAGGTAGAGGATTTGAGTAACACTCACTAACATTATAATTTTTATGTAATGGTAAGGTATTGATCTTAATAATTGTTATGAGTTTGATCAATGGGTCTAAGTTAGACAAATACTCTAAGGTGAGATTGTTGCATCTACTAGGGATGGTAAAGGGCCGGGCATAACCCTTTCTGGTTCGCTTGGACTCTATTCTCATTTGAAATTTGAATATAAAGTCGTTTTTGTGTCTGTATCAGATGTGATTATACCCGGCCTATACCCAGATTTGCAAACTGAACCCATAGATTCGAAAGAAAGTTTTTTAAAGAAAAAAAATGTTATTAAATGTTACAATGCATGTTGAAGAGTAGTTTATCATGGGATTTTACTTCCCAAAACATTCTCTAAGGAGATTCGAACCCAAATAAATGAAAGGAGTGCACATTCTTGACCACTAAGTCAATCCCTTTAAGTTTTATATCCAATTATTAATTTAAATGTTATTAATTTGTTTTCTTCTTTGAGTGGTTGCAACTTATCCACATGACGAAATCTAGTGTAGGCTAGCCACAATAAATTCATAATGCTGGAAGGATTTGATTAACACTCACTAACATTATAGTTTTTATGCAATGATAATGTATCTTCTCTAATAATTGGTATGGTTTTTGATTTAATGGCTCCAAGTTAGGCAATTACTTTGTTAAGATTATTGCAGTTGTTAGGGATGGGAATAGGTTGGTCTGAACCCCTTTTGATTCGGACTTGCATAATTAGGATGTTATTCTATCGCTTGAGATAAAAGTCTAAAAGATAAAAGATTTGCCATATTTACTGTCATGCTTTGGACAAGGAGTAAGCATGTGACAATGTCGTATGTGTTTAGGGCTCCGTTTTATACACATGAAAGGCTACACTTGTACAATATCAATCTTAATATCTTAATTTTAAAAGTCACAAGGTGGAGCCATACAGAGCAATCTAAATCTTCAATTATATAAATATCCCAACAAGATTCATAAACAATATTTGCACAATCTTTAAATCAAAATCAATCTAACTTAAATAAGAGAAACTAAATCCTACAACTAACTAATTTAAGACTCCGTGTAATAAGAGAATTCTATTCGTCACTCAAAGGAAGAAGGAGGAGTAAGCTATGTACACTGCATAACAAGTAATCAAGTCCCTAACTAGTTAGATTCGAACATGGTTTAAACAATATTAAATAAAAATAAGCAACTCATCATTCACCAATTTTCACAAAACCAAAACATTTATTATCAGTTTGGCTCACAGACATGACTAAGGTCACACTTGAAACCTCAGTGGCACTAGCCAATCAATAATAGTTCTAGAACAATAATATGCTAGTATTTAAACCCTACTAGCACGGACAATAACAATATAATACAATCCACAATATAGTTAGACTGACTGCTCAAAACAAAAATCACAATAGTATTTCATAGCACAAAGTTTCAACAATCTTAACATTTATCAAAAATATAAATCTTATAAAATGTCATGTTGGACCCAATCATTTGAAAAGTAGTTTATAAAATGACATAATTTGTAATCAATATATGTATTTTTTTCATGTAATTTCATAAAACATCGGTTTCTTCAAAACTAGTGATTTTTCAGAAATTAACACTAGAAGGGAACAAAATCACTCACCTCAATAACACAAACATCAAAACTAAGAATAGGAAGTCACAAGCCGGACACAACCACCAAATCTAGTAATCTATGAAAAAGTACAATATTGCTTAACTAAAGGGACACTGAAAATTAAGGAGAGTTGCTATATAAATAATTAATTACCAAATTATGTCTAGCTTATCATAAGGGAGTTTTAAATCCAAAATAACAAAATATTAAATAGTGAATTTTCTAGAATTTATTGATATAAAATAAAAAATTATGATTATATCCTTAATATCTTAAATTTTAATTTACCATGGAAGCTATAACCATTTAAGTAGTAATTAAAATATGTTATTATATTTATTCTAAGGTTACTATGAATTTTTCATAATTTTTTTCAATTTTTTTCATATTAAAACATATTTTTTTTCAAGTTTCAATGGTTTGTCGATTATTAAATAATAAATAAAGCATAAAGAAAAATATTTACAATTTTACTACAGAAATTATTATATAAAATATAAAAAAATTAAAAATCAATTAGGACCCATTCTAAAAGATTTTCTTATCTTTTCCTTTTATATTTATATTAAAACACAGTTTTTTTTTTTTTTTTTTTTTTTTCATCTTCTTCTCACAGAACCAATGTTCCATGCCTACACACCTCTACTCTACAGCCAATTTCAAGTTTCATAATAATCTGCATAATGAATATTTTGAAAATTACGATCTTACTTCCCACAACAAATGTTTCTTTAAAATCACAATTTTCGATTTCTCCTCAATCATTGAAGTTTTTTATTTCATCTTTTAGTATGTTTTTAGGTGTCTAAAACTCTACAAAATCTACTAACCCAAAATAAGTTTAGATTCATAAAAATATGATTTTATTAAAATGTTAAGGTTTAAGACCAAGTCCTAGATTTTACAACCAAGACACAAACTAGAATTCAAAGGAAGAATGATACAATTTAGGAAATTGACAACATACCTCTCGAGGATTGAAATACAACGAAAATTTTTCCACAACTCTCAAACTTTTAGCCATAAGCTTTCTTAGCCTCTTTTTGTTTCTTTTGTTTTGTTTTTATTTTACTTTATAACAATATATATAATTAGTTAGGGTTTAGGTAAGTTTTATAGTATCTATAATTTTTAACTCTTGTAATTTAAAATAACACTTTTTAACCCCACTTGAGTTAACTAAGTAATTTCTAAGAATTGACAAATTTTTTTTTCTTTCTTTCTTTTTGGTACGTGTATTACATCCTACCCCCTCTTAGAAGAAGTTTAGTTCTCCAAACTTAACGTACCTTATTCTATGAAAAGTTTGGCATACTTCTCTCTCATATCATCCTCAAGTTCCTAAGTGACATCTCTCGGAATGACTACTCCATTGGACTTTGACATAACCAATAATTATGTGGCCTCAAAAGTTGTTCCTTTCGGTCTACAGTACGAATTGGGTAGTTCTCATAAGAAAGATCTGCTATAACCTCAATATGTTCAAACTCTATCATTGTACTCGAGTTAGGTAAAAATCTTCTTAACATTAAGACTATGAAAGACGCTATGAATTGCAAAGAGTGACGGTGGTAGGGCTAATCTATATGATACCACTCCAACTTTCTTTAGGATCTTGAACTTACCAATAAACTTATGACTTAACTTGCCTTGAATCACGAATCTTATATCTCCTTTAGTAGGCAGCACCTTTAAAAAGACATGATCACCAACTTGAAACTCCAAATCACGTTGCCTATTATCTGCATATTTTTATTTGTCTACTTTGAGTTGTGTGGATCCATTTTTTGATCAGAAAAATCTTATCTTCTGTCTGTTGAATAATTTCAAGCCCTAATAACTTCCTTTCATCAACATAATTTCAAAGATCGGAGTTCTACACCTCCTACCTTATAACGCCTCATATAGATCTATCTGAATGCTAGACTAATAGCTATTGTTGTATGCAAACTCCACCAACGGTAAATGCCTGTCCTAATAACCTTTCAAATCTAAAATGCAAGATCGCAACATATCCTTAAGTATATGAATGGTTCTCTCTAACTAATCATCTATCTAAGAATGGAAGGCAGTACTAAAATTCAAGCTTGTCTACAAGGCCTTATAAAAACTACGCTAGAAACGAGCATGAAATCTGGGATCTCTGTCTAACATAATGTTTACTAGAACAACATGCAACTTAACAATCTCATGCATAAAGAACTTTGCTAGATCCTTTAAGGTGATTCCGATACACATAGATAGAAAGTAAGCAGACTTTGTTGATCGATCAATAATAACCCAAATTGTATTTTTACTACCAAAAGTCTAAGGTAAGCCGGTAACAAAGTCCATCGTCACATGCTCCCACTTCCATTTGGGAATGGGGAGTGATTGCAACTTATCCTGCTAGTTTCTGTTGCTTGATCTTAACATGCTGGCAAACCACACACTATGCCACAAACTGAGTTATCTCTCTGTTCATATTGTTCCACTAGAAATTCTCCCTCATATCTCTACACATCTTAGTGCCACCATAATGCATTAAGTATTTCGAACTATGAGATTCTTTCAAAAAAAAATTTCTTTAACTTTATATCACTGTGGACACAATATAGATTTTCAAACCTTAAAGAACCATCATTATGAATGCAAAAGTCAGACCAAAAGCCAGCTGCCTCAACCTTCCTCCTAATTTTCTGCAATCTAGAATCACCAATTTGAGCTGCTTTGATCATCTCAACCAAGGTAGGTTCTACCATGAGAGTAGCCAAAATTGTTCCATAACCTTTTAAGTCTTACATCAACATCTCATTTCCTCAAATCCTCTAGGATATGTCTCTGGTTAGTAATCAAGCATGCTAAATTCCCTGGAGTATTCATACTCAATGCATCTGCAATGACGTACTTCCCTAGATGATAATTAATACCCAAGTGATAATCTTTCAATAATTCCAACCATTACATTTGTCTCATATTTAACTTTTTCTAAGTGAAGATATACTTCAAACTTTTATGGTTTGTGAAGATCTCATATCATACACCATAAAAATAGTGTATTCAAATCTTAAGAGCAAATACCATTGTAGCCAATTCTAAATCATGTGGGGTAATTCTGTTCATATGGTTTCGGTTGTCTTGAAGCATAAGCCACAATCTTCTTATTCTGCATAAGCACACATCTTAATCTTAATTTAAAAGCATCACTGAAAATGGTAAAATCATCATCTCCGAAAAGGGATAATAAGGATGGGAGTGGAAACCAGACGCTTCTTCAACTCTTGAAAACTTTTCTCATAATCATCAATCTATTCAAACTTGACTCATTTCCAACTAGAATTCACACTTTTTAACTTTGCATAGAGCTTCCTGTCCCACAAAATCTGCAATACTAATCTCAAGTGTTCTTCATGTTCAACTTGAGTCTTAGAGTATATAAAGCTATCGTTTATGAAACAACAACAAACTGATCCAAGTATGATTTGGAAACCCTGTTCATCAAATGCATGAATGCTAAGGAGTGTTGGTTAACCTAAAAGGCTTCATTAGAAACTTGTAATGCCCATACTGCTTCCTAAAAGCTATTTTGGAAACATCTTCTACTCTTATTTTTAGTTGGTGGTAACCAGACCAAAGATCTATCTTGCAAAAAATCTATGATCCTTGCAACTAATCAAATGAATCTTCTATACGAGACAAAGGGTGCCTGTTCTTCATTGTCACCTTGTTCAACTCTTGATAGTCAATATAAAGCCGCATGGTTCTATCTTCTTCTTTACGAACATAACAGGTGCTTCCTAAGGTGAAACACTAGGTCTGATAAAGCCTTTGTCTAAAAGCTCTTATAATCGTTCCTTAAATTCTTTCAACTGTGTTAGAGCTATCTAATATGGGGCCTTAGAGATTATATTTGTACTAGGTGCTCGGTTGATAATGAATTCAAACTTTCTGTTAAGTGGCCTACCCAACAAATCTTCACGAAAAATATCTAGAAACTACCTGACTATAGGAATATCCTTTAGTATCAGCTTGTTCCCAAAGTATCCTTTATTGCAGTTAAAAAGCCTTTACAACCTTTTCTCATTAATCGATTAGCATTCAGAATTGAAATCATGCAAGGACTGACACAAGCCCACAAAAGAGAACTTGGGTTGGTTTGAAATTTTGAATTTTACTTTTTTCGCATTACAATTAATAAAGGCAAAATGGGATCGTCATCCAGTCCTAGAATAACACCAAAATCTCTCATATCAAGTCATATCAAATCTGTCAATAAATTTAAAGCACCCAACCTCATGACAACAACTTGCAAACTCTATCAGTTGCTAATTCATATCCTATTGGGGTACTTACACTCAAACCAATGCTTAAGAATCCAATCACTAGACCACGCTCCTTAATAAATTTTGGGCTCATCATTATCATTTCTACGAATCATATTAACCTGATATTGTATTTTTTTTTTCCAATAAAGGTGTACATATTTGAACACATATTTAAACTTAAAAGAATTAAGTTGAAATATAAAGCGCAATGATTACTATCGATCCTCACTCAAATCCCACCTAGGCAAGCCTAAAGATTCAAAACCTAGGCTTTGATACCACTAAATTGTCATGCCCTAAACCTATTGGACATGGACTAGGCACGTGACAATACTATAGGTGTTTAGGGCTCCACCTTACACATTTGCATGGCTACACCTGTACAAATCAATATTAATAAATCTTAATATCTTAAATTTAAAAGTCACAATGTGGTGGCATATAAAGCAATTTAAATCTTCAATTACATAACCCTACAAGATCCATAAGCAATATTTTGCACAATCTTTAAATCAAAATCAAAATTTAATATAACTTAAATAAGAGAAACCATATCCTACAACCAACTGATCTAACACTTCGTGTAATAAGAGAATCATATTCGTCACCTGGAAGTAAGAAGGAGGAGTAAGTTACACTACTTAGCAAGTAATCAAGTCCCTAACTAGTTGGATCTAAACATGATTTAAACACTGTTTAATAAAAATAAGCAATTCATCATTCGCTGATTTTCAAAAACAAAACAGTTATTATCAGTTTAGCTATATACATGACTAAGGCCACACCTGAAACCTTAATGACACTCTTTAATCAATAATAGTTCCAGAACTAACAATATGCTAGTATTTAAATCCTATTAGGAAGGAGAATAACAATACAATAAAATCCACAATACATAGTCTGACTGAAAGCTAAAACAAAAATCACAATGAGTTTCCAATTTAATGAAAACAACTTTCTTTCATCATACAAAGTTTCAACAATCTCAATATTTATCAAAAATATAAATCTAACAAAATCTTATGTTGGACCTAATCATTTGAAAAGTAGTTTACAAAATGACATAACTCTTCTTTTTGTCTTTTCCTACTCATTTTTCCTTTTTATTTTGTCTATTTTCTCTTTCTCTTTGGACTGATTTTCCTCATTCTAGACTCTTCTATCTTTTCTCCTCATTTTGGCCAACTTAGGTTTTTTTTTTTTTTTTTTAGCTTCTCCGAGCTTGCCTTTTTAGCTTTGCTTCCCCTGTTCTGCATGCGTGAATTTGCAGCTACTGGTTTTGCTTTTTTAGTTGGTATAAGAGTACGCAGCTTAGGGTTTTCTCTTTGTTTCCTTGTTTGTTATTCATGCTTTGCAACTTCAGCCCTGTTTTTCCCTTCCTTGTTCCATCCTTAAAGATGTAAACTCAGCCTTTTTTTCTGTCCATACAACTGCCCTGTTTTAAGCAGAACCTTGTAAGTGGCTATACCAACAATAAAACAGCAACTACAAGAGTTTTCCAACCATGTTGCTGCCTTGCTATGATTTACTCTATTTTAACCCTTTGTAGTTAAACTAGGGAAGTTGTTTCTACTGTTTGGGAGGGGGTAAAGAGGAAAAAAGTTAGCTGCCATAGCTGGCAACAAAAGGCTCTTTTTCGGTTACTAAGTAAGTGAACTCCTACCTGGGTTGTGATGTTTTGGTGTTGTGTAATTCAAGTTCCTTATGTACTATCTAAATTTTGTACTTTACTTAAAAAATTCCATGTCTTTCCTTTTAAGTAATTGTTGAGACTTAATCGTAAGAGGTTAGAAAGATGGATAATAATGGAAATGAAACAAGTATGATATGAGAAGAGGAGGTTTGAAATTTAATATATGTTGACAGTACAATAGGTTACTTCAAGTCTTAATGGAAAATTGAGTAAATTGTTGATTTGAAATCAATCATTGGAATGTGAATAAGATGGGAATTGGAAGTTCTTGGTGTAGTATATATATATACATACACAAATATTATAGAAGGAATTTATGCACTTAATATGTTGATAAAATGTCTACAAGAAACTAGTTATAATATAATGAGGTAGAATTGATTCTTGGTGGTTAGTTGTTATTTGAGTTTGAATAAAAGCTCATGAACAAAAGTAAAGACTTGTTGGTTAATGTTGTGATTTAAGGATTTCAAGAAATTGAGTTGTGAGTATGGAGAAGGATGGTTAGTTGTGGGTAAAAAGATGAGAATGGAAGTTAAGTAATTATTGAAGAAAAGCAGGGTCAAATTTTATAAGTTAGAGAAATCCATTATTTCGGGTATTTTCGGGATTGAATTAGTTTAGGAGTTATGAAGATAAAGTGTATCTTATGGTCTTGGGATTATATATAGAAATTTTCGTAACCTAATACCAGGTATATTTATTTTTAGAGCTGTTGGACTGCAATTGGGTTCATGTAGAATTTTAGATGAGCTTTAGTCAATCCGGGGGACTTTGTCTGGGATTGTGGTTTGAATTAGCTTAGAAACTCTAAATAAGAATTGTTCTTAACATATTAAAGGACAAATATGGAACTTTGCAGGTTTTAATTTCATGTTATGTATATTTTGGAGGTGTTGAAAGTCATTGTTATGATTTTCGGGTCCTAATTGTACCTGTTTTGATGTAACTGATTTTAGGGGGTCTTAAGGATGATTTAGGAGTGCAATGCTAAGATGAATTGTTCCTAACATCTTGATAAACTATATTGGAAAGTTTCATAATTTAATTCCTAGGTATGAGAATTCTATAAGCAATGGAATCCGGTTCTAGCAACCAGAAATTGGGTGTGCCTTATTTGTGTTTATGTGAGAATTTGAGGGGATTCAAGGCTAATTTTAGGAGAAGTTTCCTAATAATAAAGATAACTAACTTCATGGATATAATATTTGAACTTGGTTTTGTTGAATTTGGTTAAGTATGTACTGTTAAAATCAAACATATCTCCAAAGTGGTTATGAAAATATCTAGGAAAGGTTAACTTTAAATATATGTATGAAACTTATTATTTATAGATTTTCATAATCACAAGGTTATAACCTATAAAATTGAAAAACTAAGCAATACTTGAAAATTTTAATTTCAGTTCTGGAAAGTATTGTTTAGACAACAACACATATGAACGCAAAAGGAATTGACGAGTAAGATTGGTAAATGGTGAGTGGATTACATGCTCTTTGGTTGCTAGATTACTATATGTTTAATTGTTTATGTGTATTTGAATAAATGTGTTTATATAAAGGTAAATAAGAATGTGTAGTGCTTTAATTGAGTTATTTGAATTATGCTTGACAAGTGACTTTGTTTATGTTTGATAAAGGTCAATAAAAATTATTTTTGTTTCGAAATGATTTTGTACTTCTTAAATAAAGTCCATGAACACCTAGGATATGTTGTTTTGATTATTTCACATTGATTAAAAATATTTGAGTAACTCAGCCCCGAGGGTGGATTTGTGAGGAGCTATGAATATTTCAGTAATTTTGTATATATATGTGTTTATATTTGTGTTTGTCATGCGGGCGCAAAAACTGCTTGGAGGGGAGAATATGTGTTTGGTGTGTAGGTGTTAAGTTACTCTATTAGCCATTTGTGTGCTTTAGGTGTTTTGATTGGTTTGATTTGATTGTATAGGAATAGTGTATTACTTGAACTATGTTTGTTTAATTTTTATGTTTTCCGTGTTTGCGTAAGTGAGACATTTAGTTATTTTGAAATTCATATTATGTTGAGTTTATGTATCCAATGTATTATATCCATGTGTTAAGTGATGCTAGTACCCTTTTAGGTACATTTTTTTGTTCACTAAGTCTGTGGGACTCACCACTCTCTTATTAATGTTTTCTTTTAGTAACAAGTTCTCTGGGAGCATCAATGACCAATACTGGGCTTGTTGAGTATTTGGTGAGTTTTAAATGTCGTGTTTGTTTTGGTGTAATAGACTAATGGTTATTGTTTATAATATAGTGGGAGCGGAGCTCCTTGTGTATATTGATGTTTTGTAAACTGGTTGAATATATAACCAAGGATTATATGTTTGTATTTTGGGCATGTTCCAAGTTACAGGGAACCTCTGCCAAATTTTTTTAGGAAATTGTTATACATTTTAGTAAATAAACATTTGTAGTTAACTTGTGTCTTCTAAAATTTACTTTTGTGCTTTGGTTTAGTCAAAAGTTGTATATGTTTCTTTATTTTGAAATCAGGGTTAGGAAGATTTTGTTACCCATTTTTCCAGCTAGTCATATCCTCCGTGTAGGGTGTGACATTAACTATTTAATTAATGAAACTTATGTAAATCAACTTATATGCATACATTAACATCTAGTTTCTCCTAAGCATTTTATAAAACACCTTATGGACATGTTTTATCCTAATTCATGTATATATACACCTCCTTACACAATTAACAAAATTCTAATAACCTTTATGTTGATAAAGTTCAATTATTGATTTTGACTTGACTTAATTACCTAAAGTTAACCAAATACTTAATTATATATTTTTCACTATAAATAAAATTAAATTTCAAGCTTCCTTATTCCAATTCACATAACTATCATCTAGGTTTTCTCATTTTTCTTAACTTTTATTCATAACCTTAGTTTAAATTCAACTATTTCTTAACATAATCTACCAATTATCAAGAATACAACACCTATTTTACAAGTAACCCAACAAATCCTAAAACTCTACTCGGCTACCCAACTAATTCATAACCAAAATTTTGTTTGTTAGGCTAGCTTGCTTACCCTAGCTGCCCTGAGTTAGTGAACAGCTACCACACAGCCAGCTGCACGGTGGAAGTAGCTCAGGGGTAGGAATACCTTGCTGTTGTCCACCACCCTTCACACCAGCAAGGGGGTTATTGCCCTTGATTTTAGTAACCTTGTGACTGTCATAGTTGAGAGGAAATTTTACTCCAAAGACAAATCAGTAGCTGAAGTTTAAAGAGACAAGGCAGCTGTTGTTTTGGAGGAAATTGCAACACAAAACTTCATCTTGGCAGCAGTAGAAGGAAGGCTGCAACGTAGGAAAAATAGGACAAACACCAAGGCACCAAACACACTAGTTTTTAGAAGGGAAATAACAGCTGAACTCTCTAACACGTTGAAGATGAAACAAGGGACCACAGAGGCAGTGAAGGTAGTAATAATAAGGGGAAAGTTGGCCCAACAAAAGATATAAAACAAAGAAAAGACAAAACCAAATAAAATAAAAAATATCAAGTCAATTAGTCAAGTTTTAATATGCAGTTTATATTTATTTTTAACTATTTCTATATATATATATATATATATATATCTATTCATTATAATTATTTTTCTAATTTATTATGTCTATACATTAGTTTTGTTCATTAGAAATTTCATAAAGTGGAATCTAGTTACAAGTCACCAATAATATGGTAAAAATTATTTCTTGCATTACATATATATATATATAAGTATTCATTTACTTTTATTTTTCTTTGTGTAACAATTTTATTCACCTAATTATATCAAATTACGTACAAACAGTCTAAGATGTACATTAAATTATCTAATTATAATATTATTTAATCCATTTATAATGATGATAAATCTGGAAAACATTTATGAAATCGTTTTGTCAAAATTCTTAGTCATGTACAAGCATATTTATTTTTTATTACTTACTTGTGAAGTTTCCTTCGTGTGTGACATTGAATTTATACCAAATTTCATATACATGAGTCACAATCAGAACATATGTTGAATTCATTCACATCTAAAGCACATACAAACAAGTTCATGACCTTTATATTAAGTTGTGTATTTCTCTTATCAGCATCTTCCCATTTAGTTCTTAGTTTAGGGACAACTTTTTCATTTACAATTTCTTTAGGTAAATAGCCATCACTAGTAATCACATCCCGGATGTCCAAATCTATGACTTGTAACAAAAATACTCAAGCAGATTTTTTATTAATTCCATATCAATCCTTGTTGGTTAATTTCTTTACAGTTGAATAAACTAATCTAAGGTGTGTTACCATTTTTCATAACAGATCTTGAGTTTCTTGTGGTATTTTCAATGAAATTTTTTACTTCTCATTTTTTGAGAGTTTAGTCTCTCTTTCAAGAAGTGTTTGTGTGTGTTTAGTTCAATTTACTTATTCTCGCATGTGAAATTGTATTTGGATAATTGTTACATCACCTATGATGAAAATATTGACAGTAAAAATGTTTTAGAATTGATTTTTTTTTTTAATGGGATACTAATGCTATATTATGAGAAAAGCAAGATCTTAAATTCCAGTTTATAAAAAACTAAAAAATAAAGAAGAGTTTTTATTGCAATATTAAATCTCCAAGGATTTCAATATATTTGTTCTATTGTAAAGTCCTTTATTATAAAAGCATTCTCTTTTCAAACACAAACTTTTTTCTTTATCACTGGGTTTTGCGTCCGGGAACTCAGCCAAAGTCTGCGCAAAAGTCAAGGTTTGACTCTTCTCACCCGAAGCTTAGACCCGGTAGTGGGCAATGAGTAATGACCAAATCAGTTTGCGAATGGAAAGAGTCAAAGGTTCTCCTTATTTGATTTGCTGTTCGTTACAATTATCAACATTCAACCCGTTAATTACCCAGATTCTGAACCCGATCCAGATGCCAATTCATTACCCACCACAAATTGTCACCGTGAAATGACGTCAGCACCATCGTCATCTTCTTCCGCCTTTGCCATTACTGTTTCGGCTGCTGTAGAGTCGATCACCCGTTCGTTTTCCGAGCTATGTGACCTGCCTGAGGATCACTACTGTTTTGAGAATCCCCGGAGATTCTCCGGCTTTTCCAAGCGACTTCAGCTTATCCTCAATCAGCTACTCCGATCGTTTCCGCCTCCACCGGAGACCTTCCCAGTCGTCCGTGAAGACTGCCATTAAAGGAATTTCCGGCGATCTGTCTGAGGCTGCTGAAACAAGTTTCCGTTTATGGTAAGAGAAGTAAGATATTCGTACTGATTAACTGCAAGTCCCTCTGCTCGTCGCTTTTACAGCATACTGTAGCCATAGGAGGCTGGCTCGCCTTGATTGATTCTGCTCTAGAAGACTACCCTGATCTTCGCAAAAAAGCTTCCGATCTTTCTAGAGACATGAAATTCGCTCAGTTCAGGGTAAATAACTCACTGATTCACTATGTTTATTTATCTCTAGCTACCCACCATTGCCTCTCATTTTGCCTGATTGGTGTTTGAATGTAGGTGACAGAGAACGAAGAAAGAGTGCACTGTACACTTGAAAAAGAAGGAGAAGGAAGACAAACAAGCAAAGCAGTGCAGAGTGCTATAATCATGGATTTGGCTCGTGCTTTAGGAGTTGACCCAGATAAGCCTGCCGATTTGTCTGAACAGATAAAGCTCTTCAGGGACGACCTTTTGCGGTCAAATTCAGTGTCTGAGCTTCGGATTTTGGTTTCTTTGGAAAGAATTTTGGATACCTGGTCAATTGAGCCCAGTATTATAACTCGGAAATTGGATCTTGATATTGAAGAAGGTGCCTCCATAGCACCGTTTAAGAATTTCCTTTGCCCACTGACCAAGGAAGTCATGGAAGACCCTGTGGCGTTGGAGTCGTCTCAGACTTACGAACGGACTGCCATTGTGTACTGGTTTGAGCGGTGTAGAGAGGATGGTCGTGATCCCACTTGCCCAGTTACAGGGCAGGTTCTTAAGTCATTGGAACTGAAACCCAATATTGGATTGGCAGGGGCAATCGAAGAATGGGTTTATAGGATTGTCGATCATCAAGTCAAATCTGCAGTGGAGCATCTGAGTGAGGATCCAATCTCGGTCAACTGCATTGAACGAGTGTTGGATAACATTTATAAGATTTCAGAAGAACATCCCAGTAGCAGATACAAACTCAGGAATGCTGGCGTTGTGTTGATGATTGTGAAGATGCTTAGGACTAGCTCAAAGATTATTGGAGCATATTTGAGGAGCAAAGCAATTATTGCTTTGCTCAGCATGGCCAAGGATGAAGAAAGCAGAGTGAGTTTTAAACTTTATAAAGATATTATTGAGATTGGCATTTTTCTCTGAAGTTGATGATTGATAAAACTTTATTCATCATACAAGCTGCCCTTCAGCACAAAATACGAAGGGAACAAGTTGAATACTAGTCTCTTTTGAAAAAGGAAAGCAATTACAAGTAGGATCAGAACATATTAATCTCCTTTCAATTGTTTTAGCATTATTCTTTTTTGGGTCAAAGTTGTGAAGTTGAACTAATAGATATTTCTCAAGCAGATTCTTGCATTGTAGTACCGATTTCTTATGTTCATTATAAAATACAGATTATATAAATAGATCTAGTCTAAACTCTCAAAACACCAAGAGCCATTACTTTGTAGCCAGCTCAGAGTTCCATGCCGACACTCTTAATCTACGTGTTCTCTTAGCAACTAAAGTCACCTCCAACAATTATCGTGCAAATTACTGGCTTGGAAAACATGCATAATAAATTTACTCAAACTGCTTCTGTCAATTAATACATGATGATGTAAGTGAAGCTATATTAAGTAGCCAGGTTTGGTAACAGGCTTGCTGATGGAGGTGGTGGAAGTAATTCTTATATTAATACCCTGCATGTTTTCAGTGTGATCCATTTTGAAACGCTCCACCAAAATTGTTTCTTTTGTTGAAAGTCCACTCTTTCACTTTTTTTTTTTTCCAGAGTGGATTAGTGATTTTGCAGGTCACTGTAATTTAGACTGTTAACAAAATGTTTTATTAGAAAAGAGAAAAAAAAAAAAAAAAAAACATATTTTCTATCATATCCGTATACTCTTGTATCTACCCTCTGTTTGGTACCCAACAAATTATTGTAGTTTCTGATAGACATTATTGTATATCTGTAGAAAATAATGCTTGAAGCTGGTATCACTAGATTGGCCATACATAGTCTTACTGGAAGGTCAGAGAAAGAGAGAGAAAATGCTGTGAAGTTATTACTTGAGTTTTGTAGTGATGAAGAGTTTTGCACAAAAATTGCATCAGAGAAAGGTGCATTAGTTCTTCTTTCAAGCATGGCTGGAAATCTGGAGCATCCTTCTTTGTCCAATTTAGCTGAGGAAGTTTTAAAGCAGATGGAGAGGGTGGAGGGTAATGTTCAACATTTAGCAGCAGCTGGAAGATTTGAACCGTTACTTACACGGTTATGTGAAGGTAACTAATATACTAGTTCCTGTTCCTTATATTCATAACACAATGCAATGGAGTGGATACTAAAGAGCACACGTCAACTTTACCAGCTTCAGCTTCTAAAGAAAGCTATGGACTACTAGGCAGAAAAGAAAACAATAATAATAGCATCAATAGTCTTGATTGCATGTGATTTAAGTAGGAGTTGAAAGCTTATATGTTAAGTTGGAATGCGGGTTATTTCTGAAACAGGTTCTGATGATGTTAAGATAGAGATGGCATCTATAGTGGGAAGGATGATATTGACAAATAGCAGTAAAGAACAGATTGCTAGGCAAAGTGCTAAAATACTTGTTCAACTGTTGTCTAAGCCAGAAGGAAGGGCGCCAAGCTTGCATGCCTTGTATAACTTGTCAGGATTGGATGACAATGCGACCATCCTTGTTGATTCTGCTGTGCTTCCATCTCTTACTGAAATTCTTTTTGATGACCAGGATCCTTCATCTGAGTTGAGGGAACTGGCTGCATCAACAATTGCAAATATTGTATCAAAGCCAGGGCACTGGGAGTTAGCATCTGCTGATAAGAAAGGGCATTCAATGCAATCAGAAAATATAGTTTTTACTCTTTTGGGGCTTTTAACTGTTTCATCTCCTAGATGTCAGGTGTCCGTTCTAAAGATTCTTTGTGGAATTATGTTGTCTCCCCAGGCATCAGGTAATATTTGTTAACTTGTTTAAAGTAGTTTGATTGTCATTTACATTGTAGGTCATATTGTATGAAAGGGCTCTAGCCATGCTAGTACAGTAGTACTATGGTTCAGTTTGCTTCTTTAAAAAATGAACTTGATATATTTTTAAGTTTTAACTATTTTGGTTGCTAGGTTTTTAAAACTTGCATATTCTTGTCAAGATTGAGATCTTAACTAGGATAGTAGAGGGTCTACAAGATCGAATCATATGATCAAGATATCTTACAAAATCTGTAAAATACCCCTTAAAATATAAATATACTTGTAATAAGTTATAATGTCATACATGAGAGCAAAATAAATAATAAATACCCACATATTTACCGCGTCATGACCAAAAAATTTATTGACAATAAATTACTATACAGATTGTAAACTACCAAGCACAGATTAATGTAGTAATTAGTTTATTTTTTCTAGGATAGATAACTAGCTACCATAAACATGATTTTGGATAATAAATATAAATAATATTTATAAAAAATGTGATGCAGATTCTAAGATAGCAAAAAGATAAAGTGAGAAGAAGATGGAGGTGAGGCATGGGCGCTAGGGTTTAGTTTTCTTAGAAAGAGAGGTTGAGAGAGCATGGTAATGGTCTTGGATTGAGTTCCTAGGATGGTCTATAGAAGCCCAAGATGAAAAAAAGCCAATCCAACCCCAAAAAGACAGGCCATAATAGTTTATTTAAAGATCGGATCAATCCTACCGATCTTACAATCTTACATTTGATCCTACTGATCTTACCCTAATCTTGCTAAACTACGAATTTTGACATGTTTTGAATCATTTGGGGCATGTGAGATTGCGAGATCATGCGATCTTATGAGTTAACTCGCGATCTTGACAACAATGTGATAATAGCAAAAGTTAGAAGCTATTCAAAATATCTGCTAGGTAAGAGTAGCTATAGAGAATTTCTTAACTTTTCCATTTCTTTTCTTTTGGAGGAGAATGTTTATTGGGAGAAGTTAATTAATCAGCATCTATCTGGTTTCATACGTTTGAATAAGTATTCTTGGGAGAGCTAGCTTTTACTGATGTACTTTCATACTCATGCTTTTATGTTATGGAAAATTGCATTGTGGCATAAAAATCTATATAAAGATTAGATTTGCTTCCCTTTACTAACACTGCTATATTATCCCATTCTTAGAGTTGGTTGCCTCTCATGTTAAGGCCGGGGATGGCTTCAAAACAATCTTACCATTTCTTGAACACCCGGAAGTTGAAAACAGAATTTATGGTTTTAAGCTTACGAGAGCACTCTCTGAATGGTTTGGTCAAGATCTAGCAAATGAGATAAGGTTATATAACAAACTTGACTTGTTAAAAGATAAACTATTGGACAACCATTCTACAGATGGTGAGAGATCTGATGCTGCATGTATACTTGCTACTCTTTCCCTCTCAGAAGATGAGGTAAAGACACTTCTAGGAGGAGATTTTGTAGGTTGGACTGTTAATACTCTCAAAAACCAAAGACACAGCACCAATGCGAGGATTTCACGAACTGAATCTAGCATGTTGGAAGGGCTTCTTGGAATCCTACTTTACTTCACTAAGACTCTTGATCAGCAAAGTCTTGGTGCTGTTAGAGAGCATCATCTTATGACTATTTTCTGCAAGCAACTTGGTTTTCCTTCCAAAGCAAGGGTGAAACAACTTGCTGCCCTTGGATTGAAGAACTTATCAGAGTACAGGTCGCTTACTGCTTGGGAGTCTGAACCATCTCCTCCACGCGGATTCTGCTCTTCATTGATGTTCATGTGTGGGAGGACTTCTACTGAACCTTCAAAATGTCCTATACACAACTGTCCATGTGAAGAAGATAGTCAGTTGTGCTTGCTAAGGAACAACTGTATCAAGCCCCTGCTGGATCTATTTGATGATGATGACACTAGTGTTCAGATTGCTGCAGTAGAGGCACTTTCCACACTAGTATCAGATACTTCTAACAGTTTTAAGAAAGCAGTTGATGAGCTTGATCGACTGGATGTGGTTGATGCTGTGATTACTCTCTTCACAGAGGTTAGATCTGCAGAACTTCAAGAGAAAGCACTTTGGATGGTAGAGAGAATACTGAGAGTCGAAAATCACGTACACAGACATTCACTTAATCAATCTCTGGTGAGGGGATTGGTGGAAGCCTTTAAACATGGGAATGCCAGCACCAGGAAGCATGCTCAAGATGCTCTTACCAACCTAAAGCAGTTATCAGGCGTCAGTGGAAATACCTCAAGTCAAACTCGAGCTCAGAGATAATTCTAACTCAACTCAACTAAATCTTAAATTTTAAACTAGTTGGGGTCGGTTTCGGAGATAATTATATTGTATAATGATGTATAATAAAACAATAGTCTTAATCCCCTGTATAGAAGTTATAATGGTTAATTGCATTCTTTGATGTAACAGAGCAGCAGTGTTGTATTTTCAGGTCTGAAACAAACAAACTGATGTACAAATGCTTTTGTTTCAAAGAAATTATACCAACAAGAGTTGATGGAGAAACTATTCTTTTTCCAAATTGTTTGAAATTATACGAGTGGCAGTTAGGGCTGTTAACGAGCCGAGCTTGAGCCGAGCTTTGGCAAAGCTAGGCTCGGCTCGTCTCATTTTAGGCAAGCTCGAGCTTTGCTCAAGCTCGTTTCAGGCTCGTGATCAAATATTCAAGCTCGGCTCGGCTCGTTAAGGGCTCGTGAAAATTTTATTTGTGCAAATTATCACTAAATCAAGTAATAATTTATGTTAGTTTTTTGTATATAAATATATTTATTATAAATATATGTATATAAATAGATTTATTATAAATAATAAAAATTTTATTAAATAAAATTAAATGAGCCAGCTCATTAGCCGAGCTTTGTAAAGATTGAGCTCAGCTCGTTTTACTAAACGAGCTTAAAATAAAGATCAAGATCGACTCGTTTAAAAAATGAGTCGAGCTTGATCCGAGCCCTTAACGAGTAGCTCACGAGCTAACTTGGCTCATTACCACCCCTAGTGGCAGTCTTTAAGTAGCATTTATTTAGTTGCATGGATTGGGTTTTCTCTTCAGAGGAACACCACCGTACCTTTTAAATTTTTTCTAGCTGGAGTCTCCCTTGTGACTGGAACCACCACCCTTTTGCTTGTTTGGTTCTTGCCCAGCAAACTCTTGGCTTAGAAGTTAATAATATTTACTAGCTAACTTCTGGAGAAACTACTGAAACAATTTAATATGTTCAATACAAATTCATCAAACATGACAGGCAAATCTGTCATTCATGAGTAGGGTGTTCATGGATTGGTTAAACTGACCAAACCAATCCAAACCACCCAAAAATTTGGGTTGGTTTAGTTATTATAGTTGGTTTTTCTTTTTTTTATTTTAAAAAAAATGATTATGTTTGATTTAAAAAATTTCTTGGTACTGAAACCGAACCAAATTTTTTTATATATATTTTACTTAAAATCATAATTATTAACATTATTAAATATTTAATTTAATCTTAATCTGAACAAAAAACTTTCTCCCTTCTTTTTTAAATTTATAGAAGCCTTAAACTTATCTCTTTTGAGGCTCATGCCAAACCAAAAGCAGCCCAAAAAAAAAAAAAAAAAAAAAAATACAATCATTTGGACTTAAAATTAAATGGCCCAATACCAAATTAAAAAACTAACTCAAACCAACCGATTAAATTGGATTGTGTTGGTTAACCAATCGAATCAAATCCAATAATGCTTACTTCAAAATTCTAATCGATGATTTTGAGATGGTTAAAATATTATCTAAAATCAATCTAGTCCCAACCATGAACACCCTTATTAATGAGAAAGAGAGATACATCGAAGCAAAGAAACAAAAGTGACAATCTTGCCTTTCCACTGCAGTTGAACATGGTAAATCAAAGAAATTAATGTTGTTGTAAAAAAACTAATAAGAGTATAGATGATATTGACGAGAATGCACGGCAAATTTTTGACGTGTTGTCACAAATAACTGTATAATTCAAATTTGTAGTTATGCATAAGCAGTGAAGATGTTTGATTTGGTCTCGTTTTTTCCTTGAGTACGAAATTTCTTAAACCGACTTTTTTGACAATTTGAGCAATTTGTATTCACTTTATGGACACGTACAACAAGCAGAATAAAAGAAAGAATATGCAAATTGTTCTCAGTATCCCAGCTTTGAAGGGCAAGGGTAAGCTCAGAAAGAAGCTTTGTCTTACTTTTAGGTTTCGGCAAGGACATATTAAAAGTAAATTAAAGGATTAATCCCCCATTTCTAAACATTTAGCAAGTAACACAATTATTATGTTGGAATAGAACACTAGTGACATTACTTTCACTAACTTACTGTTTGATGGAGTCCATGTACATAGCTGGGACCAATGTCATCATTACATTTGTTACAGTCATATTAAAACATGGTTTGGTCTAAAGCAATGCAAACATAATCCTTCGGTTGAGGAATTTAGCTCCCAAAATTTTAAAGATGAAAGACAAGTCTAGTAGATGGTAAGAGACAAAGCATTGATATTAGACAACTACCAAGTACTCAGACCTCTATTTCTTCTGCTTTCTTGCACATATTGCATTTGGAAAATGTTCAGCACAGCACAGAAATGGGGCATCAGATTTTGTACAATGTTTTAGGTAAACCTTTTTCAACGAGTAATTCATGAACAAACAGATTTTGTACAAAGTTTTAGGTAAACCTTTTTGAACAAGTAATTCATGAACAAAGGGTTCACGTCCTCTGTCGAAGTTTGCTGATAAAAATATTCTTGTGTGTCGTTAGCACTGTAAGGTAAAAATAATATAAAATTCTCTTGGCACTTATATTGGAAAATGGAGGGACTATTGCCACTAGCTCTGTTGGACTATTCCTTATTTTTAGAAGAATACTAAAAAAATACACACAAACTGTGCAATTGCCACTAGCTTTGTTGGAATCTTCTGTTAGGCAGAATTAAATTGTGTGAATCAATAGCTAGGCTGTCCTGCAGCAACCATGCCTCTTCTATGTTTCTTTCTGTGTGCGTCACATGCAACATGTATTCATATAATTATCAAATCCAAACGGCTAATTGCAAGAGTAATACTAATGTAATCCTGTCACTGCTAAAAGTAATAGTAAAAATCATGGTTTTGCCTTATAAAATTGAAGATTCATGAAAAGCCAAAAAAAGCATCTACTTGCAAAAAAGATGCTTTTTAAATAATAAGGAATAGTAAAAAACTAAAAGATCATATCATTAAATATGCTTTTCCAAATCTTAGTGTAAGATCATACAGACCTCACACTAAAACAAGTATAAGCTCAATGGTATTTGATTGTTAATTGAAATTCGGCAATAGTATGAGCTTCCGAGTTGAAACCAAAAAGAGATTTAGAAGGATTTAATCCCCGCAAAACTCGTTGGGCTTCTCATTCATTTGCAATTCAACTCAATTTAATTAAATCTTAAATTGTAAACTAGTTGTGGTAAGCTCTCTAAAATATTTTTCACTATTCACACATATTCATAACTCCCAAAATAATCATATTTTTCTCAAAAACTTATTTTCATGTAATTTTCGTTCTCTCTCTATCTTGACTAATCATGTCCACATGCACCAAGTCACTTTTACTAACTATGGCCTACTTTAGATATGTCCAAACCATTGCAAAAAGGTTCTTTTTTTTTCTCTACAATAGGTGCAATCTCTACCTTCTTACGTATCTTCTTATTTTGCATTCTATCTTTTATTGTATGTCCTATGCCATTCATTTTAACATTTGCATCCCAACCACAGTCATTTTATTCGAGTGTTATTTCTTAACTTTTCTTAATTGGTCTCACAGCCATTCTATAGAATTTTTCTTTTAATACAACGATGTCATTAGCAAAGATCATACACCGTAGAACCTTATCCTGAATGTCATTTGTTTACAATTAAAGCAAATAGATAAGAATTTAAGGATGACCCTTGATGAAATACTATTAATGTGATTGGAACTCTCTAATTATATTATCTACGGTTTTGATACTAATTATTACTCTATCATACATATCCTTAATCACTTCTACGTACTCAGTTGATATTCTTTCCTTTTTCTTTAATTTTTTTGTTTCAGAGTCCTGTACAAAACCCCCTATTAGATAAAAATCATATAGAGATCCTTTAGGCCACTCATTACTAGCAAAGAAAAAAAACATATATATCTCATCATTGCAGAAACAATTAAAAATTTGTGTTGTACCCAAAATTTTCAGCCTAAAAGCTTTTGCGCAAAGAAAAAAAAAACATATAGACCTCGTCATTTCAGGAACAATTAAAACTTTGTGTTGTACCCAAAATTTTCAGCCTAAAAGCTTTATGCAAAATTAATAGCATTAGGAACTCAGTGATCTCTAAATCAACTAAACTTTGCTTTCTTATTCCTAAACTATACCTACAATTAGGCTCCAATTACAAATGTAAAGAGAAATATAATTCAAATGGTTTGTGTGTATTACATCAAACAAGTGATGGTATACATACTATTACAAGAGCTAACTTATGCCTAAACTATGTCGACA
Source organism: Quillaja saponaria (assembly GCA_029379385.1). Taxonomy (NCBI): domain Eukaryota; kingdom Viridiplantae; phylum Streptophyta; class Magnoliopsida; order Fabales; family Quillajaceae; genus Quillaja; species Quillaja saponaria. The sequence continues at coordinate 11,239,113 of CM055610.1, read as the reverse complement.
ATTAGACTCCAATTACTGGGAGAAATTTAAGCCATAGTTACATGGCTATGATTAAGGAATTAAATGGTAATTACATGAATCTAAATAAGGATAGTAAACATAATTTGATACAATGAATCTAGATTGATTTACTGTCTGTGCTTGTCCATAAATGTTGACTAAAAATCCCATTGCTAATACTCAATTAAAAAAAAAGAAAAAAAAAAAGAAAAAAAAAGACTAGGTTGGTGTAATTAATGTATACATAAGGCTCTGCTTTAAATTGCCCAGGTCTGATTGGTGTTGGTGGTATTCTTAGGGCTGACATGAGAATTTGATAACTGGGTTATTAAAAAAAAAGTGGGAGTTGGATCAATTACTCTAGTGGAACTCAAAGATCTTAAAGATGGCCTCTTACTAACTAAAACTAAACTTTCAACATACAGAAGCTAGAAGTTGAGATTGATGCCATGGTCATAATAAATTTGCTTAACAATAACAATGATTATAAGATTTACCCATATGTGACGCTTATTGAGACTTTTGCAAGCATTTCTTGAACAATATTTTTGAGAGCGGAATTAAGCATATTTTTTGTGAAGCCAACTATCTTGCGCAGATACTTTAGTTAAGTATGAGATGAAGAAAATGTTAATTTAGTTACCTGTTTATTTGTCATTTATTTATAATTTAAAGGGAACCTAATTCTGTTGTATCAACCATTCTTAATTTTGCAATAAATTCCATTTTGCCAACCTCTGTGTGAAGTCTAACCCTTGTATCCACGTGTCCTTTTGATAAATACTTGCCACTCCGGAGAAAGTGGAAAAGATTTCCATTTTCCAAAGTTTCGACCTGGTTGTTGAGGACTCAACCCTGAAATCTAAATTTTGTATCATTCGAAAATTGCATGTTTGGCATGAATTACACAGGGAGAGACTTGATTTTCAATTAGGTCATTAAGTGGATATGTTATTTTAATAAAATAAAATCAATCCCATGTTTCAAGTACAATGGTGAATAAATATAAAAAACAAAAAAATTAAAGGATATATTCACCGTTGATTTTAGTTGATCTCAACTAATTTAAGATTTAAGTCTTAATTAAATTAAATTATTCACATTTGATATCAATAAGAACAAGTCTAATTTTTCTAGTTTAATTTTGAACATTGATTTGATTGAAAAAGCATTATTACTCAATGACTTAATTGGACTTCTAATATCATTTTAATTAAGTTGGTTTGTTTGGTTAGTGGGGTTGTCTATTTAAGTATGGAAAAGGATGGAAACAAATCCTAGAATTAGGTCCATGTCAATTTAACCACAGTCTAATTTATAGTAAGTTTTCTGTTTTTCCATTGTTAAATATATAGAGACAGAAGAAAGAGTAGTAGCTGGTATGATTTTAAAACTATACCAATGCCATATATTTATACTAAAATATTTACACATAAGATTTGCTTATCTAAACAATGTGAAACTTAACACTCAACATAAATTAAAATACTAAACATACTCTAACACTCCCCCTAAAGCTTGTACAAGTATAGTCCCAAGTATCAAAACTATCAAAACTATCAAAACTCCCCTATAACAAATAATTATATCGAGTTTCACTTGACTTATTCCGTGCCTAAGAGAATGAGAACGGCACAAACAACATGTGCCTAAAAAAAATGACACAAACAACATGTGTCTCGTTGGTTTACAATCAACATAAAATGTAAATTGGCAACAACTTCCGCGGAGATCTTCTCTACAAAAACTTCAAAACTAGTGGCAACTCTAAGATTAAACTAGAGTTTAGATTAAACCCGCTCTGATATCATGTAAAATATAGATATGAAGAAAAAGTAATAGCTTGGATAATTCCAAAACTACAACAAGATCTTATATTTATAGTAGATAATGTACATACGATTTGCTTATCTAAACAATGTAAGACTTAATACTCAACATAAGTTAACATAACACATACTCAAACGCCCTTAATGTTTTGAAAGGCAAAAGGGAGACAGAGGGTATGAGAAATAACTAAATACTCAATAATTCAATAATAAGCTCATTTTAACATCAAACTGCATAATAGATTTTTGTATAGACAAACCTTAATTAATAATACGACCCCATAACATAATAATTTTTTATTTCTCACGAGTATTTCCATATTCTTTAGGTGTGAATCTAATTTCATTCGGAATTCATGTCTATCCCTTCTCACAAGTGTTTACTTACAGACTCGAACTTCTAACATTACAGAAACTCCTCAACCGCAAATCTTAATTAACTCAATAAATTTCTAATTCTAATTACATAATTAAAAAACTTCAATAATAAATACTAGACTTAACTATTTGATCCTTTGAGATTGTTTCAATTTTCAATTCAATATTCAAATATAAAAAAATTTCAAAATAATCATCTTTGACATAATGACAGTGACATAATTATTGTTTATGTATACTTAGGAAAACTTTATTGGGTCATTTATCATTAAGTTATGTAAAAAGATTTTATTTATAAATAATAATAAAAATTAAGGAATGCACCTTCATTACAAAAATTTGAATTTTAGAGGAAATTATTGACAAGAAAAAAAAATACTGAAATATTAAAATTAAAACAAAGAGAATTCTAAAAGTATAAAACAGTAGTTACGACTAGGTATAAATATTGTTATATATATATATATTCATTTGGTTAAAAATATTTAAGGGTAAAAAATAACTAGGAAATGGACCCTTTATATGGTGATTTTGGGAACTACCACTACATAGGGAAAAGAGAATTCACACAATTTGTTATCCTAGAAATCGGATGATAATATGCTAGGAACTTGCGTGACCACCTCTTCTGTGTTTGTGTGTGTACCTGACCCCGAGGGTTTGTGTCATTTTTTTATTCAGGACCTCCCACTTCTTATTGGGAGTTGGGATACTTTTGGTCATTCGCTCACTGTCTATATATATTTATATTGCTTATTAATCTAACCTCCTGCCTACCTCTCTACTGGGTCATATAATATTTATTATAACATAAGCCCTCAGACAAAGAAATCATCCCCAAAAGCAATGGGTAAAGAAGCAGAGCCTATTAACTGGGCAAAACTGCAAGATGATTTTGATCCAAGTGCTCCTCCTCCATTTAGAATAGCAGATATAAGAGCTTCCATTCCCAAACATTGCTGGCTCAAAAATCCATGGAGGTCTCTTAGTTATGTTATCAGGGATGTCTTTGTGGTCTTTGCATTGGTAGCAGCAGCAATTTACTTCAATAGTTTGTTGTTTTGGCCTCTGTACTGGGCTGCTCAAGGGACAATGTTCTGGGCTCTGTTTGTTCTTGGGCATGATTGGTAATGAAAATCTAACCAATTATATTGTACCTTGTGTTTTTGGCTGTGCATTGCAATGTATGTTTTCTCTATGATAAGGTAAATTATATTTGTTTTGGATTGAACAGTGGCCATGGAAGCTTTTCAGACAATCCCAAGCTCAATAGTTTGGTGGGACATGTTCTGCATTCTTCAATTCTCGTACCTTACCATGGATGGTAATCTTTCTTCTTCACTTCATCCTTTCTTCTGTAGCAAATTTTCGGTATTTAAACATAACAAATCCTACTATCTGTTGTAAATTAATTTATGCACAAATCTGGCAGGAGAATTAGTCACAGAACTCATCATCAAAACCATGGACATGTTGAGAATGATGAATCATGGGTTCCAGTATGTTTTTCCATTTTCCTTAAATTTCATATATGACCACTTTATGAGACGTTTAAGCTTTATCTTGTATGTAATTGTCCTGCATCATGAGTCTTTCCTCTTCATTATCAGTTGACTGAGAAGACTTACAAGAATTTGGATGATAGTACACGAAAGCTGAGATTTACAGTGCCTTTCCCTATATTTGCATACCCTTTTTATCTGGTGAGAGTTATTTCTCATCAACTTTAGAATGTTTAAGATTTCTCCTCTCATTCTGATTGTTCAAGAAGCAAACATGTTCTTTTTGTTTTGAACTGCATTTCAGTGGTATAGAAGTCCAGGAAAGCAAGGGTCTCACTTTAACCCTTACAGCAACTTGTTCTCCCCACATGAGAGGAAAGATGTGATAACTTCAACAGTTTGTTGGTCTGTGATGGTTGCCTTGCTTGTTTATCTATCTATTCTACTTGGTCCTATTCAAATTTTAAAACTCTATGGAGTTCCTTACTGGGTAATGAATGCCATCTTAATTTCTTGTTTTTGTTTTTAATTAATATTCAATTATTTGTATTATGTGCAATATAATAAACCAGATCAATTAAATTCAGATATTCATCATGTGGCTGGACATAGTCACATACCTGCATCACCACGGTTATGAGCAGAAACTTCCTTGGTACCGGGGCAAGGTACATTGATAGTATTCATTTTTACTTATCTGGGTGCCAACTTACATATGCTGCTGCAATTGACATCAACAAAGGCATCAATAACTAGACCGTTAAATGTTTTTGCTATGAATCTATTAAATTTGACAGGAATGGAGTTATCTAAGGGGAGGGCTTACCACAGTAGATCGCGATTATGGCTGGATTAATAACATCCACCATGACATTGGCACCCATGTCATACATCATCTCTTTCCTCAAATTCCTCATTATCACTTAGTGGAAGCGGTAATTTCTTTTCAAACCTCAACCACACAGACAATTAAACAAACAGCTAACAGTCATATTCCCTTGTGGGACTGATTCATGACAGTTGTTTTTAACTCATTCTGCAGACCAGATCAGCAAAGTCAGTTCTTGGAAAGTACTACCGTGAGCCAACAAAATCTGGGCCAATCCCATTTCATCTAGTCAAGAATCTAGTGAGAAGCATTAAACAAGATCACTATGTCAGTGACACTGGAGAAGTTGTGTACTACCAAACAGATCCTCAGCTCTACAGATATTCTCAGACCAAATCTGAGTGATTGGTTCAGAGCTCATTCATTAGAAAAATGTTTAGTGAAAAGATTATTACTCCATTAAGCTATCTGTATGAATCCCTTTCTTTTATTTGCTACTAGTTAAGTGCAAAACATAATGCCCAAATTATGCACAGAGCTTCAAAATGTGAAGCAGTTTGTGTATTAATAATAATATTGTTTGTGCAAACAACACTACTAAAGATTTTTGATATGGCTTTGGATAGAAATCATTACTTTATGATATTTTCGAGTATGTGGACTGAAACGGGGTCAAAATATTCAAAACAAATATGCACAACAAGCACCTTTCCTTTTGGAATTAATTTATCAGTTTTTTTTCTTTTTTTTATTTTTTTATTTTTATTTTTTTTATGTACACCATCAACAGGCAAACAGAGACTTGATGAAAGAATCTCATGCCATTTCGGATTAAAACGAAGTTTCCTATTCACTTTTTTTTGTTTGGAAATCCCAATGACTCGAATAATTTAATTTAAAATTTTTATTATTTAATTTATTTTTAATCTTAGCCCTAACCCTATGCCAAGCCTAATCTTAAATCTATACCTATATACCTAAACTTAAGACTAATGTTGACTTTAAGTCTAAACCTAAGTCTAATCGTAAGCTTAAAACTAATGTTAACTCTAAGTCTAAACCTAAGTCTAATCCTAACTCTAACTTTAACCCTACCCCTAATACTAATTCTAGTAACATTTGTTTTATAAGAGTGGTGGTTAAGAGATTAAGATAATTTATTTGGTAGAATTCCTATAATATTCTAAAGGATCCAAATCTTGTATGCTTAGAACTAGTTTGATAAGCATGAATGATATTTATATTATTAGAATGGGGATAAGAATAAGAATATGGAAAGCAGTGAAATAAAAATCTGGTTTTTTTTTCAATTGTTTGTTAGAGCCAATGAAATATAATTTTTCAATTCCTTTTCTCCGTTTCTTTATTTGATATGTAATCTTCAAATAAGAGATGATATTAAATTAATACTAAAATCACAAAAATTCAGATGAATGAATAATGCCCGGGATGAAATTTCTACTCTTTAGGGTGTATTGACAAAAATTAGGGATGTGCTTTTTTAATTAGTTGGTTAAGAACTCTGAGAATTGGGCAATTTCAATGGTAATTCTTAAATCTGCATTAAACTTAATATTTAGAATTGAAAGGCCCAACTTTAATTTCCAACCCCCAATTTCTAGGATCCAAATGGGCCTAATAGACAGTATATTTTACTAGAGATAAATAGGTTATTTCATAAATCTAACCCGCATGTACACGTGCACAGGGAGGTGTGGTTGGTGGTTCCTGTAGTTGGGTCAGCTTTTGAAAATTATTCTTTTAATTAGTAAATTTTAGACATTTACTAAAATTGAGGATAAAATCTACAAATATTCTATATTCACCGACCCGACCAGACCCGATGGTCTCCACCCAAATTTATATCTAGTGTCTAAAATTATATATTCAAAATAAGTAACACAACAATCACAAGTGTTTTACATCAATAAGTATTGTAGCATATAATACCACTAGATGGGATATTTGTACTTAACTCAACTAAGTTTAAATCCTAAACTAGTTGGGGTATGCTATATGAATTCTTTTTTTTCATTCGTATTGATTCGAGATAACATTTTCATTAATCTCTAGAGCAACTATATCTTTCTCGATGACTGTCCCGTGTAAGTTTCAATCTCCCTTTACCACGTCTAACATCTAACACCTATACCAAGTCACATTTTTTAACTACTGCGTCTATTGGCCGTTGTTGGATATGTCCAAACCAACGTAGGCGATTTTCCCTCATTTTCTCCTTAATAGGTGCTGCTTCTACATTTTTACGGATCTCTTTATTCCTTATTCTATTATTTCTTGTATGTCCGATCATTCATTTTAACATTCTCATTTTGGCTACTCTCATATTATGTGAGTGTTGCTTCTTAACTGTCCAACATTCGGTACCATACGGCATAGCTGGTTTCACTGTTGTCCTGTAAAATTTTCCTTTCAATCTATTGGGAATTTTTGGATCACATAAAACTCCCGAAGCACTTGGCCACTTCACCCACCCTGCCTTGATCCTATGGTTTACGTCATGTTCAATTGCGCCATCTTTTTGTATAAATGAACTAAATACTTAAACACATCCTTTGTAGAGATTGTCTGACCGTCCAAAATTATTTCATTCGAGCCTCTTCTAGTTTCACTAAAATTGCATTCCATATACTCATTTTTTGTCCTACTCAATCTAAGGCCTTTAGATTCTAACGCGCTCATCCACATTTCTAGTTTGGAATTTAAACCTTCTTTAGTTTCGTCTACCAACACGATATCATCGGCAAACAGCATGCACAATGGAGCACTATTTTGAATATTATAGGTAAGTTCATCCATAACTAAAACAAATAGGTAAGGGTTTAAGGATGAATTTTGGTAAACACCTATCGTGATCGAGAACTTTTCAATCATATCATCTACGGTTTGCACCCTAGTCATTACTTCCTCATACATATCTTTAATAACTTCTACATATTTAGTTGAGACCTTCTTATTCTCGAGCACCTACCACAAGACTTGTCTTGGAACTCTATCGTACGCTTTTTCCAAATCAATAAAGGCCATAAGAAGATCCTTTTTCTTTATTCTATATTTCTCCATTAATATCCTAAGTAAGAAAATAGCCTCCATTGTAGATATTCCCAACATAAAGTCAAATTGATTATCATAAACTAGAGTCTCATTCCTAAGCCTATGCTTAATCACTCTCTCCCACAGCTTCATTGTATGACTTATAAGTTTTTTCTGTCGATAATTCATACAACTTTGAATATCTCCTTTATTCTTATAAATAGGGATCAAAGTATTTTTCCTCTACTCATCAAGCATTTTCTTGTTTACTAAAATTTTGTTAAAAAGATTTGTAAGTTAAGTTACTCCAATATCTCGTAGGCATCTCCAAACTTCTATTGGTATATCATCTAGGCCCATTATCTTACCGTTCTTCATCTTATGAATAGCTTTTTTAATCTCCTGTGCTCTAATCCAACGAACAAATCTACGATTCGTATCATTAAAGGCGTTATCAAGGTCTCCAATATCACCCCTTGACTCTCCATTAAATAAAGTATTGAAATAACTTTGTCATCTTTCATTAATCTTATCTTCATTAATTAAAACCCTATCAGCCACTTCCTTAATGCACTTAATATGATTTAAGTCATTAGTTTGTCTTTCCCTTTACTTGGCAATCCTATAAATATCATTCTCTCCATTCTTTATCTCTAACTTTTGGTAAAGTCCTTCTCAAGCCTTGCCTCTAGCTTCCTTACCTGCTTTCTTAACATCTTTTCTAGCTTTTCTAAAACATTTATAATTATCTTTATTTCTACACTCGTATAATCTTTTATAACACTCTTTTTTAACTTTAATAGCTTGTTGAACTTATTCATTCCACCACCATGTCTCCTTAGTTGGAGGTCCACATCATCTACTTTCTCCTAACACCTCTCTAGTCGTATTCCTGATACGACTGGCCATCTCATCCCAAATCATATTAGGCTCACCCTCCACCCTTCATACATCACCCTGTAATATTTTTTTTCTTTAAAAAGAGTCATTTTCCCTCCATTCAAATTAGGTGACGTACTTGTATGGCAAATTATATTTTGACTCTTAAATGTTTCACTTTAATTACTGTGATTCCCACAAAATTTAATATCATTTATAATTATGACCTAATTTTAAAACAAATTAGTTTGATATATGTTTAAAATGTATCCTACCGAGTATTCGTTGGGGCGTAACCCTCTTAGCGACGCGCTGCATCGGATCCCGGGTGTAGTGAGAAATGAGCAAGGGCTGGGTCGTCACATCCTTAGTGGCGCGCCACATCGGCGCCCGGGTGTGGTGCAAAATGAGCAAGGGTTCTCGCATCGAGGGCGGGTGCGGGTAAAGAAGCTAGTCCAGGGTAAGATTCGCGTAGCTACTTGGAACATAGGGACTCTTACTGGTAAATTGAGAGAGCTTGTAGATACTATGAGTAGAAGGAGGATTAATATTGCTTGTTTGCAAGAAACTAAGTGGGTAGGAGAAAAGGCTAGAGAGATAGAGAGAACAAGATTCAAGATGTGGTATACCGGTAAGACTAGAAATAAGAATGGAGTGGCGATTATTGTTGATGGAAATTTGAAGGACGAGGTTGTAGAAATCAAGAGGAAAAGTGATAGAATAATTTTAGTAAAATTGATGATAGACGAGGAGACATTTAATATTATTAGCGCCTATGCTCCCCAAATAGGATTGGATGAATCTACTAAGAAGGCTTTTTGGGAAGATTTAGAGGAGATAGTTCAAGGAGTACCCTTAGGTGAGAAATTGTTTATTGGTGCTGATTTGAATGGTCATGTAGGAAGTACTAATGAGGGCTTTGAGCGCGTACATGGAGGATATGGTTATGGCGTTAAGAATGAGGGTGGAGAGTCTATTTTAGATTTTGCAGTTGCGTATGACCTGATTTTAGCTAACACGTTCTTTAAGAAACGAGAGTCGCACTTAATCACCTTTAGTAGTGGGCCGAATAAGAGCCAAATAGATTTTGTTATGACTAGAAAGGTTGATAGAGCTGTTTGTAAGGATTGTAAGGTTTTACCCGGCGAGTGTTTAGTGTCTCAGCATAAACTTATGGTTGTGGATGTTGGCGTTAAGTGGCGGAAGCAAAAGTATAGAAGTAATAAGTGTATTAAGACTAGATGGTGGAATTTGAATGGAGGGAAGATGGCTCTTTTTAAAGATAAAATGTTACAGGGTGATCCTTGGAGGGTGGAGGGTGAGCCTAACATGATTTGGGATGAGATGGCGAGTCGTATCAGGAATACGACTAGAGAGGTGTTAGGAGAAAGTAGAGGACGTGGACCTCCGACTAAGGAGACATGGTGGTGGAATGAAGAAGTTCAACAAGCTATTAAAGCTAAAAAAGAGTGTTATAAAAGATTACACAAGTGTAGAAATGAAGATAATTATAAATGTTTTAGACAAGCTAGGAAAGATGCTAAAAAAGCGGTTAGGGAAGCCAGAGGCAAGGCTTGCGAAGGACTTTACCAAAAGTTAGAGACAAAGGATGGAGAGAAAGATATCTATAGGATTGCCAAGCAAAAGGAAAGACGAACTAAAGACCTAATTCGTATTAAGTGCATTAAGGATGAGGCTGATAGGGTTTTAGTTAAGGAAGATGAGATTAATGAGAGATGGCAAACTTATTTCGATACTTTATTTAATGAAGAGTCAAGGGGTGATTTTGGAGACCTTGATGTCACCTTTGATGATACGAACCGGCGATTTGTTCGTCGGATTAGAGTTCAGGAGGTTAAAGAAGCTATGCATAAGATGAAGAATGGTAAGGCTTTGGGCCCAGATGATATTCCAATAGAAGTTTGGAGATGCCTAGGAGATATTGGAGTAACTTGGCTTACAAATCTTTTTAACAAGATTTTAGTAACCAAGAAAATGCCAGATGAGTGGAGGAAGAGTACATTAATCCCTATTTATAAGAATAAAGGAGATATTCAAAGTTGTTCGAATTATCGAGGTATAAAACTTATTAGCCATACAATGAAACTGTGGGAGAGAGTGATTGAGCGTAGGCTTAGGAATGAGACTGTAGTTTCTGAGAATCAATTTGGTTTTATGCCTGGAAGATCTACAATGGAGGCTATTTTTCTACTTAGGAGATTAATGGAGAAATATAGAGAAAAGAAAAAGGATCTTCACATGGTCTTTATTGATCTAGAAAAAGCGTATGATAAGGTGCCAAGACAAGTCTTGTGGTGGGTACTCGAGAAGAAAAAGGTCCCAACTAAATATGTAGAAGTTATTAAAGATATGTATGAAGGAGTATTGACTAGGGTGCGGACTGTAGATGGTATGACTGGAGAGTTCCCGATCACGATAGGTGTTCACCAAGGTTCATCCTTAAGTCCTTACCTATTTGCGTTAGTCATGGATGAACTCACCTATAATATCCAAGATAGGGCTCCTTGGTGCATGTTGTTTGCCGATGATATTGTGTTGGTAGACAAAACTAGGGAAGGTTTAAATTCTAAACTAGAAATGTGGGGGAACGCGTTAGAATCTAAAGGCCTTAGATTGAGTCGGACAAAAACTGAATATATGGAGTGCAATTTTAGTAAAACTAGAGGAGGCCTGAATGATATAATTTTAGACGGTCAGACAATCCCTACCAAGGATGTGTTTAAGTATTTAGGGTCATTTAAGGCAGGGTGGGTGAAGTGGCGGAGTGCTTCGGGAGTTTTATGTGATCCTAAAATCCCGAATAGATTGAAAGGGAAATTTTATAAGTCGGCAGTGAGACCAGCTATGTTGTATGGTACCGAATGTTGGGCAGTTAAGAAGCAACATTCGCATAAGATGGGAGTAGCCGAAATGAGAATGTTAAGATGGATGACAGGACATACAAGAAATGATAGAATAAGAAATGAGGAGATTCGTAGGAAGGTGGAAGTAGCACCTATTGAGGAGAAAATGAGGGAGAATCGTCTACGTTGATTTGGACACATCCAACGTCGGCCAATGGACGCAGTAGTTAAGCAAGGTGACATGGTCCAGGTGCCAGGTGTTAGACGGGGAAAGGGGAGACCGAAACTTACATGGGGGACAGTCATCGAGAAAGATATGGCTGTACTAGGAATTAATGAAAATCTTGTCTTGGATCGATGCGAATGGAGGAAAAGGATTCATATAGCCGACCCCAACTAGTTTGGGATTTTAAGGCTTAGTTGAGTTGAGTTGAGTTGAGTATTATATTCTTTATTTTATTTTTCTATATAATTCTTAGTATTTGACAAGTTACTGTGGTATCATATTTTTTTATATTTTTTTATAATCTATATATTCATATTTTTAATAATCGATCTTATAAATATATCTAAATTGCATTCATTCTTAATACCCAAGTTAAACTCAAGTATCTACTCATTTATTAAGCTTGACATTAGATTTTTTTTCATTTTTTTTTTGTTTTCCGGGTTTTTAGACTGACATTGTTGTGAGGCTAATCTCTCGGGCTCAGTACCAACTAGGAGGCCCTCCTAACAATTGTCAGCTCCAAGGTTCAAACTTGTGTTCTCATCCTGAGAGTGCAGCTTGCTTACCATTGCACCCAACCCTTGTTGGTCTTAGTTTATTTTATATTTTGTTAAATAAATTCTATTAAAATGTTTAAAAAAAAATATCAATTCATATTTAATAATAGTTGAATATTACATGAATGAAAGTATTTTTTGTTATAGTTAATTTATGATTGCAAACGAGGTATTTAATTAATTTTGTATTAGATAGCAACATACATATCAAATTTCCCAAAAAAAATGAAATGACTTGGCCCTCCCCCAAAATAAAATGTCTAGGTCTGCCACTAGCTATAAACTTAATCTTGGTCTACAAATGAAACAAAAAAATATAAATAATAATTACTTAAATTGGAAGTTTGAAAATAATAAATAAAGACAGTGTAAATTGTCTAAAAATAGAAACATAATTTATAATTATCTTTATGTTTTTATGAACCACAACCAAATATGTGTTTAGGTTAAAGCTTTCATCGTGTGTCAGTACTCTAATCTATTTCAATGCGACTCACCAATCTTCCGCTCTTGTTGAAAGCTGATTCGGATGTTGTAGAACATTATCGGATCTAATTTTAGCACACACGAATCTGGTCAAATTCTAATCATATTGATTTTTGAGCTGATCTGAACCATTACCATTTGTCAATGTTGTTAGAGTAATTAGTTTAATCTCTAGTATCAAGGCCCATCAATAGGGCATTTTAGTTATTTTTTGGCCCAAGCAGCCACAACCCAAAATCTTGTTAGAACTCTATGTTTCACGTGAGGGAGTGTCAATGTGATATCTCCCCCTTTGCTAGTATAATAAGAATTTATAAAATATATAAGTAGATGAGCAATTGGTTTTAAGGGTGTGATTCCAACATGTTATCAAAGCTAGGCCCTGACTAGTTAGGCACCCCATTATCCCCACTATTGATTGGCCCACAACTGCTTGGCTCCATCTCACAGCTCTAGATCTCCACGTTTACATGGGAGGTGTCAGTGTGGTAACTCCCACATTGTATTTATATTTAATTTTTCTAATTTTTAATTTTTTTTATAGAATTATAATGTATATACATTCATATTCAAATTACTTGATGAATTTTTACTACAATATATACCGACACCTATCAAATACCTACTTGAATACATAATCGAATAAACGTTTAAATATCGAATAGAATAATATGCTATTTAAATTTGATTTGAATAAAAATTCGAATGTCAAACACTATTTCTATTTGATTAATTTGAATTCTAATTCGAATCTAAATATTTAAATCAAATTTGAATATAGAATTGTTTGATTTGAATTCTAGCACTATTTATACTAATTTCTTGTTGATTTGTAATTTTTTTTTTTTTTTTCCATTCAGGTGCTAGTATAAGTTTAGCCTTATTAATGGCTCTATTCTATTTTATGAATATTCAGAAATAATATACAAAATGTTTTAGATGATTCGTTTTTCTTTTTCCCAATTCAAAAGATATCCATTAGGTATGAAAACATTGTAATATGGAAAGCATTAACTTAATTTGTTTTTTTTTTTTTCTTAATTCAATAGTTGAAATTGAAATCTACCACTCATTGGAAAGTTTTGCGTGAGGTGTTTTTTTAGTGATTAAATGGTGTCCCATCAGTTTAAACATACAATTAAATGTCCCTACACTTTTCCATAGTTTTCAATCCTACATTGAAGCCTGGGTTGATACACATGACGGATATAACAGACTATTTATATTCAGTATTATTAGGTGTGTGCATTGAATGGCATAAGAAAACATACATACATATATATATATATATATATAAAAGGTTTATTTATAGTTTTGTTACTTAATTGTACAAATTTCTATTTTCATTCTTAAGGTTTATTTATAGTTTTGTTACTTAATTGTACAAATTTCTATTTTCATTCTTGAGAAATTAATATTTTATAATTATGTATTCAAATATTTAATTTCGGAAATAGTGAATAAATAAATATTATTGCATAGAAGAAAAAAAAAACTCACATGAATATTCACTCAATTATTAGAAATTTGTTTGTTCATTTTCAAACTTTAAACCTCAACCCTTCTTTCCTGAATAAATATTTGTTTCGAATTATCAATTTTCTTCTTTAACTTAAGATTCTCCTCTATCCCATTTAACACCACAACTCTTCATCATTGGGTAACCCATATTACAATCTGATATTTACATAATTGATTTCCACCTCAAAATTCCGTAGGCCATGTTGACACAAGATGCATTTCTCTCTTATTTTTGAATTGATCTAAACTGGGTGGATGGTTAGAAATACCAAAGATTAGTAATGTAGATTGTATAATTTATTCAAAAGAAATTTTCGCATAATATAATACTATAAAATGAATATTATCTTTCTGAAAAGGATGAATACTTTGGGTTTGGAAGTTCTCTATTGACTCAAACGTTGTATACGGAATAGGAATAGGGAAAGACGGAAAAAAGTACTTTTGATCGAAAAATAAATGAGGTTTCCTTTGTAACTTTTGTTCAAGAATAACAAGCATGGTGAAAGAAAAAAAAGATGATTTTTGGCAATATAGAGGATTTCAATGGTAGGTAGGAGTTGCAGTGAGCCAATTAAATAACTTATTATCAAATTAAGTTATATTTTATCTTATTTTTTTATATAAATATATTTATTATAAAATAATATTAAATAAATTAGACTCGAGAGATTACGAGTCAAATTTTAAAAAAATTGAACTTGACTTGTTTTAGCTCAAACAAAAGTTCAGATTGGATCATTTACAAAATAAGTTAAACTTGATACAAATTCTTGATAAGTAGTTGATGTATTGTTTATAAGTTGAAATGGCTCATTGTCACCAACTTTTAAATGTGGACATAAATAATTTGCTGAAGGAGTTCAAGGGTGAAATCAGATTTGCTAGGCCTAGAATGTTGGGCTTGGGAAATGGGTATGAGTTCTCCCTTCTGATTTGAGTTTATTGGATTGGAATGGCTTGGCCTGCAATGTTGGAATCCAGCCCTTGAATCGTCACTGTTCTAACAAAATGACAAAAAAGTAGCGTTTGAATTCTCCCAACAGAAAAGTGGTGGAAGCAAGCAGATTGACAGACATGGTTAGTTAGGACAGGGGACTACGACTGTGTCTGTCAAAAGCAGAGCATTCAACAATCAACATTGCATTAGCCTTTGAACCCTACACAAAATGACTAGTCAGTATCTTCTTCTGCCCCAGAATCTAAATAATTTCTTCAGTCCTCTGATTAAAACTGGCTCAAAGTTTAAACACATCCCCATCATTGTCTCCCTCGCATACCAAAATACAAATGTAAACCATGTCTAAGAATTATAGGCCATCAAATCCAAAGCAGTTCTAGAAAATTTTGCCCATAAACAGCTTTCTTCATCTTTTACACTTTGTTTTCTTCGCCTTTAACGACAAAACCATCTGACTGAGCTACATAAATTTCCTTTTCCAAGTCCATTTAGGAAGGCAGATTTAACAAGAAATTGATAAAAACACCATTTCAATTGTGCAGCCAATGCTAAGAGAGTTAATACAGTTTCAAATCAAGCAATCAGAGAGAACGTTTCTTCAAATCGATGCTATGTTGTTGCGAATACCGTTTTGCTACCAACCGGGCCTTATGCTTTTGTATGCTTCCATCAGTATGGTATTTTGTCTTGAACGCCCACTTGAGTTCAATAACATTTTCTTTCATTTGGAAGATCCATCAAGTCTCACATTTTATTCCTCTTAATTGCCACAAGCTCTTCATTCATTGCATTTTTCCACTCCCTTTTTGCTGCTCCTTCTCCAAAACTAGTTGGATCTGCAGAAAAAAATACAAACGCTACTGTTACGAATTGTACACCGCAAGCTCGTATCAAGTAATAAAGTGATAAATAAAATATTGTTTCCACTAGGAATTAGACAACTATAATGCTAAATACTAAAATTGTTGCAACTTAGGTTTATCCAAACAATCGAAAATGGGTTTGCAATAAAAGGATTTTAAATTAACAATTTATAAAGTTATTAGACTAAACCTAGGTTTACAATATCCCTCACACTTCACTTATATTTTCCTTACTTTTTCTTAATTCATGCAACAGTTCCAATTATTAAGCTAGAGTTCTTAATCAATTACAAGCATATCCCAATGTTTTATAATAATTTTTTCTTTAATCAATTCACTATATTCCTATGTGAATTAAACTAACACAAATTCATTAAGTACTAACTCTAATTTGGTTACCTATAGCTAAAGAGTATATTACTATCTCTTTAGCAAATCAAATTATTCAATTGGCTGAATAATTCAACATAAGCTAGTTCATCTAAGGATAACCATAAATTCACTTTTCCAAGTTCATTAAGGATTCCTAATCAGACTAATTGATTATCAATTAACTAGAAATATTAAGATCAAGATAAACATAAATAATTGTAACTAAAGCATAAATTAATTAAAAACAAGAATCATATAAGTTACATGTGAGTTCTATTGTAACTCTAGAAAAGAACTACTCCATACTAGTTAAAGTAGACAATAACATAATTGAAAAAGTTAGTACAAGTAAACTACAAAATAAGAAGAAGAGAGAAAAAAAACAAGAAGTTGTCACTGTTTCAAGTCTTCAAGAACTCCTTGATATCTCTAAACTCACTTGCTCTAATGTTGTAAACCTCAATCTTCACCTCTTCATCACTTTTCATAGGTCTTTTTCTCCTAGTTAAAACCAACTAGTATTCTAATTGTTCACGCACCGCGGCGCCATCACCTTTTGCATTGCAACGCCAAGTCCTTTATTTGCCAATGAAGTCGTGATAATTTATAGCACCTTGGGATCCTCTTCATAACGCGGTGACGTCGTCATCTCTGACTTGATGCTTCAAAATCCTTGATTCCTCACTCTGCGACTTTAAGTTACAGAGCGTTGCTATGCTCTCATCTTTGCCTTCAGGTACAATTCTTAGGACTTCACCGCCCCATCTCTGGCTTTGTAATGCTGCGGTGCCATGTTCTTTGTGTAAACCCTTTGTTTCAACTACTTCAGCTCTGTAACACCCAAGTATTCCACGTCGTGGCGCTAACTTTAAATTTATCTTTTTCAATTTGGACTAGGACACTGCTCAAACCAATTTCCAAACAAAGTAAATAACCAAACTTAAAAATAGAGTTCAGGTTATATCTATTTGGTTTAAACAGAAAGTTTTGTCTTATGATTTAAACAAAGAGATTATGACTTTTTGTTTAAAAATAGAAGACTCTTAAAACATAATTTTTTAAGAGATCTAACTATTCAATCGCTCTAATTTTCCTACCTAGGTGAACAATTAGTATCATAGCGAATCAATATTGTTTCTCTTAGTTTTTCTTTATCAAAATCTATGTAAAAATCTTTTCAATGGCAAGCTCCAGTATTAATTTTAGTGAGGGTTAGTCCCAAATAGGTTGGATGAAGTGGAAAAGTGTCTCGGAAGTTTCATGTAATTTTAAAATCCCGAATATGTTGAAAGAAAAATTCTATTGGACGGTTGTGAGATTCAAATGTTGAGATGGATGACAAGATACATGAAAAGATTGGATATGTAGGAAGATGGAAATTGCAAAGAAAATGAGAGAGAACTATGTGTGATGGTTTGGGCATATAGCCCAAAAGTACAAGGAGAGAAGTATTTGAAAATGATATGATTTCTTTGAGAGTGGCGCATTAGATTTATTTGAATAGAGAAAATTGATTTATAAAAACGTGAATGAATATGAGCGTAAGTGAGAGTTGCCCTAACACCCAAGGTGACTACTTAACACCTTTACCAATAAGGCAATCTATTATTGTTTAATTTAACTTATAAAATATATATAAGTTTTAATTTTTTGTGATGTAAAAACTTATTTGATTGCAATTTTTAAAAAAAATAGAGATTGAGTATTAGTTATTAAAAAGGGGTATGTTTGTAACAAATTGTTTTGAAAATACTTTTATATAAATATTTTTGATATCTAAACAATAAAAACATTTGTTTTGTTTTATTTTTTATTTTTAGTTTTTAAATAGTGATAAGATGATTTTTTTTTTTTTTTTTGTTGATTTGAGAAATTTTGATTCTACACAGAATTAGAATAAGGGTATATGTTGGAATATGACAAACATTATGAATTTATTTGTCTAAATAAAATATTACTAAAATTCATTTAAACTTTCCTTATTGTCTATTTAAAAAAAAAAATTTAGGATATCATGCCAAGTGAGATATGCTCTGGTAATGAAAATCAATTTCACATACAAAAAAAAATAATAAAAAATGCCTAACCTCATATTTTCTTGCTTAAATTATACTTTTAGTTCCTATATTTTAATTTCAAGTTCAATGTTATCCTTATACATTCAATTGCTACAATTGAGGCACTACAACATTAAAAGAAATGAATAGGGTTCTTACCATTACATTTCATCTAAATTTATTTTTAATTTAATTTTGATATAAATTATGTACAAAGCACGTGAGTATTTTTTTTTTGCCAAGTATGCCACGTGAGCTATCTACTTTATCTCCACTCAATTGCAAAAATGCATCAGAATGAAATTGAACACAAAATTAAATTATAGAGACGAATTTCTTTTTCTTTAGCAAAGAAGCAGTACCATAACGCGCCCTGAGTGCGAGTTCGTGCTGCATGTTTGAGCAAATCAGTGAAAAACAGGCAGACAAAATTGACTTCACAACGCGCGTGGAGACACACCACTGACACCAATATCTATTTGTCCGATGCTCACATTCAAATGCAAAGGCCCGCCAGTCATCACACTCTCATCGTACGAAATTCAAATCTCACTTTTCATTCCAATTGCTCTGCTTTTTCTGTAGAAACTATTCCTTTTATCAAACATAAGTTGATGAAAGTTGAAATTCCAAACACCCAATTCACTTTTTTCACTTCAAACAGTTTCTTTTCTTTCTTTACAAATTCTTCAACATGAAGTTTTCATCTTCTACTTCTACTTGGTATTCTTCTCCATCATCATATTCATCATCAACTACAACTTTCAATGCAGATATGTGCACTTCCAAAAGTACCACTGCCGGATGTCTAGCCGGTATCTTTCGCAGAATTCTCTGCTCTGGCAGCCTTCCAACACATCCATCTGATGAAATAAACCAAGTTGGTTCTACTCAATGTGATAAGGATCAAGAATTCAAGTGTAAGGAGAATTATGAAGCCACTAATGAAACTCCTCCTGGAATAGTGGCAAGGCTAATGGGTTTGGATTCAATGCCAGGCATCAATTTGCCAAGTACCAAAATAACCCGAAATTTGGTTTCACGTAGCCGATCCATGAGTTCTTTGGATCACTTGGGGGAATGGGATCAGAAGCCGAGTCTTCATCGCCGTGTTAAATCAAATCTTTCCTCTCGGGCTGTACCGTTATTCCTCGAGCTAGAAAATGAGAATTACTTTATTCTCAGCTTTGAAAGTGAGAGTGGAAATGCAGAATTTAGAACAAAACAGAGAAAATCTGAACTGGGTTCAGCAAAATTGAAGCAGAGAAGATCAGTGATATGCAAAAGCAGGGAAAACAGAAGAGAGGGGTTGGTATCGGTTAACAATGATGGTTGTTTCCAAGAAATCACAAAGACTCTGCTTCCATTAAAGGGTCCTTGTGAGAAACCAAAAGTTACTTCAGAAGCAGGAAAGTCCTCGTATTCCATAAACAGTAAGGAGATTGTGAATGGCAATGGCAAGAAACTAAGGGAAAAGAAGAAGAAAACAAATTCTGGCCCAGCAAAGAAGATAGAATTAGAAAAAGACTCAGAAGATTCAAGCCCAGTTTCTGTTCTTGAATTTGATCGCCAAGGTCCTAGATCAGGTTTGTTTCTTCAAGCTCAAGTACTAGTTTTTAATTAGTTTTATCATCAACTATGTTTGAGGAAAATAAATTCTAAATTTTCTATCTCGGTTTGAAAAATTGGTAGCAGATATTGGCTCTTGCTCAGCCAAATTCAATTCAAGAAGAATATTATCACCAGAGCTTGATAATGACAAGAACATATCTCCGCGTATCAATGATAACTTGATAATTAATGAGCGAAAGATGAAGGCAATTGAATTCAGCAAAAATTATGGAACAAAGAAGAAAGTGAAGCACATCCAGAAGAACATGAATATGTGGGGTGAGATATGTAGAGTAGCTGAAGATGAACTGATTGGATCAAATTGGATAGATAGAGCAATGTCCAAACAAGATGATTTAGAAAGTATTACTTCAGATTTTGAACTTGAAATATTGCATCAAATATTAAATGAGGTGATAGATGAACTTGGTGTACATTACTTGTATAATTGACATCACAAAATAGTCTATAATACTACTTTTTCTTTCTCTTTTCCTTTTAATTCTTGCTCTTTCTCAATTATTTAGAAGCATAATTTTGATGAATTAAATTTTCTAAATCAAGTTATTTCCCTTTAGTTGAAATCGTCAATATTAAGCAACTATACTTTTCTTAGTTATCTCAAAGGAGAATGTTACGTGCACGAAAAAAAAGTGCTACACACACGACAACTCTCCAATAAATCTGTAAATAGAAGAGCTGAATCTTATAGAACCTTCTTGTTAGTTGTTACTGCTAGGAATTTTCAATAATTTTGAAGTAATTTGACTTAATCTAAGAGTCATTACTCTTTGCTTAAATGAAAATACACTTCTTTTTATAAAATAACTTCCATATGAATAGTTATTAAAGTATTGACAATAGAAAAGTTTGGTTATTGTGACTTAATCAAAAAGTCATTACTTGTTACTTTAATGAAAAGACATTTGTTTTCATAAATTAATTTCTTTATGAACAAGAATGTCTTTTCACGAAAAACTTATATGGTTTTTATGACTATTTGACTTAATAAAAAAAAAATTTGTTTGATTAAATGAAAAGATATTTTCTTTTGGATATTAACTTCCATATAAATAGAAATATCCTTTTATGGAAAGCCTATAAAAGTAACACGGTTAACTCACTTTTTCATATCACTTCTTCTCTTTCTTTCTCTTTTCAAGTTATAGTTTATGTTCATATAAATAGAAATATCCTTTCATGGAAAGCCTATAAAGTAACATGGTTAACTCACTTTTTCATATCACTTCTTCTCTTTCTTTCTCTTTTCAAGTTATAGTTTATGTTTATATCTAATAGCAACCTTAGATATAAAATAGCCTGTTTTATCTTAGAATACTTATATGCTGTAACCCGTTGCAAGTAGGGTGCAAATATAGTTCTAATGAAAGATAAATTCTAACTCGACTCAGGCATTAAATGTGGTTTATTGTTTTTGCAATTTTTATACTACAATCTTAAAGCTATATTTGTGTAATAATGGAATACACAAGTTCAAAAATGCATGTAGTAAATGATGTGGTGAAATTGACAAGTTAATGGTTTGTAGAGATCAAGTGATGAAAATGGGGAACAAAGCAATTTTTTTTCAATTAACAAAGCGAATGAAAAGTTACAATATTTGATTAAGATCCTTTCATGGAGAATCAGGTTTTCTGTTATACTTTAAATCTTTTAAGTTGTTAATTGATTTTCACATTTATATGGTGAAAGTACATATGAAAAATAAATTATGGTTTTATATGTGTATGGTAAAATACATGGACATGGAAAATCAATAATAATTTTGTGACTATTGAAATTTTCTAGTATGAAAATATGGTTGCATTTTAGACATGATATATAGATTTTGGTGTTTAAATTTATGTATTGAAAAGTGATAAAAATATAATATGATTTCAATACAAAGATTATTTTCTTCTAAAGGCGAAGAAATGAGAAAATTCTTTTGTTGAAATGTGTAAGATTTTCTTTATTATATAAAGGATATGGACTAGTGAATTAATTGGACTTGGGCAAGTACAAGTCTAATGGCAAGTACAAGTCTAATACCTAGCACCATGGTTTGAACAATAGTTTATTTCGTGAAAATTAAATTCATGAAATATAATTTATGTGGTTTATATGATTATGAATATTATTAGTATGATTAAATTCTATTTTGAATTGGTATATCAAGTTTTTGATGTATAAAATAATGGAGGAATTATCATAAATATCTAGTTTTATTATACTTCAAGGGCATACTTTTTCTTGAAATTAGTGGTAATACTAGTTAGGAGAATTTTTCTTGGTTAAAATTATGTAGATATTTGTTAAATTCAATATTGAATGTTTATTGGATTGATACTTAGTAGTTTAGAGTATGAATATGAATTTATTCATATACTCTATGGATTTTTGAAATAGCTGAAAAAGTGGGGTTGAAAAGAATGTTATTAGAAAATTGTACAATGGAAATATAGTTTTGAAATCAATATTATTGTGCAATTTTGTATAACAAATATATGATATCAATGTAATGAGAGAATGTAAAATCTCATTTGGAAAGGTGATGTTGATGTTATTGTAGCGGTGATCCTAGGTGTTACAATTAACATAGTTTTAAACATTGAAGGTAAATACAAAGTTCTTTGAATTGGAATTTCAATGTTAATTCACCTAAGAAACATATAATTGTTAACGTTCTAAGATCAAGTTGAAAGATCTTGATATTGATGTCCAAAACATCAATAGAGATAATATGATCTCAAAGTAAATTAAAGGAAGTTTTATTACAAAATCAAGGAAAAATATTGACAGACTCCTTGCAAATTGCCTAGACAGGGGTATGATATGAAAGACTTCCAAGAGGTAGGTTTTATTAAAGCTTTTAAAAATGAGATGTTACTTATGTGGAAAACCAACTAGACCATTAGGAAAAATTCTAATCTTCTAGTTTTAAATAGAAACCAGTTTATGCACTTTACAAATATAAAGATTAAAAAAGCTTTATGTCATTTCAAAGTAAGAGTATGCTAGTATGGAGAAAAATAAAGCATAGGTTTAACCTTTAATGAATCTATGTCCTAAGAGAAAAATGTAGATCATATAGTGCAGTTATAGATTCATCTATGTATAGGTGGGAAGCATGGCCACTTTTGTGAGATTTGAAAGCTTGTCTCCAAGACATATATGAATTCATAAGATATAGCAAATGGCCATTAATGTGCAGGAAGTAGAAATTGTAATTGGAAAGTTGTATGAATGAGTAATATATATAATGTCATCGAAAGATTACAAAATTCAAGTCTTATGACACTTTGGATCCTGGCATTTTATAATTACCAAAAAAGGTTCAAGTCTAAGGACATCTTACACAACCCATAAATAGTGTCAAGAGAAAGAAGCACTTACAAAGTGGTTTCAATACTTTGAAAAATAGGGAAAATTATTAGGAATTTTCAAAAGTTTTGAAGTAATATGACTTAATTCAAGAGCCATTACTTTTTGCTTAAATGAAAATAGATTTCCTTTCATAAAGTAACTTCTATTTGAATAGTTATTAAAGTATTGAGAATAGAAAAGTTTGATTAATGTGACTTAATTAAAAAGTCATTACTTGTTACTTAAATGAAAAGACATTTGTTTTCATAAATTAATTTCTTTATAAACAAGAATCTTTTTTCATGGAAAACCTATTTAGTTTTTATGACTATTTGACTTAATCAAAAAGTCATTATTTTTTGATTAAATAAAAAAAAATTTCATTTTGGATATTAACTTCTATATGAATAAACATATCTTTTCATGAAAAGTTTACAAAAATAACATGGTTAACTCACTTCTTCTTCTCTTTCTTTCTCTTTTCAAGTTATAGTTTCTATTTATAGTTAATAGCAACCTTCGATATAAAAGAGCCTGTTTTGTCTTGGGTGACTTATTTGTCGTAACCCGTTACAAGTAAGGTACAAAATATAATCTTAAGAAAAGAGAAATTCTAAATGTGTTTTATTGTTTTTGCATTTGTTATACTACAGTTACTACTGAAATGATGCATTAGGTGACTAAACTTGTTAGGCAGACTAAGCTCTTCATCCCTCTAGCATAATGCATGACCCGTAACAGATCTATATCTTTTTCCAAGAGAAGATTAGGCCAGAATAAGCTAGCTTCTTCAACTAGATGAAAACCATTAACAGTTCAAATCAGGCCTGCGTTTCGGATTCTTTGCAAGCATCATCCACAAAGACAATTTCAGTGTTAATTTTGAGTATCTTGCCTTTTTTCTGATTATTATACCTACAACCACAAAGAGACAGAAAGAGAACCAAAGCAAAAGAGATGGCATAACTAGATTATTAATATACAAAGGAAATTCAGGGAAGTACAGATTCCAGCTTTATTCTATATTAACAACACTGCACATCTGTTTTAGGCAGATGGTTATTTCTTCCAAACTGGCCAACTAGACAAATGTTTCATTCTTTTAGCAAAAAATAAAAAACAAAAAACAAAGGCTTCATTCTTTGTTGTACTAATTAATAAATTTACATTTTGAAAACAAAAAAAAGGGAAAAAAGAAAGGAAAAGGGCATGTTCTCACCCTCAGTGGACAATCACTCAAGTTGCATAGGAAAAAGGTGGCAGTGGCACTAAGGCAGCAACAATCTCCCCAAATTTTCCAACCCAGTCACTCCCAAGTCCCACAAATAAATAAAGGATTGCACTTTGTGTTGGCAATATATCAGCAATAATTTTCTACTTGCAGGATAAAGGACCAGAGGCCAGAGATTTTTTATTTGGGTGAAGACTTGTACCATACTTTATTGTAAAGATGGCCAGTATGCACTATAGCCCCTTGGTTATTACGTGTAAAACTTAGTTACCTGTGCTTATTAGAAATAACTCAGTTCAAGGAATCCGTCATTAGCATTGCCACTTTCAGGTACAACAGAATTGAAGTAGTTCTGTTAATCTGGATGAGTTAATGTTCTTTCTCCTAGTGCTCATGCCACTACAAATTAGCCAAAAAGAAAAGTTGATAGAAGACAAATCAAATGTTATGCTTTTAGGACAGCCTTTTCTTAGTGCTCATTAACTTTTCTCACCCATTAAGAATCATGGAACAAATGAGTATCTCATGCACAAAGCAATATGAAAACACAAAAGTGGAAAATAAACATCAAATAAAGAAATCAAAGACGCGCGTCTTAATAACCTTAAGTTCCTGCATCTCTTCGCTAGTTCATCCATCCAAAGAATATTATTCAAAAACTTTTGCAGGCTACAATAATCACGCTTGGAATTACAACTCAGCTGCAGTAGTCAATAATATCAATTATCAAGGCATCAAAAATTAAACAGAATTCCTCAGCTTAACAGACATGCCAGACTACTGCCATAGTGAATAACATGATTGCCTTGCTATTGTAATAGACATTATATTTCTGAAAATAAAACAGCTTGTATGGCATAATTGTACTGAATCTTGACAAGGAAATCAACAGACATTAAATATGAAAAATAGCAAATACAGTCTCAACCTGCCCACAATTTTCTAAATGGAATGAATGTAATACTCCAATAAAGTCTGTCACATTAAAAAAAGAAAATAATTTAGGAACCTTTATTCCTATGAACCTTACAATATCCTGAGCAGAAACCTTTTATCCTGCCCAACTTTAATGTTAACTTTGATGTGGTCTATTTGCAGTTCTTTCTCCATATCACTCCACTTAAATGGAATGAATATATAAATATAAGAATTTAAAAAATTACCAAATAAAAAGACTTGTTAAAAAGTAATCCTTTTAGGGGGCTAATGATGATGATGCATTTAAGCCGTTATCTGCTCCTGCTCCATGTACAGTTGCTCTAGCCAAGCTGGAAGCATGTCTGAAGTACCATTGTTAAGATGGCGTTGGTGCTGCTTCTCAATATTAAACTGATCAGATTTCACAGGTGGGTCATCCTTCACAATGGAATGAACCCAATGCACATCTGGCTCATTAGCAGTCGCTGGCACTGTGGTGTTTGTACTACTATAGCTTCGAAATCCAAAAGAAGCAGATTTCCTCAGCTTATTGAGCTCTTCTCTCTGCATACCCCAGTCCAATTTACCATCAGGGGAGCCCCAATCTGAGGTAGTGGAAGGCCTCATGGCAGCAGAAGCAGTAGGAGAAGAAATGCCAGAATGACGGTTCACTACACTTCGTTCAATGAAACTCTGGCTCCGCTTTGCAAAAGCAGCAGATCTCGAATTCAAAACTGATGCCATTGATGATGGTTTATCAACCCCAAATGATGGTGATGGCGGTCCCGTCACAGGAGAGGTTGCAAGGCAGGTAGAGTAGCTTTGCAGTTGCTGATTGCCATTCTGTTGCATTTGGATCCCAGTGGGAGATTGCAACTGAGATGCCACAGCATCTACTGAGAGTCCCTGTAATTGGGGAAAAATCAATGGGTCAAGAGAACCAAAAATATCTTCAAGGTTAGTAGGTTTCATTCCTCCAAATCTATTTAACTTCCCATCTTGATCACCAGAGGACACAAAAGATGGACTATGTGGCATGGCATTGTTCCATCTGGATGGGGAGGAAAGATTGGATATCGCATCAATCAAATGCTGTCTTCGTTGATTTTCAAGCTCAATCAATTCGATCTCTAAATCTATATCTCTAGCATTCAGTGCAGTTTTCAATCTGCTGCCAGGGAGCTGCAAGGTAGGGATTGAAATGTTAGACTGGCTCTGCCACATGTTTCCACCCATTGGCGAAGATGCTCCCGAGGTAGTCAAAGGCGTAGTTGAGTTAGAGGGTACCAGAACAGATGAAGACCCAAGGGCGCGAGGGCTGAGTGATCCCAACTCCAGTGAAGAAGTAGCTGAGAATGATCTGGGCGATGGCACAGCAGATCCTGTCGAAGCATATAAAGGGCGAAGCTCCTCAAGTTTGTGGGCAAAAAAACAAACCCTCCTGGTGCATCCAGTTTCATCCTTGCAGAGACGAGTCCTATACTGGGCAGGGTGAAGCCAGCACTCAAAAATACCATGTGCATACTCACAGGCATCTCCCTGCCTACACGATCCCTTCCGGAACTCAGGGCAAGGGACACAGCTATAATGATATTTCTGTGGATCACGCCGCCTTGCATTTTCCCCTGGGTGAACAAAGGGGCACTCAGTCCAATCATGAGAATAAGCCCTTGAACACGGCTTCACTTTGAATGTATACATCCTAAACTCATCAGTGCTATATATTCCGTTATTTATGTCAGGAAGAGAGAGATCAATGGGATAATCTTTCTTTTCTGCCCCATCTTTTGAAACCCGAGGTGTGGCCACATCTAGCTGTTGCTGTTCCTCCCTCACGCAAGCTGTTTGCTCAGACCAAAGAGATGCCTCTCCAAAACCGTCTCCACCCTTCAATATGAACTGTAGTACTCGCTTCCTTGAATTAAAGGTAGAATTAGATGCACCAATCAAATCACAGGGTCGATTACCATTGGCATCAACAGAATTTGCATCAGCTGATGCATCAAGCAAGAGCTTGACTACCTCAGGGGAAGAAGCAGAACCCCCGGCAACCGCACAGTGGAGGGCAGTTGGCCCATCGGAGCCACAAGTCCTATTAACATCATCACAACCTGTTTTAAGGATATAAGATAACACATCCTTGCTTCCGAACATCGCAGCAATCATGAGGGGTGTCCTATCCTCAAAACCCATTTTCTTTGAACCAACTCTCCTTCCATACCACAAACTCACCTCATCAACATGATGACCCTCTTGTTCCACAGCATTTTTGAAACCAATTAGATCATTCAAAGCAGAAAATTCAAGCAACACAGAGAATTTATTGTCCGTCACCTCGTGTTTCCCATATTGCCCCTCCATGGTGAAACCTGATTGAGTAGGTTTCCTCTTAGAACCACTGCACATGGAAAGCGGTACCTCTCAGACCTCCACAGAGTCTACTATCTGCAAGATTTTGACAAAGAAAACGTTAAGATCCTATTGCAGCAGAGATGATTTTTAGAATAAACAAAGAAACCTACATGACAGAGAGATGATTAGATTGGAAAAAGCAGAAAAAGTATGTAAACATCAGTTCTTTCATTTACAAATTCATAAATCACAAACATTTTGCAACGAGAATTAATTCAGTCATAAATTTTAAATCTTTTAGCTATTCATACCGTAACTGACAAATATTTTGGAAATCCAGGCAGGAGATGAAACAGAAATTTGTTACAAAACAACCAGATACCAAAAACACCCTCCTCTTGGTTGCCTTCAAAATGTAATAAAAACCAGTAAATTCATATGGCTAATGGCTCTGATTGTTTCTTCCCCCAACAAAGCCAAGACCCAGAATTTATCATACATATATTCTTCTCAGCCTTTTCCTTCCCAGCCAAGTATTAGATTTTTGTCCCACAAAAACAACCAGCCCTTTAAACTAAATCTCAAAGACCCATAAACAAAAATTGAAACAAACAAACAACCGAAAAGAAAGAAAAAGGAAAGAAAAAAGATTACCTCAAAATAGAGAATAGGGCGAAGGAAAAGCACTCAAACTGGTTAAGCCGCCCACACTCTGGTTTTTCTCCGTTGCTTTTAACTAGTAGCCACCAAGCTTGAAATTGAGTTGAGAGACTTTTCTTCCCTCTCTTTATGGTCTGGGTCAAAAAGTCGAGCCTACGAAACTACTCACCGGCTCCTCCTTCCCCACTTGTTTTGTTTTGTTTTTCTTTCTTTTCAACAAAAAAGACAAAAAAAAAAAAAAACTCTTAAATGAAATTTAAATTCAAATCTAAATGCAACTCAAATACAAAAAATTAAATTTGTGTGAAGGCAGTAGGAGAATAATATGAAGCCCCGTTCGAATGTTGTACCATCACGTGTTGGTTATTATGTAGAAAAATGCTCAGATCGTATTCTATCTTTTAGATTGTTATGTTTCACACGTTTATAAAAAATTTAAATATTATACCGTCACGTGTTGACTACTATTTATAAATATGCTCAACTAAAATGTTGGTATCCTATTTTTAGGATTGTCATGTCTCACGTACTTTCGAAAAATTATTGATGACATGGCAGTATTTTGGTAACTAAAATTTCTAACACTACTTTATTTTGACAATGTGGACGTCGATTATTTGTCTGTGACGTGTGTAGATATATGGTGCATGGTTAGATTATCTTTCCTAGGTTCGATTCTGTACTTTGTTGGCTAACACGTATCCTTAAAGCTATCCAATTTTTATTAATGATTTTTAGAAAATCTTTGTCGCCTACAATATTTATCAATTTCTTTTTAATTTTCAAATTTGATGGAAATAATAATCTAGAGTGTTAAATTAATGATGAAAAGAGTGTAATTGACAAAAAAAATAATTAAAAAAATGTTGGTTGGAGTGGGAACTGGCCAGTAATCTTTGGTATCACTTGCTAGCATCTTTGGAAATGACGAATATGAGTGTTTTTTCAAGAAGATTTCAGGTGGCCTCAGTCAACGGAGGGAGATATTTTTCAGTTTTTGAAAGAGGTCGAAAGAGCAGAAGAGGCTACGAAACTAAATACACCGAGTAGGCTAATAACATTCTCGTGGATTAGGTGGCGTACACCACCTGAACTATGGATGAAGCTCAATATAGATGGCGCTTCAAGAAGGAAGCCTGGTCCAGCCAATGCTGCAGGCATCATCAGAAACAGTCAAGGCAGATGGGTATTTGGATTTGGTAAGGGAATCGGATGGGGTTGATCCGTTAGGGGAGTTGTGGGCTTTGAGACTAAGCCTCTTAACTATTTAAGATAGAGGTTTCTAGAAGGTAATAGTAGACCTGGATTCGAAATTAGTGCTTCAACTTGTCAATTAGGACATTTGCAAACTTAATGCTCGTAAGCCTTTAATCTGTGACATTCGTAGGCTTATCGCCATGTAATAGAAATTAAATTGAATCATGTTCACTGTGAAGAAAACAAGTAACTGACCATATGACAAATTTAGCTCTAGATTATTACGATAGAGAATTTGAATAGCTACAAGTTCCTTCTTCTCCTAGTCTTCTGTATGACGTAGACAATGCAAGAGTTGCATGACAACGTAAAATTGCTTTTAGTGTTCCTTAGTTTTGTGTCTTTCTCCTCCCTTTTGACCAAAAAAAAAATTTGTACTGTTTATTTTCATTTTTTCTACTAAATTTGTTGTACTCAATTTGTTAGAACTAGTTCTCATTGTCAAATATAAAAAGTTATTATTCTTAATCTAAAAGTAATATGAATATTAAAACCACAATATATTTGAGTCAAATTCTATAATGAAGATTTAGAAATATGGTGAAAATAAATTTTTTATTTTTTATTTTTAGGTAAGAAAGGAAAAAGAAAAACAAATATATAAATTCTTCCATAATTACATGTCTGGTTAACTTAATAGGCAAGCTACATGTTTATGCCATTGTCTACCGTAAAACAAATCATTTGTATCCCCTCATTCAATTCTCGTCCAATCGTCATTGAACAAGATTTTGGCCACCAGGGGCTTACTGACATCAATCTCCACATAAATTCTCGAAAATCTTCCTTCACTACAAGAAAAAACCCTCACAAGTTTACTTCAATTTTACTTCAGCTATATGAGCTGAAATTAGTGGGACTTGCATAAGCTATTCATTTTACATAGGTTGGGTAGTGTAAAACTATTGGAGCATTCTTGTTGTCTAAGACCCTCATGAACCAAGCATTTGTCCGTTATATGGTGGCTGCTTAAATAGTCCTCCCCAAGCAAGTAAATCCTCAAATTCCATAAAGCATTAGGAGGAAAAATAAAAGCTTCTAAGTAAATAGTATGCATCTATTTGACTTTGCGTATTAAGAAGTATTAGACACTAATAGTTAGTTGTACAATTAATAATGCAATAACAAAACAAAAGTCTTCTTGGTCAATCTAGGCAATAGAATATTATGGGGGACTCGTGTTTTTACTATGTGATTTGTTTGCTTTCGTAATCCACTAGATAATTTGGAGGCCAAATACGAAACTTGTTTTCTTTTGTTGGGTTTTCTAGTCATTCTTCTGTTTCATGTTTTCAACATTGAGTATGTGTATGCATGGTTTTATGGAAACACATATTGGACTTGTGTGTCAAGTGCATGTTAATAGTGTTTTGTTGTTTTAATTGTTTTTTCGTTTTTTCTTTTCTTTTCTTTTTATTTTATTTATTTTTATTTTTATAAAGGAGGCTAGGGTGTTACCCAAACAAAAATTCCTTTGAATTTTATCAACCAACTCAGACTTAGGAAGCCTAATAGTTTACATATTGTAAGCGGGAATGGCATAAGCTGAGGCTTGAATTAGAGTTTCTCCACATGCCAAAGACAGCTACTTCATCTTCCAACCAAAGAGTAGAGAATGACAATGGGCCAGGTCAGGCCTGACTTTTGCTAGTTATTCATGTTCATTATGGGCCCAAAAATTATGTCCAACCTTGACCAATCACTGAGTTTCTCCATATGCCAAAGACAGCTACTTCATCTTCCAACCAAAAAGTAGGAAATAACAATAGGCTAGGTCAGGCCTGACTTTCGCTAGTTACCTATATCTATTATGGGCCCAAAAATTATGTCCAATCTAGACCAATCACTTAATAGATATATCTAGATCTCGATTCAAATCCACGAGTCTTATCTGTAGACCCATTAATAAGTTAAACTAAATTATTAATAATAAAAAGTACCCACTTAATGTAAAATTTGTGTTCTGCCAAAATATAGCCTTCTAATGTCAATATGGCATTGATGTTGGCACAGCCAAATACCCTCTTAAAATGAGAATGTATAATAACAATTACGAATAGACAATCCATTGCTTTGAGTTTAATTTTAAGGTACATGGAATGGAAATGACACTAAGCATGGTATTACACATGAACAGTGATTTTTTTCTTTTTTATTATTTTGATAATTTAAAGGTGAACATAATGGCTGGGTTTTCTGTGTATTTGTAATATTGGGCCTAAACTATTCTGCAATAAACCCAGACACTGATCATTTGGGTTTAACGAACCTAGTGGTGCAGGCTACGAGTCCACGAGCTTTCGCACATGTGCAACTGCTTGGGCTTCTGTTTTGTAGTCCGTATTTATGATCTGTTTGTACTTTTAATAGTGACACTTTTTTAAGCCTTAGAATTCGCCAATACTGATGATAACAAATGATTTTTTTTTTTCTTTCTAGTTTTGGTCCCAAATAAAGATATATGATTTGATTTGTGACTAGTAAAATTGTGTAAAATCTGTACACTCAAAAAAACCAACCAAAAATAATAATAAAATAAAAAATAAGAAAACTAAAGAAATTTATAACTAAGCATTTTTTTGCTTGTTATAATAGAAAAAATAATCATTACTATGTATTGAGCAAAGTATCCCGACTCTACTTACTGAAGAACTAATTGAATTATAATTACAAGGTTAATTAATAACTTATTTTTTAATTAAAATTATTAACTTAGTTAAATAACATTGATTTTGCAATCTCTAAAATTTTATTGATGAAAATAATGTTAAATCCCAATTAAGATCTATTAATAACCTACTCTTATCTCTTAAAATAATATAAGTTTCATTAAACAAATTGAGTAAAGTATTTTATTTTATTTTTTTGGATAAATTTTTACCAATTTGATAACCAAAAGAATTATATAGAAAATAAATTTTACCTAGCTATATTGATAAAATTATGAAAACTATATGTTTTTTTAAACTACTAATTTTCATTAAAAAAATTAAATTATATATTTTGACTTATTGAAAAATTTATCTTAATGGGTCTCTGGGTATTGACTTAGATCCAGCCAGTAAAATATAAAAATACCCAGACTCATACCCATACCCATACCTATTAAGAACCTAATAACATGCATATTAGAGTTGGTGTCGGGCCATGCCAAGCATGGATCGGGCCCAATTGTCATCTTTAGCAAAGAGTTTAGACTGCACCTTATCACATACCTCTTGATAGGTTTTCTTACTCACTCAATTATGAATAAAGGGAAGTCCAAGATATTTCCTAGATCATCCGTGGGAGGAATAAGACCTAGATGGCTAATACAATTCCTAGTACAATCAGTGGTGTTTTTGGACACTATAACGAACTTGGTGATGCAGGCTACGATGTCGAGTAGCCTTGGCACATGTGCGACTGCTTGGGCTTCTTCAATGTAGTCCATATTTATGATCAGTTTGGACTTTTAATAGTGACACTTTTTTAGTCCTTAGACTTCTCTAAAGTTGACTATAACAAGTGATTATTTTTTTCTTGTTTTGGCCATAAATAAAGATATGTGATTTGATTTGTGACTAGTAAAGTTGTCTAAAATCTGTATACTAAAAAATGTTAACACAAAAAAAAAAAAAAATAAATAAAATTGATAACTAATCATTTTTGCTTGTTATAATAAAAATAATAATAATCATTACCATGTATTGAGCAAAGTGTTTATAACAAAAATAATAATCATTACCATGTCTTGAGCAAAGTGTCCCAACTCCACTTACTGAAGAACTAATTAAATTATAATTACAAGGTTAATTAATAACTTAGTTAAATAGCATTGATTTTGCAACCTCTCTAAAATTTATTGATGAAAATAATGTTAAATCCCAATTAAGATCCATTAGTAACCTATTGTTATCTTTTAAAAAATATAAGTTTCATCAAACAAATTGTGTAAAAGAATTTTATTTTTTGATAATTTTTTGCCAAAAGAATTATATAGAAAAAAAAAATGATAAATTTTTAGCTAGTTATATTGATAAAATTACGAAAACTATATGTTTTTTTAAAACTATTATTTTTCATAAAAAAAAAAAAAAATTTAATTATATATTTTGATTTTATTAAAAAATTTATTTTAGACCCAATAGGTAAATTATAAAAATACTCAGACCCATGCCCATTAAGGACTCATTTATAACCCAATAACATGCCTATTAGGATCAGGCTCGGCCACGTCCAACATGGATCTGGCCTAATTGCCATCTCTTTAGACTTGCACCGTTTCACATACCTCTTGATAGGTTTTCTTACTCACTCTACCATGAATAAGGGGAAGTCCAAGGTACTTCCTAGATCATCCCATGGGAGGAATAAGACGTAGATGGCTAACACAATTCCTAGTATAATCAGAAGTGTTTTTGGACACTATAATTCTAGAGTTTACTTCACTTATAGCTAACCTTAAAACTTTAGAAAACTTATTTAGACATTTCCAAATAGCCTAAATTTGGCATTGAGAGGTTGTAGAGAAAATGATTAGACCATTAGCAAAGAATATATGGGAGAGAAGATGGTCACCTCTAGCAACTTTGATAGGTGATATGACGAAATATGACAAACCAATCGGGATGAGCCTTTGGTAATATCTACTTTTAAAATGGAGTCTAAATGCAAATGACACATGGCATGCTCTTATTGGTTAAGGGTACTTATAAATACAAGGGCCTAAAACTAAAAAAATGTATCATATTCACTTTATCATTTACTTTACAGTTAGTATATTCTTTATCTAATTACTAGCTAACTTTACCATCGAAGTGAACTTGGGGACCTAGCCCTGGGCCTCTGACCTCATCTCTTTTCAGATCTACCCTTAGGTTCACCTAGAGACCAGCTAGAAGTTAACCTTGACACCTGGAACTAGATAATTTTCATTGTAACATTGGCGCATTTCATGGAAAACTACCATGTTTAGTTTTACTGAACCCTTTAATCGTCACGAATAGGATTTCATGGCTCCAAGTAAGTAAAAGGGAACCCCCAATTAGAGTAGAGATCATTCAACAACAATTTCAAGTTATAATGAACGCAATCCATGCTCTTTCAAATAAGATAGGCTCTTCTTTCCATGAGATCAAAGACAAAGGGCGAGTAGGTGGCTCTTAAAACTAGCAAGAACTCTTCGGAGTGAGAGACCACAAAGATGGTCCCATGTCCCGACCCCATGATAAATCACTTTCGATGAATGTGGTCATAATCCAAGCCCGGTTACATTCCTAGCTAAGAAATTAACACAATGCTGATAGGATGTTTCAAACTTGTAAAATGTATTTTATACTATTGATAACAACATCCATCATCCAAAATCGACCTAAAGGAAGTGGCCTAAAATCTAGAGAAAAGGAAGACCAAGGCATGACTCTAATTATGGTTATAAAAGCTGAATACTGAGTTTTATACAAGTTGAAGTCCGAGCACACTCATTAATTGTAAGCTAAGTCGGAACTCATCTTAATTCTTGCATGGATCAAGATAAAAATAGTTAATTTTGGAGGAAAATATCTTATTGTATTAATTCAGACAATTACAACCTATATATACTCCTAAAGGTAAAGACACAAATAAGCTTATACAAAAGTATAAACACCAACACTCTCCTCAAGATGAAGCAAATATATATCTCATGCCTATCTTGCAAACAATTGGATGAAAGTCACAACTAGCAAGACTTTTAGTTAAAATATCAACAAGCTGATTCTTAGATCTAACAAAAGGTATACAAATTAATCTTGCATCTAGATTTTTCTTAATGAAGTGTTTATCAATCTCAACATATTTTGCCTTATCATATTGTACAAGATTTGAGCTATGTCAATAGCAATAATGAGTACAACAAAAAAGGTCTTTCCCAAGCTAGCCTAAGATCTTGCATTAGATTCTTTAGCTACAACAACTCATAAGTTTTATATGTCATTGCTCTATAATGTGTTTTTGTACTTGATCTAGCAATCACAGTTTGTTTCTTACTTCTCTGTGGCATTAGATTTCCATGAAAAAATGTGCAATATCGCAAAGTGGATCTTTTATGATTGAGTGACCCAACCCAGTCTACTTCAGTATATGATTTAATCTTTAAGCTTCCATGATTCTCAAACAAAAGTCTTTTTCCAGGAATAGATTTTAAGAATCTTAGTATGCGATGACAACATAAGCTATGTCAGGTCGAGTGTGAAATAAATAAATAAACTTCCTAACTAATCTATGATAATTATCCCTATCAACATGTTCCTTATCATCATTTTGCAACTTGAGATTAGCTTTAATAGGCGTGTCAGTAAGCTTCCACCCAAGCATACCAATCTCCTCTAGAAGATCAAGAACATATTTCCTTTTGGAGAAGAAAATACTTTTTTCAGACTAAGCTACTTTAATTCCCTGGAAGTATCGGAGTGTTCCAAAGTCTTTTATCTTAAACTCTCTAGTAAAGTGTTTATTAAATCTAGAAACTTATATAGGGTTATCTCCTATTATAACTATATATTAACATAAACAATATAAATAGTAATCTTCTCATTGCAATGTTTAATAAACATAGCGTGATTTATACCCAAAAGATAACATTGCCCTGCTAAATCTATTGAACCATGCTCTAGAAGACTATTATAGACCATACAAGGACTTCCTCAACCTGCATACCTTCTTTTCAGTCTTTTGACAAGAGAATAAGGAATCTCCATATAAACTTTTTCTGCAAGATCTCCATGCAAGAAGGCATTCTTTATATCCAACTGCTGCAAATTCTAACCAAGATTCACTACATAAAAGATAAGAACACTGATAGAATTCATCTTGACAACTGGTGCAAAAGTTTCTTGATAATCTACCACATAATTTTGAGTGAATCCCTTTGCAATAAGTCTCACTTTGTATCTCTTAATTGTCCCATCAACTTTCCTCTTAATGGTAAATACCCATTGATAGCCAACTGTCATTTTTTCTTGAGAAAGACTAATAAGTTCTCAAGTATTATTTTTGGACAAAGCTTTCATTTCCTCAACCATGACTTCTTTCCATTTAGGTTCAACAAATGCTTCCCTCCAACCCTGTGGAATAGATATAGAGGACAAAAAATAGAAGAAGGCTCTATAGGATGGATACAATGAATTATATGACATATACTTAGAGATGGAATGTTGAGTGCATGTCCTGACTCATTTTCTAGTTCTAACAAGGAGATTGATATCATTAATACTAGGAGTATCACAAGGTAAGTTTGAAGAAGAATAAGTAGAATTTAGAGACTTACATTTCAAAGAAGCTTATGTAGGTTGTGGAACTAAGTTCGAGATTAACTCTTCCTAGGTAAAGCACTTTTAATGGCTATAACTCTATATTTTTTGTGACTATAAGTAAGCAAATCATCATTTCCCAATCTTATAAGATTGTTATTTCCATTAAGAGTTTCACTCTTTTCACCATCATTTTCTTTCTCTACCTCAAGTACGCTTTCCTTACTTACAATTTCTTCATTTTCCTTTTCCATGTTATCTTCCTCCATAAATGATATTCTCTCCCTCTGTCTTCAATAATTAATTTTAAAGATGATATCCACTTTCTCTGACCTCTATTTGTCAACTCATCCTTACAATAACTCTTATCTTGAAGAGATAACAAAGAGAAATAGGCATCAGATTCCTAAAACATTACATTCATACTGACATAAGTTTTCCTGATAGGTGAGTGGTAGCACTTATTTCCCTTATGAATTGTAAACTACCTAATAAAAATACATTTTAAAGTTTTCGAATCAAGTTTGATAATGTCCTTTCTATGCTCATGCACAAAGCAAACACATTTGATCACTTTTAGGAGAAACTATGAATGCATAATTATCTAGAAGAAGATCCAAAGGAGTTTTAAAATCAAGAGTTTATAAGGGCATCTGATTGATAAGATAAGTTGTTGAGAGAACTGCATCCCCCCAATAAGTCTTTGGAACATTCATAGTGAACATTAATGACCTTGCTACCTCCAATAGATGTCATATTTTTTTCATTCTACAACACCATTATGAGCAGAAGTATTAACACAACTAGTTTGATGAATTATATCATGATCATAGAGATAGTTTTGGAAAGATCTCTTAATATACTCGGTACCATTATCACTTCTTAAAAGTTTAATTTTAGGATTAAATTAAGTGCAAATTATCTTATAAAACATCTGAAAGCATTAAAACAATTCATTTTTTGTACGCATTGTATACACCTAGGTAGTTCGACTATAATAATCAATTAAGGTAATAAACCACCTGTAATCAGATAATGAGACCATCTAATTGGGCCCTCAACATCGTAATGTATAAGCGCAAATGGAGAACGACTCTTAATGTTTATTGGAGGATAATAGGAGTGTGTATGTTTAGCAAAGTCACAAGAATTACAAGTCAACTTGCTCACAACATACTACTTGAGTAAATTAGGAAATATATTTCCTAAAACCAAAAAAGTTGGGTGTCCTAAATGACGATGCCAATGAACTAATTCTTGCTTGAAAAAAAGTAGTATAATTATTTTGATGAGCTTGACCACAAGTAATAGTTTGAGACAAAATCTCTAGACCATATTCTAACAAATACAACCTATCGTGCTTTTTACCATAGCCAATGATTTTCCCTCTTCCTAGTTCTTGGAAGACATAACAGGATGAATCAAAAAAGGTTGTACAATTTGAATTCTTAGTAATAGTATTAATAGATAAAAAATTCATGAAAAACTAGGGAACGTGAAGAATAGATGATAAGGCTAAGGTAGAAGTACAATGAATGGAACCTTTTCCTTAAATGAATACTAAGGAACCATCAGCTACTTGAACCTTTTTTTTACCTGAGCAAGGTTTAAAGTAGGAAGAAAAGCTACTAGAGGTACCGGTCATATGATCTAAAGCACCAGAATCTATAATATAGGATTTGATTTAACTGAAGAATGAGCTCCCAAAAGTAATTGTTTGAGTACCTGTTTGAGCAAAACTAGAAGAAGATAAAGATGGCTTAGAGGAGTTAAAATGCAATCTAGCCAATATGTGCTTGAGACATTGCATTTCTTCTTTACTAAGAGGAGCAAAGTTTAGTTTTTCACATGGTAAGAGTCTTGTCTCATTAAACTCTATGTCAACAACTTGTAGTAATACTAAGAACATAAGTCACAGCAAAGAAGTTTCCAAATAGCTCTCCCTTCCAAAGCTAGATTACAACTCTATCACTCAAATTGGAGCCCAAAAAAACCCAATAACCAACCAGCCACACCAAACTATGCAGCCAAAAAAACCAAAAAATGTAGCAAGATGCAAATCCGCAACCCAATCAACCAACAAAGAACCCAACATGAAAACAAGCACTTTAAATCATGACTTATAGCTTGTAAACAATAACCAAAACAACAAATCCCCAAAAACAACACAAACCAGCAGCTAATAATGCCTAAAATCACAAACTTGTAAGTCAAATTCATCCAAAAAACGTTTTCTCCTTTCCAACTAGCCTTAATGATTAGCTATACCACTCTAATCTAAGCCAAGCAGGGTCAATAAGTGGGAAGAATTAGCTGGAAACCACCAGAACAATAAAAGTAACTCGTACTCAAATCATAGCCTAAAAGTTAAGTACATTAAGTAGTAGCTAAATAGCCAATAAATAACCCAAAACACGCTTCAAATCACCAACCTAATACAACCAGCCAGCCTAAATAGCATAGTTCCATGAAAAACAAAAAAGAAAGAATCT
This sequence comes from Quillaja saponaria, assembly GCA_029379385.1. Lineage (NCBI taxonomy): Eukaryota > Viridiplantae > Streptophyta > Magnoliopsida > Fabales > Quillajaceae > Quillaja > Quillaja saponaria. The sequence goes on along the minus strand of CM055610.1, from coordinate 11,199,577 downwards.
ACAAATTGCAAAGCAAACCTACCAAAAGAACTTTCTTTTTCCAAATCAGCATTAAAGAGAATCCAACACTCAAATTTAAGCCATAGAGGGCCTTAGGTCTGAAGAAAACTAGCTAAGATGTAAGGAATTTGAGAATTTCAAAAATTTGAAAGTGTAGGTCACGAATTGAAAAAATAAATTTACTCCCTGGAATGAAGTCAAACTCTGACAAAACCTTAAGGGTTTTACTTGCGAGCTTGAGTCAAAATAGAATATGGGCTTCGTTCCTGTCACAGTCTTCAGTCAATAGGTGATCAACATGGGTCCAAAGATGGTCAACAATAATAGTGAAGTGAGAGGTTGGGGTTTCCGCTCTGGTACCAAGTTGATTTTAAAGGAAAATATCTTGTTGTATTAATTCAAACAATTACAACCTATATACACTCTTAAAGGTAAAGACACAAATATCCCTATACAAAAGTATAAACATTAACAAAAATCTTACCTTTTTAACTTATTAATTAAATTGAGTGTTCGAGCATCATACAACACCAAAAACAACGGCTCTAGCATCATGCAAAGATGTCACAAATCATGAGAATTAGTTACTCAAAAGCCTAAAATATACAACTAAGGCTCTTACATTTTGAGCTTAAAGGAAGTCCACACAAGGTAAATCCTTACCTACATATAAAGCTACAAAGAAAATAATGATCTTTTATAACAAGATTGTAATTCTAGTGTCAACCATAACAGTTTGGCTAAGCTTTAGTGGACTTTAAATTCATTGCCCAGTGAACAATGGATTGCCTGAATAATGGACTATAAGAGGAAGCCTTCTTTTACCCCTGTGTACACAATAATGTCGAGAATAATCTACAAGGGTGGGCATCACTGTAATCGTGCCTCAATAAATTTCCATGCATGCTCCCTTAAGTGGCAAGAAAGTTGACATTTTCAGGTCGTTTTCCTTGAAAGAAGATATAAAGACCCTCAAAGTCGCTGACTTTAACTGGGTTGTTCAGATGAGATTTAAGACAACCTTTTCAGATTGCCTCTCGATTGAACAAGGTTTAAGTCTGCCTTTTCAGATTGCCTCCTAAGCAGCCTCAACTTGAAAAGTTAAAATGCTTACCTTTTCCTTTAGGCAGCTTAAACCTTAAAAGGTTAAAGTGTTGACCTCGGTCTCCAGAAAACCTAAAGCTGAGAAGGTTAAAGTGTTAACCTCAGTCTTAAGAAGCCTATACCTAAAAATATTAAACAACTGACATTGGTCTCTAGGCAACCTAAGCCTAATGTAGCCTAAACCTAAAAAAGGCTAAATTGCTGACCTTATCCTACAAGCTACCCAAACCTAAAAAGATTAAAGTGCTGACATTGGCTTACAGGCAGCCTAAACCTGAAAAATGCTAACATTCAAGTATAGAGACTATCAAAATACAATTGGAAAAGATTGAATAGAGTAATAAGGCTGCCAGCTATCCAATAAATGCTTAAAGTAGACATCAACTGGCAATAATGGGAAACTCCTCCAGCACAAGGCAGGCCCAGGTTAGAAAACTAAGCTCACTAGCTGACCAAATAACTAAAAGAAGCCCAGGTAGGTGTCTTCAAACAGTAAAGTGAGTCTCCCTAGATATAAGGCCAAGCCCATACCAGAGTAACCAAATTGTTAACTTAAGATAACAAAAGTAAAAGAGCTTTCCGAGGAAAAGGAAGCCAACAAGGAATCCTCAAAATATTTTTCTTTGTAAAAGGGTAGAGACACCTGACCTCTAGAAAGACCGAATAAGCTACCAGGTATGAAGTATAATATCTAGCAGTGCATGACCTTTAAGACAATAGACCTCCACAAGTGCCTAACCTTCAAGATAGTTGATCTCCAAAAGTAAACACTTGGGAAATCGAGCCTCTAAGAGAACCTCGACCCTAATGAGAGCTCATTCCAAAGAAGAGTCTATCATTAAGAGCTCGGCCTCAAGAATAATTTGTGTTAAGAAAAGCTCAACTTTAATGAGTGCCTTAACCTCAAGGAGAGCTCAACACTAAGTAGAGCTTGACCCTAAACGAAGCTCAACCTCATAGTAGGTTTGCACATTTAATAACATGCTAGCTTAGTCAAATTGTTTAGGCCTGGAAACCAGTAGAAAGAAGGTATCTCTAATAGAAACATCCAAAGCCTGGTCCATTATGTTTTCCAGGCTCATTTTCAGAGGGACTAATAGTTAAACAAAATTAGTCCCAACCCGGTTTCATAACAACCAAAAGTTATGGGCTTAGAAAGCATAAGTAGACATTCATTATAGGAAAATGAAAATCGGTCTAAGAACATGTTGCATCTGAGAAAAATCCCAATTAACATATTATATCATGAAATATAAATTATTCTAACCCGGGCCCCATTCATGAGAAACTCACTAAGTTACCAAAGTCAATTTAGAATACATTAAGTGGCTTAGGAATTGTTAAGTCACTCCTCAGTTCCTTGTAGAACTTCCTCTGTGACTAAGCCTAATGCACCACTATTACCTTTCCCTTGCCTAGGACACAAAAATCAATATTCAAAGGAAGGTCGGGATATTTTGACATGATATTATCCCACTCATAGATCTACCATGATGAATAATTCAATAGCCTCCCTATGTAGCCACTCCTTGAACTCGCTTAAGGCCTTGAACTCTTCTATCGTAGTCTAAGCGATCTCTTTATTAACTTTTAGGGTCAAGGCCAAAGCCTCATCGACTTCTTTCAGCTCATTTGCTAAGTTCTTACACCAGAATTTCTCAATGTTAGTTAGTCCTAGCTCTAGAAGGCTAGTTTCACAAGTCTCCTTCTTGGCATTATCAATGGTAGATAGCCTCTTAGCCATTATCTTCTCATGTTCAACTATTTTGAGGCACGATTCCAAGTTGTCCACCTCATACTGCAGTGATCTTATCTTGACATCGTTCTCTTTTTCCCCTTTTAAACATTCTTAAACATACTCAAACATGCTTGCCACATACTAAGTACCTTGTAATTTGCCAGAAATATCATAACAAATTTGGAAAGTCTTGACCATGAAGTATGGCATGAGAGGAGAATTTATTAACATACTTAGACGATGGAGCATAGCTTTGTGATAAGACAAGCTTCTCGGGGTAATAAGTTAATCTCAGAGTTAATAAATTTGAAAAGTCTTAACTTAGAAGTATGGTATGAGAGATGATGTAATATGCTCAGTGAATTTCTACAATGGTGACTAGCTTAGTTAGGTTACAATTCATAGAGTCAGAGACTTTGACAATGAGCGCCTCTAAAACTTCATCTAAGTGTGAGGGATGATTTGATCGAAACAAATTCTTAAAGAAGCCAATAGCTAGCAGCAATATTCTAATCACCTTTTACTTATTGTCCACCTTCATTGCCTATTTGGATGCATAGCATAGGCATGAAAGTAACCTATGTTTTTATTCCCTAGCTGTAGCCACTTCAAACAGGATTTTTGGTTATAATATCGTTCTTTTTTCTGATATTCGCTAGCCAACTCAGATTCAAGGGTCATGATTTTTGAAGTTGTTCTCCTTTTCCCGATCTTAACATTCTCGGAAATCCTCATACATGCTTACCATATACTGAGTACCTTGCAATTTGTAAGTTGAGTTCGAAGCCCTTGAGGCATTTTTCTACTAAAGAAGACAGAGGATTAATGCATGTTTATTTATTGGCCGTTGGCCCATTCATATAGTCTCAGGCCTTAATCTTTCACATTCCTCTAATGAGGCTTGAATAGTCATCCGTAAAAAAGTAAATGTGAAATAGTCAGAGCTTGCCTTGCAATCGGAAGGGCACCACCAGCTTCAACTATTAAGAGTAAATGTAAGAAACCTTTAGCATAAAGTATGAATAAATATGGTGATATAAACTCTTATGGCGTATACCCTGAGAAGAATAGAACCGTTGTCTTAGCTCTCCACTAACCAACATAGAATAGGACACAATTGTAATATACTCCATGATCCAATTACCCATTTAACACAAAAACCTAGCTTAAACATGATCCACTTAAGACACTTTTATTCCACTTGGTCATATGCTTTATTTATGTTCAATTTAACTGTTATATTGAATGTTTATTCTCCCTGGCATTCTTGTTATAACATGATGAATAAGTTCGTGAGCTGCCAATATGTTGTTAGATATTAGTTACTCTTGCAAGAAAGCATTATAAGAAAACTAATCTTGTATCTTAGAGCAAACACCTTAGAAATGATCTTATAGAATATGGTACATAAACTAATAAGCCTTATCTAATTCAAGCTATGTGGAGGAACAACCTTAGGGATAAGAGATATAAGTGTATGGTTGAAACTCTTAAATCGTTTACCATGACGAAAAAATTTATTAATTGTCTTACAAATTTTACTACCAATGCTGCTTTAGTAAGTTTAGAAAAACTTGTCAGTTTATCATACCTGGTTGGTTAGTATAAGGGAGGCTATAAGCTGCTTGCTGAATTTGCATTGGTGGCTGGCTTAGTTAGTTGATGGTTCATAGTGTCAAAGACTTTGCCAACAATTGTTGTAATATAAAAATTACAGAAATAACAAAACACCTTTGAAATGTCTGAGTCGAGTTAGAATTTCTATTTCTGTAAGACTGTATTTGCACCCTACTTATAACCTCTCAAGATAAAACAAGCTCTTTTATATCTAAAGTTGTTATCAAATATAAATAAAAACTATAACTTGAAAAGAGAAAGAAAGAGAAAAAGAAGAAGAAGAGATTTTTTTTTTTTTTTTCTCTTAAGTGGGTTAACTATGTTACTTTTATAGGTTTCTATGAAATGACATTTTTATTCATATGCAAGTTAAAATACAAAAGGAAATGTCTTTCCATTTAATCAAAAAGTAATGATTTTTTATTAAGTCAAGTAACCATAAAAAAAGTCTTATAGGTTTTTATGAAAAGACATTATTGTTCATAAAGAAGTTAATTTTATGAAACCAAGTGTCTTTCAACTTAAGCAAAAAGTAATGAATTTTTGTTTATATCATAATAACCAAATTTTTCTCTTCTCAATACTTTAATAACTATTCATATAAAAGTTATTGTGAAAGGAAATAACTTTTCATTTGAACAAAAATAATGACTTTTTAATTAAGTCAAATTACTTTAAAAACTTATGAAAATTAATAACAATTTCCCTCAATGTTCAAAGTATTGATACCACTTTGTAAGTGTCTCTTTCTCTTGACTTGAACCTTTTTTGGTAATTATAAAATGTCATAATCCAAAGTATCCTAAGACTTGAACTTTGCAATCTTTAGATGACATCATATATATTACTCATTCATACAACATTTCAATTATAATTTCTACTTCTCGCATATTAATGGTCATGTGCTACATCTTAAGAATTCATATATGTCTTTGAGACAAGCTTTTTGATCTCGCAGAAGCGGCCACACTTTCCACATACACATATGTGAATCTATAAATATATTGTATAATTTGTATTTTTCTCTTAGGACATAGATTCATTAAAAGTTAAAACTACCTTTTGTTTTTCTCCATGCTAGCATGCACTTACTTTAAGATGACATAAAGGCTCTTTAACCTTTATATTTGTAAAGTGTATAAACTGGTTGTAATTACTAGTTCTTTTCCATTTGAAACTAGAATATTAAGATTTTTCATAGCGGTCTAGTTAGTTTCCCACATAAGTAACCTCTTATTTTAAAAGCTTTATAAAACCCATCTTCTATAAGTCCTTCATATCACATCCCTACCTAGGCAATTTGCAAAGGGTCCATTAATATTTTGCCTTGATTTTGTGATAAAACTTTCTTTAATTTACTTTGGGATTATACCATCTTTGTTGATGTTTCTAACATCAATATCAAGATCCTTTAACTTGATCTTGAAATTTTAACAATTATATGCTTCTTAAGTGAATTAACATTGAAATACCATTTTCAAAGAACTTTGTATTTACCTTCAATGTTTAAAATTATGTTAATTGTAACACCTAGAACCACCGTTACAATAACATCAACATCATCTTTCTGAATGAGATTTTAAATCCTCTCATCATATTGATATCATATATTTGGTTGGACAAACTTGCACAATAATATTGATTTTAAAACAATATTATCCATTGTACAATTTTCTAGTAACATTCTTTTCAACCCCACTTTTGAACTATTTCAAAAATCCATGGAGTATATGAATAAATTCATGTCTATATTCTAATATACCGAGTATTAATCCAATAAACATACAATATTGAATTTAATAAATATCCACATAATTTTAATGTAGAAAAATTCTCCAAACTAGTATTACCACTAGTTACATCTTAAAGTAAAATAACCAAGAAATAACTATTTCTCTTTATATCTTCTAGAATTTTTAAGAAAAATTATGCCTTCAAAGTATAATAAAATTATACACTTGATGTATCACAAAATTAAGAATTCATAACTATTTCCCCGTCTACTCCATACATCACACACTTGACATACAAATTCAAAATAGAATTTAATCATTCTCATGATATTTTGAATCATATTATCCACATGTTAAGAATATATCTTATGTATATAATTTTTTTTTTCTTCTTTACTTACATTAATTGGTTTCCAGTGCATAACTTTAAACATCCAAATCAATTTGGAATGTCTAACATGCAACAATTTTCTCAATTTTCTTATGACAAAGTTTAACAGTCACAAATTATCATTAATTTTTCATGTCCATGTATTTTACCATACACATATAAAACCATAATTCATTTGCCATATGTACTTTCACCATATAAATATGAAAATCAATTAATAACTTAAAAGATTTAAAGTAGAACAAAAAACCTAATTCTCCATGAAAAGATCTTAATCAAATATTGTAACTTTTTATTGTTTTGTTAATCTACAAAAATGGCTTTTGTTCCCCCATTTTATCACTTGATCTCTATTTGAACCATTAACTTGTCAATTTCACCACATCATTGACTACTGGCATTTGAACTTGTGTCTTCCATTGTTACACTAATATAGCCTTAAGATTGTAATATAAAAATTGCAAAAACAATAAAACACCTTTGAAATGCTTGAGTAGAGTTAGAATTTCTATTTCCTTAAGACATGCTCTTTTTGTATCTAAGGTTACTATTAGATACAAACAAAAACTATGAAACTAACTTGAAAAGCGAAAGAAAAAGAAGAGATTTTTTTTTTTAAAAAGTGAGTTAACCATGTTACTTTTTATAGGCTTTGCATGAAATGACATTTTTATTCATATGAAAGTAAAAATACAAAAGAAAATGTCTTTCCACTTAATCAAAAAGTAACGACTTTTGATTAAGTCAAGTAGCTATAAAAAGTCTTATAGGATTTCATGAAAATGCATTATTATTCATAAAGAAGTTAATTTTATGAAACCAAGTCTCTTTTCACTTAAACAAAAGATAATGACTTTTTGTTTAAGTCACAATAACTAAATTTTTCTCTTCTCAATATTTTAATAACTATTCATATAAAAGTTATTTTTTGAAGAAAAATAACTTTTATTTGAACAAAAGTAATGATTTTTTAATTAAGTCAAACTACTTTAAAAACTTATGAAAATTCCTAACAATTGCATCTAAAACTTCATACAAGTATGAGGGATGATTTGACCAAAATAAATTCTGAAAGAAGCTAGTAGCTATAGCAGCAATATTCTGATCACCCTCAACCAACCATCCACCTTCATTCTCCCCCTTGATTATAAGAAGCTTCCAACAAAGAGTTCAAATCACCACCTACTATCAAAAAATCAGAATCAAAAATAGTATATTGAAGATAAAATCCCGAGGCAGAGGATACTTTTAATTACACATTATCCTTCCCTTATGAACCCAAACCCCCAGACAAACCAGTAGGATCAACAAAAAAAAAGAAAAAGAAAAAAAAAAAACAAAGGGAAAAACCACAGGACTGAACTAGACTCTGAACAAAAGGCCTTTATTTTTTGCTTTGTACAAGAACACCACATCAGGAGGGTGAGCTTTAGTAAGCTCTGAGACAAGGGATTGTCAAGGGACTCCCCAACCTTGACAGTTCCATGACAATTTCTTCATTCACGGTTGGCTGTCCAAACAAGAGTACAACAATTATTGAAAGTACAAAAGATGCACTAAAATTAATTAACAACCTGCTTACCTAGTAGATTTTCCTGACCTAAAGTCTTTCTTCCTCAGAACCCAAGGAGCTGAAGAGGCTAAGCTCAATTAGTTTACTCAACGTTTTAGTCATATGAAATTTACCATGATTAAGAATTCAGTCTCAGTTCAAACTCACTTTGAAATTGCACATTTAATTTTGCTATTCAATGATCAATCTACATGAAGATATTTTAGTTCCACAAATATTTAAGAAAACGCACACAGATATAAAGAGAACTACTACATTTAATGTTTTGCTTAAAGATGATCTAGCAAAAACCAAAAAATTATGTAAGATAACGGAACTGAAGTGTTTCTGTCTAAACCTAGGGGAAATATACATTCTTTTGCAATATCTACTTGTACAACACAAAAGTACTACCCCAAACAGAATTTCCAGATAAAATAGTCAAACAGTGCTCTCAAACTGCCTAGTACAGTATGCTAAAAGCTACATTGTGTACATAATACATAATGAGCAAAATTTAGTTTAAGTTGATTTTAGCAGGAAGGCATATTCCAGGAGCTTGCTCTTTTTGAGAAAGGCCTTCGCAGGCAACTAGTTTCAACACAGACTGAGCTGCAGGATTGTACTTCTGCAAGGTTTCATAAAAGCTTCTTCCGAGAACAACATCAACCCAATCCTCCACTGCTCTTTTCCTGTCTGATGATAACCAAGCAGCTGCAAGTATATGCACCATGACTTCATTATCAATTTCCAGCAGAGTTTCAGGTCCAAATGTCCTCTGAAGTTCAAGGCTAATACTATTTAAAACTTTCTTGGCAAGTTCATCAAAATTGAAATGCTTAAAAACAACTTTTTCATTTACTTGATCAAAGAAATCATCCAACCAGGCTTCTGAGTTTTCGGTTATGGACTCACTCTCATAGTCATCATTGTAATTGATATCCTCCTCTATATCCTCTAGAGGCAGATTTAGGTCCAGAAAGGATCTTGGTGCCTTGAGGTCTTGTTTCTGTATCTTAGGTATCGCCTCATGCTCATTGGAGTCATTGCATTCATCCAGCTTTCTTTTATCCCGAGATGATGGTTTTTTGGTCTCCTTTCTTGATGTAACCTTCACATTCATGCTACTGCTTCTCTTGGCATCCTCAGCAACATGTCCAAGCAATATTTGCATTTGGCATGTTTTCGCTTCCAGGATTCTCTCTTCAGAAAACGTTGTTGGCTCCTTCTCCATGATAAAATTGCTATTACCTTTAATGTTGGTTGAGGTTACAACAAATATCACGTTATTGATGCTGATTTCTCTCCCGTGCGAGTCTGGGAATTTACCTGTCCTAATGGCCTTGGACAAACTACTCTGTGCCATAACATCAGCCTTGTCTACATTTTCAAGAAAAACAACTGAATGAGGTTTCTTACGCAACTCTCCAGCAATGTAGTCAACAATTGTTTTTCCCCTAAGCTTCACGTCATAGGCATAAAATTCTTGGGATCCAAAAATTGAGTTTAATGGGGAAACTCTATCATGAGAATTAAAATCCACTGAGATTATGCTTTCCGTATTTCCAAAAACTATCTCACCAAGTGCTGAAGCAATTTTCCTTTTACCAACTTTGTCAGGTCCCAGAAAAGTAAACCAAATATCTCTTCTGAAGTTTGAGCCACAGTGCTTAACAATCCCAGATCTGTGAAGGGACAGAGATCGACTAATAGCACATATGGCTTCATATTGCGAGCCAACCTTTTCAGCTATAATTTGATTAAGTGATTTGAAATCTCCTAAGTCGAACTTTGATCCCGAATTGGGAGAGAAGCAGGTAGAAGATCCAGCAATTCGGCATGAATTACTCTCGTTGACAGAATCAAACTCAGCTGAAATGGAGTCAGACAAGTGCTGAATATACTTTTTATGATCTCTTAATTTTGGAGTATTTGGCTCTTGAGCAGATGATGTATACAATGTTCCCAACCCCAAATCTGTTGTCACAGAAACAAGGGAAAAAGATGATGGGCTGTCATGCAGACTAGGATTGGCCATGGGGAAAGGGGCACACCACGGACTCTCCAGGTCAATTTGCTGATTCTTTGAGACTTCTGCCACGTGCTCAATTCCAGAATTAATATTAACAACATCCGAAACTACTGGTAGTTGTAAAAACTGTTTTGGAGGAAAAATCTTTTGTGCCTCTCTAGGGATGTAGGGACTCGAAGATGCATATTGGCTTTCATTGAGAGAGAGATCTTTACTTCTACTTCCACTCCATTCTGTAAATCGAAAGTCCTCAGCAGATGGAGCAAGATACCTTGTCTGGGAAACATCGAATTTAGGTAAAGGTCGAGTGTGATGAAGATGTTGACAAATATCATTCCACTTACTCTGCAGCTCCACAATCTTAGCATTAGAACTTGCTTGGCCATCTTCGGTCTGCACTGGATGATGATGTTCACTCTTTCATAAATACAGTCACAAACTAAATAAAATAAGAATGGCAAATTATATAAAACATTATCAGTAACCCCTGTCTATCTCTCTCTCTGATGTCCACATATTGGCAAATAAATCCCAAATTTGAAATAATACACACCTTTGCCGCATCCACTGCCTTGCTTGTGTCAAAATCAGCCCTTTGCAACAAAGGCAAGCTTGCTGAGCTATCAGACACCAAAGTGTTTAAATCTACCTTCAGAATATCAGAAACTTCATGTTCATACTTTTCGGTGCACAGATGGCAGCGACTAAATGATTGATTTGTGCTGCTTAATGGATTTCTGAATTCAGATTGTGTAGAAAAAAACCCACCAAATGGAATAAAAGACCGCATCAAGCTGTAAGTTTATCATGAGCATGGAACTGTGAGATCCAATGGGCAGAAAAAAGTCAGAAGCCAAAGTGCACACATATTGATAGACATGCAAATGATCAGACATAACGATTGAGAACAAAGACAAAACATGAAATATATAATGAACACTTCATACACATAAAGTGAATTGAAGCCAATGATGTCGACAGCCTGATAACACGGGGTCAGAAAAATTAAGTTTTAACCATCATTATAAAGGCATTTCTATTCAGATACATGATCGGTACAAATCACCCTCACCTTGAAGATGGCACTAATGTCACCATATTTAGGATTTTATTTATTTATTTTAAAAACAGTTAGAAACAGTAGCATTAATAGCTCACATTGATTGACCCAAGAAGATCACAAACAAGGGTTACTTGACCTTTGAGGTAAATAGCATATAGAGAGTACAGCACCAAGATATGAATTCTTTCAGGTAGACTACCTGTTTTGCCATTTTTACAGTTTAATTGCTCAAATAAGGTACTAATGTATTACATTGTTGAGAATTTGTTGCATCTAACTCCCTTGTTTTACCCCAGTGGTGCACTTAACATTTGACAAATGAGAACCCTTTTCCCTTTACTGCATGAATCTGGAAGTATCAACTCCATTACAAGAAGTTTTGGATACTAATAAAAGGATGTTAAGTATAAGGGTTTATTAGGATGGAGGGGAATGGAGGGAGAGGAAAGGAGAGGAGATATACCCTTTTCCTTTATTTGAGAGTATTTTTTATACATTATAATTTTTGTATGTTGTGACTAATATACCCCTGTTATTTTTATTAAATACATAATAATATATAAATAAAACATTTTTAAGAGCATAATCGTACAATTATGTAATACTATATTCTTTCATTTCCTATTCCCTCAACTCCCAAACAAGACAAAAGCATAATTGATATGTTTATTTTAAACTCCCAATTAAGACAAAAATATAAGTGTAATTTTTCCTCTCCTCTCCTCTCCCTTCGAACTCCCAAATAGGCCCTAAGATTTGGGTTTCTTTTAGTAGAGTTGAAAATCTGGAGTAGACTGAAAAGTTTAGTGTTTTTGCTTTAAATAAAAAGCTTTCCAAGTTTCTCCCTGTTTCCACATTTACCAAGCACTGGCCAATCTATTTGATACATCTAAACCAAAACAAATGGACACACACCCACATGGCCAGATATTCATTAAGAAGAGGAAGAAGGTCAACGGGTATAAACTTTAAAATATTTATATCCATAACTTATCAAACATAAATTCTAAAAATATTCTCAATATACAGCCACACATCATAAAGGTTTCATCTTTTTTCCCTCGTTAAGAACTTCCTTGTCTTACAGTTTAATTGCTCAAAGAAAGTACTAATGTATTACATTGTTGAGAATTTGTTGCAACTAACACCCTTGTCTTACCCAATGGTGTACTTTACATTCGACAAATGAGAACCCTTTTCCATTTACTGCATGAATCTTGATTCTTGAAGCATTAACTGCTCTACAAGAAGTTCTGGATATAATAAAAGGATGTTAAGTATAAAAGTTGGGTTTCTTTTAGTAGAGTTCAAAATATGGAGTAGAGTGAGAAGTGTAGTTTTTTATTTCAAATGAACAACTTTCCAAGGTTTCTCCCTGTTTCCACATTTACCAAGAAAAGGCCAATCTATTCAAAACATCTATACCGAAACAAATGAACACACCAGATGGCCAGATATCCATTAAGAAGAAGAGAAGGTCACCGGGTATAGACTTAAAGAAAATATTTATATCCATAACATATCAAACATAAATTCTAAAATAGTCTCAATATACAGCCATACATCACAAAGATTACATCTTTTTTCCCTCTTCAAGAACTTTGAATACCAACTTCTTAAAACTTCAGAAATTTTGGATCTTAACAATTCTAATTTCAAGAAAATGCACAATACAGGTAACTGCATTTAAATTCCCTCAAGATCATTTGCTTGTTAAACTTTGTGTTATGTTTCAAAGCCTTTTCTCTAGAAACAAATACCTGATCTAGACCCTCATGTGTTCCATATTATTTTATCTTTTCTTTTTCTAGTAGACATGTTAATTTATCTTAAGCAACTAAAGACAAGTATGAACTTCAACCAAAGCAGAAGTAAAAAGGAAAAAGGCCACCCACCTGGAGTTAGAGTTGAGTCCTTCCATTGAAGGACTGGCAGATGTAATGGGCAGAAGATGTAGATCCCAATCTTTGTCTACAGTAGGAAAAAGAGCTATGAACTTCGAATAGATATCGCAAGTCCCTGATGCTCCTACCAACCACAATTTGCCACCACCAATCTCCAATAAGCTTGTCAACCGCGAAACAACAAAGCTCACTGCAGCATTACACACACCATCACCGACGAATGCTTCAAGTTCTCCAAAGCTCACAGCAACACCAGGACCCGAGCATTGCTCAGCCACAAGACTTAACTCCTTGAATTTCAAACCGATCTTCTCCTTGCTCCCACCTTCAGCAACAAACTCAGAAATCTCTTTCTCAATGCAAATTACATTTAACCCAGCTATTTCAGCAGGCAAGAAACTAACTCGACCTCTCTGTACAGACTCTCTGAAACTTCGAAGAGCATCGCCCGCACAAACACCTAATAATAAGGGGTTTTTCCCAGTTTTCCTCACAAGAACTTCACCTATTCTTCTGCAATTCTCATCTCCATCTTCGCTACCAGAACTGCCCATGAAAGGAAAATTGAAACCAGGCCGACCCGCTTCCGAACCCGTTAGATTGCATAAGAATATGGGTGGGGAACGGGTCTGGGGGAAACGAGAAGATTGTGCGACTGGTGGTTGGAGTATCGCTAGCTTGATGTCGCAGCTCCGAAAACCCACTTCACCGAAAACCCTGCTGACAATTGGGTCATCGAGTATGGATAAGATGAGGTGCTTGAGCTCAACCTTCAAGAACGAGGCCGCTTGTTGCTGCTGACTGTGAATCTGAAGCAAATAAAAGCTATCCGGGTGTCTCCTCTGATTCGCTTGGGAACGTTTGATAGCAGCCATGAGAGAATTGGAAATTGGAGGCTCATCCTCAACAGTCTTCGATGTAGGAATTCGGTCTAGGGAAAAACCCACAGAGAGCTCGAGAGCTCGGAACTGTCGACGTGGAGAGTAGGAGCAGCTGCGAGCGCGTGTGCAGGCGTCACGGAGCGTGGAAGACGGGAAGGCGAGCAAGGCAGAAACAGCATGGAGGGAACTGGTCTGGGCGTGACTTCGGCGGCGAGCAACAGCCACCGCATCGTCAATAGCACATGACGCTTCCTCAGTCAAGCATTGCCTAGCAGCGCTTACCGCCGTCGGCATCGCCGGCGAGCATATATACACAATATTATATATGTTACTATACCTAGTATATGTATCAGTTGGGTTTAGACTTTTTCAGGATCAATAAAATATTTCCAGATGAAGTTTTACTTTTATTAAACTGGGGAATAATTTATTCAATAAGCCCAGACAAGGGCAGTAGCAGACTCAAAAGGGAAGATAAAGAGAGATAGAGAGAGAGAGAGAGAAATTGTCGTCTTGTCTTGTACTCTTGTTGCTGTAAGAGGAGAGTGCATGATGTTGTGGGGGAAGGATGTGGGGGTTGTTTGGTTTGGGACCCTTCAGTTTGGCCATGGAACAAACACACGCTGAGCATAGATTCTCTTTCTCGTCTGAAGAAAGTTGTCTTTAATTCCATGGCTTTCATGCTCCTCTTTTTATATACAATTAAATTTTCTTTTTATTTTTCCACTTTGAGAGAGAAAGAGATAGAGATGGAGTTGCCGTCCCATGGTGCAAATTGGCAAAGGAGGGTCATTGTCATGCTTTTAGAGTCTTACAATTACTTTTTGTTCTGCCCAAGCACAGTTATAGTTAGTTTTAAGAAGAAAAAAGAACACCAATTGTTACTTTACCCTTTCATTTTTTTTGGGTACTATTTTAAAAATTAAAAAATCCTTATAATCTCTAAATAATATTAATTTATCCATTTTAAATTAAATTAAATTAATTTTTTTTTTTTGCTAACGAAATTGTTTTTCTCTCAGTATAATATAACTCTCTTTTAAGTGTTCTTATTTAAAACAAAAAAAAATTCACTTTCATGTAGGTTCCATTTTAATGTGAAATTTATTATCATAACTCCCACAAATCAATAAACATGAATGAAAATTTTCTTTCTAGCACATTATTTTTTTATTAAAAGAAACTTAAAAAGAATTTTGCATATATATATATTTTTTTAAAATTTATCAAGTGCGAAAGCCGTATGAGATTGCTAATATTTTACAATTATGGATGACAGCAATAAGTAAATAAATGCTCGTATATATTTGTATAAATACAATAACAAGTACATACTTAACTTATCTTACATGACTTAGTTTAACTCTTTGTCCTTCTTTCTTGTTTGTAATGTAAAATGATTATACAATTGCCGGCTAACAAGACTAACTTTACAATAGAGTAAAAATAAAGAAATGAAAATGAAAACCGAATTGTTTTTCATAATGATTTCAAATTGAGTATAGGGATGAACTTGAAAAGGAGAATGATCAAGAGTTAGTGAATTTTATTTTTTAATTTAAATTAAGATATAAATATCTTTTTATTAATTAAACAATAACATACTTAACAATGTTACTTTCTATTTTAACCCGAGCTTGAAAATTATTGTTTCCGTTATTGTTGTTTTCAATTTATTGTTCTTTGCAAAATTCAATACTTTTATATAAATTTATTACTTAGTTTGCACAAATTTATGATTGTGTGAGAAATTAAATTACTTGTATGTTATATTATTTAATAATTAAATAACTTTTTATTTTGTATTTTGAAAAGAAAAAAAAAACAACTATTCTTCATTATACACTTATTGGTCATTTGTGTAAAGTTTTGAACATTTATCACTTAATTTATTGGACAAAATTGTGTACTCCATCTATTCAATAATTAGATAAGAAACCCAATTCCCGTTTTTAAAATCAGGGACTTATTGGTCTTTTCCTCTGTTTTGCAGAGTATGCGGTAGGCCCGGAAAGTATTCCTCAAAAGTTTCTGAAAAGCAAGTGATTTCAGGCACCAGCAAAATTCCACAGTAGCAACTTGTCAACTAACCATGGGTCACCG
The DNA here is from genome assembly GCA_029379385.1 of Quillaja saponaria. Lineage (NCBI taxonomy): Eukaryota > Viridiplantae > Streptophyta > Magnoliopsida > Fabales > Quillajaceae > Quillaja > Quillaja saponaria. The sequence goes on along the minus strand of CM055610.1, from coordinate 11,183,459 downwards.
ATCTCTATGGGACCCACTCCTTTTGTGACATGTATAAAATTACTGGAAGGCCCATGGCCACGGAGACCGAGTCCTCTCCTCTGATTGGATACTGTACATTCTTCCTCATAATTTCGTTGTGTCTCAACGAATAAGCATCGTCCACGTTAGTGGCTATAAATGCTTGACCCCTCAGAGTACATGTACAGAGTTTTTTCTATCTATTTAGATTAGTGGTAAAGATGAAAGAAACAGAAGAGCTATCAGGTCTGAACCAGTACAACAATTATATTCTCTCTTTCATGGTAAAAGTAAATAAAAGAAAAGTTGTTGATGTAACCTTATGAATTTGTTTGGTTACATTGTCTTCAATATCCATTTTTTCTATGCAACAACTAAATTCTATGAATAATGACTTGTTTATTAAGCAATCTCTAGAAAATATTTATATGAAAAATAAAATAAAGAAAATTAGGACCAAATCTCACAAATACAATATATTTTTCAATGATTTTTTTTTTCTTGAATCTGATCGCTTAATTTAAAAAATATATTATATTTTAAACAAATAATAATAATATTTTGCATAGATCATATTCATCAAATTATTATTGTTAAAATATTTAAATTTTAAAAAATAATATTTTATTATAATTCAACAAGTGCTATTAAAATACATATTAAAAGTTTATTAATTAAAGAAATTAAGCTCTCAAAGTAAATTATTCATATGATTCCAAATAATTTACATTTGGAACATAAAATAATTATTGCAGGATTAGAAGAGACATTACTTTTCTTCTGTGTAAAGATTTTAGATAAAAAAAAATTGGCAACTCTATCTCATACAATGACAGCTCAGTTTACAATAAGTCATTGTAATTGATGTCTCATTCACAAACTAATTAACCTAATGTCCTTTGCGGTCGTATTCCTATACAGCCTGATTTCTATCTTCATCTTTGCTCACTTTCAGGAGGTCTGCCTATATATTAGTTGGATTAAGTAAAAACATGAGTTAGAAATAAAGAAATAAGGTTGATCTGAAGCAATGTATTTTTTTAAAATTTAGTATTTGTATTTTTTTTAATTTACTATTTGTGTAAATATATATTTGCTTTGCTTTTAATGTATTTCAATTTTAGTTTTTTTAATAATTTTAGTTGTGGGGAAACAATTAATCTAATTTCAATTAAATCTCAAAACTAAATTTATAATTATTTTAAATTAAAATTTTAAAAAATAATTAGTCTTACTTTAAATTAAATTAAAAACAAAATTGAATTAATTATTACTTTAATTTAATAATAAAAACCAAAACTAAATAAAAAATAAAAAATGATTAATATGAAAATTGTTTAATTTGTTTATTTTTAATATAACACAATAATATCCTTTTAGTAATTTGTACATGAAACAACTTCTCTAATTATGATTTTTGGACCATCCAAACAGATAATTGAGTTGTTTTAAAATGGTCTCTGACTTTTTTGACCATAATCTTGGTTTTATCTCGTCACCAACCCAAACACACCCTAAATGGTGACCAATAATCATAGCTAGCCTTTTCAATAACAATGTAATCCTAGCCGTCTTTATTCTTCTTCTAATTAATTCTATTTCAATACGATTAAAGAATGGAATATACATGCGTTTCAATCAAGAGATTTTTCTAAAGACAAGAGAAAAATAACAAAAGGATATATTGGACGATAAATTGAAAATGATTCGTAAGAAGATGTTGACTATATATGTATGTAGGCAACTTTAAATATTATCTTTCTTTCTTGGCCAACAAAATTGTCTTTTCTCTCTCCTATAATGCAGGAGTTGGATGGCTACGGATCCTAATTTCTAAGGCTAATCTTCAAATCAACTCTTTCACTCAAGATTTGCCATCTCAATTGATGAAGGGTCCATACCCCTTCCTAAAAAGCTCTTTGCTTTTGACATCTTGTTTGGATTTATATAAACCAACTTGCAAACTCTATGCCAATTGTTTTAATTAATTAATTACAAACACTAGCATATGAAACCCTCTAATTTCAATCACATCTTTATCACTCTATCTCTACCACTTAATTTCTTTTATTTTGAAAATTATCCATTATGTAAGAAAACATCGAAGCTATAATTTTGCTAACAAGTAAGAAACATCGATATTGATATGCATGATACATTTAAACAAAATAATTTGTAAATAATATGTCTTGTTAGTGTCTGACACTGTTTGTGTTTAACAGATGTCATTATAAGAGGACATTGTCTAGGAAATGGTTTGTATTATAAGGGTTGATAATGATAAAGCGAAGGAGAAAGAAAAAGAACTTTAGTGGGGAAGGTGGAACTGTGGAAGTGGAGGTATGTGCCATTTTCAAACATCTATTTAAGGGTATTGAATGTCAGTACTCACTTTTTTCAAAAAGTGGCTTTTTCTTCATTTGGAATGCTTGCTGGATATATTCTGTCCAACTTTGGTCTCCTCCTCCTCGTGTTGCTGCTCTTGAACTCATTGTTCTTTCCTCTTTTAAGGTGTTGTTTGGGTAGGCTTGTACCCTCTAGGATTTTTCCAAGGATTAGAAAAAATAATAATAATAATAATAATAATTCAAATCAAATACACTCTCTAATATTTTTTGCCCTCATTCTACTTAGTTCAACACCCATCTAGGTTAAATGTGGTTAATTATTTTTGTAAAGAAAATAACGAGTCTTACCTTACATGACATAATTAGATTTATAGCACACGAAAACTCTTTTCAAACTAGGCCTAATAATCAAATAAAACAATATTATGGAGGGCATTTAAAGTAATTGAAAAATAATTAAAGGAACAAATAAGACAATAATAGAAATTAAACATTGAACTAAATATTTTTTTAGCTTAATATATATGACGTTCCAAAACCATATAAAATTCCTTATTAAATTTATAGTAGGACTCGGCTTCCAGTTGCATTGGATGGTAAGGCCATCACAATTGGGACCCAAACTCACATTAATTATGAGGTCCTCTTTCTTTTTTTTTTTTTTTTTTTGTAAAATTAAAATTATATGATTATAACTGATAATCATATTAGCATTCCTTCTTTTATTATTATTATCATTATAGATTTTTAAATTAGGTTATAAATTGTGTATATTGTTAGGTAAGATTCCTTACAATAAGTGAAATAATTGATTGTGTTTGATAAATAAGTATTTAATTAATTAATTATTTTATATCAAAATTATCAAAAAGGTACCTGATGATTATGTTCTATATGATTTACAATTATTTTTATTTTGATGAAAGAGAAAAACAAATTTAATTGAAGCTTCTCTATAAATATTAAAATTATATACTAAGTTTTGACAATTTAAATAATAATATGTACAAAAATAATTATAAAGTTATGATCCATTAACCATGAAATATAGTAGAGGTCATAAGTTAAGTTTTAAGTGATGTATTAATGATATGAGGGGTGTCATTTGTACAAATGGAGGGATATATTTTTTTAATTGATAAAATATAATTATTATGAAACTTGATTATAAATGAAAAAGTAAATAAAATTAAACCTTCTTGATTTTTTTTTCTCCCTGATTTATATTTAGAAATTTAAAAAAATAATAATATGATTATAATAATAATAATAAAAAAATCTCTAACCAAATACTGAACATCTAAATTATTTGATAATAATCAATTTTGACAAGATTATAATCAAATACATTTATAATCTCTAATAATCAGCTAAAAAAAAACAATTATCTACAACATAGTATAAAATTTTCCACTCTCACAATAATGGATATTTAATTTAATATAAAGTAAGATATTATGGGAGACAACACAAGGGGTATCTCATTTTTATAATAGCATAGATGTTAAGGATCGAAATTTAAATTTTAATAGAGTACCAATCCAAAATTCCAAATTTAATGAATAGTTTCATGATCAGGTTTTTACTGTGAGAGAATGTAGAACGCCTGTTTAGAATTTCCAAACGGTGGTGAATTGTCAACTATCTACATATTATACTGTTGATAGAACTTGAACTACAATAAAACGACTGTGAATAACTTGGGGTTATCTGTTCAAAATCTAGTATAATGTACTAGCAGTGGGTGTTATTATCAAGAGATAAATAATCTAACAAGTTCTAAGAAGGAAATATAAATGCAAGAAAATTAGGAACATAAAACTGGTTAACACTACAAGAATTATACAGTTTGGTAAGGGATCTCATCTATCGCCTTTCTATATTCATTCCCTCGTTAGTCATATTTGCAAGGGAAAGGCGAGGAACTGTTAGCCTCATTAAATCTAGCTCGCTAATTGGTGAGGGAAAGAAAAATACTTTGTCATTGCCCCACAAAAAGTGGGCGAGGGAACATATTCTCTCAATCTTCCCTTGTCACTAAGAGTTTCATGTTTTCCTATTCCTCCTCACATGTTGTGATGACAACCTTCAACACCAATCTCTCATTATTTTCTCGCCAAATCCAGGCAGAATACTTGCAATTCCCTGTCAAGGTGGAATTCATATTGCTTTGCATTCCCTCACCTTTTCCTAGCCATTATGGGTTTTTGCTTTTAAATTCCCTCTCCATTGTGGGAATATCTTACAAAATCCCTCGCTGTTCTGGAAATTTAGGGGCATGCATTTTCTATATATATATATTCCTAATTTTCCCTCTTTTGATAGCTATGGCGCCTAACAATTTCGGTTTAATATTTAAAACATGACCCATTGACTATATTCGATTGAATGGTCGAACAAGACTTGCTAGCTACAATCGGCCGAAAGGATATGTTGAATTTGGGTGTCAACACTTTCCTCAGAATTTCCAGCAGTACTAGCACTATGCATGATCTTCCTTCACTACAAGATATGAACTATTTTGTGAAGGAACTCATCCCTTGCTTTTTTCTCTCCATTCCTTCACAATTTCCTTATTAATAATAGTGGTAAGAAAAGGCGAGGAACTTCCAGCCTCGTTAAATCTTACTCGTTAAATGATGAGGGAAAGAGAAAGACTTCACCATTCCCTCACCTATCCCTAGCTACAAGGAGGGTTATACTTTTTTCCCTTTTTCCACACCAAGTTGCGATAACAATCTTCAACACCAATCCCTTGTTATTTTCTGACAAATCACTTGTCAAATACTCGTAATTCCCTCGTCAGTATGGGGTTTCTGCTTTTAAATTTTCACACCATTCTCGGAATATTTTAAAAAATTCATCATCTTTCCTTCACTTTTACCTCACCATTTTGGAAATTTCTAAGCATGCCTTTTCAGTTTTTTCTTTTTAAATTTTTCTCATCTCACAATAAAACCTCCTTCATTACATCAATAAATCTCCCAAAACCCTTGACAACATTACAACAATATCAATTAATCAAGTTTGACAATAATTGAACTCAAAATATCCAACAACATTGAATTACTCAACTTTCATAACAATTGAAATAAAAATATATATGAAACATCAAAATCATACTTAATTGTAACAAATGTAACTCATTAACTTAAATAATAATAATAAAAAATATTATAAACTATTTAGTTAAAACAAAATATTATTCTAAAAGTACTTAAAATTAAAACATATCTAATCATGACCTTACTCATCGTCTTCCTCTTCCGCAACATCATTTGCTCCACCACATGAGTCGTTCTAATGTATTATAAAAGAGAAAGGCCACTTATGATTTTATATTATATAATATACACATAATTGAATTATTTAAAAAATAAATTTAATAATTAAATCACATCCCATCACTTAATAATTACTATTTATTTTAATTTAAAAAAATATCTCCCCCGCTCCCTACACACAAAACAGTAATCTCTCTGCTCTCCCACCTATTAAAATATTTCTTTTATCAAATTTTTTTAAAATTAATTTAAAAAATTCAAAAAAAGCTAGTAAGGGTTTGCACCCTACTAGTTAACTAAAAAACAAAGCAAATTTCAAAATAAAACTTACACTTCTAGCTGATTGATAAGCTGGACCAGTAGGATAAGCTATGCCGGAAAGCTGTAGCTCTTGCAACATTCTTCAAAATGTGTCAACGACGATGGAGCGTATCTGGTCACCTTGAGCCGATACAATGTCTTTGGCAAGCGCAATCCTCAACCTCTCATGTCAATAATATCTCTGAACAACATGCCAAATGTTATCTCTAATACTCGGAGGCATTGATGTGGTGGAAGTGCAAGCACCAGCTGCATAACTGGCCGATGAGGATAACTTTGGCACGCAAGAATCGAGGGTCGAATTAAAACTAGGTGTATGATGGGTGGTTCAGCATAGGGATCCTCACCATATTTGATAAAAACTTTCCCCCTATAGGTCTCTGCAACATAAAAATTATGAATTTGAATTTCGTACAATGAAGAACTTCAATAATAATAAATTAATTTATAAAAAACTTACAAGCGTATCCCACAAACTCCCCAGCAATCTTCCTAGTTTTTCTCGTGTAGGTGTGTTCAAACACCTTTCTGGATAAGATTGGGTGACCATTTTATTTTATTTTATTTTTGCAAGATATGTAAAATAAATTAAGTATTTGAAGTGGTTAAAATCATTAGGAAGAAAATAATTAAGTAAATATTCAATTACTTACCAGTGATTTCATGTGAGCACAGAAAGACTGGGATCCACCAGCATGTACAGTTGCTATTGACATCGTTGCACTATCCAAGAATCGCTCTACTATAGTAATCTCTCAAACATATGGGATTACTCCCTCAGCAGCATCATCATTTGTGAGTCTGTATTTTCAACAAAGAAAGAAAAAAAATCACTATTAAGAGCACTTACAATTATGATTAAATAATATAAATTAAATAAATGAATTAACAATTATGTAAGCACATAATGAAGACACCAAATAATGAGTCTTGGACCTCTCATGGATTGATACATCCAACGATATTATACACAGCCCCCAACTCGTATTTCATATGATAAATATACAATTAAATGTTTCATTGAACCAAAAATGCCAGGAATGTATATCATCTCAAATCTAAACAAGATTTCAACTATTGTGCCTTTCGAGTGGATCATACAATCGATATCTATTTCATTCGAACATATGTCCACACACAAATTGATTCAATTGCGTCCACGCTTTCCATATTGGTTTCGGTAAAAAGTTACGGTTAGCAAATGGCAACAAGCTCTATAGAAAAATATGACAATCATGACTTTTCAACCCGTATAGTTTATTCTCATCAAAATTAACATAACGAGAGATATTGGAAATCGGGAAACCACAATTGATTCATCCATTCATGAACTTCTTTATTTTGGTCATCCGTTAAGACATACGCCATTGTTGGTTTCAAGTACTTCTCATCCACTAATTACAACTCTAATTCAGAATGCTTAGACAAAATTGTAAGTCCTCACATGCCAAAACAATTCTTCTCAATATGCTTAATGTCCATATTCTAGCGAATCAAATTTTCCCCCAACGTGGCTTGAGGAACTACAGCTTGATTACGAACTTTTCTAGACATCTTTAACCCAAATGTCCCATTGGGCGCACCAAATTGTTGATGGAAACATGAATAGAAGCATGCTGGGAACTTTGGTTCCAAAAATTACAATCAAATGACTGTGAATAATATTAGGTTATCAATTCAAACTTTAGTACAATATACTAGCATTGGATGTCGTTATCAAAAGAGAAAAAATCTAACAAGTTCCCAACATGAAATGTAAATATAGGAAAAGTAAAAGAAGATAAATGAATAAAGACTTGGTATCAAAAGACCTCTGCCAACATGCTAGCCGTTTGCTTTTATAGCTTGGCGGTTTTTAATAAAATCATTTGAAATTTAAAAACAAGAAACTGCTCCTAAATAACCATGATATCCAACATTAATAAAACTGTAATAAATGACAATTGCTTCTATTACATAAATTTATGCTTGCTTCCATAGCTTCTGCTTAACTTGGTCATTTTCAACTATAGACATTCGACATAAAAGCTATTTTCGACCAAATTAGATAACTTGCGAATTTGGGGTGTCAAACACTTACTTCATCATATTGGGTATGGATGCTAATTTTTTAGGTACATATCCATAACTAACCCGAATGGGCTTAAAATTACCGGTCCGAGTATAAAAATGGGTTAATGTACCAAATCTAGGCAAATAAAAATTATGTTCTATCGGACTGGGTAAGACCCAAGAGACCCACATATGTGATCAATTAGGATTTGTGATAACCTCAGTCGTTAATCCCTGAATATTGGAACTGGATTACTGGATCCATTCCTTCCAATTGAAGCGTCAATTCCACCTTATTGAAATTTTTTTTTTGGCAATAAACCCTATTGATTAATTTTTCTCTTTCTAAGAGGCACTCTATCACAAGGCACTCCAACATTTTAAGGGTGCATTCTCATGTTTTCCAAGAATTTATAAAATATAATACAATTTTTTTGTAAGAATAAAAATAACTTAGTTATTAACCATTAGACTTTTTTTATGTTTTTGGTTCTTAAAGTTTGATTTGGATTTCACTGTAGTTTATATTATTCATTATTGTGCAATTGAGTCTCTAAAATTATAAAATTGATTTATTTGAATTTCTATTGTCACCTCCTATCTATATTTACATACCGATGGAAATGACTTGTACTAATAGATTATGATAAAACATAATGTGATTGATGATATAGTTAATTGACGAATGAAAAATAAACAAGTGACTTTTTAGAAATTAAAAATAAAAGCTAATGTAATGAACAAATGAAAAACTATCACGTGTATATAATAATATATATATTTTTTAAATGATATAAAATCATGTATATTATTAACTTAGTATAAAACAAAGCAAATAAAAAATGAAAAAAAGTCAAAATATATACTAATTTTTTATTTAGAAAAAGTAATTAAAATTTATAAATTAAAAATTAAAAAAGATTGCTCATTCATCCTCATTACACCAATTTAGGGTGTAAACGATCCAAGCTTGGCTTTGCTAGTCAATTTTTAGTAGAGCTCAAGCTCGGCTCGTGTTCATTAAAAGCTCACAAGCCTAGGCTCGTTAAGGAATCATGAGCAGAAATTTAAGTTGGCTCATTAAGAGCTCATTAAGAGATCATGAACTTAAATATTTTTTTAATTTAAAATTATTTTTAAATATAATATATTGATATTTTGTAAAGTACAACTAGTCTAATGAGTATTTATTTAATAACTCTACTTCAATAATTTTTAAAAATAAATATGAATCTTAAATTATATTATATTATATTATATTATATATATATATATATATATATATATATATATATATATATTTATATATATATATATTATACGAGCCGACCTCGTTAGTTTACGAGCCGAGTTTTGTAAAGTTTGAACTCGACTTATTTAGTAAATGAGCCTTAAAATAAAACTCAAACTCGGCTCATTTAGGAAATGAATTGAGTTCAAGCAAACCCTTAACGAGCTTGTTCATGAAGGGCTCTGTTCATTTGAACTCCTATACACCATCAACACCCACCACCATCTCAACCTCTAATCAACCCCAAAATATTAAAAAAAAAAAAAAATCTCAAAACATCATAACTTTTAACCAAAAACAATCAAAATAAAAATGGCTATGGAGGAACTTATAGATTCATGATAGGGACTCAGGGAGAGGGATTGGTAGCGAGGAATGCAAAAAGCGTGACAATAAAAGAAGGAGAACATAGCAGAGACGATAATCTTGTAGGAGAAGAAGCTCCGTATGGTTAAGATCCAATACTCCTCCACCAATTCTGGCTTCCCAGGACGATGACCTCCATTGCATTGAAGATTTATTTGGGCATCAAGCAGAAAGGTGAAAGATCCAAAGAATCGAAGTAGGAAGTCTTAGCAGCAAAAAGAAAAAATAAAAAAAATAAAAGTATGTTTGTATGGAATTAGAATTGAAATTGAAAATTAGATTATTCAATTTTAATTTTTCTGTTGATGTATATTTTAGAATTGAAATCAGAATTTTCAACTCAGTTATTAGAAATTGAAAAACAACAACAAAACATCATATTTAATTCTTATAGATTAACCTTAAAATTTATAATTCTTGAGCATGTGTCAAATTTTCCTGTTAGTGCACATTTTAGCATTAGAATTGAAATTTTCAACTCTTTTCCAAGAAATTGATAAACAATAGCAAAACATCATCTTCAATTCTTATAGGTTGACCCAAAAATTTAGTGAGAGTAATTTGGCTTGAATGGAGGAAATAACTAGGCTTAATGTTGACTGGCTGCAAAGTCTTTTTTTTTTTTTTTTTTCCTTTTTTTACTTTTTGTGGCGGTTAGAGAAAAGAAAAAGAAGATTCGCATTTTTTGAAATTAGGCCAAGATCAGGCTTGAATTTCAAATCCGTTGTGTTACCATGTTAAATAAAATATAATAAAATAAAATTATGAGCTTGATTAGTATCTTAAAGCCTACACCCATAAGTTTTATTTATATTATTAATAATAAAATATAAATTTTTACATTTAAACAATATAAAATTACACAATATAATAATATTATATTACTAACAATAATTATAACATGTAATATCAAAACTAACTTACATGCAAATATACTAATCGATACACTATATATTTTCTCAATTCAACCAATTTAAAGAAAGATCACAGAGTCCTTTCAGATCACTTTTCTGAATGCATATCTATTATATAATTCTCAAATTGAGAATCAAATGCCATAAGCTCAATTGAAAAAAAAATAATCATATGGATAACTTCAAAAAACTTTAATTTCTTGTGGTTTTCGAAGTCTGGCTCTCCAACCATCCATTGCTGCAGGCGTAGACCAATGGCTCTTTAAATTTCAGGCGAAGCTGCGACGAGCCTCTGGCCCCTCACTGCTCAGTTCTAAGCTTTCACGATAAGACGATCCTAATCCCTAGGACTCGAAGACAAAAATTTATTATTTATTATAGCTCATATTTTATTGAGTTTGGGCCATAGACAAAGCTATTCATAGTTCTGTTAATTGAATTTTATTTGTGTGCCAAACCAATAGTTTTAGTTTTTATTTTATACTGGTGACTTTAATTTACGGACCAATATATTTTGAATCAAAATGTGTAGGGCATAATTTTATTTATTTATTCATAATTTAGTGAAGTCAATTTATAGTTTTTATATACTTGTAGGGTTATTTTTAAAAATAAGTGGATCAACTGTCCACTAGTCTAAACCTACATCCGCCATCAAAAAAAATCAAAGAGAATACTGAGATGGTGGTGACGATTCATAAAGGAATTATTTTGTTTTTTGTAAATAAAAAATACATTATTTTTGAATAATTTGAATTTGAATTCGAATGTAAAATTAAATTACTTTTTGAATATTGAATTGAATAATACGATTCGAATTTGAATTTTAAACACAATTCAAATTTGATTTAAATGCTTTAAATTTTTAAATTCGAATAATCTAGTTTGAATTCCATCTCTAACTTTGGATTCCATTAGTCCACATCATTTTCACCAATCCATGTCACTTCCGTCATTGTTAAACGGATAAGAGGTGGTTCATAGAAGGTGGTGGCAAGAACCAATTAGAACAATTTTACAATTTTAAGTAGTAATTGCAACATGATTCTCCAATTGAATTTTTTCAGTCTTCATATTTCAATTATTTTATTTTTAATTTTTTCTTATTCTGAAGCAAAGTCTTTGTATAATGCATATAATATAATAGGAAATAAAACTCATTTAGATACAAAAGGGAGAGAAAAGAAATTATTTTAGAGATAATTAATTTGGATTTGATATTGTACCACAAATGGCACAAGATAGCAAGCCTAATACATTTTAATTTTTTATTTACCTATCCGGACTAGCTTATATATGCAGCTCAGTATATTATCTTACCAATTCAGTCAAAGACAAATCATTTACATTGGCTAAAAAATTTGTTGAAACTAAAAATTAAAAAATAGAGTACACTTTCTTATTGACAATCCTTAATGGTGCTTAACACGTTGTATAGATTTTGATTAAGCACCCTTCAACTACCGCAAGACGTAGTGCAACATTCCATTTCAACCTTTCACCAGTTATGTCACATTGTCACGGGTTCTAAAGCACAATATATGGAAGAGGATTCTCAGAATCATTAAAAGAGAAACATATGATATATTTATGTCATTAATTGGGTTTCACCCTTTAATAATATGATTTTTAATTGGATGTGACTAACTTTTTTTTAAACGTTTAGCTCACTAGTCATGTCGTTATTATCATTAAATAAATTTTTATCCTTTTTTTTTTATTGGGTTTTTCAACATATAGTTAGAAAAATTATAAATAAGCCAAATAAAAAGAAAAACTATCAAATTCCATACCACTCCACAAGAAAAAAAGAAAGAAGAAAACTAAACCAAACACACTAGTAACACTTGCTATGCAAAAAGGACTTAATACATACAAAGGGTTAGATACAGTGGAAAAGACAAGAAATCATGAAAGATGTGGCCGGTTTCATTAGGGACCAATCACTGGTTGTGGTTATGTGAAGCTCTCAATTAGATGTTTCATTGGTTTTTTTCCAATATCTGTAAGATTGTTGATTGATGAACATATTCAAAATCTCCACTCGCCTTGTAGTTGAAAATTACTTGGCAATAATAGCACCATGTTGCTACGTAAATATTCCATCCTTATCTACTATTCTTGTTGGGTCTTTCTATTTTAATATCATTTCCTAGACATTATCACTGCTATAATTGTCAATGGTCTATTCAATAACCTCTTATACCTAATTTTTTCCCTTTAAATTTTGTTTTGTTTTTCAACATTTTTTTTTTCTCTGCAAAGTAGGGGTGGGGATTCAAACGAGGTACCAGTTGGCCTATTCTTATTGGAGGTCACACCGTATGAGGATTAGTTTTCACTAACATTTTTCTTGTAATTATTTCACATAATATAATTTGTAAAGACACATATGTCTCATCAATAATAAAAAGACACAAACTTAAAAAGAGAGTCATGTCCTATGACTCTATGACTCTTGAAAAGACTCATGTTCTATGACTCTTAGAGACATCACTTGCAAAAATATAAATAGACTCAATGCGATCAATAAGAAAGTTTTTGACCTACAACACAATCTCTATCTTTAGATGTTCTCTCTTCCATCTTATGTGATAATAAAGTTAAATCACCTTTTATCTATTGTATTCGTTCTGGACCTTCGTTGGTATCGAAGCATAGGAATGGATACAACCCCATCCATTTCATTCACAATCCGAAAAAGAGGTTGCCTCCAACTGACATATATTTTAATTGTTCAATTTGTTTTTTCGAACTTTGGAGGCAATTATTTTATAAATTAGGACTGCTGGAAATTCAAAATGACACAAACAAAAATTAAACTTCACATCTTGAATATCCAGATTTTATTCCTATTTATACACCACGAGAAGATAGCCCGCAACCCGCTGATTGGAACCCATTCAACCCACGACGAAATTGTACAATACATTCATAGTATTCATCACCATCAGAGTCTAGTCCAAGTGTGCCAAGGGCAGCAATTGGAGCTGAATGGTTTCCATCACAATTTCACGACATCAAACAAAAAGCAAAAAGTGATGCAAAAGGAATTGAAGAAATTGATTAAAATTACCTTGAAAGTCAGGAAATTGCCACATCAGTACTCCATGTAAGGCCAATTTCTGCTGTATTCCCTAATCATAAAACCATCGGTGAAGAGCCATCTGAATCTGTAACATCATCCCCGGAAAGAATTGTTGTTGCTGTCTTGGAATCAGGCCCCTATGAAAGCCCAAACTGATTCTAAAAACAATTTTACTGATTCGAAGCAAATCTGGTTTGAACAAATAGATGATGATACTTTGGTTGTTTGTTCAAAATCAGATTACCCTGAATTGATTCAAGAAAAACAATTCAGCCTAATAGAAGAGAAGAAAAAGGAAATACAGGCAGAAGCAACGCCTCCTGCATGCGTTAAGAAAGGAGTTGCTGGATTTGAAAAGGGTAAAGAAGAAGCAGCAAGCAAATTGGGTCATGTTCTGACCCATGACCCTCTTTTACACTCCAACCAAATTAGACCCAAAACTTTTTAAAGGTAGGCCCGAATCCGAACCTAACTCATATCTAAAATCAAATTCTCTAATTCTCCTCAAGCCCAAAATTAGAGAAATCCAATTCTTTTAAATCCAATTTCAAAAATCAAAATTTTAAAGCTTAAACACAATATTAATTTGGCTTAAATACTGTTTTAGTCCTTTAGGATTGTCTCAGTTCTTAATTTAGTCATTCACAAATATTTTTGGTCAATTTCATCATCTAGGATTTAGAATTTTTCAATCAAGTTATATTCTCTTATTTTCATGTTATGTCTAAATAAGGTAATTGTACATAATTTAATGACAAAATGATTTTTTTTTTTTTTTTGCAAAATATAAAAATAACTTATGTACGTTATTATCTTTATGCCAAGTGTGATTATTTTGTTAATTCATTATATGTAATGAAAGCTTGATAGAGAAATTTTGAATCTTGAAGAATAAAATTGACTGAGAAAATTTTTGGAAGACCAAACTAAAAACTGATATAATCCTCCAAGACCAAAATAGTAGATAAGCCTATTAATTTTCATAAATTTCAAAAGGATGACTCATCAAAAATCCAAAAAGCCAAGATCAAGACTTTATACCAAATTGGCACGATCCGACTTGGATAGATTTTGTTTCCACCACTTGGAGGGAGTATCAAACAAATATTAAGTGTTTTGAATCAAAGAATTGTCATTGGAAGCAACACAAGAATTTCAATCGACGTTGGTGAAGCATTTCGAGAGAAGCATTTATCTATTTATTTAATTAATTATTACTTAATTTTATTTATTTATTATTATTATTATTTTAATTATTGAAATTACGTAGTTCAAGTCATATAATAGTATGTATGTAACATTAGTGTGTTTTAATATTAGGGATTAGTTGTACCCTAATAATATTTGTTCGTATTTCAAATAATATATATATATATGTATATATGTATTAGTATTTTCAAATAATATATATATATATATATATATATGTATATATATATGTATATATATATTTAGTATTTTTTTTTCAGTTGATAAATAAAATGGAGATCAAAGATCCATCTCATAACCATCTCAAAATTGAGAAATTATAGAATATGGAAAAGAAGAATCTCCTATTTGCTTATGCACGAAAGAACACATTATACATTAATCAAGGAAAAGCTTGACAAACTAGATTCAAAAGATTATGATGACAAAGGCAATAGAAAAATGGGAAGAGGATGATCAAATAACACAAGCAACAATCTTAAATCATATGAGTGGTGATTTAACTCTCCTATCCGAGCACTATAAAAGTGCAAAAAAATTAATGAAAACTTTAGAAGATAAATATCAGGCAATTTTGGAAACTTATATCCAATTATTAACAGAGAAATATCATAGCACGAGGATGTCTGACAAAGACATCGTGAGTAGCCATATCCATAACATGGAGTTGGTGGCACTAGATTTATCAAACATAGGACATCCAATTGATGATAAGTTACAAGTTTCCACTGTCTTAAATAGTTTACCAAGGTTAAGGGATCATGTTGTAACATCATTGACTTATGGCCAAAGTAGACTATCTATGGACACATTAGGAAGCTTATTAATTCTAGAAAGAAGAGCAAAATTGAGATGGGAATTGAGTGCAACAAGGACAAAAATAATGGAAACCTATTCTCTTCTCAAGAAAAGAAAACACGTAATTTTAGCAAGGACAACCCTAGACACAAGTGAAACCCAAATACCAACTTTAACAAAGGAAGAAAGGATTGTTCAAGAGTTTTTTGAAAGAAACACGTAAATTGTTTCAATTAGTGGGAAGAAAGGACATTATACTAGAAACTGTAGAACAAAAAAAAAAAAAAAAAAAAAAAAAATCACCTAAGGGAAATTGCACTTACCATATCAAAAGAAATGATCACTAGAAGTGATTACAACAATTGATGGATAGACTCTAGGGCATCAAGGCACATGGCAAGGAGTAGGTGGAGCTTCATCAATTTTAAACCTAATAATATTGGAGACCACAAGTTGTACATTGGTAATAACACCTATGTGACTATACTGGGTGAAGGCAAGTGCAAATTAATGTGTGATTAGGGATAATTTTTGGTGATGTTCTATACGCTCCTGACATCTGTAGGAATATTATATATGTATCTATCTTAGAAAAGAAGGGGTATGAATTTAGATTCAAGAAAGGATGTGTATCAATTGGCAAAAATGATAAGATATTAATCAAAGGTGTAAGGGTTAATGATATGTACTTGTTAACTGATGATAATAAAATTATTCATTATTTTGAGTATTTCTCTGTGTATGATACAAACAATTCTTATTCATGGCATTTACGATTAGCACAGATCAACAAACACAAAATGATAAGAATGTAAAAAAACAAGAGTGATACCTAATTTGGACAATGTTGAATTTAACACATGTGTACCTTGTGTTAAAGGAAAAATGACAAGAAAACCTTTTCATAAGAATTGGGTATTAATTGAACTTTTAGAAGTTATACTTAGATATTTGTGGGCCATTTTGAATAAAAACCCGAGGAATGAAATATTTCATTACCTTCTCCGATGATTATTTAAGGTATGGACATATTATTTCCTAAAGCATAAATCTAAGGCCATAGATAAGTTCAAAGAATTTAAGAATAAGGTTAAAACACAACTTCGCAGAAAAATAAAAATATTGAATAATCATAAAGGAGGAGAATATAAAGCCATGTATGAATTCTGTAAAAACCATGGTATAAGGCATAGCTACACAATGTCAAATACTCCTCAACAAAATAGTATTGCGAGAACCAGATAAATCCATAATAACTGATCTAATTAATGAAGAGGAAACAAAAATAGATCTAGATTTTTCATAACACCTAGAAGCTCAAAAAAGCTGGAGTACAAACTCCAAAGAGATAAGAACAAAAAATGATGAATTCATAAATGAGAACCATACATTTAAGTATCCGAATACATAAAAACCTGGGAATGAAAATGATGAGCTTCTAGCCATTGTTTGAAAAAGCAGAAGAAAAAGAACAATAGAACCTTCTCATTTGATGAAAGACTATTGCATTTACAATCTTGATAGCATAGAAAATGAATTTAGTGGAATTGACGATGATCCCAAAAAACTTTAAAGAGGCAATGTAAAGCCCCGACTCAATCAAATGGCATGAAGCCATGATAAATGAACTCAATTCCATCAAGAAGAATGATGAATGAGAATTAATAGAATTACCCAAAGGTAGAAAACGTATTGGTTGAAAATGGGTCTTGAAGAAAAAGTACAAAGGCAATGGAATCTTAGATAAGTATAAAGCTAGATTAGTAGCAAAAGGATTTGCATAGAGCTTGGTGTGGATTTCATAGACACATACTTATAGGGCTAAGCAATTGGTCAGGTTGGTCAGTTTTGAGCCTTTTTTCGGCCGACCTAACTATGCCGATTCCATAAAAAATGTCGCCTGCAGTAACAACCAAAAATTGTAGGAAAATCGGTCAGGTTTCTGTTGGTTAATCAACATTCCTCAGATCCTATTTTTTAAACCAAAAAAAAAAAAAAAAAAAAAAAGATAAATAAATTGGGGAGTTTGGATGAAATTAAGAATCAATCACCATATTATTACAAATTACAAACTAAATTTTACAAAGAATAATATAATAAATTCATAAACTGAAAAAAAAAAAAGAAGATTTAAACCATCACAGATAGATCCATCAAATCACATATAAAATTTGCTAAAATATTAAAAAGTTAAAGAGATATTGAAAGAACTACTACGTATTAAAGAATGTCGAGTAGGAAAAAGTGGGGAAGCACCCATACTAGTTACACAAATCTGTAAATGTCACAAGTTAATCTTAAAATCAGTAGATCAATAACTGCAATCACAAGTCTTTGGTGTATGTAAGTCGAAGGAGTAAACTTAGGTTCACTTTAACTCTTCCACAGTAGCTAACTATAAAGTTGAAGAGTTGAGAAATAGATGGTGAACATTTTGGTGTAGAGTGAAAAGGGAGGAATTGAGAAAGAAGCAGATAGCTTGCTGTTGTTTCTAAATCTTCTCTGGCGGCCGAACATAAGAGAAAAGTTTTGTTTTGGATTTAGGTTTGTTTCTACTTTATATTATTCTATATGACATTAGTTAAAGCGGGCTTATAAGGTAAAGTGGGCTTATTTTTAATTGGGCTAGTTGGAAGTTAGTCTCATAATCAAGTTATAAAGGAGTTAGGCTTCTTATATCAGTCAGGTTGGTTGGTTGAATTGTAATAATTTTGTAACCTGCCAATTGGGTCGGGTCAATTTCGGCCCAAATTGATCTAATTCAAATCGGTTAATAAATTTTGCAAGTATTATGCTCAGCCCTACATACACACTTATGGCAAAGTTTACATCAATTAGAGTAATAATGTCTATCATGGCAAGATTAGATTTAGTCTTGCATCAATTAGATATGAAGGCTGCATTTTTAAATAGAGAATTAAAAGAAGACATTTATATGTTGTAACCAAAAGGTTTTGAAGTACGAGGTCAAGAAGACAAGGTTTACCACTTAAAAATATCTCTATATATGGACTAATGCAGTCCTTGCGACAATGGTACTTGAAGTTTCACCAAGCTATCTTACGGATAAGTTATGAGATGCGTTCATTAGATCACTGCGTATATGTACAGAAGTGTCGAGACAAGCTATCAATACTATCATTATATGTCGATGATATATTGTTCGCAAGTAATTATTTAAATATGATTAACAATACAAAGACACTACCAAGGATCAAGGTCTTTCATGAAGGACATAAGACATGGGACAAGCATCATATGTTTTAGTAATAAAAATTGCAAGAGATAGAAACTTAAGGCTGTTATACTTGGATCAAGAGAAGTATCTAGAAAAAGTATTGAAAAAGTTCAATATGGCTTCCTGCAAACCCGTTAGCACACCATTTCCAAAGGGAATGATATTGAGTAAAGTAATGTATTTGAAGAATAAAACAGAAATAAAAGAAATGGAAAAGACCCTTTTATGCTCATATCGTAAGCAGTTTAATGTATGGCATAACAAGTACTATGCCATATATTTGTCATGCAGTTAGGTTAGTAAGTCGATATCAATCTAATCTCAACACACTGGCAAACAGTAAAAAGAATATTTAGATACTTAAAAGGAACTATAGGAATGAAACTATGTTTTGGAAAGACGAGCTAAAAATCATTGGATATTCAGATGAGGATTTTGCAAGTGATTTAGATAATTGGAAATCTACAACTAGCTACATCTTCATATTTAGTGGGACTGTTGTTTCTTGGGCAAGCAAAAAAAAAGGATGCATAGCAAAACATACTATGGAAGCTGAGTATGTGGCATGCAGTATAGCAGATAGAACAACAGTTTGGTTAAAACATTTCATAAAAGGTTTAAAGATAGATATTCTGGAAAGTGCAGTAAATGTGTTTTGTGATAACAAGTCTGCTATCTCATTGATTAATAATGGAGCAAATAGTTCGAAAGGTAAACACAATGATGTGTAATATCAATACATGCAAGATCTAGTAGAAAAATGTGAGATTAAGGTCAACTATATTTCATCGGGAGAGATGGTGGCCTATGACTAAGGTGTTGACTCTGGAAAGATTTAGAATACATGTGGCTATGATGGGACTAAAAACCTATAGTTAACAATACAACATATGTGGTAAGGGTATAAAAATGTAAATCCAAGCTCTAAATAGGAGGCTGTATCTTTTGTGTGATTCCATCCAGGGGTCTAATTAGTCAATAGAAGGTGGAAGGTGATGGCGAGAAACCATTATGAAGGTAATTGTTATGACCAAATTTAGTTGCCGCTGTTCAAACTCAACATAGAATAAAAGGTACAAGGTTTATTCATAATGAGGGCGTACAATACAAAAGACATTAACTTAGAATTGTAAAATTCCTAAACCAGATGGATAAAAAATCCAGGTAAGAGGTGGTTAAGAGATGATGCAAGTCGTGGGGAAGGTATGAAACCAATGTACTCAACTGAAATTGCTATAGTGCATAAGACGTGGACATTGAAACCTTGGTATAGAAACATGGTGTCATTAACTTAATGAATATAACATTCAGGCATATATTGGTTAACTAACACTATATGTAGTACGAATATGGCCAGACATGGAACGTGCACGTATTGAGATTATATGTCTGGTGGCCACCATAAGGGTGAAAGGTATGTAAATACTTTTAAGCATCATGAACTCATAAAGTATATTACAATTGCTGGTCAAAGGGACGAGTTTTCATATTAATTTGGTATGCCCAAGTGGGATATGTTGGCATATTCTTATTGGTGATCACACCATACTAGTATGAGGATTAATATTCACTACCTATTCCTACACGGTGTGATATGTAAAGACACTATACTATTATGAGGATTAATATTGAGGAGACATATATATGTCTCATCAATAATAAAGAATCACAAACTTAGGAAGAGTCATGTCCTATGACTCTGTGACTCTTGGAACACATGACTCTTGGAGCTATATCCCTTGGTAAACAATAAATTGGCCCAAGGTAATCAATCAAAATACTTTTGACTTATAACACAATCACTAGCTTTACATATTCTCCCCCACATCTTGTGTGATAACCAAACTAATATCAAATAATTGCTTGTATTCATCTTGGACCTTCAGTACCTCCCTCCCATATTAAATGGGAGTGTGTACCTTTTTTTTTTAGCATTTTGGAGATGGATGTTGTGTATTGTCTATAGTAATATTTATGTTATTTTTAAGGTTACAAATAGCCAATGAGACCATAGTTCAATTGGTTAATGCGGAGGAGTCAGAACCTCAAACCCCAGATTTAAGTTCGTTGGACTTCACATATTAAGGGGAGTGTCCATATACCTTTGTCTTTTTAGAATTTTGGAGATGAAAGTTGTGTACTATCTATAAATAGTACTCTTTTAGTTATGTTTATGGTTACAAATAGCCAATGAGTCATAGTTTAATTAGTTAGGGTGGAGGAGTAGGAACCATGAGGGTCCAAGTTCAAGTCTCATGTGTTATGGTGGTTTACCGAATCTCCTGACTCTATTTACTCCTTAAATTTTTCTTGAGAATTCAATCAATTAATCGTTGAATTGAAAAGCTCAACCTTTACACTAATTGAAATTATAAGGATCAGCAAGAACATTTTACACCAACTGAAATACATATATTATAGTCTGAGCAAAGTACACCTAATTCTTAATACCATAGTTGTCTAGCTTTATCTTATTTTAAGTTATCGGTGTGAGATATATTTTTGAACTGACTCAGCTCATGAAGATTATGCAAAACCAATATTTCTTCTAAAATGATGTCATTTGAATATGCCACTGAGACTTTAGTGGATAGAAATGATTTTGGTTGACTGTTTCTAAAATAAAATGATGAGTTTAAGTATTCACCTTACTGAATAGATGATCCATAGTTGATTCATCTATTGACTCATTGATGAACTTACTCCAGCTGGCTAAAAAGCTCTTAGTTGTTATCAACAAATAGCAAAAAATATTGTCTTCAGCTAAAAAGCTCTTAGTTGTTAGTTAGAAGATAATATTATACAGTTTCTCTCTTAGCTAAAGGTTAGAAAATGGTGTCTTTCATTGTTTCTCAAATTAATTTTCAAATTTTTTGTTAATATGTTCACTCTTTCTGTTATCAGCAAAAAGTTCAAAATTTTAGGATTTAGACATTTATAATATTTAAAAACAAAGAGAATAAGTCAACAAATAATCAGATCAAGGGTATAAGCAAAAGGATAATATATAAAAATCTAAACTTTCATTCATTTGAAAAGGATTTTCACAGAAAAATCAAAATACAAGAATAAGATGCATTATAAGCAGGGAGTATGAAAAAGCCTCGATCCAATCTTGTCATCTTCTTTGGCTTCAAAGATTCTTCTTTATTCTATTCCTTTAGAGGAAGGAACTTGTCATCATGGACAACAATCTTTTCAAAAAATTCTTGATCTTAGTTGTCATATTTTCAATGCTCCAATTAACTTTTAGCCATTTTTTCTTGTTCTATAGGCGCTCCCCTAATGCCTCCATGGAAAAGTTAATGTCGTCTCTAGGCTTTTTAGATAACATTTGATCAAATGATTTTCTCGTGGAATCCAAGACAAACTTTGAACTTGAAAGAAGAGAAACAAAGTTTGAAAGAGAAGATAATCTTGAACCATTGAGAATAGTTAATTGATGGCTAATGTCCTCTAAAAACAGTGCTAATATTTAGAGCAAAGTAGTATGCGTGCTGATGTACAGCAAATTGAACTGCTCGAGTCTTTTAGAAGGATGACATGATATGCATTAAATGCATGGCGAGTTATTGGAATTTCACCAATAAACAATCTAGGTCAAAATACTAAGAGACTTTTTTTCTAAAAGCATCACATGACCATCAGTTAGTAAAAGAGGTTAGCATAAACATGTCACCTAGAACAAATTCAATTGATTTTCATCAGTTGAACAATTTTAGTCAACTAAAAGACAGAAATTTATAAAATTTTCAATGAATGACATAAACATATAATTCAAAAATAAAATGCAAACATATTATTCACATTATAAATAAATCAAATTAACTAGATTAGAGTAGACATACTAAGTTCTCTTTTGATTTTGTCAAATTGTCTCTTGCTAAGGGTTTTGGTGATGATCTCAGCAAGCTGATTTTCTGAATTGAAAAAGTTCAATATAATATCCCTTTTTTGAACATGATCCCTTATGAAGTAATATCTTACTTCAATAAGCTTGGTTCTTGAGTGTTGAATATAATTCTTTGTGAGATTAATAGCATTTGTTGTAAAAGAGATTGAAACATGAACACACTGCACATTGAAATTCACAAGTTGTTGTTTTATCCACAACATTTGAGCACAATAGCTTCTAGCTGCTACAAATTATGCTTTAACTATGGATATATAGTGCAACTGACTGCTGCTTCCTGCAAAATCAGCATTATAGTATCTGATTAATTCAAATTTGTCCCCTATTGGATATAGTATTCTAAGTGATCGAGTCCTAATTAGATATTTGAAGATTCGCTATAAGTAGTGAGATGTGATTCCTTAAGACATGATTGGTATCTTGCCCACATGCACACACTAAACATAATGTCTGGCCTTCTGGCAATGAGATAAAGAAAAGATATTATTCTGTGATGATTCTATTCATCTACTGGAGTACTAGATATGTTCTTATCCAACTTGGTTGATATGCTTATGGGAGTACCCTTTGATTTAGCTTTTTCTAATTCAAATAGCATCATCGAGTCCTTGACATATTTAGATTGATTGATGAAGATTCATTCCTTTGATTGCTTAACTTAAAGTCCAAGGAAGTAATTAAGTTATCACATCATGCTAATTTCAAACTTACTTTGCATACACTTAGCATATTCTTGACAGATAGTTTCATTAGTATAAGAAAAAAATATGTCATCAACATAGTTGTGAACAAGTAGAATATCATATGAATTATGGTTAATGAACAAGGTGATATCTACCTTTTCGCTTTGAATACCATTTTCAAGTAAGAATTTACTTAGTTTTTCATATCAAGCTTTAGGAGCTAGCTTTAAACCATACAAAACATTTTTGAATCAAAAGCAAGATTAGGTTTATCAAAAGGTTCAAAATTGTTCAACATAAACTTTTTCATTGATAAAATCATTAAAAAAAAAAAAAAAAAACACTTTTAATGTCCATTTGATGTAAAGTGAAAATTTTAAAACATGAATATTCAAGCAATAATCTAATGGTTTTTAATCTAGCAACAATGAAATTTTTTTAATCAATATTAATATGTTTTTCTTTATTTGTGCTACTAACCTTGCATTGCTTCGAACCACGATTATAGATTCATTCATTTTTTTCTGTAAACTCATTTTGTTCTAATGTTTGGATTGTTGTCATGTTTGCAAATAATTTCACACACTTTGTTTCTTTCAAACTGAACCAATTCTTCTTGCATCGCATGAATCCATTATTCATCATTATCATCATCTTTGTACTTTTAGGTTCAATTTAAAACAAGACAACTTTGAAAGCACATAGAGTCTGTAGCTTTGGTCTTGTTCTCACACCTTATGTTGGATCACCAATTACTTGCTCTATTGGATGGCTTTTGACATATTATATGCTTTTAAAAGACCATCAATGTCATTTCTTACATCTATTTCACCTTCAGTTTCAGGTGATCTACTATCATGTTTAGCTTATGTTTGTTCATTATATTTGTCAACTAATGTCTGTATGATGTTAATTTTAGCTGAATCCTTTTTAGTTGAAATTTTATCAGTTTTGAAAAATTGTTTCTAAATTGACATCATCAGCAGATCTTATAAAAACAGGGCTATGCTCATCAAAAGTAATATAAATAGATTCTTCTAACTAGTTTTCTTTTATTAACAACTATGTAAACTTTACTAGTCAATGAATATCCAAGAAAGTTACCTTCATCAGATTTTGCATCAAATTTTTCAAGATTATTTTTATTGTTATGAATAAAAAATTTATATCCAAATGTTATACACATAATGGAAGTGCATGAGAGAGCCATGGAGAGACTAGATTTTAGACCTCCATAAGGTAAAAGAAGCAAAGTGATCCAAGCAAAATAAATAAAAATAAACAAGGAAAAGTAGAAGCCATATAGTAGTTTCAAGTGTTGATTTTACAATACTTTGGGGTTCTAATTTGTGAAACTAAAAGGGGACATTTGGAAGGAAAGGCTAATGTTTACCAAACCATATGAGACAACAAAAGAAAACTAAATGTTATCATGCTAACAAACTGCTTAACATTGTTGCTTCTTTTGCATAACACATACTTTGGTCTAAAAAATAAGGCCAAAGTAACAACAAAATACAATGCAAAAATTGAAAATGAAAACATAAATTCCTTATCCATTAATTGTAGATCAGAAAGAACAATTGAAAAAGAACTAAGAAACCAAGAAGCACCTATAGGGAAAAGCCATCGTGATCGCGAGATCAGCGTCGAGACCTTCGGACAAACTTGCTGGAAGTGAGAGATAATAGGGTACTGTTGAACTGGTAGGTAACTGGGTGCGGTGACTATTGGCTAGGATTTGAGTATTTGAGATTTGGCCATTTGAGTGGTTGTGTGTGACTGTGTCTCGATCTCGAGTCAAAGATGTGAGAGTGACTAAGGGTTTGGGTCCTTTGGGACAGTGTAGGACTTTTAGGCTTTGGTTTTCTGGGCTTAAAAAAAATCAAAAAATTAAATTTAAGTGTTTTATGAGATTTAGGCTGGGAGATTGGTATATGTAAATCTTATTTTTGGTTTTTGTAGAACCATCACATTAACAAATCGAAATTGAAAATTTAGTAATTTTTTAATCGAAATCTCAATGGAATTAAGGCTAAAAGGAATACATAACCAAACTAAAATATTAGTTTATTTCGATTTTTTCAAAATCATGTTCACCTTTCATCCACAAAATGTTTCACGTATATGGGAATTTCAGCATCTAGTGTCTCTTCTTCTTTTACAACAAGTACGTATGTTGTTTGACTTTTTTTGGCACTGGAGATAAACTCTAAATCATAACTAACGATAGAAAGAGGAATTTCCAACCATTCTAAATGCTTTTGCCATGATGCTTTCTCAATCGTTTGGAAAGATACCAAACTTCTTCTTATTTCACTAGAAAACATGAATATTATTCTAGAAATCGCCATTGGTAAAGTAATGGATCTAAATTTCTAGCACACTATAATAGAATAAATAAAAGTGTAAAGATTTGAAATTTAATACATTAAAATGAGTCTATAACCAAAGGGATATGCTATATTAATATAGGTTCCACGGTTTTCACTCCTCCCACCTAAGGAATATGGAAGTAAAGTGAAACCTACTATTTTATGCTAATTCTCAACATAACTAATCTTTTTATTCCTCATGTGGAATTGAAGGGAAAAATAAACTATTTTCTCTTGAATTTAACTTAATCAATCTTTTTCTTTAATTTTTCAGCAATATACTCTACATCACGTTTCCATTTGGCTTAAGCCCTTAGATCTTGTTCTTTTCCTTTTAATTTTTAATGTTATTTTTGAATAAATCAATATCAGATTTGTACCAATCCTATGATAAATATTGAGTTTCTTGTGGTACTCAGAATGTGATTTTTCAATTCTCCCTCTTTGGAATTATATAATTCTCATTCTTTGGTAGTTTTTGTTTTTTCAGTTGAATTCACCATTTTCTTACGAGAGTTTTAGATATTGTCTTCATTCTTAAACAATTACTTTTGGATTGTTACAACATTTGTGTGGTGGAAATCTCAGATTGTATAGATGCTTCATCATCAACTTTTTTATGGCGATAAATATGCCATACTAAGAAGTACAAGAAGATTATGAAATCTAATTAGTGAGAAAATAACTAGAGTTCATATTGTGATATAGATCTGAAAGTATTTTAATCCATTTATTTTATATATTATTGCAGAATAGATAATTTTGTGCTTATAATAAATTGCCACGTGGCACTTACAAGGCATCAAAACCATAAATTACAAAGTGACATGCATCACACCAAATTTCTCATATGCAATAATGATGACCAATAAGAGCATAACACATGGTGTTAAATGAACAAATTAAAAGATGCCACATGTTTAAAATAATTTATATGTCAATGACATGTAGACAATTCATGGCTAACAAAGTTTCGCCATATGTCAATTATGAGAAAGAGAAAACAAATATTCTCAAGTAAAGGCATGACATGTTTTATCTAATAAGACTTTGACATGTGCATTGAGCTTTCCTCAAAACTCTTACTCACCATTTGGAAAGGGAGGGGAATAAGAAGGAAAAAAAGAGAAGCATTAGAGTTCTGTAGAAGTTAAGTCCCAGAATTGTACGAAACCTTCAGCCTTCAACAACAATAATTTTCCCCAATCATTGAACATTAGGGACAAGAGTTTTTCCTATTCATTGAAGATCTTAATATTTAGTCATTCATCAAAGGATCATCTCTAAAAAAACACAAAGCTTAAAGATTCAAATCTAATTCGTGATTAAAATCAACTTGTTCGAGATCAAATTCAATGAGCCATCTTCTAAGAAATCAACTTCGTGATTAAGCTCAAGGCCCATGAAGCCCTAATAATTCATCCCAAAACAGCCAGTGATTTCATAAGAACAAGTCAAAGACAGTTCTTTGTACATTCATATACGACATCAAGCATTTGTCTCTTACGATCAAGCCACATGTCATGAGAATCTGTCAACTACATCCTTAAAGACAATCTAAATCATTGTTTTAAAGAATCAACATTATTTCATTCGGGATCAATGTTTCAAGCACTCAAATCAAATAAAATTTCGAGTAAATCAAATAAGGGGATTTGTACTTTCTATTGTAAGCAACTAGTACAGAGATTGTACTTATGCCCTATTCACTAATATAAATGTCACACCTTACATGGAGGCATGACTAGTAGAAAAATCAAATAACCAAACCTTTGTAACCCTGACTTCATCACAACTGAACACATATGACTCTCAAACATTTATATTTAAAACCAAAAAGAAAAAAAAAAAAACTTTACTAAATTAAATTAAAAACATAGACTTGTTATTTAACACATAACATTTACTGAAAATTTTGGCTAATGTTCCTTACAATGTAGAACATGCCCAAAATACAAACAAGTACCCAGATTATATATACAACCAAATCATAACAACCATAGTATATACAAGAGAGCTTTACTCCACTTTAAATCACAACAAAAAATAAGTTGGACTAATACACAACACAAAATTTAACACCCTATAGTTCTAGTGTGACTGCAAACTTTCATCATTGACTTTAAGTATGAGATTTCGAATATACCTTTCCACCAAATACTCGGTAAGCTCAGTATCAATGGTTGAAGTTCCTTAAGATCCTGTTATTAAAAAAAATTATCAACAAAAGAGGGGTGAATCCTACGTACTCAGTGAGTAAAAAAATGTACTCAGAGGGTACTAGCTTCACTTAACACACATATATAATATATAGTAAATTAATATCAACATATAATTTTTTTAATCTAATAAGGTTACACATACACGATTACAGAAACATAATAAACACAGTTCAAATATTATTCTGTATAATTCAACAAAAACAATCAATGTAATCAAAGCACACAAATCACACAAAGGTCCAACCGAATAACTCAACCCCACACAACAAATATCTCCCCCTACCGAGCATTTATGCACCTGAACAACAAATTAATTGTTAACTATTTAAGTGAACTTAATATTGAGTAGATCTTAATTATTAACTTTAATTTAACTTAATTATTTAAAGTTACCTAAAATACTTGAATTATGTATTTCCTACTATGAACACAATAAATTCCTAATCATTCACATCATTCTTACCTAGATTTTTCCTTATTTCACTTGATTCATTTATAGCCAACTAGTAATTTACATCTAGTTCTTAACTAAATCTTCATTTATCTTGAATTTCATATAAATATACCCTTCAACAAATACAATTCTTAAAACACCTCTTGAGTAGCCTAACTAAATTACTTTTCCCTTTCAAGTTAAACTTAAAGAACTTACCAATAGCTTACCCAAACTAGAGTTTAACATCACCAATTTAACAAAAATCAAAGCTCTAAGATACTAAAGTTTCCTGTATCTACTTTAACACTTCAAAACCAAGATGAACTATCAAAAAATCAAGCTTACACTTGACTCATCTCCATGACATGCATGGCAGCATGCTTGCTGCCACACTTCAAGCCACCGGTAAGGTAGCATGGCTCACATGTTAACCACCACAAAGGTGGCACACCAAGGCAAGGTGGCTGCCAAAACTTTACTTCCATGTAGCTACTACTAGCTGAAAACAGGGGGATGTTAACAGCCTTGTTACAGCTACACAACTTTCCCCCTAAACTCCCTTTCACACTAACCCACATCCACACATCAAACTTTAGAGCTCATGGTTAGGAATTCAAATAAGCTTAGTTGGAAATTCTTGGCTGGAAATAAAGTATATACTCTTCCCGAAGAATTGAAACCTATGGCATCCAAGGAAAAAGGAACAAATTAAAGCAAAGAGGAAAGAAAGGAGAAAGCTTATACCTTCACTTGACTACGACAAGCAAGATTTCCACCACCTAAGCTAGTAACTAGGTTGAATTGGTCTCAAGAGAGAGGAGTAAAATAGAGGAATAGTCAGCAAGAATGGAAAGGAATGTAAAGGCGGTGACACATGCAAACAAAAGTGAAATGTATAAAACAAAAGAAGATTATAAGTCAAAGTCTAAAAGTTACATTTGTGCTTCCAATTAATCTCACTTATTTGTGTTTATATATATAGAATCTCCATTATTATTATCCTTATCTTAATCACACACTTGTTATAGACATCAATAAAAATTACGTGTATAACTTTTAATAAATTGACCAATGTTATAGTGAATTTTTTTTTTCCTAAATATATGTACATATATGCTTATGCATGAACATTTTAAAACATACATTAAAATATTAGGTTATACCAATAAATTAATACAAATATTATACACATTTCTTGTCATTTATTTATAGGCTCGAAATCCATGTTTAGAATTATATGTACCATTTGGTGTTTATGTTGATGAATTTTATTTATTTTCTTTGTAAGAAAAAGGTAAAATTAATTAATATGAACTTACAAGATATTTTATATTATAAGTGGCTTGTTATCATAAAGTTGTTTTTGTAACATCATGGATTTAAAAAAGTATTAAGTGAGAAAAAAAAGTTATTTTATTAGTAGCATTGTGTTTTAACTTCTTTATGTTTTTAATTTTTTTTTTTGAATATTAAGAATTAATATATAATCCATTGTCAATGTAATTTTTTAAATTTTTTTTTATATTATCAATAAAAATTAAAGCATCACGGTCTTGCATGCTGACTATCACTCCCTAATTTTAGTCAAATATATTGATATACCATGATTCTATTGATTGATATTGTAAAATTTTTACACCGACAGTGGAATAAATTGATTTTACATTCATATCTCAAAATTGAATCTCCTCCTCTATTTCTTCTTTAGAGTGTGTTTCGAATCGCAAAAGGTTATAGAATTCAATTAATTCTAAAATGAATTTTAATTAAAATATTGTGTTTAGAAATCAACATACACAAGAATCCAACTCATTTTTAATTATTTTTTTTCACTTTAATTATTGTCAAAATTGGTATGATAAGTAAGGAATTCAATTCAATTAGATCATTAATACAAATATACTATATCCTTGGTTTTCTCTCTTCCCCTACCCTAATGAACAAAACTTCGTGTCGATTCGTCTGTTTCGGGGGAATCGATTCGGTTTCCACACACATGGAAATGAATCACATATACAGAAATGAAAGTTTGTAGTTTAGGTGGAAACAGAGCTAATTCCACCGTTTCCAATCGAAACGGATTGACACAAAAGTAACAAAATTTCAAAATTGCTGGTCTATGGGTACAAAAAGGGGAAGAAAAAGAAAAAGCAAAAGCAAAGCGGACAAATTTGAAAAAAAAAGGGCAATAGATAATTGAAGGAAGAGATACTCATCTGTTTTTGCAGAAGATGATGGGAGAGCAAGTTTGCACTTCGCAAGAGTGAGAGAGGCGATTCTCTTGCAGGAGCTAGAGTCGATCGGGTGTGAAGTTTGGACTGTCGGAGATGAAGTTAAAGAAGAAAGAGTTGCAGAGTTCCAAACTTCCAGTTGCAGAGTCCAATTGCAGAGGCGTCGCTAGAGAGAAGAGGCAGAGACCAGAGAGAGAAGAGGCAGAGATGAAGAGAGAAAGCTGCAACGCTGCGTTTATATAAGTGTTTTTTTTTTTTTTTTTTTTTTTTTTTTTTTTTTTTTTTTTTCTGTTTTTGTAATTAGTATATTGGGCTGGGTTGGACTTAAAATTTGTTAATTAATTTTTTTTACTTTTTTTTTCTTTTCCTTGTTTTGACAATAAATTCATATATATATATATATATATATATATATATATATATCAAATGAGTATTGTGTTTACAATATGTTGTCATTTTAAAGCTAAAATTTGATAGTCTCTTTTACAATATGTTGTGGAAAGTAGATGGAAAATAAAATGAGTATTGTGTTTGCTATGTGAGAGGAAACATAATTGAAATTGTGAATCCCAACAAAATAATAATCTAGAAGTGGCAATAAAAATGTATAAATATTTTATTACTTATGATGCTTTTTAGCATTTTGGTTATGCCAAAAAAGAATGAAATTTGATGAATATTAATTTATATTTTCTATAGAGAATCATTATTGTTAGATGACAAAGAGAAAGAATGTATGATTTATTTTCTATGTGGATATATATGCTATGTGATGAAAAATACCTTAATGGTATTTAGAATATTAAAATAAATGATGATTGCAAGAATGAGATATTCTTGAATAAGGAAACAAAATAAAGATTGTTCATTAAAGGCATAAATATTTTCTTTAATGAGAAAATAAATTATGTTGAGAACCAAAAGGAAGAAGCGTTGTGTTTTAGTTTTATACTTTTCTTTTGGTTATGTTTAAGTATCTCTTGTTAGTTGCATCTTGAGAACAAAAATAATGAAATTATTGTCAATAAAATGTGTTACTGAAAATGTGAAATATAAATATATATATAAGATTTGTTAATAATGACAATAAGCTTGAGATTGAGAATTAGAGGCATTTTTATTATATGAAGGATACAATGTCCCTGAGATAGAGAATTAGAGGCATTCATATTATAAAGTGAGTATAATATTGTCAAAAATAACGGATTAAGCGTTCTTATTATACGATAAGGTATAATGATGCTAAAATAAGAATGAAAATGCATTCCTCATATATAATGAGATATATTAGTGCCAAGAGTAGATCATTCTTTATATCAATAAATTTAGAATGATTATGCTAAAATGATGTCTTCTTGAAGAAGGAAAAAAGAAAAAAAGAAAAAATGAAGAAGAGGGTCATGCAATGAGACATTTTTGTCGTAAAATGATATGTATTGTCTTAAAAGAGGGTTATGGACAAATCATTGCAGCGAAAACAATTTTGATTGCATCTTTACATTGTGATTGCCAGGCTACCATAGCTTAAGCAAGAAATAAAATATATAATAGGAAAAGTTGATACATCATATTAAGACACAAAATTTGTGAGCTAGTTGATGAATAAAATTGTATATCCATAGATTTGATATGATCAAGAGAAAAACCTGGTTGCTTCTTTGATTAAGCCATTGGCACTGAGGCTAGTGAGCGAAATATCGAGGGGGATGACATGTGTTCTCACATGGTGGCACTGTCATATTTCTTATCATTTATTCGCTTATCATCAAAATATGATTAAAGTGAGGAGTCCCTCCCTATGGTGTTAGACAGTGCAACTGTAGTGATTATTTAGGGATGAGTTTTAGCTCTTAATAGTATCTACAATCCTAAATTATAGGGGTTGGGGTATGATTTGCAGCATACTCTTGTTCGAAGTCCAACTAAGTGAGTGTAAGATAGTGAATCGTATACTATAAGTTTTGGACATGAACTCTAAAACACTCATGATATCCAGATCTCGGTAAAGGGCTTTTAATGCACCAAACTGCTTATAGTAACCATAATTAAGAGATTATTATGTGGTTGATAAGTTAAGTTTATCCACCCAACATGAATAGGTTCAAAAAGTTTAACTTTACCTTATTCTCTTGGATTTTCACTTGTTTAGGCTAAAGTGTAGTTCAAACTTGCAGATACTATACTTATGCATGATTCTCTTGTAATTCTTATTCCAATAAAAATTTCAAATATGTGGGGGATTATTATAAAATTAATTGTTGAAAAATTAATTTAGGTGTTTCAAATTAGTCATTGTACTATAACCATTAGAATATAAGCCGTTTATGATTGTTAGACTCTTCCTATATAAGGAGAGCATGTAACATAATCATTCAATAACAATTCTAACATTATCACTCTCATATTTTCTTCATATTCTCCTTCAAATCTTGCTAAAAAAAGAGATATGGTTGCTCACTATAGTTTTAATCTTCTATGCAAAGATTAGAGAACAATCCACAATCTACTCTTAGAGGGTTGGCTTATTGAGATTTTCTACACCAGATATACTCTGAGAGGGAAGAAATCAACTTTTAAGGACAGTGCCTAGTACTTGATTTTGTGGTACTATTTTTCCATCCTACAAATATTATATTTGTATTTAATAAAATTCTTAATCCTTGCAACTATAATAATAGTATCTACCTCAATATTTTCGACAATACCTATATAAAGATATACTAAGCACTTGTTTAAGATATTTCAACAAAATTAATATTTAATTAAAAAAATTTCTTTGCAATTTCCCTTAAATCCTTACTGTCCTACTTCAAATCTTGAAATCAAAGTAAAACTCCCCATTTCCCAAGCCAAACAACACAAAAATCGCTTGAAGATCTTATTCTAATTGCAGACACCACCTATGACCATCCTGAATTGCTGCCAACCACCTCATACTTCATTTCCACTGTCTGAAACCATCCTCATTTTCATCCAGTTTTCCAGAATCCTTATCAGCCAAAATCCATTGAACACGCTGCCAACCTTTGTTTGAAGCTTGAATTCACTGTCATCGTGAACAACCACGAAGCACCATGATCAATAGCCAGTTTTTCTTTCAAATACCACCATTTAGATTGGAAAAGGCTGATTTATCATGGGCCAAATATTTGCTACTAACATACTCTGGAATCAACCGCATGCATTACCGCTCATAAGGTGCACGACAATGCTCCTTTTTCCATGTGTCACACACGTGAAACTTTCCCTTATCTCAACATATCTACATCCTGGTTGTCCCTACTACCATTTGTCGGTATCCTAATTCTCAATTCAGCAGCCTAATCAGTGTAAGAGCCAACTACCACAACATCAATACCACATCAATATTACATCAGCAGTCACGTAAGAACCAAACTTTGTTGGCATCCACGTCAGTAAAAAGTGGCAGATCACCGATGCCATATCACATCAACATCTTAGAACACTTCATAATTATAATGTAAAAGAGGAAAGCAATTACAATGCTATAAATAGGAGGTGAATTTGAGAATTAGGGAAGAGAGGATTTGAAAGGAAAAGTTCTGATTTTGAAAGGAATTAAGGATACCAAAAGCTTTTGATTTTTCTAGGAAAAAAGAAAGAGAAGAGAGAAAGAAAACTATTTTTTTTAGTGAAGGAAAGGAAGGAGTTTATTATCCTTTCTTTTAATAGGTGTTGCATTTGTTTTTTAATTTTTTTATATCTTAGAAGAAAGAAAAACAACTCTGCCAGATGTTACTTTGCTGGTACATGGTTTTAAACATTGAAGGTAAATACAAAGTTCTTTGAAAATAGTATTTCAATGTTAATTCATCTAAGAAGCATATAATTGTTAAAGTTCCAAGATCAAGTTAAAGGATCCTGATATTGATGTTAGAAACATTAATAGGGATGGTATGATCCCAAAGTAAATTAAAGAAAAATTTTATCACAAAGTTAAGAAAAATATTTGATGGATTTCTTAGCAAATTGCCTAGGCAAGGATGTGATATCAAGGACTTCCAGGAGATGAGTTTTATAAAGCTTTTTTAAAATAAGAGGTTACTTATGTGAGAAACAAACCAGACCGTTAGGAAAAATCCTAATTTTTATAGTTTCAAATGGAAACAAACACGTAATTAAAATCAGTTTATGTGCTTTACAAATATAAAGGTTATTTAACCTTTATGTCATCTCAAAGTAATTGCATGCTAGTGTAAAGAAAAATAGGGAGTAGGTTTAACCTTTAATGAATTTATGTCCTAAGACATATATGAATTCCTATGTAAATGTGGGAAGTGTGGCCGCTTCTGCGAGATCAGAGAACTTGTTTCAAAGACATATATGAATTTCCTAAGATGTAGCATATGACAATTAATGTGCAGGAAGTAGAAATTATAATTAGAATGTTGTATGTATGAGTAATATATGTAATGTAATCTAAAGGTTACAAAGTTCAAGTCTTAGGACACTTTGGATTTTGACATTTTATAATTATCAGAAAAGGTTCAAGTCTAAGGGCAACTTATATAACCAACCAATGGTGTCAAGAGAAAGAGGTACTTACAAAGTGGTTTCAATACTTTGAAAATTGGGGAAAATTGTTAAGAATTTTCTTAAGTTTTTAAAATAATTTGACTTAATCAAATGTTATTACTTTTGTTCAAATAAAAAGTTATTTCCTTTCATAAAATAACTTCTATATGAATAGTTATTAAAGTATTGAGAAGAGAGAAGTTTAGTTATTGTGATTTAAACAAAAGGTTATTACTTTTTGCTTGAGTGAAAAGACATTTGGTTTCATAAAATTAACTTTTTTATGAACAAAAATATCTTTTAATGAAAACTTGTAAGACTTTTGGTGGCTACTTGGCTTAATCAAAAGTCAATACTTTTTTGATTAGAAAGACATTTTCTTTTGTATTTTAACTTCTATATGAACAAAAATGTCCTTTCACGGAAAGGCTATAAAAGTAACATGCTTAACTACATTTTTATTTATCTCTTTTTCTTTTCTTTCGTTCTCTTTTCAAGTTATAGTTTCTGTTTATATCTAATAGCAATCTTAGATATAAAATAGCATGTTTTATCTTACGAGGCTTATTTGTTGTAACTCATTACATATAAAGTGTAAATATAGTCTGAAAGAAAGAGAAATTCTAACTTGACTCAGGCATATAAAGATATTTATTATTTTTGCAACTTTTATACTACACTGATTGCAGAAAAGCTTTCTTCTTGTTGAAGTTTAAATTTGACTTCAGTTTGGAGATACAAACCTTCGTATTGGAGATCTTGAAGAGTAACTGACTTCGAGTTTTTAGGTTAAAAGAAAGGATAATTGGAAGATTGTATGGAATCTTACTTTATTTTTCTGGTTTACAAAGTTTTCTTTGCAGTTTTGAAGATAGACTTTCTTTTAGCATTCTTTGAAATTAATGATAACTTTGATAAGAAGATATTATTATCTTGTTAAGACATTGCATTCAAGATTTTTCTAAGAAGAAGAACTGGAAGAAATATCATCATTTTGAATTTATTTGAGTTCTTCAGTATCTGAGAAGCAAGATTGAACTTCATTATCTAAAGAATCATTATTTGTTAGAAGGCTATTAAGCCGAGCTAGCAATCTTTCATCAATACTTAAAGGTTTGATTTTTCTTATGATTTTGTAATATTTTGTTGTATGAGGGTTTGTTACACTTAAACAAACTTCAGGTGGCTTATTGTTATTTTGAAAATGCCGAGGACATACTTATATTTGTGGATTATTTTACCATCTTTATTTTTAGAAGATTAAGCATAGGGTTTGAAGGTTCATAGACTATTTTCTTTTTAGGCTTAGAGGATTTGGCTTTACATTCTGTAAATTTGTATTAAGCACAAAAATTACCTAAATTTGATAGTTTACGAGGAAGGCTAGTTAGAAATTTTTCTTTCCAAAATGGTTAATTACTATCATACATTGAGATAATTGGTGAAGAATGTGTTTTTATACCACCTAAATTCAGTTAAGTTGAAGAGAAGTTAAGCATACTTGTCTCCCCAAATGGAAGGATCACTTATGAAGCATTTTTTGACAGCGTAGGTAAGGTGTTAATAGAATCATGGATTCCCTATCCTTCAATATCAAGAAAGGAATACCTTTTGGATATGTTCTAATTGCAACATGGATTTGTGCACATTTTGTGTTACTAAAGTGTTCGTCCCACTAACCTTTGAGTTAACTAGAAAAATCAACAACCAAAATATGAATGATAGAACTATTAGAACATTTGTGGGTAGTGTGATAAGCGGTAACATCCATTGTCATTTATTTAAAAATATTAAGAATATTGTATTCAGTTTCACCATATATATTCCATTAATAGATGTAATTTACACTATTAAGATTATTGATTACTTTGGGTTTTTCTTCTACTACTATGTTAAGGTGTGAAACCCTAAGGTAGTATAGTTTTTGTGCCTTATGCCAATTGGTAGACTTGATTGGATTAAGCTCTTTAGAGCAATTTTGCTTAGAGTGTTCAGACTCCGCTTCTAGTCACACCTCTAATTGAGGACATGACTGACCGAAGGATTTTGTATCCCAAAACCCTCGTAACCTTGACTCACACCTTTACACACATATGTGACCATTACTACTTACAGCTAAAAAGAAAGGAATTCATAATGAGATTATTTAAAGATATATTAGATTTATGAAACTTATGATACTATACTTATAATTTCGACAAAAATTCCCCTTTAAGTGGAACATGCCTCAACATACACACATATATTTATAAACTGGCAACATGCAACTTGTCATGTACATCAACAAAAACAAAATAAACCTAAAGAAGCTTTGCTTCAAATATTCCACAATCCATCAAAGTGAAACTAATGTTCAAAACAAAATACAATAACCCAAAGTCTAAATGATGACTACAAATCCATCCTTTGGCTTCAAGAGTGTGATTTCCAGGATATGCCTTGCTGTAAAGAGATCGACAAGTGAAGCATCTTATAGAGAGGAGCACTGTTGTCTTGATACTTAAAAAAAAATATATCGCAATCAAAGAAGAGGGAGTCGTAAGTACCTAATGAGTGAAAAATGTACCCTTTAGGTACTAGCATTAATCAATAAGAAATTAACACATATCATATAAATAATTACATGTACGTTATTGTTAAGTTCAGAATCACAACTTCCTACATGTACCCCATGGATATATAATTAAAAACCCAGAGTACTCACACATGCAT
This sequence comes from Quillaja saponaria, assembly GCA_029379385.1. Taxonomy (NCBI): domain Eukaryota; kingdom Viridiplantae; phylum Streptophyta; class Magnoliopsida; order Fabales; family Quillajaceae; genus Quillaja; species Quillaja saponaria. The sequence goes on along the minus strand of CM055610.1, from coordinate 11,145,442 downwards.
GATATAACAAATTAATCAATTCAAACAATAAGAGGCTAACTACAATAACTTAGCACCCGCACACCAAAATATCTTCCCACCAGGCATATACGTGCCGTCGTACACTAAATAATATCTATGTACACAATCCATCCTACTCGGGCTAAGTTATTCTAGTATTCAAAATCATAAATCACATGATCAAATAAAACATTTTAGGTGCCCCTGAATTTCACTTTAGGAAATAATAATCGTTCTAAAAAGAAATGGACTTTATTGGCCTCATCAATCACAAATCAATTCACATAACAAGTAAAGTTCAACAATCCTATTACAATGCTTTACATACTTAATGTGTAACTCTATACACACAAATTCATTTCACATACTAATTTAGCAACCAAAGAATACAAAATTCACTCGCAAAGTTCAAGAACGGGGTTCATCATTCCGTTTTGAATGAGAAGGTGTTGGTACATTCTTGACACAATCCAAATCTAAAAATCACAAATTCATACATCATTTGAAGTTATCATTTTATAACTAATTCCTTGATTCCACAATCTTACTTATCTAGCTTTAACATTTTATTTGAAACTAACCTTATTGACTATGTATCAAATATTAAAAATATTTAATTTTCTTGAAGGTATGTACGTATAATTATACATACACCAAGAAACTCTACACTAACCATTCATACAACTTTCCTAAGTTAATACATATCCAAATTTTATACCTCCTATCTAATTATTACATGTAACTACTACTTATATATACATGGTTGATAGTTCTTGTTTCATGATTTTCACCCTTTTACTCTTTTAAAATCAAAATTTTATTAACATACCAAACATACAACTTAATATCAAAGAATTCCCACACTTCACCTAACTAGAAAACCATTCCCCCAAGACCTTTTTAGGCTCACGACTTCAAGGATTTTCTGCCCCTTTTTTTTTTCTTGCTGCCGTGACTTCAAGGAGCTATAAACCCCCTGCTCTTTCTAGTTTCTACACCCCAACACCAGCCATATGAGTTGAACAAGAAACCAAGTTGCTATCTAAGATAGGGACAACAACTTAGTTGCTTAACTACAAACTAAGGCTACACATACCGTCCCACACAACTGCCTAACTAGCTTCCTATAGGACTAACCTACAACTTAGCAAAACTACCAATCACATACCTTACAGCCACCCAAAACTGCCACCAACAGAGCCATAAAAGGAGGACTTGCTGCCTTCTAAATGCTGCTGAAACCCAAAAAGGAAGAGGAGGAAACTAGGATAGGGCACGACAGGGCAGCACACTTCAAGGATTCAACACCAACACCCTTTAAGGGTTTCTAATGGGAGTTCAAAATAGGGGCTTCACAGTAGAAAAAGAAGGAGAAGGAAAGAAGTTAAGTAGGCAAAGAAGGGAGAGGAAAAAAGAAAAAACAAAACCTAAAAAGTTTGGTCAAAGTCTTCCTTAGACTTATGGTCCTAAAAATTCCAAATTCTTATTTGATTATACAATAATTTTATATATTCAATCCGTTAAATTCGTTTTTTTTTTTCAATACCTCCCGTTACCTAAAAACAATTCACCTAAAATAAATATCTAATATAACAATTCAAGTCAAAGTCAATACATGATGTAACACTACTTTTGCTTTACACATATGTGTATATACATATATATATATATATATCTAAATATTTATACACTTAATTTTTTTTTCTCTTAGTATCATTGTCCCACCTATATACATAACTTACGCACTAAAATGACAAAACAAAATACTAACGTTTCAAATACAGGAACACTAAGGTATCAGGTTATAACTGTTATCTTCCCTCATTAAAAGAAATTCGTCCTGAATTTCATAGGGAAAGTTATAAGAATCGTTTTCAAGAGTTATTCAAAGAGATAAGGGTATTGTTGTCTCATTACACTCTCAGATTCCTAAGAGGCATCTTGCTCTCTATGATGTTACCAAACAACTTTTATTGAAGGAATAACCTTTGATTGAAGTTTACGAATTTGTCTATCAATGATTTCCACAGGTCGTTCCTCGTATGAGAGATTCTTATCAACTTATGCCTTTTGAAATCCGTAGCACATGAGACTCGTCTGGTAGATACTTTTGAAGCATTGATACATGAAAAACTAGACACAACCTACTTAAGTCTGGAGTTAATGAATCTCAGACTGAGCTTGCCCTTTTTGCCGAATCTCATATTGCCCTTAAACGGTGAGACTTTCAAGAACATATGATCACTAACTTCAAATTCTAGATCTCTTTAACGATTGTCAACGTATGACTTTTGCCTGCTCTAAGCTGTTTGTAACCTATCCTGTATCACCTGAACTTTATCTATAGGATCGTGGATCAACTCTGGGCTTAATAGATCTCTTCCTACCATGCAACACTTTGAATGGTGCCATTTGAATGCTGCTATGATAGTTGTTGTTATAAGCAAACTCTATAAGTGGAAGATACTGATCCTATCTACCTTCAAAGTCCGTAACAAGGGCTCGAAACATCTCCTCCAATGTCTAAATTGTTATAACCCGATATTGTAACATTTAAAATATTGGATGTAATAACATTAAATTTAAGGTAATGTGTAAATTGTAATTATTAAATAGACATAAGTAAATTAATTAATTAAGTATATAAATCAAGGAAAATACCTATCATACATTTAGAAATTTTGACTTTGAACCTAATTACTTTTGTTTTATATCATTTATCCTTTTGTTTTGTTATGTTTTTTTTTTTTTTTATTTCCTTCCCCTGGCCGACTTAATTTTCTATCTTTCCCCTGCTTTATTCTCAGTTAATCTAGAAAATTCTACCTCCTCTGTTTGGCCGAACGGTTCTTTCTTTTCTGTTTTTAGTCACTAGTTTCTCCTTGATTTCCCTACGGCTATTGTCTTCTCTGCTATGCTTTTGGTTTCACTTAATCTTGCACTTCCATGACTTCCCTTCTACTCGCCTATTTCTTACTCGATCACTTCCTATTAAGCTCAAATCATTCTTCAACTATATCTAGACCACCTTTACCGGTGTTTTGGCCAATTGGGTCATGGCCAATATTGGCGAAGAAGGTTAATTTTGGGTATTGGGTTCAGGTGTACAGCAATAGGGACGTCATGAAGGGGAATTTATAAAGGAAAGTATTCTAGAAGTGGGGTTGTCATTATTATCTGAATGCGAGGTGTGAAGGCAAGTGGGTTGACAAGAAATATGATAAATATGGAGTGGAAACATGAGCGAGAGGGAGTTGGTACCGTGGGCAGGGTAGGCAAGGTCTTAGGCAGGGATTTAGGATAGCTTTGTGTGTGATGCAGCTGGACAAATTGTTTTACATCCTCAATTTGTAGAACTCGTCCTCTTTCCAAGAGGCTTAGAGACATCAACAGTAAAATCCCTAACTATATCATTAAATCTCAAGCTTAAGTGGGTCTTCTCACAACTTTTATCCTTTGATATCATACTCAACAAATATTGAACTTCTACGCTCCAGGTACGTGGGATTATGGAAGCAAATTTAAGCTTTGAACTTATTGTGCTTGAAAGTGCTGGATAGTTTGTATTTGTTTGGGAATTATTAGTGATATGTGTCTATAATGATATTTAAGAATATAATTTCTACCATTATATTCTACCAAAGTCACACAACAATTATTTAATATGCATATTAAAAAATTGAATACCAATGTTTCTTTACCACATAAGGACATGCAAAAGACTTCTAGGTCATGACCTTGGTTGTGGGAATCTGACTAGCATAGTAGATGCTATGAATGGTCAGCTAGGAATAGTGTAATCAATTAAAATAACTATAAGTGACAAGTTATTAAAAGAAAACAAAGATTGTTAAAAGCTAACTAGTTATATCTAGAGTTATGAATTGACCTAAAATAATAGGAATATATATATATATATATATATATATATGGTTCTTAGGAAGAATATTTGAGACTACCACTGGAATAAATTGAATGTTATATTTCTAAGCTATAGACCTAACTTTAACACGTGAAAATGTTTTACGTATCACTTGCTGAAATTAAGTTTAAGGCTAATTTCAGGAAAATAAAAAATTTCTTAAATAAGAAAGATAGATAACTTCTTAAAGATAATGTTTTAACTTAGTTTATTAAATTGGGTTAAGTATTTATGTGGAAATCAAATATATCTCCAAGATTGTTTTGAAAAAATAACTAAAGAAGAGTTAACTTTAAATAAATACTTGAAACTTAATAACTCTAAATTTTCGTAACTAAAAGGTTATAACTTAAGAATTTTCAAATTAAGTAATACCTGAAAAAAAAAATGTATTGCAGCTTCGGAAAGGGTGGTTGAATTGACGACACGTGTGAATGCAAGTTTAAGTGATAACTGAAATCGGTTAAAGGTGAGTGGTTAATTGTTGCTTTTAGGGGCTAGATTATTATGTGAAATAATATGTGCGTTTGAATATACATGATATATGGAACATGAGAAATTACAGTATTCCAGTGACTTATTTGAATTATGTTTGTTTGATATTGGTTGTGATTGATCAAGGCCAACAAAATAAGATTTTTTTTTTTATGAAAAGTGATTTTTATCTCCGAAATCAAAAATCCAGGTGCACCTAAGAGATTCTAATTTGCAATCCTGAAATGTTCGGATTCTGATAAATATTTTTTTGCTCAGCCCCAATGGGATGGATTATGTACGGAGATTAAATTGTTGTACGGGTGCGTAAATGCCCGGCAGGGGATGAAACTGTTGTGTGGGGATGAGTCACTTATTGGCCCTTTGCTTGCTTTTAATGCTTTGATTGTTTTGTTTGGAATTGTGAATTTTGGATATTTGAATTGATTTATATATGTTATGAAATATGTGACTCGTGGTTTTATGAGAATTACAAGTACATATGTGTACTATTAAACTAAGACATAAATATTATTACTTAAGATTAAATGGTGGTATATGTGCTTTGATTGATGCTAGTACCCTTTGGGTATGATTTTTCACTTATGGAGTCCATAGGACTCATTCCTCCCGTGAATTTTTTTTTTTTTCAAGAGTTCAATATATGGCGTCGCTGAGCTCGTGACCTACTAACAGAGTACGACAAGTTAATTCTTTTTTTAGATCTCAGACTTGAAGTTAAGGATGAAAGTTTGCAATCACACTAAAACTGTAGGGTGTCTAATTTTGTATGATGTAATAGTCTAATTACTTAATTTTGTTTTGTTGTGTGAAATCAGGAACACGTGTGCTTGTATTTTGGAGGTATGTTTTCATAAATTTTCAATAAATTGTTATTTATTTCGCAAACAAACTTTTACAGTGAATATATGTTTTATAAAATTTAATTTAGTTTTTTTTTTTTTTTAGTTAGGGTCAAGAGTCGTGTTTGTTACTTTGTTTTGAAGTTAGGGTTACAGAGGATTGGTTATCCAATCCTCCGGCCAGTCATGCCTTCATGAAGGGGTGTAACATAAATAGTCTTCTCAGAGTGACCCTTAGTTTGTAGATGAAAAATTGTACTAATCAACAATTGGGTATCGAGAGCCTCCTGAAATGATTTCCTAAATGTAGTAGTAAATTGTGAGCCCCATTCTGAAATAATAAAAACAGGTATCCCATGAAGGTAAACAATCTCATCCAGGTATAACTTCACATACTGATGTGCTGAATAAGTATTTTTCTTTGGAAACAAATGTACGGACTTCGTCAAACAATCCACGATCAACCAAATCGAATAAAAACCCCTAAAATTCTTAGGGAGTCCTGAGACAAAGTCCATCATGACCTTTTCCCATTTCCACTTGGGGATATCTAACCTTTGCAAAGTTCCTGCAGGTCTCTAATGTTCAGCTTTCACTTGCTGGTACATTAAACACGTGAAAACAAAACCATCCATATATTTCTTCATACCATCCCACCAATAAAATTTCTTCAAGTCTTAGTACATATTGGAAAACCTTGGATGCATAACATAAGATAAACAATAAGCTGTATCCAATATCTTTCTTCTTAATTCAATATCTAATGGCACCACTATTCAATCACAACACCTTAACGCTCCCTCCTTATCCACCTCGAATTCACCTGAGATTTCTTGATTACACTTAGTCCTCTTGGCACACACTTTAGAATCCATTGCTTGAGCTGCTTTTACCACTTCCATCAACGTGGATTTCACTTGAATGTGACCTAACAACACCCCCTGAGGAGAAACTTCAAAGCTAACTCTCTCCGCCATACACTATTGCAGTTCCTTCATAATTTGATAACGGATAACTGTGAAATGAGATAAACTATCCATCGACTTCCTGCTCAAAGCATCTGCCACCACATTCGCCTTACTGAGATGATAAGATATAGAACTCAAACAATCATAATCCTTTAACAACTCGATCCACCTCTGCTGTCTCAAATTCAGCTCCAAAAATCTCAAAAGTCTCACCATATAAATAATGCCTCCAAATCTTCAATGCAAAAATCACTATCGCCATTTCAAGATCATGGGTGCAATAGTTTATTTCATGCCTTTTTAACTGCCTTGAAGCATAATCTACTACTTTACCCTCTTGCATTAAGGTATAACCCGTCCAATACCATTACAAAACACCATATACTTGCCAGTACTAGACAGAAGTGTGAGAATAGGAGCTGAAGTTAAACAAGTTTTCAACTTTCGAAAGCTTTCCACAGAAGTCTCAAACCACACAAACTTAACTTCCTTCTAAGTCAATCAAGTTAAAGGAGTAGCAATATAAGAGAACTTCTCCACATACCTCCGGTAATAACTAGATAAACCCAGGAAATTACAAATTTTAGATATATTTGTGGGAGGAGACCAATTCTAAACCGTTTCTTCATTCTTGGGATTTACCTAAATACCTTCCTTGGAAATCACATGCCCGAGAAAAGTCACTTGATTTAGCCAAAGTTCACACTTAGAGAATTTAGCATATAACTTATTCTCCTTAAGTGTTTGTAAAATTTTACCTAAAAACATTTTCTTGTAAGTAAATTTTTTTTGGCTGTTCCCCACAAACTTTTGTTTGTTGGTAAGTTTTTCCCTTGTTACCCACAAACTATTATTTGTGGAAACTCACTGTTTTGTTATGTAACACCTACAAACTCTCTCTTGTAAGTAAGTTTTTTTTAATTTTTCCCACATACTGAAGTTAATGGAAAATGAAAACACATTGTTTTGTTATGTATTACCCACAAACTCTCTAGGTTTGTGGGTAAGTTTTCAATCCCTAAAAACACAAAATTCCTTTCCCTCGAAAAATTTAGAAGCAGTTGCCTATTTCTTCTATCGGCCTACTTGCTTCAGTTAAACCCATCTCCATTGAAGGTAAAATTTTCACACTCAATCTTCTCATGACTCAGCACTCTCTTTCTAGGGTTTCACATCTTTCTTTGCTCTGTACTTCATGTCTGCGGGCATATCTCTTTTTGCTGCAATGGACTGAGGGTGTTTGGGGCTGCTTCTTCAAAGATGAGCTCTTTCTCTTTACTTCGAGTCTACAACTTGTTTTGTGAGTTTCCTATGTACAAGCTAGACAATACTGAGATTTTCATAATGTGTTCACTTTCTTCCTCTCCTTCTCTCTGGGTATATTCCATTGCTATTCACATAGGCTGAGATTTTCTTAAACTAGAAGAAGAAAGAGGAAAATCTCATATCTTCAATTGTTTCAAAATCAAATCTTTTGGGAGAAGGGCCTCTGTAAGTCTATCTCATTTGCTCTGTCTTAATACCCTTTGGTTTTCATAGTTCTTTCTTTTAATCGTGTATATTCTCTTTATGAAAATAAAATATAGTACAGCTCTATAAATTGTTATTCTCCGTTTCATCAGTAATTTGAAATGTATTAGCTGTATGTATTTAATTATGAGATTGCTCATTGTTGAAGTTTCCACTATTATATTTATATGCGTGTAAGATCCAGTTGATTTTGGGCTTGTTTTTGACAGATCTAGTTATGAACGTGAGCATACATTGTTAGGTTTTGTTTGCCTTTCTAGAAAATGATTAGTTTCTGGTATATTGTCACACCTCCTCACAGAGGCATGACTAGCCGGAGTAGTAGATAACCAACCCTCTGTAACCCTGACTTGATCACTACTAAACATACATGACTCTTGAAACAATTATATTTAAAACCAAGAAAATCTTTACTTAATTAAATTTTAAACATAGACTTGTTACTTAATACATAATATTCACTAAAAAATTGGGCAGAGGTTCCATGTAATGTGGAACTTACCCAAAATATAAACAATACATATTCATGTTTTTACACAACAATAGCAAAGACAATATAACCATGGAACTCTGCTCTGTTTCTTATTATGATAACAATTAACTAGATTATTATACAACATAAGACCAGATGCCCCACAACTCTAATGTGACTACACATTTTTACTATTTGACTTCAAGATTGAGATTTCGAAGAATTGCCTTATCGCCAATCACTCGGCAAAGTTCATTATCAATAGTAGCTATCCTTGAAATCCTATTACTAAAAAAAAATTAACAAGGAGGGGTGAGTCTGAGTGAGTGAAAAATCTTACCTAAAGGGTACTATCATCACTCAAAGCACATATATCATTATTTAATCTCAAGTAACAGTATTCATGTTTTAATCCAATAGTACAAGCATGTGTGTGTAATTCTTATAAAGCCATGAATCATATGTTTTACAACATAAATAACTCAATTCAAATATCTAAAATTCATAATTCTAAACAAAGCAATCAAAGCATACAAAGCAAGCAAAGGGCCAGCAGAGTAACTCAGTCATGCACAACAGTATCACCCCCCACCTGGCATTTACGCACCTGTACAACAGATTAATCTTTGTATATAATCCATCCCATTGGGGATAAGCACTTAAATTTTTAAAACATTTATCAAGATTAAATATCTTATAATTTCAAATCAGAATATCCAAGATATACCTAAATTTTTCAATTTCGGAAGTTAAAATCATTTCTCAGAAAATTTCACTTTGTTGGCCCTTATCAACCATAAACAATTTCAATCACCAAACATAATTCAAATGCACACACAATTACACACAATAATCTTCTAATAATCTTAAAACCAAAGAGCATGTAATCCATTCACAAAGTTCAATAACGAGTCTCGTTGTTCCATCTCGACTGCGATAGTATCGAAGTATCCTCAATACGATCTGAAGTTGAAAATTATAAGTTCATATATCATTTAAAGTAATCAGTTTATAATTAATTCTACAAAATATATATATATATATAAACACTTAACATCCTATTTGAAAACTAGCTTCTTTTCAAACATTCTACCAAGTATTTTAAAATAAGGTTAATTACTTCAATTATTCAAGAACTCAAATTTTATAGTTTAACGTTAACTTATATTTAATTTCCATATCTTCTTATTTACTACATAACTAATGAGACTTACGTAAATCAACTTTTATGTATACAATGATATTTACGTTTCTTTAAATATTTTATCAAACCACTAGCATGTATATTTCATTCTAATTTATTAGTATCAGTTGATATTTATACACATACACCTTAATACGATAGTCACAATTCTAACAATTTCATCATTTTCTCCTCCATTTAACAGCTTCCTTCGTTTCAAAAAATTAGCTGTTGGCATTTCGAGATCTGAAAGAGGTAGACTTCGATTTCTCTTCTGCTGACAATGAACTCGAGTAGCTTACCTGACAAAGCACCAAACCTTTTCAGGGGCCTTTAGTCTTTTGATTAGAGTAGGAGTCGCGAGAGAGCAGAGCGTACCGGCCTGCCATAGTCGCGAGTCTGTTTATAGTCGCGACTGTTGTCATAGTCAACAAGGTTGAAACTTCCAGGAAAAAACTTCGAATTGGGAGGGCGATCCTCCCGGTGAACTGATCGTACCCCAAACCGACACAGGTGAACAAGTAGAGTATACTAGGGCGCTTGAGAGAACCATGTCGAAAGAACTCGACAAAATGACCCTGTAACTCTATCACTCTATACTCGGCTACCATTAAATTACAATTAATTGTTGCTTGATTAGCTTTCTTACCACTTGACACTTTGGGTTACTTGTCAGCCAAAACCACCTCTAACTACACTAAGAGAAAGGCTTACGTTGATAAGGAAACCCACACGGATTGAGTAACTTTAGCAGCTGCTAGCCTAGTTCCAAATGGTAAGGTCACTACCTTGTTGGAAATAATTAAGTAGACACAAATATTCTAGTTTCATATAAATATGAATTACAACAATTCAATGATATAAAATTAAGGGTTATAAGATGGAAAGATAGTACCACAAAATTATGCACTAGGCACTATCCTTAAAGGTTGATTTCCTCCCTCTCAGAGTATATCTGGTGCATAGCTAAAGGGCCAACCCTCTAGGATTAGATTGTGAATTGTTCTATAATCTTTGCACATAAGATTGGAGTAGCCACAACTCTTTCTTTACAAGACTTGGAAGAGAGTATGTATCAATGAAATGTGGTAACAAAGTAATCTTGGAATGGTTGTAGATAAGTATGGAATGAATTAAGGAAATGGTTACAAACTCTTCATATATATATAAGAAAAGTTATAACATTCATAAACGACTATATTCTAACGGTCATATTGCAACGGCTATATTCCAATGGCTGTATTGCAATGGCTATATTCCAACGGCTATATTGGAAATAAGTTTGTAATATTTCAAGAATTAATTTACAATATGCCTTACTTATGGTAGTTATGGGAGTTGATATGGCCGAGCAATAAGGCTTGAAAGCAAGAGTATCCAGCTGCTAACAGACCCAGAAAAACAGAGCGAGTTTGTCAGCCTTTAAAACCATAATATCTAGCCACTATCTTACCATCAACTCCACAGCAACAAAAATCCCCAACCAACCTCTACCGTAACCTAAGTTTGAAACCCACTTTTCTTGATTGAAACACTCCAAACTGAATTGCTGCCTCACACAAGATAGCCAAGCCAATGCCAACATGAATGGTTTGCATGAGCTTAATCACCTAGCAAGCAAAAGATAGCTACATGGAAAATAACACGAGTAAGGAAGGAAATTTTTTTGGCTACTATCCACCACTTCACCGGCTAATAAAAAGACTAAAAGCTGAGTTCACCGACATAAGGAAACAGGGGCACCATGTCTTAAGGGCCAAGTCTGTGAGAAGTGATGAATGAAAGAGAAGAAAGCAACTAAATAATAAAATATTACCAATAATTAACCACTTTTTGAACATGTGGTGTAAATAATTCCATTAAATATATCCAAGTAATTATTGAGTTCTAACTTCTTATATATACACACCAATATATATAATTATTTCATTTATACTAGAGTTCTCATGAAATAAAATCTAAGTCCAAGTCATCCTCTAAGGTGGTGGACTTTAAATTTTCTAATATACACACTCACATACCCTTTTTATTTTACTTTATTTTATAAAAATTTATTATTTACTTATCCGCAATAATTTACGTACGACATACTAAGATATACGCTAGACTATTAGGTTATCACAAAGCTAAAATGGGATATATTTTCCTATATACCTATTTAATTGTAAGAATTGTGGTGCTAGTGATGGTTGCTGTGATAGTTGTTGGTTCATTATCATGTCCTATCACTTGTGCCCATATCATTTTTATACTCTCTCTTATTTACTTAGTTATTACACTCATCAATCAAATTGCACATATTTCTTCCAATGTCCAAGTGAACCACTAAAATGGTGGAAATTAAATTTTCATGTATATATTGATATTGCTATTATATAAATATTAAAGGTTAGTATACTTCAATTTATTTTGGACTATGTATTGATTTCTTTGTATAATTAGAATTTATTTAAGCATCACTATAATGTATCACTACGATACCGGGTTATGACATGTTTAATTTTATTGTTATTTATTTAATTCGTTTATATGGTTGTTATTTTGTAACTGAAATTTACATATTTTATCTAAAACTCGACTTTACAATATCGGGTTATGACACATATACAAGTATTTATGTAGTGATATAAGCACACACTCTTGATTAAGTGCACTACTCAGCCATGTTAGATTCTTCTTATGGATTATTGTTGAGGTCCAACATAAAAGCATGGTGATCTATGTGGATTGAGTCATTGTGCCTTGAGCTATTGAGGCTTTAAATCATGGGTTTATATGGTAGCTATAGTAGTTGATAGATGGTGATATTAAGTTAACACAAATACTTCTGAGTCTATAACTGTGACCAGTAGAATTTGACTGCATATATAGTTCACTACTTCCCTTGTCCTATATATAACCAATTATTCCTTAGTCTTGTCTAATATTAAATTTGTCCTAACATTATTATTTATCAATATGAGTTTCGCATATGTTTTCAAGCTACTTCCCTTGTTCTATATATAACCAATTATTCCTTAGTCTTATCTAATATTAAATTTGTCCTATATATTATTATTTATCAATGTGAGTTTCTCATAGGTTTTATTGGGAAACACTAACATATTTTGTATTTGGCTTTAAACTATCAAATGTAATCACTCGTGAATATGTTATTGATGTATTGTAATCTTTTTCTCCTAGAGCTTGATTGATGCTAGAGTTTATATCAGAAAACTTGTTAAGACACTTGGTGATGAAAATAAAATGGCTGAATACATAAATTATTCTTCTAGTAGAATTTTGTTTTGTTCTTTTTATGAATTATTTTTATGCTAGATTTGAGAGTTTCAGGTTTCATGTATTGGGAGAATGGTCACCAATTAGTAAATGGAAATGGGAAGGGAAAGACATGAAGGTGGTATGTTTGATGTTGCTTATTAGAATAAATTGACATGGACCTTGCAGATGTTGCTCGTGGAATTTGATGCCTAAGACCTCAGACTGATTCAAGCTGATGTACTTCACTATAAAAATATAAATAAAACTCTATATATTTTCACTTCCACGGAGAAAATAGAAGTGAAAATATCTAGAAAAGTTTCTCAACTATCCTGTAATAGGAAAGAGGAAAGTTGGGAATCTATAAGCTTGTATTGAGTTCTTATTTAAGTTGAGACTCTTAGTATGTCTGCTATGTTTCATGCGCTATCTCTTATATTTCAAATTATTATACAAGTATGACTCTAGTTTATAATCTTCAAAAATGACTATGAGAAAGTCCAACTTGGTATTGTAACTCCTTGTCAGATTGCATTTCATGACTACTTACCGAAAGGTATATGGGAAGCATTTACGGAGCTTAGTAATTTTTTCAGAGATTTACGTGTGAAAGAATTGCGTATAGAGCATATATAGATGCTTGAGAAAAATATTGTTATCACTTTGTGCAAGTTGGATAAGATATTAATTTTTTTTACTCAATGGAACATTTAACTTTACACATACCTTATGAAGCTAAAGTGGGCGGACCTGTGCATTATTGTTGGATGTATCTATTTGAAAGATTGCTATGTCGATCTTAAACTACTATCATTTGTATTTTTTAAGTACATTCATTTCCTAATTAAGATATTGTTTGTAGGATGATGTTTAATTTAAAGAAAAAGACCTGAAACAAGGCTCGCATTGAAGGTTCTATATGCTAGGCTTATTGCTTAAAAGAAATTTTTAATTTCTATACAATGTATTTTGAGTCGAACGTTCCAACAAAGTTAAATCGTGTGCCTTGTCCGGATGATGGTGGAGATGTGGATTGCAATGGACATCTCTCTGTTTTTTGTTAATTTGGTTTTCATAAAACAAGACCGTTTATTGATGTTCAGTTACAAGCAGCAAAGATTTATATTTTGTTGAACACAATAGAGATTGAGGCATATGTAACGTAAGTCAGGCCGTATCACATTTATTTTCATATGAAACACTTACGTTCCAATAGTGACTTACACTTTCAATATGAAATGTAGTGAGTTTCGTCAAATACTATCTAATGAGCATCCAAATCATTTTAAGGACCTAATTCAAAAATTAGTTGAGTCTAAATTTGTAGATTGGCTTCATTAAGAAGTTAGCTTTTTTTTTTTTTTTTTTTTTTTTTCTTTTCTTTCTTTCTATTTTGTATAGTTTGTACAACTATTAAGGCTTTTTTTTTTTTTTTTTTTTTTCCATTTTGTATAGTTTGTACGACTATTAAGCTTAATTTATCATATAAGCACTTAATGATAAGATCACTGATCCACGTATCGTGGATATTGCCTTCCCACCAATGAGGCAAGTGCAGTGTTTTAATGGTTATTTTGTTAATGGGTTTAAGTTTCACATGCTTTCATATGGAGATGGCAAAAAGTCTATGAATAGTGGTGTTTACGTGAAACAGAGTTGTTATGGCATTGATGAGCGGGATTTCTATGGCATGCTAACTGACATAATAAAGATGCAAAATTTTGGAAATTATAGAATTGTACTCTTTCAATGTGATTGGTATGATTCTTATAAAGGGATGAAAATTGATTCCTTGCACGGCCTGGTGTATATCAATCATAGATTGAGACTTACCTCATATAAGCTATTTATATTAACTGCTCAAGCTCACTAAGTTTATTATGCTAGCTACCCAAGTAAAAAAAGAAATGATTGGTGGGCAGTTTGTAACATAGTGGCAAGGAATAATTTTAATTTTCAGTCTATTGACACACCAAGTGACGATGTCCATCCTTTAGGTGATGATATATTTTAAGAAGTTGAATTTCATGTATCAGTTCCAGTTACTGTGGGCCTAGATTTGGATGAAGTAAATAAAGCTAGATTTGTTGTTGATGATGACATAAATGAAGAAGAATATGATAATATTCGTGAAAATGAAGACGATGATAAAAAGGATAATGAGGAATTAGAAGTGGATGATGAAGAAGTTGGTTTCGAATACAATTCTGACAATAACATGCAAGATGATTAATCAAAATTGTATATGATTTGTTTATATAGATTCAATAGTTGTTAATACTTATTAATTATGTTTGATATTTATAGATTTAAATATTTATGATTCTTTGACTTTTTATTGGAATTGTTGCAAGATCATGGTCTATAGTATTCATAAATCTGGGTTTAATGTATCTCGTAACCTATCTAGTATGAATCATACAGGCCGAACCACATGTAAATCGTATCAGTCTAGCCGTGGCACACCTTCATCATCTCATGCGAGTTCTGCCTTACCTAGATTATTATCTCAGACGAGTTTTGCTTTACCTAGATCATCATCTCAAGCAGGTTTCTGCCTTACCTAGATCATTATCTTAGTCAACCCGTGACAATATTCCACCATCACCAATATTTCTTTCTATTTAGTTTGTATTCAAATGAAAATTTACCACTTATAATCATTGAACTAATTAATATACTCTATTTGTTGAGTAATGTAGGTGACCATAATGTTGTACATATAACGAAATCACCTTGGCTATGACTCACCACTAGGCACATCTGGAGATTTGTCTACATCTAGGATTCTAGTCATTGAGCCACCTACAACGAGAAGATATGCACACCTAGATCCCTGCCAGCAAACCCTGCTCATAGACCTTTGATTAAGATTCATACTAAGATGGTATTAATTAATTATTTATATTGTTATTACTTATTTATATATACCAAAGTACGCTAACTTTTATTGTTATTATTTATGTGAAGTAAATTTGACAATCCTGACATTGTGAGGACGATTAAATTAATCATTGAAGCTCATACACCAAGACCGATCTTAGTATGGTTTCAGTATTCCCAAATAGAGAGAGAATTATGTTATCGACAGTTTATGGTAATTTTAAACATTTTGTGGTAATTGTATCTTTTTTATTTTGAATGGAAAAGTTAATACATCAATTTCTTGTGATATTTCAAGCTCATTATAGGTTTGAGACAGAATAAGAGGAGAAAGATGGTAAGATTATGTTAGAGAATATTGCAGGTCGACGATATAGGGACATACTAAGAGGAGCACGGGCCAAGGCAAAGATAATGTGTAAAACAAAAGACATCAGCAAATGTGAAGGTTGGATGCTCGTTTGGATGACAGCAGAAAATTGGCTAGGGCTGTTTCAGATTTAGAGTAGTGCACAATGGAAGAAATGTACCTAAAAAGGAACACAAAATCGGGGATTAGGAGAGGAATCACTTATTAGACATGCTGGAGGATCAATCTCGGTGCTATAACATAAACATAAGGAGAAATTGGTATAGTTGTAATTTAATATGAAAGTGTTAAATATCAAATTTATTCCTTTATAACTTTCATATATATATATATATATATATACACATATGTACACATACATATCTAAGCAAGTGAATTGATGACTAACATTTATTGGGATTGTAGGAAGAATACACAAGTGAAGTTATTGAGAAATATAAAGAAGATTGTGATGCTCATCCCTCCTTTGATTCAGACATTTGGTTAAAGGTGACAGGAGGAGTACAGAGGGGGAGGGTTGAAAGTCTATGGATGTGGAACACCTGGTGTCGCAGAGCCTTGTTTGGAGATAAGATCAATTCAACTCGTTCCTCATTATGATCTACCACAACATCACAACCGAATGTTGCATTAATTGAGAAGATTCACACCTTGGAGCAACAATTAGACTACCAAAAAAAGAAAATTGATGAAATGAGTGATATCATGAAACTCATGATGGATAAGTTAGGTTTAGACCCTACCATCCTTAGACAACTTCAAGTAAGTAACTATCTCCATTTAAATATGCAGTCTGAAGCTTTTAGATAGCAAGATAGCTAGAAAGCATTAAATAAAACTTGTAGGAACAAATGATATCTAATTCGGATGCACGGTTAGAATTTCATGCAAATGTTTAAGTTTGTGACTTAAAACTTAGCTACTTTTAGGTGTGAAGGGCAATAGTAACCAAAATATATTCAAATGATGAGAAGATAATTTTAACAAATTCATGCCATCAAATACGATTTGTATGAACAAATGACATCTAATTCAGATGCATGGTTATGAGTTTATGCAAATGTTTGAATTTGTGACTAAACTTAGCTAGTTTTGGGTGTGAAGTGTAAAAGTAACCAAAACATGTTCAAACGAAGAGCCATGAATTCCAACACATTCATGACATTGAATAAGACTTGTAGAAACAAAATGTATCCAATTTGGATGCACGGTTAGGATTTTATGCAATATGTTTTAGTTTGCGACTTCAATTTATTTACTTTTAGGTGTAAAGGGCAATAGTGACCAAAACATGTTTAAATGATGAGCTGAGAATTCTGAGACATTCATGCCAGTGAATAATACTTGAAGGAACAAGTGGCATCCAATTTACATGCATGGTTAATATTTTATGTAAATATTTGAGTTTGTTATTTAAATTGGTTAGTTTTGGGCATCAAGTGTACAAGTAACCAAAACATGCTAGATTATGATTTTAAGCAAATATTTAAGCTTGTGACTTAAACATAGCTTGTTTCAGATTCACATATCTAAATTCATATATTTATCTATTTTATTATACTTTCAATTTTATTTTATTTTTTGGTTAATTATTCACTTTTTTTTTTTAACAAAGTGCATCTTCTAGCGGTGTAGATGGTGATGTAGGTGGTCATGGAGATGGCAAGGAGCATCTTGATGAGGATGACGACAATGTTGATGATCTTGATTACATTCTTTAGCTAGCTCATAGTTCTATTAGGTTTTGTTTAATTGTTTAACTATAGATGTTGACATTGTGTGTTTCTATGATGCTTTGTATTAAATGTTGACAAATCTTTAATTTATGATGAATTTATTTTATGAATAATATAGAATTTGTTTTATGGATAATATGAATGAATGTTTAATAACAGGTTTGATTCATTTATTTAAATGAAAAATAAAAATCAGGAATGTTTTACCTCATAAATCGAGTTTTTGGTAAATTCAAAAAAGCATAATGTGAGATTATTTCCCACGAACTTGTGTCTGTGGTAATTACCCACAAACCAAGAGGTTCGTGGGTGAAATCTAATTTTACCGATAAACCGCCCTTCAACCATTTCCCATAAAAGGTACCAACAAAAGTTGGTGGGAAATACCTACAAAGAGAAAAAAGTTTGTAGGAATTACCCACCAGCAATTACCTACAAACCATTACCTATAGATTGTTTGTCAATAAGCCTTTTCTCACAAAATTTGGACCCATTTTCCCCACGAATTTGGTTTGTGGGAAAATGACATTTTTCTTATAGTATAGTATCTTATGATTTTCTATACATACTATGTTATTGTCTCACAAAATATGAACATTGAGACGATGATAATATAAAATTGAATTTTTATTTTTATCACTTAGGGGAGTAATGTTAGATTTCTATTTGTTTTATTTTTTATATTTTGCTAAGTTTTCTATTAGCTTTGTAACAATTACAGTTTCTCACTTAATTAAATTGAACTTTTTTTAAAGGGCAAATCACACTTCCCCTCCCTTGAGGTATTGAAATAACACTAAGGTCCAAAGTTTAGTGAAATTGACACTCCCGTCCCTTAGATGGATGGAAAAGTTAATAGTGTTACAAAATGATTTGGATAAAATACTAAAAGTTATGTTTGTATATCCAAAGTATTAAAAAGACTTATTTTTTACTTTTCACTTTTTAAAATGAGTGATACTACTTACTTTTTTTTTTTTACATCATTCTTTTTAATTTATTTAATAACAACCTCAAATTTTTTATATTTTTATTTCTACTACATTATCTCTAATAAAATTAATATTTAACAAAAAAATAAATTAAATTTACTAGTGATATTCTAACAAGACCCATGTCATAACTTTACAAGACAAATAAATCTAAATTTTATTAATTGCTCTTCAAATAAATCGACTCTATATTAGAACATATGTTTACCACTTTAACCCATTAAAGAATAAATAAATTTATGATATATTAATTAATAAAAAAAAAATACTTAGAGTAATAATAAAATGTTATCATTCTTCCTTATCATATTTTTCAACCTATAAATGAATAAAATATTATTTTCTTAGAAGTGTTTGAATTTATCTTTTAAATTTAAATAGATTTAATTTTTTTAAATTCATATTATGAAGAACTCTAACCTTATTTTATTTAATATTCAAATTAAATGTAATATATATATATATATAATATATATATATATATATTATTTTATTTTATTTATTTATTAATAATTAAAAAATGAGGTTGCTATTAAGAAAATAAATTTAAAAAATAAAAGATTGTATAAAAAAAAAGAGTAAATATTAGAACTTATATGAAAAGGAAAACAATAAAAATAAAACATTTTAGTACTTTGTATATACAAATATGACCGTTTAGTATTTTACTCATTATATTTGATAACACCGATAGCTTTTCCATCCATCTAAGAGAGAGGAGCGTCAATTTTTCTAAACTTTGGATCTTAGTGTTATTTTACCATACCTAAATGGAGGGGAATGTAATTTGCTCTTTTTTAAAACGAAGTTGTTGAAATTTGCAACAAGAAAAAAGAAAAGTTAGAAATATGCTCCTCACTTTGCAAATTGCCAGTTTAAAAAATGTGTGCAAATTGCACAATTTCCCAGGATTCTGGTGTCAACGTTTTGATTAGTTGTATTACTTCGTGCTCTCACCAATGTTCTGTTCAGCTTCTTCTTCAACATTCCAACAATCTCTCCCTCTCTCTCTCTCTCCTCTCCTCTCTCTCTCTCTCTCTCAATGAAGAAAAGGAAGCCTGAAATTTTCACATGATGACAATTTCACCAGTCCTCTCTTGCCGTCAGCTGCTTCTTCCTCATCACATTCATCTTCTTTTCCCCACCGTACCCAGCTGCCGTTAAAGGCCTTGGCTCCGGCTCCACCACTGCCATCACATATTTGCCTGTCACGCTCTGTGGCATTGTAGCTGGTGAGCCTACCCAGAAAATCCAATGCTACCAAAACGGCCTAACAATTCCAGTCCAACCCAATATTTCTTTCCAAGCCATTTCCGGTGGCGGGAGCTTCTTCTGTGGGCTCAAGTCCGGTGGATTCAGCCTCCTTTGTTGGGATACGACTCTATCAAACTCAAGCTTTCGGCCTAAACGTTTATATAATAGTAAATCAGTCCAGTTGACTGATCTAACGGTTGGAGATGCTCAAGTTTGTGCCAGAGAGGTCAATTCTGGCATAGCCAGGTGTTGGAGAGGTGGTGACAATAGCAATAGGGTTGAATTTCCATCACCAGGGGAAGCACTTAGATTTCGTAGCATCACTTCCGGTAGTGGGTTTTCATGTGGGATTTTGAAGAAAAGCTACAAAGTTTGGTGTTGGGGTCAGAGCTCAATTGGGGCTGAGATTCAGAATCAGTTTGGGAATTTGTCAATGTCAAGCTTAATTGCTGGAGAGTCACATGTTTGTGGGTTGACTATCAATGGGGTTTTAGTTTGTAAAGGAAACAATGATTCTGGGCAATTGGATGTTCCTTTTAGTTCAGCTTCAGAATTTACAGGTCTGGCATTAGGAGCAAATTTTACATGTGCTATTAGACAAAGAAATGGGCTAGTTGCGTGCTGGGGAGGAACCAATAGATTCGAGTTCGATAGCGATGTAATACTGAATGTTTCCTTTGAGACAATTGTTGCTGGTTTGAATTTTGTTTGTGGATTGACAACCAGAAATTTATCTGCATCGTGTTGGGGACCTGGTTGGTCTGATAAGCTCAATTTGAATGGTGGTCATCTATTGAGAAAGGTTATTCCAGGTCCATGTGTTGAATCTTCTTGTAGTTCATGTGGTGTATATCTAAATTCAGAGGAATTGTGTCTTGGGTCTAGGAATATATGCAAGTCATGTCAGATTGAGCTTCCATTGGCATTGCCATTGCCACCAATACTGACACCACCATCAACAATTGCACAGCCTATTTCTCCACCATCTGAAGCAAGAAATAAGGTTTTGCTGGCATTTCTAATTGTTGGATCAATTGGGGCTTTTTCGGGTCTTTGTGTTATTGTTTATTGCCTTTGTAATGGAGCTTGCGGCTTCTTGAAGAACAAAGTTGATGATTCTGTTCATTTCACAAGTGCTGTGGCTCATGTTGGCACTTCTCTCATACCTAATAGTGGTCTTAATGCAGCACCTTCAAGTCTAAGATCTTTTTCTAGCAAACAACAGAGCTCAAGAACATTGAGGCATCAAAGAAGTGGGTCATCGTCGAAGTATGTGGATAAGCCTCATAATTTTTCACTCTCAGAATTAGCTGCTGCAACTGACAATTTCTCAGTGGAGAACAAGATTGGTGCTGGGGGCTTTGGCATTGTTTATAAAGGCAAACTAGAAGACGGCCGCGAAGTGGCCATCAAAAGGGGAGAAACTTGTACAAAAAGAAAAAAATTCCAGGAGAAAGAAAGTGCTTTTGATTCTGAACTTGCATTGTTGTCCCGGCTACACCACAAGCATTTGGTGGGGTTAGTAGGATTCTGCGAGGAATATGAAGAGAGGCTTTTGGTTTACGAGTACATGGGCAATAAGGCACTCCATGATCATTTACATGACAAGAACAATGTTGAGAAAAATAGCAGCATTTTGAATTCTTGGATGATTAGGATCAAAATTGCATTAGATGCTGCAAGAGGAATTGAGTATCTTCACAACTATGCGGTGCCGCCCATTATTCACAGAGATATAAAGTCATCAAATATACTATTAGATTCAAACTGGACTGCTAGAGTTTCTGATTTTGGATTGTCATTAATGGGGCCAGAGCCTGAGCAAGAGGGCATGTCTAGTCAGGCTGTAGGAACAGTTGGATACATAGATCCTGAATACTTTGTCTTAAATGTTTTAACAACGAAAAGTGACGTGTATGGCTTAGGAGTGCTGTTATTGGAACTTTTGACAGGGAAAAGAGCTGTGTTCAAAAATGAGGAAGACGGAACAGGCCCTATGTGCGTGGTGGAGTATGCAATGGCAATGATATCAGCAGGCGAGCTATGGAATATGTTGGATTCTAGGGTGGGACAGCCAGAGGTGAATGAGGCTGAGGCAGTTGAGATAGTGGCTTACACTGCTAGCCATTGTGTGAACTTAGAAGGGAAGGAGAGGCCTGGTATGATTGACATTGTAGCTAACTTGGAGAGAGCATTGGCTCTTTGTGAAGGTAGCCCCGGTAGCTTTTCTGCAACTGCATTCTCCACCCCTTCTGCAAGTTACAGAATGTAACTGTTCATCAATGAAATTCTTTCATTTTTTTCTTATATATTTTGTGTTTGCTTCCATATTGTTCCTTGAACCCTATTGTTTATTGTTTCTTTTATCTTTGTTTTGTTCGTTGTTGTTTGTGTGGTTTACTTTAAGAGCTTAAGGATCGAATAAAGACATAGTTCCCCATCTAAATCTAACAAAAAATATGATAACACAACCTTCGAAAAAGACTATTTGTTATTTTCCGATGGAATGACTTAGGTTATTGCCTTGCAACTGCTTTATATGGGGGAAACCTGTTTTGGAGCTTAAGCTGTGATAGTTTTCTAACTCTTGATTTAATGAGTTGTGGGCCCAAGATTATTTTTCAAATAAAAATATCATTCAGTGAGCTTAAGCTGTGATACTTTACCAACTCTGGTCAATTCCTTCCTATAAACTATCGAGGCATGGGGCATCAAGTGATTAAGATTGCAAGCAAAATCATTATTACCAAAATTGTGGGATCTAAACCACGTTGAAACATATATCAAATTCAGTCATTTGTCAAAGGAACAACCTGTCAACATATTGATACTAGGCAGTTGGTGATCTGTCCTAAGTATGTGTTCCTGTCAAATAGAATTGATAGTTTGTCAAAGGGTAATTAAGTACTTTTCAAACTTTGCTCTTAAATAGTAGCCTAATTTACACTAGAGGATGAAATTAAACTTTAAAGAAAACTTTGGTCCTTGTAGTAAAGTTTATTGTTCTAATTGAGTCCCTATCAACTTTAAAATAAATGTAATTTAGTCTTTACCGTTATATTACATCTAAATTAATCTTATGGCTACTTATATGATTAAAAAGAGATGGGGTGAGAACCCATGTGTAACATTTGATGAAAGTTGAGGAATGAGATCACATTATTCCTTTAACTTAATCAAAAATCTCCTTATGAAGCTGTGGAGAGATATAAAAATTTGTTGCAAAAGTGCCTTCATCATGGCATTCCCAAGTGGCTGCAAGTTCAAACTTCTTACAACGGCTTTGTAAGCCAAACTAGAATAACAATTGATGTTGTAATTGGTAGTGCTTTAATAGGGAAAATCCATCGATGATGCTTATGACCTTTTTGAAAAGATGGCTACAAACAATTACCACTGGCCATCAGAAAGGTTAGCAACCCGAAGAGTTAGTGGAGTGCATGAATTAGATGCCATTACTACTTTAACGACACAAGTAGCTAGATTAGTAAAGAAGTTTGACAACCTCAAAGTGCAACAAATTTCTAAAGCTACTATTATGGTTTATGAAGGATGTGGCAAAGTTCACTCAATTGACTAATGCCCAAATACTGAAGTTGTATAATATGTAGCAAGTTACAACCAACAAAATAATCCCTATTCGAACACCAATAATCTGGTAGAGGAATCATCCAAATTTTGGTTGGTAATAACTAAGGGACATTCACTACTACAAGGCCTAATTTTCTACCTGGATTTCAAGCTTAACAAAGGCTAGCAGGGCCTAAAAAAAACCTTTATTGGAAAATATATTTCTACAATTTATATTTCGGACTGATTCGGTAATCCAAAGTCAAGCAGTATTATTAAGGACCTTGGGGTTACAAATTGGCCAGCTAGCCAATGCAGTTGATAAATAGCCCAATGTGCTCTTGCTAGTGACACAAAACCAATCCAAAGAAGGAGAATAAGGAGCTGTGTAAGGTAATTATCATTCGAAGCAGAATGGAATTACGCTTCGAATGATAATTACAAGAGCCTAAAAATGGATTGAAACTAAGGCTTCTAATAAAGTAATTAAAGAGGAATTATCAACTGGAAAGAAGGAAGAGGAAGGTACGACCAGAACCACCAAAACCAACTCCATTTCTTTCATTCCCACAAAGTTTCCAAAAATAAAACCTTGACAAGCAATTTCAAAAATTTCTAGATGTGTTCAAGAAGCTCCACATCAACATACCATTCACTGAAGTACTTGAATAAATGCCAAGCTTTGCAAAATTCATGAAGTATATTCTATCGAAGAAGAAGAAGCTTGGTGAATATGAAACAGTGGCACTAACAAAAGAGTGTAGTGTAATTCTTCAAAAGAAACTACCACCTTAGCTAAAAGATCTAGGCAGCTTTACTATCCCCTGCATCATAAGCACACAATTTTTTGGTAAAGCACTCTGTGATTTAGGAGCTAGTATTAATCTAATGTCTTTATCTACCAAAAATTGAGAATAGGGAAAGTAAAACCCACTTCAGTCACTCTATAATTAGTCGATAGTTCACTTATATATCTTAGGGGAATTGTAGAGGATGTTCTTGTTAAGGTAGATAAATTGATCTTTCTCATTGACTTTTTAGTGTTTGACATAGAAGAAGATATGGAAATCCTTATCATCTTAGGAAGACCATTCTTCTCTACTAGCAGGACATTGACTGATGTCCAAAAGGGTGACTCACCATAAGAGCTCAAAACCAAGAGCTTAAATTTAATATTTTCCAAGCTATGAAATTTCCAGAACATGATGATTGCCTTTCAATAGATGTAGTAAGTAACATTACACCAGAGGTATTTTTAAAAACTACCCCATTGACCCTCTTAAGGCTTCTTTAATTTCTTACATTAATAAAGATGATGATGAGTTTGTTGAGTGTATGAGATTACTAGATGACTCATCACAATTGCTTAGAGTAAATTTTAAGTTTAGGAACTTGGACATCTCATCATTCACTCCTTCAGGGTCCAAACCCTCAATTGAAGAATCATTTATCTTAGAACTCAAGCCCTTGCCTACACATTTAAGGTATGCCTTTCTTGGTTCTTCTTCTATTTTTCCTGTTATTATTTCTACATCTTTTACTAACATATAGGAAGACAAGTTCCTTCGAAATGTTGAGAAAACATAAGAAAGCATTGGGATGGACCATTACAGACATAAAAGGTATAAGCCCCTCCTTTTATATACACAAGATCCTCATAGGAGAACAACCATAAAGCTACTATATAGCATCCAAGGAGACTTAATCCTATCATGAAGGAAGTAGTCAAGAAAGAGACCATAAAGTGACTAGATGCAGGCATTATCTATCCAATCTCGGATAGTTTATAGGGTAAATCCAATACAATGCATGCCAAAGAAAGGAAGGATGATCATCGTTGCTAATACAAAGAACAAGTTCATTCCTATAAGAAATGTGATTACATGGCGTGTATGCAAGGACTACCGCAAGCCGAACATGGCTACAAGGAAATATCACTTTCCTCTTTCCTTCGTTGATCAAATGTTGGACTGGCTGGCAAGTAAGGAATTTTATTATTTTCTAGATGGTTATTCAGAGTGTAACCATATATTCCTATAGCCTCAGAGGACCAGGAAAATACTACTTTTACTTGCCCCTATGACACATTCACATTTAGAATGATGTTTTTTGTTCTTTACAATGCTCCTACCACCTTTCAAAGGTGTATGATGGTCATCTCTACCAATACAGTGGAGCAAGACCTTTTGGTTTTCATGGATGACTTTTTTTTGTTTTTGGTGATTCATATGATGCATGTCTCTATAATCTCAATTGTGTGCTTAAACATTGTGAAGAGACCAACTTGGTCTTAAATTGGAAGAAAGTGTCATTTCATGGTATAAGAGGGAATAGTCTTACAGTATAGTGTCTAGTAAGGGGATTAAGGTAAATAGAGCTAAGATTAAGACTATTGAAAACTACCTTCCTCATACTTCCTATAAAAGGTATAAGAAGCTTTCTAAGCTATGCTGACTTCTATAGCATATTTATAAAGGATTTCTCAAAAATTTCTAAACCCATTTGTAATCTCCTAGAAAACGACATCCTTTTTAATTTTGATAATGCATGTCTAGCTACATTTTTAGAGTTGAAAAAGAAATTAATTTATTCCCCTATAATTGTTATCCCTAATTGGAACCTACTTTTTGAATTTATGTGTGATACAAATGACTTTGCAGTAGGTCTAGTTTTAAGGTAGCGTAAAGAAAAGATTTTTCACTATATTTACTATGCTAGTAAGATATTAACTAGTTTTGAATTGAACTACACCACCACTAAAAAAGAATTAATAGCAGTAGTGTTTGCATTTTATAAATTTTGTTCTTATCTTATTGGAAATGAAGTTATTGTTTATATTGACCACTCTGCTATTATGTATTTAATTGACAAAAAGGATGCTACGCTTAGGTTAATAAGATGGATTCTATTGTTGCAAGAGTTTGACTTGGAGATTAGAGACTAGAAGAGTATAGAAATATAAATGGCTAACCACCTATCAAGGCTAGAAGGGGAAGGAAAGATGGTTGAACCCACAATGATAAATCAGATCTTCCAGGATGAAAAACCTTTCCAAGTTGTTCATAAAAAGTTGCCATGGTATGATGACTTTGCCAACTACATAGTTGGCAAGGTCTTTTCTCCTAGAATTAATTCCCAACAAAAGAAAAAGTTTTTATGTGATGTATTTTGTGTGGGATGACCCTTTCTTATTTAAACAATATGTTGGTCAAGTTTAAGATGGTATGTTCCGAAGGAAGAAACTGAAAGCATACTCCACCATTGCCACTTTTTAGAGTATGAAGGACATTTTGGGAAAGACTAAACTGTTACAAAAGTACTTCAATCAGGTTTTTATTAGCCGAATTTATTTAAGGACATTAATAATTTTATTTCCAAATGTGACAAGTGCCAAAGAATGGGCAACATATCTAGAAGGAATGGAATGCCACTCAACAACATTCTGGCTGTTGAAATATTTGATGTATGTAGGACAAACTTCATGGGTCTATTCATATCCTCATACACCAACCAATATATTATTGTTGCTATAGACCACATCTCTAAATGGGTTGAAGCCATTGTCGTGCTCACCAATGACTCTAAAGTCGTGATAAGCTTCCTTAAGAAGAACATCTTCACATGCTGTACAACACCTTGAGCCATCATTAATGATGAAGGGTCCCACTTTTACAATAAATAAGTAGGCCCCTACTTACTAAATATGAGGTCACTTATAAGGTGGCATTGGCCTACTATCCATAATCAAGTGGACAAGTTGAGGTTCCCAATTGCAAAATCAAGAGGATATTGAAGAAGACGATATGTCCTTCTAGGAAGAACTGATCCAAAAGATTGGGTGATGTATTATGGGCATACAGTATAACCTACAAGATTCCCATAGGTATATTACCATATCGACTAGTTTTGGAAAATCTTACTATCTACCAATTGAGTTGGAACACAATACCTATTAGACCATCAAGAAGTTGAACTTTGATCTCGAGGTAGCTGGTGAGAATAGGCTCTTCTACTGAATAAGATGAATGAGTTTAGATTTCACGCCTACTAGAATGCCAAGTTATACAAGAAAAAGATCAAGAGGTTGCATAATCAAAGGATTGTTCAACGTAACATTAAGCCAAGTCAGTAAGTCCAATTGAAAAACTTCAGGTTGAGGCTATTCCTAGGAAAGTTCAAGTCAAGATGGTTCCGATCCATTCACCATCTCTAAGGTGTTTCCTTATAGAGCTGTTAAGCTGACTGCCACCAATCTGTATAGAACATTCAAAGTGAATGAATAAATGCTTAAGCATTATTGCAAAAAGAAAATTTATCAACAAACTACCTCCATCTACATTGACAATAATACTTGAGCACAACCAAGTCAAGCCGAGGACTTTAAATCAAACTCTTCTTGGGAGATAACCCAAGTTCTTAGACCATTTTCTTTATTTATGTTCGTTAGTTTTAGTTTTTAAGTCTTAAAACTTACCCAACACTTGCTTACACTAGTTCACGAAAGAGTTAAGAACAAAAAAATCAGCGAGAAGCAATGGTGCTGCGACGGTCACTAGTGCAACACCGCAATGCCCAAGACTCATATTCCATGTAAGTCAATCAGAAAAGGTAGGCGTTGTGTCTCACAACAACCTATTATGGCAACGCCTATCCCCATGTTAAAATTGAATTTAACTCAGAAGGCATGGCATTGCGGCCTCACATACACTCACACTGCAGTGCCTATGGACACCTGATTTACCCTCAAAGCCAGAGAGCTTCATGCCGTAGTTTCACATACATTGGTGTCGCAACACAATAAAACCCATAAAAATCAATTTGAAGTCATAAGATGACACGCGGCATCCAAAAATTAAAATTTCTGGGGATCAGGCAGAGAGTTTTGTGCCATAGCATCCCACGTCTAGACATTGCAAAATCAAATCTCGTGAAATCAAAATTTAAAAATTGGGGGTAAAAGCTACAACACCCTTTTAGGATTACATTTTTTAAAACACAAAATCAGAACTCCAAAACCACACAAACACATACCTAAACTAATTTTCTCACCAACTCAAACCTTTTAGCCCTAAAAATCAGCACTTAAAACCATAACACACCTGAATCGTGATCAATAACCCACACACATCACTGTTCACTCGGTTTTTCTTAGAGAGCCTACATACCAAGTAAGCTTTTTCTTGCTTTTCTCTCTATGTACGATTTCATGGGAATATACTAAACTCTTGGTTGTTTATTTAGATAATTATGCCTAGATAATCCATTTAGGTATACTATTTGTGAGTTTTTCCTATTTCCATGTATATTGACTTAGGGGTGGGTTACGTGGGGTTTAGATTTTGGGTGAGAAAGTTTATATTTATATTTAATAATGATATATTGTTTTTGTTTTGGTATACATTGTGCCTTACTTGCTTCCCCATCCCCATTCTTAATAATTTTAGCTTGGATTGTGCACATTGAATGTGGAATAGATTTGGGAGGTGATTCTGAGTTTGATAGTTGATGAAAGTGCAGATGAATGGATTGTCCTGTTGAGTATTTTTTGTTATGATGACATGCTATACTTATTATATATTGGTGAATTGCATTGAGACCTTTCTTTAATTACAGGGATGTGGTTGAATTGTTGGAGGGATACTTGTGAGGTTTGGAAATTTGTTTATGTAGACTTTCATGGCATCCAAACACTCATACACTACTATCGTTGTTAGACCCCAATACGATACTACATCGGTTTATCTCTGCCAAAGCAGAGAAGAGACATAGGGAAAGTTTGCTTAATAAGAAGACAGTAGCACAAATGGGGTTTGGACTAAGCAAGATATATTTCTCGTACATATATGTCGAAATTAAGCATCGTGAATAGGTACACCTTTGTACACCTCCTCAAGCTACAGTAGCGCTATTGGTAAGGGAATTCTACGCGATGTCCCTACAAATAATGACAGTAAGGTCATTGTCCGTGGGACGCCATTGTCCTTCAACAACAAGTCTATCAATGCCTTTTATAAAACACCGAACCTTTTGGATAAAGAGGAGTATGTCCAATATACACAGGGGCAAGTGGACTAAACTAAGGTAATTGATACCCTTTGCTATAGAGAATCCCAATGGAAGCTGACATACGGGGAGCCATTGCATTTCAAGGCAAGCCAACTAAAGTACATATTTTGGGCCTGGTAATACTTTATTCTAGAAAACTTGCTCCCGAGTGGTCATACATTGATGTCATCAAGGATAGAGCACTCTTGCTTTAAGCCATTATTGTTATAATCCGATACTAAAAAATCAAGTTTTAGATGCAAGGTGTTAATTTATGTTATAAAATAAGTGAATTAATTAAATAACATGTTATAATTCGATATATTAGTATACAATTTTAGAATATTATGTAAGTATTTCTATAAATTAATTAGCATTGTGATCAAATAAATTCAAACTGGTGGATAATTAACATACAAGATACATATATATACATATATATATTATGATTTAAACATATGGAAGTTATATGTGTAATTTTAGTTATGTGTACAACAAATATATAAACAACTTAAACATTTGGAATATATATATTGAGTTATAAATACAATTTAAATCATGTTGACTTTGACCATGTTTTCTTTTCCTATTATTTTTATTTTTCTTGGTGGCTGGAGATTTTTTTCTCTCCATTTCCTTTCTCTTTCCCGAATGTTCCTCCTCCCCTGTTTCACCTCTTGGAAACTGTAGGTCTCTTAGCGTCAATAGCTTGCTGCACTGTGTTCATCTTCAAGTTGTGATCAACGCTGCACTTCTTGGACAGCAACTCCTCCTTTTTCCTTCTTGTATTCAAGACTTGTTTTGATTCCCCTATTTTACTCCAATTTTTAGTTGTGAGGAAGTGGTTTGAGGCTGGTTGTTTTTTTTCACTTGAAGTTATACCCTTCTTCCTTCCAGCCGAGGACAACTAGTGGAGATTTCTAGCAGCTTTGAAGAGTCTGAACAACCACCATTGGCCTTGTTGATCCCATCCTTATAGCAACAGCAAGTCACACTCTTTCTCCCCTCTCTAAACGGTGGCAGCAATTACAGGAAGGCGCAAGAGCCGAGTAGCAAGAGGTGCCTTGTTCTGGTCCAGCCGTGGAGGAAGTATGGAAGGCAGCTTCTGCTTTCCTTTTTGGTTCAATCCATGGTAATGTTATGGGAAGGACTTCAATAATAACTAGGATAGAGCTAAGCAACCTGATTGAAGCCTTGCAGTAATGGTAGCTACCACCTTGTATTCCATTTGCAAGCTGAGTTTTTTGTTGTAACAATGGAGGATGAAAAAGCTTTGAATGAGTGGATAAGGAAGCTTAGAACAGACAATTGCTGCCTCTTGTTGGTCCAGCCATGAGAGAATGGTGGGAGGACAGCAAGGTTCCTTGAGGTTTGCAACCAACCCCTTGGTTATGTGGTAGCTTTCTTGCTTAACCTTTTAATTCCTTTAAGATTGTTGATAGTTTGATAATTTTGGAATTTAGAGTTGAGTATGAGTAAAATGGAAACTATAGGCTCATGTTGAACTAGTAATACACATATATACACATATCCTTATAAGAATAACTTACCTTTAGATACTTAATACGATAGCTAATAGAAGTTAAATATTAATATGTATACACGGAAATTATCTTATGTAGGATTCCATTGTTGAATAATGAACTAGGAAACATGAAATTGGACTAGGTTAATGTTAAGCTACAAAAAATTAAATTAATGAATAAAAATTTCATAAGAGTAAGTAATGGTTGGTTAATATTATGGGTTGATTGGTATGTACAAAAGAGTGTTAGTTGTGGATAAAGTGTTAGAAAGTGAAAGTTGAATGGTTTTTGAAGGGATGCAGGGCAGATTACGTGGGTCAAAGAAATCTTGTATTTCGGATGCTTTCAGGGCTGAATTAAATTAAGAGTTGAGAAGATAAAGTGTAGTTTAGGATCTTGGGATATTGTCTACAAAATTTCGTAGTTTGATTCCAAGTATGTTGTGAGTTATAGCTGTTAAACTCTGGCTAAGTCAGGCAGGATTCGTAGTGCCCTGTCTTTGGTTCATGTAAGAAATTGAGTAGGTTCATGACAGATTTTAGGAAAGTTTCTATATAATAAATATATATATACTTGTCTATTAATAAACCCAACAAACGGAATTGGATTTCGTTTTTCCTATATAAAGTTAAGTTCAATTAACTACGGTAAGGTCAAAGCTGTCAAAATCCTGCATTTTATAGAAGATATGACCATTATAGTAAACACTGGTCCAAACCTCAAGTTTGGACAGTTTCAACATCTCTAACTTATTAAATGCTTTCTATTGTTTCTAATGGTTCTTCTACCCTATGCATTGTCAAGACATTTAAAATGTCTCTTTATTATTAAACTTATCACATAAAGTATAATTCAAATTACTTTATAGGTAATAGCTTAATAGAAAAAATTCCATCAAGAAACTTATACAAGTTAAGATAGAAGATTAGTAATTAAAAGATTATCACAATCACGTTTGTGAACTAAATATTATTTGAAAATATGAATTTCAGTTCCGAATTTTAATGTGGACTTGATAAGACGCGTGAACGCAAGTGTGAATGACGAATGGAATCGGTAACGGGTGAGTGGTTAATTGTTGCATTTTGGGGCTAGATTAGTATGTGTAATTATATGTTTATTTGAATATGCATGATATATGGAAATTAAGCAAGTAGTGAACTTCAGTAATTTATTTAAATTATGTTAACTTGATATTGATTGTTGTGTGGACATTGGTTGTGGTTGATAAGGGCCAACAAATTGAGATTTTTATGAAAAGTGAGTTTTATTTCCGAAAGTAAAAATCCAGGTGCACCTAGGATGTTCTGATTTAAAATCATAAGAAAATTATGATTCTAATAAATACTTTTTAAAATTGAGTGCTCAACCCCAGTGAGATGGATTGTGTATGGAGATAAATTTGTTGTGCGGGCACATAAATGCTCTGTAGGGGGTGAAAACGTTTTGCAGGGCTAGGTCGTTGTTGGCCCTTTGATTGTTTTGTGTGATATTGTTACTCTAATTTAAATTATGATCATGTGTGTCATATAAATTGTGAATTTGTGAAACGTACAACGTATATGTGTAATGTGAAATGTTATATGAATAATATTACATGATTTTACTATCTATGTGTTACACACTTGTGTTGTGTGATGTTGGTACCCTTTGGGTACAATTTTCCACTCACGGAGTCCCTAGGACTCATCTCTTTCTCGTGGATATTTTTTTTTAGTGACAAGAGTTCGGTACATGGCATTGCCGAGCTTGTGACTTGTTAAATGAATATGGCACTGTGTTTCCAGGATCTTAGACTTGCAGTTAAGGATGAAAGTTTCCAGTCACATTAGAATTATGAGGTGTCTAATTTTGGTATGATGTAAAAGTCTCATTATTTGTCTTGATTAAGAAGTGGACAGAATGAAGCTCCTTGTTGTCTTAGTATTATTGTTGTGAGGGATCATAAGTATAGGTGTTTGTGTTCGGAGGTATGTTCCATATTGTAAGGGACTTCTACCAAAATTTTTCAATAAATTGTTAATTGTTTCAGAAAATAAAATTTTAAAATGAACTTTTGTTTTATAAAAGTTACTTTTACCCTTTGGATGGGCTAAAAGTCATGTGTGTTACTTTGTTTTGAAGTCAGGGTCACGGAGGTTTGGTTCTCCAATCCTCTGGCCAGTCATGCCTCCGTGGGGAGTGTGATAATTATCACATGTAAAACAATTGACATTGGTAGAGTACATTGCAACGTTATTTTGCAGAGTGCCAATAGGAAGAACCTGCGACTATGGTTCCTGACACTGATTACAGGATTGTGTTGTGTGGTTGGAGTTTGTTGAGATAACAATGAGGAGCTGGAGCATCTGAAGTAGTCGATTGATAATGAATTGATAAGTAAGTTCATGACAAGGAACTTTGAAGCCAAAGAAGGAAGTGGCGCTGCTTCAACATACCCAGAGCCAACGAGCGTGCGACCTCTCATAATAGGTCAGCATATTTCTCACTTGGAGGTGCAGGCCACAGAGTAGTCCCAATTTAACAACACCATACTAATGCAGAATAACCAGCTCCTATGGATTATGGTAGTATATAAGGGGGAGGCGCGAGTGCATTCCTTCCATGCCTAGTTCCGCTTGACCCATTCCCACCTCAGGAGTTCGAGGATTTTAATGAATTTAGGAGTTTTTTTGTTTTTGCTCATGCTTTCCTTTTAGTTTTATTTTCTTTTTTCTTATTTTCAGCACTGCGGACACTACTTAGGTTAGGTTTGAGGGGAGAAGGAGGGGAATTGTTCAATTTGCAGTTGTTCAGTTGTAACCTCGAATTATGTATTTTCAATTGTAATGTTTAGACTATTGAGTGTTAAGTTGTTTTGTGGATCTTAACATGAAAGTGTTTACTTGTTACGTGTTGTTTTCAATAAACTGTGAATTTTGATGCTATTATTCCCCAATCTCATGATAATATCTTAATTTATGCCTTGTTTTTTATTTTTATTTTTATTTTTTTATTTTTTTTAATTTTTTTTAAGGAAATACGGGATTTTTTTTTTTTTTTCCATTTTATTGTAATTAGGATAGGATTTCATACACTCATGCACAAGGTTGTATTTACCTAGGTTCAGTATAATCTAGAGATATTTATATTGGAATGAGCCTTAAATTATCTTTAAACCTTAGACTTACTTTGAATTCCTCGAGGCGAGACTTAGGGCCCATTTGGTATATAGATTGTAAAAGTCAGATTGCAAAAGTCATATTGGTCATAAGCCAAATATGCGTTTGGTATTTATATTACAAATAAATCAATTATGTGTTTAGTATATAGATTGCAAAAATCAATTTAGATATGTAATTACAAGTAAGGGCATGCACAACAATGATATTTGGTTAAATATTGCACAAATTGTTTTAATATTTAATATTATTTAGTTATTCATAAAATATTTTTATGCATGTTACATTATTAAATAATATATTACAATAATAACTATAATAATTATATGAATATCATAATACATAACAGTATTATATAATACAATTAAAAACATAAAATAAAATAATTCAAATTTTTCACTAAAAAAATTTGAGAGAGAATTAGATTAGAGATTACTGTTAATATATAAAAAGATAAAGGGTAAATTAGACAAGTCTAGTTTCACCTATAATTTGCAAAGTCAAAAACTCCTCTAAAGCTACTTGTGTCAATTGGAGAATTTCTCTGATTTGGACTGATTGCGATTGAGTCAATTGTAATCTTTTGGGAATCCAAACGCTCCTAATCTACAGATTGAATCATCAATTGACAATTGGACTTTGCAATCCATATACCAAATGGTCTCTTAATTGAAAACATGATTTAGGTAATCTTTGGACCGGTTGAGCCTTTTTTACCTACCTTGTTTTATGTACACCTTAAACACACATTTTGAGCCTAAAGCCTATTCTTTCTTGTGACCTTACATTGTTAGCTAAATCCCTTTGTTTTATACCCCATTTGCACCCTATTACCTTAAGCATATTGATCATGAATTGTAGTTTGAGTTTAAAGGCAAACTAGAGTAAAGGTAGGAGTAAGTGAGTCAAGGAATATGTTATTTTTCTTCATCCTTATATCAAAGTAGAAGATAAAGGTTTGGAAATAGAAATAAATTCGTGAATTGTAGTTTAAGCACATTGATCATGAATTGTAGTTTGAGTTTGACATCTTTGTTGTAGATTGTAAATCAAAGGTTTGGCAATAAAAATAAAAGAAAGTCAAAGGAATAAAAATTGGGATGCAATCATAAGTCATGCCTAAAAAAGAGAGAAACCGGGCAAAAAATTAAACCTGATTGAGTGTGAATCGATACCAAAAAGTGGTAAAAGAAAAGTACAACCGATAAAGAATTATTGTGCTTAGGGTAAATGAGCTTTAAAATATCTTTTCATCTAACCTTTACCCTAGCCTCACATTACAGACTTTATGTAAGCCCTATTGATTTTTGCCTAAGTGTTAGCCTACATTAGTGGAGAGAGGAAGGAAAAATGAATTTTTAGGGATTTAATTTGAGTCTATAGCTTATTATGTTAGAAGTTTCTTTGGATTTGTTGAAACTTAATAAAGAGGCCTTATACACACGAACATGAAATCTATCCGAACATGATTAATTGAAGTTGTGCTTCTATTTTATCTTAAGCCAATGTCTTTGATAAAAACTTTAAGGATTTTAGGGGAGTCATTATTAACAGTCTAATAGTTTATTCTTTTTGTTTGTTTTCTTTCTTTTGCTAAGGACTAGAAAAATGATAAGTTTGGGGGTCTGTTAACTTTATAAAATAGAGTTATTTCATTACAATTTTGAATCCTAATTTGTGCTAAATCTTCGAGTTTAGAGTTAGATTTCAATTCAAATTGGTGTTTTGAGTCTAGTCTAGTTTGCTTAGGAGTTAGTAGTATTTTAGTTTAATTGTGAGTAGTTTTTGTTAACATAGTTATTTATTTTGTTTTTACGTTTTTTTAGCAATGTCCTAATCCAAAAAGAAGAATGAGATCTTAAAGCCTACACTGTAGCATGGTTGACCTTAACGCCACAACTCTTGAAGAGCAGAAATTTAAATGACAAGGTCAGAGGGCATTACGCCGTAGCAATCGATGCCTAACTCCCTATAATTCAAGCAATCAGACAGAGAGCTCTGCATGGCATCGCCACATCAAATGATGCCGCAGAGCCTAATCCGTCAATTTTCTAGTATCAAGTCAGAGAGAATTACGTCGCAGCACCATAAAGGAAAAGACTAAGGCGCTAATTTAAGACAACTTCATTGGCAAATAGAGGTTTTGGCAATGCAACGACAAGTAAGAAGAAGCGGTGACACGAGTATAAAGAGTCCTAAATGGACAAGTCGATAGGCAGGGCACTACAGTGCCAAGGAAGTGTGCCTTTTGGTGCCATGCCATACTTATGTAAGACTCTTAGTTTTGTTGAACCAAGAGGAAAAGGCCTATAAAATGAGGTGAAGGCTAGGGCTTTAAACACACACTAGAACAAGTGAGTTGAGAGATATCAAGGAGATCCTGAAGACCCGAAACCGTGACAACTCTAGTCTTCTACCTTTATTTTTTTTATTTTCTTAATTGCTTGTGATGACTTTTTCAATTATGTTTTTGTTTTCCATAGCTTGTATGAAGTAGTTTTGTTCTAGGGTTGCAATTGAACTCACATGTAGCATATGTGGCTCTTACTTTAATTTAATGTGTGCTTTGTTTCCAATTGTTTATGTTGTCTTGATCTTAATGTTTCTCATTGCTTGATCACCTATGATATTGATAAAGAACCCTTACTTTATCTGGAAGAGTGACTAAGGTTAGCATTAGGCAACATAAACTGTGATTGGATTATTCATCTAATTGGATAATCTGATTTGTTAAAGATATAGGAATATACTTTTTAGCCATAAGTAACTAGATTAGAATAACTCTTTATGAATTTTTCTTAGTGTAATTCACATAGGAATATAGTAAATTAGCTAAGCCAAATTTAAAAATTATATGACATATGAATATTCTTATAATTGATTAATAACCCCAAGTTAATAATTAGAGCTATTGCATGAATTAAATAGAAGCAAGGAAAACATAAGTGAAGTGTGAGGGATATTGCGAAACTAGGTCTTGGTTTAATAAAATTTACATAAATTGTTTTTTTAGTTTAAAGAGCCCATCATCTAAAATCCACTTGTTTGATTAAGACTAAATTGCATAAATTGATTTCAATTAAACTTGGTGTTTTAAGCCTAGTCTAGTTTGTATAGGGCCTAGTAGTGTTTTAGTTTAATTATGAGTAGTTTTTTGTTAAAATAGTTATTTATTTTATTTTCAAGTGTTTTGAGCAGTGTCCTAGTCCAAAACGAAGAGTGAGATCTTGAAGCCTACATCGTAGCATGGAAAACCTTGACACCATAGCTCCTGAAGTAAAATTAAATCACAATTCAAAGGGCATTGCATCACGGCGGTTCATCACCTAAGGCCACGACACCCAACTCCCAAGAATTAAAGCAATCAGACATAGAGCTCCATTCCACATTGCCATATCAAGGGACACTGTGGTGCCTAATCCGTCAATTTTCAAGTACCAAGTCATAGAAAACTACACCATAGCACTATGAAGGAAAAGGTCGCTGCGCTATTTATTAAAGACAACTTCGTTGGAAAACAGAGGCTTTGGCTAGCACAAAGTAAGAGGAAGCCGCGACACGAGTATAAGAAATCTTAAATGGACAAGTTGATAGGCTGGGTGCTGCAGAGCCAAGGAAGTGTTCGTTCCGGTGCAATGCCGTATTTATGTAGGACTCCTAGTTTTGTTGAATTAGGAGGAAAAGGCCTACAAAAGGAGGTGAAGGCTTTAAACACACACTAGGAACAAGTGAGTTGAGAGATATCAAGCAGATTGTGAAGATCAGAGCCTTAACAACTCTAGTCTTCTACCTTTCTATTTCTTATTTTCTTAATTACTTGTAATGATTTTTTTAATTATGTTTTTGTTTTTCATAGTTGGTATAGAGTAGTTCTGTTATAGGTTTGCAATTGAACTCACATGTAGCTTATATGGCCCTTGCTTTAATTTAATGTGTGCTTAGTTTCCATTTGTTTATATTGTATTGATCTTAATGCTTCTCATTGCTCTATCACCAATAGATTGATCAAGAACCTTTTTTAGCTTGGAAAAGTGATTAGGGTTAGTATTAGGCAACATAACCTATGATTGGATTATTCTTCTAATTGGATAATCCAATTTGTTAAAAAGATAAGAATATACTGTTTAGCCATAGGTAACCAGATTAGAATGACTCTTAATGAATTTGTCTTTGTGTAATTCTTATAAGAATATAATGAATTAGCTAAGGGAAATATAAAATTATAAGACTATGAATATTCTTGTAATTGATTAAGAATTCCAGTTAAATAATTGGAGTTATTGCATGAATTAAGTAAAAATAAAGAAAACATAGGTAAAGTGTGAGGGAATATTGCAAACTTAGGTCTTAGTTTAATAAAGCTTACATAAATTGCTTTCTTAGTTTAGAAAGCCCATCATCTAAAATCCACTTATTTGATTAAGACTAAATTGCATAAATTGATTTCAATTAAAATTGGTGTTTTGAGTCTAGTCTAGTTTGCTTAGAAGCAAGTAGTGTTTTAGTTTAATTGTGAGTATTTTTTGTTAAAATAGTTATTTATTTTGTTTTTAAGTGTTTTGAGTAGTGTTCTAGTCTAAAACGAAGAATGAGATCTTAAAGCCTACACTGCAGAATGAAAAACATTGACACCGCGACTCCTTAAGAGCAGAAATAAAATCATAAGTCAAAGGGCATTGTGCCGCGGTGGGTCTATTACCTAAGGCCACGACGCCCAACTCCCGAGAATTTAAGCAATCAGACAGAGAGCTTCGCACCACATCGCCACATTAAAGGACTCTGCGACACCTAATCCTTCAATTTTCAAGTATCTAGTCAGAGAGGACTACACCACAGCGCCATGAAGGAAGAGGCTGTGAAGCTATTATTGAAGATTACTTCGTTGGCAAACAGAGGCTTTGGCTCCACAGTACCAAGTAAGAGGAAGTCAGGACATGAGTATAAGGAGTCTTAAATGGACAAGTTAGTAGGATGGGCACTGCAACGCCAAGGAAGTGTGCATTGAGGCACCATGCCATATTTACCTAGGATTCATAGTTTTATTGAACTAGGAGGAAAAGGCCTATAAAAGAAGGTGAAAGTCGGGGGTTTAAACACACACCAGAATAAGTGAGTTAAGAGATATCAAGGAGATTGTGAAGACCCGGAGCCGTGATAACTCTAGTCTTCTACCTTTCTTCTTCTTATTTTCTTAATTGATTTTAATGACTTCTTTAATTATGTTTTCATTTTCCATAGCTAGTATGGAGTAGTTATGTTCTAAGATTGCAATTGAACTCACATGTAGCTTATGTGGCCCTTGCTTTAATTTAATGCATGCTTAGTTTCCAATTGTTTATGTTGTCTTGATCTTAATACTTCTTATTGATTGACCACCTGTTAAATTGATTAGGAAACCTTACTTTAGCTTGGAAGAGTGATTAGGGTTGGCATTAGGCAACATATATAGCATATGATTGGATTATTCATCTAACTAGATAATCTGATTATTAAAGAGATTGGAATATACTATTTAGCCATCGGTAACCAAATTAGAATGGCTCTTAATGAATTTATCTTAGCGTAATTCACATAGGAATATAGTGAATTAGCTAAAGGAAATATAAAACATAGGAATATGCTTATATTTGATTAAGAATTTCAGATTAATAATTAGAGCTATTGCGTGAATTAAGTATAAGTAAGGAAAACATAGGTGCAGTGTAAGGAATATTACGAACCTAGGTTGTAGTTTAATAAAGTTTACATAAATTGCTTTCTTAGTTTAAAAAGCCCATCATCTAAAATTCACTTGTTTGATTAAGACTAAATTACCTAATTGTTACTACTTAGCATTAAAGTAGTTTAATTTTTCGTGTGAACGATTTCTATTTATTCACTCTATTGCTTACAAATGAAACGTACACTTGCATTACGAAATTCGTGTCAATAACGATGAAAATTAGTTAAAATTATAATTTTTAAGGTCTCCCAATAAGAATTACACGAGACTTTATAATTGTTTCTTAATTTTACAAAACACCTGTCATGGAAGCATGACTGGCTGGAAGATTGGATAACTAATCTACCGTAACCCCGACTTCAAAACAAAATAACAAACTTGACTCATGACTTGACTAAAGAATAAAAGTAGTTTTCTAAAATAATTATCAAATTAATAAAAATTTTGACAGTTACAATACGGAACATGCCTCAAAATGCAAATACATACGCTCATAATTTCACACAACAATAACATAAAGATAATAAGGAGCTCCGCTCCCACCACATCTTAAACAAGACAAAGAGCTAGACGCTTACATCATTTGAAACTAAATGCCCCCACTGTTCTAGTGTGACTGCAAACTTTTATCCTTTAAATTCAAGTCTAAGATCCTGGAATTACCTTGCCGTGCTCAATCAGCAAGTCACAAACACAGCAATGCCATGTACCAAGCTCCTGTTACTAAAAAAAAAATCACAGAAAAGGGGTGAGTCCTATGGACTCCGTGAGTGAAAAATCGTACCTATAGGATTCTAGCATCACTCAACACAAGAATATAACATATATATATTCAATTAACATCATGTAACAATGTTCATGCTTTAACTTGAAACGTAGATACATATTTGTAATCGTCATAAATTCACAACTTATATAATACATAGGATCACAAATTAATCAGAACAATCACCGCATACAAAGCAAACAAAGGGCCAACAAGTGACCCAGCCCCGCACAACATTATCACCCCCTACCGGGCATTTACGCACCTGCACAACAGATTAATCTCCGTACATAATCCATCCCACCGAGACTAAGCACTCAAATTTTTTTGAAAATATTCATCAGAATCAGAATATCTCAGAATTTCAAATCAACATATCTTAAATGCACCTGAATTTTTATTTTTAGAAATAAAAATCATTTTCCAGAAAATGTTCACGAGTTGGCCCTTGTCAAACACAATCAATGTCAAACAAAGCAATCAATATCAAACAAACTAATTCAAATAAATTACTGAAATACCCTATTTACTTACTTTTCATATATCACGTATATTCAAATGCACATATTAATCTAGCCCCTAAAGGCAACAATTAACCACTCACCTGCTACCAATTTCATTTTTCACTCACACTTGCGTCCATGCATCTCATAAGGTTCACATTAGAATCCGGAACTGAAATTTATAATTCTAAATACTACTTAGTTAATAAACATTATTATTATACTCTTTTCCTTACTAAACTTATATCTCAACTTATATAGGTTTATTTATGAAAGTTTTCCTTTAAACTATTACATGTCAATTAATATGTATTAGACTTTAGGTGATAAGGTTAACAATGAAGAGGCCTTTTTAAATATCTTGACAAAGCATATGATAGGAGAAATCATTAGAAAAGAATAGAAAATATTTATTGAGTTAAAAATGTTAAAGTTGTCCAAACTTGAGGTTTGGACCGGTATCCACTTTAACGGTCATATTTTTATTCAGGAAATTCTGAATCCAGTTTCGTAAAATTTATAAAAATACTAGACATATGTAGCTTTATAATGGTATATCATTTGTAATTTTTGGATTTGTATATCAATACAGTTTATTGTTTGAAGTTGCATTAAATTCTGTAATACGCAGAATTTTTGACAGCTCTGACCTTACCGTAGTTAATTGAACATAACTTTCTCTAAGTAAAACGAAATCTGATTCCGTTTATTGGAGTTATTAATAGACAAGTATATCTATCTTTCTTATTTAGATACTTTTCCTAAAATCCATATTGAACCCACTCAATTTCTTACATGAACCAAAAACCGGGCAATACAAATCTTGCCTGACCTAGCCGAAGTCTAACAGCTATAACTAACAACATACTTGAAATAAGGCTATGAAATTTGCAGACAATATGTTAAGACTATAAGCTACATTTTATCTTTTGAACTCTTAATTTAATTCTGTCCCAAAGATACTCGAAATACTGAATTTATTTTACCCACGAAATATGCCCCCTACATCCTTCAAAACCACTTAACTCTCCTTTGTTCATACTATTACTCACTAAAAGCTTCAATTTAGATGCCCACTAATTGGAAACCCACGGTCAGGTTGATAAAAACAGAAAAAAGATTAGCAAGCCTCCTAGTTAATTCAAGCTTTTTATTTCCAATAATTAATTACAACTATTGTATGTATTTCTTATTCTAACCTTTGTTTACATTACCAATTCTTACCAACACTCTAAGTATATGTTTAATTAAAAGGATTCTTAACTTAGCTTATTTATTCAAGACTCACGGATTAAAGAGTTTTATGTAAACTCTTATTGTTTGCCATGACTAGCTTAACCAAAAATCCCACCATTCCATTTCTTATTAACCAATGGAGCAATGTCAACAATAAACCTTGAAATAATGGACAGGTGCAGGTTAGCACTAAAACCAAGTTATTATGGTTTGAATATGCTCTCTATCCTTTTATAAAAACTGCTCTGTTCGGTGAAGAAGATTATCACTATATTCCATTTACAAATGCCAAGCACAAGTTAAGGAAGCCTTAGTTGAAATTTAGAGAATCTCAATTTGAATGTCAGGTTGTTCCCACAAGCTACAATTTCATCTTAATTAATTAAGAGCATGAAGCAATCCATGATAAACTTCAACTAACATGGCGAGGAAACAAGGCTGACTTACCAACACATGCAATTCTACTCGGCCAAGATTTAAAGCTTCAAGTTGCTATGGTCAGTAAGAAGACCAATTAACCCACACACGCCTCACACCCCCAACTTCTCACGGCTGCACCCTTTTACACCAATGGACTGATCCAAGGCTTGAATCACCTTGCTACCATGAAAACAGAGGATGAAAGTAACTACCCAAGCCTCCCATTAAATCCCTTTAAGGCTATCCAACCAAGACCAGCAACCAAAACAAAGAAGGTAGAAAATTGGTAATCTTAGATAGATGAGTTCTCGGTTAGCAGTAAATTCCCAAGACAAGACAAGAAGAATGAAAACAGGG
Organism: Quillaja saponaria; assembly: GCA_029379385.1. Taxonomy (NCBI): domain Eukaryota; kingdom Viridiplantae; phylum Streptophyta; class Magnoliopsida; order Fabales; family Quillajaceae; genus Quillaja; species Quillaja saponaria. The sequence continues at coordinate 11,102,228 of CM055610.1, read as the reverse complement.
GAAAGCAAAAGGAAAAATGAAGGAAGAAAAAGGCAGTAGACTTCAGCTAGTGTAGGATGCTGAAGCTACCAAAGAAACCCACCAAAGCTTCACGGTTGAATGAAGCCCCAAACCTAGAAAATTCTGGAATATGGACCAAGAAGAGGAGTCAAGTTCGGCCGAAGAAAAAGCAACCAGAAAAAAAAAAATCTCATATGGGAAAGTCGGCCAAAGGAAAAAAAAATTGGAATCAAATAAATGAAATAAAAATAAAATCAAAGTGTTAAAAAAATTGAAGGGTGTGTATTTATTCCTTATGTTATATATATATATATGTATTTACTTTTAGCTTGTAAACATGTGTTATATAATTTTTTCTTGCATGTATATATTAAATGGGTGGTGGATAACAATTCTTATATTATTCATATGTTTATACATATACTTACATAAAAAAAAAATTATACAAGTATTTCTCCACCTTTATTTAAAAAAATACATATATCAGGTTATAACAACACCAAAATAAAATATTAAATTTTGCAATTCAATTTTCAATTTTAATTTCAGTTCCTTACACCCAAACAGGCATTTCACTCAAATTAACATTGCATTATACTTTTGCCATCAATTGCATAAAATGAAAAAAAAAAAAAAAAAAAAGGGTCTTTGTTTATCTCATCCAAATTGTGTTAACCGGGAACATGAGTATCCCCGCACCCTTTTAGGTGTGAGGCTAATCTCGTTTGGAATTTGTGGATACCCTTCTTCACAAGCGTTTTCATGTGGGTTCGAATCCCTGACTTTGCAGAAACCTCTCGATTGTTGAATTCATGTGTATATCTTATGTTTCTCCATATGAAATTTTAAGTACAAGTGAACTTCAAAAATTCTCAGAAGTTGACACTGATAATTTTGGTGTAAAATGTTATTCATTACTTAATAGTATAGCAGTCTTCAACATCAGCAGTGGCATAAGGAAATGTAAAGTATCGAAATCCCGACACACATAATTTCTTTCTATGTTAAACAAATTCGAACCGCATAAGAAGCCTCACAAATTTATATATTTCACCCTGGTTATTATATAAAGGAACTGCCCTGATGCCAGTTCTTAGCTCAGATATAGGAAGACATGTTTGTCCCCCAAAGTCAGGTTGTCCAGGCGTGTCATACTCAAGAACTATAACTCGTAGCAATGCCAACTCGGGAACAGTCAGTGGGAAGATAAACTCCTCATTCCAGACTGGTACCCACTGGTCCTCAATTGCTCTTGTTCTCTTCATTACTGTATCAGCTGGGACTCCAGCAATTCCTACCTGAAAAGAGATCAGTAAGGCATTTTCATATTACAAAGTCATTAATAATATCAGAAACAAACTCATGTTAGCAATTAGTATCAAGTCACCTGAAGTAAACTTTTAGCATTGAGCTCCTAAAGATACTACCATGATGCTGTGTGGCATGATAAAAATTTATTTTGATTGTAATCGAGACTAAACTTAAGGTGCAGGGGAAAAATAGAATGGTTCTTTTAAGTTCTTACCTTCGTAAAGAAATCCGGTGGGGAATATGAATCGAAGTGTGTTTCATGGAATTCCATATGCCACCCTTCTCCCATGTATACTCTAACCTGTCGTGGAATCAACATGATCAATTAGAGGTTTCTCATTTGTCAAGTAAAGGGAGAGAACTTGCAAAATTACAAGTTTCATTGGCATCCAATCACCTTCAGAGTTTTTTTCACTGGTAGTGTCGCTTTAGGATCAAAAACCTCACCGTTTGGACCCACAGTCAACAAAAATTCTGGCTTTTTCACATAACCACAGCCACCATTAGCTCTGAACATTCCTTCCATAATTTTAAGGTTCTTCCCAAGTCCCTTTGAAGCAGAAATGAAAATGGAAAATCAGATGACAATGGTTACAATATTTGCTATCATAGTTTTCATACATGGAAAGCAGAAACCAAATTGTCATTGCTTTCATACATGGAAAGCAGAAACCAAAATTACTAGAATTGCAGTTTGAGCATTCTAAAGAATGTAAGAAAGAATTACGAGTGGTTTTCAATCAAGAAGCAGCAGATGATTGCTAATCTGAAGAACTTTACTACATTTTCTTGATTCAGTTGATTCTGCATTGCAGAATGCTCTCATACATTACATGTGGTTTAAAGAAATAACAACTCCTCAGATGAAAGACCAAATAGTAAAGAAGGGGTTTCTTATACGTGACCAAGGTCCTATTTAACCACTAACATAGCAAATGCATCACAGAAGATCCCTTCACCTTGATATGATCAAGAATGGACTTTACGCTGTATGTTAATGTGGTTCCTGGAAAATGAAGTATCAAATTTAAAATGGACGACTTCCTGCATCTAGCATCTAATTGAATTGTTGATACTGGATAACGAAATCTCCAAACAACAGATGTAGAAATCCTCTTATCTTGTTCCCTTTAGAGGAGATAGCACAGAAACTACTTTTGTTTGTCTTATTAAAAAATTACTATCCATGCTTTTTACATACCGTGGAAGGCTTCCCTACCTCCAACACAGTAATTAACTTTAATTCCTTTTCAGGTGCTGACCAATACACAAATATACTGGACCTTAAAACATTGCTATTTCACTTCTAAAATCAATCCCTTGTTCCATCAAAATGTCAGTAATTGTCAAAGTAAATATACTTTACTCCAATTAGAAGATACACTTCTGGGTGGTATTAGTAAAAGAGAACATGCAAGTATGATGCACTTCTGTTAATTTGGAATGAGATGCAAAACAAAAGTCTGACCTGCATATTAAATGCTACCATTTGAGCTCCATGCTTCCATCCAACCATAGGATTGTAATTAGATGAGTCTAGGCGCATTCCTTTAGGGTATATCCTTAGCAAATTCCTCTGGGTATATCTAGAGCATCAAACAATTTCCTTCCACAATTAAAATGGAAAACATATACTTAAAATCAATATTAAAGATGTGCAGTTATGATTTTTGTTTACGACTCAAATTCCATTGTCTTCTACAATGCAGAATCACTTGCTAGCGAATGAAATATTATTATTCACAGAGCACAAGATTCCTATGCATTCTGCAGCTAGCTAGATGTATTGACATAGCCAGTGCAAAATGATACAATGAAGTTTTATGCAGGTGAGTGGTGCATCTTTATATTCATGGATAATGAGACTTGAAGAATAAAAAGTATCATAATCACCTGACAATATCAGTTCCACGTGTTCCTGCAATATCTTCAAGCTCTTGCTCACTCAAGCTAAGACGCCTGGCTTTGCTTCGATTAATTAGCCACTTTTCTATCCCACCTTTTGGCTTCCCAGCATGAATGGCAATTAAACGCCTATATTCTGGAATCTCCTCCTCATCTTTCATCTTGATCACTTGCCTCATCCTTCCGTTAAAGTAGGTATCATGCAGCTAAATAAGAAACTCTTTGTTCACTCACATAATCAAAATTCGATTCTTAGTTTTTTTTATTCACCTTATCAGTGGCTCCAATCCCTTCTTCATCTGAGTCTATATGATCTTCAGGATTTTCTGGTGGTTTAGTTGATATCATAATTCTTTTCTTTAGTGATGCTGGAGAAGGGAATTCCTTTAAGACTTCTGTAGTTGGCCAAAACAGCATAGAGCCAAATGTTTTCCTCACCAGCTACAGACAAATCTTCTTACAATCAAAACAAACTCTTGTATTTCAAACCATATAAATAGTCTAGTCCATGGAAAAACCTTATACCAACCTTGGCCACTTTGGCTTGAAGATATGCAGGTATGTGGTCTTCAAAAGTTATGATGACAGGAGATTCAGAAGCAGAAAATGCATGATTCTTAATAGCTTCCAAACATTCTATTAGTTCAACCGGAGAAGTCAGAGTCCTATATATTGTTCCAGGAATAATCTATTAGACTAAAATTTCTTTTTTAAGCTTCAAAACACATCTTCTATAAGTAAATCCTCAAAAGTTATGGCAACAAGATATTCACTCGCAGAAAATAGATTACTTTGAATAGCAGTTAGACTCTATTTTAATCAGTTTCACTAGTGCAGTGATCAGATTCCTACAGCTACAAAAGTTACCAATCAATTAGCGGCTTGGCCTTGCTGCAAAGTCGATGCTGCAAAGTCGATGAAGCACATGACATAAAGAGAATCATGGTCCATATGTTAGACTAGGAAACTGGAAATCTGAAGTATATGTTTTGGCTATTGATAGCAATATATACTTTTAGCAAATAATCATTCTTGTAAGTGACTATTCTGTGAGATCTTCTGCACATGAATGAAGTGATAAGGAAGCAGCAAAGTATACTAAGGAGAAAATAATTTAGAAACAGCATATTGATTCATACAAATGGTTACTATATAAAAGCACTGTTGAATGACATCCCCCTTCGAGTAGACACCAACCTGAATATTATGATTTCAAATTGTTGACAACTTGACATTGGTATAAAAAGATTATCAGTAAGTATCATCCATGTTAGTCTATGAATCACAATCACAAATATATAATATAGGCACATACTTAAGCACATATGGATGTAAACAAGAATTTAATATAACAATTACCCGTGAGAAAGTTGAATTAAACATAGTATATATCAAATTCCAAAATTAGAAACCCTTAGATCAATTATGTATAATATCGTATCATGCTCAAGCTCTCAGAATACGAAAGATAATTCATATAAACAAGGAAAAAACTTATTAGGAGGCAAAACCTCAGGCCACCTTTTTCCAAGGAGGGAAAAGAGTCCTTGAAAATTAAATACTTTCAAGAGGCCCCTCTTGATGCTTATTTCCTTCATGAGTTCAGTACAATGTTAAAAGTGAAAAGGAACAAAATAGAGAAATTAAAAACATTTAATTAAGGACATAATTTGAAAATAAATTTCATACCCTCCATGGCGAACTTCCACATCATCTCCACTGGTAGTTGGCCACAAATCCAGTTCAATCACTCTTACACCTTTATTCAGAGCATCTATAATTGGGACAGTACTACTGTCACTGCTAAGTTGATTCCCTGTTAAGTAGGAGTTATGTCCTGTATATATGAAATAATGAGCCAATGGAGCATTCATGTCATGATGCACCTGGAAAACAAAACAGACCTCAGTTTTACTATATCAGGGAACAGAAGCTAGCTTCACATTTTATCAAGTCAACAATCCAGAGAAATGTTGTTACCCCACGTGGAGACAGGGGACCATTAAGGTCGCCAAGGAGATATCGGAAGAAGGTGTCAATTTGGAGGCCCTTCCTCTGGAATATGTTGAGATGCTTGAGACTATTAAAGATAGCCTGAGCATCATCCTTAGTTGCATCATGTTGTCCTTGAAAATCAATCAAAAATCTAAGTAGGTGATCAATGGTCATGGTGCCATGCTCTGCATACTGATCGAATAGCTTCTTGATGTCTCCTGGAGGTTCAGCCTCCCACTTGATCTTGAATTTCCTCCAGAAACAAAAGCAGATTCTGAAATATTGCTTGGACATTTTTTCAAGCAGGAGATACGCTGAACTCAACAAGCTAGCAGTTGTTGTTATGTTTATGCCGCAATAGTTTAACTCACAAGAAAGAGATATAAAGAAACAAGTTGGATTTGTTAATTCCCAGGAATGGCTTGAAAGCAAAGTGAGAATATGTACTCATGCAAAATTCATAAGAAAGCTGTAAAGTTCACATTCTCTACTCCTTTTGTAAGCCAATGTGAGAAAAAAAACAAGCTTCTAATTAGATTAAGCACAACAATAGGATAGAGGAAAAGAGATCTATTGAACTGGGTTATAATTACTTACACATAAGCTGTAAAGTTCACATTCCTGTTGCTCTCCAATTATTATATTGTCTGAAGATATAGCTAACTATGTTTGATATGCTGTAAAAAAAGAAATAAAAATGCTTACAACCAAGTTGCTAAATTGATGAGGATTCATTGGACGGACCAGAGAGAGATTGCACATAGACTAAGTTGTACGCAAGGGTTAAGCAGTTCTGACAAGTCTAATCACTTTTTTAACCTTGGTTTGATAATATTGTGACCTTTTAAGTGGTGTTATGTTTTAAAAAAGTCACACAGTAGTATTTGATAAAATGATATAAAATCTGTTTTTAATAAGTAAAAAATACAAAATTAAGCTTGGTTTGATAATTATATGACTTTTTTTAATAAAAATTAAGGTTATATTAATTTTGTAATTTTTTAGAGCAGAAGCCATGTTTAAAAATATTTTTTAAAGTGCTTTTAAAAATACCCCTGACTTTTAAAAGCAATATACTTTTAAAAGCCCACAACATAAGCACCTCAAATTTTATTTTTTTATTAACATAAAAAATTAACTTATATTTTGAATAAGCATAAATACTCTTTTAAAAAATATTACCAAATTAAATCTTAATGTAATTAACCGCCATTAACTCTATCACGACGAGAATAACTCAAACTACCCTTAATTCTAACATAGGTCAAACATAATGGATACAGGCATCTAGGACTCTTCCCTATAAAAATAAATAAATAAAAACTACCCTTAACTCTTAAAGTCTTAATAGAAAAAATAACTGAGTTTTAAAAGAAATAAAAAGAAAATACAGTTCTGTTGGGCTTAATGGGTTATAAAAGAAATTGGTCACTTGTGTTGGGCCTAGGGTTAGACACCAAATATACTTACAACTCATCTTACTAAAGCCCAACAGTTGCAGTTTCCCTTAGGGGGTTCTTGCACAATAAGAAGCGTGTCATTACTTCTAAGGGATGCACATAAAATATAAATAGAATTGGGTTTTGGATTGTAATTATAAAGACACTTATTAAATTGTAGTAAATATGATATTAAAAATTAATTTTTTTAATAATAATTTATATGATAAATAGACTGAAATCATGTTTAATTATTATAATAAATATTATAAATTTTTTATTTATAAAATCTTAATAAGTGTTATTAGGATACTTATACAAAAAATATTCAACAAAATACACAATTGAAAGACAACCTGAGGCTTAAGCTATCATTACAGCAGTATTATCTTCAAGAAATCTTTTAGGTCATGCATTATAAATAGAATTCACCTATAAATTGTACCTTTCCTACTTTCACCAAAGTTACAAGTTCCTCTGTCCCTTGTTGCTAATACTTAGCATCCACACAATACATCCCATCATCTTCCTATTAATTGGGATTTTTAATTCTTAATCTGCAAATTAACTCTAGAGTAGTGTCAGACAATATAAACTATAGGAGTAATCTCGTGGAAAAATCCATTTAACCTTTCTTCTTCTTTTTCTTCTTTTTTTATATAAAAAAAAAATCTCCTAATATTGTAATTTGTTATATTGATAACATTCCTAGATGATTTTTTTTTTATGCCAGCAATGGTTCTAGCTTACTCCTAGTTCTAAGAGAAAGAGAAAAGCGACCTATACGAAGAGGGGAGGATTCTATTACTAATCTCCATACTTCCCTTGTCGTTGCTGAACGAATATGTGCCTTCCTACAGCCAATGTCTTTTCAGTTGATTTAGCAACTAAATCTAATTCATATATATTGACGACTATGATTATTTATCTATACAATATAAAAGTAACTTAATAAAACAAAATTATTTATCTCTATTATACTAAAAAGTTAAAATACCCTTATGGGTCTTGGCTTTAACTATTAAATTTTAACCTAAAATACCATCAAATATCCTTAGTATTTAATTATTCATACTTTCAATTTAAGGGCTTTTATGTCATTATCAATCAATTTGATACTAAAAATAAAAAAATTAAAAATTACCCACTGTTTTGCACGATCCCAATTTGTGAAGGTAGTTTACCTAAATCAGTAACCTACCCATTTTTCTTTGTTCCTCTCCAAATCAGTTTCCTCCTTCATCATTTTCATTAGTTTTCTCGTTCGTCCTCCTTGGCCTGACTTGAACTCTTCAAATCAATTACTATTATAACTTCTTCTGTTGATAGTCTTTGAGAAACTATACAAGAAAATTATATCACCAAATTAAAAGGAAGTGTCATGATTATTATTGTTATTGTTTAATAAAAAAAAATTGTTAATTAAGCCAATTGACTAATTAAAAGATCCAATGTCTAAGCTCTTGACATAGCTGAAGTTTTATGAGTTTGTATTATTACATTAATATCATTTAATTATTATTTCATAGTATAAAAATAAACAATAATTTATTTTTATTTTTCTTAATTTTTTTGCTTTTAATATTAACTAGCATCCTTGCATGAGCTCTCATGCCTACTCCGATGCTTTTTTTTTTAGGAGAAAAGTATAAATATCTTTCTAGCGCATACTCCTGTACCAAAATATTAAGTCTTCTCTAGGCATAATCCTCTATCAGGTTGTCAGTTTTTCACTTTCACGCGCATTCTCTATTTACATGTAAAATTTTAGAGCCGACAAACTCTTAATTATTATTATAAAAGTGCCTGTTACATGAAGATTTTTTTGTATCTATAATTTTACACATAAATAGAGGATGCACATGAAAGTGAAAAATTGACAACTTAATAGAAGAGTGCATCCTGAGAATAACTAGATATTCTAGTACAAGAGTATGCTCCAGAAAGAATTTTATACTTTTCCCCTCAAGAAGAAAAAGCATTAGAGCATGCACGAGAGCCCATGCAAGGATGTAGTTAATATTAAAAGCAAAAAAATTAAGAAAAATAAATATAAATTGTTGCCTATTTTTATACTATGAAATAATAATTAAATGATATTAATTTCATAATAAAAACTCATAAAAAAGTTTAGCTATATCAAAAAATTGGACATTGGATCTTTTAATTAGTCAATTGGCTTAATTAACAATTTTTTTTTATTAAACAATAACAATAATAATCATGATACTTCCTTTTAATTTGGTGATATAATTTTCCTGTATAGTTTCTCAAAGACTATCAACATAAGAAGTTATCATTGTCACTAGATCTGAAGAGTTCAGGTCAAGCCAAGGAGGACGAAGGAGAAAACTAATGAAAATGATGAAGGAGGAAACAGATTTGGAGAGGAATAAAGAAAAATGGGTAGGTTACTGATTTAGGTAAACTGCCTCTACAAATTGGGATTGTGCAAGACAGTGGGTAATTTTTTATTTTTTATTTAGTATGAAATTGATTGATAATGACATAAAAGCCCTTAAACTGAAAGTATAAATAATTAAAATACTAAGGATATTTGATGGTATTTTAGGTTAAAATTTAATAGTTAAAACCATGACACTATAAGGGTATTCTGACTTTTAGTTTAGTAGCAATAAGATTATAACTATTTTTTCTATTAATTTATTTTCATAATTTTCTTAATTTTATGAATTAAAATAAAAAACGAAACAAACTATGAGTGAGAAGTAAAAAATATGTTTTAGTTTCACTTTCTTTTTCAAGAAATTTATCACCAAATATATTTAATAATATCATAATTGCATTTTACTTGTGCTCACATTAACGATCTTAAGGCGGAGAAGTGGGCCTCTTTTTTCTTTTTCTTTTTAACAAAGATTGTAATTTCATTAATGATGAAAAGACAGCAACAAGCTTTATGAGAAATTCGTAAGCCAGCTCTGCAAAGATAAATTATTCCCACAAAGATTAGGATTTGTAAGGATTTTCCTTGCCACTAGATGAGTAACCCAATTACATTTCCAAAAAACAAACATAATGGACTAGCTAAATGGACTATATCATCAATAAGCATATTAGCAAATGACCTACATCAACCTTAAGGTAACAGCTTCAACAACAAGTTTGGCATCCTTTCTAAAGACAATATCAAAGTATTAGAGTTCTAGGCATTTCTAAATAGCTACTCTCAAAGCTAGGCATTCCAAAACAAAGGGAGTTGTAACCCCTTGTACCTGGGAGCTATGAGCATACAATATGTCGCCTGTGTGGTCCCGAATGACAAAGCCAATATTGCCCATTTGAGCATTTGTGCTTGAGTCAAAGTTAACTTTAACAAAGCCTTGAGGAGGAGAAGACCAAGTAATTGGTGCCAGACTACAAGTACGGGTTGTTGGGCTATCTCTGACATGGCTTATTGAAAACTCTGAAAATCCAAAACTACTTTGATGGCTATATCTTAAGCACCCCAGCTGATGGAGTTAAAAACCTTGTCATTACTTGACTTCCAAATTTGCCAAAGAAAAAAAAACAATTGTAAAGCACTACTGTCATTATCTTTGAGCAACTAAAGAGAATGACTCCACCAAGCTTTAACCGTCAATTCTGCCACAGTAGGGGCTGTCATTGCAAGAGGGTCGTACTCCAAGCTTTGATAGTAAAAGGACAAGTACTAAAAAGGTGAATAATGATCTATCTTTCAGAAGAACATAGAGGGCACGTCTCATCTACAAGGGAGCTTCACTCATAAAGATTAACCTTGACTACTAAACCATCATGTAACATTCTCCATAAAAAAGGTTTAATCTTTCCTGCAATCCCAATACCCTAAATTATTTTCCACGGAAAGAGTTGAGCAACAGTGATAACCTGACCCCCCCCCTCCAATGAAGCTTGATATCCTGAAGAAATCGAGTCTATACCTCAAGGATTAAAGTGCCACACCAACTTGTCGCACACTCTTATTTATGAAAGAGGCAAGGCAAGGAACAATATTAGCATCTTCATCTTCTAAAACTAAGTGCACAGCTTCTACATTCCAATAGCATGGGTTGTGGCAAATCAACTATGAGACTTAAGTCAAATGAAGAGGTGCTGAATTTTTAACTTATGCCTAAAACCTATAACTATTTGGCACCCAAAATGTTTCATGTATGTTCAGCCCTATCCCATTTCCAACTTGCTACCTAACACCCTTGTTTAGTAAATTCAAGCTTCACAATATACCATGCCAACCCCATGAAGGATTGGAACCATGAGTACTATTAAGAAAAGATGTGAATGGGAAGTACTTGCTTTTCAAAAGCCTATAAAATAAGTTGTCATCACCCTTAGCTAATCTCCATCCCTGTTTTGCAAGCATTACCAAGTTGAGTTTCTCAAGGTCTTTGAACCCTAAGCCTCCATCCTTCTTTGCTTGACATATGGACTTCTAACTAACCTAACATATGGTTTTATGCTCTGCACGTTGGCTTTACCAAAACTTATGTACCATCCGACTAATTTCACTACATAAAGCCTTCGAAAGCCTAAAACAAGCCATGGTATAAATTGGGATTACTGAAGCCACGGATTTAATCAATATTTCCTTTCCAGCCATGGATAAACACTTGGCATTCCATCCTTATAGCTTCTTAGCCACTTTCTCTTTCACCTCTTAAAACGTATACCGTTTTGAATTGGGCACTAAAGCAGGGAGGCCTAAGACCTTGTCTTGAAAACCCATACGGCTAATGTTCAAACATTGTGATAAAGCAAGTAAAATAGCATGAGGAGTATTCGTAGTAAAGAAGAGGGATGACTTCAATAAATTAATCCTTTGTCCACTAGCAACCTTATAAAGATGAAGGATATGTATAATTTGATCACACTCTTGGGGAGTAGTGTGGATGAAAAAAATTAAATCATTAACAAATAGGAGGTGGTTGATACAAGGGCATCTCAAAAATATTTTCAAACCTTGTAATCTATTGGAGTTTTTAGCTTTATTCAGTAAAATAAATAGGCCTTCAACATAAATTAAAAATAGATAAGGGGATAAATGATCTCCTTGACAAAGCCCTCTGCGAGGTTTAGAAAAACATGAATTTCACCATCAAAAGAAATTGTAGTAATTAGTTCCATAATCAAAGCTGCCGAACGTGAAAAGAAACCCAATTTGCTAAGCATTCCTTCCAAGAATTCTCACTCCACTCAATCATGGCTTTGCTCATATCCACCTTAACTGCCGTATCAAACTTTCTACCTTGCTTTCTTGTTTTCAAAGAATGCATAAGCTCATGAGCCACTATTATATTATCTGAAATAAGTCTCCCTTGCAAAAAAAAAAAACACTTTAATTATGGCTTATGATCTTCCCCATGACATTTTTGAGTTGATGCAACAACAAATTAAAAGTAATATTGTAGAATACATAACACAAGCTAATTAGTCTCAACTGAATCATATCCGTGGGAGGATTAACCTTGGAATCAAGACTATCACCATATGATTGAAGTTAAGAAGCATTCTACTATACTAAAAAAAATCTTTAACAGCCAAGCAAACATTATTCCCAATAATATTCCAATAGGTTTGGAAGAATTTACCTGTTAAACCATCATCACCTGGGGCACTTGTGAGATTAATTGAAAAACAGCTTGTTTGATTTCATTATCACTAATTGGCTTCAAAAGGTTTCTATTCATATTTGTTGTTACCTTCCGAGACACTTTATTCAAAATAAAATCCTTCCCTTGATAGCCATTGGATTCAAATAGCTCAGTAAAATATTTTATGGATGCTCCAGCTATACCCTTTCTATCCTAAACTAATTGACCATCATCCTATTGTAGTTGGGCAATTGAATTGGTCTTCCTTCATTGGATAGTCGTAGCATGAAAAAAGGATGTATTTCTCTCCCCTAGTTAGAGCCATGACACTCTAGGATTCTTCTTCTAGTAAGCTTCCTCTTTTGACCATTCCCTGACTAGTTGGGCCCTCTAAGTTTAAAACAAGGTCCCATTCCAAAATAGTTTGCTATTTTTTATTAGTGCTAATTGGTCTTTTAATAGCCTAATTCTTCTTTTGGATTTAGAGGTGCTAAGTTTACTCTAGTCAACTAGTGCATGTCTAACTAGCTTGGAAAAGATTTTAAACAACGATATGCCCCTTACCTCAAAGTCCCAGTTTTGTAACACTATCTTCCAAGTTTCAAGTAATTCACTCCATCTTGCATCAAATTTAAATTGATACTTGAACTTGATTGGAGGGTCAGATTAGAGAAAAATATGCCTATAGTTAGACCCTAATTCATCCAAATACAATACCAAGTGTTGAATGTAAGTGGATAGCCAATCTTGGCAACCTAGAAATATGTGTAGACGTTCTTGAATATTCCCTTACCCGTGCCATCTATTATTCCAACTGAAAGAGTGACCTTGAAAACCCAAATCTAAGAATGCACATTCGTTGACAAAATCCAAGTGAAAGGATGACCATTCCCTCACCTTTTAATTTGTTAATATAATTTTCCTGCGTAGTTTCTCAAAGACTATCAATAGAAGAAGTTATCATAGTCATTGGATCTGAAAAGTTCAGGTTATGCCAAGGAAGACAAAGGAGAAAACTAATGAAATTGAAGGAGGGAACTGATTTGGAGAGGAACAAAGAAACATAGGTAGGTTACTGATTTAGGTGAATTGCCTCCACAAATTAGGATTGTGCAAGACAATGTGTAATATTTTATTTTTTTTAGTATGAAATTGATTGATAATGACATAAAAGCCCTTAAACTGAAAGTATAAATAATTAAATACTATGGATATTTGATGGTATTTTAGGTTAAAATTTAATAGTTAAAGCCATGACACCATAAGGGTATTCTAACTTTTTGTATAGTAGAGATAAAATTATAATTATTTTTACTATTAATTTATTTTCATAATTTTCTTAATTTTATGAATTTAAATAAAAAAAAGAAACAAACTATGAGCGAGAAGTAAAAAATATGCTTTAGTTTTACTTTCTTTTTCACGAAATATCACCAAATCTATTTAATAATATCATAATTGCATTTTACTTGTGCTTACATTAACGATCTTGAGGCTGGAGAAGTGGGCCTCTTTTTTTTTTTTTTTTTAACAAAGATAGGTAATTTCATTAATGATGGAAAGACAGCACCAAGCTTTACAGGAAATTCATAAGCCAGCTCTGCAAAGATAAATTGCTTTTACAAAGATTAGGATCTGTAAAGATTTTCCTTGCCATTAGATGAGTAAACCAATTACATTTCCAAAAAACAAACATAAAGGACTAGCTAAATGGACTATATCATTAATAAGCAGATTAGCAAAATGAGCTCCATCAACCTTAGAGGTAACAGCTTAACAATAAGTTTGGCATCCTCTTTAAAGACAATATCAAAGTATTAGAGCTCTAGACATTTTTAAACAGCTACTCTCAAAGCTAGGCATTCCAAAACGAAAGTAGTTGTAACCCCTTGTACCTGGGAGCCATGAGCATATAATATGTCGCCTGTGTGGCCCCAACTAACAAAGCCAATACTGCCCATCTGAGCATTTGTGCTTGAGTCAAAGTTAACTTTAACAAAGCCTTGAGGAGGAGGAGACCAAGTAGTTGGTGCCAGGCTATAAGTACGGGTTGTTGGGCCATCTATAACATGGCTTGTTGAAAACTCTGAAAATCCAAAACTGCTTTGATGGCTATATCTTAAGCACCCCAGGTGATGGAGTTAAAACCTTATCATTCTGTGACTTCCAAATTCGCCAAAGAAAAAAAATAATAATAATTGTATAGCACTACCGTTATTATCTTTAACGACTCAAGAGAATGACTCCACCAATCTTTAACTGTCAAGTCTGCCACGGTAGGGGCTATAATTGCAAGAGGGTCTTACTCCAAACTTGGATAGTAAAAGAACAAATACTAAAGATGTGAATAATGATCTCTCTTCCAAAAGAACATAGAGGGCACGTCTCATCTACAAGGGAGATTCGCTCACAAATATTAACCTTGACTGCTAAACCATCATGTAACATTCTCCATTAAAAAGATTTAATCTTTCCTAGAATCCCAATACCCCAAATTGTTTTCTACGAAAAGAGTTTAGCAGCAATAATAACCTGACCCCCCCAATGAAGCTTGATATCCCAAAGAAACCGTGTATATACCTCAAGGATTAAAGTACCACACCAACTTGTCGCACACTCTTATTTATGAAAGAGGTAAGATAAGGATAATATTAGCATCTTCATCTTCTAAAACTATGTGCACAGCTTCTACATTCCAACGGCATGGGTTGTGGCAAATCAACTATGAGACTCAAGTCAAATGAGGAGGTGCTGAATTTTTAACTTATGCCTAAAACCTATGACTGTTAGGCACCCAAAATGCTTCAGGTATGTTCAGCCCTATCCCATTTCCAACTTGCTACCTAACACCCTTGTTTAGTAAATTCAAGCTTCACGAGATACTATGCCAAACCCATGAAGGATTGGAACCATGAGTACTATTAAGAAAAGATGTGAATGGGAAATACTTAAAAGCCTATAAAATAAACTGTCATCACCCTTAGCTAATCTCCATCCCTGTTTTAGCAAGCATTTCCAAGTTGAGTTTCTCAAGGTCTTTGAACCCTAAGCCTCCATCCTTTTTTACTTGACATATGGAATTCTAACTAACCTAACATATGGTTTTATGCTCTGCACGTTGGCTTCACCAAAACTTATCCACCATTCAACTAATTTCACTACATAAAGCCTTCGGAAGCCTAAAACAAGCAATGGTACAGATTGGGATTACTGAAGCCACGAATTTAATCAATATTTCCTTTCCAGCCATGGATAAACACTTGGCATTCCATCCTTATAACTTCTTAGCCACTTTCTCTTTCACTTTACGAAACGTATCCCATTTTGATTTGGGTACTAAAGTAGGGAGGCCTAAGAACTTGTCTTGAAAGCTCATAAGGCTAATGTTCAAACATTGAGATAAAGCAAGCCAAATAGTATGAGGAGTATTCGCAATAAAGAAGAAGGATGACTTCAATAAATTAATCCTTTGTCCACTAGCAACCTTATAAGGATGAAGGATATGTATAATTTGATCACACTCTTGGGGAGTAGCATGGATGAAAAAAATTGAATCATCAACAAATAGGAAGTGGTTGATAGAAGGGCATCTCATAAATATTTTCAAACCATGTAATCTATTGGAGTTTTCAGCTTTATTTAGCAAAATAGATAGTCCTTTAGCACAAATTAAAAATAGATAGGGAGATAAATGATCTCCTTGACAAAGCCCTCTACGAGGTTTAATAAAACCATGAATTTTACCATCAAAAGAAATTGTAATAGCCAGTTCCATAATCAAAGCTACCGAATGTGAAGAGAAACCCAATTTGCTAAGCATTCCTTTTAAGAACTCCCACTCCACTCGATCATAGGCTTTTCTCATATCCACTTTAACCACCATATCAAACTTTCTACCTTGCTTTCTTTTTTTCAAAGAATGCATAAGCTCATGAGCCACTATTATATTATCTGAAATAAGTCTCCCTTGCAAAAAAAAAAAAAACACTTTAATTATGGCTTATGATCTTCCCTATGACATTTTTGAGCTGATGCACCAACAAATTAGAAGTAATATTGTAAAATATAGAACACAAGCTAATTGGTCTCAACTGAATCATATTTGTAGGAGGATTAACCTTGGAATCAAGACTATCACTTTATAATTGAAGTTACGAAGCATTCTACCATACTGAAAAAAATCTTTAACAGCCAAGCAAACATCATTCCCAATAATATCCTAATAAGTTTGGATGAATTTACCTATTAAATCATCATCACCTGGGACACTCGTGGGATTAATTGAAAAAGCAGCTTGTTTGATTTCATTATCACTAATTGACTTCAAAAGTTTTATGTTCATATTTGTTGTTACCTTTCGGGACACTTTATTCAAAATAAATCCTTCCCTTGATAGCCATTAGATTCAAATAGCTTAGTACAATATTTTATGGCTACTCCAGCTATACCCTTTCTATCCTAAATTAATTAACCATCATCCTATTGTAGTTGGGCAATCGAATTGGTCTTCCTTTGTTGGATAGTCGTAGCATGAAAAAAGGATATATTTCTATCCTCTAGTTTGAGCTATGACACTCTAGAATTCTTCTTCTAGTAAGCTTCCTCTTTTGACCATTCCCTGGCCAATTAGCCTTCCAAGTTTAAAACAAGGTCCCGATAAAAAATAGTTTGACTATTTTTTATTAATGCTAATTGGTCCTTTAATAGCCAAATTCTTCTTTTGGAGTTAGAGGTGCTAAGTTTACTCTAGTCAACTAATGCATGTCTAACTAGCTTGGAAAAGATTTTAAACAACTATGTGCCCTATACCTCAGAGTCCCAGTTTTGTAACACTATCTCCCAAGTTTCAGGTAATTCACTCCATCTTGCATCAAATTTACACTGATGCTTGAACTTGACCGGAGGGTCAAATTGGAGAAAAATATGCCTATAGTCAGACCCTAATTCATCCAAATACAATACTAAGTGTTGAATGTAAGTGGATAGCCAATCCTGGCAACCTAGAAATCTATGTAGACGTTCTTGAATATTCCCTTGCCCATGCCATTTATTATTCTAAGTGAAAGGGTGACCTTGAAAACCCAAATCTAAGAATGCAACTTCGTTGATAAAATCCAAGAAGTCCTCTCTCTCTTGGTCTTTGAGGTATACCCCTGCTTTTCAGTGTCATTTAGGATAATGTTACAATCTCCACAGAGGATATACTTCGAATCAATCAGATTGGATTAAGTGCAATAAAGTTTTAAACTACCTAACCCTCTTCATATCATCACAACTAAGATAAACACAAAAGAATGTCCAAGAACAAGATTTAATTGGATTCGTAACCTTGCACTGAATATAAAACTAATCAGCTTGGACCACATCCAATAAAGTTCCTTGCCTCCATGCTAACAACATACCACCCGAAAAACCTTCTGATGGAACAATAATAAAATGAGAGAGTCCAAATCTACCAAGGAAACTTTCTGCTTTAAGATTATTTGCTTTAGTGTCTAATAAGAAAATCAAATTAGGGGAATAGGATTGAACAATCCCTTTTAGATAATGAAATGTGAAGGGATTCCCCAAACCTTGCACGTTCCATTATAGAACTTTCATTAATTCTCTTCAGGCCAGTTAAGGCTGGCCTCCCCCCTTTTCAATATAAAGTGAAGTATTACCCCTAGCATCCTTGATAGTATGATCATCTATGCTCCCAGTTGTAATTAATTCCTGAGCCTTTGGTTGAGCTAAAGTACTAGCAGGTATGTTCCTAGCCAATTGTTTGTGTAAAAGTTTTTTAGTGGTATTAGGAGTTCCACTCATACCAATCATAAAATATGTCCATCTTTCAAGATTAGTTCTATAAGAGACGCATTTGGTTTACGTTCTTTTGAACTTGTTTGGTTATTACCTTGAATTGCATGGCATGCAGACTTCTGACTTGAGCTATCCAATGGGTCCACCATATAATCTGTTGGTACCACCTCTAATATAATAGGAGATGGTTTGGAGTATCTCTTAGGACACTTGCCTAGTGTTTTACGTTGGCTAATCTTTTCTAATGCCTTTTAGGATAATGGGGAATTAGAGTCCCATAGGACATTGGAACCTTCATGAGATACCTCATTCCCATGTAGAGTAGGGCTCTTATCTCTCACCTCTGTTACAATCCTTGTATCTAAAAACTATTGGGAGTTTTTATCGGAGAGCTTGGTTTCAAATTTGAATCGTTCTCATTAGTATTTTGAATTCCTTGAGACTCTGTTTCATGGATAGTAACTGGATTAGGAGTTTCATCATCAGCCATACACATCAGCTTCTTATATACTTGAATGGATAGGCATGACAATTGGTTAGCAAGATTCTCTAGCCGTCGGAGAAGATTGTCAGTCACCAAGTCTGGCATAGTATCCTTTTTGTGAATTGTATTTTCTGCAACTACCTCCTATCCTAACTGAGATGAGCAAATAGAATTTTCATATTGTAATGGACAAGGGTTACTCATCATTGCTCCTTTCAACTTTAAGACGCAACTATGTTCATCATATCAAACCACAGTAAAAGGAAAACGTAAGTAGCTTCTCATACTATAGGTTGATTCTAAACTTTTGACCGAAAACACCCAAGGCAACCATTGATTTCCGTAGTTTTATAGATACGTTCTAATCGATTAAGCATTTTATACGACCTTGCTCTCCCCGAAATCTAAAAATCTCAACTTCAAGCAATAATCCCAAATGATCCCCAAGCTTTTTCCCTATTTTGGCTGTACAACAATGAGGTGGAAGCCCACAAAGTTGGATCCAGGAGGTACCCTTTGAAAACCTCCTTTTACCTTTTCAATATTCCTTTCCTATCTGGTAAGCAACAACAATTAATTCTTGAAAAGCTAAGGACTCCTTTTGAGGACTCGCCAGCAATCAACCTTATCATCAAAGAAAAATTGGAAACAAATATCCCCCAGTTTCGTGATGCTTAGCCCCTTTGGCAAGTTTCGAATGCTTTGTAGAACATTGACCAAGCCACCAAGGTCCCCATTACCACCATTCTGTCAATTATGACCTTTCCCATAAGAGTTTTGGAGTTTTCGTGCACTCTATCTTCGATGTCAATGTCATCAAATTGTACTAGCAATTCATCTTCAAGTGCTTCAACCTCATTCAATGAAATGGATGACATGAAAGTAAATCAAAATTTGTTTAGAATATTGGAAGAATAAAGATTTTCATAAAATGATATAAAACCAAAGCCTGACAAGAGAGGAAAAAAAGCCTCATGAAGAGGAATCACATTTTCTAAGTAGGAAGACAGACACATTTTTTAAGTAGGAAGACAACGGTAACTAATTCATTTGGAGAAGTGGGGCTTACTCAGGCAAACAGTTGGTATTTACATATCGATCATTTTCTTTTTCTTCTTTATTCTTTCTTATTAGTTTTAATGGTGATTGTGGTTAGTGTCTTATTATATATAATATGTAACTATTTTAAAAGGGTTAAGTGCAGTGGTAAGTGAGTTGCACTCCTAAGGTGATAACGGTATAGAACACAAGTTCGAACCTTAGAACAGGTAATTGTTGGGAGGGCTTTCTAGTCATAACAAAGCTGAGAGAGTAAACTCAAAGTATTTCTGTGGGGAAAACTTGAAAACCAAAAAAAAAAAAAAAAAAAGTGTCATGCTATGACATAATTAAAGTCTTCTGTCATAACATGGTCAATTCATTTGTTCATAAATTACCACATAACACGATGCTTGACACGTGATAACTAAATTAATTTTTAGAAACCCTTAATTTTTATTAAGATTTTAATTAAAGTGTAAAATACTATTGATACTCTAATTATGCTCAATTGTTATACTAATTGAAGCTTTAATTTTCAGTCTCAATCCATTTTCAATTAGGTCCTCAATTAAATCTTGAAAAGACTTTTTATATACTTTAATTAGACCTTGTTATCATACAATTAATAATTTTGAAAAACCATTCATTAATTTTAATTAATTCATCAATTAAATCACGAAATGACTATTAATGTACTATCATTACATCAATTATTATCTTAATTGAAGTTTAATTTAGTATATCATTAGTGGTGAGATCTAAGCCCTCTCGTCACTAAACACATACATTTTAAAATCACACGTAGCACAATTGAAAGGTGGATAATATTCAAGCTTGGTAAGATTTATGTAATAACAAAAGAAAATGAAAAACAGCATCTTAGGATATGGCTTTTTTTTAAATCATTCAAAGTCGTCCCTAACTCAATGCATTTTTTTATCATATTTTTCACGTTTGGGAAATTAGTAAATAAAAAAAGGTTATACATTATTATAAAGCGGCCAAGCCTCTGCTTACTTGAACGTCGCGGAAACGGATTGACAGAATGACGCGGACACGGAGAGAAACACGGAGAGAGAATAAGAGCTGACATGAACTTTTAAAGACCATGTCGACAATGTCATTGTCATATTATATTCTATTATATTAAATGCCAGTGGCAGGAGTATTTATTCGTTATTCGTCGTTGAAGAAAAAGAAAGCCAAAGGGTTCACACCCTTCTAGAATTTTTCTTATCCTGTCCTCCTCTTGGTTAAAGTTTCAAACTTTGGCTTTTTGATCTATAAAAGACAAACCGTGTCAGTCATTGTGTGTATGCTGTACTCTGGGCTGCCGTCTAATTAGTTTATGATGAGTAGCTATAGGATATGTGTGTGCTTCACAAGGAGATTCCAGGGGGTTGAGGTTGATCCACCATTAGATGTCAGGGAGATCTTCAAAAAATATGCACAGGGGGGAAGCCACTTGACAGCCGATCAGCTTCGTCGCTTCTTGGTTGAGGTTCAGGGCGGCGGCGATTGCATTTCCGTTAATGATGCCCAGGGGATAGTGGATCAGGTTTTGCAGAAACGGCATCTCATTACAAAATTCGCGAGGCACACTCTGACCCTTGATGATTTTCATCACTATCTCTTCTCTCCTGAGTTCAATCCTCCAATTGGGTCTCAGGTACTTCCTCTCTCTCTTTTCTCTCTCTCTATTTTATTTTTCTTTAACCCTTTAATTGTTGCGACTGTTTGGTAGCCTAGGAAATGTGGGGAAAAGTATAGAAAAAGGGAAATGAATTTGTAGATTTTTTGTTTGTCGTTTTGTTGGAATTAGTATAGGCTGATGAATTGTCATTTAATGACGTGGGTATTTTTATTTTTATTTTCCTTTTAATGCTGTTGGGTTGCCCGTTTCCTTCTATTTCCTTCTTTTAGTAGCATAACAGGAAGAAAGCATAACAACTCTTGTTCCTATATTTGTTTTCTTTACCTCTTAATTGTGCTTTTTCTGTTTCTGCACAAGATTTTTTAGCTATGAATTTCAGAATTGCGTGTGAAAACCAGTCTTAGTTGTTCTTATTTCAGTTGATAATAATAATAGGGAATTACTGTTCTCTTAGTGCACTTTATAGGACCCTTGTTTTCAAAATTTGCTGCCTACCTCCTACCTTTTGTTCGTGGACCAAATTCGGAAGTAAAACAAGTAGTAACTAGTATGTAAAATGTTACAAGGATCTAAAGTCGAGTTTGATGAAATATATCCCAATTCAATCCAACTGGTAACTTACTTAAGCTGAAGGGACGAAAGTGATGTTCTTGTTGAAGTGAGTTGCATCTTTGAGACATATACTGTTAAGTTAATAATTAACGAGGCATTTTATCACAGTACAAGTTTCTGATTCTGTCACCTTAGCAATTGAACTTAATATTCAAGTATCAAAAGGGGGAAAGGGAAAGAAGTCATTATTGTTGAACACTTGATTTGCTTTAAGCAGGTTCACCAAGATATGACTGCTCCATTGTCCCATTATTACATATACACTGGCCACAATTCATATCTGACAGGCAACCAGCTCAGCAGTGATTGCAGTGATGTCCCAATCAATGAGTCACTAAAGAGAGGTGTAAGAGTGGTAGAACTTGATTTATGGCCCAATTCCACTGGGGATAATGTAAATGTTCTTCATGGAAGGTATTGCTGCAATTATGCTCAGGTTAAGATTTTCTTTTTCTTTTTTGGGCCCTTTATGTAGTTTTCCCACACTTGAAAGGACCTTATTATTTATCTTTCGTTGGTCCTGGAACTTATTTTGAAGCGTGTATCTGTTGATGTAGGACGCTAACAACTCCCGTGAGACTCGGTAAATGCCTGAAATCCATCAAAGAGCATGCTTTCTCTGCATCCCCATACCCTGTCATTATAACACTGGAAGACCATCTTACTCCAGCTCTTCAAGCTAAAGTAGCTCAGGTAATACATTGTGCTTTATTTAATTTTACCAGTATACTTGACAAGATTATAATGATGAAATCATTTTCATTCTTAGATGCTTACTGAAACGTTTGGAGATATGCTGTTTCGTCCCAAATCTGAGAGTTTGAAAGAGTTTCCTTCACCAGAGAAATTGAAGTATCGGATTATTGTATCAACAAAACCTCCAAAAGAGTACCTTGCTGCAAAAAGTATTAAGGGAAAGGATAAAAAATTGCAGGAAATAAAGGATTCTGATGAAGATGAATGGGGGAAGGAGCCCTTGGATATTAGAAATGATCACGATGATGACAATATGGTGAGCTAAGACATGCAGTTCACACTATCCACTTTATTGCTAGCCAGTATCCACCCTCTTAGGTCTTTCAACACTTCAATTTTGCTCCATTATCTTGCAGAGTGTTACTGATACAAGTGAACACAATCTGGATGTTGAAAATAATGAGGAATGCACTCATGAGTTGTGCCCATCTGCGCCATCTACATATAAAAGTCTAATTGCTATCCATGCTGGGAAACCCAAGGGTGGTCTGAAGAAAGCATTAAAAGTTGATCCTGACAAAGTTAGGCGCCTTAGTTTGAGCGAACAGGCTCTTGAAAAGGCAGCTGAATCACATGGTACCGACATTGTTAGGTACCATTATTCTTGTTGCACAAAGTTAGATATGATATTGTTCTATCATAAGTATGCAACTATTCCCCTGCTTTCTAATGCTTGTCTCCAACTTGCAATTTGTTCTAATAGGTTCACTCAAAAGGACATCTTAAGGGTTTACCCAAAGGGCACACGGTTCAACTCCTCCAACTATAAGCCAATAATTGGTTGGATGCATGGTGCTCAAATGGTTGCATTTAATATGCAGGTTTGCATTCCATTTTCCCTTTCCTTTTGTCTTTTGCTTTTTATAGATTAACCAAATTGCTGCAGAACTTAAACTTCACTTGCTAAGGCCTCTTGTATTTTAATCCTTACTTGTGAATTAGCAGAAAACTTTCAATGAAAAACAAGGGGAAAAACAAGAGGTCGAGTTCACAGTCCTTTTCAAAGATTTTCAATGAGTTTCTAACTCTGGTTTATTTTAGATTTGACATGACTTTGAATAGAGAAAATGGTAGACAAAGATAATTTAGTTCACAATGATAACTTAGATGTGATTCATAGAAGTTTCTAGTTACAAGAGTAACATGCCTTTGTTCCAATGACAGGGATATGGTAAACATCTTTGGTCGATGCATGGGATGTTTAGATCAAATGGTGGTTGTGGTTATGTTAAAAAGCCTGACTTTCTTATGAATGTGGGTCCAGATAATCACGTCTTTGATCCTAAAGCTAAGTTACCAGTGAGGAAGACCCTTAAGGTGAGCAAACAGTCTCTAAGATTAAAAACAAACTCAACCTGCCTATTACATACCTTTTTCCTTAGTTGATTCAGTTACTTGACAGGTGAAAGTCTACATGGGAGATGGATGGCATTTAGATTTTAAAAAAACAGACTTCGACTTATATTCCCCTCCAGATTTCTACACCAGGGTAAGTTAGTATTGGCAACTGTGTGCTAAATTAATTACTCACTATGCATTCTTTATGTTCTGGTAAAAATTTGTGTAAAGCATGTACAAGTGGCAACTGACAACTAAGTAATTTTGATGAAACCGAGACCATATAATGTATTCATGTGAGGTCAGTAGCCACTTTTGGTGGATCTCAGTAGAAAGTTTGTTAGCGATTGAGCTAGGACAACTTTTTCCTTTTTTAGTGCAAAGAGCTGGTTGGAGATTGTTAGAGTAAATCATTCTCCTTGAGTTTGTGGAGGGATGTACTCTATTGTACTTAGCTTTATTCTAGGTTAGGTTCGCAATGTAGTCAACTATCAAGTAGTCTACATAAACAAGCTTTCTCTAAGTAATCAAATCATCCAATTTACGTATAATATAGAACATCATTTGATTCAAGTGAGCTGAACTATTACAGCCCATCCAGAATGTTTGATAAATAGTTAAATACCAGTACTTCGACGTTGGCAGCCAAAGAGGAATCTCTGAAACAATATAATGCCATAACCTTACCAATACCAGTTGGAGATGAACTATTACAGGCCATACAGAATGTTTGATCAAATTTTGGTAGTAATTCTTTACTTCAGAAATATTTATATCGTCCTTTCACACTCAAAATGGAAATTAAATTATTGTTTGAAACTTAAGAAACCTTATTCAGGCAACAGCCAAAGCTTCTCTTGTAATGCCTGATTTGGAGGCATTTAACTTTGTCATAAAAAATCATTAATTCCTTATTGGATGCTTATATATCCATATGTATGGCAGGTTGGGATTGTTGGAGTGCCAGTTGATAAAATAATGAAGAAGACAAAGAAAAAAGAGGATAACTGGAGACCTGTCTGGGAAGAAGAGTTCAGTTTCCCATTGACTGTTCCCGAACTTGCTTTGCTTAGAGTAGAAGTGAATGAATATGACATGTCAGAGAAGGATGATTTTGGAGGCCAAACTTGTTTACCAGTTGCTGAACTGAGGCAAGGAATCCGTGCAGTGCCTCTTTTTAACCGTAAAGGAGAGCCTTACAAATCAGTTAGGCTTCTTATGCAATTTGAGTTTATATGAGGCAATGATTTTATTTTGTGTTTTAAATAAAAGTTAGATCTTTTTGTGTATATGCTCTTAGTTACAATTTCCCTGGTTCAATATTTATGGTATTGCTATGTTACGGGATCTCTTATCCCCCTTCAGCTTTAGCTATCGAATTTGAGTTTTTTCATGCATAGTAAAACCAGCTTGATACGATTTAGAGTTCAAATTTTCGAGATTTATGTGATTGAAATAATCTATATGACCACTTCTCTTTTTTCTTTTTTGTGATTGTGGAAGGTAGTGATTTCATTGATCAATAGTTGGAATTCACTCTTAAAACAATAGGGTTGTAGAACACTCTTGCCAGATCCCATGCCGTGCCAGCTCATGTGTCATCCTGTTAAATCCTTTTCAACATGATTGACCTGAGAAGAAACCAAAATTGACAAATACCTTAATCAATATGGCGAACAAGTTGGTGCAAGAACTACAGCTGTGACAGGTTACAAACTTGGGATTGTAACACCTTGCAAGTGTATGCCGAATCTACATCTAGTTCTACATCTTGAAATCCAAAGTCTGGAACCAACTAGCAACCCTCCCTCATACTATAGCTTCAATCACATCTGGCCTGTCAAACATTTGGAATCCAAGGTAAGCTATCCGCCACGAACCGACCACTTTCATCACGTATGCCCACGCCAAGAGTATTCCTCCACAAATTGAACTCCTAGGTAATCTTATAATGTGGTGACTATGGGCCTCCAAATTTGAGAAGTAGGAGATGAGCATTTAAAAGCATTGAGTATGAGGTTTTTTTATTTTTTCAGTTCATTTAGTGTGTTTATTTTATTTTAGAGAGGGAAAAAGATAACAGCTTCATGCAAGTTTAGATGTTGAGTGGCGTAGGAGATCCGCCATCAGTTTTTCCAATCTTCTGTACACATTTTTGTAAAAGCCAAACTACTTCAGGTTGTACACACGTGACAGAAGGCTGCCGTTTTTCATGTTTTTGCAGCTTAGAAGGGCTGAAAATGCATTTGAAGGCCGGGGGTTGCCCGGATGGGAATATATTTAACTTCCTAAATTTGAATCTTTTAGGCCGAGACTGTGATAAGTAAGTTTTCAAATGCATTCCCTATTTACAGCCATTTTCCCCCCCGCTGTCCCTTCTTTAGTTCTTTTATAGATGTTACATATGGGGTTGTTGTACACAAAATACACGTTTTTTATTCGAATTTTCTTTTCTTTTCCTTTTTTTTTAATGTAGGCATGTGATGATGGGCCTTTGGGTTATTGATGTAGAGCCAGAAACCGAATTTTCAAGATCCGGTTTTTAAAATTATTCTATTTTGATTATTTAAATACATATCTTACCGTATTGTCCACAAAAAATTAAAACTTGGACCTTGTGTCCAAAAATCCTCCTGGCAATACACATAACATAAGGGGCATGCTTGTTCTTCTGCAATTCTGATTAGTCTTCTTTTGCATTACACAAAATACTATCAAGATCCTAGGCTTAAGGGTTTTGGACCATTCCACGAGTATGGGATACTTGATTTCAGATTTCAAGGCAGGGTTCAAACACATAAGTGCCTGCCAATACAAAGATGCTATTGCTGACTTGAATACAGATTATGTTTTCATCAGGGTAAGCTGAAAGAAAAAGATCATCCTATTTTCATTGGCTTATTGATGTACAATGATGGAATTTGCAATAACAGATACATTTTGACCTACAGAGAGTGTTGGGGGCATTGAGTCCTCAATCCAAGCAAAACTAAACTTAAGATCAAATATGTTGAAACAAGTGACTCAACAGTATCTAGTGAAAAGGCTTTACTGAACAATCTGTGAGGAGAACAAAAAATCTCAAATAAGTCTCATGGGGTAGAATTAAAATCATAAAAGTGGCCACATATCTAGGCTGTCACAGTAAAAAGTTTACTACAGAACTATCAACTATCTCATTGTAAAAATAAATTTCAGTGGATGTGTAGATTTCAACACAAGAAAAGGTATATGCCAAAAGCTATGAACTTATTGCTTCTCCAGGTTGTAAAATTCCAGCAACTCCAACCAAACAAAACTTACAAAATCATTTATGTAATAAGACAACAAAAAAATTTTAATTCCTTGTTAAACCCAGAAATTTAATAGCCAGACTACAAAGAAAGTAAAAGTAATAGAAAAGTAGCATACATATATATGAGTACACATCCTTTCAATATGGACCTCTTTTAAGTTTCAGGTCTCTCAACTACATGCTAATGGGAAATGGTTGCAAACCTCATTCTCACTCAGAACGGTTGGCATACCTTTCAACCTTGTCGTCGTTGAGATTAATCCCAACCATAGCCTCACCCAATCCACAGCTCACCTCTGCAAGCACATCTGGGTCATTGTAATGAGTCACAGCCTGCACAATAGCTCTGGCCCTCCTTGCCGGATCACCACTCTTGAACACACCAGACCCCACGAACACACCATCACAACCCAATTGCATCATCAGTGCAGCATCGGCCGGTGTTGCAACCCCACCGGCTGCGAAATGCACAACTGGAAGCCTTCCTAGCTGCTTGGTCTGCATCACCAAATCGTATGGAGCTGCAATGTTCTTTGCGAAAGTGAAAACCTCATCATCGTCCATGTTCCTCAGCACCCTGATATCACCCATCACAGATCTTACATGTCTTACCGCCTCGATGATGTTACCTGTACCGGCCTCACCTTTGGTCCGAATCATAGCCGCACCTTCACGAATCCTCCGTAGGGCCTCGCCCAAATTGCGACATACACACACAAATGGGATCCTAAAATTATGCTTGTTGATGTGATTTTGATCGTCAGCTAGCGTCAAGACCTCACTCTCGTCCACATAATCGATTCCAATGGCTTCGAGGATCTGGGCTTCAACGAAATGCCCAATTCTGGCTTTAGCCATCACGGGAATGGTGACTGCCTGCTTGATTTCTTTGATGAGTTGGGGATCACTCATGCGGGCTACGCCGCCTTGAGCTCGAATATCAGCGGGAACACGCTCAAGAGCCATGACAGCGCACGCACCAGCCTCCTCGGCGATGCGAGCTTGGTCGGCGTTGACGACGTCCATGATAACGCCACCACGAAGCATCTAGGCCAGGCCAACCTTGACGGAAAAAGGGGATTTCTTGGCTGTCTCGTATATGGCGCCATTGCCGTAGACAGTGACTACGCCGGTGTCAGCCATTGTTAGAAATCGGAATGAGAGATGGTAATAAGGAGAGATGACAAATGAGAGAATAGGAGACACCGGTGTGTTCTGTGTATTAAGAACACTATTTAGTGGCCAAAAATAGTGATGCTCATTTATTTTTTCTTCTTTTTAAATTTATTTACCATTTATAATGAATTAATAAAATGACAAATGAATTTTCTTATAGTTGGTATTTTCAAAAAATAGTAGTTCCTTTTAGTTAACTATAATGTATGTACAATAAGCATCTTACCAATTAAAACTAGTTATGTTGTTAAAGTTTCTATTCGTAAGCTATAATTCTTTTCACAAAATAGCACACATTTTTTAAACGAGTTTGGATATATTAAAAGAAATCAAAGAGTCAGTGACCTCTTAGTCTAACATCACTTACTTTTTCTTTCTATTTTGAGATTTGAATGGTATTTCTTATTTTTAATATGCTTTTTAAAATAAATTGTAATATAAAAAATTCTAAAAATTTAATTTTTATTGTGAGTACTATTTTTTATTCTAATAGTTTTTTCGAATATTACTTCAATTTTATTTATTCTTAATCAACCAATCATTATTTTAGCTGCTATATTCTTAATAAATCATAAGTTGTTATTAAGATCCAAGATTTGAATAGAAGTGAAATCTTAATCAATCAATGAGATCTTTCATGAGAATAGGAAGATCAAAATAGTGTAATATAAAGTTTCTCTTTCATTAATGATGAAATTTATTGGCTTACTAAATTGGTGAGTGATTGCTTGTATATTGAAATAGAAATGAGAAATCTAGCTATACTTATATATAGTATAAACCATTTTTTTTTTTTTTTTTTTTGCCCAAATAAGAGTTTAATCAACTAAGTAGATCATAGGCCTGGTACATAAATCATTGTGCATCAATAACAACTTTTTATGTCTCAATTATAACTCAATATTTCAAGAAAAACTACATTGTTAAGAAACATAACTACAAGACCCTCAAATAAATGCCTAAAAAATCTTTGCTTAATATTGACCTATGTCGAGTTTCTATTTTAGACCGTAATGGTTAAGTGGATGTCTTTCTATCTGTAAAAATATATAAAACTGACATTTTTTATGGTCAAAATTATAAAATTTATTTTTGCATGGTATCATGCAAAATTATATTATCTAAATGATCAATAAATTAGTCGATAAGTTTAGAGGACCAAAATTGATCATACTAAAATATCTCAATCACAATTAACTTTCAAAACTTAACAGATTTAAAATTGTACTCATACCAAAGGTAATCTTAATAGCACATGACATTCTAGTACCTAATTAATCTGAAACTACATGGCTCTTAAGCTAAATAAACATGAATTTTAACTTGCCCTCAAGCATTAAAGTTCAATAAATCTTAACTTCAAATGAAAGATCTCCATGCTTTATAATCCTCGCTTGTCGAGTTGGCCGGCTTGATGATCTTAACAAAGTCGGTCAATATATTTGAATTGACCAAGATTATTCATTCAGTCATATTATAATGTTTAGTGCCAAAACTAGCTATCAATCAGACGTCCATAATATAAGTATAGCTTGAAATCGATGTCATAGGCTGACTTAGTAAATATAGGTTGAGTAGGGCAATAAAATTTGGCTAAATGAAAGGCTTAAAACAGCCAAAAATATAAAAATGAAGTAGTCAATAATTGACTAAGGTTGTGATACTGCAAAATTGATGATATTAGCCAAATAACCAAACCAACCAATTGACAACATAAGTATACTTATATTTATGGCTTGATAGCCAGTTGTTGAACTAAACAATATTATAATTTGGCTAAATAACTAATGTTGGTATATTATTGACAACTTCATTATTATATTTTGGTTGTTTTAAGAGCCTTTATGTCGTTTACCAAATCTTGTCTTATTGCCCTACTCAACCTTTATTTACTAATTCGGCCCATGATGTCGATTTCAAGTTATACTTATATTAATTAGCTTTTGAACTAAACATTGTACTTTAGCTAAATGACTAATCTTGGTCAAATTCAAATATATTAATTAGCTTTTGAACTAAACATTGTACTTTAGCACATATACAATTACGTACTTAATTTTTCCTACTTTGTTCAGGCCGGCTTTCAATGAAATTTCAATTTAATTCTCAATTTAAAAGGTTCAAAGATCAATGATTTTCACAGTGTGTATGGACCAAGTAAATACAGTTTAATCGTTCTCTGTTGTGAATATTTTCTTAAGTAAAATTAATATTCTTTTGACCACAAACTCATGAATTTCCTATTTTGGATTGATGGATATAATTTCAAGATTAAATGCAGACCCTTTTTGGCTTGCTTGTGTAATTTAATGTATCACTTGTGATAATTAACAGCATTACATTACTTTTTATGTTGATCTAAATACCTATAATTAATATGGCACCTATTTTACTGATTAGAAATTTTATTTTAGGTCATATTATTTAGATCTCCATATCTAATGCAGGAGCCTTAATATTTATACATACATATTTAATTAACTTCAAAATTTCCCATGTTAGTTATATATGTGTTTATGCGTATGATGTTTGTATTTTGAAGTATACTGCCACTGAGCCGCAAACTGGTAGTGTTTACTGGATAGTCTGGGAGTGACATTCCAAAATGAGATTGTTTGTCTCACCTATATTTTCTTCACCATTCACCTCACAATCTCTCTTTCCAACACTAGTTCCTCCGGCTAAGAGGTCATCATCAGCTATGTAATAACTCAGTACGTTAACATTTTGTTTTAATAATTTTGTGTGTAAATTGGTTATATTAGTGAAACAATAAATAATAATTATAATAATAATAAAGTTAAAGTAAATATATATTTATGTTATAGTTATAAGAAATTGTTAGATGAATTAGATATCATCCAAAGTGAAATATATGCAAATGGATAATTGAAAATAATAGTTATATTAATAATATATAGATAAGTAGAATAAATACACATCAGATATTGAAGCTTTTGACTTTGAACTTAATTTTTATTTATTTATTTCTCTATCTTCCCTCTTTTTCTCTTCATCATCACCGACTTCCTTCCTCCATTAATCTTGAGCTGCCGAGTTCCTTCCATTCTTTGTTCTTGAAGTTAATGCAAATTTGTTATAACTCGATAACCCAATATGAGTGTTACAATACTCATACGTAATTATTATTATATATATATATATATTATTAGTAAAATTAGTTACACTACATAAAGTAATTATACCTGAAATTAATTTAAATACAATCTTATAAATGTGAACATTTAAAAAATTAATAGTCATAATTTATTTTTGGGTTGACGGTGATTTTAAATTTATGTCTATAGATATATAGGTAATAAAGAGAAGTAGGAGATTTGCTTTATATATATATATAAAACTAGATATTTTTTTGCTATTCTATCACGTGTCATAGGAGAAAAGTTGCATTGCTTGATTATTTTTTTCTTTTTCTCCTTATCTTCTCCAATTTCTCTAACCGACCTTGCTGCTCAAAGTCCTCCCCTGTTTTCCTTCTTTGCCCTCTTTCTTGCTGTTATATTTGCCTTAGTTAGGAATTAATGCTGTGGTGGAAATTGTGGTGGTGGCCAAGTCAAGGTACTATTCTTCCTCCTAGTCTTAACTGGTTTCTTTTCTTGTGTTGTGTATGTGAGTTACGTACTAAAAGTGGGTGTGTCCTGCTTTGAGCCCAAAAACTTCAGCCAAGTAAAACAAGTGGAGGTTGTTGCCGTGAGCTTCAACAATTATGACGCAAGTGTGTGTGGCTGAGTAAGTAGTGTTGAGTGAGTGTTGGGTAAGGCTAATAACAACTGTGGTGCGGTGATTGCCATGCTCTGTCTTGGCTGGTTGTAGCCGTGAGGAAGGGGGGTATAAGGTAGTCTTTGTATTCCAGATGCCATCCTTGTTTTGGGTTAAACGTGGGCTGCTATTTCTTGAGTAATTTGAGAGAAGACAGGAAGCATATTGCCATGCTTTGCCGTGGATCTTGGTGAAGTTTAAGTTACTCTCAAGTTCAAGCTTAAACTTGTTTCTTGAGAAGTTAATTTGATTGAAAATGTTAGAGTTTATATTAGTTGAAAATTGTTAGAATAGCAAGGAAATAGGTGCAGAAAATTTTAATATCTTATAACTTTGATTTATTTATATTGATGCTATTATTTCAAGTATTGATAAATTCTAGTTTAGGCAAGCTAGTTGTAAGTCTTTTAAGTTAACTAGAAATTAAATGAATTTAGTTAAGATAATTAAGTGTATAGTAGGAGTGGTGTTACTTGATTATGAATGGAAATTATAGAAATGAGAGTTAAGAAAAAGAAATAACAAGAAAAATATGAAGATAATCATGTGAATTAGAGAAGGATGAGTTGAAAAATTAATTTTTGTTAATGAAGGATACGAATGGTTCAAGTTAATCATGAAGTTTAGATAACTAACTAATGAAAATGAGTAGTGGTTATGAACAAAAGAGTGTTAGTTGTGGGTCAAGTGTTGGAAAATGAGAGTTAAGTGGCTTTTGAAGAATTGCATGGACAAATTTCGTGGGCTAGAAACCTTGTGTATTTCGGGTGCTTTCGGGGTTGAATTAAATTAAGGGCTCAAAAGATAAAATATAGCTTATGGTCTTAAGATATTGTCTGAAAAATTTTGTAGCTAGATTCCAAATATGTTGTGAGTTATACCTATTAGACTCCGGTTAGGTCAGGCAGGATTCGTAGTGTCCTGTTTTTGGTTCATGTAAGGAATTGAGTGGGTTCATAACAGATTTTAGAAAAAGCTTCTAAATAAGAAATACAGATATACTTGTCTACTAATAAACCTAACAAATGGAATTTGATTTCGTTTTTATAGAGAAAGTTATGTTCAATTAACTAAGGTAAGGTCAGAGTTGTCAAAATCTCTCGTGTTGCAGAGTTTGATGCAATTTCAAACAATAAACTGTATTGATATACAAATTCAAAAATTACAAATAATATACCGTTATAAAGCTACATGTGTCTAGTATTTTATAAATTTTACGAAACTGGATTCGGAATTTCCTAGAGAAAAATATGACTGTTAAAGTGAACACTGGTCCAAACCCCAAGATTGGACAGTTTCAACATTTATAACTTATTAAGTGCTTTCTATTTTTTTAATGGTTTTTTCTACCTTATGCTTTGTCAAGACATTTAAAATGTCTCTTCATTATTAACCCTATCACATAAAGTCCAATTCATATTAATTGGCATGTAATAGCTTAATAGAAAACTTTCATAAAGGAACCTATACAAGATGAGATATAAGTTTAGTAACTAAAAGATTATAGCAATAATGTTTATAAACTAAATATTGTTTTGGTATATGAATTTCAGTTTCGGATTCTAATGTGGATCTGATAAGACGCGTGGACGCAGGTGTGAGTGACGAATGGAATTGGTTACGGGTGAGTGGTTAATTGCTGCTTTTAGGGGCTAGATTAGTATGTGTAATTATATGTTTATTTGAATATACGTGATATATAGAAAATAAGCAAGTAGAGTATTTCAGTAATTTATTTGAATTATGTTTGTTTGATATTGGTTACTTTGTTTGACATTGGTTATGGTTTAATAAGGGCCAACAAAGTGAAGTTTTTATGAAAAATGATTTTTATCTCCGAAATTAAAAGTCCAGGTGCACTTAGGATGTTATGATTTAAAATCATAAGAAATTTATAATTCTGATAAGTGTTTTTTTAAAATTGAGTGCTCAGCCCAGGTGGGATGGATTGTGTACGGAGATTAATTTGTTGTGTGGGTGCGTAAATGCCCGGTAAGGGTGATAATGTTGTGCGGGGCTGGGTCACTCGTTGGCCCTTTGTATGCTGTGATTGCTTTGATTAATTTGTGATACTATGAATTATTTAAGTTGTGAATTTATGATGATTACAAATATGTGCGTATGTTTCGGGTTAAGGCATGAACATTATTACATGATGTTAATTGATTATATATGTTATATATTTCTGTTGAGTGATGCTAGTACCCTTTGCGTACAATTTTTCATTCACGGAATCCATAGGACTCACCCCTCTTCTGTGATTATTTTTAGTAACAGGAGTTCGGTATATGGCGTTGCTGAGCTTGTGACTTGCCGATTGAGCCCGACAAGTTAATTCCAAGATCTCATACTTGAAGTTAAAGGATGAAAGTTTGCAGTCACACTAGGACAGTGGGGGCGTCTAATTTTGAATGATGTAAGTATCCAATTATTGGTCTTGTTAATGATGTGGATGGAGCAGAGCTCCTTGTTATCCTTATATTGTTGTTGTGTGAAATCATGAGCATGTGTATTTGTATTTTGAGGCATGTTCCGTATTGTAGGGAACATTTGCCAAAATTTTTAATAATTTGTTAATTATTACTGGAAGTAAACTTTTATAGTGAATTTTAATTTTAGAAAAACCACTTTTATTCATTAGTGGGGTCTTGAGTTAGGTTTATTATTTTGTTTCGAAATCAAGGTTACGGTGAATTAGTTACCCAATCCTCCGGCCAGTCATACATCCGTGAGGGGTGTGACAAGTTACATATGACATCGACAATGCAGATCCACACCTAGTCATCATTGTAGAGCCAGGAAGAAATCCGAATGTTTGTTTTAATTTTTTTTCTAAATGATTTAATCTTATATGTGCATGTAGTCGAAGGTCCCTTTTGGCGACTGTCACTCATGAAATTAGTAATGATATTATTTCTAAACCAATAGTGACCTATAAATCATATCTTTAGAACTTTAGAGGTTCACTCTTTGACTCATTTACAGTAAAATTGTATGTGTAATTAAATTTTGTGCATAATTGGATTTTTAGTTACTAGCTACTATATAATTTACTTTTAAGAAAAAATTTCATTTTGCATTTGAGTATTATGACAGATATATGGCTCACATTGTGTGGGAAATGACTGCACATGAGTGATTCAATTAGCTAATTCTTAAAGTGAGAAAAGCAGCTCGTCCAGGATCGCAAAACTCATTGGATTGGAGAGTAATAAATAGGGCCAAGATTGTATAGCGTAGGTCATGACCTAGTACTGTTGTTAGGTGTCTTTACCTCATAAACACTCCTATGATGATTTTACATTGAAGTGAACCAAAAATCATTACTTATGAGCACTTCAAATTGCATATATACATAATCAGATTTTTGTCAAACATTAGGTACAATATTACAGTGATTAACCAACTGGCAATGCTGAATCCAATCCATATGCACACCTGCAGGTAAGTTTCTTGCATGAGAAGGCTGAAGCCTTTCCATACACACATCTTAAACTGTAAAAATTTTCCTCACTTTCTTCAGTTTCCTACAGCATATAGGACAAGTCTCAGGTTCTTCAGCAAGCCTGCAGAGTCAATAAACTTGAAC
This sequence comes from Quillaja saponaria, assembly GCA_029379385.1. NCBI lineage: Eukaryota > Viridiplantae > Streptophyta > Magnoliopsida > Fabales > Quillajaceae > Quillaja > Quillaja saponaria. The sequence goes on along the minus strand of CM055610.1, from coordinate 11,066,460 downwards.
ATTAAATTTTATGTTAATATGAAAGAGATGAACTTGTTTGTTGGGAATATCATGACTGACTATTCAATCATAATAAATAGTCACTAGTTACGAATTGAGCATAAACAGATATGCTTAACATACAGAAGGTACTACTAGTGTTTCTGTTACCGTGTTGCGCAAGTAAAACATGCTGCTGAATGCCCACATGGAAGAAAGAAGCAGTCCCTAGGAGAATTACAGCAAATAACACAGAGACTCCGGAGATTGTTGTTGAGATTCCCTTCTTTTGTTGAATTTCCTTCGACATTATTCACTGCAAGCAACTCTGCCAGATCCTCCTCATCACGAGAGAAAGATTCATAAGATGAACCCCAACTTGAAAGATCATCATCTTTGTTTGGAAGCAATGGGGTTCGTTCAGAAACCGAATGAACTGGTTGAAATTCTGGTCTATTTTCACTAGTTGTTTGGAACAAGTTACATAATCTGAAGGCCAAAAAGATTAGCGCGGTCATCATACCTGCATCGAAGAGCATGGAGAAATGTAAAGTTTAAAGATGAAGTTTTTCTTTATGTGGTGTCCTGACTAATTACAGGATTATCAAGACAAACCCTGTAACCTGATCCAACGAAATATGTGAGCCACCGTGGTCCATAGGATAGTCTGACAAACCACTCCTCATGAGAAGTACCCTGAAATTAACCACAATTTTATCCTGATAAGGATCCAGTTAAAACAAATAAGCCTTGATCCCATAAAAGAAAAGAAAAAATAAATCTTGTATGATGATGAATAGTAGCAAATTTAAAACATTTACCTCCATAGGACCTGGAGATGTTAAGACCGCAACACTTGAACCAAGAAGGACGAAGTTTAAACTACATAAACTGTTTCCCAGAGAGCAGTTCTGATGTGCTCTGGTTGTATTGTAGAGGAGAGCATTTACAGTAAACTTTAACTCTACCTGTAGAGAATAATCATACATAAATTTTGTAAGGGTAATTTAAGCTGGCTGCCTTAATTAAGTGGTAAGATGTAAGAGACAAGCAAATCTTTCGATGAATTGGAAACTGAAAGACCCATATCTTAATATCAACATTCATTTACTGGTTGATGTGGATAAATCATCACTACTAATGTTCTGCGAACTTAGAATTACTTACATCATTGAGGTTTGACAATGGGTTTATCTTCCACCAGGGCACTTGAGTTTGTACAATGATGTAGTGAAAAAAAGACCAACGGTCTATTGTACTTTGCTTTACAGGATGCATATCAGAATTCCAGTAGAAAAAGTAAAAACATCAAATTGCTACCTGAGTTATTCCCAGCAGTTACTTCTATGTTGTGCAGACTCCTAATTTCAGACCTCCTAATAATGGACTTCGTAGCTTCTAGAAAATGACTCAATCATCTCATAAACTGAAATTACGTTAGTTTTGTCTTATATATGATGGTTATTACTTTTTGGTACTGAATTCATAGTTAGTAAGCTCGACATTCAGGCACACAATTCTTTCTTGCAGCCAACAGATGCTTTAGTATTCCGTAGAACTTATTTAGTTCTCATAGATAAAGATGACCAAATAATTTAAGGGCATCATATGAATTTGGCAGTAACATAGTTCAATGGCTACAAGCAGATTTCACGTAACCCCCAACATTGATATCATGGAAATAGATCGATAATTATGCAATTGATGAAGGACTGCAAGTCCAGGAACAAGTATCAAGCAGGCACCTTTCAGTACAACATTGATCATGACATCAATTTTTGTAGGTTAAAAACTGATGAAGCTAACAGAACTACACAAAATGATTTGAGTGAGTATTTGACAAAGTAAATGCTTTAATTACCTCCACATCGTCAGTGTTCAAGTTACCGACTGCAATGTAATAATTAGATGATTTTGATATCCTGTGTTCAATCTTGCCGGTTCCTGCAAAGAGATGAGTTCAGAAAGGCTTAATCTTTGTCAAAACTGCGGAAAAAGAAAAAGGTTGAGAGGGAAGGGGGTTAACTTCAGTGACTGGATGTACCATAAATAATGTTCCAAGACAGAGTTGTATTAGGATATGATGGATCCTCTATCCACTCAACAATGTCTTCTCTACCTGCATTTTTACATAAATTTTGCAAAAGTTGGAAAATATGCGTGCAACAAAGTAATAAAATTGGCGAATTCATGTATCTTTTGAAATTGTGTTCTAATAGTAACAAAGTACTATGGAGAAAAACACAGTCAAGACGAAACAAGTGAGAACTAAAATTGGTGCTAAGAAAAACATGCTAACATTTGCAAGTGGAAACAGAAGCAACCCAAAGCACTTGTCCTATTTTCTGGGATTACAGTTCACAATGAGACAGTTTTCTCAGTATAAATATTTCGAGAGTTTATACAATTCAAATTATCAACAATTATAGAACTAATTTGACAGATAGACATGCCTGTATCAGCTTTTGTTGCTTCAATACATTATTGAAAAGAAAAAGAAGAAAATAAAATTTCCAGCTCAAGAATGCTGTAAATTCAAGTGCAGTTTATGGGAAACAGAAAAGAAAAGAAAAGAAGGATATCAATGTTGTCCCCAGAATATTGTTAAAATTTGAACAGTGTGATTTTGTATTTAGTTACAAACTCCTCACGGTTAACGGGCCAAAAGGATGGTAGTAAACAATGACATATAGTCCTTGACTCCTTTCCAAGTTCCAACAGTGAAGACTATCAACAGTAGTTTATAAAACTAACTGCTCATGAAGTTGGAAACTACCTTTGGCAATAACAAGGGATAAAGGTGACGAACTTGGAGACTTTACACGGTAAAATATATCCAATTCAGATCCACTATTCAGGAAGTATATCCACTCCTGCAACATGAGAATAAATTCAACACTGTACCATGATTTGGAGCATGTAGGATTCACTACTGCATAAGAATTAGAGCATAGTCATAAGTTGTAAACAGAAGGAGAAGAAAAGGAGGAAAGCAAGAAGATTACGAATTAGAAACCTGCCTTGTGAAAATTAGCCAATATAAGTTCATTGTGTGTTTCGGTCCATGTGGTTTTGACATTCATAGGAGGAATTTTATCAAATCCATACAGCATTGGACCAGGTTTTCGCTCATCAATTTCGTCCACCTGTTGATCAAACATAAAGGACTAGTACAGAAGAGATAACACTAATATACAACAACAGCAGCATGCCAGCATCGGAAGCAACAAATTAAGAAATAGATTCTTGCAACTGTTTGAGATGACATTTAGGAAATCACCTTGATAGACTTCACAAATATTGGATTGATTTCTATCAGGCATGAGCAGTTTGGTCCCAGTTGTAAATTTACAGATCCATATAACCCAAGTATCAGAGTCATAGAAGCTGCTAAAGGGAAAAATTCAAGTCCAACAAACCAAAACCAACTACTGTCAGTATATCTGTTTGATTTTTCTTTTTCTCATAATAAATCCCACATAAATAAGAATATGAGCATGATGAACTTTTCATCTAGCATAGATTAAAAAGTTCCCTCAACTACCAAAACAATCACATAGCAGTTGAAACATACAAGAAAGCAACAGTTTCATACTTCCTTTTCCAATAACAAAAGAACAAACACTTTACATGCATGCAACTGTATTGCAACGAAACAGAGGACAATTCAGAAACCATTCAAGAAATAGATTAAAAATGAAGATTTGAAACTACTACTATTAATTGTCAAAATGGAGAAGAGAAAACATAACAAATAACTACTCATTAAGGGTGAACCAACCGAAGAACCAAAAGGTTACAAGCGCAACAAGGCATGACCAGACATCGTCCCTCAATCCCGAGAAAGGCACATCAGCTATTGATATGTTGACGCTATAAAACAATCGAGGTAGCTGTTGTTGTTGTTGTTGTTGTTGCTCAATATGGTTGTTGCGGTTGTCCATATCTTCTTGCTCATGGTTAGTTTCCTGTTCTTGAACTTGGGAAGTAGATGATATATGAGAAGCCAAAGAAGAAGATGGACCATTAGTAGAGGTTGTAATTGAAGAAGTAGTTGCAGATAAATGTTGTCTATGGTAAAATTCCTCCTCCATTCTTGAATATACTGTCAGGATGTGTGCAAATAAAATGGACTCAGAAGAATGTTTGCATTTTATTTTTCTTTTAGGAAAAATGAAATAACTAAGCCAACATAGATCAGAAAGTGTTTAGATCCCCTGTTCCCTCTTTGTTTCTGTGTTTTTTTTCTGACTTATTTTGAAATGAATCAGTGATTAGCAATTAGAAGATGTTATTAACATTAACAAGGAGCAGTAACTCACCCATGCCTTTTGTTGTTCATAAGAATGTCTGGTTGGACCTAGAAAGTTAGTTGGATTGGATACCATGTATCATAGGAGTGAGGAGGACCCAAAAGGAAATAAGTGAATGTTAAGTGGGTCCCAAGTAAATATCAAAGATACAAATTATAGAAAAGAATGGAAAAGACTAAGTAGACATAATAAAAAATGTTTCATGTACATTTAATATTTTAATGAGAAGATGAATTTTAAGTGAAATTTAAATTATTATTTTTCTATTAGAGAGTGAACCTGCATGGAAAAAATATGCACTTGTCAAAACCTATCATCTTATAACTAAGAATGAATATTAGTGAAGCTTTTAAAAGATTTCAATACTTTTTTTTTTTTTTTTTCTGTATGGGATAAAAGGCTTCAAACTTAATGAATCTGCTATAACACTCCAATAGCATTAGTCATATGAATCTCTAAAACATATTTGGAAGAACTATCTATCTCTCTTTTTTCTTGGGAGATTTTATATCATCTTGTTTTATTCAAAACATATTTGTTGTTGTTGTTGTTTTTTTTTTTTTTCGTCTTGAGCTTGTAACTATCACATTTGATGTCCAATTCAAGATTTTGTTGTTTCTTAAAGCAAACACATCTGGACCCAAAGCACATGAAAGGGCCCAATTGTCAATGGCCCATGGGTATCTCTCACCTACATAGAGTCTCCAATCCATATAGGCTAACCAATCGGAACCAAATTAAACATCAAAATCTATACGTGTCGCCTTTCAATTGGACAATGCAGACTCAAAGCAGGTGTATAAAAAGTCCATGCTGCTCCACCCATTCTCAGTTTGAGTCTTTACAGAGCTCAGCCGGCGAAGCTCAGTGAGTAGAAGCAAGATATGGCGAAAACGGCGTCGTTGCTTTGCATCCTGGTCCTATTCGGAATCCTAGCTCATATTCAGGTAAGCTCCGATCTTCCTTTTTCATTTCTAAACGTTCATTTTGATCCGATCTTCATATGGATATATGCCTCTAGTTTTTTTTTTTTTACCAGATTGCCTTAAATTCATATTTGTATACTTCGATCTTTCATACCAAGATAGAATTTCATCCATGAATTTTGGAATTGTTCGAGGCAGAGATCTCAATTGGAAGTTTTTTTTTTTTTTTTTTAATATAGAATATTATATGTTAATTAAATGAATATTGCTCTTTTTTTTCTTTTCTTTTTTTTTAATAAATTATCCAAGGGTTTATTTCTAAGAATTTTTTGCTTACAGGCCAAGAAGGATTTGAAGGAAGTGACTCACAAGGTTTACTTTGACGTTGAAATTGCTGGAAAGCCTGCTGGTATGTCACTATTTTCTGTGACTGTCTTAATTTATGTAATCAAATGTCACTTGCTCTCATTTTGTTGTATCTATTGCATGCTTTATATGGCATAAGAGAAAACAGTGGGAACCTGTTGTATTCTGTAAGTTTCCATGATTATGCTTAGGACCCTACCCATGAATGGAATGGATGTCAATATACAATTTTCACGAGACCCACTAAAACCAAATAGGGATCTAATGAACTCTAAGGGTAATGAGAGTGATGATGAATGATGATTTGTCTTACTTCTAGTTAAGTTAGCCATGAAGCAACATGGAATTTTCTTCTTTGCTTGATATGATCATATGACAACTTGGGAGCATGAAAAGGAGAATTATATGTCGAAAGACATATGCTTTAACAGTAATGTGAATGCATGTTATTTTCAAAAAGTGACTCATGAAAAAAATTATAGTGCTGATATTATCTCAATAATTGTCCAGCTACAAAATATAGCTTTCTGAAATAATTTTTGGTGTTTGTTCTACTTTATGTTACTTCTGGTATTTTATTCCCCAACTACTGACTTTCAGGTCGTATTGTAATGGGTCTCTATGGGAAGACTGTTCCTAAAACTGCAGGTCTGGTACTTTATATTTTCAATTTATCATATAACGAATCAATAATTTTTTTTATGCTCCATTCCCCTGAGGTCATCAACACTAACCGAAACCTTCTTTTCATCTCATTGCAGAAAACTTTCGAGCTCTTTGTACAGGTAAACCATTTTCAGAAGTGTCGATAAATCACCTTAACCTTATCAATCAATGCATAAATCAGCTTTCGAGTTTCAATATCATATATAATAAAAGGAAGACTCAGTTCATCCCCTTAAACCAAAAACTTGAGCGCTTGTAAATTTAAGTGTAAATTAAATATACATCAACATGCCCTTCCCTTGTGAAGAAATTAGAGTAGATGTATAGGGAAGTTGTTTTTCATGGCGGGGAAAAAAATTCTTTGTAGAATTTAGTATATGTACGATTTTTGCAAAAATAAACATTTGGTCTTTGGCTCCTCCTACTCCTTGTTTTAAAAGAATAAGGAAGGATGGAGAATGAAGTTGTTCGTTCCAAAAAGAATTTTGTGAGTGTTTGTACGTTGTAAAAATTAGTATTTTACATATATCTCTTTTGGTTTAAACTAATAGGGGAGAAAGGAATTGGCAAAAGTGGGAAGCCTCTCCATTACAAGGGTAGCTCATTCCATAGGATTATTCCCAGCTTCATGCTTCAGGGAGGTGATTTTACACATGGTAATGGAATGGGTGGAGAATCTATTTATGGAGAGAAGTTTGCTGATGAGAATTTTAAGCTAAAGCATACTGGACCAGGTACAACTTTCAGCCTTTCTTTCATTCTCCCCTTTCTCTTTCTCTTGTTATTGTAAATTGTAATTCTGCTAAGGCGTTAGCATAACTTGGTTCAAACCATGTTGAGAAGAATAAACATTGTTTTCTATGTTGACAGGATTTCTGTCAATGGCGAATGCTGGTCCAGATACTAATGGTTCACAATTTTTCATTACAACTGTGACTACTAGCTGGTAACTACACCTCCACCAATAACTAATTACACAAGAAAACAGAGCAAGATGGTTTTTCTTCTATTAGTTGATATAACTTTTTTTGCTGTTGTATTGAATTAGCTGCAGTTAATGCATGGAACTAAGAAATAGAATTTGCTAGTCTTAATTCAATGCATTAATAGTAATTTTTTCCTCTTTAAATATTTTAAGGTTTAAAGGGAGTGATATCTTGATCATAAGCCTCTAATATTTCATCAATAAGCATGTTATACATTCTAAAAAGTTGCCAAGTCCTGAGAGGACATAAACTCATATCTTGATGTATATAAACTTTTGAAACAGGTTGGATGGAAGACATGTTGTGTTTGGAAAAGTGCTTTCTGGAATGGATGTGGTATACAAGATTGAAGCTGAAGGAAATCAAAGTGGCACTCCTAAGAGCAAGGTTGTCATTACCGACAGTGGTGAACTACCTCTGTAGTTGCACTCTGATTATGGAAACAATATTCAGCAATATAGTTGTTCCAAATTTCCCTTTCTAAAGCCGTGTATGAGACTACTTATGTTAAATAGACTTGTACTAATAGATCTCTTAATTTAAAGTCAGGATTTGATTAACTCTTAACCGTGTTCCATGGTACTATTTAGACATTTTATTTCTCATAAATAGCCATGTTCACAAATTGAGAGGTGATTTTGTTTTTCCTGATTCTGTAAGGTTGGAACTGCACTTCCACATCACTTTGTCCTTGTCTTCCCCTTTTCTTATACATCACTATGCTAGTCTTAACTCAATGCATTAATAGTAATTACCACCATAACTACGAGATAAACCATCTGGCCAAAATATAGGGTAGTCTTCGTAATCACAACAAAATTCAGAATGTTGGAATAATAAATATAATTCCTAGCTAATTGGAATAGTGTCTAATGATTTAATTGGTGTAATTTTAGAATATTCTTTCTTCTTCTATTTTGTTCAAGAGAGACTGTAAGCAAATAAGGTTGAAGAGAGTTTACAAAATTTGATTGGGAAAATGATTTGAACCTCTCACAATTCTTGATTCCAATACAACATCTACTTCAACTTGTCTATTCTTGGCTCCAATGAAACATCTACTTTGCAGGTTAGTTTCAGAATTATTTTGGTCATTCGTGTTTTGTAACATAGGCTTCCAATGTTCAGAATTTAGATTCCTACTCAATAAAACAGAGATGAGATTGTAGATTAGTAGTTGGTATCTATGAGAAGTTTGTTTTGTTCTTGCATTCAAGCATGCTTTTTTCTTGTTATGGATTTGTCTCCGCTACAATCTAAGCCTTACAATTACGACCATCAAACAACTATAAGCTAACAACTATAAGCTAAACTAACATAGTGATTGATATATGTTATTATTTATGTTTATATCTTATGGTTAGCTCAATTTCTCTTTGAGATATATGCCAATTTTCTATTGTCGCTACTATGTATATAACTATATTGTATCCATATATTGCAATCATATGGTTATACTTTTTTTTTTTCTCTGTAATGTGTGTTTTATCAATGTCTTTGTTTCTTTATTATAAGTTGTGCTGAGAGTTTATAAACTATAACCATACCTTCTTCTTTTTTTCCAATACTGATAGATATAGATTTGGTAAAATTGACAAAAAAAAAAGGAAGTTTCTTCTCTGCTTGCTACTGCATCTTGACTTGTTAGATAGCTTGACCTTACTAATATTGGTCTGTATAGTTCTCATTGTTTCTAAAATGTCCATTAAGAACAAAAAGAAAAAAGAAAATGGGATGTTTACAATAGAAGTATCATTAAGAATATAAATTTTGATAGGATTGTCTTTTTAAGTGACTTAGCTTGCATAGAGAATTGTAGGATAGATAAGAGAACATTTAAGAACTAATGTTGTATGTTTAGGGGCCTGGAGGTCTAGTGCCTACAAGGAATATGGGTATTGAAGAGATGGTAGTGACACAATTTTAGTAATGCAAGTGCACGTATCGTTGCAAGTAGTATAATGAATAAATCAATATCGTTCCCACGAAAAACTAAACAACTAAAGTCAATTACCAATATGTATACAACTTAATTCTCATCAAGCCAATGAATTTTTGAGAGACATAATTCTAAATTAAAAAGAAAAATTAAACTAAGACCTAGGTTCACAATATCCCTTATACTTCACTTATGTTTTTTTGCTTTTAATCGATTCATGCAATAGTTTCAAATATTAACCTAGATTTCTTAAGCAATTACAGGTGTATTTTTATGTATAGCAAGTTTATATTCTTCTTAATTTAATGCATTATATTCCTATGTGAAATACAATAAGATAAATTCATTAAGAACCAATCAAATCCAATTACTTATGACTGAAGAGTAAATTCCTATCTCTTTGACAAATTAGATTATTAAATATAGATGAACAATCTAATCACAAGCTATGTTGTCTAAGGCTAACTCTAAAATTGACTCTTCCAAGTCAAGTTTAAGGTTCCTAATCAATCTAATTGGTGATTAAGTAATTAGAAGTATTAAGAACAAGGCAACATAAATATTTGAAAACATGCATCTAATCAATGGCTTCATAGGCTACATGTGAGTTAAATTCCAATCCTAGAATAAAACTACTCCATACTAGCTATAGAAAACAACAATATAAAAGAAATAATCATTACAAGTAATAAAGAAACAAAGAAGAAAAGAGCAAAAGATTGGAGTTTGTCGCAGCTCTTTGGTCTTCACAATCTCCTTAAAATCTCTCAACTCACTTGCTTTGGTGTGTTTTTGAGCTCCAGCCTTCACCTCCTCATATAAGCCTTAACCTCATAATCTAACAAAACTAGGAGTCCTTGATAAAATAGGATGGCGCCGTGGAGCTTCCTTTCTTGGTGCTGCAGTGCCACAACATCTGTTTAGTCCTTATAGATTCTGCCTCTTCACGTCGTGGCATCCTCATGTCTAATGCTGCCTTCTCTGTTTGCAAATGAAGTCACCTTCGCAATTAGCGTAAAGGCTTCATCCTTCGTGGCACTCCATCATAATGCTCTCTAACTTGCACTTGAATTTCTACAATTTAGGTATTGCGAAGACCCTTCATATGGCGATGCAGTGCTTTGCTGTCTGACTTTGAGTAATGATTTTTCAAAGTATGGCGTCGCGGCTCAAGAGATGGTCACGCAACTGCACCGAGCTCTCTGACTTTAAGTATATAAATTGTTCATTTGGCGCCTAGCACTCCTTGACTTTAAGTATAAAAATTGCTCCTTTGGCGCCTAGCGCCCCTTGATAAGGCACTGCAATGCGAGCTTGATTTATCCTTCATCTTTTATTAGGTCACTTCAACAATACTTAAAAACAAATTAAATAACTAAAAAGCAAAAACTACTCATAAATTACCTAAAACACTACAAATTCCTAAACAATCTAGAATATACTCAAAACATTAATTATAAATGAAATCTACTTTAAACTCAAGGAGTTAGTAGAATTTAGGAATTAAACACATAATGAAATAACTCTATTTTACAAAGTTATCAAGTAGCAATTGCTCTCAATGTACTGACTCATGATGAAAAATTTAGAATTGTGAAGAGACGACTAATGAAATCAACTGAGATCTTAAGCAAAGTTATGACAAAGGTTATACACTTCATATTGAGATGATATAGACTCATTTTCAAGCAACCATAACCCATTCAAGAGAATAACAATGATAATAAGGTGGACATTTTTTAAGGTAAACTCATTTTTAAATAACTTTGCAGTTTAAGAAATAAATCTGAAATGAGTCATATACTAATTTCATCTCTTGTATGGTCTTATTAAAATTGTTTGGGTGCACTTTATGGCACCCACATCAAAGTGAATATGCTGAGTACGAATAGGCCTAGGTTCAGGTCTAGGAAGAATGAAATTTTAGCCAGTGTATTAAGTGTTTGTACACTTGATATGCAATTCATATATTTGTTGGCTGTATGGGAGGGTTCTATTGCGACTCTAGGCAACTGAGAGATGCAATCACTAGGAGAAATGGGTTGATTATCTCTCAACATAAACAAACTAAATAGTGCAGTTATTAATATACTACTAGGTTTATAGGTATTTACATATAACATCAACTAAAACAGTGCTACAATTTTTCTTATTAGGTACTTATTATCTTTATGATGCTGGGTACATGAATTGTGATGATTTCTTTGCACCTTATAGTTGTACAAGGTACCATTTGAAGGAATGGGGGACAAGTCTGTTATAACCTGATATCATAAAATCGAATTTTAAACGTAATTGTTATAACCTAGTACGTTAGTATCCCGTTTTAGACATCTTGTGTAAATTTTGTACCTGGGTGGAATAATAAAATAAAGCTAAAGTGAATAAATATTCACTTATATATATATATATATATAATGCAAGAATAAATATTATATATTGACTTGACTTTGACCTTAACTTTGTTTTAGACTGTCTTAGGTGAAAAAAATTTTAGTGTGAAATATAGTGTAATTAAAGAAAACTAAACTAGATATATATATATATATATATATATATAAAAGTAAAAAAAAAATAATAATAATAATAATAAAAAAAATAAAAAATAAATAAATTTGTACACCACAAATTAAATTTTTGACTTTTGACTTTAGATTTTTTTTTTCTTTCCTCCCCTACTTGGAGCATCGCCTCACTTCCTTGTGGTCTTGCTGAGTTCCTTTATTTTATACTCTAGTGAAATCGTCCATGGCTCTTACATTTTTAGCTTAAGAAATCTTGATTTTTCTTCTTGCTCAAGTTCAAGGTAAAATAAAAACTCTCCTTCCTTCTTCTTCCATTTTACCATGAGCGAATCTTTTCTTTCTTGTTGAGTTGTGGCCTTGTTAGCTGCTGAGATAGCTGCTCTGCTTTGGGTAGATAGCCATGAAACTAGTTCATCCATGGGGAGTGTTGAGCCATCGTGAGCTTTAAAGCTCTTTAGGAGTTGCTTCTAGATAAATAAGTAGGTGTGTGTGATGTTTTAGACTAGAAATTCCAACCACTTGTGTGAATTATTTTCCCTATCCTTGAGTGCTAAAAGTTGTGGTGTGTGTAGGGTGTATGAGTGTCGAAATTTGAGGTTGTAAGTTGATGTGATAGAGGTTGTTAATATGTTCTGTTTTGGTGTGTTTAAGCCGTGAAGGAGAAAAGTTATCAACCATCTCTGCCTTGTCCCATAACAATTTTCTTAGCCATCCTCCATGCTATCCTATAGGTATCATGAAGAGAGGCAGCCAATATGCTCCCATACATGTTATTTCAAGTGTTAAAAAGGTAATCTTGAGAACTAAGTTTGATTTTAAGGTGTTATTATTACAAATGGAATAGGTGCATAAATTTTAGTACCTTTGAACCTTAGTTTATTTAAGTTATTTATGTTAATTTAGGAGTTGAAATTTCTTAATTAGATGAATTGTTGGGATTTCTTTTTAGTTCAAGTAAGAAAGTGAAATTAGTAGTTAGATAAGAATCATGGACTTTAACTAGATTAAGTTTGAATCAAAGAATTAGAACTATTAAATCATTTGAAATGATTAGCACAAAGTTTTAAAATAAAATAATAATACTTTCAAATTTCAATTAACATGTAATCTATCAATAAATATTACTGATGGCTTGGTTTTAATGGCTCATATAGGATGGTGAGAGAAAGATGCCAAACTAAAAAAAAAAATTCTTCTAGAGTGTTGGTTGGAAATTACCTTCTTACAGTCCGTTAGGTCACAATGACTTTTATGCCATTGACAGTGATCTATGGTGACAGTGATTAACAAGGAGACTTACAATTTATGTTTTCTAGTGGAGACATAGTGGAGGTGTTTAAGAATTCATCTTTTAATCATAAGCAAATGTTTTTTTTTTTCTTTGGATTAGTTATTTTTTCTTGTAAATTTGAATAGAGATTAAAAGCAAAGGATATATAAGGTAATTAATTATATAATTAATTAATGAAGTTATGTAATTTAGGCTTTTGACCATTTTGAATAATTAATTAAGTCTAAGATGAGTGTATGAGAAATGAGTAGTGAGTATGAACAAAGGGTGATTAGTGTAGGTAAAGCGGTGGGAATGTGGGTTGAGTGGTAAATGAAGGGGATGTAGGGCAGATTTTATAAGTTAGAGAAATTCTGTATTTCTAATGTTTTCAGGATTTTTTCGGAGGTTGTGATTTAAATTAACCTAGGGCATCTAAATAAAATTTTTTCCTAACATATTGGGGGACAATTTTGGAGTGGATTAGGTCTTAATTTTATGTTTTGTGTATTTTGGAATTGTGGGAATGCATGGTTGAGATTTTCGGGTCCTGACTATACCTGTTTTAGTAAAACTGATGTTAGGGGGTTTTAAAGGATGAATCAGGAGTAGAGTGCTAAAGAAAAACTAGACTGGAAAATTTTGTTGATTTAATTCCTAAGTATAAGATTTCTATAAGCATCGGAATTAGAGATTGACAACCAGAAATTATATGAGTGCCTTATTTTTTTGTTTATGTGAAGAATTGAGGGAGTTCAAGGCTGATTTTAGGAAAAGTTTCTTAATAAGTAAGATAGCTATAGAGTTCAAATTAAGTAATAATTGGAAAATTTTAATTGCAGCTCTGGAAAGTGTTATTGAGTCAACGATGTGCGTGAATGCAAGAGGAAGTAACACACAAGAGCGGTAAATGGTGAGTGGTTAATTGTTACTTTTAGGGGCTAGATTATTATGTGCAATTGCATATGTATTTAAATAAATATGCTAGTGTAATGTTTTAGTGAGTTATTTGAATCATACTTGTTTGAAATTGTCTGTGGTTGATAAAGGCCAACAAATAGAAAATTTATCTGAAAAATAATTTTTATCTTTTAAATTAAAATCCAGGTGCACCTAGGATATTCTGATTTAAAATCACGAGAAATTGTAATTCTGAACAATGTTTTTTTTTTTTTTTTTTTTTTTTTAATTTTTAAAATTGAGTGCTCAGCCTCAATGGGATGGATTATATATGGAGATTAATTTGTTGTGTGAGCGAGTAAATACCCAGCAAGGGGTGATAATATTGTGCGGGGCTTGGTTACTCATTGTCCCTTTGGTTGTTTTGCATGATATTATTGCTCTGATTAATTTGTGATCTTGTGTATCATGTAAATTGTGAATTTATGACGATTACAATGTATACGTGTAATATGAACTAAGATATGAACAATATTACATGATGTTATTATATATGTTATACACTTGTGTTGTGTGATACTAATACCCTTTGGATACGATTTTTCACTCACAGAGTACATAGGACTGACCCCTCTCTCGTGGATATTTTTTGTTTAGTGACAGGAGTTCGGTACATGTCATCGCCGAGCTTGTGTCTTGCCAATTGAGAATGGCAATGTATTTCTAGGATCTTAGACTTGCAATTAAGGATGAAAGTTTACAGTCACACTAAAACTGTGAGGTCTCTAATTTTGGTATGATGTAAGAGTCTAGTTATTTGTCTTGATTAGAATGTGAATGGAACAGAGCTAGCAAAGCTCCTTGTTGTCTTGGTGTTATTGTTGCATGAGATCATGAGCATATGTGTTTGTATTTTAAGCATGTTCCATATTGTTGGGAACCTTTGTCAAATTTTTTTTCCAGTAAATTGTTAACTGTTTCGGAAAATAAAATTTTACAATGAATTTTTATTTTATAAAAGTTACTTTTATCCTTTGGATGGGCCAAGATTCATTCTTGTAATTTTGTTTTGAAGTCAGGGTTACAGAGATTTAGTTATCCAATCCTTTGGCCAGTCATGCTTTTGTGAAGGGTGTAACAAAGTCATTTACACAACATTGCACAAGAGTACTTCAATATGCAACACTTTTCAGTTAGGAATATCATTGAGAGGGCATTTGGAATGTTGAAGGGTAGATGGGGGGGATACTTAGGAGAAATCCCTACTATCCTTTCAAGATGTAGTGTAGGAATATCATTGTGGTTTATGTAATAAATGTCTTATATGTATTAAGCTTATATGTATATGTGGATATTCAGTTGTTGTGTTTGGTTGTTTATTTAATGGAAATAAATACTTAGCAATCTTGCAAATAGTTTATGTAATAAATGCTTTATATGTATTAGATTTGTTATAAGCCAATATTGGAAAAAAAAAATAGACTTTTAGACGTAATGTGTAAATTTTCGTTATAAAAATAATAAATACGTAAACAAATTAAATAAATAATAATACAATTGAATAGTTGAGTGTAAGTCTTGGTCATAAAAATGAGAGCAAGCATAGATAAAACAAAAAAATGTTATACCTATATGTACATAAAATGTATATACACAGTAATTCAGACTTAATTGACTTGGACCTTAATTTATTTTTTTAACTTTGCTTTATATAAGCCATTAGATAAGTGTGAGCATAGAATAAAACAAAGGGAATTAAATTAGATATATATGTGTGTGTGTGTGTGTGTGTGTGTATTTGTGTATATTAATAGGTAGATACACGTAAAACTTAAGAATTTATATATACCACATATTTGGAACTTGACCATTGACTTGTATATTTTTTATATTTTCCTTTTCAATTTCAATTTTCTTTGAACCGACTTTCCTTTCCTTCAATTAGCACTGCCTTACCCTTTTTCACCCTCAGTCAAACTCCTATGTTTTCTGCACTTTACCATCATAATTCATTCTTCCTTTTACACTTTAGTAGAATTCTTGGTTCCATTTGTTCAAGCCCAAGTTCAAGGTACCATTTTTTTTTTCTTTTTCTCCTACTTGACTGTATGGACTTTCTTTTTCTTTGGTGTGGTTTGTTGTTTTCTTAAGACATGAAAGTGGATGCCCTATTTTAAAGGACAACCATAGAATATAACCAGTCGTGTATGAGTCTTTAACGCCTTGAGCTTCAAAGCTCTTCATGAATACCTTTCATACATGGGTGTGTGTGTGTGTTTGGTCTTAGGCTGGAAATTCCAGTCGTGTGTGTGTGTGCTTTTACCTACCAGTGAGCTTCAAGAGTTATGGTGTATATGTGTTTGTGTAGGGTAGGGGAGTGAACTAAAAATATGGCAGTAGGAGTTATATGTCCTGTTTTTGGTGTATAGTAACCTTAAGGGAAAGAGGTAGAAGTCAGCTGCCTTGGCCTTGGGTTATAAAATTTTCTTGGCCTAATTTCTAGTATTATCCCACGAATAATATGTAAAAAGCCATCAAACATGTGCCATATTTGTGCAAAGCTTAAAGGATTTTAAGATATTCCAAAGTTCAAGTATTGAAATGGTTCTTTTTAAGTAATCTTGATTTTAAAGTGCTAAGTGAAAAAGATGCATAAATTTTATTGTTTTAAAATCTTAAATTAGTCAAGTTACTCATGTTAGTTTAGGGGTTGTAAATATTTAATTTAGGTAATGTGTTAGAAATTCCTTCTAATTTAGTTAAGAAGATAAAGTAATAGTTAAAGTAATTATAATCATAGTTTGGAGATGTTGGTAAGGCTAAGGATGAGAAGGAAGTTTTTAGAAAATTGGAAATTTAAGTATGTTAATATAGGACTTGTATAACCTAAGTTAGGTGAATTTTAAATAAGTAATTTTAGTTATAATTCAAATATGAAAAGGAAGATATGTGTTGAATTCTTGGTGTATGTGTATATACAAATACGTATACACCAATGGAAACTAAATACGTTTTCAAAGTATTTGACAATGTGTCTAAAATAAATTAGGTGTTAACATTTATGTAGAAGTTGATTTATCTAGGTTTGATAAATTAAATAGCTAATTAAGAAACATGATATTGAACTAGTAAATTTATTTAAAAATATTTGGAATAAAGGGTTAAGGAGATTTAATTCTCAAGAAATATGTTAGGTGTAATTATGTATGATTTAGGAATCATGAAAATTACCTTTGAAGTGGTCATTGAAGTGAGGCAGGGGCAGATTTTGCAAGTTGGAGAAATCTTATATTTCGGGTGTTTTTCAGGGCTGAATTAAATTAAGAGTTCAAAAGAGAAAGTGTAGCTTTGGATCTTGAGATGTTGTCTACAAAATTCTATAACTTAGTTCCTAGTATATTGTTAGTTATAGCTATTAGACTACTACTAGGTCATGCAAGATTTTTAGTGAACCTCAGTCAATCTAGAAGACTTCGTCAGGGGTTGTAGATGGAATTAGCTTAGGACCTTTGAATGAAAGTTGTTCCTAACATCTTGAAGCACTAGAGAGGAGATTTTTGTAATTTAATTCCCAACTATGAGAATATTATATATATCGGAATCAAAGGTTGGCAACCAAGAATTTTATAAGTGCTATGTTTTTGTGTATGTGAAAAATCGAGTGAGTTCAAGGCTGAGTTTAGGAAAAGTTTCTAAATAATAAAGGTAGATAACATCATAAAGTTAATGTTTCAACTTGGTTTTATTAAAGTTGATTAAGTATGTAAGTAAAAATAAACATATATCCAAGGAGGTGGTGAAATGCCTAAAGGAGTAAATAGTTAATTGTACTAATATACACATCCAAATAATACATATGATACATATCTAGAAATATATACTTGTCTATTAATAAATCCAACAAACATAAGTGAATTTTTTTTTCTTAGAGAAAGTTGTATTCAATTAACTAAGATAAGGTCAGAGCTGCCAAAATTTTGTGTTTTGTAAAATTTGATGCAACTTCAAAGAATAAAATGTATTGATATACAAATCTAAAAATTAAAAATGATATAACATTATAAAGCTACATGTGCTTAGCATTTAATAACTTTTACAAAATTGGATTTGGAATTTCCTAGAGGAAGATATGACTGTGAAAGTGAACACTGGTCCAAACCTGAAGTTTTGACAGTTTCAACATCTTTAACTCAGTAGTGTTTTCTAACTTTTCTAATAGTTTCTTTCTACCCTATGCATTATCAAGACATCTAAAATGTATTCTTATTATCAACCTTACCACATAAAGTGTAATTTATACTACTTGACATGTAATAGCTTAATAGAAACTTTCATAAAGAAACTTATATAAGTTGATATATAAGCTTAGTAATTAAAAAGTTATAACAATAAAATTTATGAACTAAATATTATTTGGAAATATGAATTTTAGTTCCAAATCCTAATGTGGACCTGATGAGATGCATGAAAGCTAGTACAAGTGACGAACGAAATTAGTTAAAGATGAATGGTTAATTGTTGTCTTTGGGGGCTAGATTATTATGTGTAATTGTATATGTATTTAAATTAATGTGCAAGTGCAATGTTTTAGTGAGTTATTTGAATCAAGCTTGTTTGAAATTGTTTATGGTTAATAAGGGCCAACAAATTAAAATTTTTCTGAGAAATGATTTTTATTTCTGGAACTGAGATCCAAGTGCACCTAGGATATGTTGACTTGAAATTTTAAGATATTCTTATTCTGATAGATGTTTTTAAAAGTTTGAGTGCTCAGTCCCGATGGGATGGATTATGTATGGATATTAATTTGTTGTGCAGGCACAAAAAATGCCCGATGAGGGGTGATATTATTGTGTAGGGCTAAGTTACTTATTGGCCCTTTGTTTGCTTTGTATGCCATGATTTTTCTGATTAATTTATGATCTTATGAATCATGTAAGTTGTGAATTTATGACGATTACAAATGTGTACATATATTTTGAATTAAGACACAAACATTGTCACATGATATTAATTGACTATATATGTTATATACTTATGTTGAGTGATGCTGGCACCATTTGGATATGATTTTTCACTCATGGAGTCCATAGGACTTACCCCATTATTGTGGATTTTTTTTCAGTAACAAGAGTTCAGTATATGACGTTGCCGAGCTGGTGACCTCCCTATAGAGTATGACAAGGTATTTTCCAGGATCTCAGACTTGAAGTCAATGATGAAAGTTTGCAGTCACTCTAGAACTGTGGGGTGTCTAATTTTGTATGATGTAAGAGTCTAGTTATTTGTCATGTTTATGATGTGGACGTAGAGGAGTTCCTTGTTGTCTTTGTGTTATTGTTTTGTGAAATCATGAATATATGTGTTTTTATTTTGAAGTATGTTCTATATTGTAGGGAACCTCTACCAAAATTTTCAATAAATTGTTAATTGTTTCAGAAAATAAACTTTTACAGTGAACTTCTGTTTTATAAAAGTTACTTTTATTCTTTAGTTGGGTCAAGAGTCATGCTTGTTACTTTGTTTTAAAGTCAGGGTTATGGAGGTTTGGTTATATAATTGTCTGGCCAGTCAAGCCTCCGTGAAGGGGTGTGACAAGATTTATAAATGAAATTTTATGGTTGTCTTACAAGTTGGATTATGTGTTTTGTTGTATTATGTAATATGATTGGTTACCTTTATAACTATCTAGTTGCCCTTGAATGTTAGTTTATGTGGTTTGTTGCATAATTATTTACTAGGTTTTTGTTTAATATATTATGTAGAACTGTTTAGCTATGGATGCATAAAGAAAGGGGAAAAGGAATGGTAAAACCAAACACCATTGGACTGTTGTTGAAATCTAGTAGAATGCTTGGAAGACGTAGCAAATTTAGGAAAGTAGAAGTTAGATAATGGAACATTTAAGGCAGGTTATGCATGCTAATTGGAAGAATGGCTGCATAAGAAACTGCCAAGTATTTAGCTTAAGGTCAATTCCATTGATTCTAGAGTGAAGTAGCTAAAGAAGCAATAATTTTCTATTGCTGAAATGTTAGGTCCTAATGCAAGTGGGTTTGGTTGGAATGAATAGTACATGTGTGTGACAATGGAGCAAGGCATCTTTAATGAATAGTATAAGGTATATATAGTTTAAGTTTCTTTGTAGTTTACTTATGTTATCTTAGAAAAGGAGAATTTACCATTAGATATTTTTTTGTTTATAAGTGACAGAGCTACCCTACTGCAAAGGGATTAAGAGGGAAGTGTTTTTTTTTGTTTTTTGTCACATACTAGGGAAGGTGTTTGGTAAAGATAGAGTTAACAAAGGAGGTGTAAAGCAGCAGAGGGTGCTACAAATGTAGTATATGCAATGGACAGAGATAAGGTACTAGAAAGAGAAGAGGCAATGAGAAGTGATAATTTTGTGACTATAAATAAGGCTGCAGATTATGGTGTTGTGGTAGATGAGTATGTTGACATTTCTCAGCCTATGGTAGAGGATGAAATCATCAATGAGGATGTCAAAACTCAGGTAATGTGAATACTAGTAGGCACAACAAAATAGGGGCAAGAAAATGGCTAGATGTGGCGATAGTTCAATGCTAAATTTGGTCAATGTTGTGAAAAACTTAATGAAGGCAAACATTAGCAAGATTGCTAAATGTTTTGAGATTAAGGCAGATGGAGTTGAGAAGAGATTGAATGTTTTTAAAGCAATCGCCAAGGTAGAAGGCTTCATTATAACCTAGAGGTTAGAGTAGGTGAGATCTTGAGCTCGGATGAGAACAAAACAAATTTCTTCTTCCTGCCAGATGACTAGAAAGCCTTGTATTTAGAGAGTTTGTTAGGGATTGACTGATGTAGATGATTTGTAGATCAACTATGAAGCTAACATTTGAAGTGTTTTCTGAATAGTATATTTTTTATGTTTTAGAAGACATTATGTGCGGACAAAATAGAAAACTGTAGGTAGCTTCATTGTAGGCAGTCTTGAAAGACACAATATCTATCTGTCATGCCACAACACACTTTCACTTTTGAATTCTATCTACAAATTTTAGTAGGATACTTCTTAAGCAATCAATAGGAAATTGTTTATATGAATATGCAGCCTTTGCCACATTGTTGATCTTAACAGTTGCCCCACAAGGTCCCTTAGTGGAAATGCAAATCCACAAGCACATTTCATGTAAATGTCTCGTATGAGGTTCATCATACTTCTTAACATCTACAAAAACTTTAGCATACCCTCAAATTTTGTAACATTTGACTATCTACGTGCACTTGTACAAAGAAATTGACTATTTTTAACCTGGGACCAACATTATTTTTGATTAGTTAATTTTTTTGTTTGATTAATTAGCCATCAATTTTTACATTATTAATTGTCTTTTCTTTTGGTTAGTTATAGAATATTTACGTATCCAACCTCTCTCTGTTAGCTATGTTTGAATTTTTGATCGTACGTAGCATTTAATTTTATTCAAACACATTTAAGTCAAAATGTTCTATTTTTTTTTTTTTAGGAAATAGGTTTTTAAAATCAAACAGGAAAATTGGAAACCATTTTTATCTACTCGATAAAAAATAACATAACCAAACACATACAATGGTTTTATCTGGAAAATATTTACCTGAAATTATGTCATCCGGACAACATATGCCACAAGGATCTTTCTTGTGACCCGAAACAAATACTCCCTATGTGTATCAGCGAAATAGTTATAACATACACACCAAATGGAACTAAGAAGATTTACGAAATATAAGAGAATCCCCAATTCTTGAACAAGGTCAACGAAAATAAAGGCAAAGACAGGATACTGTCTCTTTGCGTGGCCAGGCTGGGGGTTTGGGGGTGAAATTTACAGTCTATGTACAGGAAGAGACCAAGCTCCCACCTAGAATATGTATTTGCAGACACAGCTTGGATCCAGAGCATTTATCTGCAAAATGAAGATCCTTGAATTATAACCTGAATAATTGTTATGCATGGAAACAGTACCCTAGATTTCCACCCTGTCCAATCTTCATCCTAACCAAGATGCATTTCCTATTTCAAGCCACTACGAATACACATTTTTCCCTCACTATATTGATGTATGACCTAGCATTACATATTTATATCATGCAATATACCTTAAGATGGTGCACAAGATTAAACAACTTCCCAGAAAACTAGGAGGAATATCCAATCAACTGAGAATAAAATTGTTCACAATAATCTGGAAGCCTCGGTCCAGGTCCTCAAGGAGTCCATCAATTGAACAATGTGTATCCACAAATACTCCATAACAAGATTAAAAGAGGATGCTTTGTATAAAAAAGAAAAATAAAAACAACAACAACAACAATAGAGGGGTGTATTGCCGAACAGAATTCCTGAGCCACAAGCCTAGATGAGAGGAAGAAGGGGAAAAATGAAAGACAAATAGGAGAAACATTCAAATTTATTCTGTTTATCAATGTCAAGTTTGAACTAAATTCAATTGCAATGAAATCAATCCTATATGAATCAGAAATGGTAAATCCGTAAATCAATTGAAAGCCTAATCATGAAAAACTAATTAACCCCCTTTAAAAAAAAACGAGTAATAACAAACCCTAAATACAAAATTTTCTTGCAAAACCAAAGTTGTCAATTCTGAAAAGTTAAATATCACCTTGAATCTTTCACTTGCTGCTTCACTTGTTGGGCTTAAACTTCTATTGCCCAAGAAATATTTTAAACCAAAAGCATATTTCTTCAATTCCCTTTCAAATGGCTTCTTCTACAAAGTCATCCATTTTGCTATTGATCCTACCAGAACATTGAGAAGTAGAGAAGTCATGATCCATAGCATCCTAATTAAGGATGGAAACTGAACTGATCAAATAAAATTAAGCCCTTAAAACCCATATCTCAGGCTAATCATATTGCATGATATAACAAGTGTATTCTGGTTGACTTAATCTAGCTTAAAGCCAAGTAAATACAGTATTCAGATGATCTAGCTTACAGAAATGCTCCTCAATCCTCATACATCGTTGGTCACTTATTCATACCAAATCAAGCATCCAACAAAAATTATTACTATTTGCAGGAAAATAATGAAGTAAAACAGACTGATAATAATTAACAAAACCATCATAATTACCTTAAAAAATCTGCGGGCGAGAATAATGTAGAAATGCAATCCCGCAGCCATCAATCATCCTTACAACAAAGATTACAACATAACAGTCACTGAATAAGCAAAGTTTTCAATATACCCGGCACCCCAACAACAACACAACCAAAAAGCCAACTTACATACCCAAATTAAAACTCGGCAAGGCATTAAAACAAACATCTACTAGACCAACTAAATCAGACCTAATAGCAGACCAATCAACCATTTCCTTTTATTAATCGAAGAACCACAGACTAGACTAAGAAACGAACAGAGCAAGGTGGTCAAAATATTACTGAGATTCATCTTGCGCGTGCGTCATTGAACTACCCGTAATTTCCACCTGGTCAAGGCTGCTGTCCTTCTCGTCGTTCTTGTTGACCACAGTCTCCCGCCGCCGCTGATGAACAAGGTTTGAGAAGTTGACCGATAAATCGGAGTAAAGAGACAGGACCTTAGAGATATTACCATTAATCTGTCGAATCAGAGCAACATTCTCGACGATGTTGTCAGAAATCGTGGACCGATGGTTGTCGTTCACTTGTTGAATCAAGGCAGGGTTCTGATAGAGCATCGACTGAACCTGACGGAAGCTTTTGCTGAGTGTGTCCCAGGCTTTCTCGTTGTATTTCTCGTCTTCCATGGCATCTTCTTCGTCTTCCTCTTTACCGTTCTCTTTCGTGCCCTTCTCCGTAGTATTTTTCATAGTTCACTCAAAAACGACGACGACGTATCAGTTGCCTTCACAAATACATTACATTACAACAAAAGCCCTTCCCCTCCTCTCTCACTCTCTTACTCTGCTTTGGTTTTTGCTGGCAAACTAAGTTATATAAGTTGTGGTAAGAGAGAGAAATTGGTGCTGTGGGCATTGACCAACCGACTAACAATGGCGGCCATTGCTTGTCATGTTAGCTAAGCTGTGACTGGAGGGAGTAACAGACCAACCAGATTGTCGGTCAATGAGGAAATTTGTTGGACTGATCAATGGTGACTGGAACTGTCACCGTGTTTTATGACGGTTGACTAAGGTTGTGTTTAATAACTAAACGAGAAAGAAAAGACAAGTTAAGTAATACAAGGAAATTTGGATAGAAAGCTCCAATATTCAGAATTTTTTAACCGTACGGTAATGTTTCTATTTTAATAGTTAAAATAGGGTGAAAGTTCACACCGAATTTTTAAAATCTATTTTCTAGGTCCAACTCATTACCCCACATCACCACACGGGCCCGCTCACAAACCAACATCTGCAGAAATACTGAGTTAGATCAGAAACACTAAAACCGGACTTTAAAAATCCGGTTGCAGGCTACACTTATCTCCTATCACGGCTCCACTAAAGACGAAATGGCAAGCACTGAAACAGGATTTTCAAAGTCTGGTTTCAGTGCTTTGTTTTGTCTTACTTCCCACCTCCGCTTTGTAAAAAATTTTATATGATACTTATAGTGATTAAATAGTGTTTAATTATAGTATATGTTACATTTTTTAATTTAAAAATATATAATAATTTTTAAGTATGATATCTTTAAAATTTAAAATATATGATAATTTATAAATTTATAGTGTGTGATATTTTATAAATTTAAAGTTTATGATAATTTTTTAATTTTTTATGATATTTTTAAATTTTAAAATGTATAGTAATTTTTAAATTTAAAGTGTGTAATAATTATTAAATTTTAAAATATTTGATAAATTATATATTTATAGTGTATGATATTTTTTAATTTTAAAATTTATAAATTTTTAGAGTATGATATTTTATAAATTTAAAGTATATAATAATTTTTAAATTTTAAAATATGATATTTTTAGATTTTAAAACTTATGATACTTTTTTAATTTTGGGTGTATGGTATTTTTTTTAATTTTAAAATGTATCATAATTTATGAATTTCTAGTGTATGATATTTTATAAATTTAAAATTTATGATAATTTTAAAATTTTAAAATATGATATTTTTAGATTTTAAAATTTATGATAAATTGTAAATTTTTGGTTTATGATATTTTTTAATTTTAAAATGTATGATAATTTTTAAATTTATAGGGTATGATATTTTATAAATTTAAATATATTTAGAGTGTATGATATTTTTTACATTTAGAGTTCATGATAATTTTTAAATTTATAGTGTGATATTTTTAAAAATTAAAATATATAAGAAATTTTATATTTATAATGTATGATATTTATAAAAAACTGGAAACAAACTTCCAGTTTACAAGTACAATTAAATTAAAACATAAATAGAGAAGACTATTCCCATTGCAAGTAACACTAAAAAAAAAATAAACACTAAATTAAAACAAAATTAGAAAAGACGTTTCCTTTTACAAGGAACACCAAATTAAAATATAAATAGAGACTACGAGCTATCCAGGTCTATAGAAAATGACCCCCAGTACCACATATGTGCGGTCTCCTCCTCCTTGCTTAATTTCGCCTAAGTGATACATCAGCTGTGTCACCAGGATCTTCTGACTGAGGTATGTCATCAGCACCGCTAAGGCCTTCAGTCGCTTGTATACCTGAACTCATACCCAGGTCATATAATGCTGGTGTACTATCATACTGAAAGTATGACACCTGCGGTATAGGAAAGTTAAAAAACTTAGTTGGTTAGTGTGCAACGTCTGGCATAAGCTGTTGATACATAGCTGAAGTACATGCCACATATAGAGGTGGTGACGGAATATACATATCTGATGGTTCGACATTAGCATCAACACGTCTATAAGACACTGACGGTCCAAGGACATCAGTCCTAGTGCGTCTTTGACGTTGTGATGACATAGATGATGATGTCGAATGAGTAGAACATGAATGAGTTGGAGTAGCAGGAGGAGCAGCATGGATAAGGCCAACAGGTGTCAGATATTTCCTGCTAATACGTCTATACCACTCTCTGTACTCTTGCATGTGACCAGCATGACCATGTGCAACCCTATGTACAACTTCCCCTATCTGGACTAGATGGTATCTCATGCCCCAAATGGTTATGTGGTTAGCATGTAGTCAACGGTAGTCTATCAGGCCCCGTCCCCGAAGATCACATTTTTGCAATTTTTGATCGGCCTTTATGTTAGTAAGGGTCTTTTGGTATTGGTTGCTAATAGCCAAACTGATGCATAACTCTGTCCACCTTCTAATACTCAACAATATGAAAACATATTAAGGGTACCTTAGCACCCCAAATATGCTGGTCTCGATTACAATAATTTGGTATCAGGTGCCTCAGCTCATCTATAATGTATGGTAATGATATGAACTGCAACCCAAAAACAATGTCAGTATTTTAATAAATAAAACATTACAACATGAATATGTTAAATGGTACATGGATATAACATAAACTTCAATTTACTTGCTCTGCTGACATCCTGTCCAGCATCTCCCTATACCAAGACACGACATTATGGCCGATCCGTGTTATCTTGAACTTCACTCTCCACCTGCAAGTAATTAAAAATATCAATTAGAAGTCATCAATGCTCTCATAATATAAGCAAAGACATGAATCCAATAAATTTACATACCTCGCACTTAAAGGACAAAGATTATCCCACTGAATTTCTGCCTTCCTCCTCGGTGTGAGAAAGGGTAGCCTCTCCCATGCCCATACCTGTAGTAATATCAAAGGTCCAGCAATTTTAGAAGCATCAAGGTGAGTGGCATGGCACATCTCCTTGTACAACCACGCCAGCGACGCACTACTCCAGCTGTACTGTCCTGCAATATCTAGGTTTTTCAACAGAGATAAGAAACAAATGTGCACATAGGTACTTGTTTTACTGGTGAATAACAATCCACCCATCAACTGTAATATATAAGCACGTGCATATCTCTATGCTGTAATGTCACCACTGTCGGCTGGAAAATTCTGAAATGTCATTCCTAACCAGCTCATATTCAATGTATTACCCTTAATGGATGTAGCGGATGACACAACTCCCAATAGTCGCTCGCACTCACTTGCAACGTCGGCATCAACAATACCAGAGACAGGCTCACCGTTGACCAGTAAACCTAAGAGGATACTAACATCTTGTAGCTTGATTGTGGCCTCTCCATAAGGCAAATGAAATGTGTAAGTCTCCGGCCTCCATCGCTTGACTAAAGCTGTCACAAAAAGTCAGTAAAGTGAAATAGACCCCACCCTAATCACACCACCAAAACATGCCTGAGTCATATACTCTAATACACGATGATTAATATTATTAAGAACCTCCCTGCCGAACACCGCCTCCCTCAGACAACATTTCAGGATATAGGCCTCGCTCTAAGATTTTATAAAATATTAGTAAGAACATTTCCTATGGTAATATGAAATTGACAAATTAAATGTAGTATATTTGTTATTTATATACCTCGTAATTTGTAAAAACTCTAACTGATCGATGCCTATCATGTAGTATGAGAACTGAAAGGTCTATTGAGATTACGGGATCTATGAATCTGCATAACGGTGAACAAATGTTATTTACAATGTTAATATGCATACACGACAATGAATGGTATCACAAACAAATAATCACAATACATAAACTACTAGTCAAATAACGTTACGATTTAATGTAATGGGGAAAGACTTAGGTAATTTTGAATATTTGAAAAATTCCACCTTGAAGTAGTGGGGGGTTTGGCTTACCCGTACCTATTTATTAATTTTAAAATAATTTTACATGACATGTGTGGGACATAATGGCTAAACCCCGCATAATAAAAAACTAGAAACAAATACATATACGAGAAAAAACTCTTCCATTTACACAAAAGTAAAGAATACAATCAGGGAAGTTGTTGTTTAATGTTGTGCATTGTTAGGACAATTTTTACCATTGTGTCCCTGGTGCCTACATAAACCACACCTATGTTGCCTCGTAGACTCTGTAATGTCCATCTCATTAGGAATTCGCTTTGTTTTTGGCCTACCATTCTTTCGCAATTTGGACATGTCCGGCAGCACATGGGCGAATTGGAATTCCATCCAATAGTCATCATGCATCACTAGGTTGAATTGCGGAGTGTATACGAGTTCTTGATTTCTCAGTTTATACCACTCCCCAACAAAGTCGTTATAATTCAGATGCATGCTTACACAAGCTGCTGTAATATGCGAGCACAGGATCATGTATTGTTGGGCTTTGTTGCATGTGCACATTCTTTCATTCAAATACACAGTGTGCTGGTTGCCGCCCTTTCGAGCTTGCCACCCATGAAATTGCGTCTTTATTTCAATTAACCCCAATTCAATATTAAACTGTCTCAGTTTGTGTCCACCTGCTCTTTTTGCCTAATTTTAGATTTTCTCTATCTTATCGGTTGTGTATTGATTACCAGAATTGAGCTGAACATTAATCTTTACCCGATGTCCCACGAAATATTTAACACACCAGTAAAATGTCAACCACACCAGTGCAGTGATCAGGAGTTTCCGCACTCCCTTCAAAATATTGTTCATGCACTCCCCCAAGTTTGTAGTCATGAAGTCAAAAAGGTGACCTCTGTTATGTGCCAATGCCCACTATTCCAACATAATTCTACCAATCCATGTCATATACTTAGAGTCCATGCGGACAAACTTATCGAAATATTTATCGAACTTGAGTTTTTGAGGTTGACTAGCAATGAAGATAAGGAGATTTTTTGCTTTCATATTCTTGTGGGTCTTATGAAAATTGCTTGCGATGTGCCTAATGCAAAAATGGTGATACCCATAGGGTTCAATCTAGCCATTCCTAGGATCTGACGCAGCAGCAATTATTCTGGCATGACATTCAGATATTAAGCAAATACCCACCCGTTACGTTACATGCATACGAAGCAAACTTAGAAACCATCCCTAGCTGTCTATGTTCTCCTTCTCAATAACTGCAAATGCAACCAGAACTAAACTATTGCCACCATCAATAGCAGTTGCAACTAACAATTTTCTCATGTACTTTCCATAGAGGAACGTGCCGTCAATCTGGAGAATTGGCCTACAATGATGGAAGGCCTCGATAGTTGGCTCGAAAGCCTAGAATACCCATTGGAATATAACCTCTCTAGGATTATTAGTTGGGATCACTTTCTGTTCGAAGCGTGTGCCGGGATTGGTGATACGAAGTGCATTTAAAATCTTGGAAGTTCATTGTAAGAGTTCTCCCAATTACCAAACACAAGATTAATTGCTTTCTTCTTCGCTTTGAAAATTTTGCTCAAACTTGGAGTATAATGGAAGTGATCTTTTCTTATTGTAAGCAACACAGCTCCTGGCGTAGTAGGGTCTTTATTGATCGTATTTTTTATATACTCTTCAATGATCCCCTTGTCTAGGTTATAATGATCCTTAGTCATTCCGCTATAAACACAGCTGTGAGCCACATCCAACTTCGTAATCTGAAACTTGTCGACTCTTTTACTAAGATGTCCTCATTACCTTCACTTGTAACCCTGTTCGTGGATCTTACACCTGATATCCCATGGGTCCTTCTTGGACTCAACTACTATGAAAGCCATATGGTTCATAATGTGCCAGTATTTAACAGTGTTTTTCAATTCGGCATTCGTGTTGAACAATATGCCATTGTAAATTCATTATGCAAATCCCATTAGGTATTTGAAACAATAATAGAGTTTACTACACGTGCCCCAGCAATGTTCACATCCGTGTACAAGGGATTCGAGACATATTCGCCATATAAATCTTCTTAAGGTGCCTCGATAATATCATCATCATCCACTTCAATGTTAAAATGAGGATCAATGTTCAAATCAGGGATATCCTCTCCATCGCCAATAACATCATTTATACCAGACGCTTCTGAGTAATTCATCGGTGAGTGTGGCCTAAGAGATGCCGATGGTTCTCCTGCAACATGAGAACTTAGCTGATCGTATTGTCTCCTCAAAGACTGGGATTCCATAAATATGTTTTCAGAAACTGGGTCAAGTGTGTCATGACTCAAAACACGAGGCAGTGACTTATCCTGAAGTATGTGCTTATGTAAATAAATCTCTAAAGTGAATCCAGGGCCTTGCGCACTGGCATGCTGTAACATGCTGTACAAGTCCTCATTATCAGTACTGCAACTAGACTATAGTAAGTTGAATTATTAATAGTATTTGGATATCGACAAATGATAGTCAGGTACTCTCTTCTTCTATCAACTTTTAAGGACTTGCATAGACGAGCATGAAACTTTGCATACTTGATACGCTCAGGTACACGAATGCACTTAACAGGAGCGGAATTGTATTCAAGTCTGTTCGAACCAGTACGCATTTCACCATTAATGTAATATATAATTCCAAATTCTTCCATTATCAAACTTGCACCTTCAAAATGCTCAAAAATAATAAGCTTTTCTCCTTATATTGTTAATGAATTCATTAATTTCAATAGATTACCTATAGTTTTCAGTCACGAAGTTTAAAATTACTATTTATCATAAAAGTTTTAATTTTAACAAGACTACTAATCATAAAATATAATTCAAAGTATAATATCCAAATTACTAATTAATTCAAACGTCACAAATAATTCAAATTAAAACTATCCAAATTTATTAATTATAATATATAATTTAAATTAATTATATTAAAATATTATGATTTCATCTTTAAGTTAATTATAAATATTAATTTTTCCTATTACTCTACTTTAAATAATAATAAATATGATTAAACATGAAACAAAAAATACTATCTATAAATTAATTACATTAAAACATACAAATACAAAAAAATCTATTTATAATAATTAATATTAATTAATTATATTCAAATAATAAAATCACTATTTATCATAGATATATTACTTACCATAATTATTATGAATTAATTAAATTTTAATTTCCTAATAAATATATTAATTAATTAATGATCATAACTAATTTACTATAAATTTCCCAATAAAAATACTATTTATAAATTAATCACTAATTTTAAAATAAAATTACTATTTCTAGTCAAATCCATCATGTCAATGAAATCACTAATTATCATAAGTAGTCAAATTATCGTAAATATTATAAAATTACTAAAAAAAAATTTAATTAATTTAAAACTATCCCAATTACTAATCAATTTAAATGTCAAAAAATTATTAATTATAATATATATATTTAATAAATTATATTATAATATTATAATTTCATCTTTAAGTTAGTTGTAAATATTAATTTGACCAATTACTCTACTTTAAATAATAATAAATATGATTACACATGAAAACATAAAAATACTATCTATAAATTAATTACATTAAAACATACAAATAAAAAAAAAAATCTATTTATAATATTAAATATAATTTAATTATATTCAAATAATAAAATCATTATTTATCATTGATATATTACTTACCATAATTATTATGAAATAATTAAATTTTATTTTTTAATAAATATATTAATTAATTAATGATCATAAATATATTATCATAAATATTATAAAATTACTAAAAAATTCCTAATTAATTTAAAACTATCCAAATTACTAATTAATTTAAAAGTCATAAAATTCTTAATTATTTCAAATCTTAAATATTACTATTTTAAGCCTAACAAAATTACTAATTAATTTAAACATCACAAAATTACTAATTAATTTAAATCTTACAAAATTACTATTTTATTTAAATCTTACAAAATTGCTATTTTAAACCTAACAAAATTACTAATTAATTCAAACGTCACAAAATTACCAATTAATTTAAACGTCACATAATTACTATTTTAAACTTATAAATATTATTTATTAATTACTATTTTAAACTTATAAATATTATTTATTAATTTAAACCTAAAAAAGTTAATAATTTATCATAAATATACTAATTAATGCAATTATCATAAAAATTACAATTTCAACAAATTTTTAATTATAACATATCATAAAAATTAATATTACAACAATTATAATATAAAATTACAGCAAATATAGGTACATGCATACAACAATGATAAATATGACTTTTTACAAAATTAATTCTTATTTATGACTTACCAAGTGAGAAGCAAAAGAGCAAAAAATATCAATACCGGCAAAAGAATGTAAGCAACAATCCTAAAAAATACATGAATAAACTCACTGAGAATAATAAAATATGTACATCTATTTTAACATTAAATAGTTTATGTAATTTCTATTTTATATTCTATTTCCAAAAAATTAAATGGTATATGTATTTAACTAACTATTATTGATTAAATATTACTAATTATAATATATAATATAAATTATAATTTCATCAATTGTAATATATATGATTAAATATTAAAACATAAAATTATTAAAAATAATAGATTAAAAATAATTTTTTTAATTAAATAATTTAATTTAACTAAATAACTAATAATAATTTTAATTTTTCAAACTAAAAATTTAATAACTTACCAAAATTTATAGAGGAATTGAAGAGTTTACTGAGAAGAAAATATGTTTATACAAATAGAAATGTAAATGCAAAGAGTTTGGTGAGAAGAAAAAAATATGCAAGTGTGAGAGAGAGGAGGGAGAAAACTATTAGTATATATATATATATATATATGCAAGAAGAGAAATTCATGTGTTAGGTTTTTGTGGTGGAGAGTTAAAGAGAAAAAGTAAAAATGAGGGGGAAACAAGGAAGCAGAGTTGCATGCATGCAGCACTGTAAAAACATGTGAAGAAAACTAGAGAAAACGTGAAGAAGGCTGGAGAAACTGTAGGGGAGGGGGAGGGGTCACGTCCACAAGCCCAGACGTGTGGGCCTGTGGACCCGACAACTGCAGGATGAAATCGAATTTTGAAAATCCGGTTTCACATCCTACACGCCACCCTTGCTTCTTGCAAGAGATGGGCTATTTGTGCAGTAATTCTGCAATGGGGGCGTGCTAGTGGGGAACATGCATGACAGGTGGTGAGCCCATATGGTGATGAGTTAGACTTAGAAAACGGATTTTGAAAATTCAGTATCAACTTTAACCCTATTTTGTCTATTAAAATAAAAAAACTACCATATGATCCAAAATTTTTGGATATTGGACCCTTCTGTCCAAATACCAGAAATACAAGGCCTTTTTTCATGTAGAAAATATTTTTCTTTTGATGGTTTGAGATCTTGCTTTTCAAATCAAAAATTAATATTAGACATTAAATTGAGGAGTGCACGTTAGGTGATAAAATTGTCTTGTCCGTTAGGCCATTTTGTATACCTAACAATTTTGTGTAATAAAATATTCCATTTTGTATACCTTATAATTTTGTGTAATGTACATATCACAATCATTTCTTTATGTTTAACTAGAGTTAGACCTATTTTGTATACCTAACAATTTTGTATAGTGTATATAACAATCCTTAAATTTTAAGGAGAAAGATTATAATTTTATTTGCTTGTTTGAGATAGACTGAAGATAGAGGTAAAGACAACCAATAGGATGTGATATTTTTCGTTGTTTGAAAACACCATTTCAATGAGACAATAATTTGTCTCAATTCTCAATAAGAGGAAGATCAGGCAAAGGCAAGTTCCTTGAAGCAAGAAACTACAGATTTACTGAGATTGTTACATATTATTGGAATGGTTCCCCTACTTTCATTTCATAGAGATGGGTAATGGTGATCGATGCAGTCTGTATTTCTTTCATGCGAACTGTATAGTCAAAAATAAAATCACTTCCAGAAAAACAGTTACCAAGAAGACATAAATATTAATATTATTTTCTTTCATGATCACAATGAAAATAGAAAACAAAATGGACCGGGGGTCAAAATATTTCTATGCAAACCCCTAAGTCACCTACTAATCCCCAATACACTTGCCTGCAGTTCCAAGTTCAGACTCTTAACTTCAGCCGAAGCGCAGAACGTTCTAGCAACCGAACCTGCATATTTCACTCAAAAATTAATAACTGAAACCCAGATGAAGTAAAGGCAAATAGGTAGGAGGAGACTATGAAAATTTATACACAAATTTATAGAACCACTCATTTTTTCCATTAATGTCAACTGTTGGCATGGAGCTTCTATAAATTGATAGTAAAACATCTTTTTATGAGTCACCAAAATATAACAAAAGTCAAAGAAACCCAAGAAAAGTTACCTATTTGCAGCATTCTGCCATTGCAGTCATATATGGCACAAACACGGTCATATATCCAAGTCATCATCTGGATCCTCATCAGAATCTGGCATCTCATCATCTGAATCTCGAAAATATAATATCTCACCTTTGCCAGAGTCCACTGATAGTTGTGATTTTCCACTTGAAGTGGGTGCTGCCTCCTTTTCGCTTTCAGTTAGAGATCTTCTACCATCGTAAATTTGTATCGGCTTACCATTTCCTAAGGCAAGAGAAAAAGTGAAGTTTCAAAAGAAGCACAACATGGAAGAGAAGTTAATTAGATCGGGAAAATATTTTCTTTCTGATCTTTAATATAAAATAAAACAACAGAAAAAAAATAAAAAAAGAACATATATACATATATACCTTGGTGTTCAAAAGGAAGTACAACATTTGCTCTATCAATTCGTTCTTTCTCTGACAGCTGGAGATTGAATTGCACCTGTTCAAGAAATAATCATGTTCCATCTCAAGTTTACTTCAAAGCAGCAAATTGTAAAAATAATAATGATAAATAAGAAGTAAAATTTAGTCATCAACCACATATAGGTATTGTCTTTTATGCTTAACACGTCTTAGTCATTCCCAGGATACCTTATGCCCGTGCAGAATATAGCTTTCTTGTTAGAGGTTTGCTCTGATTATTTTTTACACAAAACATTTGCTGATGAAAATCATAGCATTCAATTAATGAAATGTTTTAGAAAGATCCCGAGTTACAATAATGAAGACATGTGCTTTTCCTTGTCTTGGTGTGTGTTTGTGCAGAGAAAACATTTATTGATGTTAATCACAGCACTGGATGAATGAAATAAGCAAGAAAGATCCCGAGTTACAAGAATGAATATGTGGGCTTTTCCGTTTCTTGATGTTTTGTCTGTTTCACTCACACACACAGACACAGATATTAGAGTTCAATCCGAAGACCAGTGAGTAGGAATGGGGTACAACTGACCTTTGGCAGAAGGCCATTATTATTTGTTCCATCTTCTGATGAAACAGATGTAAAGCTTAATCCTGAGTGCTCAATATTAAATTGTTCACACTGATCCACATGTTTAAGAACATCATATCAGTCTGGCATTTTTGCTGATTGGAATAGAAGTTAAGCAGAAGAGGAGAAATTTATCACCATCACTCTAACATGTCCATTTCTGCGTTTGAACCGAATAATGAACTTCCCGTTTCTTAAATTTTGTTCAAGTAAGGAGACATTTCCCAAAATAACATTTTGCTCATTTGCAGATCGAAGCATTGGTTCTATACTGCCCACCATGGAAGATATATATTCGAGAGCAGAAGTGACCCTGTCCTCATGAAGGTCAGAATGTAATAGCCAAAAGATATTTGAAATCTGATCTGCAACCACAAGAACAATAGTGAAACCGCAACTGTAACTCAAACCATGTCATACAAAAAGCTCTAGTGACCAAAGTATTCTTCCGCTGGTATTTTGACAATGGAAATGACTCGCAACCAATAACAACAAACTAGACAAATGTCATGCAAGAAACTAGCACGGGGATAGATAAAAGGGATACCGTGGCTACGAAGATTGATCAGAAGGCCTGCAGTTGACGACATAGATGCATGTCTCAACATTTCACTAACCTGGTAACATGCAAGAAGAACCCATTACCAAATAGAAAGACACACACATACATAGACAGACAAAAAAGCATGGCAAGAGTTAATATCAAAAGTGAAAGCCAGAAACTGGAATTCACTACAAAATCATAAACAATTAGATACGCCAAAAGATATCCCAAATTTTAAGATTTATCATAGTTAAGGTACATTCTCAGCTTTTTCATTATTTTCCTACAAAACTTCAGAGTGCAAATGATAAATAATTCATTGGCTTTATATAAATGTCCTATTTTTCCCTTTTCCTGGGAAAAGGTCTATTTTATAAATTACTCCAATGACCCCTAATTTTTGATGAAATTACATAAACCTTCCTTCTAATTATAAAATTTATATCTAGAATAATGAAGTAGACACACTGTATAGAAGTTAATCACATTTCAGAAACACTGTCATCCTGTTGTATGATATGGTGATCTTGTTGAAGTCATCGAATTTTTTTAGGTTTTGAAAGTAAAAGGAGGCAAATGTAATTTCAGCATCTTAGTTGGCAGCTTGGAGTACTCAAACATAGTTAACGATAGTACGAAACGATACAAGCACAACTCTGTAAGAATTTATTAATATCCAAGCAAAAAAGGCCCATATATTCTCTTAAACGATATACAGGAAAGTAACCTCTCCTAACCAAACGATAGCAGGGGGAATATGCGAGGAAACAAGATAAATCTATTTTTTTACCCCACTTGGCTAACTTCTATCTTGCTTTCGTGATTAATTTATGCTGCAAGTATAAGATAACAATCCACTGCAAAACTATGGAAATTTAGGACTAACATGTGATTACTATTATAAAACTTCACATGGTGGAAAAATTATCATACACTTTTCCAATCAACTTGGGAGCCTGAAAGAAACTGGAAAGAAATTTGCTTGCATGTATGATACCGTTAAGGAAGAACATTTAATATACCAACACACAGCACGGTAGCAGACTGACTTTGGTTTCATTGAACCTCATAGTAATGGAATCTGAATTGTCAGTGTTATTATATTCCTGTAATCATAGACTTCTAGAATTACTGAGTCAATGGAGACAGAGAAGCAAACTTTACTTTGTCCAACCAATCCTGTAAGTATAAACAAACATCCACAATTTAAGAAAGATTAACAAATAAGAAAACCTTGAGACCTTTTAACCAAGATATCTTTAAGTTGAATTGCTTGAGCCTTGAAATGTTTGAAAGGAAAAAAATTACTCAAAGCTAAACTGACTAAAATTTAAGGACAGTCAAACAATGAAAGTAACATCTAATACCTCTACCCAGCTCAATGATTAAAGAGAACAAGTTATCCAAATCCCTCACATTCTTACAGGAAGTAGCATTAAGTGAAGTTTTCTGAGGAAAATTGTAATGCTTCCAGCGTTCCTTGTCCTATCTTTCCAGCCAAGAGGATCGGAATAACAATCCAAAATATGAATCCTGTAACAACATATAAGTTGAATGTTCATACTTCATACGCTTATTTTCATAAAAGCAAGCATGTTAACATCATGGGGAGAGTGCTAACACCTGAGAAAATGGTTGCTAATATAAATTTGGACTTTCATACGTCTATTTCCATCTTTTGAACACCATTTCTCTATCAACTTGGTTGCTACAGTTTTGGAAAAAAAAAAATTAAAACTTAATATGAAGTTTGATAATTTTTGTGGATCAAAGACATTTTAGTCTCCATTATTTCAATTATTGCCACCAGCAACCAACAGTTATAAGAAAGATCTAGAAGATAATTAATTTGAAAAATTATTCACCATTTGTGATGTGAAGCAACATCCACTCCCTTCCTCTTTAGTAAATCTAGATAAAATGAAGGACTCTGAGCAAATGCAACAACCACTAGACATCTGTATCAGCAAAGAAGATTAGACAACAAAACATGAGCATAATCATAGCAAGCTTGTTGTAATTTTCAGAGGAAAAATAAAAAAGGAATGGCACTGACTGAGAAGTGGTGGAAAGGAGAAATGAAAAAAACGTAAAAAAATAAAATTAAAATACATAAGAACTGACCGTGATTGAGACTTCCCCTCAAAAATATGAGATAAATGTTTGAATAGAATGTGAGAGAATACATGTAAGCCAAACGGGGAAGCTAAAGAGTCCTTGATTGTGAGAGCTGGTGCATGCTCTCCCTCCAATGCACCATCCTGCAGTGCTCTGTAAATTGATTCTGCCATAATTGTAGCACTGTTTTAAGAGACTCTAAAAGGTTCGATAAAACACTAGTTGAAGGAAGATTTACGAATCTGCAATAACACAGCCAAAGTTTATTGCATATTTCCAGTTAGAAGATATTACTTCTGATCCAGTTTAGAAGCTATCAAGGCACACAAAATGCTAGCATGTACTGGGAACATAAAAAGCAGAGCTATATATTTATCATGAACTTGATAAGGTCAAAATTTATTAACATGGATTTCAAATGCTTTCTTTATATATATTCCGTTTCTTTTCCTTCTGATAACCACTTATATCGGTTAGGCAGTGAGAGTAGCTTTCTATTCAGAGATTTAGTAGTATCCTATATGAAGTGTTTGTTTTTCCAGTGTTTGGGAAAAGATGAAAGAAAATAGACCTCATTCTAAATATCAATTTATTTAGAGATTAATAAATAATATGTATTAAATCCTGAAATCGATTGATCTCTCAAATTTAGGCTTGTGACACTACAAATTTGAGACTCATTGATGGAACTAAAACAGTTGGAAGCATATATCTGACATAACATGAGCTGTGTCATCTATAAGTGAGAATCATAGAGCCAAGAAATAAGAAGTCAAATTTGAGCTTAAGGCACATAACCACTAAAAGACTCTCCAACCTATTTGCATAATCCAGCTGCCAATGGAAAGAAAAACAAGAATTTTCCTTTATTTGGGTTATGGCCTACTTGGTAGCTAACAGAAAGTAACAATCTTGGTGATGAAACTCTCCTTTCACTTAATATTTGCAATAGAGAAAAACGTCCAAAAGTATTAACTGAAGAAACAAAAATCCCACAAGGAAAAAAAATTTAAAGCACAGTGGACATGTACGCGAGTGATTGGAGAGTTAAAATACCTTGTGTAAATAATAAGGAAATTCAGAAGCAGATTCACAGAAAAATCAAATAGCAAACCGCTAGTAATAAGGCATCCATCAGCTAGAAAATTAGAGAAAAGAAAAGTAGAAAATGAAAACATTAAAGAATGACAAATAAGGCTTTAAAAAGGAAAAAATTGTAAAAGGTTTAAATCAAACCTGCAAGTGAGAAAGAAAAATAGACAGACAGATAAAGAAAAGAAACCAACAATCCAACATCTAGCAATGGTTCAAAACTACACTGCAACAGGTCACTCCTGGGAATCAAATGGCCACAAATAAATTCCAAATTTAAAGAAATATCAGAACCAAACTAGAAAATAACACCATAGGTTTCATCAACTCATTATTGAAGTTTCAGGACACACAAATTGCATCTGCTTAAGATGCATGCCCAATTGTTTGATGCCACTGATCGTAGGCCACTACTTATTGTTTTATATGCACATAAAACACTGAAAAAGTGATAGAATATACACACAGACACACAAATATACAGAAGAATTAGTAATAGTTACAAAAATAAAAAAATAAAAAACTTTTTTTACTACCATTTTTTTTTTTCACGAAACAAAATAGAGCTGTTGTGCAAGATATATTTCTATAAATGCTTAGTATTGGTAGCTATTACTCTAAAATTGAAATATATAAACAGTGCTAGGCTGAATTGTTTAAACTCGACAGGTTCTCCTAAAATACACATTGAACTCAAACCCAAACACCAGGACAGTTTCAGGGAAAAAAACACGGAAGCAAGTGAACAAGAAACTTACAAAAAAATGAAGTTAAAAAATGAACATTAACAGGTCATAAATACATGTCAACATAGCCCAAGCCACTTTAAACTCATTCATTACATTTGTCAAACAATAGGTGTGCACTTCAACTTTTCACTGCCATCATCTACTATTCTATTCCACTCAACAGAGTACTACCTATTACCGCGAGAGGCATGCTCGGTAAGAAAGCATCAAAACCAAAATCAACCAACGAAAACACCGAGCTCACAGTGGATTACAACGACCATAAGCCCATCATTAATATACTACTTGATACCATTTCTTTTTGTCATCTAAAATGTTCGGTATCAAGAAGACTCCAAATGCATAAAAAATAAAAAATAAAAAAATTCAATAATGGAAGTAAAGGAAGCTACCTTAAGAATAAGAAAGACTTGCTTGGGTATAGACGGAGTTTTAGCCGGACCGCCAATCTCCGGCCGACGTTGGTGCCCAATGCAGACCGAGTTGGACTCGCAGGTTCTTAATTACTATTTGCGAAAGGGACCATACAACCGTGTATTAGTCTTAAATATGACGTGGGTTAATCCAGCCCATAGGTTTTACTAATTATGTATCGTGTGGTCAGGATTACAGAAACAGGAACTAGTCTTGTTTTTAGAATCGGCAGAGGATCCTAAATTCCCAATCCATCTATAAAACTGGCGTGATGACGAAAAACTTTTATTTTTAAAAATATTTTATAAGCTTTTATTATTATATATAGTACCTTTTAGTAATTATTTTATAATATTAAAATATTATTAAATCAGCTAATTATTCTCTATTTTATTAACAATAGGATTATAACTTTTTTTTATAACTTTTTTTATTATTAATTTCTTTTCCTAACTCATTTATCTTTCAATTATAATTTTTAATATAATCCAAACTCATTAATCATAATTCTAACCTATTACAATTCTAATTCAATGCAATTCAAATTTACAATTCATTCGTTAAGGATTTTTTTAACAAAAAATTAAAATAATTTCTTGTAAAACTTGAACTCCACTAGTTTAAAATACAAACTGAACTTGGGTGTAGCTTATAACAACCTAATTCAAGAACTGTTCATGAATAACTCTATTCATTTGCACTCATAATTATCATTTTTAAAATATAAATTTGAAAAACTCCATTTTCTTCTTTTTCCCCTCTTTTTCTTCGAACTTATGAACAAAAGTGATATATCTTATGTTGATAATCTGGATAAATTTAAGGAAATAATTGTATAAGGAACTTGAGAGAAAAATTTGACCCTTCAGAAACATCTAATAAGATTACAACCCTTAAAATGTTTTGGTTCATTCATTCATGAATAAAATAAAATTTTGGTTTTATTATTAAAAGTAAAAAGCTCTTTCCAGATTTCCAGGCTTCATGTTTTAGGGATTCTGTGATTGTTACCAATTATAAATAATATATATCATGCCTTTCAAAAGCTTACTAAGCCCTTCATTGACCCCCTTCAATTACCACAAGATTGGTGATGATCTGCAAAGGCCTAAGTGCCCTGGGCAATATGTACAAGTATAGAATTCAAAGATAAACTTTATTGACTGGCATGGTGGCATTGTCACACCAGCATTGCCAATTAGGCTAAATACATGGTTTTTACATGGGGAAGGGGGTGCTACACGAACATGCAATACATAAGCATAAGCATCTGGGTGGATTTTGGGTAGATTTTGCTACTGTTTCAATCTTTGACCTGCCTATGCTACATAAGCATCTGGAACCTAGCCCTGACACAATATGATGAAGTTACATCTGACATGACAAAAGTGTTCCCAAGGGCTAGGGGCTACTATTACAAGCTTAAGAAAAACCTACTGTTTTGTTACAGTACTAATTTGGTTACAGTATAATTATGTTTAGCTTATGCAGTTAATCCATATGGCTGCACAACTAATTACTATCACTACCACTGTCAGAATCCAGAAAGCTAAATTCCCTATAGCCAGTGAGTTTAATTAGCACTGTTCCCCGGTTCTCTTCACTCCATTCAATACCCTCCTTTTCCAAAAGTTTGATAACCTGCATGGGTCAATCATAAGAAACAGCAGCATAAACTCAAACTGTTTTTGTCCCCTCAAAGATAAAGAACATCAAAACAATTTCAGAAGTTCCATCACACATAATCTGGACAGTTACCTTCTTAAACTATCCTTAACAAGTAGTACAAATCTATTAAAAATGAAGCAAATCTAAAAAGATATTCTCACGAATAGAATTGTGCCAACATCCAACACAATCCACGGTTCAATGACATTATTTGAATATTCTAAAACATCCAATGAGATTGTCTTCCTAGTACGCCAACTTGACAAATACTTGCAAGTTGCAACCACAACGTTCAGAATGCATTATGCTACTAACATCTACGTTCAGAATGCATTATGCTACAAATACTTGACCAATGGAATTTAAACTACTTCGTTGTGCGTTATTCTGAATTGTCAAACTAGGCCATTTTCTGAGGGAAAACCAAATTATTATATACTCCAGCATGTGAAGACATCCCAAAATATAGTTAAACTCGTTTTCTTGCTACATCAACAGTAAGAATAAAACCAAGGGAAGTACATAGATTAACTATACCGATTGTTTCAGCTTTGACCTTCCCACACCATGTGACCCACATCCTGTGATAACCCTGAGTACCTGAATAGCTGGAGCAGTTGAACAAAAAAGCAATGAGATTAACTCAACAATGAAAGGTCAGTTCATGACAAATAAGAAATGAATAAATACAGAAGTCCATCAAATGCTTACAGGGCACGTAAGTTCCAAACAAAAGGTGAAGTTTCAACATCCTTATGCCTTGTTTGACATGTTGACCATGCAGATCAATAGTTATCACATTTTCTATTCCCTTGTTTCTGCATATTAATAAAATAGCTTAGTTCAAGTAAGAACATTAACGGTACTTGGTAGAGGTGAAAAAGTCATTCCTCCTTTTGCTTTTCAAAGTGATGCACCAACCTAGCCTTAAAAATATCATGGCTTGCCCTTTCTTCTGCCTTCTGAGCCAATTTTGTCTGTACCTTTCCCTAGTCAAATACAGATATCAGATTAGCATTTTAAAATGAATACAAAACCAAGAAAATTTATCAAGGCCCTCTCTAAAGTACATGGTTTGCATCAGTTTACACAATTACGGCAATTGTTTGACTTCACTGCAGAGAATGTTGTCATTTGTCTATATTAGGTTACCATTTCAACAAAAAGTCCTAGATGCATATGGAGAAGTTTTTATTTTGATATCAGTAAAACTTGTAATTGAAAAGTTTTGGGATCCACAAAAAAGGTGTAAGACTGACATGCTTGGTTAGGAGTGTTACTTATAAAGCATTACAATTTCATCTGGCCAACTTACAAGTTTTACCCAACTAAGTACAGGATCCATATAGAAAATTAATTGTACTGATTGACTAGCACGAGCCAAAGGTAGTTAAAGTCTGACCAGCTTACCAGCATAACTATTAAGAGTTATTTTTGAGCTGCTTAGGCCGTTTAAATAGTTAATTGAAAGACTAGCATTGAACAATTAGATAAACAAAAGATGGAAACTATGTGCAACTGCATTATGTAGAGGAAAAACAAAATGAAACTCAATTGAACTGAGGGAGGCTTAAGTCTAGTTGCATGCTTTTTAGTAAAGATCCGTTATTAAAATGTTCTCAGTGAAATTAGAAAATTGTTTTAGGTGTAAGAAAAAAAATCACATGCAGCACAAATTTTGCAATGCTATTGCCCAAGAGTTTAATTCACCTGCTCAGAAAGATATGATGCATATTGTCGATCTCCCTTTGTATATGATGTTGCAGCCTGCAGAACAATGTAATTCATCATATACTTCATAAATTTTGTGTACAAATTATTAAAGCTTACAGGCGCAAAAATTAGAAAAAAGCTAAAATACGGACTTACCTTATGATAATAGGATCTCATTGAATCCCAGTGTCGTTTTGCATCTTTCCTAAGCACGTGATATTCCTCTCCTTTGGCTATAATTTCAGGAGAAAAAAAAAACACAACAGTAAGTTGATATGACTGGATGATGATTACCAATGTGAATATATAAAGGAAAAAGATTAATCAATAACAGGAAAAGTCCAAATACTGAAGGAAGATGAATCACTTCACAAAAGATGGACATAAAATTATGGTCTACATCCAACCATCCCAAGCACATAATTATGGTACTCCTGGATGGTCAACCTAGTCACTTCTACTGGTAAGAAACACTAAAAGACAAGCTAGTACAATTAACTTAATGAAGCCACATGACCAATCTTCTGTGATGAATTATCAAAATATAATACATACACATATAAAGAAGCAGGCATAAGTATTATGTACTTACATATAT
Organism: Quillaja saponaria; assembly: GCA_029379385.1. Taxonomy (NCBI): domain Eukaryota; kingdom Viridiplantae; phylum Streptophyta; class Magnoliopsida; order Fabales; family Quillajaceae; genus Quillaja; species Quillaja saponaria. The sequence continues at coordinate 11,022,464 of CM055610.1, read as the reverse complement.
ACGAATGTAGAAATGTAGTAACTAGCTAGTTTTGTGCGAGAGGGATGGAAAAGAAGGTTGATCATGATCCTTGCTGGTCAAGTGGTCACTGCCATAAATATGAGTTTGGGTTTTATCCGCCTTGGATGTAATCTAGGCTAATGCCTGGTACTGTTAATTGAGTATTTGCTGGTAGACACAAGGTTGGTAATGATAAAAATCTAACTTCTCAGTGAGGACAACCAGCTTATCTGATTAGCACAATTAGTCAGATATGAAAAATAGGGTTTTAATTATATAGAAAGGCCTTTGGAGATTATTAATTAAAGGTGGTTTCTGAAAAACTTTGCTAGAATGGGTTCATTTTCATTCTTCTTCTATTTGACAAGCTCTTTGTTGTACTTAGCAATTGATGGAGAATGAAATAATAGGATTCATGATTGATATTTTAATTGTATTTAAATTACATAATATTAGAATTAAGGATAAAATTATTAGTATTTTAGTATTATTAGAAATAATTGAAAGGGACGATCGAAGGGACAATTTATAATTTCATCAAAAGGTTTAACAATATTTATAATTTCATCAAAAGCTGTTAACAATGTAGCATTAGGGGTCATTATATAGACTCCCTATAAAACCCTAATAGCATAAACGGTAGTTCTAAAAGTTCTAATAAAAATGAAACTCTAATAACATAAAAATAAATCTAAATGTAGCCATCTAATGAAAAGGAAACTTATAACTCCTATTCTCCTAATTAAACTAAAATACTACTAATTTATGCCTAATTCTAATTTACATAATTTAAAAACTATTAAATTATAAATTATAAATTATAAATTATAAATTATAAATTATAAATTATAAAACCTATTACTTTGTTCTCCATCAGCAATGCTTTCAAATTAAAGCACTAAAATGTACAGATATACTTCTTTCATTTTGGCGTCTTGTGTAAAAATGCATGCAATTGGATTATTGTGAGTTGTGATCACTAGCATCACTCTTGAACAAAAACTTATCTTTAAAAAGAGAAAAACAAGGAGGAAAAAAAATTATGATGTACACGAATCAAGCAAAAATGAGAGCCGAAAAGGATGCTTGCACTGTACACTACTAAACCCTTCAATTGAGCGAAAATGCAAAAACAAATATAATAAAAATATCCGTGATCAATTACAATAAGTCCCCATTTCAGAACAGAAGAAAATTACTGACGCTATATGCAAAATGGCCACATTAAATATTCATAAAATCATGTAACAAGTTAAGGTGATCTTATGAAAAAGAAGAAAAATATATAAAAACAGTTAAACAATCAGAAACCATTATCAGCGAGTAAAAAAGTGAAGTATTACAAAGTTGACAGGGAATACCATAAGTATGCTGCTGAGGTTCTGCAGCAGTAGGACAAACATCAAACTGAGGCCCCAGGGACTGAAATTTCGTTACTATGTTCCTCCAATTCATAGTTTTCTTGTCATATTCAGTACTTCTGTTAATGTTAAATAAAGATTCCAACACCTTTTGAGAGAGATTTGACTTAGTACTTCCTGGGCTACTTGGAGATTGAGCTTCAGAACTAGCAAGAACCTTCGCATAATTCCTAATCCAAGAAACAACTAAGCTAGTATATCAGGTTCCAAAAAATACCCTTATTTTAGAGGAAATTGATATTTCTATGTAACTGGTATTCAAAGAAACTAAAAGAATGACACTACTTTTTATTTGAATGTTGGTAGACATTGATACCATGTGCAGTAGTATGATTTGAACAACACTTTTTGTATAAAGGGTTGGCTGACATTGAATGCCTAAACATTCATCAACAATACCAGCACCACCCTTTATCCCGAATCATTTGGGGTAGAGCACATGAATCCCTATAAAACAAGTTGATATTATCCCCTCATAAAATATCTAATTGCTGGACAGAAATGTTGTTCAGAGCTTATAAGCTTTCAAGGTCTTAAAACATCACATAGCCATAAGTTATGTAGAAGTGTGACAAAATCGTATCGCCCCTAATTCCAAGATAAAATGCCATGAACTGATCATTTCTGTGTTGAAAACGAATATTTTCCCTTTCAAGCTTAGGGGTAAGAGATATGCTACAATTACTTATAAATTTAAAAAAAAAAAAAAAAAAAAAATCAAATGGGAAGACATGAATGAAGTATGACATAGCTTGCAAAGTTGAATGCATTCACAAAGTCTAACAGTCTAACACATAAATAGAATTCAAACAAAAAGAAATATGGTTCCAGACCCACTAGCAACGCACTCCATGCACCATTGTGAGTATGCATGAGCATCAGATGTGGTGAAAAAAGACAAGTCCACTGGAATGAAAAAACTTAGATACTATAATATCCCAAACCTGCTTTTTTATTCTTCTTTTCTTATCCATGTAGAAATATGTATGTTATATACAACGAGGCAGTTAATGCAAGGTCATATAATTATATAAGAGTCAAGACTCATGATCCACCAATAAATGATCTTAGACCACACTGACTGAAATGATAACTCAAAGCTCATCCTCCTGAAGTTCAGTCATTTGACCTTTTCCTTGAAAGCTTGGGCAAAGGGGGCAAGATCATACCAACCTTATAAATGTAAAATATTTGATAAAAGGGAAGAGTAGATTCACATATGTTACCTGGAAAAATAGCCTGTAGACCATATATTATCCTGCAGCTCTCCTTCGGATGAATGAGATGTACACTCAGATGCTCGATCTACCAACTATGACAAAATTTTGAAGGATAAAATAAATGGGAGTTAACTATAGCAGAAGGTCTCAAAATTTTCGAACTCAAGGATTTTAAAACATTAGGCACAACACTATAGAGTTGATAAGAGTTAGAGTGTAAATATAGATAGCTTAGTTAGTAGGTCAGTTTCTTATTTATAACTAGTTTTCTTATTATGTACAGTTGACTTACTTGTACTCCACACAATCTCTAGTATAAATGGGAGTTACTATAACAGAAGGTCGCAAAATTTTCAAACTCAAGGTTTTAAAGCATAGGCACAAAACTATAGAGTTGATAAGTGTTAAGAGTGTAAATATAAATAGCCTAATTAATGTGTTAGTTTCTTATTTATAGCTAGTTTTCTTATTATGTACAATTGACTTACTTGTACTATACACAAAATTATAGAGCTTGATAAGTGTGAAAAATTCTTATCCAATTCATTGAAATACTTCAGATATCTCTTTTTCTAGGTTTTACATGGTATCAGAGCTTTGGGAGAGAAAACCCTAACTTTTCCATTATGTCTCTTTCCAACGTATCTCCTTACTGATGTATCTCATTCTAGCAATATGATCGACAATCAAGATATGGTCGTTTCATCGCGATACTGTTCATCCAGTAATGTTCATCGGTATGGACACTTTACATACTAATGATACTTGGGAACTTGTCTCATTGCCTCCTGGCAAGTATACGGTTGATTGCTTAAAGACTAGATTGGTCGCAAAAAGCTACACTCAGATCTATAGTATGGATAAACTTTCTCTCCCATAGCTAAAATTACTTCTGTTTGGGTCTTCATATCTCTTGCTACTATTTTTTATTGGCCACTCCATCCGTTGAACATCAAAAATGCTTTCTTACATGGTGACGTTGGATGAAAATTTTTTTATGGAGCAACCACTTGGTTTTGTTACTCAGGGGGAGTCAGTATGGTGTGTCGATTGAAAAAGTCTCTATATGGCTTGAAGCAGTCTCTCAGAGCCTGGTTTAGTAGATTCAGTGAAATGATCTTTAGTTTTGGGTTTCAGAAGTGTACTGTTAATCACTCAGTTTTCTATAAACATACATTCAATAACAGAATTCTTTTGATTGTTTATGTTAATGTTATAGTGATCACAGGTAATGATAACCACATGATTCAACAATTAAAATCATTCCTACAGTCAAGTTTCAATACAGGTAAGAGGTTGCAAGTTCACAGATAGGGATTTTCCTTTCTTAAAGAAAGTATTATCTAGATGTCTTCAGTGATAAAGGTATATTAAATTCAAAACCTATAGACACTTCTATAGATCCCAACACTAACACTCGTATCGAATGAAAGGAGCTACTGACAAATCCTGAACAAAAGAAACATCATGTTGGTAAGCTAACTATCTCATAGTCACTAGACCAAATATTGCTTTTGCAACTAGTGTGGTTAGCCAATTTCTTTCTTAGCCTCGAACACCTCATTGGAATGTTGTTATTGATATCCTAAGATGATTACTATATAAGAACCATGGGCACACTCTAGTTCAAGGACATGGCCGTGGTCACATATTAGTTCATAAATATAATTCTACTCCAGTTTAGGGTTATAGCGATGCTGATAAGGCTGGCTCTTCATTTGACAAAAGATCTACTACAAGATACTGTATATTTCTAGAGGAAAATCTTATTTTATGAAAAAGCAAAAGCAAAAAGCAAAAAGCAAACTATTATTGTTAGATCCAGTGTTAAATCTGAATATAGGGCCATGACTCATATCCCTGCTAAGTTGGTTTGACTGAAGAATCTATTAGAATAACTTGGATTTTAGCACTCAGCCTACAAAGCTAGTATGTGAACCAAGCTACACTATGGCCTCAAATTCAGTCTTCCATGAACGAACAAAACATATAGAGGTTTACTGTCATTTCATTTGTGAGAAGCTTCTGGATATCTATGTAAAATTTGAGGTTGACAATCATATGTTAGCAGACCTTATAATGCAAAATTCAAAGATTAGTTAGCAGACCTATTCACAAAATTTTTGGTGGGTAACGGGCTCTGATATCTATGTAACAAGCTCGGAACATATAACCTATATATTGCAGCTTGAGGAGAGTGTTAAGAGTGTAAATATAGATAGCTTAGTTAGTAGGTCAATTTTTCTTATTTATAGTTAGTTTTTTTTATTATGTACAGTTGACTTGTATTCCACACAATCTTAGAGTATAATTATATTATTTTGATGTGAGGAATTCTTATCCAATACATTGATATATTTCGGGTATCTCTCTTTCTAAGTTTTACAATAATTAAGACAATCTGGGATATGCATACATACATACATACATATATATATATATGTATTTATTTGCTAGTGGTCACTCACATTCAGCAACATAAGCTCTAAACTTTTTGGTTTAGAAGTGACACGCATGACCTACCAGTTGGTGTTCAGTAGCGTGAAAAGAATATGTTAACCACAGTTTCTCATTTGACATGATCAATGACCTTTAACATCTTAGGTGCCTTGAGGGGAGTGTTGGTCTCAAGGGAAAGAAATCTTCTTTATTTAAGTAGTGTCAGAGGAAGAAATACTCAGAGAAAGAAATATTTTCTTCTTGGAAGGGCATATCTGGCAGACATAAGAGCATCATAGTGCTGAAAGCTACTGCTTTATTCATCATATGGACTATTTAGTGGAAGAGAAACAGACATAACGACCCATTTTCCTACAAACTTGTTCAATTAGATACGCATTTCTAAATGGGCGAAGCCTCTTGTATACCTCCATACTAATTGAGTTTTTTATTTTTCCTTTTTAAGTTTTCGATAGAATATGTTAGAAAAACGTAGGGAACCATAAATTAAAACAACTTGAGGTCTATTGGTATTGCTGTAAGATTAATAATCAGTTCTAACATAGTCAGTTTTTCTATAATCGCTTTTAGGTAATAACAATCAAGTGTTGCTAAAGACTATTTGACCAACATAATCTACAATCATTTGTAAACAGTTGCATTGACTTAACAGGACAGCATTATAATTACACACTTTATAGACGCAACCTATTTAAAAAACAATATCAATATCATTGTGACATGATTAACCTTCAAATATTGAAATATCTTACAACACAAACTTAACAGCATAATAAACAAACAATTACTTAAAAATAATTAATTTTCTATCTATCAACCATCTTTCTTATAATGATTAAATAAACATTAATCAGTAAATGAATATTAAAAACTTATTTGTATGAATTCCATGTATATGAAAAATGTTATTTTTGGAAACATCGACGATGTTGTAAGGTTAATGCCTAAGATTTTGACAATTCATTTAATCAGTTAAAGAGTGTTTTGTAAATGAAGATGCCGTGTATTGGAAACATGGATTTAACGTATGTCAAGCATACATATATTATGCATCTGCGTTCAGCCAAGCAGTTACTAAATAAAATTATAGCTTAAAAAGTTGATTTCACAGTAGTCAATGCACTGACAACAATAATTACTATCATAAAGTTGATGTTATGTGTTATGTGTTATGTGTCCTTTCAACAGGAGGGTATAACGACTTGATAACTTTCCACTTTTAACATTCCCTTCGAACATAACCCTTAACCTACATGAGTGGAATGGCCCCACCCATGATCACAAAAATCACCAGGTGGACTTTGGTCAAAATATCAAACAATATATAGTCTAGTTCTTGACCTAAATTGTTCCAGGGGTTTAACCGATCCATAATTCAGTGAGTCACAGGTTGACATCCTTAAAAAGCAATAAGCATCATAAATTATAAATTCAATCATGTAACAAAGGAGTCCAAAGCGACTAAAGGTCTTCTATGAATGATAGAAATTAATATAAAGGAAAAAGTGATTATCACAGAGAGTGAAATGAATAACGACGCAACAATATTAAAAAGATTATCACTTACATTTTCACTGTGTTCAACAAGAAATCTCATATCATCTACATTTTCTACTGCATCATCAATATGTCTATCATTCCTGAATTGCTCAGGGGAGGAAGCAGATAAATCAAGCAATATGTCTAAGGCCTGGAAAATCATAATCAAAGTTCATCACATTATAAAAGCAACAAAGTTTATTTTTCCAACAGGTAGCACAGGAAAACTATTACAAATGACAAAAAGGGTCCTTGCAATGCGATGCCAATATTATACTCAATAGATTCAATGCCACCTCATGTATTTCAAGTCATTCTTCTGAAAGTACGCAAAGTTATTAGAGAGATTACATTGTATTATCTCCAATGGCTTTGTTTGCTGTGAGGGGCATTACAGGAATATTAAGAAATTAACACTTCGACTTTTTGATAGCAGACATGTATTCTATGGTGTATTAAAACAAAAAGGAAGACAACCTTTTGTGGGATGGATTGATATTTATATATGTATAACCAGCATGAATCCAGAGTATAAGACACTTAAGCTACAGAAACAACTATTAAACATATATCATCTATAACTTGAATAAAACACAATCCATTAACCAACAGAAATCAGAACAAGAAGCATTTACCATTGATTGGTCCAGAATAGTCAATAAAATGAAACACTTTGATTAGCATTTCTAGAACTAGAAGAAACTTTGCCTAGAAAGAATCCAGAAAGGGTACTTCAAAAATTTTGTCCACTCTCACACTCACATTGACTATTACACAGACATAGAAACCACATGTCACATATTACCTAAGAAGAGAGAAACTCTTACATCCAAGGATGTCATACAATCTTGGAAGTCTCCTAAAAACAAGAAATTCATTAGCATAATTGATACCGATATCATGTAATGCAATCAAAAGATACTGAATGTCAGCAATCTTCGGGTGGCACTAAGGCATTTATCAAGACAATAGAACCAACGATTTGGAAATAGACTCCACAGACAGAGTTTCTATGATGTAAATAGGTACACACTTTAAAAAGTGCAATAAGGGAAAAGATAAATAATTCACTCATTTTCAGTTGATTGGCAATTAGAGATAACCATTATGATATAGACTCCTTTTTAATTTTTTCTACATAAATATTAAATCTCAGAAAGAAGACATATAAATTGACGTTGTTCCTCTGATCTCCAACCAGATCATGTACTGGTCTTAGGCGACAACATCACTTTTTCAATGCAATGAATAAAAAATATATATCTATCCTTTATCTGAATATAACTGGTTGAAGATAATTGTATGAATAGACTTCCAGCTAGTTTTCACTAACACTAAGATTTTCTTTGTTGATGAACAATTGGTGGAAGATGAAAACAACTAAAATACTAATACCCTCACTTCTATACATGTAACCTCCTTCAAATCCCTATGTGGGAATCTCAACATATTTTCATTACGTCGCTATTTATTTCTTAGCATTTAATAGATAGAAATAGTTAAACTTACAATTTCCTCTCCCTCATTGACAAGAGGGAAATTACCTATCAAATTGACATATTATTCAAGAGAAAAATATCTACAATCTGAAATAATATTAGAGGAAATCCTCAAGAAAAAACTTAGGCTTTTTATACATAGAAGCTTCAGAAGATATAGGAGGCAAGCTCACGAAACAGGGGAAAAGAAAACTTGTAAGTAAAAGCTGCGACAAGGACAAGGAAGAGAAACTAGAAAGTGCATATATGACTACAGCAGACAAGCAGAGAAAGTTTCTGGACTCAAAGTTGCTAAGAAGGAAAAAAAAAAAAAAAACCATGAGCTTGTCAACAAGTTCATTCTGAATTCAGACTTCAGACTATTGAAGGACCAGCAATCTATAAATGTACGAGGATAGACAAATTAAATCAATTATAATTCTTTTGTTAATTTTGGAAACTCTCTCTCTCTCTCTCTCTCACACACACACACACACACACTCCAATACACACCCAGTGGGTCTTGAACCCGTGATCTTGCCCTCTTTCTTGACCTGAAGGGGAAGAAGGTTCCGCTGGACAAATAATCAATGGCAACATAAACAAATTATAGTTAAGCCATTTTCTGCTTACAGAGAGTACCAAAGCGTTGCATATAATGGCTTATAATATTCTGGATAAACAAACAAACCGAATTAACATCATACATAATCACATTCACATCGGATATTTAAGAAAAATCAGGTTAAGCTAGAGCAAGAAAAACTGACAACTAGATTAAACAATTATATCTTATAGCAGTTAACCTAAAATTATACACCAGATGTGCTTCTGTTAACACAAGAATAAAGCAAATGCAAATAGCATTACAATGCCTAATGTTCAAATAACCATCACATAAATAAATTATTACTTTCCATAGTATTTTTGAGCCAAAAAAAAAGAAAAATAACAAAAATAACAACTTTAATCAGATAACAATAACAATTACCCAGTTTCTACAGCTTAGTAACACATAGCAACAAATTAACTGATTACGATTATGATATTAACAGAATGAGGAATTGAGATGAAAATATGAACATCAAGCTGTAAAATATAATCAGAGTTCAACACAGAAACCTCCACTACCTTTTCGACATCATATCGACATTGACCTGCAAAGACAAATTCTCAGGTCATGCAATCTAAAAAAAGAAACTAATCTCCAGCATAATAAAACTTTTAATCCAAAATTTAGCATAATAATATTCAGACCTAAATGCTCTAGAAAAGAAATAATATATACACTAGAAGCAGTATCCAAGACCAAATTATGCATTTTCCCTAAATCATAAAAAATGCAAGGATGCATTCCCACAAAACTTGTCCATAGGTAACTAATTTATGTAAGACTACAGGAGAATATACTCAGCTATGCTAACTCTTGTCATCAATTTAATTTTCATTATTCTCCTTAATGAATCAAATAATAAAGAATACTATCCTCCTCAACGGATCATCTTTCCAAGTTACTTGGAGTCAGCTCTAAACAACTTCAATTCACAGCTAATCACATTTACCTGTCAGAAGTTTCCCTCATTTTTCCGAGTTACAGTGGAATCATTCAGACTATCTACTTATAGCTCAGATGGGAAAAAAAGTTAAAAATAAAAAAATAAAAAAATAAAAACTCTCAAAATGTGAATAATGAAGCCAAAAATAGGAACAAACTACTCACACAGAACATCTCTAACCAGAGCCATGCTCAGCTCGCACCCATCTCCAAGCATCGAGCAAAGAAACTGCTCTGCCTCCTCCCTATCAAGGACGCAATTACTAATTCCCTTACGCTTTATCGTGTCCCGCCTCACATACTCCTTTCCCAAAACCGTTGAAACTGTACCTGTAGCTGCAACCACCTTCTTCTGCTTACCCCCTCTAACACCCTTACGGTCCATCATATTCTGAACACAATTTGACTCCAAATACCCCTCTGAAGAACCCGAACTTGAAGCGAATTCCATACCCAAAACCCCACTCGAGGTTGAAGTTGAACACGTCGAGGGATCTTCAACATTGTCAATCCAACTCCTTCTCAGAATCTCCGCTGCTTTGTCGGGGTCTCCTTTGGCTTCCTTGTACGCCAAAGCAGCTTTCTCAATAGAAGATAAAGAGAAAGCTTCAACCAACGTCTCGAGAATCTCACGCTTCTCCTCTTCTTCTGCAACATCTTTGCGGGTGGGTTTCGAACCTCGAGCCCGCTTCTTCTTCTTGGTATTTTTCATATTCACCGAAGATCACGAAACAGAATCCAAGTCTACTAAAGTCTGAGAAATCTAATGCGATTGGAACAATCGGTGAAAGTTTTCTCGGGAAAATTACGGTTTCTGAAGGTGAAGATGAAACTGAAAGCAGAAATTTTTGTTGGTGATCAAAATTGAAAAAGATTGAGTTGGCTCTCACAATTTTTTTGGGAAGGACGGCATCGAAGAATCTCAACCATTGGCGATTTATGAGGACACTTGGATTTTGGAATATATGTTCGATTGAACTCGAAACCGAAAAGGAGAAAAAAAGGAAAGGTAACCTCTTTCTAGTTTACGCGTTGAAAAGGAATATGTCGGCCATGCTCAAATCTCAATCATGCACTATTTTTAACTAATTTCTCACTTTTAGACAAGGGGCAAGCATAGTTCCATCTATAACTGAAATTCTAATTTTATAGTTTGGAATGCTCTATTATTTATGTTAGAATTTGGATTCAATTATCGAATTTGAATACATATTTAATTTTAAAATATATTTTAATATTTGAATTTTCATTATAGAAAACAATATTTATCTTACAAAAATATGATTAAAAAAATAAAATCAAGTAATTTACAGGTAGGGTGTGATAATAAAGATACATAACAATTACCACAAACTACAAATATTACTATATAATTAAAATAGACCCAAAAAAATTTACAAATAGTCTTAAATACAAAATGTTAATACTAAAACTAACTACTAATAAGGTTAGGGCTACTAACTAGGCAAATAAAATTTTTAAAATTAAATAAATTAAGATAACTATTTAAAATTAAGATATATATAATTATTTTTTAATGAATATCGAATAGTGTTATTAAATATCAAAACAAATACTACAATATTTGAATTTGAAAACAAAATCAAATCAAATCCAAATTCGAATTCGAATATCTCCCATTAAGAACTCACCCAATCTTTACTGGTGGAATTATGAAGCTTCTCAATCCTTAAACAATGACTTTAAATTATTTGCACACTCAAATCTTAAGAAGAAAAAAAACATTATTTAATTCACATTCTTAATCTTCATTTTGAAACTTCTGAGCACTTGAAAAGAAACTCTTCCTTCTCTTCATACTACATCAATAACAATTTGGTTTTTGTTACAACCAATTTATAAACAAGGTTGTCTTGAGAATGAATAAAGCACAATTAGCATACCAGTTGAAAGGGAAGCAGATCAGAAACTACTAAGCTGGTTCTGGTGGAGAAGTAGCTACTGTTTGTAATTCTGTTAAGCCTAAGATTAAGTTTTTAAGTAAAATGTTAGGGAATCTGTTAAAGACTAACCCTTGTAGTTTATTCTTATAAAAAATGATTTCCATGTAATCAATCATCATGCAAGTTGTTAATGAAAATCATATCATTTTCTCTCTTTGTATTCGTGTTATTATGTTTGTTTCCTAAGAAAGTCTAGTTCTAAGAAAGGGTTTGTAACAACTGGTATCAGATCAAGCAAGATCCAGCCATGGTAAATCAAACTCAAGAAGAGATTCTTTGTTTGGAAGCTCATATGGAAGTGAGCAAGAGTCGATGAATCAAACCACGCAAGCCCTAAATTCGAAGATGGATGTTTCATGAACTCCTGATGAAGACAATGGAGGAATTCCAAATGTTCAGGGATAACCAACCCCAACATGTGCCTTTAGATATACCTTAAGGACCAGTGTTGGTGAACAAAGTCCAAGATGGAGTTGGAAATCTAGGTAACCATGGAGGTGTGACAAGAAATGCACAATAAGCTAATATGGGACCAAGCTTCAATCCAATACTTGAAATTCCATAAGTAGGTATGAGAGGAGTAAATGGAGTTAAAGATTTACCTAATCTTGGATTATTTAGGGGTGTACCAAGGGTGAATGGAGTTATGACTGCACAGAATGTGAAAGGATGAGTGAATTGAGGTTTTATGCCAGAAGCAGACAATGGGAGAATCCATGGAATGGTTGGCTAGAGAGCAGCAATGCCAGATGCAGTCCAGATGGGGAATCACAATCATCTTGGTAGATATGGAAGAATGGAGTGTCCTAAGCTTGAAGGAGAAGATTTCAAGGATTAGATTTATAAGATGGAGCTATTTTTAAAGTGGATGGGGTATTAGATATGCACAGGGTGAAAATAGTTAGTGCTCATTTGGAAGGAAGGGTTTTATATTGGCATCAAGCCTTTTTAAGGAGTATGACTGGTGGAATAGGAGTTATACATCTCCAATATGGGATAAAGATTTGCTAATGGAACTTTTGAAGACCCAGTAGCAGACTTTATGAAGTTAAGACAATGGAGTTCTGTACAAGAATATCAAAATTTGTTTGAAAAGATGCTGAGTAAGACATCCATGTCTAAATTTTTTTCAGTAAGTTGTTTATTGAGTGGACTGAACAAGAAGATAGAAAGTGCAGTCAGGTACCTTTCTCTAAACCCCCCCCCCCCTGAAGCAATGTATTTGGTAAGGTTGTAAGAAACTATCATTCAAGAAATCAATAAGAAAAACCAATACATATCTTCAACAGACTAAACCTAGCCCAAATCTACCATTTTTCAAGGCTCAAACAAATATATGCTAGTCTTACCTAACCCAAAATTCTTGTAGTATCCTATCCTTGCTCAAAACATGGCTAAAGCCATAATAGAAAACTAACTGTGAGATCCACAAATGCCTATAAAACTACAAGGAACCTGACACAAAAAGAGTGGGAGGATAAGAAGTTGAAAGGCTAATACTACTGGTGTGATGAGAAGTTTGTTCTTGAGCACAAGTGTAAAAAAATTCAATTATATCAGATAATTCTGGAACTTAAGGAAGGGTATGAAGTTGAGTATATACTCGGTTCCTCCAGTAATGTGAATATTATAGAATCGAAAGAGGAGAAGGACCAAGCTGAAGGGCATGTAATATCAGTACATGCATTATAGGGGTTAGATGAATTCCATATTATAAAGGTAGAAAGGAAGATGAGGGGTAATTGATTTTTTTAATTCTGGTAGATAGTGGAAGCACCTCATAATGTGAGTTTTACAAAACAAGCAGGTTGCAAGTTGTATAAGATAGAAGCACTGTAAGTGACAGTAGTTAATGGTGAGAAAACTGAATATAGTATGCATGCAAAAGGTTAGAATGGGAAATGCAGGGTGGAAGATTTCAAGTAGAATTTTTAACTATGGCATCGGAAGGATGCTAGATGGTCCTTAGGGTGCAATGGTTGTCTCAGCTTGGACCATTTTGGTAAGATTTTGACAGGTTAACTATGAGATTCTAAAAAGAAGGAAAACAAATTATATGAAGGGTGTTCAATATCAAGAAGTGAAACTCATGGAAAGAGGAGTTAAAGAAGGCAAGTCAATCAAGGAAGGCACTGATGATGATCCATTTCAAGGAGATAAGTGATACACCAGTCATGTTACTACAACTAGAAATAACTGCAAAAAGTCTTCAAGAGGTAAATCTTGCATCTACATATTTACAACAGTTATTGAACTAATTTCAAGATATATTTGTATAACCCAAAACTCTATCTCCTCATAGACTGCATGATCACACCATTCCCCTAAAAGATGAGAATTAAGTATTCAAACTAAAACTATATAGGTATCTTGCTTTACAGAAGGATACTATTGAAAAAATGGTGCAAGAAATGCTTGAGTCTGGGATACCCGTAAATAGTTTTAGTCTATTTTTATCTCCTATAGTCATGGTAAAGAAGAAAGATGGATCTTGGAGAGTGTGTGGAGAATAGACAGTTAAACCAACTTACTATAAAGGATAAGTTTTTCATTCTTATAATTAAGGAATTATTAGATGTGTTCTATGGGCACTGGTGTTTTCCAAACTGGATTTGAGGGCAAGTTATCACCAGATTAGAATGGCAGAGAAAGATATTGCCAAAACAGCCTTCATAACTCACTTTGGACATTATGAGTACTTAGTAATACCATTTGGCTTGACTAATGCTCATTCAACCTTTCAAAGCCTAATTAATGAAGTGTTTAGGCCAAATCTAAAGAAGTTTATTCTGGTGTTTATTGATGATATTTTGATATACAGTAAGAGCTAGGATAAACACTTAATTCATTTGCAAATAACATTTGAAATTATGAGGAGTCACACTCTATTTGTAAAGAAATCCAATATTCATTTAAAGCAAAGAAGTGGAATATCTAGGCCATTTGATCAATCATAATGAGGTAGCTGCATATATGAAAAAGATCGAATATATGATAGCTTGGCCAGTACCAAGGAGTGTGAAGGCACTGAGGGAATTCTTAAGTCCCATAGGATATTAAAGGAAGTTTATGAAAGATTATGGTGGCATAAGCAGGCCATTGACAAACTTGTTGAAGAAAGACAGTTTCTGTTGGACTGCAAAAGATGAAGTAACTTTCCAAAAGTTGAAGCTGGCTATGACACAAGCCCCAGTACTGGGTATGCCTAATTTCAATGAAATGTTCATATTGGAAACTGATGCATGCAACAATAGAGTAGGAGTTGTAATAATGTGGAATAATAGGCCTATAGCCTTTATGAGCAAGGCAAGGCTTTGTCCACCAAGTATTAAGCACTATCTACATACAAGAAGAAAATGTTAGCCATAATCCTAGCAATGAAAAAGTGGAGCTGCTATTTAGTGAGATGGCACTTCCAGGTCAAAATTGACTAATAAAATCTCAAGTACTTGACAGTCTATAAGTTAGTTACCCAATGTCAATAGGTGTTTTTAGTCAAAATGATGGGATTTGATTATGAAGTATGCTATAAGAAGAGAATTACTAATAAAGCAGTTGTTGCATTGTCTAAAAGAGAAAAAGGTGAACTTCAGGTAATCTTTACAACTTCAATACAATCCTAGCTAATAAGCAAAATCAAAAGATCACGGTAAACTAACCAGAAGCTGCAAAAAATCATTCATGAAGTCCAGCAAGACAGGGATTTTCACAAACATTATTCTTGTGAGCAAGGACTATTAAAAAGAAATGATAAACTTGTGGTAGGAGATGAAATGCAGTTGAGGCTGGAATTACTCCAGTTCTATCATGATAATTTCATGGGGGTCATTCAGGAATACTTCCCATCACTAATAGAATTTCTAGTATTGGAAAGAATTAAAAAAAAGATATTGTAAGACGATGCCATATCTATCAACTGTGTAAGTAAGACAATATTGTTGCTCTGGACTATTACAACCTATGTCTATACTAGGAAGAATATAGTCAGAGAAGGCAATGGACTTTATTGAGGGCTTACCAAAATCAGGAGGGTAATTTAATTCTGGGGGTGATTGACATACTAAGCAAATATGCTCACTTCATAGCTTTATTACATCCATTCATAGCACTATCTGTAGCGCAGTTTTTCATGGGTAAGGTAGTCAGATTGTATGGAATGCTTACAACAATTACTTCAGACAGGGACAAGATATTCATTAGTAAATTTTGGCAGGAACTAATGAAATGCAGGGTGTAGAGTTGAGAATGTCCACAACCTATCATCCACAAACAGATGACCAAAGTGAACTTCTTAATAGGTGCTCAGAGACCTATCTAAGGTGTATGGCAGGGGAACAACCAAAAAAGTGGGTGAATTGACTGTTTTTAGCTAAATACTAATATAGTACTACCTATCATATTGCCATACAGACCACCCCTTATCAATTGATAAATGGACAAGCTCCACTTATTCATCTGCCTTATCTAGTTGATCACTCATACTAAAAGGTGATTTAGAGTATTTGGTTACAAGGATAAAAATATAATATGGCATTTGTATGAGATATATGTGTGTGTATAGCATTACTTGCTTCCCTTTCTCACTCCTCTTCTCATTCCCCTTCTCACTCCCTCCTCATATCAATAATGTTGGAAATATTGAGTATAAACAAATATTTTAGTTTCATTCAATTATAATTTACAATAATAATATCAACTAATTTACAATTATTCCCAACTTTTTATTTGGACCTTGTTTGGTCACTTTGGTCTATAATAACCAAAACTAGCTTAGATTTAAGTCACAACTCAAACATTTGCATAAAATTCAAACCATGCATCCAAATTGTACAATTGATTCGATGTCTTGGACGTGCCGATAATCCTGGTTAGTCGTTTCGACTTGTTTTTGTCACTTTTTTACTTAGACACCCAAAACTAGCAAAGTTTAATTCACAACTCAGCAAAAAATTCAAAAAGTTCATCCAAATTGGATGTTTTTATTCTTACAAGTCTCCTTTGATGTCTCAGACATGTTGTTATTCTCGATTTTCATTTGGACATGATTTGGTCACTTTTTCCATTCATAACCAAAAGTAGCTAAATCGTGCATTTTAATGGATATAGTTACTTACAAGAAATTGTTGGCCTAATCTAATGCTATCTAAACCTAGCTCCTTTATCATGAGTTTCATCATATTTCTCATTCGCTCAATTTCTTGTCTTTGGGATTGTAATTGTTGCTCTAGGTTTTAAATCCGCTGAGTCATTGCATTATTAGGTTGCGATGTAGCGATAAATTCCAATGAAAAACATGAGGAACTAATCTTATCCCCAAGAAATACCCAATCAGCACTAGCATTCCCACAGTCATAGACTTTCCCTCATTCTTTACTTTCCCTATGACCTTTAGCCAAATATTTTCATCAAAGGTGATATGACCAGCAAGATCTTCCACATAAGTCTCAATAAGATAACTCGTGTATTCCTCTTACAATCCTAAATATCATATATTAGTTTAAAAAAAAAAAATACATGCCTAAATGTAACATGCTAGTGAACATTTTAAAACAAACATAATCCTATGTGATTCTGGGTTGACAAATTGCTCGTTTTTCTTTTTCTTGTGAATGTGATGGTGAACTTTGAGGTGAGACGTATCTACTCATATTTTCTTTTTTGAGAAAACCATTTGAAAGTAAAATTTTGATAATTGACATAGCAACCTGTAAAAGAATATTAACACGTTCATATCAAATTAAACTTATACAATTTTCTCCTTATGCATTAGCATTGAGATTGAAACTTTGGCATGCTTAATATTAGACAACTGATTGTGTTTACTGCAACTTTGCCACAATAGCTCGTTAGCATTCTCCAACAAATCATGTAATTTTTTTGCATCCAAATTAGGCTCCTTAAAAACCTTACTCTCCTCATTCCGATTGAGGTTTGTACCAGTAACATCCAAAATCATGTCAATGTACTGATTATTTGAATTTCTAATATCAACCTCTCTGTCATTTGAAGTTTTTCCTAACCAATTCTCACCTTCACCATGTAAGGTCCACTACTTGTAGTTTTTCAAAAACCTTTTTTTTTTTTTTTTTTATAGAAATCTACAGTGAGTTCATCCAAAGGCATCCACTATTCGTTCTTACAAATGCAACAAGACACCAAATTGTATTCTCTTCCATAATTCTCGGATGACTAAATGCAAAATCAAGAAACTTTTCTACATTACACATAAACTCATCTATAACCATGTGATTTTCAACCCTACGTTCCATCCAATTACGATCACCCTCAAGCCAACCACGTTCTTCGTCCATGTTTTCTGCACATTAAAAGATTCTAATTATAAAGATTTCCTACACAAATGCATGTTGTCTATAAACCTTCAACACCTTCCTATGGATAAGAAAGTTATATCTCATTCAAGAAAATGATACACACATTCACTAACTAGCTTAATCCATTAGTCCCAATTTGAAAAAATTTCGACAACATTTTCCTATAGTCTCCTAAGTACATGACATAGACAATGTGTCATGTCACCATGTTTAAGTATGTACTAGGAGAACATAGAGAAATATCACCTAAATGTCAGATAAATGAACAAATAATTAAATAAGCTAGTACTGTAACGAATTACGTATTTACTTTCTTAAATTGTCCGCTTTGGACAATTCAAGAATCATCAACAAATGAGTTTAATTAATGTCCAACTAAAAAAATTAGAACATATATGAATTCATTTGTTTTAGATTCTTGAACGGAAGGAAAAAAAAAAAAGGAAAAAAATAATACTTAACTTCTACTGAAGATTAAGAAAACTTTTCTTTTCAAAGCTTCTCCTTTCTTAAATCATGTTACTTTCACCCATCATTTACTCTTAGACTCCAAACCCATAACCAAGAAATCAAATCAAAGCCCATCAAACATCACAACCACACATAACACTACTAGAAAATAACAATTTAGCGACGAAATTTAGTGACAGATTTATTCCATTGTAATTCCGTCGTTATATATCAATGGAATTGCGAAAGAAATAACCTATCGCTATATAGCGATGGAATTGCGACAGAATATTATTCCATTACTAATTTGGTAGGAAAATATCAATTTAGTGCATAAATTAATGGCGAGCAAACAATGCGACATATTAGCTATGCATTTTTCATCGCTATTCTGTCACTAAATTTAGTGATAGAATAGTGACGGAATATCTGTCGCTAATTTAAAATTTTTGATATTACTACGGATTTGTGATGGAAAACATTCCATCGCTAAAAGAAATATGGTGCGATGGATTTGCGACAGAATTTTCATCACTAATCAACAATTTGCGATTTTAACACATTTTTCTCTTAATTTATTCCATTTTTTGCACAAAATAAAAAAAATCGGTATCCCTCACCTCTCTCTATGACTCAATTTTTTTTCTATGGCGGAGTAGTACAACATAACTTTGGTACTATCACCTGCCGACTAGCGTTATGTAATTGCGATAGAAAGATTAAAAAGAAAATGTATATTTTTAATTCAGCAATTCATCTTTTTATTAGACTGAGAAAGATTATATTGTCATCTTTAACTAAAAAAATATATATTATATTTCTCAAATTGAAACTAATACCCAGTTTTAATAATCTGTTAAAAAAAAGCCATTTTAATTAGAGTAAGAGGCACATAATTACAATAAGGAAGTAAAATTATTCTTTATTCTAAATTTGCTTTCTTTTCTCCTGTTTTTCTTTTCTTCAATCAAAGTTATACACAATTTTCTTTATTGAGTATCTCACCAAAAAAAAAAAAAAAAAAAAACATCCTTGTTATACTAATTGCTTTTTTATATATTTTCTTGGAGAAAAAGATTTAATCTATATTATATATAAAAGTGGTTTGATGGCAGAAATTTTTGATTTTCTTAAATACTCTTTATTATTGTTATGCACATAGCCTTTAGTTGTTATTTGCTTCAAATAAAGAATTATTTTTTTTTTCAAATTTATTATTATTATTTTTTTGTTATGTACATAGCCTTTAATTTCTTATATACTAATTCTTCTCAATAATAATAAATTTATAATTGTTTTTAATAATTATATGGTAAAAGTAATTAAAATTGAATTATATATATATATATATATATATTTTTAATAAACTCCTAATAATCATAATTTTTTGAAGTTCTTCTCAAATTTATGAATTAAAATTTTAAAAAATTATTATGAATTAAAAGATATATTAAGAGTAAAGTTTTTATTATTATAATATTGTTTTATGACTATTGATTTTTTTTAAATTCTTTTCAATATTAATAAATGTATAATTTGTCAATATCTATATATTTATTATGTACTGAGAAAATGATTAAAATGTAAATAAATATAAAACTTGATAAATTGAATAAATTGTAGAAAAATAAGTATGGATAAGTTATTGATCATTAAGTTGTTTTAAGGCTTATTGAGGTAATTAGAAGTATAAATAAATAATATAAGCGATCATTATGGGATAGAAAATATTATGGAAATTATGTAAAAGTTAAATTGTGGGGTAAGGATTAAATTGAAAAGATTAAGGACTAAATTGAAGAAATGTAAACCACTTGCATTAAATGCAATGAATTAGTATGCTTTTTCAATCCGTGGGCTTAATTGGTGGTTTCAAGATGTTGGCACTTTCGGCCATAACCAATAAAATGAGAAAGACGTTTATATTATGAATTTAAAAAACTCTATTTTTTTTTTAATTTCCTTTCCTTCTTATATTTTTTTTCCTTTTTCTATTGAAACAAACTCAACAATATATCTTCAAATCCCTAGCCCAGATAAAAGCTCTCTGAAATCCCTAAACTCAAACTCCAGTCTTCCTCTCTGACATCCAAGATCAAAATCAAAGACTACTTTTAGTGGTGGACGAACATGAGCCTCTTGCAACAAAAGATCGAGTCAAAGATTGGAGATTTGTGAAATTGGTGGTTTAAAATCCTCTCTTCATTTTGTCCTCTTCAGGGGTTGTTAAAGGTTTGCACTTTCTTGCTTTCTTTTATTTTCTTTTAACGTTTTTTACTTGCTTGCCTTCCTCTGTCTTAGATTTGTTCTTAGCTTTTAGGAAGCTTGCTGTAATAATATTATACTACAAGTCTTTATAAAAACTGATTTATTTAACAAAAAGTCTACAAGTCAGTTGCTTGCGTTCCTCTGTCTTAGGTCTGTTCTTCCTGTATATGGTTCAATTTTAGTTGCATGGTCTAAAGTCAATTAAAAAGTCTGTCAATTTCAAGTTGGATAACATTAGTCAACTGTTATGCAAAGGAGGACGTTTTAAGGCAAGTTAAATGGGCTAGCAAGGTTTATGAATTGTTAACTAAAACTGGGATGTTTGCAAGGAATTTGGTTTGTCTAAGAAGCTACAAGGAAAAGCATTCTAAAGGGTTTGAGACGCTCTAATGTCAAATTGTTATAGTTAATATAATATATGTTGCTTACAAGGAAAGTTATAGTTAATATAATATATGTTGCTTACAAGGAAAAAGTCAAATTGTAATAGTGAAACGTAAATCTATAATTTTTATCTTGAATGTGATTTATTAAGTACAATAGCTATTGCCTATAGATTAATAAATATATGAAATTTTTTACTTATTTATCTACTGAATCTACTAAACCCACCGGTGGACCTTGTTATGTTAAAGTCTAGGTTTCCATGTTGTCAGAAAATTTGGATTTCATGTACTATTATTTTAAAAAGTTATTTTGTATTTGTAGAGAATATGACACATTGTTAAGTTTGTTACTTGATTCTTCTCTGCCTCAAGGATTTGTAATGAGTTAGGATAGCATTACTCCTTCCTTCCCTATCTATATTATCCTGGATGACTTTGCACAAAGACTACAAAAGTTTATTATTTTATTTAACAAGGGTAATAGTCCTAGATTATTATTCAAATAATCAGCTTTCAAAAGGTTACTAGCTTTATCTTTGATTACTTTATACAAAAATGGTGGCAAAAAAACTTAGTAGTACTAATGATTATTGAAAATGATTGTTATTTGGCATATTTCTTACTTATTATCTAATTCAACATGTGATGTGATTATCAATTTTGGTCTCTCAACGGATGTTATAGCATTTGATAAAAAGATGATTTTGATCTAAAGAATATCTAGGTTTTGAAAACAAAGTAATTTATTTTTCTCTTATTTACAGTAAGCAGTGGGCAGTACTACAGTAGTATTCAGATTATAACAAATTGCTCGTAAATATACAGCCATTGTACCTTGGTGATTTTAATATATAATAAAGAGCTCATAAAAGGTAATGTGTACAATCATTCTTTTTCATTTTTGTTCTTTGTTGTGGTATGATCTATCAATCATGATTCTTCATGTTCCATTTAGTATAATGTACATTCTCTAATATGTTTGCATCAGTTCTATTACTTGACTGCTGCATGGTGTGTCAATAGTTTTCAATTAAATTTGTTCATTAATTTGTTATGCAAGAGTTAAGATTTGTTAATATAGATGTTAATTAGACTATATATGTTATTAGATTAATTAGTGAGATAGTTAATATTTGTAACATTTTACAAACACTCAAAACTTAGATTCTCGTTCAAGAATTGTTGCTAATCAAAATTCAATTATGTTGGTCATTAAGTTTGACAAAATTGAATTACCATTAGTTAACGATTCTTGAATTGTCCAAA
The DNA here is from genome assembly GCA_029379385.1 of Quillaja saponaria. Lineage (NCBI taxonomy): Eukaryota > Viridiplantae > Streptophyta > Magnoliopsida > Fabales > Quillajaceae > Quillaja > Quillaja saponaria. The sequence goes on along the minus strand of CM055610.1, from coordinate 11,000,125 downwards.
GTGGACAGTTTAGGAAAACGACATATATCATTCACTACATCAATATCTTAATTTGGATTCTTGAATTTCTCTATGTTCTCCCGGTGCATACATAGACACAGAGTAATTGTTATGTTTATGTCGTGTACTTAGGAGACCATAAGGAAATCTATCAAAATTTTTCTAAGTTGGAATGAAGGATTGAGATATTGTTAGAATGAGTGTGTTGTTTTCTTAAATGGGATAGGATCATCTTACCCTTAAGAATGAGTTAAAGGTGTTAGAAATCATGCACATATTATTTATTTACCTAGAATATGAAGTTCAAGTGATGAAAAATTTGTCTTCTATGTTTTAGTTGAAAAATGTTACCGGATCGTAGTTGGATGTCTAATTGGAAGAATTCTGTTAGGATAACAGATGAATTTAAAGATGGGGTTGAAGAGTTTATAAAATTTGCAACTGAAAATGATAAAATAATTGTGAACGATAAAGATCTTATGTGGTGTCCTTGTGCGGTCTGTAAAAACAAGAAGTGGAAGAATTCATTTGAAATTTCAAAATATTTGTATAATAAAGGTTTTAAAGATGGATATTTGAATTGGACATTGCATGGTGAGGAGTTTTGGGGAGATGGCGGATCTTATGAATGCATGAATAACTCACCCCTTGTTAATATGAACCCTTGTATAGACATGGTCATGGACGGTGTTCATTTTGAACGTCAAATGGACGATGATGATGTACATGATGAAGAACCAATTCAATCAGCGTCAAAATTCTATGACTAATTAAATTATGTTGAGGAGCCTTTATGGGAAGATTGTGATGAACACACTATATTGTCTGCAGTTTCACAACTCTTAAACTTAAAATCTGAGTTCAATATGAGTAAAACTCATTATGATCGAATGATGGAGATTATCAAGAGTATGCTACCAAAAATAGAGAAGTTAGCTGATAATTTTTACTGATCAAAGAAGTTGGTTGATGAACTGGGGTTGGAATATAAACATATACATTCATGCCCAAATAATTGTACCTTATACTATGATAAAGATAAAGATAAGACAATGTGCCCTATTTGTAATCACCAACGATACAAGACTAAGAAAGCCCGTAATTCAAAACAGAAAGATGTTCCTTACAAGATATTAATGTACTTTCCAATTATTCCAAGACTTCAGAGATTGTATATGTTAGATAAGACTGCAAGACATATGAGATGGCATATGGAAGGTGTTCGTCATGACCCAAATTTAATAACTCATCTGTTGAATGCTGAAGCCTGGAAAAAATTTGATGTTTCTCACCCTGATTTTGCAAGTGAGATTCGAATGTCCGTCTTGGGCTTTCTACAGATGGATTTAACCCATTTGGAAATTCAAGTGTACCGGCTATTTGTTGGCCCATTTTCATTACTCCATACAATCTACCGTCGAGCATGTGCATGAAACGAACATCAATATTCTTAACATTGGTTATTCCTGGTCCTAATTCACCAAAAAAGCACTTAGATGTTTACTTGAGACCTTTGGTGGATGAGTTGAAAATTCTGTGGGATGAAGGTGTTTTCACTTTTAATGCTTACAAAAAACAGAATTTCTTAACGAGGGCTTCACTTTTATGGACAATCAATGATTTTCCTGCATATGGGATGTTATTCAGGTGGAGTATGCAGGGGAGACTTGCTTGTCCAATTTACATGGAAAGAACTAAATCATTTTATCTCAAGAATGGCGATAAATGTTGTTGGTTTGATTGTCATCGACAATTTTCGCCAATGGGTCATCGGTTTCGAAGAAACAAGAATGATTTCAAAAAGGAAATTGTTGAGAAATCACCCCCACCCCTACAATTAAGTAGTGCAGAAGTCAAGACACGAGTATTTAAGCATCCTCAAATCACATTTGGCAGAAAGAGTGGTAGGTAAAAACATTGTGGGTTTGGTAAGGATCATAATTGGACAAAGCGTAGTATTTTTTGGGAATTATCGTATTGGGAGACAAATTTGACTCGTCACAATTTGGATGTCATGCATATTGAAAAAAATGTTTTTGATAATGTGTTCAAGACCTTTATGAATGTTAAAGGAAAAACTAAAGACAATCCAAAGGCACGTAAGCTTACAGAATTAGAGCTATACAAGCACGGTGACAAGTTCATGAAACCAACAGCTGCATATGTTTTAACAGATGATCAAATAAAAGAAGTTTATGAGTGGTTAAAACAATTGTGTTTTCCAGATGGTTATGTATCCAATATAGCTCGTTGTGTTAATGTTACCAAGAAGAAACTATATGGCATGAAAAGTAATGATTGTCATGTGTTTTCTACAGAAATTATTGCCATTGGCTACACGAGACTTTTTGCCTAAACCAATATAGGGAGCAATAACATAATTGAGCCATTTTTTTGTGGACATATGTTCAACTGAAATACAAGCTAATCATATGCTCCAACTAGAAGCTGACATTGTTGAAATATTATGCAAGTTGGAAATGATATATATTCCTGGTCTTTTTGATTCAATGGAGCACTTAATTATCCATTTACCATACGAGATTAGAGTTTGAGGCCCTGTACAATATCGTTGGATGTACCCATTCGAGAGGTGAAGTTACATAACTTGATATATCATTTACAAAATCATAAATTTGAATATCTTTTTCAATACTAATGTTGATTTTAACTGTTAGGTGCATGCATGATTTATAAAAAAAAAAAAATTCGCAATAAAGCGCAAATAGAGGGGTCTATTTGTGAAGAATACATGTTAGAAGAGGTTTCAAATTTTTGTTCAATGTATTTTGAACCACACAGTTCATACAAGATGAACAAAACTCTCCCGAAATGATGTTAGAGATCAAGAGATTCCTCGGACAACTCCATGTCTCTCAATTTTTGAATATCATGGAAGGCATTTCGGTAGGAGTTGAACTAAAAATCTACCAGATATAGATATGGAAGCTGCAGAGACATATGTTCTCCTAAATTATAGTAAGATTGAACCATACATTGAGTAAGAATTTTTTAATTCACCTCCTAACTAATAACTAGTTAAATATAAATCATTCATTTATACAAATTAATATCGTTTTTAACAGGAAATTTGATGGCATGTTAAGCGTCATCTATCCTCTTATCACTGCTCAACAAATTGAGAAGAAAATGGAGAATGATTTCTCAAAATGGATGAAACAACTTGTGAGTATAATACTTTAATACATATTTATTACTAAACATTTTATGCTATTAATAAGATATAATTAATTATATTCTTTTAACTAATGATTTTTTAATTAGACTCAAGAGAATCGCATTGACAATTCCCTCATATGAGATATGGCTTGTGGTCCTCAAAATTGTGTTAAATGTTACAATTCTTCCATCGTCAACGGATACAGGTTTCACACTAAGGATTATGAGAAAAATAAGACAACAAAAAATAGTGGTGTTTGTGTTTTGGGTAGTAACTATGGTAATGATGTATTAGATTATTATGGGATAGTCGAGGAAATTTTAGAATTCACTTACCTAGGTGACAATAAAAAGGTGGTTCTATTCAGATGTAAGTGGTTTGACCCGATTAATGAGGTTCGAAATGATAAAAAGTATGGAATTGTGGAAATCAATCACAAGTCCAAACTTCTGTCATTTGAGCCATTTATATTAGCTGAGCAAGCCCAACAGGTGTATTACACGAAATATCCAGCTTCAAAAAATAAAGATAGGGTTGATTGGTGGGAGGCATGCAAAGTTAAAATCAAGGTGCATACTTATGAGGTGTATATAGAGGAAGAAAATCATAATTACTATCAGAATGATGTTGGAGCTACCTATTCGTCATTTAGATTCCAGTTCGATGAAATTGATGAACCAGTTGTCTTGTTTGATGGAGGCATCGTGGAAGAAGTGAATTTGAATGAGTTAACACCTCGTACTAAAAAAAGGACAAGAAATGAACTTCAAGAAAATGTTGATGTGGGTGATGATGATAATGATATAAATGATGATGAAGATGAGGCAGAATGGCAATTAGAAATTGATGATACAGATAACATTTAACAAAATATTCTGGTAATGTGTATGTTATTAATATGCCATTCAATATAATATTTGCCCTATGTTAATAGTTAAATTTTATTGTACGCCATTACAAATATGTTATTATGTGTATACTGCTTGTATTTTGAAGTATGCCACCACGGAGCCACAAATCTGCAGTGCCTATTAGAGTGTCAAGGAGTGACATACCAGAATCATTGTCTAGGTGGGAGTCTGTATCACCTATACTTCCTTCATCACCTAGGAGGGAGTCTATATCACCTATACTTCATTCATCATCTGGGAAGGAGTCTGTATCACCTATACTTCCTTCACCATCCACCCCACACACTATTTCTCTATCACCGGTTACTCCGGCCGAGAGTCCATCATTAGCCTCACATGATATTGACAGTGCAAATCCACGCCCTATCATCAGTAAGCCAGGAACAAATCCGTAAGTTATACACTTATTTGTTGTTTATATATATATATATATTTGATTTCATTTTTTTTTATCTAAATCTTTTATGTGTATGTAGTCGGAGGTTCTATCCATCAACTGTCACTCATGAAATAGGCAGTGAAATTATTTTTCATATGTCTGGCCCAATAGCAACCTATAAATCATATCCTTAGGACGTTAAGGATTCACTCTTCGATTCATTTATGGTAATATTTATCTACAATTAAAATTTGTATATGATTGAATGTTCTTTGCTAACTATTATATATTTTACTTTTCAGAGGAGATTTCGTTTTGCATCTGAGTATGATAGGTCAATGGCTCGCACTGTGTAAGAAAAGGCTGCACAAGAATGATTCAATCAACTACTTCATAATGCGAGAAATATGGCTAGGGTAAAAAGTAGATCACAAAACCCATTAGATTGGAGAAGATTCGGTCCAGTAGCTATTCGATCTAAATATTTTAATGAGTTGTGTGAAACAACATAGAATACAGAGGAGTGGAAACATAAGTCGACAGTTGCTATGAAAAATCGAAGTTCAATGTCAGAGGCTAGTGTTCATGCTAGAGGTTCGCGCACATTAGTTCGTCATAAGGAGATTATGGCAAACAAATAAATCATTTAATTTACCAACTCATAATTTTTTAACGAAGGCATGTATAAATTATGTTTATTTTATAGGAAAAAGAGCTGAAACGACCCGTCTGATATAAGGAGTTATTTAACCGAACGCATAAGAGAAAGACAAGAGAGTTTGTTTCTCAGCATTCACAGAATGTCAGCATAAGTGTTAATCTTTAAAATAAGTGACTATTTTTTATATATTCAATGAAATTTATATAACTTAAATTTTTTTGATTTATAGGAAGGGTATTCCGGTAGAGTTATTGAAAAATGTGGAGAGGATTGAAGTTCCTCATCCACTGAACCGGTTATAGATATAGATGCATGGTTGTGTTCTATTAGTCAACCAAAGAAGGGTAGAGTTTATGGCTTTGGTCGTACTCTTGAACCTTGTTATTCACGTTCCTCATCTTCGGCCAGTGTTAGCTCACATCTAGCTAGTTCATCATTTAGTGCACCTGTCTCAGAAGAACATTTTTTAAGAATCATGCGAACTGAGAAGCGTACCAAGTTGTGCACTGAGATTCAGACACAAAATCAAGAGATATGTAGTTATGTTGATAATGCGCTAAAAGGTGTTGTGGATGCGATTAAAAAGTTGACAACTTCTTTCTCTCAATCGTCTCAGGCACGTGGGCATCAGAAAGGGAAAGCAAAAGGAAAATATGGACGACAAGCTATAAGTTTTGTTTCAATTATGAAAAATTGAAACTAATTAAATTATACAAATTTACTTATATAAATTTACTATGTTTTATTTATTAGGATGATAATGTTGAAGATGAAGATGATGATGATGAATTCAATGAGGATCTTGGTGACGATGATTAAGATGTAGTTTCTTACTTAGTTTTGGACAAGATTTTATTATCTTTTAAGTTTACTTTTATTACATATTTGGATATGTTAAATGTGTCTAAAGTTAGTTGGATATGTGTTGAAACTTTGTTGAATTGATGTAATTTTATTTTGTTAATGGAATGTGTTCATTATAGTTTGGTTTCTGAATTTATTGATGTTACATGGTCAAAACAAGTGTAAAAAATATGAAAAAATGAATTAAAATGCATAAATATATTAAAAACTGTTACAATTACCGACAGATTAGTGACGATTTTGTGATAGAATATGCACATTATATTTTCAGATTAGCGACAAATTTGTGACGGAAATAAATTTCTTAATTTTGTGACGGATTTGTGATAGTTTTGCGATAGATTAAAATTTCTTAAGTTTTACAATTGCGACACGATTGATTTCCAACGGATTGAAATTTCTTAAGTTTTAAGATTGCAATAGATTTGCGAAGAAATTATAGCAGATTTGCGACCAAATTTTGATCTTAATTTGCGATAGATTTATGACGGATTTGCTATTGTAAAATTTGCAACGAATTTGCAACGGAATTTATTATCGCAATTTAATGATAGTTTTGTTGAATTTTTTTGACGAATGATTTACTATGGAATAGCGAGGAAATACTCCCGTCGCTATACATTTGCGATGGATTTACAACTGAATTATTTTCATCGCAAAATTGCGTCGAGAAATTTACAATAGACATAATCCGTCACAATTTCGTCGCAAATCCAATTTGCGACGGATTTGCGATGGATTTGCTACATATTGAGCCCGTCATTAAACTGCTTTTTTCTAGTAGTGTACTACCATAAAAATACCCATCACTAATCATATAATCCAACATGGGTAATGCAGCTTTTAGATTTTTAGACCAAACATTATATTGTCAAGTTGTCTTTTCAATTGAAATTTATATTATGCTTGAGCTTTGATTGAAAATTAAGAGCAAACTGAATTTACAGCAATAAGACACATTAGGAATAGCATGTGCTCTAAGATTAAAGATGGTGAAGGGTTGGCATATTGTAACAACAGGATCAAGCTTTCTAGTACTTAGTTTTTTTTTTCCCCTAATTTTTTTCTAAATGACCATAACATTAAAGAAAGAATAACATTATGTAGCTTGAAGAGGTAGTTCATTAGTTAAAGGTCAGAAAAGAATCATGTAAGGAATGTTCAATCATAAAATAGGAGCTATTCCTGCAGTCATATATAATAGTATACATGGTTTTTTCTTTCATTCCTTTGTATGGTAAGACCAAGTAATATCGAAAATTTATTGGTCTTGTCTTTTTTGCTGTCACGTAAATTAATCTTTTCTTGTTATTTCTTTTCAAAGATAAATTTTATTCACTATAGATCTCAAAAGGAAATACATGCTCACACAATAAACTTAATCATAATTCCCTAATTAATCATTAAGCAAGTAAAGAGGGAAAGAAAGACATACACTCACTCAGAGACATTCGCAGCGTCGAATGTGCTCAAAGATGCTTGCAGCGTTGATTACCATCATAGAAAAAAACATGAAACACTTCTTAGTTGAAAATCCCTATCCATGATGATGCATTCTAGGTTAAGGATACTAATATTCACAGTAGGATAAAAAAGCACCATGCCTAAAAATTGCAAGAAATTAGCACTTATTATGAAAAAGAAAAAGAAAAATAGACAATACAATATGAAATCTCTCAAACATTTAACACACACTTCTAATGTTATAACCTTGTAGATATTATAACTTTCATGGACTAAATAACTTATACTCTCCCACCTACCAAAGTCCCAGAGCACACCCCTAACTCTATTTCCTAATTCTTCAATCTCCGCTAACTCTAACCCAACAATCATTCTTTATCTGACTGCACCACCATTGATCAATTCCCTACTATTTGAAGGCCATTCTTTAATTCCATCAACCCAGATTTCATTCCTCAATTTTTCATAACTTTTCTTTATCAAATTCATCCTCTTTACAACTATCCCCAATATCCCAATAAGTACATAAAATTCATACTTCAATTATTGGGTACCTAATTTCAGTAGGAATCAAAGTAGTACATGAGGAAAGCAAACATTTTTGCAGCAACTCAATAGTCTAATACCCAACAAATTAAATATATTATGAAAAATGACAATTAAATATATACACTCTACTCTTACACGTAATGCAGTCAAAACACAATTCTAACACCCAAAAAATTCAAAAATTTACATCTTTCTTCTAAATGCTTTGTTCTAGTTTTCATTAGCACGGATAATGTAGTAAGTACACTAGAATAGATCTACTAGTGAATTCCAAAGTAACCTCCAAATTTACATAAAACTATTAGATTTTTGCTACTTCACCAATTCTAAAGAGAACACCATACGAATAAAAACCTCAAAATGCATTCTTGAAATTAAAATCAAGAAATTATTTCTAGCCAATTCAAAAGAATAAAGTTTTAAATCATATATCTTTCAATAATCAAATAGAGAAGGAAGATCCACCATGAAGATTCATAGAATGGACTAACCTAGGAACCATTGCATTCAACCACTGTCAAAAGACCCACCACTAAACCTAAACTACACAAACACTTTCACTGGAATTGAAAGACCCACAACTTTTGAATAAAGGATAAAAGAATCAAAGAATCATAGAGACATAGAATAAAAAAGCTCATCCGTTTGGCGATAACATGAGGGAAATAAAATAATTAGAGATTTTAGAATCACCCACTAACCACAAAAGTGGTCGGTAATAACAAGTAAACAAAACACAGTATTTGGTATAAGTCTATATTGACAAGAAAAGATCTGTCAGTAAACTTATCTAATAATACTAACTAAATTTGTTTGTCGGTAACATAAACTAGTACTATGGACTAACTGAATCTGGTCAATAAATTTCATTCTAAACAAAAATAAAAACACTTAGTGCCATTTCACCAACGACGTACTTATTGAGTAATGGTTGGTGAGTTTATTGTATTAAAAATATTTGAATTTCTTGCATTACTTTTTCCCTCTTCAAGACATACTTTTTTATTTATTACTTGTTTATTAATAAGAAGTGTTTGTTTCAAGTTATAATTTTTTAATAAAATGACCAATTTACTTATGCTTAATGTTACCGTACCAAATGAGCTGAAGGAAAACCAGATAGTCCTCTAATCTCCTTCTCCATTCTTCATGTTCGAGTTCTTCATTTTTGCTCCAGCTCACCGTGAACTCCTCGACTTAATTGACGAAGAAAGAGATAACACCTCCACCTTCTGCTTCAAGGGCCGTCCTTCCATTTGCAAAAAATCCCGAAGATTCCTTTGGTACTTGCAAAGACGCTAGACAACTTCATCTTTTGATGTCAGTGTAGAGTTTCAATTAGGTAAGTGATTTCTTCCTCTTTCTGTATACTTATAGTTATTTGGTACTGAATGTGAATATTTGATTTGTTAATTTCCAGAATGACTGTCTCTTTCACTATGGTAGTTTTTGGGATGATGAATTTTTTGTTTGGAGAATGTTAAAATTATGGCTTTTGTTAGGATTCAAATCTGGTATTGAATCCTATAGTTGCTTAGTTTCATTAATTTCATTAGTTTAGTTATTCAATTTTCATTTGGCACACGTCTGTTTTCAGCATAAAAAAATAAAAATTAAGTTTTAGACAAGGGAATCATCTAGCTTAGGCATATATTTTTTCAGTGATCCAACAACATCCTAATGATGAAAGAAACAAGGATAAAGCTAATCATAAGCTCAATTTGTACACATCAGAAGGGAAAATTAAGAATCTAAACAATACAGCAACATAATCAGCATACATAATGCTGCAAAACCCATTAACAAAGTTGCCAATTTACTTGTTCCATTTTTCAATTTGAGCAAAATACATGTTTCATATATATTTCCTCACTGCATATACCACAATGAAAATCAATCAAGCCAATTTGGTGCAAAAGAAGTAAGTTAAATTAATTAAATTAACATGGGTTCACATGTGACTGTCTGAGGTAATTGATCCCCTTGAAGTGATTATCCATCTAAAAAGGAATCATACATAAAGTAGGAAGTAGGAACAGAGCAATATATAAGTTGTCATACCATATACATAAAATAAGTAAAGCAGACATTTGATTTAAAAGACTATTGTACATTTTAAAAATGAAGCATACAATAATTAAAGACTAGAAACATATGTATAACAAAAGAGTGTAGAAAATCAAACAGAATTTCCATAATTTGTTTCCAAACATAGAATACATTTTGAAAGTGAAAAAGATGCCTTTCAAAAGAACAATTTAGTGCATTTTTGGTTCTCTGCTTTACTCTAGATTTGTTGTATATGACTGTTGTGATTATGATATGTGATATCTTAAATGTTATTAGATACTTGCTTGCATGCATTGTTTTTTATGTTTTATCAGTGTTTTTACCTCTTTGTTTTACATTGTGCTAAATTACTAAATTTATAGACTATATGGTTATACTTTTTTTGTTTTCTTTAAATGTCAGATAATGGATTTGATACCATTGACAAAGAATAGGAAGGTTTTGCTCTAGTTGTTGTTGCATCTTCACATATTAGACAGTCTTACCTTACTAATATTGACCTGCATTGTTCTTATAGTTTCTTAAATGTCCTTTAAGAATCAAAAAAGGAAACGGGGTGCTTACAGTAGAAATATCATTAGGATTATGAATTTTGAAAGAATGATCTTTTTAAGTGACTTAGCTCGCATTGAGAATTATAGGATGGATAGGAGAAAATTTAGAAACTAATGTTGTATACTTAGGGGGTCTGGTGATCTAGTGCCTACTAAGAATATGCGTATGAAGAGATGGTTGCAATTGCTTTCAATGTTATGGCTTATGATGAAAGATTTAGAACTATGAAGAGGCAATTCATGACATCAACTGAGACCTTAAGTAGAGTTATGATAAAGGTTATATAGTCCATATTGAGATGCCATATAATCATTTTCAAGCAACTAGAACCCATTCAAGAGGATAGCTGTGATAATAGGTGAATTTTTTTTAAGGTAAAGTCATTTTAAAATAATTTTGTAGTTTAATAAGTAACTCTAATATGATTCATAAATAGTTTTAATAATTTCATCTCTTGTATAGTCTATTAGAATTGTCTAGGGGCATTTGATGGCACCCATATCAAAGTGAATGTACTGAATAGGCCTAGGTTCAAATCTAGGAAGAATGAAAGTTTAACCAATGTATTAGGTGTTTATACACCTGATATGCAATTCATATATTTAGCTGAATGGGTGGGTTTTGCTGCTGACTCTTGGGAATTGGGAGATACAATCTCTAGGAGGAATGAGTTGATTATCCCTCAAGGAAAACAAACTCAATATTGTTATTGTTAAATACTAGGTTTATAGCTATTTATATATAACATTAACTAAAAAAGTCCTCTGTTTTTTTGTTATTATATACTTTTTTTCTTTATGATACTGAGTATGTGCATTGTGATGGTTTTCCTACACCTTTTGTAGAGGTACAAAGTACCATTTTAAGGAATGAGGGACATATCCTTCATCCAACACTACAAAAGAGTATTTCAATATGAAACACTTTTCAGTTAGGAATATCATTGAGGGAGCATTTGGAATGCTGAATGGTAGATATGGAAACTTAGGGGAAAATCGTTTTATCCTTTCAAGATGCAGGTGAGATTAGGATAAGTTCTCAAAAGAACTTACATGACATTTTATTATGCATTCATTTTGGCTATGTTCTTGAGCTTTGCATTGCAATTTGGTTAGTTTTAGCTTAGATTGTAGGTTATTGTGTTTTGTATTGAGTTTTTATGTTTTAATTATTTTTGTTAGTATTTAGATTTCAAATAAGAGCTTCAATCCTAATTGGTTTTTGGTTATGTATTTTGAAGATTTAAGGCTTCAAGGAGTCAATTTTGAAGACAAAAAATACAAGGGATGCAATTCTGGCTCGTAGGGCATTGCTTGGTACTGTTTACGCTACTGTTGAAACAGTGGCACTGTAGCACCAAAGAACAAGCACCTAGGCGCCAGAAAGTCTAGTGCCTGGGTGCCAGCCTCATACCAGCATCCCTATTTTTACCCGAAATGCATTAAACTCTGATTTTTTTGAATGGAATTTAAGGGATATAAGCTAGGGTGTGAAGGCAGATGGGTTTGGGATGTTTTTCTGTAGTTTGAGACAAGGTTGAGAGGCTTTGAAGAGGCAATGAGGCTAGAGGAAGAAGAGGAGCAAGAGCTTGGAATTTGGGCTTATTCTTTCACAAGCTTTATCTTGTCTTTCATTCCTCTTGTATTATTTGTATATATTTATTGATGAATTGTATAGCTCCAGCCATGCTCAATTTTTGTAGAATGAGCTAATTCCCTTGTTCTAGGATTGCAATTAAACTCACATGTAGCTTGATTTTGTTTTTCCTATGAATTGATTATGAGTTATGGTATTTATGTTATGTGTATCATACCAAGTTTAATGCTTCTAATTGTTCAATCTCTAATTAGATTGTTGTAGTAATTTAAAGGAGTCTTGACAAAGGAAATCTAAATTAGTCTTGAAGAATATAATACATGTTTGAATTCATTCACATGGATGGTTGGATTTGATTTGCATATAAGACAGACATATACCTTTATGCCATGTATAACCAAATGACGTTTTCTCTTAATGAATCTTGTTTAATTCAATTCTCATAGACATATAGTGAATTGGTTAGCTGAGGTATGATTATAAGCAATTCGAAAGATACTTATAATTGAATTAGAATCATTAGTTAATAACATTATACCATGAACATAAGCAAGATAGGATAATTGCAAGTTAAGTCAAATGTAAGGGAAATTGTGATCCTAGGCCCATCTCAATATAGATATTTTCATGTTCTTTTGTTTAGATAGTTTAATTATCATTTCAAAGTTCATCATTTGGATAAAGTTATGATTGATATAATTTTAGTACTTAGCATTGTTAGATAATTCCTCGTGGGAATGATATTTGACTTATCACTTTATTTTTTGTTAACAATAGGTACACTTGTATAGTTTATCTAACAACAGATTATAATAGCATGTGGCTTGTTGCATAATTAAATTAGAAAGGAAATGCATGTGGATTCTTATGATGCAAAGCATGTAGAGAATGATGAAAATCTGAATGAGGAAGATGAAGATAGATTCAGATATGCGGAACCAAGTGAGGCTTGGACTGTAATGAGAGATAACTTGGCAGATGATATGTTTACTAATTAGAGGGTAAGAAAAGGTCTAGTTTGAAATTAAACAATTAATTTTTTTATTTACATGACGTACTAAGCTTATGTGGATATTCAATTTGTATGTTTGTTTCTTTAATTGTAATAAATACTTAGCATTCTTGCAAATGGTTTATATAAAGTATGACTTTTATGTATTGGTTTTTTTCTATGAAATTCTATGGTTGCCTTTATTACTGTTTAGTTGTACATAAATGTTGGATTGTGAGGTTTGTTGCATTATTGTTTATTAGTTTTTTTTTTTTTTTAAATACATTATATATAACTATTTGGATATGGATGCACAAGGAAAGGAGAAAGCAGAAGGTAAAACCAACACCATTGGACTGCTGCTGAGAATTCCAAGCTACTAGAATGCTTGGAAGACTTAGCAAACTCATTGAAATGGAAATCAGATAATGGGACTTTTAGTGCTAGTTATGCAAGGCAGTTGGAAGAATGATTGTATAAGAAATTGCCAGGTTCTGTGCTTACGGTCAATCCATAAGTTGATTATAAAGTGAAGCAGCTAAAGAAACAATACTTTGCTATTGCTGAAATGTTAGATCCTAATGCAAGTAAGTTTGGTCGGAATAAAAACCAGATGCATGACTGTGTAGCATGACATATTTAATGAATAGTGTAAGGTATATATATATATAGTTTAAGTTATAGTTATTTCATTGTCTTATTTTTAATGTGTAAACTCACAATTTGATATTCATTGTTTATATAGGACAGAGCCACCCTTCTACAAAGGGATTAAGAAGGAAGTGTTTCCTTTTTTTATCATAGACTTGGGAAGGTGTTTGGAAAAGATAAAGCTAATGGGGAAGGTACAGAAGGCATTACAAATGCAGTAGAGGCAACAGAGAAAGAGGAGACACTGGAAAGGAAATAGCCAATGGCAATGGACGATTTTGTGACTGCAAATGTGGTTACAGATGAAGCTACAGACTATGGTATTGAAGTGGGCGAGTATGTGGACATTTTTCAACCTATGTCAGAGAATAAAAATATCAATGAGGGTGCCCAAGACTTAGATAACGTGTATAATAACAGGTAACAGTAAAATAGGGGTAATAATTGGGTTAGATGTAAGGATAATTCAGTGGCAGATTTGGTGAATGTGGTAAAAAAACTTAATGAAGGTGTATGAAAAGGCAGCTACAAACATTAACAAGATTTCTAAATGTTTAGAAATTGAGGTAAATGGATCTAAGAATAAGTTGAATGTTTTTTAAGCAATTTTCAAGGGAAAAGGCATCACTCCAATCTAGAAGATTAAAGTAGGTGGGATATTGAGTTCGGATGGGAGCAAATCAAACTTCTTCTTCTCTCTACCAGATGACAAGAACCCTTGTATTTAGAATCTTTGTTGGGATTGAGTGATGCAGATTATTTGTATCTTAATTATGAAGCTAACCTAGAAGTGTCTGCTAATTAATATATTTTTTGAAGTTTTAAAGAACATTAGGTAAAGAAAAATTAGAAAACAATAGGTAACTTCAATTTATGTAGTCTTAATTATAATTTAAGAAAGGTACAATATTTTTTATTTTTTATTTTTGGTATATTTTGGCTTGCGTTAAGGATTAGGTATTTCATATTTCACGTCGATGAATATTGATATACAATTGTTTTTATGATCTTTGTTTGTTGATAATGGCATATTTGAATAAGATTATCTTTTGTTTTTTTAAGCATGCTTTGATTTATAGTTGTATTTGTATGTTGGTAATCAAGGTACTTGACATATTAGAAAGACTAAATTGCACTTCACTCTCTTGAGATTTGGTGGAATAATACTAAAAGATCCAAAAATTGGGAAAATTGACACTCCCCTCCCTTTGATAGATGTAAAAGTTAACATTCTGACAAAATAAATTAGGTAAAATAATAAAAAGTCATGTATATACTTACGAAGTACCAAGTCTTATTTTTACTTTTGATCACTTTTCAAATGAGTCATAATACTTACTTTTTTATACTATTCTTTATTTGCTTAATAACAAAATCATTTTTTTTTAATTTCTACTACATTATTTCTAATAAAATAATATTTAACAAAAAAATTAAGATATTCTAAAAACAACCTATGTCATAGCTTTACGAGACAAATAAATTTGAATTTTAGAATTTTCTCTTCAAATAAATATACTTTAAATTGTAACATATTTTTACCACTTTAACCAATTAAAAAATAAATAAATTTTAAAAACTAACTAAATTTAGTCATATTAATTAATAAAAGAATAAAGACTTATAGTAATAATAAAATCTTACCATTCTTCCTTTTCATATTTTTGAACCAATAAATGAAAAAAATATTATTATTTTCTTACAAGTGTTTGAATTTATTTTTAAATTCAAATAGAATTAAATTTTTTTTACAGTTCATATCATGAAAAATTCTAATCTTATTTTATTTAATATTCAAATTTAATGTCACTTTTATATATATTTATATATATATTATTATTAATAATAAAAAATTGAGGTTGCTATTAAGAAAATAAATTAAAAAATATAAAGGATGGTATAAAAAAGTAAATATTAGCACTCATTTGAAAAGAAAAGAAAGTAAAAGTAAGTTAGTTTTGGTACTTTGGATATACAAATATGACTTTTTAGTATTTTACCCAAATTATTTTGTAACACGGTTTTTTCATCCATCCAATGGAGGGGAGTGTTTATTTTTCCAAATTTTGGATCTTAGTATTATTTCACCAAACTTCAAGGGATATGAGTGTAATTTGCTCTCTTTGAAAAATATACAAATGTGTTTAATGCTTGCATGGCTGGGACGATAGTTGGATTATTCTCTTGCTTGGTTAAAGGTTCTTCGTTGTTAGGAAGCTCTGTTTCTTTGATTGTTGTTGATGGGGTGAATTTGTTAAAGACTTGAGTATGATCTCTAGCATTGATTTGCATAGAGTAAAATAGAGTTAGAAGGAAAACATAAAAGATATAGTTATTCGCAGCTAGCATTCATGATGTTTGTTAATCTTGTGGAAATAATGTTTCTATTTCCTTATCAAGTGCACGTTGAAGAAATAGTAGGTGTTAGTGTGATTAATGCCTGATAGAAAAATAGTATAAAAAACATATAGGAGATTTGAAGGCTTTGAGACGTGTTATGATTCAACACTATCTTTAAAGAGATATTGTCTGCATACTCTTACAATTCGGGAATTGCTGACAAATCCTTTCCAGGATACAATACAGCCTCTTAGAATCATAATAACAACTTTTTATGGAAGCCATATATATAGAAATGAGTTGTCACTATTCTAAAAAGTATGACTATATTGAAACACTATGAATAGTCACACAATCAACAATTGTGTCTTTTATCAAATAAACTACTAGTTTGAATTCAATAATTGTATTTTCTAATACACATAATTTATAACTATTGAATCTAATAGTTGTAACTCTTGACATATATTACTATTCACGAAAAGGTATTTCAATTAAGAATTTATAATACAATCTATACAACAATCCCCCACTAGATTGTAATATAATTCATAATCATAATATCATGCATAGGAGAAAGTATCCCATGGACTTGAACTTTTCTATGAGTGTAAATTTTTTAAAGTTCTAATGAAGTAATTGGAGTACGCGAATTAAACCAATACTCCTTGTACTATAACCAAAACCGTCACACACATGATATTATCTAGTTGTCATAAAATTTGTAACGAGAATTAGAACTATTATGACCATGTGCTACTCCTGGATTCATGAATATTTACAAAGATAACCCTTTTAATCTTTGTATGCGACATCACTTTGTTATTATGAACTTTGAAAATAGCTTTTACTAAGTTAAAGTTGGGTTCCTATCACTGGTGTCTTTTTATGAAAGGGTTTCAGCTCTATTCCATTTAATGTTAATTTTACTACATATTTCAGCAATTTTGGTAAACCTCCCATAGATAATGACATTCATTCATAAATTTGTCTCACATAACCATAATAATTTACATTCATGTCTAGACATATCATTGTAATTTCTTTTACAAGCCTTTGATGGCTTTAATATTACAATGGACAGATATAAGAAGCATTGGATGTGGCCACGGATTTATATCCACAATAAATTCTCAAATCCATTCAATCTTCTTGTCAGTTGCTATCAAGCAATCAATTTGATTCCATTGTAAAATGAGATAAAATTGTATTTCTTGTTTGTCCAAGAAATTACATTATGTTTTCAATACTTGTGATCTCGCACTCTAGTTATCCAACTAGTTTCAATGTGTATGCTTCTAGTACACTAAACAATTATCAAATAATTCAAATCTCTAGTTTTCTTGATATCATATTTCCATTAATATTTTCCCTAACCCAACTATTAAACTATTTCGAAATCAGATCTGGATACTTGATCAAAACCGAGGGGTACATGAAAATACTTTTGTTACAAGCATAGCAAACATAGCCATCTTACATTAATCCAAAAATTATTGAAATTAATGAAGACATAAATCATGTTCACATAATCATGCATGTAATATATGGACAATATCACATTCATGGAATTTTCTATCAAGAAAAATTATCTTTTTCTACCAATTTACATCTTCCTGTATCACCAAGATAATCTCTTGCCTTTTATGGCCACAACCAACATACTATTGTGTTGAATCAATTAATTATACGGGATTCCTATATAAAGATTGTCAGTCATTATTAAATTAATATAAACACCATCCATGTCTTATAAATTATAGAATTTGTTCAAAATGAAAGGGAAAAAGAAGACATGTAAAAAAAGTATATCATGCTTTGGACGATGCATGAAAATAATTCTTAAAATAATAGTACCCTTTACTCCATAAAAGACTGTTAAATAAATGATAAAGAGCAATTATTGTGGACGGAGACTACATTTGAAACAGTTTCTCAAAATTTGATTGTTAGAGTCCTTTTCAAAGTGTTTTGCTTTTGATTTTTTTTTAAATTAGATTATAATTAATTTTACAAAATTCAAAAAGTCACAAATTAAATAGACACCTTGGCACACACGGCATACATTGCGAAAATTGAAACTGCCAATATGGGCAGTACCAACCAACATCAAGTTGGTTTCAATTTGAAAAAAAACAATTTTTTTTTTTTTTTCATTTTTATCAAAAGATATTCCGTTAACTAGTGGAAGTATTCATCCAACCAACTAGTCTCAACTTGAAGATATCTTTTCTTTCTTTTCCGATCATGCCAATTTAATTTCTACTCTTTAACTTCCAACATAGTTGGAGCTTTATTTTCTTGACTCTTCAAAACACACAAGTCAACCGTTGAGAATGTTTGTGCCATGACATCATATTCATGGTAACTATTTCTAAATGATTTCAAGGTTTGCACTCTTTCATGGGCCACTCCAATAAGTAAATAAAAAACACACCACCATGACTGAAAACATATAATCTTCAAAAGATCATCGTAGTCTCTGAAAATCTGTCGGATGCCTCAGCAAACAGACAAAATGAAAGCTTGATACTTCATTTCTTATTGAAAAATTCAACCACTCAACATCACCCTGTCTTTTCTTTTGTCAATAAACAAGTGGTTATTGTCCACCAATATACACATATTTCCATAAAATTTCTATAAATATAATCAAAACTCAATTCAATTAAGCTTTAAATCTCAAACTAGTTGGGGTTATATGAATTATTTTTCTCCATTTGTATCGATCCAATACATCATTTTCAATAATGCCTAAAATAATTAAATCCTTCTTTATAATAAAAAACCAAATAAAATAAAAATCATAATAAACAAAACTTGTTTATCCAAGAATAAATGGAAAACCCATACTACAAACTTTTCTTGTTTCTGACATTTAATGGATAATACATGGCTCTTGGTGTTAAAACTAGATTTGACTAGGTTGAGTTGTCCTCCACGTGACTAATATGTAAAGAGGCAGTCCTTTAGATATGTAAAAACTTCGATAATCAAGTCAGTATCTAATCAGAGTGAATAAGCTGAAAAACTATAAAAGTATAAGTTAGAGGAACAACCTATCTTTCTTTTGGGGTTTTAAGCCCCTTTTATGTAGGACCTTAGCTAGAATATTAATCATAGTAGTAACGAAGCCTATTATGACGTATGTTACAATAATAATTAGTCCATTATAATATTAATAGGATTTAGAGGTGACAGTTAATATTTGGATTAATCTGTTATACTTTAACCATTCCACGTATAATATTATTATATTGGTATAATCCTGTATTATCACTAGTCTCTGAAAAAAGGAGTGTGTGTTTACACGGACTGAAAAGTGGTCGACTTTGGGTATGCTTACGATTTCTGAGCTAAAGAAAGGAGAGATGGATCTTGCTCCATGTCTTCAGTTTACTAAGCTAGGCAGAGGTGTTAGGTGTTCAGGTCGAGGTGAGATCTTGGTTCAATTAAGCTCTTGGCTTCTAGCTCCTGGCTCATTTAGTTGAGCTATTGACTCATTAATTGCTTTGAGCTCTTGGCTCATTAATTGAATCCAGCTCTTAGCTTATTTATTTGAGCTATTGGCTCATTAATTGCTTTGAGCTCTTGGCTCATTAATTGCTTTGAGCTCTTGGCTCATTAATTGAATTGAGCTCTTGGCTCATTGATTGAGTTAAGCTCTTGGCATTTTGACTGAGTTAAGCTTTGGGCTCTTTGATTTGCTTTGAGCTCTTGGCTCTTTGATTACTTTAAGCTCTTGGCTCTTTGATTACTTTAAGCTCTTGGCTCTTTAATTGCTTTGAGCTCGAGTGATAATACAGGATTGTACCAATCTAATAATATTACATGTCGCATGATTAAAGTATAACAAACTAATACAAATCGTAATTGCCACCATTAATTTTTATTATTATAATAGCGGACGTATTATTATTGTAACAGACGTCATAATAAGCTTCATTACTACTATGATTAATATTTCAGCTAAGGTCCTCTATAGAGGTGCTCAAAACCCCAAAAGAAAGATAAGTTATTCCTCTAACTCAGACTTTTATAGTTTTTTAGCTTATTCACTCTGATTAGATACTGACTTAATCGTCAGAGTTTTTACAAATCTAAAGGATCGTCCTTTCACATATTAGTTACGTGAAGAATAACTTAATTTAGTCAAATTTAGTTTTAACATTGATATCGTCTATGGGAATCTATACAATTTGGATTTTCCAATTAGAACAATATCAAATAAAGATTAAACCCCTGAAGCACGAATCCCCAATTCACGTGCTTGAAAAAATGGCTGTCATAGGAGGTGAAGGAACAATGGGATGCATATAAATGCATGATTAACAACTAAAGCAAGTCACATCAAACATGGGGCTGACGTTAGGTTGTAGTATGCTTGCTATTTTCACTTCCGGTGTAGAGAGAGGCAATTAGAGCAATAAAATAAAATGTGTGCATCAAACATGCTTGTCCATATATGATTTCAAACTCTAATTCAGGTACGTAAATTTCAAAGAGCTGAAGCATTTTCACTGTTCAAATTCACATGCATTAAAAACAAAAGTTCAGTAGACCTTTATTGCTTTTAATGTTATGTTTTTAATTGTTTATTTGAAAGTTAATAAATAATAAATAATCAAATAACAATAAATAACAATGAAGTACATACTTTGCTGACTTCTCACTTGGACTTCTTCAAGTCCAAATCCAATTTGGTCTCAAACGGCTAATAAACGATTTGTTATTCTTGCACCAATTATTGCTCTTCTAACTCCCATTTTTAATTGCTTTAATTGCTCCGTTTAAGTGCTCTAAATTGCTCTGTCACTTATTGTAATTTCTCCTTTGATTTAATTGGATCAAATACATGGACATTTTAACAGTCAAGTCAAACCCTAAATTTTTATATATTTATGTAATTCACTAATTGCCTTATTGTGTTTGAATACATATTACATGTTTATTAAAAAGTATATTAGTACAATTTACGCAAGTATGGTACCAAAGGAAATTTTTATTTATCGTTATTTAAAGAATAATTATATATTGATATTGTAAGTCGAATAAATAAATGCGTATGACATAATAAAACTGTGAGCTAAACATTGCTAGCATATTATTTACGAACCATTTATAAATATGTTCATTAGACTAGACAGTCTACATTTATTGAAACACACCCTAAGAGCCAAGAGCTTAAGTCAATCAAAGAGCCAAGAGTTCAAAACAATCAAAGAGTCAAGAGCTCAACCCAATCAAAGAGCCAAGAGCTCAACCCAATCAAAGAGCCAAGAGCTCAAAACAATAAATCAACCAAGAGCTCAACTCAATCAACGAGGCAAAAGCTCAATTTAATTAATGAGCCAAGAGCTCAAAGCAATTAATGAGCCAATAACTCAAATCAATGAGCCAAGAGCTCAACTCAATCAATGAACCAAAAGCTCAAAGCAATTAATGAGCCAAGAGCTCCACCAAATAAATAAGCTAAGAGCTCAATTGAACCAAGATCTCACCCCGAGCCGAACACCCCATAACACCTCTTCCCAACTCAATAAACCAAAGGCATGGCAAAAGATCCATCTCTCCTCTCTTTAGCTCGGAATTTATGAGCATATCCAAAGTCGACCACTTTTCAGTCTATGTAAACACGCACTCCTTTTTTCGAGAACTAGTGATAATACATGATTGTACTAATCCAATAATATTACATGTGACATGGTTAAAAAATAACAAACTAATCTGAATCGTAACTGCCACCATTAATTCCTATTAATATTATAACGGACGCCATTATTATTGTAATGGACGTCATAATGGGCTTCATTAGTACTATGATTAATATTCCAGCTAAGGAATATAAAGAGACTCAAAACTCCAAAAGAAATAAAGGTTGTTCCTCTAACTCATACTTTTACAGATTTTCAGCTTATTCACTCTTATTAGATACTGACTTGATCGTCGGAGTTTTTACAAGTCCAAATGACCGCCCATTTACATATTAGTCACATGGAAGACAACTCAACCTGGTCAAATCTAGTTTTAGCACTTGGAAATATTGAGTTTACTTTCATGTTAAACTTCAAAGTCCATCTCCTTCTAGGACACTTTTTTTTTTCAATACATTATTGCTGCACATTTTGTATCCTTCATATTTTTTCTTTCAAATTAAATTGAAAAGCTTTTATTCCATAGATGAGATGAACTTCTAGTAGTATCTTCAGTAATCCTCATAGTGTAATGTCCATTACAATATCTCTTTATAGTTGTTAGAAAAATAGTATACAATACATATAAAAGATTTGAAGGCTTTGAGATGTGTTGTGATTCAACATTATCTTTTAAAAATATTGCCAGTATACTCTTACAATTTAGGGATTGCAGATAAGTCCATTTCAGGATACAACAAAATCTCTTAGAATCATAATAACAAATTCTTATGGGAGTCATATTTATGGAAATGAATAGTCACTATTCTAAAAAGTATGACTATATGTTGAAAATAGTCACACAATTAACAATTGTGTCTTTTATCAAATAAACTACTAGTTTGAATTCAAGAGTTGTGTTTTCTAATACACTTAAGTTATAACTATTGAATCTAATTAATAGTTGTAACTCTTGGCATATATTACTATTCATAAAAAGACATTCTAATTAGGAATTTATATTACAAACTATACAACAATGCCTACTGTTCAATTCTCTTACACTGCTTTATTTGCAATTTTAGTATACATAGTATGTCTAGCAATTTCCTCCTGCGAAGGGTTTGGAAAGCGGTTTCAACTTCGGGGAATCCCTCTAGCATGCCTCTTGGTCATTATTTTCCTTCTCCCCCTAGGTGTGCTTCAAGCTACAACTGGCCAAGTCAGTGCTCAAAATACCTTGCCCTGGCTATTGTGAGTAACCAAATGAAAAGTTATGTTACGTCGTCTAATTTTTCATGCATTACTTTGGATTGAATATGGTGTTTGAATTGTTATTGGGTTACATCTATCCTAGCAAACCAATAGCACACTTGGTATTCAAGTCCTACAGTTTAACCACCATGTTTTATGCTCTTGATTTTAATTATGACGTCAAGTTGGCATACTATATGTAAATCCCCCCTAGAGCAATGCTCTTTGCCCAAATTGTTGGAATGCTTATATCATCCTTAGTTAGTTTTGCTATGGCTTGATCCTAGTCCCTATCCTTCCCTCATGGCCTGTACTCAAGCATATACATGGCCGGTACTCAAGCATATATGCTGTTTCTGTGTATGGTGTGATTGTCCAGCAAAACAAGAATGCTTCTTCAAGTATAATTTTATCGAGGCATTTATGTTAAAATTTGTATTTTTCCTAAGAATAGGTTGGAAAGTATAATTTTTATTTTTTTGTATAATTTATGACACAAAAATATGTCATTGGAATATTACTCGTGACTCGAGAAACATATACGATTGAAATATTTATTATGACCCGAAAGAAACATTTCCTAAAAAAAATAATTACCTCATTGGCCACAACTTATTTAATATATAAAAAATTTGAAAGAGAGAGTGAGATATAATTTTTCAGACTAAGTCACTGTTTTTTCAATGCTTGCGCTTTGTAAATCAGGAAATGGAAGCAGGTGGGTAATTGATAACTATTGAGGCTTATACACCACAATGCTGTGACCGTAACCATTGACATTTGTACTCAATGAGTCTTAAGGAAAGGTGATATCGTCATCGAACAATATAAAATCAAAGGCGTTAGACAATCTTTACAACATTCTTAATGAATTCTCAGCTTTCTCTACCTCATTAGTCATCTCCATCACTTTATCTTACTTCCCGGTCTTCACCTACCGACTTTCCCTGTCAAAATATACTTAGGTGCCTTTCTTAAACTTAGAAGGTGTTTTATCGTTCCTTACCTGATCGATGGTTCAGTGATTACTTATGCAATTAGTGTATGATAACTTATGCAATTACTGAAGCAAATAGTCCTAGTCTTAACTCAACCGCTTAAAACGAAAATGCTGACATAGTCTCACCATGGATACTTACAACTTTTCATTATTTGTGAATTATTTGTCTTGGGTTATTCATGAAATTTCTCCTGTAACTTGTTAGTGAAATAAGACTAATGAGTTTTCCTTTATTTGTTGAATCCATCCTTGGTTCTCCCTCCTAGAAAACACTAGTTAACAAATTGAATTATATCCCCTCACTTAGCCTTCAGTCAAAACAGAAACGTAACTCATAAGTGAAACTAGTGCAAAGAATAACCAGTAAAAACCATTAATAGCACAAACTGCTTCTAATCAACATTTGGTAATCATTCAAGTTCATTGAGTTTTTGATTGAAAATTGACATAAACTTGCGGATTTACCTTCTACCTCTTATTCTTTGTTAAGAAAAGAGGAGGTACCATTACAGCCAATGTCATTGGCTACAAATGATTAAGTCCTAAAATTTGATCTGGATAAATGCAAAACCCGTGCAAAGATATATCTAAAATGTGCAAGTTTATTGATACATATTAAAATGCTGATGCATTGGAGCTCCAAAACTGTCATGGTTTTCCATGAACACTTTGAAATGATCCCTCATGTGCAGAATTTATTAACAAATTTGTCTTGTTACCCTGCTCTATCACTCGGGGAGAACTCGATAAATTCCATTCACATTCCTGAATGTGACATGCGGGTGTTATTTTGGCTGCACTAAGAGATGTATGGAATTGCTCATGACCTGGATGCTTCCAAAAATTCAACTCATCATCTCTTCTTTCATTGCAGACAATACCCTGCATCTTTCTTTTCTGCATCTCATCCTTAACAATCTGAACCACAAAAATATGAGGGGAAAAAATTAACATTATATTATAGTGACACAAACATTCCCATCCCCCTCAAATTGCAGGAAAAAGAAATAACTGTAGACATGCAGGAGTGCTGTTGTGACTTGTGACAGATGCAACAAGTAACCTATATAAAAAGACTAGTAGCGTGCAACCAAATGATCACCATCATTATCTAAATGATCACATAAATTCTCTTAACACTTTCTGATGCCTCTTATACAAAACATGTCTTCCTAGGATTGACTAAGGGAATTGAAAAAAATGTGAGTTGGTCCACATGTGCTTCTCATAACTTAAGTTCACCAAAATTTCAGATGACCATATATGCAAAAATTTATCATAGTTCCTATAAATATTGATGTTGACTCATAAACCCTCTCAATATTTATAGAAGTATGTGGTACATTACTTTAAAACCTCTCCCACTAGTTTGAGATATTGGTATTTGAATATGAAACTAGTAAATTCTTCACAATGATGAATGGTTTGTATGTTTAAAGATTCAGCAGCAAGAGATTTAGTTCAAAGCATGCAGCAATATGCATATTGTCAGATTACAACTAACAAGAATACCTTTATGGAATGAATCATTTGGATGTATTTAGGAAACTTGACTACCATGATGTTGAGTTGCATTAATGGAATGCATATTCCACAATATTTGCATATGATTTTTGAGATGAAGTCTAGATTAGGGATTGCTAAAGTTTGTATTTTAGGATGCCATCAAAGAACATCTCAAGTAGTAAAAGTGGGTCAGGAATAGAGATTATTATTATGTTCATATTGACATCCGTGAGAGTCTCCAACCTAGTATTTTTTGCATTTTGGCATGCTACTTCTCAACATTCTAAGTAAACAGGTACTGAGTTCCAAAACAAGTTGGCAAGAACCTGGAGATACCATATACATTAATGTCTTTTATACAAAGGATGTCAAAAGTAACTCCCCTATGGAAGAGATTGACATAAATGTCAGTTTAAGTTGGAAGAGATTAGTGTTGCAGCAGAGCACGGCCAAAGGATGAAGAGATCTATTGTAAAAAAGAAATCTGATGCTATTTTGACTATTTCAAATACTATTGACCGAAAGAAGGTGAGGTTTTCAGAATATGGAGCTAGAAGACTTTGAATAACCAGAGCAATGCAGCAAGATCATGAAAGGGAAGTCACTTTTTACGCTACATGAAAGTTGCACATCCTAGTCAGAAGATTTCTTCAATAAACACGGAAGAAAATTAAAGAAGGATAAAATAAGCAGACGTTAGTTATGTCAACCCAAGAAGAAAGCAGTTTGTCACATGTCTGATCAATTATGGACTTGCAGTATGTGGACTATTCAGGTCTAGCTGACCCTTTTAAAGAAAAAAGAGATGGTAGAGAGGTTATTCATAATAAAAAGACTAAAGTTAAAATCATTCATATACATAAGGAAATATCTGTTATTGTTGCTGCTAGAATTTGCTTAAGTATATACTTATCATGATTTAGGAAGGATATAGTTTTGTTGGAAAATACTATCGTTGCTCTTGAAGCTCTCAGTGAGCAGACCATATATTGTTGGGTGAACTTAAAAAATCCTTAAGTATCAGTCGCATTGTCACCCAAAAAATAAACAATATCAGTTGCATTAGTAGGAGAAATCTATTTGACATTATATAATGGATTCATGACGAACTTTCCATGGAGACCTTGTATGCATTGGTGAAGTTAATGTGCTGAGATCAGACCAACATGAAGCAATAAAAGCATAGATAGTTCTTTTAATCCCAGAAAGCTTAGAATGATTGAATCAAAACATAGGTCATAGTCATTTCCTCAAAGAGAAATAGACTTCATATCTCTGGATGTTTTTGACGACTCCAAAGATGTGTTGGATGTAGAGATCATAGTGAAATGGATCAAATAAACATTTATATAGTCATATTCGTGACACAATGCCTGAACCAGTGCTAGTCAATGTAAAGTGTTATCTTCTTTCCCTCAAAATAAACTAAGTTAATCCCTTTGCTCCAAAATAATTGTCCTCCTTTCTATTTATAGCTGTCCAGAAATAATTGTCCTATTTCTACTTTAAGGTTTTTCCTATAAAACCTTAAAGTAGTTAGATATTTCCTTCACATTCCAAGAATTTTAAAGGGGGGAAATATAGATATTGCATCCCAATTAACACGATTAATGAAATTGCATAAAAACCTAGTTTTTTCAAAGAGGACAATTATTTTGGGACAAAGTCGGTAATGTTTCTGGGTGTTTCTGATCACTCCAATTCATAGATTTCTCATGCCTACCTGCTACCATGTCTCGAGGCTTAATATGTTTGATTTTTCTTTTTTCAAATTTCTGGATTGCCCATTTGGAATTTTTCAGTTATGTCAACATCTACAGAGCTGGAGGTTACCAGCGTTTCTACACAAAGATTATCAGAAAATTGAAAATTTTAAAAATATTAATTTTTTATTAAAAAAATAAAACCTGTTGCAAGGTCCTTATAGATGAATATATTGGTAACTTAATTATCAATACCAATTGATGTAGCGCAAGGACGGGAAAACAAGTGGAGATAGAAAGAAGAAAGAAGAAAGAAAAGAGGGAGATCACGAGAAGGAAATGAAGAGAGGAGAGACAGAAAGAGAAAGAGAAAGGAGGCTCAATAATTCTTGATCAAAATTGTAGAGAAACTATATAATAGAACTACATATAGGGGACTCTCAAAAACCTAGTATCAGTAGGACACAACTGAAAATAAAAACCCTAGATAACCTTAATTATTAAAACCTAAATTAGTAACAATAGTATTTATTAAATCCCTAAATCTATTTTTGCAAAATTACTATACTTAAAAAAAGACATAGTTATCAAGATCATAGAAACTACGGTAGCAGCACAAGAAGACTGTCTTATGTTTCTTGGTCTTACTAAAAGTATATAGAAAGAAATCATCTGTACGGAAGATTGAGTCACAGAGAGAGGCAGAAGAATCTTTTTCCGAGGCAAAAGCTAGAATACAATGGCTGAAGCTGGGAGATTGAAATACAGGTTGTCTTTGTAAGACTGTTAAAATGAGAAGCAACAAAAAATGCACCTTCAATGAAACTCGTGAGTTACTTTACGGATTCTATTTCTACTAAATTTGTTGGATACTACTTTATGTTATGTGGGTTTACAAGTGGAGTTTCTTGATAATATCAAGCATCATAACATTTCTGACCCAAAAAAAGCAATACCTCCAAAGACCTACCATTGCTGATGAAGTAAATTTTACTATCTTGATTCTAATTAGTGAAAAAAGCCTCAGGCCTTGATGGTTTTAACTTTTACTCCTCATTTTGTCAGGTAAACTTGGGATATTGCAGGAAAGAAAGTGACAAATTGCTCTACCACTATGATAATCTGAAACTTATCATGTTTCTATATGGCAGAAGGATTTACAGTGAAACTGTAAAAAATCATGCAAAAAACAAAACCAGAAGCGATATAGCTACAGTCTGAGGAGAAAATTGGCACAAGATTACTGTAGAGGGGCTGAGCTGAAGTGTACTTTACCTTGTAAGTTGTAAAATAACCCAAAACCAAATCTTTTCCTCAGATCATTTTTCTCCCTGATCGTATTTTATGAATTATAAAAAATAAAAAATACCTCCCCTGGAACCTTCATTTTACAGATTAATATACTTTTTCTTTTTTGAAAAAATGCAAATTTTGTTGGGAAAGAGAACATAAGAATGATAAAAGCATAGTAGATGAACAACATATTGTAATAACCGACAAGTGCAACTGAATGATCTTCTCAGTTCAGCATGTGCCATAAAGCTAGAATAATTCAATGGCTTTTAATCTGTTTTCTATACACACTTACTCCACAAAGATGAAGTTTTCATTTTATAAAATTGATATATTATATCAATTAGTCAAGAGATGAAGAGCAACAATGTGCAAGCAAGTAGCAAATCATGAAAATAAGACTAAAATATATTTAACACTCAATATGGCTAAACAAATTGAAATGGAATTTGATGCGGGGAACAGTTACCCAGCAATCTAATCACATCGTCATCCACATTTAGCTCTTTCTGTATGAGAGAACTTTTGTCCAGTTAGAATACTCAATGCATAACCTCATTGTAATATCTCTAAACTGTTAAGAACCAACAAGCTTCTAGGATAGTCTATGAGTACCTATGAGAACGAGGCATAAGGAACCTGGAACGTTTCAAATGTTGTCTCAGAAATAAAACGCACAGCCAATATCAAATTTCTTCTAGACATTGCCAAGGGGATGATTTCAGAATACACATGCAGTTTTGGACGGAGGTCTATGCTAATGCTTGAAGCTAATCCTTAACATGCAGGAAAATATTCTACTTAAGCCTTATAACAAATAAGCAGCAAACCCAGGAAGATTATGACAGAATTGATGGTAAAGAATCCAGCAATGTCCACCATAATTAAGGACCAGCATGAAGATTATCACAGTATTTGAATGGAAAGAATTCTCAGAAACTAACCTGCAACAACTTTAAGTCAAGCCTGGGAAGCCCCACTTGCCCAACAGTTAGGGAACCAAAAAAGTTCCCCAGTAATGCAGCATCAGGCACGGCCAATCCATGAACAAGCCCAGAAACAAGTCCACCTAAGAAACTGTCCCCAGCACCCGTCGGATCAACCTGATTTGCTGCAAATGGTGCAATTTCTATTTCCCCATCCTTCCAATACACCTTACACCCATCCTTCCCGTGCGTCACAACAACACAACACCATTTTCTTACCTCCTCAACATCAAAAAACAATGCCTCATCAGCTGACGCTTTAAGAACCCCAATTCGTGGCAAAAGATGAAAAAACCCACTTTCTTTCAACCCAACAAGCTTTACAGTTCCATCAACGACATCAAATACTCGAATGAGAGCCTGAACATCCACAAACACTACATTACAAATCCCAACCATTTGTTCAAGGGTCTCTGGCAATATCTCCCCACCAACCCCAACAGCCATTCCAAAATCAAACCCGGTTTCCGGAAGGTCCGAAGGTCTAATCGGGTCGCAAGCAAACACCCGTTTCAAGACCCGATCTTGGTGTCCGCCTGTGTCGATCGCTGAATCAAAATAAGCGTGGAACAGAGTGGTCTTACAAGTGGGTATCACAATTGGGATATGATTGGTAGCATATGCAAAATCTGACCCAACCTTAGCTATTAAATTATATGGGATTGAGAGACCGTCAAGTACGACGGAAATGAACGAGGCGGCGCCACCAAGAGTCTCAGCAACAACCATGCCATCCCTCATCAGGACGTCATGGCAATAGTTACCCACAATCAGGCCTCTACTAGTGGAGTTTTGTGAGAATATTGGTTCGAGCACCATGAGTAGCTTGGTGGAGACGAAATGTCAGGAATTGATTAGTATAATAGTAGAATCGGAGTGAGTTTCTGGGTCGTGGGTTAGAACAAAATAAAGAGCTAGAAATGTGAAAGTCCATGAAAATAGAGGTAGATGGATATTTATAGAAGAGAAGATATAGAAGAAGACAGAGACAGAGCTCTGTAGACAAAATTATATTCGTGTTTGTCATTGTTAGCTAGATGTGCATCAAGGAAGAGGACGCGTACAAGAGAAAGATTTGTGTGACATTCCACTTTACATAGCAAAGCAAGGAAAAGCAGCCAAAAGCGAAGGCTTTCGTTCTTTTCAGGCTAAATTATACTTTTCATTCTCATATTTTTCACTAAAATTCACTAATAGTTATTATAGGATGTGCTTATTGTCACTGCTAATTTTTTTAGAGTGGCTTTATTAATTGGTATTAGCTTTTCGGCTAATTTTTTTAGAGTGACTTTATTAATTGGCATTAGTTTTTTTTTTTTCTAAAATATTATTCTCCATTTATTTTATTTAACTTATTTAATTCAACATATATTATTTTCTTTTTCTTATGTATAATTCTTGGTTTTTTAATTTTTTTTTTTTACTAGATTATTTTTCATGAACTCTTTAATTTTATTCATTTGCACTATTTTTCTATTTGCACTATTTTTCTATCTTATCTCTCAGAAATCTTCTTGCTATAAAATTCTTCAATAGCATATTTTTCTTGATTCCTTTTAATTTATTTTTTTTAAAAATTAAACAGATTGTTACCACACCTTGTATCATATATTTGAATCTCTCAAATATTTAAATAAATTTTATCTACTAATAAATAATTTATTTTCTTAATGATCTAATATTGAAATTTTATCGGCTAATAAAAGGTTTTTATTTTCTAATTATCTAATTGTGCACAAATTTATATTTTAATAAAATATTTATTTTTTATTTTTTTTATTTTGATTTTCTATTGTGGTTGGTTTATGTACTTCAAGAATTGATGAAATCTATTGAATGGATTTTGAGTTGAAATTTAGAAAATAATTACAACTGTTGCTAAATAGTTTTTCACAATAATGTCAGAAATTGCAAGAATTTTAAGATCCCTTCCTCCTCTTTTTTTTTTCACTAAATATTCTTTGAACTTATTATTATTATTATTATTATTGGAGAATTTGATTTTATTCTTAGAATATTCAATAAAAATTTAAAATTAATATTAAAAAATTTAATATATATTAATTACTCTAAGAAAAAAGGACACCCAAATATTTTATTTTAGCAATTGTATGGAGGAAAAAGAAAATAATTAAAAATATATATAATAGGCTTTTATGGTGAATTGAAAACAAATATAAAAAAAAGTTGAAGAGGAAAAGTAGTCCATTAAAAAAACTGAAAAGCCTAATATAAATCATTTAGGAAAGAGAAATAATAAAAAAGTAAAATACATGATTTAAGAGTTTTATAGGAAAAAGATTTTTGAGATGTAAGGCACAAGGATAGGTACAAATGAAAAAAGTTGAAGAGAATAAGAAAAATAGTCCAATAAAAAAATTAAAAAGTCTAATAAGAATTACACATAAGAAAAAGAAATAATAAATATTGAACAAGATAAGTCAAATAGAATAAATAGAGTTAATGTGGGTATTTTAGGAAAAAAAAAATAACATAAATTAAAAGACTGTGGCCCTAAAATCAAATGCTTATTGTTTAAAAATCGAATCAATATTCAAATTCACTTAACAAAAGATGATCTGGATCTACAAAATATGAATTGAAAAATAAAATGTGACATGTAAATACATTTATTTCAAGTAATATTTTTAATTTTAGAACATATATATAATAAATATGGATCATTGATTTTTTATTTTTTTAATTATTAGGAAAGAAAAAAACAACCAAAACAAACTATAAAACGGAGACAACTATTTCACGTTGCCACCAATATTATAGCATAAAAAATTGTACATTATTATGCCATCTTTTGTTAAGTTAATTTGGACGAAAGATAACAAATGTTAAACTATGAGTATTTGATTTTAACATTTTAAATTACAAGAAATAAAATCAATTCTCAAGCAAAGTATAAAAATGTAAAAAATGTAATTTAACCTTCTTTTTTTCTCTTCTTTATCTATTTGTCTAACTATATATATAGTACAATAAAACTTTCGTGTTGTGGTACTTCTCTTTTTCTTTTTTTTCAACCGCCCAACTTATCAAAATTAAAAATTTAATATTATTAGTATCATCTACAACTTTCACTAACATAATCTAGTCAGCCTCAGCGGCTAGAAAAAGTTGTTGGTCCTAATTTCCAAGTTTTTTAGGGGCCGTTTGGTATTGCAGCTAAGCTGCGTTGCGGCATTGCCTAGAGACATTTTGCTACGGGGATGCGGCCGTGTCTTACGGCACCAGTGGCCGCGTCCTAAGCTACCAATTTGTAACTTCTTTGCTACGATGCAAGTATTTCTTTTCCCTTCCCATTTTGCCCTCATCCAATTTCTTTTATTCTTACCATACCCTGACCCCTAAACTATAAAAATAGCCCCATTAATTTCAATAATACCCAGCTTGTCCCTTCCCCATTTTCAAAATTTTTGATCGTTGCTAGCCCAACGATTAGCATCATCATTTTAATTTAATATTTGTTATTTTATTGTATTTTTAATTTACTATTTTTTTTAATTTCATTTTTAATTTAGCATTAGAATTTGTTTTTGCTTTTTTTTTGTAATTTCAATTTTAATTTTTCAATTGAAATTAGTTGTTTGAATATTATTAGATTAATTTAAATTAAAAATGCATAAATTAAAAGGCAAAAATAATTAAAATTTACTTTAAAATAAAATAAATTAAAACTAATAAATGAATTAATTATTACTTTAATTTAATTTTAATTAAAAATAAAAACAGAATTAAAAAACAAAACTTATTAATATAAAATTATTTAATTTGTTTATTTTTAATACACCACATAAATAGCATATTAGTCATTTTTATATAAAATAGTTTCTCTGACCATGATCATAAATCATGCTTTTTGAACTATCCAAATAGATAGTACTTTTGAGATAAAATAACCTCTATCTTTTTTTACTATGATCTTAAATCATGATCTCTGTCTCATCGCCATACTAAACGGAATCTTAGATTGAGTTGAAAGCCTTACTTCACGTTCCCAAAATTAGTGTTAGTGTGTCAACATTGACAATTGCATAAACTTTTCAATTTAATTAATGCATTTCCATTTCATAAAAAATAAAAATAAGTTTGAAGAAAAGCAATAATTACAAAATTTTTTATCAACTTACTAATTTTTATCCTTATTTTTCGTCCAAACTCCAATTTTTAATTTTTATTTTTCCTTCCTCTTTTGTTGAATTGTTATGAGCAATAGTACTTTCAAGATTATAATGCTATAACCCTTAAGATTTTTAGAACAAATTAATAATTGATTCTTTACTAATGTATATTTTATTTTTTACATTATCAATAAAAAAGAAATTATCACGTATTTTTAATATCAAACACCACATTTATTTCCAAACAAATATACTGATAAAGTCCTGTACTTGGTTTATTTCTCTTTCTCTTTTATTTCCTCTTTTTGGGTGGGGTTGGGGTTTACAGAGTTCATAGTTGCCTTGAATTGCAAACCTTATTCTGTGGTCACAGTCAATTTCGCACACGTTCTTTTCATTCTCTTTTGATTTTGGACCAAAGAGAAACTTGTTACAAAAAGAAAAAATGCAAGAGAGTTCACTTGTTCTTCTTCACTAGCCTCTTGCGCATTCAGTTTCTTTGGTTTTATGAGTACTAGTCTCATCACACTTAGACTCGAGCTGCGTAATATACTCATCACCAATATATCGCAGGATTCACGGAAACTTTTGCTCATGAAACTATATTTTTTATTAGAGATTATAATCCGGAATATAATGAAGATAATGTATTGGCAAAAATGTTAGAACTGTTTTTAATAAAAAAATTATAATTATTGTATAAAATAAAAAGAAGGAAATAAATTTTTTTAAAATTGATTTTATGATTATCTAAAGTTAATAATACATAAGTTTTTTTATTTTTTTTAATAATAAGAGAAAGTGAAAATTTCTAATAAATGATAAAATTTTAATTTAACAAAAGTCAAAATTTAATATGATGCTATTTTTTTTCAAAATAATATTTATGTTAAAAATTATATTAAAAAACTAAAGGACACGGAGAAAAAGGATATGTTGATAAGAAG
This sequence comes from Quillaja saponaria, assembly GCA_029379385.1. Classification (NCBI taxonomy): domain Eukaryota; kingdom Viridiplantae; phylum Streptophyta; class Magnoliopsida; order Fabales; family Quillajaceae; genus Quillaja; species Quillaja saponaria. The sequence goes on along the minus strand of CM055610.1, from coordinate 10,965,458 downwards.
AATTTTGATAAACCCACAAAAATAATAAAAAGCTAAAGGACACTACAAAAGTATTCTAATTTTTAATATAATAAAACTGAGTTTACTAATTGTTTTGAAGATAATACTTACTTTTTAAAAAGTTACAATACTTAAATATTATTTGGTTAATTTTTTTAAGAATATTTCTTCTGCTGTTTTTAAAAAATCGTCAATACTTTTATAAACATTTTAAGTAATGCTTTCAAACTGTAATCTGTGATTTTTTAAAATAAAAAATAAAAGATATATCTTTATCAATTCTAAAAAATTATTAAATATACTTTCAATTAATTTATAAACCATCAAATTTTTCTTCTTAAATATATCTTTAAATAACAATATCTACTTTTATCATTTTATATATTTACAACAACTTATAATTTATTTTATCAAATATCTTGTTCATTTCTTTTATTATCCACGACTTCTCTAAAAAAATTTTAAACAAAATTATTATAACTTTTTAACAGCTATTTTTTTTTTACAATATGAAAGACATAACAAACATAACAGCTTTTTAAAAACTAATACAATACCAAATCAATCCTAAATATAGATATAATTTGTTTTTTAGAAATTAAAAAAGTAACAATTTAAAATTATTTTTTATAAAGATGGTGGGAGAAGATAATTAGTTTGTTATTATTTAAAAGTGCTTCCTTTTTTTTTTTTTTTTGGCAGGTAGAAGTCCTTCTTTTTAAAAACTAAATTAGTTAGAATTAAAAGATAAATGTTGGAATATAATGAAAAATAAGAAGACAAACAAAAAAACCCATAATTGGGAGCATCGCGCATCCTGTCTTTTTTTATATCATTTTTCGCAAGGAAGAATGTTATCACCAGTTCACCAAAACTCATAAAGGGTATAAGAACTGAGACCTATAACACGTTATCATTTCATTTATTTCTTCCCAAACAGATTCAATGTTCTTACCAATCCTCATAGTTTCTGACTTACTGGCTCGAGTCAATTTATAGCAGACTCGATTGAAGACAAAATTGTATTCATATGGAATAGAATTAACAAACTGCAGTAACTAAGCATTGCTGCAATGGCAAAGACTAAGTCAACAGCTCAGTAAGCCTGTCTACCCTTACAATCAAGGGTCAGTAAAGAGAATAAACTAGTGACCAAATACTACATGGTGTTATAATTGTGATCAATGAATCAGTAATATACAAATCAGCCCAGAGATTGGATGGAGACTCATATTATAAGCTTAAGCACATTAAAAGTCTAACATGTAATAGGAGAAAAGGCATTTAGCAGATTATTTACCATTTGATGATCAAGATTTTCACATCAGGATATTGCAGGTAATAAGCATTCAAACAAAGATCATCAATCAGATCGGATTCCACCCATAAAAGTCTTTGGATCAGGACAGCTTCCACTAAACTGAGCTTGCGAGAAATCAAAACCTGGATTCTGCAGAAAGAAAAGCTTTTTTCATCAGAAGAGGTAATCTAAGGGCAACAAGATCATGCAGCTAAAACGGATAGCCAAGGTGAGGTTATCATTAAGTTTGTACATGTTTACTGTTGTTCCGATTTTTATGAGCTCCACCATTATTTGAACATACTTAGGTAGCAGTTTTACTTGCAAACTTCATGCCTAACACAGGCTCAGTTTTTAATCAGAAAATTATTCAGTAGCAAACAATTGTGATCAAAATGGAAATAATCACGACTTGCAGGTTCCACTGCTAGGAAACTTGGAAATCATCTCAGTCATGTTAAAAAGACAACAACGGGTAATAAGAGTTATATTAGGTGTATGGCACTGCCAACAACAGTTGCATATATATTATTTTCTAAGCAAGCTCCAAGTTATAAGTTCGCCAAGCAAACCACATTTATATTGTCCTTTTTTTTTCTGGTAAACAAAACAGACTATAAGAGAACTAGATAACATCACTTGATACAAGGTACCAACCCTCATTTCTGTTTCCATTATCAAGTATCAACTACAAGAACTCTGCTCCACATATTATCAGTATGAAGTAAGCACTAATCAATATGGTCATGCTCTTTTCTTTCTTCTTAATTTTACTTGAGCAAAACTCAGCATCTAAAAATTAGCAGGTAGGAACTATTGACAATACCCCTCACCTGAATTTCGAATTGCATTATCCAACTATCTCTTGAAGATTCATAAAACAGAGGGGAAGAAGACACTTTAACTACAGCAAAAACATAAATCATTTTTTTAAGGCCAAAAGGTAAAGCGGAAAAGACGAAAACCTTAACCTTGAGGAAAGACTTGAGCATTTGTGTGGATACAATAGTATGATCAAAAGAAACCCAAGATATGACAACAATAAATAGATCATCCTTCATCAATGAGCCCTCAACAACTTGTGGTTTCCCATTTTAATATCACAAAAAATGAACAAGTTGTTTAAAACTGCAAAAGGACAGAAGAAATAAAACTGATGATTCATTCTGCAATTTAGCATAACGTTTAGTAAGGTCTGAAAGGAATCTTCTATATATGGTAAAGAAAACACCTCAAAAAACTTTTGAGATTGAGACATAATTAGCTAATTGAAGTACCAACACACCTAGTTCTTCTTTAGCTACAATTTGATGTCAGACCACTTCAATACTATTTAACTATCCTCCTTGACGATCTCCTAAGTAAAAAATGAATGAACCTCTAACGGATTCATATCTGTATAAGATCCTAAAAAACTTGTAGTCTAAACAAGGAAAGTAAAAGTCCAGAATCAAGATCAAAGAATTAGAGCATGTGCACCCTGCAGTCCTGCAGTCCATTACACAGCATGCATTCATCTATAACATAACAACTGTAGGATTATCACCACATCAGCATACATGGAAAACAATCAAATTCTATATCCTCAAGAAGATACAAGCTACTATCTATATGCCACAAGGATACAACTCAAGCTGCTCCAAAATCTTAAAAAAACGTTTCAGATAATTATTCAAGAGTTGCAGCTACTTAAATGTCAATTGATCACTTCAGGGTAAAAGAAAAAAAGAAACAATTATTTGAAGTTATAATGAACTGGATGGTAATGAAGGGGAAGAAAATAATATAATGTTTGAGCCATGGTCACTGCAAAAGTTATGAGGAATAAATTATAGTTTACCTCCTCTTGAAATCTCTGAAGCATGAGGCGCTTCTGTTCAATGTCAGTAGCATAAGGATCCAGCTGACCCTGACCTAATATAGGAGAAGCCCATGTCTGACCTTTGTCTCTCTTTTGCAAAGTTATATGCATGATGTTATCCTCTGCATATTAATGTCCCAATTCAACAAGATGTTCAAGATTTGCAAGAAAATGAGGAAAGTATGCATAGCAGTGGGTTTCAATTAACTCCTTTTCAAGGGGACTCTGATGTTCCAATCAACTTGAGAGAGGACAAGGAAAGGGTTTTCCAAACTCTAAATCTTTCACCTAAGAGTTCAAAGAACAATCTCCAAAATCGTTTAAAACAACCTTTAAGGTTTACCGGGGATGGTGCTTCCGTTAGTTCGCTTAGAGTCAATCTTGCATGCATGAGTGCCTCTTTTGGTAAGTCCCCTAGTAAAGTTTGATTAAGTTAGCTGTTTTGTAATCATCGTTTGTTTTATTGTTTAAGTTAGCATTTTTTTTTTTTTAATGGTTTGTTTCCCTGTTTTTGGCTTTGGTTAAGTCTCCTTTTTCATGTAGTGGCTTAGACTACGCTCTGGCCCGGTTTTATCTTTTTTCATTTAATTAAATTTAAAAAAAAAAAAATACTCAAAAAGCAAGTTTTCACCATCAGAAAACGAGAGCAAAATGTGAATAATTTAAACAGAAGATTTGCTTTCAAATATATCTTAGACCAGAAGAATGCTAAATAATATATATAATTCAGGAAGAAACAGATACCTAGAGTCCAGAAAGAACAATCCGTCTTCACCGGGCAAGTAAGTTCATGCTGATTTACATATAAAAGGGCAATAAAAGGAAAACAAGTATTAAGATTTTAGAATCACAATACTGATAAAGCTTGAGGATAGAAATGAAGACGGAAAAGATACTAACATTGAGATAAGGAGGATTGCCTTTGATGCCAAGTTCGACATGCTTCGACTGAATCTTGCAGTAAAATTGCTTGGAATGAACATTAGGAGGAAGATTTATGTACATATTCACCTCCTCTAGGGTTTGATCCCACTCAAAAACCTCCTGACCTATTGCATACAGATTGAATCATAAACGGTCTCATTTTCTGAAGCTAAACAGAAAAGATAAATCAAATACCGTTGTGAATGAAACTGTGGCGCTTCTCTGGGGCCAATTTCTCCGCCATTTTAGGGCTTCGGTCCTCAGCTGTTGCGTCTTCTTCTGGGTTATCTGTTTGAAATAGTGATGTAGACAAGAAAACATGAAGCTCAGAAAATGAGTTGTGATCTGATAATTCACGGCAAAAAGAATAGGAAAGGAGCACCGATTGTTTAAACTCAAATTAATTTGAACCACACGAAGGTAGGTTCACAGTAAAACCTGCTCCAAGAAATCATGCACAAAATCTGCTGAATCCCAAAGAAAAATTATTTAAAAATAACAGAAATGCAAATAAAAGCAACGAAAATATCAACCAATTACTGAGCTTCCCATTTTCGCCGATTGGAAGACAGGGAGAAGTTTGAGACAGAGAAAGAGAAAGAGAAAAATCTAATACCCACATAGAGAGAGAGAGAGAGAGCTCACCTGAGGAGACGACAACGATGTCTGGGTCTGGCCGGTGAAGGTGGTGGAAGAGCTTCTCTGATGGAAGGTCACTTTGTGGAAGTCCTCGTTGGCCGTTTCAGAACACAATGGAAGTCTTAAATCAGAACTCAGAATAACATATTTTGGTTGGGTCGAGTTTGGGTTCAGTTTTTGTTTTTTTGTTTGTTCTTTTTTTGATAAGAAGTTTTTCTCTTTTGTTTACCCAAATAAAAGGAGATATCCTTTTCCCACTACCAACGTTTCAGATTAATCTATCATGTACTTTGGTTAAACTTTATCTACTGGTTACACAGAGTTTTATCTCTTTGAAGGTGTAAATTGGTCAATTGGTCAATTTTTGTTTTAGTGATTTGAGATCAAATCTTATTTTATTTTTTATGAAGATAAAAATAGTTATCTTTTATTGTACCGTTAATATTATTTTTTTAAATTTATGGTTTTATGAAAAAATATCAAAAGCTCCTTAGGATTACTTCTAAAAATACCATCATAGCAACAGCAAAAATTCATTGTAGATCTACAATTGCAAAATATATCTATAAATGACTCTATTTCAACTTTTATGCAGTTGGCTGATTTACACTCTAGACATATAATTATAGTCTTCATGATATACTTCTTTCTCTCATATCAGTTTCTACAATGCTAAATTTAATCAATATGTATACTGCATCAACAGAAGATACTGTTCTTATTATATTTACTGTTCTTATTATATTTATTAACAGGCTCAGGAAAAGGGTTTACCCGCAAAGTAACCTTGCCAATTTCAAAGACACTTCAAGTTCAAAGCTTAGGGGTGACACTTTGCACAAAAAGGATAAAAAGAACTATGATGAGGTGATGAAATCCAGCTGTAAATATTGTCGTATAATTGCAAGTGACTACCTTCTCTTTGAGGATCTTCATAAACCCAATTACACAAGCCCACCTACTAAAGTTTCAAAATGATAAACCAAGTCTCAAAACATGCAACCAAAGGTGGATGCATGATCATGATAAACAAAATTTCAAGATATTTTGTTTCAAGTGCTAGACAAAAATTTCAACAATTGCATTTTCTACCATTAGATAGATTCTCCTATGTAAGATAAACATTTATTGCCAATTTGCGTTTCTTCTCCAATTCATTAGAAAGTCTAAACACCATAGTTTCTACCTACAACAGAATCATCACTCAAAAATTTTAAGTGTCGAGGAAGATGCAAAGGGATCTCATAAGGGTTCACGCCCAAACTCTCTAAAAATGGTTCAAACTCATTAATAGGACTTGAGCAGCGCAGAAGATACGATTTTCACAAACCCGTCATCATAAAGTTTGGCAGCTAACTTGTTACCCCCTTTCCCTTTATATATGGTCATCAGTGCAAGAATGAGAACATGAATGAAAATATGAGTATTTTGTAGTGTTAGCTTCTTAGTATAGTGTTATTTTTTAGGTAAAATTATGGAACTCAAAAATAGGATCTAACATTTGGTATTGGCGTTTTGCTCTGGTCATGAGAGAAATGAAGAATCAACAATTTCATGGTAGATTTGATGTTCAGAATCAAACGATTGATGAACTTACAAATAGGAATGAGAATCTGAACCAGTTTTCAGGAAGACCACCTGAAGTTGATATGAATGGAAGAGTTAGAAATGTAGGAGTTGCAACTCCAGTGGAGAATCTTTACAATTCATCCAGGTTTTCTTCATATTATTCAAACTCCTCAATTTCATTCCCTTATAATAACAACTCTTATGCTTATCACCCTAGGTGATTATAAAGGAAATCTCTTTTTTTATTAACCCTATCAGAACCTCTCTTCTTCACCTCCAACTACAAATTCATAGTATCCAAACTCATACTATTCGGCTCCAAAACTAAATCCATACCAATACTCTTATTATTTATATCTAAATCTAGTTATCAGAGGTCTCATTACTCAGCTCCAGTTTTCAATTCTTATTACCAGTCATACCAAAATCTTTCTTACTCTGTATTGCCCCAAACCCAACCTCTAATCTACCATCCTTTGGATTCTTAGAAAAATAAGATAGAGAACGTGGTAGATGGAAATCATTTGTTGGTATCAACAAGTAATAAGGAAAATTTTAGAATGAATGACAACAATGATGAAATTACTGGTTGTATGGACAATATTGGAGTTCTTGATTGTATGAGCAATGAAATGGCACAAGATTCTTATGCTGATCCTCAGTGTGCTAGGGAGGGGCAGAAAAAGGTTCAAACTCTGACCTTGCAATCAAAGGTCAAATGCCATGTAAGGGACAAATGAATCAAGGAGGATTTCAAATAGTTGATGAGAAAATTATTGTTGACTACCAACTGTTTGATGAAAATCCATTGGAAGCTGAAAGCATGGTCATTATACATGAAGTGAAGGAAGATGAATAAAAAAAAATGATGAAGAATTCTGAAAACATGTTCAAAAAGTTGGACATGGATTGCAAGGAGATTATGAGTCAAAAATCTTGAATTTCAAGTTAAAGCACAGTAGATTCAATGTGGCTAAAGTTATTTTTGTCAAGGAAATCAAATTCCAATTGTTGAAATGGGTATATTACACAATTTCTGCTCGTGTTGGTGCCTAAGCAATGATGGCAAGAGTATATTCCTTTACAGGGAAGTCATCTGCAAGCTCAAATCACTAGTGTCGCACCTGCACGCTGACAAGGATGCTTTCCAAGAAGGGTGATTGTTATGAACCTATTCCTAAAACTATGTCATTTGTGGAGTATTTGAATTGGCTAACTTGATGGAAGGTTCTAAAGGTGTTGTAGGAGTCTGTCAGGATAAGACTACAGAGCCAACTAGCTTGTTACCCCATTTTCTTTTAAATACGGTCTTCAGTTTAAGAATAAGCACATGAATGAAAATTTGAGTATTTTGTATAGTTAGCTTCTTAGAGTATTGTTAGTTTTTAGGTAAAATTGTGGATTTCAAAAATGGGATATAACAAATCCACAACATAAATATCGAATCGAAAGAAAAAAAGCTCACAAAAATTTCCTACTACGTAAAATTGAAAAGAAAGAGAATCAAGGAGGGATTGAGAGATATACAAAGGCCATCCCTAGAGTGCTTCGATTTAGACTACTATAAAGATTAAATTCTTTGAGACTGAGCAATAATTCGGGAAAAATGAGAATTTTTTTATTTTCTATTTTTTTGTGATGAAACCAAATAGAACCTATAGTTACATACTTCAATATATGAAAAGTCGTGTAAATAAAGGATCAACTTCATAACCTAGTAAATAACACTTATGCCATTATTATATGCACCATAACACGACGATTTATTAACTATTTATTCTAAACAATACAAAATTTTCTAGTTAATTATAAGGCATATCACACTTTCCATATCCCTCTCATTGTTATAAAAAGGATTTGCAAGTCAGGATTTTTATTAATCACAATTAGTCCTTAGGTTAGGTCATATCTCTTCACGTTTAGCCCCATGATAATGCCTTTGAGTTCTGTGATAAACGATGTTTTCTAATGGTCTTCCTTAGCCATTAGAATCTGGTTATATCCAAGTAGGTAATGAGTAACTTATTCTTGGACGATATGTCCACCAAACGGTCAATCCTTGGAAGGAAAAAGTCTTTTGTGCACGCTTTGTTGAGGTCAATGAAGTCCACACATATTCTCCACTTTTCACTTGACTTTTTCACCATTATAATGTTGGCAACCAATCGGGAGAGTTCATTTTTCTAATAGAACTAGCTCTGAGCAGTTTTTCCACTTCATCATTATATGCTTTCTGTCTATTTAGGACAAAATTTTTCTTCTTTTGGCATACTCGTTTGAAGCTCAGATTCGTGTTCAGCTTGTGGTAGGTGAACTTTTAGTCTTCTAGGCATGTCTTGCTTAACAAGGTGAACACCTTCTTATTTGCTTTCAAGAACTCTACGAGCTCTTCCATAGCTTCCATGCTCATTTTATTTTATTTTATATGCCTACCCTTCAAATAATTGCACTAGCTCTAACCTTTCTGTTGAGTCTTAATTCACTCTTTTCTAGGTGTGTCCTTTTACTGCTTGGGGATCTCTTAGGTCGTCAGTTTTAGGACCTTCTTTTTTTCCTTCCTTTCATGCATGAAAATTAACATTATTGAGTGATTCTTTGGTTTCCCCATATCGTCCTTTCTCCTTTTGAGGTTAAGAATTTCAAGCAAACATACCAAGAAGAAGGGATTTCTTGGATTGCATTGAGGAAAGCATAACCCAAAATGACATTATATGCTAAGCTAACCTTAACCACATAAAAGTGGATCATGATATTTTGTTTTTCTTTGTTCCCTGTTTCCAACAGTTCTATAGTGCCTTCCACTGTCATGGGCTCGCTGTTAAAACTTACTAGTGTATTGTCAAAAGGTTTAGTCATTCCCTTTAGGATTTGTATATGTTCAAAAAAAATAGATTATATTATATTAGTAAATATTTCATTGTCAATCAAGATCATATAAAATATAATGTTAGAGGTATTTATTGAGATGGTCAACGCATTATCATGGGCATCTCAACCTCCTTACAGATTGTCATTCGAGAAAGATATTTGATCGGTTTTCAGACTTTGCCTTTTCCTGTCTCATGCACAACCATAAGTTTTCTTGCATGCCTTTTATAGCTCGTTGAGGTGGTTTCCCCATAGGAGAACCTACCGGTTATTGCATAGATTATCCCCCACGATCTTTTCCTCTTTTTGTCATCTGCAATCTCTTTTATTTTCAAGCTCATAAGCTTCATTAGGCATGGTGTGCTTTATATTGTAGCCCTCATCGATCTTATGCCTCCCTTTCATTTTGTTTTCCCCAACCATTCTTTTCCCATACATTCTCCTTGTACATACTCACCGAAGTATTTATGATGAATTAGATTCTCGATTTCCTTCCTTAGAGTCTAGCAATCATCCTTGTTGTGCCTTGGTGCCACAATCTAAACTTGTCCAGTGCATGTCGTATATTGGCACTTGCCTTGTGATAAATACAATTGTAGAATAGCTTGACATATGGTATTTTTTGTAACTAATGTGAATAGTGTTATATGTCAACTGAAAAAAATGATGTCACCACCTACCAGAGGGACTATGGTGCAAAAAGCTAATTAAGGGACGATGTATTGACAGTAAACAATGAACTTATACACGAGCTTGTTGGATGCATGTCAAATGCCTTGGTGTTGCTTGTAACTTCCCCTACACCAAGCCATTGTTGCTTATGTTATAGCCATGTCGTAGCCTTTTGTAAGCTTTTGCTAGCATTTGTAATGTTGAATGATTTTCAATTAATGAAAAGTTAAAGCTATTTCTTGCAAATTATATGATATTTGCTTTCTTGTTGCTTACTTCGTTGCGCACTAGCCTTGCTGATTGATATCCGAGTGGTATTTAAGAAGTTAACTTATTACCCATGGGGGTATAACAAGTGCTACACCGATGTCTTTGCATGCTAGCAAAGTCAGCCATCTGAAAGGTACAAATATGCACCCTACTTGACTTAAAACCAGATGGAGATAGGTTGGCTTTGGAGCCAGTTTGGAAAAACCCTTACTCTTCTTGTTGTAAAATTTCTAAGCCCTTAACTATTCGACCCTTTACTCTTAATTAAGGTTGGATAAAAATTTCTGACTTATTTATGATAACAATATAAAAAACATTATCCCAATAATCATTTTTACATTTAAATGAAATAAAATCCTAACTTAATCTAGCGTAAAATTGTTTTTATTTTTATTTAGTAATTCATAAATATATATAATAAAAATATGTGTGATAAGAATGCAAGTTGGGCAGATACCTTTCAAGTTTTGACTAAAAACTTAACCCACGTCGTACCCATAGTGGGTATAGAATTTTATACCCTTACATGTCCTTTTATCCATTGTGAAGTGATTAGTTTCTCTATCCATCGAAGTATAATGGATAGGATACCTGAGAGATGAATGAAATTAGGGTCCACTTACCATCGTAAGAGTGCAAGTCAAGCTTAACTAGGCGAGATAGACTCCTTGTATCATCATGATCATTCTTATAATGGAAACCCTAATCAATATGCCTAGCTAGCAGGTGGTTGTAACTAGGAAACTCTTTAGGTAGGGGATCTAGATGTTCATTGCCTTCGATAAAAGTCATCTCATTCTGGTCGTGATAACTATGAGGGGTCTCCCTAATGGCCATGTATGGTAGCTCTAGAAAGGGATCTAGCATCTTGAGTTAGTTGTCTAAAAAAATGAGTTTTAAGTGGTAGTTGAACATCTATGTTCTCAGGATCCTGAAAATGATTCTCATAACTCTCAAACCCATATTCTAGAACAGGTTCTCGAACATACTGGGACTTATTAATATGTGTGGGGACATAACTGCTACCTATGCCAAGGGTAGGTGAAATACCTTGAGTTAATCTGACTCAAGAAGTCTAGAGGCACCTATAGGGCTCGTCAATCTCTTTCCTCTTTGGGTTGTTTATTTAACCTACTTGATTTTGGGGTCAATTTTGCACCAACTATATCTCGTCTAGTTAAGCTTGACATGCACTTTTACTATGGTAGACTAATTGTTTTTCTTTTCTTTTCTTTTCTCAACTTTTTTTTTTTTTTTTTCTAATTGTAGAGTTGCAGGATTGAAGAGAAATAAACTTGAACTATAGAAATAGCCTTATTACTTATGCTAATGAATATTAAATCAAGTTTCAAGTAAGGATCCATACCTTAGATGGAGCAATTATAGTACTTATGAGCTTTTCCTTCTAAAATTGACCCCAAAATTGAATTTTGTACCTTGAAAACCTTTAGAAATGGGTTTGAGTTTGTGAAAAATTAGGTCAAAATGACATAAATCGAGTAGGTTAAAGTTACCTAATCGGCTTAGTCAATGCTTTTGACATGGCCAACTTGTTGACATGACAACTGACATGGCACTGTTGACATGGCTCCAAACATTGTCTGGCACATGCAAGGCAGGGCTGACGCGGCGCCTCCAAGGCACTGTGACATGTTCATGGCAGAGCTGACGTGGTTGTGTAGTCTTCTGGTGCATGCAAAGAACAATGCTTTGAAACCCAAACTTGCCTAACTAGTTGAACAGAACAGATTGTCACCTAGGTGTTATCCTTGGTGGGATTAGATCAAAATCAAGAATAGTGGTTGACCTGAATTGACCTAGTCGACCGAGGCATAATTTTAAGACCCAACTAGAATTAAAAATAATATTTTAAAATTAAATAAAATAAGACTTTAATAGACTATTTTTCTTTTCTTTTTAGTTTTCATTTATACTTTTTTATTTCTTATTTGAAATCAAATTATTATATGTACATAATATATATATATTAAAAATATTTTTTAAAAATTTAATATGGGTTGACCGGGTAACTCATTCAGGTCAACCCCTGGGTCGTGTTTCAAAATATTGGCAAAGGATGACAGTGCAAGTTGCGATGCGACTTACACTCGTATGCATGTTGGCGCGCAAATACTCCATTCCTGGTGTTCTTAGCAGCAATCAACTTTGCTTGTTTTGATGATCGCAATGATAGTGTAGGATTTTTTTATTCTCAAACTTTTGCATGACTTTCGAGGTGAAAGGGATCTTTTGGAATTTTGGCCAATTCCAATTTGTAATCAGATTGGTATTTGACTGATGGCGGTAGCAATGGCACAATGATGGATGTTTGGGCATTGATACCAAATTGGATGTAGCATGGTATGTATTTGAGAAACAAAATATGAGAATGAAGCGAAAGGGCGAGAAAGAAAAAAAAGGGATTGGAAATCTCAAATAATAATTATATCAAAAGGTGCTTCGACAACATAAAGTGAGGGTTCGTATAGGAATTCTACATCAACAACAGAATCCTCAAAAAATATAATAATATAGAATAGTCTTAGCATAAAATAAATAGAATCCTTCTTTTATTTCCTAGTCCTACACCAAGATTTTTTGACTGGTGGGTACATAATCAATTCAACAAAAGACATACCATTTTGTAGTTTTTATTTTTCTTGGTAGTAATATGTTACTAGTATGTAACCCATATAAATGCACATATATATATATATTTTTTTAAAGAATTTATTGGCAATAAATTTAAAAAAAAAATTACTTAAGGAAAAAAAATAATCTCTACAGTACTAACAATTCATCAAAAAAAAAAAAAAAATAACACCGAAATGAAATGAAATGAAAACTACATACTATTTTCCTTGTTAGTTTTCAGAGTCAATATGTAAAGATTTACCTAAAGGTAAAAAAAATTATACACAAAATATAGAGTTAGTAAGATGTACAAATAAAAATTTCAAAAATTAATTAATAAAAAAAGAAAAAAAAAAGAAGAAGAACGAGTACACAATACTCATTATGCAGTATATAGAAATAAAGTGAACAAAAAATAAGTAACAGATTAACGTCTTTGAGAAGCAATGAATAGTAGTATGAAGCCAGGGCCATAGCCCATAGTGATGGCTTTAGAAAATGAGTTTTGCAATATATATGGCCCGCAGACAAATAGAAAGTCAAAACCAAAGGAAATGTGGTGATCATGATCAATTCAATTACATAAATTATTTATTAAGAAATCGATTGGTACATGGTTTATTTATGAAGTAATCGATTGGCACATGGATTATTTATTAAGTAATCAATTGGTATAGAAGAAAAATTAGGAAAAAGAAAACTGACATGACAAAAAGTATTTCGCATTTTGAGTTTGACCTATTTGCGTTATAATATAGGCTTGTTATAATATGGACTTGTCTACCGTTTTAGTTATTTAGAATTATATCAGTTTTTAACTTGATCATCCAATAATTTTTTGAGTCAATTTATCTCTCAGGATTTAAAATTTCTCAATTAAATTCTAATTTTCAGTTTACATATTATGAATTAACAAAATAACCACGCTTGACATAAAAATAATAACGTACATAAGTTGTTTTTATATCTTTTAAAATTTTTTTAGTTATTTTATCATTAAATTATGTAAAATTACTTTATTTATGCATAACATGAGAATGAGATAATGTAATTTGATTAAAAAATTCTAAATCCTAGATGATAAAATTGACCGAACATATTACTGGATGACTAAATTACTAACTGAAACAATCTTAAGAAACTAAAACAGTAGCTAATTTTATAATATTTATCAAAATGCACATTGCGATTACAATTATCATGTTTATACAATTCTTCTTATTAAGATACATTAATAAATATAAATTCATTGATTTATTAATACCTAAATTATTACGGACTATAATAATAATAATAAATATCAAATTTTCTTATGTATATATATATATATATATAACAAGTGTTTTAACACATTCATTAAAAACAAATCACTTAAATTATCTTTTAATTTTTATGTCATGTCATAATTCATACGCAACCTAATTATAAATTAACAATAAAAAATTTAATTTTAAACCAACACTCATTTTGTATCGTATAGACATAGTTATCTAAACAAAGTAGTTTTACACATAAAGTCGTAGTTTTTCAATAACCTTCATTGTGTTTTTTACAGGGAAAGGGTCTTCCATAACATTGAAGACACGCACGTGTAAATGACGGGTCACCTGATCGACAACGAGAAAGGGAGAATGAACGAGGAAACTTCTCCATCTTTGTTGTATCCTAAAATTCTATGTAGCAGTATACCAAAATACACTATTAAAACGACAACTATTTGATTCTCTTCGAGGTCTGCTCTTTCAACATTCATACCATCCAAAGGTGAATACGGGATTCGATAAGGTTATTAGTATATAACACTACAAAATTTTATTAGTTATTTAACTGGCATTTTTGACACAAATGTTTTTTTTATGGAATGAGAATGTGAATGAAATAATTATTCTTTTTTATTGTTTAGTAATATCGATGAGAAATAATTATTTCATGAAATTTCATTGTTAGATATACAGTATTTAAATATTTAATTCCATATCGTAAATGGATTTACTATTCTAAGTTCAATGAAATTAAAAACCTGAAATACATTTTTGGCATGAATAATTTATACATAATTAGAATGTGAATGAAATAATTATTCATTTTTGTTGTTTAATAACATCTATGAGAAATAGTCAGTTCATTGTTAGATATAAAGCAATTTAAACATAAGAGTGATAAATTCCATCTCCTATATGAATTTACTATTCCAACTTCAATGAAATTAAAAACTTAAAATGGAATGAACATTCCGAAAACAAAATACATACCAAATAAGAATTATCGATCGTTTTTGTAGTAAAATGATTATTTTTATGTGCCGAACTATATATAGCCATAAGAGTATAGTGAAAGTATAGTTTCTCCTCACTCATACAATCAGTTATATATGTTGTGTGATTCTTGAAGACAATGGTATATATAGTATTTAGTTTTAATCAAATCTCATAATAAAGATCAAGTGTCCATGCCGTCCATCATTTTCACCATTTTTCCCTACACAAATTAATATAGACTCAAATTGGTTCGGTACGATTTCTACCTTCAAGTAGAGAAGTTCATAAATTTTTATCCTCCTAAAACTTAAAAGGGTTATTTCCATTAATTGATGTACTTAACATAAAAAGCAATACATAAAATATTTTTTATGAAGAAATTTTTGTATAAATGAACTAATTAATCACCGTGCAATCGCTAAAAAAAATAATCATTTTACAATCAAGCAAGTCACCACAGCTAATTTTATGTAATTGATGATAAAATTTATTGTTTTAGAAATGTGATTGATGATAACATTTATTTTTTTTTGAGAAATGTAATTGATAAATAATTGATTGGCTAGTAATATGAAAATCATTGGTTTACTCAATTGAATCAAAATAAACACATGATAATCAAATTTGCATTGATTGATAAAAAATTAGGAATAAATTGAATCCCTAATTTAATTTATATTTTTTTTTCTTCCTTTCAACAATGTCATTTCTATCTATTATTGTGTCAACCACGTGTCATTTACAACACAACAAGATACATTTACATTTTTCCTGCAAAACATCCACATGGTAAGAAAATACATAGAGATTCAATAGTTGTACGTGTATGATGCAAGAAAGGGAACAAGAATGGGAAAATTCTAGGAAACTACACCTAACAATAATACTCCAACTCTCTCTGCAAAATTTACTCGGTATTCAGCCTTCATTGTCTTTATATATATATACAACATCTCCATGCATGGCAAGAAATATTAAAGAGAGAACCTCTGTGATAAATATTTTCTCTAATTATAACTTTTTGTAATTATCTACCATGGATTCATCACAAGAGAGTAGCTTGATCAACATGGAGAATGGTGATCATCATGATGATCATGACCAACCCAAGAAGGAGATTTGCAATGGAAGGACACCACAGAACATGTCAAACTCAATTCTAAGGAAGAAATCGGATCCGATGTTGGTGTCCGGGGTTCGGTTCCAAATGATAAGAGCTTTCATGGCCAATTTGCAAGAGGTCATCCTTGGAACTAAGTTGGCTGTACTTTTTCCTGCAATTCCTATGGCGATAGCTGCAGATTTCTATAAATTTGGAAGAGTAAGTTCTACATGTATAATTAATTTTATTTTTTTTAATTCCTTTGTTCTTTGGGTTTATTGGAAGATAGGTTTTTTAATTACTTTTTATTATTTTATTCTTGCCATTTTTACAAAAATGCGTCTAAAAACTGTTTTTTTTTAATAAATAAATAAATTTATGCATAACCTTTTTGATAATTTAAATAGTAAATAAGAAAAAAATAACATTTCAAGTCTAACTACATTTTTAAGATTATCCAAACATCACCAACAATATAGATTACAGCCAAACAACATCTCAAACACCAAATAAACCAAACTCGCCTTAGGCTAGTTGTACAACTAGAGACAACTCTCTCTCTTTTTCAGTAAATCGCACCTCTAAATCTGATGAAATTTAAATCTTAGATCTCTTAATATGGTGTTTCCATCATAGGCAATTTGAGATCATTTTGTTGTTGTTGTTATTGTTATTTTATGATACATAACTCTACGAATTTCGAAATTAATCGATTCACTTTGTCGCAAAGCAGCCATGGATTTTTGCTCTGAGTTTACTTGGACTTACCCCCCTAGCTGAACGAGTCAGCTTTCTCACTGAGTAAGTTTTTACTCTGAGTTTACTTGGACTTACCCCACTTAACTTCATTGTTTAATTTTGTTTAATAATATTATATTGTATTTTTTTTTATTTTCAAGGTTCAATTGTACTTTAACTCATAAACTCTTATTTTGTAATTATTTACATAAATTATCGAATTAGGCACATAAACCCCTTATTTCAATAATAATAATTAACCCATAATTCCTAAATCATCCAAATTATCTTCCTTTTCCTTTCTCTTTATTTTTCTTCATTTCTTTTTTCCTAACAATTGAACTATCTATTTTGATACAATATAGCACATATAGATTGAAATTAATATTATCAATATATAATATATAATATATTATACTAAAATAGAATAAACATAAAATGTTCAATTTGATAGAAAAAAAAATTGTAGAAACATAAAAGATATTAAAAAACTTATAACAAGGATAATTTAGTCTATTATGAATTAATTTGTTAGATTTAACAACTAATTTGGATAATTGGAGCCTATTTTGCTAATTATGACTCAAATAAGAAGGTCATGATGTGTCTAATTCGATAGTTCATTATGATTATTACATAATGGGTAGTAATATATGAAGATAAAGTACAATTGACCATATTTTCATGCTCTATGTATAATTCTCTTTTTCTCCTAACATTTTATTTTATCTTTTTTTGTAAATCTTTTCCCTTCAAAACTCAAGACAACTTGCCTATTACACTGGTCCAACAGGTACTCCTTTCTCATGCATGTCAAATTCATTTGCATTTAAGAAAAAAAATACAATCAATGAATTTCATTGGTATTCATGTAGTTGGAGGGCTTTTGAATGCAACGTGTGGTAATGCAACAGAGCTGATTATAGCAATATTAGCACTTCACCAGAAAAAGATAAATGTTGTCAAGTTCTCCCTATTGGGTTCCATTATCTCAAACCTCCTTCTGGTTCTTGGCACTTCTCTTCTCTGTGGAGGCTTAGCCAATCTTAAAAAAGAACAAAGATTTGACAGAGTAAGATATTTGTTTTATAGATCCCAATTCACTTTGTTGTTATAATTATTTAGCATTAATTTTAGTATATCTTTATGTTCTATGAACAGACTCAGGCTGATGTGAACTCACTGCTTCTATTGCTGGGATTGCTATGCCACATGCTGCCATTGATGTTCAAATATGCCTTAGAACCAATAAATTATCCAATAGCAAGCTACACTCTTCAAATGTCAAGAGCAAGCAGCATTGTTATGCTTGTGGCGTATATTTCATATATCGTCTTCCAGTTGAAAACTCATAAACAAATGTTTGATACTCAAGAGGTGATTGAAACTACTCTATATGCCATAAAATTCAATGAAAAAAATTGAAGATTGCCTCTAAGTTAACTGATGCAGTTCATAGTCAATAAAGGGTTTCGTTCCATAACGATTGATGCTCTCCAATTTTGTTCGAAGATCAACGGTAGAAGAGATTTTCTAGCAATATAGTCATATTTGTGGCAATTGTCATGTCTTGTCGTCTGAGCATAAAATGCACACGCTAATCTGAGCACCGCACCTATTTTACATGAGCAGCTAAGATGTCTGTCACTAGAGGATCAAACAAAACTGGGACTAATAGGATTTTGGTCTAATTACTAGTTCTTGTGGGATGGTTGACATGCAGGAAGACGGAGATGAAGAAGAGAAGGCAATAATAGGATTTTGGAGTGCATTTAGCTGGTTGGTCGGTATGACATTGATCATATCCTTGCTATCTGAGTATGTTGTGGGCACAATTGAGGTATATACATAAGCTGTTTCAAAATCGTTTTGATAAATATGAAGTCCGATTTTTTGGTGCCTTGATAGCATATTCTCAATTTTAGGCTGCATCAGATTCTTGGGGCATTTCTGTTAGCTTTATTAGCATAATTTTGCTACCAATTGTGGGGAATGCAGCAGAGCATGCTGGATCAATCATCTTTGCTTTCAAGAACAAGTTGGTATGTTTCTTTACATTATATAATTTTTTAACCCCAAATAGTAATTTTTCCTGCACTATGAATTTCTGTTTTCTTATCATGCAGGACATATCTCTGGGTGTTGCTATGGGTTCTGCATCTCAAATTTCTATGTTTGTGGTAAGGCTCAAGTCATCCAAGACCAAAGTGAATTTTTTTTATTTTATATAATTATATGAAATAATTAATTATTGATAATGACAAACATTTATAATTAATTTCAGGTTCCATTGAGTGTGGTTGTTGCATGGATAATGGGTATCCCTATGGACTTAGATTTCAATCTTCTTGAAACTGGCTCTCTTGCTTTCACAATAATCATCACAGCCTTCACTTTACAGGTTTAATATGTCATCTGACCCACTTCATGTTTGCACTAAAATGTCTTCTTTACATATTACTATTCCTCATAGAACTTTTGTTGTGTCTCAGGATGGAACCTCACACTACATGAAAGGAGTGATTCTCTTTCTCTGCTACATTGTTATTGCTGTCTGCTTTTTTGTTCACAAAGTTCCACTCAGTAAGTTCCTCACAAAAGTCAAAAGAAATCTGTGTGTGCTTGTAGTTCCTAATTTAGTATTTATGAGACTAATAGTGTCCTTAAATTTCATTACAGGCGAAAATACTGCTGCCAAAATAGACGCTCAAGCATCATTTGGCGCCTTGGCTGCTTGAGATGATTGTTTTTCTGGATTCTGAAGATGCTTGTATAGAGCTGTCTCTTTGATATGTTATTGTTTCTGATATTTGGCTCAAGTGGTGCACGAGTACTACTGTTCATGTATTTCCTTTAATTTTTTTTCATTGTTTATTTGTTTCCTTGAGTTAATAACACCTTCTTCCTTTTATGTGACTTACTTTCCACTTATTGAAACTCAGTGAAGCAATGGAGATCCATTGTATCTGACTATGATCAGTCAATAAAGACTTTTGTGTCTAGCAACTCGTGATTGTGTAGTTCAAGATCCATCAACTTGCAAGAATTTTGATAGTTCATTAACTGATTCTAAAAAAGGGAATAACAACACATGAAAAGAAATAAAACATCAAATTCAATATGAAAACAATTCCACCAGAAACATATTTTACTCTAAAGGAGGCATTGATTTCTTTTCCCCCAAAAAGAATCTGACATTAAAAATATAGTTAAAAAGCTAACAGTCTAAACAATAAGTTGAAGAACTATCTATCTGTGAGACTATCTGTACCCATGTTGTCTATAATATAAACATGATATCAAGCAACAGAATCAAATACCAAACAAATTGGTGACGTGGAATTCTCTCCCATTGTTTAGACTTTCACTAGTGCAAATGAGAGCTGATTATTACTTCTTCTGAAGGACCATAGCTGCACAATATTGTCAACACAGAGACAATGCTTGTTCACAGTCACAATTTCATTCCACTTGTGGGTCAGATTGTAAACATGAGTTTTCGCCATCCTCCACATTTTCAATTGCAAATTGAATTCCCTGAGAACTGGATCCAGCACCAAAACCTCCATACCCCTAACTTTGTGTCCTTCATGTTCATCCAAAACTGCCCTTTCACTTTCCGTCACAAACTCTGCTCGAATTTGGCATTGTGGGATTGAGAAGCGACCGTTGTTTGGGTTCAAATCAGAAGAAAACAATTTCTTCTGGATCACCAATTTTGGTTCAGAACCACCCAATTCTTGAATCTTATTGCTGACTTCTACTGGCAACTCAGGTAGGGTTTCAAAATCAAAAACCCTCTTCTGTTTCTTTTTGAGTGGGGTTGCAGCAAATGTCTTTTCTTTATCTTTTCCCTCAATTGGAAAACACCTTTTCCGGCTCTTATTAAGCTCTCTAATGTTGTCAAACGGTCCAAAACCAGAATTAGAAGACCCAACGATTTCTGGGGTTTTCCTCACAATAACAGACCTCTTCTTTCTGGGTATCAACCCCAGTGGGAAAGTGAACCCAGTAGTCCTAGCCTTCAAAGATGAAACCTTTTCTTTCTGGGCTTTGTCAGCACAAAACTTAATGAACCGCATCAGCACCGAAACCGTGTCAAGCTCGTGCTTTTTCTTTCCGAGAAAGTTTTTCTCAGTACCAGAAACAATTTTCTCACTTGGGGGTGAAAGTGAGAGAGAAATAAGAGGCTCCTCCTTAGGTTTGAACTTTTCAAGTTGTTTTTCCTCTGTCTTGGCCCTTTGCTCCTCCCATATTTCAGCGGCAACCTCAGCCAATAAATCCAAACTAGAAGAACCCATGTTCCCAAATCAACACCTTTTATCCTCTTCTTCTTTTTTTCCTTCTTTTTCCTCAGAAAACAATTTTGATGGAATGTAAAAGAGAGAAGAATTGAATGGGTGAATCGCTGTTTTTCTCTGAAAAAGCTGAACTTGGAGAAGAAGAAAAAGCAAAGCAACTTCAAAAACAGAGATTGAGAGAGAGATTTGATATGGGTTGGTCAAGTTAATCTCTAATATAAAGGAAATCATTACTGTAATCTTAAACGAATAAATTTTTCGACCGTTGGAAGCCCTGGGATTACAGCAGTTGAGGGGCTGACGCGCCTTAAGGCGGTTCTTGTTTCAAATTAGGCGCCAGACCCGTCCTGAGGTTTTCTTCAAGTTTCGACTTTCAAGTGTTAACTGTGAAGTGTGAACCAAATTGCAATCTACCCATTTAATGACTTCAAGTGAGTAAGCAGTGAATAAGCTTTGTTTGGTTAATGTAGCCCAACATGACCAATTTGAGCCCTATTGACCAAGGATGACAACTTGATTATCCGGGTGTACCTGGACATCCAACCCAATCAAATAGAATTTTTATGTATCTAACTTACAATTATTTATTTAATTGATCTGACCATTAGTCTGTAAGTTCGGATGGGATAAAAACAAAAAATATGAAAAGTTAAGGAAAAATAATATAATACAAATCTAGCTTGGAGTTATTGATTTGTAAACTCAGATCAATTCGGATCAATACCTGAATAAACACAAAAAAATTATGTGAACAAAAGAAAAATACAAAACAAACTTAGTTTAGGTCGAGTCTACATTGGGTCAAATATATATTTTGAATTAGATTATTTTCAGATTAGAAGGTGCAAATAGGGAATATTGAAGTATGTTGATTTACTATTTTTTATTTTTTCTGTTATTCTACTCAATTCAAATGTCTTAAATTTTATATTAATTTTCTCAATTCGTACATATTTATTGTATCATTCTTAGTGGCGCCTAAAGTAATAATATAATTGAGAATTGAGATCATTCTCAATAACTCATTCTCATATAATAATTCAAATTAATAAATCATTGAGAATTGAAGATATGGAAGGATGAATTACTCACAACTCCTTTACTATTTAGATGATTATTGTTTAATTATGGCTCAATTATATTTTTGATCTCTATAATTTAAAGTTAGGTTTAATTTAGTTGCTTGTGTTTCAACTGTTGCAATTGGGTCCTTCCATAGTTTTTTTTTAATACAATTAAATCCCTATCTTCAAATATTGTTTAAATTGACATTGATAATAGAGACATGGTGTCCATGTGACATAGTTGACTAATAAAAAGCAAAAACCTGACATTTATAAAATTTAATACAAAAATAAAAAATATATAGTACTAAATATATAAAACCAAAATATTTTTCTTTTTCTTTCTCTTCCTCACCACCACTCATCCATCCAAATTCCTCCATAGCCACCATACCTCGACTCTTCTATAGCCACCATATTGATGAAGAAGCGAAAGACCCAACTATATATCTCTTGTTACTACCATGGGTCATTGAAAAGTTATCAAATTCTATATAAAACTCAAACATGCGAGATGGACTCGTGGGAGCACTAAAGAAGTAATTAACCCCAAATCTCTTCCCTATACAAACCCCAAATCCCTTCCCTATAGCACTGAAGAGGTTCGTCGTTTTCTTTCTTTGCTGTGACTATATATGCAGTCTCACGTACCTGCTTCCAAAAGCATTTCTTTTTATTGTCCATATTCCATGAAACCCTAAAAGCATTGTCATTACTCTATCAACTGCATTGATTCTCAATTCATCAAACCCTTTTCGACTGAAAAGCCCTAATTTATCTCCATCAATATTAAAACTCGGTATGACCAACTTGACGTGGTAATACAAAAGTCAACTTCTCGATCATACTAATTTGTAAAACAACAAACTGGGTGATCATGTAATACCCAGTTCAAAAATTACTTTTTTGGGAACTTGTTGCAACTTATATAGTATGCTTCACCTAATAGTGTGATGCCACGTGTCATTATATAATTGGACGGTGCTATATGTGGTATTATCAAATACCATCACGGCCCTCATAGACCTCTAATGGTCACAATTCACCATATGAAAATTCGATTTCACTTGCTTTTCTATGGTGAGTCGCTTGGGTTTCTTAATATTTGGTGTTAAGAGCTTTTTCAACCCTAATTTTAGTTCCAGTTTCACATAGTTTCCATTAACCCATTATGGTTAGCTATAAAATAGAGAATTAAGTGTTTTATAGGAAAAGTAAATTATAAAAATTTGATGAAATTAATGGTTATACCATCAATGCAAATTGCTTTCTATTTAGTTTATGAATTTGTTGAAAATGAGTTTCTTGAAATGTGGATGTGCTCCAAGGCTTCAGCATCTTGAAGCTTTGTAATCATCATCACGTCAAAACTCAGTTCTAAATTCAAGGCATGTAGAGAAAGGGATTTGGGGTTTATGTAGGGAAGGAAGTTGGGGTTTTATTTAGAAAACTTATGTGATTATGGAGGAATGGAAATATGGTAGTTATGGAAGAGTGGAGGTATGGGTGCTATGAAGGAAGTTGGGGTTTATGTGGGGAAGAAAGTTGGGGTTTTATTTTGTTCAAAATTCAACTCCTGAACGTTCAATTTCATCAATCATACACTGATAATAAGGTCTTTTTGCTTTTTTGAAAAATATATTTTTATAAATAAAAACTTTCCAATAATATGTTTAGCCGATTGCTCACTTTTTTATATTCCACACATTTTTTAACTCTTGTTGGTAAACATCTCGTATGTTTGGATCAATTTCTTCCCATTTGGACCATTTCCTCTACTAACAAATTTATCAAATCTTTTTTAACGCTCTGAGTGCAAGCTGGATTCTAATTTCATGTCTCCTTGCTTGGATGTAGAAGTTGCTTATATTTTTACTCTACTATATGTATATCATGTATTGATAAATTCATTGCATATTGAAGATTTTTCCTTTCTATATGTTCATATCATCATCCATGTAATTAATATTTTCTTCTCTAATCACAACTCTCTATTTTATCTCACCCATTAAATTTTCTCTCGTGTCACCTCATATATATATTTTTACCTTTTCATTCTATTTTTTTTCCGCTCAAATGTTTTTTCACTATTTAACAATTTCTATAGTACATTGCTCACACTTATCACATTTAGATTATCTTTAACTTAGTGTTGTTTTTTTGGGATCAATACATCCTCCATTATTTTTTTTTTTACAAAAATTATAAATTACTTGTTGACTATCAAAAAACAAAAAAAAGGTAAATAAATTAATTTAAAATAATAATAAATACTCCAATTATAGTACCAAATTAAACCATGTGGGCCCATGTGGGAAATTTTTCACTCCAGCTTAACACTTAAAATTCAAATCCCTACTTGCTGCATACGCACTTAAAAGTTAAAACAATAAATGATGGGAAATTAATTAGAAGCATAATGGTAAATTACAATTGGGTTCACTCTCCACAGTCGCAGTTCAAACCCTCAGGATTCAGGCGCCTAATATGAAGAAAGAACCGCCTTATGGCGCGTCAACCCCTCAACTGCTGTAACCCTAGACTTCCAACGGTCGAAAAATTTATTGTTCAAGCAATTTCAAACTGAAGATCCCAATCAAGATTTGTCTAGGACGAGATTAATGATTTCCTTTATAATAGAGGTTAACTTGACCAACCCATATCGAATTTCTCTCTCACTCTTTCTGAAATTGCTTTGCATTTTCTTCTTCTCCAAGTTTAGTTTTTCAGAGAAAAACAGCTAATCAACCCTTCACTTCTTCTCTCTTTTACATACCATCAAAATCGTTTTCAGAGAAAACAGCAGAAGAGGTAAGAGTGTTGATTCGGTAACATGGTTTGTTCTCGTTTGGATTTATTGGCTGAGGTAGCCGCTGAAATATGGGAGGAGGAAAGGGCTAAGAGAGAGGGAAAACAACTTCAGGAGTTCAAACCTAAGGAGGAGCCTCTTATTTCTCTCTCATATTCACCCCCAAGTGAGAAAATTGTTTCTGGTACTGAGAAAAACTTTCTCGGAGAGAACAAGGATGAGCTTGACACGGTTTCGGTGCTGATGCAGTTCATTAGGTTTTGTGCTGACAAAGCCCAGAAAGAAAAGGTTTCATCTTTGAAGGCTAAGGCTACTAGGTTGACTTTCCCCCTGGGGTTGATACCCAGAAAGAAGAGGTCTGTTATTGTGGGGAAAACCCCCGAAATCGTTGGGTCTTCTAATTCTGGTTTTGGACCGTTTGACAACATTAGAGAGCTTAACAAGAGCCGGAAAAGGTGTTTTCCAATTGAGGGAATAGATAAAGAAAAGACATTTGCTGCAACCCCACTTAAAAAGAAACAGAAGAGGGATTTTGATTTTGAAACCCTCCCTGAGTTGCCGGTAGAGGTCAGCAATAAGATTCAAGAATTGGGTGGTTCTGAACCAAAATTGGTGATCCAGAAAAAATTGTTTTCTTCTGATTTGAACCCAAACAACGGTCGCTTCTCAATCCCACAATGCCAAATTCGAGCAGAGTTTGTGACAGAAAGTGAAAGGGCAGTTTTGGATGAACATGAAGGACACAAAGTTAGGGGTATGGAGGTTTTGGTGCTGGATCCAGTTCTCAGGGAATTCAATCTGCAATTGAAGATGTGGAGGATGGAGAAAACTCATGTTTACAATCTGACCCACAAGTGGAATGAAATTGTGACCGTGAACAAGCATAGTCTCTGTGTTGACAACATTGTTCAGCTATGGTCCTTCAGAAAAAGTAATAATCAGCTCGCTTTTGCACTGGTTAAAGTCTAACCAATGGGAAAGAATTCCACGACTCCAATTTTTTTGGTACTTGATATCATGTTTATATTACAGGCAACATTGGGACAGGTGGATAGTCTCATAAAAAGATAGTTCTTCAACTCAGCTTTTTAACTATATTTTTTTGATTCATCTCCCTGTAAATGTCAAATATTTTTTTTTTTTTTTTGGGAAAAGAAATCAATGCCTCCATTAGAGTAAAATATGTTTCTGCAGGAATTGTTTTTATATTGAATTTGATGTTTTATTTCTTTTCTTGTATTGATTATTCCCTTTTATAAATTCAGTTAATGAACTATCAAAATTCTTGCAAGTTACGTTTGAGAAAATGGGATATCATGTGTGCTGAGAATAAGCAATTTATCAAGGTATAAAACAGGGTTCATGAAGTATACTGTTTTAGAATCTGTACTCCTAGTTCAAACAAAAAACCTAAAACGGGGAAAGCAATCACTATCACTTATCTGTTTTTATTACATCCAAATCTCTTAACAGTTTTGATAGCTCCAGAGAGAAACTATATACTCATCTCCACATCAGTAAGTTCTTAATTTCCACCAATTTTTGTATCAAGTGCAGCCTACATTTCCCATATGCTCATGCCTCATTTAGTGCCTTGCAATGCGAAGGAGAAGGGTTACTTGAAAGAGATTTCTGTCATGCTCAACCAAAAGTATGGCCATATACCCATAAAGAAATTTCTCATTTAAGAGTTCTAAATTGCTGATCTGAAAACATTCAGTTTAGTATAACTTGATGACTGAACTATTCACCACTTCTGAAGATTACCAAATGCTGGACGTATGCAAGGAATTTATATATTAATAGGTCCAGTCGAGGTTAAAAAACAAGAACGAAAATCCTCCGACCTATTATATTACTCACTGCTTTTGGGACAAGAAAACCTGAGAGAAGATTCCATAGAGAGTAAAATGCAGATGAAATGACAGCTGCAAGGAGTTGAGAAGGTGTAAGGCCAACAGCCATAATGCCGTAAAAGGTAAAGTAAGTGAATGTTAGGAACATGAACAGAAGATAGAGGAAAAACTTCCCTGCAAAAAAAAGAAAAAAAGAAAAGAAAAAGAAAACATCCATTTGAGTAACTGTGAACTGTAGAAAGTTTACTTATACGTAACATTAACAGAGTTCCTTTTTCATTTTGAAAAAGAATTTATTGGTGGATAATTGGGAATAACTAATGGGCCAGCTGGATATCTATGTCATGAATTCTATCAAATATATTTCACTTTACAAATAGTGTTGTTAGTCAATACAGCCTGATATCACTTAATCCTTCCTAAATTGTGATGGAATAAATCATGGAAAGAAAGTATCAAAAAGTGACAAAAGGTGGGTTAGGTATCTCATGTATTATTGGAGTGTATACAAGAGACTTCCTTATCTTTTTAATCTGAAGGAGAATAATTACTTAAATACATCTATCTGATTGAATGATTTTCTTAGTTTTGGTTTCATGCTTCACTTCCTTTCCTACTGTAACCTCCAAAGTCAAGTTCTAGAGCTGAGATGAATCATTTCTAATTATGACAGAGGTGCTACTCATAGTATTCTTTTGAATCCGTTTCTAACAACATCTTATTAGCTCGTGTCATAGGAAATGTAATGCAATGTCCCATCAGTACCATAAAAAATTGACACTGTAATGGAAGGGCAATGCAGTTTTGAAAACTGTATCGTATTGATATCACTGGAGCATTTGAAGTAATAACTTTATAATATTTAAGTTCACTTCTAAAATAAGTTCCTTCAAGCCACAAAAGAAAGGGGAACCCATACAAGAAGTATATCTAAATTGAAATTGTTACTCACCTATTGTTCTTTCAAAATTAATCATGAAATATGTGATTACACCGAATAATATTGTCTGAACAGCAATGTATGGAATCTCCACAATACCCTGTTGATAACGTAAGTCAGTCATTTGTCATCTATTATTTGCTGAAAAGATCTGACCTCAGAAAAAGGTTACAGTTTGAGAGGCTTGACTGGGCTGCTGCATAAGCATATGGAGAGTACATTCCAGCTGGCTTCTCTCTATAAAATACTGTCCTCTCTATTGAAACAATTGGTTGTACAGAAGAAGAATTATTGACCCCAAGAAACAAGCATGCAGAATAAAGAGCTCCCATCACCACAAACAGCTCTTGAGTTGAATCCCTACAGAAAATTCAAAAAATGAACATTACAGTATCTCCATAAAAGATTTACATAGTGGAAACATAGAACAATGTTCTGATATAAAAGAAAATGCAACGGGAATCTCCATAAAATTACATACACCGCGGAGTAAAAATCAACAATTAGCCATCATATTTATTCATAAAAAATAAACTTGTATAATCGATATTTTGTTTAATCTATGCTTGGCTAGAAAGAAGAGAAATAGTGAAAACGAAACAGATTTCTAAATTCCATAATGATTATGAGCAGAACTAAACCTAAAAAAAAAAAATATTATTGACATGTTCCAGCAATTGGTTGTCAACTCTGCTAGATTTGAATATATCTCAAAGAGGGGGCTTAAAAACTATGAAGAACAGAATGCTAGTTAGTACTGGACTAATACACAAGGCAGTGCTTAAATGCAAAACTACTTCAATTTTTATTTTATTTTTCTGGAAAGAATCCTTTCCTTTAACTTTCATCCCGTATCATGGGTTATGCCTCTGCGGGAACATTTTCTGTTACATTGAAAGAATAGACTATTTATAGCTTTTCTAAAAAGTTTATATTGAATGACCAGACCCGAGAGTAAGGTTACCTCTTTGAACCAAAGTTCCAAAATGCTGAACAAAATATCAGAGCACTGATTGCAGTAGAACACAACCTCGTGGCATGATATGGTGGACTTCTCCAGTACACAAGATTCTGTTTCCTTAGGAACAACAGAAACTGGGAAAGCAGGTCTTTTGAATATGTGGAAGAAAACTTCACTGGTTCGGAGCCTGCAGATGGCTCGCTATATCGCCTAATAGAAGCTTCCACCTCCCTAAAGCAAAATTGTGAAAAGTATTTTAGCCATTCTTCTAATAACAAAATAGTTGAGCATAGTATGTATGAACTTCAATCTAATGATATTTCTTCCCTCCAAAAGAGTATCTACCAGGTGCGTAGGATTATTTTATCATGTGTTCCCCTTCCTCCCAGTATGACTAGTGTTAAGAAGAGTAAACGCGACAGAGAGATTTTGTTTGCAGTAGAAAACGTAAAAATGAGATTTAATTCACCTGTATAGCTCAGAATTCCTGTAAATGGCCGCAAAATCTTGAGAAATTCTCCCTTCAGCAGCAGGTGTGGTAACTTCCAGCACCCAAGTGGCTGGATTGTAGCCACTTGGAATCGGGGGAATTCCCCTGATACCCTGAAGAACAAATAGGAAAACAAGTGCAAGTTGTTAAAACGTAAACAACTCGGGAAAATATTAATGAGCCAACATAGTTGAAATTTTGAGGACACAATTACCAACTTGAAATTCCATACCATTTTTTAGGGGGAAAAAGAAATCACAGGAATGAAATAAGCATATTGATTTGATCAATTTAACTTGTGTTCTTGTGAAGCAGAGAACTTTTGTAGCATTCTCATGGACTGATTTGGCACTGAAAGGTTTAGTAAAAGTGAAATTAAGGTATCAAAGCTTAGGTCAAGGCTTATATGTTTCGGCCCTCTCAGCACAGAACAAATTGTATCCTGAAAGGAAAATGCTTAGGTTGGAGAACAGACAACACAGTGGCCTTCAGCTGAAATGCCTCTCAATATAGCAGGAGTCAGGACATGAGTTCAAAGGAAATCTACCAGATAATATGTGACAACCAAAATGCCACCGAGGAGAATTATACAATATTTGTAATTACAAACCTAGTCAAATTAGGGCAACTCAAGACCTACATTTTGGAATCAATATAATGCACAAGACCTGGAACAAATCAATGCAAGAATCTGCATCATGGAGTTTATTTTTTCTAAAAAAGGAAAGTAAGAGGATGAAGAGAAACCTTTCCAGTTAAGGATAAAAGAACCTTGAATAGTACAAGCTTTCCAAGTTGTGGGTAAACATTCTCAGTTTAACTAAATCCCCACAATTTGGAGGGTCACTCAGGAGTCCACATTTACCTAAGCAATCATATATACACAACTATAAGTGAAGTCCTACAACATTGTTCCTGTGAAAAGAGGCAAGTGTTGCGCACTCAAGAAAGTTTCAGACAAGGATAGTCATTGAAGTTGGAAGTTCTCATGAGAGTTCATGACTACATGGTACCATTGTATATACTAATAAACAATATTACCTGAAAATAGTTTATCATTGTCTGCGATTGTAAACCTAGCTTCCCCCCATATACGACTTTTCCACCCCGTTTCAGTAGAAGTAACTGTCTATAAGCACCAAGTTTTAGAAACTTTGCTAGAAGCAAACACATCATGTATAATCAAACTAGTTTTTGGTTGAATTGAAATGGCAATTTTAACTAACTTCATCAAATGCTTCAAATATATCAATACTTGGTTGATGTATGGTGCAAACAACAGTTCTTCCAGTATCAACAGTATTGCAAACAGTTCGCATAACAATGGCTGCTGCTCGTGCGTCGAGTCCAGAAGTAGGTTCATCCATGAAAATAATGGAAGGATTTGCTACAAGCTCCACAGCAATTGTTAATCGTTTCCTCTGCTCAGTGGATAGACTGCTACTGCCTGGCAAAGCAACCAAGGCATATCTTAGAGCATCAAGCTCTACTAGTTTCATTACTTCTTCAACAAATTCTTGAAAAACACGATAATTAATGTCAAGTATGAAGGGAAATAATTCTACATACAATTCTGATGTCTCATGCAGATGCAGCAGCTTACATGCCTTTTCTCTTTGGTGACTTCCTTTGTCAGGCGAAGAGATGAAGAAAACCACAGGGACTCCTCAACTGTCACTTGAGGAGAATGTATATCATTTTGTTCAACATATCCGGAAATTCTGGCAAATGTGCGTTGCTTTTTTGTATAACCAGATATTCTAATGTCACCTTCTATATATCCCCCAGTTTTGCTACCAGCCAGCACATCCATTAGTGTGGTCTTTCCCGCTCCACTAGGCCCAACTAATGCTGTGAGAACACCCGGTGTGAACACTCCACTCACATTTGACAAGAGTTGCAACCTCGTTTCTGGTAGACCCTTCATCTCCTAATAATAGAAGTGGTTTTTGGATCAGCATACCATTGAGTAAAGTCCTGTTAAGGATCTAGCACTTGTGTAATTGCAAAATTTTATATAGAAAACTACAAGTAACCCACCACTGGCATGTCAACAAAATAATTAACGTTAAGGAATGTCATTGTCAATGGTTGAAACGGAAGAATCATTCCCTTCTTTCTACCACCCACTCCAGTAGATTTAGGACTCAATTCAGTGCTCTGACTGCTAACTGCAAGATCAGGTGAACCTTTGTGAAGCCATTCATCAAAATACTGTTTACTAAGAACTATCAGGCCATAAAAAGTCAAAGACACAGGGTAGTTAGTCCATGCAAATCTACAGATGACTGTTTACCAGAACTCTTTTCTGTGTCAGCAGGAGCAATGACTGTCCGTGCTTTTCTAATTGCTGTGACAAGCAAACATGAAAAAGTAACTTTTAGAACGAAAAAAACAGGGAGAAAAGAATATAGACAGACCTTAAATATAAAATTTACAATTAGTAAGGAACAACCATCACAAATTAAAGGAACTTGCATGGTTAAAAATGAAACAGGGGAAAAAGTTCCCAATTTTACGGTTAAGATAGGCCAAGGCTAAAGTGACCAAATTGTTGAAAAGAAGTGCGTAAAGTAACAAAGCACCAACTCCAATCCAATACCAATAATCCTCAGTGGGTAATCTTTGTGAATGGAGAATGTTGTAACCAACTGTATTGTTCCCAATAGCTGATTTCTACAAAGAGATAATGCCCAATCTACTTTGGGCCATAGTTATCGGGATCTCTTGACCCGAATTTTGTTCCGAGATCATGGTTCTTTTGTATACTAGGATCATTGTTGTTCACGATTCAGATCATTAAAACTAGTGACTCAAAATTTTAAGATTTTTAACCTAGAAAATAGAAAAGTATGATCATAATGTCAGCCTATATCAATTATTGCTTATTTCCTTTATATATGTATATATTTATATAATTAGTAGGCTATTATCTTTCTTGTACCATAAATTAAATATTATGTATTTTATTCATTTAGTAGAATGTAATGTGAAGTACACCACCAAAATATGGTAAAGTAGTCTAAATAAGTACTTCAAGCGTACTGCATCCCGAAATAGCGAACTAACTAAGCCTACCCTCAGAGTACCATTATTTTTCCCGAAATAGCGAACTAACTAAGCCTACCCTCAGAGTACCATTATTTTTAGCTAGGTAGCATATCTCATACCACGTCTCGGAACTTACCGCGATCCTAGTAACTATGCTTTGGGCCATTCAAAATGAAGGAACTTTTGATGGTTAAATAGTTTTGTCATGAAACATAAACTTATGAGGTAGAAAAACACAAACAGACAAGTTTGCTTTCGTGGAAAGTGTACCTTATTCCACCTCGTTGCAGTAAATTCATTGACAGAAATTGCACGCTGGCCAGAACTTAGTGGTGACACCCAAAAACCCCTAACCCACCATGGTTTGATCATTCCTGATAAATGAACAATCCAATTCAGTAACGTAGATCTAATAATCTATTTTCTAAATTTTTGTACAGCACACCACTTGGGACGATAAATCCACCCAGCAAGAATATAATAAGTAATGCAGCTGATCCAAATGTATTGGCAATGACCATATCTCTTGTAATAGAAGCCATCAATCGGAAGAGACCTAATGCCATTTGGTGCACTGAGAAAAGCAAAAACATGTAGCGGAAAAACCTGAAACATTAACATTTAGCAATGAGTACAAGGAAGAAAAGTGTAAGAACGTTAAATAAAGAAGAAGAAAAAGGGTCATACCTTCCTGCAGCAGGGGCCTGGCCAACACTGTAGTATACAACACAGGACCAGACAACAGCTTCAAGAATGGAGTAAGGTACACGAAGAATCCAACTGGAAATGGACCATGCCCAAGCAGTATGAAATATCTCTTTGCTTGTAAAACACCGGGAGCCGAGATATCATTAGAGGTAGTTCAGAAAATCCATTAAACATCATATGAACCAACCCAAAAAAGAGGCAGGAAAGATAGAGATTGCCATTTTTCTCATCTGTTAGATGTAATCTTGATCGTATGAAAACTGTGCATGTGACAAATCCAACAAAAGCAACCTTTGACAATATAAAATGGGAAATTGTGAGAAAGTATAAAAAAGAAAAATTATAACATGATGGGTTGCTTAGATGTCCTCGAGGGAGAACTGCAATAGGTTCAGAAAATGCATGTCACTTAAAACAATTCCCTTAAAAACAAATTACAAAGAATGATATAATCTTAATGATGAGGATATCTAACTACAAGTTTGTCAATATGTTCTCTAAAAATACTGCGTACAATCATTAAAGGTAGATAGAGAATTATATAGTTAACCACGCCATGATTCCACTTGTAGACAAGTATTAGAAAATCTCCAGCTCCAGATTTAGAGACTTATGTAAAAAAGTTTGAGTAGCTTAGTATTGTCATGCATACCTTGCATGTTCTGAAAGTATAGAGAAATCTATGCCTGCTGATCAGCAGCAGTTTCCGTACAAAGCATGCTTTAAAGAGTTCACATGTTGATACAGCAAATCTAGTTCTGGCCAAAGCTGAAGGATGACACTTTGATTTATCATATGGAACACTATGAAAGGATAGTAGAGACCTTCAAAATCTAGAACCTCTAAATGCTTCTGCGATCTCTGGGACTGAAAGAAACACATATGGTTTTGAAGAATCAGACCAATATTGAGCTTGGTCTTTTCTGGAAGTTACCTGGAATATACATATATATGTATTTGATAGAGAAAGAAACATTACTATAAAAGAGATGAGAGAGTACGAAGAATAAGATAAGAAATCCTTCTATGAAAAGAAAAAGCAGTCGATAACCAAAGTAAAAAAAAAAAAAAAAAAAAAAAAAAGAAAAAATCCTAAAAGTATGTTCCAGCCAAAGAACAAGACCATAAGAAGCATTAACCATTAAAGCAACACTGGAAAATACCTCTTGAAGAAAATCTGCAATCCCCTTACATGGTGGAAGTTGGAAACCTAATGACACAAAGAACTCTAACACATCAGCACGAGGGCCTTGATATGCCACATGCCCTTCTGATAGAAGCACCAGATCGTCAAACAGTTCAAATATCTCTGGTGAAGGCTGAAGAAGAGCCATCAGTACTGTAGCCTCCTTCTCATGAACAAAGTTCCTCATACATTTTACAATCTGGTATGTTGTAGAGCTATCAAGTCCAGTTGATATTTCATCCATAAATAGAGTTTTTCTTGGTCCAACAACCATTTCTCCTAAGAAAGAAAGAAAGTAAAGAAAACCAGGTGATCTATTACTGGAACTATGTGAGAAATTAACTAGTGATCTCTTACCGGAACTGAGGCAGAAAAGAAAAAAAAAAAACTAAATCTTCAGAAATTTAGCTCTTTTAGTTTATACAGACTAAACTTTTAACAAAGTATTCATGTTTGTATATTTAAAAACTGCATTTGTATCTCAAAAATAATATAACCGGGAGTCCGGCACCCCCTCAAACAGTTTTGGCAAGCAATGCACCTGGTGTACAACTCCGCATTGCAATCAGTACCATCTTTAATGCTAGTTTGCACAACAATATGGATCAACTATGCAGTAATCCAAATCATATATTATGTTATCCTTTTCATTGGCATCAACAAAATAACTCAATTGGAAACCCTCTTTGAAGTCTAAAGATTTCTATTAAAATTAAAGAAGTACAGGAGTAAATATTACTAACAGAAATGAAGAACTTCATTTGAAAAAAGGACAAAATAAAAAAAGATGGAATATATAATATCAGAAACTTCATTAGCTTCAAAACTGGAGATTGTAGAGAGAAACCTGTTGTAACTCTCTTTTTTTGACCACCCGATATTCCCCTAAGCATATCATTGCCAACAACCGTCTCTGAACATAAATCCAAGCCTAGCACTTTCAAAATATAATCTGTTGAAACACTGTGCTTTTTACCACCGACAGATGATGCCTGTTTGAATCAATTCATTTCAGGAAAGACATTAGGATATGATTCACATGCAATACATATGCACCCAAGCTAGCAGATTTAAGATTTAACCTTCATAAATGCGTCAACCTCTGGACTTGGTTGTGTGTTCCTTTCCTTCTGTAATCGACCCAAATCTGTTAAAAAGCCTGAAAATAATATATGAAAAGGGAAGAAGGAAGAAGGAAGAAGGAAGAAGGAGAAAAGCAATAGACTAGTTAGATCTCTAAAATTACCGCACTCATGGAAATACCTTCAGTAACCGCTAAAGAAAATGCAGGGTCAAAATAATAACTATAACAACCATTGTGTGGAAAAAAATTGAACACTAAACCTTCTTGTAACAACTTAATGTGGACAAACCTGAAAATGTTTCACTTGCACCCTGACATCGAGCAGCAAAATCTAATGTTTCTCTTACAGTCAGTTCTGCTATGTGATTATCTGTTTGGCTAATGTATGCAGAAGTCCTTTGAACACAAAAATCATTTATCCCAGACCCATTGTATGTAATGATACCACTTTTCTGAAAAAGGAAAGAGGAAACCAGGAAGGAAGAAATATAATAGAAGTTAACAACGAGATGGTAAACTTTGAGGAATAGTACCATAATCAAATTCTTAATATGCTTGATATAGAGCTGAAAACTCGAGCTTCTTTACAGCACAACTGCATCATGTCAGACTAGTAAGAAGCTCGGAAGCATAAAGAGTGCAATTGTAACTGAATCATTAATTTTGTCTACACTAGTCTATACCCAAGATATCATCTGCATAGATATTCTTAAAAATGTAGTTCGAGGGCAAGCGTGGAATGATAATGCAGTAGAACAGTGTGAACCAATCAATGATCCGTTCTTAATCACCACATGGCTAGCCAATCTTTTTGGGCGAATACTAAACTTCAACGCATTTAGTTTCTAGTGAGTAACAAAACAATGGCTTTGGGATTCAAGAGACGCCACAGTCTACCCCATAATTCAGTTAACGTCTTGTCAGCCCCCGGAAACCACCCAGGAAAATAATAGGGAAAGGTGAATGATCAAGCTCACAATATAAAACAAGTAGGGAAGTAATTGAGATCAGGTATGAAATATGAATTGTCATCCAGTTTTACGTTTCTAGCTAAGAATATAATTGAGTTACATATTTATATCCTGATTTTCTTATATTCTTTCTACTACATGTCTCATTAAAAAGAACCTTATCTCTTCCACTTGAATTGACACATTTCTCAAGCTACTATTCAAAATAAAAAAAAGGGACTGACCCATTGAAAAGCCTAACCAACAGTTGCAAAAAAAAAAAAAATAAATAAAATAAAATAAAATTGTATCAGTAGACATTTGGATTAGCAGCAGCACCTTCATTATGAACAAAAGAACTCTGTGCAATGCACAAGAGTGTTTTTTTTTTTATGCTATTACATACAATCACTAATTGGTAATGAAAAAGGTCCAGAAAAATTTGAAAACAATCAAGTAACTACTGATTTTCTTTTTCAGATAAGTAATAAGCTCCAATTCAGGATTATAGGAAAATGTCGAGATCAACACTAAATGCAAATCATAAGTGTTAAAAATTAAATTT
Source organism: Quillaja saponaria (assembly GCA_029379385.1). Classification (NCBI taxonomy): domain Eukaryota; kingdom Viridiplantae; phylum Streptophyta; class Magnoliopsida; order Fabales; family Quillajaceae; genus Quillaja; species Quillaja saponaria. Next base: position 10,928,658 of record CM055610.1, on the reverse strand, counting down.
TATCATTTATCAAGTTAGTTACTATTACTATAAATTTTTTGATATTATTAATATCAACAATCACAAAATTAGACTCATAGCAGAGGCGAAGCTGCTCTTCTTGCATGCAAAACAAGGAAACTCCTCTAGTTTTGGAGCCTACGGGTGATTGTTCTGCCCTTCCTCATTGGAAGATCTCTTCAATTATTTATGATATTAGGTTTACTTTTGTCCCCTCCTTTTTGGTTAATTAGTTCCTAAGATGTTTAGAGAGGCAGCTTTACAGCTTCCAACCTGTTTCATGTCGTTGAAAACCTCTTTGTTATCCTTTTGACATCCTTGGTTCCTAATGAGGACGATGGATTGTTCCCTATTATCTATTTTTGAGATATTCTTCTTTAGAAGAATGTCCTGGAGACATCAACTTCTTACTAATAAGTGAAAATGTTTGAGTTCAGATATCTCTAGAAGTAATGGTATCTCAAAAGAAAATGATATAAAACAGTTATGACTGACTATTCTTTTAAAGGAAAAGAAATTTTATTAAGGAAGAGGAGTACAAGGAGGAGAACTTCTACAGAAATATAAAGAAATATGAATGAAAAAACAAAGGCAAGCCTAAAACTGACTGCCTTGCCGTCTTGTTGCATCCCCGTAATGGAAATACCCCGAAAAGCACCTGACACATAACACCATAACCATAGAGAAGCACAATGCCATAGACAATTAGTATCCCCATAGAAGGTGCGATGGGATATAAATTGGAATTTTGTTATAAATGATGTTCACTTGGAAAATTAATTAATAAAATAATATTTCGTGAAATGGAAATTTAAATGGGTTGCAACTGGACCTTTTGAATCAAAAAATTAACGACCTTCAATAAATCCAAAAAGTGAAAATAAGGAGAGAGAGAAACTGCAACTAAGTAGAGATCACCATAATTCAACTGTAAATACTTATTCAAAGAAAAAGTACAGGTTTGACAACGCCAGTGATTATATTCAAGATGCCTAAAGAATGTTTGTTAGGACGAAATATCCTCAAACCAGTTAAGATAGACTGCAATGTACATGATTCAAATCAGTTTGGAAAAAAATTCTAACACAAGTTCAACAAATCTAAACTAAAAATACTCTGACCTCGATCACATCCCGTGAAAAATTAATCAAAGTTGGCAAAGCTCTTGAACCAATCTGAACCTTGGCCACTACATTCAAATTGTTATACCTCACTTCAACCTTGGCACTTCCAATCCAACTCTATCAGAAAATAATTAAAGATTCAATTTACTTTATGTACAGTGAAATTAAAGATTTCAAGAAAAGAAAGAGAAATCTGAAAGTTAGAGTAAGTTGAAGGGAACCTATCAAGGCGTTCTTTAATGGCGGAAAGAAGCCTGTAATTATCTTGATCATTTGTAGCCAAAGCTTTCTTGACAACAAGTTCACGATCGAAGCGATTCAGTTTCCGTACATCAATCTGCTCCATCGTATTCTCATTCTGTTCTCTCTGTCGATCATTATATTCCGATCCCGTTCGTCTCAACAACGCGTAGTATTTCAGATGTTGCGACGGCAACCGCTCGATCGCCGCCCATTCAAGGTCCTCTTCATCCTGCGCTACCGATTCAGCATTCGAAGCTGTAGCAAAAACCTCGTAGTTCCCACTTTCTACACCAATCTCAAAGTACTCGCTTCCATTGGAAGCCGCCATTGTTAATTTCTTTTGTGAGAGCTCAACAAAGAAAATGAACTGCGATTTTCTCTCTCTCAGATAACTGTTTCCGTGTGCCCCGATTTTAGTGAGAGAGGGGAAGGGAGTTCCGTTTAGCTTAGAACTTATTCAGTCCCCGCGAATTTTGAAGGAAGCTAATTACGGAATAGGCCTTCAACTTGGACTGCAGTCAGCGAGTCAAGTGCAGTAAGCTGTGGTTAAAAATAGAATTTCATTTCTAGATGCCATCTTGTTAGAAAAGCTAGTTTGTTATAAAGTTGGTTTAGTTCTATAGTGGCGGGAATTATCTCAGCGGCTAATTTACTGACACGTGTATTTTCTTTTTTCTTTTATGGAACTTAGGTGTGTAAGTAGTTCTAGCCAAACTTCAATCTTCATGATGGGATTTTCATTTTCTATTTAATTCATAAGTTGTAGTCAAAATTATATTTGACTCATTCAGAAAATAGCTCAATTTTTATGTGTATTTTATTTCACAATTTATTTATTTTTGTTGAACTTGATCAAGGAAAAAAATAGATTAAACAATTTTTATTTTAAATCTATAAACTGATATATTTATAATAATTTTAAAAGAAAAAAAATAAGTTATGGATTGGAAAGGAGAGAGAACACTTTATATCACATTCATTACTTACATTTTTTGATAACCATTATTGGTGCGACTATATTTTATAAAAATCACAAATTAAATTTGTATATATACTAATGAGATGTATTACCCGCAGTAGCTTGTACTGAGCTACACTTAATTATATAATTAATAATGAGTCCGGTTGGTTAAGTTGTGTAAACACATTTTGAGTAAAAAATTAAATAGATATGTTCTAAAAAATATTGTATAAAAAGTTAAAAATGTGTTTGGATAAGTTAATGTAAAGACATTGTGAGATATAAAAAATTATTTCATTGAAATTTTTGAAAAAAGATATCAAGTATTGAAATTATTAAAAAAAATGTTTGTTTTGAAATATTTTTGCAACAAGTTGTTTCGAAAATAAATTTATAAAAATATTTTTGATATCTAAAAAATAAAAATTTGTGTGTGTTTTACTTTATTTTTTAAATAATAATAACATGTATATATATATATATTTGTTGATTTGAGAGGTTTTAATTTATACCTAAATTAGAATAAGGGTATATATTAGAATATGACAAATAATTATGGGTATGTGCTAAGTTTACACAATGTATTAGACAATACATTTATCATGTTTTCACCTTTTCTTTGTCATTGTATAGTCTATTAATTAGTTCCGAACACTACTATAACCTGTTTGTACTATCATAAGTTGTCATAAAAAAAATATATAAAAACTAATTGGATAATTTTAAAATAGCAATATTATCCTTATACGATGCATCAAATTAACCTTTAAAACTTGTTTGATGTATTATATAGAATTGTAATAATATAAGCTTATGTAACGTATTATGTAATATATTGTTGTTTTATTATTACTCTTCTCACTGTATAGTTTATTATTATCAAGAATATATAGTATAAAAGGAGTCAATAATATAAGTTTATAATATATTATTGTTACCATGCACACTTGTATAACTTAGTGAATAGCTAATTGTGCTTAGAGATAACATAGCTTATTGTAATATCATACCCTTCACGTAATAATATATTATTATAAACGCGCGTGCTTGAGAAAACAAATCATTCTAGGTGTATACATATTGATAATGCCAATTTGATTATCCAATCACCATAAAATTTGCGACTTGGTTAAAATATGTATCGGTCCAATTCAAGTGATAATTATTGTTGTGTTATTATCTCATTAATTATTATTATAACGGACACTATGATTGTCTATTATTATTATAACAAACACTATGATTGTCTATTGTTATTATTACCAACTCCATAATTATTTCACTACTATGACACGTTGCACATTTCCATGTATTAGCCATCAACCATATTCAATTTATATAAAAGGACTAAAATTCTAAAAATAAAATAAATTGTTCTTTCTGACTACTCTTGTATAGCATTAGGTCATAATTTTTTATTTTTTTTCACAGGTCCACAAGACCATTCCTCTTGGCTACGTGGAAAACATCTCATTAGTGTCAAACCCAACACTAACACATATAACTCAAAATAATAATAAAGAATACTATACTCTATGTAATAACCCGATATTTTAACATACATGTTAGAACATTTGTATGTAACTTGTTGTGATTAGGTAAATAAAATTTTACACAAAATAGAATTAAAATAAAATAAAAATTAATATATATTTATATATATATATATTATATACAAATAAATAGGAAAATTTATTTTCGCCACTATCATTGTTTGACTTAAAACTTGAAATTTACTAGTGTAAATTTTATTAAGGTGTGTAACATGTGTAAACGAAAAGAAAACAAATATAATATATGAATATATATACACATGTCTCTAGAATTCATTTACCACCACAACTTTTAAATCTAAACTTGATCATGAAATTATATCTTCTTATTCTTTTGCTTTTTTTTTTTTTTTTTTTTTTTCCACTTTGCTCTCACTGACTTGGTTTCCTTTTCTTTCTATTTTTTGTCGAGTCTTTCTTTCCCTTCCCCCGTATATTCACGTTTCTAGAGTTTTCATCATTTTCTTCCATTAATATGCAGTGAGAAGTACCCTTCATCTGTGCTTTGTTCCTCTATTCACTTTGCTTTTCTTTCCTTCATTTCAGACGATAGTAGGAGCTGCCTTGCTTGGATGTACAACAAGCCCTACTTCAAGTTTGCATCAGCAAATCCTTGTTGATTCCTCTCCTCCTTGGGTAACAGCTCTTCTTAACTCCTTTCAAGTGTAAAGGGACGGTTAGGAGGGAAGTTTTAGGGGTTGGAGCAGCCCTTAATCGCTACAAGAGTAGCAAAGAAGGAGCGCCAACACAGCCCTGTTTTGAAGGGCAGCTGCTGCCATCCACGGGTTGCTCCTGCTTTTCAATTTTTCCTCCTTCTTTTACTTCTTTTTTAGTGAGGCTTGAAGGATTTGGAGGCTATAATTCTTTGCACGACAACATCAACAAGAGCATCCATCTTATTATTTTGAGCGACTAGTGGTAGCATGGTAATGAGGGGTTAAGTAATTCTTTCTTCTAAATGATTTCCTAATCTAATTTTTTTGAGTGAATTAATTTATTTTTAGTTAATGTTATGATTTAAGTTTAGTTGGTTTGAAATATATGACATTTTAGGATTAATTGAAATTGAGCAAAAGAGTGGGAATTAAGGGTGATTGTATGGATAAAGTGTTGTGGAGAAAGCTAGTAGTTGTTTGAATATGTGGGATTGATGTTTAGTATGTGGGTGATGTGTAAAGGGAATGACTTGTATTGATTTTCTTGGGTATATGTATATGAGTACACATACTCATGGATTAGAATAAATCATGCCTTTAAGATGTTTGTATAAATGCCTAAATGAAACTAGTTGTAATAGAATGAGTAAAACTCAATATGTTCAAACTTTTATGGTTAGGGATTATTTGAATAAGAATTGAAAGTTTAGAGTAAATAGGTATTGAAAGGTTATTTAGTTACTTTAATACAAGGAAGCTAGGAGGCTAATAAAAGAATGAGAACATGATGAGTAGTAATAATTGAAAAAGGAAACATGGTAAATTTGATTCTTGGTGGTTAATGTTGAACATCCAGCCAGCCACCTTCTTTGACTCATTTTACCTTTCTTTCATTTTCTTTTTTTTTGTGGCATGATAAGGTTTCAAGTTGCAGCCTCAATTTATGACTTCTACTTTCGATGGAGTCTTAAAAGAAAGCAGGATTTTGGCTTTATAAATAGAGCTCAAATGTGTAGTAGGAGAGCAGAGCAGAGAATAGAGGAAGAGAGAAAGAAAAGAAGAAGCTCTCAAGTTCTTGTGCACAAGAATGGAAGACAAGCAAAGTTCTGCCTAATTAAAGTGCCAGAAGTGCACTGTGAGGTTCCAAAGTGAGAGTAAGTGTGTGTGAGAAATAAAAATAGTGAGGAAATACTCATTCTAGGTTGAGTATGAGTGTTAATTGTGGGTCACTATTTTTGGGTAGATCTGTACACTAGGTTATTCACTTTGATGATATTTGTGTATCTTTAGTAGTAACTAAGGAGGATTTATGTACCTACTATTTCATAGTGGAAGATTTGTCGGAGTTTGTCTCGTGATTTTTTCCTTGACTTTATAGGGTTTTCCACGTTAAATTTGGTGTTATTATTTTTCTTGCTCAATTACATTTATACTTGTGGCTTGATCGTCAATTGATTTATTCCACTATAATCCCAGCAAGTGGTATCAGAGCTGTGCTGATTCCTAACAAGTGATATCAGAGCCAAGGTTCGTGTTGGCAGTGTATACGGTCACTGGTCACGTATACGGAGTATTGTTCAGATATACAATACTGTTCACGTATAAGGTATTGTTGGTGATTTGATAATTATGGATAGCACAAGCAACTAAGGTTCCATGATTAAATTGACCGCATCAAATTATTTCATATGGAAGCCCATGATGGAGGATCTCCTTTACTGTTATGATCTATATGATCCAGTAGAAGGGGAATCGGTAAAGCCCAAGGACATGTCCAAGAAGGACTGTGAGCAGTTGAGCAGAAAAGTTGTTGGAAAGATTCGACAGTGGATTGATATTAGTGTGTTCCATCATGTTTCCAAAACAACAAATGCACATGAATTTTGGAAACAACTGGAAACATTGTATGAAAGAAAGAATGCACAGAATAAAGCCATCATTATAAAAAAAGATTGTGAATCTTAAATTAAAGAAGGGACGATTGGTAGCCGAGCATTTGAGTCATTTCTAAGATCTTGCAAATTAGTTGTCCACAATGAAGATGGTGCTAGATGATGAGTTACAAGCACTATTCCTTTTTAGCTTTTTACTGGATAGTTGAGAAACCTTGGTGGTTACAGTTAGCAACTCGGCTCCAGATAGCATATTGAGTTTACAGACTGTCAAGGACAATATATTCAATGAGGAAGCCAGGTGGAAGGAGTCGGGAGTTGAAAATGAGCAAGCCCTTATCACGGAGAACAAGGGTAGAGGCAAAAGTAGAGGGCCCAAGGGACATGAAAAATCTAAAGGCATATCCAAGTCTAGATATAAAGTGAAGTGTTACCATTGTGGAAAAGTTTGTCACTTTAAGAAGAATTGCAAGATTTTCAAATAGGAGATCAAAGATGGAAAGACTCACAAAGGAGCAGATAATGACACATCAGCCGCAGCAGAATTAGATGATGATTTAATAACATTAGTTTGTGGAAATGGTGAATGTAATCACGTCGAGGAGCTAGATGTCGAGTAGATATTAGTTGCCTCGTACCACTGTGATCCCATAATAGAATACTTCACTACCTATAAAGCAGAATACTTTAGTAGTGTGAAGATGGGTAACACAAGTGTTTTTAATATTGTTGGAATCGGTGATATTTGCATACAAACTAGCATGGGATGCACTATGACATTCCTGATCTATGTCTTAATCTAATCTCTATAAATGTCCTAGATAAAGAGGGATATGAGCATCAGTTTAAGGATGAAAAATGGAAACTCACCAAAGGAAAATTGGTGACTGCTCAGGAAAAATTATGCTATACGATGTACAAGGCACGAGTGAAAGTATGCAGCAATCAGTTGAATGCTATGATTGATAATGCTTCTCCAAATTTGTGGCATAAGAGGTTGGCACACATGAGTGATAAAGGGTTGCAGTTATTAGCTAAAAAGTCCCTCATTCCTTTAGCCAAAGGTACACCATTGAACCCTTGTGATCATTGCCTATTTGGAAAGCAACATAGAGTTTCTTTTCGTAGACATTCTAAACGGAAAGAAAATAAATTGAAATTGGTATATTCCGATGTTTGCGGTCTTTTTGAGATGAAGACTTTGGGCGGTAATAGGTATTTTATTATCTTTATTGATGATGCTTCACGAAAGATGTGGGTTTATTTTTTGAAGACCAAAAGCTAGGTGTTTAAATATTTTCAGAAGTTTCATGCCATGATGGAGAGAGACAGGAAAGGCCTTGAAATGTCTCCATACTGACAATGGTGGAGAGTACACCTCCAATGACTTTGAAGAGTATTGTTCAAAGCAAGGCATAAGACATGAGAAAATAATTCCTGGAACTCCACAACCTAATGGTGTGGCTGAGAGAATGAACTGCACTATTAAGGAAAAAGTCAGATGTATGCTGAAAATGGCTAACCTTCCTAAGCCATTTTGGGGGTGAAGCTGTAGGTGCTGTATGCAACCTAATCAATCTATCTTCATCGGTTTTTTGGGTTTTGATATTCCAGGGAGAGTATGGTCAGATAAAGATGTTTCATATTCTCATCTAAAGGTGTTCAGTTGCAAAGCATATGTGCATGTGCTTAAGAAACACAGATTGAAACTAGACTACAAAGCCAATCCTTATGTGCTCATTGGTTATGGAAATGAGAAGTTTGGCTACAAGTTATGGGACCTAGTAAAGAAGAAAGTAGTCAGAAGTAAAGATGTAGTCTTTCATGAAGATAAGACCATAGCAGACTTTGAAAAGACTACAAATGCTGAGGATAGTGTTGTTGATCAAACACTAGTTTCTACTCCTTTAAGAAGTGCCACAAATGGGGGAGTAATGGATGAAATAGAACATGGGATGAACAATGAGCCAGCTACTATGCAGGATGAGCTAGATGCAATTGGTGATGATGTTGAAACAAATACAAAGGACTTGGTGCAGGGAGAGCAACCTCCTGTAGCGAATTCAGTAGAGCCTTAGGTTAGGAGGTTTACTAGGGAGCATCGACCATCATCTAGGTATCTAAATTTTGAGAATATTTTAATTATTGATGAAGGGGAGCCAAAGAGCTTCAAAGAAACGCAGGCTCACAAAGACGATCATTGCTGGATGAAAGCAATGGAAGAAGAAATAAGTTCTTTGAAAAAGAACAATACTTATGAGTTGGTTGAACTTCCTAGAGGAAGGAAAGCACTCAGAAATAAGTAAGTGTCCAAGTTGAAAAAGGGAAATGACAAGCTAGTAAGATACAAGGCTCGATTGGTTGCTAAAGGTTTCAGTCAGAAGAAAGAGATTGACTTTGATGAAATCTGCTCGCCAGTAGTGAAGATGAGTTCCATTCGAGTTATACTTGGTTTAGCAGCTAGCTTAAACCTTAAGCTTGAGCAGTTAGATGTGAAGACTGCATTCTTGCATGGTGACTTGCAAGAGGAAATCTACATGAATTAGCCGGAAGGATTTGAAGTAAAAAGGAAAGAGCACATGGTTTGCAGGTTGAAGAAGAGTCTACATGGCTTGAAAAAATCACTATGACAGTGGTACAAGAAGTTTGATTTGTTTATGGTGAGTCATAAAGACAAACGGAAAGATGCAGATCATTGTGTATATGTTAGAAGATTCCTTGGAGGTAACGTCATTATCTTGCTATTATATGTTGATGAAATACTAATTGTGGGACAAGATGATTCATAAGCTGAAAGAGAAATTATCTAAATCGTTTGATATGAAGGATTTAGGTCCAGCAAAACAAATACTGGGAATGAAAATCATTCGTGACAAGAAAGCTAGAAAACTATGGTTGTCACAGGAGAAATATGTTAAATGAGTGCTTGAACATTTAAATATGAAAGATGTTCATCCGGTTAGCACACCTATTTCTAGTAGCTTTAAGCTAGGTAAAAGATCTTCTCCAAAATCAAAGAAGAAAATGGACCAGATGGGATCGATCCCTTATTCCTCCGCAATCGGATGTTGATGTATGCTATGGTATGTACATGGCCAGATATTGTTAATGTAGTTGGTTTAGTGAGTAGGTTTCTTTTGAATCTTGGTATAAAATACTAGGAAGCAATGAAATGGATCTTGAGATACTTAAGAGGTACCTCTGATAAGTGTTTGTACTTTGAGGGTTCAAAACCAGTCTTGGAAGGGTTTGTGATACAAATATGACAGGTGATCTTGATGGTAGAAAATTTACATCAGAATATGTATTTACTTTTACAGGGGAAGCTTTGTCATGGCAATCCAAGTTGTAGAAGTGTGTTGCCTTATCTACTATCGAAGCTGAGTATATTGCAGCTAATAAAGCAGGAAAAGAAAAGCTTTGGATGAAAAGATTTCTTTTGGACTTAGGGTTGAACTAGGAAGAATACATAGTATATTGTGATAGTCAAAGCGTTATAGACTTAAGCAAGAATACTATGTATCATGCGCGGACAAAGCATAATAATGTGAGATACTATTGGTTGGGATGTAACCGAGAGGAAGCTAATGCAAGTGAAAAAGATTCATACTGATGACAACATTACTGATATGATTACAAAAGTTGTTACCAGGGAGAAACTTGAACTTTTCAATAAGCTGGCCAGTATGGACTTCAATAAGAAGTCATGAGTAATTTCTTCTAGAAATAGGGTTGGAGGGGGAGATTATTGAATATCCAGCCAGCCTCCTTCTTTGACTCATTTACCTTTCTTTTTCTTTTCTTTTTTGGTGGCATGATAAGGCTTCAAGTTGCAGCCTCATATTTATGACTTTCACTTTCAGTGGAGTCTTAGAAGAAAGCAGAATTTTGGCTCTATAAATAGAGCTCAAATGTGCAACAGGAAACCAGAGTAAGCAAAGAAGAAAGGAAGAGAGAGAGAAAATAAGAAGCTCTCAAGTTCTTGTGTATAAGAACGGAAGGCAAGCAAAGTCCTGTCTAATTAAAGTACCAGGAGTGCACTATGAGGTTTCAAAGTATGAGCAAGCGTGTGAAAGAGATAAAAATAGTAAGAAAATACTCATTCCAGGTTGGGTGTGAGTGTTAATTGTAGGTTACTATTTTTGGGTAGATCTCTACATTGGGCTATTCACTTTAGTGATATTTATGTACCTTTAGTAGTAACTAGAGAGGATTTATGTACCTATTATTTTTATAGTGGAAGATTTGTTGGAGTTTGTCCTCGTGATTTTTCCCTTGACTTTAAAGGGTTTTTCACGTTAAATCTGGTGTTATTATTTTTCTTAATCAATTAAATTTATTCTCGTGACTCGATGGTCAATTGATTTATTCCACTTATAATCTTAACAAGTGGTATCAGAGCTATGCTTATTCCTAATAGTTAGTTATTATTTGAATTTAAATAAAAGTTCATGAACAAAGAGTAAAGAATTATTGGTTAATGTTGTGATTTAAGGACTTAATAAAATTGAGTAGTGAGTATGAATAAAAGGATGGTTAGTTGTGGATAAAGTGTTGAAAATGGGAGTTGAGTGATAATGAAAAGGAAGCAGAGTTAGATTTCTTGGGTTAGAGAAATATTGTATTTCTAGTTTGTTTGTGACTGAATTGATATATGAGTTCCAAAGGAAAAGTGTAGCTTATGGTCTTAGTATGATATCAGGAAAGGTTTGTAATATGATTTGAAGTATATTTATCGTTAGAGCTATTGGACTGTAACTGGGTTTGTGTAGAATTTTAATTGAGCTTCAGTTAGTCCGGGAGACTTTGTCGTGGATTGTAGTTTGAATTAGCTTAGGACCTCTGAATAAGAATTGTTTCTAACATCTTAAGGGACAATTATGGAGTTTTTCAAGTCTTAATTTTATGACATGTGTATTTTGGAGGTGTTGTAATTTATAGGTTGTAATTTTCGGGTTTTGATTGAACCTATTTTGGTGTGACTAGTTTTAGAGGGTCTTAAAGGATGAATTAAGAGTGAAGTGCTGAAGATGAATTATTCCTAACATCTTTATAAACTAGAATGGAAAGTTTCATAATTTAATCCTCAAGTATGAGAATTCTATAAGCATCAGAATTAGAGGTTGGCAACCAGAAATTGTGCTAGTGCTCTGTTTGTGTTCATGTGATGATTTGAGTGAATTCAAGACAAATTTTAGGAGAAATTTCTAAATAAGAAAAATAGCTAACTTCTAAAGATAATGTTTAAACTTGGTTTTTTTGAATTTGGTTAAGTATATAAATTGGAATCAAACATATCTCTAAGATAGTTATGAAAATGCCTAAGATGAGTAAATTTTAAATAAATACTTGAAACTTAGTAACTCTAGATTTTTGTAATTAAAAGGTTATAACTTATAAATGGACAAACTAAGTATTATTTGAAAATTTTAATTGCAAGCTTTGGAGCTTGTGGTTGAGCCAATGACACGCATGAATGCAAAAGGGAGTGACGAATAAAATCGGTAAACTGGTGAGCGGACTACATGCTCTTTAGTTGTTAGATTAGTATGTGAAATTGTTTATGTGTAATTGAGTGAAGTGGTTTATATTTAGTAGTATATTGAAATATATAGTGCTTAATTTGAGTTATTTGAATTATGTTTGATGTGTGAAATTATTTGTGGTTGATAAGAGCTAATAAAAGTGTTTTTCTTCCTAAATGATTTTTACTTCCGAAATAGAATCCTAGTGCACCTAGGATATTCTGATTTTGATAAGTGTTTTAAAACATTTGAGTACTCATCTTCAATGGGATGAATATGTATTAGAAATATATTTGGTGTGCGGCAGTAAATATGCCCAGTGGGAGGATTTATAATGTGTAAGACTGAGTTTCTCTATTGGCCCTTTGTGTGCATTGAGTGTTTTGATTGTTTTGAGTTGATTTTATAGTGTTCTTTGAACTGTGTTTATTAAGTTTTATGTTTTTCATATATGAGTACATGTGAAATTTAGTTGTATGAAATTTATGTTATATTAATAATAATTATTCTATGTACTAAACATTTGTGTTGAATGATACTTTTACCCTTGAGGTATGTTTTTTTCCACTCACTGAGTCTGCGAGACTCACTACTCTCCTATTGATATTTTTTTTTTTAACAACTAGGATTTCAATATATTTCATCGCCGAGCTCGTGACTTGCCGATAACGTACAGCATGGCATTTCTTCGAAATCTCATACTTAAAGACAAAGGATGGAAGTTGCAGTCACATTAGGGTTTTAAATGTCGTGTTTGATTTTTTCTAATAGCTTAATGGTTACTATTTATGATATAAATAGAGTGGAGCTTCTTAGTTATACTGTTACTGTTGTTAGCCTGGTTGAATGTAACTAAGAATTATATGTTTGTATTTTGGGCATGTTCCAGTACATGGGAATCTCTGCCAAAATTTTTAGTAAATTGTTACACATTTTAGTAAATAAACTTTTTGTAGTTAACTTGTGTTTTTCTAAATTTTACTTTTATTCTTTGGTTTAGTCAAGAAGCATATTTGTTTCTTTGTTTTAAAGTCAGAGCTATAAAGATTTAGTTAATTATTCTTCCAGCCAGTCATGCCTTCGTGTGAGGTGTGATACTCTCTATATATATAATTGATTCTAATGAACTAATGATGTAATTTAGAAGTAAAGTAACATATAAAGTTAGTAATTGGACCCCTAATTATTGGTATAGTTGATGTTGTATAAAACCAAAATTCAATTTGGTAATTTTGGCATTTTTTTTTTTTCTGAGAATGGCATCAAATCATCCCTACAGTTTGGCTTCTATTAACATATGTAGCAAAAATCTCTTGTGAATGTACTTTTTAACAATATTTTGAAAACCGGGACAAACCAGGCCCATCAGACCTGTTAGATCATTGTCCGGGTGATAAATCGGATTGAGTTGAACCAAAAAACTATTTTGATAGTTGGACCAGTCAAAATCGATAAAAATCGTAAGAACCGATAAAACTAATGCCAGGTTGATTGACATGAACTATTTTTTTTCTTAAATAAAAACTATTATTTGTATTAAGGATTAGTGAAATATTTGTATTTTAAATTAAATATTAGTTAAACAATTATATTTTATATTGATATTACCTTTATTATTTTGATTCATAAGTTGAAACTTGAATATTGTGATGCACAATAAATCAATCAGTTAGTATATTAGCTATTAATAACAATTTGACTATTTGTGATTTGATTTTCTTATTATAATGAATATTGAATTAATATTTTATTGTTTTCTTGTGTATTTAATATTTATAATTAATAAAAAAGTATATAATATGTATAATATTTAAAATATATAATTAAATATATTTATAACGTCTTCCGGTCTGATTATCAGTCTGAACTTAAATATTGAATTAATATTTTTTGAGTCAATCAACGGTCTAGTTTTCAAAACATTGCTTATTAGTTATTATATTAGTAAAGCTAAAAAAAAAGGATTACCCCTAAATAATAATAATAATGCAATGATGGGCATGCATATGTATACACCCTTTATGTTAAAAAAATGTACATAAAAAAAACACAAAATTTTTTGGGATTCATTTCTATAATCCATCATATGAAATTCTGACCCTTTCTTTCTGAACAAAAAAACAAACAAATAAATAATAATAATAATAATAATAATAATAAAGCAATGACATTAAAACCAAAACATAAATAGTTACTTTAGCCATTAAAACCTAAAAAAAAAAAAGGGTTGCTTTAGAGCAGCACGTTTCTTGCTGCATCATATCCATACATAGCAAAATGAATGCCTGTGTTTGCATTACAAATATTTCAACAACTAACTAAAGAAAAACAAGACAGATTAGTCTCAAGTTAGTGATGTATTAGGAATGGATTTTATACCATCCGTAATTTTTGGTTGTTAATCAACAGAAGGTCGAAAAATTCGTCTCAAAATTCTACCAAATCTCAAGTCCTTTTTATTTATTAAATTCATCTCTAATCCATGTAATGCATGTATATAACTGTCTAATTACTAATTAGGCATTACCATCCCCGTGGATCGAAGGGTAGGTCTCAATTTGGTGGATGATATCATTGTACAGTAAGCTACTGCAAATAACTGGATACAGTATAACCGTCTCCCAGAAGGAGTTATGAGCATTCCTTACTAATTTAAGCCATATTGGCAAGCTTGAAGCCTTCAGTAGGTTTAAGAGATTCAATAATACAAAGATGAGAAGTGCAAGGCAAGAAATAAATAGACACATTCACACTAACATTAGCAATGAAACACTAGATAATATTACAATTTACAACCCAGAATACTGTTGTACGCACCACCCTACAATTGCTTAAGAAATGTGGACTAGATCCCAGAGCTGTCAAAGGAGCTAAAAAGTTCCTAGAACAAAATCAAAACTCTTTCACCTGTACTGTTTTCCTTTACAGAACAAAGTCAGTTACTGACTAGGTGCCTACCAGTTAGCGGCAAAAACAAAAAACGAGCGGTTTTGTTGGATTTGCTGCACAGGATCTGCAGATCTTCAAAAGCCATCTAAAAAAGACCTAAGATCAGTTGATAGAAGAAATTCTTACAACTCTAGCGGTTGTCCTTACTGGGGGCATCGAGATAGTTTCCAATCAGGCTTTTTTGATGTAAACTTCTTGACCTTGGAGTTGAAAGCTTCATTATCAGAATCATCGCTATCATCACCAGACTTCCGGCCACGTTTCTTCTCGGATGTCTTACAAACCACAATTTTTATTTTATCCTTCTCTTCCATAGGCTCTGAATTCTCTTTAGGCCTCCAAATGAAAAGTGACCTATATCAGTAGCATGGTTAGCCCAAAGTACAGGAATGATAACTTAAACTAAAATCAGCAAAGTTATGCAGTGTTTACATCCAGTAATTAAATCACTTAGCTGTCCGATTAGTAGATTTATAGGAAAAAAAAAAAAAATCATCCAATTAAGTTGATAATCTGATCAGGGTGAGACCAAATTAACTAAAACCATAATGCTAAATTTCTTCTTAACTCTGGAAGAGTGGTAAATTACTGTGCAATCAGAGCTAGTTCAAAAGCAATTACTATGCCACCTCTAACAAATCAAAAGCAATTACTATGCCACCTCTAACAATTCTTTGTCATTAAAGACTAAAGGAAATGTTCACTTCATATTTATGCTTCTTATATAAAGAATTACGCTAGTCAGACTAGTAAAAAGTCAATGTCCTGAAAGCATTATCAATGAGTTACAGTGGCTAGAGGCTCATTACCCTGAAAGTTTGACAAAAAATTGGAATTCTGATGCTAAGATTTTGGGTGGAGAAGGGGGGTGAGGAACAACCACATGGACAATGAATCACCCTACTAGTACGAGCTAGCAATTGGCATTCTCGTGATGGATCCACTGTAAGGAAGTTCCATTTATAACCTAGAAACTTCATATCTACTATAATCTATGTATATATCTATTTCAAAAAAACATGACATCAAATCACGTGAGAAAGGAGCTACAATAAATTAAAATAAAGATATTGCTTCAAAAAACTTTCCTAGCTAAGTATGCAATATTAGCAGAAAGGAAGACCCAAGACCCATTCATACCGATAGTTAGGCTCATTAGCTAGACAATCTTTACAAAAAAGACTTTGCCATAAACATACTGCAGACACACAACAGAAGCATTGGTATTGTCGTATTATGATGCTGGTAAAAAAGGTTCAACCTGGAACTTCCAGATGCCAATACATCCTCATGTGGATGCAGCTTGTTCACAGGACTGATAGTTGTGATGTTTGGGTCCATGAGCTCAGCTACTAGTTGCCCTGTACTAACATCTATAAAGTCAATGGGATGCAAGGCAGCTCCATTATAATTTTCACTTATATAGCGACCAATAACAGCGAGTGACTCAGGATGGATCCTGCAAAAGAATATTAAAGTTCTCAAATGTTTTTGGTAGGTAATAACACATGCATGCTACAAGAAAATGGTATACACTTTCCACAAAACAATTACCTTTGGATCCCACTCAGCTTTAAAAGGAGTCAAATGCCGGTTGAAATCATGACTATGTACAATTTCTCTGCTTGGGGAATCCATATTGCCAAATATAGAATCCCATATACGAAGACGGTTGTCCTGTGCTGTTGTAAGAATTTTTCTCCCAGACAACGGAGAGAAATAAGCAGAGTTAACGACCCGCTTGTGTGCAAGGTCATAAAGGGACGATCCAGCTTCTATCCGGCGCATATCCCAAATACGAGCCTGAGGTGCAGAAATTATTAGATCTTTCAAATGCTAGTTGATCCAGTATAAAATTCTAAGCAAATCCACAAGCATTAATATAACTATTAGTTTGCCAAGATTAAAAAACGTGTCTTTAGAATTGTTTTCATCACCATCAATAATGTAGGTAAAAGAAAACTATCAAAAGTGTCATAAGATTGGAGAATAGAGGACAAAGCCCCATAAGAAAGTTGACCCAGCAATAAATTGACTTCAAATAACTAACTAAACCAACAAAACTTGAAGTACTTACGAAATGATCATTTCCACAACTCAAGAGTAGGTCTGGTTGAACTGGATTGCAGTGGAGTCCCACAACTTTGCTACCTTTCTTATGGATCAAAATTGCCTCCCCAGTTTTGTTGTTGGAGCGAGCATCAACCCTAGATACACAATAATGAGTCTAAAACATATTTTCTTTTTGGACTAGCTATACAGGTGAAAAGTATGATATAAAATTAGATACACCAACTCTCATCTCATAATCTAGCAGGAAGTTGTTATTCCAGATGTGTTTACTTCTTCCTTTTAATATTTCATTTCCCAGCTTATAAACAAAATGAGCTGCTGGGTCATTGAGAGCAGAGGTTTATTCATAAACTTCTACTCATCATTGCATAGATAAGTTCAAAGATGGTAAAGAAAATGAACTGGCAATGCTAGATAAGCCCTTAGCTGAAGAAAATAACTAGAAAATCTTATCTCAATTATTGATAGCCTCAGTTAAATTTGATCTGTGAAACTCCCGTTGAGTGCAAGCACAAAGAGAAGAGATTAAAAACTAATATCACATATACATGATAATTCAAACATAATGATTCAGACACACAAATTACAAAACAACAAAAAGTTGTTTGTCTTTACATCTTTTTTTTTTTGGGGGGGGGGGGGGGGGGGAGGGGGAGACTCTTAAGAGGGCAAGTGACAGGCAACATGAAGTTGGGAAAAAATGGAAAAACTTGACAAAAGTAATACCAACTGTTACAATGTAAATTCCTACAAATAATGAGATGTTTTCTCACTGCTCTATTCTTGTTTGTGATATGGATACCCATTTGTCTTTTTTGAATCCTTTCTCCATCTAGAAAATATAAAATGACTTCCAGGGAAGAATATATTGGCTAGAACATTACTTACAAGTGAAGAAAGCCAAAGTTATCAGCAACAAGCACAAGACCCTTATCCAAGTTGATATCCATGCCATAGAGCATTTTCCAACTGTTTGGACCCTACATGAAAAACTAACTATATAATTTTATTTCATTTTATTTTATAAGTAATGGTTTTATTAACAAGAAAAGAGTCATATGTACAGAAGGCAAGTACCAACACAACCCACCGGAAGAAAAAGAAAAACTATTAATTACAATTCATTCCATCTAAGAACTCTACAAAAGACCCAATGGAGTGGAAAGAAGGCCAAATAGACACTCACTGGAACCACAAAATAAAAAATGTTCTCTTCAGTTTTTCCAAAGATGTCTCCTTGCTATTGAAGATGAGGTTGTTCCTCTCAAGCCAAATCACCCACATCAAACAGAGAGGGGCTGCCTGCCAAGCTAGCTTACTACATCTTCTATGTAAAAGAGAAAAAAAGGGAAGCATTTCTACTTTTCCATTCTGTTGCTCCAAACCCCCAAAACCAAAAAAACAAAAGTCCCACTTTTTTCCTCCCTTTTTCTATTATCAAAGCTGAAATGAAAATACTAACCCTGAAATCTGATACCATTCTTGTTCTTAAAATACCCAACCAAAAACTCACTGAAAGACTTAACACCATGTACCTTTAATAGAAAAACCAGAGTAGAACATATGAGAAAAGTATGCAAGGCATTCATCAATACCAATTACAACAATTAATAGATAGAAACTTACATGCTCAGGACTTGGTCATTTCCAAGAACTCAAGAAGAGGAAATAAAAACATTTACCTGCCACCCATCAGGGTTAAGGTTCATCAAAGATAACGAAAGCCCAGTTTCTAGGTCAGTGCAACTAACTGTTCCATCTGAGGAAGCAGCATATATCATCTCATCGTTCGTAGGGTTGAACCTTAAAAATTTACCATTTATCATTTACCAGTTAGCATTCTGACCCAATAAATACAATTCAACACGAAACTTGCAAAAAGGAGAAAAAAGATACATGGACAAAAAAAAAGATAATGATTTCAGAAAATAACTTACCTCATGTTATTCGTTATACAAGAGTGTATGTTTTCATAGACCATCTTTTCACATACTTTTCTAAAATCCCAAACTCCAATTTGTCCTTTCTATTCAAATCAAACCAGGAAAGAAGGAATCAGTGACTCTAAGAGAGAATTGCACCCTTAAACATTAGTATCAGCAAATGTAATGACATGTAATATAGAAACCTTGTCGCCAGATAATAGGATGTTATTCTTTGTTGGATGGAACTCCAAGCATGTAACCCGTCTACTATGATATCTGATAACTGCACAGTTCACTTCGTCTGGGATCACATATGCTGGTTTGATCTATTGCACATGATATAAGAAACAATAACTTCATCAGTCAGAGGATCCCATAACTCCAGTCACAAGCTTTAAAAAAAAGGAAGAAGAAGAAAGTATACAATAGAGTGTGTGTGTGTGTGTGTGTGAGGGGAGAGAGAGAGAGAGAGAACATGGTATGATTATGCAAGGATGCAGTAAGTTAAAAAACAATTCTAAAATGTAACAAGATGAAGAATAAAATGATGCACCTTATTCTAGGATATTAGCGTCATACGAATAAATCAAAGTATTATTCAATAGCTAAGAGTCTATATAAACATTTTGAAGATGGAACTGAAACTGTATCAATCATGGTAAGGCAAGCACATCAAGAAGCCTTTCGTCTGTAACTTCCAATGATTGTAAAAGCAATAATTGTCCAAAGAGTTAGTAGCTTGATTTATTGAAAATTAATGTTGGATTACCGATTACCTGAGTTTCAATATTATCATAGCAAATTCTAGAGATTCTATAACTTCCAATTCCCATAGCGACAATAATAGTAGCAGTTTGTACATGCAATCTTTAAGATGTCTGACACAGTTTTCTTTGACCATGATGTTAAATTGCATACTAAAAGATTGACCTGATCGACCCCATGCCCAACACACATGAAAGAAGAAAAAGAAAATGAAAAACTATAGTAGTCAAACACACTGATTGTCCTCTTAAACAACTAAAGTCATTTAAACTGACACAGAGTAACAATTAAGTACCTGTAATTAACCAAATTAGTGTCAAACCCAACACAAACAATTAACTAACATCCAATGTAATTGAATACAATAAGATGCTGCTTTAAACACAATTTGGGATGCAAAAAAATATAGATTGGCTAATAGAGTAGCTAACATCATAAGTGTGTTACATATCAAAGGAAAAACCAAAAAATAAAAGGAAATTTTCGTTACTTCCATGAATAAGCAGACAGTTAAGTAAGACTTACTGGACGAATAGAAGGTCGAAGCTGCCTTTCAAAGACATATTCCAACGGGTTACTTGCATTTCTGTGAGGTGCTGGGATAACCCCATATTCTGTAGCCACTCGATGAGGACATGTCATTGTAGTGTGCCCTTTCAATCAAGATAACAGTACAAATAATTAACATGGCAATGCCATCAAAATTAGAAGTAAGATATCAGTATTATACAAGTAAACTGACTCATTAAAAGAGCAAATAAGAAGGCCACCCGCCATTGCATTCAGTACTTACAAAAGCATTTCCGCAAACATGGGAAAAAAAGAAAAGAAAAATATAGACGAAATCAACAGAGAATCTAAATAACTAATGACCCAAATATCCAATTATATGATATGACTTTTTAATCACAGTCCTAGAGATTCAGGGTTACATATATTTTAATTTTTTGGTAGAGGCAGGGCAAAGCCCAGAACACAATAGGGTTACAAATTTACGAAAGCAACATCATGATGTTATTGTGTCAAATTTATTAATTTCCCCAAAAAGAGATATAAAAGAGTCCGGCAGTAAGAGTTACCAGGCATTTTGCAGAGAAAGCAAGGTTTCATTGGACAATCAATATAAGTAGCCCCCTTGAATCCCGCTTCGTGTCCAGGTTTCTTGCAGACCTAGAAAACACCATAATTAAAAAAAAAAAAAAAAAATCACGTCAAACATAACAGTGAGAACCCAAAAAATAGAAATTTCAAACACTATTAAATCTAAAAATTAACCATGCTAATTTTTTTCAGAACCAAAGAGATGAACTTTCAAAATTCAAGCTCTACAACCAAAGGCCAACCTTGCAAACTTTCTTCAGACTAATAGTTATGGGAGCCTTTCCTTTTCTCTTAGCTTCGGAACCCACTTCATCTTTCTCTGCATTATCACTTACTAGACGCTCATCTTCTTCAACCGTTTGTGGGTCTTCCTCTTCCTCCTCCTCTTCATCTTCTTCTGACGAACTTTGTTCAGAGTCAGTGTCTCTCTCAATAATCACGTTCGGGAACGCCCTCCTTCGTGTTTGTGGCGCCATTTTCAGTTTGAGAATTGAAGCAGAGGTCGAATGATACGTATCAACGAAAGTCGAAAGGGTTAGAATGAAAGAGGGATGACGAAGAGAACTGAAAATTGGGACACAGAAAAGGAATAAAATCTGACTTTTTTCACTTTTAAAGAACCCACCGTCTGTAAATTACTGAAATGTCCTAAGTTGTTTTCTGGGACGTTTCCATTAAAAAATTGAACCGTGTAATAAGAATGTTCTTGAAAGCCTTATTGGACATTCATGGAGACTAAGGACACAATTGGAATTATATCTTAAACTTGTGGGTATATCCGGTATATTACATTTTGGACCTTGGCGGGATCACTATTCACCAGACGTGGCTCTCATTCTGCCGGTCAGGCACGGACCATTCTGGGATTGATCACAACCGTCCATTTTAAGAAACACAGATCTCATCCATCTAAAGCTGTACCAGGGGTTTGCTTTGCTGGTAAGCCGCAGTAGAAGGTGGTAGACGAAGAGCTCTACAGTATAGAAATGGCAATGAGAATGAACTGCTACATACAGAATAATCTCTCATTGTCAAACCCTTTTTTACTTTCATCACTTTATTCTGGAGCAAATAATTTCAAGGGTGGCCTCCATTTTAGTCAAAACCCCGGTTCAAAAATGAGAGCTTTGTTTTACACCTATGCGGGGGACCCAAATAGCATTACCGTCCAATATGAAGAAGCTGCGGGAACCTTTATCCTGACAACCCCTTAGCACTACGTCAATGCCCGGTTTCAGGTAATTATCTGGTTAGCGTAATATACCAATGGGTATCGCTTACACCACCATTGCTGCTGATGCCATTGCCCGGTTTCAGGTAATTATCTAGGTTAGTGCAGTATACTAATGGGTATTTTTCAGTTAACATTCTTTTAAGTTTTGTGGAAGATGGAAATTTTTAATTTTTGGATGCCATCAATGTAAATGATAAGCATGTTTCAATTTTGGTTCCAGATAAGTGTAGGTAAAAAATACCTATAACTAAATTATCAGATAATTTTTTTTTTGTTTGGGAAAATCGGTATTCTTCCCATCCTGTAAACATGCCAAAGGAACAATAAACAAACAGAAAACCGATAAGTTCAATTATTTGGTTATCCGCAGACCATTTAAATTTTTCCTCCACTTTGAAATTGGAAGTGGTAGTTCTTCTAACCATTGTCTTTTCTTCAAACATAAGCTTCCCTGAAGTGTTCATCTCCAGGTATTTCCACTCTTTTCTCTTCTGCTCATCTCAATGTTGGCATTGGTAGTCACATTAGTTTCTGGGAGGATGTTTGGATTGGAGATGGTTCTTTTGTTGACTCTATCCTGGAATCTATTTTCTACTTTGCGCCATGCTGCAGTCTCTTCTTTTTATGTTGTGGAGGGGGAAGATTTTTCTTGGAACTTTCCTTTTTTTAGAAATTTTTTTGAGAGGGAAATTATTGATCTTGCTGGTTTTCTGGATATTCTTTGTCGTTTCTCTGAAAAGCTAGATAGATGCAGTTGGTGCTTGATGATTTGTCAGTGTCTTCTCTTGCAAACCGTTTTAGTTTTGACATATTCCTTGTTTGTGATCCAGGTTTTTCTTTCTTTCATCTTCACAAATGCATTATTCCTATAAATTCTGTAGCCTGCAGGTGAGAAAAAACTTCTTGACAATAACTATTGTCCAGTGCACACAGGAGATAATTACTTCTTTGCATTGTCAAAATATAAAAAATCATTGGAAGAGACTTTGAACCAAAATCCAAATTTTGTGCAGCCTGATGAGGAGTTTTTTTTGTCCGTTTGTATGATTTCCCTCTTTCTCTCTCTCTATTAGTGTCTGTAATATCACACCTGAAGTTTATGCAACTGCATCAGCATCATCACTTCAAGCTAAGGTTATAAATGAATATTTAGTAGGTTGGTTAGCATGAGCATGATATATCTGTATCTACTTAATTATTACTTAATGATTTTTATTTGTACAAAGCTTGTGATATAATGGAAGTTATTCTGCTAAGAGAATGTACTTTCTAGTATTTAGCCATAAGATTTAGAATCAAAGATTAACAATACTAATCTTGCTTACATATTCCTTTTGCAAATTGTACTGTGCCTACTTCATCCACAATATGAGAAATTATCTTGACCTGATGCATTTTAAGCATGCTCTCAATAACTACTTTTGATGCTTTTGTTTCTGAGCATTATCTTTAAGCGCCTGGTAGGTTACATAGAAGAAGTTTTAAGAATAGACAATTGTTTGGCCTTTATTGTTGTAGGTAATTGTTTACTAGTGCAGATTAAAACTTCTTAATTCCTTCACCCTCATCCACTCAAAAATTAAAAATTTAAAGAGAAGAAGAGTAAGTTTAGCTGTATGCCTGGTGTTTCAGATGTTAGATCCTGGCGCTACTTTATCAACTAGAATGGGAACCCTCACTCCCTACCCCTTCCTCCCCCATCTTGCGAGCATTTTCTTTTTAATTTCCTTAGTTATTAATAACACAATTAACCCAAAATTAATTTCTTTCCATAAATCTCTTCAAGGTTCAAAGCTGGATCAAAAGTGGCCTAAGAAACTTTTCCATTTCCTGAGCATCTGTATATGTTTGGTTTGATGCTTTACTAGGGTAAAGTTTGCACTATTCAACATGTTATGTACCACTTTTCTAGTTTGAATTTATTTTGTTTTTATGCTGTGAGCCCCAGCCTAGTATAATTTATATCTTTATTGCTGCTCACATATGGATGGTATGCATAAAAATCTAATTTTGAATATAAACTTGTATCAAATAAGAAAGGGTATATCTAGATTTCTCCCTTATCACCTGGTACTTCTTTTTTAGTCTGTATATTAGTTGAATGAATATTTTTTATCATGGCAATATGTGCAGTTATATATCTGCACTATCTGACGACAAGGAGCAAGCAGATCTACTAACTACTGTTTTATTAGGTTACCCAGCCACATGTTCACGTAATCAGTAAGGTATGTCATTTACTTCTTTCTCTTTTCCCTTTTTTTATTTCGGGACAAGAAAAAAATAGTAGAAAAGTACAGGGAAGGAGAACAAGGGGTCATCTTGGAAACTAGAGCAGAAAAGTGAAGAAAAAAAATACACGTAGAAACCACATTGAAAAAAGCAGTGCTCATCAATTGGGGAAAAGCTCCTTCAGCAGAGCATCAAATGGTTGCTAAAATGTCTATTTTTTGTCACAGAGAATTTGAGTTGGGAATGGGATACACATCCTAGAAAGTTCTATCATTATGTCCTATTTACAAACACCTATTCACTGAAAAGATAGTGCAATGCAAGGGAAAGTCGTTCCTTATTCCTGGAAAAATGCTGAAATAAATCGACAACAAATCTTCCTAAGGGGATCAATATTAAGTCTATGCTCAATTGCAGGTCCTGGAATAGGAATGCTGTAGAGAAGAAAAATCTTTCAAGTCTTTCTACAAGGCAAAGGACTGTGCACCAGTTTTTTTTATTTTTTATTTATTTTGAGAGACAAAAATAAAAGATCTGAATGATGGAATGAAGACAAGAAAAAAGGGGTTTATAACTCTTGAGATAAATATTAAGTTCTAAAAAAACAAATTATGATTATAAAAATTTTAGAATTATTATTTTTTTCAAAGCATTAGAAAAAAGAAATCTTTGATTAATCCTCAAATCACATTATTTTGTAAAGTTTGTATTGTTGGTTGATAGTTCTTGTCCAATTCTTTTTTTATGCTGTCCCGATTTGATCATTTGTATTTTATTTTTTATTTTTTCCGACGTGATTATCCAAAGCATTGAGAGAATATTTATTACTCGTTTTTAGCTTATAATAATGTTTCTTGGGTTTCTGTTAGGCAGTTCCCTTTTTTTTTTTGTACTCGTACAGAAGCAGCCAAAAGTAATTGGAAAATTTGACTTTATAATTCTTCTCTCTTGGTTTTGCTATTCTTCGCAGGATATTTTACGTCTCCATGCAATTTACTGGCTGGCTAGCTATGCTAATGTCTACTAGTCTAAACCTTCGTCAGATGGTGTTATGTCATGGATTTTTTAGGAAGGTATTTATTGTCAAACGTACTCAACTGTCACAGTATTTCTTCTTGAAACAATTCTACAAATAACTTGAGTGCTTGGCCTTGTTGGAATAGGTACTGGCTTTCTTTTGATTGCCAAAGTAGGTCTTGTTAATATAGTGGCATGCTATATTTTAGATTACATGGTAGCAGTGCTGATAATTTTATAGATTTCTGACTCTTTTCTTTTTCTAAAAATTTAGATTGATTCTAGTTGTCTAATTGAGTAGCTTCAACTGGATATGAATTATCCTTGTAACTTGTTGATCCGTTCCTTGCCCTTAATGCAATGGACTCCATCATACATTAGCAATGGTTTTGATGTTATTTACCAGAAAATAAAGTCATGTTCTTTTAAATTTAATATCACTATGTAGCATAATTTCTCCCTTAAGCAACAGTTTATAATCAGTTTTTTTTTTTTTTTCTTCTTGTCATTTTTTAGATTTAAGATAGCATGGAAATGAAATGTCGTTCATAATATATATATATACTTCTTAATAACAAAACACTAATGAATTATTAATTACCCTAAATTACTGTTTTGAAGATCACCTAATAAATTAAACTCCATTAAATAAGAAGTGAGAAACCCAAATTAAATGGGTTCTTCCTACCCATTCATCCGTCCCATCATCTACATTCTCCCTCTAGCTTAGCTTCATTGATTGGTTTCCTTCCCTAACATCTCTTCGTATATTAACAAACTATGTGCCCATCATTCTTTTTCTTTTTCCTTAAAAAAAGAAAAAAACAAAAAAGGAAGTCTCCTCATTTTGGAAAGTTTAAGGCGGACTACTCATAGTGAACAAAGACTCCATGCTCAAATATTTTGAACCTAAATATTATATATAATATATATATATATACAATTAATTAAGTTTTAAGGTTCAAACTAGTTAAGGTAGGTTAAATAAATTATTTTTCTTTATTCTTATCGATCTAAGATATCATTTTCAGTAGTGTCTAGAGTAATTATATTTTTTTCAATGACTGACCTATATAAATTTTAGTCTCCTTTTACTATGTCTAATATATACTACCTGCATCAAGTCATCTCTCCTAACTATGACATCCATTGGCCGTTGGATATGTCCAAATCAATATAAACTATTTTCCCTCATTTTCTCATCGCCTACTTCAAGCTTCTAAGAATCTTCTATTTCGTATTCTATCATTTTTGTATAGTCTATTTATCTATCTTAACATTTGCATTTTGATTATTTGTACTTTATGTGAGTGTTAATTTTTAATTGCCCAAAATTTGAAATCATAGTCTTATTGTCGTCTTATAGAGTTTTTCTTTCAATATATTCCGGATATAAATATTGCATAAAACTTTCGAAATACTTTATCACTTCATTCACGTTGCCATAATTTTGTGGTTCACATTATGCTTAATTGCGCTATCTTTTTTGTATAAATGAACATAAATATTTAAATATATTTTTTTAAAGATTATTTGATCATCTAAAGTTATTTTAGTTAAACCTACTAAAATTAAACTTCATATGCTCAGTTATATATATATATTTATTATATTTCTAACATAAATTTTCATAAATTCCGTAATTGAAACAATAGCTTTATCAATTTTAGATTTATGTCTGATATCCAATTTTATGTCATGCATTGCAGCAATGCTTTTTGCTTTCAAAATGATAGGATTCCCTGAACATGGGTTAGTCAGTAGGAAAAATACTAGAACCAAATGACTTGGTGCATAAATTCGGGTCAGATGCAGTCAGGTACTTCTTCCTCGTGAGTTGAATTTGGCTGTGATGGGTACTATTCAGAGGAGTGCTTGGTTAATATTGTCAACGCACATCTGGCCAATACAATTGGATCTTACAATTATTATTTTTTTACATTAAGCTTTTTGTTTGGGAGAAAATTAAGGGAAGAAAGAAAATGGGAGGAATGAAAGAGGAAAGAAACAAATTGAATGAAGGATTATTATTACTTTCTCTCCTCTTGTTTGGGAAGGGAAGAAAGTGGAATGAATGAATATGAGAAATAATTATTTATTCGTATTTATTTTTTTATTAATTAATACAGTAAATTAATTATTGTTATTTTTATTTTTAATATTTATTATAATCAATTTAAATATTTAGAATAGTTTTATAATGAATTTATCAAATACTAATTTGTGGCTTTTGCTTATTAAGAATAATTTTTGTATTATTTTACTAAATGTTATTGTTGTAACTTTTTAAAAGCAGCTTTAAAAGAGTTATAGGAGCATAACACATTTCAAAAAGTCACAGTATTACAAACCAAGCCTTAATACTTTTATGGTAAACAAACAAATTTCTAGGGTTGTTTGTCAATCGAGTCTTATTTTTAAAAATAATCAATTGGTAACAAGAGAAGAGATTTGTAGTTTTATAATGATTGTGAATCTCTGCTATGTTAATGTAGGAGTTATCACATTGACAGCGTTGAATTTCTTGGTTGCTAATATCACATGCAAACGTAGGTATTTATATTAATTAATAATATATTTATACTAATAACACTAACTCTTTTACATGTAATTCTTTACTAACTAACTCCCCAGTTATAAGAATCAAGCATACCCATTACTAGCAATGAAACTGTTCCCACTAAAACGATTTATTACAATCTCATGCACAACTCACCACTAACACATAATTAACTACAAATTCATATTATTAATTATATTATTAATTTTCGTAAGAGTTAGAATTACTAAAAAATCAATTTCAAATTACAATTCCAACATACTAGAGGCTAAATTTATTTCACATATCTAAACATGTTTTGAGAATCTCTATGGAAAATGTGAAAAGCCAAAAGGATTTCTTTTTAAAAATATATGTTCTCTTGGACCCTCGAAACAAAGTTGCAATCTTGTTCTTGAATGGGAATATTTTGTCTTGTTATAGTAATGTAAAAACATTCACGTTCCATGTTGATTGGATTACTATGCTCCTTGCAATGATGCATCATACTTTTCGTTGATTCTATTATGTGAATATATCAACCATATTGCCTAGAATTAGGTTTTTGGTTTCCCCTCAACTATCAAATCTAACTATGTTAAAGCACAAGATCTTAACCTTGCATATGCAAAACTTGGATGAACGAAAATGAAAGTACTATAATGACCGGTAAAAATTTAAAACAAAATGATTCAATTTCAAAAAAAATTGAAATTACAGAATCTAACATGACAGTTGTAATCATATATACAATGATCAGGACCTATCATCTTGTATACGCAGGTAATCTGCATAAAATCTAGGATGGTTTTCTTCTTGAGGAGCATAAGCATAGCCACCATGGCTTGAAATATCAAGGCCTGCAACTTCCTCATCAATGGAGATTCTTAATGTCCCGAGCTTGTGTAAGACATAGAACAGAGGCCCCATTGTCACACTAACCCAGCTAACAATTGCCAGAATTTCAATAACTTGTGCACCAAGCAAACCCCATCCCCCTCCAAGCAAGAGACCATAGGGTCGCTTCACCCCAATGTCCCCTGAATTATAAGCTTCAATAACAAATTGTTCTTTGGCAAATAGCCCTGTGAAAATCAAGCCCCAAGCACCACACCCACCATGCAATTGAGTTGCCTCCAGTGGGTCGTCATACTTCAGTTTTAGGGCCAAGATATTCAGCCCAATTAAAACCCAACTCGAAACAAATCCACAAAGAATAGCAGCCCATGGCTCAACAACTGAACAACCTGATGTAATTGCAACAAACCCACCAAGTACTCCATTGCAAACATCTAATGCATCCCAATGCCCTACTAGTAATCGCCGGCTAAACAGTGTAACGATTCCGGCAGTTGAACCGGCTAATGTGGTTGTGACTGCCGTCCGGCCCACCGATGTCCAATTACCTTGATTTGTAGTGCTAGGATAGGGCACAAGAATTTTATCGAACGATCCCGGATTGAACCCAAACCATCCAAACCACAACAAGAATGTTCCTAGTACCACAAGAGTTGCATTATGGCCTCGCATGGGCACGGGCTTGCCAAAGGCATCGAACCGGCCCACTCGTGGACCTTCTAAGAAAGATCCCCAAAACCCAGCAATTCCACCAATCAAATGAACCACACCACTCCCAGCAAAGTCAATTGCACCAGACCCAAAAAACAACTCACTTGAACTTGGACTGAGCCAGCCATCAGATGACCAGACCCAATGGACCACAACTGGGTAAACAAACCCACTAAGGAAAAATGAGAAAACAAGGTAAGCACTGAATTGGGTTCGTTCAGCTATGGACCCACTTGTTATGCCAGCAACAGCAATAGCAAAGGCCCATTGGTAAAGAAAAAAACCATAATCGTAGCTATCATTCGGAATGTTTGTTAGTGCAAATAAGTTTGTACCAATGAAGGGGTTTGAATTGGAGGCGTTACCATATGCAAATGCAAAGCCGAAGAGGTAGAATGAGATGCTACCAACAACAGCATCAACAACGTTTGTGAGCATTATGTTCATGGCATTCTTGGCACGTACAGAGCCGGCACATAGCATAGCAAAGCCAAGCTGCATTACAAAGACGAGGTAGGCCGAGAAAAGTAGATAGATGGCGTTGATTGAATCTGTGACACTTTGTTCCCATGAAACATCCATGAGAGAAGGATAGAGGGTGAGGAAGAGGGAGATGGTGGGAAACAAAGGAATTGTGAAGAAATGGGTATGATAGTGTGTATGTGACTCTTAAGTTGAATGGTAGCTAGTTTTTTATTTAGTTTGTGAGGTTTGTTGGTACTATGCCAGTTGTTGTTGTTGACTGGCTGTGCATTCTACTTCAATGATTTGGATCTGAACGGATAGGATTAGGGAAATCGTCCTTTCCTCTTATTTGGTTTTACTAGAAGATATTAATTTGGGACATGAAGTAATTGAAGTTTTATTCTGATACACAAAATTGGTAAGGTCTCAACAAAATGGACTACTGCTATTTTTGTGGTCATGTCTATTTTAGTTGCAAATCCACTTGCGTCCCTACAAAATGATAGCGCTAAGTTCAAATCTAATAACTTGTTGAGAAGAATAGTTTCATTCGACCATAAATGTTTAATATCGAAATCAAGTGGATACAATTGTGCACTGTAATTGTAAGTTTGAACCCAATTTCACTTAGTTGCCAGGATGATACAAGTAGTTCTTGAAGGCTTTGTTTCAAGCCCCATTGGTCCTAGTTGGTATATAGATATGTACAGAATACTATCCAAATTTCATATTTACGACTGCCATTAAAGAGAAAAATCAGTGAGATTTTAATTAGCGGCTGTAATCTTCCCCAGTGACTCGGCTAGAGAGGGAAGGTTTCATTGTGACTACGTTGGATTCATTAGCTCCAGCTTTCAGAGCTGCCTTTCCAGCTTCCAGAAACCTTGCTACTGCATCCTCTGCATACCTATTGGCTTCTCCTACTGTCATACTTTTCCCAATATTTGGGTATGTTTTGAGTATATAATCACCGTTGAGCTGGGATGTGAGCTGGATTAGTTCAACCTGGAATTCTGAGAGACTGGCATCTTCTTTGGGACCCCATGGCCTCAATGGCTTTGTCATGTCTGGAAGAGTTTCTGTGCAAACATTCTGAATGATGTTAAAAGCTAAAACACCGATGCAGGAAAGTAAACCGATTTATTTTAGTAAAAAACCTCAAGTTAGATATTGCTTCCATTAAATCTCTAGTTAGATATTCCTTTAGTAGACTAATTTATTTAAGAGAGGTGACTTGGTGCAGGTTGATAAGGTTAGAAGGGTAGAGTAAGACCAAGAATTACATGGAGAGAAGTGCTTGAGAAAGATATAATTGTCCTGGTTGTCATTTTTCCTTAGATCAATGCGAATAGAGGAAGAATTTATATAGCCGACCCCAACTAGTTTACGATTTAAGACTTAGTTGAGTAGAAAGTGTACTTAGGGGTATTGTACTACACTTGCAAATCTACTATTAAGGTGGACATGACTCGGTAGTATATAAATCAGTGTTATCAAAGGCTCAAGGCACACCTAGGTGCAAGGCTCAAGGTGCAAGGCGCACGCCTCATCAAAGTTAGGCTCACATCTAATAAAAAAAAAAAATTCTATTAACAATGATTCCAAGCTTACAACATGTAAAACCTAACATCAAATGCTCTGCTTTTTGTACAATATGAGAGATTAGATTAAGCAGGGATTAGAATAAGAAGAAGAAGAAGAAGATTGAGAAAGTAATTGAAAAATATGATAGATAATAGGCAGCTTACACTGAAAATATGCTATGTTTTTTGGCAAGGAAACAGGGAAGCTTAGTCTCCAGTTTGTAGGCTGCTTGAATTAGAATTTTACTTCAGAGTTAGGGTTTTTTTTTTTCTAATTATTGTTTTAGAGACCTTTCATATTTTTATTAGAACTCTTCCAATGTTTGACTTTTCTATGAGAAAACTTAAAAACTGAAGAGTTTTATTCAAAAAAAAAAAAAAAACTTATGCACCTTATGTTTGCCTTGTGTGTGCCTCATGGCGCCTCAGAATATGGAAAAGGCGCACACCCAGTATGCCTAGGCAGCGCCTTAGTGTTAGCGCCTTTAGAGGTGCATAGGCAAGGGGGTCTGTGCCTTACACCTTTTGCGCCTCAAGCATGCCAAAGGCACGCCTTTGATAACACTAATATAAATGATAAAGATGATAAGACCATCTATAGTGAACTTTCTCAATTTTCATTGTGGTGTCAAAAAGGGAAAAATAAAATCCACAAAATTATAGAATCATGGAGAAAACATGGATAGCCATAGAGGCTAAATAATTTAGTTAGTTTCAAGTTTATGACCGTAAAAGGAAACTACACGATCATGGGGAAGCACAAGAGATTGATAAAGAACAAACAATATTCCATCTAGACATATATGGCACCACCATCCTATTTAGAAAGATTTAGAAAGTCCATGAGAACAAGAATAAGGAAAGTGAAGAAAACAATTTGCAGCTGCTTCACAATATTCAACATAGTAACAGTACAGATTTTATGATATGCTCAAAAGTCGCACGTGAATAAATAACTTGTATTTCTCTAAATGAACCTAGAAATACTTCTTAGTGGAAAACGTCCAATTGATACCAGATAATTGTAAGTCTTGCCAGGAGATTACTGCAATTAACAGTTCAGATCAATTTATCATTCTAGATATTCCTTCTTTGGCATGAAATCCTAGATATTCCAAGAAGCATAAATTTCACCATTGTGCCAGCCCATTTTCAAAGTTCATATATACTTTTTGTTCATCTAGAAGCCTCAACTTTCTAACAAGACATAGCAAGGTTCACTATAAAATGCATCAAAGATGTAACAAACTAACAATCAAGGTATCGATGCAAAGCTGGACAAATCATCACAAGGAGTATCACAGAGGTAAAAGTATTTCTCAAAGGTACCAGTCCAAGCATCTCACTTTGTCAGGAAATTTGATCTTAAATTGAAAAGCTTCTTTACATTGGCAGGAATAGAAGAATGTTCAAATTGTGAATGAGGTGTAGGCCCAACAGGTTCATGGATCAATGTACAAAACAATCAATTTTACGAGCCAACCCATGCATAAAGAAATCCAAACCAAATTTGTTGTGTTGATTGACTCCAATATGACTTTTCATGAAAAAAAAAAAATTTGTAATCTTGTTGGTTGATTTTAGAAGTCTGACAGGAATAAATACTAATTTGAAATCATAAAAACACCTGTGCTGTTAGATATTACTTAGTTAAGAATTGATGGTGTAACAGTAAACCCAATTTATGCCTGAGGCCCATGGAAAAGTATGATTCAGCTCTTTAAGGCTTGTGTGAAATGAACTGGATTAAGGAGTGATAGTAGAAACAGATATCCAAAAATAGGTTCTGTAGAGAGTAGATTTATGCACTGGCTCGTAGTTGATCTATGTGAGTGAGTCTGTTCAGCAGCATGAGATAGATAGGTAAAGTCAACAGAATTCTAAGAAGTACACCCCAAGGATTGGCACTACATTTTAAATATACATTGCAAGATAGAAAAAAGATATCTCTCCTCTACAATAAGTCCTACTAGTCCTGTCTATCATATCTCAGTAATCACTGATTACTCGCTTTCTTCCAATTCATTATATAGGATGCTGAAATAGTTTGTTATTGCTCCTGTAGAACTACATTCACAGAGGACTATCATAAACTACAATAACAGGTCACGTTACACACTTAAAATTGTAAATCACTTTAAGCTTTCAAGTCAAAACCACACTCAACCTCGTAAAGGGAAAGAATAACTAACTGTTACTAGCAAAAAGAATAAATATAATACTTAAAGACAAAGCAAGACTTCCAGACCAAAGGTCCAAAACCATGTTAAAAGTTATCAATCTAAACAATGGATTATTCTTTTCTCTCATGCTACCCTAATAAGCCTAAACTAAAGAACATAATTATGCAAAATCTCTTTCAAGTTTAAACAAAGCATAATCAATTAGAATCTTTTAATGAATCATATGATTGAGAAAGAAATACCATGAATGTGTACTCAGTACTGACAATGAAAACCTGGGCAACTCAATTTAACATAACTTCCAATTTACTAACACTGATACATTTTTTACATACCACAACATAGAAATTTAACACTTACCTGTACCCTTCACAATCCATGGCGAGACCAGAATTGTTGGAATCCGAACAGCCAGCCTATCGAACCGAAAGTAATATGGGTCAGGTCCAATGATCCCATCAGGGTTGGGTACACCAGAAACAGGTGTAGGCACATGATCATAGAAACCACCATGCTCATCATACGTGATCAACAAAGCTCTTTCCACTGTGGACTAGCCCTAGTGTCTCGTACACCTCCTTCACGAACCTCTGCCCTCTGGCCATGTCGTGAGACGGGTGATCGTCATTGGCCGGAAATAGATCAAGATCAAAGTAACGCTGCTCTACCACAACGTAATTCGGAAGCTTACCTAATTTGGCGTGTAATTTGAACTTCAATGTGTAGCTGTGAAACTTAATGATATGCTTAAGCTTTCTCAAGCTCTTAAAGAACAAGGTAGCAGGCATATTCTGGTAATAAATCCCAAATGTGAGGCCATTGTCGTCCAGAGAATCGAAGATGGTTCTCTGAGGAAACCCATGACTTAGATCCTTCCATGGCACCATGGGAGGTCGCAGAGTGAACGTAGAATCTATTTGGCTGAGTTGACGCGGGCACAGAGGCAAACCATTTGTCGAACACTGCGAACTCATTCGTCAACTCAGTGTAGACTGGCAAAGCCTCTGGTTTGAACCCGCTCATAACGGTTTTGGACATACCCTCACCCATTCTCTCCGCCTGCTGAGCAAACCCATTCATCGGAGCCGGGTTGGCGGAGCTATCATTGGACCCGAAAATTTGTTCCCTTATCGCTTGAAACGAGTGGCCCGGGTCAGAATCAACAAATACAGCATCACCGGAGACGACAACCTTAGGCGAATCCGAGTCCGAAACTAAAATTGGGTTCGATTCATTACCTCTCAAACCTTCTATATCGGGTCGGGTCGATTTGAGCCACCCCAGAACATGGTCAAATGATCGATTTTCCGTGACTACGACGACCACAGTTTTGATGGGTCCTTCGATTTTGTGCTTATTTCTGCGTATACCATTGACGTCTATGAATTGACAAGAGAGTAGAAGAAGAACAAGGGTTTTTACCTTGACCCATACCAATGTAACACGTGGTGCCTTGCCACATGACACTATACTGTTGGTTAGATAACTATATAAATAGGAGCTTAAAGCTCCAAGGTAGGCTCTCTCTCTCGAACTCTTTCTCTCTATGCTTATATTTATAGCTCTCCCTTGTCTCTTTAGATATTAACTTGATCTTCGAAGTGCTGACAGGTGTCTAGAATCACCTTGTAGGTCTACCGAAAAATAAACGTAAGAGAAGGCTTTGAGGAGACCACCTCATCATGTCCCCAACTCGGACAAATCTAATTATTTGCCTAAATATTTTAAATTAATTGCATAATAGACCTCAAGATCTTATATTATCATATAAAAGACCTAAATAATTTCAGGAAATTGCATATAGGCCCTAAATTCTTTAAATGACATAAAACTTTATAAATTTTACACAAATTGCTAGCAAACTTCTATGTCCTTATAGAATTTCTTGTCAAGCTTGTATTTACATGAAAATTGCATGCTTAGCTCAATTTATATCTATTTAATTAATTGATTACATGTTAATCAATAACAAAAACATTTCAAGTCTTGAAGATATTAAATCATTCAATGAAGATTCATGAGCTCGCCTAAAACACCATAATTGTGGGGCCATCACAAAGATTAGCCGATCACTCACTTAACAAAATAATTTGCATCTTATGCATAGTGGTCCAGTAATTCACCTCGCCTACATCTTGCACTTGATAGTCGGATCAAAATGTTAATTGATTGCCTAATGCAACATGGTCGAGTAATCGCACTATATTTTTGACATGTTATTCCATATTTATCAAAAAGCACGCTATTACATGTTTACCATTATATGTGGCTAATGAATTTTCTGTTAAGATTGGCTGTTTGGCCATAGTTGCAGGAAATTCTTACAGGCGAAGTAGAAAGGGAGAGGCATAGCCCCCCAAAACCAATCAAAAAGATTGGAAAGAAAACCCGGGAGTAAAAAATGGTCGAGGTTCACCTGGTCCCAATAATTTCGATAGGGAACCCGACCTCCCTTGGTGCTCGCGGTTCAGGCAAGCGAGGCCACCAGGTTACAATCCTACAGTCCGAGCCTCCCCGAGTTTGCCTGCAGGAAGTGTATGGTGTACGAAAACACCCCCTCCTGTGGACGATAAAAGGCCGAACCCCTACGCTGGCGGGGTGGAGCCCTGACAAGTTGGCAGGAGATTGGCTGCGAGATCCAACTCTGTAAGACCATGCTCAGATATTTAAATCTCCAAAGGCGGACTCTAAAATAAGATCCAACCTAGTACCCTATGTGGGACAAAAGTTGCCAAAAATCCGGGGGTAAAAAATGGTCAAGGTTCATTTGGTCCCAATGACTTTGATAGGGAACCCGACCTCCCCTGGTGCTCGCGGTTCAAGTAAACGAGGCTGCCAGGTTATAATCTTGTGGTCTGAGCTTCCCCCGAGTTTGCCCGCAGGAAGTGTGAGGTGCACGAAAACACCCCCACTTGTGGACGATAAAAGGCAGAACCCCCACGTTGGCGGGGTGGAGCCCTGACAAGTTGGCAGGGTTGGCTATTATGTTCGAGCTTGTAAGGCCACGCTCAGATACATTTATTGCCAAAGGTACGAAAGCTCAAAAAGAGCCCGGCCTTGTGGAACCCGAACACCCTTTGTGGTTGGGATAAAGTAAATCAGAAGCTCAAAAAAAGCCCGGCCTCGTGGAACCCGAACGCCCTTTGTGGCCGGAATAAAGTAAATCAGAAGCTCACAACGAGCCTGACCTCATGGAACCTGAATAACTTGACAAATAGCTATCGAGGTACACAGAACGAGCTATCAACCTGAGGTTCACGCTCGAAAGGACATGAGTACATAAAACACACCCATGTTATATTATTTTAAGCTTTATACTTGTTTTAAGACTAATAGGAGTTCGCACTTGATTGAAGATAAATCTCAATTCTAGACTTACTAACCTTTCAATATCGCTTTGAAATTCGACATTGTCATATCGGTCTCAATGACCTTATTACTTGACCTCCATAATCTCAAACACTCAGCTCATAACCTAAGTTCAACCTTTATGATTTCCACCTTGATCCTCACAATTTAAATCTTGGTAGCTTAGTTCTGCTCATACAGACTTCAAGTCCGATTCACTTTGTTTATCGCACTTGTTTTTTAGGGGGGACTAATGTTAATATAGGTTTTCACCTTGACCCATACCAATGTAACAAGTGGTGCCTTGCCACATGGCACCATACTATTGGACAGATAACTCTATAAATAAGAGCTTAAGGCTCCAAGATAGGGACTCTCTCTCTGGAACTCCTTCTCTCTATGCTTATATTTATAGTTCTCCCATTATCTCTCTAGATACTAACTTGATCTTCGTAGTGATGATAGGTTTCTAGGACTACCCTGCAGGTCTACTGAAGATTGAGCGTAGGAGAAGGCATTGAGGAGACCACCTCACCAGGTCTCTAGCTCGGACGAATCCAAGATTAACATAAACAAATGCGAAGAAGGAAAATAAAGATTATGCAATGATGATTATCACGGGGTTAGTTCTTTAAGCTTAATTATATAATTACCATCCTCATTTGTCATCATCCTTTCTCTTATTTAGCTTCTTGGAAGGAAAACAAAAAAAGAAACAAGTGAGAAAATCTCTCATTTTGTAGAAGAAACAATTGGATAGTTTAATCAATTAGAAGATTCTAGCAGGTGGTGAGAAAAGATTGTAAGAATGAGTGGGTTTAAGTAGAAGATTCAAATTTCAATATTTTTCCTTATAAAAAAAAAAAAATAGAAATCATTATAGAAAATTAGTTCAAAGTCACAATTTTAATTAGGAATTCTAATTCCAACTCGAATTCGAATATTTATTAGACCTTAATTTGAAATTCTAATTAAATTTTGAATATTAGAATTCAAATAACATTTCAATATTTGAATTTGAATTCGAATATTTAAGGATATTTTAGTTAAAAAAAAGTAGTATATATATATCTTTAATAAAATTTATAGTATTTAGAATATTAATTCAAATTATTTGTCAAAAATCGAATTAGATTATGTACTATTTGAATTCGGATTATTCGGTTCAGATACCACCCTTAATTTTAATATTATGATTTGACAGTACCTATGTTTTACTATAAAGGACTATATTTTACAATTTGAGAAAACCTTTAATAAATGGTGAACTATACATTACCCACTCTTTAAAGTGAGAAAAACTTACTTGAAGTCACTTTACCACAGTCACTCTTGAAGTGAGCTAATAAAATCTTGGAATGACTTCAAGTAAGTTTTTCTCCTTGAAAGTCAGGTATTAAATGTCCTAGCTTTTTTTTAATTAGATGTTACAATACAAATCACTCGCGTGATCAATGTTACTTGCAATAGTAAGTACACACAACTTGCAAAAAATAAAATAAAAAATACTTGGTTATTAAATTTTCAATCCAAAATTCATGTCACACCTTCTTACGAAGGCATGACTGGTTAGAAAAATTGATAACTAAACCCCGTAACCCTAACTTCAAATCAAAGAAACACATATAACAATTAACCAATTATAACTAAAAAAGAAATCTTTGTTAAACCAAACTAAAAACAAAGACTTATTTATAAAAAACATGTAATACTTTAACTAGAAATTTTGGTACAAGTTCCCTCTAAAGTGGAACGTGCCCAATAATACAAACATGTATAAGCTGGTTGCATTCAACTAGTCAACAAAACAACAGTATACATAGCGGAGCTCCGCTCCAATCGTGTTATAAACAATAATAATTAGACTATCATACAACACAAAACACGACAACCCAAAACCTAATGTGACTGCAAACTTCATCCTTTAGCTTCAAGTGTGCGATCTCGAATGTATACCTTGCCGCAATATAGCCTGCAATTCACGAATCTATCAGTGACGAATGCTGGTCTCCTGATACTAAAAAAAAACCTAACAAGGAGTGAGTCACAAAGACTTAGTGAGCAAAAAACGTACCCTAAGGGTACTAGCATCAACCAAAGCATGAATAACACACATATGTTAAATCATGTAAATAATTCTCATATCACAATTCAATATTATACGTATGTTCATTTGAATAGCATAAAATTAAACAAATATTATTTATGCAATACACGAGATAAACAAATCGATTAAAATATTTGGAGCACACAGATCAGGCAAGTCAACCAAAATGGCCAATTAGAGTAACTTAACACTCGCACACTAATCACATATCCTTCCTCGAGTAATTTTTGCTCCCGTACACCAAATATATGCTCTCACATATCCATCCTCGGGACTAAGTTACTTGAATATTTTAGATCACATATCAAATAATTAAATCAAAATATCCTAGGTGCACCCAGATTCTATTTCAAATATAAAAATCAATTTGGATAAAAATTCATTTTATTGGCCCTTATCAAACACAAACAAATTCATGAGTCAAACATAATTCACATAATTCAATTATAACATTACACATTATTATTTACCTTGATATAAACATATTCAATCGAATACACACATAAACAATTAAACGTGCTAATCTAGCAACCAAAAATACATTATTCACTCATAAGGTTTACGGATTCAATTCGTCGTTTCGTCTAGAATTCGAGGGTGTCAGTATATCCAAGACACGATCCAAAGCTGAAAATCATAAATTCATATTTTACTTAATGTAATCATTTCATAGTTAATTATACGATTCCTCAATCCTACATACATATATATATATATACTTAACATACTACTTGGAAACTAATTCCTTTTAAACATTTTATCTAATATTTTAAATATGTATTTAATTTCTTTGAATGTGTGTGTATGTATGCTTATACATACACCAAGAATTATTACCCCATGCTCATTCTATATTTTCTCCCTGGTAATGATATTAAGCGCAATTCAAATAATCTATGCGGCCTCAACATCTCTTTAAATCCCATATAACTCATCAATTCAACATTACTCATACTTCAATTATTAGATTTAAAGTAAAGCTAATTACTTCAAAACATTCAAGAATACAAATTCTATAATTTAAAATTAACATAGTCAAATTCCATGTTTCTGAATTAATTATTTAACGAATGAAACCTATGTAAATCAACTTTTATGCACATATTAACATTTAATTTCTCCTAAGCATTTTGTCGAATACCTAGTATGTATATTTTATTGTTATTCATGTATGTGTTTATATATATATATATATATCTCCCAATACAATCAACACAATATCACTAATCCTTATGTTACTTATATTCCAATTATTGAATTCAATTTAAATTAATTATCAAAAGTTAATGAAGAGCTTTTTTATACATTTCCATCAATGACTATAATTAAATTCCAAACTATTCTTTTCCAATTCATATGATCATCATCCATATTTCTTGTTTTTCTTAACTTTTACTCACACCTTTAATTTAAACTCATCTAGTTCCTAAGTTAACTTACTAACTATTATATAACAAGTAAACTAACACATCCCTAAAAAAACATACTCGGCTACCCTAGCTAAAACCCTAACCAAACTTTTTATTACACTACCTTACCCTTGTTGCCTAGTTTCAATGGGCAGCCAACACAACCCATAAGTTGCAAGGTTGAAGGAAGCTCACGGGTTGAACACCTTGCTGCTACTTATCACCCTTCACACAAAGAAGGGTTGCTTGTCATACTACATATGGAGGCATGGCTGGGCGAAGGATTGAATAATCAAACCTTAACCTTAACTTCAAACAAAGAAACAAATAGGACTATTGACTAAACCAAAGAATAAAAGTAAATTCTATAAAGCCTAAGTTAATTATAAAAGTTTGTTTATTGAAACATATAACAATTTACTAAAAATTTTGGTAGAAGTTTCCTGTAATGTGGAACATGCTCAAAATACAAACAACATATTCTCCTGTTTTTATACAACAACAACAACAACAAGCAAGATAGTGGGGAGCTCTGCTCTGTTTCTTATCACCATACTAATTAATTAGGCTATTACACAACATAAGACCAGACACTCTACAGCTCTAATATGACTGCAAATTTTTATAATTGACTTCAAGTATGA
Source organism: Quillaja saponaria (assembly GCA_029379385.1). NCBI lineage: Eukaryota > Viridiplantae > Streptophyta > Magnoliopsida > Fabales > Quillajaceae > Quillaja > Quillaja saponaria. The sequence continues at coordinate 10,887,561 of CM055610.1, read as the reverse complement.
GATTCTGAATATATGTTGCTGCCAAACACTCGGCAAGTCTAGTGCTAGTAATTGCTGTTCCTTAAGATCTTGTTTCTAAAAAAACATCATTATAAGAGTGGTGAGTCTTCCAGACTCAGTGAGTAGAAAATCTTACCTAAAGGATACTAGTATCACTTAACACACATATATAATATAAGTAGTCAATTAATATCAACATATTATAAATTTCAAAATCACTAAGGTTACACTTACACGATTAAGAAAACATAAAACTTAACAAGTACAATTCAGGTAGTACTCTGTATAATTCAATCAAAACAATCAAAGCACAAAAATTATACAAAGGGCCAACTGAGTAACTCAGCCTTGCATAATAGTATCTCCCCCCATCGGGTATTTTTGAACCTACACAACAGGTTAATTTTCCGATCCCATTAAGGCTGAGCATTCAATCTTTTTAAAACACTTATTAGAATATGTCAAATTAGAATATCCTAGGTGCACCTGGATTTCAATTTTGGAAGTAAAATTCATTTCTCAGAAAATTTCACTTTGTTGTCCCTTATCAACCACAAACAATTTCAAATATCAAACATAATTCAAATAACTCACATCTATTCAAATACACATACAATTACACATAATAATCTAGCAACCAAAGGGTAACAGTGAACCACTCATTGGTTTACAAATCTTGTTCATTACTTCCTTCAGCGCTCACATATGTCATCAAGGGTCACAGTAGGGTCCAGAACTGAAATTCAAATATCCACATAATACTTAGTTTATAAACATTATAATTGTAATATTTTAATTACTAAGCTTATATATATCAACTTATATGGGTTTCTTGAAATTAAGTTCATTTAAGTAGTTTAATCAATTCCTTGTAGGATACTTGATTCCATGTTTTGTATGTATATTTTATATATATACCTATCAAGAAATTAATGCTAACTCATACATTCAACATTTCCATTTTCTAGTATTAAATCCAAGTTGAGTTACTCTTTTTAAATTTATCCAAGAGCTTGAATCATGCTATTTCAATATTAATACCATTAAATTCAAAAATTTATATTTCCTTAACCACTCAAACACATTTCTTTATTCTTGATTTTAGATTATTTATTCAAGTTCACATATTACTTAACTCTCAAGATCTTAATTTACCAAGTTTTTGCTTTTAGGCATTTCACAACTACCTTAGAGATATGTTTGCTTTTAACTTACATACTTAACCAAATTTAATAAAACTAAGTTAAAACATTAACTTTAGGAAGTTAGCTATCTTTATTATTTAGAAACTTCTCCTAAAATTAGTCTCCAAATTACTCAATTCCTCACATGAACAAAAATAGGGCACTTGTACAATTCTTGGTTGCCAACCTCAGATTCCAATGCTTACAGAATTCTGATACTTGCCAAATAAATTATGAAACTTTCCAATCTAGCTTATCAGTTAGGAACATTTCATCTTTAGCATTCTACTCCTAATTCATCCTTTAAGACTCTTTAATATCAATTACTTCAAAACAGGTACAGTTAGGACTCGAAAATCATAACTATGACTTCTAATACCTCCAAAATAAACAAAACATGGAATGAAGACCTGCACCGCTCCAGATTTATCCTTTAATATGTTAGGAACAAGTTTTATTCAGAGGCCCTAGGCTAATTCCAAACACAACTCCTGATCAAGTCTCCCGGACTGACTGAAGCTCACTAAAAATCATATATGGTCCTAGCCGTAGTCTAATAGCTCTAATGATAATTATACTTGGAACGAGATTACGAAATTTTTGAAAAATTATCTCAAGACCCTAAGCTATATTTTCTCTTTAGAACTCTTAATTTAATTCAGTCCCAAAAATACCCAAAATACTGAATTTCTCTAACTTAGAAAATCTGCCCTACATTCTTTTAGAAACCCACCTAACTCCCATTTTCAACATGATTTTATAGTTTTAACCGAGTCTTACCCTTTTCAGGAGATCTAACAATATCAACAAGATTTAAGTTCTAACTCAAGTTTCCCACATGAATATCAGAGTTTAGGCTACAATGTAAACATATGACATAACAATGTTTTACTTTCTAAAAGAAATATATATATATATAATAATCAAATAAGAGCTTCAAACAATAACTATCGAGGTAAAAAGGTATTGTATCTGGATTCTAGATATCTCTAATTTCAAATCTACTGAGTGAATTGAATGACCACATGAAAAGGATATAATTGAGTTATTAAACATCAAGGGAAAATAAGAAAAAAAACATATATCTTAACCCATTTTCAAAACCCTTTAGTCACATTAGCTTAATAGTGAGCCATAGAAACTAAAAATGTTCGAATTCCCTTTCCAAGTATATATAAAAATAAATAAAAATGTAGAATCAGAATCAGATGGGCATGGAATTAAAGAGATAGAAGCAACATACACTTCCAATCTTAATGTGAGATGAGAATCAACCAAGGATAGGTTGCTCAGCTGGCACCTTCTTTGATTTAGTAGCTTTGGGAGGCCTTATCTCAAAGCAAAAAAGAGTGAGTCAATGAAAATCTGTAGGTGTTCTTGTGCATTTGAATTAGGGTGTTCTCCTTGTTTGGCATTGCTGTTGGCTTTGGCTTCTCCTAACCCAATTTAACACTGTTGTTGGGATAGTTACAAAGCCAATGCACTAATCTAATGAAATAAAGTCTGCAGTCCAACAATAAAGGGATGTGGCTATTAAGGAGTAACTCAACTACCTACAAGGTTGAACAAAGGAAGGTGACTGTTGTCGAATAAACCATGCAAGTGTATGTATTGTTAACAAGTAATAAAATGATAAGTCAAGTATCTTTCTCACGAGGAATTATTTAACAATGTTAAGTACTAAAATTGTATCAATCCTAACTTTATCCAAACAATGAAATCCTTGAAATGATTAACTAAATTATCTAAACTAATGGAATGAAAATATTTATAATGAGATGGTGTCTAGGATCACAATTTCCCTCACATTTCACTTAACTTATATTTATCCTATCTTGTTCATGTTCATAGTATCATGTTATTAACCAAGGATTCTAATTCAATTATAAGTATCTTTCGAATTGCTTATAATCATACCTTATTTAACCAATTCACTATATGTCCATGATAATTGAATTAAACAAGATTCATTAAGTGAAAATCTCATTTTGTTATACTTGGCATATAGGTATATGTCTATCCTATATGCAAATCAAATCCAACCATTAATGTGAATGAATTCAAACATGTTAATATCATTCAAGGCTTTTAGATTTCTTTTGTCAATGTTCCTTTAAATTACCATGTCAATCTAATTGGAGATCAAGCAATTAGAGGCATTAAACTTGGAATGATACACATAACATAAATACCACAACTTATAAGCAATTTATAGGAAAAAAAAAGTCAAGCTACATGTGAATTCAATTGCAATCATAGAACAAGGGAATTAGTTGATTCTACAGAAATAAAGCATGACTGGAGCTAAACAAATCATCAATACAACACAAGGAACAAAGATAGAAGAAGGAAATGGAGAAAACTCATGAAGGTTGCCACCAATCTTCAAGCTTCTTGCTCCTCTTTTTCCTCTTGCATCCTTTGCCTCCAAAGCCTTTCAACCTCATCTCCAGTTGCCGAAGAACCCCCAAAACTCAAATGCCCTTGATCCTAACCTATATCACACATATAAACCCTCCAAATCAGTATTTTACAGCATTTTAGACGAAACAGGGAGAAGGGAGGAAAAATCGGGTTGGCGCCTAGGTGCCAAAGACAGAGAGGTTTGTTGCCTAGGCGCCAACTCCTTGGAGCCTAGGCTCCAGATAAGACACTTATAAAAATTCCTAGTGCAAGTTGGAAATTCGTCCCTTGTGTTTTTGGTCTTCAATCTTGACTCCTTGAAGCCTTAAACTTTCAAAATGCATAACCAAAAACCAATTGAAACTCTATTTGAAAGCTAAATCTTAACAAAAACAATTAAAACACAAAAACTCAATACAAAACACAATAACTTACAATCTAAGCTAAAACTAACCAAATTGCAATGCGAAGCTCAAGACCATAGCTAAAATGAATGCATAATGAGATGTAATATAAGTACTTTTGAGAACTTATCAGCTACGATAAGAGAAAACAAAGAGGAGAAAGATGATTTTGTTTTTGTGTTGTATTAATCCTTGGTTGCATAAGTAAGGGGACAAAGGTTTAATATGACGTATAAGGCAGTGAAGAACATGGCAAGGAAAAGCTTCGACTAAGATGAAAGAAAAGTAGGTCGGTGAAGAAGAATGAGTGAAGGAGGATAAAACAAATAAAATAAATAAAATGAGTCAAAGTTCAACTTTCATTTTGTGGTGTCAATTTAATCCTACTTCTTATATATATATATACACACATTTATTTCAATTAATTTTTTTTATTTGCACTATAACTACAAAAATAAAAAAGTATTAAAGTCAAAGTCAAGAAAACTCATGGTGTCTAATTATTCTTACTTGTACATGTGTATATATATCTATATCTATATAAATATTTATTCAGTTTACTATATTTGGTTCACACTTTTATTTAATTTACAACAATAAGTTATATACAAATTTTAAAGCATATACTAAAATGTTGGGTTATAACATGTTCTGTTGTATTATTATTTAATTAATTTGTTTACGTATTTATTCTTTTATAATAAAAATTTACATATTATATCAAAAACTCGATTTAAGGATGTCGGGTTATAACACTGCTACAAATTTTTATGGGAGCTGCAAGACCAACCAACATGCACGGCTAGAATGACCCTTACTATTGTTGTACTATAGCCGATTTAACCAACACAAAGTTGTTGCCAAACAGCAGCTACAGGGGCGTGACAAAAGGACTGTTTCACGGCTTCAAGGTGAAACAAAGAAGGATAGAGTATGTCAAGCAAGGCTAAGGTTGCAAAGGCATGTACACAACCAAGGGAGCAAGGAACAAGTACACCAATCTATGCCAACCAAGAGAAAGAAATGGTAGTAACTCACACACCAAAACAGAACCAAAAACAGTGGAAAAACAGAGTTAGGCAAGCAGAGTTGGTGGAGGATAAGGGAGAAAAATCGGTCCAAGAAAAATAGAAAGGAAAAAGGGAGGAAATAATAAAAAAACAAAAAATTTGAAGTCAAAGTCTACTATTTACGTTTGTGGTGTAGATTTATTCCTATATATATATATTCCTTGTGATTATATTATAATTTATTGTGTTTACAGTTTAGTTTCATTCATCACTAAAATTTACATAAGGTGAAATCTAATTCCAAGTCAACCAAAAATGTGGTAAAAATTGATTCTTACATTACATGTATATATATATAAGTGGTTATTCAATTTTTACTTTGTCAAAAATTTTAGTTACCAATTCCTAACAAATTACATACAAATATTTTAAGGCATACATTAAGCTATTAGGTTATAACAATTTCTTTGTGTGAGCAACACCTTTTAGTCACATTTATTTGTTATAACGAGAACGTATGCCGCATAAACAATTTCATTAGGTCGCATTTGACATGCCAAATCATCAACAAAGTCAGATAAAATATTTTTATATTATTTGATTTAATTAGTTGTTAGGTTCATCAATAAATATAATAACTAAATTACACTCACATCACTACCAACTTATAAAAAAATCTCAGTTCCTATGATCATACGTGGACATAGATTTAACCCAACAAGGTCTATCAATAGGGATTTGAACTCTCAATCTCATAGTAATAATATATGTTATCTCATTGAATCTAGACTACTGTGTCTTAGAGTGTGTGTTATTATGACAAATAAGATAAGGTAATGATTGATCAAGATTAAGGAAAAAAAAACTTCTAATATTGCATCTAAGACCTTTGTAATTAGCTCCTCCTTCCTCTTCTATCTTCCTCGTGTGGAAATCTTAGGGACAAATTGAACCCAAAAGAAAAGCTAATGACTTAACATTGATATTTTTTGAGCTACATAATGGAGATAGTTCTCTACCTTTCCATAAATTTTCAGATGAATGTAAGATTCAAGCATAAGTTATTTAGCATACAACATAAAAATAAAATAAAAAAATGAATCAAATCGACTGACACATTGATTAGTATAGATATTTTGATAAACGGGTTAGATACAAAATTATTAAGGTTTTACTCTATTTTTGTCCTGTTATAACCTGATATCATAAAGTTGAGTTTTAGATATAATATGAAAATTTCAGTTATAAAATAACAACCACGTAAACGAATTAAATAAATAACAATAAACTTAAACATGTCATAACCCGGTATCATAGTGATGCTTAATTAATTCTAACTACATAAGGAAATTGTAACAACTTGATGTGTCCTTATTTTGTTATTGATATTTTAATATACGCTTTGGAGTGTCGTACATAATTTATTAGGCATTTGGAAAAAAAATGATAATGATAATAATATTAATATATTATACATAGTTATATTAAAAAATTAAGGAATATTTGTGTATACATATACATAAGGTACAAGTATTAATTTCTATCATACTATTGACTTATTTGGGAGGCAAATTTAATTTATTCAAAAATTAAATTATGAAATGAGTCAAGTATTTAGATGAAATTTATTAGTAGTTATATACATATATATATATATGTGTGTGTGTGTATTATTCAAGGATGGATTTGGACCCCAATTATAAAGTGAAGTTTGATTTTTAAAATCTTTATCGATCGTTAAGTGTTGATTTAATTTTATTTTTTTTGGTTCACTCCCACTACTGACTTACTGATGTGCCTTCTTATTGTCATTAATACCGTGCTCAGCTTTGGGTTTTCTTTGTGTTGCTGTGATAGCTTGGAAGTCTAACGTGTATTTTAGGATGTTATGCTAAATTATTGTGATTACATAAATAATAAATTAACATGTGTGTTTTTTTATGTGTACAATAATTGCATAAAGTACAAAATAGGATAGAAAGTCATTATAATATATATATATATATATATTTGGTCTTAAGATAAAACGTGTACCACACATTTTAAAACTTAATATAAGCCTTGAATTTATAATAATATCTCCTTTCCTTGCTGACTTTTTTGGCCCCTTCTTCAAACCGACTTGGCTATATGTATCCTTCCATTTTATTCTTAGCGTCCTTTGTTTTGGTGAAAACTTGGGGGCTGCTTGTTGCTGGCGGAGGATTCTTTTAATTTGGCAGCATAAATTCAACTTTTTGTGACTGAATTAAAGGGAAAGCAATCTCCTTTTTTGGTCCAGCTTTGTATAGGAAGGGTACTAGCATTTTCTTTGAGTTTAGCTTCCTCTTGTTTGATTAATTATGGTATTTTGCTGGTTGGTTGCTTGGATTAAAGAAAGGTATGGTTTGATTTATGTTTTAATGCAAAGTAGTAGATTTATGGTTGGGTGGGAGGAAAAGTGTATTCATGGAGTGAAAGTAATTCATTAAGTGATGCCCCTGATTTGAAAAGCAGCTTTGTTGCTATTAGTTCTTTATTACTGCCTGTAAGTGAGAAAGAAAAGAAGAGGTTTATACCTGTTTAGTGTCATGGCAACAAGGAAGGGGGTTGAAGGGCATAAATTCCCCTTATGCCGTGAGCTTCATATAAGTGGCTTGTGATGAATTTAGTTTGAGTAATTAATTAAACTTTAATTATATTAGTTGTATACTTGTACGTTATTTAGTAGTTTAATTATGGGATACAAGAGCAAAGGTTTCTAACAAAATAGTTTATGCATTTAGAGAGTTAAGATGGTCAAATTTGACTTTGAAGTGTTACAAGAGAAATATGTGCATAAATTTTAGTTTCTTGGAACCTTAGTTTAGTTAAGTTACTTATGTTAAATTAAGAGTTGTAATCTTTTTAGTTAAGTGAAGTGTTGGGAATTCTTTCTAGTTAATTAAGAGAATGAAACTTGTAGATAATTAGGAAACATGGAATTTCTCATGTTAAGGTTAATATTTGTTAAGTTAACAAAAGCTTAAACATAAGGAATCAAGGTAATCTAAATTACTAATTTACTTTAAATTTTGGTGAATTCTAATAAGAAAGATAGTTAACTTCCAAAAGTTAATGTTTCAACTTTGTTTTATTAAATATGATTAAGTATGTAAGAAAATTAAGTAGAACTTTGTAATTAAAACTTGGTAAATTTCAGTCTTGATGGCTAGTGGTTTTGAAGGAGTGCAGGGGACAGATTTCGTGGGTAACATAAATTCAGTATTTCGAGTGTCTTTAGGGCATAATTAAATTAAGAGTTCAAAAGATGAAATGTAGCTTATGGTCTTGAAATGTTTTCTACAGAATTTCGTAGCTTGGTTCCAAGTATGTGGTGAGCTAGAGCTCTTAGACTCCGGCTAGTTCACACAGCATTTTTAGTGCCTGTTTTCGATTTATGTAAGGAATTGAGTGGGCTCAAGACTAATTTTAGAAAAAATTTCTAAATTTCTAAATTTCTAAATATAGATATACCTATCTATTAATAAACCAGACAAATAGAATTGGATTTCATTTTTTCTAGAGAAAGTTATGTTCAATTAACTAAGGTAAGGTCAGAGCTATCAAAATCTTGTGTTTTGCAGAATTTGATGTAATTTCAAAGAATAAACTGTATTGATATACAAATCTAAAAATTAAAAATGATCTACCGTTATAAATATACATGTTTGTAGTATTTTATAAATTTTACGAAACTGGATTCGAAATTTCTTAGATAAAGATATGACCGTTAAAGTGGACATTGGTCCAAATCCCAAGTTTGGATAGTTTCAACATTTGTAACTCACTAAGTGCTTTCTATCTTTTCTAATGGTTCCTCCTACCCTATGCTTTATCAAGACATTTAAAATATCTCTTCATTATTAACCCTATCACATAAAGTCCAGTTCATATTAATTGGCATGTAATAGCTTAATGGAAAACGTTCATAAAGAAACCTATACAATATGAGATATAAGCTTAGTAACTAAAAGATTATAGCAATAACGTTTTTGAACTAAATATTATTTGGGTATATGAATTTCAGTTTCAGATTCTAATGTGGATCTGATGAGATGCGTGTACGCAGGTGTGAGTGACAAATGGAATCGATTACGAGTGAGTGGTTAATTGCTTCCTTTAGGGGCTAGATTAGTATGTGTAATTATATGTTTATTTGAATATACGTGATATAAGGGAAGAAAGCAAGTAGAGTATTTCAGTAATTTGTTTGAATTATGTTTGTTTGATATTGGTTGAGGTTGATAAAGGCTAACAAAGTGAGGTTTTTATGAAAAATGTTTTTTATCTCCGAAATTAAAAACCTAGGTGCACCTAGGATGTTTTGATTTAAAATCAAAAGAAAATTCTGATTTTGATAATTTTTTTTTTTTAAATTAAGTGCTCAGCTCCTGTGGGATGGATTGTGTACAGAAATCAATTTGTTGTGTGGGTGTGTAAATGCCTGGTAGGGGATGATAATGTTGTGCGGAGCTGGATCACTCGTTGGCCCTTTGATTGCTTTGAATGATATTGTTGCTCTGATTTAAATTGTGATCCTGTGTGTCATCTAAATTGTGAATTTATGAAACTTATAATGTATACGTCTAATGTGAAATATTATATAAACAGTATTACATGATGTTAATATCTATGTGTTACACACTTGTATTGTGTGATGCTAGTACCATTTAGGTACACTTTTCCACTCACGGAGTCTATAGGACTTACCCCTCTCTCGTGGATAATTTTTTTAGTAACAGGAGATTGGTACATGACATTGCCGAGCTTATGACTTGTCGAATGAATACGGTACGGTATTTCTAACATCTCAGACTTGTAGTCACACTAGAACTATGAGGTGTCTAATTTTGGTATGATGTAAGAGTTTATTTACTTGTCTTGATTATGATGTAGATGGAGTGAAGCTCCTTGTTGTCTTGGTGTTATTGTTACCGATCATAAACACAGATGTTTGTGTTTTGAGGCATGTTCCATATTGTTGGGGACCTCTGCCAAAAATTTTCAGTAACTTGTTAATTATTACAGAAAGTAAACTTTTAAAATGAACTTTTGTTTTATAAAAGTTACTTTTATCCTTTAGATGGGTTAAGAGTCTTGTGTGTTACTTTGTTTTGAAGTCAAGGCCACGGAGGTTTGGTTCTCCAATCCTCCGGCCAGTCATGGCTCCGTAAGGGGTGTGACATGTCCATAACTAATTAATGAATTATTACATTCTATATATGGAAAAAACAATAAAAAATAGGTGATTATGCTTGTTAATTATATTCCAAATAATTATATACATACATATATACATATATATATATATATAGCATTTTCACACGCGATTTTGTGTGTGAAATCATTTCACGACATACTCATGTACCAGAATAAGCTTAATTCTCCTCAAATTCACTTGAAATAAAATCAGGAAAATCAAAACAATAAAATTTAAATTATTTTTCCTTCAATTTACATTCAAATTATTTCTCTCATTGTTTATTAAATTTTTTAGGTCTATAAGTATTTTATTTTTTAATTGATTCAAGTTTTTAAGTTAATTATTTCTCTTATATTATGGTAGTAAGTATAGAAACGTGTCTAATAAAAAAAGTATAAAAATATGTAAGCATTAATAATTGATTTTTATTTTTTTGATAAAATCTACAAAAATACTAAAAGTTTCTAATATTCATACAAAATATAAAGAAGAAGAATTTCAATAGCGATACAAAATGTCTCATTGAGTTATTGTATTTATAGACTCTTTAGATATTTTGTTGTCATTGCTCTGAACATACAATTAGTATATCCATAGACATAACTATTATGAAATGAGTTTAAAAAAAAAGTCATAAGTAAGAATAATGGCTACACATAGGAAACTCACGAAAAAAGATATAATGAGAACACCAAATGTTGGCTGAAATGTAAAAATTTCAAAATTTACTGTTGAGAATTGTGCAAAGCTGTCAAATTCACCAAATCCTTTCTAAACCTAAATCCTTTTGAGAAAGTGTTTCAATGCCGACTACAGAAAAAGAATGAAAAAATGGAAAAAAAAAATAGAAAACCTGTAAATCAAAATTTAATGCATTCTCCTTTATTTTCATGGTACCTATCACAAATGGAGAACTTAAAATCATCCTGAAAAATCCATATGAATTTATGATCAACCAAATAAACAATTATAAAAAAAAATAATCAGAATACATAATAATCCTTAGTCTAACTTCATGAAAGAAGAAAAACTTCTGACTTAAAAAGAATATGAATTTTTTTTATTAAATAATTTAGTTTCTTTTTTGACCACAGCATCGAGGACCGTTCTCGGCCGAACATATCCAAAAACAGCCATCGTGATAGGCCCCACTCACCTTCACCCACCCCCAGTACCATAACCAATTCCAAAACTTTTTAACTTCCGGCAGTAGCATACGGTGTTAATTTTCTCCAACCTATGGCAGCGAAAAGCGGCCAAACAACTACATGTAGCGATGGCCTTCCTCCGGCAATCAAGATTCCAGGAAACACCTCAATTGGAAAATACACTCGCCCCTACGCTCCTCCAAGGTATACGACGGCCAAGTCAAGGGCACTGACCGTTCTGGCCCTTTTTCCCTTTTCAAGTAACCCAATGCTGCAGATGAACCCCTCGCGGTGTTCGTCTCCTCCTTGTGGTCAAAACTCTGTTGAGCATGCCGCCAACAAATCTTGAACACTCCGTCATGCAGGGCGATTGTGTTTTGCTCAACGAACCAAATTTGGTTTTTACCTGGATCCACATGCTCAGCTCGAGCCCAATTCGGCCCAAATCTAGATCTAGCCCAGGTTTTCAAATTTACTATCAATCCTTGTATTTTATATATTTTATTTGAAAGGCCCAAAACTTTTATCTATTTATAAAATTGGACATAATCTTTCACAAAATTTAAATTTGGCCCAAATTGTTATATATATATTTTTTCAGTCTATAACTTCATTTAATTATGTTGCCCTAATCTTTAGTAATTGTCACTGTTTACAAAAATTATTTTGTATTTTGCTATATATCCTTAAATTCATGTTAGTCACCTAAATGCTTTGGGATAAATACACATAGACCCCCAGACTTTTATATTCTCATGTAAATGACCTAAATAATTCTATAAAATCACATATAGGCCCATGGATTCTATATTTTCATATAGATAGCCTAATTAGTTTTGGAATTTTACAACTATATCCTTAAATTTTCTAAATTGTATATTAACAAAATTTATGCAAGGATCCTTATTAAAATATAAGTGGAAGTCATAAATGATTATGCATAACAATCGGCCATTATAAATAGTTAATGTTATCTCCATATAATTTATTTTTGCAAGTATATGGCTTTGACTATGACTAATACGAAATACTTATTTCTTATATATTCTTAAACTCGAGTCAACTGACGACCAAGTCATGCTAATGATTTGAATCTTAATAAATGTTTCAAGTGATTTAGCATACACTTTAATATAGAAAAGAAAAATATACGGAGGCTAAATAAAGATCATAAAAGGAAAGTGTTCCTCCTTTACATCTAACTCGAGGGCAAATCTCAAAATCAAACGGTCAGCACTTCGTGAATAGTAAACCAAGAGTTTATATGAGTTATGTTTAAAATATTATTGATTATTATCTCTAGCAAGATATTCTCACATATGTGGGTTTAACAAGTTTCTTGCTGAGTTTGGCTTTTTAGTTGCAATTATAAATTTATTTCTAGAAATTCTTCATGCACGAAGTCACCAAATCAAAATGAGCTCATCGCCTTCAACACAGGGCTATAGCCCACTGTCATAACAAATAGTTCAAAATAGCTATACACACCTTTTCAGCTAGTGATATTCCTTGTGAAAGTGACATCCAATATGTCCCCCCTCACGACTATAAGATAAATGTATAATAGCTCGACCACGAGGAGAGGATAAGTAGCTATTCAGCTTTTCCAGCTTTTTAGTTAGGCCCTCAAATACTAAATTGTCAAAGGTACCAGGTTTTTACTCGGCCTAAAGAGAAAGCCCGAGGAGATGACACACAGCACCAAATCCTATAATCACCCAGAATGGCTATGATGCCAACATCATTAACAAGCTAGGGTTTTCACCCATAATGCTATTACAACAACAAACAGTCTCGGGTTTTCACCCGTATTACTCAAAGCAAAGTATGCTATTTACTTAAGTACAAATTAATACAATTGCATATTAGTACCCATAAACGGGCAACAATTAGGCATAAAAGTGCTATTATAACTAGCTTGAACTTCTCAGTTTGCACTAAAAAATGTGTGAGTAATAAGGTGGAGTGAAACATGGTAAGTTATATGGTGGAATGCATCATAGTGTCAGCACTAGTGATAAAAATATCACACCAGCAGTGCATCACATTAGTGATAGTACCAAAATTTCAAAAAAATTAGCACAAAAATTACACCCTTCAAACCGGGAACACAACCTAGGTATATGGTGTACAACATCTAGTTCAAATCCCTATGCTCCTTAAACTCTTTTTTAGGAGACTAGTGATAATACAAGATTGTACCAATCTAATGAAATTATTACACATAGGCATGATAAAGTATAACTGATGAGTCGTCGATATCCACCAAATTAAAACATAATTAACTACATTTGTAGTATAGTAAGTAAGGTATCTATCCCATAGAGAAACAATATAAAGTTAATCAAATTCAACTTAAGCAAGTAGTTCTTATTTTATTAAATTAAACCAAAGCAAAAAAGCATAACTAGTTTTAAGTGTAAATTCTAAGCCGAATGCTATAATGAGCAATACAAGTAAATTAAACTAATGCAATAAAATATCAAACAAAACAGATGTATAACAATGAATGGAGTTCTAAAACAAATTGTAATAATAATATACCATAAATATGCAAACTAACTAATATGCACTCAAAACAGCAAAGTAAATAAATGGGATATTGATCTTAGATCTAAACTAAATTAAAATAGCTAATAAGCAAGAAAAACAACAGAATTAAATTTTGAATATGAAAAACAAGATATAACAGAAACTTATTAAACTAAGTAAACAACCAAGAATTTGTAAGATTCAATTGCAAAAAAGCTTTCGCCAAGATTCATGAGCTATTAATTATTGAAAACAAAACTAATACCAATATGAGTATACACATATGCATGCAAATCAACCATGAAAACAAGTCTTTCTTACTTATCGTTACCTCTGTGAATTAGGTCAAGCGGAATAACTAACATTAATCACATAATAACCATAATAAAGCGTTATGGGTTTACTTACGTGAAAGCATTATGAACTAGATAGGTGCAATTGATTTTGAATAATTAACACATAAGTGACATTAACTCAATCTAGATCAGATTTTCTAAGCAACACATAAATAAACTCATATTTAATTCAAGTGCTACTTTTACTACTCATGTTAATTAATCTTGCAAAGACATTAATCAATTAATTAGCGTCAGATTATATGTTTCAATTTATCATGTGTACATCATAATAAACTAAAACACATAATCATGAAGCAATTAAGTAAGAAAAACATGAATACATGCATGTGTGTATAACAATAGATTTCCTTTTAAAAATAGATTCTCATAATGGCTTCATAAGTCAAGGTTACTTTTTTTTTACAATTGAACAGAAACTTAAACTAGCATTATCATTAATTGAAAAGAAAATATTTTGTTCATTATATGAAATTTAGAGAGAAAAGAAGAAAAAAAATGTGTGCTTAAGGAAATAACCAAAATTAGAATATGCGTGTAAGGGAACTCTTAAATTAAACCTAAACCTCCCTATTTATATAGTATATGAGTGGCACTTAAAAACCTAAACAAGAAGGAAAATCTTATTCTATTCAAAATTTGAATATTTTGATATGATCTTGATCTTCTTTCAATCCTAATTCCAATAAGATTCCTTGCCAAAATTGGATTCCTTATGTGACTTGGATTTGCATCGTGTTCTCCTAATGCCGTTAGTATTTTTCACTTCATCAACTCATAGACTTGTCTTAATATGCTCATTTAGTCCTTAGTTCTAAAACATGCTCAAATGCTCCATTTGGCTCAATTTTACTCTTTATATCTCCAAAACATTGTTAAACACAAAACAAGATAAGTAAACTAAGGTAAGACATAAAAGATAAATAATAGGGTACTAAAAAGAGCGAATAATAAGAGTATATCAATAACGGACTAATCCGAACTGTAATTGTCACCATTAATTTCTGTTAATATTATAATGGATGCCATTATCGTCCATTATTATGTAAAGGACTCCATTACCGTCTATTATTATTATAACAAACATCATTATTATTATAATAGACAACTCCTATATAAAGGGGCTTAAAACCCCAAAACAAAACAAGTTGCCATTTTAAACTTTACTTTTTTACAGCTTTTCAACTTATACTTTCTGATCAAATACTGACTTTAGGATTAGAGTTTTCATAGGTCCAAAGGACCACCCCCTTTGCAAGTCAGCCACGTAGAGGGACACCTTAGCTAGTCAAATTTGATTTTAATTGTACCCATTTTTGAAATTCAATTGATGGCAATCATAGATAATATTTTTTTCTTTTTACTCATCTAATAATCCAAATCATTTGAGATGAAAACTCTATTTCTATTTGCTTTCTTTAAAATAAGTCCCACCATAAGTTTTGGTAAAAAAATAACAAAATTCAAACTTTGATTCTTCATAAAGATATAATCAAATTTCAAAACATAATAAAAAGTTGTATAACTTAATTATATTGAATTAAAAATGTTTTAAATAGAGTAAAAAGTGAAAAAATAAAATAAAATAGAAACCTAAATGGATGAATGATAAGAATCCATGAAATTTTCATAAACTATACAAAGGAGACACCAAATGAGAAGCAAAAGATAATAGAGTCGGTAACTAATTTAGGAAAGAACTACTAAGAAACGTTAGATAAGTAATTTTTTTCTTATTTTTTAGTTAATAATACTTAATTTATTTTTAAAATTTTTGTTAGTATAATAGATAGAAAGGCAAAAGAGTTGACATTTGGTTGTGAGAGATTTATTAGGAGAGTAGGAGACTTTAAATTTATTTTTTATTTTAAATAATTTAAATCATGAAATTAATATTTATAATAAAGTACGGCACTATAAAGGTATGTATACTATAGATATAGATATTAGGGATATTCGTGCCTAACTGTATGTTATGTTTAGTAATATTGAGTGTGATATGAGAATTTTCTTTTTACATGTGTTTCTGGTGAGCAACATACATCGAGTCAATGTAAAAATTTTAGAGTGAGAAGTTATATTTGAGTATTTTCTCAATTTTTTAATTTCTCTAAAGAATTTCTAGTAGGGTTTTATCGACCCTCTCATTTGAAACTAACCCTTGTCATATATCTTATCATTTTTAATAAATTAATTAATCTAAGATCTAATCATTTTTATGACAGATTGAGAGGCACGTGTTGTTATTTTTTCATATCTGACTATTTTTATGACATGTTTTAGATTTTTGTAATTTATATAATGGAATTTGTCTCTTATTTTTTAGAAAATTTTAATATTCTAATGAAAAAAAAGTTAAAGTTCATATTATAACATTAGATTTGATCAAGGTTTATAAATTTTCTATTTTTTTTTAGTTAGAATGAAAAAAGTTAAAGTTCATATTTTAACACTAGATATGATTAAAGTTTATTGATCTTCTATTTCAATTGTAAGTGCGGTTTGACTTGTTTATTAATAATAATTTTTAATTTTTCCTACAAAAATAAAATAAAATAAGGGAGCAACATAAAAAATTAACTAATATTATGATTATCAATAAAAGTTGGTTAATAATGCAAAAGGTAGTTAGTATATAATAAGCTAATGAGTTTTTTTTTTTTTTTTTTTTTTTTTAAATTTCTAAATTAACTAAAACCTATACAATACTTTCTTCCTAACAAATATTTACTCTAAATTTGATATAAAAATAAATTATTATTATTATTATTATTACATCAAAATCTTATGTACAAATATTATTATTTTTTTTAAAAATCCTTGTAAAATTTTTCAACCACGAAAAGGAAGTCCCAACATTTTTGTACTTCTTGATTACCCCATTATATGCTATTTGTGTTTCTATTCATTTTACAATGGCCTAAGCCTCCATATTTGACAGCTCCAAGATGCTTTATGTTTTCAAATATATCTGGGAAAGCCTTGGAGCCACTCATCATGATAGTAAGTGGCATCAAAGTTTAGTATCTTCATATTTTCACAAGTAAGCACTTGAAATCATAACATACTCCCTGTGCTCTACTTGTGTGAAATTTTCATGCGTTCTATTCTCATAATTAAAAGCACTGAAGAATACGAATATTTACAAACTTCCTGTTATTTTTCTTTGGTGACATATCTAAATCTATCAATTGCTTATAGATAAACTCACCCTGAAAAATGACAAAATCTTTTATAGATGCATTATCAAAGAAGAACTTATTTCCACTTATTGAATGAGCTATGCTAGCAAGCAACTCATCAAGATTGCACTCAAAGTCCCCTTCAGAAGATTTTGGGAGCTTCTTATAAACCATTACACATACACGAGCCTTCACATTTGATTCCTTTTTTCTTATCATTGCTTTCTTCTAGAGGTAATACAAGTTAAGAGAGAAAAATGTCATTAACTTCCGACATCTCAAAGGGTTGCTGAATACCATTTTCTTCACGTAAGACAAAATCAATCAATCTTCTGTTGGGTTGATTATCATCATGTTCTAAAGTTAGCTACATAGACATAATCTCTTCATCAACATATTAATATTTCTTCATTCCAATAAGAGAATTCTTTTTCATTATGGAAATTGATCTCTCCTTCAAATTTTTAAATGCTATATCTCATTTAGGCATATAAATTTTAACACTTGCATCCATATTGAACTTATCTTAATAGAGAAAATATAATTTAAGAGCTAATAACTCAAAGCATGAAAAAGTTATTCTCTACTTGCACTTTTCTGCTAATAGCACATAACAAATAGAATTAACAAGACAAAAGTGATATCTCCAAATAACCAAATCAAATCATATGTTCACTATACTACAACTCAGCCATAGTAATTGCAATTCAAAACTGGGCACTGAATTAAAATTAACATAAATTAATAAATAATAAACATTGAACTCCAAGACACAAAACCAACATCCCAAACCCATTTACCCTTTTTTTTAAGAATGAATGAAGAGGATGCTCAATATTTTAAGCAAACCTCTTACTCTCCATCATTTCTTGAGTTTTCTCCCTAATGTATAAGCCAATGGAGGGGAAACACCATTTCCAAGTTGCTTGTGTTGGATGTTATCGAAAAATTGGTACATACTCAGAAAACCCAATGATAATACAGGATTGTATCAATCCTTGATATTATTACATGTGACATGGTCAAAGTATAACGAACTAATCTGAATTGTAATTGCCACCATTAGTATCATATTAATATTATAACAGACGCTATTATCATTTATTATTATGTAACAGATGTCATTATGGACATCTTTACTACTGTGATTAATACTTCGACATAACTCCTATATAAAAGGGCTCGAAACTCCAAAACAAAACATGTTATCCTCTTAAACCTTATTCTTTTACAGCTTTTCAACTTATATTATCTAATCAAATACCAACTTTAGCATCAGAGTTTTCATAGGCCAAAAGGACTGCCCATTTGCAAGCCAACCAAGTGAAGGACACCTCAGCCTAGTCAAATCTAGTTTTAATATTGGTACAATTTGTAGGAACCCAAATGATTTGGGTTTGCCAATCCATACGCTAGAGTAGATCTAAGAAATGATGATTAATTTCTTAATCAAAGCATAGATTCAAGCTTACTACAGCCATTGTCTAAGTGATAATACTAGGAGCGAAATTATATTCAAATATGAAAGAGTCAAAACAAAATAGACTTTCCACCAAAACAAGATGCAACAATATTTCAAATTGGTTCTACATAAGTGCTGCTTTGGCTTCAATAGGGTGGATTTTAAGCTTCTAAATGCAACCTTTGCCTGTTGCCTGTCCTAAATCACAGGGTGAAGTTGAACCGGTCATACCACCCCAAACCACTGCTCTTTCTGGCAACCATGTCACCCACACGTACCTGAAAAATGATTCGGGATACACACTAGTTCAGGTACACAAATTTGAAAAACAAAAAATTAAATTAAATAAAGAGTTGAACGATTTTCGCCTTTATTGTAGCAAACTCACATGCTAGTGGTAAGAACTTTATTGTTTCAATGTTTTATTGCTTAATTGTTATATTTTTAAAGTTAGCAACTAATAAAATGTATACTTAGCTGACTTCTTACTTAGACTTCTTGAAGTCCAAATCCAATTTGGGCCTCAGACGATCAAGTTTTTGTTTATAATTCTGCTTTACTATAAGCTATGGAATTTATATAGTTTGGGAAATTGCCTAATAATTGAAACTTATGCTGAAAATTTTCCAATTGGGTTAACTAATGAAGATAGGAGCTATACATTTTCAGGGATTTTATTCCTAAATACTACTAAAAGGGTGTATGGCAGTATAGGTATTTAATGACCAATTGTATCAATTGGGACACTTCATAGAATATAAGGTCATCCATACTCAGACCCAACTGCTTAATAGAGATCCAGCCTAGCCCAACCTAGGTTTACGAATTTGCTATTTCCCTAGATTTTATGTATTTTATGATAAAGGATCAAATATCTTACATATTTACTTAAATGACCCAAAAGTTTAGACATTAACAAAATCAAACCAAATTGTTGTATATTTTTGATACTTGACCCATATCATTTTATAATTACAAATATGGCCAATAACTTTAATAATTTATAGAGTTATCACAAACTCTTTGGTATTTTACAAGAATACTCCCAAGTTCATAATAATTTCCTAAATGCTTAAGGATAGTTGCAAATAACCCTAGGTTTTTATAAACCACATGAATAGTTGTAGAAGATCGCATATAAGCCCTTGAATTATATACTTTCATATAGATGGCCTAATTAATTTTGAATACAAATATATCCTTAAATTTTGTAATTGCATATTAACAAAATTTACGCAAATATCCTTATTAAGAAATAAGTAGAGATCATTATCTGGCTAGTATATGACTTTGATATAAGTTTACGATCTACAGTAGGTCTCCAAAATTGATTATTATTTATTGAATGCTACAAATTTAAATTTTTGGTCTCATTTATTCTTTCAAACTTGAGTCGACTGATGATCGAGTAATACTTATTATTGAATACTTGATAAATGTTTCAAGTGGTTTGACAAATTTAAATTTTTGGGCTTATTTATTATTCAAGCTACCTACAGCTCATGGTTAAATTTCAAACTCAAACAATCAACATTCTGTGAATGGTAAACCACAAGTTTGCACAATTTATATTAAAAAATATTATTGATTATTTTCAACAAGATATTCTCATATATGTGAATTTAACAAATTTTTTGTTGATCTCGGCTTTCAGCCACAATTATAAATATATTTCAGGAAAATTTTCGTGCATGAAGTCACCAAATCATGATGTGCTTATTGCCATCAACCCGGAAAAGGTTATCACCAATTGTCATAGCAAATAACTCGAAAGAGCCCATACACAGTTTTTCAAATAATGACAGTCATTGGGAGGAGTGGCATCTAATATATCACAGCTCGCGACTATAAAGGTCCTAGCAAAATAGTATGATCCCGAGGAGAGGTAATAAGCAGTTTTTTAGCTCTCCCAACTTTTCAATAGGATCCCTTAGATTCTAAATTGTCAAATATACTAGGTTTTCAGCTGACCCAGAAAGGGAGCATAGAAAGATGACACATAATTAAAATGCTTATAGTCATACTTGAAGTGGGCAGCAGGCTAAAAAACCAGCACCCTAGTAAAGTAACTAGACAAATCAAGTGGCTACAAAGTTAGTACAACATTAACAATCTTAGGTTTTCACCTATATTGATGAAAGTAAGGTATGATGTTTATTTTAGTGCAGGTTTTTAAATACAACTACTTATTAGTACCCTATCAAAAGGTAAAATCTCTGGTTTTCACCCAAAATGCTACAACATTAGCAAACATATCAAGTTTTCACCAATATTGCTTAAATCAAGGTATGATTATTTTAATATAGTTTAAATACAATTGGTTATTACTATCCCATCAATTGGAAAAAATTAAGCATAAACTTCTAACATAACAAGCTCGAACTTTTCAGTTAGCATTGAAAAAAATGTGTAAGTAGTAAGGTGAAGTAGTTTTAAGGTGGAGTGAAGTGAGATAAGTTATAAGGTGGATTACAGCTTCTACTACGTAACTTCAACACCAATGATAAAACATCACACCAACAATCCATCACATCAGTGATAACACAAACATTTCAAAAATTTTAGCATAAAAATTACATCTTGCTAATGGGGAACATGACCCAGGTATATGGTCCACAACATCTAGTTTAAGTATCTACGCTCCTTAAACTTGTATTTTGAGAGATTAGTGATAATATAGGATTGTACCAATTTAATGATATTATTACATATGGCATGGTCAAAGTGTAACAGACTAATCTAAACTGTAACTATTACCATTGATATCATATTAATATTATAAAGGATGCCATTATCGTTCATTATTATGTAACAAACATCAGTACTACTGTAATTAATACTCCAACACAACTTATATATAAAATGGCTCAAAACTCCAAAGTACAACAAATTGTCCTCTTAAACCTTATTCTTTTATAACTTTTTAGCTTATATTCTCTAATAAAATACTGGTTTTGGCATTAGAGTTTTCACAGGTAAAAAGGATCGCCCGTTTGCAGGTTAGCCATGTGAATGACACATTAACTTAGTCAAATCCATTTTTAACACTTAACATTAATATCTAAATTTCAGACATTCAATGATTAGAAAAAAAAAACCAATATAGGAAGAAGGAAAAAAAAAGGGAAAATATTAGATATAAGACTATTGTAAGTATGAAAATTTTCTAGATAATTGTGAGATTATATTCCCTCCCATGACATTTAACACGTTCTTTATTTGCTAGTCTTGAAGCCAGTGATACATAACTAGTAACCATATAATCTGTCAAGAATCTCCGTCTTCTAATGATGGCATTGAAGGTATCATCAAATACAATTACAGACTTACCTGAGTTCATGCCTACATTCCTACCTTCCACAATAGCAGTACCCTAAACAACTGCATACTGGAGATATTTTTGCTAATGTGATTTTCAACTTCGGGACAGCAAAGACATGCATTGGCTCTAGCCACTCATTCTGGGAAGGCTGCCTAAATAAATGCTCGTTTCCATGATTGCTAAACTCCATAAGCTGTAGCCTCTAGTTTATATTGAATCACAAAAACCCATAATCAATTTCAAAACACCCAGACTCACGACAAATGACTTATTTTTCAAATTTATTCATTATTAGAACTTGACCAATATATACCCAATATAAAATCTCTAGAAGTGAAGCCAAAGTTACACGGAATGTCTGTCCTTTATTGAAATACACAAAATTCCTCACGTTCTCTAAGAGAAATTTCAGATGAAAGTAATCGGAAAATGATAAGAATGCTAAGATCATCTTGCCACTGAATTACTCTACGTCCTTTGCTTGTGTGGAATTTCCATGCTTGCTATTCTCATCTTTAAGAGTACTTAGAACAGGAATACCTAAGAACTTTTGATCATTTTTTTAGTGACATTTCTAAAACTATAAGTTGTTTATAGATGAACTCGCCTCGAGGTATAGAAAAATCTTTTATAGATGCATTATCAGAGAATAACTTATTTTCAATTATTGAACGATCTATTCTAGCATGCAACTCATCAAGATTGCAATCAGGTTCCCCTCTAGAAGATCTTGAGAGTTTCTTATAAACCTTTACACATACATGATAGCAATGTCACACCCCGCATGGAGGCATGTTTGGGCGGAGGAATAGATAACCAAACTTTCAGACACATATAACTTTTAACAAAACTAGAAATTTAAAAAGGGAAATTTTGTAAAATATAACATATGCAAGATTCATTTACATCTCAACCAGTCAACAATGACAACCATATCCATAGGGAGCTCCGCTCCGTTTATACCATGAACAATATCAGTTAAGCTATGACACAAATCAAAATACAAAATTCGAAGCCCTAAAGTGACTGCAAGACTTCCATCATTTGGCTTCAAGTGTGTGATCCATAAGAAGTACCTTGCTGCATGCTATCAGTAAGTTACATATCCGTCGGTGATGCATGCTAGACTCCTGATACTAAAAAAAACATTAACAAACAAAAGGTAAATCTTAAAGACTCAGTGAGCAAAAAATGTACCTAAAGGGTACTAGCACCAATCAATACACAAATAGAACACATACGTTAAATAATTTCATGATAGCATGAATTTCATAGCAATTCAATTTCATATGTATGTAAATATAGAAAGCATAGATTTAAACAAACTATAATTCAAGTGATCCAATTTATATATAAATCAATCAAACATTCAAAAGCACTCAAAGGGCCATTTAGAATAACTCAGCACTCACACACCAAATACACATCCTCCTCGGGGTAATTTTGTTCCTGCACACCAAGAATATATGTCAACTCCTCACATATCCACCTCGGGGCTGAGTTACTCAAATATTTTTAATCAAATATCAAATAATCAAATAATCAAATCAAGATATCTTAAGTGCACCCAGATTCTATTTTAGATAAAAATTAAATTTATTGGCCCTTATCAAACACAAAGTCACACACCAAACATAATTCAATTAATATGTGAAGATCAACAATATAACATTTAATTCAATTAACTCAATTATAGCACTACACATTCCTAATTATAACTATATGAACATATTCATACAAATACATCGAAATAATTAATCATATTAGCCTATCAACCAAGTAGTAACATTTTCCACTTACAAGACTTAAGGATTCGATTCACCATTCCATCTTGAATTCAAAGGTGTCGCTGTATCCACAACACGTTCTAGAGCTAAAAATCATAAATTCAAGCATTGCTTAATTTATAAATTCTACGGTTATATTCCCCTAATTAACCATTTATCTAATGAAACCTATATAGCTCAACTCTTATGCATATACTAAAATTAAATTTCTCTTAGAAATTTTATCGAATACCTTGAAGGCGTATTTAATTTTCATTAATGTGTATGTATTTATGTATATACATACAACATGAAATTCAACACAACTCCTCATATTACTCATAGTCCAACATTGAATTCAAATTAAACCGATTATTTGGAATTCATTAAAAACTTAAAGAGTATACAATTCCAACATCAACATATTTGAATTCCAAAACTTACTTCCTATTTCAATAATTATGTATAACTACCTTATGTATTCCTTGTTCCTAAACTTTATTCACAATTTACAACTCTCCTAATTATATATTTTAGATACTGAGATTCTTAACTTCAATTACTTAAGTTAAACCACAAGTTAGTATTTAAAATTCCATCAAAAAACAAGAGGTACACAAAGTTTAGTACATGATAAGAAACAAATTAAACAAAATAACAACTGGCTGCCTTCCTCACTCACCTCACGGCTTGGCCAAAAACTGGGCAATATAACAATACTCTATTGCTGCCCCCTCCCCCCCCCCCCCCCCCCCCCTTTATGGTGGCTGTCATGGGTTTGAGAAGAAGGAAGGATGAAGCTTGCTACTACAAATCCTAAAACAAGGCAGCTTCAAGGCATTGGCAAGGTCAGGATGAATGGTAGACTAAAAGAACTGCACAACATGCTCTACATGACCAAGACGATAAGGCCAACTTCTCAGTTACATGGACATAACAAAAGCTAGACTTGAAAAGCTTATGGGGATGAAGCAAATAACAAGGAAAAGAGGAGGAGTTGGCTGCTATAGAAGAAGCACACAACAAAACAAAAAGGAAAACAAAATAGGACAGGAAGACTTTGAGAACTCGGGAAGCAAAGATAGAGAAGGAAAAGAAGAAAGGTGGTGTAGGGAAAAGGTAAAGGATGTAGAGGTAAAGCCCTCACTATTTGGTAAAGTTGCAGGCAACTACAGAAAATAACACACAATATTTAACATGAAAACCCTCCAACTGAGTGAAAAACCACGGGCAAAGGCGACAAAGAAATTCCATTATCAATCAAATGAGATTTCAATAAATCTCTCTCTCACAATCCCAAATCCAAATTACAACTAATAACCCTTCTCACACAAAAAACCTCACAATGAATAACACATGCTCTACTTTGTGGCTATACTCTTTCTCTGCCTCTTCTACTACTATTCCTACCAAAAAAATCTAGCCTTAATGGGCTGATAGACCATAAGCCCAATAGCATTAAAAACTGATGTTTCCTTTTTCTTTACAATTTAAGACACAAGCCTAACAATCTCCACCTTGGCTTAAATTGCATCAAACATGAAACTATTTCAATTTCTGTTGTCGCCTCTACTATCACAACTTACTAGTTGCAAACTCCAACGAAGTTCAAGTATCACTTGAACTTGTCATTAGGAAAAACTTCAATCAACTTTTCAGCAAAAGAAACTCCTTTCTTGGCTGAACTTCCACATCCACCTTGCTTGTAACTTCTTTCCTAACTCAACTCTGATTATGTCTTCTCATTGTACTTCCCATTATACTTCCATGCAACTTGTACAAATTTCTACTATTTTTCTCTCATTTAATCACCACCAGAGAACTTTTACTAACTTTCATAACTCCACCTTTTGCAGAGTACTCATAACCAAGAGAATCCAACATACCCAAAGAAATTAAATTTCTTCCAAGCTTTGCCCAATAACTTGATACTACCATCATACATCTTAAGTTTTACATTGTCAATACCAACAACTTCTAACTCATCATCATTGGTCAATGCAACAATTCCTCCACATTGTCTATAAGTATCAAACCAACTTCTATTCGAACAAATATGAAAAGAACATGCAGAGCCTAAAACCCAAGCATCATTTAAAGAATTCTTACCTTCTCTAACCATAAGAGTATTTCCATAAATTGAATCCTCATCCTCACTAAATAAGATAGTGTCTTTAGACTTCTCAAATTTCTTCTTAAATTCTTTCATATCATTCTTCATCTTCTTGCAATAAAATTGAATGTGCCACATCTTATGACAATAGTAACACTCACTATCTTTATAATCCACCTTCAATATGGATTTTTCTCTATCATATTTCATTCCACGTGATGCATTCCTACTACAATCAGAACTTGCTATATAAACTCCACCTTCAAAATTACTACTAGGCTTCTTAAATTTTTCACTCTTCAGGAAAACTGCAATAATTTCCTCCATCTTTAGTGTATCCTTCCCTATTAACAACGTAGTCACCAAATTTTCATGTGATGATGTGAGAGATGATAACAATAACAAAAGCTTTGTCTCCCTTTTATATATTAACTTCCATACTCAGCAATTGAGTAGTAAGCTTATTGAAGGTATTCAGATGATCTCGGATATTTGTACCTTCCTTCATCTTTAACTGATACAATTATTTCGTTAAATAAAGTTAATTTGTGAGAGATTTCTTAATATAAATTTTTTCTAGCTTCTTCCATAATACTATTAGGGAATTTTCATTCAAAACACTATACTTTACCTATGGAGTTAGAGCTAGACAAATTGTATTGTCAGCCTTCATCTCTAATTCTTCCCAATCATCATCACTCATCTTATTCGGCTTTTTACCCTGCAAAACCTTATGCAATCCTTGTTGCACAAGGACATCCTTCACAGTACTTTGCCAAATATTGAAATTATTCTTCCGATTGAACAACTCCACCTTAAACTTTGTGCTTGCAAATTTTTCTGTTATATACTACTGCCTAGAAATCAACCTTTATTCTAATACTAATTGTAGGGGTAAAGCCCTACTATTCAGTAAAGTTGTAGTCAACCATAGAAAATAACACATGTTATTTAAAGTGAAAAACTCTCTAACTGAGGGAAAAACCTAAGGGCAAAGGTGATAACAAAATTTCGTTATCATTTACATGAGATTACAATAAATCTCTTTTTCACAACTTTTTCTCTTACAATCCCAAATCTCAATTGCAACCAATAACCTTTCTCACACAAAAGACCTCACAATGAATAGCATGCACTCTATTTTATGGCTACACTTTTTCTCTGTCTCTTCTACTATTTTTTATAATAAGTTGGCAACACTAACCTACCAAAAAAATCTAACCCTAATGGACTTATGGACCATAAGTCCAATAGCATCAAAAAATGATATTTCCTTCTTCTTTACAATTTAAGACACAAGCTTAACAAAAGAAAGGAAAGAAAAGACAACATTATTATTAATTTTTTTTAAGGTCAAAGTCAAAATATAAAATTTGTGTTGTGTATTTATTCGTAGTTTGTACCTATATATATATCTACACATATAGTTGAGTGTTTATTCACATTAATTTTACTTTGTTTAAAATTTGTTTCAATTATAAATAAAAATTTAAATACAAGATTTCTAAAATGTAATACTAACGTGTTGGGTTATAACAAGCAAGATACTAAAGGAAGGAGAAAAAAATAATAATTCAAGCAATATATAGCCAAATAACATAAAAAATAAATGATATGTAAGTCTGAAAAGAACTCATGTCATCATCTCCAATTAATTACAGTTAAAGCACTTGATTTGTTATATTGGAACACTGAACACAATTTGGCTACACCTTATATAGATAGATCCACATTTAAGAATCGAAAATAGTATCGACAAAAACATCATTTTGGATAATCAAGAGAAAGCTGGAATGTGATTTTGGAATACTACCAAGAATTCATGTAACACTTCAAAAATTGGAATAGTTATGAACTTATAGATGTTGATAAGATGATATTATGATTTAACTAAAAATAAATAAAAATAGTAGCCAACTGAATTATTGGAACTTGATAGGAAAAAAAAAAAAATTTGAGTTATATAGCATGCAATGAGCAAAATATCAAAATTTAATTGAAAGTGGAATTTGAAAAATCAGAGGAAAATGGAAATTGTACTCATGCTTAGATTAATGAAAAGCACCAAAAAAAAAAAATAATAGATAAAAAAATATATTATCTATTTCATCGTTTGTTATGAGAATAAACTATACCAAAAATGTTATAAACTTAGCTAAAAGATGCATCCATCCCATGCAATTCAGATGTACCAAACAATGATCACAAAAACCAAAACAGAAGTAGATTGTTAAAAATTCCATTTACCAGATGATTTTGAAGAATCAACTAGAATAGTTCCATTACGCACTTCAAAAATCAAGAGCAATGAAGATCCCATTTTCTCATTTTCACTAATTTTTCTTCTATTATAGATAAAAGTGAAAAGTTTCATGAAAGCTTGAAAGCTTAAAATAGAGAGATGCTTTTGGTAGGTTTGATTCTATGTCACACCTCAGACGGAGGCATGACTGGCTGGAAGAATGTAACCAAACCTCTATAACCTGACTTCAAAACAAAGAAACAAATACGATTCTTGAACCACACGAAAGAATAAAAGTAGTGTTTAGAAAACACAAATTAACTACAAATGTTTGTTTTTCTGAAATACATAACGATTTACTAAAAAATTCGGTAGAGGTTCTCTGTAATGTAGAACATGCCTAAAAATTCAAACAAAGTATACCTGATTATAAACAACTAGACCGCAACATTTACTAGAATCACAAGGAGCTTCGCTCCCACCATATCATAAACAACAACTTTTAAACTATTACACAAAATCAAACAAGACACACAAAAACCCTAAAGTGACTACAAACTTTCATCCTTTGGCTTCAAGTCCACAATCTCAAATACATACATTGCCACCAAATACTCAGTAAGCCCAATATTGGTAGTTGACGTCTTTTGAGACTTATTACTAAAAAAAATCAACAGGAGAGTGGTGAGTCCCCCAAACTCAGTGAGTGGAAAAATGTACCCAAAGGGTACTAGCATCACTTAAAACATGGATATAATATAGAGGATAAATAATATCAACATGACATGAATTTCAAAAAGCTAAATATCACACGTACGCAAATATGAAAAACAAAAAAAATTAAACAACCACAATTCAAGTAATACACTATATATTCAAATTAAAATTAAATCACTCAAAATACTTAAAGCACACAAAAGGCCAATAAAGTAACTCAGTACCCGCATAACATACATCCTCCCATCGGGCAGTTTTTGCCCCCGCATACTAAATATATTATCTATACATATCCATCTTACCAAGGTTGAGTACTCAAACATTTTAAATCAGAATATTCTAGGTGCACCCGGATTCTATATCATAAGTAAAAATCATTTTAAAGAAAAATTAATTTAAAAAAAAAAATCAATTTTATTAGCCCTTATGAAGCATAAACAAGATCTAATGTCAAATATATATATTCTTATATATATCTACATAAACACATTTATTCAAATACACAAACAATTTCACTTGTTAATCTAGCAACCAAAGAATATGTTATCCACTCATAATTTACCAATCATATTCATCACTTTCTTTTGCGTTCACACGCATCGTTGACTCAACAATACATTTCAGAGCTGCAATTAAAATTTTCAAGTATTACTTAGTTTGTCAATTTTATAGGTTATAACCTTTTAATTCATGAAAATCTATAGCTACTAAGTTTCATATATTTATTTAAAATTTACCCCTTTTAGACATTTTCACAACCACCATGGAGATATACTTAACCAAATTCAACAAAACCAAATCCAAAAATTATATCCATGAAGTTATCTATCTTTCTTATTCATAAACTTTTTCTAAAATTAGCCTTGAACCCACTCAAAACCCTATATGGACACAAATAGGGCACACACAATTTCTAGTTGTCA
The DNA here is from genome assembly GCA_029379385.1 of Quillaja saponaria. NCBI lineage: Eukaryota > Viridiplantae > Streptophyta > Magnoliopsida > Fabales > Quillajaceae > Quillaja > Quillaja saponaria. The sequence continues at coordinate 10,857,573 of CM055610.1, read as the reverse complement.
GAACTAGATTCCAGTGCTTACAGAATTCTCATGCCTAATAATTAAATTATGAAACTTTCCAGTATAGTTTATCAAGATGTTAGGAATAATTCATCTTCATAACCCCATTCCTAATTCATCCTTTAAGCCCTTCCAAAACCAGTTACATCAAAATAGTTACAATCAGGACTCGAAAATTCCAACCATGACTTCCACCACCTCCAAAATACACATGAAATTAAAACCTGCAAAGCTCCAGAATTGTCCCTTAATATGTTAGGAGCAATTCTTATTCAGAGATCCTAAGCTAATTCAAACCACAACTGTGGCACCTTACTTCCATTTATAAACTAATTCAATGTGTTAATAAACTCTTAAGGTACTATAAGCCAATTTTCTTGTTTAAATTTAAAAATTTATTGTACGTAAGATCTATACTTAATTCTTTGTTACTTGTATCTTATAAACATCTTTCCTTCCTTGATCCGTTAGTACATCTATATTTTTTTTTCTTTAAATATTTCCTACTAGTATACATGTATTACTCTAGTTATCAACTTATTATACTATACGACCTTGATTATTGAATCTTTATTCATTCTTCTTATATTCCATAATTAATCTAAGTTTAAGAACTACTCTTATTTATGTAGCCTTTATTTACCAAGTTAACTAATCAAGAAATTAAACCTTTTAGACAATGAATTAAGAGATTTAGAGGCTCGGTTTCGAACTATTATTCATTATTCTAGTTTATATACATAGCATCAAGAGGAACCCTTTCTATCCATACTAGGATTCCTTCCAAAAATTCATACCATTAGTAAATAAACCTCTAGGAACACATCTTACAATTGTATATAAAGACAAAACGTGTTCTGAGAGTTTTACTTGTCAAAAAATTAACTACTAACTATCTAATTATGCTATAGGTGGTATAATATACACTATGATCAATGGGTACACTCTCTCTTCATCCTCAATTTCATACTCATATTCCCATGTTTTCATGAATTCCTTTACGTGAATTTCTCCCCCGTCCATCCTTGCCAAGTACACGTAATAGTATTCAAGGATAACGAACAACATGGCTTACTCAATTAGCTACTAATTTGCACATCAATATTTTAAAAACATGAGACACAAATCTCAACATATATCATGCATTATATATCAAGAAAATGGAAGGTTGATGTGTAGTTTGAAAATACGAAATGCAATAACTTTTCTCATGTAGCCAATTTATTATTACCAATATGTAAACTCGAGGCATGCCTCACAAGGATTTTGTGTACACTCTCTTTGTACTACCTCTCAATAGTAGGATCCATGCTATGGTTTGAGCACTTCATTTGGTGCTTGGTGAACTTTGGCCAACATATTGTAAAGACAATGCTACAAGTGCTAAAAATAATGCAAAAGCCATACATGCTTTCATTTTCACACAAGCTTATTTTCTCATTACACATGCTTTTCATAGGTAGAGCTTTGAATAGTAAAATGAACATTTAAGAATGTAATAAAAATAATAGAGTAAGGAAACACATGAATACATGCCTTTGCTCGTTACTTTTTTCTTGAAAAGAAAACTCCTTGAATTTCTCCTAAGTCTCTCACTTTAAGTGCTCTCTTAAACTCACTTGATTCATTTCGGTAACCATTCCCCTATTTATAATCCAAGGCTCACCTAGGGAGTTAGGAGAAATGTGAGATGGTTTCCCATTTTACCCCTCTACTTTTCCAATATTTCTAACTTTGCCCTCTACTTGCCAATTCCATATGCCACATGTCATCTTTTTATTTTCACATGTGAATTTTTCTTTTTCCACCTATCCAACTTTGATTTCCTATTTTATATTTTCTAATCATTTGGAAGGCACCTTGTATTCTCAAATTCCTCCACATAATCCCCTAATCATTTCATGGCCATCTTATACCTTCCTTTTCTTCCGCATGCCCCTTTCCTTTAGACTTATTCCACATAATCTTATAACAATTTCATGGCCACCTTATGCTTTCCTTGTTAGAAATTTCATATGTGAGCTATCATTAATTGTATGGTTTTAGTTTTAATAAAAACAGGCTTAAGGTTTGGTTAACTTAAGACATTATGGTAAAAGTCCATATCATTTATGTGATCATTTTGGATAGGGCTATGCACACTTATCAGTTAGATGTGGATTGACAGTAAGTTTAGGTTGAGTAACTTTAGGAGTGTTTAATGGGAGGACTCTTAGGGTTTATCTGATGATTAATATGCTAGGTCCCATCTCCTCTCTTAATATGCATATATTGCCTTATTGAGAGCTGCCAGTAAATACAGAGAGTACGAAAAGGAATACCTGGCTCTATAACCATTCTACTGAGGCATGCTTGATTGAGGTTTCACATATTCACTGTTATGGCTCAATCAAGTACGCAAGCTTTATTGTTAATGTGTTCTAAATTCATGTATGTGATCTATTAATTATTTCACATTTGGTATCAGAGTTGGATATACATGGATTTAGAACCCTAAAATTTATTTAATTGACATAAAATAATAGGGTTCATTTAAATCAGATTTTTAAACTTAAAAATCAAAATCTTAAATGTATGAAATTGAATTCCTAAGGTTAAGGGTTTTTTTCCTCTTCGAAATATGTATAATTTGATATGTTATTTGTATTATTTCATCAACTATAAGTTGAGAAATTTGAATCTTAAGATTCAATTTGACATAAAATCAAATTTTAAGTTTTGGATTAGAAAAGTTATGATTTCATGTTGTTTTGATCTATTATGATCATGAGTTTTTCCTTTGGCATGTTTCTATACTTATTAGAAACTAATTGATTGTGTAGAATCACATAATTTTGAGATATTCGAATTAAAACTCTTATAAGTTAGAGTCAGGATTCATAATTTTAAATTCAATTGTTTGGATAAATTAACTATTGAAATTTAAAATTAACTTAGGGTTTTTGTTAGATTAGTTATTTTAATTAAAACCCATAAAAAAAATTTGGGTTTAAACTAAATTTTTAGGTGAAAAATCAAAGAAAACATAGTGGAAAGTCGAATTGGGTCTCACAAACTCGGATTCACTGCAAAAGGGTCGAATCTGACCCATCTGGAGCTTGAAGAAGTTGCCAGCCCCATTCAGGAGGAACCCCAATCATGCCAAGGGAGAGTGTCATCCACCCTTCACTCTCTGACGGTCTTCTCCTCCTGAAATTTTTATGATATTTTTTATTTGAATTTTCCAATTTTATAGTATGGTTATTTTTGAAAAATTATATGCATATATTATAGTATTAGTATATGCTATTTTGTTATGTTTAAAATTAATATAATTGCACATATATAATTGTTGAGGCTTGTTGGATTTTCTTGTTTTATATGTTTTGAAACTAAAAACTTTAAGTTCTCTCCCTAATTAGAGATACATATTATCGTACTCTCATGTTTTTAGAACATGTGTTAATAGAAACTTTTGTTTTGATTCAATTTTGTTTAAATTTGCAACATGCATTAAGGGATCATTTGAGATACTTTTGAATAGTATTTTAGTTGAGAAGGATAAATTGGAGTAATTAAATTTTCCTAGCTTGAGAAAATCTTATAGGTTTATATAGGTGGTTGCCACTAAAATGGTCTATCTGTATAGATTTGTGGGATTTTTGAAAGCTATAGTACGAGATACTTATTAAATTATTGTATATAATTTCCCGCCCAAAGGGGGTTATTATATACTTAAATTTTGGAGAATACATGAAACATATAGTTTAGGGTATATTAGCCTAGAAGGTTTATCTGCCTAAAAAGGATGAACATTTTGAAACCTGGGATGCTCTCACATTTCAATTTCATGGGTTGAACATGAGATCCTAATGGCATATTGCATTCTCTACCCAAAGGGGAGTTTGTAATGATGTGTCTTGGAATCATGAAGAATAAGTTTTTATTTTAGTTATTAATTACCCTGATTCTTTGGCATGTTGCACTCTTTTATTTTACATTTGTTGTTAGCAACTATGCTGCTTGCATTAGATTGTTAAATGGGTAATATTTTAATCAATGAAAGCAAGACATTGAGTTTATCCTAAAATTATGGACATGATTAAAAGGAACCCAAGTGAATTAGAGGAAAATCCTTGAGTCTGGAATGACGTCAAAGTAGATTCCTTGGAGTTGTTTTTTCATGACTTGAAAGTGATTTTAAACATGTAGGTGAAATTTGATTTTAATTTCCTCGTTGGACAAAATTGTTATTTTATTTTTTAAGTTGGGTATTTTAAAGTTCAAATGCTTTAAAATTTTAAATTATTAGTGGATGTGTTAAACTCCTTTAAATGTACTACTCATATTTTCATACTAAGAAAACTTATTTTCAAAAAAATTCTAATTAAAGAAGAATCCTAAATGTTTTGGGATAAACGTTTAGGTCAAATTTTAAGGGAAAAAGGTGAAAACTCATAAATGATGTTATTCCCCTTACTTGTTTTGGAAACTTAAGGTTTTGGATTAATTGCAGTAGGAGTTAACTGACCAAAACAGAGAAAAATGAGAAAACTAATAGTTCAAGTCTCTTAGAGATTTTTTTCACACTGATTTCAGTGAATCTTATTCCATCAATTGGCAAAAAAAAAAAGAAAAAAAAGAAGATTTGTTTTATCACTTTTATTAATGACTTTTTCCATTTTGGTTTTTATACTTAATTAAGTAAAATTCTGATTGTTTTGAAAATTTTAAAATTTTCAAAATTGAAGTTAAAATACAATTAGGGAAAGGCATTAAAGCTTTAAGATCTGACCGTGGTGGTATTATTATGGTAAACATGATGTTGATAGACAACATATGAGATTTTTTGGCAGATACTTACTAACGTGTGTGTTTGTAACCCATTATACCATGTCTGGTAGCCATGAACAAAATGTTGTGGCCGAAAGGCATACTCGTACCTTTAAGGACATGATGGAAAATTTGATGAATATGTTAAAATTCCCTGAATACTTTTGGGTTGAAATCCCTAAACTGGCTTAAACATCCTTAATGGGGTTCTTAGTAAATCAGGATTTAAAATACCTTTTTGAGTTGTGGACTGGGAGAAAATGTAGCGTGAACCTTTTTTGTGTCTAAGATAGTCAAACTGAAATAAGTTTATATAACCTAAAATGAGAAGAAAATTGACCTTATTTCTACTCACTGTCACTTTACCAGTTATCCAGATTACTATAAAGGATACTTGTTCTATCTACGTATGGAACCAAAATAGTGGTATCTCACACTACTAAATTGTTAGAATTTGATTCATTAAGTTTGAAAGATTTTTAACTACTAGGAAAGAAAGAAAAATAAATTTGTCACACTTCACTTACAAATCTTGTTAGGAAACACATTAACTGCACATGTGGTGAGAACAAGTGATGGGGGAGGAGAGGAAGTTAAGAATAATTAAAATTACATCACCTATTCTTGTTAAAACTGTCACACTTATTTATGATGTAGTTCCTCAACATTAGAATACAATTGCATAAGCACCTATCTCTAGGCCACTTTTGGGAATATAGATTGATGATATGTGAGATGTGATGCAGTCTATAATAAATAATGGTGTATGGGAGTTGGTTAAATTTCCATAGTGTTCTACACTCATTAGGATGCAAGTGAGTTTATAACACTAACATTAAGAATATTACAAAAGGGAACATTGAGTGTTTCAAAGTAAAATGAGGGTTTTCACTCAAAGAGAATGTGTGCTTTTAGTGAGATTTTCTCTCATGTTTCAACTAAAATAATAATATAATAAATAAATAAAATTCTTTTGGGTGATCATGGCGTTAGTAACTCATTTATCAATATTGAGTTGTTTTAGATGGATGTGAAAACATTTTTCTTGAATGAAAACCTTATAAAGCATGTTTACATGGTGAAGGTTTCAAATAGAATGGAGGTAATAATATTATTTGCAAGTTTAACAAATCTATCAAATGGTCTATTACAAGCATATAAATAATGGTTATTGAAATTTTGATGAGGTAGTCACCTCTCTTAGTTATGTTAAGAATAAGGTTGATAAATGAATATACGTTAAAGTTAGTGGGAGCTAGTTTATCATATTGATTTAGTGACACTGATTTAATGAATATACCTTAAAGTCAATGGGAGCAAGTTTATCATATTTTGATAATAGTTAATGATATATTGTTTATTATCAACAGTGACATTGATTTATTTTGTGAGACAAGTTGATGTTGTCTAAGGCCTTTAGCATGAAGGATCTTAGGGAAACATATTTTGTTCTTGATGTTAAGATACTCTGGGATAGGTCTCACCCTTGTTAAGTCTTCCCTAATAAGTCTATATTGATATAGTGTTGTATAGGTTCAATGTGCATAAATGCAAGATTGGGATGTGTTTGTTATTAAGAGTGACAAGTTTAGTTTAAATTAGTGTCTCGTTAATAATATTTAGAGAAAGTCCATGAGAAATGTGTTTTATGTTAGTGCAATCGAAAGCTTGTATGCTTTGGTTTGTGCTAACTTTGACATTGCTTTTGCAGTAGGAGTTTTTGGCATAGTCAAACCCAGGATTAGAACATAAGTTATGAAGTATTTACAGATAACCAAAGTTTTTATGCTAATGCATAGAATGATTGATCACCTTAAATTAATTGGTTATTCTAATTCTGACTTTTCTAGTTGCAAAGATGATCTTAAATCCACTTTAGGATATATTTTTATATTAACTTTTGGAGCTGTATCTTGTAATTGTTCCAAGCAAAAGCTTTTTTCACTATACAAGCATGGTATGTGGTTGAAGAACATGATAATTTATCTTTGTGTAGTTGTCTTGATTTTTAAATGCTTAAGATTTATTGCAAAAATAGTTCTACTATGTTCTTCTTAAAGAACAATAAGATTTCTAGTGCATCGAGAGGCGATGATTAGGGATTTTGTAAAAATGAGACATTTTATTTGAACATATTGATACAGTAAACAGTTGGTAGATCCTTTAACCAAAGCACTTAGGATTGGGGTTTTTAAAATTCACATTGATAACATTAGTATTGTGGAGTCCTTTGATGTTTTTGGTTAATGGGAGTTTGCTTTGTTTTGTTCAAAGTTAGCATATTATGTATGCTATTTTATAACCTAAGTTTTACTTAAATCCTTGTTGGATTATTTTCATTGTGATATGATTAAAATTGTAGGTGCACGTATAGTTATATGACATGTCATTGCATTAAAATCTTAAGACTTGATATATGTCTTACATAAGACATGTCATGGCACTAGTTGGATATCCCGAGATGGTTGTTAGGACATACAAGCTTAAAATTAAGCTTACGTGATTTTTAGTGCTTTTTGAAAGCATCCGATTTTTAATGAAATCACTTGGAAGACCGACAATAAAAATAGCATATATTGATCACATTTGGATGTTATTTTCTTGCTGCACTACCACATCTAGATCTATTACAGATTAGGTTGTTGGCATTTGTAACCATGGATTGGTCTTGTGTCGTTTAAGTGGCACAATAATTGCTATGATTTGATGTTGATAACTTAATTGGGCTGGTGTTTGAGGTGCATCTTAGGACCAAGATATTTTTAAAAAAAAAATTGTGGCCACATAAAAGTTATACCTTGTCCGAGAGTCGTTTTCTAAAATATGTTTTTAAAATTTTCAAACTACAATTAATGTTATCCAAGTGGGAGAATATTAGAAATTTCATATGTGCGCTATCATTAATTGTATAGTTTTAGTTTTAATAAAAATAAGCTTAAGGTTTAGTCCACTTGACACATGCTTGTAAAAACCCATATGATTTATGTGATCATTTTGGATAGGGCTATGCACACTTCTTATCCGTTAGATGTAGATTGACAGTAAGTGTAGGCTGGGTGACTTTAGAAGTCTTTAATGGGAGGATTCTTAGGTTTATCTAATGATTAATAAGGTAGATCGCTTCTCCTCTCTTAATATATGTATCTTGCCCCATTAAAAGCTGCCAGTAAATACAAAGAGTACGAAGAGGAAGACCTAGCTGTATAAGCATTTTACTAAGGCGTGCTTCATTGAAGTTTCACATATCCGCTGCTATGGCTCAATCAGGTAGGCAAGCTTTATTGTTAATGTGTTTTAAATTCATGTATATGATCCATTAATTATTTCACATTCCTTTTCTTCCACATGCCCCTCCATTAATCATAACTTTTACACCTCATATTCTCCTTCTTACACATGAACCTTTCATTTATTGCAACTTGCCACCTTCATTCTTCTTCTTACACATATTTCCCTACATTTCCTTTCTTTGCAAGTTGGTTTATTTTATTATTTTCTTTTCTCCTTAACGCCTCCTTCTTGAGTAAGCACTTTATATTTTACTGTTTTTGCTCCTTGTAGCCCATGGTTTTGGTCCTCCTTCTAACACTTATCTATACTTGTATTTTATTAACTTCTTTGATATGTATATAAGTATTTTATACCAATATATATACATACTCTTATATTTCCTATACTTAGGATATACATATAGCTTATTTAAATTTATAAATCTCAATGATCAATTTACTATAATTAAATTAAGTATTTAAGGATGTTACAATAACCCCAAACAAAGTCTTCCGGACTGACTAAAGTTCACCAATAATCTAACACGAACCCAACTGTAGTCTAACAGCTTTAGTGATAAATATACCTCGAATGAAGTTACAAAAATTTTCAGATATTATCCCAAACTATAAGCTACACTTTCTCTTTAGAACTCGTAAATTAATTTAGTGCATAAAACACCTGAAATACTAGATTTCTCTAACTTATAAAATCTAACCCTGCTTCCTTTCAATAATCACTTAACTCTCATTTTCAACACTTTACTCACAACTAATCACCCTTTGTTCATACTCACTACTCAATTCCATTAAATCCTTAAATCACAGCATTAACCAACAATTCTTTACCCTTGTTCATAAACTCTTTATTCAAATTCAATTAATCCCTAACCACAAAGATTTAAAAATTTCAAGTTTTACTCAATATATTATAACTAGTTTCTTGTAAATATTTTTTCAAACATCTTAAGTGTATGATTTCCTTCCATTGATATGTGTATATATATATATATATATATATATATTACACCAAGAATTCCAATTCCAATCTTATTCACATTCCAAGAATTGATTTCAAATCAACTAATTACTCAATTTTCATCATAACTTGAACTAAACAATTTTAATATTACTATTTTTCCATTCTACAACTTACTTTTTTAATAACTATAAAACCCTCCAAAATGTTCTTGGTTCTTAACTTTTTATTCACAACTCATCTACTTATGTATTTTATGTGCTAAGTTTCTTAACTTCAATTACTCGAGTTAAACTACAAGTAAATATTTAAAATTCCATGAAAAACGAGAGGTACGCTCGACTTAATATACAGTAAGAACAAGGAAATTAAACAAAACAAAGTTGCTACCCATACCACTAACCTCATGCCTAAATAGGGCACCACGGTGGTTGCCACACCACCAAACAGGATAGCTCGGCTAAACCTCACCCATAACAACGATAAACTTTAACCTTGCTACAAGCATTGGCTTATGGGTAGGGAAAGGACTGAAGACATAAGGAAGACACCTACAACCTAGCTACTACCATGGCTGAAAATGGAGTCTAAATGGAGCAACTTGAGCAGCAAAAAAATAGAAAAAGGCTAGCTGCAAGAAGGAGCTTTAAACAAGAATCAAATACAAAGCAAGATGTGGCTTGGCTGCTATGAAACAGAGGTTGATAGAGGCTGACAATGGCTGCAACAAAAGCCTGATGGAGGAACTACAAGGAGGAACTAATATGAATGAAGTAGGACTGAAATCAAGTACCAAAAGCTAGCAGAAAAATGGAAGTCTTAGCTAGTTTAAGGAGCAAACGAGAAGGGTGTAGAATAAGGCAGAAAAATTGTGGGAAAGGATAACACTCGGCCAAGAGGAAGGTGGAGAAAAATAAAAGAAATCAAGGGAAAAAGAAAAGGAAAAAAAAAGTGATAAGGTGGTCAAAGCCAAAAATTGTAAAGTAATGGTGTGTGTGTATATATATATATTTATATATATATATATATATATGTGCAATGTTTATTTAAGTTGTTTTGTTTTACCAATGTTTTTATTTCTTTTTTGACTAAACAAATTACTGACAACACTATAAAACTTAACACTACAATATTGGGTTATAATATTCTACAACTTGTTTTCTTCTTTCTCCTCCTCTAAAGGCTTTTTATGCCTTGGGATTTTCTTTAATTAGGACAATATCTCTCAAATGATTTTCATATCAAAAAATATTTGCTTTTTTCCTTCAAAAACAAAAGCATGTACCATTCAAGATTTTAAACCTGGTAAGATACTTACATGATTTTAAAGAAAAAAAAGAAAAAGAGTGCAATCATCACTAATGGGACTTGATAAAGCAATAATCTATTAGTCATTCGAATAAATATCAGTATCTATTGCATTGGATTTCTATATTTTAAGAAACAAATGTCAGTTTTTAATGCATTGGATTTCTATATTTTAAGAACTCGTTAAATGCATAACATAAGATTACATATTATATGCTATACAATGTAGTAGACCGTATTAAGCTTATACAATGTATAAGACATTTATACTATATTGCGTTTTGTCGCAACAAGATGACAAACATAATAAAATTAAATTATACTATACAATGTATTAACTGTATTAACTTGTATGCAATAGTGTTTTTTTTTTTGGTTTTTTTTTTTTTGTATATCAAAACTTACAATTTTAGTTTATTGATATTTAATGCATTAGATTGTCCGGAATCTAATACTTCATAATTCATATTTTCTATTTTGAAACATTTTAAATTATCATATGTATTATATTTTTTCTATTAGGCATTTTTTTTTTAAAGAAATTCTTGTATGCAGTATTTTTTGCTTTCCCACAAGTATCCCCATACCTTTTGGGTGTAAGTCTAATCTCGTTTGAGGTTCACGACTACCCCTACTCACAAATGGGTCAGATCCCTAACTTTTTTTAGTTGATGCTTTAAGGGCATGGTAGAGTTTAGAATATAGTAATGAGTTTCTTCTAGCTATTGTTTTTTATACACTTCTTAACGTGTAATAAATTTAATTTTTAAAAATAAAAATATTTCAAATTTAGTAATTCATTAATGATAAAACACTAAAGCTATTTTCAGCCATTGTAATAAATGATAAATAATTTTCATATATATCACCTTAACAAGTATTTTTTAATAAATATCATATAACAATTTAGGTTCTCTTTGGATGTAGAGAATTGGAATTGGAATTGAGAATTAGACTGTTCAATTCCAATTTTTGTGTTAGACACATATTTTAGAATTAAAATTGGAATTTTCAACTCAATTCCTAGGAAATAGAAACAACTAGAAACTAACATATTCAATTCTTATGTGTATATATCCCCTAAAATTTACAATTCTTGAGTCTATGCTATTCTCAATAGCCACTTACTTATACTAGAAATTGGCCTACCACCATGGACAACTTCTGTCATCCACAATCGGCTTCACTTATCGAAAAATTTGTCTACCCACTATGGACCATCACCTTCATCGCAACAATCATCACTGTTGACTTATCGAATACAATACCAACCACCGTTGGAATATGGAAAAACGCCAACAATCATCATCCCTGTCAAAGATAATGACAACAACCGTCGAAAGCTACCGAAGAGGAAGGTAACCACTGTTGAAAGTTGTCGGAGTTATGACAACCACAATTGGAAGCTGCCCGAGACGACAATAACCATCTCAAAGTACTTGAAGCATAATTTTGGTTGTAATTGTTTATGTGATCTAAACTTGTATATTGTAATTCTATCTAATTTCAATTTAGTAGAATTGAAATTGATTTTACAATTCCAATTCCAATCAAAGGATCCAAATGTAGCTTTATAGTAAATATGTTAACGTATAACATTTTAAAAAACAAACCAAAAACCTTGATTAAAAATTGGTGGGCATAGAGCTAGGAAATTAGCAGTTTAATAATCAAGAACAGCTAGTATGTTGAAATTTGAGATATATGTTTATTGTCTAGCTTAAAAAATAAGGATGAGCACCTTATCGAGGATGACAACATTGGATATAGTTAATGTTAGATTAGCTATGAAGTCACAATGAGACTATATATGATTTCTTATGTCTTCTGTTAATAAATTTTTTGGCTTTAATGCTTCTTTGAAAAGCCTAACAGTCTAGCATTAGGAATAAATTAGCTTTGATAAGAATGTGACAGATCCACTTATGAAGCTCTTGCCACAGTAGAAGCACAATTGTCACTTTGATATGGTAGTAATTAGATATCATAGTGATTGGCTCTAGGCAAAGTGAGAGATTATTAGTATTGATGTCCAAGATTCAATTAATGGTTAGTTGTAATGACACTTTATTATGTATTTAATGCATGTAATAATATTAAACAGACATTATTTAATTATACGTTTAAATAAGATTTAGTATAATCATGTTTAAACATACACATAATTATGATAATGTGTGTGCATAATTATGATAATGATCATAATTGTGAGATATAACATACACATAGTATTGTTCTAAAAGTATTTCTAGTCAATAAATCATCAATAATAGGGATATTGATGATTCTCCGAGACTAGCATATCTTGTGTCATTTCTTTTTTAAAGAGAGTAATAATCTTATAGCTATAAGTATGGTGATGCTGAGACAAACATATGTGTGCTTGTTAGTTGAACAAGTACACTAAATCAACCCAACACAATAAACCATTTAGAGTTTTTACTCATATGTCAATAGAAGTTCTCAAAGTGTTAGTGATGTAAGTGATCCTTCGACTTGAGACCATCTGATTACCTTATATGTGAATCTATATGTTTTGATGTCATTCCCCTTATCATGTAACAATGATAAGACATGGATGTTTATTGGATATGTAGTCAAGCATAAGAAGGTAGATGAATGATAAACAAAAAAATTCATCATCCTCAATAAAAAGGACAAATATCCTATGACTTCTTGAGACAAGTATGTCTTGTTTTGAAATTCTTTGTAAAGTGAAAGAGATTAAGAAAAATCTCTTTTTGAGGAACAAAATGTAGACTTAGTTTTAAGTACTAATATGACAAAGTTAAGGTTAACACTAGAATCCATGCCCAGTGTTTAACCCCCGATATGTTTGATGAAAGGATTGAATTACATGATAATCAAATACTAAAAATGTTTGATCAATAATCTTAACTTCACTTATACTTGAGTGGTCATGATAATTTCTAGATGTCACTTTTGATCTATAAATGTAAGTTGGTTGGTTTTTCAAAACCAAAGTTAAATCAAAAGAGTTTTAATCTAATCGTATTTCGTAAGAAGTATCTATTACATTCATTCTCAACGTACGAGAGAACCTAATGTGTTACATACTTTAATTGACTAAGGTTAAGAACCTTGAAGAATTAATAGAGTCTTGGAATTAATAGTTAAGTTCCAAGTATATGAGGGTAAAAAAATAATTTGATACCTGTACATATATGGCTAAGACTTGTTTTCATGAAATTCAAGAAAAATGCATAGTGGAAATTCTAGTTGGATTTGGGCCATTAGGAGTCTAAAAAGCATATTAGTAATCATAATACAATTATGGATTATTAAAAGAGTTTTGGGTCTTGGGCTTTGTGCTTTAGACTTAATTGGAATCCAACACATGGATGGATTAAACCCTAGCCCTAGCCCTAGCTGCCCCCCTACAGATGTATAAGCTAGGAAATTCGGCCAACATATCACATACATAAGAGGCACATTATGAAAATTGGCCAAGAGAGAAACTAAGAGCAAGAAGGAGTTCTTGTCAAATTCTTCTTCTTAGTTGTAACCCCCTAGCTTGAAGCAAAAGAGTTTGTGCTTCAATAACTTTCCCTCCATTGACTATTCTACCAAGTGGAAGTTAGCATGTATCCTAAAGGTAGAATCAAATCCTTCAATCATTTTTGAAAATGTAATATTTTCTTAAAGCTTTTAGAACCAATCAATTGTGTGAACTATATAATTAGAGGCTATTCGATTGAATAGTTTGCTAATCATTGATCTTTTTTGTGTGTTTGATTGGGAGTATTAAGTTTTTCAATTGGTGAAAGAACTCCAAACATCCATGCTAAACAATTAAACTAGCTGCATCGTGAAAGCTTTAAAAGGTTAGTTTTAATATTTAGCCTTCGTATCATATAATTATTTGTATATTCTATGTTCTTATTTTGGGAATTTTAAATATTTCATTGTATGTGTATAGGATGCATGACCCCTAATTCCCAACAATAACTTGCAATAGTCAAAACATTCAACTTGCAAAAAAAAACTTGGTAATTACATTTTCAACCAAGATTTCTTTGTGTGAACAACACTTTTTAGTCACATTTATTTGTTTATAACAAGAGCTTATGCCACATAAACAATTTATTAGGTTGTATTTGACATGCTAAATCATCAATAAAGTCAAATAAGATATTTTTACATTATTTGATTTGATTAGTTGTTTAGTCTATGAAAAATAAAATAACTATATTGTTTTTGGTTGGAATAATGGAAAGGTATGTTGGGTACCTCACACATTTCGACATAAAATATTACACTCTCATCACTAATACCCTATATCTAGAAGAACCCTCCCGCACCTAATAAAAACATCTAAGTTCTGACAATCATACGTGAACGTAGATTTATCTTAACAAGGGCTATCAAGAGGGACTCGAACTTTCAATCTTATGGTAATAATATATGTTATCTCTTTAAATCTAGACTATTGTCTCTTATCAAGATTAAAAATAGTAGGAAAAAATAAAAAAACAGAAGGTTCTATTGTTGCATTTAAGACATGGGTCATTAGCTTCTCTTGCCTCTTCTATATATCTTCCTCATATGGGAAATCTTAAGGAAAAAATTGAACCAAAAGGAAAAGCAAATGAATTAACATTGATATTTTTTGAGCTACATAATGGAGATAGCTCTTTCCTTTCCATAAATTCCTATTTCCTGTGAAGGCAAGATTCAATTGTAGGTCATTTGGCATACAACACAAAAAAATTTAGTAATTGAACCATTGGAGACATTGATTAATATCAATATTTTGCTTAACATGTTAGATACAAAATTATTAAGGTTTTTCTCTATTTTTATCCATAAATAGTTAATGAATTATCACATACTATGTACCGATAAAAAATAAAAATAGGTGATAATCCTCGTTAATTATATTCCAAATAATTATATAGCATCATTTTCACATACAACCTTGTGTGTGTTCATATACTTTTTTTTTAAAGGAAAAAAGGTAAAATTCATTTTAGGACATACTCTTGTACCAGAATAATCTTGATTCCCCTTCAAATTAAACTGAAATAGAATTAGTAAAATCAGAAAAATAATAATTTTTTTTTTCAAAGTGAGATTGTTTCCCATTTCTTTATTAAAGGATTTTTTGTGAACTGCAAAATCAAACTAGTAAAATTTAAATTATTTTTTCTCCGGTGTACATTCAAATTCTTTCTCTCTTTTTTTATTAATTTTTTAGGTCTGTAAGTATTTTCTGTATTTATTTTTGTAATTGATTCAAGTTGACTAAAGATTCATATCATTCATTTAAGTTAACTATCATGTGTAGCACACATTTTCAACCAAAATTGATTTACATATTAAAAAATTACAATTAATTAAAAATATTACTCCATGTTAATGTAATTAAATAAATAAGTAAATATAATCAAAAATAAAATTCATAATATAAATTTATAATTTTTTTAGCTCACGAGATAGAAGAAGAATTAAGAAAATATTAAAATAACTAATAGTATAAACATCAATAAAAGTTAGTTAATATTGCAAAAGGTAGTTACTAATTAGTTAATGAGTTTTTTTATTTTTTATAATTTTTTTTTTAAATTAACTAAAACCTATACAATACTTCTGTCCAAACAAATGAATCCAAACAAATAAATACTCAATCATCTGAGCATTAACTTTAATATTAAAATAATCAATTATTATTATCATATCGAAATTTTATGTACAATTAATTACGAAAAAAAAAATTCATGCATGTAAAAATATTTCAACTAGGAACCGCAAGTCCTTGCATTTCTGTACTTCTTGATTACCCTATCCGATGCTATGTTTCTATTCATTTCAAAATAGGCTAAGCCTCCATATTTGATTAATCTAAGATGCTCTATCTCTTCATATATGTCTTGGGAAAGCCTTGTAGTGTCTCATTACGATAGTAAATGGTATCAAAATCTATGGTATCTTCATGTTTTCACAAGTGAGCACTTGAAATCATAACATACTCCACATGCTTTGTTTGTGTGAAATTTCCATGCTTGCTATTCTCTTATTTAAGAGCACTAAGAACATGAATATCTGCAAACTTCCTGTCATTTTTCTTTGATGACATGTCTAAAGCTATCAATTGCTTATTTATGAAAGCAAGTTGAACAATGACAAAATCTTTTATAGATGCATCACCAGAGAAGAACTTACTTCCACTCATTGAACAAGCTATGCATCCAACAAATAACTCATCAAAATTTCACTCAGGGTCCCCTCCATAAGATGAGCTTCTCATAAACCTTTAAACATACATGAGCATTTTCAAAGAAATGATCATAACAAGTAACAAGTAATATGTAATATCATTGAATAGCCATCTTCATAACTAGATGAGTCTTATGATTCAATCAGTCCAAAACCTTCAAATCTGATTCCCTTTTCCTTTTTCTTATCATTACTTTCTTCTAGAGGTAACACAAGTCCAAAGAGAAAAATGTCATTAACTTCCAACATCTCAAGTGGCTGCAGAATACTACTTACATCATGCAAGACAAAATTAGTCAATCTTCTATTGGGAAGGCTATCATCATGTTCGGAAGACAGCTATATAGACATGATCTCTTCATCAATATATCGATCTTTCTTTTTTTTCAATAAGAGAATTCATTTCCATTCTGAAAATTGATCTCTCCTTCAAATTTTTTGCATGCTGCAGCTCGTTTTGGCATATAAATTTTAACACCTGCATCCATATTGAACTTTTCTTAATAAAAAAGAAAGATATATATCTATATATTTGTGTGTGTGTGTATATAATTTAAGAGCTAATAACTCAAAGGATGAAAAAGTTAATCTTTCCTTGCACTTTTATGCTAATATCACACTACAAGAAGAAGTAATAAGCGAAAAGTGATATCTCTGATGGCCAAATCGAATCTTATGTTAACTATACTACAACTCAGTCATAGTAATTACAATTCAGATAATTGTGGTAAAAGTTGCAATCATAATGACCTAGAATTATCAAAACCCATTTACCTTTTTCTCAGAATGAATGAAATACATGGATGCCCAATTTTTTAAGCAGGCCTCTTGCTCTCCACTGCTTTTTGAGTTTTCGTCCTAATGCATAAGCCAATGGAGGGGAAACACCATTTCCAATTTGCTTATGCTTGTGCTAGGACATTATTGAAAAATTGGTACATATCTAGAAAACCCAGCATTAATAGCTAGATATCAGACTTTCAATATCTAAAAAAAAAAAGAAATAACCAATCAATATCTAAAAAAACAAGAAAAAAACCAGCTTATGATGAAAGACAAAAAAAAAAAAAAAAAAAAAAGCAAAATGCCAAAGATCAAACTATAAGTATGAAAATTTTCTAAATAATTGTGAGATTATGTTCCCTCCCATGAAAATTTAAATGTCCTTTATTTGCAAGTCTTGAAGCCAATGTTATAATAGCTAGTAACCATCTACCCATCAAGACTGTATGTCTTCTAATGATGGCATCGAAGGTATTATCAAATACAATTACAGACTTACCTGCAATCATGTCTTAGTCAGGATGAAAGCACATTCCAACCATCCACATTGGCTAAGGATCAAATCAACTGATTTTCAACTCGGTGATTGAGTGGAATGGTGCTCCATTAGCAATACTGTAGGACAACAAAGATGACCACTCACTATAGGAAGGCTGCCCAAATCAATGCTCGTTTCCGTGATTGTGGAACTCAATAAGCTCTAGCAAAGATGGCCACGCATTGAACTTACTACATCTCCTTTTCTTGTGTGAAATTTCCATGCTTGCTATTCTCATCTTTAAGAGTACTAATGGAGGATAACAAAAGGGTAAAAATTGCTTGAGCTTTTCTTATGTGTTAAAAAAGAAATACTATATCTGTGTGCATAAGGGACATAACTAACATAAAAAGGAAAATAAAGAGGGGAGAAAAATAATAATTCAGGCATATAAAGCCAAATATCATAAAAATAAAAATAAAAATAAATGTTATGTAAGTTGAAAAACAACTCATGCCATCGTCTACAATTAATTATAGTTAAACCATTTGATTTGTTGTATGGAACACTGAACATAGTTTGGCTACACCTTACACTCCAAAAAAGTATCGATAAAAACATCATTTTTAATAGTCAAGAGGAAAGATGGAATGTGATTTTGGAACACCACCAAGAATTCCTATAACACTACAAAAGTTGGAACATATATAAACATATAGATGTAGATAAGATGATATTATGATTTAACAAAAATAAAATAAAATTAGTAGCCAACTGAATATAAAAAAAAAAAAAAAAGACTTTTGAGTTATATAGCAAGCAAGGAGCCAAATATCAAAACTAATTTTGAAGGTGGAATTTGACAAATCAGAGAAAAATGGACATTGTACTCATGTTGGATTAAAGAAAAACATTAAAAAAAAATTTAAATAATACCTAGTTCATCGTTAGTTCTGATAGTAAGCTATATTGAAAATATTATAACTTAAGAAAAAGATGCATCTATCCCATGCAATTCATATGTACCAAACAGTGATCACAAAAAACAAAACTAAAGTAGATTGTTAAAACTTCTATTTACCTGATGATTTTGAAGAATCATATAGGATAGTCCTATTAAGCACTTCAAAATTCAATAGCGATGAAGATCCCACTTTCTCATTTTTACTTATTTTTCTTCTATTACTGAGAAAAGTGAAAGCTTCATGAAAGAAATGAAAGCTCATAATAGACAAAAGCTTTTGGTAGGTTTAGTTCTACACGTTGTTTTCTTCTTTCTCCTCCTTAGGGCTTTTTATGCCATGGGTTTTTGTCTAATTAGGACAATTTCTCTCGAACGATTTTCATAGGCAAAAATGTCTCCTTTTGTTTCCCTTCTTTACCAAAAACAAAAGCACGTGCCATTCAAGATTTTAATCCTTGTAAGATACTTCTATGATTTTAAAGAAAAAAAATAAGAGTGCAATCAACACTAATGGGATTTGATAAAGTAATAATCTATTAGTCATTTGAAAAAATATTGGTAAATAATGCATTGAATTTCTATATTTGAAGAAAAAATATCGGTATTTAATGCATTGGATTTCTATATTTTGAGAACTGTGCATCGTATATGATTTTATAGTATATGCTATACAATGTATTAGACCGTCTTAAGCATATACAATGTATAAGACATTTATACTATATTTTGTAATCAACAATTTCTTTTATATCAAAACTTATAATTTATTGTTTTTTGATATTTAATGCATTAGATTGTCCGGATTCAAATAATTCAGAATTAATATTTACTATTTTGAAAAATTTTAAATTACTGTATTTATTAGATTTTTTCTAATATGCATTTTTTAATAAATCCTTGTATGCACTTTGTTTTTATGTTTTTGGTTTCCCACGAGTATCACCATACTCTTTAGGTGTGACTCTAAACTTGTTCAAGGTTCGCGGTTCCTCCTTCTCATAAGTGTTTTACTGTGGACTCGAACCCTTAATAGTTTTTAGTAGATGCTTCAGGGGCATGGGTAGAGTTTAGAATATAATGATGAGATTTTTCTAGCTGTTGTTTTTTATATCCTTCTTAAGTTGTAATAAATTTTAATTTTGAAAATTAAAATATTTCAAGTTTAGTAATTCATTAACGATATAACACTAAAGTTGTTTTCAACCATTGTAATAAATGATAAATAGTTTTCATATATACCGCCTTAACAAGTATTTTAAGTATATTTTTTAGAAAATATCTTATAATAATTTAGGGTCTATTTAGATGCAGAGCATTGAAATTGGATTGTTCAATTTCAATTTTGGTGTTAGACACATATTTTAGAATTGGAATTAGAATTTCAACTCAATTCCTAAGTATTGGAAAATAACTAGAAACTATCACATTCAATTCTTATGAGTATATCCTAAAACTTACAATTCTTGAGTTAGTGCTATTTTAGATAGCCACTTACTTATACTATAAATTGGCTGCCACCACAGATAACTTCCGTCACCCACTACCAGTTTTACCTATCGAAAACTTCATTCACCCACTATCGGCCACCATCGTCACTGCCACCATCATCACCGTTAACTAGTTAAACACAATACTAATCACTGTCAGACTAGTAGAAGAAGACAACCACCGATGGAATCCTACATAACGCCAATAATCATCGACAAAACCTTCCAGAGATAACAAGAACCACAGTCTAGAATTGTCGGAGACTAGGGTTAGGCACAAACTGATCTCGAGCCTGTTCGACCAAGCTCGATTTAAGATTGAGATATTTTTTTTTTTTGTTCAAACACGTCTCGTGTTTGATTTTTTTGGAAAAAAAAATAAAAAAAAATCTTGAGTTTAAGATCGACTCAAGCTCACGAGACCTATTCTTAAGTCAAGTGATTTTTTTCTTGCTTAAATCAATGTACCTATACTTGTTTTAATAACTGTAAAAATATAAATCATTCCAATAATCTATTATTCTCGGCCGAGAGTGATATAATATTTAGGGTTGTACTTGGATCTTGGAATTTGGATAAGATCATAAGGGTAAGTCTAGAATAATTAGTAAAATATAATGGATTGAACTTATTCGCTAGCTTATTGATCCCGAGCCCAAAATCTTGATATTCTATTCGAACCCCAAAACTTGTTCGAGCTCAACTCGTAGACTCGGAAGAGCTGAGCCCGAGCTTTATCAATCAGATCTTGAATAAGTTGTGCAATAATATTATGCTCATTAATAAAACTTAGTTAATATTGCAAAATGTAGTTACTAATTAGTTAATGAGTTTGGTAAAAAAAAAAAAAAAAAATTTCTTGAATTAACTAAAACCTATACTATACTTCCGTCTAAACAAATAAATACTCAATCATTTGAGTGTTAAGTTTAATACAAAAATAAATTATCATTATTATGTCAAAATCTTATGTACAAAAATTTACAAAAGTAAAATAAAAATTTATGTACAAATTTTTCAACCATAAATAGAAAGTCTCAGCTTTTTGTACTTCCTGATTACCCTATCAGATGCTATGTTTCTATACATTTCACAAGAGCCTAAGCATCCATATTTGACCAACCCAAGCTACTCTATCTCTTCACGTATGTCTTAGAAAAGCAATCCAAGCTACTCTATCTCTGCAAGTATGTCTTAGGAAAGCCTTGGAGCCACTCATTATAATAGTAAAGCTTGGTTTGGTAATGTTGTGACTTTTTGAGATGTGCTATACTTTTATGGACTCTCTTAAAGTTTCTTTTAAAAAGTTACAGCAGTATTAGTTTAGTAAAATAATGCAAAACCTACTCTCAATAAGTAGAAGCTATAAATTAGTGTTTGGTAAATTCATTATAAAGCTGCTCCAAAGATTTAAATTGACTATAATAGATATTGAAAATTAAAAAAAAAAGATAATTAACCTACTTTATTAATTAATAAAAAGATAAATACAAATTTTTATTAAAAGTTGAGGTTATATTAGTCTTTTAAACTTTTGAGAGCAAAAGACTAGCTTTTAAAAGCAACCCTGACTTTTAAAAGCCCAGAGGAAAAGCACTCCCATTTTTTTTTTTTTTTTTTTTACCAAAAATAAAAAAATTAACTTATGCTCTTCATAAGCATTAGCACCCTCCAAAAGAGTATTACCAAACTAAGTCTAAGTGGTATCAAAATCTATGGTATATTCAATGTTTTCATAAAGATGAGATTTTGAACCCAGCTTATCATCAATTATGATAAGGACAAAGATATATAAGAAGATATAGATAAGTTTTAACTATAGTTGAACTTTTGAATTGTTGTAGTTATCCTTAAGGAAGGTTTACACCATCCATGTTTGTACAATAAATACATGAATAATTGAGTAGTTGTTACTCAATAAAAAATAGAGTTTTACAAATATATATTTGAGTTCTTTTTTTTTTCTATATGGTATCAGAACTTCTCACGAACTGACTCAACCGTGAAGATTTATTTGTTCTTTTTCTCCTTCTAAGCTATCACCCCTAATAGCATTGCCATCTTCATCCTTTGTTTCTTGTCCACTTTTAACTATGTCAATTTAGCTCAAATTGCAAGTGTAGTTTCGGTGAAGTTGAGTCTTAAGAATTTTTTGTATGGAAATAACAAATTATCCTAATGATTGAGGGATTAGGTTTGATCCATCATATTATAGGAGGGGTGAGTACTCCCTCTTAGTTTATCACCAAAGATGATGAAAAAGTTGAAAATCCTGATTATACAATTTAGAAGACCAATGATAGGTTGCTAAAAAGTCCTATTAACGAAACTCTTTCTAAAGAAGTGTTGGGAATGTTGATTGGTATTAACTTGCTCGTGATGTATAGGAATGTTAGGAAAGATCCTTTGCTGAAGTATCCAAGGATAGGAAGCAAAAATTGTTGCAAGATATCGCCAGTTGAAGAAAGGTACTTCTACACTTGTTGAATAATTGAGTAAGTTTAAGTTAATATGTGATGAACTATCTGCAATTCAAAACTTTGTACCAAAAGCTGATAAAGTGTACTGGATAATGAATAAGCTTGGAGATAAGTATAATGTGTTTACAATTATAATTCTTTTACAAGATCCTTTTCCTATTTTTGCATAGTTTGTTTCCTCACTTACTAGTTTTGAACTAGAATTGCTAATCAAACATCTAGTAGTGTGAACCATAAACAAACATATGTGACACAACATCAAGGAAAGGGTGGTAAACAACAATGGAATAATCACAATCCATGGAATAATGATGGTTCATTTTCTTCTCAAAATAACTACTTTAAATCTCAAGGGAGAGGATTAAATCAAACTGCATAATGCCAAAATAAGAATACTAACACTCCTTGATATGAGTCTAAACTATCAATGATTCAAAAAAGAAAAAGAAAAAAAATATACCAACACTCTTTGGTAAAAGTCTAAACTATAAACAGTTCCCACAAAAGAACACCAACACTTCATGATACGAGTCTAAAATTTCAACACTTATCAAAAAGAAAATCAACACTCATTTGATATGAGTTTAAATTATTTTCAAGAAAATTTCCTTAGCATGAAAGAAAATTGTCTCTAAAGATTAAAAATTCCTTAACACGAAGTGAAACTGCTCAAAACTTCAAGATTCCTCAACACAAACTAAAATTGTTACAAATCTTCAAACTTTCTTAGCATGAAATAAAACTGCTCCAAATCTTTAAACTTCCTCAGCAAAAACTGAAACTACTCCAAAATTTCAAAATTCCTCTGCATGAACTAAAATTGTTTCAAAACATCAAGATTCTTTAGCACGAACAAAAACTGCTCCAAATCTTCAAACTTTCACAGCATGAAATGAAACTACTCTAAAGCTTCAAAATTCCTCAGTATGAAGTGAAACTATTAAAAAATTCAAGATTCCTTAGCATAAGCTGAAACTACTTCAAAACATCAAGATTTCTCAGCAAGAACAAAAACTGCATCAAATTTTCAAACATACTCAGCATAAAATAAAGTTGCTCCAAATCCTCAAACTTACTCAACACGAAATGAAATTGCTCTAAATCTTCAAAATACCACAGCACAAAAATAAACTGCTTTAAAACTTTAAGATTCCTTAGCATGAACTGAAACTGATTCAAAACTTTAAGATTTTTTAGCACGAACAGAAACTGCTCCAAATCTTCAAACTTTCTTATCATGAAATGAAACTGTTCTATACCGTCAAAATTTATTTATATGAAGTGAACTAGTTTAAAACATCACAATTTCTTAGCACGAAATGAAACTACTCCAAATATTTAAAGTTCATCGACACAAAGTGAAACTACTTCAAAGTTTCAAGGTTCCTCAATACGAAGTGAAGCTACCTCAATGCTTCAAGGTTTCTTGGCATGACATTAAACTGCCTCAAATTCTCAAATGTTTTCATGGAACAAACTAAAACTTCTTCCAAAAATAAAATAAAAAATTTGTTGATAAAATTAAAATCCTAGCGACAAAAGGTGAAAGATTTCAAGCAAATCACAAGATACTTTAAGTCTCAACAGTTATTGCATGATGAGCATGCATACACAATTAAGTCTTGAAATGGAGGCATTTATAGGCACCAAAATTTTAGAGTTTTTGCCTATTGAAATAATTGGCAAAATTAAGTTCAATTTGCTAAATTACAAATTGACAAATTATGTACTAATAAGTCAAATTACAAATTGACAAATTAGACATTATTAGTTAATTGGAAAATTAGACACAAATTGGCAATCAACCTCAATTACAAAATCAATGGCAATTATCATTTCCATTATCATCTCAAATCACCCTCAATTACATTTAAATTAGACAAATCACCACAATTATCTCTAATTCTTAAAATTTTGTACCATAGTTTTTCTTATAAATAGGCTCACATAGGCAATGGAAGGGAGGCAAAAAACTCAAGGCACAAAAACTCTTAAAACTCTCTCAAACAGTGATTCAAGCAAGCCACAAATTTCTATGATTATGCCCAATACCCATAAAGATCACAAGACCATTCTCAACGATCATCCACAATGTCATTTTGAAAGATGTTCATCAATTCATCTGGGATCAAGCTACATTGCCTTCAGATTAAGCAAAGTTTTCAGGGAGATTGAATCATATAATACATTCTTTTCTTTAAAAATATTAATTAAGAGGTTGCATACATTTATTTTTATAAATATTATACAATTATTATTTTTTGTACATGCTTTCTGGTTAGTTGCTTTCAGGAGCAAATTTGTTGTTCACAGTAGCACTAAAGTTATTTTCAACCATGATAATAAATGGTAAATAATTTTCATATATATCTCCTATAAGTACTTTAAGAATACTTTTTAGAAATTATCATATAACAATTTAGGGTCTATTTGGATGCAGAGAATTGGAATTGGACTGTTCAATTTCAATTTTTGTGTTGGATGCCCATTTTAGAATTGGAATTAGGATTTTCAACTCAATTCTTAGACATTGAGAAACAACTAGAAACTATCACATTTGATTCTTATGGATATATCTTAAAATTCACAATGCTTGAGTCTGTGCTATTCTTGATAGCTATTTACTTATACTATTAATTGGCCATTACCATAGACAACTTTCGTCACCCATCATCGGCTTTACCCATCGAAAACTTTGTCCACCCACTATAGGCCACCATCAACACCGTTGACTGGTCGAATAAAATACCAATCACTATAGGAACTAGCTAAAAACAACACCATTAGAATCCGGTAAAACGTCAACAATCATTGTTGGAACCCATTAGAGACAACGACAACCATAGTCGAAAGCTACTAGAGTTACAACAATCACTGTTGAAAGTTGCAAGAGACAAGGATAACCACCTTCAAGTACTTGACTCATAATTCTGGTTGTAATTGTTTAAGTAATCCAAACATGTATATTGTAATTCTATCCAATTTCAATTTAGTAGAATTAAAATTAATTTTACAATTCCAATTCCAAATCAAAGGATCCAAAAGCAGTCATAATAAATATGTTAATGTATAACACATTTTAAAAACAAACCAGAAACCTTGATTAAAAATTGGTAAGTACAAAGTTAGGAAATTAGCAGCACAATAATCAAGAGCCGCTAATATGCTGAAATTTGAGATATATGTTTATTGTCCACCTTAAAATATAAGGATGAGTACATTATCAAGTTTGGCAACAATAGATATGGTTAATGTTAGATTTTTTATGAAGTCACAATAAGATTGGATATGGTTTATTTCTTCTTCCTTTAATACAACTTTTAGCTTTGATGCTTCTCCTAAAAGCCTAATAGTTAGCATTAGGAATAAAGTGGTGGACATTAAGTGGGTAGTTAAATCTATGGACATCTAAACAACCACTGGGTTCGAAACTAAATAATGTGACATAAACATAAGGACAAATATCAATTTACCCACTTGGCCAGATGAATGGATAACCAAACCTCTGTAACCCAGACTCAAAATCCAAAAGAAAAGCACACAATCATTTATTTTAAAAGACATTAAAAGAAAACTTTGTAATAATATAACTAATGTATATATATATTCACAAAAAGGAGTAGTATTTTTAAAAATTCAACAAAGGTTCCCGGCAAAGTGAAACATGCCCAAATAGTACTTATAACATATATAAACCTGTTTACATAACAACAAGACAACAATAACAGTATAATAACCACAAGGAGCTCCGCTCCATTTCAAACCATATAAATTAACAAACTAAACTATTGTACAAATAAAAAAAATTCGTGACTCAAGCCCTAATGTGACTACAAAGCTTTATCCTATATCTTCCATAAAAGTGATCTCAGTTAAATACCTTGCCACAACATCATTGATAAGTCAGGTTTCAATAGATGATGTTTGTTTAGATCCTGATACTAAAAAAGACATGAACAAATGAAAAGTGAGTCATAACGACTCAGAGTGAAAAATATATCCAAAGGGTACTAGCATCAATTAACACATAATTAAAAACCATATGATGAATAGTTTTATATTAGCACAAGTTACAAAATAATTCAATCTCACACGTACATATATATAGAAAATATAAAATCATAACCAATACAACTCACAAAAGACAATATGCAAACAATTCAAACAAGGCATTCACAATGGCCAATAATCAGAGTAACTCAACATTCGCATACCATAAACATATACGCCTCAAGGCCTTTTTGCTGCCGCTTACCAAATGTATATAACTTCTGACATAACATCCTCGAGGCTGAGTTACTAGAATATATTTATTCAAATATCAAATAATCAAATTGAATATATCCTACGTGCACCTAGATTCTAAATTACATTAAAAATGAGTTTATTAGCCCTATCAATCACAAACAAGATTCACACTAATATATACAACATACCAAATGATAAAGTTTATGAAAAATATAGCATTCTTACTACATGAACCAATCAAAACATTAAACATACACACTTGACAACTATATTTATATACACACATAAGCAAATATTCAATACACAACTAGCAACCAAATGATAGCATTTTCCACTTATGAGGTTTATGGATTTTGTTCATTGTTCCTTCTTGAATTCAAAGTTGTTGATGGATCAATGCTACATTCCGGAACTGAAAATCATAAGTTCAAGTATTACTTAGTTTATAAATTTCATGGTTATAATTCCCGAATTAATCATTGAACTACTAAAACCTATATATGCCAACTTCTATGCATTTACTAAAAGTTAATTTTGTTTAGGCATTTCAACAAATACCTTGAAGGCATAATTTATTCCAATTCATGTGTATGTATATGTATATACATACACCAAGAATCTAATATAAATCCCTCACTTTCAACATTATACATATTCCCAACATTTAATTGAAGGTACATAAATTACTTAGGGTCATTATAACTTAAACTTTGAATTTACAAAACAACTTAACATTAGAACCCCAATTCCTCAAATTTCCAAGTTCTAATCCTAACTTCCATTAATAGACAATTTCAAACCCTACACTAATTCTTAAACAAAACCAAAGTGCTAATAGTTAACTCATGGTAGAGTAAGAATTTGTAGAGACACAAATTAAAAGAAGCTACCAAATTGGAGTTAACATCCCCACGCATGAACCATTGTCCAAGTGATTGTCGTGGCCCTTCCACTTGTTGCCAATAGCTGCCATGGCTAGGAGGAAGCTAGTGTGGAAGGCTATAGCTCTATAAAGGAGGAAAAAGAATAATGGAGGAACCAAGAATAAGGGAAGGAAATAGGCAGAGGAAGATAAGTCAATGCAAGAAGGAAAATGAAGAAAATAAATGGGAAATAAAATAAAAAAAGAAATGGGGGAAAGTAAATACGAAAAGGACAAAAAGAAAAGTTAATGAAAAGATAAAGTGTAAATATATATATATGTATGTATTTAAATGTATAGTTATATTATTTATTTAATTTGTTCATGTATTTGTTGTTGTTCTTATAATTAAAAGTTACACATTATATCTATAACTCAACTTTATGATACCAGATAATAACATTCTCCCCCTTTTAAAAGAAGTGCATCCCGAATTTTAACATAACAGATACAGATTTATCTTTTACAGGAATCTTTCAAATAGATTTAGATATTGTTGCCTTATCGTATTTTCCAATTCTCAAGTGGCTTCTTGTTCATTATGGTGTTGCCAGACAACTTTCATGGACGAAATAATTTTTAATCGTAGCTTACGGACTTGTTTATCTATGATCGCCACCAGTTGCTCCTCATATGTCAGGTTCTTATCCATTTGCTAAACTCGTAGAATGTGAGACTCATCTAGCAAATACTTTTGAAGCATCGATACATGAAAAACAGGATGTACCCTATCCAAAACCGGTGGTAATGTCAACCTGTACGCCACAGTTCTCACCTTATTCAAAATCTGGCAAGGTAATAAACCTCGAACTCAGCTTCCCTTTCTTGCCAAATCTCATCGTACCTTTGAAAGGTGAAACCTTCAGGAACACATGATCACCTACTTCAAACTCTAACTCCCTCCGATGATTATTAGCACAAGACATCTATCTATTGTGAGTCATTCTCAGTCTACCATGGATCACCTACACTTTATCTAAGCATCCTAAACCAACTCTGGTCCCAGTAACTGATGCTCACCAATTTCAAACCATATAGTCGGAGATCTACATTTCCTTCTATACAAGCTTCAAATTGTGCCATTTGAATGATGCTATGATAACTATTGTTGTAAGCAAACTCCATAAGTGTCAAGTGCTGATTCCAACTCCATTCAAAGTCCATTACATAAGCTTATAACATATCTTCCAAAGTTTGTATAGTTCTCTCAAACTGGGTATCAGTGTGAAGATGAAAAGTTGTATTGAATAACAATTGAGTACAAAAGCTTCTTGGAAAGACTTCCCGAATGTTGTAGTAAACTGAGTGCCTCGGTTTGAAATGATAGAAATCAGTACTACGTGTAGCGAAACAATCTCATCCAGATGTAACTTAGCATACTGGTGGGCTAACTATTTAGTTTTCACTAGAAGAAAGTGCATTGACTTCGTCAATCGATCTATAATAATCAAGATTGAATCATAACCCCTGAAGGTCTTGGGAGCTCCTGTTACAAAGTCCATAATAACTTTCTCTCATTTCCACTTTGGAATATCTAACCTTTGCAACGTTCCTACAGGTTTCTTGCTAAACATTTGGTTTTCTTGGCACATACCTTAGAGTCAGCTGCCTACGTTTCTTTCATAGCTTCAATCAAAGTATATTTCACCCTAATATAGGCTAACAACACCCCACGAGAAGATACTTCAAATCTAACTCCATCAGCCATGCACCTCTGCAAATCTAAAACAAACTGACTGCGACCAACTTTCTCATGGGATAAGCAACCCATTGACTTAAAGCATTCGCAACCATATTAACTTTCCTCAGATGATAAGAAATCGAGCAACCATAATTTTCTAACAGCTCAATCCATCTATACTGCCTTAAGTTTAAGTCCTTCCGGTCGAACATATACTTAAGACTTTTATGATCTGTGAAAATTTGACAAGTTTCACCATACAAATAATGCCTCCACACCTTTAATGGAAAGATCACTATTGCCACTTCAAGGTCATGGGTGGAATAGTTCATTTTATGCTTCTTTAACTATCTTGAGACATTTGTAATCACCTTTCCATCTTGTATCAAAATACACCCAAGTCAGATATGGGAAGCATCACAAAACACCATATACTTCCCCGTACCAGAAGGAAGTGTAAGGACTGGATCTAAAGTCAAACAAGTCTTAACCTCCAGAAAACTTTCTTTACAAGCCTCTGACCAAAAAATCTTAACACATTTCTAAGTCATCCGAGTTAAAGGTGTAACAATATAGGAGAAGTTTTCAACAAATATTATGTAATACCTAGCAATACAATAGAAGTTTTTAACAAATCTTCAAACACATTTCTTAAATGAGGCCAATTATACATGAATTCCTTCTTTATAAATCACGGGTCTGAGGAATATCACCTGATTCAACCAGAATTCACACTTAGAGAATTTAGCATAAAGCTTATTTTTCTTAAATGTTTGCAAAACAATTCAAAAATGCTTCTCATGTTCATCCTCACTTTGAGAGTACACTAAGATGTCGTCAATAAAGACAATAATAAATTAATCCAAGAAAGGCTTAAACACCCTATTCATAAGATTGATGAACATTGTAGGAACAATAGTGAATCCAAAAGACATTACTGAGAACTCATATTGTCCATACCGAGTGCGAAAAGCAGTTTTTGGAACGTCTTCCTTCTTAATTTGGAGTTGGTGATACCCCGAACATAAATCAATCTTAGAGAAATTCTAAGTTCCCTGCAACTGATCAAATAAATCATTGATCCTAAGAGGGGATACTTATTCTTCACTGTGACTTTATTCAGCTATCGATAATCAATATTCTGTAGGAATGAGCCACCTTTCTTTTTAACAAAAAGAATAAGAGCACCTCAAGGAGAAGAGCTGGGATGAATGAAACCCTTATCCAGCAAGTCTTGCAACTACACTTTTAGCTTCCTCAATTCATTGAGAGCCATATGGTATGGGGGTATAGATATTGGTTGGGTGCCAGGCAACAAGTCAATACCAAACTCTGTAGTCCTCTTAGGAGGAAGACTAGGAAGTTCTTCCGGAAACATATTAGGGAATTCCTTTACCATAATAATTTGCTCCAAATAAGGTCACTTTAACTGAGTATCCTTAATATAAGTTAAATAAGACTGATGTTTCTTCTTGATAAGCCATCCAGCTTAAATAATCAAAATTAAATTACAAGGACTTCACTATGATCCTCTTGAAAAACAGAAGTCAGCTTCTATGGAGTGCTAAACTTGACACTTTTCTCACGATAATCCATAACAGCATGATGGTTAGATAACCAGTCCATGCCCAAAATCACATTATATTCCAACATTTCTAATATTATCAAGTTCGCATAATATACATCATTATCCACCATCACCTTACAAGAAAGAATGTACCTATTTGCCAAAATTATTTCCCCCAACAGAGTTGAAACTACTAAAGGAACCTCAAGAGGCTCAGATGGCCTCTTCACACAAGAGACAAAATATGGAGATATAAAGGAATGAGTGGCTTCAAGGTCAAATAGTATTTTAGCATTAACTGAACAGACAAGCAATCTACCTGACACCACTACATTTGAAGCTTGAGCATCTTGCATAGTCAAAGCATACACAAGGGCTTGACCCCTGCCCAAAGATGGAGAACCTCTTGCAAAAGTGCCACAACCTCCCTGAGATCTAGTAAGAGGGCAAGCAATAGAGGCCCACCCTGCACTGAATAAGTTGTTTGGGTTTAAGAAGACTATCCACTCATCATCAAACAATCACTTATATGATGATCCATAGCACCACACTTGAAACAAGCATCAGACTCCCTTTTGCATTGCCTTATGTGTCTGATACCACAAGTAGGGCATACAAAAACTTTAGAGGCTCGAGGACGACTAGACAATGCCACTTGCGACTGACTTCCAAAGCTTTGTCTTATATGACCTCTTGCCAACTTAAAACCCCCATGAAAAGAGCCACGCCCTGAGGTAGAATCACCTACAATCCTTCAAGAACCACCATATCTAGAAGTAGAAGAACCTTCTTATCTTGCCTTCTTGTAGCTTTCCAACTCTGATTACCTTTCCAAATAATAATTCTTCAGTTGATAAGCAGCATCTACAGCCTGAGTATAAGTGATAGTGTCCATCACGAACACTGACCTGAATACACTGACTTGAATAAAGAATCATTCAAACCATTAACAAACCTCTTCGCTCTCATCTACTCGGTTGCCACCATATGTGGAGCAAAGCGGAATAACCTGGTAAGTTAAGTCTTATACTCCGCCACTGACATGCCTTTTGTCTGAATTAGTCACTTAAACTCCTGAGCATACTTATCTCTTATGCTCTCAAGTAGAAAGCGTTAAGTGAAAGCTTTGCTATACTCTAGCCTCGCAAGTAGAGTTAGCTCTGCTCGCCGCTACACTAATACCTTATACCACTCATACACCACATCATGCAGCTAATAACTGACTAACTTCATTGCCCAAACAAGATCACACCCCAAAGCCACACATAATCGATCAGACTTCTCCAAGAAAGTATACGGATCTTGAGTAGAGTCCACACTAGGGAACCTAGGTAGCTGAATTTTCTAAAAATCATGCAATGATGTAAATACCCTTCCATCTTACTGAACTGGAATTATGTTACACCCTGCACGGAGACAAAACCAACAGGAGAAATGTATAACCAAACTTTCATAACCTAAACTCCAAATCAAAGAAATACAAATGATCATTGACCAACTAAAAGTAAAAATGAAACAAAATCTATAAAATTTAATTATTTATATATAGACACATATTGACTAAAAGGAATAGTAACTTCAATAAAATTACGGAGAGGCAGAACATTCCCAAGTAACACAAATGTCACATAATCTTGTATATACACAACAGCCACAGCAACAGTGACAACACATCAATAACAAAGAGCTCTTCTTTATTTCCATACAAAAGATCAACAAACCAAATAATTACACAATTCAAAAAAATTCATGACTCAAGCCCTAATGTTACTGCAAAGCTTCATCCCTTGGCTTCAAGTAAATGATCTCAGTTGAATACCTTGCCGCTACACTATTGGCAAGTCAGGTGTCAATTAGTGAAGTTTGATGAGATTCTAATACAAAAAAAGCCATGAACAAACAAAAAGTGACTCATAAAGGCTCAACGAGTGAATAAAGTATCCAAAGGATAATAGCATCAATCAACATATGATAAAAATATATAGGTTGAATAGTTTTATATTAGCACCAGTTACAAAGTAATTCAATCTCACACGTACATATATATAAGAAACATAAAATCAAGCCCAATACAACTCACCAAAAGATACTATGCAAACAAATCAAGCAAAGCATCTAAGGCCAATTGGAGTAACTCAACACCCGCATACAACATGCACATCCTCCTCAGGGCTTTTTGCTCTCACACACCAAGAATATACATAAGCTTCTCACATAACCTCCTAAGGCTGAGTTATTCAAATATTTTTGTTAGAATATCAAATAATCAAATCAAAGATATCCTAGGTACACCCGGATTCTATCTCATATATAATTAAAAATATATATATTTCATTAGCCTTCTCAAACACAAATAAAGTTTCACATCAATACACAATGAATGTTAACATATTACTTTTACCCATTAATTCAATCAAAGCATTAAACATTCACAATTGAGAACTATATATACGTATACACATATATACACCTAAACAAATACTCACAACACACTAGCAGCTAAAGGATATCATTTTCCACTCATTATATTTATGAATTTGGCTCGTCATTCCTTCTTAAATTCAAAGGTGTTTAGGGATCAATGTTATGTTTCGAAGTAGAAAAATCATAATTTCAGATATAACTTAGTTTATAAATTCATAGGTTATAAGCCTCTAATTTATAAAACCTATATATGTCAATTTCCATGCATTTACTAAAAGTTAACTTCTTTTAGACATTTCAACAAATACCTTGAAGGAATAATTTATTCCAATTCTTGTGTATGTATATATATATATATACATACTCCAAGAAAACCAACACAATTCCATCAATTCCCTATTACTCATATTCCAAACATCAACCTTAATATTGGTTTAAAAGCTATCAAGAGCTTGAGTCTATATGATTTCCACATCAATATAACAAATTCAAAGATTCCTCTTCCTTCACCACCAATTTTCATCACTTTCAAGTTCTCATCCATACACTTTCACCCATACCTATTCAATAATTCTTCTAAATATCAACAAAAAAAGAGGAAAAAAGAAGGAATTACTTGAAAACAAAAGGATTACCAACCCACGACTGGCCTAGTAGGTGGTGCATGCCATTGGTGGAAGAGGTGCACCCTTGCTGATAAGTGGTTGAAAGTAGTTACTGGTGGAAGTTGGTGGTCGACGGTTGGAGGAAAGAGCTAGGAAGCTTGGTTACACTCTAAATAAAGCTACTGTCCAAAATAGGGTTACTGCTCTTGCTGCCATAGCCTAAACTTGGCTAATTTTGGTTCACAGACGCACATAAGGTGACTAGCAAGGAAGAACCAAGATGTACTAACAAGAGGAAGGGTTAAAGCTCTCGGCTAGCAAGGTAAATGCAAAGACAAAAGTAAGGGAAGGAAGCAAAAAGCAGAGGCTGTGGAAAGAAAAAAACAGGGGAGGAATCGACCAAAGAAGAAAAGAAATAAGAAGGAAAATAAAGGATAATGAAAAATAAGACAAAAATGTAAAAAGTAAGGTCAAAGTCAAGGATGAAAAATTTTGATGCATACATTTTGTATGCATTTGTGTTTACTTTTTATGAAGTTTGTTTATTTTATGTATATACTTATGTATTTATGTAATAAAAAATTTACACAACATATTGCTAAAGTAATGTTACTATGTAGGGTTATAACAAATTGGTGCCTCTTGTTGAGGTTGAACGGGATGCACTTTAAGAGGCTGTGGTTGACTTTGCTGAGCTTGATGTTGTTGAGTCAATATCCCAACTAAATCACCTACAGTCCTTTATACTCTATCTAATCCCTGTACTAATTGTTCTGAATTAGGACTAGGGGCCGCTGCTTTAACTTGCTCAGTGGCTCTACCATTACTTCTACCTCTACCTCTGACTACTGGCACTTGAGGATTAGTAGATCCCTAGTTAGATTCAGCATCCTACTACCTCCCATGACTCACAACATGGCCACTGCGCCTCTTTGTATCTAAAGCAAACATAAATGAATTCAATATATATTTCTCATACAAGGCAAAGGATAGCATATTAAAGAATCATAACTTAAAGTATCAGGATGATTTATGATGTATTACTAAGTTCACATATGCCCCGAGTAATGTAAGCAAACAACATAACAATATCTCGCAGCTACAGTCATAGATTTCTAAACTAAGCTCTGATACTAACTTGTCATACCTCACACAGAGGCACGACTGGCCAGAGGAATGGATAACCAAATCTCTGAAACCCAAGAAAAGAACACAATCATTTATTTTAAAAGACATTAAAAGAAAACTTTGTATAAAATAACTAATGTATATATATATTCACTTAAAAGAGTAGTATTTTTAAAATTTTAGCAAAGGTTCCCCACAAAGTAGAACATGCCCAAATAGTATGTATAACTTGTTTACACAACAACAACAATACAATAACCACAAGGAGCTTCGATCCATTTCATACCATATAAATTAACAAACTAAACTGTTACACAAAGAAACCATTATAAATCCCTCACTTTTAACACTATAAATATTCCTAACATTTAATTGAAGCTATATAAATTACTTAGGGTCATTATAACTTAAACTTTAAATTTACATAATAACTTAACACTACAACTCCAATTCCTCACATTTCCAAACTCTAATCCTAACTTCCATTCACAAACAATTTCAATCCCTACACTAATCCTTAAACAAAACCAAAGTACTAATAGTTAACTCAAGGTAGAGTAAGAATTTGTAGAGACACAAGTTAAAAGAAGCTACAAAATTGGAGTTAACATCCCCTCACGCATGAACCACTGTCTAAGTAATTGCCGCCACCCCTCCACCAGTTGCCAAGAGCTGCCAACATAGTAGAGATGTCCCATGGTTTGAGGAAGCTTGTGTGGAAGCTTGTGTGGCCGACGTTGCAAGGGATTGGTTTCAACAAAACAAGGTTGATATCCCAAAAACAGATGGGTAATAGTAGATGCCAAGCTCTAACCCTTGGCTACCATGCTCGGCTGTGATGAAAATAGGAAGGAAAGATGGCTAAAATGACAGCCACAGCAGCAAGCTTCAAAGCAAGGCTGCAGCTCAATGAAGGAGGAAGTAGAATAATGGGGGAACCGAGAATAGGCGAAGGAAATAGGCAAAGGAAGATAAGTCGGTGCAAGAAGGAAAATGAAAGAAATAAATGGGAAAAAATAAAAGAAATAGGGGAAATTAAATAGGAAAAGGACAAAAGAAAAGCCAAATGAAAATATAAAGTGTACACACACACACACACACACATATATATATTGGATATGGAAACTACATGCTAATGCTCATTAATATTATTTATTTAACTTGTTCATGTATTTGCTGTTGTTTTTTAACTAAAAGTTACACATTATATCTAAAACTCAGTTTTACAATATCAGGTTATAACAGATAGCCTTTTTGTCAATTTTTGAATTGGCTAATCTTATTTACGTCCACTTTTGGTATAACCTTTTAAATGGGTTGTTTATCTCTCCTCAATTCATCTCTAATTTCTCTAAATAAATATCTTTTATTGTGCTTTCATATTGTTAGGTCATTTGGTTTCGGATAAGTTGAGTCAGGTAATCAGATTTGGCTGGTTATCGGTTATTTTGGACACCCCTAGTAATTATGCAAATATTATTTGAATTAATGATTTTCAAAGGCCAATTGTAGGCCGTAAATTTAAGAAAATCATGTAGAAATTGATAAAGGCGCAAGCATATTGCACATTAATAAATTGTCATAAATAAACAATTTCTAAGCAGTTAACAACGAGGCAACATGTGATGTCGTCAAATTATCATGCTATTTGAACTATCATTTAACACATTAAGTAAGTCATTATGCTTATGCTTCAAGTGTTTTTGCTAATTTATGCATAGTTGATTTTTAAGTGCTACGTTTAAGCATGAAAAGTAAAACTCCAATTCAATTGACGGGAGCACAAATAAATACCATATTACAATAACTTCAAATCTTAATAATTTTTTGAAATGGTGGCAGTTAGACTGCATGTCAACTAAACTGTATCTCCCTATTAAATATTATTTATTAACATCTTAAGTTGGACTTTAGGAGAAAATTTATTCATCTTTTAAGTTGGACTTTAGGTGAAAAAATAAAAAACGTTTTGAGTTGGTGATCAGTTTCATGCATAAATGTATTATCATGAATATAATTATTTAGTTTGAAACGTACAATAGGAGATTAAGAGTCCATTTGGTATACGAATTGCGAAGTCCAATTACCGGTTGAAAAGTCCAATATGTGGATTAGGAGTGTTTGGTTTCCTAAAAGATTACGATTGGATCAATTGCAATCAGTTCAAATTGGAAAAATTCCTTAATTGACAGAAGTAGCTGTAGAGGAGCTTTTGACTTTTCAGTTTGCATATGACACTAGAACTGTCCCTAATCCAACTTTCTCTCAATTTTTTTTTGATTAAAAAAATTTTAATTTATTTATTTTATTTACTTGATTATATTATGTAATAGTGTTATCTAATATGATATTCATATAGTTATTATTGCAATGCATTATTTAATAATGTAACTTGCATAAAAATAATTTATTAATAACTAAATAATATTAAAATAATTTATGCAATATGTAAACAAAATATCATGGTTATGCATGCTCTTATGCAATTCTCAACTCAACTCAACTAAGCCTTAAAATCCCAAACTAGTTGGGGTCGACTATATGAATCCTTTTCCTCTATTCACATTGATCCAAGACAAGAATTTCATTAATTCCTAGCACAGCCATATTTTTCTCGATGATTGCCCCCCATGTAAGTTTCGGTCTCCCCTTTCCCCGTCTAACACTTGGCACCTGGACCAAGTCGCCTTGCTTAACTACTGCATCCATTGGCTGACGTTAGATGTGTCCAAACCAACGTAGACGATTCTCCCTCATTTTCTCCTCAATAGGTGCTACTTCCACCTTCTTACGAATCTCCTCATTCCTTATTCTATCATTTCTTGTATGTCTTGTCATCCATCTCAACATTCTCATTTCGACTACTCCCTTCTTATGTGAATGTTGCTTCTTAACTGCCCAGCATTCGGTACCATACAGCATAGCTGGTCTCACTGCCGACTTATAAAATTTCCCTTTCAATCTATTCGGGATTTTAGGGTCACATAAAACTCCTGAAGCACTCCGCCACTTCACCCACCCTGCCTTAATCCTATATTTACATCATGCTCAATTGCACCATCTTTTTGTATAAATGACCCTAAATACTTAAACACATCCTTTGTAGGGATTGTCTGACAGTCTAAAATTATATCATTCGGGCCTCCTCTAGTTTCATTGAAATTGCACTCCATATATTCAGTTTTTGTCCAACTCAATCTAAGGCCTTTAGATTCTAACGCGTTCCTCCACATTCCTAGTTTAGAATTTAAACCTTCCCTAGTTTTGTCTACCAACACTATATCATCGGCAAACAACATGCACCATGTAGCCCTATCTTGAATATTATAGGTAAGTTCATCCATGACTAAAGCAAATAGGTAAGGACTTAAGGATGAACCTTGGTGAACACCTATCGTGATCGGGAACTCTCCAGTCATACCATCTACAGTCCGCACCCTAATCATTACTCCCTCATACATATCTTTAATAACTTCTACATATTTAGTTGGGACCTTTTTCTTCTCGAGTACCCACTACAAGGCTTGTCTTGGCACCTTATCATACGCTTTTTCTAAATTAATAAAG
The DNA here is from genome assembly GCA_029379385.1 of Quillaja saponaria. Lineage (NCBI taxonomy): Eukaryota > Viridiplantae > Streptophyta > Magnoliopsida > Fabales > Quillajaceae > Quillaja > Quillaja saponaria. The sequence continues at coordinate 10,818,634 of CM055610.1, read as the reverse complement.
ACCATGTGAAGATCCTTTTTCTTTTCTCTATATTTCTCCATTAATCTCCTAAGTAGAAAAATAGCCTCCATTGTAGATCTTCCTGGCATAAAGCCAAATTGATTCTCAGAAACTAAAGTCACATTCCTAAGCCTACGCTCAATCACTCTCTCCCACAGTTTCATTGTATGGCTAATAAGTTTTATACCTCGATAATTCGAACAACTTTGAATATCTCCTTTATTCTTATAAATAGGGATTAACGTACTCTTCCTCCACTCATCTGGCATTTTCTTAGTTACTAAAATATTGTTAAAAAGATTTGTAAGCCAAGTTACTCTAATATCTCCTAGGCATCTCCAAACTTCTATTGGAATATCATCTGGGTCCAATGCCTTACCATTCTTCATCTTATGCATAGCTTCTTTAACCTCCTGAGCTCTAATCGGATAAACAAAACGACGGTTCGTATCATCAAAGGTGTCATTAAGGTCTCCAAAATCACCAATTGACTCTTCATTAAATAAAGTATCGAAATAAGTTCGTCATCTCTCATTAATCTCGTCTTCCTTAACTAAAACCCTATCAGCCTCATCCTTAATGCACTTAATACGAATTAGGTCTTTAGTTCGTCTTTCTCTTTGATTGGAAATCCTATAAATATCTTTCTTTCCATCCTTTGTCTCTAACTTTTGGTAAAGTCCTTCGCAAGCCTTGCCTCTAGCTTCCCTAACCGCTTTCTTAGCATCTTTTCTAGCTTGTCTAAAACATTTATAATTATCTTCATTTCTACACTTGTGTAATCTTTTATAACACTCTTTTTTAACTTTAATAGCTTGTTGAACTTCTTCATTCCACCACCATGTCTCCTTAGTCGGAGGTCCACGTCCTCTACTCTCTCCTAACACCTCTCTAGCAGTATTCCTGATACGACTCGCCATCTTATCCCAAATCATGTTAGGCTCACCCTCCACCCTCCAAGGATCACCCTATAACATTTTATCTTTAAAAAGAGCCATCTTCCCTCCATTCAAATTCCACTATCTAGTCTTAATACACTTATTACTTCTATGCTTTTGCTTCCACCACTTAATGCCAACATTCACAACCATAAGTTTATGCTAAGACACTAAACACTTGCCGGGTAAAACCTTACAATCCTTACAAACCGCTCTTATGCAATATGTAAACAAATTGATTTTTATAATCTGCATACTAAACACATATATGACTTATTTGAAATATGTATACCAAAAGCATATATATATATATATGTACACATTAGAGGATTAATCATGAAATTTATAAACAAAGTAATACTTGAAATTATGATTTTCAGCTCTGGAACGTGTTGTTGATCCACCAACACCTTTGAATTCAAGAAGGAAAGACGAGCCAAATCAATAAGTCTAGTGAATGGAAAATGTTGTTGATATTCTAGTATTGGTTGTACTGTGTTTGATGTGAAACTTTGTTTGTGTTTAATAAGGGCCAACAAAATTATTTTCGTATATGAGATAAAATCTAGGTGTCCTTAGGATACATTTGATTTGTTTATTTAATATTTGAATAAAAACATTAGAGTAACTTAGCCCAGGGGAGATTATGTGAGAAGCTTGTGCATATTCTTGGTGTGAGGGAGCAAAAAACCTCGATGAGGAGTTATATATGGTGTGCAGGTGTTGAGTTACTCTGATTGGCCCTTTTGGATGCTTTGATTGATTTGTTTACGTATGGTATTACATGAGTTGTATTTACTTTATTTTACATTTTCTATATCTACATACATAATAAATTGAATTGTTTTATTGTAATTTATGCTAACATGAGATTATTCGATATATGTATTTTATTTATGTGTTGATTGATGCTAGTACCCTTTAAGTATGTTTTTCACTCACTAAGTCTTTATGAGTCATACCTTATTTGTTTGTATTTTTTAGTATTAAGATCTCAACAAACATCTTGATAAATACTTGACTTGCCGTTAAAGTTGCGCCAAGGTATTTATTCGAGATCATTTACTTCAAGCCAAGGGAAGACGCTTTGCAATCGCCTTAGGGCTTGAGTCTTAAAATTTTGATTTGTGTGTAATCGTTCAGTTTGTGAATTATATGACTTGAAATAGAGTGGAGCTCCTTATGGTTGTCGTTGTGTTGTTGTTTGGTTGAATGTAACCAGGATATAATATGTTTGTATTATTGGGCATGTTCTACTTTACGGGGAACCTTTGCTAAATTTTTAGTTAAGTCATTATACATTTTAGTAAAAGAGTATTTTTATAAAGTTGTGTTTTTTTTTTATAAAACTTTCATTTTAGCTTCTAGTTGGTCAACAATCATATGTATCTCTTGTTTTGAAGTCAGAGTTATAGAGATTTGGTTGTCCATTCCTCTAGTTGGTCATGCATCCGCTTGAGATATAACAAATTTGATCTATATCAAGAATGCTTAGAAAAAATGTTAATATATTTTCTATATCAACCAAAAAAAAAAAGATAATTTATGTACAACTTCAAATAGTGTTACACTTTAACATTATTACAAAAGTTGTTATAATCGTTACCTTTTTTGGAGGATAAAATTTGTAACTATTACTTTGATTCAATCAACACCTTTTTGGTACCATTTTAAGTCCATACATGCACATTATTGCATAACAAGATCAACATGTTTCTCCATTATTGAAGATAATGTTGTTTTCTCTAAGCCATAATCCCATTGGAGTAAATATTCATAACCACAAGCTCCTATTAAAAGATACAACAACATAAGGTTGATTTGCCTAAAGACAAATTAGCTTATTTATATCTCAAGCAATCACTGCTTGAATATTAAACATTTTAACTATATGACATTTTCAATTTTCAAATGCTTAATCATGTTAAAGATTAAAGTTAATGACCAACATATATATGCATAGAAAGTAAAGTGTTATTTAAAATTTGAGAAGAAAATGCAACTTACACTGATCTTGCTTAAACTAAATGATTATTTTGGTTCTTAAGTAACAATGGATATACAAAATATATATATAATGTTGCATCAAATGAAAATTAGATTAATCAATTTAATATTATCCTAAATCCTATGATTAAAATTATCCTAAAACCTATAATTTTAATAATTAAAAAATACAATACAATTCATAAGAAAACAAACTCTTATTTCGTCTATATTTTTCTTGTGCATATTTATAATAGAAATCAACTGTTGAATGCAAGGAGTCAAACTCAATTTAGGAACAAATCAACTGCTCAATCAAATAATTGTAATACGCTAATCTGCATGATAAAATCCAAAACTAGAAAGAAACATTTTGCTGAAGTACAATTTTAGCATTATTAAAGCTCAGCTGATTCCACAAGTGTTTTGCTAAAGAAGTTTTTTAGTAAAGCTAATCAACAAAAATAATTTTTTTAAAGCTGATCCACTGGATAAGCTTTTTGCTAAAGTTAATTCATTGCTGAAAAAGTATCCAACTGAAACATTAAGCATTAAACATTATAATGAAGAACTTAAGAATGAATAACTGAATGACAAAATGCACCATTTCATTAAACGACCTTCTGCTGCAGTTGATTCACTAGAGAAGTCTTCTTTTGAAACATAGAGCGTTGAATGTTAGAATTGGTGAACCACTATAAAAATTCTTATGTCTCTCTCTTTTTGCTTTCATTTTGTTTCAATTATTCATTGCATTCATAGTTTTAAAGAACTTTTGTATAAGCCAAAATAATCAATACCTCTAGTTTGCCTATTTAAACTAACAATTGGTATCAGAGTCGATCACAAACTGCATATTTCGAATTTAACAAAATTTATGATTTTATTATTATTATTATGGAAAACACAAGTATTACACATAGTGAATGTCCGTTTTATTCAAGACCTCCCCTGTTCAATGATCAAAATTATAGTTATTGGATGATACAAATTGGTATTTTTGTATAGACAATTGATTTTGATTATGAGAAGTAATCATATCCGATTGTCTCATAAGGGTAAAAAGTACCAAGGGTGAATTAGTTATTAATAATAGAACTAAATGAGATGCTAGAGATATAGAAATGGCTAAACTCAATGTTAAAGCTATGAACTTATTGTTTTGTGCACTAAATGCAAATGAAATCTACAGATGTTATGGATGTGAATTAACCTACGAAATATGGCAAAAACTAAATGTCACAAACGGGGAGGACAACTCACGTAAAGAAATCCAAAATAAACATGGTTGTTCATGATTATGAAAGCTTTAAAATAAAATTTTGATGAAACTATTTCTGTGATATTTTTCAAGTTCACCAACATCATCAATGCACTAAAAACACTTAGTGAAACTTATGCAAATGAAGAGATGGTGATGAAAATCATTGGTTGTCAATCAAAGAGCTTAAAGCCAAAGAAGACAGCCATAAAAGAAGGCAAGAACTTTGAAATCTTGACTTTAGATTAGCTATTGGGTTCACTGGTAACTTATGAAATACAAAAAGAAGAAACAAATAAAGAAAGAAGAGGCTGAAGGAAAACGTTAAAAAAGTGAAATTGTCACCTTTAAAACTACTCCAAAAGACTCCAGATTCAAGTAATGAACTTCCTAAAAAAGATGATAACCCGACACTAATTACTAGAAAGTTCAAAAGATTCCCTTAAGAAAGGGTCATTAAGAAGATTATGGAAGGAATAAGTTCAAAGGTAAAAAGAAGGAAGTTGTCATGACCTAAATCTAGGATTATATATGGTGCAACAACTAAGGCAAGCTGAGGCTCAACTTCGGTCAAGTAAGCCTTAAAGTAATATAAAGTATAAGAAAGAAACAACTCAACAGTGAAAAACAAATTTGATAACAACATTCCCAAAATCTAATACAACTATAGAGTATTACACCTAAATTTATTTTTCACAAAATACTAAGTTTCACCAGAAGTAAGTGCTGACACTCCCATGACTCCAAATAATAATACATTCGAATCAAGTATCTACAAAACTAGAAACGATGATGGAAACAAAATTTGTGAGTTGGCAAGTACAACATCGAGAATAGACAGAAGCATGAATAATTCTATGTTTTTAAACATGACAAGCATATTTTGTGAATGTTGTATCCTATAAAATTTTTCGCATTAAGTTGTCAAGTAAAATTCTTTTACTTCACTTGCCTTTATTTGTTGAATACTAGTTATATTATATGTTTGTCCAAAAAATTTGACAAAAATATTGGGTAAAATAAGCACATATTCAGGGGGAGTAAGCTTTCCAATGAATAAACTCATAAGCGATTACATTTTCAACTCAATATTTCATTAATTTGTAATTATTAAAAATGGATAGATTGTTAAATCAAAAGAAAATTTAATTAATCAATTTAAAATTATCTCAAATCTTATGATTTTAATAATTACAAAATATAATACAATTCATAAGTTAACAAACTCTAATTCAGTTTATATTTTTCTTACACGTATACTAGAAATCAAGTACTAAATGCAAGGAATCAAACTTAGCAAAAGAACGAATCAGAAGCTTAATTAATTAGTTGAAATACACTCGATAAAATCCAAAAATGAAAAGAAGTTTTCCACTGAAGTGAAATTTCAACATCACTGAAACTCGGTTGATTCCCATAAGCATTTTGTTGAAGAAACATTCTAGTAAACCTTATCTGCAGAAGTAGTTTTCTTAAGTTAATCCATTGAAGAGCCTTTCTTCTAAAGTTGATTCATCAGTGAAGAAGCATTCCAATAAAACATCAAGCGCTAAATATTATAATGAAGAGCTGGAGATTAATGAACAATTGAAGGATGAAACGCACCGTTTCATTAAATGATCATATGCTAAAGTTGATTCACTGGAGAAACCTTCAACTGAAACATATGACATTGAATGTTAGAATGAAGAGCTAAGCAATGAAATGCACCGTATCATTAAATGATCATTTGCTGAAACTCCCAGTCTATACGAAATTGAAGCCTTTTGATAGGTAAAACTCGTTGTTGTGTTTGAATAACATCATATTTTCTAGAGTTAACTGAACATCTCGTATATGCTGAAGCTCAAGCATTTTTTCAGCTGATTATAGTCAAAAGAATGTTATGTATGATCTTGGATTTGAACAAGGTCAAACATGACATAAAAGAATCTATCAATGTAAAAAAAAAAAAAAAAAAATGCATCCAAAAGTCTAAGTTATATCAAAATAAGAAATACTTTTCTAAAGAAACCTCAAATGTGTTTTTCAAATTTTCTCTCTAAGCTAAACCTTTAAATGGGTCTTTTTATCTAAGCAGGTTTAAAAAGCTTGATTAGACAATCTAAGCAAGAGCAGTTCTTGAGAAAGAAAAAACCCAATTTTTTTTAATACCAGCTTTCTGCAAGAAACCATAAAAAATTTACAGAGCTTAAACTTTCATACTTTATATATTTTTCATACTATGCTAAGGCTAAGTTTGGTAATATTTTTTAAGAGGGTGTTGTTGTTTTAAAACCACAACAGTTAAAAATTGTTTGGTTAATTTTTTTTATTTTTTTTTAGTGTGGCTTCTTCTACTATTTTCAAAAAGTCAGGGGTGCTTTTGAAAGCACCCCAAGTGATGCTTTTAAAAGCTAGCTATAGCTTTTCAAAATTGAAAGTACAAAAATCACATTATTAATTTTAGAAAATCCAAAATATAACATTAATTAAATTATAAACCATCTAATTTCTTTCCTCAAATATATCCTTAATTAGTGGTGTTTATTTTTGTCATTTTATATATTCACAAAAACTTATGATTTATTTTTCCAAATGCCTAATTCATTGTTTTTACTACACACGTCAACTTTTACAAAAGATTTACCAAAAAAAGTTGTTGCAACTTTTTTACCGCTGTTTTTTTATAGCATGAAAGTCACATCAATTTTTTAAAAAGTTTTAACATTACCAAACTCAACCTAAGACAATTTGCTTTTGATCTTAAAAAAGAGTCTTCAACTTTCATATCTTATACTTCTTTGTAAATTTAATCCAAAACTCTTAGATTTTGTGATTGAGTAAATTCTTTTGTATTGAATTTGTTCTTCCTTAAGGGAAAAGACAAGTGAGGTGGCTTAGTGAGAAGCTATAAATCCCAACTTGTAATTTCTAAGGAACTGAATGAGATTGACTAATACCTAGAAGTTAAATCGTTGTAACGGGTACTAATCTCTGTTATAAAATTCAATTATAGTGGAACACATAAATGAAATCTCAAGTAGTGGACTAGTTAGGGCTATTTGGTGAACTATTATAAAAATTCACATGTCTCCCTCTCTTTGGTTTCATTTCGTTTCAATTGTTTGTTATATTTGCAGAGCAACTGTTTTAACAAGAACTTCTTTTAAGTAAAACTAAGCACCCATGCTCTAGTTTTCCTATTTGAAGTAACACATAAGATTTTCCATATGATCAACACATCACGATTAATATAACCACCAACATACTACACATGATAGCACCTTCTGATAATCATCTTATACAACTCGAAAACCAGTAAATTCCTATAAAAACTAGTGTTGTATCATATAAATCACAACCCAAATCCATAACTCATTTATAATCAATGAAATTCCTATAAAAGCTAATGCTATATCATATAAATCACCATTATTAAAGGAACTCCAATATATTTATATAACTATTATCACATGCATTAGGCCATTCACTTTAAACATGTAACTAATAGAAGTGTTGAATCAAATGAATAATTAATTCAATAATATTTTTAATTTGATGTTGATGATAACTAAATAATTAAGTGCAAATTGTAATAATTAATTAACTTGTAAACATTATTTTTTTATTGCATGTACAATCGACTAAAATATAAAAGTCAACTATTGAATTAATGGAATCAGTTAGCTTTATAAAAACTCAGTGGATCTTTCAGTCAGCTGAAACTCCTATAAAAAGCAGTTTTTTATTTAATGTCAGTAAATTGAAGCTATTAAGTGGATATTTGTCAATCAGGTGAATAATTATTATCATTCAGTTGAAGCCACTCAGTGAATTTCGAGACAGTCAGTAAAATCTGTAACACAACATTTCACTTAAAGATAGTCAGCTAAACATACAAACAAACGACATTTTATTTTACGTAAGTTAGATGAGTCTTCATATTCAGCTATATCTCAAATAATTGTGCACACTTCAATCAGCTGAACCGCCATTCTAATTGACAAAACCAAGTTGTTTCATTAAACCAGTTAACTAAAGTTATTGATTACGATATGTTTTTATCAATTGAAGCATAACATTTGTTACTCAAACGATGAGTTTGAATATTTTTAAAATACTTGAACTTTAGTATTATTTGAAAGTGGTAACAAATTAATATAAACAATGCTTTTATACAATTGAAGCATAATATCTATTATTGTCGGGGAAGAGTAATCAAGAACAAGAGTTCTTTGTCTTTAAAATGATTAAGATTCTCCTTACTCCCTCTTATACTTGTATTATTTTGAATGATAAATCTATTTTAGCAATGCTTTATCTGTTGATTTGAGTGCATCTTCTTTGAGTTGATAATCTTGCTTGATCCTAATTTACTTTAATGTCTGGCCTTTTCTATCTCATCACTTTAACTTTGTACTGATCACAAAAAAGGGGAGAAAATATCTTAAATACTTGAACATTTAGTATTATTAGAAAATTGTGTGAAATTAATATAAACAATGTGAGAAAAATGAGATAACTTGTAAATGTATGATTCTCATACTTATGGGAGCTTTTCTGCTGAAAATCCATTACTTTCTTTCTTTCTCTTTATTTTTTCTTTTTCAAATATTAATTATTTTGTAGTCATCAAAAATGAGAAAATTATTGAATCAAATGGGTATTTGATACACTTATCTAAATATGGTTGTGATGATAACTAAAGAATTAATGTTAAATGCAATGAGAAACTAACTCAAATATACATTTCCAATATAATCAAGTGAGCTTAATGTGAACAAATCAACTAAAGTGATCAAACTCAATAGAAATTTGTTAGCAGATCAATCATCTAGCTATGTATCAATACAACAACATTTCATCCATATTAAAGTCAGCTGAAAATATTACCTGAAAACATCAATTTATCAATTAAATTAACATAGTTAATGAATTGAGATCAAAATGCTTAGTTTCACTAAAACTCATCAACTGAAGGATTCAATTTGTTAAAACTGGATTTGACCAACTGAAGTGTCCTCCACATAGCTAAACTGTAAAAGGGGCAGTCCTTTGGATATGTGAAAACTCCAGTGCCAAAATCAGTATTTGATCAAAGAATATGACCTGAAAAACTGTAAAAGAATAATGTTTGAGAGGACAACCTATTTTGTTTTAAGGTCTTCAATCTCTTTATATAAGAGTTGTGTCATAGTATTAATCACAATAGCTATGACATCCGTTATAATAATAATGACATCTGTTATATAATAATCGACGATAACGGCATCAGTTATAATAGTAATAGGAATTGATGGTGCCAGTTACAATTTGGATTAGTCCGTTATATCTTAACCATGCTACGTGTCATAATATCATTGGATTGATATAATCTTGTACTATCATTGGCCCATTCCCCCCCCTCCCAAAAAAAAAAAAAAAAAACGAGTTTAAGGAGCGTAGGGACTTGAACTAGATATTGTGGATCACATACTTAGGTCGTGTTTCCTGTTTGCAGGATTTAATTTTTGGTGTTATCACTGATGTGATGCTTTACTGGTGTGATTTTCTTATTACTAGTGTTGAAGTAATGTTGTATTTCATCTTATAACTTACCCCCCTTCACTCTTCCTTATTACTCATTTATTTTTCAGAGCAAACTGAGAAGTTCGAGCTTGTTATAATAGCACTTTTATACTTAATTTTTACCCATTGATGGGTATTAATTTGCAGTTGTATTAAATTGTACTAAAGTAAACAGCATATCTTGCTTTGAGCAATATGGGTGAAAACTTGACATTGTTTGTTGTTGCTGAAGCATTATGGGTGAAAATCCAAGCTTGTTAATAATGTTGGCTTCGTAGCCACTTAATTTGTTTGGGTGCTTTGTCTGGGCTCCGGCTTTTTAGCTTGTGTTACCCACCCCAAGTGTGACCATAAGCATTCTAATCATATGTCTTCTCCTCAGGCTCTCTCTCAAAGTCAGGTAAAAACTCGTAAATTTGGCAATTTAGTATCTGAAGGGCCCTGCTGAAAAGTTGGGAGAGCTGAATAGCTACTTATGCCTCTCCTCAGGGTTAGACTATTATGCCTTGACCTTTATAGTTGTGAGGGAGGACATATTGGATTTCACTCATCCTAATGACTATCACTAGTTGAAAAGTTGTGTTTAGGCTCTTTTGAGCTGTAATGATGTGCTCTATAGCCTCTTTCATGTTAAAGACGATGAGCTTATATTGATTTGGTGACTTCGTGTAAGAAGATTTTCCTAAAATAAATTTATAATTATAGCTGAAAAGCTAAACTCGATAGGAAATTGTTAAATATATATATATATAAGAGTATTTTGCTAAAAATAATTCATAATATTTTATAATATAAAATGTACAAACTTATAGTTTACTGTTTATGGGATGAATATTTTTCTTTTGGGATGCATGGGATGAATATTTTTCTTTTGTGGTCATTATTGGACCTTCATTTTTTATTTATTTTATTTTATTTTATTTTATTTTTCTTTTATGTACTAGATTGTATGCTAAATAACTTGAAATATTTATTAAGCACCAAATAATAAGTAAAACTTGGTCATCAGTTGACTCGAGTTTGATGAAAATTAATAATTATATATGGGCTAAGAGCGAGAGCACAAATTTGTCTATTCATGCATAAAATACTAACAGCTTGAAGGTCTGTGTAGACTATCCAACAATGAATCATTATATAAATTGGTAATTCTAAGTAGTAAATGCAGTAAATATGTCATGAATTAATTAACACCAAACACCACCCTCAAACACCAAAAACCAACCATTGTAGATAATAGTCAATTTCAAGATCCAAGCATATTATATAAAGCATGAATAAATTAGTTGGCTGCATCATTTATTAACCGGAAAACCACATGATAATGTTAAAGAGTAAAGTGAGAATAGAGTTTGAAGAAACCAAGCTTGAGATTGAAAAAATCAGCAATTAAATATACTGAAGTTGACTGCTTAAAAGATAGGGAATTGAGCATGTAATATCAAGATGGTAAATCAAAACATGATACAAGTGAGGGCCTACCAGTGAGGTATGCACAATAAGTTATCAAACATTCTAGCAAGCATTATAAAGTATATAGCCTCGGAGATCAGGCATTTCAGGATTATATTTAGCTTTTATGTTGCGAATTAACTTCTATTAATATTTATGGCATTGAAATTTCTCTCAGTGTACAACTACCAAATAGTAAGTGCATCTTTACTCCGAGCATAAAAAATAAGAGTAAAGCATGTATTTAATCAAGATTGGTGCACCCTATATTTAAAAAAAAATTTAAGCTCAACATTCCAAATGATCAAGCTCTCTATTCATCCTAAGCTTGGACTTACAAAGGTCCAATCAAAATGTTTCTTTCTTTTTTTTTTAAATACATTTCAAACTTAATTAAGAATGTGTATAGATAAGCATGTAAGTGGGATTAAACCATGAAAATGGAATTAAAGTAAAATATAAGTCTGATGTAAAAAGTAACATATTATGGAGGAGCTTTTAAGGGATCAGAAAGGGCCATGGCCTTCCAAATTTTTTTCAAAAATATTAGTATTATAATTTAAAATTAATTTTTAGCTTTTTATTTTAATATTTTGGCCCCTTCAAAAGTAAAAGTTAAATAACATTTTCACTTTTTATACTACAAAACTAATGGGTTAAAACTTAAAACCCAATAGGCAATATGATTCTCGTAAAAAATTCAGTTAGTGTTTATGTTGTCTCCACCCTGTAATTTGTGCAGCCAACAACCAACCACCAAAAAGAACTCTGAGTAAAGCTCTCTTGACATTAGAGATAGGGCATTGTCCAAGTTTAAAGGAGAGAAGAGATTTCTGCCTTAAAAATAGGTAAAATATTATTTTATAGATTATTTTATTAAACCCAAAGTATATAAAAATTTAATAAAATTTGATTTCCTTTTTATTTCAAAATTTGTTTTCAGGAACATCCAAAAACCAAGGAACCTGTAAAGCCTTATAGCATATGAAACAAATATAAAATATCATACAACCCAATATAGACTAATGAATGTGTCAATTACGTTTGAAATTATCATGCTCTTAAACTTAGATTTTACTAAAATTTTGGAGCCTTGTACCCTTAGATATAGTGTTTAACAATGTTTATAGCTTATTATGTTTGCCAACTAATGAAGAATAAAACAATACAAGGTCTAACTTCGTAAATAATTCGTAGACAAATAAATCAAACTATAATGGAGGCCTCTGAAATTATTAACCTAGTAAAATGGGTAACCAAAGTTAAATGTGTTGGTGGGTCCAAGTCTCATCTAATGGATGAAATTATGGATGAAAACCGCACCTTAAATCTCCTCTTTAATGATTGAATTTGGACTTGTAAAGGCCCAACTAAAAACATTAATAATATCAGTTTTTTTTCTCAATTGTAAAGTACCTGATGGTGTCAATGGTATCGAGTTGCTTAGGGGCAGAATGCTAGGGCTTCTTTCTTAGACACATCAAAGGAAGCCAAATAATTTTTGGTGCGGGTGTCAGGGGCTATAGAGCCATGTAAATAGTTTTTTAATCCGTTCTCATTGAAGAATTTATGTAGGAGTATTCCTACTAACGACGCTAATGTTAAAAACGATTTGACCAGCTAAGGTATCCTCCATATAACTGACCTACAAAAGGGGCGATCCTTTGAACCTATGAAAACTCTAATGCTAAAGTTAGTATTTGATTAGAGAATATAAGCTGAAAAGCTATAAAAGAGTAAGTTTGAGAAGATAACCTATTTTGTTTTGAGGTTTTCAGACTCTTTATATAGGAGTTGTGTCTGAGTATTAATCACAATAGTTATGATGTTTGTTACAATAATAATGACATAAGTTATCCAATAATAGACGATAATGACGCCTGTTATAATATTAATAGGAATTAATAGTGCAGTTATAATTTAGATTAGTCTGTTATACTTTAACCATGCCACATGTAATAATATCATTAGATTGGTATAATCCTGTATTATCATAACTAAAAATCTTATCTTAGTCAGCTGAAAAAAAGCATTGAAGAATTCAACTAAACACCCTGTAACTAGATATCGTTCATCAAATGAGCTAATACATAATTGAATCAAAATAAAGTATTTCATTTATAATCCAGTCAGCTAAAATTGTCAACAAAAGATGTGGTTCAACTGACGTCACCCTAGACTTACTCATATGACATCGCTTTAGAAGAAACATCAATTGTTCATCTTGTTTCTAAGTTTAGCAAATTTAAAACTAGCTCTTTTTGTGCCTAACTCAGAAAGGTCAAATCATGTCATAAAAGTTATGCCAATACTTTGTTCAGACTACCTCGGAGCACTATCACCCTAGTTTCAAGCTAAAGGACAAGTTTATAAGAAGAAATGTTGTATCTACCCGTTGCTCCTATATGCTCTATTTGACAATGATATACACTATTGAAAAACATATATGTTCAACTTATGCCAATACATTTGAATACAAGCAAAAGAAAGAGAGATGAGCGAGCCAGAGAATAAATTTTACAACCATCATTTTGGAGGATCTCAAAAGATTAGTCTCATTAACTCAACTTTAAAATATCTTAAAATAAAGAATGACTAAAATTTCCATTCTTCTCTATCAGCTCATTCAAAGAAGTCCTAAACTTCCATTTCTATAAGAACACTTTATATCTAAGTGAATGAGAGATGTTATATTCACACCCATTTTTGTATTTGCAAGAAAATCACAAGAGAGAACTTAGAGTTTAGAGTTAAGCTTGATAAAGTTCTGTTTCTGTCAAGTTTTGAGAAATTTGTTGGTTGTGATTGAGTCCATTAATCCAGCTAGGTTACATAGTCATGAAATTCAGTTGTAAAAGTTTGGTTGAGTCTTGTAATTCAATGAGGTTGTTGAGTCTTGGAATTTAGTTGTGAAAGTTGTTGAGTCTTGTGAATTCAGTTAGGTTACAGATCCTTGAAATTCAGTAAAAATTCTAAAAGTGTGCTTAGAGAATGGATATAATAAAGAATTTTGGTGAACTACTATAAAAATCATTGTATCACACCCCACGCGGAGGCATGACTAGCCAGATAAATTGATAACTAAACCTCTATAACCTTGACTTCAAAACCAAGAAACAAACACGACTCTTAACTAAACTAAAGAAAAAAAGTAAATTTTATAAAAACAAAAATTAACTGTAAAAGTTTGTTGACTAAAATAAATAACAATTCACTAAAAGTTTCGGCAGAGGTTCCTGTAATATAGAATCATGCCTCAAAATATAAACAAGTACACTTGCTTATATACAACCAAATTGCAATAACCACATAATTACACAAAGGAGCTCCGCTCCAGTCATATCACAATTAACAAATAACTAAACTATTACATAACACAAATTTTGACAATCCATAACTCTAGTATGACTACAAACTTTCACCCTTTGACTTCAAGATTTAAATTCCGAAGAATTACCTTGCCGCCAAACACCCGACAAAGTCCATTATTAGTAATAGTCTTCTTCGAGATCTTGTTACTAAAAAAAATAACCATATAAGAGGGATGAGTCCTACGAACTCCGTGAATGAAAATCGTACCCAAAAGGTACTAGTATCACCCAACACACGTATAGAATATATAATCAATTAATATCAACATGTCATATATTCTAACACTACTAAGATTACACATATACAAATACGAAAATATAAAACTTAGCAAACATAGTTCAATTAGTATACTATATAATCCACTTAAAACAATCAAGGTAATCAAAGCATATAAAATATGCAAAGGGCCAACATAATAACTTATCCCCGCACACCACCTCCCACCGGGCAGTTTTGCGCCCGCACACTAATATATAATCAAAAACATAATTACTGAATCTCTTCTTCAAATCCACCCACGGGGGCTGAGTACTCAATTCTTTTAAATCACTTATCAGAATCAGAAAATCTCAAATCAAAACATCCTAGGTGCACCTGGATTTCAATTTCGAAAATAAAATCATTTGAAAAAACATTTCACTTCCTTAGCCCTTATCAACCACAAACAATTTCAAACATCAAACACAATTCAATTAACTCAATGCAACACTGCACATGCTTAGTTTTTTCATATAACACATCTATTCAAATGCACATGTAAATGTACATAATAATCTAGTCACCAAAGGATAACAATTAACCAATCACTTTTAACCAATTTCATTCGTCACTCCCACTTGCGATCAAGCATGTCGTTGATTCAACCAAACTTTTGCAATTACATTTTCCAAGTGTTACTTAGTTTGAAAATTTTTAAGTTATAACATTTTAGTTGCGAAAGTCTAGAGTTACTCAATTTCAAATATTTATTTAAAATTAACTCTTCTTTAATTATTTTCACAACTATCTTTGAGATATATTTGATTTCCGCTTATATACTTAACCAAATTTAACAAATCCAAGTTTGACCATTAACTTTAGGAAGTTATCTATCTTTCTTATTTAGAAACTTTTTCTAAAATCAATCTCAAACTCACTCGATTCCTTACATGAACAAAAATAAGGCACTTGTACAATTCCTGGTTGCCAACCTCTGATTCCGATACTTATAGAATTATCATACTTAGGAAAATAAATTATGAAACTTTCAGTCAAGCTTATCAAGGTGTTAAGAACATTTCATTTTTAGAACTTTACTTTTAATTCATCCTTTAAGACCCTCTAATCTCAATTACTTCAAAACAGGTACAATCAAGACCCGAAAATCACAGTTATGGTGTCCAAGAACTCCAAAATACACACAACATTAAATTAAGACCTGAACCACTCCAAATTTTCTATTTAATATATTAGGAACAACTTTTATTTAAAGGTACTAGGCTAATTCAAATCACAACCTCCGACAAAATCATCCGGATTGACTGAAGCTCACCTAAAATCCTGCACAAACGTAGTTGCAGTCCAATAGCTCTACCAATAGATATACTTCAAGTCAAGTAATGAAACTATATAGATATCATCCCAAGACAATAAGCTACGCTTACTCTTTAGAATGCCTAACCTAATTCAATAAAGAAGACACCCTAACTACCCGATTTCTCAATCTTATAAAATCTGGTAATGCATCCCTTCAATAACCACTTAACTCCCATTTATCATCACCTTCAAATTTCCATTACTACTACATTGCTTTTATAAATTCAACAGCAATTAATCCAATTCTCTTATTATATCACTTCCAACACCATCAACCCTCAACCCATAACCTATTTATCCTTTTCTCATACCCTCATCTTAAACTGTTTAATTATCACAAGAGTTTAAACTATAAATTTCAATACTAATTTACTCTAAAGCTTCAAATTACTTTCTTTCTAATTATTGAGATCAATTCAATTTAATTATCTAAACTTAATTAAAAGTTTTAATTATACATTCCTGTCTTTAATATAATTGATTTCCAACTTATCCTTCTCTAGTTCATATGATCATCTCTATATTTCTTAACTCTTATATATATAACCAATTAATGCCTATATTTAAATCCCAACATACAAAGGAAAACTAAAACTAAACATCAATTGAACAAGGAAACCGTTAAGAGTTTGGAGGTAGTTTAAACTACCAATACATTTTCTCCATACCTCCTCTTGGCTGAACTTAAAGTGTAAGAATTACCTTCCAAAAACTCATCCCAAAAGCTAGGAACAGGATGCAACCAATTTCCTTCTGGTGGTAATCTCTCAACTAGCTTCAACGTTGTAGTTTCTTTCTACAATATCGTATGAATTGGGCTTGCTTTGTTTCAAGGATGAACAATAGACCACCTATCAAGGAGATCGCTCTCCTTGCTTTGTTGTTATCCGCAGGAAACTACAATTAGATAAAAGGGGATTTCAATTCCAACTGGGTTTTCTTACTTTTATTTTAAATTCCTTATTTATTATTGTTTGGTTGATAATACATGGAAGTTAGAAAGGAGCTGAAATTTCATATCAAAATATCAGAAATCAGCCAGACAATAAATCGAAGCAAACTTCTTTATGTGTACTAGGGCCTCATTTGGCTTCTGAAATCTAAGGATGATAGCAGTCTGATAGAAGAAGTGGGAAACTTAGGATGACTCCATCAACAAGACATATACAAGGCAAGAGGGAAAAAAAAACCCAAAAACAGGGCTGCTTTACCTTCCTTTATCACAGCTACTGCCGCCACTTCTCCAAGGCTAATTCTTGGTTCACACACACACTACAGAGCTACTTACATGAAGAACTAAACTACAGAAACAAGGTGAGGTAGGAGATGCTGCCAGCCGCAAAAGGACGATCACACCGCGAAGGAACAAAGCTCGGTTGCAGAAAAATGAGAAGGGAAGTGAGGCGGTGGAATTATTGCCAAAACAGAGGAATACAAGACGAGAAATATGAGCAATGCAAGAAATGAATTTCAACCACACTAAGTACAAAACAAAGGAAGTAAATAAATACAAAAGAAATGATTCAAGTCAAAGGTCAAGGTTTATAATATTTGTGGCACAAATTTAATCTTATTATATATATATATATTATTTTCTCGTTTGTGTTTTTTTTATTTTTTTTATTTACACATGCTACACACATTAATTTACATAAGTTGATTTCAAGTTTTTAAATCAATCAATAATGTAAGAAAAATAAATTTTCTATTGACACACACATATATATTTATTTATTTATTTTCATTTCTAATTTGCTTAAAAAAAAATTATTCACCTAATCACCTAACTACGCACAAACATTAAACTATCGAATTATAACACATTGTATCATATCTCTCTATTTGTGTCCTTTTCTTTTATATGTTACTTGCATTATGTATTTATCTGTTGAATATATGTGTTGTATACTTACTGTTTTGTAATTAAATATCTACACTAAGTAATTATTTTTAAAATCAATAGAGGGTGTTTCTAATTAGACAAATTATTTACTGACCATTTAATTTGCCCTTGTTGAGCCAACACCCTTACTAGCTCAGTCCATATGAAAAGGATAATGGAGTCCTTAATTAATATCACCACTCTTCACTGGTAGCCCATCACAATCCTCCACTACTGAATTCACTACAACCCAGTTTTGTTTCCATTTGATTGTCGTATTATGCAAAAGGTTGGAGCCCCTGAAATTATAGCAATTCTAGTTATCAAAAAAGATAAAAAAAAATAAGTAATTTTATAGCTCAAAAAGAATTCGTCAAGTTTTTTTATTCTCCAGCAGATGCATTTCCATCTGCATCTTTGTTAATGTTCTGCGGCAAGAGTAATTCATGAAGTTTGTTGGCAAATAGATTCAAACAAATGGTTTCACATGCATTTCGTAAGAGTACATAGATGACATGTCACTGCTAAAAAGCTTTGACATGGCAAAAGAAATCAGTACAGAATCCATAGATTTTGACTATAAATGATACTTGAAAAGGAGAAAAGTAGGAATATAAACATTAAGATTCCTATTCTAACAAACCACAATTCACCAACATGTGAAGAACATGCAGTAAGTAACAGAAGATTAGTCTCTTCATATTCTTGCTACGTCTGTATCAACATCATCACCTTGGTCAGGGTATTCTAATTGAATCAATAATATAAACCTCATTTCGTTCTTTATATGCAAATCCAAATGAAATATAATTTGCTTTATGAAATCAGATGAAAAGTGATAGATTGAGTGAAGAGATATAATGGTATTGACAATCTCAATATCTTTCTTGAGATACATGATGGAGATACATGATAGTGGCAATGTCAATATTTTCGATAATAAGATCACAATGATATTCTAGAGATTTATTTTTAAATATTTAAAATTTGAAGTAAGTTATAGCTTTATTTATAAGTTTTGGAGAGATATATATAAGTTTTTAAAATAAATGAAAAATTTATATAATATTAATATATTATGATGTTTTGTAATTTTAGAATCATCATATTAGTTGTAATACTAATTATAATATGATTGATTCTATAAAATATATATACTTGTAAATTAGTTTCATTTTTAAAATAGTTTTTAGATTTAAGCTTTTCACAAAATAATTTAGTAATAGAAATTATTTTTTTAATTTTTATGAAAATGTATTTTTAGGTTTTTAGAGTTTTATAAGTTAAAATTAAAAAAAGTAAATAAATTTTAATAATTATTTTATTTGGATAAAATACAATTTTATCAAAAAAATATATAATTTAATAATTCTTTTATATTTCACAATATTTTACCGTTAACTCAGTTCAAAAACTTTTTATACAACTATTTTTAGAGCATTTTACAAGTAGCTTAAACAAACAAATCCGTTAACTGGTTTGTTAGGAAAAGCATTTTCCCTCAAACTTCAAATAGACCTTAATTCCGGTGAAGAACAAACAGGCCCATCGGCCACTGATTCCTCGGGGCTGGGTCTTCTATGTTGTGCAAAAACTCCCGCTGAAAACGATGACACCCTTCCAGTGAAACTGAAGCACTAAGAAGAGCTTGTGCTGAAAGAGGTGTAGCGCATGAAGAGGAATTTGGTTAGTTGCTTGAAATTGAGAAGCTAGGTCTGGAAAAGAAGTCTGTCACTTGATGTGTTTTTTTGTGCTTGAAGTTTATGGAGCAGATGAGAAGGTAGTGATGAGGACTGAAGGTTGGTGGTTTTGGTGTTCGAGGGGTTCGTTGGCTTGATTGACACCATGGTTTTGTGAAATATTGTTTCCCGTACTGAATTTATATAAAATTTTCTGTGCATTGTGCATCTGGGTCAGAGGCATAGAGATGAACCCATTAACCCTAGTGAAACGCATTCAGAAAATCAATTCAAGAGAAGCGGCATTGGGGATAGGTGACGAAGCTTCACGGCATGCCAAGTACAACGATTCAGCTTATGTATTCGTGGGTAGCATTCCCTTTGATCTCACTGAGGGTGACCTTCTTGCAGTTTTTGCCCAGTAAGTCTCTCTTCTTTCAGTTCAAGTTTTCTAATATATTTGCGCTTATTTATGGGGCTATCGATTAGGAATAAACATTGGAATGAGAAGCCTTTTGAATCCTGGACTAATGTAATTTTCTGCATTAGGTTTTGACTTTTGTACATGTCAAGGTAGAGTAGCATACGCATTGTATGGGTTATCTAAAAAATGGGCCTAATTTTGTCAATTGTCATTTTAGGAGTGTCCATTTGTGTGATAGGTTTGGAGGGCACTGTTTTCTTGATGTTACAGGTAACACTGGTGTTGGAGTTGGTGTTGGTGTTTGTAATTGCACGAGTTGGGCATATAATTCATTTGGTTTAAACAAACTGGGAGATGTAAGTGGCATAACCAATAGTTATCTTGGAGAGCATTAATATTATTTATAGATATGGATCAAAACATGGCTGGTCTAATATGGGAAAACATAGTACCATGTATACATCTCTTTATCGGTTCTTCTAAATAAAGAAAATGTGCTTAAAAAGCATAGAAGTAGGAAAACTATTTTGTTGTTGGAAAAATCATTTAATGCTCTTCTTTGATTTGATGTTTCTTTTTCTTTCTTAATTACTATTTTATGTTAGGTGATTTTTTTTTTTAATTATTATTATTATTATTTTTTTTGTATATAAAATTGAGTCAAACCAGCCAGCCACATAAGCTATTGAATTCGTTGACCTTGCTAGTTGCTAAATATTATCATACATAAAGTTGAGTTGGGTGGACACAGTTAGGTATATGTTCTTATATCAGTGGCTTAACAAATCATCAGATATAGCTGTATAGAATCCTGAAGTGTATGGTTTGTTAACCAATATCTTCTACTTCTTGCGTGTGATCTAGATATGGGGAGGTTGTTGATGTTAATATTTGTCAGAGAAAAAGGTACTGGGAAATCAAAAGGTTTTGCATTTCTTGCATTTGAAGATCAAAATAGCTCAAATCTTGCAGTGGGTTGGTCTCTCTCTTTGTTTCTCTGTCTCTGAGTCCTTTTCAACCGTTCAACATTAGAATCTTAAGCAATGACCACTTCTAATATATTATTTTCCTTTCAGATAATCTGAATGGGGTGCAGGTTTTGGGTCGGATTATTAGGGTTGATCATGTCAGTAACTATAAAAAGAAAGAAGAAGAAGATGAAGAGACAGAGCGGCAGAATAGGTAGGCACGTGGTGTTTGCCGGGCTTTCCAAAGAGGTGAATGTACTAGTGGAGCTGGTTGCAAATTTTCTCATGACAAGCAAGTAAGATCAACATTCTAGAAGGATGCCAGAGTACCGTGGTTATCTGTGCTTTTTATCTCTGTCAACTATTGCACCATGTTCGACATTTTTAATGTTTCGCTAGTTGTCTTCTGGAGTTATAAAGTAGTCAGTGACTCGGTTATGCTTTGAGATTTGAGCGTGTCTGTGTCTCAGTTAAGGCCTTTTACAATGTTACCATTTATTGCTAGAGATTCAACTAATGATTTAAGCCAAGAATCTAGACAGTTGCAGAATTCAGGGGAGCCTATAGGGTTGTTTTAGGCATTTTGAACTGGAAATGAAGTAGTTGCTTTCTTGATCTAGTTTGGACTGTGATGCGGTTCCAGAAATTTGAAGGCTAATCTTCAATTCGATAAGATTCAATGGATTTAGATCTGTCCTGGGTGGAAACACGCTCCCATTTGATTACCTTCCCTTTTCTTTCATCCAAACAATTTAAAAGAAGACTCTATTGAATGTGAGATATTTCTGCTCATGTTTCTGATGATGTCTTGCTAAAGTTAGATTATCATTCAATAGCTTGGAAGAAGGTTATTCCGTGTTGTATAAGATGATACATACTGGTTTTCCATGAAACTGACATGAACGCATTCTAGGAATTTCAAAAATTCATCACTTTGATGGAATCTCTCGTGTTTCAAGTCTATAAAGAGGAATCGTATCTTTTATCGATATTGACACCACTGCGAAGTCAAGGTTAGAATTTACCCACCAAATTAGTAAGGAAACCTCTGCTTTAAAAACTCAAAACCAGGAAGGATAAGACACATTTATCTATAGACACTTTTGCATCAGCAAAGACATTGAGGGCTTCCTACACTGTCGAAATGACTAAGCTCATTTACACGTCACATTTGGTTCAACAACCCCAACCACCCCCACCCCGCATTTTCTTTTGTTCAATCTCTCTCCATTCAGACATGTATCAGATTTCTTGAAATCTTCCCCTTCACTTTTCTTGTTCTCTCTAGCTCTCTTCTTTTTTGGGTTATAAGTTTCTGTGTAGTCAGTTTTATATTGTAATTGTTTGGGTTCAGTTGATGTTTGTCACTTGGGTTTTCTTTTGTTTGTTTTTCATTTGGGTTACTGGGTCATTTTCGCTTGCTAATTCAAGAGATCGGTTGTCTTTGTTTCTATATCATTAAAAATTGATACATTTTCTTAAATCTACTGTCATATAGAGTAGCTTGTGATTATGAGGGTAAAGGAGAAAAGAAATATGGTATCTTCATTTATGTTCATTGAATTAATATTATGTCATTATGTGAAGCTAGCTAATTCTTTTGACTATACCAAAACAGATAAATAAAGAAGTATTTGTAATGATATTGTGTTAAATTAGAAGTTTAATTTAGTTTATTTCTACCAAACAGAAAAATAAAGAAGTATTTGTAATGATATTGTGTTAAATTAGAAGTTTGATTTAGTTTATTTCCACATATTTATATACATTATTACAGTACTGTTAACTACTACTGTACATTGATATGTTATATATTCTTTTTCCTTGATTAGCCAATGATACTGTATTTAGTATTGGATTTGGCTGATAATTCTGACTACAATGTCACACATTTTAACAATTACTGGATCTGTTACATAACTTCTGCTTAAATTTCATTTTCCCTTCTCAACTGTTGGATGTAAATAATTCAATTATTGGTCAACACTCCGGCAATTTTTCTAAAATTTCAATTGTGGTAGAAAGTCTGCTGTTCTTGCAGTAATGTACTCTGTTAATTTATATATAAAGATGGCATGGTGATTGTGGCAAATATTTTGAGCTGATGCTGGTGATAATGGTAGGGGTTAATGTGTGCTCTGGATTTAATTTTGATTTTTGCCTTCCTACCTTCTTTTCCTTTTCATTATTTCCTGTGTTGGTTCTTTTTCTTGGGATGTTCTCGCTTGGTTTTTATTTCTCCTTGTATTTGCTTGCTATATATTTCATTTTTAAACCTGGTGTTTGAAGAGATGAATTGAGAAACCTAAAACTTTCCTGTTATGGCAGTTATATGAAGTTTATTTTGTAGCATGTAAAGTTGCTTACTACCTTTATTGTCTCTATCCAGAGAGCTGCAAATACAGGTTGGGGTCATGAGGATAATAGTTCAAGATGGGGGCATGACAAGTTTGCGGGTCCCAAAGAGAGCGAGAAAAGATCGGGCAAAAATTTGACAAATTATGTTTGAGAGCTGCAGGTAGAGATTCCCGATATAGAGCACAAGGTGTTGAGATAGGCTTAGAACGTTACCCCAAGCAAACTGATAGGAGGGAGGAAAGGACATTGTGAAGGCGCGACAGTGATGATGAATATGCACAAAGAGAAATTCATGGTAGGAGGGAATAATGGAGATCAAGAAGGGATGATGATGAAGAATTTGAACGCAAATCTAGAGAAGATTATGGAACGAGAGAAGCAAAGAGACCCAGGCTAGATGATGATCATGATTTGGAATCCCAGCCAAGATCATAATGTGCGGGAAGATAGATCAGGGCGTCGAGATGGTGTTGAATTTAAACCCAAGTCTAGAGATATTGATAGAAGGACTGAATCTAGGAGCTGCGATGATGAATTTGAACACAATGCAAGAGAAGGTCATGATAGGGGTGAGGACAAGAGATCAAGGAGCCACAATGATGATGATATTATCATAAGGTCTAGAGAAGGTCATGGTAGGAAGGAAGATTACAGATAAAAGATGATTTTGACAGGAGGAAAGATAAGAGATCAAGAGGATATTGAACCAGAATCCTTATAAAGAAAGCACCGAGATAGAGAAGCAGACAAAATGCATCGTATTATTCAGGGTTCATAGATGAGGACTTGAGTAATTTGGATTCACAAGGATCACTAGTAAAACTCATTTGTAGATGTAAAGCGCTCGCGTTGTCAACATTACATTTGTTACATGATCTTTTGTATTACACTATGTGAGGTAACAGCCCTCCTTTTCTCGTAGTAGCAGAAGGACCATGTTTGAATGATATTATAGGCATATCCTTGGTTTTAGTAGAATCTAGTTTGAGTGGCATCGAAATGACCCAAAAAATAGAATGGCCAATGGCAGTTTTGTATCGAGTCTAAATTGCTTCATTCTTTTTCGTGCTATCTTTCTGTCCTTCAACTTCGCCTCATATTTTTTATGGATTGTCTGAATGATAATTATACAATTGTCAACAGCTATTGGACAATCAATTTTAGCAACAAGTGAGCAACAACGCTATGGTTTTCCTTTCAGAATTTCTTATGGTAAGTTGTACCTTCTACTGAGAGACAGAACCTACGTTATATAGTTTCTTTCAATGTTCACATTTCAAAATTCGTCTACTGCATTTTCTATTCAACAGTTAAGACATGCATCAACGCCTCAAACCTTGAGCTGTCGCCAACAAAGATGTCTGCTCTCTTATCAGTTTTGATTTAAGAGAAAGGATCAAGTAAATCCAGGATGAATAGATATTCTGAACATTCAAATGTCAAAATATTATTGATCTCTCTTAGCTTTGCTTTGTACCTATTTTATTCCACTTCTCTTATGGATCTCTTGAGGATTTTAGAAATAATGTAAGTTGCAGGGCTCTTGACTTCTAAACATTTTATATTCTCTACTAAGGATCTTTAAGTAATTTTAATTTTCTATTTTATGCTTTGTTCAAAAGAAGAAAGAAATGACAAAAACAGCATGATTTAAGACAAGACACATAATCCAAAACCATATCCATATATAAACAATTCCCTTAAGTTTAAACTTGAGTTGAAATTAAAAGGAATAGAGTGGTTAACAGATCTATTAATGCAAGTAGGAGAACAAAGGAACAATTCTGATCTTTATGAAGTTATATCAGGAATACTTGTTGGCAGCCTCAATTCCAACTAAGAATACCACCCGAGGGATTTCCTAATAATGTTGGTAGTATGTCCTCAGATGCGGCTCAGACTTGTGGTGGAAGCAATCCAGGAACAAGAACAGGTTCTCCTTCATAGGTAAAGAAGGGTTCATCTTTTGTACTTAGGAGACCATTGCCTTCTGGAGTTTTAAAATATTTTGTGCTTGCAGGTGCCTTACGATCTACAGAATGAGTCAGTATCAGATTCCTTTTCTGAAATCAGTTGGAACTTCCTTGCCTGGTTGGTAATTCTCTTTCTAGAAATGGACTCTCCATTGCTATTATCAGCAATGTAATCAGAAAATACTGTGCCCTTCTCGTTAACATGCAACTCGATGTCTGGGCTTATAGTTTCCTCCCCATTGTGACCAACAATTTGCTTCTCAGTTGAATCATGATCTTGAGAGTTTTTCCAGTCTACAAAAATGACAATAGAGTTTTTGGTTTCTGAAGTCTGAAAGATTCGGTTTGGACCGGGTTGCCACAATATCTTCCCTGAAC
Organism: Quillaja saponaria; assembly: GCA_029379385.1. Classification (NCBI taxonomy): domain Eukaryota; kingdom Viridiplantae; phylum Streptophyta; class Magnoliopsida; order Fabales; family Quillajaceae; genus Quillaja; species Quillaja saponaria. Next base: position 10,792,838 of record CM055610.1, on the reverse strand, counting down.
TTTGCCGGAGTATGAACTTGAACTCAATTTGTAATCCAGCTGGTATATCCTAATAATTAGTTTAAAGAATATTAAAATCTCAATCTAGCATATTATAGATAATAACACATTCTTTGATTCCTTACCAGCTCAACACTCCAAATGTCGCCTTCAGACCAGTTCAATGGTATGGCTCTAGTGGGGTTCCACAGACCAATAGCAGGGTCATTACCCACTACAAAAAATTGCTCACCAAACCAACACTCCTTTTGCAACTGGAATTTAACATGAACAAAATTTGATGGATCTGCAAAAACCAACAAAGTAAAAAAGAAGAAGAGAGAGAAACCATTACATTCAATGTGAATGTTGTGATTATACTTGCAGGACACAAGAAGAACAGTAAACTTACTTGATGATTGTTTCTTGCTTCCAGGAATCTCTAAGCTTGTCAACGCCTATTTGTAGTTAGAAATGATGCTCAAAATTTCAGGGAAATCAAAATATTATATCACACTTTGATGAGATATTACTCCGTATGAAGTTCCTTTTTTTATTTTTTATTTTTAATGGGAAAATAAATTCTATTAAGAAAGAAAGAAATACTCTGTATAAAGTGGATGATTTGAACTTGGACAAAATCATTCAGATTTGAGGCAACAAAGAAACAGTGAGGAGAGAGACCAAGTAAGTTTCGGAAAACCATGTCCATTTTCAAAATATAAATTCTATGATTAACTGTCATATCTCCTCATGCTGAACATGAAATCTACATAAGGAAAATACCAATTATTTTTCACGAATTTAATTGTGTCCTAAGTATACCTATAAACTTGCAGTGTAGCGTGCTTTATCTTAGATCGGCTGCAAAATCACTTTTACTTGTAATTTGTTCCTGTAGGATGTTACATGTACCTAAACATTTTTTACCAGAAAGAGTTAAGAAAGGGCCTCAATGTGTTTTCAACCATTCTCTCCTTGTCCAGTTTCCTTATGTTCTCCATGAACTTCAGAAACCAACCAAAGATAGTGTCTTTGGTTCTCCAAAATCTTACAGAGTAAAAGAAAATATAACAAAGCCTAGTAATCAAACCCATAAACTAGTCCATCAAAACAAATAAAATGAATCAATAGAACAGATGGTAGAATCTAATTTACAGACATAAGAAATTCTTTGCAGCTACTACATTTTGTTAAAGCAAAATTAGAGAACCCAAATAAAACTACCTCTTTTTGGGATGAACGATGCGAGGATGAAACCGATTGATAATAATGTGTTTTGGAATGTGAAGATCGGAGAAAGCGAATTTCGGATCGACCCACAATAAATATTGATGGGGTTGAAGTTTCATTCATGTATTTCCTGGCCAGAATCTTTGTGTAAGGGTTTGCAATGGCTTCCATTTCTCACTGCTAAAATCCTCAGGTTGTGTAATGGGTTTCAACAGATTGAGAGAGAGAGGAAGAGACCTAGCTATTGATAGCTTTTGATGCATTGAAGAGTAAAGAATCCAACTTTATAGGGAGACAAAGAACGGTGGGATTTGACAAGTGGCAAAATCAGGTTGGTTTGTTCATTATATACTTCTACTGTTGTTCATAGTAGTAAAGGCAAAAATCTCAACTAAAATGAGAAATTTCCGCCCCTTCTTTGTGCGGGTTTTCAGTGTGAGACTGGTATGTCTTTATGTTTCTGCACAATGCTTTTGATCACTAAATACTATGGAAACATCTTTTGCAACTAGTTTGTTCATTATATTCTTAGATTATCCTGCACTACTTTCTCAATCGCTAGAAGTTCAGGTGAGCATTACCATTGGGAAAGGTTTCTACTTTCTCTGATTTACTGTTGTCTACTTGGTAGAACATGTGTTTTTTTTACAATTCGAATGTCACAAAGTGAAAGCATAGAAGTTGTCCATCTTTGGAAAATGAAGCACTCAAAATGTTGCTTCACCTCCTATATTATTCTTCAGAACAAGGTGAAAATAAGCAATTAGTACAACAAAGAGCTCAAGAGCTGCTTCCAATCACATCTTCAATAAATTGTCCAATAGCATTGAAGGAAGACCCACCTCTCAATACAGCTTTTCTGGCCATCTCTCCCATCTCTTTCACCTTCTTCCTTACTTCACAATCAAAGTCCATCAAGTGTTTCACCGCTTTTTCTATCTCGTCCGCCATTACAAGATCAACACCCATCCTATAATCCAATCTCAGCTCCACTGCCAATCCCAATTCCTTCACCATCATAAATGCATTCAGCTGTTGTTCTGCATACATAGGCCATGTTACAATTGGTACACCAAACCACAAGCTCTCCAAGATAGAGTTCCATCCACAGTGAGACACAAACCCTCCAATGGCTTTGTGAGCCAAGACCTCCACCTGTGGAGCCCACTCACACAGCATTCCCCTATCTTTCATCCATTCTAAGAATCCTTCAGGTAACATGTTCAGGGGATTCTCTTTAGTAATTGGTGACATACGCATAGCCCACAAGAACTTGTATCCACTACCCTGAATTCCAAGTGCTATTTCTCTTACTTGGGATGAACCAAAGCTTCCCATGCTTCCAAAGCATAGAAACACCACAGAAGATGAAGGCTGATCATCAAGCCATTTCATTATGTTTTCATGTTGAGCTTGATCCAAATTTGGGTGAGGAGGACCTTTGATGTCAATTACCGGGCCAACGGCATAGACAGGAGGAACATGACCATTAAAAACTGAACCAATAGCATATGACTCTAACTCTGAAAAACTATTCACAATAATCCCCTTGATGTTTCTATACCTCTTAGCAAGCTTAATATAAGCAGTGTAGCCGCCATCTTTATTAAACAAAGCCGTCGGTAAAGCACTTTGAGGAACAGGGTTGACGAAACCTGGGATTGATAATGCATGATCAGATTCGTTAAACACGGTGCTAGTTTGATTGTGGCCTGTTGATAGGTAGAGCATGAGACCAAGAAACCCAGCATTCGTGGTTTGGAACATATAAGAAGGGATGCCAAGTTCATTCCCCATATCAATCATGGACACACAAAAGAGATCAAGAACCAATCCCACAACTCTGGTTGAGTTTGAATTAGATTGAGATGATAAAATGCTTTGAATTATGGCTTTGACAGTAGGGATGAAACTTTCTATCAAGACACAGAGATAGTTTTCTGGTGATTTTTTTGATAGCTCTAAAGGAGGTGGGTCTATTTCAGGGAGATCAATGAGTTGAATTCTATTTCTGGGTTGTGAGGCTAAAACTGTTTTGAGGTATGTATCTGTCAAGGGCATGAATGGGATTTTGGGGCAAAGAATTGTGATGGAAATGCGATCATCACAATCAATCAGGCGCTTTGCAAATTCCAGAGTTGAAACCAAGTGTCCAATTCCAGGTGCTGGAACAAAGATGAGCTCTGCCTTGTTCATCTTTGATCTTTCTTTTTCTTTCTCTGCAAACTTTTCCTGTCCTCTCTTTCACTTTCTATTCCATATGCTGTTGCTTCAGTTAAGATTTTTTTATTAATCACTCAGATGGGGTTTCTAAATCTTTTCAATTGATTAATCTTGATTCTATTTTTGAATCAAATCCACGAATAGCTTATCTATCTCTTTTGTTGATATTTTAATATTAAAGTATTTATTTTAATATTTTAAAATATAAATTTTATTGCATATAGCTATTAAACTAAACTAAAGGTTCACATTTTGCTTGTCAAATCTGTCAAGCAATAAAGTTTTGTTTGTGGGTCATCACTCATCCGGTACTATAATAATATGCTCCTGAAAATTACAAATATTAGGAATCAGAGGCTGACATAATAATATTAATAACTTTTATCTTTTTAGGTTGAGAATCCTTTTCTGATAGACCATATCACAACTATGCTTGACCAGTTTGTTTGTTGATTATGAAAGATCAACTAGAAAAGAAGTGTTAAATAAGCAAGCAATACAAGGGTTAAATGGGTGTTTAAACTAGTGTGTGGAGGATCTGAAGATTGTTATATTCTTAATGTTATATTATGAAGAATATAACATTAAGCTTGGTTGAAATGGACTTTTAAATGTCAATTACCAGAATATGGCTCTAAACTCAGAAAACTTATTCACAATAATTCAAACCTTTTACAGAGCCTAATATTAGCAGTGCCCACAATCTTTATTAAAACGAATTAAGCTGTAGGTAAACTAGTTGGAGGAACATGATTGACAAAACCAATTTGATTGTAGCATGTTGTTAGGTAAAGAATGAGACCAAGGAATTCAGGATTAGAGGTTAGGAACAAATAAGTGGTTGCCAGTGCGATTCCCACTTCAAATTTCAATCATCGACAGGCATAATTAAGAAATCAAGGACCAACCCAACAACTAATGTGGAGTTTGAATATTAGTGTAGAATGATAACGACGTTTTAAACGGTCGCTTTCAGACCTTAACATGTGGGATTAGTCTTTCACAAAAGTTCGTTACTAATATTTAATGAGTTTTTAAGAAATTTCTAACTTAACTAAAATGTGTACAAATATTCATTCCAAACAAATAATTTCTCGATTATCGCATTGTCAAAATTTAGGTGAGAGCCGTAATTGTTACAATCTATAGGTATCTCACATTTAATTATTTCTCTTTTCTAGTCACAATTTTATTAAAATTTTTAATTATTTTAATTAGTTTTTATTAAACTACTTTTTTAAAACTCTTTAACTTTTTTGATATTTGTTTTCAATTCACTTTAAAAGTTTAAAATATTTCCTAACCCAAAAAAGAATGTCTAATATTTTTTTTCAATTATTTCATTTTACTACCTCTAGTTTTTTCTCTCTACATTACCTAGTAAATTATATTTTTAAATTAATTTTTTTTGGTTAAAATACAAAAATTAAATAAATGCAAAGAATATTTAGTAAAAAACACAAAAATGAAAGGGATCTTAAAATATAATCCTTTAAATCCCTGAAATAATTGTGAAAAACTATTTTGCCATAGTTGTAATTATTTTATAAATTTTAACTCAAATTCATTCAATAGATTTTATAACTTCAATTAAGAAAAAGATTAAAAGAACTCCTAAAACAATTTTTACAACATTTTTAATGACTCAAGAATAAAAAAGATAAGGACATGAGATTGTGCTATTAACAACTCTATAGCGGTCTCCTCTAGCACAACCTAACTACAATTAAATAATTAAAAAATATAAAAAATATTTATTAATAGATAAAATTTGATCACAATTAAATAATTAAAAATAAATAAAAAATATTTATTAGTAGATATAATTCATTTAAATATTTGACAGATTCAAATATATTATACAAGGTGTGGTAACAATTTATTTAAATATCAAAAAATAATTTTTTTTAAAAGGAATCAAGAAAACACTTTATTCAAGAGTGTAGGAAAAGTAGTATAGTAAAAAAATAAATAGTCTAATAAAAATTAGACATAAAAAAAGAGAAATAATAAATATTAAATCAGATAAGTCTAATAGAATAAATAAAAATATTTTAAAAAAGAGAAATTGATGTCAACTAATAGTTTGTGATTCTAAAAAAAAATTGAATGTTGTCATAAGGGCTTCTACATAATAAATTATATTATTGTATCAAAATCTACCTTCAAATGAATTTTTCAACAAGTCCTGACAAATCATATGTACACCTCTTTTAACCAGGAAGAATTCCTATGCTTTTTTGTACTTCTTGATTACCCCCATCAAATCCTAAGTTCTTATTCTTGTCCCAGTGGCGTCAGCCTCCATGTTTGGGCCCTTCAACTAACGAAAGAATGGGTAATCCATTTTAAAAAAATATGTATAAAAGAAGAAATTACATTATTCACATAATATTTATATCAGTATTTAAGATTGTAACAAAGGAACTTCTAAGATTGAGTAACTCAAATTGTCAAAGTTGCATACATTCCAATGAAGATTGGAAGTCGAATGTTGGAAAATATAAATAAAATAAGATTTTCTAACAGGTGTCCATAAGAAAAATCCATATAAATATAATCAATATGTATTACAAAACATATATCTCAAGCAATACATACCCAATCAGTAAGCAATTAATTTTTCTTATTGTTTCTATTGCTTTCTCTCTCTTTTCTAATAATTACATGCCATCTAATCTAATAACTTAATAAACTAAATAACATGAAAGCTTATCTACTGATTTGAACATTTAGGATTATATCAGTTTTTAGTTCGATCTTCCAATAATTTTTTCAGTCAATTTTATCTTCCAAGATTCAAAATTTCACAATCAAGTTTTATTTTTCCATTATATGTTATTAATTAACGACATAATCACACATGACATAAAAATAAAAACGTATATAAGTTGTTTTTATATTTTGCAAAACTTTTTATTTTGTTATTTTATCATTAAATTATGTAAAATTACTTTATTTATGCATAACATGAGAATGAGATATTATAACTTAATTGAAAAACTATGAATCTTAGAGGATGAAATTGACCAAAAAATATTTTAGAATGACTAAATTTTAAAATCTGCATTCATATTGAACTTGTCTTAATAGAAAGAAAAAAATTATATATATAACTTTAAGAGCTAATAACTCAAATTAAGAAAAAAGTTAATCTCTCCCCATCATTTGCCAACAAAAAGAATGCATAAGCAAAATAAAAAAATCACTACAATGATCTAATCAAATCTTATGCTCACTATAATACAACTCCACCATAGTAATTGCAGTTCAAAAATCAGAAACTGAATTAACATTAACACCAAGTAATAAAGAATAAACCTTTAAATCCAAGACACTAAACTAACATCCAAATTTCCAGAAATGAATGAGACACGACCAATTACCTTGGCATTCGTAAACCCAAAAAGACCAGTTTGTTTCTTGAAAGTAATCGCTCCATGTCAAAAGCAAAACAGACTGTTATAATGTGGGAATTGGCCAATATTTTGCGAGGAATATATAAGTCATATATCCTTTTTGATTGGTAGAAGAAAAACAAAATAAAAGACAAATTCAAAGAGTTAGAAATAAGAAAGTAGCTTTGTGTAATTTAATATATATTAGATTTACAATGGAGAAGGCCGATACATGTAGGCTGCATAGTTGACCTTACAATTAAGCAATATCGATTATAGATATTCTAGCCTAGAATTAAGTATAATAATTACAAGTATAAATCAATGAGTAATTTATTTTGATATCCCCTCAAATTCAGGTGGCTGGCTAAAAACCACATTGAGTTTGGAAACCAAGTTCATGAAGTTTTTCATAAATATTGACTTCGTGAAGATATCAACAAAATGTCTCGAAGGTGGAACAGTGATGAGTTCGAAAGGGATGAGGATCTCCTGTTCCATTTATGTGTCTCACTGCCTTTCACCCAATAAAAAATTGACACGTGGCATCTTATACCTTCTTCCATTGAACCTAATACCTCCAATAGCTTTCTTTTATTTTTCTTTTACAAAAATAAAAACAAATTAAAAAACCCCACGACCTTCCTCTCCGCTTGTGTTCTTCCCGTCATTCTCCCTCTCATTATCATACTTCACAATCTCTTTTCTGATTTAAATTATTAATTATACAATTTTTTCTCTCATTTTGTTTTTGTATTTTTGTTTTTTTCCCGTAAATGCTTCAATAAAAAAAAAATATAAACCATTGAAATTGAAACACCCATTTCAACAATCCAAAGAAATTGAAAGAAGTTTAAGCCCCAAAAGTTACTTTCTGAAGCTTCCTATTAAACCTGTGATTCTCCTTTCTTTCTTGCCTTTCCTGGAAATCCGTTCATCTCGTCTTGTATGCCTTAGGCTCACCGATACTAGAAGAAAAAAAGGCAGGATCGTTTCAGATCCCCCCTTTCTTACAGGAGCCAAGCCCATAACTCAGTCACACGACAGAACGGAAGTCCATACAGATGCAGCCAAAGTATTCATAAACCCACAACTTCGCATACCATTAATGGAGGCAAAGAACACGAGCGGAGAGGAAGGATCGAAGTTGTGGGTTTTTCTAATTTTTATTTTTATTTTAATTTTTGTAAAAGAAAAATAAAAGAAAGCTATCGACGGGGTTATTTTTAAGTTGGATGGAAGAAGTTATAAGATGTCATCTGTCAATTTGTTATTAGGGTGATAGGAAGGAAGTGAGACACACAAATGGGACAGAAGGCCCCCTATCCGTCTGACAGTATTACAAATAAGATAAGTTTTTATCTGCTTATAAATATATCATGAATAGCACTCTGACCATAGTAGTGGATAAGAATAGCCGAGAACAAAATAGAATTAAAATTTACAGCTATGTTGCCTAGTAGCCATTGTAACCAGATTAACTCAATGATGAAAAAAAAAAAAAAAGATTATTTCTTGCTAGGTAATAATAGTATCATCAAAGAAGAAGCTGAAACTAGAAGTAGATTATCTATCTGAATGATCTCGTGCTTAGTTGCATCATATATAGTAGGTTGTAAGTTGGAGAGAAAAAGTCGATGGATAGTACATTAAATGAAAAATAGTTCTCTAATAATGATCTGTACATGCAATGTCTAGTCGAGTAATAGACAGCTGATGATAGAGAGTGAGATTTCAAAAGAGTTCACCAGTCAACATATGATCTCAATTTTCTTCCTGGGTGACGTGGTAATGTTACTGTCAAATATGCTAATATCAAGCTCAATTAGTTGAATAATCGAATATGCCATGTAAAGAGTGAACAGGGAAGAAAAGAGAAACTATGACAGCTAATTACAAGCACTAAAGAGAAATAGAGGAGCCAATTGGCTTGTTACCAAGTTAGAATCATTAAGTAGTTATTTATTCTGTGTAATTCAATATATGATTTACAAAGGAGAAGATGTAGGCTATACAGTTGACCTATCCTACAATTAAGCAATATAACATAAATCATAGAGATTCTCGCTTAGAAATAAGCCTAATAATTACAAGGGTAGATCAAAGAGTAATAATGTCAAGTACGTGGATGGAATAGAAGCACGTGGGACAGAATAAGACACTGCATACCAGAAAATGGGTGCAGCAGTAGAGTATTTTATTCCATTATGGTAAAAGCATCCAGATAAATGTGGAAAAAGTTGTAGCCACAATAACCTAGAATTATTAAAACTTGTTTCTTTAGACTACTGAATGAAACACATGGATGTCCAATCTTTAAACAGACATATTACTATCCACTGTTTTTTGAGTTTTCTCCCTCATGCATGATCTAATAGAGCGAGAACAACATTTTCCAATTTGAGTGTGCTCGTTTTGAATGCTACCGAAAATTTCGTACGTATCCTACAAATCCTGCATTAATAGCTAGATGTCACATTTTCAATGATTAAGAAAACCATTGTAGGAACAAGGGAAGGAAAAAGAAAATTTCCAGAGAACAAACTATTTTAAGTATAAATGTTTTCCAGATAATTGTGAGATTATGCTTCCTCCTAGGACAATTTAAATGGCCTTTATTTGCAGGTCTTGAGGCTCAAGAATGCATGTCTTCTAATGATAACATTGAAGGTATTATTGGATACAATTAAAGACTTACTTCGAAACCTGTCTTGGTTAAGATAAAGCACATTCCCACCTTTCCCATTGGTTGAGGATCTGTAATTGAATTGGGAAGTTTCCTTCTCAATCCAATCTCCCAAAAAGCCCTGCTAATTGTGCTGCTTGGCTATGTTTGGTAAGCAACCTGGTTTCAAATCAACTACTTGTCCTTTAGACAACTTTATCTGTGTTATAGATATTGATGAGCTCAAGTGTCAAAACTGTCAATTTGAAAAGAAAAAAAGAACCCTAAACAAATTTGAATGTATTTCAACAATACCTCATTCGGAAGACCACACCAATTAGTACTTGGTCAATTGGGAATGTCCTAATATCAAATGAAATTCAATTCATTCAATTTTTTTTTTTTTTGGAAATATGATAGGTCAAGACATCCATATTCCTTCATATGTTTTTTTCTGAAACCATGAAATAAGGTCATGTTGATATTGTGCAATATAAAATCAAACAATGAAATGAGCACATAGGGAAAAGTCTTGCTTTAATGAAAGTGTGAAGAATATCATGCAACATAATTTGTCTTTATAAACCTCCAAGTTTTTTCTAGAGGACTCATTTCCCACAGTTGGGAGATCACTAATTGTATTCCTTATATTGATTGCATGGAATGGTGCTCCATTAGCAGTACTCTGAACAGAAGTGTACTAATTTTGTTTTTGCTAATGTGAGTTTTAACTCTAGGACATCAAAGACATACATTGTATCTAGCCACACAAGAAGAATCCCCTGATCTTGGGAGGCTGCCCAAATAAATGCTTGTTTTATTTATTTATTGTAGAACTCCATAAGCTCCCGCCTTTATGATACCAAAATGCAACTTATAACAAATAGAATCTTCTTCAGTTAGCTTCCAATTAATACTGAATAAGAAAAACCCATAACAAAATCCAAAACACCCCAGCCTCAAGACAATGGAATCATTTTTCAAGTTTTTTTATTTTTTTATTAGAACTTGACCAGTATATACTTGATATCCCATCTCAAGAAGTGAAGCCAAAGTTAAATGAAATGATTTTCATTTGTTGAAAGATACAAAGTTCCTTGTTCTCTGGAGGAAATACTTTAGATGAAAGTACTAAGCAAATGATAAGAATGCTATGATCATCTCGCACTGAACTTTACTCCAAGTGCTTTGATTGAACCTATTCATTCCAGAAAATCCCTACAAAGAACAATAGTTATGTTAATAGTTAATTTATCTAGTAGGGGAAAAACTCCAGAACTTAAACTATTCTAGAAAATCCCTACAAAGAACAATAGTTATGTTAATAGTTAATTTATCTAGTAGAGGAAAAACTCCATAAGTTAAACTAACCTGAGATGAAGCCCCTCCATTGATAAAATCTACTTGCCTATGCACTAAAAAATCATTGATCAACTTCTCATCTAATGATGAGGCCAATTTCGCAGCTTTAGAAGTTGAAATACAATCATCTGCATCCCCACACTTATCCATCACAAATCATTCAAAATTCATATCACCAATGTTATTATATATATATATCTATAAATAAAAAAATAAAAAATCAGTGTCTTTCCCCTGTTTTCTTTTTCATCATTTTAGTGGAGGTTTTTTACTTTTTTTTGGAGGGGGGGACATGGTTAGCATCTTAATGCAATTGTTTTTACCTAAGGAAAATATTGTAGTTATTAATAAACATAAGAGCCTGCGTATGATTGAATTTAAATGCGTCTCCAACATGCTCTTCATACTTTATTGCCCACATTGTTAATGAAGCACTTACAATGTATAAGAATCAGTGGACAAATTAAATTATGTAAAGCTTTATAATACATATCATATTTGTTACCATAATAGTGTAATAATCATTACCTGAATTCAGTAATCCCTTTGATAGGCCCTCACAACCCGCAAAAACGTCTAATGTTGCTAAATGATTTCCTTCATATACTTCATGTTTCTCAAATTCTAAAAATATTTCCCCCTCTTTATACTTTCCCTTTTTCCTTTTAGCCTCATCATCACCATTCATGTTTCCAGTTGAGTATCTTATTTTGGAATGAGCTGGCAACTGTCCACAAAAAAAATAAAATTGGAATCAAAGTAATAGTTAAACTTATCCTTGATTATGCACTTAAATGATTCAAGAATATATTTAGTAACTTGCACAACTAATCCTCTCAAAACTCCGAGATATGTAGATATTGCTTTGTTTTTTACAAGGAAAAGTGAGTGTTAAATAAGATTGATTGTTTAATTGAAAAGTAGGATTCTTAAGTTAATAGTTGTATACTTTGTTTTCAGTTCAGATAAATATTATGTCGACTACATTTACTAGTAAAATTTCATCTCTACAACAGGCTTGTGTTGTCTACCACCATTCATGCCATCAATCCAATAGGGGTCTAGCCAATGATCGTCAATTCTGAATAGACCATAAACAAATTAGAGGAACAACATGACTAGTTGGACCAGCCAAGCTTGGCAGGTTCTATATAGTTTCAAGAAATAAAGTGATTTTATAAAACATAGAACCATTTTCAACCTTTTCATCCACATTCTAGCTTGTTACTAATTAGCATGTACTGCAAATGAATTGGCATAAGACACATTACCTGTTTGAATGACCATTGGAAGGATCATATAAATGTTCACAGAAAAAGATATGTTTAAAAATGGTAGGAGCACTGTATGAGGAAGATCAATCTTCTTTTTGACTTCACATTTATCTTCTAAAGATTCAATGGAGATTACATGTGTTTTTTCATTGTAATAGACCTAAACCAAAACATTCCAATTACAAGTCATTTAAAATACAAATTTAGATAAATTGAGTTGTGAAGTATCCATGATTCACAAATTCTAAAAATATAGGCCAAAATAGTTCAATATGTAAGTAGCTTTTACCTCTCATATATCATAATGGTATGCCTTGTCACTTGATTCAAACAAGTACTTAACATAGTACATGTCAGGAAGATCATTTGATCCATTGTCTTCTACAAACAAAGAACCTACGACAGTAATCACATCTCCATGGATAAGGGCTTGTTTGTATAGATCATACTTGAAACATGCTCCATCTCCAGGATTTACACCAATGTAATTGAAACTCCCCCCCTGAAGATATATATTTTGCTTCCATAAAATTTCAATGTTTGCTATTCTTTTCTTTAAGAACAATGAGAACATGAATATTTGCAAATTTCCTATCATTTATCTTTGGTGACATATCTGAACCTATATGTTGCTTATAGGTGAACTCACCCTGAGAAGTGGCCAAGTTTTCTATTGATGCACAAACAGAGAATAATGTACTTCCACTCATTGAACGAGTATAGCATGCACCTCATCAAGATTGCACTCAGGGTCCCCTTCAGATGATCTTGAGAGCTTCTTATAAACCATTACGCATACAGAAGCCTTTTCCAAAAAATGATCATAATATATTTTGTATTTAATAGCTGATTTATGAAAATAATAACCATCAATATGCCATATCACTGAATAGCCATCTTCATAACCAGATATGTCCCATGATTCAATTCGTCCAAAACCTTCACATCTGATTCCCTTTTCCTTTTTATTGTCAGTACTTTCTTCCACAGGCAACACAAGACCAAAGATAAGCATGTCATCAACTTCTACTATCTTAAGTGGATGTGGAGTACCATTTATACCATGCAAGACAAAATCAATTAGTCTTATGTTTGTGTGACCGTCATCTAGTTTAGAAGTCATCCATACAACTAGAATCTGTTCATCAGCATATTGGTCCTTCTTTATTTTAATAAGAGAAACCTTTTTTGTTATGGAAATTGATCTCTCCTTTAAATTTTTGCATGCAACAACTCGTTTTGTCATTTTACGAGAACCAACAGACATTTCACTTCTATCAAACAAACTTCTCTTCTTTTCTTTACTTCCAGTCATTGCGTTTTTAGTATTGAGAACTGCTGGCTTTTTTATGCTCTTGCATTCCTTGTTCCTAAATACAAATACAATGAAGCATAGATTTGTTAAGTTTTAAGTTTAATAAGGAAGCAAGGTTAAGCATGAACTAAAATAAAAAAGAAGTTAAGAGGAACAAATAATAAATAAATAAAAGAAGGAAAAAAGCACAGAAAATCCAATCAAACAAAGTAAATGAACAAATAATGTAACAAGAATGAAAAACAAAGAAAAATAGAATATGAAATATAATTATTCATTGTACATAAGTATGATACTACTGGACGATAACAAAAGGTTGAAAATTGCTTGAACTTGTGTTAACAAGAAATATTATATAAGTGTGCTTCAGTGACATAAAAGAGAAAATAGAGTAAGGAGGGAGAAAAAATGATGATGCAGGAAAAAGACAAATATCATAAAAATAAGTGTTATAAAAGTCCAATATTAGGAAAAGAGCTCATGTCATCATCTCCAAATTATTGTAATTATTAGATTTTATCTTGTATATATTTATTAAGAAAATATGATTTATATTTTTTATTTTCTAACTGTATAAAAATTTCGTACACAAATGATGTATCATATATTAATAAAAAATATATCTGCATTTGTTTTTTAGTCTTTCATGTAGAATACATTTTTACAATGAAATCAGAAATTTACATTGAAACAAAATGGTAGATAAAGAGCAATAAGAAATGACATGTAAAAATAAGTTTATCTTCACCTAGAGTTGCATCATCAATCACTTCCTTTTATTCTTGATGAAAAGCATTCTTCTAATTATCACTTTTTTGTAGTGCATGATCCTACGACATGGCTGTTTTAGATTATAATAATGAATTTTTCTAGCTGTTGATTTTTATATACTTCTTAAGGTGTAATAAATTTTCTTATTGAAATTTGAAATATTTCAAATTTAGAAATTTATTAATGGCATAACATTAAAATTGTTTTGAACTGTTATAATAAATGATAATTGTGTTATATATATATATATATATATAGGGGAATCCTAACATATACTTATGTGAATGGAGGTTATTAGTGTCACACCCCTCATAGAGGTATGATTGGCCAGAAAAATGGATAACCAAACCTTCGTAACCCTGACTTTAAAAATAAGAAACAAACACGACTCTTGACTAAACCAAAAAGTAAAAGTAAATTTTATAAAACATGAGTTAACTAAAATAAATTTGTTTACTAAAACTTATAACAATTTATTAAAAATTTTGATAGAGTTTTCCTGTAAAGTGGAATATGCCTATATAATATAAACACACATTCCTGTTTTTATACAATGACAACAACAACATAGACAGCAAGAAACTCCACTCCATTTCTCATCACAATAACAAATAACTAAACTGTTAGACTCCCCACAACTCTAATGTGACTGCAAATTTTCATCATTTGATTTCAAGATTAAGATTCAAAAGTGTTACCTTGCCGCTAAACACTTTGCAAGTCCAATATCGATAATTTTTGTCTAGTGAGATCCTGTTACTAAAAAGAAAAAGAAAAAAAAAAACAAAGAAGGGGATGAGTCCTATGAATTTCAATAAACTAATATCAGTATATAGAATATATAATCAACCCAAAGAGTACTAGCATTACTCAACACGCATATAGAATATATAATCAACTAATATCAGTATATCATATATTCCAATCAACTAATAAGATTACACATATCCAATTACGGAATTATAAAGAATAGCAAACATAGTTCAAGTAACACTATGTATAATCTAATCAAAGAAATTAGAGTACATAAATCATACAAAGCAAGCAAAGGGACAATTGAGTAACTCAGCCCTGCACACCACCTCCCATCGGGTAATTTTGCGATCACACACCAAATAGAATCAGAAACGAAATCACTGAAACTCTTCTTCGAATCCATCCACTGAGGCTGAGCACTTAATTCTTTAAAAACACTTATAAAAAAAATCTCATATCAGAATATTAAATTAAAACATCTTAGATGCATTTGGATTTCATTTTCGGAAATAAAATCATTTTAGAAATATCACTTCGTTGGCCCTTATCAATCACAAACCATTCTAAACATCAAACACAATTCACATAATTCAATCATAGCAATACAATTCTTATTCACCTCTATATAACATAATTATTCATATATATCTATCTATATATATATATATATACAAAAATAAATATATCAAACAATTAAATACACTAATCTAGCAACCAAAGGATAACAATTAACCACTCACCTTTAATCGATTTCATTCATCACTAAAACTTGCGGTCATGCGCATCGCTGATTCAACCACAATTTCCCAAACTGCAATTACATTTTCTAGGTATTACTTAGTTTATTAATTTTATAAGTTATAACATTTTAATTAAAAAAAATCTAAAGTTCTTAAGTTTCATGTATTTA
Organism: Quillaja saponaria; assembly: GCA_029379385.1. Classification (NCBI taxonomy): domain Eukaryota; kingdom Viridiplantae; phylum Streptophyta; class Magnoliopsida; order Fabales; family Quillajaceae; genus Quillaja; species Quillaja saponaria. The sequence continues at coordinate 10,776,952 of CM055610.1, read as the reverse complement.
TTTAAAGTTTACTCATTTTAGGCATTTTCACAATCCCCATTGATTATATGTTTGTTTTCAACTTACATACTTAACTAAATTTAATAAAACCAAGTTGAAACATTAAATTTAGGAAGTTCTCTATCTTTCTTATTTAGAAACTTTTCCTAAAATTAGATTTGAACTTACTCGATTCCTCACATGAACAAAAATAGGGCACTCCTACAATTCTGGTTATCGAACACGAATTCTAATGCTTGTACAATTCTCATAATTGAGAAATAAATTATGAAACTTTCTAGTATAGCTTACCAAGATGTTAGAAACATTTCATCTTCAGCACTCTTCTTCTAATTCGTCCTTTAGGATCCCCTAATCTGAAATACTTCAAAACATATACAGTTAGGACCCGAAAATTGCAACCATTATTTCTAATACCTCTAAAATATACACAACAAAGAATTAAAACCTGCACCACACCAGATTTACTATTTATAATTTTAGGAACAAATTTTATTTAGAGATCCTAGGCTAATTCAAACTACAACCTATGACAAAGTCTCCCAAACCGACTAAAGCTTACTAAAAATCCTGTATGGACCTAGCCGCAGTCTAGCAGCTCTACCGAAAAATATACCTAGAACCAGGTTATGAAATATTATAGACAATAATTCAATACCCTAAGCAACAATTTCTCTTTTGAACTCTTAATTTAATTCAGTTCCGAAAGTACCCGAAACACAAGACCTTTCTAACATATGAAATCTGGCCCTTCACCCCTTCAAAAACCTCTTAACTCCCATTTTTCAACATTTTACTCACCACTAATCACCCTTTGCTCATACTCACTACTCATTTTCATTAAATCCCTAAATCACAATATTAACCAATAATTATTTACTCTTGTCCTTGAACTTTTTATTCAAATTAAATTACTCCCTAACCACAAAAGTTTAATTATACCAAGTTTTGCTCATTATATTATAACTAATTTCTCATAGACATTTTATCGAATAATTTGGAGGAATATATAACTTCTATCGGTGTATGTATATTTATGTATATACACCCACAAAATTTTTAACACAAGGTCTCAATTCCATATGATTCTCATTCCTAAATTTATTTCGAGTTCAATTAATTATTTGTCAAAGACTAGAAATCTATCATTCCGATATCTACACCTTTGAATTTCAAGAAATCCTTTTCTAATGATCACATAATTAGCCTATTAATTCTTTGATCCTAAACTTTTACTTACATTTTCTTAATTCTTAATTCTAATCCTCGATTATCAATAATATAACAAGGTTAAGTTACAAAATAAATGGTTACCAGTGGAACTCATGACAAGAAGTAATTTTAAGTACTAAATCCAAAAGTTAAGGTAATATATTACTTCACCTCCCTTGTGCATCTTTCTAGTTCAATGATGTCTTGGTTTTAGACTGTTTGGTTGGTGGGTCAAGGAAACAAAAAGGTTCGGCTTAGCTTTTGGAAGTTTGATTAGCAAACTAGTCTAAGGCAGAACTGATTGGAACAACACTAACGTTTAGTTGTCCTTGAGCTTAAGAGCATTATGGGATGTTAAAGAAAGATGAAGGCTTACAATGAAGGTTCTATTTGGTATGACCTAGTTGAAGGAGTCTATGCAATTCCAGCCATTAGATGTATGTAGACTCAGTGTTGACAGAGAAGTAGAATTTTAGTGACTGTAAGCAATCAGTCAGAGAGAAAGAGTGAGGAACAGAGGGAAGAAAAATAGCCAATCTGGGAGATCGATAACAGAAAGGATGATAATGGAATAAGAAGGTTTGGGGTCTAGTGGTTTCAGTTAAGGAGAAAAGAAATAGGCCAATGGCAATTTTGGCTGCCTAAAACGAGCTAAATAGAAACTCTGAAAAATCCCTCTCATGAAGCTTTCCACGGCTTGCACGAGATGAGCTTGAAGGAGATGGGAATCTTAACTACAAGAACTACAAGACTCACAGTTTAAGCAAGGGAAAACAAAGGAAGAAAGGAGGCAAAGTTGGTGGATGTTCAATTTTAGAATGATCAGTTCCAAAACCAAAGTGATACAAGAAGGAAATATAAGAAAAAAGAAATTGAAAGTAAACATAAAGTCAAAAAGGTGAAAGTTATGGCTTCTAAATGGTAAATAAAGTTTCTATATAGATATATATATATATATATCTATATAGAAACTTTATTTATCCTAATTCATCTTATATATACATATGTTTAAATTTTGTATTATTAAGTGTTGTATTAAAAAACACTAAATGCCACTTTAATACTGGGTTATAACAATCAGTATCCACATTTTTAGTTAGACAAAAAGCCTAATTATTTCAATTAAAAACCATTTAATTGCAAGGGTATTTTAGTAAGTTTATAAAGAAATCACAATTTGCTATTTATTCTCAATGCTCTAATCAAGGAACAATCACCAATCCCAAAACCCTTCTCTTAATGCCATCTCCTTTCTTGTCCTTCTTTTTCATTCCCAGGTTGTTCTGGAAAAAAAATTAACTCCCTATGTTGTCAAAATCTATTTATAAGAAATTTGGATTTAAATATAAAAAATTCTTTTGAAGTAAGTATTTATAGGTATAAAATTAAAAAATAAATAAAAAATAAATAAAATAACTAAATTACTTCAAACATCTGCATCTGCAAAATACAAACATAGATAATTACAACATTTTTAAAAAATAGTCTGCATCTATCATTCTTCGTTTGCGTTTCAGCGTCTAGGACCCAAACTATGATACGTGGCCCCCAATTATTGGCGGCTAGGGTTTGTGTCTATTATCCAGATGCAAATGCTAGACAGACATAGAAACTAGCATCTGAGTCTAGTCTTACTGCATTTGTTTGCAAATGCAGACTATTAATGATGTATAAAAACATACTAGAAGCTAAACCTATAATATGAATCGACCAAAACAACATGAAGTTCATAGTTATTTAAATAAAAAATTAAATTTGATTATAAAACAAACTGAATCTTAAAATTCAAATTTCTCAACACATAGTTGGTAATATTAAAGGAACAATATATCAAATTGAAGCTATTTGGAAAAGGAATAAAACCTTTAACATAAAACCTTTAACATTAAGACTTCAATATCATACATCTAAGGTTTTGGACTTAAACGAACCTTATTATTTTATGTTAATTAAATAAATTTCAGAGTTCTAAATCCATGTATATCCAGCTTTGATACCATATGGAATATAATTAAGGATCACATACATGAATTTATACCAAAATATATAAATAATAAGCTTACATGATTGAACCTTAGTAGTGGAATAGTTGAATCCTTAAGTAAGCACGCGTTAACTAAATTCTTATGTTGGCTAGGTCTTCTTCTTCATATTCACTACTTACTAACAACTCTCAATGGGACAAAGTTACATTGACTAAGAAAGGAGAGGTAATCTAGCTTAATTATTATCAAAGCCTAAGATTCCTCCCATTAAAGACTTCTTAAGGCATTCAACTTACATTTACTGTCAATCCACATTGATTATATACAAATAGGTATGCTTGAGCCCTGACCAACTGATCACATAAACCAACTGAGCTCTAACAAGCTCATCTCAAATAGACCAAACCTTCACCTGTTTTATTAAAACCAAAACCACACCATTAATAACAACCCACATATAAAATTTCTAACACCCTGTGTATCGAAATTATTCAAGTCTTAACTTATGAGCACTGCCACTAGCTCTACGGTTAACCTATCTCCAAGATGAAGCCTGTTGGAATCCTCAACTCCAGGACAAGTTCCAGACTTCCCACAGATTACTTCACCTGTTGGTTCTGATTCTTGAAAAAAACACTTCCTAAGGACCCCAATTGTTTATTTAGCAATTTTGACACAACATCAAACCAAAAAAATCAAAGTGCTCAAATCTAGTTGTAAGTTTGACTATTAGGTTTAAGTTTCCCAATATGCTCTTTGACCTTATAATGAGAGGCCTAATTTGGATCCATAATGATGTCAAAACATTTGACCATTATCTAGCTGGCATGATAACATGCTATCTTATATAGTTGTTTACATTTTTGTCCTTTATTTTCAGTCACTCCTTCTACCATCAACCCGTCAATTGCTAGGAAGATTAGGATTATATGGATAACCAGCCCTTGGTCAAGCTCCGAAAATATTTAATGGCCAAAGAATCTAATTCTCCTCTCTACCAAATATTGAAAATCAGTACGAAAGTATGAAAGCGTTATATTACCATGTGGCTTCGTCTAAATGGTTAAGACGTAATAATTGATTATTTCCCAAGGGCACCTGATCAATTACGAAAAAGGGTGAAAAATATAAATGTTCCTTACTTTACTCTTACGTCATTGTTTGCCTTCCTCAATTCTCAGAGCTCTATTATCTAGAAATCCTTGAAAAAAATCAACAGCTTCCTCCAAGACTTCCCAAAAGAATACTCGTGACAACCAAATTGGCACTATTCTTATTCATATGGAGGAATGCTATGACGTTATTCTTTGTGTTTACTGTGTTGATGGCCTCTCTATGAATCAGATAAATTTCTCATCTTTCATTATCGAGCCTTGTTTTATTGCTCCCATTTTGGGTTCAGCTTTTAAGGTTCCGTCATCTCCAAAACTCATTGTATTTGTCTATCTCCTGAGTCCCAATGAATTTTTTTTCATTCAACATTCACCAGTCATTTTCTTGATCAAATTTTTTGTTGCTTTAATGGATCCCAACATTAACCTAATTGCTGTTGCGACTTGTTTTCAGTCTAAGAGGCATAACATGTTTTATTTTCCTTAAGGGATGATAAGCATTACCATCCATGATATGATTGTTCTTTTTGGCATGAATGCTAGTGGTCCAGAAGTTAGTGCTTTGATTGACACTGAACGACCAGATCCTCTTAAGCTAACCTATAAGACTGTTAGCATAAATCAAGGGCTTTCAATTGACCCATGATTTGTGCCTATTATGTCCCTCAAATTATGTCCCTATTTTGTCTCTAAATTAGGATTGTATTGATGTGTAATTTCTATTATGTATCTGGCTGATATTTAGTCCACGTTCATTATGTTAGGTAGACACGTATTTGGTTGATATTTAGTCTAGGTTCACTATGTTAGGTAAATATTTTAGCCTATAAATAGAGGCTCCCTCTTGTACATTTGATTATCATATGAATATACATTCTTCTTATATTCAAACATTCCTTTTGGACTTATTCCTTATGATATTTGGGGTCCGTCTCCTGTTCCTTCTGTGAATGCTTATAGATATTTCGTTTTATTTATTGATGATTATTCTCGTTTCACTTGGATATATTTCTTAAAGCATTGCTTTGAATTACCACAAATTTATATTAAGTTTGTCACTATGATAAACACTCAATTCTCTCACACTATTAAAATCCTTCGAACTGATAATGCCATGGAATATCAAGAATCTTCTTTGCTTCAGTTTCTTAGTCAACAGGGTACTATCATTCAACGTTCTTGTCCTCACATATCTCAGCAAAATGGGCAGGCTGAGCGTAAGCATCGTCACATCCTTGATTCTGTTCATGCTCTTCTTCTTTATGCCTCTTATCCTGAAAAATACTAGGGTGAAGCATCTCTCAATGTTGTCTACACTATTAACCGTCTTCCTACTTTAGTACTTCAGAATCTCTCCCCATTTGAACACTTGTTTGGTAAGATTCCTGATTACTCAGTCTTTAAACCCATTGGATGTGCTTGTTTTGTTCTTTTACATCCTCACGAACATACCAAACTAGAGCCTCGTGCTCGGTTATGTTGTTTTTTAGGATATGGGCTAGAACATAAAGGATATAGGTGTTAGGATCCTATCTCTCAAAGATTACGTGTTTCTTGGCATGTTACATTTTGGGAAACCACCATGTTTTCTTCTATCTCTAAATTCTAGCAATTAGACACCACCTCATCCTTATTTTTTACTGATCCAAATGTTGAGTTATTTCCTAGTGCTAATTCTGGTGATCTCAATGATAATCCTTCCACTTCTGAGTCCACTCCAACTGAACCTGCTCTAGCTGCTGGTCCTACATTACCTCCGACAACACAACCATTCAACGGTCCACTCGGGTAAGAGAAACTCCCCATCATTTTGTTGATTACCATTGTTATTCTACTATTTTGACCCATCATGAGCCTCGCTCTTATCATGAAGTAAGTACTGACCCTCTTTGGTAGCAAGCTATGAATGAAGAACTTCAGGCTCTAAAGAAAACTCACACATGGGATTTGGTTGATCCTCCATCTGGTAAGACTCCTATTGGATGCAAATGGGTCTACAAAATTAAAACTCGCTCTGATGGTTCTATTGAGCGCTACAAAGCTCGTTTGGTCGCTAAATGATACAATCAAGAGTATGGCATAGACTATGAAGAAACCTTTGCGCCTGTGGCACGATTGACCTCTGTTCGTAGTCTATTGGCTATTACTGCTGTGCGAAAATGGGAAGTTCTTCAAATGGATGTTAAAAATGTATTTCTGAATGGAGATTTGCAAGAAGAGGTTTATATGCACCCTCCTCCTAGCCTATCCCATCCCGCTCACAAAGTTTGTCGACCCCATCGAGCATTATATGGCTTGAAACAAGCACCCAGAGCTTGGTTTGCCAAATTTAGCTCTACTATTACTCAGTTTGGTTTTGTCCCAAGTCCTCATGATTTTGCTCTATTCATTCGTCACACTGATCATGGTCTTGTTCTACTTCTTCTCTATGTTGATGATATGATCATTACAAGCGATGATACCTCATGCATTTCAGAGTTACAATAGTATCTGAGCGAACATTTTTGAAATGAAAGATTTGGGTTCACTTAGTCACTTTCTCAGTCTTGAAGTTTCCCATGACTCAACTAGTTATTATCTTTCTTAAGCTAAGTATGCTTCTGATTTGCTTTCTCGAGCAAAAATTACGGACAACAGGACTGTATCCACTCCTCTGGAACTTAATGTTAAACTTACTCCTTTAGATGGCACTCCTCTTGAGGATCCTACCTTATATCACCAACTATTACGCAGTGCATTTGATTAGTTAGTTCATGACAGCTCCTCGCACCACACATTTTGTTGTTGTTCTTCGTATTCTTCATTATGTTAAAGGGACACTTTTCCATGGTCTTCATTTTTTAGCTCAATCTTCTTTGACACTAACTGGTTACTCAGATGCTGATTAGGCAGGCGATCCAACCGACCGCAAGTCTACAACTGGTTATTGTTTCTTTTTGGGGGACTTTCTCATTTCTTGGGGTAGCAAGAAACAAACTGTCATTTCCAGATCTAGTACAAAATCCAAGTATCGTGCTCTTGCTAATGCTACATCTGAATTACTTTGGCTTTGTTGGTTGCTATTAGATATGAGAATCTCACATTCAGGAGCCACAATACTTCATTGTGATAACAGAAGTGCTATACAGATTGCTCATAATGATGTCTTCCATAAGCGCACCAAACATATTGAGATTGATTGACATTTTGTTTGTCATCATGTTAATCATGGTACCCTTTGATTGCTCTCTGTTACCTCTGCCAATCAAACATCTGACATCTTTACAAAAATCTCATTGTTCTAATATATTCCAAGATTTACTGAGCAAACTCCAGTTGGCATCTACTATCCCACCTTGAGTTTGAGGGGAGGGGGGGTAGGTGTTAGCATAAATCAAGGGCTCTCAATTGACCTATGATTTGTGCCTGTTACGTCTCTCAAATTATGTCCCTATTTTGTCTCTAAATTAGGATTGTATTTATATGTAATTTCTATTATGTATCTGGCTGATATTTAGTCTACGTTCATTATGTTAGGTAGACACGTATTTGATTGATATTTAGTCTAGGTTCACTATGTTAGGTAAACACTTTAGCCTATAAATAAAGGCTCCCTCTTGTACATTTAATTATCATTTGAATATACATTCTTCTTATATTCAACAAAGACCAAGAGTTATATTAACTTTCTCGATCACTATAAGCAAGAAGAAGGGAAAATGACCAAGGAAGAGTTCATTGCCTACCTCTTGTATTGGTTATGCAAGTACGTATTTTACGTTCCTTCAGACTAAATGGTCATTAAGTACACCATTCTTACTTAAAGCTTGGCAGAAGTGTAAGTTATAGTAGGGGCATTCCCTGTTAGCCAACCTCTACCACTCTCTCTTGGATTTTAACTTATTATCTGAAAAAGGCAGCTATGCAGGCAAGAACTTTTCTCTTGGTAGGACTTTGTGGCTTATCCAATACTGGCATCTAGCACATTTGTCTGAGTTGGGTTCTTAGAAGCCTGTTCATAGCACATTATCTTATAATTTCTTCTGTTATGGTCAGTCGATTGCTTTATCATTATGCTTAAATCTTTTGACTTATTCTTCCAGTTCTTTTATTCCTTGAAGGAAAGCGACAATTATGATTTTATACCATTTGTCCACTAGCTCTACGGTCAACCTATCTCCAAGATGAAGCCTGTTGAAATCCTAAAAGCAAGGAAGAAGATAGCAACCCGTTACTCTAAAGTTTTATTAGCTGAGATGACCTATCGAGACCTTTATTTGAACTGCCATAGTAACGGTTTCAATCAAAACTTTGGTGCACAAGTTTATGCTCCCTATTACTACACTTGCCAATTTGGTTTGATCCTATCTGTCCTAGTATTGGCCTTTTTCCTTTTTATGGAAAATGAGAACTCTCTTGACATGATTATTTTTTCAACCAATGACGAAGTGGCAGTGTTTAATGCCATTACTAACATTTTCCTAAAGAAAGATTTTACCCAGCTCTGCCATTACAACAAGGAGAATCTCCTTGTTGCATTCCACTCTTCTCTCAATGATGGGGAACTTATGCAGAGACCTATTGCAGTGAGGACCTTGATTCAGTCCATTAAGCAGATCCTTTAACATCAACCACTTATGGATCTGATCCTCCTGCTTTGTAGGAAAATCCTCGAAGAATAAATGACATTTTCGCTTAGGTAATGCATGTTAAGATATTGTCAAGATTGATCATTTTTACAAAGTGAAATATAAACTAAACAATTTGGCCAAAGTAGAATAGAAATGAAAATTTTCATTTCAGAACCAACTGTCTACATCAGACAGATGTTGTAAATTAGTTTAATCCTAATAATTAGTAAGACAAGAAACTGGGACACGTTCCAAACTTCCCACTTGTTACGTCACCTTTTCATTTTGGATTTTGAACAAAACACTTCCTAAGGAACCCAATTATTTATTTGGTATGATACTATCACTAAACCTAAAAAATCAAGCCACTCAAACCCAGCTATAATTTCGATTGTTAGGTTTAAGTCGTCACATGCTTTTTGACCTTATAATGAGATACATAACTTGGATCGAGAGTAACGTCAAAACATTTAACCATTGTCTAACTAGCTCGTATGATAATTTGCTATCTTATATAGTTCTTGACATTTATGTCATTTTGTTTCAGTCATCCCTTCTACCATCAATCCTATCAATTGCTAGGAGGATTGCGATTATGTATATAACCAGCCCTTGGTCAAGCTCTCAAAATCTTTAACAGCCAAAGTATCTAATTCCCCTATCCACAAGATATCAAAAATTAGTACCCAACTATGAAAGTGTTATATTACCTTACTTTAGACTACTGTGTTCTGACGTCTTTCTTCTCCAGACAGCTTCTTATCGTAAACTAATTTAAAAGAGGAAGATGCTTCCTTGAGTGCTACCCCTGTTAACTCTGCTACCAGCTCCTACATGGAGCAAGTTGTCATGGTGGATGTCCTATTGTTTGTTCTACCACAAAGTCTTTTGCTGCAACAACAAGTTCTTCATCGATTTGATCATTAACCATGGGAGAATGTTTATACATTCTCGGTACCATCCCCTAGTGATTTATGCTTCTTCGTATCTTGTAGGATCCTATTTCTCTAACTCTAGTGACCGATTTAACAATCGACATCCCTGACAACTTCGTCGTACCATTTGAAGATCTTAAGATCCTTGAGGAACCTATCTTTGCCTCGCCTTCTCTTAATCATAAAGTTTTTAACCTGAACTGAGATGATAAACCTACTTCTTCCCCCTCAAACTCTATTGTGGCAATGGTTCCTTCACGCTGTCTTGAAGCCTTGATACTAGCAACAATTCACTATAAATGCCTTTGTCCCTGCTGATGAGCTTAGCAGCTACTCAAAGTCCAATGGCTTGTTAATCAATGGATGGAGTTTGATGTGTTAAATAATATTTCAGATTAATTTAAGGCATGAATTAATGTTTCACTCTAGCTTGCATATTCAAATGTAAGATTTATGGTTTCTCAAACTATTCATTATCCTTTCAAAGTTTGTGACAAACAGTAAATTTCTAAATAGGGATAAAGTCAACTTGCACTTGTTTAAAACTTAAACTAATTAATTATGAGTAACATAATATTAATACATCTGTTTCAAATAAAATATTTTTTAATTTTAAACCATATATAAAATAAACAATTAAAATTACAAGTCATTAATTTTAAAACTATAATGTCAATACATATGCCTCAAATATGGTCCACATCATTTTCTATTAAGTCAATTTAGATGAAAGATGATGGTAGAGACCATATTGACTCAATTTTGATTTTAACATTTTAAATTATAAAGACGAAAATAGATTCTAGTGCAAACTATAGAGATGAAAAAAAAATATAATTTAACCTAGTTTTAATGACAAATATAATTTCCTAAAAAAATTGTGCAATTGTGATAACTTATGAGTGTAGTATTAGTTATTGGTGATGCGTTTGATTTGTAACTTGGATGTATCAAATTCTAGTCTACAGTTACTACATATAAATTATCACAAATAGCCAGTGATGCTACATCTCAATCATTACAGTGAACTCCTCTACTTGTGGTTTTTATGATTAAAAAAATCTTTATTGACAAGGTTTCAATCGCTATTTTTTGATGAAAGTCTTATTACATGTGATATTTATTAGTTTTTTTTTTTAGTGGTGATCTTTTAACCACAAAACATAGTAAAGTTGTCAATGAAAATCTTTACTGATGGTTTTTCATTATTAATAACAAGCAATTAGGGGTGTCAACGAGGGCTCGGCTCGTCTCACTTTAGGCAAGCTCGAGCTTGGCTTAAGCTCGTTTCAGGCTCGAGAGCTTAAGCTCGTTTCAGGCTCGAGAGCTTAAGCTCGTTAAAGGCTCGCGAGCAAATATTCAAGCTCGGCTCAGCTTGTTAAGGGCTTATGAAGATTTTTTAAAAATTCTATTCAAAATAAAGTTTTGTAGGCAAGGAAAGTTGAACTCAAGACCACTTAGTAAGTATTTGTGCAAATTACCACTAAACCAAGTAATAATTTATGTTATTTTTTTTTATATAAATAGATTTATTATAAATTTATATATAAATAATAAAAATTTTATTAAGTAATATTAAACGAGCTAGCTCACGAGTCTAGTTTTGGAAAGATTGAGCTCGGCTCGTTTTACTAAACGAGCTTAAAATAAAGTTCAAGATCGTCTCGTTTAAAAAACGAGCCGAGCTTGATCCGAGCTCTTAACGAGTAGCTCACGAGCTGTTCATGAGCTAGCTCGGCTCATTGCCACCTCTACAAGCAGTGTTGTCCTTATATCTTGAATTTCTTGTAGCCAATGGTAAGAATATATTATTGTGGAAAATCCTATTTTTATATTGTCTTATTTCCTAATTCTATACCTACCATTTTTAATTAAGGTTTAAGATTTAAAAAAGAAAATGTTATATGTTAATTATAAACAGTTGTACAATCCTTTTTCAAAAGTATTTTTAAAGCACTTGTTAAGCCTATATATAAATCCTACTATATACCCATGTGAGTGGAGCTTATCAATGTCCATTCTTTAAGTTGGACAAAAAATCCAATTACTTTAATTTAAAACCTTTTAATTACAAGGTATTTTGGTAAGTTTAATAGAAATCTCAATCTCCTATACCCAATGCTCTCATTGTAATTTACATCCCTCACTGTCATAACTCGATAACTGAACGTATTTCTTAAAATATTTATACGTACATAAATTGTCGTGACTAGGAAAATAAAATATTACATGACGTAAAATTTATGCAAATAGATATTTGTATAAATATAAAAATTAATTTTCATTATCTAATAGGTTAACTTGATGCTTGAAATTTACTCATTTAGTTTTTATTAATGTCTATGTATCAAGGATATATATATATATATATCAAGAATTAAACATCCACCCCACATTCTAAAACTTGGACTTTTTCATTATTACACCGAGTTTGCTCTCTTTTCTTCCCCTGCATATTTCTCGATTCTTCTGCTTCATTCCACCCACTTGCATTGACTTGTTCTTATTTTTTTTCTTGATTTGCTGCTCGGCTATCTTATTCTTTCATTCCCCTGTTCTTGTTCTTGGTGGTAGCGGTGAGAAGTCTTGCATAAGTCTATGCTATCATTGTTTTTTGTAGTTTCATTTATCGCACCAATTTCGGTTTCTGAAATCAGTTTTGAAGAGCGATTCCAAAATGGTTGGCAAACACGCTGGGTAAAGTATGACTGGAAAAGGAGCAAAGGTAAAGCTGGTTCTTTCAAGCATACAGCTGGAAGTATGTATACAGACCAGGATATTTTTCCTCCATGGAAAAGCAAAATGTAAAAGCAAAAATCTTGCAGATTGGGATGATAAAGAATATATTGATGACTCTAGCGATGTCAAACCCGAGGGATATGATTCAATCCCAGCAGAAATTCCTGACCCAAAAGCTAAAGAGCCTCATAATTAGGATGAAGAGGAGGACGATATATGGAAATCACCCAAGGTACCAAATCCAACATATAGATGACCATGGAAACACAAAAAAATTAAGAATCCCAATTACAAAGGCAAGTGGAAAATTCCTTGGATAGATAACCCAGAATTTGAAGATGATCCTGACCTTTATGCGCTTAAGCTAATCAAATATGTGGGCGTTGAAGTTTGGCAGTTATACCACGAAATGCTCAAGGGCACGGTTGGCTGAGGCCTGCTATTGGGGTTGTGTAGCTTTCTCAATGTATCATTCAGGTAATGCATCGGTAATACCAAGAATAAATTTGTTACGATGTATCTTTTCTCCTTTTAAAATCACAAATCCTAAGTGCTTTATACTGATCAGTATATGTTTAAGGTGAGATTTAGAATCTCTTAACTCTTGTCCTTATTGGGCGATGAAAATAACTTTTTGATTCTTTTCTCATAGGCGTGCAAACACATATAGACATCCAACTTGTTCATTTCTCTCAGTTAACTTAAGGCTATTTGAAAACTGTAATCATTTGTGGAAAAAAAGAGATTAATGCTTAATGCATTTACAGTGTCTAGTGACGTCTTTCTGAACAAAGAGTTGCATTAAATTCTTCTGATTGTATTAAGTCAGGGGCCATCTTCCCTGTTAGATATGAGAACTGCTAATTTGTAGATTTGAATATGCTTGCAAGATTTGCTTGCAGGTAGTCCACTTTCTTGCACCTTGGGTTATGATACAATTCTGGAGTAGTTCTGTCACCAAGAAGAAATTAATAATCTTTAGTAGGCAAAGAATAAAACTATGGCTTCAAGCTTGCCCAAGGAAAATTGATTAAACACCTAGTTCTTTTGAGAGTTATAGGATGATTATATGACGTACAAGACTAAAATTGAGGTTGATACTTGATAGTGAATTAATCATAGTAGTACAAGACGTACTGCCCTGCTAGAATTCTTAAAGCTCTTGGTATTTTATTAGACTTTGCTTATATATATATTTTTTTTCTTAGAGCAAAACCATAGGGTAGTTTTGGAAAATTGTACTTGTTGACTAGAAGATATAAAACTTCCTTTTGAGTCAAAATAACAATTTAACTCTAGTTACATGGGTTTCTAGTTATATTCAAAGGCGTTAAAGGACTTGGTATATACTAACTCATTAGATGTATTATTTAACTATATAACTTGGATGTAACTTACTATACAGCAGGGGATGGAGAAAAGGATCAGACAGGTCTTTGAACCTAGTGGTTTGGTTTCAAAGATTCCGTATATTTAGTGACTTTGTAATATTACCTTCATCTCCTAAAAGACATCCTTATAGATCAGTACATTGAATCTGGTGACTGTAAAACAAATCAACATTGTTTTTTTTTTTTTTTTTTTTTACTCATTCTTTTTTTTAAAGCATTTTATTTGTGTAAAAGCTACTTTACATCTACTTAGCATAGATTAAAGATGATAGAGTGAAATGGGAGTAAATTGGTTATTGAAGGGATACAGGGCGAATTTTATAAGTTAGAAAAATTCAGTATTTCAAGTGTTTTCAGGACTGAATTAAATTAAAAATTCTAAAGAGAAAATGTAGCTTAGGGTCCTAATATGATATCTGAAAAATTTCGTAACCTGGTTCTAAGTATACTTATCATTAGAGCTATTGGACTGTGGCTAGGTCTATGCAGGATTTTAGCAGAGCTTAAGTCAATCTGGAAGACTTCGTCAGAGGTTGTAGATGGAATTAGTTTGGGACCTCTGAATAAAAGTTCTTTTTGACATATTAAAGGATAAATTTGGAGTGGTGCAGGTCTTAATTCCAAGTTATGTGAATTTTAGAGGTATTGAAGGTTATGGTTCTGATTTTCGGGTATTGACTGTACATGTTTTGAATTAATTGAGTTTAAAGGGTTATAAAGGATGAATTAGGAGTAGAGTGCTGAATATAAAATGTTCCTAACATCTTGAAACATTATACTTAAAAAGTTTTGTAATTTAATTTTCAATTATAAGAATTTTATAAGCACCGAAATCAGAAGTTGGCAACAAGAATTTTACGAGAGCCTTGTTTGTTCATGTGAAGAACTAAGTAAGTTCAACACTGATTTTAGGAAAAGTTTCTAAATAAGAAAAATATCTAACTTCCTAAGATTAATTTTTAAACGTAGTTTTATTAAATTTGGTTAAGTATGTAAGTTGAGAACAAACATATATCCAAGGGGTTGTGACAATGCCTAAAATAAAGTAAACTTTAAATAAATACTTGAAACTTAGTAACTCTAGATTTTTGTAACTAAAAGGTCATAAGTTAGGAATTGTCAAACTAAGTAATAATTGAAAAATGTATTGCAACTTTGGAAAGTGTGGTTGAATAAACGACAAGCGCGAACACAATTGTAGGTGACAAATGAAATCGGTTAAAGATGAGTAGTTAATTGCTACCCTTTGGTTGTTGGATTAGTGTGCTTGATTGTTTGATGTATTGATATAGGTATATATATGTTATAAAGTGATAAATAAGAATCATATTATCGTGATTGACTATTTGAATTATGTTGATGTTTGAAATTGTTTATGATTGATAAGGGTCAACGAAGTGTTTTTCTTTTCGAAATGATTTTTACTCTTGAAATAAAATCCTAGTGCACATAGGATGTTTTAATTTAATACTCTGATAAGGGAATTCTTTTGATATATGTTTTTAAAGAATTGAGTGTTCAGCCCAGGTGGGGGAATTTGGATAAGGAGATTCATTGATTTAATTTCTATTTCTATTTGGTATGTAGGAGCAAAATTGTCCAGTGGGAGGTGGTATGCGAGGCTGAGTCACTCTATTGGCCCTTTGCTTGCTTTGTATGCTTTGATTGCATTGATTATTTTAAATGGATTATACAATGTACTAATTGAACTGTGCTTGCTAAGTTTTATATTTTCGTATTTGTATATGTGAAATTTTAGTAGTTTTGGAATATATGACATGGTAATATTAATTGATTATATATTCTATACGTGTGTTGGGTGATGCTAGTACCCTTTGGGTACTATTTTTTACTCATATAGTTTGTAAGACTCATCCTTCTTCTGTAATTTTTTTTTTTTTTTTAGTAATAGGATCTTAAGGATAGCTATTACTCATAATGGTTTTTGCCGAATGTTTGGCGGCAAGGTAATTCTTCAGAATCTCAATCTTGAAGTCAAATAGTGAAAATTTGCAGTTACACTAGAGTTGTGAAGTGCCTGGTCTTATATGGGGTAATAATCTAGTTGATTGCTATTATGATGGAAAATGGAGCGGAGCTACTTGGTCTTGTTGTCTTTGTTGTTTTTTTGTTGAATAAAAACAGAAATATGTATTGTTTATGTTTTGGGCATGTTTCATATTACGTGGAACATTTGCTAAAATTTTTAGTAAATATTATGTATTTAGTAACAAGTCTATGTTTTTACTTTAATTAAGTAGAGATTTTATTGGTTTTAAATATAATTGTTTCAAGAGTCTTGTGTGTTCAGTAGTGGTAAAATCAAGGTTATAGAGATTTGGTTATCTATTCTTCTAGTTAGTCATGCCTTCATTTGGGAGTGTGACACTCATCCTCATTTTCTGCTTTCATGCTTTCTCCTTTTACTTCTTTCTCCTTCCCCTTCCCCTTCCCTTTTCTCTGCGCTTCTTGTTTATGCTTGACTCGAATTAGAGTTGCAACAAAAAGCCAAAAAAAGAAAGTGTAAATGAGATCCCTCAAAAAATCAATGTTATTGATAATTAGATTTTTACGCACTTGTATTTAACTTTAAAGGTTATGCTTGTCTCATATTATTCTATTTGTTAGTCTTTATTTTTCACTTAAAAATGTCCGTTGTTTATCTTATCTTCGTGTTTGTTAGAATTCAATTATGATCCATAATAAAAAAATTTTGAGAAATTAAAATTTTCGAAGATGTATGGAAGCACTTTGGTTGAAATTAAATAAAGTTATAATGCTGAAACCTACCAAATCAGAAAATCAGTCATGAAAATCAAAAGAATGAGAGAAGTAATATTCAAAAATCATCAATCATAAAGATATTATTTACAATAAATACAACTGAAAAAAATATATAAATCAAAATATTGACCTTATCTCCAAATCCTAAGTTTTTGTCATCTTCAGCTTCTTCGTCATCTTGACTAAAGTGCAAAGGCCCGGATGTAGGAGGTGGAGCTTGAAATAATCAAAATACATACATTATAAGTTATACTTAAATTAATATGCATATAAATTAAAATTCTAATTAATTAACTTGGACAAATTAAGCAAATTTTTTAATATTTTATTTTATTTTCGTTTGTTCCTATAAGTTTTATTTGTTCCCATGGTCGTGCTGGTACTCTAAGAATCCTAAATGGACTAGTATTTTATTGTTTGGCCCCTTAAACCTAAGTTTTCGAATTTTTTTGCCTTGAAACTCAAAATTTGCTAAATTCCTTATTATTGATCCAAATGAATTTTCATTTATTCCTACAGGTCTTATTCGCCTCCAAGGTCATGACGGTACTCCCAGAATCTTAAACAAACTAGCATTTGACCGTTTTGCCCCCCAAATCTAAGATTTCAAAGTTTTTGTCTTAAAACTCAAAATTTGGCCTAAAATCTTAACTGTTGATCCAAATGAATTTCTATTTGCTCCTACAGGTCTTACTCGACTTCACGGTCATGTCGGTACTTCTAGAATCCTAAACAGACTAATATTTGACCGTTTTGCCCTCCGAATCCAAGTTTTCAAAATTTTTACGTTAAAACTCAAAATTTGTCCTAAAATCCTAACCGTTGATCCAAATAGATTTTCATTTGTTCTTACAGGTCTTATTCATTCCCAATGTCATGTAAGTACTCCCAGAATCCTAAATGGACTAGTCTTTGACCGTTTTATCCCCTAAACCTAAGTTTTCAAAGTTTTTGTCTTGAAATTCAAAATTTGGCCTAAAATCTTAAACGTTGACCCAAATGAATTTCTATTTGTTCCTGCAGGTCTTATTTCAATGATCATGTTGGAACTTTCTAAATCCAAAACAAACTAGTATTTAACCGTTTTGCCTCTGAACCCAAATTTTCAAAGTTTTTGTTCTTAAACTCAAAATTTGTCCTAAAATCCTCACTGTTGATCCAAATAGATTTATGTTTGTTCCTATAGGTTTTATTCATCCTCATGATAGTGCCAGTACTCTCGGAATTTTAAACAGACAAGTATTTGACTGTTTTACCCCCTGAACCTAAGTTTTCAAAGTAAAAACTTTGAAACTTAAAATTTGGCTTAAAATTCTAACAATTAATCCAAATGGATTTCCATTTGTTCCTGCATATCTTATTTGTTCTATTAGTTATGTCGGTATTTTTGGAATCCTAAATGGAGTAGTATTTGACTGTTTTTCTTTTAAAAACTCAAGTTTTTAAAGTTTTTGCCTTGAAACTCAAATTTTGTTCTAAAATCCAAACCGTTAATCTAAATGAATTTTTGTTTGCTCCTACAGGTTTTATTCAACCCCACGGTCATATTGGTACTCTTGAAACCCTAAATGGACTAGTATTTGAATGTTTTGGCCTTCGAAGCCCATGTTTTCAAAGTTTTTACCTTGAAACTCAAAATTTATCCTAAAATCCTAACTGTTGATCCAAATAGATTTTCTACAGGTTTTATTCATCCTCAAGGTCATGCAGTTACTCTCGAATCCTAAACCGACTAGTAAAAAACCTTTTTGCTACCCGAACACAAGTTTTCAGTTGATACTCAAAATTTGTCCTAAAATCTTAACCATTGATCCAAATAGATTTATGTTTGTTCCAACAGGTCTTATTTATCACCAAGGTTGTGCCGGTACTCCTAGAATCCTAAGCAGACTAGTATTTTACCATTTTGGCCCCCGAACCCAAGTTTTCAAAGTTTTTCCTTGAAACTCAAATTTTGTTAATGCAAAATTAGAGAACCCAAATAAAACTACCTCTTTTTGGGATGAACGATGCGATGATGAAACCGATTGATAATAATGTGTTTTGGCATGTGAAGATCGGAGAAAGCGAATTTTGGATTGACCCACAATAAATATTGATGGGGTTGAAGTTTCATTCATGTATTTCCTAGCCAGAATCTTTGTGTAAGGGTTTGCAATGGCTTCCATTTCTCACTACTAAAATCCTCAGGTTGTGTAATGGGTTTTAACAGAGAGAGAGAGGAAGAGACCTAGCTTTTGATGCATTGAAGAGTAAAGAATCCAACTTTATAGGGAGACAAAGAACGGTGGGATTTGACAAGTGGCAAAATCAGGTTGGTTTGTTCATTATATACTTCTACTGTTGTTCATAGTAGTAAAGGCAAAAATCTCAACTAAAATGAGAAATTTCCGCCCCTTCTTTATGCGGGTTTTCAGTGTGAGACTGGAATGTCTTTATGTTTCTGCACAATGCTTTTGATCACTAAATACTATGGAAACATCTTTTGCAACTAGTTTGTTCATTATATTCTTAGATTATCCTGCACTACTTTCTCAATCACCAGAAGTTCAGGTGAGCATTACTATTGGGAAAGGTTTCTACTTTCTCTGATTTACTGTTGTCTACTTGGTAGAACATGTGTTATTTTTTTTACAATTCGAATGTCACAAAGTAAAAGCATAGAAGTTGTCGATCTTTGGAAAATGAAGAACTCAAAATGTTGCTTCACCTCCTATATTATTCTTCAGAACAAGGTGAAAATAAGCAATTAGTACAACAAAGAGCTTAACGCAGAGCTTAACAAGAGCTGCTTCCAATCACATCTTCAATAAATTGTCCAATAGCATTGAAGGAAGACCCACCTCTCAATACAGCTTTTCTGGCCATCTCTCCCATCTCTTTCACCTTCTTCCTTACTTCACAATCAAAGTCCATCAATTGTTTCACCGCTTTTTCTATCTCCTCCGCCATTACAAGATCAACACCCATCCTATAATCCAATCTCAGCTCCACAGCCAATCCCAATTCCTTCACCATCATAAATGCATTCAGCTGTTGTTCTGCATACATAGGCCATGTTACAATTGGTACACCAAACCACAAGCTCTCCAAGATAGAGTTCCATCCACAGTGAGACACAAACCCTCCAATGGCTTTGTGAGCCAAGACCTCCACCTGTGGAGCCCACTCACACAGCATTCCCCTATCTTTCATCCATTCTAAGAATCCTTCAGGTAACATGTTCAGGGGATTCTCTTTAGTAATTGGTGACATACGCATAGCCCACAAGAACTTGTATCCACTACCCTGAATTCCAAGTGCTATTTCTCTTACTTGGGATGAACCAAAGCTTCCCATGCTTCCAAAGCATAGAAACACCACAGAAGATGAACATGACCATTAAAAACTGAACCAAAAGTATATGACTCTAACTCTGAAAAACTATTCACTATAATCCCCTTGATGTCTCTGTACCTCTTAGCAAGCTTAATATAAGCAGTGTAGCCGCCATCATTATTAAACAAAGCCGTCGGTAAAGCACTTTGAGGAAAAGGGTTGACGAAACCTGGGATTGATAATGCATGATCAGATTCATTAAACACGGTGCTAGTTTGATTGTGGCCTGTTGATAGGTAGAGCATGAGACCAAGAAACCCAGCATTCGTGGTTTGGAACATATAAGAAGGGATACCAAGTTCATTCCCCATATCAATCATGGACAAACAACAGAGATCAAGAACCAATCCCACAATTCTGGTTGAGTTTGAATTAGAGTGAGATAATAAAATGCTTTGAATTATGGCTTTGACAGTAGGGATTAAACTTTCTATCAAGACACACATATATTTTTCTGGTGATTTTTTTGATAGCTCTAAAGGAGGTGGGTCTATTTCACGGAGATCAATGAGTTGAATTCTATTTCTGGGTTGTGAGGCTAAAACTGTTTTGGGGTATGTATCTGTGAAGGGCATGAATGGGATTTTGGGGCAAAGAATTGTGATGGAAAGGCGATCATCACAATCAATCAGGCGCTTTGCAAATTCCAGAATTGAAACCAAGTGTCCAATTGCAGGTGCTGGAACAAAGATGAGCTCTGCCTTGTTCATCTTTGATCTTTCTTTTTCTTTCTCTGCAAACTTTTCCTGTACTCTCTTTCACTTTCTACTCCATATGCTGTTGCTTCAGTTAAGTTTTTTTTATTAATCACTCAGATGGGATTTCTAAATCTTTTCAATTGATTAATCTTGATTCTATTTTTGAATCAAATCCACGAATAGCTTATCTATCTCTATTGTTGATATTTTAATATTAAAGTATTTATTTTAATATTTTAAATATAAATTTTATTTTATTATTTTAAAATATAAATTGGTTAGGAACAAATAAGTGGTTGCCAGTGCAATTCCCACTTCAAAGTTCAATCATGGACCCTCATAATTAAGAAATCAAGGACCAACCCAACAAGTAACGTGGAGTTTGAATATTAGAGTAGAATGACAACGACGTTTTAAACGGTGGCTTTCAGACCTTAACATGTGGGATTAGTCTTTCACAAAAGTTTGTTACTAATATTTAATGAGTTTTTAAGAAATTTCTAAATTAACTAAAATATTTACAAATATTCATTCCAAACAAATAATTTCTCAGTTACTGCATTGTCAAAATTTAAGTGAGAGTTCTTATTGCCACAACCTATATCAGGTATCCTCCAATTTTATTATTTCTCTTTTTTAATCATAATTTTATTAGACCTTTTAATTTTTTTAATTATATTTTTATTAAACTATTTTTTTTTAAATCTTCAACTTTGTTGATATTTGTTTTCAATTCACCTTAAAAGTCTAATATATTTCCTAACCCAAAAAAAATAAAAGTCTAATATTTTTTTTTTCAATTATTTCTTTTTACTCCCTACAAATTTTTTCTCTCTACATTTCCTGGAAATTATATTTTTATATTAATTTTTTTGTTAAAATAAAATTAAATAAATGTAAAGAATATTTAGCGAAAAACACATGAATGAAGGGATCTTAAAATATAATCCTTTAAATCCCTGAAATAATTGTGAAAAATTATTTGGCTGTAGTTGTAATTATTTTAAAATTTTTAACTCAAATCTATTCAATAAATTTCATAACTTCAATTAAAAAAACGATTAAAAGAACTTCCTAAAACAATGATTATGGAAGGAGAGAAGCAAAGAGACCCAGGCTAGATGATGATTATGATTTCGAATCCAAACCAAGATCATAATGTGAGGGAAGATAGATCAGGGTGTCGAGATGGTGTTGAATTTAAACCCAAGTCTAGAGATATTGATAGAAGGGCTGAATCTAGGAGGCGCGATGATGAATTTGAACACAATGCAAGAGAAGGTCATGATAGGGGGGAGGACAAGAGATCAAGGAGCCACAATGATGATGATAATATTATCATAAGGTCTAGAGAAGGTCATGGTAGGAAGGAAGATTACAGATAAAAGATTATTTTGACAGGAGGAAAGATAAGAGATCAAGAGGATATTGAACCAGAATCCTTATAAAGAAAGCACCGAGATAGAGAAGCAGACAAAAGGCATCGTATTATTCAGGGTTCATAGATGAGGACTTGAGTAAGGATCACTAGTAAAACTCATTTGTAGATGTAAAGGGCTAGCGTTGTCAACATTACATTTGTTACATGATCTTTTGTATTACACTATGTGAGGTAACAGCCCTCCTTTTCTCGTAGTAGCAGAAGGACCATGTTTGAATGATATTATAGGCATATCCTTGGTTTTAGTAGAATCTAGTTTGAGTGGCATCGAAATGACCCAAAAAAATAGAATGGCCAATGGCGGTCTTGTATCGAGTCTAAATTGCTTTATTCTTTTTCGTGCTATCTTTCTGTCCTTCAACTTTGCCTCATATTTTTTTATGGATTGTCTGAATGATAATTAGACAATGGTCAACAGCTATTGGACAATCAATTTTAGCAACAAGTGATCAACAACGCTATGGTTTTCCTTTCAGAATTTCTTATGATAAGTTGTCCCCTCTACTGAGAGACAGAACCTACGTTACATAGTTTCTTTCAATGTTCACATTTCAAAATTCGTCTACTGCATTTTCTATTCAACAATTAAGACATGCATCAACGCCCCAAACTTGAGCTGTCGCTAATAAAGATGTCTACTCTCTTATCAGTTTTGGTTTATGAGGAAGGATCAAGTAAATCCAGGATGAATAGATATTCTGAACATTTAAATGTCAAAATATTATTGATCTCTCTTAGCTTTGCTTTGTACCTATTTTATTCCACTTCTCTTATGGATCTCTCGAGGATTTTAGAAATAATGTGAGTTGCAGGGCTCTTGACTTCTAAACATTTTATATTCTCTACTAAGGATCTTAAAAGCAATTTTAATTTTCTATTTTATGCTTTGCTCAAAAGAAGAAAGAAATGACAAAAACGGCATGATTTAAAACAAGACACATAATCCAAAACCATATCCATATATAAACAATTCCCTTAAGTTTAAACTTGAGTTGAAATTAAAAGGAATAGAGTGGTTAACAGATCTATTAATGCAAGGAGGAGAACAAAGGAACAATTCTGATCTTTATGAAGTTATATCAGGAATACTTGTTGGCAGCCTCAATTCCAACTAAGAATACCACCCCTGAGGGATTTCCTAATAATATTGGTAGTATGTCCTCAGAAGAGGCTCAGACTTGTGGTGGAAGCATTCCAGGAACAAGAACAGATTCTCCTTCATAGGTAAAGAAGGGTTCATCTTTTGTACTTAGGGGACCATTGCCTTTTGGAGTTTTAAAATTGTGTGCTTGCAGGTGCCTTACGATCTACAGAATGAGCAGTGTCAGATTCCTTTTCTGAACTCAGTTGGAACTTCCTTGCCTGGTTGGTAATCCTCTTTCTAGAAATGGACTCTCCATTGCTATTATCAGCAATGTAATCAGAAAATATTGTGCCCTTCTTGTTAACATGCAACTCGATGTCTGGGCTTATAGTTTCCTCCCCATTGTGACCAACAATTTGCTTCTCAGTTGAATCATGATCTCGAGAGTTTTTCCAGTCTACAAAAATGACAATAGAGTTTTTGGTTTCTGAAGTTTGAAAGATTCGGTTTGGACCGGGTTGCCACAATATCTTCCCTGAACTTTGCCGGAGTATGAACTTGAACTCAATTTGTAATCCAGCTGGTATATCCTAATAATTAGTTTAAAGAATATTAAAATCTCAATCTAGCATATTATAGATAATACCACATTCTTTGATTCCTTACCAGCTCAACACTCCAAATGTCGCCTTCAGACCAGTTCAATGGTATGGCTCTAGTGGGGATCCACAGACCAATAGCAGGGTCATTACCCACTACAAAAAAATTGCTCACCAAACCGACACTCCTTTTGCAACTGGAATTTAACATGAACAAAATTTGATGGATCTGCAAAAACCAACAAAGTAAAAAAGAAGAAGAGAGAGAAACCATTACATTCAATGTGAATGTTGTGATTATACTTGCAGGACACAAGAAGAACAGTAAACTTACTTGATGATCGTTTCTTGCTTCCTGGAATCTCTAAGCTTGTCAACGCCTATTTGTGGTTAGAAATGATGCTCAAAATTTCAGGGAAATCAAAATATTATATCACACTTTGATGAGATATTACTCTGTACGAAGTTCCTTTTTTTATTTTTTTTATGAAAAAATAAATTCTATTAAGAAAGAAAGAAATACTCTGTATAAAGTGGATGATTTGACTTAGACAAAATCATTCAGATTTGAGGCAACAAAGAAACAGTGGAGAAAGAGAGAGACCCAGTAAGTTTCGGAAAACCATGTCCATTTTCAATACATAAATTCTATGATTAACTGTCATATCTCCTCATGCTGAACATGAAATCTACACAAGGAAAATACCAAATTATTTTTCACGAATTTAATTGTGTCCTAAGTATACCTATAAACTTGCAGTGTCGCGTGCTTTATCTTAGATCGGCTGCAAAATCACTTTTACTTGTAATTTGTTCCTGTAGGATGTTACATGTACCAAAACATTTTTTACCAGGAAGAGTTAAGAAAGGGCCTCAATGTGTTTTCAACCATTCTCTCCTTGTCCAGTTTCCTTATGTTGTTACTTGTGTAACCTCAGGCACATTGAAAGGGAAATGTCATCATCTAAATCAACGGCACAGTTAAGTTTTTTCTGGAAAATCTCATAGCATGATATGCATCATCATTAAACATTACATTGTATAATAACACACCCGAAAGGTAATTTAGCATATGATAAACCAAGGATTGATGGGTAAACAGGAGACTGGTTTTGAATGGAAGTGATTCAGTTTATTGGGTTCTCCATGAACTTTAGAAACCAACCAAAGATAGTGTGTTTGGTTCTCCAAAATCTTACAGAGTAAAAGAAAATATAACAAAGCCTAGTAATCAAACCCATAAACTAGTCCATCGAAACAAATAAAATGAATCAATAGAACAGATGGTAGAATCTAATTTACAGACATAAGAAATTCTTTACAGCTACTACATTTTGTTAATGCAAAATTAGAGAACCCAAATAAAACTACCTCTTTTTGGGATGAACGATGCGATGATGAAACCGATTGATAATAATGTGTTTTGGAATGTGAAGATCGGAGAAAGCGAATTTCGGATCGACCCACAATAAATATTGATGTGGTTGAAGTTGCATTCATGTATTTCCTGGCCAGAATCTTTGTGTAAGGGTTTGCAATGGCTTCCATTTCTCACTGCTAAAATCCTCAGGTTGTGTAATGGGTTTCAACAGAGAGAGAGGAAGAGACCTAGCTATTGATAGCATTTGATGCATTGAAGAGTAAAGAATCCAACTTTATAGGGAGACAAAGAACGGTGGGATTTGACAAGTGGCAAAATCAGGTTGGTTTGTTCATTATATACTTCCACTGTTGTTCATAGTAGTAAAGGCAAAAATCTCAACTAAATGAGAAATTTCCGCCCCTTCTTTATGCGGGTTTTCAGTGTGAGACTGGAATGTCTTTATGTTTCTGCAAAATGCTTTTGATCACTAAATACTATGGAAACATCTTTTGCAACTAGTTTGTTCATTATATTCTTAGATTATCCTGCACTACTTTCTCAATCACCAGAAGTTCAGGTGAGCATTACCATTTGGAAAGGTTTCTACTTTCTCTGATTTACTGTTGTCTACTTGGTAGAACATGTGTTTTTTTTTTTTTTACAATTCGAATGTCACAAAGTAAAAGCATAGAAGTTGTCCATCTTTGGAAAATGAAGCACTCAAAATGTTGCTTCACCTCCTATATTATTCTTCAGAACAAGGTGAAAATAAGCAATTAGTACAACAAAGAGCTTAACGCAGAGCTTAACAAGAGCTGCTTCCAATCACATCTTCAATAAATTGTCCAATAGCATTGAAGGAAGACCCACCTCTCAATACAGCTTTTCTGGCCATCTCTCCCATCTCTTTCACCTTCTTCCTTACTTCACAATCAAAGTCCATCAAGTGTTTCACCGCTTTTTCTATCTCGTCCGCCATTACAAGATCAACACCCATCCTATAATCCAATCTCAGCTCCACTGCCAATCCCAATTCCTTCACCATCATAAATGCATTCAGCGGTTGTTCTGCATACATAGGCCATGTTACAATTGGTACACCAAACCACAAGCTCTCCAAGATAGAGTTCCATCCACAGTGAGACACAAACCCTCCAATGGCTTTGTGAGCCAAGACCTCCACCTGTGGAGCCCACTCACACAGCATTCCCCTATCTTTCATCCATTCTAAGAATCCTTCAGGTAACATGTTCAGGGGATTCTCTTTAGTAATTGGTGACATACGCATAGCCCACAAGAACTTGTATCCACTACCCTGAATTCCAAGTGCTATTTCTCTTACTTGGGATGAACCAAAGCTTCCCATGCTTCCAAAGCATAGAAACACCACAGAAGATGAAGGCTGATCATCAAGCCATTTCATTATGTTTTCATGTTGAGCTTGATCCAAATTTGGGTGAGGAGGACCTTTGATGTCAATTACCGGGCCAACGGCATAGACAGGAGGAACACGACCATTAAAAACTGAACCAATTGCATATGACTCTAACTCTGAAAAACTATTCACAATAATCCCCTTGATGTCTCTGTACCTCTTAGCAAGCTTAATATAAGCAGTGTAGCCGCCATCATTATTAAACAAAGCCGTCGGTAAAGCACTTTGAGGAACAGGGTTGACGAAACCCGGGATTGATAATGCATGATCAGATTCGTTAAACACGGTGCTAGTTTGATTGTGGCCTGTTGATAGGTAGAGCATGAGACCAAGAAACCCAGCATTCGTGGTTTGGAACATATAAGAAGGGATGCCAAGTTCATTCCCCATATCAATCATGGACAAACAACAGAGATCAAGAACCAATCCCACAATTCTGGTTGAGTTTGAATTAGAGTGAGATGATAAAATGCTTTGAATTATGGCTTTGACAGTAGGGATTAAACTTTCTATCAAGACACACATATATTTTTCTGGTGATTTTTTTGATAGCTCTAAAGGAGGTGGGTCTATTTCACGGAGATCAATGAGTTGAATTCTATTTCTGGGTTGTGAGGCTAAAACTGTTTTGGGGTATGTATCTGTGAAGGGCATGAATGGGATTTTGGGGCAAAGAATTGTGATGGAAAGGCGATCATCACAATCAATCAGGCGCTTTGCAAATTCCAGAGTTGAAACCAAGTGTCCAATTGCAGGTGCTGGAACAAAGATGAGCTCTGCCTTGTTCATCTTTGATCTTTCTTTTTCTCTCTCTGCAAACTTTTCCTGTACTCTCTTTCACTTTCTATTCCATATGCTGTTGAGTTTTTTTTATTAATGACTCACATGGGATCTCTAAATCTTTTCAAGTGATTAGTCTTGATTCTATTTTTGAATCAAATCCACGAATAGCTTATCTATCTCTATTGTTGATATTTTAATATTAAAGTATTTATTTTAATATTTTAAAATATAAATTTTATTGCATATAGCTATTAAACTAAACTAAAGGTTCACATTTTGCTTGTCAAATTTGTCAAACAATAAAGTTTTGTTTGTGGGTCATCCGGTACTATAATAATATGCTCCAGAAAATTACAAATGTTAGGAATCAGAGGCTGCCATAATAATATTAATAACTTTTATCTGTTTAGATTGAGAATCCTTTTCTGATTGACCATATTACAACCGTTAACATAGAAAAATACTCATTTAATAATGATATGTCACGTGACATAATTGACATATATACATAACTGATAAAATACATAAATTACAACATAATTACTTTATCAATTTTATAACATACGTCATTATTATCCATTATTATATAATAGAAATCATTATTATCGTAACAGACATCATAATTATTATAATTAACACAATTTCTATATAAAGAGACTAAAAATCTCAAAAGAAAACAGGTTGTTCTCTGCAATTCATATTATTTACAGCTTATTTACTCTGATTATACTGACTTTGGCATCAGAGTTTTTCCAGGTCCAGAGGACCGCCCTCTCCACATATTATAGGTCAGATTGCCACATAGAGGACACCTTAGCCTGGTCAAATCCAGACTTAACATTGGCGCAGTCCGTGAAAAAAATTAATTTGATTTGGATTTTCAAAAACAAAATCTCAAACATGGATGCTCCGTTCTTCGAAATTTTGTAGGTCTCATGCACCCATGGCGCTGCCTCCTCATTTTGCTGAACTGAAGCATCTAAACAATTAGCGATGCTACAATTTGTAAATTTTATTCCATGACCAATTAAACATATTTTGTGGCATCGATCTACCCCTAACTGCCAGTGTCCAAGTTTAAACAAACCTGTTTTTTTGAGTTTAGGAGTAAAGGACATCCTCAAATTGAAGTAGTAGTCAAAGTACAAAGTCCAATTTGTGTCCATAGCATGAGATTGTGAAAAGGCAGCTATGCACAGTGATATTTAACTTTGATCATTGTAATTTGTGTGCACATCCTATTTACATTTGCACATAATTTATACATTTACACTATCCTAGTATAATGACACCCTCTGGTTGACTATTGATACAAACTTTCCAATTTTGACCTCGAACAACCAATAAATGATCCTAATTATTATTACATAAATAGCTATTTTAACTCCTTATGAGATAATTTGAGATGCATCTAGAAGAATAGCTCATGACAATATGATTCTCTAAAAGAACATAATTTAGTTTACGATTTCTTGTTTCCTTCTGTCCTAGTATAGGTATACTAGTCCTTAATTTACTATTTAGTTGTTGCACTAATAACCCTTATTTACATTTTGTTTTTGAGGGCAAGTACTTTGTTATAACCTTATAATCTAACGTACATTTTACGTAAATTATGGTGGTTATGTGAATATGAAATAAGATTAAATAAGAGAATATATATATCTATATATATATGATTAATTAAGAATTAATTTTATTATATTGTATTATAGATTAAATAACACTTGAAAATTTTTGGTGAAAATTTTATTGATGTAAAATAATGAAATAATAAGGATGCTCACACATAATTTTTCTTTTGTTTTTGAAAATCTATTGTCCACCACAAATGAGAAAAATGAAACTTAGCCATAAATTTATATTATTATATGTTTTTGATTTTTTCTCTTTTCTTGGTAGGCGCCGACTTAGCCTTCTCTTTTACCCCTTTCATTTGGCCGTTCTTGGTCAAAAATCCCTCCCTTGTTTGCGCTTTGCTTGAGCTGCACCGAGAGTCACTCTGTTGTGGCCAAATGAAACAATTGATGAGTAAGTGTAATTCTTGGTTTTCTTTTGTTTAAGCCAAACTCTTGGTAACGTTTTTCCTTCCTCTTCCTTTTCTTGGCAACGTTTGCCTTATTTTTCTTACTGTTTAGTCTGCTGTTTTTAGTATGTTGGAGGCTGCTCTGTTTTGGAGGACAGCCATGAAAACAGTTCACCCGTGTAGGTTGTTTAGCCACTGTGAGCTTCAAAGCTTTTCATGATTTGTTTCTACATGTATAGGTCTGTGTGCGTTTTGTATTAGGCCAGAATTTCCACGCAGGCGTGT
This sequence comes from Quillaja saponaria, assembly GCA_029379385.1. Lineage (NCBI taxonomy): Eukaryota > Viridiplantae > Streptophyta > Magnoliopsida > Fabales > Quillajaceae > Quillaja > Quillaja saponaria. The sequence continues at coordinate 10,747,092 of CM055610.1, read as the reverse complement.
GGGTCTTTCCCTAATCATGAGTTTCAAAGGCGGTAGAGTGTGTTTGGTTGAGTGGAGTGTGTACGTTCTTCAATTCAAATTTGTTTGCTCTAGTTTTTTTTTTTTTTTTCTAGCATTTGTATCCTTATTATCTGTGCTTGGTCTTATGTGAGATTGAGAAGAACGAGTAATCCATTTTGGGCAAGAATGACAAATGTTTTATGGGTTTTATTGATGTTTTAGTTAAGGTCCTCTATCTACCGTCTTTAAAAAAAATAAAAATAAAATAACAATAATAATAATAATAATAATAATAATAATAATAATAATAATAATAAAATAAAATAGAATGTATTTCTAAAGTAATTTGCTCTCAACCCATTGATAATTGGGAATAAAATCTTGAGTATACATTACCTTTGTTATACCATCTGATGGGGGTTTATAGAAGCCAAAGGTAATGAAGAAAGAGTAGGGTTATTCTTGGCGGAAACCAAAGATCTCTTGACCTTATAGTACTAATGATTGAAAAGATCGATTTTTTTTATGAATTGGAAGAAATATGGTTTAATGGACCATTGAAATTAAGCTTTTGGTTATCATCTGATTTTTTTTAAAGACTTTATTAGCAAAAGAAATCAACTTTGGGCAAGAAAGTCCTTGAATTTTTGTAATGTGAACATGGAAAAGGTTTGAGGGGAGGGGAAGAAAAGTTTGTACTGTTAAAAGCTTGCATTTTGTGTAATCACTAATTGCCCTTGCAATATTCCCGAGGCTATGATCTTTTGTAACTCTTATGTAACCAGTGTAAATTTCTTAATTTAGGAGTATTGTTAGGGTTCCTATTAGTTTAGTTAAGAAAGTGAAACTTGTAGTTAATTAGGAAACATGAAATTTAACTAAGTTAAGGTTAAATTAAAGGATTAGGACTCTTAAAGAATTTGGAGTAATTAACTTTATTTTAAATCTAATAGTTAAAATATGATTAAGACTGAAGTGATAAATTATGTGGAATTTCTTGGTTTGTGTGTATATATATATATATATCTACACAGGTACACATTCAAGGAACTAAATACTCTTTAGGATATTTGATAAATGTTCAAGATGAATTAGTTCTTAAATAGTATATTAAATATAAATGTAGGATTAAAGAATTAAGGAATTAATTATGAAATGAATATTTTAAATAATACAGGATTTTATGATTTTCAGCTTTGGATCGTATCGAGTATAATCCGATACCTTCGCAGTCTAGACAAGCCGACAAATCGTATCCTTGAGCATTGTGAGTGAATTATGTACTCCTTGGTTGCTAGATTCTTATGTGCAATTACATGTGTATGTGAATAGACTTGCTATATGGAAATCTAAGTAGAGACAATATTTCTATGATTTATTTAAACTATGTTTGCTTGACATTGTTTGTGGTTTGGTAAGGGCAAACAAATTGAAATTTTTTTGAAAAATGATTTTATTTCTGAAACTGAGATCCAGGTGCACCTAATTCTGATTCTGATATATGCTTTAAAAATTTGAGTGCTCAGCCTCGGTGAGATGGATTATGTACGGAGATTAATCTGTTGTGTAGGCGCGTAAATGCCCGATAGGGGGTGATACTGGTTTGCAGGGCTGAGTTACTCGTTGGCCCTTTGTGTGCTTTGATTGTGTTGTTTGAAATGGTGAATTATGGATACTTGAATTGACTTATATTTATATATGGTGGAACATGTGCGTTATGACTTTATTACGGTTACTACATAAGATTAAATAAAGATATGTGTTATTATGTGTTGATTGATACTGGTACCCTTAGGGTACGTGATTTGCTCACTGAGTCCTTATGACTTACACCTTCCTCTGTTTTTTTTTTTAGTATCAAGAAAACACAGTTTGTTGCGTCAAAATTTGCTACTTGTCAATACTGTTACGGCAAGGTATACCTTGGAGTCACATACTCGAAGTTGATAGGACGACACTTGCAGTCATTCTAGGTGTCATGCATTGTTGCGTTCATTGAGTTAATTGTGGTAACTTAATGTCTTGTTTGGAGCGGAGCTCCTTTTAAGTACTTTGATATTATGGTTTATCGGTGATTTGTTCCAGGTTATTGTTTATATATTGTTGGTCATGTTCCACTTTATGAGGAACATTTGCTAAATTTTCAATAAATATTTATGTTTCATAACCAGTTCATGACTTTATTTTAGTTCAGTAAAATTTTCTTGGTCTTAACTATAATTTGTTTAAGAGTCATTTGTGCTCAGTCATTGTGGATTCAAGGTTATGGAGGGTTGGTTATCCATTTTTCCGGTCAGTCATACCCTTATTTTGGGGTGTGACATACTTGACTGGAAACTACAGCTTGAACAAAGTAGGACCAAAGTAGCAATAAAAACTCTCATCCGCAATTATTGAAATCAAAGGTTCATATACTCAAGTTATTTTGAAGAGAAAATGAAGAAAAAGAAGACAAGGCGTAGCTCGGGCCTTGAATTCTTAAATCAAATATGAGCCCACAAAATGAACATTTTTGACAATTTTTCAAGGTCCAACTAAGGCTTCAAAAGGAAGAGCCATGTTGGTCATAATTATTCATACTCACCCGCAGGTAATCATTTTAAATTCATACACTAACCATGTTAGTTTTATTAAATAACCATGTTTGTCATATATATGCTTCCTTCCCTAGACTATATATGTTAAATCTTTGAAGTGGAGAACAAAAGTGGTAGCATTTTTTCCTACCTAGGCTTCTATGCATGATTGGAAGCTATGTGTAGCTTGTAAGGCTAGACAGTAGTAATTTTGATTCACCTGCCATTGTTAATAGTTTGGCCTACTAAAACAAACTTACTGTAGAAACAAAGGTAAAATGTATAATATACATGTGCTCATGACCGACCACATGGTATGATCCATTCTTGCATGGATTATTGTAATCCTTTACTCAGTCATATGAAATTATGGAAGCACAAGTTAGGGGAGACAGAAAATTCCAAATTATACTTCGAGCAAACCATCAAGGCTCTCTCTTACCCAAGGCCCATCTTCTCCACTCAGCTCAATCAAGGAGCGAAGAGCTTAAAGAAATCAAAGAGCCAAGAGCTCAAAACAATCAAAGAGCCAAGAGCTCAAAGCAATCAAAGTGCCAAGAGCTCAAAACAATCAAAGTGCCAAGAGCTCAAAACAATCAATGAGCCAAGAGATCAAAATAATCAATGAGCCAAGAGCTTAACTTGATCAATGAGCCAATAGCTCAATTCAATCAAAGAGCCAAGAGCTCAATTCAATCAAAGAGCCAAGAGCTCAGAGCAATCAAAGAGCTAAGAGCTTAAAACAATCAAAGAGCCAAGAGCTCAAAGCAATCAAAAAGCCAAGTGCTCAATTTAATCAATGAGTAAAGAGCCAAGAGCTCAACTCATTCAAGGAGCCAAGAGCTCAAATCAATGAAGGAGTCAAGAGCTCAAAGAAATGAAGGAGCCAAGAGCTCAACTTAATCAAAAAGCCAAGAGCTTAAAACAATCAATGAGCTAAAACTCATCAAATGAAAGGGGTGAGTTAAGAACTACCCTTAAAAAATAAGCTAAGAGCTCATCAAAATGGAAGGGCGAGCTTAGAGCTACCCTAAAAAAAACGAGCTAAGAGCTTATCAAAAAGAAAGGGCGAACTAAGAGCTTATCAAAAAGAAAGGGCGAACTAAGAGCTACCCTAAAAATAAAATAAAGGAATGAGCTAAAAGCTACCTTCGACAAATTGAGCTAATGTAGCACACAAAAAGCACACAAAACAAGCTGAAAACTCAAGTCTGCAAATGAATTCAAAAATAAATCAGTCCTTGTAGATACATTTCAATTCGTGAATACACGCACTGGTTTTTTCGGGGACAAGTGTTAACATAGGAAAATACCCATCCAATAATGATATGCCACGTAACATAAATGACATATATGCATAATTGACAAAGCACATAAATTACAATATAATTACCTTATCAATTTTATAACATACGTCATTATCGCCCATTATTATATAATGGAAGTCATTATTATTGTAACGGACGTCATAACTATTGTAATTAACACAACTTCTATATTAAGAGACTAAAAACCTCAAAAGAGAACAGGTTGTTCTCTACAATTCATACTATTTACAGCTTATTTACTCTGATCATACTGACTTTGGCATCAGAGTTTTCCCAGGTCCAAAGGACCGCCCTCTCCACATATTGTAAGTCAAATTGCCACATGGAGGACACCTCAGCCTGGTCAAATCCAGACTTGACAACAACTCTCAACAATTTATGCTTGTTTGTTTGTTGATTATGAAAGATCAACTAGAAAAGAAGTGTTAAATAAGCAAGCAATATAAGGGTTAAATGGGTGTTTAAACTACTGTGTGGAGGATCTGAAGATTGTTATATTCTTAATGTTATATTATGAAGAATATAACATTAAGCATGGTTGAAATATACTTTTAAATGTCAATTACCAGAATATGGCTCTAAACGCTGAAAAATTATTCACAATAATTCAAACCTTTTACAGAGCCTGATATTAGCAGTGCCCACCATCTTTATTAAAACGAATTAAGCTGTAGGTAAACTAGTTGGAGGAACATGATTGACAAAACCAATTTGATTGTAGCATGTTGTTAGGTAAAGAATGAGACCAAGGAAATCTGGATTAGAGGTTAGGACCAAATAAGTGGTTGCCAGTGCAATTCCCACTTCAAAGTTCAATCATGGACCCTCATAATTAAGAAATCAAGGACCAACCCAACAAGTAATGTGGAGTTTGAATATTAGAGTAGAATGATAACGACGTTTTAAACGGTGGCTTTCAGACCTTAACATGTGGGATTAGTCTTTCACAAAAGTTTGTTACTAATATTTAATGAGTTTTTAAGAAATTTCTAAATTAACTAAAATGTTTACAAATATTCATTCCAAACAAATAATTTCTCAATTATGCATTGTCAAAATTTAAGTGGGAGCTCTTATTGTCACAACCTATATCAGGTATCTCAAATTTTATTATTTCTCTTTCCTAGTTAGAATTTATTAGACTTTTTAATTTTTTAATTATTTTTTTTATTGAACTACTTTTCCTAAACTCTTCAACTTAGTTGGTAGTTGTTTTCAATTCACCTTAAAAGTCTAATATATTTCCCAACCAAAAAAAAAAATGTCTAATATTTTTTTTTCAATTATTTATTTTTACTCCCTACAAATTTTTCTCTCTACATTTTCTGGAAAATTATATTTTTAAATTAATTTTTTTTGTTAAAATAAATGTAAAGAATATTTTGGTGAAAAACACATAAATGAAATGGATCTTAAAATATAATCCTTTAAATCCCTGAAATAATTGTGAAAAATTATTTCGCCATAGTTATAATTATTTTATAAATTTCAACTCAAATTCATTCAATAAATTTTATAACTTCAATTAACAAAACGATTAAAAGAACTTCCTAAAACAATTTTCATAATACTTTTAATGGCTCAAGAATAAATAGGATAAGGACATGAGATTGTGCTATTAACATTCTGCCTCCTCTAGCACAACCAATAGAAACAAATTTACCACGTTTTGATTTCTTGATAAACACTGCATGACCTTGCGTGAGAGGAAAATTTTGTACAATACTTAGCAGATCATCCTGACTATGATACCTTGATAGTTTAAATGTTACTTCACAATTGCTTCTTGGCTTTCTATATTCTTTGGTTGCAATTCTTCAGTAATTCTTATACTGTCTGCATCAATACCATTCACTTCAAGTTCAGTGCATAAAACTAACCACAATTAGATAATTAAAAATATAAAAATTATTTATTAATAGATAAAATTTGATCACAATTAAATAATTAAAAATAAATAAAAAATATTTATTAGTATATAGAGTTCATTTAAATATTTGATAGATTCAATATACAAGGTGTGGTAACAATCCATTTAAATATCAAAAAATAATTTTTTAAAAAGGAATCAAGGAAATACTTGATTCAAGAGTTTAGGAAAAGTAGTCTAATAAAAAAAATAAATAGTCTAATAAAAATTAGACATAAAAAAAAAAGAAATAATAAATATTGAATAAGATAAGTCAAACAGAATAAATAGAAATGTTTTTAAAAAGAGAAACTCATGCTAATTAATAATTTGTGATCTAAAGAAATTAGATGTTGTAATAAGGGTTATACATAATAAATTATATTATTGTATCAAAATCTACCTTCAAATTAAATTTTCAACAAGTCCTGACAAATCATATATACATCTCTTTAACCTTGAAGAATTCCTATGCTTTTTTGTACTTCTTGATTACCCCCATCAAATCCTAAGTTCTTATTCTTGTCCCAGTGGCGTCAGCCTCCATGTTTGGGCCCTTCAACTAACGAAAGAATGGGTAATCCATTTTAAAAAAATATGTATAAAAGAAGAAATTACATTATTCACATAATATTTATATCAGTATTTAAGATTGTAACAAAGGAACTTCTAAGATTGAGTAACTCAAATTGTCAAAGTTGCATACATTGCAATGAAGATTGGAAGTCGAATGTTGGAAAATATAAATAAAATAAGATTTTCTAACAGGTGTCCATAAGAAAAATCCATATAAATATAATCAATATGTATTACAAAACATATATCTCAAGCAATACATACCCAATCAGTAAGCAATTAATTTTTCTTATTGTTTCTATTGCTTTCTCTCTCTTTTCTAATAATTACATGCCATCTAATCTAATAACTTAATAAACTAAATAACATGAAAGCTTATCTACTGATTTGAACATTTAGGATTATATCAGTTTTTAGTTCGATCTTCCAATAATTTTTTCAGTCAATTTTATCTTCCAAGATTCAAAATTTCACAATCAAGTTTTATTTGTCCATTATATGTTATTAATTAACGACATAATCACACATGACATAAAAATAAAAACGTATATAAGTTGTTTTTATATTTTGCAAAACTTTTTATTTTGTTATTTTATCATTAAATTATGTAAAATTACTTTATTTATGCATAACATGAGAATGAGATATTATAACTTAATTGAAAAACTATGAATCTTAGAGGATGAAATTGACCAAAAAATATTTTAGAATGACTAAATTAAAAACTGAAACAATCCTGAGAGACTAAAACAGTAGTTAAGCCTAACATAAAATATGTGTAAATTTTAAAATCTGCATTCATATTGAACTTGTCTTAATAGAAAGAATATATATATATATATATATAGCTTTAAGAGCTAATAACTCAAATTCAGAAAAAAGTTAATCTCTCCCTGTCATTTTTTTTTCCCAATAGTAGCCAACGAAGAGAATGCATAAGCAAAATAAAAAAATCACTACAATGATCTAATCAAATCTTATGCTCACTATAATACAACTCCACCATAGTAATTGCAGTTCAAAAATCAGAAACTGAATTAACATTAACACCAAGTAATAAAGAATAAACCTTTAAATCCAAGACACTAAACTAACATCCAAATTTCCAGAAATGAACATAAGCGAAGAGGAAGGACCGAAGTCGTGGGTTTTTCTAATTTGTTTTTATTTTTGTAAAAGAAAAATAAAAGAAAGCTATTGACGTTGTTATTTTTAAGTTAGATGGAAGAAGTTATAAGATGCCATCTGTCAATTTGTTACTGGGGTGACAGGAAGTGAGACATACAAACGGGACAAAAGACCTGTATCCGTTCGAGAGTATTATAAGTAAGATAAGTGTATGTGACATAACAATTATTTTAATATATTTTGTCTACTCATAAAAATATAATAAATAGCACTCTGACCACCGTAGCAGATAGAAATAGCAGATAGAAATAGCTGAGAGCAAAATAGAATTTAAATTTACACCCATGTTGCCTAGTAGCCATCATAACTAGATTGACTCAATGAGAAAGAAAAACAAAAAAAGGTTGTTTCTTACTTGCTAGGTAATAATAGTATCACCAAGTAAGAAGCTGAAACTAGTAGCAGACTATCTACCTGAATGATCTCGTGCCTAGTTTGCATCATATATAGTATATTGTAAGTCGGAGAGAAAAAGTCTATGGATAGTACATTAAATGAAAAATAGTCCCTAATAATAATATGCACATGCAATGTCAAGTGAAGTAATAGACAGCTGATGATAGAGAGTGGGATTTGGAAAGAGTTCACCGGTCAACATATGATCTCAATTTTTTTCCTGGGTGACGTGGCAATGTTACTGTCATAAATGCTAATATTAAGCTCAATTAGTTTAGTTGAATAATCGAATATGCCATGTAAAAAGTGAGCATGACAGAAAAGAGAAACTATGACAGCCAATTACAAGCACTAAAGAAAAATAGAGGAGCCAACTGGCTCGTTACCAAATTAGAATCATAAAGTAGTTATTTATTCTGTGTAATTCAATATATGATTTACAAAGGAGAAGATGTAGGCTATACAGTTGACCTATCCTACAATTAAGCAATATAAAATAAATAATAGAGATTCTCGCTTAGAAATAAGCCTAATAATTACAAGGGTACATCAAGGAGTAATAATGTCAAGTACGTGGATGGAATAGAAGCACGTGGGACAGAATAAGACACTGCATATCAGAACAATGGGTGCAGCAGTTGAGTATTTTATTCCATTATGGTAAAAGCATCAAGATAAATGTGGAAAAAGTTATAGCCACAATAACCTAGAATTATTAAAACTTGTTTACCCTTTCTTTAGACTATTGAATGAAACACATGGATGTCCAATCTTTAAACAAACATATTACTATCCACTGTTTTTTGAGTTTTCTCCCTCATGCATAATCCAATGGAGCGAGAACAATATTTTCCAATTTGAGTGTGCTGGTTTTGAATGCTACCGAAAATTTCGTACGTATCCTACAAATCCTGCATTAATAGCTAGATGTCACACTTTCAATGATTAAGAAAACCATTGTAGGAACAAGGGAAGGAAAAAGAAAATTTTCAGAGAACAAACTGTTTTAAGTATAAATGTTTTCCAGATAATTGTGAGATTATGCTTCCTCCTAGGACAATTTAAATGGCCTTTATTTGCATGTCTTGAGGCTAGTAAAACATAATTAGCAACCACCCTCAAGAATGCATGTCTTCTAATGATAACATTTAAGGTATTATTAGATACAATTAAAGACTTACTTCGAAACCTATCTTGGTTAAGATGAAAGCACATTCCCACCTTTCCCATTGGTTGAGGATCTGTAATTGAATTGGGAAGTTTCCTTCTCAATCCAATCTCCCAAAAAGCCCTGCTAATTGTGCTGCTTGGCTATGTTTGGTAGGTAACCTGGTTTCAAATCAACTACTTGTCCTTTAGACAACTTTATCTGCATTATAGATATTGATGAGCTCGAGTGTCAAAATTGTCAATTTGAAAAGAAAAAAAGCACCGTAAACAAATTTGAATGTATTTCAACAATACCTCATTCGGAAGACCACACCAATTAGTACTTGGTCAATTGGGAATGTCCTAATATCAAATGAAATTCAATTCATTCTATTTTCTTTTGGAAATATGATAGGTCAAGACATCCATATTCCTTCATATGTTTTTTTTTGAAACCATGAAATAAGATCATGTTGATATTGTGCAATATAAAATCGAACAATGAAATGAGCACATAGGGAAAAGTCTTGCTTTAATGAAAGTGTCAAGAATATCATGCAACATAATTTGTCTTAATAAACCTCCAAGTTTTTTCTAGAGGACTCATTTCCCACAGTTGGGAGATCACTAATTGTATTCCTTATATTGATTGCATGGAATGGTGCTCCATTAGCATTACTCTGAACAGCTGAAGTGTACTAAATTTTTTTTGCTAATGTGAGTTTTAACTCTAGGACATCAAAGACAGACATTGTATCTAGCCACTCAAGAAGAATCCCCTGATCTTGGGAGGCTGCCCAAATAAATGCTTGTTTTATTTATTTATTGTAGAACTCCATAAGCTCCAGCCTTTATAATACCAAAACGTAACTTATAACAAATAGAATCATCTTCAGTTAGCTTCCAATTTATACTGAATCAAAAAAACCCATAACAAAATCCAAAACACCCCAGACTCAAGACAATGGAATCATTTTTCAAGTTTTTTTATTTTTTTTATTAGAACTTGACCAGTATATACCTGATATCCCATCTCAAGAAGTGAAGCCAAAGTTAAATGAAATGATTTTCCTTTGTTGAAAGATACAAAGTTCCTTGTTCTCTAGAGGAAATACTTTAGAAGAAAGTACCAAGCAAATGATAAGAATGCTATGATCATCTCGCACTGAACTTTACTCCAAGTGCTTTGATTGAACCTATTCATTCCAGAAAATCCCTACAAAGAACAATAATTGTGTTAATAGTTAATTTATCTAGTAGAGGAAGAACTCCAGAACTTAAACTATTCTAGAAAATCCATACAAAGAACAATAGTTATGTTAATAGTTAATTTATCTAGTAGAGAAAAAACTCCATAAGTTAAACTAACTTGAGATGAAGTCCCTCCATTGATAAAATCTACTTGCCCATGCACTAAAAAGTCATTGATCAACTTCTTATCTAATGATGAGGCCAATTTCGCAACTTTAGAAGTTGAAATACAATCATCTGCATCCCCACACTTATCCATCACAAATGATTCAAAATTCATATCACTAATGTTATTTTATATATATATCTATAAAAATAAAAATAAAAAAATCAATGTCTTTCCCCTTCTTTCTCTTATGTTTATTAATAATTGTAATATTTTCCTTAGGTAAAAACAATTGCATTAAGATGATAACCATGTCCTCCACCCCCCCCCCCCCTCCAAAAAAAGTAACCACTAAATTGACAAATAGAACTTACTAAGTTACTTTTACTTCTTGAGAATAAATATCAAGGAATTCATCTATATAAGCAACAGGGAGGTACCAATGCAAGCCATGCCAACATCAAGTTTGCCTTCAATATGGCTCAAATTCTGTCATTCTCAGCAACTACTCTCTTTCATTTCCTCACAGTAGTCTTCTTAATCCACTTCACTACTTCAGTATCCAGCATTGGCATTAGCCTCAAACTCATGCCCATAATTTCCCAAACTCTAGTAATCTTAACCTGCTATGAATGAATCCATAAACTATTTCAACTATCTGAAGCTAGAGAAAAAGTTCCTGAAATTAACAAGGTCACAAAATTCTAGAATTTTGTCCTCTAAAAACATCCATTTTGAAATCCTCCAAACTAAAAGTCTTTATTACGTTGAAATGCCTATTGGAACCCAAAAAAGTCTCAATTTTTACTTATAGACACTGGCAGTGGCTTAATTTGGACACAATGTGAACTTTGTACTCACTGCTTTGACCAACAATTCCCAAATTTGATCCTAGTCATTCCACCATCTATAGAAAGTTTCCTAAAAGTGATCCTTTGTCTAAAAGATGGACATGTAAAAATGGAATGCTGGTATAAAATGGATTATGCTGATGATGGTAAGATCGAAGGCATTATCTTTACAAAGACATTCACATTTCCTTCAAACAAAGAAGAAAAGAAAAAACACATTCATGTAACATAGGCACTGTGAGTAAATATTTAAAATTAAAATTTTTTAAACTGATGTTAACAGCCAAAGGAATATTAAACATCTTATGAAGAAAAGTAAAGAGCAACAAAGAGAATCGGGAATCAATAAAAAGACATACACACACACCCCATCCCTGTTGACACACATCCGTGAACCTCAAGTGCTCTTATTGTGAAATTAATGAACCACTTACTTAGGATTTCGAAGAAGAATAGTGAAATCCGAAGCTGACCAGTAATTTAAAGTTAGGAGACTCGTTTGGGGAGAGAAAAAGCTTTGTTACAGAGGAAAGAAGGAGAAGAAGAAAGGACATTCCTGGTTTAGTTCTAAATTTTGGTGAAAGTATCTGCATTTACCTGTACATTAAGTGGCAAGCGCAGATACAATAAAATATGATGCAGATAATAAGAAAACAGACACAGAAAAACCCTTGAAAAATGGAAGCAAAATTAAAGAAGTAAAGGCATCTGCAAAATAGAATTTTCGTCTGTGTTTAATTTTTTTTATACATTTTTCTACTGCTGCAGTTATACAGGCTCAGATATATCAAATTGCATGCACAGATAGTGGTCTTCTGTGTCTGCATATTCTACATCTGTCGACTGGCAGATGTAATTATAGTAAGTTCTTGTAGTGTGGCTAGTGCCCATAATTGGTACAGAAGAGCTTTACTTTCGTCTATATACATTTCCAATTGCTATGTTACACTCATATATATAGAGGCATGATTATTTTCAAGTTTCAAGCCAAGAACCTTTTCAACAAGTTCCCAAAGAAGAAACTTGTTTTAGCCCATCCACTAGTTTTGATTGAGGTTTTGACATTACCTTCACTAACTGGATCGAAGCGTTCTTCACATTGAAATTAAGCATCATTGTGCGTGCAGTTTCTTTATGATGAGCTTCAGTAGCTTTCATGTCAACTGGATTTCCAGACGCATCTCTCACGTAGAAGACATTCAGTGCTTGCTCACCTATGATATAGACAACTGCTCTAGAAATAGACAGCCCATTCCCCTGTAAGATCCTTGGTACTTCATAAAGCAATCCTACTTTATTCTTTGCAGAAAGCTTAAGGTGTAGTCTCTGATTCCACAATTAAATCATTGATTAGTTTAGTAGTATAATTTTCTTGAATAACCCAATTATATATTATTGAAAATTTTCAAGAAATTAAATGGAAATCGTTCAATTAAAGGTAAAAGATGAAAATTAATGTGAAAAACTAACAATTGACAAATTGTAATATACATTGGAAAATGAAAGGAAAAGGACTTTGAGTTATGTTTGGCTTAGAACAGAAAATTGTGTCTTATGATTTAAACAAAAAGGTTATAGCTTTTTACTTAAAAATAGAAAATTTTGTCTTTTGGTTTTAAAACAAAAGATCGTGTCTTCTGATTTCTATTAAGATTTTTTTTTCTAAAGGTGTGATTGTTAGAATTGTATCATTTATTAAAAAAATATAAGATTGCACAAGATACATTTCGAGATATATAAATACCAAACAAGTTTTCTATGTTTAAAGAAATTACAAATATGTTTTTCTTCATCTACTCTTTCTCATTTTCTATCTACATTTTGTCTTGTTGTTAGAATATAGAAGGTGTATATTTTATCTTGGAAGGTAAATGAAAGATTTGTTATAACCTCATTTGTAGAATAGCGGTGCAAATATTTTCTTAAGAAAAAAGTATTTACATTTGACTCAGTCGTAAAAGTTTAATATCCATTGATAGTTTTTGTAAATTAATTGTCCAACATATATCATAGTATGATGGCCTAGCAGTTATAAACTTCATTGCAAACTATAAAACAAATTTCCACTCACCTAGCTCTATGTCTATCTTATACAAATTATATAAGTTGTTTTTATATTTTGCAAAACTTTTTTTTTTTTTTTTGATTATTTTATCATTAAATTATGTAAAATTATTTTATTTATGCATAACATAAGAATGAAATATTATAACTTAATTGAAAAACTATGAATCTTAGAAGATGGAATTGACCAAAAATATTTTAGAATGACTAAATTAAAAACTAAGACAATCTTGAGGGACTAAAACAATAGTTAAGCCTAACATGAAATATGCATAAATTTTAACATCTACATTCATATTGAACTTGTCTTAATAGAAAGAAAAAAATTATATATATAACTTTAAGAGCTAATAACTCAAATTAAGAAAAAAGTTAATCTCTCCCCATCATTTGCCAACAAAAAGAATGCATAAGCAAAATAAAAAAATCACTACAATGATCTAATCAAATCTTATGCTCACTATAATACAACTCCACCATAGTAATTGCAGTTCAAAAATCAGAAACTGAATTAACATTAACACCAAGTAATAAAGAATAAACCTTTAAATCCAAGACACTAAACTAACAACCAAATTTCCAGAAATGAATGAGACACGACCAATTACCTTGGCATTCGTAAACCCAAAAAGACCAGTTTGTTTCTTGAAAGTAATCGCTCCATGTCAAAAGCAAAACAGACTGTTATAATGTGGGAATTGGCCAATATTTTGCAAGGAATATATAAGTCATATATCCTTTTTGATTGGTAGAAGAAAAACAAAATAAAAGACAAATTCAAAGAGTTAGAATAAGAAAGTAGCTTTGTGTAATTTAATATATATTAGATTTACAATGGAGAAGGCCGATACATGTAGGCTGCATAGTTGGCCTTACAATTAAGCAATATCGATTATAGATATTCTAGCCTAGAATTAAGTATAATAATTACAAGTATAAATCAATGAGTAATTTATTTTGATATCCCCTCAAATTCAGGTGGCTGGCTAAAAACCACATTGAGTTTGGAAACCAAGTTCATGAAGTTTTTCATAAATATTGACTTCGTGAAGATATCAACAAAATGTCTCGAAGGTGGAACAGTGATGAGTTCGAAAGGGATGAGGATCTCCTGTTCCATTTATGTGTCTCACTGCCTTTCACCCAATAAAAAATTGACACGTGGCATCTTATACCTTCTTCCATTGAACCTAATACCTCCAATAGCTTTCTTTTATTTTTCTTTTACAAAAATAAAAACAAATTAAAAAACCCCACGACCTTCCTCTCCGCTTGTGTTCTTCCCGTCATTCTCCCTCTCATTATCATACTTCACAATCTCTTTTCTGATTTAAATTATTAATTATACAATTTTTTCTCTCATTTTGTTTTTGTATTTTTGTTTTTTTCCCGTAAATGCTTCAATAAAAAAAAAATATAAACCATTGAAATTGAAACACCCATTTCAACAATTCAAAGAAATTGAAAGAACTTTAAGCCCCAAAAGTTACTTTCTGAAGCTTCCTATTAAACCTCCTATTAAACCTGTGATTCTCCTTTCTTTCTTGCCTTTCCTGGAAATCCGTTCATCTCGTCTTGTATGCCTTAGGCTCACCGATACTAGAAGAAAAAAAGGCAGGATCGTTTCAGATCCCCCCTTTCTTACAGGAGCCAAGCCCATAACTCAGTCACACGACAGAACGGAAGTCCATACAGATGCAGCCTGTTAGCTCCTGAAGCTAAAAATGGCGTTTTGGCAGAAAATTCAGATAATTGAGAGAAAACTACTAATCTACTACCAAAGAAAAATACTGATTTCATTCAAAGATGATTCAGTTACATATGCTTCCTACATTTAAGGAGAGAATCCAGCCCATACATGCTGACTCATTCCCAATCCAGCTGGCCCTCTTGCCCAAGAATAACAAACTACTGATCAGACCGTTGCCCCTAAGCTTACGTGTTTGAGTACTAAAACGCAATACTAAAATAACAAAGCAAAACAGAAAGTAATAACATAAAACAGATAAGTAGAATGCAGGATCGTTTTTGTCACTAGCCGTTAGTCCCTTCTCTCAGCTTTCCCATTCAAACTTTAACGACACCGTTTTGTTACAGTGTGTAACAACACCTCCCCCTGAAACCACCCTTGTCCTCAAGGGTGAAAGTCTGGAAAACATAATTTTAAGGCTTCCCAATCCTCCCAGGTTGCGTCTTCTGCAAACGAGTTAGACCATTTAATCAAGACCTGTGTGACAGGCCGATTTCCTTTTGGGCGCACCCTACGATCCAACACTGCAATTGGGGTTTTCAGCAATAAGCCATCATCATCCACTTGAGGTAAAGAAGTCAGGACTGGGTGGTTACCTATGGTTTTTTTCAGTTGGGATACATGGAACACTGGGTGGATCCTTGCTGTAGCTGGTAGCAACAATTTGTAAGCCACTACACCAATCTTCTGCACTATAACAAAAGGTCCACAATACTTATGGCAGAGCTTCATATTAGCCCGAGAGACAACAGATTGTTGGCGATATGGCTGGAGTTTGAGGTAAACCTTATCCCCCACTTGAAAGTAGCTATCGCTTCTGTGTTTGTCTGCTTGTGCTTTCATTCGTTGCTGAGCTCTAAAGAGATGGAATTTGAGCATTTTTAGTGCCTCCTCCCTTGCTGTGAGGCTTCTGTCAACTGAATCAATGTTGGAGTCCCCAGCTAGATAGGGTAGGTGTACGGGTGGAGGTTGGCCATAGACAGCTTGATAGGGAGTTGTCTGAATAGCACTATGAAAACTTGAATTGTACTAGTACTCAGTCAAAGACACCCATTTTGCCTATTGCTTGGGCTGCTCCCCAGTCATACATCTTAAATAGGTTTCAAGACACCTATTGAGCACCTCCGTTTGCCCATCTATTTGTGGGTGATAGGCTGTAGATAGTTGAAGCTTGACCCCTAGGAGTTTCATCAGTTCAGTCCAAAATCGACTTAAGAAAATTTTGTCCCTGTCTGAGGTAATTGTGGTTGGAGGCCCATGTAACTTGTACACTCCATCTAGGAAGACTTATGCTATAGTCATTGCTGAGTATGGATGTGATAGAGGAAATAAATAAGCATATTTGCTCAACCTATCAACCACCACAAGTATTGAGTCCTTCCCCACAGAATTAGGTAACCCATCAATGAAGTCCATAGTCACATCTTGCCAAATCCTATCAGGGATAGCTAGGGGTTGCAGTAAACCAGGACTGGCAGATGTGTCATATTTACTTTTCTGGCAAGTGTGGCACTGCCTTACAAACTCCCTGACGTCTTTCTTCAAACCCTTCCAATACAAGTGGGTAGAGAGTCATTTTCCTGTTGCCAAGACCCCTGAGTGTCCCCCATCAGTGCTACTGTGATACAGGTCTAGTAATTCAAGTCTTAAGGCAGGATCAATCCCTACAACCAACCTATTCTTCCTTTTTAAAGTTCTATGCCTCCAAGTGTAGTGTTTATGAGTTGCAGGGTCCTGTTGTAACTCTTGGATGATAATTTGTAATTTAGGGTCTTGTATCCAAGAATCTCTGATCTTCTGGAGTATAGTAGACTGCAGCGTTGTAGTATAGATGACTTGTAACTATGATTTCTCCCTCCTGGAAAGTGCATCAGCCACTTTATTGGTGTTTCCTCTTCTGTAGTAGATTTCATAATCCAGCCCCATCATTTTAGCCAAAAAGTCTTGTTAGGCTGGTGCAGTGAGTTTTTGGTCTACTAAGTACTTGAGACTATGGTGATCAGTCCTGATTTGAAAATACCTCCCCACCAACTAGCAGTTCCATTTTTTTACAGCAAACACAATTGCTAGCATCTCCTTTTCATATGTTGAAAGTGCTTGGTGTTTAGGAGCTAAAGTCTTGCTTAAAAAAGCAATAGGTCTATTTTGCTGCATCAATACTGCTCCTAATCCACTCCCACTGGCATCAGTCTCCACCACAAACATCATTTCAAAATTTGGTAATGCTAAAACAGGAGCCTTTGTCATAGCAGTTTTGAGTTGTTGGAAAGCTGTTTGGGCTGCAGTTGACCATTTGAATGAATCTTTCCTCAACAAATCAGTTAGAGGCCTGCTAATAGTGCCATAGTCCTTAATGAATTTTCTATAGTACCCAGTCAACCCCAAGAAACCCCTTAAAGCCTTAATTGTCTTAGGTGTTGGCCAAGATACCATGCAATCAATCTTCCTTTGGTCTGCAACCACCCCCTCCCCGGATATGATATGCCCTAAATACTCTACTTCAGGAACCCCAAAAGAGCATTTAGACAGTTTGACATAGAGTAAGTGTTGTAGCAGTAACTCAAATGTAAGGTGCAGGTGTTGTAAGTGCTCATCCCAAGTTTTACTATAGATTAGGATATCATCTATAAACACCAAAACAAACTTTCTGAGGTAGGGTCTGAAGATTTCTGTCATCAAACTTTGGAAAGTAGATGGGGCATTAGTTAAGCCAAAAGGCATAACTAAATACTCATAGTGGCCTGAATGAGTTCTGAAGGTAGTCTTATGAACATCTTTTTCTGCCATTCTAATTTGATGGTATCCTGCCCTTAGGTCCAATTTAGAATACACCACAGCACCATATAGTTCATCTAATAGTTCTTCAACAATTGGGATTGGAAATTTGTCCTTTATAGTCAATTGGTTTAAATGTCTAGAATCCACACACATCCTCCAGGAGCCATCTTTCTTCTTGACCATTACAATTGGGGAAGAGAAAGGGCTGGTGCTAGGTCTGATGATACCATACTGTAACATTTCACTGATCATGTATTCTATAGTGTCCTTCTGTAGAGCCGGGTACCTATAGGGTCTTAGTTTGATTACTTGCTCTTCATCTTTCAATGGAATATGGTGATCATGACTCCTATGTGGTGGTAAACTCTTTGCTTCAGTGAACACTGTGTAGTATTTATGGATTAACTGTTGCATGTCAGTTGGCAGATGGCTCACCTCATGATGGTTGCTTATTTGTGATCCTGCAGGTTTCACTTTCAGTAATTGGTTTTCCTTCCCTGGAGCAGCACCACTACTTTTGTGAATCAATATCAATTAACTGCCATAACTAGAATTGCCTTTGAACTCCTCACCATTGCACATGAAAATATCCTTGTGGTGATTCCCCTGCAGCAGCACCTGCTTTCCTTCCATTGAAAACCTATGGTCAAGTTGTCAAAATTCCATACAATTGACCCCAGTTTTGACAACCATTGTACCCCTAACACCATGTGGCAGCTCCCTAAGGGCATAATTAAAAAATCTGCCTGAAAATCCACCCCTTGCATGTTCCATTTCAACCCTTTGCAGCCATACTGCACCTTAACTTGCTCCTCATTTGCCACAGTCACAGAAAAACTTGCAGTAAGCTGCAACTGACACCCCAGTTTCTTAGCACATTGAGTGTCTAAAAAGTTGTGGGTACTCCCACTGTCCACGAGTATAGAAACCCTTTGTTTTTGAGTAAACCCTACTGCTTTCATTGTCTTATACTCCTCCAGACCCTACAAAGCATGGAGAGAAATAACAGGGGTCTCATCTGCCTTTGGTACAACGTCTTCAGTAATTTCTTCAATGTTTATAGTACTAATCACATTATCATCATACCCAATGTCCAACTCCTCCTCAGCCTCCAGTATAATTTTGTACAGTTGAGGCCTCTTACATTTGTGGCCAGGAACATATTTCTCTTCACACCAGTAACACATACCCTTCATCTTTCTTTCATCCATCTCCTTCTGTGTCATGGTTCTGGTTAGTTTGTAGGGGTTTGATCTATTTGCAGAATAGTCTGGTCTAGTTTTTTGAGCTGCAGGTGGCATGGTTGTATGGGTTAACAATTTATGGGTTGGAAGAGGAGGTGGTTTGTGGTTTGGATAAGAGCTTTGAGGTTTACGATTATATGGCTTGAAACAAGCACCCAGAGCTTGGTTTGCCAAATTTAGCTCTACTATTACTCAGTTTGGTTTTGTCCCAAGTCCTCATGATTTTGCTCTATTCATTCGTCGCACTGATCATGGTCTTGTTCTACTTCTTCTCTATGTTGATGATATGATCATCACAAGCGATGATACCTCATGCATTTCAGAGTTACAATAGTATCTGAGCGAACATTTTTGAAATGAAAGATTTGGGTTCACTTAGTCACTTTCTCGGTCTTGAAGTTTCCCATGACTCAACTAGTTATTATCTTTCTCAAGCTAAGTATGCTTCTGATTTGCTTTCTCGAGCAAAAATTACGGACAACAGGACTGTATCCACTCCTCTGGAACTTAATGTTAAACTTACTCCTTTAGATGGCATTCCTATTGAGGATCCTACCTTATATCACCAACTATTACGCAATGCATTTGATTAGTTAGTTCATGACAGCTCCTCGCACCACACATTTTGTTGTTGTTCTTCGTATTCTTCATTATGTTAAAGGGACACTTTTCCATGGTCTTCATTTTTTAGCTCAATCTTCTTTGACACTAACTGGTTACTTAGATGCTGATTAGGCAGGCGATCCAACCGACCGCAAGTCTACAACTGGTTATTGTTTCTTTTTGGGGGACTCTCTCATTTCTTGGCGTAGCAAGAAACAAACTGTCATTTCCAGATCTAGTACAAAATCCAAGTATCGTGCTCTTGCTAATGCTACATCTGAATTACTTTGGCTTTGTTGGTTGCTAATAGATATGAGAATCTCACATTCAGGAGCCACAATACTTCATTGTGATAACAGAAGTGCTATACAGATTGCTCATAATGATGTCTTCCATGAGCGCACCAAACATATTGAGATTGATTGACATTTTGTTTGTCATCATGTTAATCATGGTACCCTTTGATTGCTCTCCGTTACCTCTGCCAATCAAACATCTGACATCTTTACAAAAATCTCATTGTTCTAATAGATTCCAAGATTTACTGAGCAAACTCTAGTTGGCATCTACTATCCCACCTTGAGTTTGAGAGGGGGGGGTAGGTGTTAGCATAAATCAAGGGCTCTCAATTGACCTATGATTTGTGCCTGTTACGTCTCTCAAATTATGTCCCTATTTTGTCTCTAAATTAGGATTGTATTTATATGTAATTTCTATTATGTATCTGGCTGATATTTAGTCTACGTTCATTATGTTAGGTAAACACGTATTTGATTGATATTTAGTCTAGGTTCACTATGTTAGGTAAACACTTTAGCCTATAAATAAAGGCTCCCTCTTGTACATTTAATTATCATTTGAATATATATTCTTCTTATATTCAACAAAGACCAAGAGTTATATTAACTTTCTCGATCACTATAAGCAAGAAGAAGGGAAAATGACCAAGGAAGAGTTCATTGCCTACCTCTTGTATTGGTTATGCAAGTAAGTATTTTACGTTCCTTCAGACTAAATGGTCATTAAGTACACCATTCTTACTTAAAGCTTGGCAGAAGTGTAAGTTATAGTAGGGGCATTCCCTGTTAGCCAACCTCTACCACTCTCTCTTGGATTTTAACTTATTATCTGAAAAAGGCAGCTATGCAGGCAAGAAGTTTTCTCTTGGTAGGACTTTGTGGCTTATCCAATACTGGCATCTAGCACATTTGTCTGAGTTGGGTTCTTAGAAGCCTGTTCATAGCACATTATCTTATAATTTCTTCTGTTATGGTCAGTCGATTGCTTTATCATTATGCTTAAATCTTTTGACTTATTCTTCCAGTTCTTTTATTCCTTGAAGGAAAGCGACAATTATGATTTTATACCATTTGTCCACTAGCTCTACGGTCAACCTATCTCCAAGATGAAGCCTGTTGAAATCCTAAAAGCAAGGAAGAAGATAGCAACCCGTTACTCTAAAGTTTTATTAGCTGAGATGACCTATCGAGACCTTTATTTGAACTGCCATAGTAACGGTTTCAATCAAAACTTTGGTGCACAAGTTTATGCTCCCCATTACTACACTTGCCAATTTGGTTTGATCCTATCTGTCCTAGTATTGGCCTTTTTCCTTTTTATGGAAAATGAGAACTCTCTTGACATGATTATTTTTTCAACCAATGACGAAGTGGCAGTGTTTAATGCCATTACTAACATTTTCCTAACGAAAGATTTTACCCAGCTCTGCCATTACAACAAGGAGAATCTCCTTGTTGCATTCCACTCTTCTCTCAATGATGGGGAACTTATGCAGAGACCTATTGCAGTGAGGACCTTGATTCAGTCCATTAAGCAGATCCTTTAACATCAACCACTTATGGATCTAATCCTCCTGCTTTGTAGGAAAATCCTCGAAGAATAAATGACATTTTCGCTTAGGTAATGCATGTTAAGATATTGTCAAGATTGATCATTTTTACAAAGTGAAATATAAACTAAACAATTTGGCCAAAGTAGAATAGAAATGAAAATTTTCATTTCAGAACCAACTGTCTACATCAGACAGATGTTGTAAATTAGTTTAATCCTAATAATTAGTAAGACAAGAAACTGGGACACGTTCCAAACTTCCCACTAGTTACGTCACCTTTTCATTTCGGATTTTGAACAAAACACTTCCTAAGGAACCCAATTATTTATTTGGTATGATACTATCACTAAACCTAAAAAATCAAGCCACTCAAACCCAACTATAATTTCGATTGTTAGGTTTAAGTCGTCACATGCTTTTTGACCTTATAATGAGATACATAACTTGGATCGAGAGTAACGTCAAAACATTTAACCATTGTCTAACTAGCTCGTATGATAATTTACTATCTTATATAGTTCTTGACATTTATGTCATTTTGTTTCAGTCATCCCTTCTACCATCAATCCTATCAATTGCTAGGAGGATTGCGATTATGTATATAACCAGCCCTTGGTCAAGCTCTCAAAATCTTTAACAGCCAAAGTATCTAATTCCCCTATCCACAAGATATCAAAAATTAGTACCCAACTATGAAAGTGTTATATTACCTTACTTTAGACTACTGTGTTCTGACGTCTTTCTTCTCCAGACAGCTTCTTATCGTAAACTAATTTAAAAGAGGAAGATGCTTCCTTGAGTGCTACCCCTGTTAACTCTGCTACCAGCTCCTACATGGAGCAAGTTGTCATGGTGGATGTCCTATTGTCTGTTCTACCACAAAGTCTTTTGCTGCAATAACAAGTTCTTCATCGATTCGATCATTAACCATGGGAGAATGTTTATACATTCTCGGTACCATCCCCTAGTGATTTATGCTTCTTCGTATCTTGTAGGATCCTATTTCTCTAACTCTAGTGACCGATTTAACAATCGACATCCCTGACAACTTCGTCGTACCATATGAAGATCTTAAGATCCTTGAGGAACCTATCTTTGCCTCGCCTTCTCTTAATCATAAAGTTTTTAACCTGAACTGAGATGATAAACCTACTTATTCCCCCTCAAACTCTATTGTGGCAATGGTTCCTTCACGCTGTCTTGAAGCCTTGATACTAGCAACAATTCACTATAAATGCCTTTGTCCCTGCTGATGAGCTTAGCAGCTACTCAAAGTCCAATGGCTTGTTAATCAATGGATGGAGTTTGATGTGTTAAATAATATTTCAGATTAATTTAAGGCATGAATTAATGTTTCACTCTAGCTTGCATATTCAAATGTAAGATTTATGGTTTCTCAAACTATTCATTATCCTTTCAAAGTTTGTGACAAACAGTAAATTTCTAAATAGGGATAAAGTCAACTTGCACTTGTTTAAAACTTAAACTAATTAATTATGAGTAACATAATATTAATACATCTGTTTCAAATAAAATATTTTTTAATTTTAAACCATATATAAAATAAACAATTAAAATTACAAGTCATTAATTTTAAAACTATAATGTCAATACATATGCCTCAAATATGGTCCACATCATTTTCTATTAAGTCAATTTAGATGAAAGATGATGGTAGAGACCATATTGACTCAATTTTTATTTTAACATTTTAAATTATAAAGACAAAAATAGATTCTAGTGCAAACTATAGAGATGAAAAAAAATTATAATTTAACCTAGTTTTAATGACAAATATAATTTCCCAAAAAAATTGTGCAATTGTGATAACTTATGAGTGTAGTATTAGTTATTGGTGATGCGTTTGATTTGTAACTTGGATGTATCAAATTCTAGTCTACAGTTACTACATATAAATTATCACAAATAGCCAGTGATGCTACATCTCAATCATTATAGTGAACTCCTCTACTTGTGGTTTTTATGATTAAAAAAATCTTTATTAACAAGGTTTCAATCGCTATTTTTTGATGAAAGTCTTATTACATGTGATATTTATTAGTTTTTTTTTTTAGTGGTGATCTTTTAACCACAAAACATAGTAAAGTTGTCAATGAAAATCTTTACTGATGGTTTTTCATTATTAATAACAAGCAATTAGGGGTGTCAACGAGGGCTCGGCTAGTCTCACTTTAGGCAAGCTCGAGCTCGGCTTAAGCTCGTTTCAGGCTCGAGAGCTTAAGCTCGTTAAAGGCTCACGAGCAAATATTCAAGCTCGGCTCAGCTTGTTAAGGGCTTATGAAGATTTTTAAAAAATTCTATTCAAAATAAAGTTTTGTAGGCAAGGAAAGTTGAACTCAAGACCACTTAGTAAGTATTTGTGCAAATTACTACTAAACCAAGTAATAATTTATGTTATTTTTTTTATATAAATAGATTTATTATAAATTTATATATAAATAATAAAAATTTTATTAAGTAATATTAAACGAGCTAGCTCACGAGTCTAGTTTTGGAAAGATTGAGCTCGGCTCGTTTTACTAAACGAGCTTAAAATAAAGTTCAAGATCGTCTCGTTTAAAAAACGAGCCGAGCTTGATCCGAGCTCTTAACGAGTAGCTCACGAGCTGTTCATGAGCTAGCTCGGCTCATTGCCACCTCTACAAGCAGTGTTGTCCTTATATCTTGAATTTCTTTTAGCCAATGGTAAGAATATATTATTGTGGAAAATCCTATTTTTATATTGTCTTATTTCCTAATTCTATACCTACCATTTTTAATTAAGGTTTAAGATTTAAAAAAAAAATGTTATATGTTAATTATAAATAGTTGTACAATCCTTTTTTCAAAAGTATTTTTAAAGCACTTGTTAAGCCTATATATAAATCCTACTATATACCCATGTGAGTGGAGCTTATCAATGTCCATTCTTTAAGTTGGACAAAAAATCCAATTACTTTAATTTAAAACCGTTTAATTACAAGGTATTTTGGTAAGTTTATATAGAAATCTCAATCTCTTATACCCAATGCTCTCATTGTAATTTACATCCCTCACTGTCATAACTCGATAACTGAACGTATTTCTTAAAATATTTATACGTACATAAATTGTCGTGACTAGGAAAATAAAATATTACATAACGTAAAATTTATGCAAATAGATATTTGTATAAATATAAAAATTAATTTTCATTATCAAATAGGTTAACTTGATGCTTGAAATTTACTCATGTAGTTTTTATTAATGTCTATGTATCAAGGATATATATATATATATATCAAGAATTAAACATCCACCCCACATTCTAAAACTTGGACTTTTTCATTATTACACCGAGTTTGCTCTCTTTTCTTCCCCTGCATATTTCTCGATTCTTCTGCTTCATTCCACCCACTTGCATTGACTTGTTCTTATTTTTTTTCTTGATTTGCTGCTCGGCTATCTTATTCTTTCATTCCCCTGTTCTTGTTCTTGGTGGTAGCGGTGAGAAGTCTTGCATAAGTCTATGCTATCATTGTTTTTTGTAGTTTCATTTATCGCACCAATTTCGGTTTCTGAAATCAGTTTTGAAGAGCGATTCCAAAATGGTTGGCAAACACGCTGGGTAAAGTATGACTGGAAAAGGAGCAAAGGTAAAGCTGGTTCTTTCAAGCATACAGCTGGAAGTATGTATACAGACCAGGATATTTTTCCTCCATGGAAAAGCAAAATGTAAAAGCAAAAATCTTGCAGATTGGGATGATAAAGAATATATTGATGACTCTAGCGATGTCAAACCCGAGGGATATGATTCAATCCCAGCAGAAATTCCTGACCCAAAAGCTAAAGAGCCTCATAATTAGGATGAAGAGGAGGACGATATATGGAAATCATCCAAGGTACCAAATCCAACATATAGATGACCATGGAAACACAAGAAAATTAAGATTCCCAATTACAAAGGCAAGTGGAAAATTCCTTGGATAGATAACCCAGAATTTGAAGATGATCCTGACCTTTATGCGCTTAAGCTAATCAAATATGTGGGCGTTGAAGTTTGGCAGTTATACCACGAAATGCTCAAGGGCACGGTTGGCTGAGGCCTGCTATTGGGGTTGTGTAGCTTTCTCAATGTATCATTCAGGTAATGCATCGGTAGTACCAAGAATAAATTTGTTACGATGTATCTTTTCTCCTTTTAAAATCACAAATCCTAAGTGCTTTATACTGATCAGTATATGTTTAAGGTGAGACTTAGAATCTCTTAACTCTTGTCCTTATTGGGCGATGAAAATAACTTTTTGATTCTTTTCTCATAGGCGTCCAAACACATATAGACATCCAACTTGTTCATTTCTCTCAGTTAACTTAAGGCTATTTGAAAACTGTAATCATTTGTGGAAAAAAAGAGATTAATGCTTAATGCATTTATAGTGTCTAGTGCGTCTTTCTGAACAAAGAGTTGCATTAAATTCTTCTGATTGTATTAAGTCAGGGGCCATCTTCCCTGTTAGATATGAGAACTGCTAATTTGTAGATTTGAATATGCTTGCAGGTAGTCCACTTTCTTGCACCTTGGGTTATGATACAATTCTGGAGTAGTTCTGTCACCAAGAAGAAATTAATAATCTTTAGTAGGCAAAGAATAAAACTATGGCTTCAAGCTTGCCCAAGGAAAATTGATTAAACACCTAGTTCTTTTGAGAGTTATAGGATGATTATATGACGTACAAGACTAAAATTGAGGTTGATACTTGATAGTGAATTAATCATAGTAGTACAAGACGTACTGCCCTGCTAGAATTCTTAAAGCTCTTGGTATTTTATTAGACTTTGCTTATATATATATTTTTTTTCTTAGAGCAAAACCATAGGGTAGTTTTGGAAAATTGTACTTGTTGACTAGAAGATATAAAACTTCCTTTTGAGTCAAAATAACAATTTAACTCTAATTACATGGGTTTCTAGTTATATTCAAAGGCGTTAAAGTACTTGGTATATACTAACTCATTAGGTGTATTATTTAACTATATAACTTGGACGTAACTTACTATACAGCAGGGGATGGAGAAAAGGATCAGACAGGTCTTTGAACCTAGTGGTTTGGTTTCAAAGATTCCGTATATTTAGTGACTTTGTAATATTACCTTCATCTCCTAAAAGACATCCTTATAGATCAGTACATTGAATCTGGTGACTGTAAAACAAATCAACATTGTTTTTTTTTTTTTTTTTTTTTTACTCATTCTTTTTTTTAAAGCATTTTATTTGTGTAAAAGCTACTTTACATCTACTTAGCATAGATTAAAGATGATAGAGTGAAATGGGAGTAAATTGGTTATTGAAGGGATACAGGGCGAATTTTATAAGTTAGAAAAATTCAGTATTTCAGGTGTTTTCAGGACTGAATTAAATTAAAAATTCTAAAGAGAAAATGTAGCTTAGGGTCCTAAGATGATATCTGAAAAATTTCGTAACCTGGTTCTAAGTATACTTATCATTAGAGCTATTGGACTGTGGCTAGGTCTATGCAGGATTTTAGCAGAGCTTAAGTCAGTCTGGAAGACTTCGTCAGAGGTTGTAGATGGAATTAGTTTGGGACCTCTGAATAAAAGTTATTTTTGACATATTAAAGGATAAATTTGGAGTGGTGCAGGTCTTAATTCCATGTTATGTGAATTTTAGAGGTATTGAAGGTTATGGTTCTGATTTTCGGGTATTGACTGTACATGTTTTGAATTAATTGAGTTCAAAGGGTTTTAAAGGATGAGTTAGGAGTAGAGTGCTGAATATAAAATGTTCCTAACATCTTGAAACATTATACTTAAAAAGTTTTGTAATTTAATTTTCAATTATAAGAATTTTATAAGCATCGAAATCAGAAGTTGGCAACAAGAATTTTACGAGAGCCTTGTTTGTTCATGTGAAGAACTAAGTAAGTTCAACACTGATTTTAGGAAAAGTTTCTAAATAAGAAAAATATCTAACTTCCTAAGATTAATTTTTAAACGTAGTTTTATTAAATTTGGTTAAGTATGTAAGTTGAGAACAAACATATATCCAAGGGGTTGTGAAAATACCTAAAATAAAGTAAACTTTAAATAAATACTTGAGACTTAGTAACTCTAGATTTTTGTAACTAAAAGGTCATAAGTTAGGAATTGTCAAACTAAGTAATAATTGAAAAATGTATTGCAACTTTGGAAAGTGTGGTTGAATAAACGACAAGCGCGAACACAATTGTAGGTGACAAATGAAATCGGTTAAAGATGAGTAGTTAATTGCTACCCTTTGGTTGTTGGATTAGTGTGCTTGATTGTTTGATGTATTGATATAGGTATATATATGTTATAAAGTGATAAATAAGAATCATATTATCGTGATTGACTATTTGAATTATGTTGATGTTTGAAATTGTTTATGATTGATAAGGGTCAACGAAGTGTTTTTCTTTTCGAAATGATTTTTACTCTTGAAATAAAATCCTAGTGCACATAGGATGTTTTAATTTAATACTCTGATAAGGGAATTCTTTTGATATATGTTTTTAAAGAATTGAGTGTTCAGCCCAGGTGGGGGAATTTGGATAAGGAGATTCATTGATTTAATTTCTATTTCTATTTGGTATGTAGGAGCAAAATTGTCCAGTGGGAGGTGGTATGCGAGGCTGAGTCACTCTATTGGCCCTTTGCTTGCTTTGTATGCTTTGATTGCATTGATTATTTTAAATGGATTATACAATGTACTAATTGAACTGTGCTTGCTAAGTTTTATATTTTCGTATTTGTATATGTGAAATTTTAGTAGTTTTGGAATATATGACATGGTAATATTAATTGATTATATATTCTATACGTGTGTTGGGTGATGCTAGTACCCTTTGGGTACTATTTTTTACTCATATAGTTTGTAAGACTCATCCTTCTTCTGTAATTTTTTTTTTTTTTTTAGTAATAGGATCTTAAGGATAGCTATTACTCATAATGGTTTTTGCCGAATGTTTGGCGGCAAGGTAATTCTTCAGAATCTCAATCTTGAAGTCAAATAGTGAAAATTTGCAGTTACACTAGAGTTGTGAAGTGCCTGGTCTTATATGGGGTAATAATCTAGTTGATTGCTATTATGATGGAAAATGGAGCGGAGCTACTTGGTCTTGTTGTCTTTGTTGTTTTTTTGTTGAATAAAAACAGAAATATGTATTGTTTATGTTTTGGGCATGTTTCATATTACGTGGAACATTTGCTAAAATTTTTAGTAAATATTATGTATTTAGTAACAAGTCTATGTTTTTACTTTAATTAAGTAGAGATTTTATTGGTTTTAAATATAATTGTTTCAAGAGTCTTGTGTGTTCAGTAGTGGTAAAATCAAGGTTATAGAGATTTGGTTATCTATTCTTCTAGTTAGTCATGCCTTCATTTGGGAGTGTGACACTCATCCTCATTTTCTGCTTTCATGCTTTCTCCTTTTACTTCTTTCTCCTTCCCCTTCCCCTTCCCTTTTCTCTGCGCTTCTTGTTTATGCTTGACTCGAATTAGAGTTGCAACAAAAAGCCAAAAAAAGAAAGTGTAAATGAGATCCCTCAAAAAATCAATGTTATTGATAATTAGATTTTTACGCACTTGTATTTAACTTTAAAGGTTATGCTTGTCTCATATTATTCTATTTGTTAGTCTTTATTTTTCACTTAAAAATGTCCGTTGTTTATCTTATCTTCGTGTTTGTTAGAATTCAATTATGATCCATAATAAAAAAATTTTGAGAAATTAAAATTTTCGAAGATGTATGGAAGCACTTTGGTTGAAATTAAATAAAGTTATAATGCTGAAACCTACCAAATCAGAAAATCAGTCATGAAAATCAAAAGAATGAGAGAAGTAATATTCAAAAATCATCAATCATAAAGATATTATTTACAATAAATACAACTGAAAAAAATATATAAATCAAAATATTGACCTTATCTCCAAATCCTAAGTTTTTGTCATCTTCAGCTTCTTCGTCATCTTGACTAAAGTGCAAAGGCCCGGATGTAGGAGGTGGAGCTTGAAATAATCAAAATACATACATTATAAGTTATACTTAAATTAATATGCATATAAATTAAAATTCTAATTAATTAACTTGGACAAATTAAGCAAATTTTTTAATATTTTATTTTATTTTCGTTTGTTCCTATAAGTTTTATTTGTTCCCATGGTCGTGCTGGTACTCTAAGAATCCTAAATGGACTAGTATTTTATTGTTTGGCCCCTTAAACCTAAGTTTTCGAATTTTTTTGCCTTGAAACTCAAAATTTGCTAAATTCCTTATTATTGATCCAAATGAATTTTCATTTATTCCTACAGGTCTTATTCGCCTCCAAGGTCATGACGGTACTCCCAGAATCTTAAACAAACTAGCATTTGACCGTTTTGCCCCCCAAATCTAAGATTTCAAAGTTTTTGTCTTAAAACTCAAAATTTGGCCTAAAATCTTAACTGTTGATCCAAATGAATTTCTATTTGCTCCTACAGGTCTTACTCGACTTCACGGTCATGTCGGTACTTCTAGAATCCTAAACAGACTAATATTTGACCGTTTTGCCCTCCGAATCCAAGTTTTCAAAATTTTTACGTTAAAACTCAAAATTTGTCCTAAAATCCTAACCGTTGATCCAAATAGATTTTCATTTGTTCTTACAGGTCTTATTCATTCCCAATGTCATGTAAGTACTCCCAGAATCCTAAATGGACTAGTCTTTGACCGTTTTATCCCCTAAACCTAAGTTTTCAAAGTTTTTGTCTTGAAATTCAAAATTTGGCCTAAAATCTTAAACGTTGACCCAAATGAATTTCTATTTGTTCCTGCAGGTCTTATTTCAATGATCATGTTGGAACTTTCTAAATCCAAAACAAACTAGTATTTAACCGTTTTGCCTCTGAACCCAAATTTTCAAAGTTTTTGTTCTTAAACTCAAAATTTGTCCTAAAATCCTCACTGTTGATCCAAATAGATTTATGTTTGTTCCTATAGGTTTTATTCATCCTCATGATAGTGCCAGTACTCTCGGAATTTTAAACAGACAAGTATTTGACTGTTTTACCCCCTGAACCTAAGTTTTCAAAGTAAAAACTTTGAAACTTAAAATTTGGCTTAAAATTCTAACAATTAATCCAAATGGATTTCCATTTGTTCCTGCATATCTTATTTGTTCTATTAGTTATGTCGGTATTTTTGGAATCCTAAATGGAGTAGTATTTGACTGTTTTTCTTTTAAAAACTCAAGTTTTTAAAGTTTTTGCCTTGAAACTCAAATTTTGTTCTAAAATCCAAACCGTTAATCTAAATGAATTTTTGTTTGCTCCTACAGGTTTTATTCAACCCCACGGTCATATTGGTACTCTTGAAACCCTAAATGGACTAGTATTTG
Organism: Quillaja saponaria; assembly: GCA_029379385.1. Lineage (NCBI taxonomy): Eukaryota > Viridiplantae > Streptophyta > Magnoliopsida > Fabales > Quillajaceae > Quillaja > Quillaja saponaria. Next base: position 10,716,077 of record CM055610.1, on the reverse strand, counting down.
AATGTTTTGGCCTTCGAAGCCCATGTTTTCAAAGTTTTTACCTTGAAACTCAAAATTTATCCTAAAATCCTAACTGTTGATCCAAATAGATTTTCTACAGGTTTTATTCATCCTCAAGGTCATGCAGTTACTCTCGAATCCTAAACCGACTAGTAAAAAACCTTTTTGCTACCCGAACACAAGTTTTCAGTTGATACTCAAAATTTGTCCTAAAATCTTAACCATTGATCCAAATAGATTTATGTTTGTTCCAACAGGTCTTATTTATCACCAAGGTTGTGCCGGTACTCCTAGAATCCTAAGCAGACTAGTATTTTACCATTTTGGCCCCCGAACCCAAGTTTTCAAAGTTTTTCCTTGAAACTCAAATTTTGTTAATGCAAAATTAGAGAACCCAAATAAAACTACCTCTTTTTGGGATGAACGATGCGATGATGAAACCGATTGATAATAATGTGTTTTGGAATGTGAAGATCGGAGAAAGCGAATTTTGGATTGACCCACAATAAATATTGATGGGGTTGAAGTTTCATTCATGTATTTCCTAGCCAGAATCTTTGTGTAAGGGTTTGCAATGGCTTCCATTTCTCACTACTAAAATCCTCAGGTTGTGTAATGGGTTTTAACAGAGAGAGAGAGGAAGAGACCTAGCTTTTGATGCATTGAAGAGTAAAGAATCCAACTTTATAGGGAGACAAAGAACGGTGGGATTTGACAAGTGGCAAAATCAGGTTGGTTTGTTCATTATATACTTCTACTGTTGTTCATAGTAGTAAAGGCAAAAATCTCAACTAAAATGAGAAATTTCCGCCCCTTCTTTATGCGGGTTTTCAGTGTGAGACTGGAATGTCTTTATGTTTCTGCACAATGCTTTTGATCACTAAATACTATGGAAACATCTTTTGCAACTAGTTTGTTCATTATATTCTTAGATTATCCTGCACTACTTTCTCAATCACCAGAAGTTCAGGTGAGCATTACTATTGGGAAAGGTTTCTACTTTCTCTGATTTACTGTTGTCTACTTGGTAGAACATGTGTTATTTTTTTTACAATTCGAATGTCACAAAGTAAAAGCATAGAAGTTGTCGATCTTTGGAAAATGAAGAACTCAAAATGTTGCTTCACCTCCTATATTATTCTTCAGAACAAGGTGAAAATAAGCAATTAGTACAACAAAGAGCTTAACGCAGAGCTTAACAAGAGCTGCTTCCAATCACATCTTCAATAAATTGTCCAATAGCATTGAAGGAAGACCCACCTCTCAATACAGCTTTTCTGGCCATCTCTCCCATCTCTTTCACCTTCTTCCTTACTTCACAATCAAAGTCCATCAATTGTTTCACCGCTTTTTCTATCTCCTCCGCCATTACAAGATCAACACCCATCCTATAATCCAATCTCAGCTCCACAGCCAATCCCAATTCCTTCACCATCATAAATGCATTCAGCTGTTGTTCTGCATACATAGGCCATGTTACAATTGGTACACCAAACCACAAGCTCTCCAAGATAGAGTTCCATCCACAGTGAGACACAAACCCTCCAATGGCTTTGTGAGCCAAGACCTCCACCTGTGGAGCCCACTCACACAGCATTCCCCTATCTTTCATCCATTCTAAGAATCCTTCAGGTAACATGTTCAGGGGATTCTCTTTAGTAATTGGTGACATACGCATAGCCCACAAGAACTTGTATCCACTACCCTGAATTCCAAGTGCTATTTCTCTTACTTGGGATGAACCAAAGCTTCCCATGCTTCCAAAGCATAGAAACACCACAGAAGATGAACATGACCATTAAAAACTGAACCAAAAGTATATGACTCTAACTCTGAAAAACTATTCACTATAATCCCCTTGATGTCTCTGTACCTCTTAGCAAGCTTAATATAAGCAGTGTAGCCGCCATCATTATTAAACAAAGCCGTCGGTAAAGCACTTTGAGGAAAAGGGTTGACGAAACCTGGGATTGATAATGCATGATCAGATTCATTAAACACGGTGCTAGTTTGATTGTGGCCTGTTGATAGGTAGAGCATGAGACCAAGAAACCCAGCATTCGTGGTTTGGAACATATAAGAAGGGATACCAAGTTCATTCCCCATATCAATCATGGACAAACAACAGAGATCAAGAACCAATCCCACAATTCTGGTTGAGTTTGAATTAGAGTGAGATAATAAAATGCTTTGAATTATGGCTTTGACAGTAGGGATTAAACTTTCTATCAAGACACACATATATTTTTCTGGTGATTTTTTTGATAGCTCTAAAGGAGGTGGGTCTATTTCACGGAGATCAATGAGTTGAATTCTATTTCTGGGTTGTGAGGCTAAAACTGTTTTGGGGTATGTATCTGTGAAGGGCATGAATGGGATTTTGGGGCAAAGAATTGTGATGGAAAGGCGATCATCACAATCAATCAGGCGCTTTGCAAATTCCAGAATTGAAACCAAGTGTCCAATTGCAGGTGCTGGAACAAAGATGAGCTCTGCCTTGTTCATCTTTGATCTTTCTTTTTCTTTCTCTGCAAACTTTTCCTGTACTCTCTTTCACTTTCTACTCCATATGCTGTTGCTTCAGTTAAGTTTTTTTTATTAATCACTCAGATGGGATTTCTAAATCTTTTCAATTGATTAATCTTGATTCTATTTTTGAATCAAATCCACGAATAGCTTATCTATCTCTTTTGTTGATATTTTAATATTAAAGTATTTATTTTAATATTTTAAAATATAAATTTTATTTTATTATTTTAAAATATAAATTGGTTAGGAACAAATAAGTGGTTGCCAGTGCAATTCCCACTTCAAAGTTCAATCATGGACCCTCATAATTAAGAAATCAAGGACCAACCCAACAAGTAACGTGGAGTTTGAATATTAGAGTAGAATGACAACGACGTTTTAAACGGTGGCTTTCAGACCTTAACATGTGGGATTAGTCTTTCACAAAAGTTTGTTACTAATATTTAATGAGTTTTTAAGAAATTTCTAAATTAACTAAAATATTTACAAATATTCATTCCAAACAAATAATTTCTCAGTTACTGCATTGTCAAAATTTAAGTGAGAGTTCTTATTGCCACAACCTATATCAGGTACCTCCAATTTTATTATTTCTCTTTTTTAATCATAATTTTATTAGACCTTTTAATTTTTTTAATTATATTTTTATTAAACTATTTTTTTTTAAATCTTCAACTTTGTTGATATTTGTTTTCAATTCACCTTAAAAGTCTAATATATTTCCTAACCCAAAAAAAATAAAAGTCTAATATTTTTTTTTTTCAATTATTTCTTTTTACTCCCTACAAATTTTTTCTCTCTACATTTCCTGGAAATTATATTTTTATATTAATTTTTTTGTTAAAATAAAATTAAATAAATGTAAAGAATATTTAGCGAAAAACACATGAATGAAGGGATCTTAAAATATAATCCTTTAAATCCCTGAAATAATTGTGAAAAATTATTTGGCTGTAGTTGTAATTATTTTAAAATTTTTAACTCAAATCTATTCAATAAATTTCATAACTTCAATTAAAAAAACGATTAAAAGAACTTCCTAAAACAATGATTATGGAAGGAGAGAAGCAAAGAGACCCAGGCTAGATGATGATTATGATTTCGAATCCAAACCAAGATCATAATGTGAGGGAAGATAGATCAGGGTGTCGAGATGGTGTTGAATTTAAACCCAAGTCTAGAGATATTGATAGAAGGGCTGAATCTAGGAGGCGCGATGATGAATTTGAACACAATGCAAGAGAAGGTCATGATAGGGGGGAGGACAAGAGATCAAGGAGCCACAATGATGATGATAATATTATCATAAGGTCTAGAGAAGGTCATGGTAGGAAGGAAGATTACAGATAAAAGATTATTTTGACAGGAGGAAAGATAAGAGATCAAGAGGATATTGAACCAGAATCCTTATAAAGAAAGCACCGAGATAGAGAAGCAGACAAAAGGCATCGTATTATTCAGGGTTCATAGATGAGGACTTGAGTAAGGATCACTAGTAAAACTCATTTGTAGATGTAAAGGGCTAGCGTTGTCAACATTACATTTGTTACATGATCTTTTGTATTACACTATGTGAGGTAACAGCCCTCCTTTTCTCGTAGTAGCAGAAGGACCATGTTTGAATGATATTATAGGCATATCCTTGGTTTTAGTAGAATCTAGTTTGAGTGGCATCGAAATGACCCAAAAAAATAGAATGGCCAATGGCGGTCTTGTATCGAGTCTAAATTGCTTTATTCTTTTTCGTGCTATCTTTCTGTCCTTCAACTTTGCCTCATATTTTTTTATGGATTGTCTGAATGATAATTAGACAATGGTCAACAGCTATTGGACAATCAATTTTAGCAACAAGTGATCAACAACGCTATGGTTTTCCTTTCAGAATTTCTTATGATAAGTTGTCCCCTCTACTGAGAGACAGAACCTACGTTACATAGTTTCTTTCAATGTTCACATTTCAAAATTCGTCTACTGCATTTTCTATTCAACAATTAAGACATGCATCAACGCCCCAAACTTGAGCTGTCGCTAATAAAGATGTCTACTCTCTTATCAGTTTTGGTTTATGAGGAAGGATCAAGTAAATCCAGGATGAATAGATATTCTGAACATTTAAATGTCAAAATATTATTGATCTCTCTTAGCTTTGCTTTGTACCTATTTTATTCCACTTCTCTTATGGATCTCTCGAGGATTTTAGAAATAATGTGAGTTGCAGGGCTCTTGACTTCTAAACATTTTATATTCTCTACTAAGGATCTTAAAAGCAATTTTAATTTTCTATTTTATGCTTTGCTCAAAAGAAGAAAGAAATGACAAAAACGGCATGATTTAAAACAAGACACATAATCCAAAACCATATCCATATATAAACAATTCCCTTAAGTTTAAACTTGAGTTGAAATTAAAAGGAATAGAGTGGTTAACAGATCTATTAATGCAAGGAGGAGAACAAAGGAACAATTCTGATCTTTATGAAGTTATATCAGGAATACTTGTTGGCAGCCTCAATTCCAACTAAGAATACCACCCCTGAGGGATTTCCTAATAATATTGGTAGTATGTCCTCAGAAGAGGCTCAGACTTGTGGTGGAAGCATTCCAGGAACAAGAACAGATTCTCCTTCATAGGTAAAGAAGGGTTCATCTTTTGTACTTAGGGGACCATTGCCTTTTGGAGTTTTAAAATTGTGTGCTTGCAGGTGCCTTACGATCTACAGAATGAGCAGTGTCAGATTCCTTTTCTGAACTCAGTTGGAACTTCCTTGCCTGGTTGGTAATCCTCTTTCTAGAAATGGACTCTCCATTGCTATTATCAGCAATGTAATCAGAAAATATTGTGCCCTTCTTGTTAACATGCAACTCGATGTCTGGGCTTATAGTTTCCTCCCCATTGTGACCAACAATTTGCTTCTCAGTTGAATCATGATCTCGAGAGTTTTTCCAGTCTACAAAAATGACAATAGAGTTTTTGGTTTCTGAAGTTTGAAAGATTCGGTTTGGACCGGGTTGCCACAATATCTTCCCTGAACTTTGCCGGAGTATGAACTTGAACTCAATTTGTAATCCAGCTGGTATATCCTAATAATTAGTTTAAAGAATATTAAAATCTCAATCTAGCATATTATAGATAATACCACATTCTTTGATTCCTTACCAGCTCAACACTCCAAATGTCGCCTTCAGACCAGTTCAATGGTATGGCTCTAGTGGGGATCCACAGACCAATAGCAGGGTCATTACCCACTACAAAAAAATTGCTCACCAAACCGACACTCCTTTTGCAACTGGAATTTAACATGAACAAAATTTGATGGATCTGCAAAAACCAACAAAGTAAAAAAGAAGAAGAGAGAGAAACCATTACATTCAATGTGAATGTTGTGATTATACTTGCAGGACACAAGAAGAACAGTAAACTTACTTGATGATCGTTTCTTGCTTCCTGGAATCTCTAAGCTTGTCAACGCCTATTTGTGGTTAGAAATGATGCTCAAAATTTCAGGGAAATCAAAATATTATATCACACTTTGATGAGATATTACTCTGTACGAAGTTCCTTTTTTTATTTTTTTTATGAAAAAATAAATTCTATTAAGAAAGAAAGAAATACTCTGTATAAAGTGGATGATTTGACTTAGACAAAATCATTCAGATTTGAGGCAACAAAGAAACAGTGGAGAAAGAGAGAGACCCAGTAAGTTTCGGAAAACCATGTCCATTTTCAATACATAAATTCTATGATTAACTGTCATATCTCCTCATGCTGAACATGAAATCTACACAAGGAAAATACCAAATTATTTTTCACGAATTTAATTGTGTCCTAAGTATACCTATAAACTTGCAGTGTCGCGTGCTTTATCTTAGATCGGCTGCAAAATCACTTTTACTTGTAATTTGTTCCTGTAGGATGTTACATGTACCAAAACATTTTTTACCAGGAAGAGTTAAGAAAGGGCCTCAATGTGTTTTCAACCATTCTCTCCTTGTCCAGTTTCCTTATGTTGTTACTTGTGTAACCTCAGGCACATTGAAAGGGAAATGTCATCATCTAAATCAACGGCACAGTTAAGTTTTTTCTGGAAAATCTCATAGCATGATATGCATCATCATTAAACATTACATTGTATAATAACACACCCGAAAGGTAATTTAGCATATGATAAACCAAGGATTGATGGGTAAACAGGAGACTGGTTTTGAATGGAAGTGATTCAGTTTATTGGGTTCTCCATGAACTTTAGAAACCAACCAAAGATAGTGTGTTTGGTTCTCCAAAATCTTACAGAGTAAAAGAAAATATAACAAAGCCTAGTAATCAAACCCATAAACTAGTCCATCGAAACAAATAAAATGAATCAATAGAACAGATGGTAGAATCTAATTTACAGACATAAGAAATTCTTTACAGCTACTACATTTTGTTAATGCAAAATTAGAGAACCCAAATAAAACTACCTCTTTTTGGGATGAACGATGCGATGATGAAACCGATTGATAATAATGTGTTTTGGAATGTGAAGATCGGAGAAAGCGAATTTCGGATCGACCCACAATAAATATTGATGTGGTTGAAGTTGCATTCATGTATTTCCTGGCCAGAATCTTTGTGTAAGGGTTTGCAATGGCTTCCATTTCTCACTGCTAAAATCCTCAGGTTGTGTAATGGGTTTCAACAGAGAGAGAGGAAGAGACCTAGCTATTGATAGCATTTGATGCATTGAAGAGTAAAGAATCCAACTTTATAGGGAGACAAAGAACGGTGGGATTTGACAAGTGGCAAAATCAGGTTGGTTTGTTCATTATATACTTCCACTGTTGTTCATAGTAGTAAAGGCAAAAATCTCAACTAAATGAGAAATTTCCGCCCCTTCTTTATGCGGGTTTTCAGTGTGAGACTGGAATGTCTTTATGTTTCTGCAAAATGCTTTTGATCACTAAATACTATGGAAACATCTTTTGCAACTAGTTTGTTCATTATATTCTTAGATTATCCTGCACTACTTTCTCAATCACCAGAAGTTCAGGTGAGCATTACCATTTGGAAAGGTTTCTACTTTCTCTGATTTACTGTTGTCTACTTGGTAGAACATGTGTTTTTTTTTTTTTTTACAATTCGAATGTCACAAAGTAAAAGCATAGAAGTTGTCCATCTTTGGAAAATGAAGCACTCAAAATGTTGCTTCACCTCCTATATTATTCTTCAGAACAAGGTGAAAATAAGCAATTAGTACAACAAAGAGCTTAACGCAGAGCTTAACAAGAGCTGCTTCCAATCACATCTTCAATAAATTGTCCAATAGCATTGAAGGAAGACCCACCTCTCAATACAGCTTTTCTGGCCATCTCTCCCATCTCTTTCACCTTCTTCCTTACTTCACAATCAAAGTCCATCAAGTGTTTCACCGCTTTTTCTATCTCGTCCGCCATTACAAGATCAACACCCATCCTATAATCCAATCTCAGCTCCACTGCCAATCCCAATTCCTTCACCATCATAAATGCATTCAGCGGTTGTTCTGCATACATAGGCCATGTTACAATTGGTACACCAAACCACAAGCTCTCCAAGATAGAGTTCCATCCACAGTGAGACACAAACCCTCCAATGGCTTTGTGAGCCAAGACCTCCACCTGTGGAGCCCACTCACACAGCATTCCCCTATCTTTCATCCATTCTAAGAATCCTTCAGGTAACATGTTCAGGGGATTCTCTTTAGTAATTGGTGACATACGCATAGCCCACAAGAACTTGTATCCACTACCCTGAATTCCAAGTGCTATTTCTCTTACTTGGGATGAACCAAAGCTTCCCATGCTTCCAAAGCATAGAAACACCACAGAAGATGAAGGCTGATCATCAAGCCATTTCATTATGTTTTCATGTTGAGCTTGATCCAAATTTGGGTGAGGAGGACCTTTGATGTCAATTACCGGGCCAACGGCATAGACAGGAGGAACATGACCATTAAAAACTGAACCAATAGCATATGACTCTAACTCTGAAAAACTATTCACAATAATCCCCTTGATGTCTCTGTACCTCTTAGCAAGCTTAATATAAGCAGTGTAGCCGCCATCATTATTAAACAAAGCCGTCGGTAAAGCACTTTGAGGAAAAGGGTTGACGAAACCGGGGATTGATAATGCATGATCAGATTCCTTAAACACGGTGCTAGTTTGATTGTGGCCTGTTGATAGGTAGAGCATGAGACCAAGAAACCCAGCATTCGTGGTTTGGAACATATAAGAAGGGATACCAAGTTCATTCCCCATATCAATCATGGACAAACAACAGAGATCAAGAACCAATCCCACAATTCTGGTTGAGTTTGAATTAGAGTGAGATGATAAAATGCTTTGAATTATGGCTTTGACAGTAGGGATTAAACTTTCTATCAAGACACACATATATTTTTCTGGTGATTTTTTTGATAGCTCTAAAGGAGGTGGGTCTATTTCACGGAGATCAATGAGTTGAATTCTATTTCTGGGTTGTGAGGCTAAAACTGTTTTGGGGTATGTATCTGTGAAGGGCATGAATGGGATTTTGGGGCAAAGAATTGTGATGGAAAGGCGATCATCACAATCAATCAGGCGCTTTGCAAATTCCAGAGTTGAAACCAAGTGTCCAATTGCAGGTGCTGGAACAAAGATGAGCTCTGCCTTGTTCATCTTTGATCTTTCTTTTTCTTTCTCTGCAAACTTTTCCTGTACTCTCTTTCACTTTCTATTCCATATGCTGTTGAGTTTTTTTTATTAATGACTCACATGGGATCTCTAAATCTTTTCACGTGATTAGTCTTGATTCTATTTTTGAATCAAATCCACGAATAGCTTATCTATCTCTATTGTTGATATTTTAATATTAAAGTATTTATTTTAATATTTTAAAATATAAATTTTATTGCATATAGCTATTAAACTAAACTAAAGGTTCACATTTTGCTTGTCAAATTTGTCAAACAATAAAGTTTTGTTTGTGGGTCATCCGGTACTATAATAATATGCTCCAGAAAATTACAAATGTTAGGAATCAGAGGCTGCCATAATAATATTAATAACTTTTATCTGTTTAGATTGAGAATCCTTTCCTTGATAGACCATATTACAACCGTTAGCATAGAAAAATACTCATTTAATAATGATATGTCACGTGATATAATTGACATATATACATAACTGATAAAGTACATAAATTACAACATAATTACTTTATCAATTTTATAACATAAGTCATTATTATCCATTATTATATAATAGAAATCATTATAATCGTAACAGACATCATAATTATTATAATTAACACAATTTCTATATAAAGAGACTAAAAATCGCAAAAGAAAACAGGTTGTTCTCTACAATTCATATTATTTACAGCTTATTTACTCTGATTATACTGACTTTGGCATCAGAGTTTTTCCAGGTCCAGAGGACCGCCCTCTCCACATATTATAGGTCAGATTGCCACATAGAGGACACCTTAGCCTGGTCAAATGCAGACTTAACATTGGCGTAGTCCGTGAAAAAAATTCATTTGATTTGGATTTTCGATCCTTGTACAAAAACAAAATCTCAAACATGGATGCTCCGTTCTTCGAAATTTTGTAGGTCTCATGCACCCATGGCGCTGCCTCCTCATTTTGCTGAACTGAAGCATCTAAACAATTAGCGATGCTACAATTTGTAAATTTTATTCCATGACCAATTAAACATATTTTGTGGCATCGATCTACCCCTAACTGCCAGTGTCCAAGTTTAAACAAACCTGTTTTTTTGAGTTTAGGAGTAAAGGACATCCTCAAATTGAAGTAGTAGTCAAAGTACAAAGTCCAATCAATTGCCCACTCATTTGGCCTTTTCACTCCATTCATCTTTATGAATCCCCAATTTATTTCCTCTTCTCATTAGATCACTCAAGTTCAAGCGGCAGGTGATCAAGCCTACATACTCATAAATCATAAATCTCCAGAGTGTTGGCAATGAACGTCTCTATGGCTGCAAAAATTTGTTCCAAACCTGATTCCAATAATACTAGTAGCAGAAAACTTGGAACACTGCACTGTGTTCACATAACACAAACATGGGGAGGCATCATACTACTGGGCTGGTCCTTTGGCAATGAGAAGGCAATAATGATTTCTAGGTACGCCAAAATAAAAAGGGAACAAAATGCTTTTTACTTTGTTATTTACAAGTTGCCGTTTACATTTTGTTATTTACAAGTTGCTGTTTATTATAATTCACATTTAGGAGATTTATTGATTATTCTACTAAAAGATCAAGTAAATGACATTTAGAAAGAAGTAGAAACGGCAATTATCTATCGTTCAATAACTGAAGAACAACCTACAAAGCTTAAATCCCCGTCAGCGAGCCTCATGCCAGATTCTCATCAATTTATGGTGCCTTATCAACTATTCTGATCTTCTGCAATACCGGGTATGAAAATATGGTCCAATCACTTACTCCATCGGAGTTGGATATTTTTTTATGAGCTCTGGAAAATTTTGCAGTCAAAGGCTACCATTGGCTCGACCAAGTATGTTAATAAAATAAAATAAAAAATTAATTAACTATGATAAATAGTTTTTAACTTGCTGTGATAAATGGCTCTCGTCACTAGATATACCCAAATTTAGTTCCATCACTAGGTACGTTAAAGATATATATACAAAACTTTATTGCATGTGTTATTGCACCTCTTGCTTGTTCATGCATCTCTCCTAGTCTAAAGTATCCCATTCAAGTTATTGGGCCGTGGTATCCACTTATTATTATTATAATGTATTCATCCAAATATTAAATGTCCAAGCCGTCGCCACCAAATACTTACTCTAAGAAACATGTCCATAGCATGAGATTGTGAAAAGGCAGCTATGCACAGTGATATTTAACTTTGATAATTGTAATTTGTGTGCACATCCCATTTACATTTGCACATAATTTATACATTTACACTATCCTAGTATAATGGCACCCTCTGGTTGACTATTGATACAAACTTTCCAATTTTTACCTCGAACAACCAATAAATGATCCTAATTATTATTACATAAATAGCTATTTTAACTCCTTATGAGATAATTTGAGATGCATCTAGAAGAATAGCTCATGACAATATGATTCTCTAAAAGAACATAATTTAGTTTACGATTTCTTGTTTCCTTCTGTCCTAGTATAGGTATACTAGTCCTTAATTTACTATTTAGTTGTTGCACTAATAACCCTTATTTACATTTTGTTTTTGAGGGCAAGTACTTTGTTATAACCTTATAATCTAACGTACATTTTACGTAAATTATGGTGGTTATGTGAATATGAAATAAGATTAAATAAGAGAATATATATATCTATATATATATGATTAATTAAGAATTAATTTTATTATATTGTATTATAGATTAAATAACACTTGAAAATTTTTGGTGAAAATTTTATTGATGTAAAATAATGAAATAATAAGGATGCTCACACATAATTTTTCTTTTGTTTTTGAAAATCTATTGTCCACCACAAATGAGAAAAATGAAACTTAGCCATAAATTTATATTATTATATGTTTTTGATTTTTTCTCTTTTCTTGGTAGGCGCTGACTTAGCCTTCTCTTTTACCCCTTTCATTTGGCCGTTCTTGGTCAAAAATCCCTCCCTTGTTTGCGCTTTGCTTGAGCTGGACCGAGAGTCACTCTGTTGTGGCCAAATGAAACAATTGATGAGTAAGTGTAATTCTTGGTTTTCTTTTGTTTAAGCCAAACTCTTGGTAACGTTTTTCCTTCCTCTTCCTTTTCTTGGCAACGTTTGCCTTATTTTTCTTACTGTTTAGTCTGCTGTTTTTAGTATGTTGGAGGCTGCTCTGTTTTGGAGGACAGCCATGAAAACAGTTCACCCGTGTAGGTTGTTTAGCCACTGTGAGCTTCAAAGCTTTTCATGATTTGTTTCTACATGTATAGGTCTGTGTGCGTTTTGTATTAGGCCAGAATTTCCACGCAGGTGTGTGGGTCTTTCCCTAATCATGAGTTTCAAAGGCGGTAGAGTGTGTTTGGTTGAGTGGAGTGTGTACGTTCTTCAATTCAAATTTGTTTGCTCTAGTTTTTTTTTTTTTTTCTAGCATTTGTATCCTTATTATCTGTGCTTGGTCTTATGTGAGATTGAGAAGAACGAGTCATCCATTTTGGGCAAGAATGACAAATGTTTTATGGGTTTTATTGATGTTTTAGTTAAGGTCCTCTATCTACCGTCTTTAAAAAAAATAAAAATAAAATAACAATAATAATAATAATAATAATAATAATAAAATAAAATAGAATGTGTTTCTAAAGTAATTTGCTCTCAACACATTGATAATTGGGAATAAAATCTTGAGTATACATTACCTTTGTTGTACCATCTGATGGGGGTTTATAGAAGCCAAAGGTAATGAAGAAAGAGTAGGGTTATTCTTGGCGGAAACCAAAGATCTCTTGACCTTATAGTACTAATGATTGAAAAGATCGATTTTTTTTATGAATTGGAAGAAATATGGTTTAATGGACCATTGAAATTAAGCTTTTGGTTATCATCTGATTTTTTTTTAAAGACTTTATTAGCAAAAGAAATCAACTTTGGGCAAGAAAGTCCTTGAATTTTTGTAATGTGAACATGGAAAAGGTTTGAGGGGAGGGGAAGAAAAGTTTGTACTGTTAAAAGCTTGCATTTTGTGTAATCACTAATTACCCTTGCAATATTCCCGAGGCTATGATCTTTTGTAACTCTTATGTAACCAGTGTAAATTTCTTAATTTAGGAGTATTGTTAGGGTTCCTATTAGTTTAGTTAAGAAAGTGAAACTTGTAGTTAATTAGGAAACATGGAATTTAACTAAGTTAAGGTTAAATTAAAGGATTAGGACTCTTAAAGAATTTGGAGTAATTAACTTTATTTTAAATCTAATAGTTAAAATATGATTAAGACTGAAGTGATAAATTATGTGGAATTTCTTGGTTTGTGTGTATATATATATTTATATATCTACACAGGTACACATTCAAGGAACTAAATACTCTTTAGGATATTTGATAAATGTTCAAGATGAATTAGTTCTTAAATGGTATATTAAATATAAATGTAGGATTAAAGAATTAAGGAATTAATTATGAAATGAATATTTTAAATAATACAGGATTTTATGATTTTCAGCTTTGGATCGTATCGAGTATAATCCGATACCTTCGCAGTCTAGACAAGCCGACAAATCGTATCCTTGAGCATTGTGAGTGAATTATGTACTCCTTGGTTGCTAGATTCTTATGTGCAATTACATGTGTATGTGAATAGACTTGCTATATGGAAATCTAAGTAGAGACAATATTTCTATGATTTATTTAAACTATGTTTGCTTGACATTGTTTGTGGTTGGTAAGGGCAAACAAATTGAAATTTTTTTGAAAAATGATTTTATTTCTGAAACTAAGATCCAGGTGCACCTAATTCTGATTCTGATATATGCTTTAAAAATTTGAGTGCTCAGCCTCGGTGAGATGGATTATGTACGGAGATTAATCTATTGTGTGGGCGCGTAAATGCCCGATAGGGGGTGATACTGGTTTGCAGGGCTGAGTTACTCGTTGGCCCTTTGTGTGCTTTGATTGTGTTGTTTGAAATGATGAATTATGGATACTTGAATTGACTTATATTTATATATGGCGGAACATGTGCGTTATGACTTTATTACGGTTACTACATAAGATTAAATAAAGATATGTGTTATTATGTGTTGATTGATACTGGTACCCTTAGGGTACGTGATTTGCTCACTGAGTCCTTATGACTTACACCTTCCTCTGTTTTTTTTTTTAGTATCAGGAAAACACAGTTTGTTGCGTCAAAATTTGCTACTTGTCAATACTGTTACGGCAAGGTATACCTTGGAGTCACATACTCGAAGTTGATAGGACGACACTTGCAGTCATTCTAGGTGTCATGCATTGTTGCGTTCATTGAGTTAATTGTGGTAACTTAATGTCTTGTTTGGAGCGGAGCTCCTTTAAGTACTTTGATATTATGGTTTATCGGTGATTTGTTCCAGGTTATTGTTTATATATTGTTGGTCATGTTCCACTTTATGAGGAACATTTGATAAATTTTCAATAAATATTTATGTTTCATAACCAGTTCATGACTTTATTTTAGTTCAGTAAAATTTTCTTGGTCTTAACTATAATTTGTTTAAGAGTCATTTGTGCTCAGTCATTATGGATTCAAGGTTATGGAGGGTTGGTTATCCATTTTTCCGGTCCGTCATACCTTTATTTTGGGGTGTGACATACTTGACTGGAAACTACAGCTTGAACAAAGTAGGACCAATGTAGCAATAAAAACTCTCATCCACAATTATTGAAATCAAAGGTTCATATACTCAAGTTATTTTGAAGAGAAAATGAAGAAAAAGAAGACAAGGCGTAGCTCGGGCCTTGAATTCTTAAATCAAATATGAGCCCACAAAATGAACATTTTTGACAATTTTTCAAGGTCCAACTAAGGCTTCAAAAGGAAGAGCCATGTTGGTCATAATTATTCATACTCACCCGCAGGTAATCATTTTAAATTCATACACTAACCATGTTAGTTTTATTAAATAACCATGTTTGTCATATATATGCTTCCTTCCCTAGACTATATATGTTAAATCTTTGAAGTGGAGAACAAAAGTGGTAGCATTTTTACCTACCTAGGCTTCTATGCATGATTGGAAGCTATGTGTAGCTTGTAAGGCTAGACAGTAGTAATTTTGATTCACCTGCCATTGTCAATAGTTTGGCCTACTAAAACAAACTTACTGTAGAAACAAAGGTAAAATGTATAATATACATGTGCTCATGACCGACCACATGGTATGATCCATTCTTGCATGGATTATTGTAATCCCTTACTCAGTCATATGAAACTATGAAAGCACAAGTTGGGGAGACAGAAAATTCCAAATTATACTTCGAGCAAACCATCAAGGCTCTCTCTTACCCAAGGCCCATCTTCTCCACTCAGCTCAATCAAGGAGCCAAGAGCTTAAAGAAATCAAAGAGCCAAGAGCTCAAAACAATCAAAGAGCCAAGAGCTCAAAGCAATCAAAGTGCCAAGAGCTCAAAACAATCAAAGTGCCAAGAGCTCAAAACAATCAAAGTGCCAAGAGCTCAAAACAATCAATGAGCCAAGAGATCAAAATAATCAATGAGCCAAGAGCTCAATTCAATCAAAGAGCCAAGAGCTCAGAGCAATCAAAGAGCTAAGAGCTTAAAACAATCAAAGAGCCAAGAGCTCAAAGCAATCAAAAAGCCAAGTGCTCAATTTAATCAATGAGTAAAGAGCCAAGAGCTCAACTCATTCAAGGAGCCAAGAGCTCAAATCAATGAAGGAGTCAAGAGCTCAAAGCAATGAAGGAGCCAAGAGCTCAACTTAATCAAAAAGCCAAGAGCTTAAAACAATCAATGAGCTAAAACTCATCAAATGAAAGGGGTGAGTTAAGAGCTACCCTTAAAAAATAAGTTAAGAGCTCATCAAAATGGAAGGGCGAGCTTAGAGCTACCCTAAAAAAAACGAGCTAAGAGCTTATCAAAAAGAAAGGGCGAACTAAGAGCTACCCTAAAAATAAAATAAAGGAATGAGCTAAAAGCTACCTTCGACAAATTGAGCTAATGTAGCACACAAAAAGCACACAAAACAAGCTGAAAACTCAAGTCTGCAAATGAATTCAAAAATAAATCAGTCCTTGTAGATACATTTCAATTCGTGAATACACGCACTGGTTTTTTCGGGGACAAGTGTTAACATAGGAAAATACCCATCCAATAATGATATGCCACGTAACATAAATGACATATATGCATAATTGACAAAGCACATAAATTACAATATAATTACCTTATCAATTTTAGAACATACGTCATTATCGCCTATTATTATATAATGGAAGTCATTATTATTGTAACGGACGTCATAACTATTGTAATTAACACAACTTCTATATTAAGAGACTAAAAACCTCAAAAGAGAACAGGTTGTTCTCTACAATTCATACTATTTACAGCTTATTTACTCTGATCATACTGACTTTGGCATCAGAGTTTTCCCAGGTCCAAAGGATCGCCCTCTCCAAATATTGTAAGTCAAATTGCCACATGGAGGACACCTCAGCCTGGTCAAATCCAGACTTGACAACAACTCTCAACAATTTATGCTTGACCAGTTTGTTTGTTGATTATGAAAGATCAACTAGAAAAGAAGTGTTAAATAAGCAAGCAATATAAGGGTTAAATGGGTGTTTAAACTACTGTGTGGAGGATCTGAAGATTGTTATATTCTTAATGTTATATTATGAAGAATATAACATTAAGCATGGTTGAAATATACTTTTAAATGTCAATTACCAGAATATGGCTCTAAACTCTGAAAAATTATTCACAATAATTCAAACCTTTTACAGAGCCTGATATTAGCAGTGCCCACCATCTTTATTAAAACGAATTAAGCTGTAGGTAAACTAGTTGGAGGAACATGATTGACAAAACCAATTTGATTGTAGCATGTTGTTAGGTAAAGAATGAGACCAAGGAAATCTGGATTAGAGGTTAGGAACAAATAAGTGGTTGCCAGTGCAATTCCCACTTCAAAGTTCAATCATGGACCCTCATAATTAAGAAATCAAGGACCAACCCAACAAGTAATGTGGAGTTTGAATATTAGAGTAGAATGATAAACGGTGGCTTTCAGACCTTAACATGTGGGATTAGTCTTTCACAAAAGTTTGTTACTAATATTTAATGAGTTTTTAAGAAATTTCTAAATTAACTAAAATGTTTACAAATATTCATTCCAAACAAATAATTTCTCAATTATGCATTGTCAAAATTTAAGTGGGAGCTCTTATTGTCACAACCTATATCAGGTATCTCAAATTTTATTATTTCTCTTTCCTAGTTAGAATTTATTAGACTTTTTAATTTTTTAATTATTTTTTTTATTGAACTACTTTTCCTAAACTCTTCAACTTAGTTGGTAGTTGTTTTCAATTCACCTTAAAAGTCTAATATATTTCCCAACCAAAAAAAAAAATGTCTAATATTTTTTTTTCAATTATTTCTTTTTACTCTCTACAAATTTTTCTCTCTACATTTTCTGGAAAATTATATTTTTAAATTAATTTTTTTTGTTAAAATAAATATAAAGAATATTTTGGTGAAAAACACATAAATGAAAGGGATCTTAAAATATAATCCTTTAAATCCCTGAAATAATTGTGAAAAATTATTTCGCCATAGTTATAATTATTTTATAAATTTCAACTCAAATCCATTCAATAAATTTTATAACTTCAATTAACAAAACGATTAAAAGAACTTCCTAAAACAATTTTCATAATACTTTTAATGGCTCAAGAATAAATAGGATAAGGACATGAGATTGTGCTATTAACATTCTGCCTCCTCTAGCACAACCAATAGAAACAAATTTACCACGTTTTGATTTCTTGATAAACACTGCATGACCTTGCGTGAGAGGAAAATTTTGTACAATACTTAGCAGATCATCCTGACTATGATACCTTGATAGTTTAAATGTTACTTCACAATTGCTTCTTGGCTTTCTATATTCTTTGGTTGCAATTCTTCAGTAATTCTTATACTGTCTGCATCAATACCATTCACTTCAAGTTCAGTGCATAAAACTAACCACAATTAGATAATTAAAAATATAAAAATTATTTATTAATAGATAAAATTTGATCACAATTAAATAATTAAAAATAAATAAAAAATATTTATTAGTATATAGAGTTCATTTAAATATTTGATAGATTCAAATATTTTATACAAGGTGTGGTAACAATCCATTTAAATATCAAAAAATAATTTTTTAAAAAGGAATCAAGAAAATACTTGATTCAAGAGTTTAGGAAAAGTAGTCTAATAAAAAAAATAAATAGTCTAATAAAAATTAGACATAAAAAAAAAAGAAATAACAAATATTGAATAAGATAAGTCAAACAGAATAAATAGAAATGTTTTTAAAAAGAGAAACTCATGCTAATTAATAATTTGTGATCTAAAGAAATTAGATGTTGTAATAAGGGTTATACATAATAAATTATATTATTGTATCAAAATCTACCTTCAAATTAAATTTTCAACAAGTCCTGACAAATCATATATACATCTCTTTAACCTTGAAGAATTCCTATGCTTTTTTGTACTTCTTGATTACCCCCATCAAATCCTAAGTTCTTATTCTTGTCCCAGTGGCGTCAGCCTCCATGTTTGGGCCCTTCAACTAACGAAAGAATGGGTAATCCATTTTAAAAAAATATGTATAAAAGAAGAAATTACATTATTCACATAATATTTATATCAGTATTTAAGATTGTAACAAAGGAACTTCTAAGATTGAGTAACTCAAATTGTCAAAGTTGCATACATTGCAATGAAGATTGGAAGTCGAATGTTGGAAAATATAAATAAAATAAGATTTTCTAACAGGTGTCCATAAGAAAAATCCATATAAATATAATCAATATGTATTACAAAACATATATCTCAAGCAATACATACCCAATCAGTAAGCAATTAATTTTTCTTATTGTTTCTATTGCTTTCTCTCTCTTTTCTAATAATTACATGCCATCTAATCTAATAACTTAATAAACTAAATAACATGAAAGCTTATCTACTGATTTGAACATTTAGGATTATATCAGTTTTTAGTTCGATCTTCCAATAATTTTTTCAGTCAATTTTATCTTCCAAGATTCAAAATTTCACAATCAAGTTTTATTTGTCCATTATATGTTATTAATTAACGACATAATCACACATGACATAAAAATAAAAACGTATATAAGTTGTTTTTATATTTTGCAAAACTTTTTATTTTGTTATTTTATCATTAAATTATGTAAAATTACTTTATTTATGCATAACATGAGAATGAGATATTATAACTTAATTGAAAAACTATGAATCTTAGAGGATGAAATTGACCAAAAAATATTTTAGAATGACTAAATTAAAAACTGAAACAATCCTAAGAGACTAAAACAGTAGTTAAGCCTAACATAAAATATGTGTAAATTTTAAAATCTGCATTCATATTGAACTTGTCTTAATAGAAAGAATATATATATATATATATATATAGCTTTAAGAGCTAATAACTCAAATTCAGAAAAAAGTTAATCTCTCCCTGTCATTTTTTTTTCCCAATAGTAGCCAACGAAGAGAATGCATAAGCAAAATAAAAAAATCACTACAATGATCTAATCAAATCTTATGCTCACTATAATACAACTCCACCATAGTAATTGCAGTTCAAAAATCAGAAACTGAATCCTTTAAATCCAAGACACTAAACTAACATCCAAATTTCCAGAAATGAATGAGACACGACCAATTACCTTGGCATTCGTAAACCCAAAAAGACCAGTTTGTTTCTTGAAAGTAATCGCTCCATGTCAAAAGCAAAACAGACTGTTATAATGTGGGAATTGGCCAATATTTTGCAAGGAATATATAAGTCATATATCCTTTTTGATTGGTAGAAGAAAACCAAAATAAAAGACAAATTCAAAGAGTTAGAATAAGAAAGTAGCTTTGTGTAATTTAATATATATTAGATTTACAATGGATAAGGCCGATACATGTAGGCTGCATAGTTGACCTTACAATTAAGCAATATCGATTATAGATATTCTAGCCTAGAATTAAGTATAATAATTACAAGTATAAATCAATGAGTAATTTATTTTGATATCCCCTCAAATTCAGGTGGCTGGCTAAAAACCACATTGAGTTTGGAAACCTAGTACATGAAATTTTTCATAAAAATTGACTTCGTGAAGATATCAACAAGGTGTCTCAAAGGTAGAAAAATGATGAGTTCGAGAGGGATGAGGACCTTCCGCTTCATTTATGTGTCTCACTCCCTGTCACCCTAATAACAAATTGACACGTGGCACCTTATACCTGCTTCCATTCAACTTAAACTTTACACCTCCAATAGCTGTCTTTTATTTTTCTTTTACAAAAATAAAAACAAATTAAAAAACCACACGACTTCGGTCCTTCCTCTCCGCTGGTGTTCTTCCCGTCATTCTCCCTCTCATTATCGTACTTCACAATCTCTTTTCTGATTTAAATTATTAATTATACAATTTTTCCTCTCATTTTGTTTGTTTTTTTTGTTTTTTGTTTTTTTTGCCATAAATGCTCCAATTAAAAAAATATATAAACCATTGAAATTGAAACACCCATTTCAACAATCCAAAGAAATTGAAAGAAGTTTAAGCCCCCAAAGTTACTTTCTGAAGCTTCCTATTGAATCTGTGATTCTCCATTCTTTCTTGCCTTCCTTGGAAATCCGTTTATCTCGTCTTGTATCCTTTAGCCTCATCGATACTAGAAGAAAAAAGGCAGGATCGTTTCAGATCCTCCCTTTCTTACAGGAGCCAAGCCCATAACTCAGTCACACGACGGAACGGAAGTCCATACAGATTCAACCAAAGTATTCATAAACCCACAACTTCGCATACCACTAATGGAGGCAAAGAACACAAGCGAAGAGGAAGGACCGAAGTCGTGGGTTTTTCTAATTTGTTTTTATTTTTGTAAAAGAAAAATAAAAGAAAGCTATTGACGGTGTTATTTTTAAGTTAGATGGAAGAAGTTATAAGATGCCATCTGTCAATTTGTTACTGGGGTGACAGGAAGTGAGACATACAAACGGGACAAAAGACTTCTATCCGTTCGAGAGTATTATTAGTAAGATAATTGTATGTGACATGACAAATTATTTTTACTATATTTTGTCTACTCATAAAAATATAATGAATAGCACTCTGGCATCGTAACGGATAGAAATTATTTTTACTATATTTTGTTTACTCATAAAAATATAATGAATAGCACTCTGACCATCGTAACGGATAGAAATAGCTGAGAACAAATAGAATTAAAATTTACACCCATGTCACCTAGTAGCCATTATAACTAGATTGACTTAATGAGAAAGAAAAACACAAAAAGATTGTTTCTTACTTGCTAGGTAATAATAGTATCACCAAGGAAGAAGCTGAAACTAGTAGCAGACTATCTACCTAAATGATCTCGTGTCTAGTCTGCATCATATATAGTATATTGTAAGCTGGAGAGAAAAAGTCGATGGATAGTACATTAAATGAAAAATAGTCCCTAATAATAATCTGCACATGCAATGTCTAGTGGAGTAATAGACAGCTGATGATAGAGAGTGGGATTTCGAAAGAGTTCACCGGTCAACATATGATCTCAATTTTTTTTCTGGGTGACGTGACAATGTTACTGTCATAAATGCTAATATTAAGCTGAATAATCGAATATGCCATGTAAAAAGTGAGCAGGACACAAAAGAGAAACTATGACAGCCAATTACAAGCACTAAAGAAAAATAGAGGAGCCAACTAGCTTGTTACCAAATTAGAATCATAAAGTAGTTATTTATTCTGTGTAATTCAATATATGATTTACAAAGGAGAAGATGTAGGCTATACAGATGACCTATCCTACAATTAAGCAATATAAAATAAATAATAGAGATTCTCGCTTAGAAATAAGCCTAATAATTACAAGGGTACATCAAGGAGTAATAATGTCAAGTACGTGGATGGAATAGAAGCACATGGGACAGAATAAGACACTGCATATCAGAACAATGGGTGCAGCAGTTGAGTATTTTATTCCATTATGGTAAAAGCATTAAGATAAATGTGGAAAAAGTTATAGCCACAATAACCTAGAATTATTAAAACTTATTTACCCTTTCTTTAGACTATTGAATGAAACACATGGATGTCCAATCTTTAAACAGACATATTACTATCCACTGCTTTTTGAGTTTTCTCCCTCATGCATAATCCAATGGAGCGAGAACAATATTTTCCAATTTGAGTGTGCTGGTTTTGAATGCTACCGAAAATTTCGTACGTATCCTACAAATCCTGCATTAATAGCTAGATGTCACACTTTCAATGATTAAGAAAACCATTGTAGGAACAAGGGAAGGAAAAAGAAAATTTTCAGAGAACAAACTATTTTAAGTATAAATGTTTTCCAGATAATTGTGAGATTATGCTTCCTCCTAGGACAATTTAAATGGCCTTTATTTGCATGTCTTGAGGCTAGTAAAACATAATTAGCAACCACCCTCAAGAATGCATGTCTTCTAATGATAACATTGAAGGTATTATTAGATACAATTAAAGACTTACTTCGAAACCTATATTGGTTAAGATGAAAGCACATTCCCACCTTTCCCATTGGTTGAGGATCTGTAATTGAATTGGGAAGTTTCCTTCTCAATCCAATCTCCCAAAAAGCCTTGCTAATTGTGCTGCTTGGCTATGTTTGGTAGGCAACCTGGTTTCAAATCAACTACTTGTCCTTTAGACAACTTTATCTGCATTATAGATATTGATGAGCTCGAGTGTCAAAATTGTCAATTTGAAAAGAAAAAAAGCACCGTAAACAAATTTGAATGTATTTCAACAATACCTCATTCGGAAGACCACACCAATTAGTACTTGGTCAATTGGGAATGTCCTAATATTAAATGAAATTCAATTCATTCTATTTTCTTTTGGAAATATGATAGGTCAAGACATCCATATTCCTTCATATGTTTTTTTTTGAAACCATGAAATAAGGTCATGTTGATATTGTGCAATATAAAATCGAACAATGAAATGAGCACATAGGGAAAAGTCTTGCTTTAATGAAAGTGTCAAGAATATCATGCAACATAATTTGTCTTAATAAACCTCCAAGTTTTTTCTAGAGGACTCATTTCCCACAGTTGGGAGATCACTAATTGTATTCCTTATATTGATTGCATGGAATGGTGCTCCATTAGCATTACTCTGAACAGCTGAAGGGTACTAAATTTTTTTTGCTAATGTGAGTTTTAACTCTAGGACATCAAAGACATACATTGTATCTAGCCACTCAAGAAGAATCCCCTGATCTTGGGAGGCTGCCCAAATAAATGCTTGTTTTATTTATTTATTGTAGAACTCCATAAGCTCCAGCCTTTATGATACCAAAACGTAACTTATAACAAATAGAATCATCTTCAGTTAGCTTCCAATTTATACTGAATCAAAAAAACCCATAACAAAATCCAAAACACCCCAGACTCAAGACAATGGAATCATTTTTCAAGTTTTTTTATTTTTTTATTAGAACTTGACCAGTATATACCTGATATCCCATCTCAAGAAGTGAAGCCAAAGTTAAATGAAATGGTTTTCCTTTGTTGAAGGATACAAAGTTCCTTGTTCTCTAGAGGAAATACTTTAGACGAAAGTACTAAGCAAATGATAAGAATGCTATGATCATCTCGCACTGAACTTTACTCCAAGTGCTTTGATTGAACCTATTCATTCCAGAAAATCCCTACAAAGAACAATAGTTGTGTTAATAGTTAATTTATCTAGTAGAGGAAGAACTCCAGAACTTAAACTATTCTAGAAAATCCATACAAAGAACAATAGTTATGTTAATAGTTAATTTATCTAGTAGAGGAAAAACTCCATAAGTTAAACTAACCTGAGATGAAGCCCCTCCATTGATAAAATCTACTTGCCCATGCACTAAAAAATCATTGATCAAACTTCTTATCTAATGATGAGGCCAATTTCGCAGCTTTAGAAGTTGAAATACAATCATCTGCATCCCCACACTTATCCATCACAAATGATTCAAAATTCATATCACTAATGTTATTTTATATTTATATCTATAAAAAAAAATAAAAAATCAATGTCTTTCCCCTTCTTTTCTTTTTCATCATTTTAGTGGAGTTTTTTACTTTTTTTTTTGGAGAGGGGGGGGGGGGGGGGGGGAGACATGGTTATCATCTTAATGCAATTGTTTTTACCTAAGGAAAATATTACAATTATTAATAAACATAAGAGCCTGCATATGATTGAATTTAAATGCATCTCCAACATGCTTTTCATACCTTTATTGCCCACTTTGTTAATGAAGCACTTACTAATGTATAAGCATCAGTGGACAAATTAAATTATGTAAAGCTTTATAATACATATCATATTTGTCACCATAATAGTGTAATAACCATTACCTGAATTCTGTAATCCCTTTGATAGGCCCTCACAACTAGCAAAAACGTATAATGTTGCTAAACGATTTCCTTCATATACTTCATGTTTCTCAAATTCTAAAAATATTTCCCCCTCTTTACACTTTCCCTTTTTCCTTTTAGCCTCATCATCACCATTCATGTTTCCAGTTGAGTATCTTATTTTGGTATGAGTTGGCAACTGTCCACAAAAAAAATTGGAATCAAAGTAATAGTCAAACTTATCCTTGATTATGCACTTAAATGATTCAAGAACATATTTAGTAACTTGCACAACTAATCCTCTCAAAACTCCAAGATATGTAGATATTGCTTTGTTTTTTACAAAGAAAAGTGAGTGTTAAATAAGATTGATTGTTTAATTGAAAAGTAGGATTCTTAAGTTAATAGTTGTATACTTTGTTTTCAGTTCAGATAAATATTATGTCGACTACATTTACTAGTAAAATTTCATCTCTACTATAGGCTTGTGTTGTCTATCACCAGTTATGCCATCAATCCAATAGGGGTCTAGCCAATGATCATCAATTTTGAATAGACCATAGACAAATTAGAGAAACAACATGACTAGTTGGACCAGCCAGGCTTGACAGGTTCTATATAGTTTCATGAAATAAAGTGGTTTTATAAAACATAGAGCCATTTTCAACTTTTCATCCACATGCTAGCTAATTACTGATTAGCATGTACTACAAATGAATTGGCATAAGACACATTACTTGTTTGAGTGACCATTGGAAGGATCATATAAATGTTCACAAAAAAAGATATGTTTAAAGATGGCAGGAGCACTATATGTAGGAAGATCAATCTTCTTTTTGACTTCACATTTTTCTTCTAAAGATTCAATGGAGATTACATGTTTTCTTCATTGTAATAGACCTAAACCAAAACATTCCAATTACAAGTCATTTAAAATACAAATTTAGATAAATTGAGTTGTGAAGTATCCATGATTCACAAATTCTAAAAATATAGGCCAAAATAGTTCAATATGTAAGTAGCTTATAACTCTCATATATCATAATGGTATGCCTTGTCACTTGATTCAAACAAGTACTTAACATAGTATGAAGATCATTTGATCCATTGTCTTCTACAAAAAAAGAACCAACAACAGTGATCACATCTCCATGGATAAGGGCTTGTTTGTATAGATCATCCTTGAAACATGCTCCATCTCCAGGATTTACACCAATGTAATTGAAACTTCCCCACCCCCCCCCCACCCCCCCCCCCCCCCCCCCCCCCCTCACCCCACCCCGAAGATATATATTTTGCTTCCATAAAATTTTCATTTTTGCTATTCTCATCTTTAAGAACAGTGAGAATAGGAATATTTGCAAATTTCCTATCATTTTTCTTTGGTGACATATCTGAACCTATATGTTGCTTATAGGTGAACTCACCCTGAGAAGTGGCAAAGTCTTCTATTGATGCACAAACAGAGAATAATGTACTTCTACTCATTGAACGAGTTATAGCATGCACCTCATCAAGATTGCACTCAGGGTCCCCTTCAGATGATCTTCAGAGCTTCTTATAAACCATTATGCATACAGAAGCCTTTTCAAAAAAATGATCATAATATATTTTGTATTTAATAGCTGATTTATGAAAATAATAACCATCAATATGCCATATCACTGAATAGCCACCTTCATAACCAGATATGTCCCATGATTCAATTCGTCCAAAACCTTCACATCTGATTCCCTTTTCCTTTTTATTGTCAATACTTTCTTCCACAGGCAACACAAGACCAAAGATAAGCATGTCATCAACTTCTACTATCTTAAGTGGATGTGGAGTACCATTTATATCATGCAAGACAAAATCAATTAGTCTTATGTTTGGGCGACCATCATCTAGCTTAGAAGTTATCCACACAACCAGAATCTGTTCATCAGCATATTGGTCCTTCATTATTTTAATAAGAGAAACCTATTTTGTTATGGAAATTGATCTCTCCTTTAAATTTTTGCATGCCACAACTCGTTTTGTCATTTTACGAGAACCAACAGACTTTTCACTTCTATCAAACAAACTGCTCTTCTTTTCTTTACGTCCAGTCATTGCATTTTTAGTATTGAGAACTGCTGGCTTTTTTATGCTCTTGCATTCCTTGTTCCTAAATACGAATACAGTGAAGCATAGATTTGTTAAGTTTTAGTTTAATAAGGAAGCAAGGTTAAGCATGAACTAAAATAAAAAAGAAGTTAAGAAGAACAAATAATTTTTAAAAAAAAAAAAAGGAAAAAGGCACAGAAAATCCAATCAAACAAGGTAAATGAACAAATAATGTAACAAGTATGAAAAACAAAGAAAAATAGAATATGAAATATAATTATTCATTGTACATAAGTATGATACTACTGGAGGATAACAAAAGGTTGAAAATTGCTTGAACTTGTGTTAGCAACAAATACTATATAGGTGTGCTTCAGTGATATAAAAGAGAAAATAGAGTAAGAAGGGAGAAAAAATAATGATGCAGGAAATAGACAAATATCATAAAAATAAATGTTATAAAAGTCCAATATTAGGAAAAGAGCTCATGTCATCATCTCCAATTTATTACAGTTAAACCTTACATGACTTTTTGTATGGAACACCGAACACAATTTGTCTACACCTTTCATGGATAGATCCACATGGAAAAATCTAAAATCGTATTGATGGAAACATCGTTTTGGACAATAAAGAGGAAAGATAAAATATGATTTTGTAGCACCACCATGAATTCATGTTACCACCATAAAAGTTTAACATTTATAGACAGACATAGGCACAAAGCTAGCTAAGATGGTGTTATGATTTAACTAAAACAAATTAGCAGCCAACTGAATTATTTAGCACACGGAACAAAAGATTGAGTTATATAGCAAGCAACGAGCCTAAACTGCAAATTAAATTTAGAGGTGAAAGTTGATAAATTAGAGGAAATTAAGTGTTGTACTCATGCTTGGATTAAAGAAAATCAAAACAACAAAAAAAAAAAAAAATCTAGTTCATCATTAATTATGAGAGAAAACTATACTAAAAATGTTATGACTTAGTAAAAAAATGTATTCACCCAAACAATTCAAATGTACCCAACATTGATCACAAAAACCAAAACTGAATTGCTAATACTTCTATTTACCTGATGATTTTGAAGTTAATCACTTACGATAGTCCCCATTAGGCACTTCAAAATTCAAGAGCGATGAAGATCCCATTTTCTAGTTTCCCCTAAGTTTTCTTTTATTATGAAGGGAAGTGAAATGAAACGTTTTATGAGAAAAATGAAAGATCAAGAGAGACAAAATCTTTTGGTAGGTTTGGTTCTTACTACTGTTTTCTTCTTCCTCCACCTCTAGAGGCTTTTTATGCCATGGGTTTTTGTCTGATTTGGACAATTTCCCTCAAAGATTTTTCATCGCCCTAAATGTGTCCCAATGTTTTCCTCCTTTACCAAAAGTAATTAAGATTTGAATCATAGTGACATATTTACATGGTTTTAAAGAAAAATTAAAGAGTGCAATCATCAATAATGAGATTTGATAAAGTAATAAGCTATTGGTCCATAAAAAAAAAAATATTGGTATTTATTGCATTGGATTTTTAGAATTAAGAGCTCGTTAGGTACATCGTATTTGATTACATAATATAAGCAATACAATGTATTAAACATTATTAAGTTTATACAATGTATAAAATATCTATACTATATTGTGTTTGGCTGTAACATGGTCACATATGTTTGCCATATCGTATAGGATTGTATAATTTATGATTATACAATATATTAGATGTATAGTTTTACTATTGTTGTATTGTTGTCTTATCATGCCCTTCCCCACTGTGTGGTTTTATATTGCCAAACATAATATATGAGGGAGTCAACAATATAAGTCTATATTATCATGTTACAGCTAAACATTATATAAAAGTCACCTAGATTATCATATTATTTTTATACGATGCACAAAATAAAACTTATTAGACCGTATTAATCTATAATCAATAAATAGTTTTCGTTTTTGGTATATAAAAAGTTATAATTCATAGTTTATTGACAATTAATGCATTAGATTGTTCGATTTCTAATCATTCATAACTAATTTGTTACTGTTTTGAAACCTTTTAAATTATTGTATGTATTAGATTTTATCTTATATATATTTATTAAGAAAATATGATTTATATTTTTTATTTGCTAACTGTACAGAAATTTACATTGAAACAAACTGGTAGATATAGAGTAATAAGAAATGAATTGTAAAAGTAAGTTTATCTTCACCTAGAGTTGCATTATCAATCACGTCCTTTTATTCTTGATGAAAAGCATTCTTCTAATTATCACTTTTTTGTAGTGCATGATCTGACGACATGGGCTGGTTTAGATTATAATAATGTATTTTTCTAGCTGTTGATTTTTATACACTTCTTAAGGTGTAATAAATTTTCTAATTGAAATTTGAAATATTTCAAATTTAGAAATTTATTAATGGCATAACATTAAAATTCTTTTGAACTGTTGTAATAAATGATAAATGTGTTATATATATATATATATATATATATAGACCTATCTGAGTGGAGGTTATTAGTGTCACACCCCTCACAGAGGTATGATTGGCCAGAGGACTGGATAACCAAATCTTCGTAACCCTGACTTCAAAAACAAGAAACAAACATGACTCTTGACTAAACCAAAGAGTAAAAGTAAATTTTATAAAACATGAGTTAACTAAAATAAATTTGTTTACTGAAACTTATAACAATTTATTCAAAATTTCGATAGAGTTTTCCCGCAAAGTGGACATGCCTATATAATATAAACACACATTCTTGTTTTTATACAATAACAACAACAACAACAGCACAGACAGCAAGGAGCTCCACTCCATTTCTCATCACAATAACAAATAACTAAACAATTAGACTCCCTATAGCTCTAGTGTGACTGCAAATTTTCATCCTTTGACTTCAAGATTGAGATTCCAAAGCGTTATCTTGCCGCTAAACACACTGCAAGTCCAGCATCGATAATTGTTGTCCAGTGAGATCTTGTTACTAAAAAAAAAAAAAAAAACAACAAAGAGAGGGATGAGTCTTCTGGATTTTGTGAGTGGAAAAGCATATCCAAAGAGTAACACGTACATAGAATATATAATCAACTAATATCAACATATCATATATTCCAATCAACTAATAAGATTACACATATCCAATTACGGAATTATAAAGCATAGCAAACATAGTTCAAGTAACAATATGTATAATCAAATCAAAGAAATCAAAGCACACAAATCATACAAAGTAAGCAAAGGGACAAATGAGTAACTTAGCCCCGCACACCACCTCCTATCGGGCAATTTGTGCCCACACAACAAATAGAATCAGAAATGAAATCACTAAAAAAATAAAAAAAAAATCTCACATCAGAATATTAAATTAAAACATCCTAGATGCACCTAGATTTCATTTTCGAAAATAAAATCATTTTAGAAAAATCACTTCGTTGGCCCTTATCAACCACAAACCATTCTAAACATCAAACACAATTCACATAATTCAATCATAGCAATACAATTCTTATTCACCTATATATAACATAAATATTCATATATATATATATACACACACACACACACAAACGCACATAAATATATCAAACAATTAAATACACTAATCTAGCAACCAAATGGTAACAATTAACCACTCACCTTTAACCGATTTCATTCATTACTAAAACTTGCATTCATGCCAATCGTTGATTCAACCACACTTTCTAAAATTGCAATTACATTTTTCGGGTATTACTTAGTTTATTAATTTTATAAGTTATGGCATTTTAATTACAAAAATCTAGAGTTCTTAAGTTTCACGTATTTATTAGAAGTTTACTCATTTTAGGCATTTTCACAATCCCACTTGAATATATGTTTGTTTTCAACTTACATACTTAACCAAATTTAATAAATCCAAATTTGAAACATTAACTTTAGGAAGTTCTCTACCTTTCTTATTTAGAAAATTTTTCTAAAATTAGCATTGAACTTACTCGATTCCTCACATGAACAAAAATATGGCACTCATACAATTCTGGTTACCGAACACGAATTCTAATGCTTGTAAAATTCTCATAATTGAGTAAATAAATTATGAAACTTTCCAGTCTAGCTTACCAAGATGTTAGGAACATTTCATCTTCAATACTCGTATTGTAATTCATCCTTTAAGACCCCCTAATCTTAAATACTTCAAAATAGATACAGTCAAGACCCGAAAATCACAACCATGATTTCTAATACCTCTAAAATATACACAACAAAGAATTAAAACCTGGACCACTCCAGATTTACTATTTATAATTTTAGGAACAAATTTAATTTAGAGGTCCTAGGCTAATTCAAACTACAACCTATGACAAAGCCTTCTAAACCGACTGAAGCTCACTAAAAATCGTTTATGAACCTAGCCGCAGTCCAGCAGCTCTACCGACAAATATACTTAGAACCAAGTTACGAAATATTATAGATAACACCTCAATACCCTAAGCTACAGTTTCTCTTTTGAACTCTTAATTTAATTCAGCTCTGAAAGCACCTGAAACACAAAAACCTTTCAAACACATGAAATCTGGCCTTTCACCCCTTTAAAACCTCTTAATTCTCATTTTCTAACACTTTACTTATCACTAATCACCCTTTGCTGATACTCACTACTCACTTTCATTAAATCCTTAAATCACAATATTAACCAATAATTATTTACTCTTGTCCTTGAACTTTTTATTCAAATTAAATTACTCCCTAACCACAAAAGTTTAAATATACCAAGTTTTGTTCATTATATTATAACTAATTTCTCATAGACATTTTATCGAATAATTTGGAGGCATATATAACTTCCATTGGTGTATGTTATACTTAACTCAATTCAACTTAACTAAGCCTTAAATCCCAAACTAGTTGGGGTCAGCTATATGAATCATTTTCCTCTATTCGCAATGATCCAAGACAACATTTTCAGCAATCCCTAGAGCAGCCATATCTTTCTCGATGATTCCCATTCCTAATTTATTTTGAGTTCAATTCATTATTTGTCAAAGACTTGAAATCTATCATTCTGATAGCTACACCTTTGAATTTCAAGAAATCCTTTTCTAATGATCATATAATTAGCCTATTAGTTCTTTGATCCTAAACTTTTACTCACACTTTCTTAATTCTCGATTCTAATCCTCGATTATCAATAATATAATAAGGTTAAGTTACAATCCAAAAGGTTACCAATGGAACTCATGACAAGAAGTAATTTTAAGTACGAAATCCAAAAGTTAAGGAAATAGACTACTTCACCTCCCTTATGCATCTTTCCAGTTCAATGATGTCTTGGTTTCAGACTGTTTGGTTGGTAGGTCAAGGAAACAAAAAGGCTCAGCTTCGCTTTTGAAAGTTTGATTAGCAAACTTAATCAAACTAGTCCAAGGCAGAATTGATTGGAACAACACTAACGTTTAGTTGTCCTTGAGCTTAAAAGCATTATGGGATGTTAAAGAAAGATGAAAGCTTACAATGAAGGTTCTATTTGGTACAACCCAGTTGAAGGAGTCTATGCAATTCCAGCCATTAGATGCATGTAAACTTAGTGTTGACAGAGAAGTAGAATTTTAGTGCCTGTAAGCAATCGGTCAGAGAGAGAGAGTGAGGAACAGAGGGAGGAAAAATAGCAAATCTGGGAGATCGATAACAGAAAGGATGATAAAGGAAGAAGAAGGTTTGGGGTCTGGTGGTTTCAGTTAAGGAGAAAAGAAGCAGGCCAATGGCAATTTTGGCTGCCTAAAACGAGCTGAATAGCAGCTCTCAAAAATCCATCTCATGAAGCTCTCCATGGTTTGCATGAGATTAGCTTGAAGGAGATGGGAATCTTAACTACAAGACTTATAGTTTAAGCAAGGGAAAACAAATGAAGGAAGGAGGCGGAGTTGGTGGATGTTTGATTCCAAAATGATCGATTCCAAAACCAAAGTGATACAAGAAGGAAATACAAGAAAAAAGAAATTGAAAGTAATCTTAAAGTAAAAAAGGTGAAAGTTGTGGCTTCTAAATTTTCTTTATATATATATATCTCTATATAGAAACTTTATTTACCATAATTCATCTTATATATACATATGTTTACATTTTTGTATTATTCAGTGTTGTATTAAACAACACTAAAATATGCCACTTTAATACTGGGTTATAACAATCAGTATCCACATTTTTAGTTAGACAAAAAACCTAATTATTTCAATTAAAAACCATTTAATTGTAAGGGTATTTTAGTAAGTTTATAAAGAAATCACAATTTGCTATTTATTCTTAATGCTCTCATCAAGGAACAGTCACCAATCCTAAAACCCTTATCTTAATGCCATCTCCTTTCTTTCCCTTCTTTTCCTTCTTTTTCATTCCCAAGTTGTTCTAAAAAAAAAAAAATTAACTCCTTATGTTGTCAAAATCTATTTATAAGAAATTTGGATTTAAATATAAAAAATTCTTTTGAAGCAAGTATTTATAGGCATAAAATTAAAAATTAAATTAAATAACTAAATTTCTTTAAACATCTGCATCTGCAAAATACAGGCACATATAATTACAAAATTTTAAAAAAATAGCTTGCGTCTATTATTCTTTGTTTGAGTTTCAATGTCTAGGACCCAAACTATGATACATGGCCCCTAATCATTGACGGCTAGGGTTTGTGTCTATTATTCAAATGTCGATGCTAGACAGACATAGAAACTAGCATCTAAGTCTAGTCTTACTGTATCTGTTTGCCGACGCAGACTATTATTTGCGTATGTATTTTAATTTTTTGCGTTTGCATTTGATAGACCAGATAATGCCTTTTCTTGTAGTGCTAGTGCTTCTAGTTTCCGTGCACTTTGTACAACAAAATGATTCTAACTTTTTTATGTCAGAAACATAAAAAGAAAATTCGTTTCATTATAATTATTGGTGACTGATACTATATGCATACGAAGTTACTTTCATATCTTTATGCAAGTCTTGGAGGAGTTGAGAGTAAATATATGTTATCTTATGATAGTGACACGTGGCAAAACATGTAAGGCTGATTTGACTCAAACTAATATGAAAATTTAACATCACCAGTGTCTTATTCATGTATGTGCAAGGTATTATACACTCTTGTATGTTTTCTTTTTGCAACACCTCTCATAATGTATTATTTAGAAATTGCATTTAGTCCCTCTATCCTTAATAGAGTACCTATTAAGTAGTTGCCCAAGACAGTGTATAGCAGTGGACCCAAAAATTTTAGGTAGTTCGGATCAACTTCATAGTATTGTTATAATTAGATTAAATTTTTATTTAGATATAATTTTTTTAAAAATAATTATCTTTGTAAAAAAAATAATTTCATCTTTATATTTTGAAGAAAAATGTCTTCATTTTAATTTTAAAAATAAAAATAAAATATTGAAAAGGTAAAAGTAATAAATAAAAAAAAATCCAATAAACATATTTGTTTCTTTCTTTAAGCCCATCTTGTCATAACTATGATTTTCATGCTCATTTTAGAATTTAATTTCTTATGTGCTCTAATTTAACCTAATATTTTCATTTAAAACTGCATTCATTGAAATATTTATGGCATTCATCAATACAAAACTAGAAATTCAAATAATGAAATAAAAAAACATAATTTATAATTTTCATTAAAAAAAAATAATTAGGTGAGGATCTAAAACTAAAAAAAAGTCAAATTTATGACTTTTTACTCATGAATGTGAGAATTCAAATTAAAAAAATTAAAAAACATTGGTGATGAAATGTGGAACTAGATAAAAAAAAAAAAAAACAAAAAAAACAAAAAAACAAAAAAAAAATATAAACATTTGATTAGCATTCATCAGGGTACAAATATGATAACATGCATATAATGAAATACAATTGATAATAATATATTTACTACTTAAAATAAATTTTAAAAAAATACAATTAGATTTACTCTCTGGAAAATTAAAATATTTATATAGACCTTAAGACAATAGTGTGCATTATATATAAGGAAATAGATAGTACTAGCAAACCACTATAGAAGTGTATGTGTTCACTCAAAAAATATATTGTGCTAATGAAACAAACAAAATATTTACAAAATATATTTCTATAAGAGTGAATAAGTTTTTATATATACAATAACATGAAACGTGATTTACTAACTTTCATACAGATTACAGTCAAGATAAGCATCAACTCTTTTCAGACAAAAGTTTTGTTACCCACTGCAGGAGGCAACCACCTACTAAGGTCTCTATTAATGACAATAAAGGCTAAAATGCAATTAATAGAAATATATATTGTGGCCAAATTTATAAGATATTCATATTGGATACTTTCAATTCAATAGTGCACCGGTTATGGTGAAGGCAACATTATTTCATATGCCATGTGTCGACCGAACATTTAGCCATCTGTAGCATCTTACTCTAATAATCTTGTGCAGAGTCTTTAATTAGCATGTGTAGTCATTTGTATAGTATCAGCCATCATAATTAATATGTAATTTAGAAAGAATTTCAAAAAGACAATAAAGTTAAATAGGAAACATTAACAAGCAAATAAGATGAGAATGAAATAGTGTCTCAAATATTAAGTCAAGCCAAGAGATTATGTCCAAGTTTTGCAATGCAAACAAGATAGTACTTTGTCTCCGTTTATCAATTATGAGAGATGGTACAAGACTACTAAAAGAGGGAAGTTTAACATGTATTATACATACAGACCTCTCGAGCTCAATGATTTTTAAAATCTATACAATTCACTATTAAATTGAAAATAAGCTACAATTTAACATAAACTCTAAAAAATTGAAATTTTTTCATAATAATCTTATTAACTAGAAATATATATGATCTTAATTTTATCAAACTAACTTAATTATTATCACTCTTAAATTGAGATCCGAAGCTATGAGGTGGAGCCCAGCAATCAAGGCCAATAAATAATCAAGTGTGAGCATTGAGCATAATGGGGATGGCCCAGCCAGTCCGGGCCTAACTGAGATAGCATGTTGAAATCTCACTTTTGAAAACAAATCAATTGGTGACAACAGTAGATGCCCACTTACTTATAAGGAGTTTAAAGCTCTTTAGCCTTAGTAATGTGGGAGTAATCACATTGACATGGAGAAAACTATTATCCTAGTTTGCATAATCTTAATGTAAATAAATATCAAATTTTTACCATATATATTTGAAAGGCAACTTATCATAAGAAATTCTGAAAGTCAAAACCATATCATTGTTGATCACTTGTGTTGCTAATACTAATTGTACAATAGCTATTGACCATTATAGAATTATCACTCAGACAACCCATAAAAACTGAGCAAAGTTGAAGGCCAAAATGATAGCACGAACAAGAATGAAGCAATTCATACTCAATATAAACCAGTTATTGGCCATTCTATTTTTATCAAATAACATTGCTATAAAACATTGGGTCATTTTAAAGACACTCAAATTAGGAAGCAAACTAGATTCTACTAAAACAAAGGATATGCCTATAATATGATTCAAACATGGTCCTTCAGCTACTAAGAGAAAAGGAGGTCTATTACCATACATAGTGTAATACAAAAGATCATGTAACACTTATAATGCTGACAACAAAAGAGCTTTAAATCTGCAAATGACTTTTACTAGTGATCCATGTGTAATATAGTTAAGGATCACATACATGAATTTATACCACAATAAGCGTACTTGATTGAGTCATAGCAGTAGAATAGTTGAATCCTTACTAAACATGCCTTGAACAAATTCTTATGGTAGCTAGGGCTTCTTCTTTACATTCTCTACAGACTAGCAACTCTCAATGGGGCAAAGTTACAATGATTGAGAGAGGAGAGAAGACCTAGCCTATTTATGATCAAACCCTAAGAGTTCTCTCATTAAATACTTCTTAAGACACTTAGTCGACACTTATTGTCAATCTACATCATACAGAAATTGGTATGCTTGAGTCCTAACCAACTGATCACATAAACTAACTAGGCTCTAACAAATCTATCTCAAACTAAACATTAACTCATTTTATTAAATCTCAAGCCATACAATAAATAAAAACTTACACATGGAATTTCTAACATTCTCACATTGGGCAATGAAGCCCAATGACAGCTCTGTAAAATAGAGTTATTACATGTATTTTTTATTAATATTATTAGCTATATTCTAGAGTTTTAGTTAGTTTTTACTTAGTTTTTAGTTAATTCCTAGTTAAAATCCATATTTAGGATGTTGAATTCTAGTTGATTTTGGCTAGGATTTAGGTGTTTTATTAGAGTTCTATTCATTCTTATCTTAGTTTGTGTGTTTTAAGGGTTTAATGCAAGAAGAAGCCATATTGGAAGTCAATTTGGAAGAGAATTAGGATTCCTACTCCAAATTGAACTCAAATTGAAAGGTTTAAAGCCTATAAAAGAGGGAATAACTTGAGGATTTAAGACACAATTAAAATAAATTCCACTGGAGATAAAGGAAGTCATCAAGGGTGTAAGAATCCAAGAGGAGCTTGGATGATAATTGATTGAAGATTGACAACTTTCTACTTTTCTTTTATTCCTCTATCTCTTTTAGTTTTTCTTGTATTTACTTTTATGATAATTTTATTTGAGTTTATATCTATACTAGGCAGCATGAACTAATTAATTTTCTAGGATTACAATTGAATTCAACATGTGGTTTGATGTTTTTTTATTATTTATTGATTGCCTAAGATTTGGTAATTAAATTATTTATTTCATTCTATTCTTAATGTGTCTAGTTGATTTAGCTACTAATTAGATTGATGTGATAACCTAAACTAACTTGGAAAAAGAGAATTTAGTGTTGGCTTGGATTGAAATAGAATTTGATTGAATTTAGAGACATGATTGTTGAATTTGATTTGTGTATAGAAAATGAATATACCTATATGCCTTGTGTAACCAATTTAGATCTAATCTTAATGAGTCTTGCTTAACTTTAATTTCATAAGAATATATTGAATTGGAGTGGTATATATTTATAAGACATTGTAATATACTTATAATTGAATTACAACCCTAATTAATAATTTGATATCATAATGAATCATGATAAGATAATAATAAGTCAAGTGAAGCGTTGAGGGAAATAGTAATTCTAGGCCTTTATCCATTGAATTCTCTAGTTTAATCTGTCATTAGTTAGGTTTATTTTATATTAGGTTTTTCACCTTCAATTTGGTTGTTTGAATAAAATTAAGATTGTGTTAATTTTAGTACTAAGCTAAATATTAGTTGCAATTCCTCATAGGATCGACACTATACTACTTGTTAACGATATGTACACTTTCGTGATTGAAAAATTGACAATATGAAACATTAATTGTAGTTTTAAATATTTTGAAAACGTATTTAAGAAAGTGACTCTATAGTAAGGTATAACTTTTATGTGGCCATAATTTTGAAAAACTCTGGTCTTGAGATTGCACCTCAAATAATCCAGTCCAACTAAGTTATCATCATTGAATCATGGAAATCATCGCTCCCATTAAACAACACAAGACCAATCCATGATTACAAATGCTAACAACCTAATCAACAAAGATATAGATGTGGAAGTGTAGTAAGAAAATAAGAACCAACTGTGATCAATATATGCTATTTTCATTATTGGTCATCTAAGTGATTTCATTATAAACCATGCTTCAAAGAACCATTAGAAATTACATAAGCTTAATTTAAGACAAACTCCCACTAACCAAAATATATCAAAGACTCCACAATACTCATGTTGTTTACGTGACTTTTGAAAACTTCATTCCTAAGTTCCTTAGGTAAAGGATATGCTAATATTTTATCTATATTAATATTTTTAAACACAATGTTTTATTTAAAAAAAGAAGATAATAATAGTTGCTTGATATTTTATATCTTTATCTTTCAATGCACTAGAAATCTTATTTTCATAAAAGAAAACCATAGTAGAACTATTGTCATAATAGATCTTAAATGGTTTAGAGATTGAGTCAACCACACTAAGATAGTTGCCATATTCTTCAACAACATACAGTGCTTGGATGCTCCATAACAAGCAATAAACTGAGCTTACATAATGGAAGAAGATTTTGTTTAGAACCTTTCCAAGATACAACTCCCATAACTAACAAGAGAATATATCTTGAAGTAGATTTGAGATTTTCTTCGTAACTACCAAAGTCAGAATTAGAGTAACCAATTAAATCAAGGTGATCACCTTTCTATTCACTAGCATAAAATCTTTGGTTATCTATAAATACTTCATGACTTTCTTCACAATAACCTAATGTTCTGATCCTGGGTTTGACTGTGCTAAGAACTCATACTGCAAAAGCAATGTTAAGTTTGGTGCATGCCTAAACATACAAAAAGCTTCCAACTGCACTGCAGTAAGACATATTTTCATGGACTCTCTTAGACTTATTCCTGAGACATCAATCCAAATTAAATTTGTCACTCTTGACAACAAATACATCCCCACAATTTTATTTATGTATATTGAACCTACATAGTATTTAATCATTATAAGCTCACTGGGAAAGACCTAACAAAAGTAAAACCTATCCCGGTATATTGACACAAATTTCGTAATGCAAGCATTCGTTTCATTTGCAAGTAATACAATGAATAAGTAGAGATTATTCCCACGTAGAATTAAACTACTTTAATTCTAAGTACTAAAAATTATGCAATTTAGTCTTAATCAAACAAGTGGATTTTTGTTGATGGATATTTAAACTAAGAACGAAAGTTTTATAAACTTTACTAAACTTAAACCTAGGTTCACTATATCCCTCACACATCACCTATGTCTTCCTTACTTCTACTTAATTCATGCAATAACTTCAATTAATAACCTAGAATTTTTAATAAATTACAAGCATATTCCTATGTTTTATATTTCCCTTAGCTAAGTCACTATATTTGTATGTGAATTACACTAAGACAAATTCATTAAGAGCCATTCTAATATAGTTACCTATGGCTAAAGAGTGGCTAAAGAGTATATTCTTATCTCTTTAACAAATCGAATTATCCAATTAAAAGAATAATCTAATCACAGGCTATGTTGTCTAAGGCTAACCCTAAATTCACTATTCTAAGC
Organism: Quillaja saponaria; assembly: GCA_029379385.1. NCBI lineage: Eukaryota > Viridiplantae > Streptophyta > Magnoliopsida > Fabales > Quillajaceae > Quillaja > Quillaja saponaria. The sequence continues at coordinate 10,676,211 of CM055610.1, read as the reverse complement.
TAAATTAAGGGTTCCTAATCAATCTAATTGGTGATTAGGCAATTAGAAGCGATCAATACGACATAAATAACTAAAAGCTAAGCATGCATTAAATTAAAGCAAGGGCCACAAAGGCTACATGTGAGTTTAATTGCAACTATAGAATAAAACTACTCCATACTAGCTATGAAAAACAACATAAATGAAAAGACCATTACAAGCAAATAAAAAAATAGGAAGAAGAAGAAATGACTAGAGTTGTCATAGCTCCGGGTCTTCACGATCTCCTTGATATTTCTCAACCCACTTACTTTGGTGTGTTTAAACCCCCAGCATTCACCTATTTTTATTGGCTTTTTCCTCCTAGTGCAACAAAACTAGGAGTCCTAGCTAATTATAACATGGCGTTGCAGCAAATTCTTCCTTGGCACTGTAATGCCCAAACTAGGAGGCCTAGCTAATTATGACATGGCGTTGTAGCACATACTTCCTTGGCACTGTAATGCCTAACCTACTAATTTATCCTTATGAACTCTTCATCCTAGTGTCATATCTTCCTCTTACTTAGCACTGCGGTGCCAAAGCCTTTGTTTTCCATTAAAGTTGTTTTCAATAGTGGCATCGTGGCCTCTTCCTTTATGGTTCTATGGTGCAGTTCTCTCTGACTTAGTACTTGAAATTTGACTAATTGGGAGCTTCGGCGTACCTTAATGTGGCGTTGCGGCACTTAGCTTTCTATTTGATTACTTGAATTCTCGGGAGTTAGGTGTTGCGGCCTCAAGTGATGGGCAGTCGTGGAGTAATTCTCTCTGACTTATGTGTTAATTTCTATTTCTGAGGCGTTACGGCGTCAAGATCTTCAGTGTTGTGGCATAGGTTTTAAGATCTCCTTCTTTGTTTTAGGCTAAGGTACTGCTCAAGACAATTTAAAACAAAATAAATAAATATTCTAACAAAAATTACTCCTAATTGAATTAAAAACTTATAACTCCTAAACAATCAAGATCAAACTTAAAATATCAATTTTAATTGAAATATAACTCTAAACTCACGGATTTAGCACAAATTAAGATGACTCAAAAGTGTAGTGTAATAACTTTATTTCACAAAGTTATCATCTATCTCAATACCAAAAACAAAAGATGCCTCTCCAAGATCCTTCATGTTAAAGGTCTTAGACAACATCAATTTTATCTTATGAAATGAATTGATCTCACTATTGACAAGCAAGATATCATCAACGTACTAAATTAATATGATAAACATGGTCCCATTGATCTTAAAGGTATATCAATGGATTAATTTATTCTTAACAAAACTAAGAGAGTTGACCACCTCATCAATTTTCAAGAACCATTATCATAATGCTTGTATGAGACAATTTGATAGATTTGTTAAACCTACAAATAGCATTATTACCTTCATTCTCTTTGAAACCTTCACGCTGTACTATGTAAACATGGTTTGTAAGGTAACCCTTCAAGAAAAATGTTTTCACATCAATTTGGGGTAACTCAAGATTTAAATAAGTCACCATGGTCATGATCACCTTAAAAGAGTCTTTAGTTAAGATAGAAGAGAATGTACCACTAAAATCACACATTCTTTTTTAGAACCCTTGGTTATAATTTTTACTTTGAAACAATTAATCTCCCCTTACAAATTATTCTTACTTTTATAAATCCACTTAGACCCAATGAGTATGTAACCCTTTAAAAGTTCAACCAACTCTCATATACCATTATATGCTAAAGAGTGCATCACATCTCACATGACTTTAATCCATAGGCTAGAGACATCATCTATATATGTAGTAGGGTTGTTAATCAATTTCATAATCAATCTCATCTAAACACATTTTGAAGTCATCATAAATGGAAAGCCTTCTCAGCCTTTCAGAACTTTTGTTAGGTGCTTGTGCTTTATATAACTGCACTGATGCTAAAAAACTACATCAAGAATAACTACGACAATTTTATTGATAACAGCTGATGCTATTTCAATTTATTCTTCCCCCATCACATGTTCTCACCACATGTTCAGTTGATGTGGTTACTGGGAACCCAATTAAGGGTGTACAAACAAGTTTTAAGGGCTTCTTCTAAAAGTATTCAAGCAAGTTCAACATATTATCATATTTTCCCATCATGTCCTTAAGGGTAAGATTACACCTTTCATCCACAATACTTTGTTCAGGGCTACCAGGCCAATATTGGGCTATAATCTCTCACTCGTGTAAGTACTTAGCAAATAGTCTCATATATTGTCCATCAACACCATGTATGTGATAATATTCATCATTATGACCATACCTCATAATTTTAATAACTTTTCCTATTTCTATTTTAACTTCAATTTTAAAAATTTTAAATTTTTTAAGAGAATAGATTATTTTTTAATCAAGTATAGAAAGCCAAAATGGAAAAAGTCATTAATAAAACTGATAAAAACAACTATTTTATTTATTTATTACTTTTTTTATATATATAAAGTGGTGAAATAAGGTGCACTAAAATCAGTATAAAAAATCTCTAAGAGACTTGATCTATTGGTTTTCCCATTTTTCACTATCTTGATCAATTTACTCCTAATGCAATTAACTCAAATTCCTAAGTTTCCAAAATCAAAAAAGGGGCGTAAATTCTTTTATCAGTCTTTCAACTCTTTCCCTTGATATATGACCTAGATATTTATGCCAAAATATTTAAGGTTAGTTTGATATGTAGGAATAACCAATCCATTCCATGGATTGAACATTCTTCCGTTTGGTACGTTTTTAATCTTAGAATACTCATTCCATTCTGACCATTTTATTCTATATAAGTAGGAATCCTCAAGTCCACCTAGGGGGTAGGATTGCTCATTTTTACTCCTATGGAATTGGTTTAATTTAGTTAAACGAAAAAAAAAACCATTTTATCACATAAAATAAATAATTAAATAATAATTTAAATATTAAAATAATAATTTTATAAATAAATAAAATAAAAAATATATTTAATTTAGTTAAATAATAAAAATACCCTTCATATCACATTAATTAAAAATCATATAAAATATACAAAAAATAATAAATTAATTCATTTTAGTCAAATGACAAAAATACCTTTCATATCATAGTAAATAATATAATTTTAAATAAATAATTATGTTAAATAAATAAATTAGTTAAGTAATTTTAAATGAAAATATTAATATTAATTAAAAAAATTAATAATAAAATAAAAATAAGGAGTAATAATAATAAATGAATAAATAAATAATATACATTTTTATAAAAAGAAATTGATTAAAAAAAATTATGAAATATATATATTTTATAAATTATGTTACATTTTTATTACTTTGTTTATACAGGGATATTTTTGTTATTTTAGTATAATTTTTATATTATTTCATGTCTAATTAAAAACAACATTTAAAATAAATAAATAGAATGGAAAGGATATTCCTCACCGACGTTACCAAACAATAAGATGTAATGATCATTCAATTCCATTGCATTCCATTCCTATTTCATTTCTCATTCCAATTCCTCAAAAATCATTTATATGTACCTAACTAGCCTTTATGATTTTTCTTTAATTAGAAGTCTTTTGGAAACAAATTTTCTCAATATAAAAAGAGGAGTAGATATTTAGAAGAGCTAAACTTATTCTATATAATCCATTGGACAAAACACATCCACCAATAATTGAACTTTAAAATTACCAAAATTAAAAATAAAATGACTAATTTTGTCCAACGCGGAAATTGACATCAAATTCTACCTAAAAGACAGCTCCAACGAACTCTATTTCCACCTAAACATCATTCTCGACTTAAAGTTTTTCCTCTAATTCACTTTGCTTCCAGTTGCTTTAAAAAATATTTCTTGGTTATTTTTCTTTTCTAAGATTTGACATTAAGGCAATATTCCTTCACATGACCTGTCTTACAACTCTAAAAGTACATGAGATCCATCTTCATGATAGTCTTAAAGCCACCTATATTAAGTTTCTGACCGTTACCATGCCTTTTAATATCATGAGATTTCTTATGATAAGTATGTTTCAACTTAGCTTGAAAACCTTTACTAATACTATGTTTAAACTTAAAAACATAAAAGTCAATCTCAGTTTCAGACAGGTACATATTTTCAAGCGAATTAGACTTAACCTATTAGATCTCTCCCACTTTTCAAAAACTTCTTTATGAGTAATAGTGCTATCATCATGAACAACATCAATATTATCACTATGAATGGCTAAATCAATGTCCATAATTCTTAGGATCAACTTAAAGCATTGCTTTCATTAAATAAAATTCAACGCATTCAATAATTCAATGGAAGTAGTATTTGTTATTAACAACAAATAAGACTAATTCAAAAAAAAAAAAAGAAAAAGAATGCAACATACCAAACAAACAGGGTAATTAATAACTAATAATAAGAATTTATTTTACATGAATCCTAGGTGCATCATCACAAGCTCTCTTTTAGGTAGAGAATATAACATGCCATTAGATTCTAATGATCAACCTATGAAATGAAAACATGGGAGCATCTTATCTTTCAAAAAGTCCATCACCTTTAGGCAAATAAACCTTCTAGGCTGAGAATACAACATGTCAAACAAATAGAGTAATTAATAACCAATAATAAGAATTTATTCTACCTGAATCCAAGGTACATCATTACAAATGCCCCTTTGGGTAGAGAATGTAGCATGCCATTCGAATGTCATTATAAACACATGAAGCCAAAAATGAAAGTATCCTAACTTTTGAAAAATCCATCCCCTTTGGACAGATAAATCTTCTAAGCCGATATACCTTAAACAAGGCTTTATGTAATTTCCACAATTAAATAACATAATAACCCCTTTTGGTAGAAAATTATGTACCTTAATTTAGGAAACATCACGCACTTTAGCTTTCAAAAATCACATAAATCTATATAGATAGACCATTTTGGTGGAAACCACCTATGTAAACCTGTGTAATTTTCTCAAGCCGAGAAAATCAATTACTCACAATTTGTCATTCCTAACTTAAATACAATTCAAAAGTATCTCAATGATCACTTAATACATGTTTTAAACTTTAAACAAAATTAAATTAAACAATTTTTTTCTATCAACACTTGTTTTAAAAACATGAAAATACGATAATATTTAGTTATAACTAAGAGGAGTACGATAATATTTAGCTCTAACTAGGGAGAGTATGATAATATTTAGCTATAACTAAGGAGAGTATGTATTATTTCCAGTTCCATAACATGTATAACATAAAATATCAACAGGCCCCAATAATTATATATATGCAATAATATCAATTTCAAACATAACAAAATAGCATGTACAAATACTATAAATTATGCTCATAATTTCTCAAATTAAACCATACCAAAAGGCAGTAAGTGGAGTACACATGCCTTTGGCAATCTTGGGGAAGACAGTTAGCCTGGTTTGGTCTTTTTCAACCTCATGTCGGGTCATACCAAATCCTCACGACCCATTTAAAAGAAAATAAATTTTTTGTGGGTTTAAATATGTTTTTCATTGATTTTTTGTATCGATTTTGTTTAATATTACTATTCTAACAAAAGCCCTAAGTAAATTTCATTTTGTATCAAATAAATAAGTTAACTAATTGAAATTAGAATGATATAAACTTATTAAATGGATTCTAATGATCTATAAAAACATACTAGAAGCTAAACCTATGATATGAATCGACCAAAACAACATGAAATTCCTAGTTATTTAAATAAAAAATTAAATTTGATTACAAAATAACCCGAATCTTAAAATTCAAAATTTTCAACACAGTTGATAATATTAAACAAACAATATATCAAATTGAAGCTATTTGGAAAAGGAATAAAACCTTTAACATTAAGACTTCAATATCATACATCTAAGGTTTTGGACTTAAACAAACCTTATTATTTTATGTTAATTAAATAAATTTCAAGGTACTAAATCCATGTATATCCAGCTCTGATACTATATGGAATATATTTAAGGATCACATAAATGAATTTAAACCAAAATATATAAATAATAAGCTTACATGATTGAACCCTAGCAACGGAATAATTGAATTCTCAAGCAAGCACACCTTAACTAAATTCTTATGTTGGCTAGGTCTTCTTCTTCATACTCACTACTTACTGACAACTCTCAATGGGACAAAGTTACATTGAATAAGAGAGGAGAGAGGATCTAGCTTATTTATTATCAAAGCCTAAGATTCCTCCCATTAAAGACTTCTTAAGGCATTTAACTTATACTTACTGTCAATCCATATTGATCATATACAAATAGGTATGCTTGAGCCTTGACCAACTGATCACATAAACCAACTGGGCCCTAACAAGCTCATCTCAAATGGATCAAACCTTCACCCGTTTTATTAAAATCAAAACCACACTATTAATGACAACCCACATATGAAATTTTTGACACCCTGTGTATCGAAATTATTCAAGTCCTAACTTATGAGCACTACCATTAGCTCTACGGTTAACCTATCTACAAGATGAAGCCTGTTGAATTCCTCAACTCCAAGACAAGTTCCAGACTTCCCACAGATTTACTTCACCTATTGGTTCTGGTTCTTGAACAAAACACTTCCTAAGGACCCCAATTGTTTATTTAGCAATTTTGACACAACATCAAACCAAAAAAATCAAAGTGCTCAAATCAAAGTGCTGGCATGATAACATGCTATCTTATATAGTTGTTCATATTTTTGTTCTTTATTTTCAGTCACTCCTTCTACCATCAACCCGTCGGTTACTAGGAAGATTAGGATTATAGAGATAACGAGCCCTTAGTCAAGCTCAGAAAATCTTTAATGGCTAAAGAATCTAATTCCCCTCTCTACCAGATATTGAAAATCAGTATGAAGGTATGAAACCATTAAATTACCATGTGGCTTCGTCTAAATAGTTAAGCCGTAATAATTGATCTGTTTCCCAAGGGCACCTGATCAATTATGGAAAAGGGTGAAAAATATAAATGTTCTTTACTTTACTCTTACGTCATTGTTTGCCTTCCTCAATTTTCAGAGCTCCAATCTCTAGAAATCCTTGAAAAAATCAACGGCTTCCTCCAAGACTTCCCAGAAGAATACTTGTGACAACCAAATTGGCATTATTCTTGTTCATATGGAGTAATGCTATGACGTTATTCTTTGTGTTTACTGTGTTGATGGCCTCCCTATGAATCAGATAAATTTCTCATTTTTCATTATTGAGCCTTGTTTTATTACTCCCATTTTGGGTTCAGCTTTTAAGGTACCGTCATCTCCAAAACTCATTGTATTTGTCGAGCTCCTTAGTCCCAATGAATCGTTTTTCATTCAACATTCACCAATCCTTTTCTTGATTAAATTTTTTATTGCTCTAATGGCTCCCAACATTAACCTAATTGTTGTTGTGGCTTGTTTTCAGTCTAAGATGCATAACATGTTTTATTTTCCTCAAGGGATGATAAGTATTACCATCCATGATATGATTGTTCTTTTTGGCATGAATGCAAGTGGTCCAGAAGTTAATGCTTTGATTGACACTGAACGACCAGATCCTCTCAAGCTAACCTATAAGACCAAGAGTTATATTAACTTTCTCGATCACTATAAGCAAGAAGAAGGGAAAATGACCAAGGAAAATTTCATGGCCTACCTCTTGTATTGGTTATGCAAGTACATATTTTACATTCCTTCAAACCAAATGGTCATCAAGTACGCCATTCTTACTTAAAGCTTGGCAGAAAAGAAAAGATATAGTAGGGGTATTCCCTGTTAGTTAACCTCTACCACTCTCTCTTGGATTGTAACTTATTATCTGAAAAGGCAGCTATGCAGGCAAGAAGTTTTCTCTTGGTAGGACTTTGTGGCTCATCCAATACCACCATTTAGTACATTTCTCTGAGTTGGGTTCTTAGAAGCCTGTTCACAGCACATTGTCTTCCAATTTCTTCTGTTATGGTCAGTCGATTGCTTTGACCATCATTATGCTTAAATCTTTTGACTTATTCTTCTAGTTCTTTTATTCCTTGAAGGAAAGCGACAATTATGATTTTATACCGTTTGTCCACTAGCTCTACAGTCAACTTATCTCCAAGATGAAGCATGTTGAAATTCTCAAAGTAAGGAAGAAGATAGCAACTCGTTTTTGAGATGACCTATCGAGACCTTCATTTGAATTGCCATAGTAATGGTTTCAATCAAAACTTTGGTGCACAAGTTTATGCTCCCCATTACTACACTCTCCAATTTGGTTTGTTCCTGTTTGTCCCAGTGTTGGCCTTTTTCCTTTTTATGGAAAATGAGAACTCTCTTGACATGATTACTTTTTCAACCAATGACGAAGTGGCAGTGTTTAATGCCATTACTAACATTTTCCTAAAGAAAGATTTTAACCAGCTCCGCCATTACAACAAGGAGAATCTCCTTGTTGTATTCCACTCTCCTCTCAATGATGGGGAACTTATGCAGAGACCTATCACAATGAGGACCTTGATTCAGTCCTATCCCGACTCAAAGGGATGGCAGTCCATTAAGCAGATCCTTTAACATCAACCACTTCTGGATCTGATCCTCCTGGTTTGAAGGAAAATCCTCGTAGAATAGATGACCTTTTTGCTGAGGTAATGCATGTTAAGATATTGTCAAGATTGATCATTTTTACAAAGTGAAATATAAACTAAACAATTTGGCCAAAGTAGAATAGAAATGAAAAATGTCATTTCAGAACCAACTGTCTACGTTAAACAGATGTTGTAAATTAGTTTGCTTCTAATAATTAGTAAGACAAAAAATCGGGACACATTCCAAACTTCCGACTTGTTACATCACCTTTTAGTTTCGATTTTTGAACAAAACACTTCCTAAGGAACCCAATTATTTATTTGGTACTTCTGATACTATCACTAAACCTAAAAATTCAAGCCACTCAAACCCAGCTGTAATTTCGATTGTTAGGTTTAAGTCGTCACATGCTTTTTGACCTTATAAGGAGATACCTAATTTGGATCGAGAGTAATGTCAAAACATTTAACCATTGTCTAACTAGCTCGTATGATAATTTGCTATCTTATATAGTTCTTAGCATTTATGTCATTTTGTTTCAGTCATCCCTTCTACTATCAATCCTATCAATTACTAGGAGGATTGCGATTATGTATATAACCAGCCCTTGGTCAAGCTCTGAAAATCTTTAACAGCCAAAGTATCTAATTCCCCTCTCCACAAGATATCAAAAATTAGTACCCAGCTATGAAAGTGTTATATTACCTTACTTTAGACTACTGTGTTCTGACGTCCTTCTTTTACAGACAGCTTCTTATCGTAAACTGATTTAAAAGAGGAAGATGCTTCCTTGAGTGCTACCCCTGTTAACTCCGCTACCAGCTTCTATATGGAGCAAGTTTTCATGGTGGATGATCTATTGTTTGTTCTACCACAAATTCTTTTGCTGCAACAACAAGTTCTTCATTGATTCTATCATTAACCATGGGAGATTGTTTATACATTCTCGGTACCATTCCCTAGTGACTTATGCTTCTTCGTATCTTGTAGGATCCTATTTCTCTAACTCTAGTGACCGATTTAACAATCGACATCCTTGACAACTTCGTCATACCATATGAAGATCTCAAGATCCTTGAGGAACCTATCTTTGCCTCGCCTTCTCTTGATCATAAAGTTTTTAATCTGAACTGAGATGATAAACCTACTCCTGCCCCCTCAAACTCTATTGTGGTAGTGGTCCCTTCACGCTGTCTTGAAGCCTTGATACTAGCAACAATTCGCTATGGGTGCCTTTGTCCCTGCTGACGAGCTTAGCAGCTACTCAAAGTCCAGTGGCTTGTTAATCAATGGATGAAGTTTGATGTGTTAAATAATATTTTAGATGAATTAATGTTTCACTCTAGCTTGCATATTCAAATGTTAGATTCATGGTTTCTCAAACAATTCATTATCCTTACAAAGTTTGTGACAAACAGTAAATTTCTAAATAGAGATAAAGTCAACTTGCACTTGTTTAAAACATGAACAAATTAATTCTGAGTAACATGATATTAATACATCTGTTTTAAATAAAATATTTTTTAATTTTAAACCATATATAAAATAAACAATTAAAATTACAGGTTATTAATTTTAAAATTATAATGTCAATACATATGTCTCAAATATGGTCCATATCATCTTCTGTTAAGTCAATTTAGATGAAAGATGATGGTAGAGACCATATTGCCTCAATTTTGATTTTAAACTGTAAAGACGAAAATAAATTCTAGTGCAAACTATAGAGATGAAAAAAAATATAATTTAACCTAGTTTTAATGACAAATATAATTTCCCAAAAAAATTGTGCATTTGTGATAACTTATGAGTGTAGTTATTAGTTATTGGTGATGCGTTTGATTTGTAACTTGGATGAACCAAATTATAGTCTACAGTGACTACATATAAATTATCACAAATAGCCAGTGATGCTACATCTCAATCATTATAGTGAACTACACTACTTGTGGTTTTTATGATTAAAAAAATCTTTATTGACAAGGTTTCAATAGCTATTTGTTGATGAAAGTCTTATTACATGTGATATTTATTATTATTATTTTCAGTAGTGATCTTTTAACCACAAACCATCAAAACATCGTAAAGTTGTCAATGAAAATATTTACTGATGGTTTTTCATTATTAATAACAAGCAGTTTTGTCCTTATATCTTGAATTTCTTGTAGCCAATGGTAAGAATATATTATTGAGGAAAATCCTATTTTTATATTGTCTTATTTCTTAATTCTATACCTACCATTTTTAATTAAGGTTTAAGATTTTTTTTAAAAAAAAATGTTATATGTTAATTATAAATAGTTGTACAATCATTTTTTTAAAAATATTTTTAAAACACTTGTTAAGCCGATATATAAATCCTACTGTATACCCATGTGAGTAGAGGTTATCAATGTCCATTCTTTTAGTTGGGCAACAAACCCAATTACTTTAATTAAAAACCATTTAATTGCAAGGTATTTTAGTAAGTTTATAAAGAAATCACAATCTCCTATACCCAATGCTCTCATTGTAATTAACATCCCTCACTGTTATAATCCGATAATTGAACATACTTCTTAAAATAGTTATACGTACGTAAATTGTCGTCACTAGGCAAATAAAATATTGCACAACGTAAAATTTAGGCAAATAGATATTTGTATAAATATACATAAATAAATAATTTAAGAATTAATTTTCATTATCTAATAGGTTAATTTGATGTTTGCAATTTACTTATGTAATTTTTATTGATGTTTATGTATCAAGGATATATATATATATATATATATATATATCAAATCAAGAATTAAACGTTCACCCAACATTCTAAAACTTGGACTTTTTGACTTGACTTTCTTTTATTTTTGTTCTATTTTGGCTGATTTGTTTTATTGCACCCAGTTTGCTCTCTTTTCTTTCACCTGCATATTTCTCGATTCTTCTACTTCATTCCTCCCACTTGCACTGACTTTGTTCTTCTTTTTTTCTTGATTTGCTGCTCGGCTATCTTATTCTTTCATTCTCCTGTTCTTGTTCTTGGTGGTAACGGTGAGAAGTCTTGCATAAGTCTATGCTATCATTGTTTTTTTTAGTTTCATTTCTCGCACCAATTTCGGTTTTTGAAATCAGTTTTGAAGAGCGATTCCAAATTGGTTGGCAAACACGCTGGGTAAAGTATGACTGGAAAAGGAGCAAAGGTAAAGCTGGTTCTTTCAAGCATACAGCTGGAAGTATGTATACAGACCGGTATATTTTTCCTCCATGGAAAATCAAAGACGTAAAAGTGAAAAATCTTGCAGATTGGGATGATAAAGAATATAATGATGACTCTAGCGATGTCAAACCCGAGGGATATGATTCAATACCAGCAGAAATTCCTGACCCAAAAGCTAAAGAGCCTGATAATTAGGATAAAGAGGAGGACGGTATATGGAAATCACCCAAGGTACCAAATCCAACATATAGATGACCATGGAAACACAAGAAAATTAAGAATCCCAATTACAAAGGCAAGTGGAAAATTCCTTGGATAGATAACCCAGAATTTGAAGATGATCCTTACCTTTATGCGCTTAAGCTAATCAAATATGTGGGCGTTGAAGTTTGGCAGTTATACCACGAAATGCTCAAGGGCACGGTTGGCTGAGGCCTGCTATTGGGGTTGTGTAGCTTTCTCAATGTATCATTCAGGTAATGTATCGGTAATACCAACAATAAATTTGATACGATGTATCTTTTCTCCTTTTAAAATCACAAATCCTAAGTGCTTTATACTGATCAGTATATGTTTAAGGTAAGATTTAGAATCTCTTAACTCTTGTCCTTATTGCGCGATGAAAATAACTTTTTGATTCTTTTCTCATAGGTGTGCAAACACATATATACATCCAACTTGTTCATTTCTCTCAATTAACTTAGGGCTATTTGAAAACTGTAATCATCTGTGGAAAAAAAGAGATTAATGCTTGATGCATTTACAGTGTTTAGTCACCTCTTTCTGAACAAAGAGTTGCATTAAATTCTTCTGATTGTATTAAGTCTGGGGCCATCTTCCTAGTTAGATATGAGAACTGCTAATTTGTAGATTTGAATATGCTTGCAAGATTTGCTTGCAGGTAGTCCACTTTCTTGCACCTTGGGTTATGATACAGTTCTGGAGTGGTTCTGTCACCAACAAGAAATTAATAATCTTTAGTAAGCAAAGAATAAAACTATGGCTTCAAGCTTGGCCAAGGAAAAATTGATTAAACACTTAGTTCTTTTAAGAGTTATAGGATGATTATATGATTAGAGGAAAACTAGAAGTCTGAAACTAAAATTGAGGTTGATACTTGATAGCAGGGGTGATCTCGACATGGTTCGGTTCGGTATTGAAGGATATTGTATACCGAACCAATTGAAGTCGGTATCTACCTAGTTATTTTCTGTCAGTTTGGTTGAAATATTGTAACCGAAACCGTACCGAAGCAATTGGACTGCTCGGTTTCGGTTCCATTATGTTTTTGACGGGCCTGCTGGCCCAAGTTGAAATTTACTAATTTTTTAGCGCAAAAATTATTATTTTTTGAATAAGTAATTAATTTTATGGGCCATAAAAATAAGGCCCATATTATATTTTTTATCATAAAACCTAAAACCTGTTTTAACAAGTAATAACTTCATTTTTCTTCTTAAAATCCAAGATAAACATACTACAATATATAAGTTTAGTAAACCTATCAACAAGATTAAATCAGTTAATTACTTAATTACATACCTTAATACTAAACTCTAAATAAAATATTAGTAGTTAGCACACTGCCTACAAAGTACAAATTACAAACTCCAGAATTAGAAATTCAAAATCAAAGCAGACTAAATAGTTCAGCTCCATTTCTCTGCCTGCCTTGAAGACCTGAAGACAGAAAGTCTAAACCTGCAAGGCTGCAACAGACAATGAAATCCAAAGAAAGAAAACAAATATGAAATTATACTATTGAAACTTGAAAGGAAAACAATGAAAGTTACAGTAGATCAAACTTGAAAATAAAAGTTATAGTAGATAGATATATATTCATCTAGACTTTTAGAACATTAAGAACATTAAAATCGGTTCCCTTTTCTTGCTAACAAAGGATGTATGTATATATATTAGAATCTTGACTACATACAATTACAGCAATCATAAAGATGACAATATCCAACAAGTCCACATTTCCAGCAAATAACAGAGGATATATGTATATATATTAGAATTTATATACCTCACTATTTAATTCAATAACTAAGAACAATGACTGCATATAAAGAAAAGAAAGAAAGAATATTCAGCAGTCCACTTTTCCAGCAAATGACAATATCCAACAAGTTTACTTTTCTAACAAATGACAATATCTAACAAGAAAAATAGAATAAAACAATTAAAAGAAAACTTATATTTACTCATCAATTACCATAGGAGACTTCTACTTCTTACTGCAAGTTGAAGTTGATGCTAGAAGGAGGAAAAAACAAAAGAAAAATTTATAACAATATCATTAAAAATTAAAAGCACAAGAAAATTACACAACTAAAATTGAATACCTGCAATCTCCATTAACTGTATGAGTTCTTCCAAGATTTCTTTACTTTCAATAGTATTAGTATTAGGGCCTAACCAATTCTGCAAGCATATAAGCCCTTCCGCTGTCTCCCAATGCAATGAGCTCTGAAAATCTGAAAGAACACGACCTCCAGTACTAAAGACAGATTTCGAAGCTACAGTAGAAACTGGGATTGCTAGTATATCACGAGCAATCATTGAAAGAACCTTAAACTTTCTGCCATTCGCCTTCCACCATAAAAGAATATCAAAACCAGCCCCCTCTCTACTAATTTCCTCATCTAAATACATGTCAAGCTCTGATTTAGACTCTGAATTAACTCTATACCTTTTGTTAGCTTGACTCATCCATGTATCTACTGCACTTGAAAAAACATCTTCATCATAGGAGTCATCAACAACAGAATTACTTGATTCAACACCCGTTTTAGCCATGTCAACTGGAATTTCAGCACTGTAGGCTTTATACAAACGTGTCAAGTGATCCTTAACTTTAAATTCCATGTCCATTACAATTTCAAAAGGGTAGGCAGTATCAAAAATATAACGCAAGTATCCAAGCTTATAGCGAGGATCAAGAATAACTGAAATCAACATCAAATGATTGATTTTCTCAACACTACCCCAATACTTATCAAATTTAATTTTCATACTTCTAGCCATATTTCTCAAGATAACATCATCCATGTTGTTACACCATCTAACCAATTCCATTTCCACTACCTCAATCCTATTATAACAAACATTCGATGTCACATGAAGGGTTCCTGAAAAACTCAAAACAATATCATGAAAGACTTTGAGAAATTTAATAAAAACCCTAGCATTATCCCAAACTTCACAAGTAGGTGGGTCATCTTCTTCACCATCACCTTCATCATCACCTTCATCTTCAACCCCACCTTATTCCTTACCCTTTGGCTTAAACCATTTATTATACCCAGCATCTTCCTCTTTCATTGAATCAAAAGCTTTTTGGAACTTAATGGCACTCTCAAGCATTAAGTAAGTAGAGTTCCATCTTGTAGGAACATCAAGGAAAACTGACCATTTGCTTTGAATTTTCTCACTTTCTACGAACTTAGCAAATATTGCATTTCTAGATGGGGAAGACCTCACAAAAGTTACTGCGTTTCGAATTGCTGCAATTCCTTTAATCCATCTGTCACAACTAAATTCAAGATGTGTGCACAACATCTCATGTGCATAAACTCGCCTTCTAATATTGCACCCCCCCCCCCCCCCAAAAAAAATCTAGAAACCTTTCTTTTCAAGTATTTTAATGCTACCCCATTAGCACTAGATTTATCCACTGTCACAGAGAATACCCTCTCAATCCCTCAATCTAGAAGACATTTCTCAATGCTTTTACCTATCTCTAATCCCGTGTGACTACCAATCTTGCAAAAATTAAGAATTCTCTTATGCAAATTTCATTCCTCATCAATAAAATGTGCAATTAAAGCCATGTAGTTCAAATTTTGATTAGAAGTCCATGTATCGGTAGTTAAGCAAACCCTTTGCTTTGATCTAATCAACAAGTTTCTTAACTTTTTCTTTTCATCAATATAACGTGTCCAAATATCCCTAGCAATTGTCATTCTAAATGGACATACAAACCATGGAACTAGAATAGATAATAATCTACGGAATGCAAATGAATCCACATGTTTGAATGACAATTCACCAAGTACAATGTACTCAACTATTGCTTTCCTAATATCATCTGCACCATATACTTTGCCTTTGTCCTTCTCATTAATATTATCAGACATTTTCTTCTTAATCATGTCATCTACACCTAGTTGTCCTTTTTCTCTTATTTTTTTTAAATACTTTTGACAAGTAGGTAGATGGTTGTTCATTGCACTAGTACCATAGATTCTACTATGACATTTAACAATAACTCCATAATGCTTACATTTACATTTGGGATTAGGTTTCACACCTTCCAATGATGCAGGAACAACTTCAAACTCTTCCCATATCACAGATTTCTTCGTCTTCAAGAAAGCTTCAACCTTTGTAATTGCAGTTCTACAATCCAATTGATCTAATGCAGTAAGACACTCATCTGAATCTACTACTTCAATTTCCTCCATAGTTTTCATATTAAAGCTATATTATAGAAAAAATAAAGATATAATCAGATTTTATTTCAATAATATAAAACAGAACAATATTTAATTTAAGAACATTAAACAGATCCAAATGCAAAGCTGTAACCAAATACATAACCTAACTAGGCTAGCTCTTACTTCATAAACAATCATATATTAAGATATATGCAGATATTGAGATGCATATCATATTTGCTAGAGATAAAAAAAAATAAAAAATTTGTTTTGGATCAAAAAAATACCTATAAACACAACTAAACAAAACCAGAAAAATTATCATAATGTTGTACTATTTCATCGGGCTGCTGTATGGAGTTGTTTTGAACTTGAAAAAATAATAGTTAACAAATATAAATTCAGATTGTTATTAAATAGTCTACTCCAACAACTTTCCATTTTATCCAGAACAAGATAAATGTATAATTTGCATTACTTATCATACCTTCCATACATTTCAAGAAAGCACATTCATGGATGAACTAAGCAAATATCAAATATTAGTTTTCTTATATTATGTTATACATATATATTATATAATGCCCACCATATATATGCAACAACACCAGCATCATTACACTACACCACCTATATGCCAATTTGCCATTGTCTAATCTTAGACAGTTTCCTTGTCAATTTTTTTGTACGTTAGCTTTTATATTTTGGTCAAGTGGTCATCCATTTGTTAATAAATAGATGCAGGATTATATTTATATATATATATATTTATATATATATATATATATATATATATATATATATATATATATATATATATATATAGTATCTTTACCTGTAAATTTGAAGCTGCTTTCTGGATTCTTCTGCAAAGTCACTTAAATCAACTTTAGTTCTTGAAGATTTACATTGTAATCAAGTTCACACAAAGTTAAATCAAAGCTTCCATGCTAGATCTAGAAGATCCTACACCAAAATCACTAAATCAAATCATACCTCAAATCTTGAAGATTCCGAGTGTTGAGCGTTCAGCCGGGTAGGTGGCCGGGACTGGATGTGGCAGAGATGCAGAGTCTAGGGTTCGAAGAGTGTAGAGAGTTTGGATTTCAGAACACTAAACAGAGTTCTAGGTCGAGTGTTCTGCGGGGCTGCACATGGGTCGGTAAGCTGGATGAGATGATGGTCGAAGGGTGGGTGGCCGGGACTGGATGTAGCAGACATGCAGAGACTCTAGGGTTCGAAAAGTGTAGAGAGATTTCAGAGTTCTAGACTTCTAGGTCGAGTGAGGGGCTACACATGGGTCGGTAAGCTGGATGAGATGATGGTTGAAGGTGGGACAGTGGTGGCTGGATGAGATGATGGTCGAAGGGTGGGTGGCTGGGACTGGAAGCAGAGATGCAGAGATGGGTTCGAAGAGTGTAGAGAGATTTCAGAGTTCTAGGTCAAGTGAGAGGCTGCACATAGGTCGATAAAAGTTGTGGGCTGTATAAGCTGGGCTTGGGCTGATATTGAAAATGGGTAGATGACTATACAAGTCGGTATCGGTATACCGATACATTAAGAATACGAAAACTGATTTGTCAGTTTTAATTTTTTCCATACCGAATGAAAACCGATTATTTTATGATACCGAAACCTAACCAAAAATTCGGTACCAGTCATTTCGGTTTGTTGGTTTTTACCGACCCATGTGCAGCCCTACTTGATAGTGAATTAATCATAGTAGTATAAGACATACTACCCTGCTATAATTCTTAAAGCTCTTGGTATTTTATTAGACTTTGCTTATATATATTTTTTTTTTCTTAAAGCAAAACCATAGGGTATTTTTCGAAAATTGTACTTGTTGACTAGAAGATATAAAACTTCCTTTGAGTCAAAGTAACAAATTAACTCTAGTTACATGGGTTTCTAATTATATTCAAAGGCTTTAAAGGACTTGGTATATACTAACTCATTAGGTGTATTATTTAACTATATAACCTAGATGTAACTTACTATATAGCAGGGGATGGAGGAAAGGATCAGACAGGTCTTTGAACCTAGTGGTTTGGTTTCAAAGATTCAGTATATTTAGTGACTTTGCAATATAACCTTCATCTCCTAAAAGACATCCTTCTAGATCAGTACATTGAATCTGGTGACTCTAAAACAAATCAACATTGGTTTTTTTTTTATACTAATTCTTTTTTTTAAAGCATTTTATTTGTGTAAAAGCTACTTTACATCTACTTAGCATAAATCAAAGATGATAGAGTGAAAATGAAAGTAAATTGGTTATTGAAGGGATACAGTGCGAATTTTATAAGTTAGAGAAATTCATTATTTCGGAACTGAATTAAATTAAAAGTTCTAAAGAGAAAATGTAGCTTAGGTCCTAAGATGATATTTGAAAATTTTCGTAACTTGGTTCTAAGTATACTTATCGTCAGAGCTATTGGACTGCGGCTAGGTCTATGCAGGATTTTAGGAGAGCTTTAGTCAGTCCGAAAGACTTCGTCAGAGGTTATGGATGGAACTAGCTCAGGACCTTTGAATAAAAGTTTTTTTTGACATATTAAAGGATAAATTTGGAGTGGTGCAGGTATTAATTCCATGTTATGTGAATTGTAGAGGTATTGGAGGTCGTGGTTCTGATTTTCGGGTCCTGACTGTATATGTTTTCAATTAATTGAGTTTAAAGGGTCTTAAAGGATGAATTAGAAGTAGAGTGCTGAATATAAAATGTTCCTAACATCTTGAAACATTATACTAGAAAGTTTTATAATTTAATTTTCAATTATGAGAATTCTATAAGCATCAAAATTAGAGGTTGGCAACAGGAATTTTACGAGAGCCATGTTTGTTCATGTGAGGAACTAAGTGAGTTCAAGGTTGATTTTAGGAAAAATTTCTAAATAAGAAAGATATCTAACTTCCTAAGATTAATTTTTAAACTTAGTTTTATTAAATTTGGTTAAGTATGTGAATTGAGAACAAACATATATCCAAGGGGTTGTGAAAATGCCTAAAATGGAGTAAACTTTAAATAAATACTTGAAACTTAGTAACTCTAGATTTTTGTGACTAAAAGGTCATAAGTTAGGAATTTTCAAACTAATTAATACTTGAAAAATGTATTGCATCTTTGGAAAGTGTGGTTGAATAAACAACAAATGTGAACACAAGTGTATGTGACGAATGAAACCAGTTAAAGGTGAGTAGTTAATTGCTACCCTTTGGTTGTTGGATTAGTGCACTTGATTATTTGATGTATTTATATATGTATATATGTATATATGTATATATATGTTATATAGTAGTTGTCGTGATTGACTATTTGAATTATGTTAATGTTTGAAATTATTTATGATTAATAAAGGTCAACGAAGTGTTTTTCTTTTCGGAATGATTTTTACTTTTGAAATAAAATTTTTTAATTTAATACTCTGATATGAGAATTTTTTTGATAAATTTTTTTAAAGAGATTTGGATAAGGAGATTCAGTGATTCAATTTCTGGTTCTATTTGGTATGCGAGAGCAAAACTGTCTAGTGGGAGGTGGTGTATGGGGCTGAGTTACTCTGTTGGTCCTTTGTTTGCTTTGTATGCTTTGATTGTCTTGATTGTTTGAAGTGGATTATACAGTGTACTAATTGAACTGTGCTTGCTAAGTTTTATATTTTCATATTTGTATATGTGAAATCTTAGTAGTTTTGGAATATATGACATGTTAATATTAATTGATTATATATTCTATACGTGTTGGGTGATGCTAGTACTTTTTGGGTATTATTTTCACTCACAGAGTCTGTAAAACTCATCCCTCTTCTGTGATTTTATTTATTTATTATTATTATTTATTTATATTTAGTAACAGGATCTTGAGGATAGCTATTACTGATAATGGTCTTTGCCGAATGTTTGGCAGCAAGGTAATTATTTAGAATCTCAATCTTGAAGTCAAATGGTGAAAGTTTGCAGTTACACTAGAGTTGTGTAGTGTCTGGTCTTATACGGGTAATAGTCTAGTTGATTGCTATTATGATGGAAAACGCAGCTGAGCTACTTGGTCTTGTTGTCTTTGTTGTTTTTTTGTTGTATAAAAACAAAATTATGTATTGTTTATGTTTTGGGCATGTTTCTTATTGCGTGGAACATTTGCCAAATATTTTCAGTAAATATTATGTATTCAGTAACAAGTCTATGTTTTTACTTTAATTAAGTAGAGATTTTATTGTTTTTAAATATTATGTATTTAGTAAATATTATGTATTCAGTTTTGTGTGTTCAGTAGTGGTAAAATCAGGGTTACAGAGATTTCGTTATCCATTCCTCTAGTCAGTCATGCCTTCATTTGGGAGTGTGATACTCATCCTCCTTTTCTGCTTTCATGCTTTCTCCTTTTACTTCATGCTCCTTCCCTTTCCCCTGCTCTTCTTGTTTATGCTTGACTTGAATTAGAGTTGCAACCTGAGATCCCTCAAAAAATCAATGTTATTGATAATTAGATTTTTACACACTTTTATTTGATAGTTTTAAGTTTGAAAGGAGTAACTCAAAAGGTTATGCTTATCCCAAATTATTCTATTTGTTAATCTTTATTTTTCACTTAAAAATGTTCGTTGTTTATCTTGTCTTCGTGTTTGTTAAAATTCAATTGTGATCCATAATAAAAATTTATGAGAAATTAAAATTTTCAAAGATGTATGGAAGCACTTTGGTTGAAATTAAATGAAGTTATAATGTTGAAACCTACACAAATCAGAAAATCAATCATGAAAATCAAAAGAATGAGAGAAGTAATATTCAAAAATCATTGATCGTAACGATATTATTTACAATAAATTACAACTGAAAAATATATATAAATCAAAATATTGGCCTCATCTCCAAATCCTTTCGTTAGCTTGACTCAAGTGCGAAGGCCTGGATGTAAGAGGTGGAGCTTGAAATAATCAAAATAAATACGTTATATGTTATACTTAAATTAATATTCATATAAATTAAAATTCTAATTAATTAACTTGGACAAATTAAGCAAAATTTTCAATATTTTATTTTATTTTCATTTGTTCCTACAAGTTTTATTTGTCCCTATGGTCATGCTGGTACTCTCAGAATCCTAAACGGACTAATATTTTATTGTTTTGCCCAAAATGAATTTTCATTCGAATTTTTTTTCTTGAAACTCAAAATTTGCTAAATTCCTTACTATTGATCCAAATGAATTTTCGTTTATTCCTACAGGTCTTATTCATCTCCAAGGTCATGACGGTTCTCTCGGAATCCTAAACGAACTAGCATTTGACCGTTTTGCCCTCCTAAATCCAAGATTTCAAAGTTTTTGCCTTGAAACTCAAAATTTGGCCTAAAATCCTAATTGTTAATCCAAATAAATTTTTGTTTGCTCCTACAGGTTTTACTCGACCCCATGGTGCTGGTATTTGACCGTTTTGCCTACCAAATCCAAGTTTTCAAAGTTTTTGTCTTGAAACTCAAAATTTGTCCTAAAATCTTCACCGTTGATCCAAATAGAATTCTGTTTATTCCTATAGGTTTTATTCATCCTCACGGTAGTGCCAGTACTCCCGGAATCTTAAATGGACTAGTATTTGACCGTTTTACCACCTGAACCTAAGTTTTCAAAGTAAAAATCTTGAAACTCAAATTTTGGCTTAAAATTCTAACAATTAATCCAAATGGATTTCTGTTTGTTTCTACATATCTTATTTGTCTTATTTTTTGTGTCAGTACTTCTGTAATCCTAAATGGACTAGTATTTGAATGTTTTTCCCTCAAAAACCTAAGTTTTTAAAGTTTTTTCCTTGAAACTCAAACTTTGTCCTAAAATCCAAACCATTAATCTAAATGGATTTCTGTTTGCTTCTATAAGTCTTATTCAACCCTACGATTATGCTGGTACTCTCGAAATCCTAAATGGACTAGTATTTTACTGTTTTGGCCCCCATGCCCATGTTTTCAAAGTTTTTACCTTAAAACTTAAAATTTGTCCTAAAATCCTAACTGTTTATCCATATAGATTTTCTACAGGTTTTATTCATCCTCAAGGTCATGCAGGTACTCTCGAAATCCTAAACGACTAGTAATAGACCTTTTTGCTACCCGAACTCAAGTTTTCAGTTGAAACTCAAAATTTATCCTCAAATCATAACCATTGATTCAAATAGATTTATGTTTATTCAAACAGGTCTTATTTATCACCACGGTCATACCAGTACTCCCAGAATCCTAAGCAGACTAGTATTTTACCATTTTGGCCCTGAACCCAAGTTTTCAAAGTTTTGTCTTAAAACTCAAAATTTGTTCTAAAATCCTAACCATTGATTCAAATTAATTTTAGTTTGTTCCTACAGGTCTTCTTCATCCTCACGGTTATGTCAGTACTCCCAGAATCCTAAATGGACTAGTATTTGACTGTTTTGCCTTGTGAACCCATGTTTTCAAAGTTTTTGTCTTGAAACTCAAAATTTGGACTAAAATCCTAACTGTTGATCCAAATGGATTTTCTTTTGTTCCTATAGGTCTTATTCATCCCACCGTTGTACACGTGCTCCCGAAATCCTAAACAGACTAGTATTTGACCATTTTGGCCCCTAAAACCTAGTTTTTAAAGTTTTTTTCTTGAAACTTAAAATTTGGCCTAAAATCCTAACCGTTGATCTAAATAGATTTCCATTTGTTCCTACCAGTTTAATTCATCAACGTGATCATGTTTGTACTCCTTGAATCCAAAACGAAGTAGTATTTGACCATTTTTCCCCTGAACCCAAATTTTCAAAGTTTTTGCATGGAAACTCAAAATTTATGCTAAATATATGTAAACTCCATGACGTCCTTGGAAGGAGGTAGCATATCCTCTAGGTATGGCCATGTAATAAAAATATATATAGAAACTAAATCAAAACTGACAAAAGCTTAAAAGTCAAATAGAAATACTAATAACTTTACCGTTATGCTAGCAGTTCAATAGAAAAACAATGAGAAAATTGACCAATTCACAATCATATGTATCCTCTAGGTTGACTTGTGTGTGTACAACATACCAAAAGCACGTCCTTTGTTAATCATTAAAACTTCACTTAGAACTTAGAAGATTGACATGTGTGTGCATTAAATTCAAACCATAATCCTTATCCAAAGTCTAAATCAATAATAAAGGTACTTTGAGAATGAGATAAAACATAATTCACCAAAACTAACAACATATCTTATTTGGATCATTTATCAATACTTAGCAAGGGAATAACATAATGCAAACCCACTTAATTTTGAAGTAAGTCATCAACAAGAACAGAAAAACAAATAGATATTTCACAAGAAAACAGATGGAATTCAAACACTCCCTACAGATTTCATAGCATTGTTTAGTCACAAGTGCTACATGTTGTATTAAGATAACAATAATCTTCAAATTTCCACGTAAAGGTGAAATCTGAACCAACAACTAGCTGCTTGGATTAAGGAAAGCTCACACACATCAGCAACTAGCAGCTTACATATCCTTCACATAATTAAGGCTATGTAAATATGTAATACATATATAAGTGGGTGAGACATCACTTTCATTTCTTCTTTTTTACGAATACATTCTATAGTCCTTATAGTAAATCACTGATTCTAATTTTCTTGACAATCACCTAATTTAAGACCTTGTGATATAAAATAACTATGATTCACGATGAAAATTTGAAGACAGAAATGAATGTAAGAGATTACAATAAATTTATATATATGACTTACCAAGTACTTAAAACGATTATATTACAGCAAACATATTCCAAATTTTTTTTTCCATTGTTTTCTTTCTTTTTTTGATGAGTAAATGACATTCTTTCAACTCTCGGCCCTTTGTCATTATCAAGCAAATTGACAAATAGAACTTACTAAGTTACTTTCACTTCTTGAGAATAAATTTCAAGGAATTCATCTATATAAGCAACAGGGAGGTACCAATGCAAGCCATGCCAACATCAAGTTTGCCTTCAATATGGCTCAAATTCTGTCATTCTCAGCAACTACTCTCTTTCATTTCCTCACAGTAGTCTTCTGAATCCACTTCACTACTTCAGTATCCTGCATTGGCATTAGCCTCAAACTCATGCCCATAATTTCCCAAACTCTAGTAATCTTAACCTGCTATGAATGAATCCATAAACTATTTCAACTATCTGAAGCTAGAGAAAAAGTTCCTGAAATTAACAAGGTCACAAAATTCTAGAATTTTGTCCTCTAAAAACATCCATTTTGAAATCCTCGAAACTAAAAGTCTTTATTACGTTGAAATGCCTATTGGAACCCAAAAAAGTCTCAATTTTTACTTATAGACACTGGCAGTGGCTTAATTTGGACACAATGTGAACTTTGTACTCACTGCTTTGACCAACAATTCCCAAATTTGATCCTAGTCATTCCACCATCTATAGAAAGTTTCCTAAAAGTGATCCTTTGTCTAAAAGATGGACATGTAAAAATGGAATGCTGGTATAAAATGGATTATGCTGATGATGGTAAGATCGAAGGCATTATCTTTACAAAGACATTCACATTTCCTTTAAACAAAGAAGAAAAGAAAAAACACATTCATGTAACATAGGCACTGTGAGTAAATATTTAAAATTAAAATTTTTTAAACTGATGTTAACAGCCAAAGGAATATTAAACATCTTATGAAGAAAAGTAAAGAGCAACAAAGAGAATCGGGAATCAATAAAAAGACATACACACACACCCCATCCCTGTTGACACACATCCGTGAACCTCAAGTGCTCTTATTGTGAAATTAATGAACCACTTACTTAGGATTTCGAAGAAGAATAGTGAAATCCGAAGCTGACCAGTAATTTCTAAAGTTAGGAGACTCGTTTGGGGAGAGAAAAAGCTTTGTTACAGAGGAAAGAAGGAGAAGAAGAAAGGACATTCCTGGTTTAGTTCTAAATTTTGGTGAAAGTATCTGCATTTACCTGTACATTAAGTGGCAAGCGCAGATACAATAAAATATGACGCAGATAATAAGAAAACAGACACAGAAAAACCCTTGAAAAATGGAAGCAAAATTAAAGAAGTAAAGGCATCTACAAAATAGAATTTTCGTCTGTGTCTAATTTTTTTTTATACATTTTTCTACTGCTGCAGTTATACAGGCTCAGATATATCAAATTGCATGCACAGATAGTGGTCTTCTGTGTCTGCATATTCTACATCTGTCGACTGGCAGATGTAATTATAGTAAGTTCTTGTAGTGTGGCTAGTGCCCATAATTGGTACAGAAGAGCTTTACTTTTGTCTATATACATTTCCAATTGCTAAGTTACACTCATATATATAGAGGCATGATTATTTTCAAGTTTCAAGCCAAGAACCTTTTCAACAAGTTCCCAAAGAAGAAACTTGTTTTAGCCCATCCACTAGTTTTGATTGAGGTTTTGACATTACCTTCACTAACTGGATCGAAGCGTTCTTCACATTGAAATTAAGCATCATTGTGCGTGCAGTTTCTTTATGATGAGCTTCAGTAGCTTTCATGTCAACTGGATTTCCAGACGCATCTCTCACGTAGAAGACATTCAGTGCTTGCTCACCTATGATATAGACAACTGCTCTAGAAATAGACAGCCCATTCCCCTGTAAGATCCTTGTTACTTCATAAAGCAATCCTACTTTATCCTTTGCAGAAAGCTTAAGGTGTAGTCTCTGATTCCACAATTAAATCATTGATTAGTTTAGTAGTATAATTTTCTTGAATAACCCAATTATATATTATTGAAAATTTTCAAGAAATTAAATGGAAATCGTTCAATTAAAGGTAAAAGATGAAAATTAATGTGAAAAACTAACAATTGACAAATTGTAATATACATTGGAAAATGAAAGGAAAAGGAGTTTGAGTTATGTTTGGCTTAGAACAGAAAATTGTGTCTTATGATTTAAACAAAATGGTTATAGCTTTTTACTTAAAAATAGAAAATTTTGTCTTTTGGTTTTAAAACAAAAGATCGTGTCTTCTGATTTCTATTAAGATTTTTTTTTCTAAAGGTGTGATTGTTAGAATTGTATCATTTATTAAAAAAATATAAGATTGCACAAGATACATTTCGAGATATATAAATACCAAACAAGTTTTCTATGTTTAAAGAAATTACAAATATGTTTTCTTCTTCTACTCTTTCTCATTTTCTATCTACATTTTGTCTTGTTGTTAGAATATAGAAGGTTTATATTTTATCTTGGAAGGTAAATGGAGGATTTGTTATAACCTCATTTGTAGAATAGTGGTGCAAATATTTTCTTAAGAAAAAAGTATTTGCATTTGACTCAGTCGTAAAAGTTTAATATCCATTGATAGTTTTTGTAAATTAATTGTCCAACATATATCATAGTATGATGGCCTAGCAGTTATAAACTTCATTGCAAACTATAAAACAAATTTCCACTCACCTAGCTCTATGTCTATCTTATACATATGGTAACCCTCACTAGCTCACTCCATTTCCTCTTATCCTTCCCCTTCTTTGTCTCTCTTATATAAGTTTTGTTATTTTAGGATGAATATTACATTGATAAATTTATGTTACTTATCAGTGAAGAACCTTTTCTTTTTCTGGACTTGAATATAATAATGGTTTTGTATTATATGAGAATGAGATAATTTGATTACATAGAGAAAACTTGTAGATATAGGCAGTACAAGCTAACCTAGCATAATGAACATACCTAGTATAAGACTAAGTATAATAATTAAGCATAAATCATAGGCTGTAATATACTCTAAATCCCCCCTTCCCCTCAAACTCAAGGTAGTAGACTCGAAACTAGCTTGAGTTTAGAAACGAAACTGATGAAGTGTCTCTCGTAGATAAATTACTTATTCTAGTACATGTGAGACAACATAACACAAGTAGGGGGATTGTGCTTCCCTAAGCCATATTCAAGGATGTCTCACACAGAGCTTTCCAAGTACATACTCAATGATGTATGAAAAGTTATAAGTATGTATAAGGCGACGTATAACAGGTAGGGGGATTGTGCTTCCTAAGCCATATTCAAGCACATCTCACGCAACTTTGGTTGAATTTGAATTAAAGTGAGATGATAAAATGCTTTGTACTGTGGCTTTGACTTGAAGGATGAAGCTTTGTATTATGACACATATATAGTTTTCTGGTGATTTTAAGAGCTCTAAAAGAGGTGGGTCAATTTTAAGGAGATCAATGAGTTGAATTCTATTTTTGGTTGCAAGGCTAAAACTGTTTTGGGGTATGTATATGTCAAGGGCATGAATTAGATTTTAGAGCAAAGGATTCTGATGGAAAGGTAGTCATCTAGCTATTAAACTAAACTGAAGGTTAAGATCTTCACTTGCTTGTCAAATTTGTCAAACAATAAAGCTTTGTTTATGGGTCATCTGGTACTGTAATATTATGCTCCAGAAACTTACAAATGTTGGGAATCACAGGTTTCCATAATGATATTAATAACTTTTATCTTTTTTGGGTTTTAACAATAATAATTAATTAGTAACTAACCCCACAATTAACACTTTTGAGAATCCTTTTCTAATAGAACATATCACATCTCTCAAGACTCTATATTTCACCAATTTGTTTATTGATTAAGAAAGATCAACTAGAAAAGAAGTGTTAAATTAGCAAGCAATACAAGGGCCCTATCACATCTCTCAACAATTTATATTTGACCAATTTGTTAGTTGATTATGAAAGATCAACTAGAGTAGAATGTTAAAATGTTTAAAACGATGGCTTTTAGCCTCTCACATGTGTTAGTCCTTCTACGAAGACTAAGAGATAGTTTTTCTAGTGATTTTATTAGCATTAATATAATTGAGGTGCTACAAAGACTTAGAGATAGTCTTTTTGGTGACACTTACACTTGCATCACTTGCGTTATTAATTTAACCACACTTTTCGAAACTACAATTATATTTTCCAAGTGTTACTTAGTTTGACAATTCTTAAGTTATGACTTTTTAGTTATGAAAATCTATTATTACTAAGTTTCAAGTATTTATTTAAAGTCAACTATTCTTTAGTTATTTTCACAATGAACTTGAAGATATATTTGATTTCTGCTTGTATACTTAACCAAATTTAACAAACCCAAATTATACACTATCTTTAAGAAGTTATTTATCTTTCTTATTTAGAAACTTTTTCTACAATTAGTCTTAAACTCACTCAATTCCTTATATGAACAAAACAGGGCACTCTAATAATTCCTGGTTACCAATCTCTGATTCTGACACTTATAGAATTCTCATACTTAGGAAATAAATTATGAAAATTTTTAATCTAGCTTATCAAGGTGTTAGGAACATTTAATCTTCAGTACTTCACTCATAATTCTACCTTTAAGACCTCCTAATGTCAATCTTACCAAAATAGGTACAGTTAGTACCCGAAAATCACAACTATGACTTCAACCACCTCCAAAATTCACACAACATGGAATTAAGACCTACACCACTCTAGATTTACTCTTTAGTATGTTAGAAACAACTTTTTTTTTTAGCTCCTAAATTAATTCCAACCATAAATCTTGACAAAGTCTCCTAGACTGACTGAAGTTTACTAAAAATCCTACATGGACCTTGCCTCAGTCCAGTAGCTTTAACGATCAAAATACTTACAAGATTTCTTTAACTCATGAAATCTAGCCCTACACCCCTTTCAAAAACCACTTAACTCTCATTTTCCAACACTTTTAGGCTTCAACTTATTCAAGAATTCCAATTCTATAATTTAAAATTAACATAGTCAAGTTTCATGTTTCCAAATTAGCTATTTAACAAAGGAAACTTACATAAGTTAACTTCCATGCGTGTGATAACATTTAAATTTTTCTAAACATCTTATTAAATACTTAGGATACACATTCCTACTGCATGTATATAAGTTCATATCCAATTATAACTCCTAACACAATCAACATAGTTTTATAAATCTTAACATTACTTATGTTTCAATTATTAATTAAACTTAATTTAATTACCCAAGGTTAATTAAAAGCTTAATTACTCTTTTTTTAATTCATATGATCATCATTCCTATGTTTTATTTTTCTTAAGTTTTACTCCTATTTCTAATTTACATCCATTTAGTCTTTAACTTAATTCACTAAGTATCACTAATTTGATTCACTTATAACAATTAAACTAATAAACATCCTAGTGATATAATTGGCTACTAAAATCAAGTATATATATTCAAGTATCCTATTACACTTTCTTACTTTAAAACCCTAACTATTGGCTGAGCAACAAGCATAAGTTTAAAGCTTGAAATCAGCCCAAAACAGAACCATTTTCCCCCCTTAAAAAAACTCCCTTGGCTGTCCCTAACTAAGGCATACTAAACCTCTCCAAGCAAGACACACACAAGCACCTAGTTACCAAGCTTTAAAGGCTGTCATGGTTTGTTTGGCAGAAGAAAAAAAAAAAAAAAAAAACTACTACAAGATCCAAACTTACCTTATAATCCACCTAAAACAAGGCAACCACAAAGGAAAACACTTGTTGCCTTTCAATTATACACCCAAAAACAGAGTTGTTGCAAATCTCTTATGGCTGTCAACAAGCGGAGTTTTTAAGACTTAAAGGAAGTCAATCCATGGCATAATGGGAGAGAAAGGAAATTGCATGGCATAATGGAAGAGAAAGGAAATTAAGTTCTTTTTGTTTTGTTTTGTTTTTTTTAGTAAACTAATCCAAGTTGCAACAAGATCTCTAGGTAGCAACCAAGGGAACGGTAACAGGGGATGTGGACTGAGTTTGCCGTGTCAAAACAGGGAGGACAAGCTACAAGAACAAAGGTCGGTCATCATAAAAACAAAAGGGAATAAAGCAAAACAATATAAAATAATAAAATAATACAATGATTGACCACCTTTTTACACATATGGTCCATATGAATTCCACTTAAATGCTTATATTTATATATATATATATAATTTATTTATGATCAAGAGTTACACCAATTTGTTCTAATTTTATAATAGCAATTTACACATTCGGGTTATAACAGGGTGTTGTGGCCGTCACTCAAATGGAAGACAACCACGAAAACTGAAAAAAGAAAAAATTGCACATCTTATAAGAAAATGAATAGAAAAACTTAAAGCCTAAACTTAAAAAGACTTAGTCACCAAAATATTTGTATCACAAAAATGTCTACTCTTCGGTATTCCATACAATATCACGATTGCTTCGATTCCTTGACACTATGGGGGAGAACTCAACCAAGCCATCAGTGGTTCATTAAAGGATGCTCCAAACAAACTTGAAAGAAAGAAGGAACTCTTGAATGGAGTCCAAGACTAGTCTTGGGAATCTAGAACTCTTTCAATCTGAAGAAGATCAATTAATGAGAGGAAGAATGGCCAAGAGTGAAAACGGAAAGTGCGTATGTATCTTTTAGGGGATTTTCTTTTGTTTCTTTTTTTTTTTTTTTTACTAAAAGTTGATTTTTTGATACATATTAAATTTTCTATCATAATAGTTTATATTATGTGATAATAAATTTTAACACTAAATATTTTCTATAATGAAAACTTATTTTCACTATTTATAAGTTTTTCATTCCCACCAAAACTTATGATTTTTGGTGCCTAATATTGGAAGGAAAATTGGTGACAATATTACAAATGTTTTGTGATAATTAACAAAGTATTCACTTAATTATGTATATTTTGTGACAATCAGAAAAAGTGGTCACTGGATTATTTATTTTTGGTGACAGTACCAAATAAGTGTGACATATAATAATTAATGTTATAACCCTCATAACCAAATAATGTAAAATCGAGTTTTATATGCAAGATGTTAATTTACGTTATAAAATAAATTAATTAATTAAATAACAATATAATTAAACATGTTATGATTCGACATCTTAGTATGGAATTTTAAAATGTGTATTTATTGTCATAAAGTAAATAACATTGTAACCAAGTAAATTCAAGTGAGTGTTATAATATATAGGTATACATTAAGATTTAATTTCCATCACAACCAAATTAAATGTGCACCACATGTTTATAGACTAAATATATATATATATATATATATATATATATATATATATATATATATATATATATATTGGCCATAGTCCCAAATATCTTGTATTAGTTAATTTTTTTATTTGTTTTGTCCTTTTTTTTTTTCTTCCTCCTATGACTGACTTTACCTTTTGAAGTCTCACGATTGCTCCTTGTTTCTATTCTCTACTGCCTTATTTGTCCTCCTCTTGAAATTTTGGTGGTGATGCTCTAACTCCAGCAGAGAAAGAGAATTCTTTCCTTCATTTTCTCCCTTGTTCCCACTTTGTTTTAGTTGAGTGGTGGTTTTAGTGGATTAGGAGCTACTGGTTACTCAATGAAACGGGTGGTAACAGCCCTGTTTTAGTGTTCCATGGCTGAAGAGGTTACTCTTTCCATCTTGCTTGAACTCAGTCTTGATTGAGCTGCTGTACACACCCTATTTATTTTCTTTTCTTGGCCGTTTAAGTACTTTTATTGTTGGCAGTAACTTGAATCAATTCTTAGCCTCCAAACGCTTTCTTGTTTTCCCTTGATGCACCTTGTTTGTCATAGCCTCAGAGTTTTAGCTGGCTAAAGGGTTATTCACTAACAATCATGACAGTTGGTGTTGAGGCTGAAAATTTTCCCTTTTACTTCAGTTTTTCCCTTATGGGGTTGAGAGGTATGGATTCTTCTTCTTGTTTATTTAGTTCTTATTTTATTTGAGGATAAAGGTGTGTGTAAGTGTGAATTAATTGAGTGTTTAACTATTATTTCATAGGATGTTGTTGTCCCCTGTTTTAGGCAGCAACCTTGAACAATTTTCCTTCCTTTTTGGCTAGTTGTTAAAGACCAAGAAGAGTAGATTTCTTGGCTTAGTAGGTAACGGCATCTAGGGGCAAGAAATTTCTGGTCTTGGGACTTTAATTAGGTGAAGTGAGTTAAGTTAGTTGGGTTAGTTTAGATAAAGTGTTTAAGTTCTAGTTTAAATATTTGTACATAAGGAAAGTAAAAGAGTGATAATTTGTGAATCAAGATATAACATGAGAATTGATTTAATAATTGTGGAATTGATAAGTTATATTGGTTGTCTCTTAAGTAATCCTTGGACGATTAAATGAACCCTAAAAACTAAAATTGAAATGAGTTTTAAGGTTGAGTTAATGTAATTGGATTGACTCTTTGGAGGTATGTATGGATATGGATATGTATATATATATACTTGTGGTATAAGCATACCCTTAAGACGTTGTAAAAATGTCTAAAAGAAAACTAGTTATAACTTTGAGTAAAATTTAGTTCTTGATGGTTAGTTATTGTTGGAATTTAAATAAAAGTTCCTAAATAAGAGTAAATAGTGGTTAGTTAATGTTGTCGGTTAAGGAGTTAATAAAAGTTAGTAATAGGTATGCAAGGAAGAGGTAGTTATGAGTAAAGTATAGGAATTTGAGAGTTAAGGGGTTCTTGAAGGGGTGCAAGGCCAAATTTCGTGGTTTAGAGAAATCTTGTGTTTTAGGTTCTTTAGGGCTGAATTAAATTAAGAGTTTAAAAGAGAAAGTTTAGCTTAGGGTCTTGGGATGTTGTCTATAAAATTTCGTAACTTGGTTCCAAGTATATTTATTGGTAAAATTGTTGGACTACAGCTAGGTCATGTAGGATTTTTAGTGAACCTCAGTTTTTCCAAAAGACTTTTTCAGGTATTGTGGATGGAATTGACTTAGGAATTCTGAATGAAATTTGTTCCTAACATCTTGAAACACTAGGCTGGAGAGTTTCGTAATTTAATTCTCAAGTATGATAATTCTATAAACATCAGAATCAAAGGTTGGTAACCAGGAATTTACAAGTGCTCTGTTTTTGTTTATGTGAAGAATCAATTGAGTTCAAGGCTAATTTTATGAGAAGTTTCGATGTAATAAAGATATATAACTTCCTAAAGTTAATGTTTCAACTTGATTTTATTAAATTTGATAAAAGTATGTAAGTAAAAATAAACATATATCTAAAGGGGTTGTGAAATGCCTTAAAAGAGTAAATTTTAAATAATTAATTATACTAATATACACATTCAAATAATACATATGATACCTATCTAGAAATATATGCTTGTCTATTAATAAATCTAATAAATGGAATTGGATTTCCTTTTTTTTAGAGAAAGTTATGTTCAATTAACTAAGGAAAGGTCAGTTCTACCAAAATCCTGCGTTTTGCAAAAATTGATGCAACTTCAACGAATAAACTGTATTGATATACAAATCTAAAAATTTCAAATGATATACCATTATAAAGCTACATATGTCTAGTATTTAATAAATTTTATGAAAATGGATTTGGAATTTTCTAGAGGAAAATATGATTGTTAAAGTGAACACTGATCCAAACCTCAAGTTTGGACAGTTTCAACACCTTTAACTCACTAGTGTTTTTCTATCTTTTCTAATAGTTTCTTTCCACCCTATGCATTGTCAAGACATCTAAAATGTCTCTTCATTATCAACCTTACTATATAAAGTATAATTCATACTACTTGACATGTAATGGCTTAATAGATAACTTTCATAAAGAAATCTAAGTAAGATGATATATACAAGTTTAGTACTTTAAAGATTATAACAACAATGTTTATGAATTGAGTATTATTTGGAATTATGAATTTCAGTTTTGGACCATTCTGTGGGCCTAATGACATATGTGAGCGCAAAAAGAAGTGACGAATAAGATCTGTAAACCGGTGAGTGGTTAATTATTGCCTTTGGGGGCTAGATTATTATATGTAATTGTATGTGTATTTAAATAAATGTGCAAGTGTAATGTTTTAGTGAGTTACTTGAATCATGTTTGTTTGAAATTGTTTGTGGTTGATAAAGGCTAACAAATTGAAATTTTTCTAGAAATGATTTTTATTTCTGGAACTGAGATCCAGGTGCACCTAGGATATGTTGATTTGAAATTTTGGGATATTCTGATT
The DNA here is from genome assembly GCA_029379385.1 of Quillaja saponaria. NCBI lineage: Eukaryota > Viridiplantae > Streptophyta > Magnoliopsida > Fabales > Quillajaceae > Quillaja > Quillaja saponaria. The sequence goes on along the minus strand of CM055610.1, from coordinate 10,642,001 downwards.
CTGATTCTGATATTTTTTTTTAAAAGTTTGAGTACTCAGCCTCGGTCGGATGGATTATGTACAGAGATTAATCTATTGTACGGGCGTGTAAATGCCCGGTGGGAGGTGCTTATGTTGTACTAGGTTGAGTTACTTGTTGGCCCTTTGTTTGCTTGTATGTTCTAATTGTGTTGCTTAAAATTGTGAACTTTGGATATATAGCTCGATATATATATATATATATATATATATATATATATATATATGTTATAAAACATGTAAATCGTGGCTTTATGAGACTTACAATTACGTGAGTGTGCTATTAATTTAAGATATGAATACTGTTACTTGAAATTAAATGAGGACATATGTGCTTTGAGTGATGCTAGTACCCTTTGGATACATTTTTCACTTACGGAGTCTATAGGACTCACCCTTCTTTTGTAGGTATTTTTTAGTAACAAGACATTAAAGGAAGTTAACCACTGATACGGGGTTTGTAGAGGATTTAATGCAAGGTATTCTTCTGAATCTCATACTTGAAGTCAAGGATGAAAGTTTGTAGTCACATTACAACTGTGGGGTGTCTAATTTTGTATAATGTAATAGTCTAGTATTTGTCTTGTTTATGATGTGGACAGAGTGGAGCTCCTTGTTCTCTTTGTCTTGTTGTTGTGTAAGAATAAGAGTTTACAGGTTTGTATTTTAAGGCATGTTCCATGTTGCAAAGAACCTTTATCGAAATTTTCAGTAAGTTATGATTTGATTCAGTCAACAAACTTTTACTATTAACTTTTGTTTTATAAATTTGTAGTTTTATTTATTGGTTGGTCAAGAGTCATGGTTGTTTTTCTGTTTTGGAGTCAAGGTTATGGAGGTTTGTTTACCATTCCTCCAGCCAGTCATGCCTCCGTGAGAGTTGTGACAATTAACAACTATTAATTAGTGACAACACACTATTATCATCACTATTTCACATGATTTTATGATAATTTTTTTTTACTTGTCACTATATCTACAATTTCTTGTAGTCGAGATCTATGAGTTTGAGTCAAGGTTACACTACAAAAGGATTTATCCGCAACGGTAAATTATTGTTTTTGATGCACTCGTTGTTGATAATTTATCTATGAAGATTAAGATTTATCCATGACAATAAACACCATCTCGAATATTTTTTTTTTTTTTTTTTGAATTTGTATTTTGTATTATTATCTACAACAGGTCTATATTATCTATAATGAGTATCCATTGTAAATAAGTTTGGCGCCAAATATTTTTGACGAGCAATTAATGTATATATATTTTTTTATTATCTACGACGACTCTATATTATCTATAATGAATGCCTGTCATAAATATGTTTAGCACCAACTTATCTATGATAGGTAGGTATCATAATGGATATTCATGCCCATTTTGGATAAGTTCAACACCATCGTGGATAGTCGCTTATGCGCGATGACCCAAATGTCATTATTAAAACTGAGTACAAGCGATGCCCATTTTTTCCATTTATCTGCAAGGCTACAAATGTTTTGATGTATGTTTCTGCCAAAGGAATGCATGGGAACTTGATGCAAAAGATTGTGATAGAAGAGACTATCAGCCAATCATCACATTCATACAGGCTATTTTCAAAATAAAAAATAAGCATATGTACTTAAATTTAGGATTAATTGCATTTTACTCCCCATGAACTCCCACATTTTTATAATAATTTATATAAATTATCGAATTAGGCACATAAACATCTTATTTGAGTTATAATTAGCAAATGACCACTACTCTATCTAAATTAATCACTAAATCTAACAAATTAACTCAAAAAGACTAAATTACCCTCATTATAAGGTTTTATTTATTTTTTATTTTTTTTATATCTTCTCCTTTTTACATCTTTTTTATTCATTTTCTTTGAAATTAATATTGATTTAATTTTAACATACATAAATAATATTTGAATCATTCATAATTTTTATTTTTTTGTCATAATATTTAAGTTATTAATAGATTTACTAATATTTTTTTCTTAATTATAGAAATTATACAAGTTGTTGTTAGAATTTGTGTTGTAATGATAATATTTTCATCAAAACTTTTATTTTCTTATCATTGTATTACATATTAAAGAATATAATAAAATTGGATAAATATGAAGATCTTAATTTCTAGAAGAAAGAAAAAAGATAAAAGAAAAAACAAGAGATAGAAAGTGAAAAACATAATTAAAAAAAAAAATTATAATAAGGATAGTTTAGTCTTTTCTACGTTAATTTGTTAGGTTTTATTACTAATTATGTGCCTAATTTGACAATCATAAGGGTTATTACAAAACGGTTAGTACTTCATGCAATAAGATACAATTTATAACGGATTTTTTTAATGATCAGGGTCCTAAGATCTAAGGGCACTTGTTAAGATTTTATAAATAGAAAATTTGCATCATTTATTACGGTAGTTAACCATAATTTTAATGCTATTTAATATATAAATTGTTATTTTTAGAATGTTTTAACTTCTACAAAAAAAAAAATAATAATAAATAAATAAAATCTATATTTATTGTATCTTAACAAGTGTCCTTAGGATACCTTTAAAAAAATACTTTTATTATATATCCTTGCCTAAATAAATTTTATACCTAAGGATTAGCTTGAATTTATCACTACAGTTATCCGCTATACCAACTAAGCTAAGGTCGGACTTCAAATAACTTTTATGCCTCACTCATATACTTTCCAGTTGGACTTTTCCAAGTCCAAGTTCGGGCGTTAAAAAAACTAAAAAAGGGCAGCTGCTTCATCTCCATTAATTATGCCTCACATTTTTATATATTCAGTTGCATCAACCCATTCCCACTCTTTTCTTCCCACTCTATTTAAGACTGAAAATTTAGGAGAAAAATTAAAAATTTATTATTGTGGATGAAAAATGTCAATAGGTAAGGAAGGACCCTATATGGATTTAAGGGTTAGGGTTCTTCCACTCTATTTGCTTTCTCTTTTTCCTCTTCCTTCTATATAGATCATGCTAGAAGGAAGACCGTCATGACAATGGATGTTATACCCCCTTGACACACCCTCGACACCCCATCGACATGCCTCGACACCCTATGACATACCTTTAATTCACCCTCGCCACACTTTGACACACCTCGACACACCCTCAATACACCCTCAACATGCCTTGACACCCTCGACACAATCTCGACACACCTTGACACACCCTCGACACACCCTCGACACAATCTCGACACACCTTGACACCCCCTCGACACACCCTCGACACACCGTGACACACCCTCAACACACCTTGACACACTTTGACACACCCTTGACGTGCCCTCGACACACGTGGCTCCCAAGACATGCTGTCAGTGTGCTGCCATGGTGCTGTCAATGCACATGACATGCTATCAAGGTGCTGCCATGGTGCTGCCAATGCCTACGACATGCAAACAGCGTGCTGCCAATGCCCAGGACATGCTACTAGCATGTTGCCATGGTGTAGCCAGTGTCCATAACATGCTACCAAGATGCTGCCAGTGCCCATGACATGCTGACAGCGTGCTGCCAAGGTGCTGCTAATGTACATGACATGCTGTCAGCCCACTGCCAAGGAGCTGTCAAGGTGCTGCCAGTGCCCAGGACATGCTACCAGCGTGCTGCCATAGTGTCCATGACATGATGCCAGCGTGCTGTTAGTGTCCATGACATGCTGTCAGCGTGCTACTAGTGCCCATGACATGCTGCCAGTGCCTATGACATGCTGCTAGCGTGCTGTCAAGGTGCTGCCAGTGTCCAGGACATGCTACCAATATGTTGCCAAGGTGCTGCCAGTGCCCATGACATGCTGCCAGCCCGCTGCCAAGGTGCTGCTAGTTTTTTCTGGGTCTAAAAAAATTATGCTTTCAGGAAAAATGTCAAGGATTGGTATAGGTGTTCTATTGTCATGTTAGAATTTTTTGTTTATTTTTTGTCATTTAAATTAGATGTTCCTGTATGTATAATTATCTCCTTTTGATAGTTTCATTGTAGTATTTTCCTCTTGTTTCTCAATTGCTTACAATATATGGCTTTCTTCATGAATGGATGCCTTATGATTGTGATTTTGTATTGCTCTTCCAAGGATGTGTAAGATACATGGGTTCTGTAATTGTAACTTGAATATATATATATATATATATATATTTTTTTTTTTTTTTTTTTTTTTTTTTTTTTTTTTTTTTTTTTTTTTTTTGCTATACTAACTTGAATATTAATCTTATTCTGTAAATTTCTACCTTTGGTAATTTGAGGAATCTAATTATTATTATTTAAAAAAAATATCAATGTCTTTTAGCTTGGAATTAAATAGAATTAAAACATTTAGTAATTGCTCCCACTAAATCATAAAATAAATACGCAAATTCCAAACTGGTAAGCAATGAAAAAAAAGTTAATACTAAATTAAGCATGAAGGGGAAGAAATAAAAACCGTAATTAATAGGATAAATCATAAAATAAAATAAAAAATTAAGCTTTTCTATATATATGAAGTTCATACAAAAGTTAATTAGGTAATGATTTTTGATTATCTATTAAAAACTTTCATGTAACTCCTACATCGCTCAAAACCTTAATCATATCTAAAAGGAGATATTGTAGGAGTGAATTTCATGACAAATAAATGCCATATAAGACATAAATAATAGTTGTAGACATTTTAGATGTGACATTATTAATTAACTATTAATGACAAATTGGGGTATAACAGATAAAATTAAGTCATAACATTTACAAAGTGAAGAATTTGGTTAATATCTAAATTATTTTCATTATTAAGTATTACTCAATACAACACATAGAGAGAAATTTGCATCTTTTTCTTTTTCTCCTGCAGCTATTAGTCTTTACAACTTCTTTCACGAATAAGTAAGATAATATTTTGTTATATTGACATTAAACGTATGGTGTGTGAACCTTACAAACTGAAAATAAATATAAATAAATTACATTAAAATAACCTTAAAGGAAAGACAAATAAATAAATAAATTACATTTTATATCTACGCTTAAGAAAAAATGAAATGTATGTATGAATAAATGAGATATCAAATTCGGAGTACTTGAAATAGTACCAAGAAATTAGTTAAACTGGTTTCTACTTGTAGTTTGTTGGTTTGGTTGTTAACCAAAACCAACTTAACCCAAGTTCGAAACCATAAACTAGAAGAAAATAGTTAAACTTCTAAACGAAAAAATAGACAACATTTATCTTCAAACTATATACTTAACCAAAAAAATTTTACTTTTTTTTAAATTAAAAAATGACAAACATATAAAATGTGCTACTAAAATATTAGAATTATCTTTTTATGAAGTCAAGTGATAATTATAAGTAATAAACAAATAAAATATAAAATATAAACAAATTAACATATTCATTGCACGAGATTCAAGATCATCTAAAATAAATATTCAAAATATTTATGAAGAATAAAATATGTAACGATATATGTAAAAAATAAAAACAAATAAAATAAAAGCATTATAATTTTATAATTTCATAAATTAAAAAATATTAGAAAATTTAAAATTTAAAATTAAATTATATTTATATTAAAATAAAAAAATAAATCGCATTGCACCAAATAATCTAGTTATATATACTATTAAACACTAGTTTTTCCTTATATAGCGAGAAACATAAAAGGCAAGCTCACATGTTGATAAACTCCATAAAAGGTAGCTAACAACATGGTGCAAATGATCCGAGTTTTGACAAAACTTGACTTGGCTCGTAAGATTTTGGTAGGGCTTAAGCTCAGCTCTTGTTTATTAAAAGCTCGTGAGCCTAGGCTCATTAAGGGACTATGAACCTAAATCTAAGTGTGGGCTTGGCTGATTAAGAGCTCATTAAGAGATCATGAACTATTTTCTTTTTTCTTTTCTATTTTAAAATGATTTTAAATATAATATATTAGCACTTTATATGGTACAAGTGGACTGTGAGTATTTATTATAACTCTACATAAATAATTTTTAAAAATAAATATTAATCTTATTATTATTATATATATATATATATATATATTAAATGAGTTTGGATCACGAGCTTACAAGTCAAGCTTTGTAAAGTTTGAGCTCGACTCATTTGGAAAACGAATTGAGCTCGAGTAAGCTCTTAACAAGCTTGTTCACGAACAACTCTGTTCATTTGCACCCTTAGGTAATAGTGCAAAATTTAGTTATTAATAGTTAATGATTTTCTAATAATTTTTTAAATTAATTAAAATGTGTAAAAAAAAAAAAATCATTCTAATTAATAATTGCTCAATTATCTCATTGCCAAATTGAATTGCACAAAATAAATTATTATTGCTTCAAAATCTACCTACAAAGTTTCCAATCACTCCTAACAAATCATATATACACCTCTTAAACCTTCAAAAATGCAATGAAGATTGGAAGTGTTGAAAAATAGAAAATATAATGGTTAAATATGTATTACAAAACGCATATCTCATGCAATACGTACCCAATCAGAAAGCAATTAATTTATCTTATTGTTTCTATTGGTTACTCCTTCTTTTTCCTTTTTTTTCTTTTTTTTTTTTCCTTTCTAATAATTACATGCCATCTTATCCAATAATTTAATAAACTAAAAAACATGAAATATGCTATGTAAATTTTAACATCTGCTTTTATATGAACTTGTCTTAATAGAAAAAAATATATATAGCTTTAAGAGTTAATACTCAAATTAAGGGAAAAAAAGAAGAAGTTAAACTCTCCCCCATACTTTTATGCTAATAGCAGCGAACGAAGAGAATACATATAAGCATAAAAAGAAAATCATAATGTGTTATGTCTGCTCATAAGATTATTATTGTGAGTAACCTGAATAACACTCTGATTGTCATAGTGAATAGCAGTAGCTAAGAATAAAACAAAATCGAAATTTACACTCATATCGCCCAGTAGCCATCATTACTAGATTAACTCAATGGTGGAATAAAAAACAATAGGTTGTTTCTTATTTGTCAAGTAATAAGATAAAAGTATCACCAAGCAAGAAGCAGAAACTAGTAGTAGACTGTCTATCTAAATGATCTCGTACCTAGTCTGCATCATCTATAGTAGGCCGTAACCTGGAGAGAGAAAGTTGATGGATAGTACATGCAATGAAACATAGTTCCTCGACAATGAACTATACATGTAATGTATGGTTGGGTAACAATAAGATAGATCGAGTTACCAAACAGCTAATGATAGAGAGTGAAATTTTTAAAGAGTTCACTAGTGAACATACTAATATCTCAATTTTCTTCCATGGGTGATGTGGCAGTGTTACTATCATAAATTGCCAATATCAAGCTCAATTAGTTGAATAATCGAATATGCTTATAAAGAGTGAGCTGGACAAAAAAGAGAAAGTATGGCATAACCAATTTCAACTTTCAAGCACTAAAAAGGAATAGAGGAGCCAATTTGCTTGATACCAAGTTAGAATCATAAAGTAGTTCTGTATTTCGTCTAATTCAGTATATGATTTTCAAGGGAGAAGGCCTGAATATATAGGTTGTATAGTTGAACTATCCTACAATTAAGCAGTATAATATAAATCATAGAGATTCTAGCTTAGAAATAAACCTAATAATTACTAGAGTAGATCAAGGAGTAATAATGTCAAGTAGCTGGATGGAACAGAAGCATGCGGGACAGAATACGACGCTGCAAATCAAAACATTGGTTGCAGTAGTTAAGTATTTTATTCCATTATGGTAAATGTATCCAGATAAATGTGGAAAAAGTTGCAGCCACAATAACCTAGAATTATTAAAACTCTTTTACCCTTTGTTTTTAGACTAAATGAAACACATGGATGTCCAATCTTTAAACATACACATTTCCAATTTTTATCCACTGCTTTTTGAGTTTCTACCCTCATGCATAATCCAATGGAGCGAGAACAACATTTCCAATTTGAGTATGCTAATGTTGAATGTTACAGAAAATTAGTAGGTATCCTGAAAATCCTGCATCAATAGCTAGATATCACACTTTCAATGATTAAGAAAACCATTTTAGGAACCAGGAGGAAAAAGCAAATTTCCAGAGAACAAACTATTGTAAGTATAAATGTTTTCCAGATAATTGTGATATTATGCTCCCTTCCAGGACAATTTAAACGACCTTTATTTGCAGGTCTTGAGGCCAGTGATACTTAATTGGCCCTCAAGAATGCATGTCTTCTAATGATAACATTGAAAGTATTATCAGATACACCTTTCCAATGATAAAAACTTACTTGAAATCTGTCTTAGTCAAGATGAAAGCACATTCCCGCCTTTCCAATTGGCTGAGGATCTGTAATTGTAGTTGGGAACATTCCTTCTCAATCCAAACTCCCAAAAAGCCCTTTTCCAGTGATTGTGCCGCTTGGCTATGTTTGGTAGGCAACTTGTATCAAATCAACTACTTTTCCTTTAAACAACTTTACCTCCATTACAGATACTGATGATCTTGAGCGTCAAAATTGTTGATTTGAAAAGAAGAAAAAAGCACCCTAAACAAATATTAGTGTATTTCAACAATACCTCATTCGAAAGACCACGCCAATCAATACTTGGTTATTTGGGAATTTTCTAATATCGAATGAAATTCAATTCAGTCTTTGTTTTTTGGAAATATGATAGGTCAGGATAACCATATTCCTTCTTCTGTTTTTCTGAAACCATGAAATAAGATCATGTTGATACGGTGCAACACAAAATCGAACAATGAGATAAGCATATAGGAAAAACTCTTGCTTTAATGAAAGTGTGAAAGAATATCATGAAAGTGCAACATAACTTTTATATAATATACCTCCAAGCTTTTCCAAAAGGCCCCATTCCCCTGGGAGATCATCAATTGTATTCCATATAGTGATTGCATGGAATGGTGCTCCATTAGCATTAATACTCTGAACAGCTGCATCGTACTAAATATTTTTCTGCTATTGTGATTTTCGATCAACTCTATGACATCAAATACATACATTGGCCCTGTCCACTAAGGAAGAATCTAATATGGGGAGGCTGCCAAAATAAATCCTCGTTTTTGTGATTTGAAAACTTCATAAGCTCCAGCCTCTATGAATACCAAATCACAACTTATAACAAGTAGAATTGGCTTGAGTTAGCTTCCAATTTATACTGAATCACAACAACCCACAACTAAATCCAATGCACACCTGACTTGAGACTATGGAATCATTTTTCAAGTTTTATTTTATTTTTAGATTAGAACTTGACCAGTATATACCTGATATCTAGCCAAAATTAAATGATATGATATTCCTTTGTTGAAAGACACAAAGTTACCCATGTTCTCTTGAAGAAAATACTTTAGACGAAAGTACTAAGCAAATGATAAGAATGCCATTATCATCTCTCACTGAACTTTACTCCAAGTGCTTTGATTGAACCTATTTATTTCAGAAATTAATATCTCCACTGCTTTCTCTTTCACCCTTTTAGGGAGGGGTTTTTTTTTTTTTTTTTTTGGGGGGGGTGGGGGGGTTGGGGGGGAGGGGGGGGGTGGTGTGTTTGTCATCTTAATGCATTTATTTACCAAAGGATAACATTGCATTTATTAATAAACATAAGAGCCTCCGAATGATTGAGTTTGAAAGCATCTCCAGCGTGCCCTTCAAACTCTATGCCTACTTTGTTAATGTATAAGCATCACTGGACAAATTATGTAGAGTTTTATAATAAGTATCATATTTGTTACCATAATAATGGAATAAACATTACCAGAATTATGTAATCCCTTTTATAGGCCATTTCAACCGGCAAAAATGTCTAAAGTGTCTAAATGATTTTCCTTAGATACTTCTTGTTTCTCAGATTCTAAAAATGTTTTCCCGTCTTTACACTTTCCTATTTTTCTTTTAGCCGCAACACCACCAATCATGTTTTCAATTGAGTATCTATTTTGGTATGTGCTGGCAACTGTCCACAAAAGAAATTGGAATCAAATTATAGTCAAACTTATCCAAGCTTCATAACTTATCCAAGCTTGATGATGCACTTAAATGTGAAAATATTAGTAACTTGCACAATCAATTATCTCAAAACTCGGAAATATGTAGATATTAATTTTCTTTTTACAAACAAAAGTGAATGTTAAATAAGATTGACTAATTAATTGAAATATAGGATTCTTAACTTAATAGCTGTATACTTCAGTTTTCAACTGAGATTTATATTATGTCCACTAAATTCACCTTTAAAATTTCTTCCTTACAACAGGCTTACGTTTTCTATCACCAGTCATGCCATCAACAAGACAGCCAAGAGAGGTTTGGCTAAAGACCGTCAATTCTGAATAGACCATAAACAACAAATCAGAAGAACAACATGACTAGTCGGACCAGCCAGGCTTAGCAGGTTCAATATAGTCTCAAGAAATCAAGTGGTTTTATAAAACATTTTTTACCTTTTTCTTCCATATTCTAGTTGATTATTGATTAGCATGTATTGCAAATGAATTGGCAGAAGACACATTACCTGTTAGAGTGACCTTTGGAAGGATTATATATAGTTTCACACAAAAAGAAATGTTCAAAAATGGCAAGTGCACCGTATGTAGGAAGATCATTCTTCTATTTGACTACACATTTGCCTTCTAAAGATTCAATGGACATTAAAAGTGTTTATTCATTTTAATAGACCTAATAACCAAAATCTAGTTACAAGTCATTTAAAATACAAATTTTGATAAACTGAGTTTTGAAGTATCTATGAGTTCATAAATTTTAAAAATATAGGTCAAATTAGCTCAATATGTAAGTGGCTTTTACTTCTCATACATCAGAATGGTATGCCTGCTCACTTGATTCAAACAAGTATTTTACATAGTACAAGTCAAGAAGACCATTTAAACAATAGTCTTCTACCAACAAAGAACCCACAGCAGTAATCACATCTCCACGGTCAATGTCTAGTTTTTATAGATCATACTCAAAACATGTTTTCCGTAAGGCTCCCCATCCCATCTTATTTCCTTGGCCTTATAAAATTTCATTTGTGTGAAAATTAAACGTGCTTTTGGAGTTCCCTCAAGGAGTAACGTATCCTCCTCAGCATCATCATTTTCATTTTCACTTTCGTTGTGCTCAGCTTCATCATCCTCTTTCAATCACTAGTAAGACCCTCTTTTGAATCCTCAGGCATATAAATGGAGTAGTACTCTCCCCAAATTTTATTGATTTACCTTGTTGTTGATGCCTGCATTGCTTCATCTCCAGGATTTACACCAAAATAATTGAAAGTCCCTCCTGGAGATGTCAATTTTGATTTCGTTAAAATTTCCATGTTTGCTATTCTCATCTTTAAGAACAGTGAGAACAGGAATATCTGCAATTTCCTGTCATTCTTCTTTGGTGACAAGGTGAATTCACCCTGAGAAGCGGCAAAGACTTTTATTGATGCACCAACAGAGAAGAACTTACTTCCACTCATTGAACGAGTTATAGCATGCAACTCATCAAGATTGCACTCAGGGTCCCCTCCACAAGATCTTGAGAGCGTCTTATTAATCATTACGTATACATGAACTTTTTCAAAACAATAATCATAATACTTTTTGTTGTTAATTGTTGGTTTATGAAAATAATAACCAACAATATACCATGTCCATAAATATCCATCTCCATAACCAGATATGTCCCATTAGTCAATCGGTCCAATACCTTCACATCTAATTCCCTTTTCCTTTTTCTTGTCAAAATTTTCTTTCAGAGGGAACAAAAGACCAGAGATAAACATGTCATCAACTTCCACCATCTCAAGTGGATGTGGATCACCATTTACATCGTGCAAAATAAAATCAATCAGTTTACTGTTTGGGTGACTGTCATATTGTTTAGAAGTCAGCCACACAACCAGAATCTCTTCATCAACATATTGATTCTTCTTAATTTTTATAAGAGAAACCTTCTTCATTATGGAAACTAATCTCTCCTTCAAATTTTTGCAAACTCATTTTGGCATTTTACAAGAACCAACAGACTCTTCACTTCTCTCAAACAAACTTTTCTTCTTTTCTTTACTTCCAAATATTGTTGTTTTAGTATTGAAATGCTGGCTTTTGTATACTCTTGGCATCCCTCATTCCTAAGTATATATTAATACAATGAAGCAGAGATTTTTAAGTGCAAGAACTAAATTCATAAATAAGTTAAGAGGAACACAGATTAATAAAAAAGGAAAAAAGCAAAGATTATCCAATCAAACAAGATAGAAATGAAAAGCAAAGGAAGATAGAATATGAGATCTAATTCGTTATTGTATGGTAGCGTGATACTACTGGAGGATAAGAGAAGGTTAAAAATTGCAAAGAGAAAATAGAGTAAGGAGGGAGAAAAAATAATAATGCAGACCATAGCCAAATATCAGAAAAACAGTTATATAAGTTCAATATTAGGAAAAGAGCTCACGTTATCAACTCCAATTATTACAGTTAAACCTTTGATATTTTTTTATGGAACACCGAACAAAAATTTTCTACACCTTTCATGGATAGATCCACATGGCAAAATCTAAAATCGTATTGATGTAAACATCGTTTTGGACAGTCAAGAGGAAAGATAAAATATGTTTTGTAACACCACCAAGAATTCCTGTTACCACTACAAAAGTTTAACACTTATAGACAACAGAGGCATATAGCTAGATAAGAAGATGGTATGATTTAACTAAAACAAATTAGCAACCAATTGAATTTTTTGGCACACGACACAAAAGACTTTGAGTTATATAGCAAGCAACGAGTGAAAACTCCAAATCAAATTTAAAGGTGAAAGTTGATAAATCAAAGGAAATTAAGTATTATACTCATGCTTGGATTAAAGAAAAACACATCAACAAAAAATATCTAGTTCATCATTAATTATGAGAAGAAACTATACTGAAAATGTTATGACTTGCCTAAAAGATGCATTCACCCAAACAATTCAGATGTACCAAAGCTTGATCACAAAATTCAAAACTGAAATAAATTGCTAAAACTTCCATTTACCTGATGATTTTGCAGTTAATCACTTGAGATAGTCCCCATTAGGCACTTCAAAATTCCAGAGAGATGAAGATCCTTTTTTCTTATTTTTCCTGAAATTTTCTTCTATTACGGAGGGAAGTGAAAGTGAAAAGTTTTATGAAATAAAATGAAAGATCAAAAGAGATAGAATCTTTTGGTAGGTTTGGTTCTTACAACTTGTTTTCTTCTTCCTCATCCTCTAAGGGCTTTTTATGCGGTGGGCTTTTGTCTGATTAGGAAAATTTCTCTCAAAGATTTTTTTCATCGCCCTAAACGCCCAAAACGTGTCCCTCTGTTTTCCTCCTTTACCAAAAGCAATTGAGATTTGTATTCTAGTAAGATACTTACATGGTTTTAAAGAAAAATTAAAGAGTGCAATCATCACTAATCGGACTTGATAAAGTAATAAACTATTGGTCCATAAAAATAAAAAAAATAAAAATAAAAATTGGTATTTAATGCATTAGATTTCTCAATTTTAATAGCTCATTAAGTATATCGTATTTAATTATATAATATAAGATATACAATGTATTAGAAATTATTAAGCTTATACAATGTATCATCTATACTGCATTGTGTTATTATCTTTTGTTTTCCTCCTTACCAAAAGTAATTAAGATTTAAATTCTAGTAGGGTACTTACATGGTTTTAAAAAAAATAAAATAAAATAAAATTTAAGAGTGCAATCATCACTAATCGGACTTGATAAAGTAATAAGTTATTAGTCCTTACACAAAATATTGGTATTTAATGCATTGGATTTCTCGAATTTAAGAGCTCATTAGGTGCATCGTATTTGATTGCATAGTATAAGTTATACAATATATTAGAAATTATTAAGCTTATACAATATATAAGACATCTACACTATATTGTGTTAGGTCATAACATGATAACATATGTTTCTCGCATTGTATAAGATTATATAGTATATGATTATACAATATATTAGGTTTATAGTTTTTTTTTTTTTGGTTATACTGTTGTCTTATCATTCTTCTTCTACTGTGTAGTTTTATATTGTCAAGCATAATATTAGAGAGAGTCAACAATATAAGTTTACACTATCATGTTATAGTCAAAATTGTATAAGAGTCACAAGGATTATTATATTATCTTTATACGATGCACCAAATAAAATTTAATAGACTGTAGTAATCTATAATCAATAATTTGTTTTCTTTTTTGGTATATCAAAAATTATAATTCATAGTTTATTGATATTTAATGAATTAGATTGTCCGATTTCTAATAATTCATAATTAATTTGTTACTGTTTTAAAACGTTTTTAATTATTGTATTTATTAGATTTTATCTTGAATAGATTTACTAAGAAAATGTGTTCTTTTTTAATTTGCTGACTGTACAAAAATATCATACACTAATGATGGATCATTTATTATTAAAAAATATACATGCATTTTCTTTTTAGTCTTTCGTAGAAAATATTTTTAAAATGAAATCGGAAATTTACATTGAAACACAATGGTAAATATAGAGTAGTAACAAATGACATGTAAAAGTAAGTTTATCTTCATCTAAAAGTAAGTTTATCTTCATCTAGAATTGCATCATCAATCATGTGTTTTTATTCCTGCTGGAAAGCATTCTTCTCATTTGTCACACCCTCAAATGAAGGTATGACTGGCCAGAGGGATGGATATTCATACTCTTGTAACCCTGAATATGCAAATAGATAAACACAACAATTTATAGAATTTTGGACAGAGTTTCTCTATACAATAGAACATGCCCATAATGAAAAAAAAACCAATAACCTGGATTCAAGTCGATAGCAAAACACAACATCAGAATATACAAAGGGGCTCTGCCCCGATAACACACAATGCACCATAATAATCATTATATGTAAATATATTACAACCAAGCATGACATCCTATGTGACTGCAAGTATTGCCCTTTACGCTCCATGAGTTCGATTTACGAATATACCTTGCCGCTGCAAAGTCGGCAGGTGGGCCTATATAGCGATCCACAGCTATCTCCTGCAAACTAAAAAAAACAACAAAGAAAATGGTGAGTCACCGTGACTCAGTGAGCAATTCATGTACCTTATGGGTACCAGCATCATACAATACAAAATTATAAGTTACATCTCATAGTCACATTTATTAATATACGTACATAGTTACTATAATCATATAATCACAATTCACTTGAATTACAATCCCAAAATAGCAACCAACTTATATAAATCAATCAACAACTACACAATCAACTGAACAAACAAAGGGCCAACAAGTAACCCAGCCCCGCACACCAATATCACCCCCTGCTGGGCATTTACGCACCTGCACACTAAATTAATCTCCGTACACAAATCTATTCCACCGGGCTGAGTACTCCAATAGTTTTTTTTTTTTTTTTAAATCAATGTCAAAAATGAAACTCATTTTTCAAAAAATATTCACGAGTTGGCCCTTATCAAACACAATTACTATCAATCACATATCATTCAATCAAATTGTTGAAATCACTCATTTGCTTAGATTTTATTATAACTTATATAATTCTAGTATACACATAATGGCACACAAAATCTGATATCCATAAAACACATGATTCACTCACAAGTTCACGTATGAGTCTCGTCAGTGCGTCTGATACATGACGGTGCCGGAATATCTTCGATACGCTCAGGAGCTGAAAATCATAAATCAATAAATTACTAACAATCACTTCTAAATAAATTTGACGATTTTCTTAATTGTGCATAGTTATGTTTAATATGTTTCTTAAATCAATATTAATTAATCCGATACATTCACTAGTTTAACTTTCATAATTTAATGTTACTATATAAAATTTTGACTTTAATCAATTATACTATCGAATTGCTTGTATAGTTGTATATATAAATATACCTAGGTTAACATTAGTTTACCTTTTTATCTATACTCAATTTATAATCCAATTAACAATTTCCTTTATTAACATCCAGGAGAATAATTTGGTAGACCAGTTGCTATTTGCAAAACAGGCCCGGCATATTACTAATTTAAGTTCAATTTTCCTAGTTCTGACTCTCCTACCACACAACCACCGATTTTCATCTTTGTATTAACCATTTCCAGTAAATAATGATCCTACCTTTTATTCCCCTAAGTCATTAATCTGCCCAACGATTTCTCAATCGCTAGCTTTCAATTTATCCACCACCATCTACACACGAAATAAGTAGGAAAGAAAGGAATTTACAGCAAGTTAATTCATAACAGAATTTAATCTCCTACTGCCCACGTACAAGGGTCTCTTGGCCAGCAACCTGCGCCTCCAGCTGCTGCCCAGCCTACTGTCCCTTTAACCTTGCTCTTTCACTGCTTGAATTGTGAGCTTGGAGGGCAGAAAGGGGTGGTGAACCAAACTAACTAGAGCAGGGCAACCCCACTCATAACCCCCACGGCATCACTTGATGTACCCACATCACCTCTACTGCTCAAACATATAACAGTTCAATAAGCTTTAATGGCTTCCGAAGCTTCACGCCCACTGCCTGCAAAACAGGGGACAATTGGTTGCCCACCTCCTAATCACTCCTCCCACACGGCTAACTGCATAAAACGCAATAAACATAAGGATAGACAAATGAAAGTTTCTAGGCACACGAAAGCTGAGTTGAACAAGAAAGAGTTGCAGGAAAAAAATATCTAAGTGGTTTTATGGCGGTGGAAGAAGAAGTGTCTGGAAGTCAACACTCCCAGGAAGACAATGGATGGTAGCCTAAAAGATCAAAAGAATGATTAAATAAAATAACAACAAAAGAAAAACGTGCCAACAATTGCCTGGATGTTTATGTCATATTATATATATATTTATTCCACCTTTCACTTTGTATATCACTATCACTGCCATCACTAAAATTATATTTAAATCAAATCTATATTTAACTAATCTTAATGCAAATAAATTCATCATTAACAATATATATATATATATATATATATATAACAATTCCGTACAAAGATTTTTAACATACACTCTGAGTTATTGGGGTATCACAACCTTCCCCCTTAAAAGAAATTTGTCCCGAATTTCAAGGAGGAAAAATTATAAGGATATATCACTTACCTGAATCAATCAAATAAGTATGGATAACGTTGCTTCATTTCATTTTCAGACTCCCAAGTAGCTTCCTGCTCTCCGTGATGTTGCCATAAAACTTTGACTAGAGGAATAACCTTCGATCGAAGTTTACGAACTTGTCTATCAATGATTTTTACTGGTTGCTCCTTATAAGTCAGGTCTTTGTCAACTTGCACTTCTTGAACTTGTAAAATATAGGATTCATCTGGCAAATATTTCCGAAGCATCGACACATGAAATACTGGGTGCACCCTATCTAAATCCAGGGGCAAAGCCAACCTGTACGCCACAGTTCCAACCCTATCCAGGATCTGAAAAGGCCCAATAAATCTTGGGCTTAATTTACCCTTCTTACTGAACCTCATAGCACCCTTAAAAGGAGAAATCTTCAGGAATACATGATCGCCCACTTCAAATTCCAACTGTCTCCTGTGATTATCAGCATACGACTTCTGTCGACTCTGAGCTGTCTGTAATCTGTCATGAATTTCTTGAACCTTCTCCATAGCATCCTGGATTAATTCTGACCCCAACAATTGATGCTCGCCCATCTCGAACCAACCAATAGGAGATCGACACTTTCTGCCATACAACGCTTCAAACGGTGCCATCCGAATGCTACTATGATAGCTGTTATTATAAGCAAATTCCATTAGCGGAAGATGCTGGTCCTAGCTACCTTCAAAATCCATTACACAGGCTCGTAACATATCTTCTAAAGTTTGTATCATCCTCTCGGATTGCCCATCTGTCTGAGGATGAAAAGCCGTACTGAATAACAACTGAGTACCAAGAGCCTCATCAAATGATCTTCAAAATGCAGCAGTGAATTGAGCACCTCGGTCAGATATAATAGAGACTGGTATCCCATGTAATGAAACAATCTCGTCCAAGTACAGCTTTGCATACTGATGTGCTGAATAAGTGGTTTTCACTGGAAGGAAGTGTGCCGACTTCGTCAGACGATCTACAATCACCCAAATGGAATCAAAACCCCTAAGAGTCTTAGGAAGTCCTGATACAAAGTCCATTATGACTTTCTCCCACCTCCACTCCGGAACGTCCAGCTTTTGTAACATCCCCGCAGACCTCTGATGCTCAGCTTTCACTTGCTGACACACCAAGCACTTAGAAACAAAATTAGCAACATCCTTCTTCATACCCTTCCACCAGTAAAATTTTTTTAAATCCTGATACATTTTAGAAGAACCAGGATGCATAGCATATGATGAACAATGAGCTGCTTCGAGAATCTTCCTCCTCAACTCTTGATCAGGTGGCACCACCATCCTATCACCATATCTCAACAGCCCTTCACTGTCCACCCTGAAATCACCAGTGATTCCTTGCTCACATTTAGTTTTTTCAGTAATCACTTCTGGATCAACTGTTTATGATGCTTTTATGGATTCCACAAAGGTAGACTGCACTTGAACATGAGCCAACAATATCCCCTGCGGAGATACTTTGAATTTAACTCTTTCAGCCATGCATTGTTGCAATTCTTTTATTACCTGACTCCGCATAGCAGATAAATAGGATAAACTACCCATAGATTTCCTACTCAGAGTATCCGCAACCATATTTGCTTTCCCTGGATGATAAGACATTGAACAATCATAATCCTCCAGTAGCTCAATCCATCTACGCTGTCTCAGATTCAGCTCCTTCTGATCAAAAATATATTTAAGACTTTTGTGATCTGTGAAAATCTCAAAAGTCTCACCATACAAGTAATGTCTCCAAATTTTTAATGCAAAGATCACTGCTGCCATCTCAAGATCATGAGTAGGATAGTTCGCCTCATGCTTTTTCAGTTGTCGGGAAGCATATGCTACCACCTTTCCATCCTGCATCAATACACAACCAAGTCCAATACGAGAAGCATCACAAAACATAGTATACTTACCCGTAGTAGAAGGAAGTGCAAGAACATGAGCTGACGTCAAACAAGTTTTGAGTTTTTGAAAACTTTCTTCACATGCCTCAAACCACGAAAACTTGATTCCTTTTTGAGTCAACCGTGTCAAAGGGGCAGCAATACGAGAGAAATTCTCTACAAATCTCCTGTAATATCTGGCCAAACCAAGAAAACTGCGAATTTTGGAGACATTAGTGGGTCGGGGCCAATTTTGAACTGCTTCTATCTTGCTGGGATCTACCCGAATACCTTCCTTAGAGATTACATGCCCGAGAAAAGTCACCTGTTTCAGCCAAAATTCACACTTAGAGAATTTAGCATAAAGCTTATTTTCCCCCCGTGTTTGTAATACGATTCGAAGGTGCTGCTCATGCTCCTCCTCACTACGAGAATATACCAGAATGTCATCAATGAAAACAATAACAAACTAGTCCAAGAAGGGCTTAAACACCCAATTCATCAGATCCATGAGCATTACAGGGGCATTAGTAAGCCTGAAAGACATAACAAGGAATTCATAATGCCCATATCGAGTACGAAAAGCAGTTTTCGTGATATCCTCTTTCTTGATTCGGAGCTGGTGATACCCTGAACGAAGATCAATCTTAGAAAAATACTGAGCTCCCTGCAATTGATCAAATAAGTCATCAATCCTGGGAATAGGATACTTGTTTTTAACTGTGACTTTATTAAACTGTTGATAATCGATGCACAGTCTAAACGAGCCATCCTTCTTCTTAACAAACAAAACAGGAGCGCCCCAAGGAGATGAACTGGGACAAATGAATTCCTTATCCAGCAAATCCTGTAATTGCATTTTAAGCTCCCTTAATCCACTAGGAGCCATTCTATAAGGGGGAATAGAAATTGGTTGAGTACCAGGTAAAAGATTAATACCGAACTCAATCTCACAATCAGGAGGAAGCCCTGGGAGTTCTTCAAGAAAGACATCAGAAAACTCCCTCACTACTGGAATACAATCTAAAGGAGGGTACTGAAACTGAGTGTCTTGGACAAGAGCCAGATAAACTTGGTGCTTCTTCCTAATAAGTCGCCTTGCCTGAATGGTTGAAATTAAATTACGAGGAACCTCACTCCGATCTCCTTGAATAATGATGGATGGCCTTGCAGGAATACTGAACTTAATACTCTTATCATAGCAGTCCACCACCGCATGATGATCAGATAACCAGTCCATGCCCAGAATCACATCATATTATAGCATGTCCAATATAATCAAGTCTGCTAGATAATTATCATTTCCCACAAGAACCTCACAAGAGGATATATGCTGGTCTACCACAATAGTTTCCCCTAACGGGGTTAAGACTGCTAGAGGGATTTCAAGAGGCCTCACAACTCTTCCCACACAGGAAGCAAAATATGGCGAGACAAAAGAATGAGTAGCTCCTGGATCAAATAACACTTTAGCACTAATGGAACAAACAGATAAATTACCTGTTACCACTGCATTAGAAGTCTGTGCATCTTGAGTAGTCAGAGTATAAACTTGGGCCTGACCCCTACCTATGGATGATAGACCCCTGGAAGAACCACCACGTACCCCTGGAGACCTCGTAGATGTTGCAGGAAACGAAGATCTTCCCTGAACTGAAGAAGAAGTCCCAACTGAAGTAGACTGACTCCTCAACTGTGGACAGTCTCTAATACGATGATCCATCACTCCACGTTTAAAGCATGCACCTGTCCACAGTCTACACGGCCCGTAATGTCTGTTACCACAGGTAGAGCATGTAGGAGCCTCATATGATCGGGTTCCACTCGACGATCCTCCTTGAAACTGAGCTCCTGGACCCCGCCTCCTCTGACTTCTACCTGGCTGAAGATTTTCTCTAACCGAACCCTGCCCAGAGGTAGATTCACCCCCAGGCCTCCAGGAACTTCCAACACGAGAAGTCGACGAGCCTTCCTGCCTTGCCTTCTTATGACTCTCTCGTTTCGCCTGTCTCTCTACCACCCTAGTCTCCAATCAGTAAGCAGCATCTACAGCCTGAGTATACGTCGTAGTGTCCGATACGAACACTGATCTAAATAAATAGTCCTTCAACCCATGCACAAATCTTTTCACCCTCATCTGCTCCGTGGCGACCAAATGCGGGGCAAAACGAGACAGTCGAGTAAATCGAGTCTTGTACTCAGCCACTGACATACCCTCGGTCTGAACCAAGCGCTCAAAATCACGAGCATGTTTATCTCGCACACTCTCAGGTAAAAAGCGATCCAGAAGAGCCCTGCTGAACTCCGGCCACGTCAATGGAGTAGACTCAGTCCGCCGCTGCCCCAATGTCTTATACCACTCATAAGCCACATCATGTAACTGATAACTAACCAACTCAACTGCACTGCGGGATCACATCCCAAAGCTATACATAGTCGACCTGACTCCTCAAGAAAAGCATAAGGATCCTGAGTTGGATCAACCCCAGAAAATCTTGGTGACTGCATCTTCCTGAAATTGTGTAATGTCACAAATACCCCCCGATCTTGCTGAACTGTAGCTAGGGGGTTTGCCTCCGGCTGAGGTTGAATAGGAGGAATTGGTGGTGGCTCCTGTTGAGCCTGCTGCTGTTGGGCTAAAATCCCAACTAAATAGCCTACAATCCTCTGAACGTGGTCTAATCCCTGTACCAACCGCTCCATATCAATACTAGGAGCTGCTGGCCAGAGGGATGGATATTCATACCTCTGTAACCCTGAATATGCAAATAGATAAACGCAACAATTTATAGAATTTTGGACAGAGTTTCTCTATACGATAGAACATGCCCATAATGAAAAAAAAACCAATAACTTGGATTCAAGTCGATAGCAAAACACAACATCAGAATATACAAAGGGGCTTCGCCCTGACAACACACAATGCACCATAATAATCATTATATGTAAATATATTACAACCAAGCATGACATCCTATGTGACTGCAAGTATTACCATTTACGCTCCATGAGTGCGATTTACGAATATACCTTGCCGCTGCAAAGTCGGCAGGTGGGCCTATATAGCGATCCACAGCTATCTCCTGCAAACTAAAAAAAACAACAAAGAAAATGGTGAGTCACCGTGACTCAGTGAGCAATTCATGTACCCTATGGGTACCAGCATCATACAATACAAAATTATAAGTTACATCTCATAGTCACATTTATTAATATACGTACATGGTTACTATAATCATATAATCACAATTCACTTGAATTACAATCCCAAAATAGCAACCAACTTATATAAATCAATCAACAACTACACAATCAACTGAACAAACAAAGGGCCAACGAGTAACCCAGCCCCGCACACCAATATCACCCCCTGCCGGGCATTTACGCGCCCGCACACCAAATTAATCTCCGTACACAAATCCATCCCACCGAGCTGAGTACTCCAATAGTTTTTTTTTTTTTTTTTTTTTTTTAAATCAATGTCAAAAATGAAACTCATTTTTCAAAAAATATTTACGAGTTGATCCTTATCAAACACAATCATTGTCAATCACATATCATTCAATCAAATTGCTGAAATCACTCATTTGCTTAGATTTTATTATAACTCATATAATTCTAGTATACACATAATGGCACACAAAATCTGATATCCATAAAACACATGATTCACTCACAAGTTCACGTATGAGTCTCGTTAGTGCGTCTGATACATGACGGTGCCGGAATATCTTCGATACACTCAGGAGCTGAAAATCATAAATCAATAAATTACTAACAATCACTTCTAAATAAATTTGACGATTTTCTTAATTGTACATAGTTATGTTTAATATGTTTCTTAAATCAATATTAATTAATCCGATACATTCACTAGTTTAACTTTCATAATTTAATGTTACTATATAAAATTTTGACTTTAATCAATTATACTATCGAATTGCTTGTATAATTGTATATATAAATATACCTAGGTTAACATTAGTTTACCTGTTTATCTATACTCAATTTATAATCCAATTAACAATTTCCTTTATTAACATCCAGGAGAATAATTTGGTGGACCAGTTGCTATTTGCAAAACAGGCCCGGCATATTACTAATTTAAGTTCAATTTTCCTAGTTCTGACTCTCCTACCACACAACCACCGATTTTCATCTTTGTATTAACCATTTCCAGTAAATAATGATCCTACCTTTTATTCCCCTAAGTCATTAATCTGCCCAACGATTTCTCAATCGCTAGCTTTCAATTTATCCACCACCATCTACACACGAAATAAGTAGGAAAGAAAATAATTTACAGCAAGTTAATTCATAACAGAATTTAATCTCCTACTGCCCACGTACAAGGGTCTCTTGGCCAGCAACCTGCGCCTCCAGCTGCTGCCCAGCCTACTATCCCTTTAACTTTGCTCTTTCACTGCTTGAATTGTGAGCTTGGAGGGCAGAAAGGAGTGGTGAACCAAACTAACTAGAACAAGGCAACCCCACTCATAACCCCCACGGCATCACTTGATGTACCCACATCACCTCTACTGCTCAAACATATAACAGTTCAATAAGCTTTAATGGCTTCCGAAGCTTCACGCCCACTGCCTGCAAAACAGGGGACAATTGGTTGCCCACCTCCTAATCACTCCTCCCACACAGCTAACTGCCTAAAACGCAATAAACATAAGGATAGACAAATGAAAGTTTCTAGGCACACGAAAGCTGGGTTGAACAAGAAAGAGTTGCAGGAAAAAAATATCTAAGTGGTTTTATGGCGGTGGAAGAAGTGTCTGGAAGTCAACACTCCCAGGAAGACAACGGATGGTAGCCTAAAAGATCAAAAGAAGGATTAAATAAAATAACAATAAAAGAAAAACGTGCCAACAATTGCCTGGATGTTTATGTCATATTATATATAATTTATTCCATCTTTCACTTTGTATATCACTATCACTGTCATCACTACAATTATATTTAAATCAAATCTATATTTAACTAATCTTAATGCAAATAAATTCATCATAACAATATATATATATATATATATACATATAACAATTACGTACAAAGATTTTTAACATACAATCTGAGTTATCGGGGTATCACATCATTATCACTTTTTTTAATGGATGATCTGACGGCATGGGCTGGTTTAGATTATAATAATAAGTTTTTCTAGTTGTTAATTTTTATACACTTATAATAATTTTTTTTATTAAAATTTAAAATATTTTAAATTTAGAATTTCATTAATGGTATAATATTAAAAAAAAATTAACTATTGTAATAACTGATAAATAATATATATATAAATACTTTCTATAAAAGGTCTTATAACAATTTCTAATTAACATATAACACATTTTTTAAAATAAATCTGAAACCTTAATTAAAATTGGTAGTTACAGAATTAGGAAAGTAAGACAATATAAAAGTAAGATTATCCTTAATAATATATTCTTACCATTCTCTACAAGAAATTCCAGATATGAGGACAATACTTCTTGTTATTAATAATGAAAAATCGTTACTAAATATTTTCATTGACAACTTTACGATGTTACGGTGTTTTGTGGTTAAAAGATAACTAATGAAAAAAAAATATATATATATATCACAGTAATAAGACTTTCATCGACAAATAGCCACTAAAAACCTTATCACTAATGATTTTTAATCACAACAACCACAAGTAGTGGAGTTCACTATGATGATTGAGATGTAGCATCACTGACTATCTATGATAATATATATATAGTCACTGTAGATTAGAATTTGTTACATCCAAGTGACAAGTCATATGCATCACCAATAACTAATACTACACTCATAAGTTATCAAAAATGTATATTTTTTAGATAATATAGTTGTCATTAAAACTGGGTTAAATTATATTTTTCTTGTCTTTATAGTTTGTACTAGAATCCATTTTCAGAATGCTCAATGCCTAAAAGGATGCTGAAAGTGGAGGATAATCTGGAGTAAAAAATAAGTCACATTGTGCCTGTAACAAGGTTAGAGAGCCTTTCCTCATCTAAATTCTTACAAGGTTTCCTTTTGTCATCACAATCCAAATATAGCCCGAAAGCCAACAAGCTATTAGCCAAGGCAAGTTATGACCTTACAAAACCTGGGATGTTGGAAAAATTAAATCCATCACTCGCCAGAGATAAAGTACATGGATTCAGTAAGACGTGAACAAAGATGAGAGAAAAAGGGTATTATGATGAACAGTCTCCAAAGACTGTATTATGATACAGGCTAGAAAAACTTGTTCACGTATATGTCATGAAAGGTGATGGGACAACAAATAGTTATCATATCACTGTTGAAGTTGATTATGACTCCGAGTAAGAAGAAGAGAAGCACCAAGTCGGGTCTCTGTGTTTAACTGGCTAGAGTCCCTAGAAAGTCAAGCCTCTATGTTCAATCTAAACTTTTGTGTTCAACTGGATAGAGTCTCCCAAAACCCAAACTTTTGTGTTTGATAGACTCAGTGTTGCACTATGAGAAAGACAGAATGCTCCCCAAGTACAAAAGTTGACATTTGATCACTTAAGGGTGACATGTAAAACTTTTAAGGATTAACAATCAAAAGTAGGAAGAAAAGCAAAGCATGTCAAGTTGAAGCTGGATGATAACAAAGTTTACTGCCTTATGCCATCAAGAATACAACGTATCAATTCACTAGATATTAATATAAGTAGTTCACTCAAGGTAAGAAAGAGCGTAATCATACATATCACCACATCAAAATTAGACCAAGAAGGTAAAGACGGCCAAGTGGAGAGTTTGACCACAAGTTATCATATTATGGTTGAGAAAGACACTAGCTCGTAATCACATGATGACGAGATCGAGGGAGCTCCACTTGATTTAGAAGATGGTGTTTAGAATACGCTAGATGAACTTAAGGAAATCAATCTTGGCACCAATAAAAAACCCCAACCAACTTTTTTGAGTCGTCAACTAGGTCCAGAAGAAAGGCAAAAATACTTTGAACTCTTACTCAAGTATAAATATGTTTCTAGCTTGAGTTATAAAAGGAGATTCCTGGGCTTGATCCGAAAGTTGCGGTAAATAACTTAACAATCAAAAAAGGGACAAAACCTATGAAGCAAATACAAAGGTGGTTTCCTTCTGAACTCATCCCACAAATAGAAGCCGAAGTCAACAAATTGATTGAGGCAAATTTCTTACTAGAGGTCAACTATCCGACATGGACTACCAACATTGTACCACTGAGAAAGAAGAACGGGCAGATTCGCGTATGTGTCCAAAAGATGACTTTCCACTTCCAATCACTGAATTGATAATCAATGCTACGACTGGGAATAAGGCATTATCATTTGTGGATGGTTCTTCCAAATATAACCAAATTCGGTTGGTTTTTGAAGATGAAGAGCTAACTACATTTTTAACACCAAAAGTTATATACTATTATGAAGTCATACCATTTGGTTTGAAGAATGATGGTGCAACTTATCAGAGAGTGACGTAGAAAATCTTTGACAACATGTTTCATAAGAATATTGAGTGCTTTGCAGATGATTTGGTTGTCAAGACCAAAGTTAGAAGAAATCACTTGCAAGATCTTTAAGTCGTATTTGATCACTTAAGAAAACAACAGTTGAAAATTAACTCCCTTAAGTGTGCTTTCATAGTGAATTCAGAAAAATTTCTTAGGTTCGTTATACGACATAGAGGTATAGAAGTGGATCAGACAAAATCGATGCAATCTAGAAAATGCCCGAGCCTAAAAATTTGCTAGAATTGAGAAGTTTACAAGGTCTTTAAGCGTACATTCGGCCATTCATCTCAAATCTTACAAGATGATGCCAGTCCTTCAATAGGTTAATAAAGAAGGACATTGCCTTTGAATGGGATGAAAAATAAAGAAATGTTTTCAATAGCATAAAGAGGTACTTATCATATGCACTAGTACTTGGAGCTCCTCTGACTGGAAAGCTACTAATATTGAATATTATGGCAGAAGAAAGATCATTGGGAGCATTGCTTACTTAAAAGAATTAAGAGAGGAAGGAAGAAACATTGTACTACCTAAGTAGAACACTGAACGGGACTAAGCTAAATAGCTAAATTACTCCTTATTAAGAAGATGTGCACTGTGCTTTTCTTCGTAATTGACAAACTGAAGCATTATATGCAAGCTCACACCATCCACCTGGTAGCTAAAGCAAATCCATTCAAATATGTTCTGTCAATATCTGTGCTTTCTGGAAGATTGGCAGGACTATCATCTTGCAACAATATGACAACGTCTATCTTTATCAGAAGGCTGTAAAGGGATAAGCTTTGGCAGAGTTTTGGGCAGACCATCCAATTCCATCTATTTTGCAGCTTTCTGATCATCTTCTTAATGAAAAAGTCCTTTACATAGAGGCATAATCACCTTGGAAGATGTTTTCTAATGAAGCAGCCGGACGAGATGGAGCAAGAGCTAGAGTAGTGCTTGTCATACCAGAAAAAAAAAAGGGTGTTATATGCATTTGTGCTTAACAAGTTATGCTCAAATAATATGGAGGAGTACCAAGGTTTACTCATCAATTTAGAAATGGCAGTCAACATTGGAATATCGCAATTGAAGGTGTTTGGGAATTCACAATTGATAATTAATCAACTCTTTGATCAATACGAAGTCAAGGAAGAAGACATAGTCTCTTACTATCAATACGCTTAAAGGCTTCTGCAAAAGTTTGATAGTGTCTCTAGGGCATTTTGTGAGGAGGAAAACAAACAAGCGGATGCCTTAGTAAATTTGGCTACCACAATAGTTTTCTAAGATTAAGGAACTGTCCTAGTAACCATATGTCGAGGATGGGTGGTCCCTAAGATGATTGATAAGAAAGAATGAGTAAACATGATATCGGTATATGTTATTGATAGGGAAGATTGATGTCACTCGATGATCGATTACCTTTAACATGGAAAACTCCAAAAAGTTTCATGCCATAGGATAAAAATCCGAGGGAGCGCCCCAAGGTTTATTTATTATAGAGACATACTTTATCATCGCTCTTTCGATGAACAATGGTTGCAATATCTAGAAGATGTTAAAGAAAACAATGCAATAGAAAAATCACATTTTGGAATTTGTGGAGCATACCAATCTGGACTGAAGCTACATTACTGGATAAAGCAAATGGGCTACTACCGGCATGCCATGGTAAAAGACTCGATGGAATTTGCTAAGAAGTGTGATGCTTGTTAGTTTCACACAAATTTCATGCATCAACCATCCAAACCATTGCATTGTACGGTCACATCATGAACTTTTAATGGATGAGGTCTTGATATTATAGGTCTATTAACATTAAAGTTTTCCATTTGTCAATCCTACATACTAGCAGCCACCAACTATTACTCCAAATGGGCAGAGGCATTTCAGCTAAAGGAAGTGAAGAAAGAACAAGTCGACTTCACTTAGAAGCACAACATCTATCGGTATGGTGTTCCGTGATACATCATTACGATAACGAAAAATTCAAGTCCTCCATGTACTATGCTTAAGCCAACAGCCTTGCAGAAGGCTTCAACAAAATTCTTTGAAGCCTACTAAAAAAGGTAATAGCAATAAATAAAAAAGAGTGACATGAAAGAATGGGTGAAGCTCTATGGGCATACCGAACCATGTACCTTACTTCATCATAAGCTATTCCATATTCTCTTGTATATGATGTTGAAGCATGCTTCTCCTAGAACTACACTTTTCATCTTTGCGAATGGCCATCCAAGAATATTTAGCCAAAGAGGAAAAAGCAATACTAAAATTGCAAAAGTTAGAAGCCCTCAATGAAAAAAGATTAGAATCTCAACAACGCATGGAATGTTACCAAGCCTAACTTACCAAGGCTTTTAACAAGAAAGTGCATCCCCGACCCTTCCAAGTTGGTGATCTAGTGCTAGCTATTCAATGACCTATTATCATCACCCATAAAACTAAAATTAAATTATTGTCTAAATAGGATAGACCATATATGGTCATTGAAGCCTACATGAATAGAGCTTCCAAGATTGTTGATGGTGATGGTGTCCGAGTTGGCCTTATCAATGGAAAATTCCTGAAACACTACAACTCTTCAAGACCAATGCTCCTTGTCGCATTAGCCTAAATTGCATGATACTCTGGGTCCACGTGAGTATAAACTGTGTAGACTAAACAAAAGAAATATATTCATTGTAATACTCCCAGCCTACATAAGTATCAACTACATTATGACTTGATCCCTTTGCAAAGGTACGTCGACAACTTAAGATTAAATCTTGAGTTCAGTCGAAACAAGTAAATGAAGTAAAAAAAGTTAACATTAATGTTGTATTCTTGTATAATGATATAAAAGATAATGAGCGACCATATAAAGAAAAAAAAGGGCTTAAACACATTAATTTTAAACAAAAATCAATTAAGTTCCATTCAAAAAACAAAAAGAAAAAAGGATAACATAAGTTGCAACATAACAAAGACAAAAATGGCATATATCATTGCTAGCCCATCCATTTTAATGAATCAATGGAGTCATGCTGAACATTCATAATCGTCTTCAAACTTTGAACTTTTTCCATGTCAGCTTTGGATACAGACGGGGTTGATTATATATCAAAGATGAGCTTTCACACATGTTCCAACTCTTGTCTAGCATTTTCAATTGCAGCATCTGCAACTTTCAACTCATCCTCCATCATTGTCTCATTCATTTGAAGAGTATGCAGTTACTTCTCGATGGATACTTTTTCTTCACGACTAGAAGTAAGTTTCTTTAAACTACAGCACGACATTCATGTGAAGAAATGAAGGAAGATTCACTCATCGTAACAATGGAGTCTGCTTCTACTTTCTTCACCTCCAAATCCATTAAAGCAATTAATCTACCAATCCCACTTTCTACACGAAGCAAAGCATCCACAATACCCATGTAAGAATCAACTTTATTGTTCAATGAAATTGGATTGCCCTGAAGCTACTTAATGCCATTATACACAGTGGGAGCCTCCTCGTACATCTTTGGAACATGTTTAAGAGGAACAATCTTCAAAGTCGTCAACAGTTGTGCACCCATGTCATGAATGACCTTATCAAAAAATCAAGTGGCATATTGTCCAGGACGATATGAGGACTACGAAAGATCCATTAAAGCATTATACTATTTGATTTGATGAACATGATCAATATTTAAGATAGTCAATGCGAGGTATTAAGATTTGAAAAAAAAAATTGAAAAAGAAAGAAGAAAGAAGAAATACAATAAGAGGCAATGTCTTCTTGACAGAAATAAGTCACAGGTATAATTACTTAATATAACATACTTGATAATGGAAGAAATGTAGGTTTTATGGGAGGGTTCATAAATGGCTGAATTTTCTGACAAACAAATGGCCTGAGTCCATTACAGACTTTTCATTAACGGATGGCCTCTCTTCAATCACATTGTGGTCAACTAGGCCTTTCTTCTCCACTTCGATCATTTTTTTAAGTGGATGAGGCTGAAGCAATCGCTAGCATAACAAGACCACTTTTGATTAACTATTTGACGAATATATTGTGGACATGTTGGTTGAGGCTTATAAGCAATTTTGACATATCTATTATCATTCCCATTTTTTACCTTTTCTAAAGACTTGTATTTTTTTTGCGGAGGCTCACACTTCCTTTGTTGTCTTGGGTTACAATGATCATTATCCTAATCCCTGTGTCAACATTAGGAATTAAATAATCCTCAAAAGTTTGCTTCTTGGCAGAAAATAATTTGGAACACAGATCATCCTTAGCGGCAGTAAGACGAGGCGTTGTTACAGTTAGCATAAATATTATCGACTCGTCTGTTATGGTTCTTACAAATCATCCACACAATCATCATTGATTCCTTCGTAAACACAGCGAGAAGTTACTATCAAGATGGAAGGAACAAGATGCGTTGTTTTTGCTTACTTGGCAATTGCATTATGCCACCAAACAATAAAATTCCTCGAGACAAATCGTTTTTCATCCCTTTCATTCAATTTTTATTTAATGCAGGGACATGCACATTACAAGGAGTAGATCTGGACAAACTGCACTTCCAAAGATAATACAGCTTTCGGAGAGTATTATTACGAATGTCCTCCACTAATCGACCTGGAAGGTCTTGGCAATAACTAAATTGTCTTGCAAACCTGTATGAACTATATAGTTCAACTAAGTAAAAATTATCTCTTTTGAGCGTTAGATAGTAGGTTTGCAGAATCAGTAAATACTCCAAGTTGTCTGTCCTCAAAGGCTTATTTGTGTCATTAGCCAGATAAACAGGTCAAATTCTATCTTGCCAAGAAACAAAAGGGAGGAATTAAATTGTACAAAGAGTCACCTCATCAGTCCTCATATGTCTGCCATAACCACCATAGACACATATGCTCAATACTTTTAGGCTATCTTTGATTCATGATAAACACCAAGATAAGCACCTATCCAAGCAAACACATAATGCAGAGGAAGAACAATCGAGCATAACTATGACCACATTCATTAAAAGCTATTTGATTAACATAATCAAAAGGATTATCATAAAACAACACCTCATGAAACCAAAATTCAATCCATGATTGCATAGCCACACGATGTTGAGTTGTAGATAATAACTCTTGATCATGCGGTCTGTGGATATGATAAGCAAGGAAAAAGTTTCTGTAACTCAAAGGAAGGACTAGTGTTTAATCCCTATCAAGACTAGTGATTTCATCCAAACTAGGGGTAACCCTATCATAAAATTCTCCAATATAGGATGGCCTTCCAAACACAGTAAATCCCATAAGATCAATATGTCATCACGAGCAATATGCATAGTATTAGTGGTTAGGCACATAATTTCTTGACTTCACTTCATATTTAAGACACTTTTTCATTCTTTTCTTATTTACTTGTTAATGTTGTCTATTTAACTTTATTGTCTTTATGAACTATATATAAAAAATCCTTTCTAAATTACATATGAATTATGGTGGATGATACCATACGAATGGCTTCACTTGCTAATTAATGACTCTACACAAGGATTGTTGGAGTAAGACGCAACAGATGGCTAAATGTTAGGTCCATACATGGCATATGAAATTAATGTTGTCTTGACACTAACTGGTACACTATTGAACTGAAAGTATCTAGTGACCACTTTTATGAATATCTAAGGAATTTGGCCACAATATTTATTTTTATAAACTGCATTTTAGTTCTTGTTGTCATTATTAGTAAGTGGTTGCCTCCTACAATGGGTAGCAGAACTTTTTGTCCGAAAGGAGTCGATGCTTATCTTGACTATAATCAGTGTAAAAATTAGTAAATCATGTGTCATGTTACTGTATATATAAGAACTTATACACACTTATATGAATATATTTTGTAAATATTTTGATTTATTCATTAGTAGAATGACCCAAAGATATATTTTTTTAGTGAACGTATACACTCTTACAGTGGGTTGATAATATTATCCATTTCCTCACATATACTGCACACTATTGTTTTAAGGTCTATATAAAATATTTTAATTTTCTGAGAGTAAATCTACTTGTACCTCTTATTTATTTATTTATTTAAGGAGTAAAATTATTATTATCAATTGTATTTCATTATATGCATGTTATCATGTTTGCACGTTGATGATGCTAATCAAATGTTTATATTTATTTGTGCTTTTTTTTTCTTTTCTTTTTTTTTTTTTTTTTTTTTGCGCTATTTGGTTCCACATTTCATCACCAATGTTTTTTTTTTTTTTTTTTCCTAATTTTTTTTTTAATTCTCACATTCATGAGTAAAAAGTCATAAATTATATAAATATATATATATATATATATATTAATTTTTAATTCTCATCTTCTTTATTTTTTATAAAAATTACAAATTATGTGTTTTTATTTCATTATTTGAATTCTCATTTTTTTGTTGACGAATGCCATAAATATTTATATGATTGCAGTTTTAAATGAAAATATTAGGTTCAATTAGAGAACAAATCAAAGTAAATTCTAAAATGAGTTAAAGTTAAATTTTGACAAGAGAATGAAAATCTTAGCTATGACAAGATGGGATTAAAGAGAGAGACAAATGTGTTTATTGATTTTTTTTTTTTATTAGTTTTACCTTTTTAATATTATTTTTATTTTTAAAATTATAATGAAGACATTTTTGTACAAAATATTAAGATGAAATTTTTTTATTTTTTTAAAATTATATCTAAACAAAAATTTAACTTAATTAAAATTTTATTATAAAGTCGGTCCGAACTACCTAAAAATTATGGGTCCACAACTATACACTGCCTTATGCAACTACTAATTAAGAGGTACTCTATTAATGATAAATGGACTAAATGCAATTTCTAAACAACACATTATGAGAGGTACTGCAAAAAGTAATCATATAAGAGTGCATCATAGCTTACACCTACATGAATAAGACACCGTTGACATCAAATTTTTAAACTATTTTAGGTCAAATCTGCCTTAAATGTTTTGTTGTCACTATCATAAGACAACGCGTTTTTACTCTCAATTCCTCCAAGACTTGCACAGAGATATAACCATAACTTCGCATGCATACAATATCAGACACCATTAATTATAATTATAATGAGGTGGATTATTTTTATTCTGACATAAAAAAGTCATAATCATTTTGTTGTACAAAGTACATGGAAACTGCAAGCACTAGCTAATGCCCATAAATGGTATAGAACAGCTTTATTTTCGTCTATATACAATTCCAATTTATCTGTTACACTCATATATATAGAAGCATGATTTTCAAATTTCAAGCCAAGAACCTTTCCAACAAGTCCCCAAAGAAGAAACTTGTTTTAGTTCATCCACTAGTCTCAATTGAGGTTTTAACACTGCCTACACTAATTGGATCGAAGACCTTCTTCGCATTTGCATTGAGTATCATTGTACGTGTAATTTCTTTAAGAAAAATTTCAATAGTTTCATGTCAACTAGATTTCCATGCATTTCTTGATGGATTTAGAGGCAAAGCAAACATAACATTGATAATATGAAAGAAACACAGTTAATGCAAAGGAGAAAATGCATTACTCAAAATACCTTATTCATTAACTTGTCAAGCCTTTTATAGACTTAGACTTCCTAGCTATTCTCACCTAAAGTGAGTAAATTAAGCAACCTCTATCATGTGCACTACATGAAA
Source organism: Quillaja saponaria (assembly GCA_029379385.1). Lineage (NCBI taxonomy): Eukaryota > Viridiplantae > Streptophyta > Magnoliopsida > Fabales > Quillajaceae > Quillaja > Quillaja saponaria. The sequence goes on along the minus strand of CM055610.1, from coordinate 10,607,773 downwards.
AAAAAAATAGGAATATGAAACTAACAGAAGAATTACTCATTCAACCAAAACTTATCCAAAAGCTAATTTTCCATTTTGGATCATTAATCAACACTCTCCCTTGATTCAAAATTGCACACCCCAAGATGCCTTCTAAAATAATTATGTTTTTCCTATGGAAGTGATTTTGTGAGAATATCTGCAATTTGTTCATTTATACTACAGCGCTTCAAGATAATTGTTTCTTTTGCAACTAGCTCCGGAATGACGTGATGTCGAATATTTATGTGCTTTGATATTTCATGGAAGACCAAATTCTTTGTCATTGAAATTGCTGATATATTGTCACAAAAAATTGTAGTTGCTCCTTTATCTTATTGATGAAGGTCTACAAGCAATTTTTTGAGCCATAGTGCTTGTCACGTTGAAGATGCTATAGCAATATACTATGCTTCAGATGATAACAATATTGGGGTTGATTGTTTCTTTGAGCTCCAACTGATAACTCCAGAACTAAGGGTGAAAAAATTTCCTGATATGATTCTCCTGTCATCCAAGGAACTTACCCAATCACTATCTGATAAACCATGCAACCTGAAGTTTAAACTATGTGAATAACAAAGCCCGAAGTCTGTTGTTCCAGCAATGTAACATAAAATTCTCTTAGCTAGTCCAAGATAATGTTTTGTAAGATTACACATAAATTTAGAAATGACTCCAACAGAAAAAGAAATCCCAGGACGAGTATGAATCAAATAGATTAAGCTACCAACTAACTTCTTAACAATTTTCCATTTGCTTTTTTCTGTTCCATCATGAAGCAGCAACTTTTCATTCATATTCATGGGAATGGTAGTCATTTTGTAGTTAATCATATTAATTCTCTTGAGTAAGTCAAAGGCATACTTCCTTTGTGAAATAAAAATTATGTCATGTCCTTTCTTCACTTCAAGACCAAGAAAATAATGCAGCAAATACAAATCTATCATTTCAAACTTTTCATCATGCAGGCTTTAAATTCACATATAAGAGAGTAAGAAGACCTCATATAAATCATATCATCAACATATAAATAAACCAACAAGAGATCATTTTGTCCATGCTTCTTTATGATTCTCACTTCTTTCATATCCATTTTGTCTAAAATATGAGTCAATTTTATTGTACCGTGGTCGCGAAGCCTGCTTTAGCCCATAGAAAGCTTTCTTTATCTTGTACACTTTGTTTTCTTCTCCTTTAATGACAAAACTATCGGGTTGAGCTACATAAACTTCCTCTTCCAAGTCACCATTAAGAAAGGTAGATTTAACATCAAATTGATAAACACGCCATTTCAATTGTGCAACTAATGCTAAAAGAGTTCTTACAATTACAAATCGAGCAATTGGAGAGAACGTTTCTTCAAAGTCAATGCCATGTTGTTGTGAATACCCTTTTGCTACTAAGCAGGCCTTTTGCTTTTTTATGCCCCCATCAACATGGTACTTTGTCTTGAACACCTATTTAAGTCTAATAACATTATTTTTCATTTAGAGGTTCTACCAAGTCCCACATTTTATTCCTCTTAATTGCCTCAAGCTCTTCATTCATTGCATTTCTCTACTCCTTTTTTTGTTGTTGCTTCTTCAAAGCTATTTGGGTCTGTAACAAAAAATGCAAATGTATGGCTTTCATAAATTTTTGCTAATGATCTAGACTTTCTTAGAGGAGTTCCATATGAGGAGACTTCTAAATTTTGAACTATTAGTCTTGAACTGTTGCTGCTAGAGTTATTAGGAGACGAATCTGGTGTACTTGGAAGAGCTTGATCTATTTCTTCTCTTGTAGGAGCTTCATTTTCAATTGGAATCTGTGAATTTTCATTGTTGTTTTCCCATTTTTAGCTTGAGTTTTCATCCAATACTACATTCTTGATAATAATTGCGGTGCCATTTGTTGGGTTACATAATCAAAAAGTTTTGGATTGAGAACAATAACTAATGAAAATGTATTTGTTAGACTTCTCATCAAGTTTATAACAATCTTGAGAATTTATGAAAGCATAAGCAACACAACCAAAAATTATTAAATGACTCACCCAAGGTTTGCTACCTTTCCAAGCTTCAAATGGGGTTTGATACAAAACAGCCCTTGTGGGAGAAATGTTTAGCAAGTACATTGCAGTAGTAATTTCCTAAGCTCAAAACTAATTTGGAAGATTCTTTCCATGTAAGAAACTTCTAGCCATCTTTACAATTGTTCAGTTCTTTCATTCAATTATTATGTTTTTCTTGGTGTGCAGACTGCTGTCAATTCCCTACTGATAATACAGGATTGTACTAATCCAATAATATTACACGTGACATGGTTAAAATATAACAGACTAATTTGAATCGTAACTACCACCATTAATTCCTATTAATATTATAATGAATGTCATTATCATCTATCATTATATAACGGATGTCATTATTATTGTAACGGACGTCATAACAAATTTCATTACTACTGTGATTAATACTTTATTATAAGCTCTTATATAAAGAGACTCAAAACCCTACAAGGAAGGGAGGCTGTTCTCTCACATCTACTCTTTTACAATTTTTTAAATTATATTCTCTGTTATATATTGACTTTGGTATTAAAGTTTTCATAGGTCTAAAGGACCGTCCCCCTTTGCAAGCCAACTACATAGATAATATCTCAACTGGTCAAATCCAAACTTAACACATTGGTACCGTCCTTGAAAACCCACATGATTTAGATTTTTCGATCTCCACACCAAAATAAATCCAACAACTCAATAAACTGGCCAATTACATTCTTCAATTTACATAGCAATTTAGAAATCGTACCATTGATCCAATCCCTAGGTTCTTTTTCTAGTCATCATTGGACAACACATGGACTCTATTGCACGTATGAAACAAGTTCCAAGGTACACAAAATTAAACAAAAACAAAAAAGGATCATGGCATAGTTCCTTTTCACCTTTATTATTTACCTACCTCGTATGCCTTAATTTAAGAATCAAAGGCTGCAAGGCTTTTGTTTCATTTCACATTTCACATTTCACATTTCACATTTCACATTTCACATTTATAGTTTATGAACTATTTTATTTCTCAAGGAATATTGTCTTTATCTCATAACATCCTGCAAGTTTTCATTTAAAGCTCAGCTATGGTTTTCTCCTTAATTTGTCATGCAAGTGTTGCTGCATGCTTGGAAAGCCGTTTCAGCTTTTATGGCCTTTTCTCGTATTCTTATCACAACTGGACTTATGCTGAAAATTTTCTAATTAAATCATCTAACGACTCTATTTGGAGTGGATTAGAAGCTATTACAATATCAGTGTCTGTTCCTAAATACTGTTAAAAGGGTGTACGGCATCATTAATGGCCAATTGCATTAACTGGGCTACATCATAGAACCTAAGGCCATCTATACCCAGACCCATCTTCTCGGCTCAAGTTTAGATATCTAGTCCAGCCCAGCTAAGGTTCGTATAATTACTATGTAGTCCTTGAATTTTAATTTTTAAAGTGAATGGTCCAAACATTTTATATATTTACACAAATGGCTGAAAATTTTATAAATTTACAAGTTCGACCGAAATTGTTAAGTAATTTCCTATATCGGCCCATATCTTTTTATAATTACAAAATTTCTCAAAACATTAATAATTTATAGTTACCACAAAAGATTTCATATTTTACAAAATTCATGTTAATCGCCTAAACACTTTTGGATAATTGTATATAGATCCTATGATATTATATTCTCATATAAATGACATGTATAATTCTAGAAAATCACATATAGGCCCTCGATTATATATTTTCATATAGATGACCTAAATAATTTTGAAATTGTAAGAATATATTCTTCAATTTTATAATTGCAAAATTGATGCAAGTATCGTTACAATCAGCCCTTACAAATCATTGTTACTTGCATGGAATTTATTTTTATGAGTTTATGGCTTTGACTACGGCCAATACAAAGTACTTATGTGTTATATATTTTCAAACTAGAGTAAACTAACGATCGAGTCATATTTAATATTTGATGCTTGATAAATGTTTCAAGTGGTTTAGCATATAGCTTAGTACTGATAAGCGATATATAAGGAGGTCAAGTAATGACCACACACAAAAAAAAAAATTCTTCCCCTACATACAAGTCAGGGTCAAAATTAAAAAATTAAATAGTCAGAATCTGTGAACAATAAACCAAGAGTTTATATAAATTTTTTAAAATATTATTGATTATTATATCCAGTAAGATACTCTCACATATGCAGGTTTAATGAGTTTCTTGTTGAGTTCTGCTTTTCAGTAGCAATCATAAATGTATTGCAGGAAAATCTTTGTGCACAAAGTCACCAAATCATGATGAGCTCATCGCCTTCAACATGGAAGAGGCTATTGCCCACCATCATAACAAATAACTCAAAAGAGCCCATACACAGCATTTCAGCTAGTGACAACCCTTGGGAGGAATGACATCCAATATGTCCCCCTTGCGATTATAAAGGTCCAGGCGTAATAGCCCTACCCCAAGGAGAGGCATAAGCAGCTTCTCAGCTCTTCCAGCTTATTAGTAGGGCCTTTTGAATATTAAATCGCCAAAGGTACTAGATTCTGACTCACCTGGAGAAAGAGACCGAGGAGATGATAAATGGCTAAAACGCTTATAATCATACTCGGGGTAGGCAGCATAGGCTAAAATTTTGGCACCCGAACAAAGCACCCAGACATATCAAAGTGGCTATAAAGCTAAAACATCAACAAAACAAGCTCAAATTTTCACTTATATTGCTCAAAGCAAATTACGCTGTTTATTTTCATACACACAGTTTAATACAACTGCATATTAGTCACACGGGTTAAAAAGTTGACGCCCAGGCAAAGAACCCAAACAAATCAAGTGACTACAAAGCCAAAACATCATGAAAAAGCTCAAGTTTTCATCCAGTTGCTCAAAGGAAGGTATGTTGTTTACTTCATTATAGTTTAATACAACTGCATATTAGTCCCTATAGACAGACTAAAATTAAGCATAAACTGCTATCATAACAAGTCCGAACTTCTCAGTTCACTCTAAAAAATATAGAAGTAAGAAGGTGCAGTAGGTATAAGGTAGAGTAAAGTAAGGTAAATTATAAGGTGAAATACTGCAGAGCATCAAGATCTGTGATAAAAATATGACACCATCAGTGTATCACATAAGTGATAATAGCAAATTTTCAAAAAGTACACCCCGCAAACAAGGAACGTGACCTAGGTATATGGTCCATAACATCTAGTTCAAGTCCCTACATTCCTTAAACTTGTATTTAGGGGGACTAGTGATAATACAAGATTGTACCAATCCAATAATATTACACATGGCATAATTAAAGTATAACAAACTAATCCAGATTGTAACTGCCACCATTAATTCCTATTAATATTATAATAGATGCAATTATCGTCCACATTATTATTATTGTAACGGACGTCATAACGGACGTTATTATTACTGTGATTAATACTTCAGCATAATCTCTTATACAAAGGGGCTCAAAACCCTAAAGGGAAGGGAGGTTGTTCTCTTACACCTACTCTTTTATAACTTTTCAGCTTATATTCTCTGACTTATATTAACTTTAGCATCAAAGTTTTCATAGGTCTTAAGGATAGCCTCCTTTGCAGGTCAGCCACTTGGAAGACACCTATGCTAATTAAATCCAAACTTAACACCTACGAATGCCATTCTCTTCGCAAAAAATATTAAATTCATGAGAGACAAATTCACCACCTTTGTCAATATAGAGAACCTTGATGCTATTACCACTTTTATTTCCAACCAATGCCTTGAATTTTTTGAAGTTTTCAAAAGTTTCAGATTTAAACTTCAAAAAATATACCCAACTCATGTGACTATAAGAATTAGTAAATAATTAAAAATTTTGACTCCTACCAAATGATTTGATATGCATGGGATCACATAAATCAGTATGCACTAATTCAAGACAATTAGATTCCCTGTATGACTTTCCAATGGAAAATTATCTCCTACTTTGCTTTCTATACACACAACCTTCATATATATTATCACGTGATTCAAGTTTCTCAATCCATTCTTATTCAAGTGTCCATAACACAAATGCCACAATCTAGATTCATCATCATGTGTTTCACTGGCAACCAATGCACATTCAACTATTGAGACTTCAAGATGAGACATTTTATTTGCTATCTTTTTAACATTTTCTAGAATTTGGCTAGATTTTTTACTTTTAAATAACACATTCTCCTTCATCAAACACAATAGAAAAACCATTATCCAACAATTAACCGACACTCGGCACGTTATGTATTACACTGTAAGCAAACAAAACATTCTGAATATACTTAACTTTACCATGCTATTCATGATAGCAACTGTACCTTATCCTTCAACCTGTATTTTCTTATTATCTCCAAGTCGAATATGCTTCTTTTCCGATTCATCAAGTTCTTTGAATTTTGCTCTCATGCTAAACGAATGATTTAAGCAGCCACTATCATCAAAACATTATTTTCACAGTTAACAAATTCAGAATGGGCCATGAAAAGCATACTTTCCTCTTCATTTTCTTTTACATAACTTGCTTCATCATTTTTATTCTAGCACTCCAAACCTATTACAATGGTAACATTGCGCTCCATTTCTCCAAATGTTTAACAAATCAATTTGTCCTCTACCTCAGCCTCTGCTATGGCCTTTTCCTCGAAAACCTCCTCTGCCACATCCTTGCTTCGGTAACTTTTCATTCTTATTTGTAGAGTTCCCCTATGCTTGAAAGACTTTCTATTTGTTCTTCTCAAGTGACCTATTTATCCTTACTTCATGAGCTTGCAAGGAACCCAATAATTCATCAAATGAAAGCACAGATAAATCTTTGAATTCTGGGATTGCAGCAACCACATAATCAAACTTTTGAGTTAAACTCCTTAAAACTTTTGTAACCACAATTTTAACATTAATCTCTTCACCATTTGAATTCATTGAACTAACAATTCCAGTAGCTCTAGTCAAGAAGCCTTGCACAAACTCATTATTTTGTATAAACAGTGTTTCAGAATCACGATGAAAATTAATTTTGATGAAGCTTGAAACTCCTTATGCAGTATCGACCATGCTTCTTTTTAAGTGATTATTACTTGGACCCTTGAAAAAATGGTTTCATGAACTGCTTATTGGATGAACAAAAGGTCTCTGGAAATTTTCTTCATGTTCTCTTTTTGCAGATTATTTTCTTTTTCTGCATCATCATAGCCATTCTCGATAAGTTCCCAGAGATCTTGAGACTTTAACAACATCTTCATCTTAGTACTCCAATTATCAAAATTCTCTCCTTTAAATATGGGAATCAATGGTTATGAAAAATTCATTGAAGCTTCATTGGCTGCCATTATTTCGTTGACTCACTTGTTACGACCAAAAGAAGAGACCACAATTATGGATTTAGAGGCAGTGCAGAATATTGATAACATGAAAGAAACAAAATTAATGCAAAAGAGAAAATGCACTACTTAAGATATTTTATTCATTAACTTCTCAAGTCTTCACTTAGACTTCCCAGCTAATCTCATGTAAAGTGAGTAAGTTGAGCAATTTGTACTACGTGCACTACATGATAAGAACCAAATAGGAATAGGAAACTATTGGGCTTGTGTCTTAAATTGAAAAGGCAAAATGAAATATCAATTTTTGATGCTGTTGGACATATGGTCTATAAGTCCATTAGGGTTAGATTTTTTGGTAGGTTTATGTTGCTAACATGTTATAAATAGTAGTAGAAAAGGAAGAGAAAGGGTGTAGCCATAAAAAAGTATAGTGCGTGCTATTTCTTGTGAGGTTTTTTGTGTGAGAATGGCTATCGGTTGTAATTGGGGTTTGGGATTGTGAAAGAAAGACTTGTATGTGAGAGAATATTGTAATCTCCTTTAATTAAGAGTGCAATTTCTTTGTTGCCTTTCCTTATGATTTTTCCCTCAGTTGGAGGGTTTTCAATAATATTATGCATTATGAGTAATAAGGCTTTACCCCTACAAAAATTGACAGACGAATGACTCATTCAACCAAGACTTATCCAAAAGCTAATATGCCATTTTGAACCATTTCTCAACATCTCTCCCGTAGAAGACATTCAATGCTTACTCACTTATGGTCGAGATGCCTGCACTAGAAACTGATAGCCCATTCTCCCGTAAGATCTTTGTTACTTCATAGACTAATCCTACTCTATTCTTTGAAGAAAGTCAAGGCTTAGTCCTTGATTCCACAATTGAATCATTGATTAGTTTAGTAGTATAATTCTCTTGAATAACCAGATTTATCACATATAATGGCCTAGAAATTATAAACTCAATTGCAAATTATAGAATAAACTTTCACTCGCCTACCCTTATGTCTCTCTAATATGAATTAGTTACTTGACATATGGTAACCCCCACTAACTTTTTCCCTTGCCCCCTCCCACTCTGTCTCTCTGAGATGAATATTGTTGTTTTAGGATGAACATTACACTGATCAATTTACGTTACTTATTAATGAAGAACTTTTTTCTTTTTCTGGGTTCCTCTTAATATATATAATATATACATATATATTCCTTTACAAATGTTCTTGTCATGTCTTCACTTGTGGCTTTGAGGGTGATACCGCAAAGTGTTTACTAGTATTACTAAATTAGTGGAGATGAAAATTGATTTCACATCATTCTTGGCTCCTCAAAGCTGACAAGGTACATAAGTGTCTAGGTTGAAGATAACCAAAAAACAGAAAAAAGTTAAGTTGGATTCTTCAATTATCCTGGACTACTTTCTGAATCGCCAGAAGCTAAAAGGAGCATTACCATTGGGAAAGGTTGTTAAGGGTCATTTCCCAAAACTTTGTCGTTTATAGAGTATTTGAATTAGGTTTGAGTCTTGTAGGAGTCTGTTAGGATAAAGTTGCATCACCAGCTGGCTTGTTATCCCTCTCCCTTTAAATACGGTATTCAATGTAAGAATAAGGATATGAATGAAAATCTAAGTATTTTATGGTGTTATTTCTTAGTATAGTGTTAGATTTTAGGTAAAATTGTGGATCTCTGAAATGGGATTTAACATTTGATATCAGAACTTTTCTCTGATCATGAGGGCAATGAAGAATCAAAAACTTCATGGTCAAATGCAAAGATTTGATGCTAGAGTGGAAGGATTCCAAAAGGAGATGAGATTTCATAATCAAAAGATAAATGAACTTACAAGGAGGATTGAGAATCTGAACCAATTTCCAAGAAGACCACCTAGAATTGATATGAATAGAAGAGCTGGAAATGGAGGAGTTCATGGTCTTGCAATTCCAGTAGAGAATCTCTACAATTCACCAGGTTTTCTCCATGTTATTCAAACTCCTCAATTTCGTTCCATCATAGTAACAACTCTTTTGCTTATCACCCTAAGTATGGTGGAAATCTCGATATTTATAAACCCTATCAGAACCCATATTCTTCATCTCCAACTGCAAGTTCATGGTATCCAAACTCATGCTATTCAGCTCCAAAAATAAATCCATACCATAAATATCATTGGTTGTTGCCCAAACAATGATGGTAGGAGTATATGCTCTTAGCAAGGAAGCCATATGTAGGCTCAAAAAAAGGCCATTGTTGCATCTACATCCTTGAGGGTAAGGATGCTTTTCCAAGATAAGTGAATTGTTATGAGTCTATTCCCAAAACTATGTTGTTTATAGAGTATTTGAATTAGATTTGAGTCTTGTAGGAGTCTGTTAGGATAAGGCTGCATGGTAGCTAGCTTGTTACTCCTCTCCTTTTAAATACGGTATTCAGTGTAAGAATGAGGATATGAATGAAAATTTGAGTATTTGTAATGTTATTTCTTAGTGTAGTGTTAGTTTTTAGGTATAATTGTGGACCACAGAAATGGGATCTAACAAAGGTTCCTACATTCTCTGATTTACTATTATCTACCTAGTAGAACATGTATTTTTTTACATAAGTAAAATTCAGAATTGACAAAGTAAAAACATATAAGTTTTTCATCTTTGCATGAATGTCATTTTTTATATATAAAGTTAAAGTCTATATAAATTATTCTTGAGAACAAGGTGAAAATAAGCCATTAGTACAACAAAGAGCTTAACAACAGCTGCTTCCAATCACATCTTCAATAAGTTGTCCAATAGCATTGAAGGAAGACCCACCTCTCAATACAGCTTTTCTGGCCATCTCTCCCGTCTCTTTCACCTTCTTCCTTACTTCACAATCAAAGTCCATCAAGTGTTTCACCGCTTTTTCTATCTCGTCCGCCATTACAAGATCAACACCCATCCTATAATCCAATCTCAGCTCCACTGCCAATCCCAATTCCTTCACCATCATAAATGCATTAAGATGTTGTTCTGCATACATAGGCCATGTTACAATTGGTACACCAAACCACAAGCTCTCCAAGATAGAGTTCCATCCACAGTGAGACACAAACCCTCCAATGGCTTTGTGATCCAAGACCTCCACCTGTGGAGCCCACTCACATATCATTCCCTTATCTTTCATCCATTCTAAGAATCCTTCAGGTAACATGTTCTGGGGAGTCTCTTTACTTGGTGACATACGCATAGCCCACAAGAACCTACATCCACTACCCTGAATTCCAAGTGCAATTTCTCTTACTTGGGATGGACCAAAACTTCCCAAGCTTCCAAAGCATAGAAACACCACAGAAGATGGAGACTGATCATCAAGCCATTTCATTATGTTGTCCTGATGAGCTTGATCTAAATTTGGGTGAGGTGGACCTTTGAAGTCAATTAACGGGCCAACGGCATAGACAGTAGGAACATGGCCATTAATTGAGCCAATAGCATATGTCTCTAACTCTGAAAAACTATTCACAATAATCCCCTTGATGTCTCTGTACCTCTTAGCAAGCTTAATATAAGTAGTGTAGCCACCATCATTACTAAACAAAGCCGTCGGTAAAACACTTTGAGGAACAGGATTGACAAAACCAGGAATTGATAACGCAGGATCAGACTCGTTAAACACGATGCTAGTTTCATCATGGTCTGTTGATAGGTAGAGCATGAGATCAAGAAATCCTGCATTCGTGGTCTGGAACATGTAAGAAGGGATACCCAGTTCATTCCCCAAATCAATCATAGACACACAAAAGAAATCAAGAACCAATCCCACAACTCTGGTCGAGTTTGAATTAGAGTGAGATGATAAAATGGTATGAATGGTTGCTTTGACATTAGGGATGAGGCTTTCTAAGAAGACACGAAGATAATTTTGTGGTGATTTTTTTAATAGCTCTAAAGGAGGTGGGTCTATTTCAGGGAGATCAATGAGTTGAATTCTATTTCTTGGTTGTGAAGCTAAAACTGTTTTGGGGTATGTATCTGTCAGGGGCAAGGATTGGATTTTGGAGCAAAGGATTGTGATGGAAAGGCGATCATCACTATCAATCTGGCGTTTTGTAAATTCCAGAATTGAAACCAAGTGTCCAATTCTAGGTGCTGGAACAAAGATGAGCTCTGCCTTCTTCATCTTAGGCCTTTGGTTGGATCTTTGATCTTTCTTTATCTCTCTCTGCTAAGCTTTCCTGTCCTCTCTTTCCCTTTCTATTCCACGCATGTGCTGTTGTTGGTTCACTTTAATTTTAATATGATAGATTCTATTTCATATAGCTATTAAACTAAACTTAAAGGATCAGATTTTCAGTTGCGGGTCAAATTTCTCAGACAATAAAGTTTGTTTGTGGATTATGTTGTAATATAATAATCTTTTTTTTTTTTTTTTTTCTTTTATTGTCCTTGAGTTCAAATTTTTTATGCCATATTTTCAAGATTCTTCGTATATGACCTTTATATGACATGTTACCAAAGTTGTGGGACAAGGATATAAAATGTTTGTCTGAGTTGTGTTTTCTTCGGAGTAATTTGGAAAGTGAAATTCAAATGCTGACATAAAATAGTTTTTCACTTGAATTTTACTCGCATAAGATAGAGTGAAAAACCATCACAAAGTTAAAAATGGCTATCTATAGTCGTCGTAGACGTTGCCTCTAAGATGTGGAGATTCGTTGCGGATCAAAAATTAAAAATCTCTCACATTAGTTGAGAAATCAATTGATTGTAAATGTATAAGAATTGGAGCACTCTCTTTAAAATAACTTTTTAAAGTGAATTTTAATTACTCTAATTCCTAATATTAGTATTAGCGTCGACTCTGATAAGCTTTACCAAATGACAAAAAATAAAAATTTAACTTGTTTTTCGGAAGATCAGTTTCTTCTGTAATCCATACTTTTTAATTTATATTATAATTTTATAATTTGACCTTATAAAATACATTTGAAATTAATTTTCTTTTTTCTATGCATATATTTTTAATATTTCACCTATATTTTTGCACGTTTTAATATTGAAATTCATATATTTTTCTTTTTTTTCATTTTGTTATAAACGAAAAAAATTATTAGAGACGAAAATTAGGAAAAAAAACAAAAGTCCCAATTTTATTTTGTAAAATTTCAAGTGCACAATCATAAATGATTTTGATTTGTAATAATAAAAAAAATAATCAGAGCAATAGTATTTATTAAAATTTTGATTGATGCTTTCTTTCACTCAATTCATTTTAGTTGATTATACATGGGCATGAGTAAGATACAATTCTAAATGAAGTATCACAACAACAAAAAAAACAAACAAACAAACAAAACAAAAACAAAAGCAAAAAAATAAAATAAAATAAAGAAGTCCAAAATCAATTAGATTTAAATTCTGTGGTTGAAACAATTTAATTATTATTATTAAAAACTTATGAACATAAAATTAAAATAATAATAATTACAATACAATACAATAACTAAGAAACCTTGTTAAATTAAGTACCATCTACAAAAAAAAAATATATCTTTTCCATCTTAATTTCATCCTCCTTTTAACACTTAGAAACCAATAAAAGAATTTTATATCACAAATAACTTCAATTCACTTTGTCAAACATTGACGTTATCAAGACTTATTCCATTAAATTTATTATCAAAAACAAATTGATTATATTTCATTGCTTTCAATAGTTATAAATAACTTTATTTTCCTGAAAATGATCCCAAAACATCACTTTAAATTTAATTATCTCCTCTTTTTATTTAAAGCAAACTAATTTAAAGAAAATAACTTCTCTCAAATATTAAATTTATAAATATTATGTTGCTTTCTTGTTTTGTAACCTAAATAAGAAAAATTAATAGCATATATATATATATTATGTTGTTTCATTATTATTTTCAAAAAGCTTCAGCAAAACATTATAACTCAAATAAAACAAAATTACTTTTAAAATTTATAAATAATAATAATAAGAAGGAGAAGAAGAAGAACTTTACTATGAAAAAAATTAAGAAAATGAACCTATTTAATAGTAAATTTGAGCATTAATCAAGTGTTTACTTTTTCTAGTGAACCATTGAAACAATAATCGAGATATTAAGCAAGCATAATCATACTCCATAGGAATCAAAAACAATGTATAGGGAGATACTGAATGGCCATTATGTGATGAAGAAAGTGAGATCATGTGGAGTTTGATGTGTTATTAAATTAGAAGTCGTTTTAATATAAAATTTTAATTATTGTTAGAGTTTATTATTATTAAAATAAATACAAAAAAATTAAAATCCTATGTTAAAATAAAATGAGATGGTAAATTTAATTTGGTGTTATCTTATAGATAATTTGTTATATATATAATTGTTTGTATTATTAAAAATATATATATTATTATAATCTTATTGCTATTAAGATAAAGAAGATTTAGGAAACAATCCTGTCACGATTAAAATGTATTAGAGGTCGATTTAAAAAGGGATAAGAATAAAGTAAAATTTTATAAGTAGTATTTCAAGAAATCACAAAAAAAAAAAAATTATTAAACCAATTTTATATATAGTATAAATATATATTTAGAAAGATTACTTCATCCTATCTAAATAATTATTTTTCTAAATAAATAAAACAGTGAAGCTTGCTTAACAAAAAGGCTATGATTCTTGACCAAAAAAATATATATATATGATTTAGCGACACAACCATCACAATAAGCAAGAAACTTAAAAAAAGAATTTTCAACAGAAGTTTTATAATTAAGTATTTCAAGTGATTGGACTGAGCCTAGTACTTTCCTTACTTTCCTTTCTCCTTCTTGTTCTTGGTCACCCTAAAAAAAAAATAATAACTTGTTATTTACAGAGATTTTAGAGAGAGTTAGGTGTCACGTGACTTCATTGATTGCATTTTAATATTTGATGTATTTCAAGATTTGTTATTTTCTATGTCAAATATAACAAGTAGCATAATTTCATTTGTCACAAGTATATATTTAAAAATGACATGAAATTTTACTATTTTTCTTTAAAAGTGTCACAAATAAGTGCCATACAAACAACCAGTCTTTCAATCTTTTCTTTAAAAGTGTCACAAATAAGTGCCATACAAACACCAGTCTTTTAATCTTTTTAGGTCGTATTATTCAGCAAACAATCATTCATTAGCTCTGATATTAAACACTGATAACAGAAAAAGGAAATCATAAAACTAACCAACAGCATTTAATGTTTATGCAAACAGTTTGTGGTGAATATCATTCCAGAAGCCAATAATGTGTGGACAAACTGTAGCCAATAACAACTGCTGTAGAATTGGTACTCGATAGCAGAGAAGGACTACTAACTTGTTCTGAATGATCGCTTCATGTAGGAATAGGATTCCCAAGTTTGCAGAAACATGACTTCCCACATAATCAGATGAGAATTCCTCTGTTCATTTCTTGACAGAATGAATTTTGCTTAATGCAGATCAGATCAAACATAATGCCGAACTAAACTTCATGACAATTATCACTTGGAATTTCTTTATTTTTGATACTTTAGGTAGCAACTAATAGGCTAGTGTCCCAGCAGTCACATTGTTTAACAATAAATCTCCTCCATCTCGCCACTCCTCCCAGGAGATTGTAACCATAAAAAATGTGATCTTACCTCAAGTTCAACAACTCATAACATGGAACAAGTTCTGTCAAAGAAAAACTCTCGACAGTCTTCAAAGTTAATTTGTTTAAACAAGAGGTAATTTCAGCGACAAGTAAATTACTGGCACTCATATCCCTAATAAGTTATCGAGAAATAAATAAATATCCAACTTCTATCACTGCATTCCTACCCATCTCGTCCATTTGTTTCACCTTCCACCTCCCCTCACTGGTGCTATACCAAATATCCTAATCATTTGCTCTGCCAATTACGGACATTATAATCTACAAGCCATGGCATGCCGCAATCCCATGCCAGAATATGAAGTTCCACCCAAAATGACATACAAACCCCTCCACAACTGGGAAAAAACCTCCACTTGTAGAGCCCCCCACATATCACCCCTCCAAAATGCATTAACATAATCCTAGTAAGATATCGCCAAACTACCTATAGGAAATTATATTAAGAAATGCATGGACCAGATTTGTCTATAGGTAATAATAAAGCCCGAGCATGATTTCTGTCACCCACGAAATGCACCAAATCTCTCCATGCTGCCAAGGCAAGATACATGAGATGAGAATGGTCATCAATCCATTTCAGATCCACCCTGAAGGTCAAGAAATGGTCAGCCTAGTTAAGCAAATTGATTTGACCAGGCAGAATGCTCCAACTGCGCAGATATCTTTGCTAAACTTGACTTCTTAGTTCTTATCAATGATGGAAGAAAACAAATGAAAAAAGGATTTCAATTTCGCGCCGTAGTCTTAAATGAAATGATCGGACTAGAATCAGCACAGCTCCTAAGTGATAAAAGAAAGATGAGTTCTTCTTTCTTTTTTGATTACCTTCCTCAGGTATTTATAAGACTAAATCCATTCAATTTTTAGAAAGGATTACTAATCCTTAACTTTTCGAGGAATCCTTCATCAGTGGTTGTTAATGACCGATTTTTCTCAATCTTGGTGTCCCTAGACCCTTGATGAACCTTCATATAGTTTTGGTATCCATCATTCTAGAAAACTGCAGCTAAACAGAATACTTGGAGGAGCTAGGTTGAGAGATTGCGGGATAAACAACACAGATTCTGCATCACCGCAAGTAGAAATGTACCACAAGAGACCACAAAATCCTGTTTAGGGGATAAGAAGGAACAAGATAGGATACCAAGCTGATCCATTACAACGGCAATCATAGATATCAGATTGGGTCTGAGTTAGATGGAATGAAACATACTTTTGATGGAGTATTAGCATTGGGAATAAAAGTTTAGAGAAACAGAATCACACTGTTTATTGGAGACTTTAATAGCAGATGCATCTGCTTGAGGGAGATCAAGTTAATTTCTAGGTTGCAGGGGAGTAACTGATTTGGTGAATTCATCTGAAGAAGGAGTGCTTTCCCTCAACCAAAACAAGGATTGTGCTCCAAAGTTATATGATTGAGATTGATTGAGAATTTAGCAAATTCAACAAGTTGGAACTGCATGATAATATAGTAAAGGAATGAAGATGAGCTAAAGCAGGATGCCTAATACATCTTGAAAACGATTATCAAGGGAGAAGATCCCCTAGGCTCTTAATGACTCTTTTCCAGAAAAGTAAAGTACATTTAACATTTTATTACTACACCTTGTTCTACACTTGCTCTGAAATAGAGGAAATCTGGGTAAGGAGTAGTAATAGGCTAATAGAAATCTATATCAGACCCTTTTGAGCCTAATGGCACCTCTATCCCTTTAACATCAATAACCTAGGAGGAGGGCAATGTCTTGTGCAAAAACATTAGATGACACATGAATTGAGCAGGTATAAAACAAGAATCTTTTTGACGAAATAAATTATCAGAGCAACTGAAACAAGCCTAACCCACAAACAAAAATTATGAAATGATGACATCGATCTGGGAGATCCAGAAACCAAATGCAAAGCAAGATTGATTCTCTCAGGACAATGGAATTTAATGATCATATATTACCCAGAAACCAAATCACAGTCACATAAACATTAGATTTTATTAAAAACGAGTAATTTTTACAACTTGCATAATAATACAGTAATTATATCCAAATTGAAAGAAAACCGCACCTCTGAACTCTGAATTATGAATCACCGCCTACTATCATAATCGACGACTTCCGTGTCAGTAACCGAGCGAGAATGCTGAACTATGGCCCTTCCAATAGAGTTGATCCATTCCTCCTTCTCCTTCTCGCTGTCGGTGATGAAGTACATGGTGGCGTTGCCGGTGGAGAGTTCGAAGGCACAGGGTTTGTGTAGAATGTCCTCGGCGCCCTTGACGGTGAGGCAAGTACCCACTGGGATGACGCCTCGTGGCGTGGAATAGCGGGTGACGTCGTGAGAATCCTTGAACCAAAAAAGCTTACCTTGTTTGAGGACGAACCAGCGTCGACGCCAGGTCTTGATGAAATCGCCTTGCTTGGTGAGCCACCCTGAACGTTCCGGGTTGGACCAGAATTCGATACCCTGGTAGTCCTCCGGGTTCGGGTCTTGGCCCGTTGCTGCTCGCCATAAGTTCTCCATTAAACTGATAGAAAAAAGAGTTTTGCTGTTGGTTTTCGTCTGACACAGAAATTTGGGGTTTCTACTTTCAAGTTGGGAGTGGAGGATTTTCCTGCAATATTCTGTTCTGAATAATTACTGATATTTTATTTTTATTTTTTGTGTTTAAAATCTTTCATCAACGAATTGATTAAAAATAAATCTGTTTTAAAAAAAATATACATATTAATAAATTACATTTTTTTTAATCTAAGTTATAGGAATAATTCTCAGAGTTTGAATTCTCTAAATAAATTTATAAAAAATATATATATTATAAATATGATATATCTTTTTATAGATAATGAATTTAATAAGAAAAATTTCACAAATTGGAAACTGAAATATTGCTTTAATTTTATTTCTTCCCAATTCAAAACTCCAATTACGAAATCCCTTATCTCCCATTTCAGACCTCAGAACCCCCATTTTTATAAAAGGAGAAATACTTTCATATATTCTTAAGCCAAAATGGCCTTCACACCTTATAATCACCGTTCTTATAAAAAGAGAGGCACTTTCACATATTCTTAAGCCAAAATGGCTAGGGAGAGAAAAGAGTTTTTGTTTTTAGGATACTCTCGGGAATAGCTCTAGTGGAGTTGGGATGGGACTTGCTCAGAGGATTAAAGCACATGGTTATGAACTACAGGGCTTGAATCCCTCCTCGCCCACACCCAACCAAAAAGGGAAGGACCTTTTTCTCTGGGATAGAAAGATCATTATGGAGATAGCGAACCCAAAGCTATGAAATTCTTGAAAACTAATCAATTTGTAAGAGAGTAGCCCCTTTATGTCACTACTGTGAGAGTTATCTTTCTGCTAACAATGTGAAGAAATTATTACAAACCTGAAACTAAACCATTATTGACATGATGTTTGTCTACCACGCTAAGAGCAGCATAGAGAGAAAGGAATACTACTGAACTTGAATTTCTTATGAAACGAATTGGAATATTGGATAATACAGTTGCAACTTTTATTAAAATTTTAATTATAGTGCCAATACATTGTCACAGATTACAACAAGGTGATAAGCTCTGATACATCAAAGAATGTGAAAATAGCACTACTCTGATCTGATGAGATCTGGCTATAAGTTTCTAGTTTTTCAGCCTTTTAGTTATTCCAGCAACATACGTTCCCTGGTAAAAAGCCTGCTCAAGTTCTAGCTTTGTTGGTTGACGAGACCCATCTGCTGCAAAAGTCCCAGCACCATAAGAAGAACCACCTTTTACCTCTTCCATCTCAAGCATGCCGCTCCCGAACGTGTATCCAAGAGGAACAAAAAGCATACCATGATGCGCAAACTGCGTTATGGCTGTTAATCTGCAATCATGATGTAAAGGGAATACTGAAGGCATGATCTCTAGAAGTATATGGAGAAAAGCAGAAACTAAATCATACAAGGATTCATTACTATATATTTTGTGCAGTATAAATTAGGAAGTGTTGCAAGAGAAAGCTACCAAGTCTGTGGATGAAGAATGCCTGCTAATACCATAGCAATTGACTGTGAAAAGGGCATACAACCACCACAACAATTATGAACAAATAAGAACCTACTTCCACCAGGTTGAGGTGAAGTTGCACTGACCATCTTTCTAATTCCATACATTAACCAGAAGTGACTGCATTATGATTTCAGCCAAATATTGCATAGTCTATTGTAATCTACTCCATAAAAGAATAAGTTATAAAATCACACAATCACAAAATGAAAGCTTGGCAAAGACTAAGGGGCAGAGGCCTATATCAATATCTGTGCAACTGGATAACAAAATGAAAATAGACCCAATCACACAACTTTATTCACGTGAAAAATCTTACTGAAGGCAATAACAGGGAATTAACAAGAAATGAGATACATACGCTGAAAGTTCTTGGCCTCCCCCATGAAATCCAGTACTCCAGAAGACTCCAGCAGGCTTGCCAGCCAGTCCTTGGGATGCCCATATCTCATTGGTGGCATCAAAAAAGGCCTTCAATTGTGCAGGCATCATGCCAAAACGGGAAGGAAACCCAAATAAGAAACCATCAGCCTCCAAAAGTTGTTCTGGCCTGATCTCTGCCACATCATTTGGTTTAGGAGGGGCCTTCATCTTCTGTAATATTATGTCGGGAAGTGTCTCGGGTACCTATCCCAATCAGATCAAAACAAGTAATGTCCTGTTTGTATTGCTGAATGATGAGGTTAGTGTTTTTATCTTTTATTTGCTGAAACCTTTTCTTTCTTAAGTCTTCCTCAAAAGTACTTGAAGGGGAAAAAAAAAAAATTAAAAGCAAGACATCTGTTTTTGAACAATCAAACAGAAAAATAACAAACTTACTGAAAACAGAAAGTTACAAAACCACAAAGATTTCAAACAGGGCACAAGTAAGTACCAACAAAAGGTTTCAGTTTACAGCCATTCCGTTTCTGAATTGAAAATTACACAATCTTACCCATTATAAGATTACATGACAAAAACAAAGGCCTCAGTTCTCATACATTCTGTTATTGAATTGAAATTTACACAATCTTATATTTAACCATTAAAAAAAAAGTTACCTTCCAAAGTGTTGCTTCAACTCCTTCTACTGCATTAGCTCCTCGGTGCACTTCACGTGCCATAGTCTCCACATGCCCGTACAAGGAGTAATACCTGTAACATTAAATCCAAAATGTACTAAGTGTGCCAGTGAGTACATGCCTTTCTCTTTTGTGTGCGCGAACATGCTGTGAATTTGGGATTGGAGGAGATACTTACACTATATAGACCTTGGTGGTAGCCATATTTTCAATCTTTGTAGGTTAATGCTGAATACCAACTACTATTGCATCTATGCTTATACAACAGCGAACAGACCCCTGGATGAATGGAACTCACATATGTATGTTAACAAGCACAGCTATGTCTAGAAGTAGAATAAGAATTTTACAGGACAGTATAAAGTCTTGAATACTTGACATCTCTTAATACCTTAAATAACCCAAACAACAGAAATCATACTTCATCTGCTTTAGCATGAAAATTTTCAGTCTTCAGATAATAACAACTTCTTTTTCTTTTAGTGAGGGGGGCAGGGAACAGAGAAAAGATAACTGGATCGGTCCAATACATGGATGTTTATGATTTTAATTGGGTGTGCAAATGACAGAAGCTGGGTTTGAAATTAGGACCCCCACTCTGATACCATGATTTACTACCTCACCAAAAAGAAATTCAAGCTTTTGAGAGATGACATTTGAAAGCATACAGCTAGTTATTCACTAAGGCAATACAGCTAATTTGCAACCTAATCCTCCAAGTCTCCATGGCTAAACTCATGTTAGTACAATAGCTTGCACACCCAACCCTTATCATAGATATTGGAGACTTAACAGACAAGTGACAACTATAGTTCAACTGATAATAAGAATGCGGAAATAGTGACAAACAAAACAGGTTTGACAAAAGTACCCTTGTTTTAAAATACTTCCGTGATGATCAGAATTTACTCTCATTTCTGCCATTAGTTTACATGTCCAACACATCTAGTCTAATCTAATACTGGCAGTTGATAGAATCTTTGAGAACCACAAATGTAATGGATATTACAATTAAAAGAAGCTTAAGAGGGAATAGCTATTAAATACTGCAAAAAAATCAGCCTATTCTTCATGGAAAAATCATGTGACAATAAATTAGCAACATTTTGAATGAAATACCCAGTTCTGGATGCCATGAACAGAATATGAAGCAAATAACCCCACAAACAAAACATAAATCTTTTCTTTTTCCTTTATTGTGGCACAATAAATCATCACACAAGCATGTTTCTGCTACTTTTAATCAGAACTAAAGAGGGAAACAGAGATAAATTCAGAAATGAAAAAAAAAAAAAATATATATATATATATACATATATTAGAGAAAGAAAGTAAAAGATTACCTTTCGGGTAGGTGGAGTGCTGGGAATCAGAACGTAGAGTTGGACCGACGGGAGCCGGGAGAGTCAGGAGAAAACCTTTGTATATATGTGAAGCCTTGAGCAATTTATCGATTAGTGTTGGAGCGGATAAAGTTATTGTATATTTTAGAATATGATGTGACATATTCCTTATCAATCACTGGTTTCAAAATAAGGATTTTTATTTTTATTTTGGTTGTTTAGGATAATTTTGTTTTCTAAATAAATACACTTTAAAGGTATGAATTATTTATATTTGTTTCATTCAAAATTTTTCTTTCGACTAATTTTTGTTCTCATAAATATTTTTTCTCATTAACGTAAAAATTAACACAATTTAACACTTTGGCAACCTTTATTCTCATAACTCATACCAAAAGGATTTAGAAATAAAAAAATGGATAAAAACTAGTTTTTGTTTAATTTTAATATTTTGGTAGAGATAGGGAAGTTATCACATAAAAATAGGAAAAAGTAATTCGATATGTACATGTTTTTATTTCAGTAATATTCCATACACACAAGACAAGTTCCTTACATTACCTTCTCACACGACTTGCTACATCAGCCTTTTAAACTTATAAACCAAGCACCCCAAAACTCAGTTTTCCACGTCAGCCCATCATTCTCTCTCTTTTCTCCCAAATTTCTTTCTTTCCTCGCCTACGGCCGTACAACAGGGAGACCTCTAAGCTCTCCCAAAGCCTCTTTCTCATCTTTCTCTCTCTACCAACGGACTGAAGATCTTCTACCTTCCTCCTCCAACCGAATTCAACTCCAACTGTAATTCTCTTCAGGTAACTATTATATGTTATTGCCTTTTGTAAGAATATGAACTCACTTTTAAACACTATATAGTTGCTTCGTGAATACATATGCAAATCTGGACTTTCTAATTTCCTTTCCTCATTAAGGTACTAGAATGTATAAAAAATGAATTTGGGAAAAAGAATGGGCACAACTGGTACAAGTTTTCAAATTTTATTGCATTCTACTGTCTATTGAAGTCTGAGCATCCCATCTAGCACTAAAGACTACTCTTAAATTAACTAATCAAATTGAAACACTCTCAAGATGATATTGATTTTTGCTCTTAAAATAGGAAAGTAGTATCAAAATTGAGAAAAGGAAATTCCTGGTTATGATGGAATTGTAATTCTCATGGGTTTTAGTGCTTAAAGATAAGATTTTGGTACTTCTAGTATTAACCTATGGTACAATGTATAACCAAGAACTACAGAAATCCTGATATCAGTTTAGTCTTTTGAATTTGGCACTGAATTGCTTCGTCTTGCTACTTTCTACACATGTTAAAATCTTTAGGAGCATCTTTATCACTGGTTTGAGAATCATAATCAATATGAACAGTTTGTCTTATAAAAAGGGTTCAGCAATTAGATTAAAGTTAGTGGAGCCTTCACTGCATTAAGTTTCAATACAAATATAACTATGAGGTTGAAAGAGTTAGAACTAGAAAGGAGGTCATGCTAGCTCTCTCTTCACCTCCGTCTTCTTGATAGTCCCAGGGAAATTCTGGTTCTCTGTCTGACATTGAAATTCTCAACTCTGACTTGTTCTTCTTAAGAGTCCTCATCTTCCAAATCTCTGAGCTCATCCTGAACCCTAGCCAATCCAGTAGTACAATTTTATCATTTTCATTGTTTAGAGCTGGGTAGAACTAACCCATTGGCAATTAACATGTACTGGTTTTGTTACTATAACAAATTGTATTTTTAGTTTTCCTTCAACTCAAAAGATGTAGTTTTTTATTTTAATCTTTTTATTGTGAGAGGTTGGGTTAATTGCTCATGTTTTGAACTTTGAACTGCTATGTGCTATTTCCACGCACATAGATGTGGGATTTTTTTTGGTTTGAAACCCTTTTTCTGTGTAAATATCTAAATGATTGGATGTTTGAGATTGGATACACGGTAGTTTTGTAGTTTTTATAGTTAGATTTCCAGCTTGAATTTTGCAGAGGCTTGTCCTTGGTAAGTGCTGCACGTTTGTCAAAGTATAATTTGTTTAATAGCTCCATGATAGTAATTACTGAATATGAAATGCTTTCAAACAATATATGCCAGTTGATATAGCCATGTAAATGTCATTCTTGGCCTTTTTTTTTCTTTTGTTGCAGATCACTGAAATTCGGGACTTTGCTGGTCAGGAAATTGAAATATAAAAACTTGTAATGCTGATTCAAAGGAGGCACTTGAAGAAGCTAAGGTTCCTGCATCTTCTGCTGTAGATGCTGCACTTGAACAAATTAAGAATAAACAGAAGCTCAATGTGCTTGATAAAACAAAGAATTATTAGGAGAGTTTAAGGAAGAAAATAAGGGACTTGAAGAAGTGTAAATTTAGGCAATTAAGACTATAAAGCTTCGATACAGACTATTATGCAGTCTTTTCTTAAACTTATACTATGTACGCAGGTTTTGCTTGGTGATGAATTCTTAATCAATTTATGCATCATATGCTCAGAATGTAATTGATTTTTTTAATTCAATAATAGATATATTAATGTATTGTACATGAAACTTATCATTCTTAATCTATTTATCAAATCCAAGTGATTTTAGCAGCATCTATAATTGTTTATTATTTAGATTTCTACCTGCAACTCACAAAGCAGTAGTAGTCTTACTATTTCAAAATGCAATATCAGAGAATATGGTAAATTTTTTCATATGTAAATAACAAAACTAGTAAATTTTGTCAATAAAATACTAGAGAATGTTGAACATCTTTTGCTAATACTATACTCATACGTGCATTTATTTCGAAGGAACAATGTCACTAACATAGTCTAAAGCAAATGGAGGGAAAAAAAAGAAAAGTAAAACCAAATATAAGTCTCTAATTGATTATAAAATCATATATTCATAAAGCACTTTGCGTCTTCATGAAACAAGCCTCCTTAGCACACTTTTTTCCTGATACATCACATATGGCTCTTTCTTTTCAGCTAGCTCTATTTCATGTTCATCAACATGTCCTCTGTCAATATGCTTCTTTATTGGCTAATTGAATTCACCTATTTAATCACAATATGGCTCTTTCTTTACAGCTAGCTCTATTTCATGTTCATCAACATGTCCTCTGTCAATCCATAAAACTGCTTCTTTATTGGCTAATTTAATTCACCTATTTGATCTCAAAATAATTAAAAATTGTATAGATTAACAAATACTAGATAATTGAAAATCATACATGTCAGCTATAATAGTATAAATTAAGTGTAGCAATAATGAACATAAACGACAACGTAATTTAAAATTTACATTATCATGAAGTTTTTTTTTTTTTTAGAAACATTTTACCTATTGATTTCTGATTATTTTTCTTCTTTAGCCGGCTGACAATAGTCTCAACAGTTTTTTTCTTTCTTTTAATCGGTGGGCGACCTTTACGACCAACAACTATAGGCTACGAACTTTACAATTATGACCAATTGAGATCTCATTTTGTTCAGAATCATGTTTCGCTAATGGGTAGGTTGGACATGCACTTTGCTGGTTATTCCCACCATCCAGACAATGTTGTGAGACATTTTCCTTCAATTCTTCTACAATTTCAAGCACAATATGAAATTTCTCTTCATGTTCCACAGTAATTTCAGCAACTTCGTGAAACAATTTGCATAACTTGTCAAATCTTTCTATTTCTGGTTTAGTTTTTATAGCATCATAGGTACTCTTAACATACGTGTGTTTGTGCTTTATTTCCTTCCTCCACCTATCTAGGATGTACTTCAACGGAACCTCCCTCACTTTTTCTAGGTTAAATGTACACAATGCATGTCTACATAATATCCTTTTCAACCCAAATAATCAACATGTGCATGTAATATCTCTTTCCATCTTATTAAGCTTAACTTCAAATTCCAAATCCTTCAACATATACCCTGTAGAAACAACCTCATGAACATGATAAGTAGAAACCGAACCATCTTCATGAATATATCTAGCACAACAGTTTATCAGTCCCTTAAATTGATCTTGGACCTCTAAAAATTTAGCATGTGTGTAAACACTTAGATATTGCTTTTCAATTGGAGTTAGAGAGACACAAGGAATAATTGTAGAAAATGATTTAAAATTTGCTAAAGTTTCTTTCTCGACCTTGTCACGTAGAGCATTTTCATATTGGTCAACAAATTCTTTTAATTTTGTGGTGGATTTCACATATCCATCAAAGAAATCATTCATGCTTTCACTCTGTTGTGTAGTTGACATTCCAGCCCAAAAATATTTTTTCACATAAGCCAATGCCCAACGATGTCGCTCATTATACAAACTAACCAACCAATCATTTTTTTTCTAGACTATATTGCTTGATCATAGCAATCCAGCGCTCCTCAAATTCCACAGTTGTCACAGCATCATACACAATACCTTGCAAACATGCTTGAATATTTTCATAGTTCTTATATTTCCTAATCTTCCTAGGAATTTTTTTCATTACATGCCATAAACACACCTATGTCGAGCTTCGGGAAGGACTTATTCAATTCCCTTTGCATAGCTTTACATTGGTCAGTGATAATAGCCTTTGGTGGAACACCAGACATGCATTGTAACCATGCTTCTAACAACCACACAAAAGATTCTATATCCTCGCTTGGTAACAGCCCACAACCTAATAGTATAGATTGTCGATGATGGTTAACCCCAATAATTGGAGCAAAAGGCATATCATATCTATTAGTAAGATATGTTGTGCCAAATGTGATTACATCTCCAAATGATTCATACAATGTCCTACTCCTTGCATCCACCCAAAAGACATTCCTCACACAAATATCCTCATCCAAATCCATTAAGTAGTAGAAGTTTGAATTTTGATCTTGCATTCTCACAAAATATTTTCAAAGAGCTTCACCATCACCTTCTTGGAGTTTGAGTATTCATTCTTTCTCAATGTAGTTTCGGCAATCCTTTTCAGTGTAATTCATATTTTCATACCCCCCAACTTCAATCACAAGAGAATGAAATTTTTTGTTTAACCTCATGCCAAATCGATCATTTAATTGAGGAACTCTCTTTGAATGTGCATTTAGCAGTATAAGACTTCTAAAAAGTCTTGATTTATGCGGACTCACGTTATGGTTATGATCGAGCGAAACAGTAAGTATTTTAGCCTTCCATCTAGAAATAATGACGAGCTAATATGAGCTGGACAAAGTAATTTTCCAGTCGGCTTTGAATTTAAACTAGATTGCGAATTACTACCTCTATTTGTTCCCTGCCTAGAACATGCCAACCTGATGTACTCAAGAACTTCAGTAGTTTTTTCTTTCCGCAATTTCTTGTCATTACACCAAACCCTTCTTGTCAGCCATAACTCTTGTAGTAATCTATAACATCATTAATTGACATAAACTCCATCCCTTTCACTGGGTCTTAAATCAATTTGCATTTACTGCCAACGCTTTCCTCATTGTCATGACCAATCTCAATAATAGTGTCATCCTTGTTCACATAAAATTCATTTTCTCCAACTTCGTCTTCCATTAATGTCTCATAAAAATAAAAAAATCAATTATATTCAAAATTATAGCTAGCATATACTTAAAAAATGCTGATGACCGAAACCATCTCTCTAATAAAACTAAAAATACATTTTATTATAGTAAAAACAAAAACCATTACATGTTAATGCCAATGGGTCAGTTCTTCCTAGCTCTAAACAAAGAAAATAATAAAATTGTACAACTTGATTGGCTAGTGTTTAGATTGACAAGACAAATGGGTTTTGGGGGTTTTCAACCAAAACAAAACCATTTGCCTAACCTTACAATGACTGTCATATCTATTCATAAACAAAATGATATACTGGGGTAACAATACACCTGAACTTTGCAAAGTGTAATATCCTATCAGTTCATGACTGGTAAACTGAGCATTAAAAATACAAAATGTGTAGAGCAACTACTTCACTTCTTATCTGCATGAGAAGGCTTGCAGGTCGTAACAGATTTCTCTAGCATAACAGAGGGGTAGAACAACACGAGTCAACAGTATAAGCAACTTAACAACACCATTAAAAAGACTTAATCATAAGTTGAAGAAAAACCTAATAAATCCTGATAAAGTGTCAATAAGATATATTTATTGATATTAACAATTACAAGTAACCTGAACAAGCTTGCACTTGTTCCCCACTCTGCCAATATTCTTCCAGGGAACAAGAGACTATATATCAATCTTTCTTCAAAAAATGAAAAAAATATTGCTTTATTGCTTACACACTAAAATACAATTTGTTATAGTAAAAAAACCAGTACATATTAATTGCCAATGGGTTAGTTCTACCCAGCTCTAAACAATGAAAATAAAAAAATTGTAAAACTGGATTGGCTAGGATTTAGATTGTAAAGAAAAATGGGTTTTGGGGGTTTCAACCAAAACAAAACCATTTGCATAACCTTACAATAACTGTCCTGTCTATTCATAAACAAAATGTTAATGACCTCAGTGGACAGTTTCATCCAAGCAAAGCGTCTACTCATCTACTTAGTAGAATAATAGTATCATTTAATAATCAATTAAGTTTCTTTGGTCTATGGGTTCCATTTATGCCACAAAACATAAAATTTTCACTCGACTAAAGACAAAGTGTTCATATTGATTATGATCCTCAAGCCAGTGATAAAGATGCTCCTAAAGATTTTAACATGTGTAGAAAGTAGCAAGACGAAGCAATTCAGTATTAAATTCAAAAGACTAAACTGATATCTGGGATTTCTGCAGTTCTTGGTTATACATTGTACCCATAGGTTAATACTAGAAATACCAAAATCTTATCTTTAAGCACTAAAACCCATGAGAATTACCATTCCATCACCACCAGGAATTTCCTTTTCTCAATTCTGATACTACTTTTCCTATTTTAAGAGCAAAAATCAATATCATCTTGAGAGTGTTTCGATTTGATTAGTTAATTTAAGAGTAGTCTTCAATGCTATATGGGATGTTCAGACTTCAATAGACAGTAGAATGCGATAAAATTTGAAAACTTTTACTAGTTGTGCCCATTCTTTTCCCCAACTTCATTTTTTATACATTCTAGTATCTTAATGAGGAAAGGAAATTAGAAATTCGAGATTTATTAGTGTTTAAAAGCTGATGTGGCAGGTTGTGTGAGGACCTTGTGTATATATAGCATTACTGTTTTTATTTTCTCATGTTACTTCGAGTTTTAAGGAGTAAATCTAACAAGTGGATCAAATCAGTGCAAAATATGTAAGAAAAGGACAAGTTACGTGAATAGCTAATCCTTTCCCAATCTTACAAACACTCCAATTAAATTTGAGGTTTTTAACTTGAAAACTAGATTTTTCCCCAACAAAACTCTAAAGAACTTAATAAATAATGCCATGGTGATTATGGCAATTTCAGCGGTGGTTGCGTGTCAAGAATTTATTCCAAGTTTATAATCAAACAATTTTGAATAATTATGAGTTATTGATTCCATTCTAGTACAAAAGTATTAGAAACAACAATGTTTGTTGTTAAATATAAAGATGAACAAGAATATGAAAATGCAAAATAAAGTAAAGCCAAATGCAATATGAGTAAGCTGATTGATTGGTTTTTGAACTCCTTAAATAATAATTGAGGCCAATATTTATAGTCTTAATAGGATTAATTTAAAATTCAAATTAATAATAGCTCCTACATAATCGTGACAAACGGTCAGTAACTATTCATTAATTAAACTGCCCAACTACCATATTAAACCATATCTAGTCTTTTGGTCTGTGTTTTAAAATGTTGACCGTCGCTCAAGTAGGCTGAGAGAATAACTGTGATGCGTTTTGGCCTACAAAACTTGTTCAAACCATCTTTCAGAAACCTTTAGAATTCAAAATGCCTAACACTTGGTGAATCATGCACCTATATATTTCTCGGACATTGAAACTCTCTGCCTCTTTGACACATATTTCCCTCAAACCAATCCTTTTAATCCCATCATCGCAACTTCAGCAACTTTACTTTCACAATCTCTTAAGAAAAATTGCTTCTAGGTAATTCAAGCATTCTGAATTCCCTATTCTCCTTTTCTCTCTACTCATCAATGGCGTCTTTCATACCTTCATTCTTGAAATCTTCTACTGAAATCCCTATTTCAAGGGATTCCAAAGATTATTTGAGCCCTGATCTTCATATAAATACTTAATACTAGTAAATTCTTCCTTTTTGATTGAGCATTCAGATTTTTCATCCCCACTTTTGAGACCAGTATTCAAAACTTTTCTGCTACCTGAGTTAAGCAAATTCACCTCTCTAGCGACTGGAGAACCCTTCTTTTCTAAGAACAACCTACTTTTTCTTTCTTATCATACCAAAGACCCATTAAGACTTGGCCTACCGAGGAACCAGACTTTGAAAATTGGGCTACCCATTTACTTTCGATCCGTGAGACATGCTTCCGCAAACATGGTCTATTACACTTGATTATACTCTCCTTTCAACCCATAGAGCCAATATCAGACCTATTACAGATGTAGCCTACTTTTAGTCCAAAAGCCACAATGTCTTTTCATTTTTCTTGTGGAATGATGACTTTGATCATTCTTGATATGATTGTACTCTTCGATTTAGGAAGCACTGGAGAAGAGGTTAATGCCTTTATTGCTTGGACTCCAAATCCTTAAGGAGAACAAATTTTACAGCAAATTCATGGTTTTTCACCGACAAACCTCGAGTGACTTATCTCATGAAGAACTTATGGCCTTCCTTTTGCCATGGCTCTGTAAATATGTCTATTATGTCGCGACTGACGTAATGGTAGCTAAATGTTTAGCTGAAGGTCATATCTAAGCCTTGACCCTTTTTAGTTCTTTCCAGTGTTTACCAACTCTAAGCTAATTTCATCCAACTCACTAAGAAAGGACATTATTATGGCAAGAAACTTGCTTTGGGTAGTGCAATATTGGCCGGTAATTATGAGTTTGTTCAATTTACATAATGTTTTTGAGATTTCATTAACATATTCTATTTTTGCGACTTACATATGGATTCCTTGTGTCACGATTTAATTAAATAATGTGTATTTGCATGTGCACTTCACCTCAAGCAAAATATATTTGTCACAATTGCAACTAGTTTTCAAACTCAATATAAACCAACTCATACATTACAAATACAAACTTAGATGCATCATAAATGCCACGTGTAAATTCATCACTTCTATTACAAGATTCATAAAATGTAATTTGATATGTAATGTATCTAAATGTGCACATGGATATTATGTTAGCTCTTATAATAACATTTTTGTCATGATTCAATAATAAATTTCAAATCATATGTCTTTTATCTCAAAGAAAATAGTTGCAACCGAGGCAATACTTATATAACTTGAGTTGACCCAACAAATATAACATGCACTAATAATAGATGAGATTTAGCACACGTAAATACACATAACAAATTCAAATTTGGAATTTGACATATTTACAATTTTGTATCATTTATTACCACAGCCAATTTCTTTAGGGCCACAACTTATTAATTAGCATGAGTTTTTTTTTTTTTCCCTAAAACATCCTTATTTAGTTTATTTGACCTATCTCGTTCAACATTTATTATTTCTCTTTTCTATGTCTATGTTTTTCATAAATTTCAAAAATTAAATTTTAGTTTTAAGTTCCCTACTCCCTCTATGTTTTTCACTAAATATTCTTTGAATTTATTATTATTTTTTTGTCGAATTTGATTTATTATTAGAATATACAATATTAACAAGAAGAACTTAAAATTAATATACAACACTAGTTATCCTAATGAAAAACGACACCAAAATATTTTATTTTAACAAAAAAATAATTTTTTTTAATTAAAAATATAATTTACAAGAAAATGCCGAAAGAAAAAATTGTATGGAGTAAAAAGAAAATCAGTAAAAATATATATGTTAGACTTTTTTGTTGTTAAGAAATATATTAGACTTTTAAGGTCAATTGAAAAAAAAATACCAAAAAAGTTAAAGAGTTTACGAAAAGTAAACCCGTAAAAATAATCAAAAAACCTATTAAAAATCAGATAAGGAAAGAGAATGATGGGGAACAATTATATACATGAAATAGGATTTATTGGAAACATAATATGTATTATAGGGTTTCATTATAATTATATTAAATATATAATATAGGATAAGTTAGAAGTATTTAAGTATTATTTAGGATTTGAAAAATAGGACTTTGATAATAATTAGGATTTTAGTTGTAAAATAGAATTCTAATTATAATAAAATTCTTAGGGTTTTAGGATTTGCCTATATAAAGACTTATTATATACTTTATTATTTACCTTTTGATGAATTGAATATTTCCTTAGGAGTAGTTGTAGAATAGAATTGTTCTCTTTTGATCCTTAATTCACAATCTTTCATACACGTCCTATGTTAGAGAAATAATAAAAGGTGAACTACCTTATTGAAGAATTTTACATGAAGAAGATTTCTGAAAGAGAAATAATAAAAGGTGAAAAACCTAAAGAGTTTTACAAGAAGAAGTTGTATAAGAGGTAAGGCAGAAGCATATGTATGACAAATGAAAGAAGTCTAGAGTTTAGGAAAAATAGTCCAATAAGGAAAACGAAAAAAGAAAAAAAGCCTAATGAGCATTAGACATGAAAAAGAGAAATAATAAATATTGAACAAGATAAGTCAAATAGAATAAATAGGAATCTTTTAGAAAAAAGAGAAACTCATGACAATTAATAAGTTGTGGCCCTAAAGAATTTAGGGCTCTCTAATTATTATTGATCAGATTTTTAAGCTAAGACAAAATTAGATAAGCTTATTTTTATTTTGTTGTAATTTAAGTTTAATTAATCGGATCATATATTATTGTGACAATAATAATAATAATAAAATTCATTGATATCAAATTAAAAATTAGTAAGATTGACATATGTTTGTTATAATTAAGAAACAAATTATTGTAATTGAAGTGAACATCACTAAAATACCATTAATATATGATACTACACAATCTCAATTATAATTAAAGTGAATAATTTTCCCTAAAAAAATGAATAATTGAATTTTAAATTTACTTAATCAACAAAAAGTTATTGCGAGTATAATTTAGCATGAGGTAGAAAAAGACAATGTATAAAAGGCTTACTTATTTATTTCTTGTAACTAAAATAATGTAAATGTTCTATATTATTAAATATTAACTAAGCTAAGGTCAGGTTTATAAAATTTTTAGAGAAAACAATGAAAACGGACTATAAAAATATAGTTACCATAAGTTTATATGTCTAGGGTCATGATTTAAAATTAATTATTAGGGTTTAAGTAGAATTTTCAAAATTTACATCATTAAAACTGTAAACCAATCATGAATAACACATCCAAAAAATGAAACATGTAACGTGTAAGAATTTCATAGATCATTAAACTTGAACACTTAATATCCCATTTTTTATATTGGGTATTTGTATAACTCATCTAAACTCATGGATGGAGATTTATCTGACAGCTATAGTTCAACTGATAGTCTAATATAATAGTGACAGTGGATAGAATGTTTGAAAAACACAAATGTAAAGGATATTACAGTTAAGAGAGAACCAGATCTGGATGCCATGAACAAGAATATGGAAGCAAATTATAACCCCACAAAACGAAAAATAAATCTTTTCTTTTTCCTTTATTGTGGGACAATAAATCATCACACAAGCAAATTTGGAACTTGATTATACACAAGTTTCTGATAATTTTAATCAGAAATATAAAGAGGGCAACAGAGATATATTCGAAAAATGAAAAAACCAAAATGTCGAGAAAGAAATTAAAAGGCTACCTTTTTGGTAGGTGGAGTGCTGGTGTTCAGAATGCAGGGAGTTAGGATGAAACCATTGCATATGAAGCCTTGAGCATAGGGGTATCAACGAGCCAAGTCTTGTCAAAGCTCAGCTAAGCTCGTCTCATTGTAGGCAAGCTCAAGCTTGGCTCGAACTCATTTCAGGTTCGCAAGCTAAAGCTCGTTAAGAGCTTGTGAACAAATATCCAGCACAAGCTCGGCTTGTTAAGGCTCGTGAACTATATCAATTTTAACCTGTTCCTATCAAAATAATGGCCCAAAATCTAATTTAAATGCTTTAACAACAAACTTAGCCATCAATATCATACAAACCAATCTAAACAAATATTATCCAAGAAATAAAGGACTAAGAATTAAAACAAATCTCAAATTACATTCAAAATAACTTCAAAATTTTCAAATTCAACAAAGTCAAATAGTCTGCCACTACCATAATTAAAATCTTCACATTCCCGCACAAATCCATTAAATTATTTTGCAGCTCTAACTCCTACAGCTCATGTAAGTTGAAAAATAATTATTAAAATATTATTACAAGACAAAAACTAATTAACAAAGTATAAGAAAGTATCTTCATTCTTTTTTTAAGATTGTATAATATCAATAACAATAAACTATCAAACTCACCTGTCTCTGTATTTAATGGGAAAATGATAGCCTCAAATTATTATTAGCAAAAATCCCATTGAGCTTATCATTAAAAAAATGACAAACTTCCCCTCAAGAAAATAGAAAATGACAAGCTTTAAATTTTACACTATTCTCCATATCAAGAGAAATTTGCAGTGCCTAAGTTGTGCCTTGGGAGCCCAAAACCTTATTGGTTCTCTGGTAGTATATAAAGAAGAAAAATGAAAGACACAATTGAAAAAGAGTGTGCGCGCAAGTTGAAGTACCAATAAAATATTGAAAATGATGTCAAGGCAATAATTTATCTTTTGAAAGCGTTTTCTTTTAAACTAAAAAAACTAATTAAAGTCAATCATAGTACACATATAAACTCTTGAATATCAATCAAATAAAAATCAGGAATCTATATGAAGGAATAAATGAAAGTATCAAGGAAACAATATAAAGAGGGAGAACGGTTTCAAATATGTTAGTCTTTGTCCACAGCTCTAGACAAAGTATCAACGGGTTCATTTACTTTTTAATTGAATTCCTTGTTGGTCCTTCATGGGTGTTAAGTGTTTAAAGTACTTGCTGAATGTCCAGTGACTTACTATATAATAGTCGAGTTCTTAATGCCGATTTGCAGCTTAGCTTTATATGGAGACTATACAAGATCTTTTGAATCCTGCTAATGATAACATTTATATTGTGGAAGACCCCAAATCCGGAGAGTTACACCGCTTTGTCGAAAATACAAGATTGAATACCAAAAATAAAATAGGAACTCAAATGGATTCCATAAACATAGATCCTTAACTAGAGGTTCATAAACACTCACCAATGACCAACAAAAAGAGATTACTAACCTTTGGCAACCTAACTGTGATTTCCTTCACTAGATTAGAAGTCAAAGCACCCAAATCCAGCCGTGCCCGTGACGCTTGAGACTTGAGAGGCTAGTGTGAGGCTTGAGAGTTTAGCGTTGAAGAAACTGAGAGATCGAGAGGCGAGAGTCAAGAGGCAAGAGGCAAGAGGCAAGAGGCAAGAGGCAAGAGGCGAGAGATGAGAAGGTTGAGTGTGCCTGAAACCCTATCCTAATTCCTAAATTCCAACTTATTTGTTTTACTTATTTATTTATTTATTTATTTTTTGTTGCATTTCTAACTTCTGGTTCCAATTGCTTGTTTGGCTCTTTCCAATTCCATTTAAAACATTACACCACACTACAATTATTAATTATTAAATTAAAAATAGTATAAGTCTATTAGACTTTTAGTGTTATATATTAATGTAAATAATAAAATAATATAATTATATATTTATTTAAAAATAAGATATAAATATTTATTATATAATATTAAAAAAGGGTAGTGATATGTGCACTACCCAATATTGATAAGTGAACTAAAGTAGAAAATTATAGTAGCTTTTGTTTTTGTCTTTTAGTGTATTTGTAATACACCTAACAATATTTTTAGTATGCATATCAATACCCTTACAAAATTATATATTTAATTATTCTTAAATAGCTGGCTCGCGAGCTTACTAGATGAGTTTTATAAAGATTGAGCTCGGCTCGTTTACTAAACGAGCTCAAAAGTAAAACTTAAGCTCGCTCATTTACTAAACAAATTAAGCTCGAACTGAGCTCTCAATGAGTAGTTCACAAGCTCCTTGCGAGTTATCTCGACTCATTGCCAACCCTATTGAGCAATGCATTAGTTGGTATTATTGTATTAGATTATCACGTGACAATGACAGATTCCTTATCATTCATTTTCTATTTCTATTTTACTTTATTAGTAATAAATATTCTTGAAAGAAAAAATTATTTATATTTGTTTCAATGAATATTTTTCCTTCAACTAATTTCTATTTAGAAATAAAAAAAATGTATAGAAAATATTTATTGTTTAATTTTAATCTTTTGATAGAGATATGGAAGTTATCACATAAAATTAGAAAGGAAAAACATTTGGTATGTAAATGTTTTTTCTCATGTTACTTTAAGTTTTAGGGAGTAAATCTAACAAGTGGATCAAATTAGTGTAAAATATGTAAGAAAAGGATTGCGTGAAAAGCTAGGTCTACTTTCCCCAATCTTAGAAACACACCAAATTAAATTTGAGGTTTTTAACTTGAAAACTAGATTTCTCCTCAACAAACCTATAAATAACTTTTTTAAAATGCCAACTTTGTTTTTAAAATTTGACATTTGAAAACTTAGTTCAAACTATTAGTACTAATCCCCTCAACCCTTAGTGCCAAGTTCCAACACTTAACATACCCAAACAAAAAAAATGACGTTTATAGCATTCTTTCCAAACGATTGGACCTGTGAATTTATACATACATAGCAAGCACGAATTTCAAATTACAATATCCCTATTCAGTAATGAAGATCCATCAACAAGATTTGCATGTTATTGTATTCTTAGAAGGACTAGATTGGAATAAAATATACCATTCATGAGTTCATATAATATAAGATGAAAATAATATGTTTTATTCCTTTGCTTTTATTGTATTTTCTTATCGTATCCTTATTTTTTCAATCTTTTAATTATTTAAGGGAGAATTTTAAAAATAAAAATTTATAAAATTCTATTTTCATTCCCTTCTCTTTTTGGTGCCCGCTTTTGGAAGGAACATAAATTTAGAGAAGAACTAGTCCAATCAAACATAACTCGGATTGATACCAATTATAAAAGGTGATCTTGAACCAGCGAATAATACAGCAGGCAGCAGCAATAATATGTCTTTCTGATCGAAACCCATCAGTCCTCTGCATTTGATTTCCTCTTTTCCGAAGGTCTCATATAAAACAGAGAGGTCTCAAATCTACCCTTCCGGATGCAATGAAGATGTTGCCAAAACTACAGACCCTATACAGTGTCATTCACTCTCCACAAATGAAGACTCAGCAAGATCAATGGCACGAGCAAGGGCAGCAGCTTTGTTCTCACACTCTCTTTGCTCATCAGCTGGATCACTGTCAGCCACAATTCCTGCCCCAGATTGGAGATGTGCAACCCATTCTTTGCGCTTGGTTGCATCCTTGTACGAGTACATTGTGTCAAAACGGTTATTAGTTGGGAAAACTATGGTTCTTAAAGCAAGGGCAATGTCCATATCACCAGAAAAAGATATGCCTCCAAAACCACCACTATATGGTCCCCGTCTCGTGACTTCCAACTGATCAATCAGCTCCATAGCTTTCACCTGTTTTACAGCAGAGACAATGAGAACTACCTAAGTTCAAGGACATTAAACCAGTAAAGAAATATAAACATAAGTCATATGTAGTAGCCATGGGTTCTCTTTTGACTTCCCATCTATATAGTGATTGATCCATCTTACTGGATTAACTGATAAATCAAGAGAAACTGAAAATAAAAGAATAAAGTCTACCTTTGGTGCTCCGCTGACAGTACCAACGGGTAAAGCAGCACGCAGTGCATCCCAGCTTGTTAAATGGTCAAGTAGCTCACCCGTAACCTGCAAAGAAGAGTAAATGTTGCTCACTGTCTGAGATAGAGCTTTTCCCTAGATTTCTTGAGCACAAAAAAGTTGTTACACATATAGCTTTTGAAAATCTTCTCCTTAAAGCAAAATAATGAGATGAGTAATGACAGCATCACATCCAGAGAAAGCCAGGTACCCACTAGTACTAGAGGTAGAAGATATCATATCCAAGTTTATTAAAAATATAATCTAGACCAATAAGGTGCTGTTTAAGATCAAAGGATAGGTTTGAACTAATAAAATTTAGACTGATAGATTGGTAACATTTTTTATTTGCTTTATGATAGACAGGTCCTCACCACCAAGTACCAACACTATTCTCGTTGGTTCCCTTATTCTGGAGTTGCCTATAACTAGCTAGGTTGGGCATTCTTTTGGGGGTGATCATTGTTCTGTATCTTTAAGGGATCCAAGTATCAGTAAGCTGTCTAAAGTCAACATTAGGACAGCAAGAAAGAAGATTATTTCTTCCCACAAGAATTATTGCAAATAGAAATAATGCTTCTAAAATTCACATCTAGCACAACATGACAAATATGAAGTCAATGGAAATCATGCAGTAAAGAATCAGTAATACATGTATCATGTATCATTGAGAAAAGGAAAAGATTCTGAAGACTGTCACTGCACATGCATGCATAGGATAGCTTATTAAAAGTAATGTTTTAAAAACCAAACCGATGATCTATTTGAAAATTGACCAATTCTTAGCTCACCAGTCCAATAGAGGTGGGACCTGAATGGCCAAACTGAATAACGTCATAAATATATTTAATTTAATATTTATAATATTATACACGATATAATGTTACCTATAACGTTACCTGCAACCATTATATTGATGTTATATATCTCATATTTTCTATTATCACCTCAATTCTTATCCAGGCACTTTCTTATCGACAACAAAGGCTCAACTTGATGAAAAGAGTAGAGAGATAATAGATAACAAATCAAGCTCACTTGATAATGGAGGAAATAAAAAATCATATTCGAAAAAAGTAAAATGGGATGAGAGAGAGAGAGAGAAAACAAGAAACAAATCATTTTGATATTTTTGTTCAGATCTAAAAATGGGAGATAACAAAGAAAAAAAATAGTTGATCTTTTGTTTTAATTGACAATACATATGTATACAAATATATATATATATATATATATATTAACCAGTCAAAGTAATGAAAAAGAATATTTTTTAATGGTTGAGGCATTACATTATGACCTATAGGTGAAAGGTTTTTCAATATTTTTCAGCATTTAAGTGACTCGACTGGTTTTTTAAAACTGGTACTGGGTCACCTGTTCTGGTGGGTTTGACCGGTTTTTACCATTCCAACCTGCCAATTGGTTCTTTATTCAAATCCTGACCAAAATCCAAACCAATCAGAAGTTGAATATTTTTTATGGCTGGTTCGGTCCAGTTTTTAGAACACCAATTAAAAGATAAAAAATTCAATATTTACGGTTGTTTGAATGGAAGCAGTATAGTGGCAAGCAACAGAGAAATAGGATTCTGGAAGCTATTACTTAGGGCCATATAGATGGTAACGCTTTAGGAAATAGGTGAAGAGTGGGTCTTTACTAAAGACCCATTATGATACAACAGGCTGATAATCTGATATAATAACTAAAAAGCATGGTTAGTATGAGGATAATTAAGGAAAGCAAAGATAGAATTTCGGAAAGAAGAATTGTTAACGGTTTCTAGTAAGCAAAATAGGCCAGGGCAAGCTTTTGAGTACAACAAAACTGCAAAGAGTTTGATTAGAATTCAAAATAACGAGGAAATAAATAGATATCAAACATATGGGCCATACCCATCACAAGATCCATAAGAAAGGAGCTCCGCAGCTACTGAAATTCTCGAAAAACTTATTTTCAAGAAGAGATTCTGTAATACATGTATGCTTTAGAACAGGAAGAGATTCTGAAGACTGTCATTGCACATGCTCACATAGGGCAGAAAAGATACAAAAAATCAATATTTATGGCTGTTTGAAATTTGAATGTAGGAAGTATCATGCAACAGAGAATAGGATTCTGGAAGATATGGTTAGGGTATAGATGGTAAGGATTTAGGAAATAGGTGAATACCAATAGGATGATAAAATAACTAAAGAGCACGGTTAGTATGAGGATAATTAAGGAAAGCCGAGATAGAATTTTGGAGATACAAACTGATAACGGTTTTCACTAAGCACGATAGGCCAGGACAAGGTTTTGAGTTCAACAAAATTGCAAAGAGTCCAATTAGAATTCAAAATAAGGAGGAATAAATTGATTTCAAAGATATGAGCCATGGGCATCACAAGATCCAAAGGAAAGGATCTCAACAGCTAGTGAAATTCTTGAAAAACTTATTTTCTATTTATTTCAAACAACATAACCCTGTACCGACTATAATACAACCTTACTCTCACACAAGGATCGGTTTTCTACAAGGGAACAACTGAAACTAAAAGAGACATACTAAACCTAGAAACGCTTAATCGCATTAAAAAATCAAAAAACAAACCAATCAGTGGTAGCAACCTATGTCAATGAAATTAAAAATAAACATATCAAACCCACCTGAAACGTACTAGCAGCCTACTAAACAATAAAAAGCTAAACAATGCTGAGCTATTAAACCTACCAAACATTAAAGTTACCCAACATCAAGATCAAATCATATAATTCAGTAATTCTTGATTCTTCAAGTCTTTCTTGGTGCATTTTACTGCTTGCATACATTCAAAGTACATTAGAGATGCT
This sequence comes from Quillaja saponaria, assembly GCA_029379385.1. Lineage (NCBI taxonomy): Eukaryota > Viridiplantae > Streptophyta > Magnoliopsida > Fabales > Quillajaceae > Quillaja > Quillaja saponaria. The sequence goes on along the minus strand of CM055610.1, from coordinate 10,567,503 downwards.
TTCATCCATTTTCCATGCCAAATGAATAAAGATGACACTGTATAGGGGATGTTTGAAAATAATATTATGAAAGTATTGCTTTACAAAAGTTTTTGCAATCAAATTTTCGAACTAGGGTAAAAGCACTGAAAAAAGTAGCACTTTCAAGATCATCAATACCTTGGAAAGGCATGCTCATTGTTTCCAACATTATGGTAGAATAAATATTAAAATTCTTTTGCTCATATATAGTCGATATATATGTGTGTATATCATTCTAACTAACTATATGCATGAAGGAGAAGTCACTAATGTTAGAACTAGCAAAGGAGTCATGGAGACTTTCCCATTACAATAGGTTTACACCAAGGATATGCTTCAAGTCTTTTTCTTTTTTTCAGTAGTGATAGATGAACTTACTAGACATATAGAAGGTTTAGGTAGGCAGACCAAAGAAAACTAGAGGAGACCAAAAACTCCGGTGCGAAAATGTAAGAACATTAAGATTATCGGACAAAAGAAAGCTGCAGGAAGACCAAAAACTACGTTGGTACAACTGGTTTGGAGAGACATCAGTATAAAACACTTAGATAAGTTAGCTATGGACAAGTAATGAATGAAGTTTAACAATTCAAGCAGAGGATACCAACAAGTTTTGTGAGGATCCGTAAGCCGAACCAAATGATTTAGAATTAAACTTTGTTTTTGCTGTATGGAAGTGTACGTGTTCCAATGGACTACATAGAGACATGTTACTACAGATAAAATGCAAACATATATAAAAAAACACTTCAAAAAGGTATATATTAGTTGACATATTTTTATGTAAATGTCGGAGAATTTTACCATCACTGGAAATCTTAGAAAAAGTGGAATTGTAAGTCTAAATTTCACAAGTCATTTTTATTTTCAAATTCAAATTTTCTTTCCTTGAAAACAACAATTTCTAGGAAACTCGCCAATGTACTTGAAACAGATGAATAAAATTTGGTAACTATCACAAGGATTTTTGTCAGCCATTTTTTGTTAAGCAATTTTTGACTGCATAAAACAGAAGACATCAAGAGAAAATTGCTTGCATGATGATGTAAGTCTTAAGAATATCAAGGGAAAAGAAAAAAAAATGGTTTTCTGTTGCTTTTGGAGAGATGGCTAGCCAGACCAAGGTACCATTTAGTTTGTAGTCAAGTTAACTGCAGTTATATAAAAGCATCTTGTCCACAATGTGATACAAGAAATTGAGAAACAGAGTGCATTTTGCCAGAGTTCAGACTAGAAGTGAAGCATGTGGTTCACATTAACGTGAGTGGACATGTATAATTTACTCTCTAACCTTTAATGAAAGACAATAAAAAAGGATTCTCTAATAGTGTACAACAATAAAATTTATAGGTCCCCAGTTCATAGCTTGCATGAAGTGCTTCCACAATAGACTAGAAGCCAAATAGAAAGATTTCAAATTCCATTGAGAAAACCAATTAATATATACTGCATTTATGAAAACCATTTAATTTAATTATTTATGTAATTATGTAAAAATCATGCAGTCTTGGTGTCAATATCACATAAACATAAAACATGCATAGACATTTATGAGTACATAGAGAGAGAGCATAACATATAAAATAATTTCTTTATTGTGAGATGTGGGAGGAGCTGATACAACATTGGATCAAGCATGAATGGCCAATAATAGAACAGGAGGTCACATAACTTTTCAAGTGACCATGTGACCTTTTAAAAAATGTTTTGGTCTTTGCCATTCATGCTAATTCAATGGCACAAAGCTCTCATTAGATACGTTCCGTATAAATACATATATAATATATATAATTCTAGCCTCCACCCAATAGCATCCTCCACTTTTTCAAGTGGACAAAAAAACCCAACATCTTTCTTTTAAAATTACCCCTCTTCCTTCCAGTTTTTCTCTATCTTTCCCACCAAACCTGAATGGCCTAAGTTGCAATCTAACAAATACTTCAAAACTAGGTGAACAAAAATGGTGTATGAGATCTGTAAAAAGAAGAAAAAAATATATGATTATCAATGTTATCAAAGGCTCTAGGCGCTAGGGGTCCCTGGAGCCTCGGCGCAAGGCACAGTCGTGCGCCTTAACAAAGTTAGGCCCACACCATAAAAAAAAATTTACGTACAATAATTTCAAGCTTACAGCAAGTAAAAACTAACACCATTAAGTTATGACATAGAAAAAAGTATCCATAGGCAAGAAACCCAGTAAGTAGAAAGTAAAGGTTGATAAAAAAAATCTAGGTAAAGTACATATGTCAAGCAAGTAATCCACTAAGCTAACAAGTAAAAATTGAATTTATACTTCTTTCTTAAAGATGGCAGAGGTCAGTGTTATAAAAGGCGCGCCTGAGGCGCAAAAGGAGCAAGGCGCACACACCCTCGCCTAAGCACCTCTAAAGGCGGGCGCTAACACTAAGGCGCTGCCTAGGCACACTAGGCGCTCGCCTTTTCCTAATTCTGAGGCGCCATGAGGCGCACACAAGGCAAACATAAGGGGTAGCAAGTTATTGTTTTTGAAAAAAAAAAAAAAAAACTCTAAAGTTTCCTTTTTTGATTAAAACTCTTCAGTTATTAAGTTTCTTTGTAAATAGGAAAAGTCAAACATTGGAAAGAGTTTAATAGAAATCTGAAAGGTCCCTAAAACGTTAAAAAAAAAACTAACTCAGATATTGATGATTGTAATGAATGGTTGACTGGAAGAATGAGGAGTGTTCGTGAAGATGGGAATGATGAATATGAAGAAGTATTTAGTGATAATGAAGATAATTTGACATGGGATCTTGTTGCTTAAGCTTCCGGAGCTTATGAGCCAGCTTACCACACTAGATTTAAAAAGAAAACATCTTTTATTAGAGGAGCTTCATCATCAAGATCTAGTAGACCATCCCAGCTGCAAATTATAGATGAATCAGAAGGGGAGACAGATGAGGAGAAAGAAATTGGAGAGGAAGAAGAAGAAAATGATAATGGTTTTCTTATTGATGATGAGGAAGATTAGCCGATTAGGAACTTAGATTTTAGAATTTTTACTTGCTAGCTTAGTGGACTACTTGCTTGACATATTTCCTATACCTAGATTGTTTTTATCGACCTTTACTTTTTACTTGCTTGAATTATTGCCTATGAATGCTTTTTTCTAAGTCATAATTTAATGGTGTTAGGTTTTACATGCTGTAAGCTTGGAATTATTGTAGGTAGCTTTTTATTTATTAGATGTGCGCCTAACTTTGCTAAGGCGCGCGCCTGCACCTTGCACCTTGCGCCTTGCGCCTTGCGCCCAGGCTCCAGGGACCCCTAGCGCCTCGGGGCGCCTTGAGCCTTTGATAACACTGGCAGAGATAGCTAAGGTTTAATGCTGATTATCATCTTTTTTTCAGGTACAAAACAGGGCAAAGATAGTTTAAGTTTAAGCCACACAAATACTTTGTTTTTTGTATACAATAGCAGACTTTAGACTACGCAGAAGATGAAAATGAAGAAGACTTAGTAACTAAAAAACATTATAGATAACAGGTAGACTTACACTGAAAATATGCTTTGTTTTTTGGCCAGAGAAACTCAGACTCAGTAGGCTACTTAGTATCAAGATTTTGGTTTAGCGGTTGTGATAGGATTTTTTTTTATTTTTTATTTTTAATGTTTTTGGGACCTTTTAGGTTTCTATTAGGACTCTTCTCAATGTTTAACTTTTCCTATTTATGAGGAAACTGAAAAACTGAAGAGTTTTCCTTAAAAAGAAAAACTATAAGAGTTTTTTCCAAAAAAAATAACTTGCAACACCTCATGGCGCCTCAAAACATGAAAAAGGAGCGTGCCTAGTGAGCCTAGGCAGCGCCTTAGTGTCAGCGCCCGCCTTTAAAGGTGCAAAGGCGAGGGGGTCTACGCCTTGCGCCTTTTGCGCCTAAGGCATGCCTTTAATAACACTGATGATTATACGGGTGTATCACCTATTTCTTCCCAAGTGAGACAAAAAAAAATTATGCTTTTCTATTTGTTTGTGCTTCACATACTTCTCCAACAATGGACTTCTCTTCTTGGCTGGGAACAAATCATGGGCATTTCTAGTTGGGGATGAAATTTGAGTACTTTCCAATCAAAATGCAATACCAGCAAAGAATTATTATATGACTATTCTGTTTGCTGCTTCTCCATATTTAATGTGGAACCAAAATTACTGGTAGTAGATGCTGATATCAGATTTGACTTTGAAGGTTGAAGGAGTTCCAGGTTGACATAAATTAATATGTGTCTATATATATATATATATATATATACCAATAAAAGGATCTCACTGCACAGACATGCTACATAAATACAGACCCACATACAAATGTAAAAACTTACAGTTGAGCTGATGTGCATAACATGGGAGTAGCGCTCAATGTTCATGAGCTTTTCAACTTTAACAGAACCAGGTATTGACACCTGCGTGATCATTTTGTGGTCAGTATGTGATAATGGGACTGGATGTAGATACTAGTAAAACTACTTAAGATCATATAATATTTGAGCATGAAGCAACAAGATGTTATGCTGCACATAAATTACAGGTCTAATGGCAAGACCTACACAGGTGTAGCATTCTGAAATATTCCTACTTCAAAAGGTACACGAGGCTAGAGGTTCTTTCTACAGATAAAAACTAGCATGATTTGATATTAACTGAGTCTGAGACCCTTCTTTCAGTTACCCCTTACGAACATGCTTGTTCATAGCATGTTATCAAACTCCAGATCAAGTGGTAGGATGTTAACAAACATGGTAGCCCGAGAAACAAGGACATTTTACAGCATTTTCCAGTGCAAACCAGAACAAGTATATGATAGAAATAGCTTTTATTCTCTAAGGAACAAGGATAGACCTCGCCTAAGATTGTGAAGCTGAAGAGGATAATAATAGAGAGAGTAGCAGTGATGGTATTTTAAGACCAAACCCCTTTGCTAACTTCCTAAGAAAATAAAGAAACATAATCATGTCAGACCATCAGAATTACCAACCAAACACAAATTTGAGTTAAAAATGAATGACTTCATATGTTCATCCACAAGGTCAGCATATAGTAGTAGTTTTCTCTCTGCAGACATATATCTAAGAAGCACTGGAAGTAGAAACTAGAAACCTTCCCAACATCATTCCTCCCCAGATCAACTAGCATTATGTGCTCTGCGCATTGCTTTTCATCATTCAAAAGCTCCTTCTCCAACATGACATCTTCTTTGTGCGTTTTCCCTCTTCTAACTGTCCCAGCAAGGGGACGATTAGTAATCTTTCTCTGTCATCAAATATAATAGGAAAAGAAATTGTAGAACTGCATATTAGAGACGTGGGAAATGTTGTTACTTTGAATAAGAAGTGATTGTGTAAACACATGTTTACTTAGCAGAGAAGTTTAAGAATGAGAATACCATTGAAATTTGAAAGAGGACAAGTATCATCCTTGATTTCAAATTACAAATGTTAAAAAATGAGGAAGTGGCATGAGAAAACTACCTTCTTCACACATGTAAGAATTTCTGGACTCGAAGCAACCAGAATACACCCTCTGGCCTGATAACAGGATGAATTTGGGTAATTAATTATCTAACAATAGTTTAAGGATAAAAAGGAAGAGTTTTGTGGGAAATTAGCAAACTTGTAAGTAAGTCATATATGGACTTGGATTAACAATCCTCAGAGCTCTGTAGACTTCAAATGGGTCTGCAAATGTTCGCCGTTCAAAACGCTGACTTAGTACAATTTGAAAAATATCACCAGCCAGGATATGTTCTTTAGCCTGCAGCACTGCCTCCTTGTATTCCTCACTTGTCATGCTTGACATCTCTAACTTTGGACCAAAGAGACGAGTAGAGAGCTTTATTGAACCTGAAGGCAGCCTAGGGCTGAAATCAACAATTATGGTGTAAGTACCGAAAATAAATTTACAATTCGATAATTTGAAATGTCAAGCAAGAAATTGGTTACTCACGTAATTACATCATGTACCCTAGATACTAAAGTTTCCAACCGGTTCATTCCATCATCAAAGGCCTCCTCAGCAGAAGAATATTGATCTAATCGAACCCAGTGAATCACATATGCTTTCTGGGTTTAACAAACACAACAAAAAGCAAATAGATAAAATCTCCAAAACACTAATCACATCCATTCCATCATGTTTTGCAATCAAAACAAATATCTTCTATATATTGGTGCATATTTTTGTTGAAAGAAGACAGTGTATGTGTATATATGTATATACCTATCATTATTAGCAACCCATTGACAAATATTTGAATCTACAACAAGTTTGTGCCGCTCATTTTGTTTATTGCATTCATCTAGAGAGCCTTCCTTAAGCTTTTAGATAAAGCATAGAGAAAGAACGAAACGTGCCACTAAAATACTTCTAAATATATTGGGAAAATACTCAGCATCTGGAACATATTAAGACAGATACATAATTAGCCCATTAAATATACCTTCTCGACATGATCAAACACAATGACATCATCGTAAAGGCCTAGATGAACATCAGGTAGGTTTCTGTCATCTATTGGGGCAGTAGAGAAGGGAAGCTTCTTCTTTTCTACGTAGCGCACTGTATCATATGAAAAATAACCAACCCACCCACCTGGCAAAGAAATGTAGACAACATTGAAAATCAATTAGCAAAACAATGATAAATTTCTTAGGTGATCAACTGAATTTCTTCTGATTGGATACCATGATCATATGTACTTTTTTCCATAAATAAGAAGAAGAGTGCACGAAGTATATTATCGATCCATGTCTTACCACAAAATGCTTCAGGGAGTTCATCAATAAGTTGGGGAGTCCAACCCTCCATGATTCTTCTAGGAACCACCAAAGGGTCCTCCACAATCTCCTCTGTTCTACGTCCTTCCTTATGGTCCATAATAGTAACCATGTTCTCTTTTGCCACAATTTCAATTGCTGGCTGCGCTCCAATTACACTATACCGCCCCTAACATGATAGACCCAAATCAAAAACAGGCCAGACACATCTTGATTAAAGAAGCAAATAGAAAGAATAAAAGAAATGAAGTGCGTACAATATTAGAAACCTGAAACCCAGGTTCAACCGATTCAAAGAGAAAACTGGGAGCATCTCTATCATCCTCCTTAACCAAACAACGGTAAGCAAGAACTGGAGTAAGGTGATCAGAAAAAATGCAACTGTATAGAGGAATCACATTTCCCTTTTTGGAAGCTTCAATGAAGTCCTTCGAATTCTCAACTGGATGAACATGATCAGAACAATTTATCGTTACAGAAGTTGATTTGACAAAATAAAAACATGCAGATTGCAAAAGCAGCATAATGCATTAGTAGCCGGTTAAAAAGGTGGAAGATGAATAAAATTTCAAAAATTGAGTACACTATCATCAGCATTTTCAATTCGACAGCAGAATAGAGACTAATTCAGAAATTCGACCAAGCAAGAATGTGAATTCTCCTTCAATGGGAGTTCAAATAAAAATGAAAAACAAAAATCCAGAATCGACTATACTTTCTTTCACTTAATCCACGTTTCCCAGAAACCAAACATTATAGAAATTTCAAATTTTCAATTATTTGAATTACGGTTACGTTACCCAATGAGGGAGAAGAATGAGCTGCACATCGAAGAGCAGGAGTGCGCGAAATGGCACCAAGTAAAGCTTGTGGGCGTAAGCTTGAGCGAGAAAAACTCCCATTAAACTTAACCGAGATCTTTGGCTGCAACTCGATTTGTGAAGGAAGTTGGCTAGATGTAAGAGCTAGGGTTTCCATTAATAAAGAGAATTTGACTGAGTTAGACTCTTGTGCCTGATTATATACACATGAGCACTACGCATGTTTTGTGTAGTGTGTGGAGGAATTGGAATCAAAGTATCTAACAAATAATTTAGGCTAAATTATGATTTGTAGTCTCACTGGTTTTCACTTTGTTCCTATGATTTATTTTTTGAAATTAGCTCTTCAAAATTATTAAATTCAATTGAGTTCTTGTCATCACGTCTACGTTAACTTTAACAAAGATGACTCAAGTCTAAATTAATTTTCTTGAAGGTTACGTAAACAAATAAAAGTAGATAAAAAATAATATAACTAATAACATGACTAATTAATAAATTTATTTTAATTAGATTCTTAAAATTATAAAATTATTTTAATTATATTAATGCCATCACTTTTAATCTAAATTAACTTTAACAAAAATGACATAATAGACTGGTAGAAGTGGAAGAAAAATAATACAGCTAATAACATGACTAGTTAATAAATAATAAATTGACACATGAAATTTGTAAATATTAAAATTAAAAATATTCAATAAAAATCTTATAAAAGTAAAATAAATTAAAAAATCTCAAATCCTTCTTCTACAGCTTTAACTTTCCCTTCTTGACCACTGTTTGGGCGTAGCCCAACAGCTTACTTGGTGAAGAAAGTAAACAACAGAAAATATCTCCCTCATGGGTTGAAGTAGAAGGCTAGAGGGAAGTAAAATTTGATTCTTTGAGCATGAGCAACTTTTACGAGAATTGGGTGTAGCAGCAACTTTTATACCCATCACTGTATGCAAGGTTGGATATAAGTCGATCTCGAGCATGTTTGACTCAATTCGATTTGAGCTTGATTTTTGTTTGTTCGAGGTCGTCCATGTTACATAAAAAAAACAAAAAAAAACGTGAGTTCGAGCTCAACTAGAGCTCGTGAGGCATGTTTTTAAATCAAGTGTCATTTTTTCTTCTTAAATCAATGTATCTACACCTCTTTTAATAACAATAACGATATAAATCATTTAAATAACCTAATATTATAGACCAAGAGTGATATAAGATTTAGCGTTAGAACTTGAAATTTGGAAATTATTGAAAGGGTAAACCTAAAATAATTAGTAAAATATTCTAGACCGAGCCTGTTCGTGAGCTTATCAACCCCAAGCCCAAAAGCTCGATATTCTAATCCATCCCAAAATCTTATTCGAGCTCTACTCGTAGACTCAGACGAGCCAAGCAAATCCCGAGCTTTATCAAACTGATCTCAAGCTCAACTCATGTTCCAGTTCTAACCATATAGCTCTTCCCTAGTTGCAACTCTGTAATAAAAGCTCTCTACCTAGGAAATCTCTTACACAAACATGCCATGCTAACAGTGAACTTTTGGTGGTGGGTGTTGATAGGAATTCTTGATTTTGGAAAAGACTTTGGGTTGCTTTTCCTTTTCCTTTGCTGTCTTCTGGGTTTTGGAAGAGAAATTTCATTTAATTTTGTCTTCTAATAGACTGGATTAGTGTGTGAGTCAGAAATGTGTTGAATTTAATTTCACAAAATAGAGCATATGTACTAGCAAGTCTGAGTTTGAATTTTTACTAGTTTAATTCTGACTATACGAGAATGAGATATTTTTTCTATTTACGATTTTATTTTTTTCGAATTTATAAGTTAATCTATAATGATGGAGAAAGATGTTTTGCAAAAAGTTTAGTAAGGGAAGTTGAAAAGGAAGAAGGATTTTTTAGTTTTATTAATTTATTTTAATTTTTTAAGATTTTTCTGAATATTTTACTTTATTTTTTAATTTTTACATTTATAAAAATCAATGTGTTAATTTGTCATTCATCAGTTAGCTATATCATCACCTACATAATTTTTTCATTCACTTCCACATATCAACATCACTTCCATCAAAGTTAATTTGGAAAAGGTGATGGCAAAGACTTAATTCGAGCAATTTTATAATTTTACAAACTCAATTGCAACCAAAAAAATGTTAGGGAGCAAAGTGAAATTCGAGTGAAACTATGGGGACCAAAAATATAATTTAGTCATTAATTTATATAAAAATAACAATAATAATAATAATAAATATTTTTTTCTAATAAACTCCTTACTCTCCCTTCCTTCCTTATGGCTCCTTTACTCCCTCTCCTTTTCCCATGGCTCCTTTTTCTTTCTCAGAATTTCTCTTTTCTTTTCCTTTTCTATACTTTGTTTTCTTCTTCTGATATCTTACATTTCAATTCAACTTTCTCATTTCTATAAAACCACACCTCCAAATCAATACCGGTAAGTCAACAATTTAGTCTCATCCTCTCTAACAAGGACTCATTATTGGAAAAAAAAATTAATTACAAGTAATATCATTGGGGATTTAAATTTTAAGACGAATTCGAATATTAGACATTATTCTTAAAGCAGTATTTGCACACCTATATTGTAAACGAGGTTACAACAAATTGTCTCCCAAGATAAAACAGACACTTTCTACATTTTGGTTGTAGGACAAAATATAGATAGAAAATATATATGAAATTGAAAGAAATAGTAGAAGAAGAAAAACATATTCTTATTTTATTAAATTTCATCATTAAACTTGTTTAGTATTTATATATCCCAAAGGGTATCTTATTAAAGGTTACACTTTTTTCATAAATGATGCAATCCTAACATTTACACTTTTACAAAAAATCTTACTATAAATCAAAAGAAGTGATCTTCTGTTTTAAAACCAAAAATATAATCTTTTATTTTTAAACCTAAAGCCATAAGTTACAACTTTCAGTTTTTAAACCAAATAGACAAACCCAAACTCCTTTTCCTTTCATTTTACAATGTGTAATACAATTTGTCAATATTAGTTTCTCACATTGATTTTCCTCCTTTACCATTCATTTAACGATTTTCACTTACTGTTTTGAAAATTTCCAACAATTTCACCAATCTTTGAAGTATTAAAATTTCCACTTTGTGGTGACATTTTTCAATTTATCCACTGGTTGGTGGTATAAGGTATCCTTAGACTTTAACATTTTCTACTGAGTATCAAATGTCTGTAGACTTAAACTTGTAATCTATAGTGACATCATATAGGTTACTTGTCCCTGCAACTTTCTAATTATATTTTTTTACTTTACGTACATTAATGACCATGTGATATATCTTAGGAATTCATAAATATTTTTTTAGACAAATTTTCTAATCTTTTAACAGCGGCCATACTTCACACATTTGTATAGGTGAATCTATAAATATACGTTATGAACTTTATTTTTTTTTTTCCCTTGACATTAGATTCATTATAAAAAAAATATAAAATCCTACATTCTACTGTTCTTCATACTAGCATACACTTACTGTGAGATTGTGTATATATATATGTGTGTGTGTGTGTGTATTTAAAAAATAAAACTTCATCTTTAAAAGTGTATAGATTGGTTATAATTACGTATTTGTTTTTCATGGAACTAGTAGATTAAATCTTTATTCAACGTTCAAGGTGGTATCCCATATAAGTTACCTCTCAATTTGAAAGACTTTACAAAACCTATCTCCCAGAAGTCTTTCATATCACATCATGCCTAAGTAATTTGCAAAGGGACTCATCAAATATTTCCTTAGCTCGGTGATAAAGCTTCTTATAATTTATTTTTGGATCATATTGTCTCTATTAATGTTTGTAACATCAATACCAATTCACCCTTGATAAAACCAACAACTTGGTGAATTTTTTAATTTACTTTGGTTTTAAAACATTACCAATGATATTTTCTAACACCAAAACCAAGATCCTTAAATTTGATCTTGGAACTTTAGCAATTATATTATTATTAGGTGAACCAATATTGAAATACCATTTTTCAAAGTATTTTGTAGTTACCTTCAATGCTTAAATTATGTTAATTGAAACACCTAGAATGGCCATTACAATAATATCAACATCACCATTATGTGAGAGATTTTAAATCTTCTCACCACATTTTTTTTTTTATGCAAAACTTGCACAATAAAAGTGATTTCAAATCCATATTTTCATTGTACATTTTCCAGTAACATTCATTAGAACCCCATTATTTGAACCATTTCAAATATCTATGGAGTATATAAATAAATTCATATCCATACTCTAATATACTGAGTATCAATCCAATAAACAAACAATTGAACTCAATATATATCTAAATAATTTTCAACCAAAAAAAATTATCCAAGCTAGTATTACCACTAGTCAACTTTTAAGATATAAATAACCAAGAAATAACTATTTCTCTTATATCTTTCAAAAATTTCTAATAAAAATTATGCACTTGATGTATCACAAACTAGAAATTCGTCATTATTCTCCCATTAGTCCATACTTCAAAATTTGATGTACGAATTCAAAATATAATTTAATCATGCCAATAATATTCTTAATCATATAAGTCACATACATAATCATATTTCATGAATTTATTTTATCAAGAGATAAACATTCCCCACACAATTACCAACCAATGTGATTATTGGTTTTGACTTCGAAAAGTCACAACATTAAAAATTAAAAGTCCTAGACTAATTTTTCTAATAGCAATGCAATATCTTCTTTAGACTATTTATTACCCAAAGAGTAATACGGCATATTATTAACTGTAAATAAATATTGAAAAATTTTTATTGTTGAATTTGGTATTTAGGCTTCTTATATCCTACTTTTAGCAATTGTAAACACATGTAATTCGATACATACCGACATTTATTAAGTTCATCTAACATTACTGCAATCATATTTCAATGCCAAATAAAATAGTAATGATAGCGCCCCATTGATTTTCTCATGTTTATGTATTTTACCATACATACATAAAAACCAATTAAACAATAAAATGATTAAAAGTATAATAGAAAAACTTGATTCTCCATGAAAATGTTTGAATCAAGACTGTAACTTTTTCTTGCTTTGTTAATTATCAAAATGACTTTATTCCCCCATTTTCATCACTTCCTCTAAGAATCATTAACTTCTCAATTTCTCAATGTCATCATCAACTACATGCATAACTTTAAATTCCCATTGAATTCGAATACTGTTTTAAGATTGTTGGGAAAAATTAATTACAAACAAAATCAATAAGGGTTCAACTTTTAACCCTGAGTCGAATGTTAGACACTCTATCCATAAAACATTATTTGCACCCCTATACTGCAAATTAGTTTACAACAAATCTGTCTTCCAAGCTAAAACAACACTTTCTACATTTTAGTTGCAGGATAAAATGTAGATAGAAAATTTATATGAAACTGAGAGAAAGAGTAGAAAAAGAAACATATTCTTATCTTATTAAATTTCATCATAAAACATGGAAACTTGTTTATTATTTATTTAGTCCAAAGGATATCTTGTGGAAAGTTGCACACTTTCTGTGACGACCCTTGTCGTGTCTACTATTAAAGTTGAATTTTGAGTTTTATAGTGTCGCCATTAGTTCAATAGGACTTCTCTAGTGAGCTGTTGTTAATTATTTTAAATTTGTGTTGATATTTTAAGAAAGTTAGAATGCCTATGTACTATTAATATTAATTTAGTTATTCCAAAAAAAAAAATTTAATACTTATTTTATTTGTATCCTTAATTTTACTAAAATATATGAATTGGTAAATAACTAAATAATAAAATGCATAATTCCTTACATAAACATACTATTACCTAGTAAAAAAAAAAAGATATAATCAAAGATAATTAATGATTATTTATTTAATTAATGCAATAGAGGGCATTTATGTCTTTCCATGTCCTATCCTCTCCATCGTTACCCGAGAACCACTCATCCCCAATCCCAAAATTTACCTTATCTTCATCTCTTTATCTATTCCACCTTCTAAGACCCCAAAAGTTGGCCCTTTTTTTTTTCCTCCATTAGTCGGTAGACATGTTTTTAGTTTTGGAGCTTCATGGGTTTTGTGGGACAAAGAGTCATCTAATTCCACTTGTTTATGAGGAGTTCTTTTCTTGTATCAAAGCACTCATGTGAGAATTATTTATTACCCAAGCAAAGAGGAGCAAGCCATCATTCTAATTCCATTTGAAAGTTTACTTGGTTGTTTACACTTCAAATTGAATTGGGTAAGTTTCACTTCTAGTATAAGATTTAGTTGTTTTACTATTTATTAGGCTTGATTAACCTTGTGTAAATTGGAATATTAGACCTAACATGCATGAATTAGTTATTTACTATTAAGCTCACTAGAGTAGTTAGTGCAGGAAAATTCTTGATTTTCTTAGACACGGAAAGTTGGTCAACTAATTAGATTGGTACTCACCTAATGCATATGAATTCTAAAGCTAATATTTGGTTAGGATTACTTTAAATTTGCTAGCTTGTAAATTTTATTTACAATTCTTTCTAGTTAGTCGAATATGTGATTTTTGTTGATATCATTTTAGGTTCTTCAAAAACTCCTCTTGGGGCCGTGTGGTCATTGCTTTATAATCATTTGATTTAGCGTGAGTACTGAGCAAATAATGCTCACTATAACACTTTCGAATTTTACTAATATCACGATGCACTCTTATATTCCATAGATAAGTTATACGTTTTTTATTTGTTCTTATCAAATCTTAGTTAATTAAGTATTGAGATTTTATCTTTAACTACAAATATATATATATACCAACATATCTCATCTTTTATAATTAGAGCCTAGGAACTCGTGGGACAAGTCATTCAATTTACTTAGTTTTCGTTTAAAAAATGTTATAAAAATATGAGTTGGATTGGTGATTTATTTTGAGATGTTAGTTGATATTTATGATATTTGGACTGATTTGGTTATAAGACCCACTTGTGAAATGGAGTTGCATGTAAATGATAAAAAAATTATTTTGTTGAGTATACATGAATTAAAATATGAATATTGGGAACTTATTTTAGGAAATATTGGATTTGATATAGATATAAAGAATTGGTATTGTTGGGAAATGCTATGGATATTGAATTTTTTTATTAGATATGTTATATTTGTTTTTGGAGGAAACCTTGTTAAAATACTGTAGCTAACAGCAGTCACCACTGTTAGTCTTGGTGCATCTTGGTTCGAATCCAGCTAGCAGGGGTGTTGCTAGCCCCATTACGTGGGTTAGATGTTTGAGCCATATAGAATGGTATGGATTTGGAAGCCTAGTCAGCGGGGCTGATACTGACCTTTGAGTTTAGACACATTGGTTCGTTATAACATTCTATCTTGGAATCCTCCATTTATCCATTTATATTTTTTTCACTAAATGAAAAACGAATGTTATTTATATACTATGGCTAGACTTTTGACAAAACGAAACTAGTTTCTTTTACCTTATGACATTTTATGAACTTTCTTCAAAATTATAATAACGTATTGTAAGTATGTTATATTCAATTCTTTAAATATGTTTTTCACTTCAAAAAAGCTCGTGCTTTATGCTTGTCCACTTCTATTGTGGTGTGCATTGTCTGTTCACTAGGTATATGACTCATTATTGTAATTAATTATTTATTTCAGATTGCTGATTAGTTCAAGACCAATTCTTATAGCTTTGAGAAAGCCACTCTCTTATGGATTTGGTAGGCATGGCTTGTTCTAACTGTATCCACTTTGTTTTGTATTTTGAAATCATTATGACGTGTATAAACAACTAACTAGTTCAGCAATGCATTTGGATTTGTTGTAATATGAATTTAAGTGAAAATTGTATCTCATTTACATTTTAATGTATTTATTTATTTTGTTTAGAGGTTGGTAAGGATTTAGATAGGCCTTAGCGCTTGTCAAGTTTCCCTTCTCCAGCTATGGCTTTAGTTGGATCGTGACACTTTCATAAGGAATACCATCCTAACAGTCAAACTTTTGGGAAAAGTCTTACCATAAATCAAAAGACATGATTTTCTGATTTAATACAAGAAGATATAATATTCAGTTTTTAACCAAAAGTCATAACCTTTTTATTTAGACCATGAGATGCAACTTTCTGTTTTAAACCAAACAGACATAACTTAAACCCCTTTTCATTTCTTTTTCTAATGTGTACTACAATTTATCAATTGTTCGTTTATTATTGATATTCCTTCTTTACCATTCATTTAACTGTTTTCACTTAATTAATTGAAATTTTCCAACCCACCACCTCAGAAGTTTCAAAATTCTCATCATAGCTAGAATTGAAGTGTTTTTCAGGTTTTATGGTGGAGTTCCATCAACTTTGAAATTAGACTTCTTAGTCTTGTTGACAATGATGCTATCTCTCATTAATAGCTAGGGATAATATCCACTGTTAACATTCTTAGAAGAGATTGAGTTTATATTTTAAATTCTCTACCAATCTTAGGAGAGTTATAGGACTAAGCAAAATTGAAAGCACAATAAGAAGGCTAGGAATAGGAATAGGAATAGGATACCTCATACATTGGGGCTAGCAACCAAACACATCAATAAGGTCAAGTCTCCAACTGCATGGGGACAACCACAAAAAATAGCACGATGTGCGGGCAACCTTTATTTAACAAAATCAATTATCATCAACAATGTGAGTTTTGGTCTCTAATCGGTTTTGGATGGACATTAGTGTTTCAAAAATTAAATTTATTTTCTCAATATTACTTTTTGTGTTGGCAATAAACTAAAGGTAGAAGAAAAGAATCCTATGCGCAAGGAATTTAGTATAGCTAATAGCATTCATTGTTTAATATAAACTTCTTTTTCCTTTTTGAAGCATAAGATTGATTTCTTAATTCATGCTATGTTTCTTTCTCTCTCTCTCTCTCTTCTTTTTTGCACATATCTTTATTGAATGGATGACATTAATTAATGTTTCTCTCTTCTAATTAACTGTCCCTTAGCTAAATTATCTTCTTGTAATCAACAATGCTACATATACACAACATTCTCACACTACCTTCTCACACAGTATGCCAAATCAGCTTTTTAACTTTCAAACCAAACATCCTATCCTTTTTTTCCAAGTCAGCCTCCATTCCCTCTTTTTAGTTTTTTCTAATTTTCCCCTAATTTTTATCTTCCTTCTTTCTTCCCTTAATATGGTCGTACAAAGTCAGAACTTCCTGGCGAACTCTGTTTCTCTCTCAATCTCTACCTTGGACAGTAAATTTGAAACCTTCATTCTCTGTGAATCCAACTCCAATTGTAATTGTCTTCAGGTAATGTCTTAATTTCCAATTAGTTTTCAATCCCTGTTTTTTTTTTTAATTCTTAGTTAGGTATTTAAAAAATATGAATTTGAGCCCAATATGCCATGATCGCTACCAACCCCATTACTTGTAATGTCAATCACCACCAAACGATATTGCCAACCACCCAGTATGGGAGAATAAACTCCTTTGTATTTTTAAGTTTTCCTTTCATGTATAAATTGGTTTACTTTCCCTTACAGTCCTTTATAGATTTCGAGTTGGGAATAGAGCAGTGGCTTATTTGGCGCTGTACCACAATTCATTCATTCTCGGGCATAGCTTATGAAATAGTTATTAATAATTCAATTTTAATTGGTCTGTCTGATGAGAACCCTACAATATGTTATGGATTGGTCATCTATAATGGTTTTGCTAATGAATGTGAGTATTTGAATGCACATCCTCAATGTTCTTCAGGGGGATTTGTTGAGTACATAGAACACTTCTATTGTGAATGTCAAGATATTAATGTGATGGGTTATCTTGTATTAGCTATATGGCTGGCTGCTCCGTTTTATTGTCATTGTTATTTTTTTAATATATATATATATATATGTATATATGTGTATGTTAATTTTGGTCAATAAGTAAATATTCTATTTTTAAATTTTAACTAAATATATATTATATTATGATTACTATTTTTAATATAATAATTTTAAAAATATATGAATAAATTCAAATTAATAATATGCGCATTTGTACGGGTTTCATACTACTGGATGACATGGCTTAGTTTTTCATCACATGTCAGTTTTTAGAGTGTCACGTGACATAGTTGAAGTTTCTCATATCGAGTGGATTAATCATAAACATGACATATGACACATTTAACTTACTTATATTGTTATATGTCATGCCTTAAATTGTTATTTAAATTTAAGTCTTTAAATACTAATTATGTTTTGATATCAATTTTCTTATATATCTTTTTATCTTCTAAAAACTCCGCCTGAGTTTACTCTGTATGTCCTAAGCCCAGGTAAAGGAGGAGGGTTGCAATAGGTTGACGGCTAGCGTAAAATTAGTCAAACCCTATGAGATGAATCCTACAGAATATTGGTTGGGGTATAACCCTCTTAGCGATGCGTTGTATCAGACCCTAGCTGTAGTGAGAAATGAGCAAGAGTTGGGTCATCATATCCTTAATGGCGTGCCACACCGACTCTCAGGTGTGGTGCGAAATGAGCAAGAGTTCTCGCATTGAAGGTACGTGCTAGTAAAAAAGCTAGTCCAAGAGAATATTCGCATAGCTTCCTGAAATATAGGGACTTTTACTAGTAAATTGAGAGAGCTAGTAGATACCATAAGTAGAAGGAGGCTCAATATTGCTTGCTTGCAAGAATTAAGTGGGTAGGAGAAAAGGGTAGACAGATAGAGAGAATGTGATTCAAGATGTGGTATACATGTAAAAATAGAAATAGAAATGGAATTGTGATTATTGTTGATGGAAATTTTAAAGACGAGATTGTAGAAGTCAAGATGAAAGGTAATAGAATAATTGTAGTGAAATTAATGATAGATGAGAAGGCATTCAATGTCATTACTGTCTATGCCCCACAAATAAGACTAGAAGAAGCTATGAAGAAAGCATTTTGGAAAGACTTAGATGAAATAGTGTCATGAGTACTGTTAAGAGAGAAACTTTTTATTGGAGGAGATTTAAACAGCCATGTAAGAAATACTAATAAGGGTTTTGCGTGAGTTCATGGGGCTATGGTTATGGAGATAAGAATGAGGCTGAAAAGTGTATTTTGGTTTTTGTGGTTAAGTATGATTTGATTTTAGCCAACACGTTCTTTAAGAAACGAGAGTCGCACTTAGTCACCTTTAGTAGCGAGTCTAATAAGAGCCAACTAGATTTTATTATGACTAGGAAGGTTGATAGGGTGTTATGTAAGGATTGTAAAGTTATAGCCGGCGAGTGTTTAGTGTCTTAGTACAAAATTTTAGTTGTAAATGTTAGTGTTAAGAATTGGAAGAAAAAGAATATAAGTAATAGAAGTAATAGGACTAGATGGTGGAATTTGAATGGAGGTAAGATTGCTCTTTTTAAAGAAAAGATGTTACACGGTAACTTATAAATTATGGAGGGTGAGCCTAATATGGTTTGGGATGAGATGGTGAGTCATATTAGGAATAAGGATAGAGAAGTGTTAATAGAAAATAGAGGACATGGACCACCAATTAAGGAGACATGATGGTGGAACGAAGAAATCCAACAAGCTATTAAAACAAAAAAAGAGTGTTATAAAAAATTATACTAGTGTAAAAATGAGGATAATTATGAGTTTTTTAGACAAGCTAGAAAAGATGCTAAGAAAGCGGTTAGGGAAGCTAGAGGCAAGACTTGTGACAAAGGATGGAGAGAAGGATATTTATAGGCTTGCCAAACAAAGAGAAAGACGAACTAGAGATTTAAATCATATTAAGTGCATTAAAGATGAGGGAGACAGAGTTTTAGTTAAGAAAGATGAGATTAATAAGAGATGACGAACTTATTTCAATACCTTATTTAATGGAGAGTCAAGTGTTATTATCGTGGAACTAGATGATGCCTTCGATGATATGAATCATAGATTTGTTCGTTGGATTAGACTATAGGAGATTAAAGAAGCTATTCATAAAATGAAAAATGTTAAGGCAATGGGACTATATGATATCCCTTTCAAAGTTTGGAGATGCGTAGGAGATATTAGCTTAACTTGGCTCATAAATATTTTTAACAAAATTTTAGTGACCAAGAAAATGCTCAATGAATGGAGGAAGAGTACGTTAATCCCTATTTATACGAAATAAATGAGATACTTAAAGTTGTACGAATTATCATGGAATAAAACTCATAAGTATACAATGATGTTTTGGGAAAGAATGATTGAATATTGGCTTAGGAATGAGTCTCTAGTTTCTGAGAATTTATTTAGCTTTATGCATGAAAAATTTATAATGAAGGCTATTTTCTTACTTAGGTTATTAATGGAGAAATATAGAGAGAAGAAAAATGATCTTCACATGACCTTTATTGTAAAAGTTATTAAGGATATGTATGAGGGAGTAATAACTAGGTGCAGACCGTATATGGTATGATTAGAGAGTTTTTGATCACGATAAGTGTTCACTAAGGTTCATCTTTAACCCCTACCTATTTGTTTTAGACATGGATGAACTTACTTCAGCGATTCAAGATAAGGCTTTATGGTCATGTTATTTGCTGACGATATTGTGTTGGTAGACGAAACTAAAAAATGTTTAAATTCTAAACTAGAATTATAGAGGAACGTATTAAATCTAAAAGGCTTAGGCTGTGTCGGACGAAAACCGAGCATCTAGAGTACGATTTCAGTGACACTAGAGAAGGCTTGACTAAAATAACTTTGGATGGTCAGACAATCCCTATAAAAGATGTCTTTAAGTATTTATGTTCATTTATACAAAAACGATGGCGCAATTGAGCATGTTGTGAATCATAGGATCAAGGTAAAGTGGGTGAAATGGCGGAGTGCTTTAGGAGTTTTATATAATCCTAAAATCTTGTGAAAGGAAAATTCTATAAGATAGTAGTGAGACCGGCTATGTTGTATGGTTCCGAATGTTGGGAAATTAAGAAACAACACTCATATAAGATGAGAGTAGCTGAAATGCGAATGTTGAGATGGATGCCTGAACATACAAGAAAGGATATAATACAAAATGAAGAGATCCATAGGAAAGTTAAGTAGCATATATCAAAGAGAAAATAGGAGAGAATCACTTATGTTGGTTTGGACATATCCTACGTCAGCCAATAGGCGCCATAGTTAGGAAAGGTAACTTGATACAGGTGGAAGGTGTTAGATATTGTATAGGGAGACCAAAACTTACATGAGGTCAGTCATTGAGAAGGATATGACTACTCTAAGTATTACTGAAAATGATGTCTTGGATCGAGGCGAATGGAAGAAAATGATTAATATAGCTGACCCTAACTAGTTTGAGATTTAAGGCTTAGTTAAGTTGAGTTGAGTATCTTTTCATTTTCTAAAAGTTAATACTTTTCAGTTATACATTTTGAATTTAATAGATTTTTTGCTTACCATATATTTACTTATTATTTAAGTTCAAATTTAATTTATAATTTTAATAATAAATTTTAATTAAAATCTATCATCAATTGTAAAATATGCTCATTTAATTTTAAATACTATTTTTGTTCCAATATTAATTTTCTTTTGTTTTTGCATTCTATAAAAAAATTTATGTTTCTCCATTAAAGTTAAATTTCCATTAAATTTTAGTAAAATCTTAAGTTTTATGACTTACCATTAGATGCATAACTGGGTGGGTCAAGCTAGGTAGGAGGCCAAACATCACCCGACACGACCAAGTCAAATGGACTAAAATCTCACCAAACTTTGAAAGACAAGTGAGAGAAAATTTTGCCCGATCAATATAAAATTTGGGTGGGTAATCGGGTTGAAAATTTTATAATTGTTAATTCTTTTTAACCTACATTAAGGTTCAAAATATTAAAAAAAAAATACTAGTTAACTTTTTTTGTTATTTTATCATTAAATTATGTAAAATTATTGTATTTATGCATAACAAAAGAATGAGAAAATGTAACTTGATTAAAAAATTCTAAATCATAGAGTATTTGATTGACCAAAAATATTTCTGGATAACTAAATTAAAAACTGAGACAATCCTAAAGGATTAAAACAGTAGTTAAGCTTAATTAATTTTATTTTTTCTTCTCAATTTATAAATTCTTTCTTTAATTTTGTTTTGTTTCTTTTTTAGTTTGTGAATAACTACTTGTCATTTTAAGATCTTTTACAAAGGAAAAAAAGTTACATTTGTTAGTTCGCTACTGAAGTAAGTTTGATCTATAATATTCATTTTACATGACTAAAACCTTTGATTGGAAAAGAAAGAAAGAAACTACTATTACTTAATATTTAATGACATTTTTAGGATTAAATTTTATCATAAGTTGGATTTTTTATTTTTTATTTTTGTTGAAAATTTTAATTTACCCAAATACTTTGATTATTGTCAATAATTTCAAAAATTATTTTGTATATTATATTTTATTTTATTTTCCAGATATAAAAAATTGTAACTTCTTATAATAATAAAATTTTGATTATAATATAATTAGAATGGCTTAACTACTGTTGTGTGTCATTGGAGATACATTTGTGACTGCAAGTAAGGGTACAAAGCACAACAATGCCTCTTTCAAGATAGCTACCAGTCAAGAATCAGTAGCTTTACCAGTGAAGAAAACAACCAAAATCATTTATAATTTTATTTTGCTCATTTATTATGATGATGGAAATGTGATCTTTATTTTCTGTTTTACAATATATGAGGAAAGCTAGTTTCACTACATAGAGTCGAATATTATCTAGTTAAACATTTTATTCAAATTACTGTCGTGAAATTTTCAGGGCCAGAATTTCTATTGAGAAGAAAAGATTTGACCCATTTCTGCATATTGACATAAAGACATACTACAAACAGGGATTCTTGCTTCATAGTTTCCTTTTACAGCAGCTCTTTGAGATAGCATCACCATATCCTCTACATTCAGCATATTACTTTGTTCATTTTAATGTTTTGCATTCTAAATTGCAAGCTAAATGAGCCATTTTCTTTTCCATCCATTTTGGTTCTTTTCTTTCAGTCATATTACTCAATTTCTCTTTTTAGTCATTGTCCTGCATTTTAATCCCATCAGTTATATCATCAACACATATCCTGTAAAATGGGCATTTTTCTTTTCCGTCTAATCTCTTGAGATTCTATCAAACTCTTTTTTAAGATGACACCCCTCCCAAGGTGATATCTCTAATTTTGAACCTGGGTTCAATCTCAGTCACCTCAGACAATGGAGTGCATACCACATTATCAACTGTAAATGTGATGATATAATATTCTTAACTATAAATTGAAGGTTTATAAATAGAAAAATCTTTTATAACTAGAAATGATCTCTTAATTATTGAGCAACAATGCTTAACATATATGTCATCACCTTTCATTATGTATAAATAATAGAATAAAACTGCCTTGCAGCTTACACTCAAGTTTCATCTTTCTAACTTCAAAATCACAAAGAAAAGCAAAAAATAGAAAAAAAGAAAAAAAGAGAGCTGCTAGCAGAACATAACAACAATGATCTCTCATCTATTGGTACCATATTAACAACCATAATCTCTCAAACTAAACACTAGCAGCACACATGGAGTTACTGTAATTTAAAGTAGTCTCTTTGCCTTTGCCTTTGCCTTTGCCTAAGGAATAATAGCTACAGCACCATGATCTGCTCTTAAAAATGACTTACCGATTGCCCTAAGCTTTCTTTCTAAAGCTGTTGGATGAAAGCTAACCAGAAGTTTGGCACGCTTCCCGTCACATGAGAAAAGAAAATCACCAAAAGATATTATTACTAATAAAAATGAATCATATGCTAAGTGCAAATTTGCTAATGGTTGGCCAATTGAACCACATTTATTATCAAAACTAATAAATAAAACAACAAGGAATAATATATTACATTAGCTGATTTTTAAAGTAGCCTGTGTGATGTTTTAGAGTGTCAGTCCAATAAGGGTAGTACAGAACTGTAGTAGGATAGCGGAACAGACTAAGTTCAGCAAGAAAAAAAGCCATATTCTCCATCTAAAAATTTAGAAACATATCAGGACTTTCTGCATTGCAAATATCAGAATCTGAAACTTCAAAAATCATTAAATGCTAGTATGAATTATACCTCCTTATCTAATGGAATAGATGCTTTAATATAATGAACCAGGAAGACATATGTTGTAGGAACACATAAATACCATTTGCAGCTTTCCAATATTGCTTTCTCCATGACCAAAACTTAGTGTAGGCCTAGGCATTGTTGCAGACAAAGTCATTAACATGCAAAAGAAGAGTAAGCTTAGCAAGAGTATACGCAATGTGTAACAGACTAATAGGAATTCTTTGAGAGGTAGAAAACTTCAGATTCGAGATTTTTTTATTTTTTTTTTTGTGTTTTTAGTATCATCGTCTAACACTATTTTGAGATTTAAGAAATTCTTTAAGAGGTGGAAAGCTTCATATTTCAATTGGGACTAAAAAACCCTAACTAATAGGAATTCTTTGAGAGGTAGAAAGCTTTAGATTTGAGATTTTTTATTTTATTTTTATTTTTTGATCATTGTCTAACACAATTTTGAGATTTAAGGAATTCTTGTAAAGGTAGAAAGCTTCAGATTTCAATTTGGCCTAAAGAAACCCCAGCTAACCCTGTGAAAATTGTTTCCTAACTTGAATTGGCATGTCATATATCCCATTAAGCCATGTAGGACAATTCTGTTATATATAACAGGAAATTAGGAATTGAAACTATATTGAGAACTTTTAACCAATTAATTTTTGAAGGACTTGATTAAAAATTGAGATAATACAATAGTTAAGTCTATTAGAATTATTTTCAGTACAACAAAAATTGTTGTATTTGCACGTATCATATATTAAAATTAAAAAACTCACTAATTATAATGTTTTCATGTGTCATTTTTGCAGTTACTTAATAATTAAATTATGTAAAGAGTTTAGGTCGATTAAAATTATGTATCATGTTGTAATTTGATTTACTGGAATTTACTTAATAATTAAGTTATATGAAGATTTTAGGTCAGTCAAGATTTTAAATCATGGTGTAATTCGACACTGGTTGATAACAAAACTGCAAAATAAAATTCTCTAAATTTTTAAATTGTCTCAAACTGAATTGTAAAATCTATTAATAGAGGTAATTCTAAATGCATTTGATTTCTCTTTATATATTTTTAAAATTTTAATTATTATGAAATTATAAGAGTGGCTACTTGCTAACAGGCAGTATTATTTTTAAAGAATGACAACCAAACAGTCCTAACCTTCGCACGTGTAAAAATATTAACAAAGAAGTTAACGGGTCCACATATGTTGGGATTTGAGATTTAAGCCCACTAATTTTTGTGGGCCCCATATGATATCTAGCCACCCTATATATATATATTTATATAATATTGGAATTATTTTTAGTAGAACAAAAATTCGTGTAATTGCACGTTTTGTATACTAATATATATTAAATTGAAAAACTCACTTATAGTTACATGTTTGCATGTGTCATTTTTAAATTCATTATGAAGAGTTTAGGTCGATTAAAATTATGAATTATGGTAAAAAATTCAATCTACTGGAATTCATGTATGGCACAGTTACATAAAAATTGAGTTATAAGAAGAGTTTAGGTCAATTAAGATTATGAATTATGATGAAATTTGATTTCCTGGAATTTATGTGTGGTACAGTTACATAAAAATTTAGTTATATGAAGAGTGTAGATCAATTTAGATTATGAATCATGGTATGTTTATGACAAGACTGCAAAATAAACTTCTCTAAAATTTTAAATTATCTCAATCTGAATTGTAAATTAATAGAGGTAATTCTATCTTAGAAAATACTAAATGTATTCGATTGTACATGTATATATATATTTTAAAATTTTTATTTATGAAATTATAAGAGTGGCTACAGTTGGCAGTATTATTTTAAAGAATGACAACCAAACAGTCCTAGCCTTTTCACGTGTCCACATGTATAGGGATTTGAGATTTAGGCCCACTAATTTTTGTGGGCCCCATATGATATCTGGGCCATACCCAACACACTCATATATATGCATGGTGAACGCCAAAAACAGCTTCACACAATTTTTAGGGTTTTCCTTTCAAGCAAAACCCTCAGAAGTACGAACTCTGCCTTTGCCTCTCGCAAGTTTAGCTAGCTTTGCCTTTAACAATGGCGGTAGGTGTGAAACCCACAAGGGCCGAGAAGAAAACCCTGTACGACAAGAAGCTCTGCCAACGTCTTGGCGAGTACTCTCAGATTCTGATTGTTGGTGCTGATAACGTTGGGTCGAAGCAGCTCCAGGATATTCGAAAGGGTCTGCGTGGTGAATCAGTCGTGTTGATGGGTAAGAACACCATGATGAAACGCTCCATCAAAGTGTACGCTGAGAAGACTGGAAACAAGACTGTGCTTAATCTTATTCCTCTTTTAGTGGTATAAATTCTAACTACGTTTGCTTTCTTATTGTGCTTGGTTCATCTGGGTATTAGATGATAATGTACGCAATAGGTAATATTTTTCCTTATTTCTCTGTAATTTTATTGATATTGGAAATTTAATAACTCCCCCGATTTGCACAAAGCAACTTGCAGCTTAAATTTTCTGAATTTCAGTTTTTTTAGCATTTTTTATAGCTTCAGTGTTTTCCACTTTTTTTTCTAATCCTGTATATCTCCCTTATATTGTTTTGCTGATTTGTTTGAACGAAGTAGGGAAATGTGGGACTGATATTCACAAAGGGTGATTTGAAGGAGGTGAGAGAAGAGGTTGCCAAATACAAGGTTAGACTCTCTATTGATGTGAAAACTAATAATTATTATTTAAGTTTGCATCTGGTTAAGATTATCTATTGCCAAAAATATGCTATACTGGTTGAATTATTAAAATAATTGAGTGTGTCTCATCCTGCATATTGGTTCAATTGTGCGAAGGTTGATGCATTGCTTATAAGTTATACCTCTTCTATCATTTCACATAGAAACCAGCATTTTGCATTGTACTCAGCTCACTGTTTTACTTATTTTTGGTTATTTTCCTTTATTTGGAAATTTTAATCTGTTTCATTTTTATTTTCTTTATTAATATCAATTAAACAGTGCTTTGTAGTCATCAGTATTTTTTATGCCAATTTTCTGTTTATATTTCTGGACATTTTTTCAACTTATTTCACGAAATCTAGATTTAAGATAGATTAGGTATTTTACTACTTTTATATGTCACGTGTAAAACAGTTTTATATCATAGAAACTGAGATCTTAATTTAGCTTAACAGTATCATTTTAAGTGAACTCTGCTTGAACATTTAGATTCCTGGATTACTGACTTGACAAACTTTATGCTTCTAAGTATCCATTTTCCTTTTTGTAGCCTTTGAGGAATTGAGTGTTTCTCAAGATCGATAATCAGTTATCTGGGTGTTTGATGGAAGTTTAAAATAATGGTTCTTGACTCTTTCCATTTCCAAAATATTATAATCAGAGTTTTTCCGAAGTTACTTTTGAACAGGCGTGAATTGAGGCGATGAGTGTTTTCTTTTAGCTTAGTCAGCCTCCACCTTCAATCCTTAACTTGTGCAGGTTGGAGCCCCAGCACGCGTTGGCCTTGTTGCACCAATTGATGTTGTTGTGCCGCCTGGAAACACCGGCCTCGATCCTTCCCAGACTTCCTTCTTCCAGGTGTATATTCAAATTTTTCCTCCCTTAAGATTGTTTTTCTGTTTGTTCTTACGTGGCTATTTTTCTAGGTTCTTAACATCCCAACCAAGATCAACAAAGGAACTGTTGAGATCATTGCCTCTGTTGAGCTCATTCGGAAGGGTGAGAAGGTGGGCTCATCTGAGGCTGCCCTTCTCTCAAAGCTTGGTATACGACCATTCTCTTATGGACTTGTAGTGCAGTCTGTTTATGACAATGGGTCAGTCTTCAGCCCTGAGGTGCTTGATCTTACTGAGGACGATCTTGTAGAAAAATTTGCTGCTGGAGTCAACATGGTCACCTCTCTGTCACTAGCTCTCTCATACCCTACACTTGCTGCTGCTCCTCACATGCTCATCAACGCATACAATAACGTTTTGGCTGTTGCAGTGGATACAGAGTATTCTTTCCCTCAAGCAGATAAAGTGAAGGAATACCTGAAGGTCAATATTCATTGCATCTGGATGAAATTTACAATTTTATTGTTCTTTTCTTCTGGAAAACTGTAAAACTGATACAATTGTTTGAACAATCAAATTACAGGATCCAAGCAAGTTTGTGGTTGCAGTGGCTCCTGTTGCAGCTGCTGATTCTGGTGTTGGTCCAGCTGTTGGTGCAAAGGAGGAAGAGAAGGAAGAACCAGCTGAAGAGTCTGATGACGAGCCACTGATTGGTCTGTTTGACTGAGATGTTTACTTGTTTGCAGACAGTAAAAGGTTGTTTGCTATGATCATCTTTTACAAACAGTCGTAGGTTTAAGGATATAATACATATATTTACGTTGTCTATTAGATCCATTTTCATAGTTTGTCTACATATCTCGGGAAAAACCATCTTACTCAGCCTACTTGCATTTAAAATCTCTGAATACGATTGAAATGTCTGATGCATTTATCATTTCCTGCTTTATTTGCTATTTGTGTTTAATTGTTGGTCTTAAGTAATTTGTTTAGTTGCGGAAAGTTTTTGGCTTAATGTTCATCTAAAATGGTTATTAAATGGTTGCTTTTACATTTCAAAACATTTTGAATTTCTTCCTAATGAGTTTTCTCATCAAATATGCATGTGTACGTTCCCCATTTACGTATATGCTTTGTGCATGTCTTCCATTGTATGATGATAAAAATATGATGTTGGAGGTGTGATTTCTTTATTATTTTTCTAACCAAAGTGGGGCGAGATGCAATTTTAGGTATTAAGGCTTCTTCTAGAGGTTAGGAATGTAATCTTTGGTTTTTTTGGACCACTTCATATTCCCTACCCTTCTTTAGTCACATGCTTATAACCAATTTTTTAGGATCCTATTATTCAGAGACATGAAAAACTATCGCAGCTAAGGTGGCGAAGAGCCAAATTAGCTGTTTTGTTAAAAGATTATAAAGACTTTTGAATTTTAGTTTGAATTCGACTAATAAAACAAATTGGAGTTTAAGCTTTTAAATTGACTAGTTTAATATTATTTAATAATAAAATTTTATTATTATTTATACATAAATTTATAATAAATATATTTGTATACAAAAAACTAATATAAATTATAACTTAATTTGATTATAAATTACTCAAATACTTTCAAAGTAAATCTTAAATTTAAAACCTCAACTTGGTGAGTTGAGCTATACGTTGACAAAACTCAACTTGTCACTCCTACACCCAACCAAACATATCTACCCTCACCTATTCTCTCTAATATCAGTCCTAACACATTCCTTTTGTTCAAAAAAGAAGAAAAAGGAGTGAACTAATTAGTCAATCAAATCAAATTTGATTACAGCATGGTTTCAACTAATAAAGTAATAATAGATCAAAGTAAATATTTCTTTCTGGCCATAAATGAAAATAACTATCAATGTAAATGTAATATAGCTGAGTACAAATAACTTTACATGCTATGTATGCATAGTTTCTATTGTGAATTTTTTTATCCTTTTCTTTTTCCTCTAATTGGCAATTTTCTTTTATCTAAATTTCTAAAATATAGTCTTCAAACTTTGTGTTTTGTCTTGGAGTTTGCCTCTCTGATCTGCAGACAAAATAGAACAGCTTTTAGAATTAAGTGAATCTATTTTTCTTAAACATAAATAAAAACATGAAAAGAGTCTACATCCATTCATGATATACGAGGAACTCTCAAACTTGGTAACCCTAAAAACTATACTGACCAAATGTATCAAAATGGTTTAAATAAATAATGAACTAGAGGATTGAGAGACAAAGTAACTGTAAAAAGGTTGTAAAGCGGGAACTTACAAAATAATTGGATATTGGAAGTGTCCACCCCAGGCTCAAGGAAACTCTTAACTGTTTTAAGTAGAATTATTGAAGACAATTTCGGAAGAAACGGATTCCCTGTTACATCAAAATATTGAATTAAAATACTTGGTCTCAAAGAATAGAAATTATACTAATAGAAATAGAATTCAAAGGACATAGGGGTAGTGAATCTACCTGCAATGCAAATGTTATGTCAGCTTCATCTGCTTTTAGTTGCACCCTTCTCAGTTTATCATCTCGTGATTGTCCTAATTTAAGTAGCCCCTGTACAAAGATCTATTTCTTAGCACCCTCACCTAGCCCAAACTCAATAATAAAATGATAATAATCTCAGAATATAGGTTAAAGTTCAGAATTGTTTTTGTGTGAACAATATTTTCTTTAGGTACCTGGTCGTGTAACACTCTGCACATACTTGAGAGTTCCAGAATTCCAGCTGGCGGGACTCGTTCTGATTTGCAGAAGTTCATGTAAGATTTATTCAACTGCATCCATATGATAATTTAGAAACCATTAACAGCGTTTGATATGGTCCCCATGCCTACTTTTGATAAACAAAATTAGTGAAGCACACCTCCCAAAGAGTTGTATCTTTCTTTCCCCCACAGAAAAGTTTCACAGCAGAGCAAAGTAAGATCTGCAGCCAAGATATATCCAGAAAATATGTTTAAAAAACTGGCTTCTTAATCTCAGAATTATAGATGGGAATGAGCTGAAACCATAAAAGTAGAGCTGCAACTTGGTTATGAGTACAAGCTAAAGCATTCATTCAATGCCTGATACCCAACCAAAGCTCCCACTGGTTGGGTTATGGTTGTTGCTATGAATAAACGTTAAGTCTCTAGTACATGATTTTTTGTCCATGGGGTGTTACTATTACGCAAAGTGTTATATTTCCTTTACTATTCACATTGCGTCGCACTGCAAATTAGGGGAAGTATCTCGAAAACAACAATTTTCTTTAACCAAAGAAAGCCTTGCATGCAGATATAGGAATCAAATGATTACATGGCAAAATAAGTAAGAAAAAGATAAGAGAATTTCCAAATGTTGTTTTTTTTCATCTTTAACCCTTCAACTTCTATCAAACTGATGATTAACAGTAAATAGGGCAACTCTTATTTTCCTTTTGGCTAAATGGTTCACTTGTATTCTTAAAACACGCATGAACCATAATCTATGTTATATATAAAGAATTTGAAGTTTTATGATAAAACTTTTCAGCATGCCTAGTTGATCCACAGCTTGCTCTAGTTGCTATAACAACTTCCATTGAAGCTAACTAATACTTACTATTACAATTATCAGGCTTGGAATGGAACAACTATATACTAGAGTAACAGTGAGAGGTCATACATATTAACATGTTAAATAGTTCAAACTTACCTGTTGATGGTGTGGGAGATTTTGTATGGTATCCACAACCGGTGACTGGTATGTCTTTGACAACGCAATGGCCATATGATCAATCCTTATCTGCAATCAGTTTCAATAAGCTAAACGAAGGGAAATTAAGAAACTTTTGACGCTAAGTGTAAAGCAGAACTAGGTGAATACGTGGTGAGATGCATATCAAGATTTTAGAATATCTCACTGCAAAGAATAAAAAATTAACAATTTAAAGAATAACAAGATCAATATGAGAAGTTTGTTTAACCAAAATTGTGTAATAATGCCACAAGTATCTTCCATAAGGGATCAGGTAGGCAGATGTGTTGAAAATTCACTTCGTCACTCTACTTGGAGAGATTTAACTGTGGTATTGTTTGTCTATTGCTTCTAATTGATCAAAAACAATGTAAGCCTGTACAAATTCTATATGCATACTGAATACTTTTAAATTATATCAGATTAAAGAATCTTTCATTTAGATTTTATTTGTCAAATTCACGATTGAATGCACCAACAGGAATGCAAAATGAATGACATAATTGTAATCACTTACAACATCAATTTCCTGTTTTTTCACATTATTAGGTGCTGGAGTTGTATGTTCAATGAATGCTGTCTCCTCTGACAAAGAATTAGAATGTCTAGTTGATTCTCTCATTTCTGCTTCTAGCATCTCTATTGCACTCCTGGAAAGAAAATAAAATGTTAAATCAATTATTATTATTTTTATTATTCTCTTTTGCAGTTTCTCGTCTTTCCTAAGATAGTTTAATTGCAACGCATGCCTTAGGTCTGAATACCAAATTTCTTATGCAGAGTTAAAATCATAATACCCAGGACATCATATGTCAAAAACAGTTCCAACAAATGATGCACCTAAGCAAAAGACTGAAATTGCCTGGCCCCAAAAATATAGTGTAATTACCCAACAAAAAACTTCCACTTATAAGAGACAAGCTCCATTTTCCCCCTCATGCCCCTGAATGACTGGATCACAATGCAAAAACCGAAAGCAAAGAACAATAAGTGCCCACGTGGCAGAAATTGCCTAACTACTACCATTTGGTATATGACCCTACAAAAAATCATACATATAGGAGACCTATGTTGCGCTGACTCCTAACTCCTAAGCATTTTTTATACAAGATTGGGATTCACTTATAAAGTGTAACTTCTTTAATTCCAATGTCCCCACTCTATGGTAATGTTTAAATGGACCATTTTGCTATTTGAATTGGACAAATGTGACCAAAGTCCAAACTAGACTTGAACCGAGTAAATTTTACCACTTGTAAATACAAACTCACCATGAGCTTGAAGACTTCTATTAGGTTAATTGGGTTATGATAAAACACTAACCTGCAAACGCAAAGGGCTTTCCGCATATCTCCAGATGCTGCAGCAACTTTCTGCAATGTGCAAGTGCTGTCAGTCTCTTAAGTTTTCTTCCAGAATGAATGACAATATTCAGATGCAATTTGGACATTGATCAAAACGAATGATACAAGCAATCTATTTTAGGAATTAAACTGAGTTCATCAACATTTGTTAGATTAAATTTTGAATTTTCAAAATTAGCAATTATCCATGCTCAAAACTCCTATTGTCAGGTGAATTTCCTCAATGTAGAAGTAATAAAATTGTAAGCAGAAGTGCAGAAAATTATGGTTTCTGGATTTTCCTTCATTATCTTCAAAAAAGTTTTATGCCTGGTTTATGAATTTGTCTTTGGATTGAATCTGATAATATCTGCCAGATTGCACACCTATAACTGCCAAGAACATAATGACATGGCATTTTTTTACAAATTGCAGAATCCTCAATTGTCAATAACTTTTTAATTGTTTTTCACCAGATAAAATGGAGCAGCGCAGTCCATTTACAGAGAAGGGCTTTCTTACAATTTTGGACGGAGTTTAAGTGAAAATAATATATAACTTGTAATGCCCCTGGGGCTTTAAGTAACTCATCATGAGATCAGGAGATGAAAAATGATTACAACATATGAACTTACTCTGGCACAGAGTTCTAGTGCTTGCTGTTGGAAGACAGTGTAAGGAAGTTCCTGCAGGTAAGAAATCAGCCTAATTACCCAGTAAGTCAATAGCATTCAAAATAACAAATTTTAGACTTTATAAAAAAAAACACAATTTCTAATTGTTTCCTGGATAATAATGGATAAAGGACATACACTTAGTCTCTCTTGGAGAATCCTAAGAATCTGATCTTTAGAGTAGGCCCGAAAAGTTACAACAATAGGCTGGCCTGGGACAAAATAAATTGGAAAAATCATCACTGAGTAATCAGGAAAGGAAATGTTTGGTTATGTACCAAACCAGGATAAGGGCTATCCTAATAAAAGCAACAAGTTTTGAAAAATTAGCAAAAGTTAGTCTGAAAAATATAGAATGATCTACTTACAATTTAATGACTTAAGCCTTGGCAGAAAACGATCTGCGAGGTCTATGGCATTAGCTATACCTGCAAAATACAAGGGCAGAAGTTTGGCATATGGGTAAGTAGCACAGAAATTTTCACCCCAAAGAGTGAAAGAAAAATTCTTTTACATCGATGGGATCATGGGAAAGAAAATTACAAAGGATTGAGGGCTCCAAAATTTTATTAGGATCAATACCTATTAAAACACATCTGGAAAATGGGAAGGTGGTGAGCATGAAAAGATCATGAAGCACAGCACGGTCTTTGGTAATTAAATAATCCAACTCATCAGCTATGATCATTCTGTAACAATGGAGACATGCTACAGTTTTTACAACAGCCAAACTTTGTAAACAAACAAAAAAAACGATTTAATACCACAGAAAAATCTGTTTTTGGCAAAATACAGGAGGAAAAAAGGATCATAATGTGTTTTCAGCTTTTAGCACTGTCCATTTTAAGGAATTGTTTCTTACGTCATGTTCAAACTAGCTGACGATGTCTTTTGAGAATACATGCTCTGAAGCTGTTGTAAGGATGAGATTGAACCATTAGTTTTCTTCTGAGTTTGGTTTCTCCCAAGTATCTGCAGTAATGACAAGAGATTAACCACAGGTCTTGATAGTTTTAATTGAATGTGGCAGTGTGCTTTTGATATCTCTACCTTGGTGAAAATGTCAGATGTATTGGTTAGGGAAGTGCAGGTTATGGATAGGACATCTGGTTGCTGGAAATCCGCCTGTAAATGAGATAGACCATGGTGTTAGTGCACGAAACAAAAATACTGAAAGTTTGCAGTGCCATTATAACAATAGATGACCCATCTTCCTTCTGTCAATTTTAACTTCGCTAATTAAACAAATGGGCATACAAAGATTAGCACCTGATTTTGAAGTTTGGACACCTTTAGTCTAACAATTCTTGTTCTGTCTTAATAAATTACGTTCCTTACAGATCCATATGGCCACCTAAAAAAGAAATCTATGTAGCAATGATAGAATTCACATACCAGATCAAGGGCATTTAAGAGTTATGACTCAAAATAAAAGCATGTAAGAGACATTTAATAATAATTTTTTTCTTAATGCTAACCATAACCCTAGTATAAAAGAAAAAGCTAAACAATATGCATACCTCTCTAGTCCAATCAACCAGAATCTCTTTGACTTTTTCCATAGATAAAGACTTTCCAGTCCCTGGACACCCACATACGTATAAACTCCCAGCCTTCTCTTGCTCTATACATGCCTTACAGAACTCCAAAACCCTCTTTTGCTCATCTTCACGGCAAACAATTGTAGGTGGCGCAACGGACACATGCAACGCCTCCTTCACTTCCCTCATTTGCTCGGAATCTACGTCAACAATAAAAATACAAACACTTGATAAAAATCAGATTCAACAAAATGGAACAGATCAAAATCTCTCTTGGTACCAAACATAATCATCTGAAATAAACTTGCCTTTAGGATTCCATTTAGATTTGGCATTAAAACTATCCAACAGTCTCTTTTCTGGCAATTTGTACAATTTCATTTCGATTTCATCAGAACCCTTCTCATTTCCCTGCAAACAAATAGTGAATTTAAGCAACAATCGTACTTCACTAACTATTTGGTTATTTCTATCTTCCTACCAATCCAAAGAATTCTGTTAAATTTGATAATTCATATTTACTTTCTCACATATCAAACACTATTTCAGCCCAATATATAATAGTGAATACTCACATTTGCAGGAGTGTTATGTAGGCTGGCATTGACGCGTAGACGAGGCGATTTCCGTCTCGCCGACAAATCCATTGGATTCTCCAACATTGGCGATGTCTCAGATCTCAATTTCCGCTTCTGAGGAGTGGATTCGATGTTCGATCGGATGGCCCCGCCGGGCTTCTCCGAATTGACGGCCATGATATGGCTGAGCTCTGCGGGCCCACAGGAGAAGGGAGTAGGGATTCTTCCGGCGATAGCCGGCATGATTCAAATTGGAATTTGGAGGGATTTTGGTTTGGTGGGAGGGAATGAGGAATTGGAGAATGAAATTTATCGAATAAAGAAAAGAAATAGAGAGTGGGAAAACTGGTTTCTAAGCGGGAAGAACGTAGCGGTTCAATTTCCCGCCAGATGGTCAAATGTTGATTTCAAACGCTTTTGGCGTGAACCTCTAACACGTGATTTTTATGACTTCGAGTTAATAGCGCCACCTGCAATTTTATTTATATAAGGGGTTTTTTGTTTTATTATTTATTTTTTAACTTTTTATCTCTCACTATTTTCACTCTCCAGATATAAGAATTGAATTTCAGCTAGTTGTATGAAGGTACAAACACATGTGTTAATATTCTGTACAAGAAAATAATATATTTCTCTTATTTAATTTTTAAAAAAAATTTTGTGTGATCCCTATATAGTTTGATTAAAATGATGAAATGTTAAAAAAAATTAAAATGATGTTGGGAATGGTTATTAAGAAAGGTTGTATGATCTGCATGTACTAGACTTGACCGTTATGACTTGCTTAAATCTCCGTTATTTGAGAGAAAAAGAATGGGAATTCCAGGAGAAGTGCCTTGAGTTTTTTGCCTTTTCTCCTAAGCCAATATGAGACATTTTATAAGAGAGGTGATGGTAGGCAAAATTTGATTGATGTAATTGAAATTGATTGATAGATTGGTGGTTGAAATTGATTTGTGAATGATTTAAAATAATTAACATTGACTTGGAATGATGATAATGATTGGAATTAATTCAAGACGAGTAATTGGATTTGATTTGATCCCATCAACATTTAATCACCTAATGAATTATAATTTGTCTTCCAATCAATATTTAATTAGCCAATTTATAATTTTTGAGTCCAAGTGACACTTAATTGATCAATTCTAATTGACTAATCAATTTAACTTTAATATTGATTAGCCAAATATGTGCTTGTAAATATTTTGGTGTCTACAAATGTCCCAATTTCAAGACTTACTGTATGATTGCCATGCATTAAGTTGAGTCTTGAAGCCTTTCTTCATGCCTTGGTGACTTTGAAGGCTATTTAACTTGTGCTGAGAAAATTTGTAACTTGATGACAATTTAATTTGTGCCAAGGAAATTTGTATTTTGAAGCCATTTTAATTTGTGCCAAAGAATTTTGTAATTGGATGGCAGTTTCAAGTCGTGTTAAGAAACTTTTGCAACTTGGAGGTAGTTTGATTTCGTACCAAGGAACTTTTGAATCTTGGAGGCAATTTGAAGTCATGCCAAGAAACTTCTGAAGTTTGGAGACAATTTTGTTTTGTGCTAACTCTTGAAGTTTGAAGGAAGTATGAGACATGCTAATGAACTCTTGAAGTTTGGAGGCAGTTTTATGTCATGCCATGGAACTTTAGAAGCTTAGAAACAAATTCATTTCAAGTCGATGAACTTTTGAAGGAAATTCTACATCATACTGAAGAACTCTTGAAGCATAGAGGCAATTTCATGTCATGCCGAGAAAATTTTGAAGTTTGGAGGTAGTTACATGTCGTGTCGAGGAACTTTTGAAGTTTAGATGTATCGAGGAACTCTTTAAGTTTGGAGGCAATTTCATGTTGTACCGAGAAACTTTTGAAGCTTGGAGGTAGTTTTATGTCATGTTGAAGAACTTTTAAATTTTGGAAGAAGTTTTGTTTCATGGTGAGAAACTTTTCTTTTAGTTGGTTTAAACTCATGTTGGCTCAAAATGACAAAACTAGAAGGGGGTGAATAGTTTTTATTATTTTTTTATTTTTTAAATTAGGCTTTCAAAGCATATTCAAATAATTTAAGAGAAAACAAAGTTTAATAAAAAAACAGCAGCAATACTAAAATAAAACAAAAGAATATTGAGAATTTATAGTGGTTCACCAAAACCGACTACGTTCATTCCCAAATTTCCACTTGGGATTTCACTATGAAGGATTTACAGTATCACACAACACCTCCAGTGCTACAAAATTTAGCCAAACCTAGCTAAATTACAAGATTTAGCTAAACATTCAACAAAACAAAATTACATGGTTCGGTCAAATCTTTCACCAAGTCTAGCACCTAGGCTAGGTTCTCTTGAACATAATTACAAATTGTTGGAGAAGGATTACAAATCTCTTGATCTACTTTGAAATTTTCAATTCTATGCCTTTTATGCTTTATTAGCTTAAAACTAGTCGTTACTTTAAAAATTTCCCGTTATAGAATCAGAATCCTTAATTACAGGAGAGTAGTGCTTTTCAAAGAGTACATAAACCTGCAAATCAAATGAGGACAAAAAATTTATGATCTATCCAGATGCATGATCCTTAAAATAAAACTTAACTTCAGAAATATATTTTCGTTGAGTGTTGAGAAGATGTAAGTTTAGGTTTTATTTGACTAAACAAATTATTTGACATTGTCATTTGAACAAAAGGTAAAACAACTATGTTTAGATAATGTGTTTAGCTGCTAAGTATAGTTTTCTTAAAATGGTGAAGCCGCTTTAGTACAGCTGAGTTTTTTAGTTGACCGTCACTTTAATGAAACGATACGTTAAGCTTGTTAGTGCCTATAAATCTAGTTAAGGTCTTTAGTTGTCATTCATTTACAATCATCATTCAACAGTACATTCAGCTACTTCTTATTTTTCAATATTCATCAATTCATTTGAATGCTTCTTATCATTCAACAGTACATTCATCTATTCATTATCATTCAGCCACTTCTTGTTATTCAGCATTCTAGAATGCATTCAACTGCTTCTTATCATTGAGTTAATACAAGAGAGATAAGAAGATTGATCAGATCTATCATCAATTATAATTATTTTGTACATCATTAAGAGTTTTAATTATTTTGGTATCATTAAAATCATATTCAGACAATATAATAGTTTAACAACTCGTATCAAGAAGTGTTAATTTTCTTTTCCATAATAATTGATAGTTTAGACTAGTATCAAAGAGTGTTGGAGTTCATTTTTTAGAATAATTTATGAGATAACCCAGTATGTGATATGTTTTGTGGAGATTAACGTGTGTTGAATCCCACATTAGGTGTACACTGGGTTGATCCTGGACTATATAAGCTACAAATGCGAACTACCAAGTACTTTCAGACTAATATTTTAACCCATGTAGTATGGGTTATGGATGCTAGAGGTACTTGGGCTAGTTGGGTCTGGGGCGTTACAAATGGTATCAAAACCAATCTAGTACTAATCATACTCATGTGGGCTCGGGGGTATTATAGCTGGAGTTCTGTATGGCCTTGACAAGGATGTTAAGGATTTAAGTAGGGCAGTTTATGATACCCTAGTCTGGGATTTGTAACGTGGTAATTGGTGTTGCTGAGTCACACATCGGTGTATACTTGGTTGATCTTGGCTATATAAGCTACAAGTATGAACAACCAAGTACCTCAAGGTTAACATTTTTACACATGTTGTGTGGGTTTCGTATTTTAGAGGTACTTGGACTAGTTGGTCTTTGGGTGTTACAGTTGATAGTTTAGACTCGTATCAAGGATGTTATTTCATATTTTAGTTAACTTGATTTATTGCCCCTTTCAATTACTTTTGTTTTCTTCACGATCTTCAACTTATTTCATTGCGGGCACTAGAGGTTTTTAATTTCCATGGCTCACTATGCTCATCTCCATGTCATGTGCTCGAGTTGTAAGCTTTTTAATTTTTTGAGGCTTAATTCCCTTAAGGATGTATAGAAGCTCCTAAAGCATGCATTGTGTCCACATTTTAACTAAGAAGATTTCTAATATTTCTCTTTGTAATCCAAGCTCAAAGCTCTTCATCGATTAATTTAATCCAAGACAAGCTAATTTTCCCATTACGTAGTGTTTGGTAAGCTCCATCAAGATGACTGTACGGTGAGTGATGTAGAACTAGTTAAGGAAGTCACTTTCAAGTTGCTCCCACCTGTTGGTTGACTTTAATTCCAATTTAGTGTACTAATCAAATATAATTCTCTTTAGGGATTGAACAAATCATTTGACGAGTAAAGATCTCCCCCAGTCCCAATATTTTTACAAGTTTCGATAAAATGAGCAACTTGTTGCTTGGTGTTGTCATTTTCGTCGAATTGGTTGAATTTTAGGAGTTAGTACTTATTGGGTATTTCTTTGTTGTCGTTCCGCTACGTGTATGACTCTAAGTATAGAAAATAACTTTATGAACATCCTCCATATTATGCTCGGATAATGTTGATGATCATATCCAACAACTATTGTATCGAGAGAGTCACAATGGAAGTGAAAAGTTGTTAAGAATCTCTGTGTTCTTTCTTTTT
This sequence comes from Quillaja saponaria, assembly GCA_029379385.1. Classification (NCBI taxonomy): domain Eukaryota; kingdom Viridiplantae; phylum Streptophyta; class Magnoliopsida; order Fabales; family Quillajaceae; genus Quillaja; species Quillaja saponaria. The sequence continues at coordinate 10,527,782 of CM055610.1, read as the reverse complement.
CCCTTTGTCCATGGAAACAATATTTGGAGTCAAACAGAAAAGGTAAGTTGGTTGTTGACTTGAGTCATTACTTTTGCATTTTCAAATTGATCATGAGATTATCAATCACAAAGTCTTTGTCATTTTGGTGAGTAGTGTGATCTTTTTCTTTAATTTCAGTACCTTATATTCTAAGGTTAAAGTTTTAGTCAACATGACAAGTATGACATCAATGTGGGAGAACAAATTAGTTATGGAAGACATCAATTTTCCATTCAAACTTGTAGTCAACAATTTAGAGATGGTAGAGACATGTGAATCCTCTATAGAGCATGAAGTGTTGCCCCTAATTAATTTGGAATTGATAATAGAGGAATGTGCCAATTCAATAATATTATTATACGTGACTTGGTTAATATATAACAGACTAATCCAAATTGTAACTACTACCACTAGTATCCTATTAATATTATAATGGATGCCATTATTATTGTAACAAACGTCATTATTATTGTAATGGACTAACGGATGTCATTACTACTATTAGTAATACTTTGACATAACTCATATATAAAAAGGGCTCAAAACCCCATATCAAAACAGGTTATTCCTCTTAACTCATTATTTTTATAGCTTTTCAACTTGTATACCTCTGATATATATTGACTTTAGCATCGGAATTTTCATAGGTACAAAAGGCCGCCCCTTTGCAGGTTAGTTATATGGAGGCACCTTAGCAAGTCAAATCCAGACTTAACATTGGCTTAATTTGTGGGAAACCCATGTGATTTGGGTTTTTTGATTCCTATACAAATTCTCTAACGAGAACAGATTAAAGAGTTCTTTACATGGCTCCATATCCCCTATCACCTGCAGTAAGAGCATGTGGCACCAAGAGCATAGAAAGATTCCTTGGCTGCCTCTGACATGTAGGAGAAAAAACTATGGCATTCTGCCCCTAAGCAACTGGATCTAGCTCACCACCAAACCATCAATGGACCACTAACATTTTCATCAAGTGCATTACAATTGAAAAAAATAAACTAATATTATAAAAATTTTTAGTTGGACCTTTTGAAGTCCAAATTGGATCATTAAAGAGGAGCTGTGAGGTGCAGTTTTCATCCATAAGAAGAGATGTGATGGACTTACCAAGACATTTAACTTTCCTTTACACATTTACTTGGTTAATAATTCCAAAGGCTTTAATTCTAATTTGATTTATTTGTCCATGAATTATTCATGGAGTTGGACAACCTTGTATAGTTTTAATCCTATTTCATGTAGTTACAGCACATGTACTAAAAACAAAAAAACATGAAATGCTTTATTTTTTTTTACGTTTTATGTATTTTTTTTAATCATTTTATCTCACATTTAAAAGTTAAAAAAGTTACACATTGCTGACTTCTATTGTAGACTTCCTCAAGTCCAATTTTGGCCTTAAAATGTTCGAAACAAATGGTCTTCCTTATATTGCATTGTGCTTTGGTGAAATTTTTTTTTTTTTTTGTTGTAAAAAAGGATTCCAAATCCAACTAAATTAAGTTATTGGATCAATTATTATTGTGCACCAGTTATTATTGCACATTTGCTTGCTTATGAAAAAAGTTAGTCACATATGGTTATTTTCTAAAAATATTTACTTTTTATACTTGTACATCATTTATATCGACATTCTCAAGTCCGAATTAGAAAAGAATTGAGAGCTCAGTTGTTATAACCCTATATCTTACTTTACATTTTAAGAGATTTGTACGTAACTTGTGTAAATAGGTGGATAAAATTTTATACGAAGTGGAAGCAAAATAAATAAATACTTATGTATATTATACATATATGTATACATATGTGAGTAGGAAAATTAATTTTATATTAGGAGTGGACATAATAAGTTAAAATTTACATATATAAATTTTATGGATGTGACAAACGTGTAAATAAAAGAATAAACATACACCACAATTTTCATGGTGACTTAGACCTTGTTTCTTTTATGATTTATTTTCTCCTTTTTCTTCTATGTTGACCGACCCATTTGCTTTCCTCCTTGTGTTCTAGAAATTTCTGTATTCTTCTTGGTGGACCGAAGCTGCTACTCTCCTTCCTTTTCCTTGTTTTGCTTGTCATAGTTAGTCTAGAATTACTTGGATTGTATGGGTCCAGCTGCTGCCATGAATTTCCTTTGCATGGTGTCCATTCCCCTGTTCTTGTTGTGAGGAATTTTTCCTGTAGCCGTGCCCTGCTCCTGCTTCTTTCAATTGTTCCTTTTAGTTGGCCGTAAGTTTTCCCTCTCGTAGGCCGTGGGGACTTTCTGGCAGCCATGGAGGTTTCTTGCATTTTCAGCTTTTTGTTTCCTTTACCTCCATGTGAGCCTAGTTGGGTATGGGTCTTAGATATTGGCGTGTGATTTGTAGATCTAAGGAGGGAGACAACAGTTATGGACAAAAATTGAGGCAGCAGACTTGTGAGCTTTGAAATCTGCCATGACCTTGGAGTTTTGGTGGGATGCAGTACGTGTTTGCTGCAGCAAGTGATAGGTAAAGGCAGACCACACTCTGTTTTCTTTATTCCCAACTTCTTGTAGTGGATTAAGAAAGCCAACAGTAGCTTGGACGTTTTTCTTCTCTTATGGCCGACTAGCAAAAATCATTAGGAGGAAGATAGGTTGGCGTTTAAGTGCCTTAGCATCAAGAGTAGATACGTGCAGGAATTTTCTTGCTATAAAATTATAGTTTAGCTAAGTTAGTCTTGCTAGTTTAAAATATGGTGATCTCTTAATTTAGGTAAATAGTTTGGAGTTCTTTTAAGTATAGTTAAGGATGTGAAATTAGTGATTATGTATTGGAAATTATAGTTTGAAGATGAAATGGCTTATGAATTAGAGGAAGTGTTTAAAGTGAAATATAAGTTCTTGATTAATTCTAAATCACTAATACAATCTTGAATTTAATTGGATTAAGAGTAATGATAGTGAATTAGTGTTGAAGTGAGGAGCATGATTTGGAGCTTGAAAATGGTGGAAAATAAGAGTTAGGTAGTTTTGAAGGGGGTGCAGGAGACATATTTCGTGAGTAACATAAATTTGGTATTTCGAGTGTCTTCGGGACTGAATTAAATTAAGAGTTCAAAAGATAAAATGTAGCTTATAGTCTTGAAATGTTGTCTGCAAAATTTCGTAGTCTTATTCCAAGTACGTTGTTATTTATAGCTGTTAGACTCCGGCTAGGTCAGGCAAGATTTGTACTGCCCGGTTTTTGGTTCATGTAAGAAATTGAGTGGCTTAATGACAGATTCTAGGAAAAGTTTCTAAACAATAAAGATAAATATATTTGTCTATTAATAAACCCAATAAACAGAATCGGATTTCGTTTTTCCTAGAGAAAGTTATGTTCAATTAACTAAGGTAAGGTCAAGCTGTCAAAAATCCTGCGTGTTGTAGATTTTGTTGCAACTTCAAACAATAAACTGTATTGATATACATATGTAAAAATTATAAATGATATACCAATATAAATCTACATGTGTCTAGTATTTTATAAATTTTACGGAACTAGATTCGGAGTTTCTTGGAGAAAAATATGACCGTTAAAGTGGACACTGGTCCAAACCTCAAGTTTGGACAGCTTTAACATTTTTAACTTACTAAATGTTTTCTAATCTTTTCTAATGGTTCCTCCTACCATATGCTTTGTCAAGATATTTAAAATGCATCTTCATTATTAACATTATCACCTAAAGTCTAATCCATATTAATTAACATATAATAGTTTAAAGGAAACTTACATAAATAAATCTATATAAGTTGAGATATAAGTTAATAAGTAAAAGAGTATAACAATAACGTTTATGAACTAAATATTATTTGAAATTATGAATTTCAGTTCCGGATTCTAAAGTGGACCGGATGAGACGCGTGAATTCGAGGATTGAGCGAGGAATGTAATTCATCATACGATGAGTGGTTAATTGCTGCCTTTAGGGGCTAGATTCGTATATATGATTATATGTTTATTTGAATATGTGTGATATATGGAAAGTAAACTAATGGAGTATTTCAATAATTTGCTTGAATAATGTTTTCTTGATATTGGTTATTGTGTTGACATTGTTTGTGTTTGATAAGGGCCAACTCGTGAACATTTTCAAAAAAATGATTTTCATTTCTGAAATTAAAAGTCCAGGTGCACCTAGGATACTCTGATTTAAAAATTGTGAGAAATCTTGATTCTGATATATATTTTAAAAATTGAGTGCTCAGCCCCGGTGGGATGGATTGTGTACGGGAAATTAATTTGGTGTGCGGGCGCGTACATGCCCGGCAGGGGGTGATACTGTTGTGCGGGGCTGGGTTACTCGTTGGCCCTTTGGTTGCTTTGTTTGATATTATTTTTCTGTTTGATTTGTGATAGTGTGGATCATGTAAATTGTGACTTTATGTGATTACAATATATACGTGTAAGGTGAGTTAATATATGAACAATGTTACATGAATTTAATATACTATATGATTGTGTTGGGTGATGCTAGTACCCTTTGAGTACGATTTTCCACTCACGGAGTCCTTAGGACTCATCCCTCTCGTGGAATTCTTTTTTTCAGGAATCCAATATATGGTTTCATTGAGCTTGTTAACCTGCCGACAAAGTACGGCAAGGTATTTTTCCAGGATCTCATACTTGAAGTCAAGGATGAAGGTTTGCAATCACACTAAAATGGTGGAAATGTCTAATTTTGTATACTGTGATAGTCTATATATTTGTTCCCGTGTAGTCGTGTAGAATTAGGAACACATAGGTTGTATTTCGTGGTGTGTTATATAAATTTTCAACAAGTGTCATGATTGTTACTTTGTTGTGAAGTTAGGATTACGGAGGTTTGGTTATCCAACCCTCCGGCCAGTCATGTCTCCGTGAGGGACATGTCATCAGTCATTCAAAATGCAAGTATTCAAAATTTATTTATTTAAATATTTATTCATTATCCTTTATCATTATATGATTAATCTGCTTCTGAATTAGTCACCAAATTGAAACTGTTAACTACTTTAATTCAATTTCTCATGCTAGACAATAACACTAACATACTTAGCTACATTTTGGACTGAATAACTTGTTCTATTTATCTAGTGGATTTCATAATTTGACATGGTAACTTTGCATGCCTGTTACATTACCTACTACTTGAAATTGATTGTCTATAACAATTAATTGATATACGATACATTTGGACTTCTACGTTCTTATCAATTTTTTTAGGAGTGACATATATTTATGGCCTTACAACTGGTCCTCATAAATGTTTATTATCTCCATCGAATTATATTTGTGATATTGGTGTTTGGATGGTACCTGGTGATTGGTGTTTAGTAGTTGATTTATGTATAAGTGTATGATTTTCTATTCATTACTTGAATTATTTTTCTCTATAAAAATTAATTGTTTTTTATATTTATGCGGTTTTATCTAAGAAGTGCTTATTTATTTTCAAACTTGAGACAACTGACAATCGGATCATGTGCTTGTTATCTTGTACTTGGTACAATATTTTCAAGTGACTTAGTGTACAACTTAGTACAAACAATTCAGGATCAAATCTCAAACTCAAACGATAAACACTCTGTGCAGTAAACTGAGAGTTTATGTAAGTAATATTTAAAATATTATTATCTTCAACAAGATATTTTTATGTATGCGAATTTAATGAATTTCCCATTGAGCTCGGCTTTTCAGCTGCAATTACAAATGCATTATAGGAAAACCTTCGTCTACGAAGTCACTAAATCATGATGAGCTCATCACATTCAACATGGAAGAGGCTATCGCCTGCCGTCATAACAAACAACACAATGAGTGGCATCAAATATATCCCTCTCGTGGCTATAAATGTCCAGGCAAAATAACTGGAACCCCAGGAGAGGAAATAAGCAGTTTTTCAGTTCTCAACTTTTTAGCGAAACCCTTAGAATACTAAATTGTCAAAGGTATCGTGTTTTCACTTAACTTGAAGAATAAGCCTAATGAGATAACACAACACCCAGATAAAAATCAAGTTGCTACAAAGCCAACACATCATCAACAAACTTGGGTTTTCACCCAAAATGCTACAATGTTAACAAACAATCTCTAGTTTTCACATATATTGCTCAAAGCAAAGGTATGCTATTTATTTCAGTATAGTTTAAATACAATTGTATATTAGTACCACATTAGTAGGCAAAAATTCAGTATAAACTGCTATCACAGCAAGCTCAAATTTTTTAGTTTCCGCTAAATAAGTGTGAGAATATTAAGGTGGAGTAAAATAAGAGTAGTTATAAGGTCGAGTGAAACAGGGAAAGTTATAAGCATCAACATTAGTGATAAAAATATCACATCAATACAACATCATATCAGTGATAGCACCAAAAATTTTAGCACAAAACTTGCACCCTCGTGACCCATGTATATGGTCCACAACATGTAGTTCAAGTCCATATACTCCTTAAAATTTTTTTGGGAGAGGGGGGAGGGGGAAAAGGACTAGTGATAATACAGGATTGTATCAACCCAATAATATTATTACACGTGGCATGGTCAATGAATAACAGACTAACCTGAATTGTAATTGCCACCACTAGTAGCCTATTAATATATTCTAATGGTCGCCATTATCGTCCATTATTATTGTAATGGATGTCATTACTACTGTGATTAATACTCTAACATAACTCTTATAGAAAGGGGCTTAAAACCCCAAAACATAACGGGTTATTTCTCAAAACTCATTTACAGCTTTTTAGCATCTATGCTATGATATATACCAACTTTGGCATTAAAGTTTTTACAAGTAAAAAAAACTGTCCCTTTGAGGTTAGTTACGTGGAGGACACCTCAGCTTATCAAATCTAAACTTAACAGGAATAATCTAAGAAAGATAAATCTCCATCGTTGATTATGTGGTTTGTTTTCCTCGTGGCCTAGAAATCCAGGGTCATGAAAAGTCAAACCATGGCTTGATCGATCGAATGAAAAGTTGTTGATTGATGGACTTTGGCTGCTTTTGTGTAATCGGTCCATTATAGGAGGTCTTGTTAGTGGAAGCAATATCATCAGAAAAGGAGTTGACGACATTGGTAGATGCATCAATATTGTTGTTGGTTTGCTCCTTCCCGAAAGTCATGAGATCCTGTGATGTTGATGTAAAGATTTTCTTGGAAGGACAAATAGATAAGAGGAAGAGTCATCCTATTAGGGGTACTAGAAATTTGTGAACAACAAATTCGTGCATGAAATTAATAGCCAAGAAAGTGTGTACAAAATAACAATTTGTATTACTTTGTAAATAGATGGTACAAACCTTATGTTAATATTCTTAAAAAGAGGATAACGTATTCTTCTGATTCGATCCCCTTGGAAATTATGTTTAATTTGAGAGCTATGTAGCTTGGTTCCAAATGAAATAATGAAACTCTTTCAAAACGACGTTATTGATGGCCGTTGAGAAAGGTTTTGTGATTTCTGCAAGCATTAGGCTTGATCGCTTATATTTGTGACTTGCTTAAAGCTCAGTTGTTTAAGAGAAAAAAGAAATTGAGTTATAAGAGTTTTTGTTCCTTGAATTTTATACCTCCTCTCTTAAGCCAATGCGACGCTTTTTATAGGAGAGGTGGTGGTAGACAAAATTTGATTGATTGGAGGTGATTGAAATTAATTATTGATTGATAGTTGGAATTGATTTTTGAATGATTGACATTGACTTGGGAATGAATGGGGGTGATTGGCATTTATTGGGGTTGGTTTGAGAATTTAAAGGGTGGTTGGATTTAATTCTATCTAATAAACTTTTAATCATCCAATAAACTTTAATATGTCTTCCAGTTAATATTTAATCACTTAAGTATAACTGAGATTTGTTTCCAATCAATTACACAAGTTATTATGATTTGTCTTTATTCAATATTGAATTAAACAAATAATTGAAAATTTAATATTTAATTAGACAATTTGTAATTTTTGAGTCTAATCAACATTTAATTGGCCAATTGTAATTGACTACATTGATTAGCCAAAAATGCAATTGTAAATATTTTGGTGTCAACAGTTCTAACATCTCTAATTAAACTAATGATTTGGAGGTAATTACAAAATTTGTGAGAGTAACTTGTGAGTCAATGATTTAGTGATAAGAGGTGTGAATGGCAAGAGATTATTGGTGAGTAATCGGTGAGAATTTTTTGTGGATTAATGGTATGAATGAGGAGATATTTTAGGTGAGAGCAATTTGTTGGTCAAAACATCCTCTCAAGTTGAGCATGAATGTGAAGAATGCCTAGCTTGAAAAAAAGACTTTGAAAATGATCACGACCTAAAAGCTTAATGAAGAGATCTACAATTTGTTTTGTAGAAGGAACATGATTTGTTTCAATCAGACCAGCTTGTATTTTTTTTTTCTTGAATAAGATAATAGTCAATTTCGATGTGCTTCATATGCTCTTGAAAGATTGGATTGACAGCAATGTGTAGCACAACTTTTGTCATAATAGATTTGAACTAGATATTATAAAAATATACTAAGATCATGAATAAGATAAGATAACCATTGAAGTTCACATGTTGTTGAATCCATTGACTTGTATTCAGTCTCAACAGAGAAATAAGAAACTAATTTCTTCTTAGTTTTCTAAGAAATAGGATTATTGCCATTAAATATGCAGTAGCAGGTGAGAGAAAGCCGAGTTTTACAACAAAAAACACAATTAAAGTCACATAAATCACGAAATTGTAGCTAGCTAGAGGAAGAGTAGAGAAAACCTTGACTAGGAGTAGACTTTAAACATTGTAATACCATAATGTAACTTTTATATGAGGCTAATGGGTTGATTCATAAATTGACTAAGCATTTGCACGAGTTAGACAGTGTCTAGTCGGGTAATAGTAAGGTAAAGAAGACATTCCACTAACCGACGATATGAAGAAGGATTTTCAAGTAAAGTAAATTCATCAGTGAGTAATTTTAAACTTTGTTCCCTTGAAAATGGGAAAGTTTATGCACTGTTGTCAGATTTACCACGCAAGTGCATGTATCATGAACAAGTAATAAAGTGGAAGTAAAGATTATTCTCACGAGGAATTATGTCTAACAATCGGTAAGTACTAAAATTTATCAACCCTAACTTTATCCAAACAAGTGAAACTTTGAGAGTGAATAGCTAACTAAACTAAATCAAGTAAACTTTGGAATGTAATGGAGAAAACCTAGAATTACAATTTTCCTAAACACTCATTTGGATTATTATTATCTTATCATGCTTAGTTATGCTACCAAATTATTAAGCCAAGCGAATAAGTCAACTTCAAAGTGGATTTGTTATGCGAAGAGTGTGTTATGACCCGTGGTCGACCTATCCTTAAAGCCTTATTCTGCCAGCTACTTAGGCCTATGGTTGTTATTCAATTATAAGTATCTTTCAAGTTGCTTATAATAATATCTCACTTTAGTAAATTCACTATATTTATATGAGAATTAAGTTAATCAAGACTCATTAAGAATAGACCTAACTTTGGCCACACAATGTATGGATGTATATTTCTATCCTACATACAAATTAAATTCAAACAAGCATATGAATTAATTCAAACAAGTGCCATCTTATTCAAGGCTAAACCAAGATGTCTTTTACTAAGGTTCCTCTAACTTACCAAGTCAATCTAAAAGATGGTCAATCAATTAAAAGCATCAAGCATAGAATAAAATAAATAACTCATGCATCAAACCCTAAGCAATCAATAAATAAAGTAAATCTAAGCTATATTTTGAGTTCAATTGTAATCCTAGAGAATAAAACTACTCCATGCTATTTAGTATAAACATGGACTTAAACAATAAAAACATCAAACAAATACAAAAGAAGGAGTAGAATAAAGAAAACTATAAAGATCATCATTCTTCAAGCTTTAACTATCTTTGCTCCTCTTGCTCTTTGCACTCTTGATTGCCTCTTAATCTCTAGAAATTTTTAGCTAATTTGTGTCTTTTGAATCCCCAAGCTAATCCTCTTTAAATAGGCTTTAAAACACTCAAATTAAGTTTAATTTGGACTAGGAATTGGGCTGGCGCTGCAACCACACTTTTCCGACACTGCAACACTGAAAATTGGATAAAGAGATCACGTTGGGCACCATGGTGCCAACTTTCTGGAGCGCAACACTGGTTGCCATTGTCCCTGGCGCCACGGCCCCATCTTGATTATGGTAACACACACTATTTTATGATATTTGAGTGTTTTGAGCCTAAATTTCACTTCTAATATGACTCCTTTAAGTATTAAATCTTCAGGACATGTAAACTAAGTTAATATAAGTTAGAACTCATATTAAAAACCTAAATTCTAGTCAGTCAAAATCAATAAGGATTCAACATCGTAATATAACAAGTACTCAACTAATAATTAACTAAAAATTAAGCAAACTTCAACTAAAACTCAAGAACATAGCTAAAATAAATGAGTAAAATGTAACAAGTCTAATTCAAAGACTTATTATGCACCCAATAGACCCATATCATTGAGTATGTCAAGTGTATCTTTTTGTTGGCAAAGAGAAATTGCTTTATAAGCATAAGCCACCTCAAGCCCCAAAAAGTAATTAAAACAGTCCAAATATTTGATATGAAATTGAGAAATGAGAAAGCTCTTGAGTTGCACTATAACATAAGAATTATTTTCTGTTATAATGTTATAAGTACTTTAGTAAAACTTGCATCTTACTTGAGAGTTCACAAAAAGAAATCAACTTTAATTGTGTTAAACCAGCTTCTTGAATGTTAGTTAAGAACTTGGTAAATCAATTTCTTAAGGCTTGTTTAAGCATATAAAGAGTTCAGACAAAACTATATTCTTTATCTGTCTAGAGGAATCAAGAGGCAATACCATGCAAACTTTCTCATATAGTCACTTTGTAGGAAAGCATTGTTAATATCCATTTGAAATAATGCCAATGGTATATAGTAGCAAGAGCTAGTAGAAATGAACAGTAACTAGGTTTGCAACATGAGCAAAAGTTTCATGATAATTAAGGCTCTCTCATTGTGTGTAATCCTTGGCAACCAAGCGAGCCTTATAATGCTCGATGGAACCATATGAGTTATATTTGATTTTGTACACCAACTTGCAACCGATGGGAACTATAAATAAGGTAATGAAGTAAGCATTTATGTATTATTAAATTCAAGAGCTTTAATTTTAGCTTTCATGGCCTCATGCCATTAAGTGTCTTTAACAACTATAGTAAACTAGTAGATTCAACATAAGAAGAAATAAAAGCAATACAATAACGATGGAAAGGAGAAATACATTTATAATATATATACACGAGGAAAGTGGAAAAGAGGTATATGTGGAAGAAGTTAACAAAGATTGTGATGCTTGAATTGAATTATAAGACAAGATGAAAAGACAATAATCTTGAAGATGATGAGGAGTAGTGCATCTTTGTGATGATTGAAGAATATGGGCTAGATCAGGATCTTCTGGATTTGTTAAGGAGGGTGAAGATTCTCATTGGATGGGGTTGGTTAGTGAGGAGGTGGAGATTCTTATGGTATGGGACTGGTTTCATTTGGAGTAGAAGGAAAGTTTGTTATGGAAATAGATGATTTATCTATTTCAGGTGAGGGAGAGATAGTCTCATAACTAGAATTTAAGAGGAAAAGTAGATTTTGATTTAGGTGAAGATTTTCTTTAACATAAGGTCAAATACTTTGTACCCTCGTTGCCCGTGGGGGTACCTTACAAAAATGCAAGCTTTTGATTTAGGGACAAATTTATCATGGTGAAGATGGCTAACTAAAGCATAGTGGAAGCACCTAAATACCGTTAAGTGATTATATTGTGGTGGTTTCTTTAGAAGTTGCTCATGTGATTGATTAAATAGGTAGCAAACATGACACACTCATCTAAAAAATTTAAGAGTAATTCGACTTGAAAATGAAGAACTTGTGCTACTTTTAATAAGAAAAAAACAGTTTGGCGGGGACAAATATTCATCTTGAATCCCTCATTTTAATGAAGGAATTGATAGTGAATATGTCCATTGCCAATTTGTCTTGGCTAATTGGAGAGGACATGCATAATGCCACATCATTTGGAAGGTTAAGTTTTCCTCATAACTCCTTCTTTAAATTTGGCAAGGAAGGTTGTCATTGCCATTCCCCCGCCATTGCCATCACTGCCTCCCTTGGCTTTCCTCGCCAAACCCACTAAACCCCTACTAATTAGGAACCTTAAAAGACCAAATCCCCTGATGTTTCCCTCGTCAATATATGGGCAATCCCCCTTGCATGTCCTTTGCTACTCCTTCGCCATCATGAGAATTTCTTGGAGTTTACTCGCCTTTCCATCGTCAAACTAAGACTTTTTGGACAATCCCTCACCATTGCCTTGCCTCTACTTCTCCATCCTAAGCTTTTTTTTTCGTTCTCTCGCCATTCACTCACATTTTCCTCGTTATCTTGTAAAATTATTGCAATATTCTATATGATTTGTTACATTTTCCTTATAAAATATTTTTTTTTATTCATATTGAAAAGTTTTAAAGACTTGTCAGTTAGTTGAAAAACATATTGTTAATTTTCTATAAAATATATATATATATATATATTTTTTTTACTTGATATTATAAATTACAATGATATTTTATTTTTAAATTTTCGATGACTCAATTGAAATTATTTTCAAGATATTGTTAATGTGTTAGTGCACCATCATCTAAATGAATAAAAATTTCAAAATTTATACATAAGCACAATTTAAGAGTTGCCTACCAACAAATTAAATCATGTCATGTTATTGAATTTCAAATTTACTATATTAAATGCTTATTGGCAAAGTGACTTTAAGCATTTTACTCATTTATAATTGTAGTTAAGTTTTTATCAAAGAACTTTTTACTAAATTTGGAAAAAAAAAAAAAAAAAGGAGAAAAACATAGATAAAAGAGAGAATTTTTTTAAGAAGAATTGTAAAGATGGGATTGGAAAGAAAAAAGTTAAGAAAATAGATAGAGAAAAGAATTAGCATTTGTGTATCTGAGTTTACTTTTCTCAGGAGTACACAGTAAATCACAAAAGGAAAAAAAACAATTATCATTGTCTCACCCTATGTATTTATTAAAATCTTATTTTGTATTGGGAGGAGGATAATCTATTTTTTTATATAAGAGGAGGAAAAATATAGAGGAAAATAGTCGGTTTCAATTTTTTTACTATTCCAATAATAATATGCCCCATGTCAAAGTCGATAGTTTCGTATCTCCATTTCACACTCTTCCTCCATCACTACTAATTTTCTCGTGGCTTTTGTAAAATAGTTAAGGAATTCTTCTTCTTCTTTTTCATTTTTTTTTTCTAAATTTAAAAATAATTTGTGAAAAATAATAAAATACTCAACTCAACTCAACTAAGTCTTAAAATTTCAAACTAGTTAAGGGTGAAAAATAACAAAATAAGAGAAAATATTTTAAGAAAAAAGAAGAAGAAGGGGGCTTCCAAGAAAAGTAAAAAACAATGTACAGAGATAAACATAAATCTATTTTTATGGTCCACATCTAGGAACACTGTAAAACAAAAAATAAAAAGCACATATACCAATACTTTTGGCCTCATCCCGTGCACTCATCAAAAAGATTTTGTCCACATATAAGTTCCTTTAAAATTGATTCCCTTTTCAATATTTGTTTGTGCATGAAAATTCTAGAGAATACATATAGTTTTTTCAAATATACTCTTATGAACAAATATTTTATTTAACATACAAAATTACTATAAAAACTCATACATAATACTATGCAAATGTAAACCAATACTTTCATCTCCCACATAAGTTAAATATCAACACTTTTGTGTTAATAAACGTTTCTATTCAACCGTCATTATCATATTCATATACATCTATCATCCAATTCATCTTCTAATCCATAAAAAAAATAATAAACATGTCTACCCAAAAAAAATAAAATAAACAACTCCAAACAATACTTGCCACCAGAATGCATATATATATATATAATTTAAAATAGGCAAATGATGACTTCCAATGCCATATATTTTCTAATTTCTTGCCATATGTATTCGTTGTCATAACCCGACATCGTAAAGTCGAATGTTAGATATAACGTGTAAATTTGTGTTATAAAAATAACAATTACATAAATAAATTAAATAAATAACAATGTAATTAAACATGTTAGACCTCAATATTTTAATGCACGTTTTAGAATGTTTGTAGGTAACTCATGATTAGGTAAATAAAAATTTTAAACAAAGTAAAATTAAAGTAGAAGAACACTTGTGCATAACTAAGCATGATTTGGAGATTAATTAATCATGCTAGTCCATAAAGTCAGCGGCATTGAGTTTTATTGATTAAGAAATTGATTCTTTTAACAATTTTTTAAAGACTGTGAACTCAAAAGGAATCACTTATCAGATAGAGATCGTCAAGAGTAAATGGTTGACAATAAAGCTGAAGCTGGCGGTTCATTCATAATCAGACTGTGTCGAGAACTATGAAATTGGGAATGGATGTGTTAGATGATTTTCATAATAAATAACTTGGAAGAAGGATTCTTACATTACTAAAACAAACTCATCAGTGTGAGATTATTTGGCTTTTTCTCCCTTTTTTGACAGTGAGGAAGTTGCAGCTTGTTTACTCACAATGATTACAACATGCACAATCAGTTTATTACATAATTAATATTCTATGCAGTTTGTTAGTCATCTCTTAAGTTGCAGCTTATTTTACAATGTAAGAATAAAGAGATCAACCAGCATTCATGCCTTATTCAAGGTGGTTGACCCTCATATTCTATTCACACATCTATAATTGGGTTAATGAAGTTAGCTTAGGAAATGGTAATTATCAGAAGCTTGAGGTTGTGCCAACATCAGGTAGATTTGATGTTCAAGTCTCATGAGCTCTAGGGATTACTTTCTTTCTTTTCCCTCAAACTTGTTAGCATTAATTAAGACAGTCAAATAGTATTCAAAGGATCCTTGACACGTTAAATAAACAGCAATTAACAGCATATAGCTAATGGACTGGAGATATGTAGTAGTCAATAGTTCACAATTTGAAGATGTTAGATGGGTGTTTCTCCTTTTAAAGGGGAAAAGATGAAGGAAAAAAATACAAAATTGTGTTTTCTAAGTTAAAAAAATGAAATTGTTCTTAAATTGACTTCACCAGATTATTTACTAAGAAATTTGTTAAAACAAAGTAAGTAATTAACAGTAGAAAGTAAGTTGATTGATTCTCAGTGATGGTACAATTTCTTGGAACAACATTACAGCAGAGATATCATACACTGTCAAGTTAAGCACAGACTGAGGCTGCCTTATACTTATGGAGATAACAGGTAAACATGTTGCACTTCTAGGATGTACCATGGAATAATCAATGGCAACAACTTTGCTTAGAGAGGAAGAGTTATGTGGATTTACTTCTTCAGCAAACATTATCAAAATGGTCGTCCGAGGTCGTTGCTGTTCATCCATGGGTACAAAATGCGCGGTCACAACAGCCGGAAAACCAGCACTATCCAAAACGCCCTTCATTTGAAAACAAAAACTATCAACAAGATACTCCTCCAACAACCAAATTATTAGTTGATAGATTTAAGAGTAAAAGAAAGCTCTTACCTTTACTATTCCAGCAACAAATGCTCCACAGTTATAAGTCCCTATGTCTTTTGGAATAGAGATAAATCTATAAACTAGAAATGATGCATAAGCTTGATTGTAAATAGTCCAAAAAAGATTTAGCTATTTATAAGAGCAAATGTAAGTGATGAGAATTGTATAATCTGTTACCTGTTCACAAGAAGCTCTTTTTCACTGGTCATATATTCATCTTCAAGTTCGCCTTTCTCTAACGAGTCAGCTGCCTAATTTAATGACAGAAAGAAGCGAGTGAGGTGGTTGCTGGATAGTTAGAACATATAAATTTCCTTTAGGTTTTTTTTTTTTTTTTTTTGACAAAGGGAGAGAAAATTTTCATTTGAACTATAGTAATAGAAAATAAGGCACTTTGACATGGTTAGACCAAGAATAAAAGGCTATTGGAGATAAATATAACCAAAGCAGTTCTTCTTTTTACAATTATTTTTTCTCATTGTTTAAGACAAGCAAAAGGAAATATTCATTGGAAAAGACTGTAAAAAGTAACATTATCATAAATTATTAAATAATATAATCACTTAGTCGAGACATATAAGCTTATCTGGATACTACCTGATCATTAAATAAAAAAAATTAATTATGATATTTAGAAGAAATATAATTTATTTATACACTATAATAAAATATATATATTCCGTAAACGAGTTAATTTATTTAAGTACTTCATATTTTGAAAAAAGAATCACCCACAAAGAATCACTCACATTGATCCACTTTTATCGAGGGTGCATTTGGTTTGGCAGCGAGACAGAGACCATACTCCAAGACCATGACCAGAAAAGTTTGAGACCATTCTGCCTCAAAACAACTATCTGTTTATATTGCTCAAAAACCAAAGTCATAGACCATGGTCTGAGAAGTTGTTTTGTGTACAAATTACCAAAATGGCATTAGTATATTGTATTAGAAATACACAAATTATCCATTTTTATATTAATTTGTTTTGATTTTTAACTCAATTTCGATTTTTATTTTTAATTAAAGTAATAATTAATTCAGTTTTGATTTTTAATTTAATTTATAGTAAGTATTAATTTCATTAAAGTAACTACTAATTCAGTTTTGAGGTTTAATTGAAATTAGACTAATTATTTTCACATAAACAAATAAATGAAACAAACAAAGTGTACAAAAAATACACACAATTACAGACAAAGTTTATACATTGCAACTTTATACCCTTGACTTTGAATTCATTTTATTTCTTTTACTTTTTCTTTTCTCTTGTTTTGGCCGATTACTTCCTTTGCTTGCACTGCCTTTGAGTTGCACCTTCCCCTGTTTCTTTTTTCTTTGTTCTATCATGTGAGTTCTTCTTAACAGCCAAGCTTGACTCCTTCCATAGTAGCACAGCTCCTCTTCCTTCCTTTGTCATTTGCTTGGTCTCCACAAACCTTGCTATTTCATCCCCTGTTTAGCCATGAACCTGCATTTCCCTATTCTGCCTTCCTAATTTTTTTGTTAGCCAAGAGTTCAACTCTATCTCCTTGGCCATGTATGGTGTTTTTTTTAACTTTTTTAGTCTACCATCCATCTAGCTTTCCTTTTAAGCTGTGGTAGCCTCCTTCTAGCCATGTAACATCCTTGTGTATATCAATTTTCAGTTCCTTCTTGCCAGTAGTAGCTGGTCTTTCATGCCCTGCATCCTTGGCTGGTCAATAGAGCTCTTGTGGAAGGTGGTTTCTTGAGGTTTTGGTGGTAGCAAGTAGTTTCTATAGCTGCCAGCAGCCATCTCTTTGCCAGCCAACAAGTCCAATTGCCACCTCCTCTTGTGGTAGCACCTTGTTATGTTATAGAACATGTTGTTGATCCATCGCCACCTTTGAATTCAAGAAGGAACGACATGTCAAATCCATAAACTTTCTGAGTGAAAAATGCTTTCCTTTGGTTGCTAGGGTGTTGTGAATATTTGCTTATATGTATATATGTGTATAGTTCTCAAATGTGAGTGTTTAATGCTTTGATTGAATTAATTGGCAAATGTGCTATATGGTTGACATTCTAGTATTGGTTGTATTGTATATTGATGTGAAACTTTGAGTGTGGTTGTATTTTAATTGGCAAATGCTTTGAGTGTGTTTGTGTTCAACAAAGGCCAATGAAAGTATGTTTTTATATAAAATAAAAATTCGGGTGCACCTAGGATAACTTGATTTAATTATTTAATATTTGAGTAACTCAGCCCCAGGGAGTTTATTTGAGAAGCTTATGTATTACGTGAATTATATTTGTTTGATTTTACATTTTCTATATCTATGTACGTATGAAATTGAATTGCTTTTGTAATTTATGCTAATTTGAGAAGCTTATTTATGTGTTGATTGATGCTAGTACCATTTGGATATATTTTTCACTCACTAAGTCTTTACAACTCACATTTCATTTGTTTATGTTTTTATTTAGTATCAGGACATCAGCAAACTTCATAGATTGACTCTTGAATTGATGATAATGCTGCGGCAAGGTATTCATTCGAGGTTACTTACTTGAAGCTAAAGGATGAAGCTTTGCAATCACATTAGGGTTTGAGTCTCGGATTTTGATTTGTGTAATAGTTAGTTGTTAATTTATATGGTGTGAAATGGAGGGGAACTCCTTGTGGTTATGATGTGATTGTTGTTATTGTTGTTGTTGTTTGGTTGTCTGTAACCAGGACTATAATATGATTGTATTTTGGGCATGTTCCATTTTATAGGGAACCTCTGCTGAAATGTTTAATTAAATTACTATACATTTCAGTAAATGAGTGTTTGTATATAATTATGTTTTTAGAAAACTTTCCTTTTAACTCCTAGTTTAGTCAATGGTCATATGTATTTCTTTTATTGAAGTCAGGGTTACAGAGGTTTGGTTATCCATTCTTTCAGTCAGTCATGCCTCTGTTTGGGATGTGACAGAATTATTTCTATACATTTGTGAGTGTTGGATGGATAAGGGTGAAATTTTAAAAAAAGTGTAGGACAAAAAAGAAAAAAAAAAATTTCTAAGGATAACAACTTGGGGGATAAGGTTGAAAATTTCTTAAAAGGTAAAGGGGGAAAAAAGAAAAAAATATATATTCTTAAGGATAACAAGTTGGAGGGATAAAGTTAAAATTTTTCAAAAAGGTAAAAGGAAAAAAAAAGAAAAATATTATTTATTGGAGTAACAAGTTAGAAGGATAATGTTGAATTTTTTAAAAAGATAAAAAGGAAAAAAAAAATTATTCTTAAGGGTAACAAGTTGGAAGGATAAGGTTAAAATTTATTAAAAAAGGTAAAGGGGAAACAAAAAATTAACGATAACAAGTTTGAGGGACAAGGTAGGAGTTTTTGGAAAAGGACAAGAACAAAATGGAGAGAAAATTAAGCTGGGTCAAGGCACGACCCAAAAGCTTGGGGGAGAGAGCTTGTTGGACGTAGACGCAAATATATGTGCCGTGGGACACGACAGCCCAAACGTTGCAGCACGTCCTAGGGCCATGTGCCGCACAAGGCTAACCAAACAGGGCCCAAGACATATAAGCACCCAAAAGACAAAAACTAAATTTGAAAATTAAAAAAATGAATAAACAATTAGATTTATTTTTTTCTTTCTAAAACTTTTTTTCTTTTTTAATATAAGCTAAATTTTCCACTTGAGAAAAAAATAAAAAAAAACTGTAAAATGTTTTCTTATTGTTTATTTTTTAGAAAGCTACTTTGACATTGATAACAAGTTTGTTTTATTTTTGAAATTCATAAAAAGTTAGTATATAATAGATAATTTATTAAAAAAATTATAATTACAATATTTCAATAGTTTCATACTTAATATGAGAGATACCCTTATTTTAACTTTATTTTTTTTAATCATTGCTTGGGTAATTTACTCCCTCTAATTTTAAAAAATTAAAAAATTTCAAATAACTTTTGACTTTTGAATGTCTATGTGAGGTGATATATAGTGAATAGTTTATAATTCTTTAACATCGTCGACGTTCACATCAAATTATGGGCCATGACAAACTGATGATGATAGAGTTAAGACAACTAAGGGTCAAAATGAAAATTTAACAAATTGTACAAGAAACAAGTAAAATATAAAAAACTATGGTGAGGATTTCTTAGCTAGAAAATTATTGATGAACTATAAACACAACTAGATGAATTCACTCGTGCTATGCACAAGCTATTTTATTATTTTGGTATTTTCATAGTAAAAGATATAAAAGTTTTTTTGTTGGCTATCTATTAAACTTAATTTTACTGTAATAAATATGCTTATATTTAATTTTGTTTATTTATATGTTAACTATTATAATTTTATCAATTTTGTTTTCATAATAAAAGATATAAATTTTTTTGTTGGTTTTCTTTTAAATTTAATTCCCACGTATTATTTGTAGGTTGATCCTATCAAGATCATAATGAATAGTTAAAATAACCATAATTTGGTCATGCTTCTTCTCTTTTCTGGGTCTAGAAATTCAGAAAAAAAGAAAAAAGAAAAAGAAATTTGATTGCAATATCAATGTGCAAATAAATAATCAAATAACATTCATATGGATTGCTTACTAAACAAAAAATGTTATCAACTATAAGCAATTATAATACACAAATAACCAAATATAATATTGAAAACAAATGCAAAGCCTATTAAACATTGTTTCTCAAACTACTTAATAAAAATATTATTGAAGTCTCATTGGAGTAATAAAATTAAAAAGATGATAGCTCATTCTTCAATGCTATCATTGTTATCTGCAACTTCATTCACTATTATTTTATTTGATTCTTCTTTATCATGCAACAATGTTTTCTTCCTTAATCTGCCACACAAAATTGTATAGAAATAAACTAAACTTTTGAATATATACCATACCTTTAAAATTTGAAGAAATATTACAAAGAGATAACCTTCTTTTGTTAATCCTCTTATCGCTTTACAACATAGTGTGAAATCTAATGTCATCATTCTCATTTTCTTCCAATCCTCGCTTCATTTTTATTTTTTTTAATTCTCGCTTCATTTTTTTCTTCTTTTATTAAGCCAAAGGTTGTAATACCAACACCCCTTTCGTTGCTATTTGTTCCAGAAATATTATCATCATCAGTTAATGATTGGACATTGTCATTCTTGGCCTGCAATTTAATCAAATAAACAATACAATATTTGATTATTAGTTCTCTAAAAAAGACAAAAACAAATTCTGTTTGATATAATAGATTCTAGTAGGAGAGAACGATTACTTTTAAGAATGAAACACTTCATACCTCAGAGAATTTTAAAGACATATTGGAGACCGATAATTCCTGAATAGCTTTTGTATTGTAGAAATTCCACAAGCTTGTGACCATTTCCTTTAATGTCAACTCACCATCATTGTTAGAAAGTTTTCAAATAAGTTGGGATTGTGTAGACATAGTGTGTAGGAAACTTCAAATCCAAACAAAACTATTCAATTGTAAATCAAGTGTAAAAATATGAGGTGAGGTGAGGGGAGGTGAAAAGGCAGTAGTGGGTTTGTATTTATACTAGATAATTGATGCTTTAAAACAATAGGATGTGGAGAAGAATGGAGAAAGGAGTCAGATGTTTTAATTTTGCTAACTGATGTATAAATTTAATGGGTGTGGGAGAAGAATATGTAAAAAAGCAGTGAAGTGTTTGTACTGGATAACTGATGTTTTAAAATAATAAGGCTGGGAAGAAGAAAGGGGAAAAAAAAAAAATCAGTTGTTAATTATTTTTTGTGTAACTGATGCTTTAAAAAAATAGGGTGGAGCTAAGAAAAGGGAAAGAAGTCAATTGTTGATGTGTGAAATTAATGAGTGGTGGGGGAGAAGAAAAGATGAAAAGGGTGTGGTGGGTTTGTATTGGATAACTAATGTTTTAAAATAATAGAGTGTGGGAGAAAAATAAGAAAATAAATCAACTGTTAATAATTGTTTAGGTAACTGATGTTTTAAAATAATAGGGTGTAGAAAAGAAGTGAGCTGTTAATTTCAAAAGTGGCAAAAAACAAATTAAAATCTTATGTGCTATAAAACTAATGGGATGGGGGAGAGCAGAAATGGGTCAATAATGAGAAAAGCTTACATAGAGTGGCTTCACCACATCACTCTTATAGTAAATTAATAAATAACTGACATGTGGTTAAATATCCATGTCAATAATATAGTCAATAATAAGTTAACCCAAATCTAAATTAACTAATCCAACTCTAAAATTAACTAACATAGGTGACTAACCCAACCCTACTTCCACCATCCATTTTCTCTCTCTAAAACTCCATCCATCCACTGTCTTCTCCGTCTCTCCACCCTGGAACTCCCGTTCCCAATTCTTGTGCCTACAAGTCATTCTATTCCAAACCAGTAAGATTATGACAACCTTCTACTTGTTTTCCGGCAAGTTTCACAACTTTTTTCTCTTTTTCCGTTACCAGCTTGAACCAATCATCGATTGGTGGCGGAGTTTTATTAATCTGTGACGTAATGCCTAATGGGAGCCTTGATAAAGTTTTATTTGAGTCTAAAACACCATTGCCATGGCCTTCTCATTGTTTGAATTAGAATACGTTTTTTCCTTCTCTTTTTATTTCTGCTTTTGCTTTCCTTTTAATCCATCTCCTTACTCCATAAGTTAAAAAAGATTCAACCCATTCTCATTGTTGAATTTAATAGCATAACTCCTCAACAATTGAGAAGCGAAAAAAATTAAAAGACAGGGGTGTTACATGGTCTAAATTAGAATGGGGGTTAATTGTAATTTCTTAATGCATTTAGTTAAGTTGTTGTAATGGCTAGCCGCAAGAACTGTTTCATCTATTTTGTTATTTTGTCTGTTGTTACCGTTAGAGAAGGAGAGTTGTTATGAGATACTGCATTGCTCCAGTTAGGGAGGGGCGAGTCATCGGGGTGAATCATGTTATAGGCAACAATTGTGTCTAGAAGGGTATGAATGAATATTAGTCTTTTTCCTTTAGCGTACTTGACTTCTTAGTTTTAAGCAGTTCCAGCAGGGGGCGGCGGTGGGGGCTTTCTCAGTCATCTGGATTTCAAAGTGGAGAGAGAAAGGGGATAATGAGGGTAGAGTTTGGTTAGTGACTTGGGTTAGTTAATTTTAGTGTTGGGTTAATTCCTTATTGATTGTATTGTTGACATGGCTTATTTAACAACATAGTAGTTATTTATTGGTTTATTGTAAGAATGACGCGGTATAGTTACTTTATACAAGTTTTTCTCATCAATAATAGGGTGGGGGAGAAAAATAAGAAAAGAATTCAATTGTTAATTATTTTTTAGGTAATTGATATTTTAAAATAATATAGTATAAAAGAAAGAAGTGCGCTGTTAATTTCAAAAGCTAATGTGACCAAAAAAAATCCTATATGTTATAAAACTAATGGGGTAGGAGAGAAGAGAAAGGAGTCAGCTTGTTTTAATTTTTTTAGAAGTTGATGTGACATAATATTACGATATTATGTGTCAACATTAGAATTCTTAATTTTAAAATATCAATTTGATATATACTATATATATGTGTTGCAAAAATCGTAACTGAGTAATTAATGTTAACTCACTTTTACTACATTACTTAAATTCGCATGGGTGCGTAACAATATTGTTTATTCCTTTCTTTAGTAAGTTATGACATCCAACTTAGGAATCATTCCTGAATGACTGACTTTCCCCGTCCTTTCAATTTAAACCTAACAGCAATACAAATTAAATGAAACAAGTAATTTGAAAAATATTACACAAAATCTAGTTATAAGATTAATTATTGGTTATTGATAGAATTTATTACCTCTAACTTTCTATCTGTTAGGGAAAATGAAAAAAAAAAAAAAAGAAGACTTTATTGCCACAATTCAAAAATTTTAGGGACCATGGTCTATTAAATGCTTAATTATTTAAATAAATAATATTATTCTTAATTTTTTTTAAGATTTCTTATTTAAAATATTAATATCAGCACAAGCCCAGTATTTATTATTCACTTTCTCCTTCTTCCCTCATCTCCTCCCTAATTGCTTGTCGTTCTCCTTTCTCAATGTCAATATAGTAAGACTTTTCAATATATATAAGTAGATGGTCTCTTCTCTTATCACCAAATGGTTTTTAGAATGAGGCTTTAAGATGGTATCAGAGTAAGGTTCTAGGTTTACCAACCGGGCTCTTGTAGCGACATTCTCACAATCCAAAAACGTGTTAGAACTTCATGCTCCATATGAGGGGGTGTCAATATGGTAATTCCCACATTGGTAACGTTGTAAAACTTCACAATTTATATAAGTAGAGGATCCTTTAATCTTATCACCAATTGATTGGTTTTAAGAGTTAGACTCCAATGCTCACTTATCTTCAATCTCATTCTGTTTAAGCAAAGAACACACGATTTATTTCTTCACATGTTGGGTTAGTTTTAAGAATTGCTATTTTGGATCTCTCTTACATATAAATTAAGATCAAATTGTGTACTAGATTTAGTTTAGTGTGCAAATTATTATTATTATTTTCTTAACGTAGTTAATCAGTTGATTAGTTAAATAAATTTACTTTCATCATAACAGAACATGAATGAAATTAATAGATATAATTAGTATTTAATACAAGTTACAAAGAATGCAATTTAATATAGAAGTAGGAAACCATTTCAAGACATCCTATACTATAAAGATTCACATTAATATTCTTTTATCTTGAAAATAATATGGGATTCTATTTTCTAGCAATTACTCGGATATTTTTGAGCTTTAGCTCATGAAAGTTACCAACAAAAACAAGATAGTATAGCTTCCTCCTATGAAGTTCATCAAAGAAAGTATGTCAGACCAGATGAAGAGGAAGAGCGTTAAACAAGGAGTTTTTGTTGAGAAACACAAAGGTGGTAGACTAGTAGTAAATAAGAGAGAGAGACAGTAACAGTTGCAATGTGGTAAGAATCACCAAACAAATTTATTGAAGAGTAATTTAGTCTATATTTAAAAAAAATATTTATTAGGCTGTGACATTAAAATTTAATCTTATAATTGTTGGATATGGCAATAAAGTCACCCTTAAAAAAAAATACAAAACAAATTTACACATAAAGATCACACGATTTATAATATTTATCTATAGAATTATAATATAATTGTGAAGAAAATATCATATGGGTAGAAACCTATACTCAAAACGGTTGGGTACTGTATGGAAACACCTACGGTCTAGAAGGAGCACCCGGCCGATCTACGAACCCGGGCAGACTGCATGCACGACAAGGGGAAGTGAGCAAGTTCTCTACCTTGCTGCCAAGTCTACAATGGCTGGAACCTTAGTTAAGCAGGCCACCAACCGAGGACACTATAGAATGGAATGCAGAAGCAGATCGAATTGTGAGTGGATATGATCGAGAAGTTATGCATGAGTGTGATCGAGAAGTTATGACATGGGTGTGAATAGGGTAGGAGGTTGTGGCGTAGGTGTGAATAGGGTAGGAAGTTCTAGCGTAGAAGGAATAGTGGTTGGCAGACCAAGTCGGTGGGTGGGGCTGGGTGCAAAAAAGCTTAGTAGGTCTAGGTGGTTAGGAGAGAAATTTATGCATACCCAATTAAGCCAAAAAGACCCTACCATAGATCAAAATTTACAAAATTTAAGCGAAGGTAAGATGTGGAAAAAATCATACCTGAGTGAAATAAAAAAAGCGGTTGAACTATACTTGTGCAAAGTAGTAAATCCAACCCCGAGCTGCTAAAGTTTGAATGCCCCCATGAATGAGCTTGATTACCTTTGACAAGTGAAAGTTTCTGACTTACATCAACAAATAGTTAAAGACCACCTTGGTCACTCAGCCACCAAGTGCCTCAAGCAGCCCTGATGGCCAGTCAGGTTTGTATGAGTTAATCTCCTCAAAAAGGAAATGCAATGGTATCATCATAACTTATACCGTTCATATCATATAGCAACATGAAATAGCAAGCTGGCATGTTAATGGTCCCTGGAACCAAGCAACCAGGTGGTTCGTCATCCTGAGTACCTTCCTGGTTTGCCATCTTAAGCAACCAGGTGGTATACCAAGTTGTACTAAACATGTAGGACTTGGGTCAGGTCACGAGTCTAACCCTTAACACCCTTTGAAATGGAGGTTCGTAGACCTTGGCAACCCGCTTGTACATGCTTTATACTTATTCATTCAACAAAATTCTATTGCATGTTTACACACGTTCTAATCTCAGGAATCTTTTTGTTAAGAGTGGTTATTCAGCTGTAAATTTAAAAGATGGCGCAGGAACATATTATGAGGGTGGAGCTCAAATAATTTCATCCAAAGCCTACAACATTATTCATCGTCTTGGTTAATCCCAAGAAGACCCCCTGGATAAAAGTCAAATCACATGAGACTCCCCGAGAACAAAGCCATGCCAGAGTAACCCTCTCAATATCAGTTTTCACCTGACCACTCAATGAAAAGGGCCTCTCAGGGTATGGGCTACACCTAACATGATTAAAGCATCGACCTCGATCATTAGGCGACCTACACCTAGCATGTTTAAAGCATCGACCTTGGTCAACAAATAGCCTACACCTAACATGGTTAATGCGCCAACCTCGTTTTCCAAATGGCTTACAACTAATATGGTTAAAGCTCCAAGCACTGACTGTGCTAAATAATAAACATCTTTTTAGCTAACAGTCTTTAGGAGGAAAGACATCCATTATGTCCTTTCTTGCAACTTTAAAGTTCTGGGCAAGATAGCCTGACCTTGAAGAATGGCATAAGTAGCTATTTAGCTTTCCCTACTTTTTAGTGATAGCCTTTCAGATACTAAATTGACTAAGGTTTCAAGTTTTTACTTGACTTGGAGAAAGAGCCTGATGAGATGACCTATGACTAGAATACCAATGATCACACTCGAGATAGGCAACGCAAGCAAGCCAACTCCCCATCAAATATCATCCTAACAAACAAACTTATGAGCAAAAATGAAAGAGAAAAATGGCATGACATGTCATCCAATTGAACAACAAAACATAAGGGCCTAATACGATAAATGCCCACAAAACAACATATACAGCAAGGTAAGACATAAGTGCCACGATATATAAAGTTAGGGCCTCATATGGGAAACACATAACAAATAGATTACATAACAAGATGGGACATAAGTTTCATAATGCATAAGTCCTACACGGCTTACTGACTGAACATACATATAAGTTCTACTAGAGTAAACATAATATAAATTAATATGATTAGAATAACAAGTTAGGATACTTCACGTTATTTGATAGATTGTTAATGTTTGGGAGATCAGTTTGCTGGATTTCTTGGACTCTTCGAGTGGAGGCTCGATGTGGGTCAAACACTTGATCACTTGGACTAGTCAGGTAGCACTTGATGGGCATTGGAGAGTGACCGGTCAGTCAAAGACTCTAATGGTGTGACTTAGCCAAAATGTCTTACAAGCAAAATGTAACTTAACAGTGTTGATGAGCTGCCAAACTGATGGTATATTGCTTGCCTTCATGGGTTGATCGATCTCTTCCATATACAAACCAAGTGACCTCTCAATCAATAAGTAGCTTAGGTAGGCCACCAAGATCAACCAATCAATTTTGGAAGCTTTGGTCAATCGGTCTACCTCACGACAGGGGATTTGGTTGGTGTGGACTGGTAGTATGTAGATTAAAGGGTCTTAATATGGATACAAGGTGGGAATCTTAGGTGCCAGGAAATGTTTGAAGATGGAGGACTGGTAAGGATGAACAACCTGGGCACCCAAGGCATGACTGATCAGTCATGAAAGCATGCGCAATAATTTATACAGCCTAAATTCCTATTCACTATACCCAAGCACACAAAAGATACATGGCAAAGTGGAGAGAATCAACCCAACTGATTGGTTAACTGATCAAGTTGAACATACCTAACCAACCGGTCAAATGCCATGAGCTTAGCCAATCTGTTAAATGGCATGGACTTTGGGAGGTATATTGACCAGTCGAGTTGTGAGTACTTAGCCTACCGCTCAGCGCCCTACCACCTGATGCCCTACTGCCTGGTGCTCTACCCCTTAGCACTCTACAACTATGTACTCTTCAGAACATGGCTTGTAGACTTTGACAGAAATATTACACAGTTCAAATTCTTAAACTGGTTTTTTTAGGGGACTAGTGATATTACCATATTGGCCTTAGCTAATCTTTACATGACACGTGGCACATAACAGAGGTAACGACATTGATTACACTGACATGTGTCTTATTCTCATTGGGCACGCCTATATAAAATCTAGCACAAGTTCCAAAAATTTAAATTTCACTTTCTAGAACTCTATTCAAGCATTAGTCATTTTCTCTACTATATCACTAACTTTTAATATATGTCACACCCCATACAGAGGTATAACTGGTCGAAGGAATAGAAAACCAAACCCTATAACCCTGACTCCAAATATATACACCATTGAAAACTTAATTAAAAGTTAAAAGAAAGTTTTATACAAACATTACTACATACAAATACTCACGTACTGAAATGTATAGTAATTTAACTAAGTTTCAGCAGAGGTTTCCATAAAGTGGAACATGCCTAATAATACATATATATATATCCTTATTTACACACAGCTAGACAACAACCAAACCATAGTAACCACAAGAAGCTTCGCTCCATACTCATACTATAAAGATTTAACTAATCAACTAATACACAATTCAAAACTCATGACTCAATGCCCTCATGTTACTGCAAAGCTTCATATCTTGGCTTCAGGTAAATGATCTTGAATGAATACCTTGCCACAATACTACAGCAAGTCAAGTATCCGTGGTGATGTTTGTTGAGATCTGATACCAAAAAAAAAAAAACACATAACCAGGAGAGGTGTGAGGCATAAAGACTCAGTGAGTAAAAAACGTATCCAAATGGTACTAGCATTAATCAACACATGAGTAAAATACGTTCATTAAATAACTCATATAAACACCAATTATATAACAATTTCATTTCACGTGTACATGTAGAAAATGTAAAATCAACCCAATACAACTCACACAAAAGATAATATACAAACAATTCAATCAAAGCATCCAAAAGGGCCAATCGTAGTAACTCAGCACTCGCAAACAAAAATATATATACTCCTTCTCATATAACCTCCCCGAGGCTGAGTTACTCAAATCTTATTATTCAAGCATCAAATAATCAAATCATGTTATTCTAAGTGCACCTAGTTTCTATCTCATAAAAAATAAAAATAAAAAGTTTCATTGGCCCTTATCAAACACAAACAAAGTTACACATTAAACACAATACAATCCATATGATATAGCATTTTATTAATTAATTCAATTAAAGTGCTAAACATTTACATTTGAGAACTATATTAACATATTCACAATTATACATCTGAAACAATTACTCACAACACACTAGCAACCAAAGAGTAACATTTTCCACTCATAAGGCTTATGGATTTAGCATGTCGTTCCTTCTTGAATTTAAAGGTGTTGTTGAATCAACAACACATTCCGAAGTTAAAAATCATAATTTCAAATATTACTTGGTTTATAAATTCCATGGTTATAGTCCGCTAATTAATTATTTAACTACTAAAACCTATATAGGTCAACTCCTATGCACTTACTAAAAGTTAACTTCTATTAGACATTTTATCAAATACCTTGAAGGCATGATTTATTCTAGTGTATGTATATGTATATATTTATACATGGACCAAAAAAATTAATATAAATCCATCAATTCCTATCTTATCCATATTCCAAATATTGAATTCAAGTTGGACTAATTACTTAAAATCTTCAAAAGCTTGAAGTATACAATTCTAAAATCAATATATTCAAATTCCAAAACTTCCTCTTCTAATATCACCTTTTCTCATTAATTTCAATTTTCCATTCATACTTCCAAACCTTCTAAGATCTCAACAAATATTAAAAGGAAAGGTATGAAACTTCAAGAAAAAAAATACAAGAATTAGTGGTACAAAAAGAGTTTGGATCATACCACACCAAAGCAATCCAAAATCGGGTGGTGGATACCCTCAATTTATGGCAAAAAAGAGGCCTTTGCTACCAGCTATAGCAACTTGCACCTCTATAACCCATCCCCCAAAGGTTGTAGAAACAATCCTCAAAATTCAGTCACAAGGGGCTGAAAACAGGGCATGGCAAGAGGCTTAAGCAGCTGGTCAAGACCCTTACTACTACTACTTAAAGCCTCCCTTTGGCTCCCACACACCACGGTAACATACAAGGAGGAGCTGAACTAAAGGCTAGAAAAAAAGATGCAAAACTCCGTTGCTGCAAGTCCAGAACAAAGCAGCTGCTACCTCACGGAAAGAAGGAAATAATTCATACATCACAAGAAGGAAATTAGTCACTCATGGTAAGGAGGAAGCAAGGAAAGATGATGGTGTCCCTAAGAAGTATTACTCTTGACTGCAACAAGAGAAAAAGGCAGAAAGTTCTAGAGCAAAGACAATGGTAGTGAAAGGAAATGAGTAGGGGAGACTCGGCTAAGCAAGAAAGAAAATGAGAGAAAATGAAAAAGTTAATGGAATATAAGACAAAATCTAAAAAACTAGTGTCAAAGTAAAAAAAAACAAAAAGTGTAATGTATATTTATTCTTGGTAAATAGAGGACTGGTGAGGTCTTAAGAGTGGAGGAAGATCACGGGGATAACAAAGTAGGGAGCAGTATAATTACTAAAGGAATTATGCCATGCAATGCATAAATTAAAGACAGGAATGTAAGGCATAAATTAAAAAGGAATGAGAAGTGGCGATAGTCCTCATGCTAATTCGAAGAAAGGAAATACATAAATTAAAGACTGAAATAAAATATCATTGCTAGTATTCAAAACAAAATTGTACAAGTAAAGGATAGCTCTGGAGGAATACTTAAGGAAGCTCTAAGACTAAACTTAGTTCAGAATTCTGAAAATGAAAAACTTGATGAATAAGAGGTGCAATTCTCTTTAAATAGAAAATTCAAATTTACTATATTGAACAGTAACATCAACAGTAAAAAGCTAAAGTGCTTCCATGTTGTAACAGTAATCTATCACAGCTTGCTATAGTAATTGCTACAATGATCTATCAAAAAGTGTATCAATAGAGAAAAATTCAACTGTTTTAGTCATCTTCAAGATTGATGCCATAACAATCATCTTCATTGGATTGAGCATAGTCAGTAAAACCATGGTTTTGAGATTCTGAAGATATTCCTGTCTGCTTAAATAAGAAGGAAGCTTGGCTGCAATGTGGGATTTCTGCTATAAGAATTGAGTAACTTCTGGAAAAGACTTTTTTAGAAATTAGGGATTTTGCTAGAACTAATTTTTGATTGAAATGACATAAGCTTTTGAGGCATTAAAGCTTCTTTACTATTTTGTTGAGCCTTGCTTGAAAATGGGAGGCTTCTTTTGCAAAGGACCTTGATGACCTTGAAAGTCTTTAGGGTACTTGTATTGCCATGCATAAATCCATGCTAGTGCAAATTTTAAGAAGAAATGTAACAATATGAGATTATGATAAAGTATATTGAAATATTTATCAAAATAAAGTAGGCCATTAGCTACTTTATCTAGAAAGTTTTTTGTAAAAGGACTATGTAGAGACCATCACTGGGAGAACCAATGAGGGAAGTTATACTAGACTTTGTTTTAAAAAAAATATAAGCCATGAATGCTTATAATCACTATTTTGGAAATTGAAGACATTGTACTAAGTTATTTGATAATCTTAGTAATTGTAACTAATAGGATCAAATGGCTGGGAGAATTTGCAAGTTTTGAAAATATCGATTTTCCAATTTGAAGGACGGATTACCTTTATGATTTGGATGGTGGAATGCATAGTGAAATTCACATCTGATTTTTACTTATAATATTTGATAGCAACAGAATCACTATCAACCAAAATAAATTCATAATACTTATGGGTTTTGAAAATATCCATGGCCATAAAATACCAATTTGGTAGGAAAACTATTTGATGAACTAATTGGGGATTATTAGTTAAAAAATGGGGTTCCATTTGAAGAATAGTTTGGGCTGAAGAAATTGGCACATTAAAATATTATGATTTTTAAGAGAAGATTGGAGAAATTTGAGAAACAAGCTCCTTACCTGAAGGTACCGTTGTCATTGATTAAGCTATCTCGGTAGTAGCATGAGCTATATCTTTTTAATTGAACTAGATGTAATCTTTTAGATTGGAAGAGGCAACTAACTTAGATTGCTTTTAGTCAGTAATGTTTGCCCAAGATTGCTTTGAAAGGACAAAAGTTTTTTGTATTGATTGCTAGATTGCTCAAAGGGTCTTTATGGAAAAGGCATAAGACTTTTTGGATTGCTTTTAAGTTGATTGAGTTGAGAAATTGGATGGTTTCTCTTTGTATTAGATTTTTAATTTTGGATAAGGAGACTCAACAGCCTTTTCTTTCTTCTTTCGAGGCATATTCTCTACCATGCAAGAATTCTCGAGTAAGATAATATGGAATAAAATTAGAGTTACCTTTGATGTATTCAATCTCAAAATTAAAAGCGGATAAAATTACTTGCCAGCAAGCAAAAATCTATTTTAATGCTAGATTTTTAATATCTTTTTGGTAAAATTTCTTTTGTAGAATTGCAATATACTTTAACCAAAAAAATTTGATTTGGTAAATCACTTTAAAATTTAAAAATGCACAAAACAATTGCTAAAATCTCTTTTTTGATGATAAAATAATTTTATTGTGCAGAATTCTAATGTTTTGATTCATATGCAATGATAATGTTTG
Source organism: Quillaja saponaria (assembly GCA_029379385.1). NCBI lineage: Eukaryota > Viridiplantae > Streptophyta > Magnoliopsida > Fabales > Quillajaceae > Quillaja > Quillaja saponaria. Next base: position 10,495,328 of record CM055610.1, on the reverse strand, counting down.
TCATTGATGGATAGCTTAAGAATCTCACCATAACCAATGTCATAGGCATCAGTTTCAACAATTTTGAAAGCTTTAGGATTAGGAAGATACAAACATAGCAAATGCTTGACCCTAAGCTTAATTTGTTTAACGATATTGGTATGGATGTCAGACCAGGGAGGAGGATCAATTCTAAGTCTGTAATGCAAAGTTTTGATTAGATTACTGACTATTGGAAATAAATCAAAAACATAATTGAGGTAAACTAAAAATCTTTGTAACTAAATTTTGTCAATGATGTGATTAGGAAATTTGTCAATAAATTGAATAGTTTGATCAATTGGAGTAATAGTTCCCTAATAAATGATATAACCAAGAAACCTGATTGTTATTTGAAAAAGACTAAATTTTGTCTTGGAAATAGCCAAACCATTTCGTTTTGTAATATCAAAGAAAATATTGAGATGTTTGAAATGTTATCAACATTTTGTAAGAAGATTAAAACATCATTAATATAAACAATGATAAATTTTGTATAAGAATTAATAATATCATTTATGATTCTTTAGAATTTAGAATAAGCATTTTTTTTAATCCAAAAGACATTACATTTCATTCAAATTAATTAAAAAGAACTGTAAATGCAGTTTTGTATCTGTCAAATTCTTTGATTTAAATTTGCCAGAAATCTGATTTTAGATCAGATTTTGAAAACAATTTTGAAGAGTATAGACGATTGAAAAAATCTTTTTTGTTAAAAATATGATACTTAATCCATTGAAGAGCTTGATTAAGAGGTTTGTAATTGATGACTAAACAGATAGTACTACTTTCAATCTCTGCATTTTCGTTTACATAAAAAACAGAACAAGACCAGTGACTTTTCCTCTTGTGAATTATTCTTTTAGAAAGAATATCACTAATTTCTTTTTTGATAGAAATCAAGCATTTCTTGATTTATTTGTATTGGACTGGCTTTTGTAGGAATTTGTCTTTCATGAAAAAAAAAAATTCATAAGGAAGATCTACCATATGATATTTTTCTTTTCTAGAAAACATTTGGAGTATCAAAACAAATTTGCATCTGGATTTTTTCTTCAAAAATTTTATTTTATTTTTGATGATTGAATCATCGAATTGACTTTCTATTCTTTTAAAAGAAATTTCATCAGAAAGAAAATTGATTTGATTTTGTTTATTTTCAATAAGATTGAGATTCCTGAAAGTAGATTTTTTAATGAAAAGGAAAGAAATGATTTGACTCATAACTTTTTTTAATATTCTTTTGTTTACACAAAAAGAATCTAATTGCCTAAAAAAATCTGTACCTATGATGACTATATTTGTGATATTTTTGGTAAGAAGAAATATTGTTGAAATTTGTAAATGAGAGTTTTCAATTATTATATTAGAATATTTGTAATAGATTATGATCTCAGAACCATTAGCCAATATTAGTCGTTCAAAAATTTTTTTATAAAATTTTGTTAAAACTTTTCCTTCCAGGATACAACTTAAATCTGCTCTTGTATCAAATATGACAACTATTTAGAGGACAAAAGATTTTTCAATGATAAATCATTTATGATATGAAACATGAGTGATTAGATTGAGAAAATTATTATTAGAAATATCTATGTTAACGTCTATTAGATTGTGAAGAGATTTGCTTGATTTTCTCAGAGTTGAATCTAGATAAAACAACTTTTAGATTGAAAAAGTTAACGTCTATTAAAAAATTGTGAAGAGATTTGCTTGATTTTTCTGGAGTTTGCAAGATTTCTTTGAGTTTGTGAAGATAATTTTTTTTGATCTTCATCATTTGGAAGGCTAGTAATGACTTCAAATAGGACATTTTGTTCTTTAATGAGAAAATTATATTCAAAAAAATTTAGAAATGAATCTGAAGAGACTTTGTTATCATTTTGTATTTGGTTAATTTCTTTTATATTAGAAGAGGCTTGAGCTTCTCTATCAGATAAATCTTAAAGTAGAAGATAATTAAGTTGAGCTAAAAGACCTTTGTCGATATTTAAAGCTTCGATTTTTTTTTATAACTCTGCAGGTGATTTATCTTTATTTTAAAAATATTGAAGAACACGTTTGTGATTTTTGTGTTTCTAAATTATTTTGCCAATTTTATATTTAGAAGATTTTTCGTAAGTTTTGAAAAGTTTAGAATGATATTTCTTTTTTGGTTTGGATGAACTTGGAGGACAATCAAAATTATATTGAGAATATAAATTTCCTAAATATTTACGATTAAGGGATATTTCTTTGGCTAATTATTTTTGAATTTTGTTATCTATAAATGGAATATAGATGGCCAATATTAATACAATATTCTTAATAAGTTGTAGCAAATGACCATGATCAGTACTGCTTATCAAATCTCTCATAATTATTTTGACCAATTTATCCTTAATATTTTAATAGTCGATTTTACTGTTCAATTAAAAGAATGGTGGGATGAACACTTCAGTGAAGATGAACGAGGCTAAATAAACTTAGTCATCAAAATTAATAATGAAGGAAATCCTCTATTTAACGAAAAAGGAAATAAAATCAAATATTCTGTAAATACTCTTATTTACGCTATCACAAAATATTTTATCCGAGATCCGCCTATATGGCGTGACAAATTTGCTAACAATCTTAAATGTCAAACCCTTGCTGACCATAGGTGGTATAAAGATATCTTCTTCACCAGAGTCTTCTCTAGGTCCAATAGTAATCAACCTTTTTGAAAAGAAAAATTTCTAGCCAGTCTTCCTCGTTCTTTAGGAGATAAAGTTAAAGAAAAAAATACAAAATGTTAATAATTAAATTATTCTATATGAACAATTAACTTATGGACAGCTTTGCAATTATGTCTAGAAAGTTAACTGTCAAGATGACAAATTCAAAGACAATTAGCCAAAAAAGATCACTTAATCATAAAGATTTAGGAAGTTTCTATTTTTAATATGGATTTGATTGTCCTCCAAGTTCATCCAAACCAAAAAAGAAACATCATTCTGAACTCATAACTCACAAAAAATCTTCAAAAAATAAAACTGGTAAAAGAATTCATAAACACAAAAATCACAAACGTGCTTCTCAATATTTTCAAAATAAAGATAAACTATTTGTTGTCTATTTTAAATAGAACAAACCAGATTATATTATAAAATAATGTAGAATTACAAAGAAAATCAAAGTTTTAAATATCGACAAAAGTCTTCTACCTCAACTAGATTATCTTCTAATTGAAGATTCATCTAATAGTAAAGCTTAAGTCTCTTTTAATATAGAAGAAATTAACCAAATCCAAAATGATGATGAAGTCTCTTCAAATTGATATTCAAAAATTTTTGAATGTAATATCTTCACTAGAGAACAAGATCTCCTCTTTAAATTCATTACTGTTCTTCTAAATGATGAAGATAAAAAAAAAATTATCTTTATAAACTCAAAGAAACCCTGGAAACCCTGGAAACCCCAAAAAAATCAAGCAGACCTCCTCACAATTTTCCAACAGTTACTAACTCTTTCAATCTAAAAGAAGTTTTATCCAAATTCAACTCTGAGAAAAAACCTGCAACTCTTCAAGATCTTCAACATGAAGTTTCAAAACTTGAAACATAAGTCAAATCTCTTAAAATTTAACAACAAGAAAATATTTCAACAATCTAATTCCCTCAAAAAGAGAAGAAAAATCTGTCTTTTAAGACATCCTCATAAAAACATTATGAGTCTTCCTCTTTGGATGAAAACTTAGATTTTTCTGGAGATAATTTTCTCAATCTAATCACTCGGGTTTTATATCAAAAATTGTATATTCCAACCAAACTTATCATTGAAAAAATTTTATCCTCGAAACAGTTGCCCTGTTTGATACAGGAGCAGATTCAAGCTATATCCTGTAAGGACAAGTTCCAACAAAATTTTATGAAAACATTCTGAAAGATTAACTTCGACTAATGGTTCTGAGATCATAATTTATTACAAATGTTCTAACATAATAATTAAAAACTCTCTTTTATAAATTTCAACAACATTTCTTCTAGTAAAAAATATCACAAATCTAGTCATCCTAGGTACTAATTTTATTAGGCAATTAGATCATTTTTTGGGTAAACAAAAAAAATATTCCAATAAGTTATGGGTCAAACCGTTTTCTTTCCTTTTCTTTAAGAACTCACGTTCAGAAATCTCACTCTTATAAAAAATAAACAAAAACAAATCAATCTTCTTTCTGAAGAAATTTCTTTCAAAATAATAGAAAATCAACTTAATGATTCAATCATCAAAAAAAATAAATTAAAATTTTTGAATAAAAAATTCAATTACAAATCTGTTCTGATATTCCAAATGCTTTATGAAAAATAAAACATCATATAATAGATCTTTTTGATGAAAAAGATTTTCATGAAAGAAAAATTCTTACAAAAGCACGTCCAATACAAATGAATCAAAAAATATTTGATTTCTGTTAAAAAGAAATTAGTGATCTTTTTTTCAAATGAATAATTGGTAAGAGCAAAAATTATTGGTCTTGCTCTGCTTTTTATGTAAATAAAAATACAGAGATTGAACATGGTACTCCTCATTTAGTCATCAATTACAAACTTTTTAATTAAGCTCTTTAATGAATTAGGTATCCTATTCCTAACAAAAAAAATCTTCTCAATCGTTTATACTTTTCAAAATCATTTTTAAAATATGATCTGAAATCAAGTTCCTGGCAAATTCAAATCAAAGAATCTGATAGATACAAAAATGCATTTACAGTTCCTTTTGATAAAGATGAATGGAATGTAATGTCTTTTGAATTAAAAAATATTCCTTCCAAATTTTAAAAAATCATGAATGATATTTTTAATCTTTATACAAAATTTATCATTATTTATATTGACGATGTTCTAATTTTCTCACAAAATATTGATGAACTTTTCAAACATTTCAATATTTTCTTTGATATTACAAAACAAAATGGATTAACTGTTTCTAGGATAAAATTTAGTCTTTTTCAAATAACAATCAGGTTTTTGGTTCACATTATTTATCATGGAACTATCACTCCAATCGATCAGGCTATTCAATTCGCTGATAAATTTCCTAATCACATCATTGATAAATCTCAGTTATAAAGATTTTTAGGTTGTTTCAATTATGTTTCTAATTTTTTTTCTAGAAGTCGGTAATCTTATCAAATTTTTACATGACAAACTTAGAATTTATCCTCCTTCCTGGTCTGACATCCATACTAATATCGTCAAACAAATTAAGTTTAGAGTCAAGCATTTACCATGCTTGTATCTTCTTGATCTCTAAGGTTTCCAAAATTGCTGAAATTGATACCTCTGACATTAGTTATGGTGACATTCTTAAGCAATCCATCAATGACAAACAATATATCATTGCATATGCATCAAAACAGTGGAATTCTGCACAATAAAATTATTTTACCATTAAAAAAGAGATTTTAGCAATTGTTTTATGCATTTCCAAATTTTAAAGTGATTTATTAAATAAATTTTTTTTGGTTAAATTAGATTTCAAATTTGTAAAATAAATTTTACAAAAAAATGTAAAAATCTAACATCAAAATAGATTTTTGTCAGTTAAAAAGTAATTTTATCTGTTTTTGATCTTGAGATTGAATACATCAAAGATAACTCCAATTCTATTCCATATTATTTTACTCTAGAATTCTTGTAAGGTAAACAATATCCCTCGAAAAAAGAAAAAAAGGTTGTTGAGCCTCCTAATCCAAAATAAAAAACCCAATCCAAAGAGGAACCATCCAATTCCTCAACTCAATCAACTCAAAAGCAATCCAAAGAGTCTTATTTATTTTTCATAAAAGACCCTTTTAGCAATCCAGCAATCAATCCAAAAGCTTCTTGTCCTTTCAAAACAATCCTAGACAGACATTACTGACAAAGAGTAATCTAAGTTAGTTGTCCTTCCCAATCCAAAAGATTGCATCCAGTTCAATCAAGAAGATCTAGCTCAGGCTATCACCCAGCTAGCCTAATCAATGACAACGGTACCTTTAGGTAAGGAATTTGGATCTCAAACTTCTCTAATTTCCTCTCAAAATCATAATCTTTTTATGTATCAATTTCTTCGGCCCAACTATTTTTCGAATGGAACCCCATTTTTCAACTAATAATCCCAATTAGTTCATTAAATAGTTTTTCCACAAAATTCGCATTTTATGCCTATGGACATTTCAAAAACCCAGAAATATTATAAATTTATTTTAGTTGAAAATGATTTTGTTGTTATCAAACATTATAAGTCAAAATCAGATGCTAATTTCATTACGCATTCCACGATCCAAATCATAAAGGTAATCTGTCATTCAGACTGGAAAATCGACCTTTTTAAAACTGGCAAATTCTCCCAGTCATTTGATTTTATTGGTTATAATTACTGAGATTATCAAACCACTTGGTAATATCTTCAATTTCCAAAATAGTTGTTATAAGCATTCATAGCTTATATTTTTAAAAAACAAAGTCCAGTATAACTTTCCTAATTGGTTCTCTCAATGGTGGTCTCTACATGGTCTTTGTACAAAAAACCTTATAGGTGAAGTAGCCAATGGCCTACTTTATTTTGATAAACATTTCAATATACCTAGTCTTAATCCCAGACTATTATATTTCTTCTTAAAATTTGCACTAGCATAGATTTTTACATGGTAATACAAGTACCCTAAAAAATTCCAAGGTCATCAGGGTCCTTTGCAAAAGATATCTCTACTACTCAAGTGAGGCTCGACAAAATGGTGGACAAGCTTTAATGACTCAAAAGTTATGTCACTTCAATCAGAAATTGGTTCTAACAAAATCCTCAACTTTTAAAAAAGTCTTTTTTAGAAACCACTCAATTCTTACAGTAGAAATTTCAAATTGTAGCCAAGCTGGCTTCTTGTTTTAGTAGACAGGAATATCTTCAGAATCTCAAAACCATGGTTTAACTGTTACAAGCAGAAAAACATGCAAATGATTAAACTACCTCAGCCTTTTAAAAAGTTGATAGAAAACTAGTTTCCAGTTCCTGTTCCAAAGTTACAGAAAATGATTTTACTAATTATGCTCAATCCAATAAAGACAACTGTTACGGCATCGACTTCGAAAATGACTAAAACAATTGAATTTTTTTTCTATTGATGCACTTTTCGATGGATTAATGTAGTAATCACTGTAGCAAGCTGCGGTAGATTACTGTTACAACACAGAAGCACTATAGCTGTTTACTGTAGCTGTTACTGTTCAAAATAGTAAATTTTAATTTTCTATTTAAAGAGAGTTGCATCTCTCATTCAATCAAGTTTTTCATTTTCAAAATTTTAAGCCAAGTTTAGTTTGAAAGCTTTCTTAAGTGTTTCTTCGGAGCTATTATTTACTTGTATAATTCTATTTTGAATATTACCAATAACATTTTATTTTTGTCTTTAATTTTTGCATTTTCTTTTCCCGGATTAGCATGTGGACTATTTCCACTTCTCCTTCATTTTTAATTTTTGTCTTTAATTTATGCAATGCATAGCATAATTCCCTTAGCAGTTTTGTTGCTTCCTACTTCACTACCATCATGATCTTCCGCTGCTCTTAGAGCCTTATTGGTCCTCTATAAATTGATTTATTTTTAATAAGATTGAGATTCATGAAATTAGATTTTTTAAGGAAATGGAAGGAAACAATTTAACCCATAACTTCTTTGAATATTCTTCTGTTTACCCAAAAATGATCTAATTACCTAGTGAAGTCAGTACCTATGATGACTAGATTTATGATATTTTTGGCAAGAAATGTTGTTGAAATTTTCAAATGAGAGTTTTCAATTATATATATATAAGAACAAGAGTATCTAGACGAAGAAAAATTTCTTACTGAGTCTTAATAAGTTGATCCAAAATTCCTTTGACTATTCATCTTTAAGGTTTAGAAAACACATTTAGGATTTTTAGAGCTTTATACACTAAAGAAGATGACAATCAATCTAAAAAACCTTATTCTCCAATTTTTTGATCTTTAAATGATAACCTGAAAATTAATACAAATCAAACTATTTTTCAAATTGATAAGGAATCACTTAGAAAAGATTTTTATTAAGAAAAACACAACCTTGAAAGAATTTGGTTTTTTTAGAAATTTACCGGTTCTAAAAGACCAAAAATTCAAAATTTATATTACAAATTTATGGAAACTCATAAAATTCATATTTTGTTTTTTGAATGGTTTGAAGTTTATGCAAATGAAAAGGGTATTAATTATCTTTTCTCCAAATCCATAGATGTTAATACTCAAAAAACAAGAAATTGGATAACTTATAAAAATGAAGTTATTAATTCAATTTTATCTCCTCATAAATCCCTAAAAATTCTTGCATATCTTGTTAGAAAAATGGTTTTTGTACCAGCAAATCATTTCAAGAATAAAGATTTAACTAAAACAGTTAATTTCAAAGACATAAAATCTCTTTATGAACAAAATAATTACGCCAATTATTATCTTCAAGCTATAGGAGATCATCTCTTTGAGTCTCACTCCGAATCAAAATCTAATTTGCAAAATGAAAGCCCTGTTTTTACTCCTTACCAAATTCTCATAAAGATTAAAAAAGAATTAGATTATAGTTTGAAATCTTCTTTTCAACATAAACTTCTTCACAAAATTTATAAACAAATTATCCAAATCAAGAAAAATATTATTCCCGACACTCCTCAACAAACTAATTCTTATATTACAATTAACAAATTAAGTGATACATATTATGTATTCGAACAAACTGATAATTTTAAAAAAAATTCAAAACGAAATTAATTCAATTCAAAATACCAATTGGAAAAAGCCGCAAAAATTGTATTATCCCAGGACTTCTCCTATTGACTGAGTCACAGAAGAAAAATCTCAGATAATCAACATTTCTTTCAGTGCAAACAGAATATAGATGGCTAGTTTGAATACAATTTTCTTAATATGTTGCAGCAAATGACCATAGTCAATATTGTTTATCAAATCTCTCACAATTGTTTAAACCAATCTATCCTTACTATTTTAATAGCCGATTTTACTGGTCAATTAAAAGGATAGTAGAATGAATACCTCACTGAAGATAAGCGCAACCAAATAAACTTGGCCATCAAAATTTATATTGAAGGAAATCCTCTTCTTAACGAAGAAGGAAATCAAATTGAAGATTCTGTAAATACTCTTATTTACGCTATCACAAAACATTTTATCGTAGATCCGTCTATATGGCGTGACAAATTTGCTGAACTCATTTCCAATCTTAAGTGTTGAACCCTTGCTGACTTTAAGTGGTATAAAGATACCTCATTCACAAAGTCTTCTCAAAATTAGATAGTAATCAACTTGTTTGGAAAGAAAAATTTGTAGCTAGTCTTCCTCATTCTTTAGGAGACAAAGTTAGGGAAAAAAATATGAAATATTAATAATGAAATTATCCCATATGAATAATTAACTTATGGACAATTTTGTAGTTATGTCTAAAAAATTACTTTAAAAATCTATCTAGATGACAAATTCCAAGATAATTAGCTAAAGAAAGATCTCTTAATCACAAAGATTTAGGGAGTTTCTGTTCTCATTATGATTTTGATTGTCCTCCAAGTTCATCCAAACTAAAAAATAAACATCATTCTGAACCACCTAAAACTTACAAAAAATCTTTCAAAAATAATACTGACAAAAGAATTCACATACACAGAAATCACAAATGAGCTATCCAATATTTTTAAAATAAAGATAAACCATCTATTATCTGTTTTAAATGCAACAAACCAGGTTATATTACAAAATACTGCAGAATTACAAAAAAAATGAAAGCTTTAAGTATTGATGAAGGTCTTCTAAATCAACTTGATTGTCTTCTAATTGAAAAACCATTTGATAGTAAAGCTCAGGTCTCTTCCAATATTTGAAGAAATTAATCAAATCCAAAATGATGACGAAGCCTTTTCATATTCATTTCCAAGAACTCTTCAATATAATATCTTCACTAGAGAACAAGATCTTCTCTTTGAAGTCATTACTAACCATCCAAATGATGAAGATAAGAAAAATATCTTTACAAACTCAAAAAAATACTAGAAACCCAAAAAAAAATAAGCAAACCTCTTCACAATTTTTCAATAATTGCTAACTTTTTCAAACTAAAAGATGTTTTTATACAGATTCAATTCTGGGAAGAAACCTGCAACTCTTCAAGATATTCAACATGAAGTTTTAAAACTTAAAACTAAAGTCAAAGCTCCCAAAATTCAACAACAAGAAAATATTTCAGCAATCCAATTCCTTCAAAAAGAGAAGAAAAATTTGTCTTTTAAGATATACTCATCAGATGAAAACTTAGATATTTCTAGTGATAATTTTTTCAATCTAATCATTTGGGTTTAGTATAAAAAATGGTATATCCCAGTTAAACTTATTATCGGAAAAACCTTTGTTCTCGAAATAATTGTCATGTTTGATACAAGAGCAAATTCAAACTGTATCTTGGAAAGATAAGTTTCAACAAAATTTTATGAAAAAACTTCTGAACAATTAACTTTGGCTAATAGTTCTCAAATCATAATCCATTACAAATGTTCTAATGTAATAATTGAAAACTCCCCATTACAAATTTCAACAATATTTCTTCTTCCAAAAATATTACAAACCTAGTCATCCTAAGTACTGATTTCATTAGGCAATTAGATCATTTTTGGGTAAACAAAGGAATATTCAAAGAAGTTATGGGTTAAACCGTTTCCTTTCCTTTATTTAAAAAACCTATTTTTAGAAATCTCAATCTTATTGAAACTAAACAAAAACAAATCAATGTTCTTTTTGATGAAATTTCTTTTAAAAGAATAGAAAGACAACTCAATGATTTAACCATTAAAAATAAAATAATTTTTTTAAAAGAAACATCATATTGTAGATCTTCCTTATGAAAAAAAATTTCATAGAAGACAAATTCCTACAAAAGCCTGTCCAAAACAGATGAATAAAGAAATATTTGATTTTTGTCAAAAAGAAATTAGCGATCTTCTTTCCAAAGAAATAATCTGCAAGAGCAAAAGTTCTTAGTCTTATTCTGCTTTTTATGTAAATAAAAATGCATAGATTGAACATGGTACTCCCCGTTTAGTTATCAATTACAAGTCTCTCAATTAAACTCTTTAATAGATTATGTATCTTATTTCTAACCAAAAAAATCTTCTCAATTGTTTATACTCTTCAAAACTATTTTCAAAATTTGATCTAAAATCAGGTTTTTGACAAATTCAAATCAAAGAATTTAACATATACAAAAAACAACTTTTACAGTTTCTTTTAGTCAATACGTATGAAATGTAATGCCTTTTGGATTAAAAAATGCTCATTCTGAATTTCAAAGAATCATGAACAATATTTTTAATCCTTCTACAAAATTCATCATTGTTTATATTGATGATGTTTTAATCTTCTCACAAAATGAGTATTTCAAACATCTCAATATTTTCTTCGATGTTACAAAACAAAATGGTGTGGCTATTTCTAAAGCAAAATTCAATCTTTTTCAAATAACAATCAAGTTTCTTGGTCACAACATTCACCACATAATTATCATTCCAATCGATCAAGCTATTCAATTCGCTAACAAATTTCTTAATCACATAATTGACAAAACTCAATTGCAATGATTTCTAGGTTGCCTCAATTATGTTTCTAATTTCTTTCCATAAGTCAATAATCTTATTAAACTTTTGCATGACAGACTTATGATTGATCCCCCTCCCTGGTCTAACATTCATACCAATATTGCTAAAAAAATTAAGCTTAGGGTCAAGCATTTGCCATATTTACATCTTCCTGATCTTAAACCTTTCAAAATTACTGAAACTGATGCCTCAGACACTGGTTATGGTGGCATTCTTAAGCAATCCATCAATGGTAAACAGCATATCATTGCAAATGCATCTAAGCATTGAAATTCTACACAACAAAACTATTTTACCATCAAAAAAGAGATTTTAACAATTGTTTTGTGCATTTCCAAATTTTAAAGTGATTTACTAAATTAAAATTTTTTGGTTAAAGTTGATTGCAAATCTACAAAAGAAGTTTTACAAAAAGATGTTAAAACCTAGTATCAAAACAGATTTTTGCCCATTTGCAAGCAATTTTATCTGCTTGTGATTTTGAGATTGAATACATTAAAGGTAGTTCCAATTATATTCTCGATTATCTTACTCAAGAATTCTTGCAAGGTAGATAATATACCTCAAAAAAAAGAAAAAAAAAGATGTTGAATCTCCTCCAAAATCAAAAACCGAATCCAAAGAGGGACCATCCAATTCCTCAGCCCAATCAATTCAAAAGCAATCCAAAGAGTCTTATGTCTTTTCCATAAAGACCCTTTTTGCAATCTAGCAATTAATCCAAAAACCTCTGGTCCTTTCGAATCAATATTGGGCGGACATTGCTGACAAAAAATAATTCAATTTAGTTGCCCCACCCAATTCAAAAGATTGTATCCAATTCAATCAAGAAGATCTAGCTCAAGCTATCACCTAGCTAGCTCAATCAGTGATAACGATACTTTCAGGTAAGGAACTTGTCTCTCAAACTTCTCTAATCTCTTCTCAAAAATCACAATCTTTCTATGTGCCAATTTCTCCAGCCCAAACTATCCTTCAAATAGAATCTTAATATTTTACTAATAATCCCCAATTAGTTCATCAAATGGTTTTTCTACCAAATTGGCATTTTATGCCTCTAGATATAAAACCCATAAGTATTATGAATTTATTTTGGTTGATAGTGATTCTGTTGCTATCAAACATTATAAGTCAAAATCGGATGCTAATTTTACCATGCATTCCACCATTCAAATCTTAAAGGTAATTCGTCCTTCAGACTGGAAAATCGGTCTTTTCAAAACTCGCAAATTCTCCCAGGCATTTGATCTTATTGGCTATAATTACTGGGATTATCAAACTGCTTGGTACAATGTTTTCAATTTTTAAAATAGTGATTATAAGCATTCATGGCTTATATTTTTCACAAACAAAGTCCAGTATAACTTCCCTCATTAGTTCTCCCAATGATGGTCTCTACCTGGTGTTTATACAAAAAACCTTCCAGATGAAGTAACCAATTGCTTACTTTATTTTGATAAATATTTCAATATACCTGACCATAATCCTGTACTACTGCATTTTTTCTCAAAATTTGTACTAGCATAGATTTATGCATGCCATTACAAGTACCCCAAAGACTTCCATGGTCATCAAGATCTCTTGTTAAAAATTGCATCCCCTTCTCAAGCAAGCCTCAACAAAATGGTGGAAAAGTTTTAATGTCTCAAAAGCTTATGCAATTTCAATCAGAAAATTGGTTCCAGCAAAATCTCCAATTTCTAAAAAAGTCTCCTTCAGAAGTCACTTAATTTTTACAGCAAAAATTTCAAATTTCTGCCAAGCTGGCTTCTTATTCAAACAGACAATAATATCTTTAAAATCTCAAAACCATGGTTTAACTGTTACAAGCAGAAAAATATGCGGATGATTAAGCTACTTCTGCCCTTCAAAAAGTCGATAGAAAACCAATTTCCAATTCCTCTTCCAGAGCTTTAGAAAATGATTCTACTGACTATGCCCAATCCAATGAAGATGATTGTTACGGCATCAACCTTGAAAATGACTAAAATAGTTAAAACAATTTTGAAATTTTTGGTGGATCATTGTAGCAAGCTGCGGCAGATTACTGTTATAACAAGAAAGTACTATAGTATTTTACTGGTAGCTTTTTACTGTAGTAGTTACTATTCAAAACAATAAATTTTAATTTTCTATTTAAAGAGAGTTGCATCTCTCATTGAATCAAGTTTTTCATTTCAAAATGTTCTCCAAGTTTCGCCTGAGAGCTTTCCTATGTATTCCTCTGAAGCTGTCCTTCACTTGTATCATTCTATTTTGAATACTACTAATGACATTTTATTTCTGTCTTTAATTTTTGCATATCCCTTCCCCAGATTAGCAAGCAGACTACTGCCACTTCTCCTTCCTTTTAAATTTATGCATTTCCTTTCCTCAGATTAACGTGCGGACTACCGTCACTTCTACTCCCTTTTAATTTCTTGCTTACATTTCTACCTTTAATTTATGCATTGCATAGCATAATCCTCTTGGCAGTCCTGTTGCTCTCAACTTTACTACACCCGTGATCTTTCTCCCCTCTTAGGGCCTCACTGGTCTTCCATTTGGTATATAATTATATATATAAATATTTATTTAATTTAATTTACTTTGTTTATAATTTTATTCCTCTTATAATAACAAGTTACATGCAACAAATTCTAAAATGTATATTAAGATATCAAGTTATAATAGAGTCAAAGTGTCTCTGGAAATTTCTCAGCTGCCACGTCAAGCTTGTTAGATCACTGTCCTTACCACATGTACTCAGTCAGATAGAAACTTAACACCATCCAACTATAGGCTTTATTGAATACTCAAAATTTGATTGGTAAATCTTTCCAAATATTTGTTCAACTTTGGAATATAGACTATAAACTTTGAATAGTACCTTATCATTAGGAATTTAGTAGTTACAATTGTTATAATCCAATAACTTAAAGTACGACTTAGAATACTTATGCGTAATTTATCTTGATTAAGTGAATAAAAATTTTGCATTGAATAAAATTCAAATAAATGTACATTTGTAAGTATATAAAGATATATATACATATATATATACATATATATACATATATATATATATATATATATATATATATGTATGTATATATATATATATGTATGTATGTATGTATATTTGTTTATAGTATGTAATAAAAATTTCATTTCTATTATATCACAGGTTCACTTGGACTTAGATTTTTACTTCATATTTAATGTATCAATAAGTAAAATTTAATAAATAAATTAAATTAAATTAGTGTATATATATATAAAATAAGTTAGAGATCAATAATTGTAATATATATATAATTGACTTAATCTACACCACATGTTTAAAAAGTGGTTAATCATTTGTAATATTATATTATTTTATTTTATTCTCTTTTCTTTTTCTTTTTTCATAGCAAACTGACTTTGTCTCCCTATTTCCATTTTATTTTGGCTGTCATTTTGGTTTCATTCACTCCAAAGCAAAATAAATTGCTTTTTCCTTCCTTTTTTCGTGGGCTTATACCTTTAAACTTTAAAACCTTCTCTTATTGTAGCTATGAGAGAGTTTTAAGGACTCTGTTTTCTTGTAATCTTTGGTTGGCCTAGAATAATTTAACTGTTTTTCTTAGTTTGGCAAATTTGGGTAGTTTAAACCCTTGTTTCTTGAGTTGTGAGTGTCTGTGGAGTTATTAAAGAAGGCAATTACTTAAGGAATCAGTGGCTGCCATGGAGATAGCCCTATTTTGGGCATTGTAGGTGGTAATTTTTTTTTTATGGTGTCACTATATTAAGCTAAGCTTGGAATTGTAGGAATAAATGTCTTAGTGCAGCACGTTGGGGGGTTCTTTTCTTCCAGTGCAGCCAAGCAGCAGTTTGTATGGTAATTCCCTACCAACTGCTTTGTTAGTTTCCTTTTGAACTCTGCCATATGCTTTCCCATGGAAATCAATTCTTTGCTTCTTTTTTTTTTTTTTTTGGTGGTATATCTCACTTTCATAAATCTTGCTAATCCAGCAGTGGTGCTGCCATGTAAGTGAAGAATGAACCTCACCCTTTTTGGCCGTGTAATGCAAGGAGTGTAGTTTCTTGAGTTACCTTAAATTTGACCTTGTTAAGATCTTAAAAGGGTGTTATATTTTCTTGTTTTTTAGCTTAGTTGTGGGTTGATTTGAGGTGGAAGCCAATTATAGTTTTATTCAATTTATTCATTAATATATATAAAACTTAATACCTTTTTTTTTTCATAGAATTCTAGATATCGCTTTGTGGTACAAGTTGGATAATTGAAATTAAAAATCTTAGAATATAAAATATATAATTAATAGTGGTTGGTTGATATGGGGAGTGAAGATTTAATAATAGTGGGTAGTGATTATGGGAAAAAGATGTTTAATGGTGAGGTGAAATGTTAAAAGTGAAAGTTGAATGATTTTTGAAAGGATGCAGGGCAGATTTCGTGGGTGAGAGAAATCTTGTGTTTTGGGGTGCTTTCAGGGATAAATTAAACTAAGAGTTCAATAACAAAAGTGTAGCTTAGGGTCTTGGGATATTGTCTGCAAAATTTCTTAACTTGGTTTCAAGTATATTTGTTGGTAGAGTTGTTGGACTACAGCTAGGTCATGCAGAATTTTTAGTGAATCTCAGTCAATCTAGAAGACTTCGTCAGGGGTTGTGGATGGAATTAGCTTAGGACTTCTAAATAAAAGTTGTTTCAAACATCTTGAAACACTAGGTTTGAGAGCTTTTTAATTTAGTTCCCTAGTATGAGAATTCTATAAACATCATAATCAAAGGTGTAACTAGGAATTTTACAAGTGCTCTGTTTTTGTTTATATGAAGAATCGAGTGAGTTCAAGGCTGATTCTAGGAAAACTTTCCAAATAAAAAAGCTAGCCAACTTCTTAAAGTTAATTTTTCAACTTGGTTTTATTAAATTTGATTAAGTATGTAAGTGAAAATAAATATATATCCAAGAAGGTTATGAAATGTCTAAAAGGAGTAAAGTTTAAATAATAATTAACTGTACTAATATACACATCCAAATAATACATATGATACCTATCTAGAAATATGTACTTGTCTATTAATAAATCCAATAAATGGAATTTAATTTTCTTTTTCCTAGAGAAAGTTATGTTCAATTAACTAAGGTAAAGTCAGTGCTGCCAAAATCTTGCGTTTTGCAAAATTTGATACAACTTCAAAGAATAAATTGTGTTTCTATATAAATTTAAAAATTTCAAATGATATACCATTATAAAGCTACATATGTCTAGTATTTAATAAATTTTACAAAACTAGATTTAGAATTTTCTAGGAGAAGATATGACTATTGGAATGAACATTGGAGTTTGGATAGTTTCAACATCTTTGACTCACTAATGTTTTTCTATCTTTTCTAATTATTTTCTTCTACCTTATGCACTATCAAGATATCTAAAATATCTCTTCATTATCAACCTTACAGTATAAAGTACAATTCATATTACTAGATTTGTAATGGCTTAATATATAACAATAACATTTATGAACTAAGTATTATTTGAAATTATGAATTTCAATTCCAAACCTTTATGTGGGTCTGATTTCATATGTGAGAGGAAAAGGAAGTAACGAACAAGACTTGTAAACCGGTGAGTGGGTTAACAGTTGCCTTTGGGGGCTAGATTATTATGTGTAATTATATGTGTATTTGAATAGATGTGATATATGGAAAATAAGCAAGGGCAGTATTTTAGTGATTTATTTGGATTATGTTTGTTTGATATTGGTTATGGTTGATAAGGGCCAATAAAGTAAGATTTTTCTAAGACATGATTTTTATCTTCGAAATTGAAATCCAGGTGCACCTAGGATATTTTGATTTGAAATTATGAGATATTCTGGTTCTGAGAATATTTTTTTTAATTTGAGTGCCTATCCCCTGTAGGATGGATTATGTATGAAGATTAATCTATTGTGCGAGCGCATAAATGCCAGGTAGAGGGTGATACTGTTATGCAGGGCTGGGTTACTCATTGGCCCTTTGTTTGATTTTATGTTCTGATTATGTTACTTAGAATTGTGAAACATGATAATCGTGGCTTTATGAGACTTACAATTATGTGAATATACTATTAATTTAAGATATGAATATTGTTACTTGGAATTAAATGATGACATATATGCTTTGAGTGATGCTAGTACCTTTTGGGTACGTTTTCTACTCACGGAGTCTGTATGACTCACCCCTCGATTTGTTAAATTTTTTTCAGTAACAGGACCTCATAAGAAGTTAACCACTGATACGGGGTTTACTGAAGATTTGATGACAAGGTATTTATCGGAATCTCATACTTGAAGTCAAAGATGAAAGTTTACAGTCACATTAAAATTGTGAGGTGTCTAATTTTGTATGATGTAATAGTCTAGTATTTGTCTTGTTATGATGTGGACAGAGTGGTGATCCTTATTATCTTTGTGTTGTTGTTGTGTAAGAACATAAGTTTATATGTTTGTATTTTAAGGGATGTTCCATATTGCAGGAAACCTCTACATAAATTTTTAGTAAATTGTGATTTCTTTCAGTTAACAAACTTTTACTGCTAACTTTTATTTTATAATTTTTTTTGTTTTATTCATTGGTTGGTCAAGAGTCATAGTTGTTTCTTTATTTTGGAGTTACGGTTACGGAGGCTTGGTTACCATTCCTTTAGCCAGTCATGCCTCCATAAGGGATGTGACAACAATCAATATATCACACCACATAATATTTTGTTTGCATCTAATAGAAGTAGTAGAACAATACCTCTTATACCCTCATAAACCTAAAAGCCCAAACTCATAGGAATAAACACTAATTGATTTTGCACGTAGCAACGAATCATTTTGTTGTTGTTAGCAGCTTCATAATATATAGAACTAAAAAATGTGAAGAGATGGAATAATAATACATTGAAAATAAAAATAAAAAGTAATGACAATTTCTACTTTTTCCTTCAACATTCTTAACAAGTTTTATAATAACTTCACATTTTCAATACATCATACTTTTAAGATTTTTTTCCAAATAAGTCCCAAAATCTAAATTGAAGCATTTTATATCATTTTTATCCTTTTTTAATTTTAAAAGATTAGAAGTGAACCAAATTTCAAAAAATCCTATAACATTAATTGAACAATAATTTTTTAATAAAATTAATAAGAAGTTCTCATTATCTTTCATATTTTGCTTATAAGTTTTAAAAAATAAATTATTTTCAAACTCAACTCATATTATTATTATTTTTTCATGATGACAGTAAAAATAAATATTTCTAAATTTAAATATTATTGGTGAAAAAGATAAACAAGTGTCATAGATATGAATATAAAATTACTCATGAAGATATAATTTTTTTTATTTTTATGAAATGGAGAAAATTTAATTAATTTTTAAAAGATTTTACTCTTCTCCTAATTATTAAATAATATTTTTTTAATTAATATGATTTCCTAAAAAGTAGAATACATAATCAAACTTTTAAAAATAAAATTAATATAAAAATAAGGGTTGAAGTGGTATAAAATGTTTCAATTTTCAATTTAGGACTTATTTGAAAAGAAAAAAAAAATCTTTAAAGTAAGATGTATTGAGAATGTTATTTATTACATGACTTATTGAAAATGTTGATGGAAAAGTAGACCTTGCTTTTTTCGTTTTACTTTTAAGTCATTCTTTTACTATATTAAAATATTTAATCCCCAAATTAGTTTTGTTTCCTTTGTTACCCAGTATTGTAACTTTAGGAAAATTTGATGTAATAACATTAAGTTTAAGATAGTGTAAAAAAAAAAAAAAAAAGTTATAAAATATCAAACGTATAAACAAATTAGTTAGATAACACCCGACATTTTAGTGACATGTGTTAGAGCGATATATGTAACCTATAATTAAAAGCGTAGGAGAATTTTAAGTAATGTAAATAAAAATTTAAATAAAACATTTAACATGTAAATATATAAATACATATATATATATATATTTAACCTACACCAAAGTTGACCTTAGACTTAATCATTGTGTATTATTTTATTCTTTTTTTTCTTTCCTTCCCCAACAGACCTTGCTCCTTATTTTATTTTATTTTATTTTATTTTGTGTTAATTTTGCTTCTCGATCATTCAATTCCTCTCCCCTATTCTTGTCCGTGTAGCCCTTTCCTTTTAGCTATGGGTTTTAACCCTTCCTTTATTGTGTTGAAGGGTTGAGTTTGCTTTATTTCTTCCCTTTCAGCTATGGTAGCTTGGAGCTCTATCTTTCCAACTGCGTAGGTGGGTAAGTCAACCCTTGTTTTACACCCTTGTTATTGAAGCTCTTGTATGGTTCTTTTGCTAGCTGAAACAATTAATTTTCCTCCTTCCTTGCTTCTTGTTTTGTATAGTTTGGAAGTTTAAAGCTGCACCAATACATCTGCTGCACTTCTAGCCGAGCAGCAATTTTCCTTTTTCCTCTTTATTCCATCGTTCACTGGTTCTAGGTGGTTTGGTAGAAGTTGAAGGGTATTGTCCCTTGTTGCAACCACCTCTAGCAGCTTCTTAAATGGTGACAGCCACTATTAGGGTAGCAGCCGAATGGTTGATGGTGCTTTGTTCCTTTGTCTAGCCAAGGGGTAAGTGTAAGGGACAACCCTGTTTTGTTTATTGTGTTTTTACTAGGTAGTAAATATCAAGTTTCCCGTGGAATATACAATAAAGTATATACATATATAAAAATAGAAATAAAGAGTATCCTTAAGGTATTTGATAAAATGACTAAAAGAAATAAATTGTTATTCTTTTGGTCTTTGTATGAGAATTGAATGTAAATTTGGAATAGAAATGGAATAATAGAATGGTGTTAATAGTAGTCATAAGTTGGTAGTACGCTAATGGAGGTTTTGGTATTGGTTGTCATTAAACCTTTATCATCCAAGCTTGTAATAGCTCTTGAATGATTAATGTAACTTTAAAGCTATTGTTGGGATTATAGGTAATATTGAAGTTTAAGGAATTATGGAGGAAGAGATAGAACTTAAAAGTGGTGAAATTGTTAATAGTTAAGTGCGTAAGAAAGCTTAGATTAAGTAGATTGTTGTTGGAAATATGTGTAATTTAAGTTTTGATTACTTTGGTTAGTTAAACCAATTTCAAGGATGATGATTGGAAAATAAATAATTTGAAATATTGATACCTGTGTTGATTTGTATATATATATATATATATATGCATACATACTCATAAAATAGAATGAGTGGCTCTTAAGGTAATTGTTAAAATGCCTAAAGGGACTTAATTTCAAGGAAATGTATGGAAGTTAATATATATATATAAGTTTTAGTAACTAGAGGATTTTAACTACGAAACTTATAAGCTAAGTAGTACTTGAAAATATGTTTTCTAGCCCCAGAATGCATTGTTGGGCAAACTATACACGTGGATTCATGAATGAACGACAAGCGGGATTTGTATCCCTATGACTGAATTACGTATTCTTTGGTTGCTAGATTAATGTGTTGATTGTTTATGTGTGCATTTGAATAAACATGTTTATAACGAGATAAGTAAGAATATGTCATGATATAATAGAACTATTTGAATTGTGCTTAATATGTGACTTTATTTGTGTGTGATGAGGGCCAATAAAATGAACTTTTATCTGAAATGATTTTTACATTCAAAATAGAATTTGAGTGCAACTAGGATATTTTGATTTGATTATTTGATATGTGATTTTAAATACTCGAGTAACTCAGTCCCAAGGGATGGATATGTAAGGAGTATATATTTGTTGTGCGGGCGCAAAAATTGCCTGAGGAGAATTTGTATTTGGTGTGCGGGTGCTGAGTTACTCTAAATGGTCATTTGCTTTGAGTGTTTTGATTGTTTGATTGTTTTGTTGTATAATGTATTACATGAAATGTGTTTGATTAATTTTACGTGTTTTACATTTACGTGCATGTGGAATTTAATTGTTTTAGAATTTATGTTATTATGAAATTATTTGATTTATATATTCTATTCATGTTTTGAGTAATACTAGTATCCTTTGGGTACGTTTTTCACTTATTGAGTCCTTGTGACTCATTCCTCGCTTGTTGATTTTTTTTTAGTATCAGGATCTCATCAGACATCTTCGACGGATACCTAACTTGCCAATTATGTTGTGGCAAGATACATATTGGGGATCATCTTGTAGTCACATTAGGGATTTGGTGTCGGATTTTGTTTTGTATATTAGTTTACTTGTTTCTGTTTATGGTGTAAATGGAGCATAGCTCCCTATGGATGTTATTGACTAGTTGAATGTAACCAAGTATTAAATGTCTGTATTTTGGACATATTCCATTTTATAGGGAATCTCTGCTAAAAATTTTAGTTAAATTGTTATATATTTCTGTAAATACTCATTTTTATTTAAATTGTGTTTTCTAAACTTTATTTTTATTTTTTGGCTTGGTCAAGAGTCGTATTTGTTTCTTTATTTTGAAGTCAGGGTTACCGATGTTTGGTTACCTACTCCTCTAGCTAGTCATGCTTACGTGCGGGATGTGATATATTTTTTGTAACTTATCCACTTATGTCAATGTTACAGATAATGCTGCATGTCTGTTATTATTTTCAGTCCATTTAGTGTGATGATACAGTCACATGAATACTTATAAATTAATTACAAAATTTCTGGGGTTTTTATTGTTTAATTTATTTTTTAAAATTTTAATTGTAATTCATATTATATTGACTATACTTGATAAGTTTAATTTCTTTTCAAATATTTTAATAAAATTAAATATTAAATTATATATAAAAATGCAACTAACCTGTGCAACATACGGGCTTAAAAAAGAACTAATTTTATATTTGGTTGTTACAGTTATCTATAGTTTTGCAAAAATTTAAAAGTTAGTTTATAATTTTTTTCATAAATATCATCCCCTCTCATTCTTAAAAATTGAGAATGAAATCTCCAACTTGTAAATCTCAAATTAAAACAGTGAAGAAGCCAATTACTGTCTCTTAAGAACCATTGCCTTCAATTTTGTATGTTCACTTACAAGAAACTTAAAAAGAAACCCTTTAACAGTACTTGAAACTACAGGATGTTAGAGTAAATATGACAAATTAAATGCAACAATCTCATTTTTTGTCATAATTGACCCTTCAAATGAAACAGAACTATGCCTATTGCAATAATGTCAAAAAGTTACAAGTTGTGAAAAAAAAATAAAAAATCTACCATAAAAAATCATAAGTTCTTATTTTTGGCAGTTAACTCTTTAATAGTCCGGCATACTAAAATGCGAAAGAATAAAAGTTTCTTTCACATTTGTTAATTTTACCTAAACTTATATTATTTTAAATTATCAATTGAGACTGAATTTTCGTGTTTGTCACATTTGAATTCAAACAAAACATTGTAGTTTGATAATAACTCTTTGCTTTTTCCTTCTCAATGTTTTTGTCTCTAGTCCTTTCCTTTTCACATGCACAACACAACTTTGTTTTTTTGTATTTTTTTTATCATGACCCACTCACACTTTGTAAAGACCCTGACGGCTGGGTAGTAGTAGCAGTTTGACGGAGAAGGCACTGGGTACAATTCAAGTAACTAAGGTTGGACATGGCGAAGGCAGCAGAGTTGGGTGAGGTTTTTGCATCTCTGAATTCTCAATTTTGTTTGGTTCAAAACTCATCATTTATTGGTAAGTCAAGTATTTTTTTTTTTTTTTTAGTTGATCTTGTTTATGATTTTGGTTTTAGGAAGTTTAGGTTATGTTCATGACTTCAATTCTAAGCCTTCCTTTGATCTTACCTCTTCAATGCTGCCTATCTCACCATAGAAGTTGTAATTGTCAAAAAGAAAATTTTAATTTCAGTGCTTCTGTTCGTTTTTGTGCACAAACAAAGTTGGGAATTGAATAGAGAAGCGTCGGAGATCCTTAATTAATTTTTGAAGCTCCAAAAAATTAAAGGCAATGGGGAAGAAGTAGCACAACAAAGACCAAATATTCATCACTAAAATTGAGCATGCTACGAAACGAGGGTAATCTCAAATTCATAGAGAATTGTACTGCCTTCACTCGCCTCCCTTTTTATTGCTGCACTTATTCTTTCTTTACTATGAATTCCCTTATATTTCAAAAACTATTGCTAACTTGTTGCATCTTTTTTTTTTTCCTGTCTGAAATTATACTTACTGAATATTTATATGTTATCTCTACTTCTATATATTCATACTTAGTTTTACCAATACAAGAAATTACAATATGGGCATGCACATTCTCCACTTGAGTCTACATAAACGCAGATAAGCCATTAAAAAAATTTGAATGCAGCCGTTGATATTATTTTGCACACACATATATTGGTTCAATTTTGGTGTTATTTTAAGCGAGCTTACCTGTGTTTGTAACGCCGCATATATGAAATTTATATATTTTTAAAAATTAGTTATTTGCGTCTATCACTTAATGTACCTACGTCTACTGTGACAGTGGCAGATGCATATACTTTTTCCCAAGTTAGAACCTAACTCGCATTTTTCTTCTCATTCTATCCATTTTTTCTTCTGTAAATCCGAGCCCCTTTTACACCCTTTCTCAGTCTCTCTGCCTTTACCAGTCTCCCTTGCTATCATTCAGACCTTCTTCTTCCCTACTCCCCACAGTTGATTCAAATTGAGAAGGAAATCACGAGCAAATTGAAAGGCGAAAGCATTCTAGTTTCGTGAACGAATTGAAGGTCTGCTGTGCGCTGCTTTGAGCTTCCACCTCTATCTTCGAACAAAGAATTGGTGTCTATACACAGTGATTCCATCTCCAAAAGGTAATAGCATATCCTTTTGTTGCTCTCCTTGTTCATGAGCTTGTGTTTTAAGTTTTTCACCTTCAATTCTTTAATGGATATATAAGAATTCTTTGATTTCAACACAAGTTCTTTTCTTTTATCTAATTTTGTTCAAGATTTCTGAGTTGGGTTTTGTTCATACATAATAAATTTAGAGGCAGACATGAATAGGATTTTGTTTTCTCATTCAATAAGCGCTTTGACTTTAATTAATTCACAATGAAAATTAAAGTGATTATTTCGTTCCTTTCTGTATGGAATTGTAATCTTGTTTTTGAATTCCCAAATTTCGTGGATTTTCTGTTCTAGTTGGATGTGGTGGATTGTAGAATTGATATTATAACACATTGATTCATCACGATTTTTCTTTTTCTTTTTTTTTTTTTTTTTTTTTTGCCAAAGCATTTTCTCATTAATTTCTTTCATGGCTCAATACAGTTTCAAATTTTTTTTTTTTTGGGTGACACTTACTTTCACATCACAAAAATGTGAATGACTTTACTATTATATATTCACATGATGTTGTATTTGAATTAAGTGGTTACTCATTTGTTACATATATAACGACTTGACTACTATTGTTGATTTCCTACAACTACCTATGACACATACATATCTATTGGTGGTATATACGTCTAGCATTATTGCTAGCTATGTCATTTCTCTTTTAGCTCCTCATGGATTTTGAGTTCAGGTTGAATTTTCTTTCATTATTATCTTTGAGCTTTTGTTTTAATTACATATCGACTGGTAGAATTGAACGAGTCTACAATGGCCTATCAATTGACATTATGTTTTGTGGCATCCTTTCTATGTACATAAGCAGCTGAGATACTATTTTGACATTTCAAACTCTCAAATCACATTTTTGTCAACTAGATTTTTGATAGCAAATTCATTTACTTGGATTTTGAGGTTTTTCGGATCTATAATGAGTTCAAAAGGGTTTAGAATTGATAGTTTTGACAGGAAATAGGAGCTATGAAGAATTTTCACTGATTTAAGCAATGGGAAATCAGAGACGAGGCTCTCGCTCGTACAAGAGAGCTGTGTTCATTTTGGGGCTGAGATTAAAGGAGAAGGAGAGGAGGAATTAATGGAACTATATGTCCCAGTTATTCATTGGGGGCATAATATAATTTACAAAGGGATTATAGGATAATGTAGAAAAGTTTGTTATTTTATTACTGTATCTGTTTAAAGACAATGTGAGCAAAGTATTTTGTATAATTATAACAAAGGTACACATAAATCGTTGAGCCGTCCTAGACAATTACATTCACTTAATAGAGCTCAACTGGTTCTTAATGATACCATTCACCTTTATGTTTATGCGTACCTCTGTTATTCACCTAAACCTTCCACCTTCGTGTTTTTTTTTTTTTTTCTTTAAAGAAAACAAGAGATAGACATGATTTCTAGTTATTGAACAAAGGTACATAAATCGTTGAGCCGTCCTACACAATTACATACACTTCATAAAGCTCAACTAGTTATTGAACTTCTTAATGATACCATTCACCTTTATGTTTATGTGTAACTCTGTTATTCACCTAAGCCTTCCACCTTTGTATTTTTTGGTTTTTTTTTTCTTTAAAGAAAAGAAGAGATTTATATGATTTCTACTTTCAACTAAGCAGCCAACACACAAATCCAAGAGTATCAAATTTGTGACATGCTAAGAGCTTAGCACCTTATATGATTGCTAGAAATATGTTGAGAGGGTATTATGTACATGCTTGAGCCTAAGTTTAAAGCACCCACCCTAATCCCCAACCTCCTTTTTTTAAACCTTAGCTAGCCATTTGAAATTCAATTCCTTTTTACTTTAAGCTACATAAAAAGATTTTGAATGTTTAGGCTTTGTGCAAAACAAATTACGACTCCTAATGGAAAGTGGATGGATAATCCTGAAAATTGGGTACTTTGTATTAAGGTGGTTGTTCATCTTTTCTATAATTTCCTTGTTGCATTC
Organism: Quillaja saponaria; assembly: GCA_029379385.1. Lineage (NCBI taxonomy): Eukaryota > Viridiplantae > Streptophyta > Magnoliopsida > Fabales > Quillajaceae > Quillaja > Quillaja saponaria. Next base: position 10,468,845 of record CM055610.1, on the reverse strand, counting down.
TTTTCTAGATATTTAGATTTGATCTAGTTTTCAATGATATGGCCTTTTGAGGTTTAGATTAAGTTCCCAAGTTGCATATTAGAAATAACTAACATATTTATATAACTTCTTGTTTCAGGTACTATACATACATATCATGCCTAGAAGGTGTTGTACCGCCCTTGGGAGTAGGGGGACTTGCGACAAAGGAGGTAAAAGTACCCCTGCTCAAGGAGGTTACGGTTCTTCTACGGCTTCACCATTTGATTCAACATCTACAGCTCCATCTCATCTTATAGTTCCATCTTAATTTGTTTCGATATCTGCTCATCCTCTAGAGTAGGTTCGGAGCTTATCTTATGCGGGTTCTTAACAAAGATACGATTGAGTTCAGGATCCGTATTGAGACCTAAATTTAGCTTTCAAGCTTATGTATTTTTCTTATTTAGTGATTTAATTGTATTTTCTTGCTCTTAGACTTATTTTGTATTATAGCTTCAGTTGATCAGGATCACGAAGATTTCCGGCATGGTGCTAATGATGATGACCATGCCAATGACACCACTAAGTGTTTAACATCAGCAGCCATACGTAGGAAGGGCAATAATAAGCTGCCCCTCCATTTGATAATGAGAAGGGTCATCCAGTTTTTCATATAGCTGGGGAAAGGTAAGTATACTTTGGTTTTACATTATTTAAATATCTTTATAGCTTGTACGTTGCTTACATGAATATGTTTTTGTCTGTATTGCAAAACATTCATTGGGGACGACCCGAAAGACACAAAAGTGGGCACCACTATTTATGAGATTGTCATGAAGCACATTCCGGGTCATGTCTTCCACTACCAAAAGTTTCATGAGGAGGTGAAAACCTGTTGCTACAATGATTTTATGGTAAGTAAAATAATATTGTGTTTTAAGTTTTAATTTCAATTTAATATGTTGCTAAATTAATGACTATCGAATTTGATTATTATTTATCGTACAATAACATTTTAGGCTCGCCACCCTCTAGAAGAATGCTACATCTCGTACTGTATTCGATGTAGTTGAAGGAAAGAGATGTACTATTTTGTTTCAAAAGTTGTGCCCATATTTGACTTAGAAGTTTGACATTTCAAACCTACTCGCATGGAAGAAGATTAGGTGCCCAGATTGAATCTCACAAAATTAGTGGGAGTGTTGTGCAATAAGTCGGAGTACCATGACTTTCAGAAGTGGTCGAGGATGATATCATCTAATAGACGAGGAGGTGGTGAGCTTATACATCATGTATCTAGCTCTATCAAAACAATTGTTCACCAAAAATGACTGGTTAGTCATAATTTATTTAATTACAATAAGTTTAAGTTTTTTGAAATGTAAGGACTAAATAGGAATCTTATGTAAACTGATAGGTACCAATAATTATTTTTTCCCAAAGGTTTTATTGGTTAGTAATTTTGGACCCGTAAATGAATACGGAAGTTCACCCTTAAACACATTCTTTCAGACCTCCCAAACCTCAAAACCCTTCTCAACTTTGCTTCCTGTTTCACTCTTCTTTCCCGAGACTGTACCTCTAATGGAAGATGACGATGAGTTCGGAGATTTATACACAGACGTCCTCCGACCATTTGCTTCATCATCATCATCTGTGCCTCAGCCCCAACAGTCATCTCTCCGCAGCCCAATCGATCTCAACCTCCAGACCGTTGACGATGAGATCCTCTATGGAGTTCCGTACTCTAATTCGGACGTTCCCCGCCAATCCATCAATCATACTGTAGCTTCCAGTTACAGTGAGCCCATTCAAGATCCAACATCAGCTGGTCCGGCCAATTCTGGATTGAATTTGATCGAACGCGATGAGAGGGATGAGCGACTAGTTGATAGGAAAGAGAATTCAACTGAGGAGGTTAAGGGTTTTGATGGTGGGGATGTGGAATTACATACGAGGGCTTTGGAGGATGTGAAGCATGGTAGTGAATCTGCTATTGGTGTAAACCGGAAGGAAGTTGGTATCGAAGACTCGGATTTGATGGATAAAGATGTGAAATTTGATATCGAGGAGGATGGTACTGGAATTGAAGATATGGACTTGGAGCGGATTATTCCTGGCTTATCTAATGGAGGCGGAGATGGGGGTCTATCGATTCATGGACTGTCCACAAATTTAGAAGATTCTAGAAGGGATAATGAGAGTGGTGACCGAGGGGAGGGCGATGATTGGGACAGTGACAGCGAGGATGATTTGCAGATAGTGTTGAATGATAACAACCATGGGCATATGATCATGGAAAAAGGTGGAATGGTGGGCGATGATGGTGACGAAGATGAAGATGGTGACCCCCTCGTTATTGTGGGAGATGGTGACCAGGCCCAAGCTGCAGAGGAGCAAGAGTGGGGCGAGGATACGGCACAGGCTGCGGATGGTGAAAGGAAGGAGATGGGTGAGACAGGGAAGCCCAGCGGTGGCATGGCAGCGGCACCAAAAATTGGGTATAGCAATCATGTCTATCATCCATTTCATTCGCAGTTTAAGGTCAGTGTCCTATATGTTGCTTCAAAGGGAATTGTCTGTATGTGGGGTTTTGTGTTGTCCCCCTTTTTATTTGTCTGATGAGAATTAGGATGTACCTGTTTTGATTTGTAATTGTACATAATGAACAGTAAATTATTGTTTTTTGGTGAAATGTGAATGGAGGCTTTAAATTTGGTTCAGCATTACTTTACTTCATGTATGTTGCTCGTAAAAGGCTGAATTATAGTTACAGAAAAACACGAAATATAACTCAATAGTGATGTCGTGCCAAATTGTCTAATAGAAATAACAATTGGTTGCCATGCAAGTGCTTAATGATGCTTACTATGTGCAAAGACTTCTATGCCAATTCAAAGTAGTTAAGATGCTCACAGCTGGCTTGGAAAGCCATCTCCTTACATTGGAAAAAGAAAAGATATGATCGACTTCAACATTGCATTGCATTATTGGGTTTGCCTATTTTGAACGAATTTAAATGTGTTTTTCTTTCCTTATCCTGAAGTCTGAACGCCCAATGCGATGATCTTTCTACTTGGTTTATCAGAACCCCCAGCTGAAGTTTGGGTATAAGGATCAAATGAGCAATTTAAAATGTTTGCGATTCTATAAAATATACATCTTGCTCTGATGTAGTTGTATGCAGTTTTGGTAGTGCTTCATGTTTCTTTATCTACGAGACTTAATACTTGAATTTGATCTTTATTCGGAAGTAATTAGTAAAGAACTTAACAATAGTGAGGAGAGTGTCATTTCCAGTGCATATTCAATGTCAATATTCCTGTGTAAATGCAATGATAAGTATAGTATTTTTATTTTTGATTGCTAAGTTATGTACGTATTGATCCAGTGGGTTTTGACCTGTGATCTCTTGATCATTCAGTGTTTTAACAGTGTAAGGCCTTACCACAAGACCCAAGAGTGTTCTAAAGATTACTCTAGTTAATTGTTAAATAAATTCAGGGTTCCTTTTGTCTGAGTTTCATTATTTGTTTCCATCATTCTATCTTCTACTGGAGGCCCTCTTTTACCGCAGTGTGAATTGATATCTCTACTGACAGTGTCATCAAAATTTTACTTTTCTTGGAGTCATAATATTCTGATGCTTTGCATTATTTTTTCACTTAAAGCTACAGGGATGAAGTATGGTACCCCTGGCAAAAGGGACGATAATAAGGCCAGTATTTGTCACAGTCATGGAAATTGAGAGCAGCCGTAGTCCAAGCTACTACTTAAATTGCATTAATTACACAATGAGCCAAGAACAAGTGTACAAACTTCATCCAAAGAAAATAAAAAACAAGTTAGCCTTCAATCGGCAACATTAATGCTAAATGCATCTGCTTTCGTAGAGTTCTGATGCATAACCTTGATATGAAGTTATCCTTATATTTCTCCTAAAGAGTACTCCACACCAGAACCCAGCAAAATAAATTCATTTTTATGCTTTTCTGGCAACAGCTATCACTTTTGGAAATTAATGCCCTCATGTAACTTCTGGTTAATCAATTGATTGAGATTATCTTGTTAATATATCTTTCATATCTGCATTAATAACCATTTTCAGGGGGGAATTTTCCCACTTACATATTATTGAAATTTAATATGATGTCCCCTCTACAGTTAAATACCATTTTTTCATCCTTGTCCTGACAAGATTCCTTTATATTCTACCACGGCAGAGAATCTGTCAAGCATTTCTTGCACCCCCCCCAAGAACTTGTGTATATGCTTGCTGCTTTTTTTCTTTATGAGTTTCTTTATGTTCTCTAAGATGCTCAGAACAATCATATTAATGAAAATTGGAAGTTTATTCCCTTTTCTCTGGTGTTTGTTCTTCAGATCATTTATATGTTGACCATAGGCTCTTATAAATAATTTTATGTGTGATCTTGAGTTCATATGAATCCTGTATTCAAGTTCTACTCTATATACCTATGCCTAGGTAGTTCTATCCACCCTGATGGTAATTCTGTGCAGAAGAGCTTGAAATATATACACAATAAAAACAATAATTTTGGTTGATAATTTTCATGTCAGTTCAGCTGAGTTGTCATTCCTCTGCCTTAACTACAAAGCTCGGTTTAAGATGAAGAAAGAAATTCTAGTGCAGCTTCAATATCTCTTAAGATGGCTGAATTATCTTTCCACTGTACATGCATGGTTCTTCTTTTTCAAGTGTTTGCATATTCTCACTGTTTACTTATCAAAATGGAAAGAATCTTATTTTCTGTTTTCTATCATGATGTAGTATGTCAGGCCTGGTGCAGTACCAATGCCTGGTGCAACAACTACTTCTCCTGGAGGCCCTTCAGGTCAGGTTCGTCCACTTGTAAACATGGGTCATATGGCTGGTCGTGGTAGAGGGGATTGGAGACCAACTGGAATTAAAAATACTCCCCCAATGCAAAAAGGTTTTCATTCAGGTCCATGGCCCAACAGTACGGGAGGACGAGGTTTTGGTGGTGGACTGGAATTCACACTACCTTCTCACAAGTAATTTTTAATTAGCTGAATGTGCTAATTACTATATTTGAATGAAGGTGTCATAGGTTTAAAGATCGTTATAACCTGTCTAAACTGAAGTCCTTATATTTAAGTAGCTGACTGGAATGTAAATGGTTGAGGGGAGACTACTCATATATATATATATATATATATATATATAGGCAGTAGCGAACTTGGATGGTATTCAATAATGTTGCACAGTAAGATGCTGAGACCATAATGTGGACTAAAAGTCATCGGATTTCATTTTCTTTTGGATGTTATTGTTCGGTTGTATACTTGTATGTACTTTGTTGGTTCTATCATCCAACAGTATACATATAGAACAGTTGACTTTTGTAGTTGATCCATGATTGCAGAGTGCTTACTATATGAAGACTAAGATAGAGTGAGGATAATACTCAGTTATTATCTCAATGAGGGGGATATATTTGGAAATACATATGTTTTTCCCTTCCCCCTCCTAAGTTTGTACTTTGTGAAATAAAAACAAAAATATCTGCAAACTGTGCAGACTATTTGCCACATACATATACCTAGAGAAAGAAAACTCAACATTCATCTAGGGTCATCTGAACAGCCTTTTAATGAGATTCTAGATAATTAATTGTTATCTTGCAGTGACTCTTTCATGGCACCATGTGAATGGAAACCTATTTGCACAGTACTTTTGATCTTGGATGCATTACATTTCAAATATGACAGGATCTAGAGTTTGGAGACAAATTGTTTTGTTAACTAATGGTTGTTTCTTTATCAAGTTGGTTTAATTGTTATGCGCATCATACTCTGATTCTTTTTAAGATATCTCCTGTATGGTGTTATTCATTATGTTTTGATGTGTTTGTACGTCTTGTTTCTATTTCAGTAGTTTGTTCTACTGCATAAATGAACAAATCTCAGTGATTCCTTACCCATTATATAACCCTGTATTTGCAGGAGTATATTTGATGTAGATATCGATAGTTTTGAGGAAAAACCTTGGAAATTTCCTGGTGTTGATACAACAGACTTCTTCAACTTTGGTTTTAATGAGGAGAGCTGGAAAGATTATTGCACACAGCTGGTAAATATTAATATAAAATCTTGTCATTCGGACTATAAATGCAGACTTTTGCAAATTCTTATGTTCAATTTTCTAGGAACAACTTCGCCTGGAGTCAACAATGCAAAGCAAAATTCGTGTCTACGAGAGTGGCCGGACAGAGCAGGTAATGAGGTGCTACTTGGCTATCTGAAGGAAGTAGTAGATAGTATTCTCCTGACACATCTCCTAGTTTGTTTTGGTGCCAAGGCTTGTTTCTTGCTTTTTTCTTCTTCATTTTTCCCCCTTTTGCCCTTTTTCAAGTTACATGACATCTAGTTGATTTTGTTTCAGGATTATGACCCAGACTTGCCCCCAGAATTGGCAGCAGCAACTGGAATACATGATGTTCCTGCTGAAAATTCAAATCCTGGAAAGTCAGATGTTGGCGAAAGTGATTTAACCAAAGGATCTACTTGTGTGCGACCACCATTAGTATGTGTTTTGTCTCAGTGATCAGCAAAGAAAGTTGTTATTTTTGTAAACAAGTTACGAGAGAGAGAGAGAGAGACGGTGAATTATGGCTTTGGCTTTCGGCTTGGTCAGGCTAAACTCCAATAAAAGACCCCTCATACTTTGTTCTTTCAGATGACTAAATGCTGTGTCATTGAGCTAGATGTAGTTAGATCTGAAGGAGAAAATTTATAAGACTGGAAAAAGAAAGAAATGAATACCATATAACAAATGGGAGCTTTTTCAAATGCCAAGACACAAAAAGAAGAAAAAACTCTCTCTCTCTCTCTATATATATATATATATATGTTGTGCCGAATACCTGTCAGTAATATTTGTAGCCTTTTTCCCCCGTACCCTAATATTTGGAAAAAATTGTATCCTACAAGTTAACTATATATTAAAATGTTTCTTACCAGCCAACTGGGAGAGCAATACAAGTGGAAGGTGGTTATGGTGAACGGCTTCCTTCTATTGATACTCGTCCTCCCCGTATGCGTGATTCAGATGCTATCATTGAGGTATTTGTTTCTCCTATTACTAAGTAAACCAGGCTTAATTATGCATCATATGAATATGTTTGTACTGAATCTACAATGTAAATTAAACTAAGGTGTTTGTATGAACAGATTGTCTTGCAGGATTCTGCAGATGATGATTCCGCCACAGGTGCTGGTGTCCAAGATCAACCAACCAGTGGACCCCCAAGAGAGGATTCCAGAGAAGGCCATGTAGTTGAACAAGACATTGCACAGGTGGAAAGTGAGTGTTTTGGTAATTTTCCACTGCCTTATAAGGGTCGGAAGAGAGAGGTAGTTGCAAAAAGAATGCCATTCATGAACCCTGTTCCTAATAATATACCTGAAGGAGATGGCCCATTGTCCTTCCCTGAGGAAGAAACAATCCACTATCCTGGCTCTAGGGTCCAAACTCCTGTATACTCTGGTGGGAATTTTGATTCTACTTATGAGGAAAGGTACGAAGGAATCTTGGATATGTATAGCATGCATTGACTTTTAGAATTTTGTTTATAATGTCAGCCTCTATGTTTGTTATGTTGCACACTATTATACTCAAATTTTTATTTATGTTTGGAATCCACAAGTCAGCATCAGAAGTCTGAATGCATTTACAGTTATAGAAGAGATATAGGTATGATGTTGAAGCTGGTTGATGCATGCCAAAACAGCTATCAGGAGGGGAAGAGGTCCTAGAGAAATAGGGAAATACTGTTGACAAATGTTGACAGAATGAGTTTGCATATGATGCTTCTTAGTAGCTCTTGACGTATCTGATGCCTAAAACTGATACGTAAACAATTTCATCTCAACCTTATGGGCACATTTAATTCGGTTCTTTTGGTTACAGAAAAAAGCAAGAAAGCACACGGGATCTATCACCTCGTGTCACTCCTAGTGGAGATATAAAAAAGGTTAATAGTCAAAATGAAGATTCAGTTGAAAGCGTGGAAGGTAAACAGGGTGCACCTTTGTCATCTCCTGCCACAATTAGCGATGCAAGGGAGTCCAGCATGGAGCCTAATGATGCTGAGTTTGATGAAACTGTGATTGCTGATGGAAGTTCAGGAATGGAAAAGGCGGATAGGAATTTAAATATAGTAAACAAAAAGGACGTCAAAGATGGAGAAGTAAAAAGACAGAAACTGACATCTTGTGTTGAACAACCTCTGCTTCAAGAGCTTGATGGTGGGAAGGACTCAAGGGCTGCAATAAGTAGTGATAACAGCAAAGCAAGATCAGGAAGCAGCAGGGATTATCACAAGCATCGGGATGGGTTTGATGAGGAAGTAGTTCAGGATGCACGAACAGCACGTCTGAGTACCATTAGAAGGCACCCTGATGAAAATGACCATGGTTTCCGTAGACAAGATCATGATGGAAGAGAAGAACGTGAAAGAAGTCGCATGGTAATGAAAGGCAGAGACATTTCCTACCCTTATAGGGATCTGGATCCTAGCTCAGGTCATCAATTATACACAAAAGCTGATGGGTTTGATAGGCAAAGAGATAAGGATAATCCTGATGTTGGTTGGCTACGAAAAGACGATGATTCTTCCAGAAGGATTAGAACTGATGAGATAAGGAAGAGGGAGCGTGGTGATGAAATAGGATCCAGTCATAGGGGTAAGGTTCGAGAAAATGAGAGGAGTGACAAAGATGATATTGTCCCTTCAAGAAAACATTTAGATAATGGTACTTATAGGGTTCACTATGATAGAGATGTTGGGTCAAGGAACAGGGAAAGAGATGATGGTTTGAAGAGTAGGTATGAAACAGTAGATGATTACCATAGCAAGAGAAGAAAGGAGGAGGAATATCTTAGGAGGGACCATATTGAGAAAGAAGAGACTTTTTATGGCTATAGAGAAAGTACCACCCGCCGCAGGCGAGAAAGAGGTGAAGTTTTGGACCAGCGTAAGAGAGGTAATCAACAAAGGATTAGAGATAACCTTGACGATCACTACGCTGCCAGACACAAAGATGAGGGCTGGTCACAGAGGGAGATGGGAGATAGGCCAAGGGATAGGGAGGAGTGGCATCGACTAAAACAGTCCCATGAAGAAAATCCATCCAAGCGGGAAAGAGATGAGGGACGGGGTGCTTTAAGGAGCGGGCGTGGAGCTGAAGAAAAATTATGGGTTGGCCGTGCTAGGACAAAGGATGGCCACAAAATTTCTGATAAAGAGTACCAATATAAAGACACAATGCGACACAGCGAAACGAAGAAGGATCGAATTGAGGATGGAAGTTTACATCATAAGGTGCGGGATGATCCTCATGTCCGTGGGAATCAAGTTAGTGGGGAGGAAAGGCGATCTAGGCAGGAAAAGTCAATTACTCGAAGCGTTCGTGACGAAAGAAATCATAAAGATAACACAAGGAAGAATAAGGAAACTGATGTTAGTGATCATAATGGTCTAGCCCTACTTAAGAGACATCAAGAAAATGAAGGTGGTCATATGAATGATATGGTATGTCATGCTTAACTTTTCTTCCTCTAGAAGTTGAGATGTGAGGATATGTACTGTTGTAAATGCATCATATGTCTACAAATCAAACTCAATGCAAAAGCCTGACCATGCAATAGTAAGCCATTTGGCTCAAGTACATTTCCAATGCAAGCAACTTACAATTTTTAGGCTAAAGGTTTTTTTATTCTTAATGGCATGAGGCCTTATTGTGAAAAACCATTGGCATGTTTTCTTTACCCTTCCAACCTAGCTTAATTCATGAGGAGTTGTTTATTTATTTTTCCTTTCTGGAGGGGGAGGGGGGAGGAGGTGGTTTTCCTATTTGTTTCTTCAAGTATCCCTTTGCAGGCAACTCTGCGATCTCACTTCTGGTAACTTGTATGACTAATCACTTACTTTTTCTGTTAACAGTTTTTTGACTGTGGTTGACTCTGTTTTGCATGCCAAAAGTAGTAGCTGCATGTTATTATTAACACAGCAAGTTTTTGTATGGAGTATGTTGAATTTCCTCTTTTCAAAAGTTAATAATTTTCCAAAAACAATATGGGATTAATTTTTTAGTATATGTTATCCAAGTATTATTATGTTATCTGATGCCCTAGTTGACAAATTTCTTATATTCTTTCCTGACCAAGTGTTGTAGGTAATATTTAGTGATGGCTTACTTTTGTATGAAATACATAGCTGTGTCATGGAACCCTAGATTAAAATGGTGATCTCTTCATAGTTCGTTTGGCATGTTTAATGCTATACACCTAGTTTCTGTAGCATATGCCTCAGCATGTGGTAAATGATTCATGACTTTTTTAGATGGTTATGAAGAGAAACAATGTAGTGTCCAGAGACAGACACAGTAAATTTTCTTTTGCCTGAGTTTTTCATAATCGAAAAATGAAAGAAGGAAACAGAATATGTAAAAACAATTTAGAGAGAAGCCTAGTTCTTAGCTTATCTTTCTAATTCGTTTTCCTTGCTCCCTGTCTCATTACCTTCAAGATCTAAATTGAAACCTCAATTCCTTGAGGTGGCTGTTCCATGCAATGCATTATAGTTTGTTACTGTTTTTGTTGTTCTGTTTTTCATGACAGGTTGTTTCTCTTTATTTAGGGCTCAAAAGGCTCCATTGATCAAGTACGTGGTGAGCATGAAATTCCAGGGCATCGCCTGTCCAGAAAACATCGGGAAGATGTTTCCTCAGATGATGAACAGCAAGACTCACGAAGAGGACGTTCAAAATTGGAACGTTGGACAAGCCATAAGGATATGGATTACAGTATTGACAGCAAGTTATCATCTTCCTTGAAGTTCAAGGAGATGGATAAGGATAACAATGTTGGATCTTCAGAAGCTGGCAAGGCTCTGGATCAGTCTGCTCAGACAGTTGAGGCTGTTGATAACCAACAGCTCATGTCAGTTGAAGGGGAGGATGCTTTTGATATTGAGAGTAACGATGCTGATACAAAACAATCGGGAGATCGATATATAGACACAGTTGAGAAGTTGAAGAAGCGCAGTGAGCGGTTCAAGCTTCCAATGCCAAGTGAGAAAGAGGCTGTGACTATCAACAAGATGGAGAGTGAAGCACTGCCGACTGCCAAAACTGAGAATCCTGCAGAAACAGTAGTTAAACAAGAGCGGCCACCTCGGAAACGAAGGTGGATCAGTAAGTAAACAAGGATATAAAAGACCTGCATTTATTTGGCTGAATCCATTGTGTACTTTTGAGGGAAGTTTTGCGGGGCCTAGTTCTTTAACTTGGGAACCCTGGAAGTCCAATCTCATGCCGTAATGTTTGTATTGTTGAAAATGGAATCTGTAAGGTTATAGAGATATGTACCTCTGCATTATTGTCATATTGTAACCGTGGTACATCATATGCTTCAAAATGTTGTGTATATATACAGCACAGGTGAATGTAATACTTGAACTGGTCACTGAAGGTGGCACAGATTATTTTTGGGTATGACTAGTAGTTCTCTTGCTCAGAATTATTCTGGGATCATGCGAATTATTCGACAGGCATGAATATTGCCTGGTCGCAGCCAGCAGCTTGGAAACTGACAATGTGGCTGGTGAGGTGCAATCCTGACAGTGGCATCTTCCTGTTGTGGCCTCGCAGATTTTGTTGTTTCAACTTTCAAGGAAAAAAAACAGGTGAGAGCAGGCTTCATTAATTACTGCTATGGGATGGAACAGTTGAACAGTTGTGGGGGTGAATTTATAGAGGGTGGGAATTACAAATCTGTTGTAGTAGACTAGATAATTTATGATGCTTTTCCCCCCTTTTTTTTCGCGGGAATCTGATACAATAGTTTAGATTTAGAGCTTGCATTTGTATGTTAGGGACGAATACAAATATAGTGGGTATGAACCATAAAATTTAAAAGTAATGAAAGAAGGAAAAGGAATAATATTTTTTGAACTTATCTCTGTTTATCTCTAGTTCTTTCCAAATGGGCTGCAATGGTTGTCTCACTTCCCAGTACCCACTGGGATAACGCTCCAAATTTATTCATAAACCTGTGAGATGAATTCATGACCAGTTGTTAACAATATATTTATAGGTAACTCCTATTAATTTTGTTTTAGTAAAAATCAAAATTTTAAAGGTAGAGATATCTTATTAGAATTAGGAAGAATTATTATTATTATTTGGTATGATGGTCAAGAAGATTTGTTCAAATTGCTAAATTAAAAAATATTAGGAAGGATTATTAAAAAATGAGAAATAGCTTGAAGTATAGCTTAAGATTCAATATGCTCCATAGGTTACCTTTTAAGGGTGTTTATGAATCGATCTTTGATCAAACCGATTCAATCCAGTCGAATTGAATTGGAGATATTGTTGCTTGAATTATATTGGTATTGATTTTTTTACTAATATTATTGAATTAATCTAATCTAATTCAATGTATTATTATTTTATAAAAATTAATAATCTCTAAAAAATTCTGTAACTTTCTTTTTATTTGTAGTCATTTTATATTAAAATAATTAAACTAGAAAATTCACTCACTCATCCTCACTATCTCACACTCTCTGTCATAAGCAAGCAACAAAGAAAATCCCTCGACAAAAAGGCAGAGACGTGACTTGTAAAGATTTAGAGTAGGTAATTACTCAAATACCAAAAAAAAAAAAAGTAGGTAATTACTCTTACAATATGTTATTAAATTTTAAAAAGTTATTATTGTTTAATACAAATTATTATAAAGAAAATAACTTATAAAATAATAGGGTAAATAAAAGGCCTAATCCGATGAACCAAATCCAATGTATTTCATATTCATGGATTGGACTGGAGTAGTTTCAAATTATGTATGAATTGGATTGATTTTGAAAAGAATTGAAATTGATTAGGTTAGATTGGCTTAACATTGACCTTAAAACCAAACCAATCTAGCCCATGGAACAATATGACAATGTGAAATCAATATCCCCGTTCTCTCTAGTTTTTTTAATTGTGCAACTGTATAATCTCAACAAGAATTGGTACTAGTCTACACTGATATGTATTATTGACATAAAAATTACTCTTCCACAAGTGGGTGTATACACAATTATTTACTTTTTTAGGTGGGGAATGTTTTTTTTTTTTGGTATATCCAAATGTTTATGTGGGTTTCAGTGGGAATGACATTTGAATCATAACCTCACAAGTTTAAATTTCACCGTTCACATATACATGGTTAATTTCGAATCTCAATGTTGTTGGGTTTCGAACCTTAGACCTCTTAAACAAAATAATAATTCAACTTATGCATTTGTTTAATTTTGATGATAAATAAATAATTAAGTATAAATTACAATAAATAATTAATATTATACGGTCGACTAAGTTAGATAAAAGTCAACGAATAAAAGCAATGAAGTCAGTTTGCTGAAGTGATCACTTAGTGGATATCTCAATCAATCACTCATTCAGCTGAGTCTCAATATAACAATATTTACAAGTCAGCTAATGTTGTCTCAGTCAACTGAAACTCTGTTAGTAGATTTCTCAGTCAAATAGAGTTTCTCAATGGATCATGACCAATCAGCTGGAGGTACAAAACGAAGAGTTTCATTAATCTCTTAATCAACTGAAGTCACATAGTGGATATCATCTAAAAATAGTTGAAACCTGTAATGCGCTATTTCATTTAAATATTAGTCAGCTAAAGATCATAGTTGAATGTCTATATGTCAACTAAAATAGATAAGTAGTTAGTTAAATGATGTTCTAGAAGACAGTCAGCTTAACGTTCAACTATTCATCATCTTCCTCAATTGAACAATTTTAAATTGTTCTTCGTGACCAAACTCAGATATTGACAAACAAGGACAACTCAGAGGATAAGATCAGTGCTACTACCTCTGCTCATAATGTATTATACTTGCTTAGCTAGAATTTTAGGCTCACGATTAAGTTTTCAGAGAAATGACAATGTCTGCCAACTCAAATTAAAACTCTTAATTTTCACCTCATTTTATTTCTTGTGAAAAATCGTGTGAGAAACTATAGCGTAGGATTAAGCTTAGTAAATTTCTAATCGAGGTAATTCTGCAAAACTTGAAAAGATTTGCTAAGTCATGTAATTTAGATTGTATAAAGGTTTTGCTGAGCCTTATGAATTTATTCAGTTGATAGTTGATTGAGCTTTCTAGTGGAGCTTAACGAATGTACATAGATAGAGGAACTAGTGAACCACTATTAATTGCTAAGCAATCTCTCTAACCATTACTCTTTAACTTTCAACTACTTAGTTAATCTGTGATTGCTAATTATTCAATGTTTTTGTGTGTTTGATTTAAAACTACAAGTTTTTAATCGGTCACACTATTCAATTCCTCTCTAGTAAACCTCTTGGGCCAACACAATTAATAATCACTTTAACAAGCTAATTACTTATTATATTAAATCATCATAAAAAAAAAGAAGCATGTATTAAATTTTATTACACAAAAATATTATTAGACAAAATTCCAATAAATAAATTTAAAAAAAAAAAAAAAAAAACAATTCTTATAAATTTTATATTATAATTTATTATTTAGACCCACTTATTAGGAATATAATATTATTGTATTGTATAGTCCCACATTGTTTAAATGTGGAAGTCTATGTTTTATTATTTACTATAAATAAAGCTTATGGGTGTAGGCTTTGAGATATCAATCAAGGCCACAATCCGTTCCTTATTCTATTTTATTTAACACCACTAATGAAATAAAAATAAAAAAATAAATAATTTAATGTATCATTTTTACAACAGTTCAATCAAAGTAAAATATATAAGATTTATACAACAAAAAATATATTATTAATTAATTAAAATAAATCAACTATTTTGTTAATAATATCATATTCTCATAGACTATTTTTTTCAAAAAAATTTGAAGGTTTTAAAGTAAAAATCATTAATATTAAAATCAGAAACAATTTTGATGTTGAATGAAATAATTTTCTACCAAAATGAGTGTGAATCATTTATATGCAAATCAGTGTGAATCATTTATATGCAAATCATTCGCATCCACTTTCTAATCTGACACATTAGTTGAGATCTAATAGTTTGATGTCACATTTGTTAATATCACTACTAGAAATCAACCGCTTGCAAAATGGATTAGCAACAAACGTTGCCCGTCACAATTCTTGGGTCGCATATCAGCGACTGATTATTGTTTGTCTCTAGGCCATCACAAATTCAGTTAGTGATGGATGAAATCCATCTTTATTCCCTGGCAAATATTGTCAACTTCAGCCATCATTGTTTTGCGAGAAAATACCTGTTGCTATGCTGCACAAATTTACCTCTTAATTCTATCACTAATCAGTCGCAACAACATCTACTTCTATTACTAATTTGTTGCTAATCTGCTGCTAAGTATCCGTTGCCAATCTAGGTTTTTTCATTTCCAATCTATCACTGACCCGTCACAAAATTGAAATTCTTTTAAAGAGTCTGTCATTAGAATATCGGATTTTGCAATATTTGGTTATTTAAATATGTTTTCTCTTTTATTTTCTTTTTATATACAACATGTTTTCTACATTTAACATTAACCAAACATTTAAGAAATGAAAATATAATCAACAATACATATTAAAATCAACACATGTTTGTCATATCCAAATTTAAAGAAAATCAAGAAAGTTGTAAAGATGAACTAAAAACAACATCCTAGGTCCTAATCATTCCTAAGTCGTCATCCTCAAACTCGTGATTTTCATTCTACAATAAATAAAAATTAATTCTAAATAAGTACTTGTATACATAATTTAAATATTTACATGATTCATAATTGAAATAAAATTTACAGGTCGTGGTCAATGATTCCACGCCCACGTGTTCAAGACGATAGAGAAGAAAAAGAGATGCCCAAGGTCGACATCTTTCTAATCACTTCCACAACTCCTACTAGCGTATTATCAACATAAGCATACATTTCTCATTCTATGTGTTAAGCTCTTTACGTATAAGACTCACCAAATGAACTTTGGACACAAATCCAGTAGATTTAGAAGGGGTTGGTTATGAGCTGATAATGGCCGAAAACAATGACTTTGAATGTATAGGTCAAGAGTAGGACCAAAACCATAAACTTTGCCCTTCTTAGAATGACTAATAACACACAACCACTCATAGGTATCTATAAGTGGCTCAGAGGAGGATGAGCTTCCTTCTCCATATTTTCTAACAACTCGACCAGATTACTCCTCTTACAATAAGGGGAAAAAAAAGCAAAGATAAGAAAAAACTCATTGTTATGTTGATCTTACACAAAAACTCATAAACAAACTCTTCACTATTTCTCTTGTGTGCATGGTCGAACAACTCCTTATACATGATAAGTCCTTGCAGCTGTTTTTCTTGTAAGATAAACATAAAATAAATATAATATCCAGAAACTATGAATGAACTTGAAATTTGTATATATATATAGAATTAGACTATCACCATGAATGATATGTATCATTTTCCTAAACTCTCTAATTTGGATAATTCAAGAATTGTTAGCTGACTCGTGATATCACTAACGATGTTATAGGTCACATGCTTGACCCGATTGCGACCTATAAATACGATTCTTAAGATGTTAGGGATTTGCTATTCGACAATTTACAGTGTAAATATAATTAAATTATGCACATTTCAGATTTGTACTAAGTATGACAAGTCCAAGGCCAGAACTGTCTAGGAGATCAGGACCACACAAGATCAGTTCACATAGATGATTCACAATGCAAGAAAAATTGCTATGTAGAAATCTGGATCACAAAACCCCTTGGAATGGAGAGGATATGGGTCCCCAAGTATTTGGGCCGAATACTTCAATGTGTTATGCGAGTGACAGAGGAAATCTATTTCCGTTACGCAAAACAGAGGATCAATGCCTAAAGTTGGTGTCCATAGGGGAGGGTCGTGCACCTTTGTTTGACATAAGCATATTATGGTAAGTATGTGAAGTATTTAATTAGTTCATTCGTAGTTTTTGGATATTATAAGAAATTTATGTTTATTTTGCATAAGAACGAGCTGCAACGACCTATCCACTATAAGGAGTTGTTCATCTGCACACATAAGAGGAAGAGTGGACAATTTATTTTTTATCTTTACATTTATGTCAGTGAAAGTGTTAACTTTGAAACTAAATGATTGTTGTACAATTCGTGAAACAAGAGATGAAGATATGATCTTATGTTCATGATGCACTAGTATGAGTTGGGGATGCAATTAGAAGGCTAAAAACTTTTTTCTCTCGGTGTCTCGTGCACTTGAATATTGGACATCAACCATAACATGTAAGTGTATTTCAATTATAGTATCTAATTATATATTAGTGCTTATATAAACTTACTTTTCTTTCCTTATTATTAGGATGAAGATATTAAGGAGGAAGATAATGAGGGTGAGGATGGATTAGTGGGGATGAAGTTCTTGGCAATAATAAGGATGTAGTTTTTTGTTAATCTTTAGAACTTGTTTTTGATATGTTTGACTTAATTATGACAACTAGTTTTTTTTTTTTTTTGTTGGATAAAATACTACTTGGTTTTCTTTGAAATTGGATATGATAAAAATGTCCCTTTTTTGATTTAATGTGTATTATTGTGTTAAAGGATGATATTGTTGATTATATTTGGGTTTCTTAAATGTATAGTGTATGTTAAATGTTGAAAACAAGTTGTTTGCGAAAAATATGTTTGTATATGGGAAAAAATAATAAAAAGGACTGAATGTATAAAATTAAAAAAAACTAGTATATTTAGCTATGAATTAGTGCTAGAATGTAAAATGAAAACCAGATTAGTGACGAAATTTTAGCGACAAATGTAAAATAAAAAACCTAGATTAGCGACGAATTTGCAACGGAATTTTGCTTTGCAATGTAATGACAAAGGAGGTGGATGATTTTGGGAGGGATTTTTTTCCATCGCTTTTTAGTGATGGATTTTGCTTGTCAGAAAAATTGTGAATTTCTAGTATAGCATACACAACTCGATTAATCACCTTTCTAGCTCAGTCAAATTTATTTTTTTGACTTAGCGGTCAAGCATGTCCATGCTAGATTATACGCACCAAGACTAATCACTATTCATGCCCTATCAAAGGCATCCACACCAAGATTAAAAAATTTATGGAGATTTTACTTTTTAAGGCTTCCCTAAGAAATAAATGGCTACACACATTTTAACCACTAGATCAATCATTGGGGTTAATAAAAGAGTTTATAAACTTTTAAGTATCTTAAAGTAAAAAATTAAGTAAAAAAAAAAAAAAATTCCGTGCCTAATATTAACTAATAAAAATCCACATTATTCGTGGACTTGCATGGCCCTTGCTAGTTTGCTTATAATAACTAATAAAAATCCACATGTTCTTTTGTAACATTTTGCCCCTAAACCGTATTTTCAATTATTAAACTTTCAAGTATTTTCCACATTCCTCTAAAGCTCATATCATAAAAAATAAATAAATAAATAGTTTTGGAATCAATTCCTATCCAAGCGACGGGCACTAATCAACAAGTTTGGGGCCTATACAATAGTGAGCACTTGCATGCAGAAAATGACCACCACACAACAGCTAATAGATTTTTTTGGTCTTGATCATGTTGAGAATTATTTTGGATGGAACTATCAAAGCTTTTTTGGTGTTGACTTTTGGTTTTGGTGGGAAAGGAAGGTAGTTTGTTGTTGGTTAGATTAGAAGATAAGGAGATTGGCGTGGTATTGGCGTTTACATATCCTTGTCTGATCGAAAAGGGACGGAGTTCTTTCTAGATTCTATCACAACCCATGTGAATTTCAAGCTCCCTTAGCTAATCCCCTTCCTTCATTTCGCATTTATTCTTTTATTGTCAATTCACCACTTTAGACAATGCAACAAAGAGATCCAGAAATCTCTATCATATCTAGCAAATATGAAGAAAATTAAATGAAAATGTTTATCACATACATAATGAGCTCATAAACATTGCGCTCGTTTACCATATTGTATAAAATTATATATTATAGACTTATGTAATATATTAGATGTATAATTATTCTGTATTATTGTCTTATTGGTTTTTTGCTCTTCATTATATAATTTTATACTGACATAATATAAGATAGGGTCAATAGTATAAGTTTATTCTACTATGTTTTTGCCAAACGTTGTAGAAAAACTAATTGAATAATCTTATACTATCCTGTTATCTTTATATGGTGTACCAAATGAACACAATATTGTTCCATATTTTCTTCTTGAAGTTATATATAATTTTTTAGTGAAAAATAAAAAAAGAGGACACTGGTCATCACTTTGGAATAAAGTGTTCGGGATAATCTCAGTCATTAAATCCATGGTTTGAAATTCTACTTAAGTAATTTATTTGGTGGTTAATTTGATATGCTCTCATTCTTAATGAAATCTTGAGAGGAGTTGTGGAGTGTGAAATTTTCATGAATCTCCAAAATCTCGACTTGAAAGTTTATTTCTTGATTGGAATGAAGAGATAAAATACCCCAAGACGAGCATAAACTAGCCTGAACACTATTGACGGTTAACAAACAATTAATTGATACAGTACTTTCATTAGTTGAACAAACAACTAATTGACAGCCTCTATGCATCACACCACCATAGACATAAACACATTTGCAGTAACAATCAATTATGGAGTCATTATCTTTCAATTAAAATTATATATACTGAAAAAGAAAAAGTCATTGATGATAATTAATTAATTAATTAATTAAAGTTGATGGGTATTACAATTGCCTCATAAATATATATACTACTCATCATGCAAGTTTAAACATGGCATGTCGAATATATGTCCATGCTAACTAAATTTGTACTGTCCAGACTAAACTCTGGTATGTATATCAATCAGTGGAACTGCACATGAATAGATAAACGTATGTTCTCTGCTCGTTTCGGTGTTGTGTTAGGTTCATATCATTGCCAAGAGGTACTACGTACTACAGATATATAGGACGGAGTGAGAATTTTTTGTAGTATTGTGCATGCAAAATTAGTGTCACGAAATAGGAAATAGGCTAAATTACGTTTTCTTAATTAATCATAATATTTAAAATTGTTTATATAACTCATAAATAACTTAATATACACCAAATTAATACGACAATTATCACACACCAACTCACACATTAAAAATATGATTGAACTTGGATATAACATATGAATATCTTTAAGGAAGATTCATGAAAATTTTTCTTACCTATTATTACTCATGAAATCAATTATGCATACACCGGAATTTGTGCACCATACCATCATCAAAAGGGAGCCTTTGCTTTAAACTTTATTAATTGGAGCATGCCCTGCAGTACCAGTTTGACACCTGTTTCAATTGGCCCTCATGAGTGCTTAGACTCATTTAGTGGAAAAGCTGTCACCACAGCCTAAATGCCTAGGTGATAGTTGAAACTGTTGCTATCATACATTCCAACTTCCCTAAATTTGAACGTGTAAAACGTTTTTGTTTGATTCCCTTTTCCTGTAGCTGTGGATCATGAGGACCATGGCGTTGATTTTGGGTTGATCCAATGGTAGAAAGATTGTGTCCAAGTAAGATTGGGAGCTACTCTAAAGATACTTAATTAGTGTTCCACTTGTTAGATAAACCATTTCTTTATTCATTATGAGGTTCTGCATTATTCAAATTTCTCTTTATGCAATATTTAGTTCTTTCTTCTAATTATACTCAGATTTAACTTTGAAACCAAGAAAGAAGAATTAATACTCGATTCATAGAGACATATATATTTAAAACTTTTACATTCCTTGTTGGCTTTTAATTGGTATCGAAAATTTGTGAAGGATAAATGTCTTGGGAAGAATTATTAAATATTTTGCATGCTCCAGCAGTCCAGCCATTGTCAAAACTCTAGAGGAGAGAAAAAGAAAAACGGAAAAAAGAAATTAAGAGTTCATTGATGGAATTGTGGAAGTAAAATAAATTTCATTTTAATAAAATATAAGCTTGCAATTTTCTTTGATAAAGAACTATTCAAATAGAAGTACACTAGTGCAAAGGAAGGAACAAAGTCTAAGAGGAGCCTTTAAGGGACCATAAGGGCCATGGCTCCCTTAAATTTTTTCAAATATAATGGTATTATAATTTAAAATTAATTTGTAATTTTTTAATTTTCTCTTATTTAATATCATGGCCTTTCCAAAAATAAAAACTAAATAATATTTTTACTTTTTATACTACAAGACTACAGGATTACATGACTAAAAAGTTAAAACTTAAAGTCCAATAGATAATAGGATTCTTATGAAAAATTAAGTTAGGGTTTATGTTGTCTCCACCCTGTAATTTATACATCCAGCCGCCAAAAAGAATTATGAGTAAAACTCTCTTGACATTAGAGATGGGTCATTGTCCAGGTTTAAAGAAGAAAAGAAATTTCTACTTAAAAAATCAGTAAAACTTTATTTTATAGAATATATTATTAAACCTAAAGTATATAAAAATTGAAAATAATTTGAATTTCTTTTTATTTCAAAATTTACTCTCAAGACAATTACTAAGTGTGTCCAATAGTAATGTAGAAGAAATTTATTGTTTTGTTTGATTTGCAAAATTTGAGAATTGAACCAGTAACAACTAAGTATATTCTATCTTTTAATTTTAAAAAATATGTTCTATTTATTAAGATTTTGTTATTAGTTTAAAATAAATAATTATGGATAAAAAAAATATAAATATCAATTTATTAATTTGAAAGAATGCCGCCCACAATTTTAGATTTTATTTAAGCAACTTAAGATTTATTTGAAGGATATTTATTTTTTACTTTTAACTTTTATAGCTTACAATTTTTTATTACGTCTTATGAGTTATTGAGTTTCTTATAATTTTTTTTGTAATTGTTTTCGTTGAATAAATTTATATAAAATTTTAGTAGACCTCCAAAAATAAATGTCTAGTTCTGCCATTTTGTCAAAATAAATAAAGTTGAAAATTGCAAACTAAGCTAGAGATAATGGAAAATGATGTTTTTGGTTTTATAGTATTTTTTATTATTATTATTATTATTTTACATGTTTGGATTCGGAATAGTCAAAGAGAAGAGGTTAGGCATATAAACTCAGTTTTTAAATATTTTAGATGTATTTGAATTAACTTATTATCTGTATGAAGATTAAAAATTTATAAAAAATTTATCCTTACGACTTCACAACGGAGAATCTCTACTGCCATGGTGATCTTAGAACCATGGCCACCATGGCTGTTAATCAAGTTCTGATCACATGGCGACAAGTCATTCATCAGATTTGTATTCCTATCTCCTTAGAACTCAAGGAAACAGTGGGTCTATGGTCCAAGCATGAAACAATAATATGGGCAATACACTTGCTTGCCAAATCCTAGTTACTCGTCCCCACATGCACATGGACCATATATTGTTTGTCGGTGTTTTACATAATTACACTGCAGTTGAAATTTACATCTCAATTATTATGGTTCATCCACGATCAATTATATGCATTATTTGGTTTCTTCCTCTTAATAGGTTTCTAATAAGCATCTAAATTGGATTTTTGTTTTTGGTTGCTCTTTTTGTTTTCAGTTTGCTTTTTCATGACACAGTGTGAATTCATCACATCTCTCTATTTCTTACATATGAACATATTACATAATGAACACATTACATACTGTCATGCCCCAACTTTGTAACATGATCATCAGATACAAAACTTCGTCTCTGTATAAGATCTACAAATGTTTCTATGAACAAGATTTATTGATAATCCAATTTGCCGCATACCTTCATTACGAATAATTCCACTTAAAAAAAATAAAAATAAAATAAATTCTATATAATCTTCTCCCTTGATGTTTTGGCTAGTAGTGTTTATTAAAATAATATAAAAGTTACTTTTTGTTAGAGCTCACTCTTGGAAACTAATTAAATGATAACAATAGGAGAGGTCCAATTACTTATAAAGAGTGTAAAGCTCTCTACCCTCAACAATGTGGGAGCTCACATATTGACACTTCCAATATGGAGAAACTACAAAATTATTGTTTGGTAAATTTATTGTAAAGTTACTTCAAAAATTTAAATTGACTATAAGAGGGAAGAAAAATTGGAAGTTGGAAAGATTAATTAATCAAAGTACAAATACGAATTTTTATTAAAAGTTAAGGTCATATAAGTATTTTAAATTTTTTAGAGCAAAAATAAATTTTTAAAAGCATCCATGACTTTTAAAAATCCAAAGCAGAAGTACCGCATCATTTTTTTTCTAACCAAACATAAAAAATAAAAAAATAAAAAAAATGACATATGCTCTTCTTAAACATAAATACCCTTCCAAAAAATATTACCAAACCGAACATTACTAAAACAATTGTAAGGTCTAAAATTTGAGAAATCAACACTTTACTCTCCCAAGAATGAATGGAAAGTTAATGATATTACATAGTAATTTTGAAAAAAATCTTACTTTTATCTTGAAAGTATCAAGAAAATAGAAAAGTAAGTGCTAACAAGTATAATTTTACTTTAAAGAGACATACTATAACAATGTTATTTTATGAAGCTCCTTATGATAGAAAAGTAGAATTCGGTTTGAATATTTAATAAAATAAAATTAGATTTTTCTTTAATTTTTATAAGATGAATGATACAAAAGCTATAAATTTAAACACTTGAAGGAAAAAAAAAATTTTAATTAAAACTAAATTTCTTGACAAGTTTTAAGATAAAAGTAGAATTTTTTTAAATATTTTATAATAATGTTAACTTTTCATCCATCCTAAAAACAAAGGTGTCCAAGATTTCTTCAAATTTTAAATTTTAATATCGTTTTAAAAAATCATAAAAGAGAAGAATATAATTTACTCTAAAAAAATATAATCAAAATTACTTGTATTTATGAACTCACCTCCGTATACATACCCTGAAGTTACTTTAAAGTACGACGGTACTACTCCTCTATTTCCTGACTCCAGCATTGATTGTCTTCGCGTGGCAAGTGCAACAAACAAACCCAAAAGACAATGTATGTGTCTCAAATCATGTTGGACCAATCTGACCCTACAATGTCAGCTTCATGTTGGGCCAAACTAGTTGACCCATTGGGGGCGGCTTCTAATCCTACTCGCCCAATAATTATGTGTACGAGATTTCAGATAAATTTATTTATTTTTGCTTGGAATAGAATCTTAGATAATTAGTGGTCACAAATAAGGGATGACTGCAGTAGTAAGCAAGTTACACTCTCAAGGTGAAAATATAAGTTTGAATTTTAGAGCAGATAATTGTTGGGAGAGTCATCTCAGTCTCTCAACCTTGGAGCAAACAATTATTAGGAGGGTCATTCCAGTCACAACAGAACCCGAGTGATTAGTCTAATAACAATACTTATAAGAAAATCCGAAAAACCAAAAATATTTAGTGGTCCATTCTCAAGAGGACTCATTTATAATATTTTACTTTATAAACTTATAATTGTTGGAAATGTCATCCTAGTCGTGACAGAACTTGAGGGATTAGTCTCATAGCAATG
This sequence comes from Quillaja saponaria, assembly GCA_029379385.1. NCBI lineage: Eukaryota > Viridiplantae > Streptophyta > Magnoliopsida > Fabales > Quillajaceae > Quillaja > Quillaja saponaria. The sequence continues at coordinate 10,444,283 of CM055610.1, read as the reverse complement.
CAGGAAATTGGGAAACCAAAAATAATTAGTGATCCATTCCTAAGAGAACTCATTTATAAAATTTTACTATATAAACTTATAAATTGAATTTTTAAATTGCATTTTACCTATGAATTATCTCATATTTTTTAAATTGTCTCCATAAACTAATAAATTAGGAACATAATTTTATTATTGAAGTTATAATTAATAAATAATTCCTAACTATCTAACTTAATCATTAAATTTAAAAAATACTAAACTTTCATATCTTCTATTAAAAAATAAAAAATTAAACTATCCATATTGATTTATCATAGATTTTGATAATTGTTATACAATAATTGGAAAATAAAAGCTTTGACAAAAATATTAACATTAAAACCCAATTTAAAACGATAACTTAAGTAATTCTATAAACGAGCAAAATAGTGTTAACAAATGTATCGATAATTTAACTATTATGATAAGAAAATAAGCAGCAAAAGATTTCAATATTGTATGGAAGTATTATTTATTTGATTCTATTTTTTTTTTATTATTATTTCTTATATTTTTATCTTTTTATTTTATACTTATCTTATATTAAGTCTTGGAATATGAATCTATTTAATTTTAATTTAATAGAAAGATATTATTTCTATGAAATTAATTAAATAAATAAAAGAATCTATTAATAACGTTAATAAAAAAATATTTTAAAAAATTCAAAATTAATAACTATACTATGTTAAACTATATTCTATTAATTAGGTTCTATTCTATTTAAACTATATTCTATTAATAGTGAATTAATATTTAAGATATATGAATATATATTCATTATATAATTTTATATAATAATAATAATATTAACTCAAAAAAAAATTATCTTAAATAAAAAAAAATGTTTGTTATGCTTAATATTTTTAGTTTGGTCTATATTTGTCTTAACAATTCCCTTTATTCAAGTAGATTTTTCCTCTCCAAATTGCCCAAAGCCTACACTTTTTTTAATCCAATTAATATATATATATATATATAAAGTATAAGTTATCAATTTCCACTCTTTCAAGTAAACAAAAAAAAAATTATCATTTACTTGTTAAAATTAATTAATTATTAAAGGATATTTTAGTATTTCAAATATAAAACACAGTTAATGTTGAATAATATCTCTCTTTTCACTAATGATTGTTTATTTATCTCTCTTAAAATCAAATTTTTTTTTTTTTTTTTGAAATTTCCCATTTCATGGCTAATATAACTCCATCAATAGCAGTTTTCACCCATTTAAATAATTTTCTTTTGCTTTTTATCGATGTAGTTCAAATTTGAAAATTTTGGATAGTGTAAGGAGGCTAAAATAGCATGTGCATATCCCAAAATCCGATAATTTGGATTGTGGCAAGTGTACCTCTGAACTACGAACCCAATTGGAAATAGTGCCTATTAGTACAACTTTGTACTAACTAGTGAGTGAGTGACAAATAAATAAATCTTCATTACCACAGTCAAAATAGAAGGGGACATATGGCAAAGTACTATTCCAAGGTCCTCCTTATAAATACACTTAGGAATTATGATATAGCATAAGACAAAATTATACCTTAGTATTAATCCCTCCTACTTCCAAAGCTCTATAATTTGATTAATAATTTTGCCATCGGAGGTTCACTGGGAGCTCACCTTAGATCACCCTAGATACTGCTCATTTCCATTTTGCAGGTCATTCCACGATAATCAAAAGGACCCATCAATTTTGCCAGGATACCTAGCTGACTAAAGGACCACATTAGCCCAGACAATTCATGTATTAACATTGGTGTCGTCTATAAGAAATCTTTCAAACCACCACACTTGATATAATGGTAGTATTCGAAACCAAAATCTCAGACCAACGGAGTGTCTAAATAGCAAAACACCTTATGACTGAGCTTGTAACTTCACTCAAACCCCAGCCTAATCCTCTCTCTCTAAGTATGTCTGTCACACAATGACAATTCCTACCCCCTCATGACCGCCTTGGAAACACTAACTACTTAGGTGGCAGAAGCGTCCCCACACGAAAACCCCGTAGTCACCCATTGTCGATAACCTCACGCCTCCTTTGGGAGGGGACGAAACTTGTTCAATGTTAGGGACCATATGGATAGCTCCAATGGAAAACCAAACCCTACCTTAATGTATAAGCTCCATCAAGGTTGAGAGCATATTACCCAACACCTCCTATTCATGAAGACAATTATAGACTATCCCGACCCACTTAGGGTGAAAATTCTCCTTTTGGAACAGTTTCACGATACTTTAGACTCAAATGACTTTGTGATTGGATTTGAATCTTTGATGCTCCTCAATGGGGTTTCTGACTAGGTAATGTGTTTGGCATTCGCTTCCATTCTTCGAAGAACTACAAGGTCCTAGTTCGCTCAACTCAGGCATCTCAACACTACTAAATTTGGTCAACTCATTATCCTTTTCAAACATCACTTTATGACCAATAAACGACATAAAAAGGATGTCATATACTTGCTTGCAATCAAACGAAAGGAGAAGTATATGAAAGACTATATGTCTCCTTTCAACACCATGTCCTTGGAAGTAGAAGATGCTAGCCCACAGTTGATAATGACTATCTTGAAGGCGGGTTTGAGGAAATCGACCTTTCAATATAGCTTGAACAAAAGGACACTTAGGATGCTAAAAGAACTAATAAGTAGAGCAAAGAAGTACACTAATGCTGAGAAAGCCAAAAAGGCACTAATAAACCCCCTAAATTGAGCTCGAAAAATTACCAAACTGTAAAGCTCTGGAAAAGGGGCACGATAGGCCTAAGCAAGAAAGCCTACACACCTCCCCAAAGGTATTTCGACAGCTATGTGCCCCTAAATAAATCTAGGACAATCATGTTATTATTTTAAGACACTAAAGACTTGTGAATTGGCCTAACCTATCTAGGGCTTCTAGCTCGAGTATTGACCATTCCAAATTCTTCCTCTTTCATAGAGGGCTAAGTCATGATACAGAGGATTGCTAGACTCTCAAGGAAGAAATAGAAAAGCTTATTCAAAGAGGTTTCCATAGAGCATACGTATGAAAAAAGCAAGGAGCCCATGACAGGAGGCCTGCATGAAAAAGATAGAACCCTTGGGGAAATCGAATCATGCTCGAAAGAGGCATAGGGAGGCCAAGAAAAATGGATGATCACGAAGAGGATAAAGGCAAAGTGATAAGGGTGGTTCACACTATTACAGGTGGTTTCTCCTCGATCGAATGAATGCATGTTAGCTAAGAGGAAATGATATGCCCAAAGATCCCTCCAAGTGCTTAACACTAGGAAGAGTCCTTGGTTTGAGGCACTGAAAGATGCCATCGCCTTCTCAGACAATGACTCGGTTAATGTAGAAACAAAGCTACTCTTGCTAGAGCTTGAACTAGCAAAACACACCATGAACGTATTCACAAGAAAAACTAGGGGGTAGGAAAAACCAACTAGAGAACCAAGCTTCCCAACCAAATATTATGAGATCATAACTCTCAAGCCTCAGATGACTAACTAGTTCTCCTAAGTAGGACTTGTCAAACTAATTTTGGGTGGTTGATGTTAGTACAACTTTGCACTAACCAGTGAGCAGGCAACATGTGGATAAATCTTCATTACCACCATCCAGACAAAAAGGGACACATGGCAAAATACTATTCTAAGGTTCTCCTTATAAATACACTTAGGAATTTTGATACAAGTAAGACAAAAACATATCTCAATATTAACCTCTCCTACTTTTGAGCCTATATAATTTGATTATTGGCTTTACCATCAGAGGATCATTGGAAGCTCACCCCGAAAGCTACTCCTATCCTTTTTTGCATGTAACTCAATAACAATCAAAGGGACCCATCAATTTAGATAGGATACCAAGCCGACCAAAAGACCGCGTCAACCCGGATAATTCTTGTATTAATAATTCCAAAATCTCAAATATTGAAAATTTTCTTTTACTGTCAAATTGATTTCTAATTTCAACAAAAAAAATTTCTTGGATGAAACTAAAATGCCAATTTATGGGTTTTATTTTTTGTTGTAGGATGGTGATGATTTGAAGAGAGAGTGAGACGAATGAGAGGGTAGGAGGACACAAAGAGGAAGGTTAGAGGAGCCAAAGGGAATTTAGAGAATGAGACTTTTGGGGAGAGAAAGTTACATTGAAATCAAAAATTGGGAATGGTAAGTTTTTAAGTTAAATTGTTAGGATGTCCTTATTTTTTAATTTTAGTAAAAGAATGAAGATGAGTTTTTTGTACACTTGAAGATTAAACACATAATAGGGGTAGTTTAATCAGTTAGCTGTGACTTAATACAACTGCGTTTCATCCATAAGCAAGTCAGCCTAGGAAATTAATTAAAGACATCAAACTTTCAGGTTAACCAACACAACAAATGAATCAATATCATAATGCATAGTTTGCTAAAGCCTATCAGCTTAAGAAAAGTGCTTGAAGAAGTCAGTTGAACTATTTAATTGAAGATTATCATTTCAAATAGCTAAAGACTTCAAGCAAATCAAATGGCAGTCAACTGAGTTCTAGCTTGTCAACTAAAGAATAACTATCATCTAAATAAGCAAAATGACAACATCCTACTAATAGTCAGTTGGATCCAAATTCGCTGTTATATTTTCAATCAACGAAAGAATATCAGCAGACAAATAGAAATATCAACTAAACACCATATGTTGGATATTCGTTCATCAACTGAGCGGTTTAAAGGACTGGTCAAAATGAAGTGTTTTACTTTCAACCAATCAGCTGAAGTTCTCAACTGAAGTCATGGTTCAACTGAAGTCTTATTGACTTACTCATACAACGTCATTTTGGAAGACATCAAAGTTCATCATCTTCTTCTACTAAGCAAACTTCAAAACTGTCATTTTTTGGCCAAAATTTAGAAGAAGTCAAATCATGATAACTAAGGTCCCAAATGATAAATATAGGGAGAAGAAAAAGAATCTCGATATAGGTTTTATTGATCTGGAAAAAGTTTTTGATAGGTCGTCAAGGGGAGTATTGTAGTGGGTTCTTGAGAAGAAAAAAGTACCAAATAAATATGTAGAAATGATTAAGGTTATCTATGAGAAAATAATGACTAGTGCATAAACTATAAATGATATGATCGAAAAGTTTCTAATCACAATAAGACTTTATCATGGGTTATCCTTAAGCCCTTTTTAATCATGGACATGCTTACATGTGCATTTATAATAGGTTACTTGGTGTATGCTCTTCGTCGATGGCATCATTTCAATAGGCACAAGAGATTAGAGCATGCTTAAATTGTGAGTTAGAATTATGGAGGGATACATTAGAATCTAAATTAAGGTCTTATGCTAAGTCGAACAAAAACCAAGTATGAGGCATATAATTTTAGCCAGGCTAGATGAGGTTCGATTGAAATGATTTTGAACAGTCATGAAATCCCGACTAAAAAAGTGTTTAAGTACCTAATTTTTTTCTTACAAAGAGATGGACCAATTAATCATGATGTTAGCCATATAATTAAGACAGTTTGGATAAAGTGACGAAGTGTCTCAAAAGCATTATGTGATCCTAAAATCCATAATAGATTGAAAGAAAAATCCTATAAAATGAATATGAGACTGGTTATATTGTATGGTTCCGAATATTAGACAGTTAAGAAACAACACTGACATAAGATGGGAGTGGCTGAGATGTAAATATAAGATGGATAACATAAAATACAAGAAAAGAAAAGAAAAAGAAAAAACAGAAAGGTGGAGATTGCACATATTAAAAAGAAAATGAGAGATTTATCTGGGGTAGTTTGAACATATATCCAATGTATGCCAATGAATGCAATAGTCTAGAGAATAACTTGGTAGAGAGACCAAAAATTATAAGATAAGAAGTTAGTGTGAATGATGTGAAATGATGGATTGAATCTGACCAATATATAAATATATATATATATATATATATATATATATATATACTAGTATTAGATTTTTAGTCTAAATACTGTGTTTTCTTAAATTTTGGTTAATTATTAACTAAATATATCAAATAATACTTATGTATTCAATTATTCATTGGTTTTTGATGTCCTTTCGTGACAAAATTAAATTTTTAAAAAAAAATATCAACAAAAATCTACTCATAAATAAATACTAATTTTTATTCTAAATTTGTTCTCCAAACGTATTACTCCTTTTTTGATTACTCATCTTTTGAGTATGAGATAATTGCTTGTAATTGAACTGTGTAGCAGTTTTATTTGATATTAAATGATATAACAACCCCTCGAATTGTAAGAGGTAAGTTTTGTACATAAAGGATAAATCATGATATTTTTTATTAAAATTAAAGGGATGACACTATAAAGGATGTTCTCCTTTTTAGTATTATATAGATATATGATATATTGAATTGGTGTGAAGAAAAAAAAATATATAAATATAACTGATCTTAATTAATTTATAATTTAAAATTTAATTAGGTTTTAATCAAGTAATATATAATTTTCTCTTTTTTTTTTTCTTTTTTGGTCAGATATACTACTTACATAATATAGGTCTTTATCAATTCAACTAGTTAAACGGTCAGCATAAATTAAAGTTTAATGTTATCAACATCATACAACCGAAGTACAACTGGGATTAGAATCTGTGACGTTAGAAAGACGAAGACAGAACCGTACTAAAGAATTAATATGAGCCGTAAAATGGATCTGCATTAGAGCCATTTAACTGTAGCTGTTGATTTGATATGATATGATTCTCTTCCTCTCACTCTCACCCCACTTGACCCGTCGCTCTCTCTCTCTCTCTCTGTCTCTCCTTAATGGATCCAGGTTGAGACCAAGTTGGCTTTACCCCTCACAGCTTTTATCATTTTGGACCGTCCGTTCCTCACCTTCTTTAGTCTTCCCTCCCATTATCCCATAAGATATTTTATTCTTTATGATTACAAAACAAAAATACAGCATAAATTATTATTTTTGTCCTTTCAAATTGTACTCATGCTACATACATGCCTTTAATGGCTTATTCAAGAAATCCCCATTGTTCATTGACTAGACTTTTGAGTTTTTGACACACAAATGGAAGCAATCATTTTTATGTGCGAAATTACTAAATACCCATTTCTTCACAACCTGTAGTATTTTCTTATTTCCTTCTTTTCCATGATTTGTAAAGTTAATCAAGTTTAAAGCACATAATGTCATCATTTCATTATCATATAGTAAACTAATCTTTATTACTATATTGACTTTGAAATCACTTTTTAAGAGCACAATGCAATGTGATTGATGTTCATCTACTTCTTGCCCTTTTACTTATAATTTTTTAACCTTTCCTTTACCTCTTTTCCTTTAGGAAAAATATTACATATATTTAAAACAATAATTTTTTGACTTTTTTATTGTCTCAGTTCGCTTATTTTTGAAAACATATATGATTTAATAACGGTGTAATTTCAATCACACTAAAACACAATAGATAAATATATCTGTACGTCATATATTTAAATTTATAAAAAAATACTTGTAAAGAAGATCAGTAATTAAATCTATAATAAAGTAAAATTTATATTTAAAAAATAAATGTGAAAATATTCTAAAAACTAAAAAATTATATACAAGCTCAAACACAAGAAAAGGGTGATGGAAAAGATTATTCAGGACAAAATTGTACTTTCAACAATTCGATGTGGGTTTCCTCGGTATTTAAAATGGGGAGCAACGCAACAGCAGCAAGTTGTCTTTCACTTTCAGTTAAATGGTATAACAACTAAGTCCTCAGCATGCCACCAGAAAAGCCAAATTTGCTTATGTAAGATGAGATGATTATAATGAAAATATCAAAACTACAATTGTTAAATTATTTTCTGTGCTATTACCTAACGTTAAACTTAGTGGTCAATTTTATTCGTGGTTTAGATTGAGCTGGATGTCCAGTCTAATTAGGTGATATATTTTTATTTTTTTTGGTATCTAAATATTTTGTATATTGTAATTATTTTATATTATATATATCCTTTAAGTTTAGATCGGACAAATAAGAAAAAACGTGTTTTTAAATATAAAAAAAAAAAGATTTTTCAATAAATAAAAGTCAAATGTCACATTAGAATAAACAAATTTAAATACTTTTCAATGATAATGGCCTGTTTAGTTAAGTTATATGTAGAAATATTTATTAAATAAAATTATTTAAAAAATATTGTAGCTAAAAATTTGAAAAAGTGTTTATATAAGTTATTGTAAAAGTGTTGTTAGATATAAATTTTATTTTATTTTAAAAAATATATAAATATTAAAATTATTAAAAATATTATTTTGACAAATAATATGATTAAATATATTAAAATAAAATAATTATTAAAATTCATTTAAGTTTTTCTTATTTATGTTTGTAAAAGTTTTTTTTTTCGAGTTTCAGCTTTTAACAACTTTTAAGAATGTAAAAATTAAAAAAATATTTTTTTATAAAACTTACAAATAAAATATCTATTACCAAACAGCTTTGTAAAAAAAACTCAAACCCAAAACTATTTCAAAAATTAAACCAAACAACAACAATATCAACTATAACTTTTTTTCTTATCAACTACCATACAGAATCTCGTTTTATTTTACAACAAGGAGTGTGTATCATAATATATAACTAATGACAGAACATATTTATAATCGATATCTCTATTACAAGTACTGTAACAATGTAAATGATTATTCAAATAATTTATTACATCAGAATCTATAAATCTAGAGGTAAATCAAATCAATAATAAAAAACTTTCAAATAAAGAGAATTATAGACTCTTAGAAACTCAAGATATCTTATAAATATGGTACATATTTGAGATCAGTTTATTTAAAAAAATAGAAAGTAGCATGACAACACACTCTGCACAATTATTATTATTTAATAAAGCTTGGAGTAAAAAAAAAAAAACATAATTCTCATCAGATCCAATTAGGATGGGACCGAATCTTTTAAATTGAATTATTTTAAATTAAATTAAATTAAATTTTGACAAATTTAAATCAAATTAACTTAAAATTATATTTATTGTGCTTCTTTAACTTCAGATTTTGAAAAGATGTAATCGATTATGGATAAAATGATGTGAAGAATGTCAGTACAAGTGACATGGCACATTTAGGTCGCGAGTTCGATTCGTGTACTCCTCTCGATCTAAAAAAAATAAAATAATTTTTTTATATAAATTTTAAAGAGCAAAATAGAATTTATATCTATCACAAATAAGTCATATTTTTTTAAAAATAATTATTCCAAATAAGACTTATAAATTGAAAATTAATAAATTTTTATGATAATATCATTAATTAAAGAATAAAAAATCTAAAATTTAAAAATTGAATAAAATATTTTCATCTTATCCTTTCATATTTTTCTTCCTAAAATTTTGAGGGAAAAATTTTAATTTTATAAGTAGATTAATATGTCAATTGTCTATTTTCTCTTTATATGCTTGAACTTTTTTTTTTTTTTATATCGTTCATAAAAATTAGAGAAAAATTTGAATTTATTTTTTTGGTATTCAAACCTATTTCTATTTTCCTATCCAGATTAAAAGTTTTATAAACTAATATATTTTTTATAATATGTTTCTTTAACACTCAAATATTTCTCCTCTATGTTCTTAAAAACAATATGTTAAATTAAAAAAAAAATTAGTTTACCATAATTTATTTCTATTAAGGAAAATACTAAAAAAAGTAGAGAAACACATAAAATAAAAATAAAAATAAATTGCAGGTATGACTCATTTGAAAGGAGAAAAAGTAAAAAAGTAGAATTTTTTGAAAGTAGAAATTTTTAGTATTTTTCAAAATAATCTTATAGCATTGTCGATTTTTTATCAAATCAAAAATAACAATATTAATTAACTTAAATTTCAGACATTAGTGTCATTTTAATAAATTTCAAGAAATTAGAGTTTCATTTAAAGAAAACAGGATAAGTGTTAAGTTTCAGTAAGGGTTCGTTTGGATTGGCAACGATGAGAAGACCATGGTTTTCGTCTTATATTATTTTTAATGTGTTTAGATTGTCTAAAAATTGTGATTTATAAATATTAACTGAAATACTAATTTGTGTGTAAATGACAAAAAAATTGATATATATATTTTTAGTGTGTTTGGGTTGGCATTGAGGCAATAACTATGGTTATCGTCTCATCACATTTTTGATGTATTTGGATTGTCCAAAAGTTGTGGTTTGTAACCATGAACTGAAAAATTGATTTATGTCTAAATGATATATTTTTAGTGTATTTGAGTTGAAAAACAAAAATAAAATAAAACTGAAAGACGAAGGAAAAAAAAATAAAATTGGTGGGCCCGTGTTCTGAAACTCAGGGCGGAAAAATGTTCATTGGGCCGTTTATTGGATGCGTGGCTTAGGACTCACTTGATGGTAATATTGGTGGGCCCGTGTTCTGAAACTGGAGGCCGAAAAATGTTCATCGGGCAGTTTGTTAAACGCGCGGCTTGGGACTCGCGTGATGGTAGTCGCGGTGTGGCCATATCAATCCGTCAAAACAGGACCCAAACGGGTCTTGAAGCAATAACTGGGTCGGTGGATTCACGGTAAAAGTTGAACACTACGCAATTTTTAAAGTGAGGTGATGGTCGGTTTTAACACGTGGGACTTGAGGAAACGCCACCTCAGATTGTTATTGTCCGTGAAACCAGCCGCGTCGGACTAAAAATCGTCCAATAGTTTCTTCGAAAGAACCAAAAATGAATTAAAAAAAGAAAAAATAAAATTACAAATAAACTAAAAAATAAACAAAAATCCTTACTAAGTGGCATCTGACCCGGACCTACCAAAACCCTTCCACTCTTTCCACTCAGTAAAATGACTGGTTACCTAATCTCCCAGTATCCTTTCTTTATTCTTTATATGCAGTGGACAATTCATCTCACTGTTTCAACCGGTTGTAAGCTCTGATATTTTTCTTTCTCAGAGGTTTGTCTTTTTGCGTCTTCTATAAAAGAGAGACCTGTGAGCTTCTTCATCTTCATCATGATATAATTAAGCTGAGGCTGTGCTTCGATTCCATTCTCGCGTCGTACGGAAAATCCTCGCCGGAATTCTAATCGGAAACACATCGGGCTCCTGGGAAAATTAATAATTGAGTAAGTGAATGTGGAGGTGATTTTTGTTGAACTTTTGTTTCATTCTCTCGGATCTCGTTTTCTCATTGAGTTTTGTGCTGTGTGAGTGGTCTCGGGTTCTGCTTTTGCGATCCGATTTTCATGGAAGAAATAATCATTACCATGAGATGGAGCAAAACCATTGCGGATTGTATAGTTTCTCGCATTTTCCTGGAAAAATCGCTTAATCTTTGAAGTTGATAGTGAAATAGGTAGGGAGGGACCGAAGGAGTATAGTTTGATGTGATTTTCATTTTCTGTTTGTTTTACAGGTTGGAGTAAATTGAAAAGCGAAGACATTCTTTGCTTCCGATTGGTGGATTCGAATTCATCTTTTCCAGAAAGCTTTTTCCGGGAATTCGTCTTCCTTTTTCCCAATCAGTCTCTAGCTCTAGCTCAAGCTTTTTTTTTTTTTTTTTTTTTTTTCCCTATTTAAAAGCATTTTACTTTTTCCCTTAATAGAAGAAATGGCAGTGAAGGTTGGTGCGACCTGTTTGCAATGGACGCAGCCAATTATACCTCAATCCCCATCTTTTTCTCAAACCCTAGCTTCCACAAACTCATCTCCTTCTTCGAAACGATGGAATCGCGGTGAAGGAGGAGCTCTAGTGGGTCGCTTCGTTCAGAGATTGGACCGATCAAGTCTCTTTGGAGCTCCACCGACGAGGATTTACAGGTCTCGTTCTTTCGAGTACCCATTTTCAACAATTCGAACCATAAGAAGGGCCTGCAGTGCGAGTTTAGAAGAATCCTTCTCTGATGAGGAATTCTCGAAGAAGATTCAAGAAATAGCACTCAGATTTCAGCTTTCCGATGAAGATGTTAACAATAATGCCAGAGATTTAGAATCAAAAGTAGTTTCTGATTCCAGAGACAGTAATTACAACAGTTTCTGTGAAGAATCTTCGAATATGAACAGTATCGTCAACTTTGTACACCAGCGAACAGAAAACCCACTTGCAATGGTAGATGTTTTTGAGCCACCGTGGCCCGAAAGTCCGCTAGACCAACCTGATTGGCCTGTAGATGAGATTATTCCGGCCAGTATCGAAAGGAAGGCAAACAGTTGCGATCTTCCACTTTCTCTCAGAATCATAAAGAGGAAGTTACAATGGAAGGAAGGTTTTAGAGAAGCAGGGGAATTGGCTTATTCCTCTGTTAAGAAGGCTTTCTCATCCATGGTGTTTATAATTCGAGAGCTTCATAGCTATACTTTACAAATGAGGGAGATTTTATTCTTCGAGGATTTACAAGAAATTCTTTCCCGGGTACAGAAAGAAATGCATGCATCATTTGTGTGGCTGTTTCAGCAGGTTTTCTCTTCTACGCCTACGCTAATGATGTACGTGATGATTCTTCTTGCAAATTTCACCGTGTATTCCATGGGGCATAACTCTGCCATAGCTGCTACTCCACCAACCGGGTCGTGTGCAGCTATGGTGGAGACTGTTTCGGAGAATGAAATTCAGGACCAGAAACACCAAAAGTTCGATTCTTCAGTAATTAAAAGGTTTTCATTGTCATCTTCAAGTGGGAAAATGACTTCAATTGGTGGAAACAGTGGCGGTGGCGGGAAGATCCGGCCCGTAGGTAGTGGCACTGAGGGTGAAGGACGATTCGACAGGTCAGAAAATTATCGAACAGTTCCACCGGACGGAGCTTCTCAGTTGTCCTCACCGGGGACAAGGGATGCAGAGTCAGTGTCGGGGCAAGAGAGCAGAGAAGAAGAGCTCGCTCTGTGGAATTCGATAGTGGAGGAAGCTACAAAAATGCAAGCCCCATTAAGAGATGGAACTCTCGAGCATGATACACTGCAACGATTCGTTTCGCCGGTGTCTGCCAAAATTGAAGCAGAGGACTACACAGAGTACTTCAGAACAGAGCTTCTATACCAAACAAACTTGATTCAAGAACCCAGTAACCCTCTTCTTCTTGCCAACTACGCTCAATTCCTCTACTTGGTAGCCCACGACTACGACAGGTAATTGACTTTCATTTTTGCCTCCAGTTTTACTTATTATTATTATACAGTCATCTTTAATAATTTGAGTTACTGTGTCAAAGTTGGTTTTGGCTTTCTCCAGTAAAGAAAACTAGCTTTGTTTGAATCGTCCCTTTGCTTAATTTGGGTTTTAGTAGTTTAGTTGAATCTTCTTGATAAGAAAAGTGTGGGGATGGAGTAGCTTTTCCTTTTCTCGACAAAAACACTTTCTGGTTGTTCTTTTCATCAACTTTGCGTGAATAACACGTGCTTATGAAGAAAAATCTAACAAAAAAATTGACTCAGGAAAAAAAAGGGTGTTAAAAGTATGAGTTAATTAAAGCTTTTTTGACCTATTTTGGTGACTTTGTTAAAGCAGAGCGGAGGAGTACTTCAAGAGAGCAACAGGAGTAGAGCCACCGGACGCGGAGGCATTCAATAAATACGCAACCTTCCTCTGGAGAGGGAGGAATGACCTTTGGGGCGCCGAGGAGACGTATTTGGAAGCCATTGGGGCTGATCCAACAAACTCCTACTATGCTGCTAATTATGCTCATTTTCTGTGGAATACCGGTGGCGAGGACACGTGTTTCCCTCTTAGTTCTCCAGACACCTCTCAAGAAGTTTAATTACTTAAAAACAAATAAATAAAAGATAGAAAGAAAGAAAGAAAGAAAGAAAAGAAGATTTTTTTTCCCTTTTTCTTTGTGAATTCCGTCTTTCTAATTTTAAATTTTTAATGGGTGGGAAGAGAACTCCGAATAATTGGAGAAATTGAAGTTAGGATGGTGGGTGATGGCGTTTGGGGTGGAGGGATGCACGTGTTCGAGCATGGCAATTTGGCAACAGCAGCAATGTGTTTAGCTTAGCGTGTTTTATTGGCCTCTAGATCTATCCTCCTGCGGAAGAATCACATGGCAAGGTGTAATTAAACTCTTTTTTTTTTTTTTTTTTGTTAATACAATGCTCTCTGTTTTTTTTTTGCTCCGAATGCAATGCCTTTTCTATAAGTTCCAAGATAAAAGCTGTCACTTACAATGTTTTCAAATCTGGTTTTGCCGAACCGAGAAACTCGAGATCCGACCTAGGCATTAAGTTGGATGAAGCTTCAAAAACAGGTGGTAATCAAACCAGATCAAAATTTGTACAACACGGTTGGGTTTGAGAGACCCTGTTACGGGTTTGAATTTGTGTTGTGACACTGAAAAATTAATTTGTCAATATTGTGGCATGAGCTTTAGACCTCTAGATTCAAGAAATAAGTTTTACCAAAATATTGAAACAAAATATTTCTTAAATAAATGCATACTATTTTTTATAATAATTTAACAAAAAGTATATAATTAAGTATTTTTTTACATATATTTAAAAGTAATATAATTTGATTTTATATTATAAAATATTATATATTTCTTTTGGTTCGATCTTGATTGAACCTCTAATCTTTGACCCTTTCTCTTCTTCGTTCTTCGGGTTGATAGGTTGATGTTTGACAAATCTACATATCTTGATAATTTATGTTAATATAATTTAAAAAATATATGTTTTAGAATCGAAGAAGAAAGTCAGTTCATGATCAATTGTATTTTATTCACATAAATAACTAAATTTTTTGCAATAACTCAAATTATTGAAATAGGTATGCATAATCCTCTTATTTAAGCTAAAATTAGCCTATAAATTTTAATCATCCAAATTGGATGCTAACTCTAATAATTAATTTAGAATAATTTTCCTAATAGGTAAAACAAGAAGACTTATTTTGATAGTTGGAATCCTATAAAGGTACTTCTGGATGCAACGAATTGAAATTGTCTATTAGAAATGAAATTAATTAGAGTTACATTTATAAGTGTGGACAACATAAAACCTACAAACGGATTTTTTTTTTTTTTTTTAACTTGGTCATTGTTTCCGCCATTTCAGAGAGTTACATTAATTAGAGTTATTTATAAGTGTGGTGTTATTCCTCCCTTGCAGTCCTAGACGTTGGGTGGTGTCTAGTTGCAATGTTCACTTTTTCTCCGATGTTGATGGTAACCTCTGATAGCAGAGCTTGTCATATCTAGCAATGGTGATTTTCAATGTTTGTGACCATCATTTTCGATGGTGATTTATCTATGTGATGGTAGCTGTAAATGAAACCAGTGGAAGGTGACATCATGGTTGTGAGTGGATAGCGGTTGACGGAATAGAGGAGGTGGGTGGCAGCTGATGGTGGGTGGTGGCTGGCAATGGTGGAGGAGGTGGTTGACGATGTAATATGATGTGCTGTCACGAGTAGGTGATTATTAATTATGACATATACACTAATTAATTTAGGATAAAATTAATTAGAATAGTAATTTTTAGGATTTGTCCATAAGAACTAGATAAGGTTTTACAGTTGTTACTCAATCTCTTGAATTTAATTTTATAATTAAAATTTTAATGTTAAAGTATACATAAAACTTAAATATTTGAATTGTATAATTTAATTCCAATTCACTGCATTTAAACAAACATTCATAAGAAAATAAAGTCTCATTTAGATTCAAATTTCATTAGATATATATTATAATTGAATCCATACATTTAGATTTTTTTTTTTTTTTAGAAATAAGAATGGATAGGTTACTGGCCTCTTATTAGTTAATATATTATGTGTCCTTGCCCAGAAGGGGTGAGGATTTTAGAAATTAACACAAATGGGATGTTAAAATGGTTAAAAATAAACAAGGGTATAAGAATTACCATAAATAAGATGCTACGGTAGCTCGAATTCAAAAGTTTGTTGTTGAGGTTAAATGAGTTTATCATTGAGTCGACGTACATGGTAAAGGTGGTAAAGGTCTAGGATGAATACAATATAGAATAAATGTAGAAATTGATGGTTTGGTTATCACACAGGGTGGAGAGATAATATATTGAGAATATAATTGATATTGTTAAGTTAATTATATCTGATTGTTCTGTGTCTATTAATAAACTGCCAGTGGATGTCTCTAAGAGTCATGTTCCCTAAGTTTTTGCTTTTCTATTATTAAGGTGACATATATATATCTCTACATATACACCCTATGGGAATAGGTGCAAGAGGGATGTTAGTGTTTACTAACCCACATACTAGTATGGTGTGACCATAATGAGAATAGGCCAATCAACATCTCCCGCTTGGGCAAACCAAAATTGTAAAATTTTTGCTTCTAAAGATAAAAAATAATAGATAGAATTGTTGAGATATATGTCAATTGCAGGCTTCAATAACCCTGCTTTGATACTAATGAAGGTTTATGATGAATATAGTAGAATAGATATAGAATGTGATTTGACGTTAGTTTAATTATCGAGTGAGAAAATAACATATAGAATAGATGATGTTATTAAGTTAATTATATTTGATTGTCTTAGGTCTATTTATAAACTACCAATGGATGTCTTCCAGTGTCATGGGACATTACTATCTAAGTTTGTGTCTTCTATTATTGAGAAGACATATATGTCTATACATATCATATCTTACGGGGTATAAATGCAAGAAAAATGTTAGTGTTTACTAATCATCATACTAGTATAGTATGACTACAATGTGAATAGACCAACACATAGGTTCACTTGTATAGAAAGAAAGAAAAAGAAGTATTGGACTTTCTTTTTATGACGACATAATTATTCCTTTTTCTGTACGTAAACCTTAGATTGGATTCTTTTCCAGGTAATCATATTTTTTTTCATTGACCGCTCTTAGTGGAAGTTTATTTATTTTTCCTAAAAGGGAAACATGTCATGCACGAATTCTATGAAACAACAAAGAATGCCGGCAATCAAAAGGAAAACATGTGAAGCACGAAAAAGAAACAAGAAAAAAAAATTTTTAAAAAATCTGAACACTACAAATTAAAGAAAAATAGAAAATAATTATCTGGCCTCATTTTATCATATTTCTAGATTCCCAATCTTCGGAACTTGCATTATTTAGATGAATTAATATGTGATTCCCATTATTTCAAGTTTATATATTGTTAGTAAGTAAAAAATGTCATGTGTAACTAGTAATCCAGTTTATTACTTATAATTTTAATAAAAAGAGATGATACGTTATTATTATATTTAATTGTATTCCATAAATTAAAAAAAGAAAATATTGTCTCTCCTTCCATTGATTAGGTTTTATGGTTAAACCATATATATCCCAGTATAATTCTGACGTAGGACATGTATGATTGTTTGAGGATTTAAGTATCAAAAGGAAACAATTCTATTCGATAACTACTCCTAAAGAAACTAATAATATCGTAATTCAATTCAATTTATTCAAGAGGTAAATAACAAAGTACATAATAAGGGTTTATGTAGGTAAACCCTAAAGCCCTGAGAATTCTAATATTCCACTCTACAACTAAAATCCTAAGTATTATCAAAATCTTATTTATTCAAATCCTAATTAATACTAAAATACTTCTAACTTATCCCTAATTATATATCTAACATAATTACAATTAAATCTCATAATACATATTATTTTCCCAATTCCTATTTCATGTATATGCTTGTTCCCATCAAATTCTCTTAATTCATTATATATTTTCAATTTAATATAGTATTAGAGCGTTTACAGTGAGTATTAATCGATTCTAGTGATATGTTTTTATTTGCCATTAGACAAGTACCATAAAAGCTATCTCATGTTATGTTGTCTTGTTATGCAGCAAGAACTGCGTGCAACTACGATTAGAAGTTTTTTATTATTATCTCTACTTCTCATGTCACCTTGATGTGTAGTAAAAACTGCATAAATAATAGTTTGAGTATTATTGAGTCACAATAAGAGATCAAAAGTTGTACAGTAAGACACCACAATGTTATAGTTGCGACGTCGGAAGACACTTTTAATTGTGACATTGCAGCTTGTGATTTCTTTCAAAAGACACAAGAATCAAATGGAGCACTCATTATCTTTTTGGTTCAAGAGGAATGTTCTTCACTGAACTTTCATCTTGCGGGGACCTATTAAGGGATATGAATTATAAAGATAGGAGTTTGAGTTTGAAATATTATATATTGTCCTAATCATAATATACTTACTAAATTATCATGAATATTTAGTCTATAATTGAATTAATCTTGTAATTCATGTGTATCATATGGTGCCTAATTCTATCACATGGCTAAATCACATATACCTGTGTCATTTTCTTAACTTATTTTTTATTTTTAGTTTAATAATTATGCTCTAGACCAATCACGATAAATTAACAACTTATGAAATAATCTTAAAAATACTTGAAATTAACGTCCATCAACCAACAACAACAAAAAAAAAAAAAAATCCCCAAAATCTCTATACGTGAGGAATATAAAGATTTTCTTTTCTGGTGTGGAAGTGTATTTGTGACTGTGTTTTCAGCCTACCTACTGGCTATAAAATAAGATGTTGTGCCCCCGTTTAGTTTAGTTTTTAGAGTTGGTTTTGGTCTTAAGCTTTTATCTAAAAGATAATAGATATTTTAATTTTTGAGTTTTACCCAAAAGTGTTTATGGGTTTTTAGAAGGCTAAAATCTGAAGTTAGAAATATAAGCTTTTTTAAATAGATAATAAGAGAAATTCAAATGAATTTTAATATTTTTTTAATTTAGACAAATATACCCATAATAATTTGTCATATTTTAACATATATATTTATTCTAATATATGTATAAATCAAAATCTCTCAAATCAATATAGAAAATACATGTTATCACCACCGAGAGCTTAGCTCAAGCAGTTGGCACATATCCTTCCACCCTTCAGCATTGAGTTCGAGCACTCCTAATAACAAAAAATAATAATAATACATGTTTATCATTATTTAACAATAAAATAAAGTATAATATATATTTTTATTATTTAGATATCAGAAAAATTTATGTAAAAATATTTTCTAAACAACTTATTGCAAAAATGTTTCAAAACATACATTTTTTAGTAATTTCAATCATCAATATACTTTTTTTTTTCTTTTTAATACAACCAAATAGTTTTATATCTCATAATACTTTTACATTAACTTATCAAAGCACTATTTCGGTTTTTTATATAATATTTGTAAACTCCTCTATTTGAAAAGTATTTTTACACACAGTTTAACACAGTTTAACCAAATAAACAATCTCCAATTTTTATTTGTTTCTTATTGTTGATAAATATAATATTTATTATTTTTATTTTAAAATAATGACCAGAGATTTTACCATCTAAATGATTTTCAAGATAGCTCTTAAATAGTATTATTAAAAAAAGGGCTTTATTTTTATAACACAAGGAAATATATGTATGACTTGGAAAGAAGTAAAAAGTAGAACACATGGATGCTAACCACGTATAAAAAAGAAAAAGAAATAAAAAGCTTGGAATGATATATATTCTCATTGGTTATATTATCAAATATGAGAGCAAATATGAAATCTCAATATTCTCTTGATTATTGCCATTTCTTTTAGTTGATCTTAGCAAAAGTGGCACCACAACTATGCATGTAGTATCTCAGTATTTCCTATTGTTCTATGGATAGCTTTTCTTGAGAGCTGTACATCTTATACATATATTGGATGGAAAGTGGCACACCATATTGAATATATATATATTGCACGTGCTTCAATAAAATATTTCTTGAAATATATATTGGTTCAGCATCATCAAAATATATTGAGTAAAATAGTCGAACCTTTCTTGAATTATACGAAATATTACGTAGATCATCTTTCTATTTTTAAAATCTATATAAATCTCACATTAAACTTAAAAACAAGTTACAACTAAATTTAAATTCTAAAAAATTGAAATAAACTTTTTAAAATACCCTTATAGTCATATTATGAAGAGATGCATATGCTTTTGTTTTATTATTAAAAAATATACAAACCAAAATTGAATTATGTTCATTTATAAAATTATGAAAATAACTAAAAAAATAAAATTTTAATGAAAAACATTGTTTATAAAATGCCATAAGTTTTTAAAGAATATAAAGTTCTTATATGTAGATAACATTTTTTTTTAATTTTTTTGGCTGTATTATTATTTTATCAATGGTCATTATTTTAATATTATTTATATCTCTTATTAAGAGACAAATAATATTTTAAATTGAGTCTCTTAATAAGATTACATTGAGAGTATTTTATTGTAATTTTAAGCTTCATATGAGGTTTATGTAAGTTTTAAAAATAAATAGGAGGTATGTATAATATCAATAAAATTTAAGAGAGATTAAAATAATTTACTGATATATATATATATATATATATATTATTCTTAAAGTTAGATTCTCTGCCTCTTATTTTAATCCATGAATGTTTTCTTCTTGGAAAGAAAAAGTGTATGCATCAAATATTTATTTTTATTTTTGTCCATAAGAGGCGCAATAGAACTACACAAGGACAGCTAGCTTTCTTTCCATAATATCTTTATCCTTTACAAATATGAGATGTGATTCCAAAATTTTGGTAAGACACCTATAAATTTAAATTATTAGTATGCAGCAAGTTCCTCTAACCTATATTCATTGACCCACAAGGCGGTCTCCCCTTTAATTTAGGTTTAAAATAAATACAAGGCTAAATGAATTAAGCTCATCTATCACTCTATGTTCATCTTTGAAATACAATGAATGAGTTCAAGCATCATTTTCATTATTTGGAAAGAGGAATGAAAAAAAGGGAAGTGAATAGTGGATGAATACAGACCTAATTAATTGCATCCACTTCCCTTCCTCTCTCCACACTTCAATCCTTCCAAGTACCAAACAAAGACTTAATTAAGCTCATTTACTTATTCATATTGGATCTTGGTCATGCAACTTGCAAAATATTGCATGACTTCTTCTTCTTATAAATTGTATTCTATAATCAATATATATATATATATATATGACACTATAATAATTGAATTAATAGACTCTATCTCAAACAGTGAATTTAGCACATGAATATGCAATGCACCATGAATGGGTTTGTTTTGGTTCTTGCATTGGGATGTATATTAAGCATTTAAGTTTGGCCAAGCAGAAAATGACACAATTTCACGTGAATTGTTGATGGTGGTTTATGTGTATGGTTATTAAGCTATCTACTCCCATGTCTCCATCCACCATCCCATGCCTCTTCCCCCATCTTTCTCTCTCACAAATCTCATCCAAGGCTTTAATACATTTTCTACTTTTCAATTAGTCAAAAACTTGACCACCACCACCACTAATAATTGCAAGAAAGTATATAACTTCTTAAAATTTTAAAAATAAAAAATCTTAATGATGTAATGATTTAAATATTGTGATAATAATATATGAGTTGCTGTGAACACTATTTTTTTCATATTTAATTAAAATTAAAAAATTTAAATATTGAATTGATAGCAGAAAATATTAATTCAATAAAAATATTTAATAAGGAAAATTTAAGACAATATATACAAATAATTAAATTTCTTCATGTTATCAAATTTTCATATTCATTTGAATTTTGATTTAATTACACATAACTAGATCGAGGGTCCAATAGGAAGACTTTTCATATGAAGTGTGGTCTAGTCCAACAATGTTTTGAGTTTTATTAATTAACAAAATGGAGGGTGAAATGCGAAGACTTTTCAATGGACAAAGGCCAAAGTGAGGCTTTTCGATGGACTTTAAATAGGGAATGAGACATCATCTAGTCCAACAATGTTTTGAGTAACTATTTTGCTATTGGAACATGAAATTTAGCCCATGCTTTGTACGGATGACAAACTCATCTGCCACTTAATTCACTCTTGGAGGCATATATTATTGTATTCTGTTTCTTCGGGCTGTCATGTACTTTGACATAATTATGCTCATAAGTTTGAAATATTTATTGGATGATAGTTTGGCATTGATGACATAATGTATCTTGTGTGGCCAGGAGCAGCTGGAGATCATGAAGGGATGATTCTCCATGTATCAGGTAAGCAGATCCAAGGAATTATTACCTCCTAAAACTTCGCTCCTAAAGACAGATGTAATATATAGTAGCCACACGAAAGCAATAACAAGGTGTGATTTTTAAAGGTGATGCCAAGCAAGTAATTGAGGCAGTGGTCAATCGTAACAGTTGCACTTTTTCAACCAACATTATAATACCAGATATCTGCCAGTTTTTTCTGTTCTTACGTCTGAGTTTCATTTTCTGTTCGGAAACTGTGTTGGCTTTATCAAGTGGATGGTAAAGCTTTATCAGTCACTCCTAATGATGAACCATTGAATTTGAGAGATGGCTTATAAATTTTTGTTGGCTGCACTTTCTGCAAGGGGTTCAACATGTCCGAAAACTATTTTCAATTGTGGATAGCCAAAAAAAATGGCTATCCATTCAAAATTCTACTATAAAATACTAGCGGTTGGGTAATGTCAGAGTTCGAACGTGGAGAAAAATGAAAAACAGAGATTAGGGAATTGGAAACTATCAAATCCTAATGCACAATGTAAAGAAATGCAAGTAAAAAGGATAAATAAAATATTCTTGGTCAAGGACCAGTTTACATGGTTTCAGATGGCTTTTATAGCCACGGTGGTTTCCAATACAAGAATTTAAATTTAAATTAATAACTCTTCTTAAATTACCCTAACAACCAGTTCATGGAAAATCATGAACATTAACTACCTCTTAATTATAGTTAATCACTTCCCATGAATTGGAAGAAATTATTGACCGAATCTATTGTAACCTGGTTTGGTTACCCTTTGGACTAAGGTTTCTGTGACAAATCGACCAATTGAAAGTGACCGAAACATCCCTCCATGCTCATGGTATTCCCTGTGTTTTCGGTCTGAATCACTAAGCCTTTGGCCCGTCTTCAATCTTCTCGACCAACACATTATAATTGACAAATTAGCTTAATGGGATTATATGGAAACTCGGCCTAACCTTTATTCAATTCCACTAATTGTTATTTTGGGTGTCAAAAATACCCCATACTGCTCCACACCAAATAAATATAAGGTAATATGGAATATCCATAAATAACACCGACCTTTTAGAATACCATTGTTAAATCTCAATCCTACCATACTGACGTGACACCTAAGCTGTCAATCCTCTGATCGTACAAGCCTATAAAATGGTAAATGGGGTAACCGAGTAATACCTGGAGACGCTCTGATACTTATGTCAGAGTCTTAGTCAAGTAATAATAATTCTCCAGTCTAAAGAGAGTAAGTTTTTTTGTTATCTTTTTGAGAAGTGTGCATTGCCTTATATAGGATGTCATGGCCAATGACTGGACATTGTGTGCCATGTTGACTGTACACATAGTTATTGGAGTAACATTGCCATGTGTCATTGTGTGATTGGACAATGTTATATATGGTATTATTACTAGTCCCCAAAAAATAGTCTAAGGAATACTAGACTTGGACTGTTGCAGACTACCACCTGCTTTCAAGTGGTCCACTTTTAAGCCTGATCGGGGTTACATGCTGTGCTTTGAGGACTGTGTATAAACAAGGAAGGACATTTAAAGCAATTTAATTTGAAAACTGTCAAAAGTCCATAAGCTCTCAACCTCCCATTTTGCAAGTATGTTTTTTTGCTATACTCCATTCATTTGTATTTGAATGAAATGAGCACATAGATGTTAGGGAGTCATTTTTTTTTCTTAAGAAACTTCAAACCCAATGGTCCAACCTAAGCTAGGAATTCTTTGCTCGGTCAAGACGAAGGAGGTAGGTGACCTGAAGCTACTTGATTGAGCAGTCTTTCCTTTAGCTGATTAGTCTAGTAAGAGTCTTGCCTATAGTGGTTGATCACCTTCCAAAGCCATTCAACAGATTGGTCAAGGGGATTCTATGTATCTTTTTTTGCTTGATTAGACAATGAGTGATCATAATCATGCGGTGGGGGTTGATACACAAGGGTTTGGTTGTTCCAGGCTTGGGAAAGGTAATGGCAAGATGATAGGCATTCACTTGAGTTTCTTCGGGGTAGAGTTTATATGAATATGACTAGTTTTGAGTAGTACGATGACTTTAGTGATGATGGGTCTTTAGGTGGAGATGACCGGTCTCAATCCTATCAAGAGTTTCATGATCTCCCTCCCCTTCTGAATATGCCCCTTTTTGAACCTATAGGAATGCACTAGGACCAGGTAAACTGATAATATGAAGTCAATATTCTTCCTGGAGAATGGGTTGGAGATAGTCTTAGGTAGAAATCAAGGTTGCCAACCGTACAATTCCTTGCCCCAATATGTGTGCATTTACGAGGAACAAGTAAAGGCTGGGCTTCGTTATCATTTCCACCCTTTCATAGTGGAATTGTGCATGTTTTTAGGGATATGTCCAACTCAGATTGTGCTGAACGCTAAGAGGTTCCTGCTTGGGTATATTAGTCTGTCACATGTTGTAGGGGTACCCACTTCCATTCCTATATTCCGTAGTTGTTTCGAAATTAAGGGTCAGACTGGTGGATGGGTGTTCTTCCAAGGTAGAAAGAAATTATTTGATAAAGCCTTGGAGGATAACAAAAAATGGTGGCCAAGCTTTTTCTTTTTGAGAGTGACCACCCCCATATGATTAAAGTATGGCTAGGGGGTCCTCCATGTTGGTTTAAGTGGCCTACCTAATCTTACTCATGACCAGTTCATTCACTTAGGGAAGATCCGATGTTACCATGATGACCAACCGACAAAACATTTAAATGTTTTGCAATTTACTAACCGTCACCACCTTGTAGTCATTGGGTTTTCTACCGAATCATGTGGTTTGTGACTTCATAAAATGCATTTGCATGATATATGTATGTATATGTATATGTATATGTATATGTATATGTATATGTATATGTATATGTATATGTATATGTATATGTATAAGTATATGTATATGTATATGTATATGTATATGTATATGTATATATGTATTGCAATTTACTAACTGTCACCACCTTGTATATATATGTATTACAATTTACTAACAATCACCACCTTGTAGTCATTGGGTTTTCTACCGAATCATGTGGTTTGTGACTTCATAAAATGCATTTGAATGGTATATATATATATCAAATGGAGGACCGAGTGTAGGTCCCTAAGAGGGGAGGAAGATCACAGGGGTAGTGAAGTAGGGAGCAGCAGGACTGCTAAGAGAATTATGATATGCAATGCATAAATGAAAGACAGATATTAAAGACAGAAATTAAAAGCTGAAATTAAATACAGAAATTAAAAGGGAAGGAGAAACGGCAGTAGTCCGTTCGCTAATCTAGGGAAGGGAAATGCATATATGAAAAGAGAGGAGAAGTGGCGGTAATCCGCTCGCTAATCCAGGGAGAGGAGATGCAATGCAGAAATTAAACACAGGAAGAGAATGTTATTGGTTGTATTTCAAAACAGAATATTATAAAGGAAGGACAGCTCCAGATGAATACCTAAGGAAGCTCTCAAACTTACTCTCTAAAACTTTCTGAAATGAAAAACATACCTAAACGAGAGATACAATTCTCTTTAAATAGAAAATTGAAACTGCTACAGTAAAAATGCTATAGTGCTCCGTGTTGTAACAGTAATCCGCCGCAGCTTGCTACAGTGATTTACTATAATAACAAGTCTGCAGTGATTGCTACAGTACTTTTTGAAAAAAACTTCAATTTGTTTTAATCATCTTTGAGATTGATGTCGTAACAGTCGTCTTCATTGGATTGGGCATATTCAGTAAAACCATTTCCTGATGTTCTGGAAGAGGAACTGGAAACTGGTTTTTTGTCAATTTTTGGAGGGGCAGAGGTTACTTCATCATCGGCATGATTTTCTGCTTGTAACAGTTGGACCATGGTTTTTAGATTCTGAAGATACTCCTGTCCGTTTGAACAAGAAGCCAGCTTGGCTGAAATCTGAGATTTCTGCTGCAAGAATTGAGTGATTTCTGGGGGAGACTTTTTTAGAAACTGGGGATTTTGCTGGAACCAATTTCTGATTGAAGTGACATAAACTTTTATGGCATTAAAACTTATCCACCATTTTGTTGAACCTTGCCTAAGAAGGGGAGGCATTTTCTGTAGAGGACCTTTGTGTCCGTGGAAGTCTTTGGGGTATTTGTATTGCCAGGCATAAATCCATGCTAATGCAAATTTTGAGAAGAAATGCAATAGTATGGGATTATGATCAGGTATATCAAAATGTTTGTCGAAATAAAGTAGGCCATTGGCTACTTCATCTGGAAGGTTTTTTGTACAAGGACCATGGAGAGACCACCAATGGGAGAACTAATGTGAGAAATTATATTGGATTTTGTTTTTGAAAAATATAAGCCATGAATGCTTATAATCATTGTTTTGGAAATTAAGAACATTGTACCAGGCTGTTTGATAGTCTCAGTAATTATAACCCATAGGATCAAAAGGTTGGGAGAATTTGCGTCTTTTGAAGAGGTCAGCTTTCCAGTCAGAAGGACGGATTACCTTAAAGATTTGGATTGTGGAATGCATAATGAAATTAGCATCCGTTTTTGATTTATAATGTTTGATGGCAACAGAATCACTATCAATCAAAATAAATTCATAGTATTTCTGGGTTTTGGAAATGTCAACGGGCATAAAATGCCAATTTGGCGAGAAAACCATTTGATGGACTAATTGAGGATTATTGGTAAAGAAATGGGGTTCCATTTGGAGAATAGTTTGGGTCAAAGAAATTGGTACATAATATGATTGAGATTTTTGAGAAGAGATTGGAGAAGTTTGAGAAACAAGTTCTTTACCTGAAGGTATCGTTGTCACTGATTGGGCTAGCTGGCTGATAGCCTGAGCTATGTCATCCTGCTTGAACTGGATACAATCTTTTGAATTAGGAGGGGCAACAATCTTTAATTGTTCTTCATCAGCAATGTCAGCCCAAGATTGTTTTGAAAGTACCAGAGGTTTTTGGATAGATTGTTGAATAGCTAAAAGTGTCTCTATTGGAAAGGCATAAGACTCCTTAGACTGTTTTTGGATTGATTGAGTTGAGGAATTGAATGGTCCCTTATTGGATTGGGTTTTTGATTTTGGAGGAGGTTTAACCTCTTTTTTTTTTTTTTTTTAAGGCATATTATCTACCCTGTAAGAATTCTCGAGTAAGATAATCGGGAATAGAATTGGAGCTACCTTTGATATATTCAATTTCAAAATCAAAAGCAGATAAAATTGCTTGCCATCGGGCAAAAATTTGTTTTGATGCTAGATTTTTAACATCCTTTTGTAAAACTTTCTTTGCAGATTTGCAATCTACTTTAACCAAAAAAAATTTATTTAGTAAATCACTTTGAAATTTGGAAATGCACAGAATAATTGTTAAAATTTCTTTTTTGATAGTAGAATAATTTTGTTGTGCAGAATTCCAATGTTTTGATGCATATGCAATGATATGTAATTTTTCATTAATGGATTGCTTAAGAATGCCCCCATAACCAATGTTTGAGGCATCTGTTTAAACAATTTTGAATGCTGTAGGATCAAGAAGATATAAACATGGTAAATGTTTGACCCGAAGCTTAATTTGCTTAACAATATTGGTATGGATGTTAGATCAGGGAGGATGATCAATCCTTAACCTGTCATGCAGTGGTTTGATAAGATTACTAACACCTGGAAAGAAATCAGACACATAGTTGAGGCAACCCAGAAATCTCTGTAACTGAGTTTTATCAATGATTTGATCAGGAAATTTATTAGCAAATTGGATGGCTCTATTGATTGGAGTAATAGTTCCATGGTGAATATTGTGACCAAGAAACCTTATTGTTATTTGAAAAAGACTGAAATTTGTTTTGGAAACAGCCAAACTATTTTGCTTTGTAATATCAAAGAAAATATTGAGGTGTTTGAAGTGTTCATCAATATTTTGTGAAAAGATTAGAACGTCATCAATATAAACGATGATAAATTTTGTATAAGGATTGAAAATATCGTTCATGATTCTTTGGAATTCAGAAGGAGCATTTTTTTAATCCAAAAGGCATAACATTCCATTCGTATTGACCAAAAAGAATAGTAAATGCAGTTTTATATCTATCAGATTCTTTGATTTGAATTTGCTAAATACCCGATTTTAGGTCAAATTTTGAAAACAATTTTGAGGAATACAATCTATTAAGAAGATCTTTCTTGTTAGGAATATGATACCTAATCCATTGAAGAGCCTGATTGAGAGGTTTATAATTGATGACTAAACGAGGGGTACCGCGTTCAATTTATGTATTTTTATTAACATAAAAGGCAGAACAAGAACAAGGACTCTTACTCTTGAGAATTATTCCTTTGGAAAAAAGATCATTAATTTCCTTTTGACAGAAGTTAAGCATTTCTTGATTCATTTGAATTGGACGGGCTTTTGTAGGAATTTGTCTTTTATGAAAATCTTTTTCATAAGGGAGATCAACCATATATTGCTTTCTTTTCCAAAAAGCCATAAGGGAGATCAACCATATGTTGCTTTCTTTTCCAGAAAGTATTTGGAAGATCAGAACAGATTTACAACTGAATTTTTTCTTCAAAGTGTTTTATTTTATTTTTAATGATTGAATCATTAAGTTGAGTTTCTATTCTTTTGAAAGAAATTTCATCAGAAAGAAAATTGATTTGTTTTTGTTTATTTTCAATAAGATTGAGATCTCTAAAAGTAGGTTTTTTAAGAAAAGGGAAGGAAACGGTTTGACCCATAACTTCTTTAAAAATTCCTTTGTTAACCCAAAAAGGATCTAGTTGCCTAATGAAATCAGTACCTAGGATAACTAGATTGGTGATATTCTTGGCAAGAAGAAATGTTGTTGAAATTTGTAAATGAGAGTTTTCAATTATAACATTAGAACATTTGTAATGGATTATGATTTATGAACCATTAGCCGAAGTTAATCGTTCAGAAGTTTTTTCATAAAATTTTGTTGGAACTTGTCCTTCCTGGATACAGCTTGAATATGCTCCTATATCAAACAGAGCAACTGTTTCAAGGACAAAAGTTTTTCCAATGATAAGTTTGATTGGGATATACCATTTCTGATATGAAACCCGAGTGATTAAATTGAGAAAATTATCACCAGAAATATCTAAGTTTTCATCTGAAGAGGAAGACTCAGAATATTTTGATAAGGAAGTTTTAAAAGACAAATTTTTCTTTCCTTTTTGAAGAAGTTGGATTGCCGAATTATTTTCTTGTTGCTGATTCTTGAGATACTTGACTTCAGTTTTGAGTTTTAAAACTTCATGTTGAAAATTTTGAAGGGTTACAGGTTTTTTTTAAGAGTGAAATCTAGATAAAACATCTTTTAAATTGAAAGAATTAGCGACAATTGGAAGATTATGGGAAGGTTTGCTTGATCGTTCTGGGGTTTCCAAAGTTTCTTTGAGTTTATAGAGATAATTTTTCTTCTCTTCATCATTTGGAAGATTAGAAATAACTTCAAAGAGAAGATCTTGTTCTCTAGTAAGGACATTACATTGAAGAGTTTTTTGAGATGAATCAGAAGAAGCTTCGTCATCATTTTGGATTTGGTTAATTTCTTCAATATCAGAAGAGGCTTGAGCATCACTATCAGATGAATCTTCAAGAAGAAGACAATCAAGTTGAGCTAAAAGACCTTCATCGATATTTAAATTTCTAATTTTCTTTGTAATTCTACAATATTTTGCAATATGACATGGTTTGTTACATTTAAAATAGACTACAGGTGGTTTATCTTTATTTTGAAAATATTCAGGAGCTATTTTGTGATTTTTATGTTTGTGAATTCTTTTGCCAATTCTATTTTTGGAAAAATTTTCGTAAGTTTTGGGAGGATCAGAGTAATGTTTCTTTTTGGGTTTAGATGAGCTTTGAGGATAATCAAAACCATATTGAGAGTAGAAACTTCATAAATCTTTACGATTAAGGGATCTTTATTTGGATAATTGTCTTTGTATTTTATCATCTTGACAAATTTTTAAAGCAACTTTCTAAACATAGCTGCAAAGCTGTCCATAAGTTAATTGTTCATATGGGATTGAATAATCTCCTATAGCCTGAAGGAAATAATTGGTATAATTGTTTTGTTCATAAAGAGATTGAATGTCTTTAGAATTAACCGTTTCAGTTAAATCTTTATTTTGAAAGGAATTGCTGGTACAAGAACTATTTTTCCAGCAGGATTATTGGCAAGAATTTTTAAGGCCTTATGAGGAGGAAAAATTGAATTAATAATTTCATCCTTATAAGTTACCCAATTTCTTCTTTGAGTATTAACATTTATGGACTTGGAGAAAGGATAATGGATACCCTTTTCCTTAGCATAAACTTCAAACCATTCAAAGAACGGAATATGAACTTTATGAGTTTCCATAAATTTGTAATAAAAGTTTTGGATTTTTTGTCTTTTGGAACCAGTGAATTTTTCAAAAAACCAAGTTCTTTCAAGATTATGTTTTTCTTGGTAAAAATCTTTTCTAAGGGATTCTTTATTAATTTGAAAAACAGTTTGAATTGTATTGATTTCCACGTTATCATTTAAAGATGAAAAAGTATGAGAAGGAGGTTTTTCAGAATGATTGTCATCTTCTTTGGTATATAAAGCTCTAGGAATTCTAGAAGTATTTTCTAAACCTTGAAGATGAATTGTCGACGGAATAGAAGAACAAGAGTATCTAGACGAACAAGAGTTTCTTGCTGAGTCTTGATAAATTGATCCAAAATTTCTTTGACTATTTGTTCTATTAAAAGATATTTCTACTTTACCTGTAAGGTATTGAGTAATTTCAGAAATAAAAGAAGGTTTTTGATCTTGAACAGGTGTAGCTTTGTCAAGAGTCCATTTTTCTGGGAGATTAACTTCTTCCTAAGAGATTGATTTTGGAGTAGTAATATTGGCTTTTAAAAGATCAGTTAAAAACATTACTGTTTCACCATTTCTTCTTTGTTGGAGAGATTTTGAAGTAAAAGCAGATATCATGGCTTTATATTGTATTCGATAGACTAGAGCTATTGGAAAAGATCCTGGTTTGATATTAAAATTTGAAAGTTTAACATTTAATACTAAAGAATCTAAAATATTTTTATCTTGTAAAGATATTGTCATGTTTGGAAAACAATTGAAATATATCGGACCACTACAGAGGCTAGTTTCAACCGTTCCTAAGAGTGATTCATGGAAATTAGTCATTCTACAATCACGGAGACATAAGAGAATAGATGTGTTAAGTCATTCTCTTGTCAGAGGTTTTGCTGCAATTTGGACGTATCCAAGATGCAAATAATTGTATTTTTGCTTATGAATTTTTAAAGATTTGTCTGAAAGTAAAGGAATTTCTTTACAATCAGAGTTTATTGGAATTATTTGTTCAACAGTTTTGATAGTATGGTCACTTTTAAAGGTGAACATGGAATTGGGTTTGTAAATCTCATTGCTTGGAATTTTTGGAATTTTCCAATTGTCTATAGATTGAGAAATTTCTTCATAATTGATTTCTTCTTTAAGAATTTTATTAGATTGGAAAGAAGATTCAGAAGGAGTAGAAGAAGAGCAAGAAAAAGAACTCAACATGATTAAAAGATAGAGGAGAAAAGCAATAGATGTACTAACCCGATCCTTTTAGTATCAAAATCTCAGGTTCCATAGGAGTGTAAGGATGAGTACTGATCTTGGTTTTCTAAACTGGATTAGATTTGAAGACTTGATCCTGGTAAAATCATGCAGCTTTATTTGGCCAATAAAACGCTCAACAAGCTACGGTAGTTGGAACTTACTGCCTTACATGGGCTAAACCACGCCTTTCAATAGGCCTTATTGCCAACAGCAGGTCTCACTTGGAGTATTTTTGGTGCCATCAATAAAAATGATAATTTTAGATAGGATAATATGTTCTGATCTAAGACAGAAAAGTAAATAAATGTATATGTATATGTATATGTATATTTTTTCATATTTTTTCTATGTTTCTTTGTAGATATGGATGCCAGGACCAAAGAGGACGAGGCAAGGATGTTAGCCGTTAAGAGGAGAAAAAGGGAGTGAGAGAAAAGGGTCAGGAACCTTCATACTGACAATCAGGAACCCACCACCCTTGTTTTAGGCCCCTCGTCATGCTCTAAAGTACCCCTCCCCATTTTTAGAGAAATAACTATAAGCCTGTAGCTGAAGGTAATCCTCTTAGGATATCTTTGGGTCGAGTTAAACAAGGAAAATGTGTTTGAGATCAAATTGGACATAGAGAATTGAGCAGTGCTCCTAGATATATACCCTACTTTTGGTCAAGCTATGGGGATATCTTAGAATGTTCAGAATAGAGTGCTATAGCTGATCTTCCCTCTGCTCTATACACTCTGCTGCAGGGCATTTCGCTTCCCAATTATTGGGAATGGAAGAACTTTGCCTCGCCAAAGATCATGCTTATGAATGGAATGAACTTGGTTATATAGGTATGTGAACTTGTATTTTAATTTGTGCTTGTCCAACTTGCATGACTCGTAATATATTTAACCTTATATATATTTCACATGATCTGCTTCCTTTTTTTTTTTTTTTTTGGAAAAATAGGATGGTCAGTGCATTGCTAGTACATATACATGGGTGCAGGATTCCCTCACTTAAAGTCAGAAACGTGTGGATTAGCTTGTTGGGCAATTGGCCTCTATGCACGTTGATTCCGAGAAGCAGGATAAGCAGGTGAAGTAACTCAACAGAAAAGTGATGGCCATTGAAGAGAGGATGAAGTTGGCAAGAGGAAGGCTTAAAAAAAGCTAAAAGATGTTGAGATTGCTTTAGCTACTTCCAATGCTCTTTGTCTAGTACTGGGCAAGAAGCCATCACAGCAAATAAGGAGTCCCAAGAGTATAAGGATGAGCTAATGGAGAGGGCCTGTGTCTTTATGATAGGAAATGACTAAATCTTCACAATAGATTTAAATCTGAGTACCTAATCTGTTTAGTGGATCATATGAAGTATTCGGGGGAAGACGAGTAGCTCAGTTAAGTTAGCCCGATCGGGTTTTTATTTTTGTACTTTTTATCCTTTAATTAGAACTATATACAGTAATATGTTTATCTACTTTATGCTGCACTTGAAGCTCTTTGTACAGAGCTGTTATTTTATATATGATGTATTTTGGGGCATTTCTCATGTAGGGCTTGTATGCTATGTTGCATACCTTAAAGACATGCTTTGTCATTTTATTTTTACTTATTCTTGCAATTTATTTGTTGATATTTCTGTAATCAAGGTATTAGCTCGTAGCCGATTTTTTCCGCACTATGATAGTGGAAACCCTCTTTTAACTAGGTGTTAACTATTTAGACCTTGGTTTGAGCTTAGCTTTGTTGTGAGCGATTATGGGTGAAAACCCGAGGTTGTTTGTTAATACGTTGGCCTTGTCTAAGTGCTTTGTCTAGGCATCAGCTTTTTAGCATGTGCTACTCCTGAGTGTGACTATAGGTATTCTAGCCATATATCATCTCCCAAGGCACTCTCTCTAGGTTAGGTAAAAACCTAATACCCTTAGCAATTTAGTATTTGAAAGGCCCTCATTTAAAAAATAGGGATAGCTGAATAGCTGCTTATGTCTCTCCTCGGAGTCAAGTCATTTGACCTCGACCTTTGTAGTCACGGTGAGGGATATATTGGATGCCACTCCTCTTAAAGACTGTCTAGCTGAAAAACTATTTATTATTTCGTTTGACCAGCATTTAGAGCTTGAGTGGGTACCCATCTTCATGGCTTTAAAATAATAAGCAATAGTTTTTGCATAGTATGAAGGCAAGAGTCGATGCACGGTGCGAGTGGACTTTATTTTTATTAGATAATGAGAAACATGAAATTGAAATACATGAAATTGAAAGTGTATAACATATTTGTTACACATAATATTTCCTTAGGTGCTGGGCATTCCATGTGAGCGGTATCACATGTTGATGGTCATCTCTCAGCTGGTATGTACTCGGTTTGACGATGTGAGTGATCTGGTAAAGTCCTTCCTAACCTCTCTTGAACTTCCTTTCTAAACCATCCTTAGTTCCAAACTGGTTAAGGCGCAGCATAAGATTGCCTACCTTAAAAGGATGCTCCTTAACTCTAGCATTGAAGTACTATTTAGTTTTTTGTCTATACCTTGCCATCTTAATTATTGCCTTGTCTCGTACTTCTTCTATCAGATCGAGGCTGTTTCGCAGACTTTTCTCATTATCCTGATCAACAAAGTGTTCTGTTCTCAATAATGGTAGACCAATCTCAATAGGAATAACCACTTCAGCTCCACAGGCCAAACTAAATGGTGTTTTTCCAGTTGAAGCTTTGGTGTTATTCTCATTAACCACAATACCTGTTGTGCTTCTCTTTCCAATCCATTTTTACTTGGTCAAACGTTTTAGTCAATCCTTCACTGATCGTCTTGTTCATACTTTTAGCCTATCCATTGCTCTGGAGGTAACCCACATATGAGAATTTGATGTTTATCCTTAACTTCTGGCACAAATCTCTTGTAGCCTTACAGTCAACTTGATTTCCATGGTGTATTATGATGATCTTGGGTATCCCGAAACCACATACTATGCTTTTCTATAGGAACTTTTTCACTGCTTTTGAAGTGATAGTGGTAGTTGGCTCAGCTTCAACCTACTTGATAAAGTAATCGACCATCACAAACAGGAACTTCTTCTATTTCCTATTCTTCCCTATCAAAAAAGGTCATAAAATATCAAACTCTAATTTCGCAAAAGACCATGGGCTAACCATAGTAGAGAACTGAGTGGCTAGGTTTCTGGGTACTCAAACATATCGCTGGCAGTTATCACACTTCTTGACCTACTCTTGAAAGTCTTTCAACAAGGTTGGCCAATTAGTTCTTAGAATGATGTCTCAGTTCCTCCATCCATTCAAAATACTTTTTCAATATGCCAAAGAAAGGAAAACTTTGATTGGCTGACTTAGACATGAATCGGGATAGGGCAGTGATTTGACTAGTCGCTGAACATACTTCACATTCTTTGGACTTTTCATATCAATGATCGCCTGTATCTTTTCTAGGTTAGCCTTTATTCCCCTAGCGATGGTGATGTACCTCAGAAACTTTCTAGATGGGACCTCGAATGTTCACTTAGTAGGGTTCAACTACATACTATGCCTGTTTAGGACTTCAAATGCTTCTATAAGATCTTTCACATGGTTATCCATGGTTGTTCTTTTCACCAATATATCTTCCTCACTTGATCTCTAAAGATTTTGTTCATTAGTTGTTGGTTAGTTGCTCCAACATTTTTGATACCAAAGGGTATAATCTTGTAACAATACAACCCTCTCTCCATTATGAAAGACGTCTTGTCTTTATCTTCCTTGGCATATGTATTTGGTTGTAGCCCAAGTAAGAATCCATGAAGCTTAACAATTCATTTCCAGAAAAGCTATCTACCAATCAATTGATCATTGGGAGTAGAAAACTATCCTTTGGGAAGGCTTTGTTTAAATCATTGAAGTTAACACACATTTTCCACTTCTCATTTTGCTCTTTTACCATAACCACGTTGGAACCATTTTGGGTAGTGAATCTCCTTGATAAATCTCACAGCGAGTAGTTTTTTCACCTTATCATCAATAGCCTGTTGTCTGTTTAGTGCAAAGTTCTATTTCTTATGCGTTACTAATTTCAGTGTTTGATCGATATTCAAATGATGGCATATAACTTCGGGGCTAATTCTAGGTATATAACTTCGGGGCTTATTCTAGGCATATCCTCTGCCTTCCATGCAAATGATGAACGATAAGCCCTAAAAAATGTAACCAATTTATCCCTGGTCAAAGGACAATTTATGTTCTCACTTATATGAACTTGGACGGGTCGTCCTTAAATAACTAGACTGGACTAAATTTACTGACATCCTTTCTTTCCTCTTGCCTTTTGGGTATCTTTCTCTATTGGGGATCTCTTGCGTCATATGTAGAGAGAACCTCAACATGTTTAGGGCACATGTATGACAAATAACACTGATGTTCCGTTTTCTGTCTTTCCCTTATTGTTCTTTCCCCTTTCAAGGATAAAATTTCATACACACATGCCATGTTGATGGAATGACTTGAGCCTTAGTTAAAAATGATTTACCAATATCATATTGTATGCAGAATTCAAATTCACCCAACAGAAGAAGCTCACCGTGACAACCTTTCTCTTGTCCTTATCTTCCAACCTAACTGGTCGTTCTATTATTCCTTCTACCGAGACTGGCTCCCCATTGAAACCCACCAAAGTCACATTCGATGGTTTCAATTTGTCTTTAGGTATCCCCATTTGTTCAAAACACTTGGAATATATCACATCAACATAACTCCCATCTTCGAGAAGTATCCTTTGCATGTTGAACCCCTACGTTTGCAAAAATAACCAGGGTATCTTTATGGGGGGTTTCCACCTTGCTCAAATCGTTACTACTGAACGTTATACTTTTGTCTGCACTAGTTTCCTTACTTCACTTCCCAACCTTCGCTATCATAAACTTTTTCTTACATTTGCAAATTTTTCCCTTGCTATCAAACCACCTAATATGGTGTAGATGGTGCCAATAGTGGGGTCCCATTTTTCCCATCCTGTCTCACGGTCATCCTTAATTTTAAGGTTCTAACATTTTTCCTAATCGGTCCTCCCTCTCATACTTTCTTCCCTTTCTGCCATTTTTACTTGCCTTCGACTCTTGGGTGTGATCCTTAGATAACCCCATCATTTCAAGATCTCAATTTCTTATTTCAATTTCCAGCACTCATCTGTGGTATGCCTATTACCCCTATTAGAGACATAATACTTACTATCATTCCCTTAAAAGCCTTACTCTTCCATGCTAGAGGCCAGGTGACATAATCCTTAATTTCTATGGCAATAAGTACCACAAATTGGGGCTTATTCAAAGCCTTATAGTTGTTATACTTGGATCTCATGAGTGTTTTTGCCTTTTGTTCGACCTTGGGGGGTCATAGTGCTTAGAGATCGTGCGAGGTCAGGGGAATGCCTTCGCTTGCTTCTATACTGGAACTGATTTGCCAACCCTTTTTTTGCCTTGTCCGCATTGATATATTCCTCTGCCATTTGTAAAATTCCTTCCACCATAGTGAAGGTCCTCTTATTAAGCTCATATCTAAATTGTGAACTCCTCAGATCAGCTTTCAAGGTTATCATCACCACCTGAGGGTCAACATCCCCCAACTCTAGTATGCTAGTGTTGAACCGGGCTAAAAACTCCTTTATCGATTCTTGCTCACCCTGCTTAATTGTTAACAGGTTTGAGACATCCTTCTGCTGCTTCTTGTTTGTCATAAAGTGTCTTTTAAAGGATGATGCCAGCTGGTCGAAATTGGAGTTCAACTGAACTAGGAGTCCAGCAAACCATCTTCGAGCTGTATCCCGTAAGGCCAAAGATAATGCTTTGCATATCACCTGGTCTAGCATCCCATGGAGGAGCGTGAGGGAAGTAAAGCCAGTTACAAAGTCATCTGGGTCAATCATCTCATGATAAAGTTTCAATGTTGGCATTCGCACCCCACGTGGAATCAAATAGCTTAGAACCTTATATGTGAATAGTGATTCCAAGTTGGGAACTATTACATCCTGATCGTGCTTCTTTGATTCCTCCCGATCAGTCAGTGGAGAGTCATAAAGCGAGACCATAACTGCATTTCCCTTCTTAGCACTTGAAGTTTCTACCGGTCCATTCGTCTCTCTAAACAACTTCCCTCTAGTCGAGTCAATGTGTTAGTGAGTTATTGGTTCGCCGTGACCTCTTTCCACCTTGTGGGGATATACTATCTACCTTTTATGATAAGCCGCAACCTTCACCAACCTTTCAGACTAGCTCTCTGTGATAGGGGTATCCGGTGTCTTTAGAGACTCATCTGCCTCCCAAAAAGCAAAGGTTACCACAACATCACCCCGCCCATCCTCAAATATCCTGGTATTCCTATCCCTACTATCCAGCTCGAGTGTCTTAGTTTCTGTTCCATCCTATGTCATATCGTTCAATAAATCGGTCTAAGGTTATTAAAATCTTAAAACTAAAGTTTATAGTTTTTTCCACATATGGCAACAATATTAAATCTCAATCCAATCATACTGACGTAGCACCTCCACTGTCAATCCTCTCATACAAACCTAAAAAAAAGTAAACGTGATGACCGAGTAATATCCGAAGATATTCTGATGCTTATGTATAAGTCTTATCCAAGTAATAATATTTCTCCAATCTAAAGACAATAAATTTTTATTTTTTTTGTTATCTTTTTGAAAACTGTGTATTTTCTTATATAAGGTATTATGACAAATGACTGGATATCATGTGTCATGCTAAATGTACACAGAATTTTGTTAGAGTAATATTATCACTTGTGATTAGACAATTTTATATATGGTATCAACCATAATTTGAAAACGATTTCTAGGATCTTTGAAGATCTTTGTTACATAGACGTTTACTGACGTCATTCTTCCTTGTGTTAATTTTCTACAGGTCACTTTGCCCAACGCCGAACATGAAGTCAAGAAATGTCCTGTCAAATAAAAAGCCTTCATCTTTCTTTAAAAAGATTTTCTCTTGCTTTATTCTCCTTCACGCCAGAGCAAACAGCGTTCCTTGCTATTTCTTCAAACTCTCTCCACTCTTAACTCAGACTTTTTCTCCGTAGCTTCCTAAATTCCCCTCTTTTGTCAAAACTTGTTTGACATCAAGTGGTGAGAGTAAAATAATAGTATTATAGTAAAATTCACAACACTACATAAAATATAATTTTAAAATAAAAACGTAAATTAATTTCCTTAAACTTGTGACGATCAAATAAATTGATTTCAACACTAACCTTTGTAGTTAGGAATTCCACTCTACATAAAATCTTTAATTATTATTAAATTTTAATAAAATTAAAATACTATTATTTTACTTTTTAAATTTATATTTAACATAATTAAATTAAATCACATTACAAATAAAAATATGTAAATAAATTAATGTAACACCACTATCTCATTTTCCATCCATTTCCTAATCCCGGTGTAAATAAATAAAACAGCAATGCCTCAAATTAAACTAATTGGTGAAGTTGCAGTGCTTGACCGCGTAATTATTCCACGTACAATTAATATCAGTATGATGTGGTTTTACGTTATACGCAGTCTTCTAATTAAGAAACGAGTCTTTATAACATGTCAACGTAGCTACTATATACTATACTATACATCACTCAACAACAATAATAGTATTTCCCAAGATTTTATTATATATATACAAAAATAATAATAAATAGAGAATTCGGCCATTAGGAAAAGAGGGAGCTAGCTTAGATAAAAGAAAATTCATTAGTAGTAAATAAATTAGAGGAATGTGAAAATTTTAACATTGTAATACATACTGTATATACAAAAAGAAAAACAGGTGATTAATACTAAATTATGCAACAACTAAACGGTCACACTACAATGAGCTTTAAGTCATTTAGCAACCATTTATGCAAATTAAAAATAGGGCCAAGAATTCTCCCCAAATTCATCTCCCTAATAATTACTATTAATTTTCAGAAATAAACTGGCGCCAACTTTTTATTTCGTCAAATTACTAAAACTTCCCTAGTAATGATTTTAAATGTTAATGTTATCTTCAATTGAGAATTTCACTCATAAGAGTATGTAGAAATGGGCTTAATTGTCTTTTTAAAGTTATGGCGCCAAATGGACTACGCCTCTATGGAATTAAGAATTTAATTATTGATTAATAATTAGTGGGTTTAATAACGAACCCACTAATCTCTCCCTCACTCATTAGAGAAGAAGTTGAGGAGTTACAGCCACTAAAGATTCTCAGCCGTCAGATCTTCCCCAGGATCAGTGGCTACTATGCTATATGGCTTATTACAAGGTTGTGACTTACTACAAGGTTTGCTATAAGCTTGTTGCCTTCTTTGTCTGGTGACGGTTTTCTCACAAGAGTGAAATCAACAACATAAAAACCCCAAAAAAAAAAAAACCAGTCTCATGGAAGGCGACGGAGAACATGGCAGTGGTGGCAGTGGTGGCGGTGGTGGAGTTTATGGGTATGGTAATAACAATATGAAAGCCAACCCTAACCCTCTGGCTATGTATAGACCAGTTGGTCCACCGCTAACTTCCATAGACAGGTTTTTATGGGGTCAGCAAAGCCAGTACTTTCCTAAGCAACAACAGATTCGTGAGAACACGGAGGAGGCGAGCGTTTCGGCCGGAAGGTGGTGGGGTGGTGGAGCAAATGCAACTAGTTTGTGGGCAAACAATAATAGTAAGGTTGTTAATGTTGTTCAAGGAGCAAACTTTCTTGATGGGCTTTATGTGAATGGAGGAGAGGCTGCAATGAAATGGAACTTTGAGAAAAACCCTAATTTGGGTTTGCAAGATGATCATGTGAAAACTTCTAAAGGGGTTAATGGGAAGAGAACCAAAAAAGGGTCTTTTATGAATTTGATAAAAGGGCAATGGACTGATGAAGAAGATAGGTATTAAGATTTTATCCATCATTTTTTATGTGTGATTTATTTTTATATTAATTGTTCATGTATATGTATATGTAAAGGAAACTGATGAAATTGGTGAAGCAACATGGTGTGAGAAAATGGGCACAAATAGCTGAAAAGTTGGATGGAAGAGCAGGCAAGCAATGTAGAGAAAGATGGCATAATCATTTGAGGCCTGATATCAAGGTATCTCTCAAATCACCTAGATCTTTTCTCTATAGAATCTTGTATATAGAGATCAATTTCAATTTTGTTTCTCAAAATTAGGTTGTTTTTCAATTATGGGTATCTAAGAACTAGTAGATTATTTTTGTTTAGATTTTAATTTAAGTTAGATTGATATAAATAAATCAAAGTTTAACAAGAAAATTCTTCGATTAAATTATTTATTTAGAGTTGACCAAATCTGTGAGATTTTCTTAATCTCCAACAAATTTCCTTTGGGTACTATATATCTAGTTGATTATTATATTTACCTTCCTTATTATTTCAGAAAGAACTATTTTGTTGAAGAACATATATATATATATATGTTAAATGTACCTTCTATTCATTTTTTTCCAACCTATATTAAGTACTATTGAAAGATCCTATTTAACTTTCTTATATATTTTCAGATTTTGATTTTACTCATCAAGGGAAAAGAATATTTTCTTTTCATTTTTTTTTTCTATGTTATTCGTTTTATATATTCTCCTCCACTAAGATTGTCTCTTTTATTTTCTTGGGTAACGTTTTACACGTGCATGAAACCATTGCATTCTAACATTTATAAACATAGATTTCAAATATATATGTCAATATTGTTGTTCTTGGTAAATTCTTTCAGAAAGATAGCTGGAGTGAAGAAGAAGAGAGGATCTTGGTGGAATCTCATACCGAGATTGGAAATCGCTGGGCAGAAATCGCGAAGAGAATCCCCGGAAGAACAGAAAATGCAATAAAAAACCATTGGAATGCCACAAAAAGAAGGCAGAATTCAAGGAGAAAGAACAAAAAGACAATCAGCTCAAATGGAATGCCTCATTCCACCATTCTTCAAGACTACATTAGAAGCAGGACTACTACTACTAAC
Source organism: Quillaja saponaria (assembly GCA_029379385.1). Classification (NCBI taxonomy): domain Eukaryota; kingdom Viridiplantae; phylum Streptophyta; class Magnoliopsida; order Fabales; family Quillajaceae; genus Quillaja; species Quillaja saponaria. The sequence continues at coordinate 10,402,596 of CM055610.1, read as the reverse complement.
AGCTCAATCATAAGTACTCCTACCCAAAGCAACAACACCACTAATACTTCTACACCCTCCAATAGCTCTACACTCTCTGAAGAACCCTCAAACCATGAGATCAACTATTGTCTCCCCGAACCATCCGAATCCGACACTAATTCCCCAACAATGATACCTCAAACATATGATGATGAACTTCTCTTCATGCAAAAATTCTTTGCAGAAAATCACATTATTCAGCCACATAATCTTGTCAATCACGTTGATGAGCATCCTAAGGATGCTAAATATTCAAGCTCCTATGATTCCTTGGATGTATGTCAAAACAATGATAACCAGCTCCAACCATCAAAGACTACTACTTCTTCTATTCCCACCATCACCACCACCACCACGACACCTTCACATCGTAGTTCAGATCTCTATCTCTCTTACCTATTGAATGGAGCTGATCATGCCAATGGCTATGGCTATGATGACAACATGGACATTGATTTTCTAGCAGATCATCAAGATGATTATGCCAGTTGTTTTTCAAATGGGAAAGAAGAGATGGATTTGATAGAGTTGATTTCTTCTTCTTCTACTACTCGATTCTCTCCTCCGGGCAGCAAAAATAGCTTTTAACTGGAATTGATTAATGGGGACACGCCCTTGGACATTTGAAGTTCGTTTATGTGGTTCTGTGTTTTCTAATTTGGTAGTACTGCAGTTTGATGGTTTTTGGACAAATGCATTTTGTTTTTCTTTTTTAGTTTTGCAAGGACTTTTTCTTGTTTCCTTTGCTTTAATTTCTGCAACATTTTTTTTATTTACTTTATCAGTGCATGACGTTTGATTATATATATATGGTCTGGTTTGATCATCTGCAAGGGAAGAGTTACAGTGCACAGAGATTGTGGTGTGTACCCCTGCATAGAGTAAATTATGATGTATGAGTTCAAGGGTGAAATTGTTTAGGTCAACACATGTATTAATAACTAACTTGATTTTTATTTTGTCATTAATAAGATAATGTTCATATTTCACTTAATTCTTGTAATAATTTTTAAATTTACCCTTATCTTTCACAATTAATTTACTACCCTCAATTTCTCATCTCTACATATTTAAAATATATATGTGCAACTAGAATGATTGACTTACAGAAATGAATCATATTTAGGCAGATCAAGTAGAAAATAATGTAAGTTTCTAATTACACAGTGAATTATTACAAAAATATAATATCCACAAAAAAATAGACAATAAGACAACCAATGTGCCAGCAGCCTTTTATCCCAACGAGACCTTTCTTTCTCTCATATCCAGGAGGTTCAAGAATCAATTTTTCTGGTAGCTTACATAGGGTTTATTGGCCCTTCCCCTCCCCTATAAACAAAAGAAAAAATATTTAAAAAAAAAAAAAAAGACAACCATGCAACATTTGAGAAGACACTAAGAAGAAAACCTATTTGCAGAAGAAAAAAAAGAAACTTAAGTGAAAATTATGTACACAATTAGAATTAGATCCATGAGAAAAAAAAAATATAATAAAATTCTGTTCAATGTCAATTTAACTTCCTTTAAAATATAAAATATAATACTATTTCAAACTCAAATTGAAGTTTAAAAAAAAAAAAAATGAACTCTACTTAAAAATTATATTTATTTGCTTATTTATTATAGTATAAGTTTATGTTTTTTAAAAAGGTTTAGATAGGGATATCTAGTCATACGGTTTTACTAGGATTTCAATTAGAACAAATAATAATAAAAATAATAATTAATGTCATTAATTTCTAGAGATATCTATCTATAAAATAATATAATTGATAGTTGGGAGTTAGGAAAATATAGTGTTGACACATCATCAATAAATATATCTAATATTTTAACATATAATCTTGCTACATCATCCATTAATTCTCTGTCATCTCTTTTAAATTATATTATATTGCCAATTCTAAGTTAATTATGTAAAATATAAGTTTTTACTTTTTCAATTTAATTTCTATTATTTTTTATCTCCCATTTTGCTACATAGAATATTTTTATGTTTCTTTGACATATTTTTCATTTTTGCAGTTTTTTTTTGTATTAAAAAAATAAAAAATTCTAAGCAAAAAATTATTAATTTAGTCTCACTCTCTATACTTTAAAAACAATAATATATCTTACACATATATTAATAAATCTATTTAAGTTGTCTCCATTTATAAATAAAAATAACTTAACTTTAATAAAGAAAATATCAAAAAAAATTATAATAACTAATTTTTGAATAATTTCTTCATTGCTTATAATAGCTGATCAATTGTGAAAAAAATTAGAAAAAATCTATTTTAAATCACGTCAGCAATTAGTATTGATGCTAAATTTTTAATTTTTTTTCCCTTAAATAGAAAAGATATACGCATATTCAAAATTAAAACTAAAAGTGTGGTATGTTTAAAACCGAAAAAATTCAAATTATATAATATTTTTAAAATAAGATAATAAATATAAGTTTCTAAAATTGTTAATAATAATTATCAGAAAATAAAAATTTAAAATTTAAAAAATAAATTAAAAATAAAATAAAATAAAATAAAATAATTCATGTTTTGCACGGAGGTTGAATAAATCTAATTTTGTTTTACAATCCAAACAAAAAGATATCAACTTAACTTTCCCTTCCTTTCCCTCCCTTTCCCTCCTTTCCCTCCTTTCCATTTCCCTATTTTCCCATCCATATCTCCGGAAAGAGCTGTAAATGAATTCTTATATTGGAAAATGTTTTGATTTCACTTATTATTTATATGATTTTTTTTTTTCGTTTTTGACTGGATTTGGTTGATGTGTAATAGGGTGAGGGGTTTTAAGTTTTCTGGGTATAGATTAGGGAGATGGGTTTTTCAAAGGGGAGTTTAAAGTGTTGCAAATCTAAAAGGGATATTTTGTGGTTGCTTCAATTTTTAATAAAAATGAGGCGCTGTTAAGAAATATATATATATACATTTATTTGTTATTATATGACAAAAAAATTGTTGCTGTTTTTTTATTTTATTTTATTTTTTCCTACCTATATATTTTCTACTTTTTAGTCTTTTTATACGTATATAATGTGGTGAGCATATGAGCAACGAGAGATAATTCTCTCCATTTCTATTTATAAACTTCATCCCCGATGAAGACGGGATATGACCCTAAATTTTTGAAACTAGACCAAGTAATTTTACTATTTGAACTATCTAGCATCAACCATTTCTTGTAATTTTAAAATTTATCTATCAAAATAATTGAACAAGAGACAATTAGTTTTTCCTCACCAGTTAAAACAATGAAAAATAAGTCATTTGGTCAAAGAAGCAATTATAAACGGTTCACAATAATTAGTGTTTTATTATTTTATCTATTAAGGTATCAAAACAATGAACAAATAAGTCATGACAAGGGTCCCTTTGATGCTATGAATTGGAATTGGGTGATTCAATTCTAATTTTTTAGATGTGGTTGTAATTTAGAGTTAGAATCCTAATTTCAGATTAAATTCTTTAGAATTGGTAACAAAAAGAAAAATAAAACTTACCAAACTAAATGAAAAAATTAGTACCATTCTTACCAAATAAAGTGAAAAAAATTATTCAATGATCTTTGTAAACAACTATTACCTATAGTCTAATTCATTATTGAAGACCGTCTATCACCCGCAATAGACTGCTCTTGTGCCATAATTTCAAGCTCTGTATTCGTCCTATCCATTTCTTGTTTCTTCCAAGCTTCTTCTCTTGCAAAATTTTCTTCATCTCTTTTAACCATATCTTCAAGCAACTTATTATGCATCTCCTCTTGGTGCACCATCATCTTGTTAACAATATTCCCACAACCCTTAAAAATCTCAAACTTATAATCATCATCATCATCTCTCTTCCTCTTCTTGATATTCTTTGGTGATTCCTCCTCCTCCAGCCCCTCTTCATATTGTTCTTTTCCATTTTAATCTAGTTCATCTTCCAAACTTGACACACCCATCTTGTCAATTTCTCCTTGTTGATCAATTGCCTTTGGATCTACCTGTTGTTTTTTACCATCAATCTGTTCAGTCACAACCTCCTCAGGGTTTTGATGGTGCTGTTCACTTTGATAAAGCTGTAGTCCTTGGAAGTGTAATTAATGTTATTGTTGAAATATCTGCTTTCCTCTTCAAATTTCTCCTTGCACTTATCAACACTCTTTTTAAACCCAATCTCTGCTATCTTCCTACTCTCCCGCATTCATAAATGTATGGGAATATGCATAAAGATCCAATCCCAAAACAATAACAGAAATAAATAAAAGCTAGCATATTCTTATTTTTAGTGACACATTCACACTATTAGACGAATGGGGGTGGCTAGCTATGCTCAATCTTCTTTCTCTTGGGATGTGTGTGTGTTTGTTTTTGCACCGTGTACGTGTGTCTTATTGCACCAACCACAGAATTAAAGAAAAAATAAATAAATTTGCCAAACATTGAAGAAAACTGCTTCTGCTAAACTTTCATTAATGAAAACTAATTAATTTGCTTATACTTAAACCAGTAATAAGGTGTAATTAAAGAAGATGCATATGAAATATATGTACCTTGAGACATGTTCCCAAGCGAAATCAGAGAACCCGTTACTCTCCATGCTAGATCTGATCCTCAAAAAGCAGGAGCTTCATCATTTGTCCATGCATGAATCAATCTGCAGGTGATCATCAGGTATAATTTGAGTAGTATCCAAGTTCATGGACAGTGTTATATATGCACCTGTTTTGTGCTTTTTCTTCTTTTTCATCAATGGGTGAAAAAGATTATTACAGTATAGGTTGATCTCAATGGGTTTGGCAGTTTTGACAGGGAAGGCAATTTGGGTCTTTATGTGTTTTTTAACTGTACTGTGGGTGTTTGAGGGATTTTGGGGTCCAATGGTAAGTCGTGATGGAGTGGGAGTGTGTTGGGATTTTTCTTATTGTTCGTAACTCAAGAGTTTGAGTTTTAATAAACTTGCTTTTCAAAAAAAAAAAAGATAAAGAAAAAAAAGAAGGAGGAATATTAGGAAATGTGGTAGGTGGTAGGTGGTAGGTGGTAGGTGGGAGGTGGGAGAGGCATGGAGAGGGAAGGATAGTTGGTGGTGATTGTGTGGTGGAGAGTGATGAAATTTATAAACAAACAAGACAAATGAAAGTAAATGGAGAGACACAAGTATACGTGCAGCCATCGGCCTACTCCATGGAATGAGAGTATTATAGATTTATTATATGGATGAATATGAAGCTCATTCACTCACCTTTACAATGGTAGAGCTTTTTATTTATAGGCATTATAGAGATAATTGTAATTGACTAATGATAAAATTAAGTTCTAAGTTTTCTTAGAATTTTGTCTGCGATTGTCCTCATAATTAGAGCTTAATTCTATCAATTACAATAACAATAATATAGTTATCTTAATTGGAGGTGATTGATGATTTGATTGTAATATTATAGTTAATCTCAATCAATCATCAATCCATGAAATAATTCTACTAAAACCCTTCTCTCATGGTGTAGATCGATGACTAAATCACGTATATTTCTGTGTCCCTCTCTTTATCTTTTCAATTTCTTTCGTTTCTTTATAAATTTCTACATAGTATCAGTGCCTCAAAAGCTCTAGCGAGCAAATTGATCATGAGTAGTTGCAGTCAGATTAATTTTCTTATCAAAGACTCTCATGGCGCCTTGTAGTGTGGCAAAAACTGCATGCACTACAAGAAATTATTGTACATGCGCATGTAATTTGGCAGACTCAGATACGCTGACGCATATAAACATTATATAAGTTTGTAATTTATATATTTACGTCTGTATTATTGTAAACGTAGAAAATTACCTAAAAGATTTAAACACAGACAAAAATACTATTTTGCAGACACATTTAATGCTTTAATTTTGGAGCCATTTTTTACCAAAATAGTCGCATTTGTTTTCTTATTATTGGAGTCGCAGAAACAGATACAAAAGAATATTTTATTTATAATTATGTGCATATGTATCTGCATCTGTATCTGCATCTATCACTTAATGTATTTACGATTATACTGGGAGACGTAGATATGTTTCCCCAAATTTAAACTTAATATGCAAATTTCCTTTCTTCTTCTCCGTCTTTCCTCTGCAACAAAGTTTTCTCTCCCACAAAGCTTTCTCTCCCTCTGAAAACTCTCACCATCGAAACTAGTCTCCCAAATTACTCTACCTAGGTCCAACTTCGTACTATTTCTTCATTGGACTTGTGCTTCTTCATACTGAAAAGTTAGGTTTCTTCCACTCCCAAGTAAGTGGTTTTTAATTTATAGATCTTTCATGCTTATGTTTTCTCTTTTTGTTACTTCAATTGCTGCAATTGTTTGTATACACCATAAGCTAGGGTTCTCATATGTTTTCTCTTTAAATCATCTCACCATATGTCTGTCTAATTCACTTTGATTAATGATTTGCTATGGTACTGTTTACCAGCCTGTTCGTTTTATGTATTTTTTATTTATTTATTTCATTTTCCTTTTTGCTGGGATATCGAGAAAAAGAGGGAAACAACTGAAAATCAAACATTCAGTATAGATAAATTTTATTTAGGCCTTTAAAGAACCACAAGGCTACACTTTGCACAACTCTTTTGTCACGGTTTACTTGAGTTTAATTAGCTCTTACGTATACAGTGAACTAAAATTGGTAAAGTCTCATATTTGTCGTGGTGTGTCTCAACTTGTTTCCAATTTACAGTCATGTGTATATAATCTTAGTTCATTGGTCAATTATTGAATTAAAACATAAAAAGAAAATGTTAGGGGACAAGACACTAGTGTTTGAGGTTTTAGTTTTTGGTTAACATTTTCAATATTAATGCTTACACAATTTGAAGTTGGTGAGTGGTTGATGACATTGATTGTCAATATTATGATACTGATAATAAATAGAATGCTGCATTTTCATTGAAGTATATGTGTGAATGAACTTTGACTTTGATTAAGGTGTGTACAGTGTAGGTTCTTTGTCTATTCTCAAGTTTATCAGTAATTAAAGTTAGATAGCTATTTGTTTTGCAATTACATGATTAATTGGGTCCAAATAAGCAGTATAGGAATATATATACCAAGCGAAAAGTAATATATGTACATGCTAGCCCAACTTTAATTTTTTTTTTTTAAAACTCGTTTAACTTACTGAGTTGAGCCTAGTCCTCCTAAAGTTAGTAAAACTCCCGGGTTCTAGTTAGTTTTGGAATAGATGTAAAATCCAGCTTATGAATCACAATCTTCATTGCTAGCCAATGAACACGAATTGGTGACTAGGCATTATTGATGTGTTGGTCGAGGTGGAACTGTTTGAATAAAGCTCCAACTAACATGGCATATCTGCTTTATTACTTTTAATGGATTCTTCATATGCTAGATCATTGGATTAGGGAACTTGTCTCTTAGCAAAAATTTTTACTTGAGTTTCATTTGAGTGCTCTGCTGTTTGATGACTGTTACCTGCATTTGGGTTTAATGAATTTACCTTTCGAAGTCTTTTGCCACCTATTGTTTGTTCGCAATTGTTTTTAGAGTTAGTTTAAGCACTTTTGTGATGCAGGGAACAAGTAATATTAGTTCTTTTTATTGCTAAGCTGCAACATGATACAGAGTGCTCTTAGCGAGATTCTCCATTCTGTTTTTTTTTGCTAAACTTAGCTAGATTCCTCCATTACTTTTTGATTTCTAAGAACGTTAGGTGCAATAGGTTATTTTTCATTTATTTGATGTTTGGTCCTTCTGCTTGATGTTTATTTGCTTGCTTTAGAGATGCAACGATGTATTCCAGAAGCTATGTGCGGAATTGAAGAGGAAGCAGCCATCTAGCCCACTTGTTTAGGAGGATGGGTGCCCAGATTGGATCCCATAGAATTGGTGGGAGTCTTTATGTGACTAGTGGGCGAGCCCTAACTTCCAGATGAGCTCCTGGACGATGGTCATGAATAGGCGAGTAGGTGATGAGCATATTCACCATGCATTTGGCTTCGTCAACACAATTGTTCATCATAAACGTCTGGTTATTAATATTTTATTAAATAAATATTAGGTATAAATTTGTATCACAGTCTTTTTAACTAATATTATTTTAAAATTTTGGAAAGAGAGCAAAAGTTGGGCGAGAACCTATTATTATTGAGGTTTTCGACTGCACTCACAAGAGAAAGTCCGGTGACTTTGTTGAAACAAAGTTTAAGTCATCAGTGTAAGCATGATTTGTCTTTTTTTTTTTTACATAGTTGTTTTTTTGTTTTACGTAAATAACTTGTTTTTATTTATAGGAGAAGTTTAAGGCTTTAAAGGTGGCGTAGCTAAAGCAAACTAGCACCGAGCAGCAGGATAATGCTGATACACTTGATGCACTCTCTTCGTAAAGCTAGAGGCCAGCAAGAGCTGGAAGAGACTCATCTACGACTTCGGGGGTTGTCTCAACTCCCAGCAAGTACTAGGAGAAGTACAGCGTTGGCAGCTTCTACCACCACTCCTCACAGCTCCTCTACGTCTTCTTTTACATCTCCATCTCTTTTGGGATTCATTCTAGAGTAGATGGAGCTTGTATAGGAGTTAATTAAGATAGAGCCGAAGAGAGCTAGGGTACATCCACTGCCTCCGACACTATCATCTCAACCATCTTCTGTACGTATTATTTTAATTTCATTTTCAAAATACAAAAGTTTTAGTTTATTAAAATTTACACGTAAAAACATGCCAAGTTTGGATTCAGGAGGCAAAACAGTCAATTATTATACCGTTTAGGATTCTAGTAATACTAGCACCAGCTTATGAACGAGTAAGACTGGTAGAAAAAACCAAAAATCTATTTAGATCAATAGTTAGGATTTTAGGATAAATTTTGAGTTTCAAGACAAAAACACGTGAAGTTTGGGTTCGGGGGCAAAACGGACAAATACTAGACCGTTTAGGATTTCGGGAGTACTAACACGACCCCAGGGATGAATAAGACATATAGGAAAAACTAGAAATCCACATGGATCAAAGGTTAGGATTTAAGGACAAATTTTGAGTTTCGAGGCAAAAACATGCCAAGTTTAGGTTCGGGAGACAAAACGGTCAAATACTAGTCTGTATAAGATTCTATGAGTACTAACAAGACCTTGGGGAAGAATGAGACTTGTAGGAATAAATGAAAATCCATTTAGATCAACGATTAAGATTTTATGCCAAAATTTGAGATTCAAGGCAAAAACTTGCCAAGTTTAGATTTGGGAGAAAAACGGTCAAATAATAGTTCATTTAGGATTTCGAGAATACTGATACGGCCTTATGGTCAAATAAGACCTGTAGGAATAAACGGAAATTATTTGGATCAACTTAGTACTAGCACGACCCTAAGGACAAATAATACTTGTAGGAAAAATAAGAAATCTATTTGGATCAACGGTTAGAATTTTATGACAAATTTTGAGTTTCAAGACAAAAACATGTCAAGTTTAGGTTCAAGGACAAAATGATCAAATAATAGTCTATTTAGGATTCTGGAAATACCGGCAAGACCATAGGGATGAATAAGACTTGTACAAACACATGCAAATTTATTTAAATCAACAGTTATGATTTTTGGCTAAATTTTGAGTTTCAAGGCAAAAACTTATCAAGTTTGGGTTCGGGAGGTAAAACAGTTAAATACTAGTCGTTTTAAGATTTCAGAATTACATGCATGACCATGAGGACGAATAATATCTGTAGGAATAAACATATATCCATTTGGATCAACGTTTAGGTTTTTAGGCCAAATTTTGAGTATCAAGACAAAAAGTTGTCAAGCTTGTGTTTATGGGCAAAACGGTCAAAGACTAGTGCTTTTAGGATTCTAAGAGTACTGACACAACCGTGGGGATAAATAAAACCTGTAAGAATAAACGAAAATCCATTTGAATTAACTATCAAGATTTTAGGTCAAATTTTAAGTTTCAAGGCAAAAACTTTTCAAGTTTATATTTGGGGGTCAAAACGATTAAATAATAGTCTATTTAAGATTTTGAGAATACCAGTACAACCGTGGGGAAGAAGAATAAGACTTGTGAAAACAAACCTAATACATTTGTATTAACGGTTAAGATTCTATGACAAAATTTGAAAACTTTGGTTCGATCATCGGGTAAAACAATCAAATAATAGTCTATTTAGGAATTCGATAGTACCAACACGACTGTGGGGACGAATAAAACCTTTATGAATAAACGAAAATAAAATACAATTTTAAATTTTTTTCTTAATTTATCCAAGTTCATCAGAGTTTTAACTTATATGTATATTAATTTATGTAGAACATATTTATTTGGATTATTTCAGGTTCCACCTCTTATATTCGAGCTTTCACACCTGTTTCAAACTGACGAATAAGTTCGAGATGACGAAGACTTAGGCTTTGGAGATGAGGCCGAGATTTATTTATTTTATTTATTTATTATTGATTATAAAATATTGTTACGATCAATGATTTTTGTATATTATTTTTTTATATATATAAAATTTAGATGTAAATATTAAAAATTCTTTTGAAGCAAATATTTATAGGTATAAAATTAAAAATGAAATAAAACAAGTAAATTACTTCAAACATCTGCGTCTGCATTTTTCTTTCTTGCTCTACGAAACACAGACGTAAATAAATTACAAAAATTAAAATATAATATGCATCTACCTTACAGAAGCAAATATATCTATGTTTGTGTTTCAATGTCTTGGTCGTAGACTCTGATACATGAGACCCAATTATTGTTGACTGGAGTTTGCGTCTGTTTTGCAGACGCAAAATAATTTATGCTTCTGTGCAACTACAGAAACTAATATCTGATTTTAGTCTTATTGCGTCTGCGTGCAAATACAGAAACTAGTATCTGAGTATAGTCTTATTGCATTTGCATGCAAGTGCAGACTATTATCTGCCACTGTGCTTAGCATATTCAGACAATGCCTTTTCTTGTAGTGGTGAGACTAGGAGTATCTCAACCTAATAGGAACTCTTGAAAAAGTGTTCAAGTTTTGCTTCATAATAAGACTCCAAAAGAGTGTAGTAAAATGTTGTTTCCATCTGAACTTATGACAGCTTATAATCATTTTAAGTGAATGCAAAAGATATCCCAGATGAATATTCTTAGGAATTGATTATGATTGATGAATATTCATCTTAGTATTAAGGAATTTATTATGATTGATTGAGATTAATTATAATTAATATTACAATCAAACCATACCCGCAATGAAGATAATTATATCATTGTAATTGTAATTGATAAAATTAAGATCTAATTATAAGTACAATCATAGACAAAATTATAAGAAAATGTATGCCTTAATTCTATCATTAATCAACTAGAATTATCTTGGTAGTGTCTTTAAATTAAATGATTTATCATTGTAAATGACTGAGTATGTGAGCTTCATACATATCCATAGAATAAACATTACTCTCTTTCGGTAAAATAGACTAACAGTCGAACCATGAATATCTTGTGTTTCTAGATTTATCTTATCATTGTCATGTTTGTTTCTAAATTTCTACAAAGTGGCAGTAAGTTTCTTCATGAGACTATGAATTGGTCGAACTGGTCTGGTGCTCCATCAAACATGTTTGTGTTTCTCTTCTCTTCTTAATCTTATTTGCCTGCCTCACTCCCAGCTCCTTTGTTTAGCTTAGCTCAGTGTAAATTGGAAAATTGTTCTGTGTTAGCTAGCCACAAACAACACTACAAAAATGCACAAACCTCGCTCTCTCTCCTCTCTCCTCTCTCTTTCATACACATGTATCAAGGTTTCATCCTGTCATGGAAGAGAAAGATACTCACCACACCCCTTTCAGTAGAAAGTGAGTTCACCATTCTCAAGGAGTATATAATATAATATTTAAATACAAATGTGGAGACTTTAGACAACTAGACAAGTGAATCCATTCATATGTTCTGCTACATTTGATGAATTCATAATATTTTTTTATTTATTTATTTATTTTTAGTTTAGCGACAAACCAAACCAGTACTTCGTTGTCCAAAACACAACATTTTATAAATAAATTTAAAAAAAATACTTGATCGAACTTGGACAAAATTGAGTCCGTTGCAATCCGTTGAGATTTAGCCCCAAACATATCTCAAATTATATTGAATACATAATACTCTTTTTTTTGTTTTTTTTTTGTTTTGTACCAACTACTTGAGCTAAGTCTTAGTGGGATACATAATACTCTTTGATTCAACTATTTTAATTTTATGGTAAGAGGTTACTCATTCTTTCTATTTTACACTCACCATAATTTATAGCTTATCTTTCTATGAAGGATTGACTTAAGCTTCAAAAGAGATTACTGTCAGAGGCCTTCCTTTCTTTTGTCTTGCAAGTTAGATTTTAGGAGTCACGTGGAGCCAACCTCAACACATAAGTTTGAACAAATCGAGAGTTAACCGTATCATATGTTGTTTAATTAACTTAGTTAGTTATCTTCTAAATATTTTATTTTTTTAAAATTAACTATATTTACTTTATTTTATTCTTGGTCAAAAGTGTACAAATTATTGCAATTTTTTCAATATGTTTAATTACCAATATTTAGTAACACCGTACAAAATTATATATTGATCGAAAATGACCAGAGAATTATTGGATTTTGTTTAGCTTGATTTTCAAGGCATTGACTTTCTATTAGCTTTGGATGCTTGATGCTTCTGGATCTTATTAATTTAGATGGCATTGTTGATATTTACCGGTGCCTAAGAATTCATTTTTGTGAGTAAGATTATTTTAAATTTATTATTAAGATTCAAATTTACTTAGTATTCTTTTGCATGAAATAGATAAAAATTAATTCTATTGTAGTATATATTACAGCTCTCTCTATTATAATATTAATTACATTCAATATATAATTCATAATCCTCTTATAATTCAAACTTAGAGAAAGAAAATTACAGGAAGGCATAAAGAAGTCAAAAGGTGAGGGAGGATTTGGTCAATAATTGTTCCATATCTTCTTTTTTTTTGTTTTTTTTTTTTTTTTGGGTAAGATAATTGTTGCATATCTTAAAAACTAAAGGAGACGAAAATGAAACAGTAAAAAAAGGCAAAAGAAGATGGAATAAAGAAAACTTCAATTCAACTCCAAAAGGATGCTTCCAAATTATTGATCTTGAAAAACTCTCCAATCGATAATGAAAAAATCTAGATGTTTGTTTCTTATACATACTTATTTATTCAACTCAATTCAAATAAGTTGTAAAATCTAAATTAGTTGTGAATTTGTGATTGATTAATATAATTATTTTAATTTTATATAAATAATACAATATTTTTAATATTAAAAAATCAAATTTATTATGAGAAATTGAAAGTTTTGAAACTTAGCAATTTGAAAGAAAAAGAAGATGATTCTGATTCTTGTGAGTTGGTGGTTCCCAACACAAATAGGAAATGAAGAATCTTGTTGGGAGAAAATGGGGTAAGTCTTAGGAATTGTTTGCTATAATAACTGCTGACAAATACTGATACACTACCAATTATATCCTTCATAAATCTCATGTGATACACTGATACAGGATCCCTATCCTTCATTAACAATAATGAGATTTTTTATTTTTGATAGAATTTGGTTCACAGATTAACACAGAATTAAAACGAAGCGATGGCCTGCAGGGTGGTGACAGATGGAGTGGAAGGATGGCCATTCACCGCCCCATGTGTTGTGTGGTAGGCTATGCCTAATATTCGTTTTCACTCATCCACCAAAATCCAAATGAAAGAGAGAGAAAGTTCTGAAGATCAATACTAAGTAAGGGTAAGGATTTAGGGGTGGGGGATTCTCTAACTTTCTATTCTTTTCTATTCTTTTCTATTCTTCTCTATTCTTCTCTATTCTTCCCTATTCTTCTTGGCAACTTGATCGAATGCATGCATGCCTACCTAGTCCCTCACGCCACCATCTATCTTCTCATTCTCTCTCTGATCAAGTTTTATTAATTAGTTTAAAATGAAACAATAAGCTTAACTAGTCTAGACTGGTTAATATGTCATAGAACCATGCATGCACACACATGATGATCCAAAGTTGGTGTTGTTGTTCATGGAAACTTCTTCATCAATTAAATTGCAAGGGGAAACCTTCTTTGTGATTTACAATTTGACAAATTTATAGTCAAGTTTACATTAAATTTCAGCAATTTTTTAAAAAAAAAAATTATATGATCGCAACAATTTTTAATGATAATACTTAAGATTTTGATCGTGTTAACTTAATTAATTATAAAGTTTTTTATTGTATGAAAAGTTGAAGAAATATAATTATGTTGAAATTGATCAAAAATCATTCATTATGTCTTTTGAATCATTCTTAGATATAATTAAACTATTAAATGATACTTCAAAAATTATTTTAACTTCTAACACTCATAACGTGCAAGCCGACAAATTACACATAACACAAGCAAGGAAATAACTCTTGGTAATTTTAATTTTTAAAAATTTAATCTATTTAGTGAGACTTCAGAATAACATTATATTTCATAATAAAAATTTACTACGAATATATATAGTATACAATGGGGTTCCATATAAGTTGCAAGAAATACTTTATTTAAATGAAAAATAATGTGGAAATGTATTAAGTTTTCTATATTGTCAGTTAAAAGATATTAGCATCGATATTTAATTAAATGTATATTAAATAATTAATTAAAATTCAACAATTTAATGTATATCTCAACTAATTTTGATTAAAAAATTCATGAGTCTGTGTGGGAGACTTTTTCTAATTTTGTGATTTACTGTGAATATACATATTCATGCCTAATTTTGTGACTTGGGATCTGTTACTGTACTTAACAAATATAGACATAGTCATGCTATTAAGAAGGAAATACACGATATTATTATTTTATTCATACATTCATAAGTATCGTGTGAAATTGGTTAGAGACAAGCATTGGGTACCCATTTTTGTCTATAAATACAGTGCCCGGGATCTTTCTTTCTGTTCATCAACAGATATTGCTCTCATCTCATCTCTCTCCAACATCGTTCCACTCCCTCTATATATGTATGGTTTTCTGCTGTAAATTGTGGACTGCATGTGCAACTGTAATTTAATTAGATCAGCTAGCAAGCTAGGGCTTTTGAACCCAGCACATATATTCTCTCTCTCCCTCTTTCTCTCTCAACACACAAACACACACACTGAGGAACCAGAGGCATTAATGGTGTTGATGACAGAAGATAGAGAGCACAGATGATGAAATGCAGACAATAAATTAATTGCATCTCACTCCTTTGTGCTCTCTATGCTTCTGTCACCACATTACGGCCTCCAGTACCCTTAATTATTACCTACTTTTACTTGATGAGTTGTTCCATTCAGTTCCTATTTCCTAATTTCATTGCTTCTTGTGATTATAATTATAAACCCTAGCTAGCTACCATTTCCTTTTAATTTTCATACAACTCTTTTTGTCCTTTGTTGCTATATATATCATTACTATTGAAGTAAGTAATGCATGATTTTATATGCCTTCAATTTGTACACCTAATTTCTTAATTATATTTTCTAAATTCATGATCATCATTTTCCATTATTTTCTTCCTCAAGGTTTCTGAATTGCTGGTAGCTAGCAATGATCAACTATTGCTAGCTGCACCTTATAAATGAAGGTGAAATTGGGTTATGAACTCTATATATATAGCTTGATGCCAAGCTGATCCTCGAAATCCATAACCCTACTGTACGTGTTAAAGAATTGGGGAATTGATCAAAAAACTATATAGAATTTTCACGAAACTATATAGAATTTTCACGATTGAGCAGTTGTTGATCAATGCAATTCGTCTGAGTTCTGTCCTTTATTTTATTGAGTAATTAATTATATAGATTTGTTTAGATTGTAGTGTGTTCATCTTTAATTGGTCAATACTCAAGGAAGAAGACTCAAATACTTATGCTTAAATTAATGTCCAATTTAAAATCACTAACATTTAGTGAATGAATTTCTTCAAGACATATTTTGAAATGCTTGAGCATTATTAGCAAGTTGGTTCAAGAAAGTCTTGATTTAGAAATTTGTGAATGTTATGTCTCATCCAATAGTTTATAG
The DNA here is from genome assembly GCA_029379385.1 of Quillaja saponaria. Taxonomy (NCBI): domain Eukaryota; kingdom Viridiplantae; phylum Streptophyta; class Magnoliopsida; order Fabales; family Quillajaceae; genus Quillaja; species Quillaja saponaria. The sequence goes on along the minus strand of CM055610.1, from coordinate 10,386,485 downwards.
TTTTGGGTGTTCAGTGGACGAGAAGCATATATTCTATCTATGATTGAATTAATAATTATATATACTGCAGTTGTAGATGAGGTCATGTCTTGCAGTCATGCTATATATAACATATATATTTCCTCTATAAATAAGAATCTCGAAGTTTCTAATGTTCGCACATATTAAAAGATTGTGTCTAATTCAATAATTCATATTATTATAAAATAAGTGATAATTTATAATATATATAATTTCAAGTGTAATTGGCCTTTTATTCTCATTTATTATCTCGTCACATAGTAATTGGGCAGTATACATCGTAATTGGACTTTGCTTTTCTTCTTTACTAAGAATGAACCTTTTCCATGAGACTCTATTGTCTCAGAAAATCTAATTTTACAACTTGATTCGCATTGTGGTTGATACTATACACATGCTTTAGCATGCTCATATCTATGCGCAACAATTTAAGGAGTAGGAATAAATAGATGTCGGCATGTGAAAACAACACGTCCAAGTAATCCCCAAAGTCATTCTACTGCTTATTTCATACATTTGAAATTTCTCAGGTGCATTCTCCCACAACCCAAATAATTCAAACAACAATAAAACGATCCAACAAGTATAGACGAAACAAAGAAAATAGTATACCTCATAGTGACCAGCGAGATTAACATTCTCCTCCTTGAAAATAGTATACCTCATCGTAACTAGTGAGATTAACCAATCTTTCACATTTAATAAAAAATTATGTGTTTAGTTCGATAATTCATATTATTATAAAACAAGTGATAATTCATGATATATTATCGCAAGTGTAATTGGCTTTTTATTGTTATTTATTGTCTCGGCATTTAGTAATTGGGCGGTATACAGCATAATTGGACTTTGCTTTTCTTCTTTACTAAGAATGAAACTTCTCCTTGAGACTCTATTATCTAGAAAATTTAATTTTACAACTTGATCCATATGATGGCTGATACTATACACATACTTTAGCATGCTCATATCTATGCTCAACGCGTTAAGAAGTAGGAATAAACAGATGTCAGCATGTGAAAATGACACCTGTCCTGGTACACAAAGTCATTCTACTGCTTATTTCATACATTTGAAATTTCTGAAGTGCATTCTCCTAAATAATTCAAACAACAATAAAACGACCCAAAAAGTATAGATAAAAGAGAGAGACAAAGAAAATACTCAAATAGCATACTCATTGTGACCAGCAAGATTAACCTTCTCCTTCTTGAAGATAGAAGTCTCCAAGTCCAGAGATGCAGGGGGTTTGATTGCCTGGCATGGATACCATGTGGGCACCGAGAGCCAGGCCACAGCTGACACATTGTCCAACCCTAAGAGACTAATTTGAGTTTTGAAGACGAAGGTACTGTTGGAATTGTAATTTGAAATTGATCTTATAGCCTTCTAACACCTAGGAGAATAAAAAGAAAATAATAAGTGATATGAATTAGTAGTTAATTGTGTGTTAGTGGCAAATTATGGAATTGTAATGAATTGAATATTAGTGGGAGTTTGATTGCTAGTATTGGGTATTTAATCCTTATTAGGGTGAGTTATTAGTTAGTGGAGAGTTATAAGTTAGTGAGTTAGTGTTACTAGTATAAATATGTTATATTGAGTATTGTAATATTTGAGTCTACTCGATGTCACTTGTATTGGTTATGAAATGAGTTTTTTTTGTTATAATATTATATTTCACTCTATAAATGTATAAATATATGTTTGTATATGTGAGTGCTCACCACATACATTTTACAATATAAGAATTCATGTACGGTTATGTTGGGTGATATGGATGGGAAAATAGGGAGAGGGAAAGGAAGGGAAGGTTAACTTGATTACCTTTGTTTGGATTATATAACAAAATGATGGAAATAGAATGGAATTTTCATGTTTGGCTTAGAGTAAAATGAATTAAATTCTTTTTTTTTAATAAACAAAGGGGCCAAGCCCAGAACAGACAAAAAGCAACAAACAAAAACTAGCCAGGAACCAAACGAGGGAAACACATGACCGCCATTTGATCTCTGCAGAGAAGATCAACCACCCCAACGGAGGATCCAGAAAAAACAGAAACTCCTAACTGAAGGCTCAAGTTAATATTTGGAGTGGACAAGAGTTAAATATTTGGACACATGCATTTGAATGGAATAGAGGGAAGATTGTTCCTCTCCGAGATCCCTTCTCTCCCCTTCATAATTTCAAAACAAATTGAATCCAAAACTACATGCATCCTTCTTCATTATCTTCCCTTCTCTTCCCCTTTGCTGCCCTCAATAGAGACAAAACGGATCAAATTAAATGCATGATAATTGATATAAATTGGTATGTCTATATAAGTTACTAATATAAGGTTGTCAAAATTGAGATCTTACCTAAGATCTCTAGGAGGATCCCTAAGATCGAGATTCTAAGATCAAAGGATCTGAGCAACCAAATTCGTCGAATAGGTTTAAAATTATATGTACACTTTCAAAAAAAGTCATGAATTTGCATTATAATATGAATTTTAAGAACAAAATTAAAGCAATCTAATTTTCCTAGTTAACATGTTCAAATATAATACTCCAAGATGATTTCATACAAAATATTCATAATCCAAAGTTTAAACATCCCTTGAAATTAAAAATAATATAGTTCATACATTCATAAATCTAAAATTGAAATATAATACTAAGGAGTCTAATCTTTAAAAATAAAATTGCTTCCTACATCATTACTAGGATAGAAGTTGCGCAGGCCGCAGACTATTATGAAAACTTAGAGAGAACTCTGAAGGGATGGATATCGTTGCACTATACACATATATGAGATGTATTTTAAAAGTAGGCCGGTTGGTTTTTTTTTTTTTTTTTTTTGTGTGTGTATTTTATTTTAAAAAAAAGGGTCTCTAAAACCCAAGTCAAAAATATGACATTATGCAAAATAGTTCAAATCAGCCAGATTAAAATCGGGTAGGATTCTTATCAAGAAGACAAAAAGTTGGGTAGTATCTTACGATTATCAGATCCTAAAATCTTATTATACTGATCATCCAACCCAAAAACAATTATATGACACAAATTTTGAATTGCGAGTTTGACAACCTTGCTATTGTATTTATGTTCTAGACGGGAATTAAAAGCAACAATAAATAAATAAATATCTATTTCTAATTCAAATATAAAACAGAAACAAGATTTAAGCCCACTTAAATTCAGTCAATCTAGGATCGATTCCTGAAGTAACCTATAGGGTTTTATCCCTAATTCTAGGTGATGTCAAAAACAATTCAACCATAAACTTAAATCATCATCACAAGACAAAAACTGAAATAAACCCTACTCAACAGTAATATTATAATCAACTAAAAGTCCTTGAATCTTAATAAGAACGATCAACCAAGTTCCTCGTAATCAAATTAACAAAAATCGTACCCAAGTCACATGAAAAATATAAGAAAAGACATTGGTAAAATAAAGTAAACAAACCCCACAAAATCTCAAAGCTTGAGCGTCAAATCCATCTCTTGGTCATCAGTAGTTGAGGAGCCATTAGCTTTAAGCCCCAGTACTAGTTCCTTCTTCCTTTCACCTTCAGCCCCAGAATTTTCCATAAGGAACTTTGCAAACGACTCTTCTGTAAATGGATAATACTGCCACATATCGGTTTTAAGGCCATAATTTTGAGGAGCTTCAGTGGTATTCTCTCCAGGTAGACTAAGGGACAAGGCAACTGCAAGCTTATCATCTTCAAGTACCTTTTCACCACAGCATGGAGGCTCCAGATTAAGATCAATGTGCAACTCTTTGGTTTCAATTGGCTTCAACTTTTTGACATCACGTTCGGTTTCTATTTCTTCTCCGTGATCTCTCTCGTGTTTCTCAAGTAATTTGTGGTCGTTGCCTTGTTCTTCAACTGTGATCTGCTTCTCTTCCTCTTTCTTTGGAACTGCCTGCTCCAGCTTTTTGACATGATCGCAATCCTTCTCTTCTCTCTCGTGCTTCTCAACTTTGCGGTCTCCTTGTTCTTCAACTGTGATCTGCTTCTCTTCCTCTTGCTTTGGAACTGCCTGCTCCAGCTTTTTGACATGATCGCAATCCTTCTCTTGTCTCTCGTGCTTCTCAACTTTGCGGTCGCCTTGTTCTTCAACTGTGATCTGCTTCTCTTCCTCTTGCTTTGGAACTACCTGCTCCAGCTTCTTGACATGATCGCAATCCGCCTCTTCTCTCTCGTGCTTCTCAACGTTGCGGTCACCTTGTTCTTCAACTATGATCTCCTTCTCTTCTTGCTTTGAAGCTACCTGCTGCTGCATGTGGCATTCCTTGTCACTCTCCATGTTTCCCCTCTCTTTCTTTTTGCTTGACGGCTAGGGTTTTCTTTTTGGTGATCAAGCAATAGGTTAGGCTGGAGGATCTCTTCTATATATATATATATATATATATATCAATGTAATTCTGTGAGCAGTGTGCCTTTGGGGTAAGAAAATCACGATTACGAGAAAAAAGGAAATACCAAATATCTACCTATATATGGTAGCCTTCAGAAAAAAAAAAAAAAAAAAAAAAAAAAAAGCTTTATTACTATTTCAATCCCTCAAGATTGCCTCAATTCGCAATTTGGTCCTCAAAAAATATTTTCGATCAATTTCATCATCTAAGATCTAGAATTTTTCAATTAAGTTACATTCTCTCATTTTTATGTTATGCATAAATAAAATAATTTTACAAAATTTAATGATAAAATAAAAAAAACATATTTACAAATGTAAAAACAACTTATATATGTTATTATTTTTATGTTAAATATGATTATTTCATTAATTCATAACATGTGATGAAATAATAGAACTTGATTGAGAAAATTTGAATCTAGGAGGATAAAATTAACTGAAAAAATTCTTAGAAAATCAAAGTGAAAACTGATATAATCCTGAATAACTAAAATAATAGATAAGCCAAATATATATATATATATATATATATATATATATATATATATATATATATATATATGGGTTGGCTAAGGAGATGTTTCACTAGCTAGTCCTTATTTATAAGTTAAAATCAAATTTTTTAAAATTGAGAAAAGTAAGAATAAGTCATACTTTTTTCTTCACATATCAAATAAATCTTACCATAAATTTACATTATCTACTGCTCGTACTTTTAAATTGTTTTTCCCCAAGTAAATCTTAAATTTTACTCTAATACATTTTATGTCACTTCTACCCTACTTTTTATTTTTATTTTAAGTTTAAAATATTAATTAAGTAGATTAATTTTTCAAAAACACATTATTTAATTTAGAAATTAAAACTTATTATTTAATAATTAATGAAAAATTAAAATTTCTCATTATCTCCTTTCATATTTTTTATATATATTTTAATTTTAACTTGAATTAAAAAAAATTCATGATTAATTAGAACTAAACCTAAATCAGTTTAGATTTATTTTGAAAGAAAATTAAAAGAACAAGTGACATGTGTATGAATCTAAATTCACTTATGAATATAATTTTTAAAAGTTTTTAAAAATATATATTAAAGGGATTATGAAAATATCATTAATTTTTAAAAAAATTAATTTTTTTATTAATTATGAAATAATAAATTTTAATTTCTAATTTAAATAATTTTTTATTTTTTTGAAAAATTAATTTACTTGATTAATATTTCAAACTTAAAACTAAAAATAAAAAATAAGGGTAAAAGGGACATAAAAAGTGCCAATATACAATTTAGGACTTATTTAGAAAAAAAAAAAAAGATTATTGAGAATGTAAATTTATTGTAGGATTATTCGGAATGTGAAATAAAAAATAAGACTATCCTTACTTTTCCCTCAAAAATTAGGGGAATAGACTTTTTAAACTCTAAGGACTTTTCATTTAGGTAATTTTATTTAACCTGTTGCATAAGTTTTAAGGGAACCCTTTTCTGACGGACAATTCATTTCCGGATTTATAAATGTTTGGGTGTGCCAAAATTTGTCCGTGATCAGGAAATTAAATATTTCATTAGAAAAAAATAAAAATAAAATAAAAAATAAATCGAAGATATAAACATGTGCAATTCTGACGCAGGCATAATCTTATATCCCAACTACTTATACATCAACCATAAAAGTATTATACATTTCACATTTCAAAAAATAAAATTATATTTTGAAAAGGGAGGTGTTTGTTTGTATATTTTGAAAATAGAAAGATCTATGTAATATTAATAAAATACATGAAAGATGTAATAAACTTTAAAATTAATGTTGTATTCTAAACTTATGTAAGTAAAGATCACCTAAGTATTGATCATTCTTGGGATGTCTTCAAATCAATGAGTTTGCATATATACTTGAAACAAGTATGGCTAAATTGCTGAGGAACTTTGATGATCTATAATGGTAACTGAGGCTGTCAACTCGTTGTCTTTGTTCATAAAATTTGGCAGCTCTTCTGTGATTGGAGCAGGTATGGCTCAATTGCTTAATCTCATTGGGCTCCCAAAAAATTGGAGAAACATAGGGGGGAAATGAAATTTTCCATTACTGAAATCTATTGCGTTTGCTACAATTTGTGTAATGCTGGTTACTAGAAACTTACTTAAGATAAAATATGGTTTTGCCTACTGTTTTTGTTTATGTAGCTAGACTGTTAATTAAGGTTGCCCTTTTGTTTTGCAGATGATAAGCTTGTGATGACGGATAACGAATAGCCAGTAACAAGAGTGGTTTCTAGTAATTTCCAATTGTTTAGTGATTGCGATATTAGATTTTTTCTTGAAAATATTTGCATAACAGAACCCGCTGTCATGTAACTTCAATTCTTCGTTAATTAATGGCTGCCAATCCTATGTTTGCGGGGTTTGCATCTGATGTTTTATTTTCACAGATTTTAGTTTGTAGTTATGATAGATTAACAAGCAATGACATGTGATTTTATTTATGTCGAAGGAGCACAAAAAAATTCATATTTGTTGATCTATTTCTTAAGAGGCTGGTACATATTCAAATTACTTACTGCTCGCAATTTCTGCATTTAGTAAATTGCGCTTTCCTCATGTGATGATTGTAAACCCAAAAAAAATAAAGGGAAATAAGAATGTGATGATTTTAACATTATATTTATTCATCAGCGATCTAGACATGTTACATTGCTTACTAAATTAACAAAAATTATACCCAAGTCAAATGAAAAATATAGGAAAAGACATTGGTGAAATAAAGTAAACAAACCCCATAAAATCTCAAAGCTTGAGCGTCAAATCCGGCTCTTGGTCATCAGTAGTTGAGGAGTCGTTAGCTTTGAGCCCCAGTGCCAGTTCCTTCTTCCTTTCATCTTCAGCCCCAGAATTTTCCATAAGGAACTTTGCAAACGACTCTTTTGTAAATGGATAATACTTCCACGTATCGGTGGTATTCTCTCCTGGTAGACTAAGGGACAAGGCAGCTGCAAGCTTATCATCCTCAACTACCTTTTCACCACAGCATGGAGGCTCCAGATTAAGATCAATGTGCAACTCTTTGGCTTCAATTTGCTTCAACTTTTTGACATCACTTTCGGTTTCTATTTCTTCCCCCTGATCTCTCTCATGTTTCTCAAGTAATTTGTCGTCGTTGTCTTGTTCTTCAACTGTGATCTGCCTCTCTTCCTCTTGCTTTGGAGCTACATGATCGCAATCCGTTTCTTCTCTCCCGTGCTTCTCAACGTTGCGGTCGCGTTGTTCTTCAACTGTGATCTGCTTCTCTTCCTCTTGCTTTGGAACTACCCGCTCCAGCTTTTTGACATGATCGCAATCCGCCTCTTCTCTCTCGTGCTTCTCAACTTTGCGGTCGCCTTGTTCTTCAACTATGATCTCCTTTTCTTGTTCTTGCTCTGAAGCTACCTGCTGCTGCATGTGGCATTCCTTGTCGTTCTCCATGTTTCCGCTCTCTTTCTTTTTGCTTGACGGCTAGGGTTTTCTTTTTGGTGACCAAGCAATAGGTTAGGCTGGAGGATTTCTTCTATATATATCAATGTAATTTTGTGAGCAGTGTGCTTTTGGGGTAAGAAAGTCACTATTACGAGGAAAAAGGAAATACCAAATATCTACCTATATATGGTAGCCTTCAATAATGGAAAAATATATATACTTGGGTAGGCTAAGGAGATGTTTGGCTAGCTATTCCTTATTTATAAGTTAAAAGTGATTTTTTTAAAATTGAAAAAAAGTAAGGATAAATCTTATTTTTTATTAAGTCTTACAAAAAATTTAAATCCTCAATAACTCTTACTTTTCAATTTTTTTTTCCCCCAAGTAAGTCTTAAATTTTACATTAATACTTTTTCTGTCACTTTTACCCTTACTTTTTATATTTATTTTAAGTTTAAAATATTAATTAAGTAGATTCATTTTTCAAAAAACATATTACTTAATAATTAAAGAAAAAAAATTAAAAGTTCCAAACATTAATAAAAAGTTCTCATTATCTCCTTTTCATTTCTTTTCCTAAAAATAAATTCTTTTTAAATTTTAACTTGAATTACTATATTTTTTTTTCATGATTATTGAGAGCTAAAAAAAAATCAGTTTAATTTATTTTGTAAGAAAATTAAAAGAACAAGTAACATGTATATGAATCTAAATTTACTTATGAATATAATATGTTTTAAAAAGTTTTTTAAAATATATTAAAGGAATTATAAAAACATCATTAATTTTTAAAAGATTTATTTTTCTATTAATTATTAAATAATAAATTTTAATTTCTAATTTAAATAATTTAGTTTTTCAAAAAATTAATTTACTTAATCAATATTTTTAACTTAAAACTAAAAATAAAAAGTAAGAGTAAAAGGAACATAAAAAGTGTTAATTTAAAATTTATGACTTATTTGAAAAGAAACAATAAAAATTATTGAGATTATAAATTTATTGTAGGATTTATTTAGAATGTGAAAGAAAAAGTAAGACTATCTTTACTTTTCCCCAAAAAATTAGGGGAATAGACCTTTTTAACTTTAGGGACTTTTGATTTAGGTAATTTTATTTAACCTGTTGCATAAGTTTTAAGGGAACCCTTTTCTGACGGGCAATTCATTTCCGAAATATAAATGTTTGGGTGTGCCAAAATTTGTCCATGACCAAGAAATTATATATTTCATCAGAAAAAAAAAAAAAAAAATCCAAAACATAAACAAGTGCAATTGAGCTGCAGACATAATCTTAAATCCCAATTACTGATACATCAACCATAAAAGTATTCCTATATTTCATAAGTCAAAAAATACAATTATATTTTGAAAAGGGAGGTGTTTATTTTAATAAAAATACATGAAAGATATAATTAACTTTATTAATGTTGCATTCCAAACTTATGAAAGTAAAGATCACCAAAACATTGATCATTATTGGGAAGTCTCCAAATCACTGAGTTTGCATATATACTTGAAACAAGTATGGCTGAATTGCTGAGGAACTTTGAAGATCTATAATGGTAACTGAGGCTCTCAACTCGTTGTTTTTGTTCATGAAATTAGGCAGCTCTTCTTCAATTGGAACAGGTATCGCTGAATTGCTTAATCTCATTTGGTTGCCAAGAAATCTATTTTTTCCAATAATTGTGTAATGCTGGTTACTAGAAACTTACTTAACATAAAAGATGGATGTGCCTACTGTTTTTGTTTATATAGCTAGACTGGTAATTAAGGTTGCCCTTTTGTTTTGCAGATGACAACCTTGTGATGAAGGATAGCGAATAAGATTGCAAGAGTTAGTAATTTTCAATTGTTTAGTGATTCCGAGATTTTTTTTTTTTTTTTTTTTGCATAATAGAACCCTCTGTCATGTAACTTCAATTCTTCGTTAATTAATGGCTGCCAATCCTATGTTTGTGGGGTTTGCATCTGATGTTTAATTTTCTCTGATTTTAGTGTGTAGTTATGATAGATTAACAATCAATGACATGTGATTTTACTTATGTCAAAGCTTCCAGGAGCACAAAAAAAAAATTCATATTTTTTGATCTATTTCTTAAGAGGCTGGTACATATTCAAATTGCATTGCTCGCAATTTCTGCATTTAATAAGTTGCGCTTTCCTCATGAAATGATTGTAAACCCAAAAAGAAAAAGGAAATAAGAATGTGATGATTATAACATTATACTTATTCATCAGCAATCTAGCATGTTACAGTGCTTATTTGGAGAACAGATGCTCATCTCTTTTAAATAGGACTTTGGCTCCTACTCTTGCTGATGTACTTGCTGAGATTAAATCCGAGGAGCACTACAAGAATTACCTTAAATGTGTCTGCAATATAACAAACTCAAAAAAAACAAACGCAGGTAATCAATATCTGCGTCTACCATATTTATGGAACGTATCTGCATTTACGTTTTTCATTTCAGTGTTTGCGATTGCAGACTCAATTATCTATATTGGTATCATTTTCTGTGAACTTTTCTGAGTCAACATTTTATTTATTTGCGTTTGAAACATGCATATGCAAATAGGTTAATAATATTTAAAAAAAAGTCTTTTTCTTTACATTTGCTACTTAACGTATCTGTGTCTGCACTTGTAAATGCAGATACTTACCCATGTTTAAATTATAAATCGCAATTTCCTTCTCTTATTCCTCTTATTTCCACCATTGTATACCTGTTGGAGCTCTGCCGCAGCCACATCGTGCCCAACTACCATCAGTTCCGTCAAACCCAGTCTCGCCGTCAGATCTTTGTATCCTTCACGCAACAGAAACAAAGAAAACCACCATATCCGGCGAGTTCATCTCCATTGTTTTTAGTCTGAAGTCCTCTTATTTCTATCAACCGGCAAGTTCTCTTTCTCTTTCATCATTTTAATGAATCTTCCATTGGGCATTTTTTGCAAAATTCATGCTCTTGCTACATTTTTTCTTTTTTATAAGTTAAACTCATTATGAGCTAGCTCACATTTGATCCCGATTATTAGGATGCTATACCTAAGTGGATTTATTAAAAAAATTACAACTATTACACTTCAAATCTAACCCAATGCCTTTGTTGCTTCAGGAGGGAAAGTGCATATGAATCTCAGTAATATTCTAACCCAGTGCCTTCTCTACAAATTACAGCTCTGACACTTCAAATTTAACCCAACGACTAACAAATCCATGGAAGGAAAGTAAATTTGTTAAAAAATTACAACTAGTAGTATGACTCTAAAATGACCAAGACCTATTTGTGGCCAAATGATAAAGTTTCTTATAAACATGGTGATAACCAATTATAGTTGATAAAATTGAAAGCACCTCCTCCTGCTCCAGTTCGAATATGAGATATTCTAATTTGAGTTTGAGTTGTTTACAAAAATATGTTGTGGTTTGTGTTTAAAAGTATATGATATTGTTTGTTTATTTTTGTATGAGGTATATGATGTTGTTTGTTTATTTTTTATAAAGTTTAGATTAAAAAGTTTATTTCTATTGAAGTTTGGGTGAGGAATTGACTTATATAGGCAATAAATGGAGGGAAAGTTTAAAGACTAGTTGCAATAAAGATTCATCAAGTTCATTGTAAAAAAAGTGTTGTAATCACATAATTAGTACTAAGTTGGAAAAAGGTGGAGATATTAGTATAAAAGGTCTAGAAGAGAACTTAGTCTTGAACATGAACGAATGGAGGGAAAGAATTTATGTGGCAAATACTAACTAGTTTTGTAAGGATCTATGTAGCCAACTCCAATGATTTGGTATTAATGTTGGTTGTTCTTGTTGTAAGAATCAACTTCAAGGATTTGATTTGGTCTGTACAATGGAAAGCATTAATATCAAAAAAAGACATCTAGTAGAAGATAGGATAGTTATACACTTATTTGTCAAACTTGCAAGTTATGCCAATTAAAAGGTTTTTTTTTTTTTTTTTTTTTTTTTTTAAATAGTGGCAGTGCTAATGAAGGCAAACAGTAGATATTACTGTTCACGAGTATTTTGTTAAACATTGTGGCATAGAACTTAAGTATTCTAGATCTCTTCCATACCTTGATGTTGGCAAGCCAAAACGGCTAAACAATTTGTCTAAGGTTTGAAAATCTTGATTTCCTTCCATGCCTTAATTTCTACAATTTTGTCCTTTGCTAATAATACCCTCAGAACATACTTTTAATTGATGCTCATAATATTTTTGTTTCATTTTTGGATCGTTAAAAGATTAATATCAACAATTGCCTTTGCTTCTGATCTATTTTGCTATGCATGTAGAGCACTTCCTTCTCTTCAAGTGAAAAGTGAGTTCAATTGCTCCATAAAGCTGAATGAAATCTACCAGAAGTCTTATTTTAACAATTTATTTGGAGAGAAGGAAAATGTTAAGCTAAGGTTTATGGTGGAATTTTTACGATTTTGTGAAGTAACTAAACTTACTTTTCACTTGGTTTTAAGGGAAAGATGCTCCATATGCATGGTAAGATAGATCATAAGTACAGGCAATTGCTGATAAATCTATTAATGATCCAAAAGCGACAAAAAAATATTACTAACATCAATTAAAAACATGTTTCAAAGGTATTATTAGTAAAGGACAAATTAAGTTGTAAAAATCAACGCACGAAAGGAATCAAGATTTTTAGACCTTTAAGGCTGATAGTTCGGCCGTTTTGGCTTGCCTAACATCAAGGCACGGAAAGAATCAAGAATACTTAAGTTATATACCACAAGATTTAACAATATACTCGTGAACTCTTAGAAGTATGATTCAATTTTATAGATATGTATGATACAATTTTATGAAGCTTTTATTTCAGTATAACTTATAAGTTATTTATTTTGTAACTTATTTATATTAATCATTTCAGGTTGCACCTTCTACATCCAGGCCTTTGCACCTCAGTCAAAGGATGACGAGCAAACTCGAGACGAAGACTTAGCTAGGATTAGGAGAAGATGATTATTAATTAACTTTGTTTATTAATTATTTCATTTATTTTAATTATTATTAGGATAACTTTTGTATGTTATTTTTTATTTATATAAAATTTTGAATTTAAATATAAAGTATTTTTTTGTAAATAAATGTATTTACAGATATAAATTTGAATAAAATAAAACAACTAAATATATTTTTTCTAACTACGTTTGCAACTAATTATCCCTGCACATATAGATGGGATACAATAAATAAATAAACATATTGTGTCTGTATAAAACAGATACAAATTACCAGAGTCAATAGAGTCTAGACTTTCTGCATCTACAACGGCGAATGCAATTGTATCGGCGACTGCCTTTGCTAATAATGGTATCTAAGTTTAGGGTTATTGCATCCGTTTTTCTATGTTCGGATGCTGACACAGATTATTTACATTGTCTACATTATGACCTTCTGCACCTACATTATGACCTTCGTAGAAAATGCCATTTCTTGTAATGGAAACTAGGAAGAAGACCACTGCTTCTATCATTCTTCATTTTGTCACCCAAGCTATTCTTGCGGCTTCTCCTAGTTCTTCATCCAAAGAGAGGTGGTGTGACTATCATAAACAACCTAGACATTCTATTGAAAATTATTTTCAATTCCAAAAATATGGGCCTATCCTACTAAATGGTGTGAAACTCATAAGTTATGCTGGCATACTACTGACAAGTGTGTTCCTCGTCCAACTACTACAATGATTGACAACACTTTAGCTGCTTTGTCTTCGTCTTCTCCTACTATTCAACACTTTGTCTTCGTCTTCTCCTAATATTCAACTTACATCTGAAGAATTGACAATTATCACACAATATCGACAATCTCTGTCTGGTAACAATAGTAGTAACTCTAACTCTTCATTTTCTAGCTTTTTTGCCTGCTCTATGAATTCATGTACTAAGCCTTGGTTACTTGATTCTGCTTGCTTTAACCACATGACATCCATGTAGCTACATTTGATCCCGATTATTAGGATGCTAAACCTAAGTCGATTTATTAAAAAACTACAACTATTACACTTCAAATCTAACCCAATGCCTTTGTTACTTCAGGAGGGAAAGTGCATATGAATCTCAGTAATATTCTAACCCAGTGCCTTCTCTACAAATTACAGCTATGACACTTCAAATTTAACCCAATGACTAACAAATCCATGGAGGGAAAGTAAATTTGTTAAAAAATTACAACTATTAGTATGACTTTAGACCAAGACCTATTTGTGGCAAAATGATAAAGTTTCTTATAAACATAGTGATAACAAATTATAGTTGATAAAATTGAAAGCATCTCCTCCTGCTCCAGTTCGAATATGAGATATTCTATTTTGAGTTTGAGTTGTTTACAAAAATATGTTGTGGTTTGTGTTTAAAAGTATATGATATTGTTTGTTTATTTTTGTATGAGGTATATGATGTTGTTTGTGTTATAATTATACATAATCTCATACATGAATTTAGAACACATTAATAATAAGGTTTGCGTACTTGATTGAGCCATAGCAGCGAATATATGGAATCTCAGCCAAGCACGCCTCAGTAATTGCTCACACAGCCAGGTCTTCCTCTCTGCACTCTATGTATTTTCTGATGGCAACTTTCAATGGGGCAAGATACGTATATATAGAGAGAAGAGGGGACCTAGCTATTTCATGTCAGATAAAACTCTAAGAGTTCTCCCATTAAAGACTCCTAAAGTCACTCAGCCTACACTTACTACCAATCCACATCTAATCAGATAAGAAGTGTGCTTAAGCCCTATCTCAAATGATCACATGAAACTGTATGGGCTTTTACCAGCATGTCTCAAATGGACCAAACCTTAAGCCTGTTTTATTTTGAAAACAAAATCATACAATTAATGGCAGCCCACACATGAAATTTCTAACATTCTCCCACTTGGCAATCATTAATTGTAGTTTTAAAAATTTTGAAAAACATATTTTTAGAAAACGACTCTCGGGCAAGGTATAACTTTTATGTGGCCACAATTTTAAAAGAAAAATTTAGATCCTGAGACGCACTTCAAGCAATCCAGCCAAACTAAGTTATTAACACCCAATCATGGCAATCATTGTGCCACTTAAACGACACAAGACCAATCTATGGTTACAAATGCCAACAACTTAATCTGCAATGGATCTAGATGTGGTAGTGTAGTAAGAAAAATAGCATCTAAATGTGATCAACATATGTTATTTTCATTGTCGGTCATCCAGTGATTTTATTAAAACTGGATGCTTTCCAAAGCACTAGAAATCACTTAAACTTAATTTTAAGCTTGTATGTCTTAACAACCATCTCGAGATATCCAATCAATGTCATTTGAGACATACTTCCAAATTGACAAAACCGTCACACTTAAGACAGACACAAAGCCTTAAGATTTTAATGCAATGACATGTCATCAATATCCATATGTGCACATACAATATTAATCATATCATAATGAAAATAACTATTATCTTCATTAATAAAACGTACCATCCAACAAGGATGTAAACAAACATAAAATAGCACATATAACATGCTAGCTAGTTTGAATAAAATAACGCAAACTCCCACTAACGAAAAACATCAAAGGACTCCACAATACTCATGTTATCAACATGACTTTTGAAAACCCCAGTCCTAAGTCCTTTGGTTAAAGGATCTGCTAACATTTTTTCTGTTTCAATATATTCAAACACAATGTCTCCCATTTTCATTAAATCCCTGGTAGCCAGATACTTAATATCGATAACTTTTGATGCACTAGAATTCTTGTTATTCTTTAAAAAGAATACAGCAGAACTTTTGTCACAGTAAATTTTGAGAGGTCTAGAGATCGAATCAACCACACCAAGACAGGCTATCATATTCTTCAACCATATACCCTGTGTCGATGCTCCATAACAAGCAACGAACTCGGCTTGCATAGTGGAAGAAGCAGTGATTGTCTGTTTAGAATTTTTCCAAGATACAGCTCTCCCAGCTAACATGAAAATGTATCCTGATGTGGATTTCAGATCATCCTTGCAACCAACAAAGTCAGAATCAGAGTAACCAATCAACTCAATGTGATCAACCTTTCTATACACCGGCATAAAATCATTGGTCCTCTGCAAATACCTCATAACTTTCTTCGCAGCAACCCAATGTTCTGGACCTGGGTTTGACTAATATCTACTAAGAACTCTCTCTGCAAAACCAATGTCAGGTCTGGTGCAAACCTGAGCATACAACAAGCTTCCAACTGCACTAGCATAAGGTACATTCTTCATGAACTCCCTCTGAAAATCATTAATAGGACACTGATCCAAGCTGAATCTATCACCCTTGACAACTGGTACATCCCCAGGCTTACATTTATGCATGTTAAACCTATCGGGCACACGATCAATGTATGCTCGCTGAGAAAGACCCAACAAATGACGAGATCTGTCCCGATGAATTTCAATGCCAAGGACAAATGATGCTTCCCCAAGATCCTTCATGTCGAAGGTCTTAGATAACATTAATTTTGTCTCATGTAATAAACCAACATCACTACTAGCAAGCAAAATATCATCAACGTATAGAACCAATATGATAAATTTGCTCCCACTGACCTTGAGATATATGCACTGATCAATCTTGTTTTTAACAAAACCAAGAGAGGTGATTACTTCATCAAACTTCAAAAACCACTATCGAGATGTTTGTTTTAGACCATAGATAGACTTCGTGAGTCTACAAACAAGTTCACTCTCTCCATATCCTTTAAAACCTTCAGGTTGGACCATATAAACCTATTCAACAAGATCTCTATTCAAGAAGGCTGTCTTGACATCCATCTGATGTAACCTAAGATTAAAATGAGCCACCAGTGCCATAATAACCCTAAAAGAGTCTTTAGTTGAGACAGGAGAGAAAGTCTCACTAAAGTCCACACCTTCTCTTTGAGAAAAACCTTTAGCTACAAGTTTTGCTTTGAAATGTTCAATTTTTCCCTTTGAATCTTTCTTGGTCTTGTAAACCCACTTGCACCCAATGGGTCTACAACCCTCTGGAAGTGTAACTAACTCCCATACTCCATTATGTACCATAGATTGCATCTTTTCTCTCATGGCTTCAATCCACTTGTCTGACTGTAGATTAGAAATAACTTCTCCATATGTAGTGAGATCAACAATATGACCAACATCATAATCAATTTCACCCAATCTTCTCTGCAGTTCAAACTTTCTAACAGGTATTTGTGTAACTAGATGTTGCTGAGGAGCTTCATTAGGAACATGTGCAGTAGCATTAGTGGGAACAGGTGGTGCTACTTCAGCTTGTTCATTTACTTCCCCCCATCACCTGTTCTCACAACAAGCACTAGAACAATAGCTTCTAACAAATCATATAATGGAATAGTAACATCCTCATTTCGCTCTCCCTGAGCTAAAGGTGAAGATTTTTCCAACTCAGCAACATCAAATTCCAAGAACTTGGTAGTTTGTGATTCCACTACTTTGGTTCCTTGTGCGGGGCAATAGAACCTGTATCCTTTAGAGTGGTCTGGATAACCAATAAAGTAACAGCGTGTAGATCTAGGGTCATTTTTCCTCTCATTTGGGTTATAAATTCTCACTTCAGCTGGACACCCCCAAACACGAAAATGGTTCAAGCTAGGTTTTCTCTCAGTCCACAACTCAAAAGGTGTTTTAGGCACCGCTTTACTGGGAACCCTATTAAGGATATACAAGGTAGTTTTAATGGCTTCCCCCCAAATATATTCAGGCAAGTTTGACCTACTCATCATACTCCTCATCATGTCCTTAAGGGTGCGATTACTCCTTTCAGCCACACCATTTTGTTTTGGGCTACCAGGCATGGTATATTAGGCAACAATCCCACACTCTTGTAAGCACTTGGCAAATGGTCCTATATGTTGTCCATCAACTCCATGTTTGCCATAATACTCACCTTCACGGTCAGATCTCACAATCTTAATGACTTTCCCTAATTATTTTTCAACTTCAGTTTTGATAATTATAAATTTATCAAGAGAATCAGATTTTTCTTTAATCAAGTATAGAAAACCAAAACGGGAAAAGTCATCAATGAAGGTAATGAAATAACAGTTTTTACATAAAGTGTTGGAATATGGTCCACTAATATCTGTGTGAATGATCTCTAACAGTTCTGAACTACGGGTTGACCCCTTTTTATTCGTCTTAGTCAGTTTACCTCTAATACAATCAACACAAGTTTCTAAGTCATCAAAATCAAGTGATGGGAGGATACCATCCTTAATGAGTCTTTCAACTCTTTCCCTTGATATGTGACTTAGACGCTTATGCCAAAGCATTGAGGATTTCTCTTTAATTAAAGATCTTTTGGAAACAACCTTTTCAGTATTTAAAGATGAATTAATATTTAAGGATGCTAAACTCATTTTATATAAACCATTGGACAAAACACACCTTCCAAGAATTTTTGAATTTAAAAGCAACTGAACTTTTGAATTACCAAAGTTAAAGGAATAACCAATTTTGTCCAACAAGGAAACTGAAATCAAGTTCTGCCTAAAAGAAGGTACATAAAAAGTGTTTTCCAAAACAAGTTCAAAACCACTTTCTAAAATTAAAGAGACGATTCCTACAAACTCGACTTCAACTTCGACATCATTCCCGACTCTAAACTTTGTCTCTAAATCACTTGGCTTCCTTTTGTGTTTGAACCCCTGCATGGTACAAGCAACATGAACGGTTACACCACTGTCAAGCCACCAAGAATTTGATGGGACATTAACTAAATTGGATTCAAAACAAACGAAAGCAAGTGAGTTACCTTCTTGTTTATTTTTCTTTTCTAACCGGGATTTTAATTTGAAGCAGTCTGCTTTTATATGACCTCTTTTTTTGCAAAAGAAACATGTTATGTCCTTTTTAATGGCAGCCTTAGGACCACCCACAACAGATTTCTGACTGGTACCATACCTTTTCCCATCCTGAGTTTTCTTATAATGAGTAGATTTAGACTTACCTTGACCACCCTTAGTAGAACTAGGCTTGGAATGGGAAACAAAAAGTGCGGTTTCACTCTTTTCTTTCTTAAGCTTATTCTCCTCAGCCACACACTTAGAGATAAGGTCATTGATGGTCCAGGATTCATTTTGGGTGTTATAAGCAGTTTTGATTTGGGATAAGTCAGGTGGTAAGGAATTGAGAGAATAGTGAACCACAAAACTATCAGGGATTGAAATTTTTTTGTTTTTAAGTTTAGTTTGTACATGAACCATTTTGAGAATAAATTCCCGAACCCCAGTTCCATTTTCATATCTCATACCAGCTAGTTCATTTATTAGCTTTCCAATCTCAGCATTATCAGATACCTTGTATCTATCCCCCACAGCTTTCATGAAGTCTTTGGCACTTTAAGTTTTAGGCAACCTACTCAAAAGGTGTTCAGAGATTGATCTCTTCATGTAGATCAAACTCAAACTATTTGATCTCTCCCATTTGTCAAAAGCCTCTTTCTGATCTATAGAGATAGCATTAGAAAGATCAGTAGGTTTCTCACTACGTAGAACTAAATCGATATCCATAATTCCCAGGACAAATTCAACATCTTTCTTCCATTTCTTAAAGTTGGAACCGTTCAACAATTCAATAGTAGCACTATTGTTGTTAGCAGCTAGGGAGACTGATTCAATAACAAATAATGCAACATGTCAACAAATTGAGTAATTAAAAACAAGAATAAAAATTTATTCTCCATGAATCCAAAGTGCATCATTACAAACTCCCTTTTAGGCAGAGAATGTAACATACTATTAGGATCTTATGATCAACCCATGAAACTTAAATTATATCCTAGCTTTCGAAAAGTCTATCCCCTTTGGGCAGATAAACCTTCTAGGCCAATATACCCCAAACCATATGTTTCATGTATTTTCCAAAATTAAAGTATATAATAACCCCATTTGGGCAGGAAACTATACACAATAATTTAAGAAACATCCCGTACTATAGCTTTCAAAAATCCCACAAATCTATATAGATAGACCACTTTGGTAGCAACCATCTACAAAAACCTATGAGATTTTCTCAAGCGGGAAAATTTAATTACTCATAATATATCCTTTCAAACCAAAATACATTTTAAAATTATTTCAAGGATAATTAAACACATGTTGCAATTTTGAAAAATTGAATCGAAATAGAAGCATTCACTAACACATGTTATGAAAACATGAGAGTACAAAATTATTTAGTTCTAACTAGGAAGAGTACCTACTGCTAATAGTTCTAAAACATATAAAATATAAAAATTAAGAAGTTCTCAATGATTATTTATGTGCAACCATATTAGTTTGAAACTTAACAAAATATCATTAACCAAACAAATAAATCATGCACATAATATCCCAAATTTAACCATACCATAAAATTATAAAATTCAAAAAATTAATTTGGTAAAATTTTGGGGGGAAACGGAATGGCAGAAGGTGGCACGTGTACCACACGCGCCACTGCCGCGCGTGGGAGAAGGCCGCGCGGCCTTCTTCTTCCTCCTCTAGCCAGGTCGTTCGACCCGGTCTGGAGAAAAACAGGTCTTCACAACCTTTTTTTTGAAAACTTGAATTTTACACCCTTTTAATGATTTTTTTCTTCAATATTTTGTATGGGTTTTGTTTTAAAATACTTTTCTAACAATAACCCTATAAAAATTTCATGTTTTATCAAATTTATATATCAATTAATTGAAATTGCAATGACATGAACCCTAACTCAATTTCATAAGGGTTTCATTTCAATTTCTCAAAATAATACGAATTAAATTCATTGAATGATTACTGACTATGTATAAAACATACCAGAATCTAAATCTATGATTTAAATCGATTAAAACAATATGAAATCTCAGTTCTCAAATCAAAAACTTAATTTCGATTTTAAAACAATCCGAATTTTAAAATTCAGATTTCACGACTTATAGTTGATGAAATCACGTAAAAATATATCAAATTAAAGATATGAATGAGACCTTTAAAAGCCTTAACAAATTGGGTCTAATTTCATTCATATATGAGTTTGATTTTGAGTTTAAAGAAACTAACTTACATGAACCCTATAATTTTATGTTAAATAAATAAACATAAGGGTTCTAAATTCATGTATATTAGGCTCTGATACCACATGTTATAATTATACAGGATCTCATACATGAATTTAGAACACATTAATAATAAGGTTTGAGTACATGATTGAGCCATAGCAGCGCATATCTGGAATCTCAGCCAAGCACGCCTCATTAATTGCTCACATAGCCAGGTCTTCCTCTCCGTACTCTATGTATTTTCTGATTGCAGATTTCAATGGGGGCAAGATGCGTATATATAGAGAGGAAAGGGGACCTAGCTATTTCATGTCAGATAAAACTCTAAGAGTTCTCCCATTAAAGACTCCTAAAGTCACTCAGCCTACACTTGCTGCCAATCCACATCTAATCATATAAGATAATCAGATAAGAAATGTGCTTAAGCCCTATCCCAAATGATCACATGAAACTGTATGGGCTTTTACCAATATGTCTCAAATGGAACAAACCTGACCATTTTATTATGAAAACAAAATCATACAATTAATGGCAGTCCACACATGGAATTTATAACAGTTTGTCTATTTTTTTATAAAATTTAGATTAAAAAGTTTATTTCTATTGAAGTTTGGGTAAGGAATTGACTTATATAGGCAATAAATAGAGGGAAAGCTTTAAAGATTAATTGCAATAAAGATTCATCAAGTTTATTATAAAAAAAGTGTTGTAATCACATAATTAGTACTAAGTTGGAAAAAGGTGGAGACATGAGTATAAAAGGTCTAGAAGAGAACTTAGACTTGAACATGAATGAATGGAGGGAAAGAATTTATGTGGCAAATACTAACTAGTTTTGTAAGGATCTATGTAGCCAACTCCAATGATTTGGGATTAATTTTGGTTGTTCTTGTTGTAAGAATCAACTTCAAGGATTTGATTTGGTCTATACAATGGAAAGCATTAATATCAAAAAAGACATCCAGTAGAAGATAGGATAGTTATACACTTATTTGTCAAACTTGCAAGTTATGCCAATTAAAAGTTTTTTTTTTTAAAAAGTAACAATGCTAATGAAGGCAGACAATAGAAATTAATGTTCATGAGTATTTTGTTAAACATTGTGGCATAGAATTAAGTATTCTAGAATTCTTCCATACCTTGATGTTGGCAAGCCAAAACGGCCAAACAATTTGTATAAGGTCTGAAAATCTTGATTTCCTTCCATGCCTTAATTTCTACAAGTTTGTCCTTTGCTAATAATACCCTCAAAATATACTTTTAGTTGATGCTCGTAATATTTTTGTTTGGCTTTTGGATCGTTAAAAGATTTATATCAGCAATTGCCTTTGCTTCTGATCTATTTTGCCATGCATGTCGAGCACTTCCTTCTCTTCAAATGAAAAGTGAGTACAATTGCTCCATAAAGGTGAATGAAATCTATCAAAAGTCTTGTTTTAACAATTTATTTGAAGAGAAGGAAAATGTTAAACTAAGGTTTCTGGTGGAATTTTTACTATTTTGTGAAACAACTAAACTCACTTTTCACTTTGTTTGAGGGGAAGGATGCTCCATATACATGGTAAGGTAGATCATAAGTAAAGGCAATCGCTGATAAATCTCTTAATGATCCAAAAGCGACAAAAAAAAATATTATTAGCATCAACTAAAAGCATGTTTCAAAGGTATTATTAGCAAAGGACAAATTATGTTGTAAAAATCAAGGTATGAAAGGAATCAAGATTTTTAGACCTTTAAGGCTGATAGTTTGGTTGTTTTGGTTTGCACAACATCAAGGCACGGAAACTGGAATACTCAAGTTATATACCACAAGGTTTAACAATATACTTGTGAACCCTTATAAATGTGATTTAATTTTATAGGTATGTATAATTTAATTTTATGAATCTTTTATTTCAGTATAACTTATAAGTTATTTATTTTATAACTTATTTATATTAATCATTTCAGGTTGCACCTCCTACATCCAGGCCTTTGCACCTCAGTCAAAGGATAACGAGCAAACTCGAGACGAAGACTTAGCTAGGATTAGGAGAAGATGATTATTAATTAATTTTATTTATTAATTATTTCATTTATTTTAATTATTATTAGGATAAATTTTGTATGTTATTTTTTATTTATATAAAATTTTGAATTTAAATATAAAGCATATTTTTGTAAATAATTGTATTTACAGGTATAAATTTAAATAAAATATATTTTTTTTAACTGCGTTTGTAACTAATTATCCAGGTCTGCACATATAGACAGGATATAAAAAAATAAAAACTATATATACAGATTATGTCTGCATAAAACAGATGCAGATTACTAGAGTCAATAGAGTCTGGACATTCTGCATCTAAAACGGCATACACACTTGTATTGGTGACTGCCTTTGCTGATAATGGTATCTAAATTTGGGGTTATTGCATAAGTTTTTCCATGTCTGGATGCTGACACAGATTATTTACAGCGTTTACATTATGACCTTCACAGAAAATGCCATTTTTTATAGTGGAAACTAGGAAGAAGACAACTGCTTCTATCGTGCTTCCTTCTGTCACCCAGGCTATTCTTGCTGCTTCTTCTAGTTCTTCATCCAAAGAAAGGTGGTGTGACTATCATAAACAATCTAGACATTCTATTGAAAATTATTTCAATTCCAAAAATATGCCTCGATCCTACTAAATGGTGTGAAACTCATAAGTTGTGCTAGCATACTACTGACAAGTGTGTTCCTCGTCCAACTATTGCAATGATTGACAACACTTTGGCTGCTTTGTCGTCATCTTCTCCTACTATTCAACACTTTGTCTTTGTCTTCTCCTATTGTTTAACTTCCATCTGAAGAATTGACAGTTATCACACAATATCGACAATCCCTGGGTCTGGTAACAATAGTAGTAATTCTAACTCTTAATTTTCTAGCTTTTTTTGCCTGCTCTATGAATTCATGTACTAAGACTTGGTTACTTGATTTTACTTGCTGTAGCCACATGCCATCCAATTCTACTTTATTTTCACAATCCACACCGAACGCATCTATTTCCCCTATACACGTTGCTGATGGTACACATTTGCATACCATACATACAAGTTCGTTATGGTAAGTCAACTTGTACAACCTATATTAACAGACTTTCACTTTTTATAATTTCATATTAAACAATACAACTTTAATGAAATATTTGTTCAACTTAGCACAAGTTGTCTTTCTTTATTGTTTTCTTTCAAAGCATAAACCAACCTCGAGGTTTATGTCACTTTTTGGTTTCATAAATAATATATGTATATATATGTGTCTATGATGGAGCTGGGAGTTCTGAGTTATATCCATTATATAAGAAAGAAAGTATGTGCTAGACTATTTTAAGCAGCAGGTGATATTAATTTGGAAAAATTTTATTTCTTTTAGTTATAGATGTATTTCAACTTTCTGAATCAATAGAGGATGGTACAAGGTCTCTTTCTTTCCACTTTCCTAAATGGTTACAACAGGTTATTCTTGTTTTCTATAAATTTGCTTATATTTACTAAATAGTTATTCATGCAGATATGCATTGAATGTGAATGTGGAAAGCACAAAAAATGTTTTAATTAAAGCACAAGAGGTTGAAGAAATTAAGGAGCTCTTCGAAATGGGAAAAGTGAAAGAAAAAAGAATTCTTATAGAAATAGAATTGTGTTAAAATAGAAGTTTTGAGTTAGAATAATCGAGTTTCATGTGTTTTGAACTCGTCACTGATACTTCATTTTTTTTTATTGTGTTTGATGATCTGAAAAACATGAAATCTTATACTATTTAATCCATATATATATATATATTTAGAATTTTGGCATAGTCTGCCTTGTTTTAAAAATAATTGTATTTAAATTTTCAATTGGCTAAAAAGAATGTGCATTGACTAAGATGTGTCATGTGTTGTTATTTCTCTCCTTATTCCAATACTGAAAAACAAACTCCTAGTCTACAACAAATTGTGACATCGAAATTATATACGAAGTATTCCCCAGATCCCGACTTACTGCAACCACAATTTAGGAGCCATATATAGCTACTTGCTATTTTGGAGTATTAGTTATTTTTTTGCTTCATCTCATTTCATTCCAAGCTGTAGCTAGGAAACATTAGGCTTAATTATACAATTGTATTTTGATGGTATTAATTACTTTATCTTAGTCATGACCTAATTTTCTTTTTCCTCTTTAGATAGAGAGCTATAACTTAATATGAAGCTCTCATAATTTAATGTTTTTTTTTTTTCCAGAGTATTTAAAATTTAATTTCACGCCAAGTTGGCTCTACATTTTAATTAACTAAACAATTTGTTTAATGGTATTGTTTTTTTCATCCAACATTAAAGTTAATATCATCAAATTTCATGTGCTTAATTAATATCATGTTTTATATTAAGGAGAAACTAAATATTGGGTTAAGAAATTAATTAAATATGTATTAAAGTATGTAAACAACCACTCATTCTCGTTTACTTAATATTTGAAGGGAAAAATAAGTATTAGAACAACCTCTAATTAATTTATGTTAACTGAACAAAAGTCCAAAAATTAATCAATTACATTACAACACAGGATTTATTTTTAAAAAAAATCATCCCACAAATAAAATAAAATAAATTCCTCAATGAATTAATTGAGAACAACTCCATTCTTGAACAAGAAAAACCTTGGTAACCCCAAATCATATTCTACAAAATGTATATATATATATAATCTAAAAAAAGTAGGAATTAATCAAAAGTTGGTAGAATTGCATTTTGAAGTAAATGATTGGTCACTGTATGATTTGTTTTATCAGTGAGATGGAAGGCATCCCAAAAGACATATTTGTTTGCATCTGTGCATGTAAATGGATTGTGTTGTTCATAGAGGTAGCTCATGCTAGATATTTTCAATTGTTACTAAGGTAATTTGACTTATTACTAGAGTCATTACTTTTTACTTAAAATGAAAATACATTTTTTTTTCATAAAATAATTTCGATATGAATAGTTATTAAAAAATTGTATGTTTATTGGATCGATACTCGGTATATTAGAGTATTGATATGAATTTATTCTTATACTCCATGAATTTTTGAAATAGTTCAAAAAGTGGGGTTGAAAAGAATGTTACTAGAAAATGGTATAATAGAAATATTGTTTTTGAAATCAATATTATTGTACAAGTTGTATAACAAAATATATGTTATCAATGTGATGAGAGGAATTAAAATCTCATTTGGAAATGTGATGTTGATGTTATTGAAACGGTGATTCTAGGTGTTATAATTAACATAATTTTAAACATTGAAGGTAAATACAAAGTTCTTTGAAAATGGTATTTCAATGTTAATTCATCTAAGAAGTATATAATTATTAAAGCTCCAAGATCAAGTTAAAGGATCTTGATATTGATGTTAGAAACATATATAGGGACTGTGTGATTTCAAAGTAAATTAAAGGAAGTTTTATCACAAAATCAAGAAAAAAATATTGACAGACCCTTTGCGAATTGTCTGGGCAAGGATATGATATGAAGGACTTCTAGGAGATGGGTTTTATTAAAGCTTTTAAAATGACAGGTTACTTATGTGGGAACCAACTAGACCATTAGAAAAATCTTAATATTCTATTTTCAAATGAAAACAAACACGTAATTAAAACCAGTTTATGCACTTTAAAATATAAAGGTTAAAGAACCTTTATGTCATCTCAAAGTAATTGCATGCTAGCATAGAGAAAAACAAAGGGTAGGTTTTAACCTTTGATAGATCTATGTCCTAAGGGAAAAGTGCAGATCATATAGTGCATTTATAGATTCACCTATGTATATGTGGGAAGTGTGGCCTTTTCTACGAGATCAGAAAGTTTGTCTCAAAGACATATATGAATTCCTAAGATATATCACATGGCCATTAATGTATGGGAAGTAGAAATTATATTTGAAAAGTTGTATGGATGAGTAATATATACGATGTCATCTAAAGATTACAAAGTTCAAGTCTTAGGACACTTTAGATTCTGATATTTTATAATTACTAGAAAGGTTCAAGTCTAAGGACACCTTATACAACCAACCAATGGTGTCAAGAGAAATAGACATTTACAAAGTGGTTTCAGTACTTTAAAATTTGGGGGAAATTGTTAGAAATTTTTAATAGTTATTAAAGTAATTTGACTTAATCCAAGAGTCATTACTTTTTACTTAAATGAAAATACATTTCCTTTTATATAATAACTCCTATATGAATAGTTATTAAAGTATTGATAAGAGAGAAGTTTGGTTATTGTGACTTAAACAAAAAATTATTACTTTTTGCTTAAGTAAAAAAACACTTGATTTTATAAAATTAATTTTTTATGAATAAGAATGTCTTTTACATGCAAACCTATAAGACTTTTTATGGCTATTTAACTTAATCAAAAGTCATTACTTTTTAATTAAATGGAAAGACATTTTTTTTTTTTTTTTTTTTTGTACTTTAACTTTCATATGAATAGAAATATCATTTCATGAAAAGCATATAAAAGTGACATGGTTTAACCACATTTTAAAAAACAAATAAATTTTTTTTTCTCTTTCTTTCTCTTTTCCAGTTATAGTTTCTGTTTATATCTAATAGTAACATTGGATATAAAAGAGCCTGTTTTATCTTAGGAGGCTTATTTACTATAACTAGTTGTAAGTAAAGTGCAAATACAGTCTTAATTAAGAAAAGAAAATTTCTAATTTGAATAAAGTATTTCAAAGGTATTATTGTTTCTGCAATTTTTATATTACAGCTCATCTCGAAAGTTCCTATGGCACAACATGCTTTTTAATGTTTATTTTCATTTTGAGAAGCTCATTTCTTTGCCAACCTATCAGTACAACCATTTGCTTCTCTATAAAAATGACTAATTTTTCATCCTTGAAGTTGCCTCAACAAGTGCCTACGGTTGCATTACAAAATAAGAGTACTGTAATGATTCGTCTGAATGTTATTTAGTCACATCCTCAAGTAGAGATACAACAATTTTTGCATCCACTTCCACCTCAAGAGATGAAATCCTATGAGCAATAGCCAATAACAGACCCTCCTTTAGAGATGACCTTTTTTTTTTCACGAGAAATCCACTTCGATCCTCCTTAACTCATTTCTATTAACCACACTTGCACTAATGGACTGCTGGTCCCTGGGTATGTTATGTAAGACCCATCTGAATTTAGGTAGGGGGATATCCAAGCAACATGTTTCAAGACTTTGCAATTATGACCAACTAGTCGTGGGGAAATAAAATTCACTTGCTTTGGTATAAGAGGAAGACAAAATCTTTGTACAAGCAAATGTGTAAAATGAGTGATGGTGAATGGATGTGGTATAGAAGGCTCACGCTAGATAAAAAAAAAATTAATAATACTAATGAGATTTATATTTTTGAAATTGAAGGGAAATATTGCTGTGAGAAATAAAATTTGTGATTTTGATGAAGGGCAAGGGTAGGCACTGAAGTGAAAAAAAATTGTGATTTATTATATTAGTAGAAGGGTAGTAAAATTGTTGATGAAATATTTCAAAGAATATTTGAAACCCCAATTAAGAACACCATAAAATGAATTATAGAACACTTAAATAATGAATTAGAAAGAGCAATATATGTCTAATTCATCACTCCCATCATCAAACTTCCCGACATCCAGTCAATTACCAATTAAGGAAAATTGATATTGTGCTATAAGCAGTGATGAAGGAAGCATAAGACTGATGTTAATTATGCAATTAAGGATTTCAGAAAAGTAAAAAGGAAAAAAAATTAAAAAATTCATGAATAAGTATGTCATTTTACAAATTTAACTCAAAGATATATAAAAACTGTTAACTTTAACATCCAATTTTAATAGATTTGGTGATGTGCAAATTATATATACTAAAATAATATGAATGCAATATGCTTGAGATAAAAAATGAGAAAAATTACAATTTGGATAGTAGTTTCATGAGGAAAGTACGAATAACTTTTTTTTTTTTTCGTTTTATTTTTTTATGCATTAATAAAATAATTAAAACGAATAAGTTTTTAAATAGATAATATTTGTTCTTTTTTTTTTTTTTTGACAAATATAGTTAGAATCCTTTTATTAATTAGAAAAAAATTAAAAATAATAAACGAGGTTAACCCAATTGTTTATTAATTTTTAAATAAAGAAAAATAACTTATAAGTAATTAACATATATATTTTTTAACGGATTTGGTGATGGACAAAATATATCAAATAACGAGAGTACACATAAATTGAACTGATCACACTTGACCACTAAAATAAATAAATAAATAAAAGACATGTAAATAACCTTGTATGATATCTTTTCAAAATTTCAATACAAAATACTAACAATTAGGTGTTATGGTAATAAGATGTAAGAATATCATTACTGTGAAATTATGAAATGTGTTATAGATGAAAATGGAAAAAAGGAACTAGAGATTGGAGAAAAAAACTGTTATTTACCATAATCCTACTTCTATAGGAGAAAAGAAAAATAAGTTTACATTTAACATATATATATATTGTTGATTTTCGTGCGAGAACATTTTGAGGTTTAAATAATATTACAAGAAGATAAAGTTGAATGTATCTTCTCACTATCATATCTGACTTTCCTATTTTTTATGTAAAAAGTAGAAATTTTCTAAATGTAACAACATAAATTATGATTAAAAGAAAGACTGTTGACACCCAACTTTAGTATTTATATTACATCAGCAACATACATTCCATAGCATAAAAGAGAGTCTTACTCTTCAGCAGCACTCGCGGCACTTGAATCCACCCTCCCTCGGGTCAAGAACCTGTCATGAGAATTATAAAAGCATAGCCAATGTCACTCAATAGAATTATGTACAAAGCACCCAAAAGAAAATAGAATATACCTGAAACCATCAATCTTTGTTGAGAAGCAACTTTAAAGAACATGGGAGAAATATTTATTATTAATTCTAATTCTGATTCTACATAAACATTAACAATTCCATTTCAGCCACCATTCCTAACAAAATTATTGGTTTTTAACAATTATAGACATTAAACCAAAGATGTTTCCCTAATTTGCTGGTTTTGCTGTTAATGAAATAACTTTTCTTATAAGATCCCAAGCACAGAACGAAAGCAATTTATTAGATCAACAAACCGCAATAATGGTTAAAGAGGAGGTGAGTAGGTGACATGTTGACATGCCATACAACTCTTACCTTTCCAGTTGTTATGGAATACATACTGAGTACATCCATTACAACTGACTCAAAGTGAGTTGTCGCATCATTACTCTGTTAAACAATATCCAAGGTGAGTTATGATTGTTAGAAATTCCATATGTGGGCTGCCATTAATTGTATGATTTTGTTTTTAATAATAAAACAGGCTTAAAGTTTGGTCCATTTGAGACATGCTGGTAAAAGCCCATACAGTTTTATGTGATCATTTGGGATAGGGCTTAAGCACACTTCTTGGATATATTATCTGATTAGATGTGGATTGGCAGTAAGTGTAGGCTAAGTGACTGTAAGAGTCTTTAATGGGAGGACTCTTAGAGTTTTATCTGACATGAAATAGCTAGGTCTCATCTCCTCTTTATATATATGCATCTTGCCCCATTGAAAGCTGCCATCAGAAAATACAGAGAGTACGGAGAGGAAGACCTGGCTATGTGAAGCAATTACTAAAGCGTGCTTGGCTGAGATTCCATATATCTGCTATTATGGCTCAATCAGGTACGCAAACTTTATTATTAATATGTTCTAAATTCATGTATGAGATCCTGTAAATTTATAATATGTGGTATCAAAGCCTAATATACATGAATTTGGAACCCTTATGTTTATTTATTTAACATAAAATTATAGGGTTCATATAAGTCAGTTTCTTTAAAACTTAAAATCGAACTCATATGTGAATGAAATTGAGCCCAATTTGTTAGGGCTTTTAAAGGTCTTGTTCATATCTTTAACTTGATATATTATTTACGTGATTTCATCAACTATAAGTCGAGAAATCTGAATTTTAAAATTCGGGTTGTTTTAAAATCGAAATTAAGTTTTTGATTTGAGAATTAAGATTTCATATTGTTTTAATCGATTTAAATCATAGATTTAGATTCTGGTATGTTTTATACATAGTCAGTAATCATTCAATGAGTTTAATTCGTATTATTTTGAGAAATTGGAATGAAACCTTTATGAAATAGAGTTAGGGTTTATGTCATTGCAATTTCAATTAATTGATATATAATCTTGATAAAACATGAAATTTTTATAGGGTTATTGTTAGAAAAGTAATTTAAAACAAAACCCACACAAAATATTTAAGAAAAAGCATCAAATGGGACCCGAAAAAGGAAATTTTCAGAAACGGTTCATAACAGACCCGTTTCCTCCAGTCCGGTTCAAGAAGACCCGGCTGAAGGAGGAAGAAGGTGGTCGCGTGGGCATGTCCCACGTGAGGTAATGGCGCGTGGTACACACACCACCTTATAGTGTCCCGTTGCCCCCCAAAATTTTACCAAGTTAATTTTTTAAATTTTAGAATTTTATGGTGTGGTTAAATTTGGGATATTATGTGCATGATTTATTGGTTTGGTTAATGATATGTTGTTATGTTTCAAACTAATATGGTTGCACATAAATAATCATTGAGAACTGTTTAATTTTCATATTTTATATGTTTTAGAACTGTTAGTAATAGGTACTCTCCCTAGTTAGAGCTAAACAATTTTGTACTCTCATGTTTTTATAACATGTGTTAGTGAATGCTTCTATTTCGATTCAATTTTTCAAAATTACAACATGTGTTTAATTATCCTATGAGATACTTTTAAAATGTATTTTGGTTTGAAATGATATATTATGAGTAATTAAATTTTCCCGCTTGAGAAAATCTTAAAGGTTTGTGTAGATGGTTGCCACCAAAGTGGTCTATCTATATAGATTTGTGGGATTTTTGAAAGCTATAGTACGGGATGTTTCTTAAATTATTGTATATAGTTTCCTGCCCAAATGGGGTTATTATATACTTTAATTTTGGAAAATACATGAAACATATGGTTTGGAGTATACCGGCCTAGAAGGTTTATCTGCCCAAAGGGGATAGACTTTTCGAAAGCTAGGATACTCTAATTTAAGCTTCATGGGTTGATCATGAGATCGTAATAGCATGTTAGATTCTCTGCCTAAAGGGGAGTTTGTAATGATGCACTTTGGATTCATGGAGAATAAATTTTTATTCTTGTTTTTAATTACTCAATTTGTTGACATGTTGCATTATTTGTTATTGAATCAGTCTCCCTAGCTGTTAACAACAATAGTGCTACTATTGAATCGTTGAACGGTTCCAACTTTAAGAAATGTAAGCAAGATGTTGAATTTGTCTTGGGAATTATGGATATCGATTTAGCTCTACGTAGTGAGAAACCTGTTGATCTTTCTAATACTAGCATTATAGCTCAGAAAGAAGCTTTGGACAAATGGGAGAGATCAAATAGGTTGAGTTTGATCTACATGAAGAGATCAATCTCTGAACACCTTTTAAGTGGGTTGCCTGAAACTCAAAGTGCCAAAGACTTCATGAAAGTTGTGGGGGATAGGTACAAGGTATCTGATAATACTGAGACTGGAAAGCTAATAAATGATCTAGCGGGTATGAGATATGAAAATGGAACTGGGGTTCGGGAATTCATTCTCAAAATGGTTCATGTACAAACTAAGCTTAAAAACAAAGAAATTCCAATCCCTGATAGTTTTATGGTTCACCATTCTCTTAATTCCTTACCACCTGACTTCTCCCAAATCAAAATTACCTATAACACCCAAAATGAATCCTGGACCATCAATGACCTTATCTCTAAGTGTGTGGCTGAGGAGGATAAAAAGAAAAGAGTGAAACCGCACTTTTTGTTTCCCATTCCAAGCCTAGTTCTACCAAGGGTGGTCAAGGTAAGTCTAAATCTACTCATCATAAGAAAACTCATGATGCGAAAGGGCATGGTACCTATCAGAAATCTATTGTGGGTGGTCCTAAGGCTGCCATTAAAAAGGACATAACATGTTTCTTTTGCAAAAAGAGAGGTCATGTGAAAGCAGACTGCTTCAAATTAAAATCCCAGTTAGAAAAGAAAAATAAACAAGAAGGTAACTCACTTGCTTTCGTTTGTTTTGAATCCAATTTAGTTAATGTCCTATCAAATTCTTGGTGGCTTGACAGTGGTGCAACTGTTCATGTTGCTTGTACCATGCAGGGGTTCAAACACAAAATGAAGCCAAATGATTTAGAGGCAAAGCTTAGAGTCAGGAATGATGTCGAAGTTGAAGTCGAGTCTGTAGGAATCGTCTCTTTAATTTTAGAAAGTGGTTTTGAATTTGTTTTGGAAAACACTTTTTATGTACCGTCTTTTAGGTGGAATTTGATTTCAGTTTCCTTGTTGGACAAAATTGGTTTTTCCTTTAATTTTGGTAATTCAAAAGTTCAATTGCTTTTAAATTCTAAAATTCTTGGAGGGTGTGTTTTGTCCAATGGTTTATATAGAATGAGTTTATCACCCTTAAATATTAATTCCTCTTTAAATACTGAAAGAGTTGTTTCCAAAAAATCTTTAATTAAAGAGAAATCCTCAATGCTTTGACATAAGCGTCTGGGTCACATATCAAGGGAAAGAGTTGAAAGACTCATTAAGGATGGTATCCTACCATCACTTGATTTTGATGACTTAGAAACTTGTATTGATTGTATTAGAGGTAAATTGACTAAGACAAAGAAAAAGGGGTCAACCCGTATTTCAGAACTGTTAGAGATCATTCACACAGATATTAGTGGATCATATTCCAACACTTTATGTAAAAACTGTTATTTCATTACTTTCATTGATGATTTTTCCTGTTTTGGTTTTCTATACTTGATAAAAGAAAAATCTGATTCTCTTGATAAATTTAGATTTTTCAAAACTGAAATCGAAAAACAATTAAGGAAAGCCATTAAGATTGTGATATCTGATCGTGGAGGTGAGTATTATGGCAAACATGGAGTTGATGGACAACATATATGACCATTTGCCAAGTACTTACAAGAGTGTGGGATTGTTGCCTAATATACCATGCCTGGTAACCCTAAACAAAATGGTGTGGCCGAAAGGCATAATCGCACCCTTACAGACATGATGAGGAGTATGATGAGTATGTCAAACTTGCCTGAATATCTTTGGGGGGAAGTCATTAAAACTACCTTGTACATCCTAAATAGGGTTCCCAGTAAAGCGGTGCCTAAAACACCTTTTGAGTTGTGGAATGTGAGAAAGCCTAGCTTGAACCATTTTTGTGTTTGAGGGTGTCCAGCTGAAGTGAGAATCTATAACCCAAATGAGAAGAAAACCAATCCTAGATCTACCCGCTGTTACTTTATTAGTTATCTAGATCACTCCAAAGGATACAGGTTCTATTGCCCCGCACAAGGAACCAAAGTAGTGGAATCACAAACTACCAAGTTCTTATAATTTGATGTTGCTGAGTTGGAAAAATCTTCACCTTTAGATCAGGGAGAGCAAAATGAGGATGTTACTATTCCATTATATGATCTGTCAGAAGCTACTGTTCTTGTGCCTATTGTGAGAACTGGTGATGGGGGGGAAGTAAATGAACAAGTTGAAGTAGCACCACCTGTTCCCACTAATGCTACTACACATGTTCCTAATGAAGCTCCTCAACAATAGAATCTAGTTGCACAAATACCTGTTAGAAGGTCTGAACGGTAGAGAAAGCATGCTATTTCTGATAACTTCTTTGTGTATTTGGGTGAAATTGATTATGATGTTGGTCATATTGTTGATCCCACTACATATGGAGAAGCTGACTCTAGTCCACAGTCAGACAAGTGGATTGAAGCCATGAGAGAAGAGATGCAATCTATGGTACATAATGGTGTATGGGAGTTGGTTGCACTTCCAGAGGGTTACAGACCCGTTGGGTGCAAATGAGTTTACAAGACCAAGAAAGATTAAAAGGGGAAAATTGAACGTTTCAAAGCAAGACTTGTAGCTAAAGGTTTTTCTCAAAGAGGTGGACTTTAGTGAGACTTTCTCTCCTGTCTCAACTAAAGACTCTTTTAGGGTCATTATGGCACTGGTGGCTCATTTTAATCTTAGGTTACATCAGATGGATGTCAAGACAGCCTTCTTGAATAGAGATCTTGTTGAATAGGTTTATATGGTCCAACCTGAAGGTTTTAAAGAATATGGAGAGAGTGAACTTGTTTGTAGACTCACGAAGTCTATCTATGGTCTAAAACAAGCATCTCAACAGTGGTTTTTGAAGTTTGATGAAGTAATCACCTCTCTTGGTTTTGTTGAAAACAAGATTGATCAGTGTATATATCTCAAGGTCAGTGGGAGCAAATTTATCATACTGGTTCTATACGTTGATGATATTTTGCTTGCCAGTAGTGATGTTGGTTTATTACATAAGACAAAATTGATGTTGTCTAAGACCTTCGACATGAAGGATCTTGGGGAAGCATCATTTTTCCTTGGCATTGAAATTCATCGGGACAGATATCATCATTTGTTGGGTCTTTCTCAGTGAGCATACATTGATCGTGTGCTCGATAGGTTTAACATGCATAAATGTAAGCCTGGGGATGTACCAGTTGTCAAGGGTGATAGATTCAGCTTGGATCAGTGTCCCGTTAATGATTTTCAGATGGAGTTCATGAAGAATGTACCTTATGCTACTGCAGTTGGAAGCTTGTTGTATGATCAGGTTTACACCAGACCTAACATTGCTTTTGTAGTGGGAGTTCTTCGTAGATATCAGTCAAACCCAGGTCCAGAACATTGGGATGCTGTGAAGAAAGTTATGAGGTATTTGCAGAGGACCAAGGATTTTATGCTAGTGTATAGAAAGGTTGATCACCTTGAGTTGATTGGTTACTCTGATTCTGACTTTCCTGGTTGCAATGATGATCTGAAATCCACATCAGGATACATTTTCATGTTAGCTGGGGGAGCTGTATCTTGGAAAAGTTCTAAACAGACAATCACTGCTTCTTCCACTATGCAAGTCAAGTTCGTTGCTTGTTATGGAGCATCGACACATGGTATATGGTTGAAGAACATGATAACTTGTCTTGGTGTGGTTGATTCGATCTCTAGACCTCTTAAAATTTACTATGACAATTGTTTCGCTGTGTTCTTTTCAAAGAACAACAAGAACTCTAGTGCATCGAAAGCTATAGATATTAAGTATCTGGCTACCAGGAATTTAGTGAAAAAGGGAGACATTGTGTTTGAATATATTGAAATAGAAAAAATGTTAGCAGATCCTTTAACCAAAGGACTTAGGACTGGGGTTTTCAAAAGTCATGTTGATAACATGAGTATTGTGGAGTCCTCTGATGTTTTTGGTTAGTAGGAGTTTGCGTTGTTTTATTCAAACTAGCTAGCACGTTATATATGCTATTTTATGTTTGTTTACATCCTTGTTGGATGGTATGTTTTATTAATGAAGATAATAGTTATTTTCATTATGATATGATTCATATTGTATGTGTACGTATGGTTATTTATGACATGTCATTGCATTAAAATCTTAAGACTCTGTGTCTGTCTTAAGTATGACGGTTTTGTCAATTTGGAGGTATGTCTCAAATGACACTAATTGGATATCTCGAGATGGTTGTTGAGATATACAAGCTTAAAATTAAGCTTAAGTGATTTCTAGTACTTTGGAAAGCATTCAGTTTTAATGAAATCACTTAAAGAATCGACAATGAAAATAGCATATGTTGATCACATTTAGATGCTATTTTTCTTGCTACATTACCACATCTAGATCCATTGCAGATTCAGTTGTTGGCATTTGTAACCATGGATTGGTCTTGTGTCGTTTAAGTGGCACAATGATTGCCATGATTCGGTGTTAATAACTTAGTTGGGCTGGATTCTTTGAAGTACGTATCAGGACCTAAATTTTTCTTTTAAAATTGTGGCCACATAAAAGTTATACCTTGCCCAAGAGTCACTTTCTAAAATATGTTTTTCAAAATTTTTAAAACTACAATTAATGATTGCCCAAGTGGGAGAATGTTAGAAATTTCGTATGTGGACTGCCATTAATTGTATGGTTTTATTTTTAATAATAAAACGGGCTTAAGGTTTGGTCCATTTGAGACATGCTGGTAAAAGCCCATACAGTTTTGTGTGATCATTTGGGATAGGTCTTAAGCACACTTCTTAGATATATTATCTGATTAGATGTGGATTGACAGTAAGTGTAGGCTAAGTGACTTTAGGAGTCTTTAATGGGAGGACTCTTAGAGTTTTATTTGACATGAAATAGCTAGGTCCCTTCTCCTCTCTATATATATGCATCTTGCCCCATTGAAAGCTGCCATCAGAAAATACAGAGAGTACGAAGAGGAATACCTGGCTATGTGAAGCAATTACTAAGGCGTGCTTGGCTGAGATTCCATATATCCACTATTATGGCTCAATCAGGTATGCAAACTTTATTATTAATAAGTTCTAAATTCATGTATGAGATCTTGTAAATTTATAACAATGATGCATCCATTAATCTAAATGCGACATAAACTAAGATTAAAATAAGTCATTTAAGATATTTAAGATAAACTCACAGTTGATAGAAAACAATTATCCAAAGAAGGTTCATTGACTGGTTCAAATCTATCGTATATATTGAAAAATATCTCATCAACAGGCCCCAATAGGTCTATTCCTGGCTTTAGTTCACTCTCAAGCTGATTCGTCTCTGCTTCAATTGGTACAAACGCAATGAATTTTCCTTTTGGGGCAACATTATGACTACTCCTTGCATTTCGGGTGTCTTAACCACATGACTTCAAATTTGAACTTCTTTTTCCTAACTTTGCCTTCCATATCATAGTTAGTTGATAGTGAAATTGGAGCATGATCACTATGATATCAAACTAAGTGATTGACATGGTAATAAGGAAATATGTTTAGCCATTGTTGATTTTTCATAAATCGGTCTAGTCTTTCCTGCACATGGAAACATCCATTCCCCCATTTGACCATGTAAATGGATTGCCTGAAAAACCCAGGTCTTGCTAACTCAAAT
Source organism: Quillaja saponaria (assembly GCA_029379385.1). NCBI lineage: Eukaryota > Viridiplantae > Streptophyta > Magnoliopsida > Fabales > Quillajaceae > Quillaja > Quillaja saponaria. The sequence goes on along the minus strand of CM055610.1, from coordinate 10,348,406 downwards.
CTTGAATTGTGTCCCTCAAGTCTTGTAAAAGTTGAAATTGTATTGGTTCACCACCCATTTTCTCCTCATTGCTAAGTAGGACATTGAAATCTCTAAAACACAACCATGACAATTGACTTGATAGAGATAGTTCAAGTAGCAAATCAAAAGTTTGATGCTTGCAAGCTTCCTTTAGCCACTTGTATACACCAGTACACCTCTAAACTGCCGTACCTTGATCATCAAGTATTGTTCCATCTATGTGATGTAGGGATTGTGATGATAGTTTCACCTACATTGTATTATCCCATAGCAATGCTATTCCACCAGCACGTCATTCTCTTGAACAGCCTACCCAAACTCCTCATTGTAACTGTAATATGAGTTTAAGTCATTCCATCTCCAAGTATTGTAATCTTGTTTAAGAAAGGAAAATTATGTTAGGGTTTCAGTGGTTTATGTGTAGATGGCATTGGGTATGTTAGGGTAGAAAGATATTGGGACGGGGTTTAATTGAGAAATATCCAGGTAATTATGTGTGTTTGATGTAATTGGATGGAGTTAGGCCGTGATTGTGTTTGTAGTTGTGATTGGGCTAGGCAATTTGGTATGAATATTTTGTTGTATTTGTGTATGGTTATCTGGATTTATTGGTTGTAGGTTTGAATAGGAGTGTTGGCACAGCTTTTCTGGGTTTGATTGGAGATCTTGTGTAGCTAGAGTTGAGGGATGAAGGTCAACTGTTTTGGAATTTGAATTTGGATTGAAAGTTATGTGGTTGATTGATTTTTCCCTACAGTTAAGGTCCACCTCTTGCAAACCTATTAAAACTTTAGCAACCGTTTCCCCCTTAAAATCACTCCTCTTAATTGCATGGTGATAAAATGATGATTGGTCTCCTAATTTGTCGTTTTCTGCCACCTCAGCACCATCAACCTTCTTCGGTCCAACGAAAATTGGTTTTATCCTATAGGAATATATATAACATTATTGTTCATGAGCATGCATTTGGGGGGTGCTCTTAGCTAAGCCCCGTATGGTTGACAATCCTCATCTTTACTTGAAGCTCCCCGTTCCTTGTCATAATCCTTCATCATATGCCTTACATCCTGTATTCATAACAAAAATTTGGTAAATTTTCATATTTGAATTGGACCCAAAATTCAACTCCTGTTTTAGGTTTAATCATGGTGCCCCGTTTTAGTGGTTTATGAATATCCACCTTGACTCGAAAATGATTGTATGAATCCCATTGAAGGTCATCATTCTTATCTAATTCTATGACACGCCCCACCTTTTCAGCAATGGACTTCACATTCTTATCACCCCTACTATTAAAAGGTAAATCGTAGCACTTCACCTAGAAAAAAGGACATATTGAAATTCAAGCTTTGAAGGTTGCTTAGTACCTACCACATCTTTCAATATAATCACATTATTATTGAAATGCCAAGGTTCATCTTGTAATACTCGTACCTTATCTTTCTGATGGTAGAAACAAAAACGAATAGGTTCTTTTCCATTTCCTTAATATCCACCCCTTGCTTAGGTTTCCATACTAACTTGATTGTGTTGATGAATGCTTAAGTATGGAACGTATTTTCTGTCCATACCTTTCCAAATAGGCACAATGATGATGCAATAGCTAGATGGTCCTCTTCCTCCTCCTCAAGTACCACTTCTTCAGCTTCCTCTTTTGTGGCATGTAGACCACATTTGATGGAGGAACTCATGATCGCAAGACACTAATCTCAAAAAAATCCAAAGAAAACACACAAGGGGAAATAGCTAGCACAAAGGAGAAAAAAACCCTCAGTTGTCTCAAACAGAGAAGAGACGATGAAATTTTGCTAAGAGTATTTTGCAAGACGAGGGAATTTGTTGGGTACTTATTTAGCCTCGAAATGATCATTCTACTCTGAGATCTATTTCATAGAAGTACGAATCGTTAAACCCCTTAAGAATTAAATAAAAATGATATTAGTTCTATGGAATTAGTTAGTTTAGTTAAATAACAAAAATCCTCTCCATATCACATAAAATAAATAATTAAATAAAACTCATAAATAAATATTAAAAATTATTTAACTAATATTAAAAATATATAATATAAGGAATTAAATAAAAAAATTTACATATAAATAAAATAATAATAAATAATTTATTTTAGTCAAATAATAAAAATATCCTCCACGTCACATTAATATAAATATATAATTTAAAAAATAAATAATATATTTATAGATAAATAATTAATTCCTATAAAAGAAATGATTATATGATATAAATATTTAAATAATGATAAATATCAAACATAAACTTATAAATAAAATAAATTAGTTAACTAATATTAACATAAAGTAAAAAGATTAATAAAAAAATAATTATATGAATAATAACTAATAAAGTAGATATAAGTAAAAGTATATGAAATAAAATAATAATAAAAATAAAAATAATATTAATTTTAAATAAAAATAATTAAAATTTTAAGATAAAATAATAACAAACTAAAAAGTATATAAATTTTGTAAACTAAATTAATTTTTATTACTTTATGAATATGCTTAGAAATATTTTTATCATGTTAGTATAATTTTCATTAGAAAATAAGAGTGAAATGATTTTTTTTTTTTTTTATTGAAACTATCAAATAATAAAATAATTATTATTATTTCATTTTCATTTCTACTCCAAAAAAAAAAAAAAAAAAAAAATCCTACGGAACTGAAAATTATCCGGGAATTTTAAGCTTTCAACATTCAAGTACTTGGCTGGGCCTAGCCGAAAAAGGAGGTACTTAGGCCTACGTACACAAGCCCAACTTGTTGTCTGTTGGCCCCCAAACAGAGAAAACATAGGAACCGAGAACAGTATTCCACGGTTCAACAGTTTCATCACCTACTTTCTGCAAATCTTCATTCCATGCCACCCAGTTTCAACTCTCTCTCTCCAATTTTTCTGATCTTAGAAACCAATTGACTGCTGGGAAATTGGAATTTCTATCTATCCTTGTAGGTAGAAAGCCTTGAACATCACTTGAGAGTACCATTCAGAGTTCACTCGTAGGGGTCTCTAGCGTCCTCTTCCAAGAGACAGATAAAAAACGGAAGCTTTCTTGGGTCTACATATAATATTTTCTCGAGAAAATCAGAAACAAATTATGGGTCGATAGATTTATTACTGTAGGACGATGAGGTCATCCCTTGATCTCTTCTTGAACTCAAGCTTCTCACTTTCCTCTCAAATTCTTTATGGACCGAGAAGTAGCTCCCTCCTCGGAACCCAAGACAACCGATCTTGAAAATGTGCGAGTGATTGAATGGGAGGACTTCGAGCAGGAGCTTGCCAGGTTGTGGAGTCTATCTTCTGCAGTCAAGGAAGCAAATGAGAAGAAGCAAAGTCTTCAACAGAAGCTTGAGGCCCTTATTCAGGTAGTGTTTTAACGGTTAAAAGAATTTATATATTTTATTTTTCTATTAGTATGCTGGGTGGATGATTATTTGTAGAACAGGATAAGAAAAAGCTTTACTGAATTTACATTGTAGATTAGTTTATGGTTCATGAAATTCGTCTCTTTGGTTGATGTGGGAGAAAAAGAGAACTGAAGGACAGTAACTTAGTTTTGGTTGAGAGAAAGAAAATGGATTCATCTCAACCGTGGCAAGTCGTTGCTGGTTTGTTTTAATCTCTGCAATGTAATTACATTCTTAGTTCAAAGTATTGGATTCCACCCTTTGGGAAAAAGGTTCATTATCTTGGTCACAGTGATATTTATAACTTCAGGAACTAATAAGTTGAATAATTTGGCTAACTAAAAGTGTATATATATATATATATATATAATATCTATGGTTTTATCCTTAAAATTTAAGGAGTGAGATATTGGATTACTTGCAGTATCTGCTATGTCTAGTAAAGATAATGACAACCCTGATCCGACCCGACTCCAGAAGCTGTAGTTCATATTTTACATAATATCTAACATGATTAAAAGCTTCAAAATGTATTGCGTTTGTAGATTCAGGCAAAAGGTTGAATATCTTGTCCAGGTCCAGGCTTGTATTTGTTAGAATCAGCTTTGCTACTGAACTTTATCCTTTGTTTGGTTGTTGGGAACATTTAAAAAAATGAAATGGGCTTTGTTGGAGTATATGCCTTGAGACCATATTTATAGGGATAGGTGCAGAAAACATCCTAAGTCAGGTGGTGGTAATAAAAGTATATCCCATAATGTGTAATTGGATTGATAGCTTGAAGATATTCTCCAATTAGGGCATGGTTGTTAAATCGTGAATCGTATTGTGAATTGGAATCCTATTTTTATGAATTGTGAATTGTATGTTTCAGTTCATTCTTTAAAAATGGTAAAAATTGACAAATAAACATGCTAAGAATAAAATAGATTGGAAAATAATTCATCTTGATACATAAAACTAACATAATACCAATGGAATGATACAGCATCACATCATAAGAATAAATATAATTTCACTAATCAATATTTTTTGGCTATCTGACAATTGTTTAACAACAAAAACACCTCTAAGAAGTGTTATGTGTCTAAAAGTCAGAAGTACATAAAGTATATAAGATAATAACTATCAAAAGGAAGTGAAAAGCATCACCTATTTTTTTCTAGCTAACTTATAATCATCCTCAATAAAGCAAAAAATTTAATAATCAAGATCTCAAATTCACCTTTCTCTTCATTATCATTGTTGTCTATTAAGTCAACCAACTCCCTTTGGACCCCTCATATCTAGTAATTAGTTTTTTGTACAGGTTTTTCCTTAAAAAAAGTATAAATAATGATTTTTGCTAGCCCAGGTGAATCACTGATTCAAAGCGATTCTACGATTTGCATGCCTAAATCGTGATTCACCTACCGATTTAGTATTTTGGCCAATTAATAAATAGATATGAATCGATAGCCCCCTAAACCATATCAAATTGTACGATACGTGTTGTGAACCTTACGATTATGACAACTATTAGGGGTTTGAAGGTTACATACCTCGACCATTTTGAAACTCTTGGGTAGCTTTTAATGATTGTATTTTTGGAAATTCTACTGTATTAATTAATATTAGTTATGCGAAATTGCTATCATGGTCATTGAAAGATAGAGGCTCTATCAAATTAGTGAATGTTTAGTTTGATCAATGAAGTACTTTAAGTTGTGAAATTGAATCAATTTGGTCACTCTGTCAATTCGAGTCACAGATGACTAACAGATTGTTGTCTTGGAAGTTAAAAGTGACATGGAATGGCAGGTGGCTATTATGTGGAATAAGTGTACTTTCTTTAATCAACAAAAGTTAAGGAAACCAACTAGGAATAATTAAGTTCCTGAAAAGAAAAGAGGAATATAGGAACTGGATTGTCAAATCAGAGTTTGAAGTTAAGCTGGTCTAATTTTAGAACTTTTATACAAATTAAAAATAAATAAGGTTAATGCTTAGACATCATATCAAGAGACAGAACTCTCAAATCAGATCCAATACCCTGTGCCTTGATCTAAACGTCTTTTGCAGTACATAGAGAGGCCATGAAATTGAAAAAAGCTCCATAGGATACATACTAACAGTGAAGCTATTGTACAATATTCTAACATGGAAATATTTTTTTCTTAACCTGAAGAAAAAGAAAACAAATCAATTATTTTCAACTACCATATGGTATGTAAAAATTAAAAGAAATGGACAATCCAATGTCCATTCCGATCAAATGGAAGGATCAAGAAGGAAGATGTCAGCAATCAGCATGCAATTGTCATTGTGAATGTGTTTGAAAATCATTTGGTGAATCTCTGATCTTTGCGGTGATTGGCCCCTTAGACATACCGAACACACCTACCCTCAACTGAACGTGGACTCAAATGCATGACCTAACACCAAAGTTGGTCTTAATATCAAAAGAAGCTCCAGATTTTCATTGACTGCAGGCCCTAAGATTAGTTTTGGGCAATGGTGGTTTAGTTAATAAAGATGAAAAAATAATTTTTTTTTTAGAAAGTAATGGTCACCTGTCATGCATTTTAGTCTTTTACCTGTAATGGCCACTGTAAGTTATTTAAGGAAAGTTGACATATCTTCTTTTTGCAACTAAATAATGAAGCAAGAGATGATTCATAGTCTCACTGCTTCATTCGGTTTACAAATCCAGCACCAGTCTGATGTATTTCCATTCCTAATTCCGATTCCTTAGATTATTAGTGATTGAGTTTTTATCTAATGCAGCAGTCTATCCAAGAGTCACAATGTTGAAGGGCAATTTGATGGATCAAATATATTTCCTTTGTACTTCTAGTGCTGAGTTCACGCTCTAAGTGCCATTATATGATTTAACAGAGTAGACTTATCATTGCTAGTCAAATTTTTGACTGCATGCACCTCTTACTTTTATGTAATTGGGTAAGTGGGGCAATATTCTTCCATGGTTTGGTACTGGTTATGGACAGGTTGAGGACAATAGGACTTTGTCTCTAATTTAATTGAAATAATAAGTGAAGAGGCATCTCAAGTCAATCAGTACTCTTTAGTTTTATGGTTGTTCTTGGTTCTAGTTTCTTCTTGTTAATTGGAAAAATGGAAATCTTGAACTTTGTTATTGTGCCACTGCCATGTATATTTGCTTTTTTGAATTATTGGGCCTTAATTGATTAGCCCGCAAATTTGCGGGCTGCATTTTGGTTGGGCAGGTTGATGTTGAGTCACTAGACCGATTTAATGAGCTTGAGGAGATGCGTCAAAAACTGGAGGCAAGGAAAATGGTGATGGAGAAACGGTCAATGAATTCTAAGCTTGCAAAGGGAGATGCTAGGAAGCAAGAGGAGCAGCTTAGTGATGAAGTTAGATCACTGTTGGTAGCAGGGACAAATTTATCTGTGGCTAGGAAGAGACTTCAGGTGATCATAATTTATATTCTTTTTTGAATTTTAGTTGCAGCAACTGTTGTTAAATATTGATTGATAACGTAACGCAACTCAGCCAAGACTTAAATCTCAAACTAGTTGGGTTGGCTATATTGATTGATGACTTCCAAAAGAAAATTTTGTTTCTATTCTTTTTAAAGATATAATTACTATAGGAATATAGTTAAGTAGTGAAAATTCAGAACAATTTACTTTTTCTGTCATTGTACATGAATAGTAATGGAAGTATGCAGTCCCAGAAGATTAATGGAACAGTATAAACAAAACTGTGTAAATATAGGTTTCTATTCACTGAATGATATTGGCATCAACAGCACCAAGACTTGGAAAGTAAACCTACATTTATTGATTTAGTTGTGAAAAAACCCTTCTCTTGCTGCAGCTATTAAGTACTATTTTGACTTGGACATTTACTGATAAATTGAAAGTTTCATTTCTAATCTATGTCTAGTTTAAAGTTTTGAAAAATAATGTCCTTTCCATGCTTAGTCTTCTTTCTATTAGAAGAATTGGAAGAGACATCAACTTTAACCTCATGACATGAAGGATTTACTAATTTCAGACCTAGAGAATCTAAAAGAACTGTAGGATGCTTTGTCCCTTTTACCACAAATAATCAACATTTGAGTAATAAGTATATATGCATCTTCATGTATAAGCTATGATGATGGATCTTAGTTTTCATTAAATCAATTTATTTTTTAATCAGAAACGTCTCCACTCAACTTCCATGGGAAAGCAAGAAAAAGAAAATCAATAGAGTAGAAAATTTATAGGTGATTTAGAAAGCAATAGATGATAAAAGAATATTGAAGATAATATATCTTTCTTCAATTATTGTATAAAAACAATTCAATAATTAACACCAACTAAACTCAAGAACCTATACTACCCAATCTGCATGTCCCCCTCTCGTTCTATCTGGTAGTTTCTAATTTTCACCAATTCCGGTTCATATTCACTCTGAGTCCAATGCGTTGGTAAAGAAAAAGATGTGAAAAGACCCAAAAAAAACCATTTATATTTATAACTGGGTCATGGCCTAACTGTAATTTCACTACCATCTAACCATGTCAGATGACCTAAAAATCTACCTTTAGTACTATAATATAAAGGATCAATAAGTAAGTTCTACTTGCACCAGCTTATTGGAATTACCAAAATACCAGCAAAATGAGGGACAAAATTGGGGATAAAAAAGTAAATGTACTGTGCATCTGTGAGCTGCTCCATGAATAGTAGCCTTTTGTTTGCGAATTTAATGTAATAGATAGTTTGCTGTGGGATCACTTTGTAGGTTTCCTGTCATTCACAAAATCAAGTATCAATTTTGTTTTATTAATCAAACTGAACACATATGGTTGATATGCATCCTCCTGGATATGAGGAATAATCTTGTATCTACTCACAGTTTCACTCAGTGAATTTTTAAAATTTTTATTAGAGTAGAACCTGAAATCATACTAGTGCAAAATATTCAAGGAGGAGAGTGACACATTGCTTAATAACTCTGTTAGTGCTTCTGTTTGAGTGCTGAACTTTCAAACAGTTTTTCCTCTTTATAGTAATTTATTAATTTTTCTATTTTCCCGGAGGTGGGTGGAGAAATGAGGGTTTGTGTTGCTATACCTTAAAAGTTAAAACAATTCTTTGTTTAATGAATGTTGATTGCTTGAAGCTTGGGATTTGAAGTACTAAACTTCAAGGATGCTTTGTTTTCTTTGCATCATGAAGTTGATGCATTCCATATAATCGAAGAACTAAATTATCTTTGGGTCAATCTTTTAGGTATATTATTCTACTTTTCCGTTTTTAACTGACATCTTTACAGGTGTTGTCAGTTTTTGAAGTGCAAAAGATGCCATTTTCTTTTTCTACTTTTTGTAAACGTAGATGATCTCTATTGAATTGCATAGAATTATGTTTTTTTCACAGTTTTGAGGACACCTGTCATGATTGAATTTTACATTTCTTATTTGCTTAATTTCAATCCACCATTCATCTTTCTAGAAATCTTGCATGATGGTGGTAAATTTGTTCATCTTCTTAGGAAGTTGCAATCCTTAACAAACTTAACTATATAATTGGTGGCAATTCTTTATTCTTTATTCTTTATCTGTTCACCTGTTCTGAACAAAAAGTTTATTTATGTTTGTTGTGATAGAAAATGTCTCATGCTGCCATTACAGGAATCAAATAGGTTACTCTTGGAGGAAGAAGAGTACATTCGTCTCAGAGACTCACAGAAGATGTTAAGAATGAGGCAGCAATATATGATTTCACAAATTTCAATGCTCTATTCTGTAAAGATCATGGTTGGACCTGCACAAGAGCAGGAACTTGAGGCATTTCCTAGTGGTAGCCAAGCAGGAGGTAACCATATGGAAATTGTTCATAACCATGATAAATTTTTTTTTTTTCCTATTATTATTTTTGGAAAAAGAGAAGATTAGCAGCCAAAAAAAATAAAATAAAATGTGGAATTCAATGATTAATTGTTGGTTCTGAATAAGTTATCTTCAGTGAAAGGTATTTTTTTGTTGTAGAATTTAAATACAGTTAGAATCTTAAGAATTAAATAAGGGTCAATTTCAATTTCTCTACTAACTACCACTCAATTTGCAATGTTCCGCCACCTTTATCTAATTGAGAACATAGCCACCCTATTGTTGAACTAAGTTCGTACTTTGTATACAGCCCAAACAATCCAAATTAATGGTTCAACAACCAAGTATTAAAAAAACTCAATTATGATATCCCTCTAAACTTAATTGGTGATTATTCTTTTTTTATTGTCTCACATAAAGAGTGATACCTCATCCAATTTAGCCAGCTATGAATATTTTGGAAAAAAAAAAAAAAAATCAGATTTATTTGAACTTTGAAAGAGATTCCAATTCCATTTCCTGCAATTTGGCATGACAAATAAAGGAGGAATCTGTTTGGTGTATCCCCTCCTCCTTGTGGTGGGATGGGGATGAGGGATTTGGATGGCCATGGGTTGATGATAATTGGTTTCTACACATATGGGTCTGTTTTATTCTTTTATGTTTGATGGTTGATATGTGGGGGTGAATATTTTTCTGGTTCTTGTTATGGTGTACTTTTTTTACACTTTTATTGCTGAAAGCCCTGTATTTGATTATTACATCATTTAGATCCCAATTTCCAACTATGCTTATGGAATCCAAAGGGCAGGGAAATAGAACACATAACTTTGGGTTTAGCTACTGGGTTATCTAGATTCATAAATCAGAAAAATGAAAGAAAAAGAAAATATCAAGGGAGATGCTGGAGTGAAGGTGCCGTTAGCTTTGTTTTATGCTTTTAAGGCCAACCAGAGTGACTGGCTCTGTTAGAAAGAGCTTCTGTGAGACTGTGACTCTGCTCCAGACTGAGACATGCAATAAGGTGCATATGTCTGGCGTCATTATAGTTTGGTATGACACAGCATAGAATCTGCAAAAATATGTTGGGCTGTATGGCTTCACTAATTATTTACAGTCAAGTTTAGAGGCGTAATTAGGTCTTTTTAATCTCTAGGCTATTAGAGTTACCATAAATTGATTTGGGTTATTTGCATACTATATTCAACTAGCTTTGGTAGATCTCCCCCAGCACAATTGACAGAAATTCCATGAATCCCTGGTGCATAAGTCCGACGACTCAGCAGCAGTGCAGAATTGAGTTTCTCGTCGGGTGGATCTGATCTATAAGGGGCAATACATACCAAAAGGTTTGAAGAAGGAATGCACATAAGAGTTTATTACCAACCCACCCTTCTGTATAACCTATTTACATTAGTACTGCAGCTCTGGATGCATGAAGGGACTATGCGTTTATGAGACCTTAGTTGGGATGCATAGGGAAGTCAACTTACGAGCACAGAATAGCGTGTTACAGCTGCCCTTTTAAGTAAAGGTAAAGTCTATCCTTCAGCTAGAATGTAAAGAAGAAAGAAGCATGGAAAAAGGTCAAATGCTGTTGCTAGCATCGAAGAGAGCATTCATCGATGATAAAGTAGGAGTTACGGTGGCAATATGCTCAATTTGTTAGAAACAGGTGGATATTGCAAATTGAGCGGTAGTTTGATGAGGGAAAGTACCATTGACCCATTAAATAATGAATGCAACTGAGGTGCCTACTAATGGAGTTAGTAAACTTTCTTGGAAGTTTACCTGAGACCTCAAATCTTAAGCCTTTTGAACATTTTTCTTTTTGGAGGGGGGTGGCTACTTCACATTTTGTTCATGAACCTTTTGGGCTTATTCATGCAGTCCATTTCTTAGATACTCCTGCATAATGGTTTCTTTGTTCAGTCTGTTACTAGGACTAAGGTATGGATCTTAGTGTCTGACCTATTATTTTTCAAATGTTAAGTTACTGGTCGGGGATGTCTCATACGCACAATGTATACAAATATAAATATATAAGTGTAGATATTGGACAAAATGTGATTTTTGGATGGGTAATACTTAGTTGCTTTGTAAGAAGTCCTGGGGATATTATTTACTACCCTAACACTTAAACAGTTCATATGCTTAAAAACTTGAGAAAATTCATTAGATCCAACAGTACAATTGAACCAGGAAATACACAAAAGCATCACACCCAGCTCAACAGCCAATTAAAACTGCAACACCGTTTCAAACAAGTCAGATGAATCTTCGCCAAAAAAAGTCATTGGAATGTAGAAAAGGAAAAAACATAGTCTTTGTGCATATGCGATGCCATAATGCTGTTGACTCTGCTCTGTCTCCTCCTTTTCTTCATTCTTCATTGGCTGGTAAAGTTTGTTGTGTCTATTGTCTGCAGTCTGCAAAACTAGTTGGACACATATGTTGTACCCGGAGAAGTGTCATGTCATTTTAAACACATTTAATCTGGTTGTGTTAAAAAACAAGTCTAAGCAACAGTGATGTCAGTCCATGGACTTGAGTTAAACATTTCATGTTTCCTTGATGGCTATATTAAATACTATTTTCTCTGCATACTTAATAGCTGATATATTCTTCTTATTCTAATAAAACATGCAACAAATTTGCGGATCACATCATTGCGTGGGGTTTTATAATAGAAAAAGAATAAAAGCTAAGGAGTTCTGTTGCCTTTTTCCATTTTCTGTTGTCCATCACTTTTTCCTTCTGTTAAAATATCATTCAAATTTTCACTGATAAATGAATATACAATGTCAAATAGGAAAACCATGAAGCCAACAAAATCCTCAATATTTATCCTTTTGATAATAATTACTAATCTTGATCATTCCATTCATCAGTTTCACCCCTTGGGTGTCTCTTTTGTTCTTTGGGATGTTGTGAGACTTTTACAAAATAGCAAAGTTGTCTGCTACAAGCAGGGGTTTCGGAATCCACTTTCTTTTTCTGAAGGGGATCTGAGGCACTAGGAATCCGCTATGTAATTTATAAAATATGATTTACTGTTTGTGCTCTGGATTTGTATGATTCGATTTTTTGATTATATATTTAACCGGCCAGCATGTGATCGAGTTAAGGCTGGTAAATTTTCTGCATCATTAGGTGCAACATAACACTCAATCTCAATTTCTTTGTTGAATTTTTTACCAGGGAGTTCTGTTGGTCTTAATCCTGTTCAGCAAAGATCCTTGACAATTCTAGGTCTGCCTGTGACTATGGTTCCTTTTAAGAAGATGAGTTTTTTCACGGATAAGAAGGAAGTTCAGAAGGCTGCAACTGCCATGGGATATGTTGCACATGTAAGTGTTTCCCCTTTGGCTTAAGAAAAAAATGTTTCTCAGGAATATTATTGGAGTGTCCAGTAGACCCTTCAGTACTTTGTTTACCAGTCTTTTGACATCGTCCTTGGTTTCTAGAGAATAAAATGTGTATGGGGATATATTTGTATAATATCATAAATGTATGTTTGCCTGTTTGTGTCTACTTTATCTATGAAAATTGGGCATGGCACTAATGTAGGTGTAAGTGTAAGTGTGCGTGCCACATGTTTAAAACGTGTTATTAAGTGTCCTAACAAAAATATATTAATTTTCGTGTGGTATGCATACTAGACTTGGCCTTGATGTGACATAGTCATGGATGGCTTCTGTGCAATGTGATATGAAATCAAAGAACTAAAATTTATTTCGAGGTACCATTTTGATAAGTCTAGAAACAGAAAGGATTTGGGAAACAGTATGGAAATACTAATTTTTGTAGAAATATGTAGAAACATATATCATAATAATTATAAGTATCTAACATGATTATTATAGTATATAGAATACTATTAAATACATATCAAAGTAAAATTTTTGACATAGACATACAAATTAAAGAAGTATATCAAATTACAATTACATCCAACCAACAGTGTAGTAACTGGTAGGTGTACATCCGAAATATTAAAATTGTAGGAAATTGATAGTATTGCTCGACCTATATTTAATGAAATTTTAATTTGAGCCAATATTTATATGCATGAAATCTTATAAAGAATTATCCTTACTAAATTATACTATCTGAACATCATATAAGATTAAAAAAAATTGGAATCCTAAAATATGAAGAGAGCTAGAACAAGAATTTTAGATTTTCAAATCTTAAATATACTATGTTTGTGTCGTCCCGTTTTGTGTGGAAACGATGGAAAGGACCTCGTTTCGTGTGGAAACGGTGAAAACAACCATGTTTCGACCAAAATTTCATGGTTGCGCTTTTGTAAGTGAGTTTTGTTTCGGGTAATGTGGAAACGGAAACATTTTACATGTTTCGACCGTTTTAATGCTAATTTTTAAACCTTGGATACAGTGTTATTAAAGGCGCACCTAAGACGCGCCTTAGGCGCAAAAGGCTCAAGGCGCAAACCCGCTCGCCTCTACACCTCTAAAGGCGGGCTCTGACACTATGGCGTTGCCTAGGCTCATTAGGCGCGCGCCTTTTTCATGTTTTAAGGCGCTGCAAGTTTTTTTTTTTAAAAGAAAACTCTTCAGTTTTTTAGTTTCCTCGTAAATAGAAAAAGTCAAACATTGGGAATAGTCCTAATAGAAACCTGAAAGGTCCCTAAAACATAAATAAATAAAAAAACCTAGCACAACAGCTGAACCAAAATCCTGATACTAAGCAGCCTATTGAGTCTGAGTTTCCTTGGCAAAAAACAAAGCATAATCTCAGTGTAAGTCTGCCTATTATCTATCATGTTTTTTAGTTACTAAGTCCTCTTCTTCATCTTCTACTTAGTCTAATTTCTGCTATTGTACACAAAAAGCAAAGCATTTGTGTGGTTTAAACTTTAACTATCTTTGCCCTATTTTGTACCTAAAAAACAGAGGATATTCAGCAGTAATAATCAGCATTAAACCTTAGCTATCTCTGCCATCTTTAAGAAAGAAGTATAAATTCAATTTTTACTTGTTAGCTTAGTGGACTACCTGCTTGACATATTTACTTTACCTAGATCGTTTTTATCAACCTTTACTTTCTGCTTGCTAGATTTCTTGCCTATGGATACTTTTTTCTACGTCATAACTTAATGGTGTTAGTTTTTACTTGCTGTAAGCTTGGAATTATTGTATGTAGATTTTTTTTTTATGGCGTGCGCCTCCCTAGCGCCTAGGTGCGCCTCTCTAGCGCCTAGGTGCGCCTAGAGCCTTTGATAACACTGCTTAGATGAAATGCCTTTGTTATGGGCCAAAGAAAAATTTGCATTAGATCGAGGAAGAGAACAAAACCATTGGAGGGAGGGGAGGGAGGGAGGGGGAGAGAGAAAGAGAGAGAACAAGTGTCTGCATCAGATATGAAAATTGTGGTTGGGTTAGGAGATGCTTCAATGGTTGAATCCTAGAAAGGAGGGGAGGGAATAAATGATTTAAGCGAAGGCACTGTATCACCACCCTAAACTCCTGACTCTTCTTTCTTGTACCAGCTTTCCACATTTGGTCTTGGTTGCCCAAACTTTGTAAATCTGGTAACTTAGGGAACTCTTTCAGAGCCAAAAACATTTGTTCCGTTCTCTAATTTTGGTTTTGCTTTTCTATTTGGTTTGGTAACAGTTTAAAACTATTTTGTTAATATATGTTTATTTTCCCACTCATACCCTACATGTATATGCAATAACTTTGAAATATAAATTGGTAGACACACATATATTTACTATTTTTCTACTATTATATGTGCCATGATGTGCCAATGTCCATGCTTCATAGATTTTTCTATATAAATATCGATTGCGAAATTTATGTGTGGCAAGATAATTCATTGTCATATCTTTCTGTAATTAGTTAGCAGAGTATCACACTTGAGTATTTTTCATGAACAACTGTTTTGTGAGGTTGTTTAATTGGCTGTTTACCTAATACATGCTGGATTTTACTTTACTAGCCCATTTTTTGGCAGGCTGTTTCACTTATAGGTTCCTACATGCAAGTTCCTTTGCGTTATCCTTTGCGTTTGGGTGGCTCTCATTCGTATATTATTGATTCTGCACCTTCAATAGAGTTGGCATCTACTGATCCTTCAGCAAGTACTGATGCAAATACTAAGCGTGTGGAGTTTCCTCTTTTCTTAGATGGTCAAGATACAACTAGAGCAGCTTATGCTGTGTTCCTGCTAAACAAGGTATAATCTCTTTATAATTCTTTCTATAGCTTTATGCAATCATGAAAGTGAATTGAAGTACTTTATCCAAGTCATGAGGGTTAGCTTCCCTTTATTTTATTGTTTCTTTTTCAAAATGATGGGTCTCCTGGTGAGTTTGACACTTTGTTTTCTCACTTATACTTCCTGCTTCTTCCCCATCCTCCTTAGTGCATATTTGTTTTTAGGTTTTTTTTTTTTTTGGGTGATGTGTTGACTTATCTTTGCATCTTTTTTTCAATGAGTTTTTTACATATATTTTCGAAGGTAATGGTGCCAAGCTGAGATATCTACCTGTGGTTTTTGTTGAAGTTAGGACTGGGCATGTGTCTTGGCTCCTTGAAAAATCCTGCTGTTTTCTTGATCTTGCTGCTAGTTCAGTTTTTATTTTATATTATATATATATATATATATAACTGAAATTGTTTTCAGGTCTTTGTGTTTTCAATTTGGTGATTATATTTCAGATATATACTATTTTTATTGACATATGTGATCATATTTCTAAATTAAACTAGTCCTATAAAACAAGAATACATATTAATATGCATATTGAATAATGTGAATCATGGTAGTTGAAAACCTATAAATCTCTTAAGTTGTTATTGTTATTTTTGTTATGTTGCTACCTAATAAAAATAAAAGGGAAAAGATAAAACTATGAAAGTTAAAAAATGTTTTTGGAAAATTTAAATGCTTAAGGCTTTCCACCTCTTTTTAGCTTTATTTATAAGATTAAAAAAGTAAAATGGCATTTACCATAAAAAAGAAGATTTCTTTTTGAATTTTTTTAATTAAAATGTGTAAAATACTGATAAGGTTAATTGGTGTTACCAAAGTAGCAAGCTTATCTTTAGAAACAGTGGATGGGTTGTTGTGTCAGCCATAATTCTTCTTCATATCTTTCTACTCTTTGTATATTTGTCATCGCAAACTTATGTTTCATCGATAGAGATTGGTAACCACAGAATCTAAAAATTATAATTTCCCAATATTTATAAAACGATATAAAGCTTTAATTTTAATCTTAATTTAGATCAAGTGGTTCAAAGGTTCAGATCATGCTGAAATGTGACATGCTTGATGGTTTGATGAGATCTTAAAATCCAAATGTTGGTTTTTTCTCAAAACTTAATCTCACAAAGAGTGGTTTAGTGTAATATATATGTACATGCACTTATACATAATTAACACTACATGGCTACTGGACTCAGGTTACTGTTCTCAGCATCTCTGCTAGAAATAGCAGATAGTGCAAGTACTCCAATATCTCATTTCCTATATTTTAATGGTAAAAAATAGATATACGGTATACCTTTAGTAGCCAAACTTATTCAACTTGTTAGTTCCTAATGTTATAAATATCAATTGTGACCTAGATATTGAAACCTTTGCCAATGGTTGGAATCTGCTACTTTGATTTAAAAATGTAATTCCATTCCAGATTTAAAAATGAAAAGCTTAAACTTAGCAACTAGGGCCCTCTTATTAGCAGCAATGATGTACAGATCCGGAAACCTGCCCTTAAGAATATAATCGTCACAGCACTAATTCTGCCAAAAAAGAATTTGCTTACCATCACCCACTTTGAAACTTTGAAACCAAGAACACACAAACACTAATATCTTCACATCAGAAATTTTTTAATTAATATATCTTTGTTAGGTGCAATGCACCATTTTGGGAACCAGTATTAGGAGTTCCAAACATAGGCTTGTACATGGAGGTGGTTAGCTCAACAAAAATAAAATCCCATGTAAATTCAAGAACTGAAATTTTAAGAAATAGAAAATTGGAGATAAAAATGAAAAGAGTAAGCTTGCATTGTAGTACTAAACCTTATGGAACTTGGCTACGAGGTGATATTGTGCCTTTTAAAAAATTGGCAAAAAGGAAAGTACACACATGGAAAGAACCAAAAAAAGAAAAAAAAGATGGTGACTGCCATGGATGGAATATGAAAGGAAGGAGAAGAAATGGAAATCACCATCAAAATCTGAAACCTAATGTTGCTGTGCTTAATCCAGTTGGGCCTTTCCAAACAGTCTACATGTCAGTGTTCCGTATATTTTTGATTTGACACTTATTGCTTTTATTGAGGGGAAGATGAATCCAGTTGGGCCTTTTACAAACAGTGTACATGTCTTTGTTCCACATATTCTTCGATTTGACACCTACTTCTTTTGATGAGGGAAAGATCAATCTGAAGTTTCTTCCAAGGATTGACAAGGATTCCATATCCTCATCCGTAAGTGCCAAGTCTGAGAGACAACGATATTTTCTATACAATGTGCACCTTTCTTTTGCCTAGGTGTGTGCCTTGCCTTTGGGCCTTTTACACCTAGGCTGTCAGGCTTTGGCGCCTTCCCATTTAACAACTGCGGGTTTCCAGGGTTAAGAATTAACTATCAGTTGTTTCTTTTTTTCCATGTGGGATATCCAATGTAACTTTAATCATAGAGGACTTGGGTAGTCTAATTTAATAAATCTGCGATGCTTGGTGTTTGTTGTTTTCTTTGTCATCATTAAAAATGTTTCTGATTTGTCTGAAGTTTGGAGATTTTTCTACCTTTTTCCTTCTTTTCTATATTCCATCTTTTAAATAAGAGCTTATTGATCTACTTAAGCAGTAACAGATCCATGGAAATCAGTTTAATTGTGCATTTCCCACTAACGAGTTCATTATACTTCTCTTCTACCCCAACTTGATGATTCTATATAGTTTCCTTTTTTTCCTTTCTCTGTTTGGGTTTAGGGCATAAAATTTTCTGTCACATTAGCATTACGCTCGTGCTGCTTGGATTTCACTTGCACAACACTAACCATAAACTTGTCCAGAATGTCAATTTACTTCTTTTAATGCAGGAGCAAGAATGAAAGTCAAGTCATGGGAGAGTTGAGATTGTTTGATGTTTGTGGAAGCTATATTAACCATTTGATTTTCCTTGTACAATATTAGAACTGTTCCTGAGCTCAAGTCTTCTTTCTCTTGGTGCTTTTCTTTTGTTGAAGTTTGTTAGACTGAATGAGTATTCATATATATCTTTTTTCTACTGCATTTGCATATGCCTTCCAATGATGTTGACTCGTTTCACCCACTGATTTTAGGATCTAGAGCAACTGCTGAATTTCATTGGTGTTAAGAGTTTGGGACCATGCCATGTATTGGCCAATTTGAGGGAGCTTTTAAGGACCATCCAGTCTTGGGATTATATAGACATGTGAGCCAATGTCACAATCTTCAAGTTCTCTGTAAATGGATCATTTGTCTTCTTACACGGGTGCAATTTTTTTTATGGAGCACCATCCCATGAGCAATGCCAGTCATTACACTAGATTGATGCAAACTTGGTCTAAATCAATTTGATTTTTTTCTGATAGCATATAACCCAGATGGGAGCATTATTTGATGTTGAACATAGATTCTAATGTACATTAGGCGGTTAGTGCTGCAAAAGTTGTGTAAAAATTGAATTCTTATTAGAAATCCAGGATGATAAGCAAGGAAGTCACTTTGATGTATATATTTTTTAAGCGCAAAGGTGACTTGCCCATCAAAAAGAAAAATCAATAAAGTAATGCACTTGGTTAAGGCTTGAGACTGTATTGGTTGCTTAAATTTGTTTTTTGATGGATGTCTTGCTTTAAGTCATTCCCAACTAGTTTGGAATTTAAGGTTTCCTTGAGTTGAGTAGTTATCTTGCTTTCCTCAAAGGTTTTGCCATATGGTAGAAATTGAAAATGTGGAATCTTACCACTTAAGTTTTTGCCCAATTATTCTGCTGAGCTTTGAAGGCTTAAAAAATGTTGATGATGGTTTATTTTCTGGCTTGCTATCTAGAAATGATTTGCAATATTTGATTCTTACCACTCCAGTTGATTTAATGATGTGATTTTTTTGTTGTCTTTTTAGAATTCATTACATATCAACACTTGAGGTTTATTTATTTATTTTTAATCTTTTTGGGGACGGGAACAATAGAAGAGGATGATGAGAGGAACAAAATTAGCAGAGGCAACAAGCACAATTAATAATAAATGTTATTCATTATTTTAGACAAATGTTATTAACAAGTGAACCATGATATTCACATAACAACCCAGCTGCTTATAATAAGATAAGGCAAAGAAAGGTGGGGAATATCTATGGTAAATTTCTGTAATCTCAATCCAAAAAGAATATATATATATAAAGATACCTGTTTAATTTTAATTACAGAAAGATTAACCATTTCTCTTTTCTTTTTCTTTTTTCATACAAATACAAAGATAAGATAGAAATTAAGCTCGGTATATAAATTATAACATATCCTCTATTATCACTAATATATAATTATATATAATATGTGTACATTAAACTGCATCATCTTCAAAAACAAGCTGCCTAAGTTGGACTAGTGCATACCAATACGTGTCATCATTGCCTCCATTCATATCATCCTACGGTTGGCAATGGGCCGTGACCAACAACCGTCACAGACAAACGGAAAAGACCTAAAAGCCCTTAGGAAACAAAGCAAGGAAAACACCAACCAAACCTTCACAAATTCACAACTCCCTCCCACAAATAACCGCGCACGCTCACACTTTCACATAGTATACACAATTACAAAGCAAGGAAGCACAGCCCTAGGATTAAACACCAACAGCTCCTCATCGTCCGATCGTGTGTGGACCCCACTTCCACTCCTGGCCATCAGCGAATCAAATCCACCGTCTTCTTTGTCCACCTCACCGGATTCACATCCGACCCGACCCGCAATGACCCGGCATACCAGCATCGCCCGCTTCACATTCATGTACTTGAACTCCTCCTCGATCTCCTCGGGTATGGTTACGTGTGCTCTCCAACTGCTAGACAACGTGGAAATTCCATCCAACTTGGGTGAGAACCCGGATTTGATAATCCCGCAAATATTACAATACTGCTGGCTACAAAGGCTGAAATTCCCATCAAGTCCCAAATCACAAAGAAAAGTAGAACAGTGAAACCTCAAAAGCTCGTTACCATCGGCTATACACCTCTCGTCCCGCCTCCTAACGGCGACGTTTCGTGCGGCTTTGGCTTTGACCGATTCCCTATACTCCTCAAATTTGGCAAGTATCTTGGGGCAATTATGGATCTTCAGAATCCTATTTATTTTCGGGCATTTCTGGTTATCTGTCCAGCCCGTTTTGAATATGATCCGAACAATGTTATTACCCGTGTCGCCATCAAGGAGCTCAGAGAATGCGTGTTTGATCGCCTGGTGCTGTTCGAGAATCTGGGGTTTCTGGAAAATCTCTCCGCAAACGGTACAGGGGAAGATGTCGTTGCGAAGAGGGAAGAATGGGTTTTCGGCGGATATATCGGATTCTGGGCAATACCCGGATGGGATTTTGCGAGGAGGATCCAGTACATGCGACTCCGGTTGAGTGGGAGAGACCAAGGAGTGTTGGGACGATCTGGGTGGTGTGGTGGATTGAGTTGTTTGGGTGTCGTTTGGTTTGCAGGAATTAGAGGAGAAAAGGTGTTTGATAAAAGTCCAAGAAGAAGAAAGGGCTTTCCTGGGCTTGAGTTTTGGATGAGAAGGAGATGGGCTCGAGAGAGGGGTGATTTTTCGTTTCCTTGATGGTGGATTGTGACCCTTGGTGGAGGAGGTGGAGGTGAAGGTGGAGGTGGAGGTGGAGGTGGAGGTAGAGGTGAAGATGAAGCAGCCAAGGTGAAGGATAAGGAGGAGAAGAGAGAGGAACTTGTTGAAGTAGGTGGCAATGGTTGCCGCCATAATGTGTGTAAGGGTTCAGCTCAAGCTATAGCTTCAGGTCGTTTGTCACATTGGGATTGTGAGAAAGAGAAAGAAGTGTAGAAGGGGTTGTGACTTGTGGGTTGAATGATGAGAGAAGAAAAGGGGAATACAGTAAAAGAAAAGAAGAAAAGAAGAAAAGAAGGGAAAAGGCGATGCCTTTGTTATGAGTGGGGACTTTGGAAGAAGAATAAAGTTAAAAGAGTAGGTGCAACGCAACTTCATTGCATCTCTGTCTCTGTCGCTCTCTCTCTCTCTCTCTCTCTCTCTCGCACAGTGTTATAATTTGTTGACCGGAGATGCAATGATAAGTGTGAGTTCTGGGAGTAGGGACTCATGTTTACCAAAGTATCTATCTGTTTGAGAGTCAAAAGCTGGTTCATATATTCAGCTTTAACCGTAACTAACGGTCTGTCATTATCTTCTCACTTTGAGTAAATTTTCGAGAAGTTTGAGTTTAGCTCATATAAAAATAAATCAAAACAAGGTTCAGAATAAAAAATTCAAATAATTGATGTGTAAATTGGGTTTGTTGCCACTCCTATATGTAACTTGTGAGATACTTATTATTATTATTATTTTTTAAATCACAAATACTGAACAAAAGTAAATTGTAAATAATTGGATGAAGATGTCGACGAGACGACCAACATATCAAAGGAGCATGTGTTGTTTGATAAAATGCCAGAATGAAAAGAATGTAATATCAAATCCTTAGATGTGACAATGTCGTGCATGGCTCCTCACGTGAAGAGTTCCCTATTAAGCGCTCGACCATTTGGAATCAGCAAAAGGAAAATTATTATTAACAAAGGTTGAATCCTCATGGAGTATCCAGGCTGGCCGTTACTTGTCTGCAGCTTATTAAGTCTATAACATAATAATATAATTAGTACAACTTTGGTTTTGTTTTGTTGAGCACGTGACTTTGTCTAGTTGCCCGTTCTGTGTCTTCTTCTATGTATGTTTTAACAATTTCAGTCATTCTCAATTAATTAGACATACGATGTTTATTGAGATTTGCACTGTGTAGTGTTCATTGCACATAGACAAAATCTCCTATCTTATATACGAGAAGGATTATGTTAAACCGATATATATGTATATTTTTGTATTTATATTAAGAGATTTGGTTAAATTTTGTGTAAAAACGTAATAAGTAAAATATTTTTTAACTAGAACTGTTAAAAGAATGCTATTTAAAAAGCTGAAAAAGTGTCTGGCCAAATTAATGATAAAGTGTCATGAGATTTAAAAAATTATTTGATTTTATTTTCTTAAAAGAAGATACTGAGTATTAAAATTATTAAAAAATATTATTTTGTCAAATATTATGATTATATTTTTTAAAATAAAATATTTATTAAATTTTGTTTTTAATTTTCTATTTGAATGTTTTTTTATCTAACTTCATGTTTTAGGAACTAAAAGCCGAAAAATACTTTTTCGTAAAGGTTAAAAAAATATATGTAATTAGGAGTGGTGAAAACTTTTGATTTTCTTAAATAGTTTTTATAATTTTATAGTTTTCTGTAATTGTTCTTTATTTATTTAACAGATTACAAATATATTTTTTGTTAATATTTTTAATAATAATGAGTTCTGATATTAATTAAATATTTTTTTGTTGTTTGCATGTTATTCACAGACTCAGCCTCCTAAGGTACATTTGTGTGTACGAGCAATTAGTGGGGGAGTCAGAAAGTTTAGTTTTTGAAGTAAAAATAATTAGTTTTAAATTCTCTAAAAGATTTTTAATTTTTTTTTTGGGTTAAAACTAATTGTTTCATTTAAAATTTATATCATGAAGATTATACATGCGAATTCTCAATTTCATCTTATATTATTTGAATCCTTAATTTCATCTTGTATTGTTTAGTATTCTATCAAAATGTACTTCAAAAATATAAAGAAAATTATTTTTTTATAATAAAATACTTAATTTGATTTCTAGTTATCAATGAACTAATTATAAATCACTTCACAGAGTCTAACTATTGATAACATAAAATTGTTTAAAAATTATTAAGAACTTACAAAATTTTATTTAATTATCAAATACCAAAAGTAGATGAAATTAGAAACTTGTATTTCTTAAAGT
This sequence comes from Quillaja saponaria, assembly GCA_029379385.1. Lineage (NCBI taxonomy): Eukaryota > Viridiplantae > Streptophyta > Magnoliopsida > Fabales > Quillajaceae > Quillaja > Quillaja saponaria. The sequence goes on along the minus strand of CM055610.1, from coordinate 10,324,994 downwards.
TCAAAATAAGAATTTGATTTTACACATATTATAGTTTACATATTTTAAAATAAAATTATTGACATCAAATTTATTTTATATTATAATAAACTATTTTTTATTTAATTTATTTTTTCAAAATATATCAATAAGGTCAATATATAATTTTTTTAATGATATTTAGTGGGTCATTTTTATATTTTCTCCTCAATTTTAATTTTGACACATGCATAAAAAAATTCTAGTAAAAAGACTATTCTTCAAACTAGAGACCCCACTCAAGTCTACATAGCTTCGCTCTTACCAGCACACTGGGGTGTGTTCATTTGAGTATAGTTTTAGTCTATCATATAAGTGGCTCAAAAGATTATATTAGATGTGCCAGTCTGAAAAATATCAAATATCACTTAAGAATTTAAAGAGTTAATGAAGAAAATTATGAACATGTTCGAAAATTTTATTTTAGAAGGTATTTTGCTATATATTATTTTGTGAATTACTCTCAATTTGTTTTCTTGGTTAAGGTTTAAGATTTTCTCTTTGTTAGGATTTAGATCCTGTTACTAAATTTTATTGTGATTCTCTTAGGTCAAAGTGCTAAATTTTGTGCCTTCTCACAAAACCAAAAACAAAAACAAAAACAAATGGGAATTCCTTAGTGAATTGCACAAGGAAATTGAAAGTGCAGAAGTGTAGTGAGGTGTTTTTCATTTGTGAACCTTCCTCGGACTATGTACTAAACACCCAATCTCCAGTCACAAATCCCAAATAAGTACTTGTACTAATGCCACCGACCCCCAAATTCTTGATAAACACAAACACTAACCCTAGTGTCAAATTGAGGCCAGCTAATAACCCTCCTTACAAACCTCAAAATACTTATAAACCTCCCTGCCATAGATGCGGAAAATTTCAATTTTACCACTATTTTATTACATGCACATTCGGGTTTGGATGAATACCAGACTATCAAGGTGTTTTTCACTTGTGAACCTTCCTCATGCTATGTACCAAACACTCAACCTCCAGTCCAATCCCCAAACAAGTATCTGCATTAATGCCACCCACCCCCAAATTCTTGACAAACTCAAGCACCAACCCTAGTGTCAAATTGAGGCCAACTGATAACCCTCCTTACAAACCTCAAACACTTATAAACTTCCCTACCATAGATGCAGGAAATTTCAATTGTACCAAATAATGCTTGAATTAGAAGAAGACATGGAGGATGACTTGGAAAATGGATCTTCTAGCAATGTGAAAATAATGAAGCTGGAGGAAGAAGATGGAGTACAATAACCACCTATTATTTCATTACATGCACTTTTGGGTTTGGATGAATACTAGAATATTAAGGTGTTTTTCACCTGTGGACCTTCCTCAGGCTATGTACCAAACACCCAACCTCGAGTCCTAATCCCAAACAAATACCTGCATTAATGCCACCCACCACCAAATTCTTGACAAACTCAAACACCAAACCTCGTGTCAAATTGAGACCAGTTGATAACCCTTATCACAAACCTCCAAAGACTTATAAACCTCCCTACCATGGATGCAAGAAATTTCATTTGTACCAAATAATACTTGAACTAGAAGAATACATTGAGGATGACTTGGTAATGGATCTTCTAGCAATGTGAACATAGTGGAGCTAGAGGAAGATGATAGAGTACAACAGCCAGCCACTATTTCATTACATGCACTTTGGGGTTTGGATGAATATCAGACTATCAAGGGGTTTTTCACCTGTGAACCTTCCTCGGGCTATTTACCAAACACCAAATCTCCAGTCACAACCCTTAAACAAGTACCGGCATTAATGCCACCCACCTCCAAATTCTTGACAAACTCAAACACCAACCCTAATGTCAAATTAAAATTAGCTAATAACCCTCCTTACAAACCTTTAAACACTTATAAACCTCCCTTCCATAGATGAAGGAAATTTCAATTGTACCAAATAATGCTTGAACTAAAAGAAGACTTGGAGGATAACTTGGTAAATGGATCTTCTAGCAATGTGAACATTGTGGAGTTGGAGAAGAAGACAAAGTACAAAAACCACCCACTATTTCATTACATGCACTTTTAGGGTTTGGATGAATACCATATTATCAAGGTATTTTTCACATGTGAACCTTCCTCAGGCTATGTACCAAACACAAAACCTCTAGTCACAACCCTAAACAAGTACATGTATTAATGCCAACCACCCGCAAATTCTTGAAAAACTCTAAAACCAACCCTAGTGTCAAATTTTAATAACTCTCATTACAAACCTCTAAACACTTATAAACCTCCTTGCCATAGATGCAGGAAATGTCAATTGTACCAAATAATGCTTGAACTAGAAGACGACATAGAGGATGACTTGGTAAATGTATCTTCTAGCAATGTGAACAAAATGGAGTTGTAGGAAGAAGATGGAGTACGACAACCACCCACTGTTTCATTACATGCACTTTGGGGTTCAAATGATTACCAAATTATTAAGGTGAAGTGAATGATGAAAAATCATGATATGGTGGTATTGTTAGATAGTGGAAGTACATATAACTTCACGGATTTGGATTTTATTAGAATAATAAAGTGTGAATTACAGGAAATAGGAAATTGTTTTGTGATAGTGGTCAATGAAGAAAGGGTTCCTGCAAAATTTTCATGCTAGGTGGTGAAATGGCAATTTAACAACAATCAATTCTAAGTAGAATTCTTGGTTATGCTATTGGGGGCCTGTCACATGGTGTTGGGAATACAATGGCTATCTAGGTTAGGGTATGCGCTTTGGGAGGGTAATGGGTATGCCAACCATGAAGCTCAAATTGATCCAAGAAAGAGAGGTGTACAAGGTTTACCAATCTGGAAATTACTTGATGTGAGTTCATTTGTCTGGAAGCAGTACAAGATGGCCCTTGCCAAGCCAAGAGCATCCTAGTACAAAATTAAAGAAACATCAAGTACAACTCTCTAACACCTCCTATATAACAGGTTTTGGCTCAATATGGTGAATTACAGGATTAGTTAAATGGGGCTAGTGTGTTCTCTAAATTGTATTTGAGTTCCAATATCATCAAACCAAAATGCCTGATCAAGTTTATACACAAAACTGCCTTAATGACATTATGAATACCTGGTTATGCCATTTAGGCTAACAATTGCCCTCTCCACTTTTCAAAAACCTAACGACGGTGGTCTTTAAGCTATTTCTCATAAAGTTTGTGTTGGTGTTTGTTAAATAAAATAGAATAAGGAAAGGATTGTGGCCTTGATTGATTTCTCAAAGCCTACACCTATAAGCTTTATTTATAGTAAATAATAAAACATAGACTTCACATCTAAACAATGTGGGACTGTACAATATAATAATATTATATTCTTAATACTCCCCCTCAAGATGGAGCATATAATGCTTAGTCTTGTACAAATAAAACCCAATTACCAATATCCACACTCCCCTTTACTTACAACAATATAGGTGAAGCTTCAATCCGTTTGATGAACATACTGGTACCCATGAATAGTACTCATGTTGGCTGGAAAGAGACACAGCCGGATTTTCTGGAAAAATAAAAAGAGCACCGTTGGAAAAATGCACAACGAGATTTTCCAGAAAAATAAAAGGAGTACAGCTAGAAAGAGACATAACGGGAAGTTCATGAAGGTACTGTTGAACTGTCAAACTCTTTGAGCCGTCAAACCCTAAATAGGCTTGACAAGAAAAGGGGAGTGAGCCATCTTTTAGATGAAAGAGATAATTAGGGATAGAAAAGAAATAATGAGGCTTGAATGGAAGAAATAATTAGGCTTAATGATAGTTGGCTGCAAAGCCCCCTTTTTTTTTTTCTTCTTCTTTTTCTTCATGTGACAGCTAGATAAAAGAAAGAGAAGATTAGGGTTTTTTTTTTTTTTTTTTGGTGGAAATAGGGCCAAGATCGGGCTTGGGTTTCAAACCCACTCTGATACCATGTCAAATAAAATAGAATAAGGAAAGGATTGTGGCCTTGATTGATTTCTCAAAGCCTACACCCATAAGCTTTATTTATAGTAAATAATAAAACATAGACTTCCACATCTAAACAATGTGGGACTACACAATATAATAATATTATATTCTTAATAGTGTTTATTAATGATACTTTGATATACAGTATTAAGGGATCAACATGTGCAACTTCTACAAATGACCTTTGAGGTTCTGAACCAGCATTCTATGTGTGTTAAAAGGAGTAAATGTTCCTTTGGAGTTAGGGAAGTGGAATAATGCTCAAGGGGTAGGTGCTGACCCAAGGAATATCATGTCATGAAAGAAGTAAATCCTTCACTAGTTTCTTTAGCTTTGTTTGAATGAAAGGACATTCAATGTCTTGTACATAAATGGATTGTAGAAAGTATGGAAGGTTAAGTATCTAGTTTGTGGTGGTACAATATAGTCATATTTGTGCCAACTTTTGAATACAAGAGCACGACGATGAGAACAACAAAGTTTTTGGAAGAAAATGGTGTTATTCAAGTCCACAAGAAAAAGAGAAAGAAAGGATAATGTTGGTATAGCCTTATAATTGGTCAATGAAAGTTGTGCAGAACAATTCTTTGTAGGATGAATGTATATTTTGTTATTTTCTTACTTCCATAAATTGAGTCGGTTAGCTAAAATATTTAGTATATTAGTCTCCAATTCTTTTTGTGTAAAATGATATAGGAGAAAAAAACCTTCTTTTGTCCTTATGTTTTAGAAGTTTTTCTTGTTAATTTTTATTGTAATTTACCTTCATTGAATTTCTACTTAAACTGGTATGAAGCTAATTTGTCTCATTTATACTATTTTCTTGTGAGTTTAGATATGTATCTTGTTATTTGAGTCATTTTGCAACATAATAGTGATCTCTCAAACATGAATTATGTTATGGGAGTAATATGTCATCATCATTGGTTTTTATGTGTAAAAGTGTCAAATTTTGTATCAATGCTAAGTTATTGACATTTCCTAGAAAAATCTCATCTTTTGAGTTCAAGACCAATTTGAGGGGAAGGTTTAGCAATTATTAAGAATAAAACAATTGGAGTTTTCGCTATTTGCAAATTCACTAGGAAAAATACGGTTCATGAAATAGGGGCAAAAATGTAATTGACTTTTACTTCTTTGTCCTTTTCACTTTTACCAAATTATTGCATGGGTTTTGTATTTTAAACGCTAAATAAGAAAGAAATGTGTTTCATACACATGCATGCAAATTATCCAAAATACCAACATCTTTATGTAAATTATATCAGATTTATTTCATGGGCACCAAGTTTTCACAACAAATAATGGCTTCTAGTAAATTGGTATAACTAACTTACACTTTAAGAGGGACATAATTGTGTATCTCGTATCTATCAGATTATATAAATTAAAGTCATTTTTTCACCATAAGTAATGGTTAATATGCAACTTTGAGTACATATATGAGAACATAATGACTTGGTGAAAAAGATGCCAATAGCATCCAGACTAAACAAGTAAAAATAGTTAATAGAACATGTAAAATGAGTTATTATCTAGTTAATCTTGTTTATGAAACTTACATTTAATAACAATATGTATCTTCATAAGAGCAACAACCATTCAATTATATTGAAATGAAATTTTTGGAGAAACAAAAAGAAAGAGTTCGAGATGACCTATTTTTCTTCCAAGTTAGTTAAGAATGGTTTCACCATCTTAAATGTTGGCTGGTTGTGAAAGAAGTATAATTTTGGAATTATATGTTCTAGTTCAGTTTATAATGAATTCATTAATGAGAGTTTTGTCGCATCCCAACAATAGGAATATCCTAGTGTCAAAGAGTGACATCTTAAGCAAAATAATAAATTGAAGGAAATATCATTACCATTATAACATTTTCAAAACCTAAATTGAAATTGTAGTACAAAGAGTCTGAGTCAACTGTTGTGCAGATTTCCTTAGAAGTTTTACCTATCAAATGAGAGTCTATAAGTCTTACATCCATTATTTTCAAGTGCTTAAACACAAAACTCTTGTCATTATAGTACATAGCACCTTCCAAAAGATCCAAAAGAAAGAACTTCATATTATTGATGATCCAATCCTATGGTCCGCAACTTGGACTTTTAATAAATTAAGATTTATAAGTGTCCACTTCTCTAGCACTAGGAAAAGTGATTTCTTTAGCCCTTGAGAGTAAAAATTATGGTATATAACTTGTTTTCTAAAGAATATCAAAAAAAAAAAAAAAAATATGATTTCTATTATTTTTTTTTATCGGTAAAAATTCAGTAAAAACCTGTTATAAAAAGGGTGAACCTAAATCCAAAAGATATATACAAGGTTCACCACCCAAAAAGCTGAAAAAACCAAACCAGAAATAACATAAAACACAAAATATCAAAATTTAAAGCATCTAAAATCCAAAAAAAAAAAAACAATCCACAAGTAAAAAGAGCTTAATAGAATTGTATATGGCATAATCAGGAACAATCTTCCATGCTACTTGTTTTCTTTTCCTACCCAACTTACAATTTGAACACGTGAATGGGTTTAGAATTGCATATGGCATAACTAAAGAGGCAAAACAGTAAAGAGGCAAAATACGAACTGCCACAAACTTCTAGCCACAAATTAAAACAATGAAAAAATAGGTGATTAACCCTTTCCTAACTTGTAACAACTACACCAACTCATAAGTAAAACACCTCTTAAATTATCGGCAATCTATATATTAGATTTATTTTAATGGTTATCAAATTTTCACAACAAAGAGCGGGGGTTCCACAAAATTTGTATAACTAAACTACAATCTCTATGAAACATGATACAACCAAAGTGAACATTACAATCACATACACAAAATTAGCCAAGCCATTTAAGTTTAAACAATTAGATTCAACTATGGGTCGTTGTGAAGTAAGTAAAGCAACTCTTCCTACACCTCATTATTCGAGCCATCAACATTCATATATACCAATTCTTCATTCAAGAGGAGATCAAAAACCTCTAGTTCCATGTCCATTTCCGATAATTCCTCATTCAAGAGAAGATCAGAAACCTACATCTTCTTCCTTGGCAATTTCTCGTTATAGAGCATATTGGAAATCATATCAAGTCCAATTTTGCCATTGATCAGTTCTACATTAATAATTGGTTCTCTTGGTTCAGAATTGTTGACAGATGAACTTGAGCCTTCTATTCTATCAATGCATGGAATATCACTCTCACTTTCTTCTTTTGATTCATCCTTTCTCTTTTTTAAATAGATCTTTTGAATTAATTCTACAAAAAATATAATCTTCTTCCTGAAAAATTTCAAGTTCTCATTTTAGTCACTGTCAAGTGTATATATAAGGTACTGCATGCATACATATACAAAACCCTTTTCAAATATATATAAGCTAATATTATGCATCTTCTTTGAAAGTATTGAAAATTAAGAAGCATGCTTCTAAAAAATGATTGGGTAGTAACATAATAAAGCTAGCATCATCTAAAAATATGTTGTTGTTTTATAATTCCTTATTCTCTGATTAATTGAAAGAATTCAGACTTGTGTGTATCTCAGCAAAATCAGGATAATGAAGCATGGACTATAGTTGTTCAACACTAACACTACAGAACTTATACCCTTTTTTCACCTTCTTTTGAATAAAACACTTAGATTATGCATCTTCAATATATCTTGCAATGGTACCAGTCAATGATTTGCTAATACCATTTCTATCTTTCACATATAATATTATACTATTATGATATTTTGATGTTGAGTTATCATATTCCAACAATTCATGCATGTTACGTATAAATATATAAATAAAAGATTGGATTCCTAAAAACACACAAATTGATTAGCGAAAACAAAAGACGACTGTATTCATTAAAACACACATTGAAACAAATTAAAAACATAGAATTAATCAAAAACATAGAAAAGAAAGACTTATATTTTGTCCATTCAGTAGTAGGCAGCCATTGATAAGATATTTATGCATAGTTAATGTCCCATCAATTCTTTCTTGTTGGTTATGAATGTGAAATTTCTTTCAATCACTTTTTTTTTTCCATTCACCCTTTCTTCCATAAATATTTTTCTCACATTGACATCTCCAAGTTCCCAACATTGTAACTCTTTCCACCCTTGAACCATTCTTGTTTTTCTTCTTTAATTTTGTGAAAACATACACATAATTTTCAATGATATGATCAAACAATTTCATCTAAACATTGTCGTCTCCATAAATATCACAATTGATCACAATCTCTGGAGACATAGAAAAGCTATTCACCTTATTGTAAAGGTAATAAAGAACAAGTTCTTCATCAGTTGGGTCAAAGCAAAAACCATGGGGATAACCGTGCATCATTACTTACAAACCTAGAAAGTTGACAGTAGGAGCAACTTGAAATGTAGAAGAAGGCTGAAACTTAGGAGAAAGCTAAAATGTAGGAGAAAGATGAAATCATAGGAGAAATCTAAAACTAGAACGAGAAGAAAGCTAAAAAGGTAGGAGAAAGCTGAAACTATAACTGGTAGATATGGAAATAGTGATCGACTAATACTTAAACCATTAAAACAAGAGGCTAACGGTAGATGTAGATAAGGCATAAGAGAGCTGGGCTTGAGTCCCTCACCCATTTCTTTTTAGTCCCAAGGTGTGAGTTACTTTTTTTTTTATTTTTTTTATTTTAATGTTTCAATTTTTACATCTCATGAGATTTTACTGAAAATACTATACTATACATATTAAATTTTTTTTCCTAACATTAACTCTAAAATTTTTTACTATATTAACCACTTTTCTTTAAAATAAAATTATATTATTAGATAAAATTTAAAATTATTTCAAAAATAATAATAAAATTGCATGTCATTTGTTTCTTAATTTATTTCAATATTTACTATATTTTCAAAATTATATAGTAACATGAAATTCTTTTGGCTAGTAGCACGAGTAAGACCAAATATTTATTGTGCTCCTTTTATTATTCTTGTTTAATTTATTTTTGTTACATATTTTCATTTTTCGTTCAAAAGTTTTCTATCATTTTTTATTTATTCTTTTTTCAAATAACCAAGTTTTTTTTTTTGGTAGAAAAGGAAACAAAATATAAAAACTAACCACACGGATCCAAAACCATGCGATCTTGCTTAGTGCCTATAATTCGAAAGAAAACAAAGTTTCAGAGAATCAAGAACTTCATGCCACTCACAATCCTTTTGGTCTCCATCTAGAAGTAGGTTAGCAATTCGGTCTACACACCTGTTAGCCTCTTTGAACACATGGACCAGCTTGACTCCCAATCCTTACTCAAACATTGATGAATCTCTTCAATGATAGCTTTATTGGCATTGATCTTCTCATAGCTCTTTTGACACAACTCCACCACAGCATGAGAATCCACTCAACCAAAAGCTTTTTATAACCTTTAGACCACGCTAACTTCAATCCTAAACAGAGAGCCAAAGCTCAATTCTGAAAGAGGTGCCCCAGCATACTTTACGGCTATAATTATACAACCATCTACCATCTTTATCCCTCAGAATGCATTCAACACTTGCCAAACCAGGATTCCCCTTGGAAGCCCCATTGCAGTTTAGTTTAACCTACTCTGGAGGAGGATGAGGAGGATGAGGAGGCGTCGTCTAATAAATGGTTTGAAGTCTTCATAGATTTTCTGCAAGATAAGCCACATTAACATTTTGGGCAAGCTGAATGCCACAAATTTCCAAATCAGAGTAAACGGCTGAGAAGACCATACAAAATGCTTATCAAAACATATATTGTTACACTAAAGACATAATGACCAGCACGTCGCCGTGAAAATTAAATTTCACTAATGATTTAGCACCTTAGTACTATCCTTGAGATTGGCCACCATTCAATGTCTCAGATTGAAAGGGAAAAAACCCAGAAGGGTGTTGTGAGCAATCCCTAAGGACGTGCAAGACAGTTTCCATAGGAGCCGTTTAGGCCATGCAACTAGCTATATTGCATAAATGTCTTGCAACTAGGAACCCATTAGTTTTTAGTTTATCATGAGAAGCTTGCCAAAAGAACATCCTCATTCATTGAGGACCATCCCACTTCCAAATTAAGGTCCAAATAGGATCCTCCTTTTCCTACTTATCTTGAGCAATAAACTTATAGGCCTCCTTTACTATGAATTGACCGTGGCTAGAGGACCCTAAAGCAATGTTATCCATCCCCATTTCGTGTGAGGAGGAAGTATAGCTTTTATTTTATGACAAACTTGAATAAAAAGAATTTTACGGATAAGGTCAATGTCTCACTCACCAAGCTCATCGATAGTCATAGTGGCTTGTTTGTCTTCCTCATTGACTTATACAAGAGCATAGATCCATAGATCTATCCAAAATTTAACCACCGTTCCATCTCCAACAGCCCACATAATACCATTAAGAACATCATTTCATACCCCACAAAGCCCTTTCCAAAGAGAGGAGTCTGACCCTTTAGCTTGGATAGTAGCCAAGATGTCTTGGTTTTGAATACACTTGGCTTTGAGGACTCGAACCCAGAGGCTAGAACCACCTAAAACGATACTCTAAATAACCTTCATAAGTAAAGACTTATTAACCAGTCTCACATCTTTAAGGCTGAGGCCCCTATGAGATTTAGGCTTAGTTAACCTATCCTAGGCCATGGTATGTAACTTCATGTTACCTTCATCCTCACCCCAAATAAAGCTTCTATTGTGCCAGGTAATACCATCACAAATAGAGAAAGGAATCTGAGTAGATTATATTATATACACAAGATCATTTAGGTAACTGAATGAACCAAAGTAGTTCTACCTATTGAAGATAGGGTACAAATTTTCTAACCTAAAATGTGATGCTTAACTTTTTCAATAATGTAAGGATAGGTAGCTCTAGTTACACAACTATGAATAAGAGGCACCCCTAAGTAGCAACCAAGATCCATACAATGACTAAACCCGGTAACATGTTCAATGTCCTTCCAAAGTAGCTTAGTAACATTCTTAGAGTAGGTGAATTTGGTTTTATCCACACTAACCTTTTGGTTAGAGGCTCTACCAAACTCAGTTAAAGTTTTATGAATGCCGTATGCTTGATCAATATAGGCTTCTGTGAAGAGAAGCAAGTTATCAACAAATATTAAATGGGAAATTTGAGGATCATCCTTTCCATAACGAATAGGCTTCCAGGTACCCATATGACCCTTGTCAGAAATGAGGTGCCCCAAACATTCCATACAAAAGATGAAGATGTAAAGTGATAGTGGGTCACCTTAACGAACACCTCTAGAAGCTTTAAACTCATCTGTTATGTCTCCATTCTAAATAAGCTTAAAGGAAGTTGAAGAGATACAATGCATGGTCATTGAAACTATATTGCTATCAAGACCTGCCAATTGTAAAGTGTCCTAGATGAAAGCCCAACTCAAAAGGTCATAGGCTTTTTCCTGATTAATTTTGATAGCCATAAACTTCCTTTTACCATGCATTCTTCTCATATTGTACAAGGCCTCTTGGGCTATGGCAATATTGTACTGGATATGTCTTCCTAGAATAAAGCTTGATTGTTTTGGAACTATAAGGTTTTTCATGAGATTCTTAAGCCGAAGCACTATGATTTTCAGAATATTAAATAACATTACAAAGGCTAATAAGCCGGAACTGGCTAATAAGAGTAGAAGACTCAGTTTTGGGAATTAAAGTAATGAAAGTATTGTTCAACATACCTAAAACTGTATTTTCTTTGAAAACTTTTTTAGTGAGCTTCCATAAGGAATGACCAACCACATCCCATTGAGAATGGTAGAAAATAACTTAAAAATTGCATGGGCTTAAAGCTTTGAAGGGTTTCATGCTAAATAAAGCATTTTTCACCTTTGTATATTCACATTTTTCTCAAGAATGTAGCCTACTCCCATATCAATTTCCAAAAACATGATGGACGTCCTAAGAAGAGGCCTATTATAATCATCTTCATTTAAAAAACTCCACTGCCATACTCTCAAGGAATCCTCATCATGGACCCAAGTACCTTGAGCATCCTTTAAGGAGATAATTCTATTCTTCCTTCTAATAATGGTAGAAGTGTGAAAGTAATTAGAAATTCTATTCCCAAACTTCAACCATTTACTGAAGGCCTTCTGAAACCATAAAATCTCTTCTTGGTGAATGGCATCCATTAAGTCCTTATGCACTTCATCCTCAATGGAAACAAGATAATTAGAAGGGCCTTTCTCCAACGCCTTTAGAAGGCCTACAAGTCTAAACAAGGCTTTCTGCTTTTAGTTGAAAATGTTCCTAAAGACTTCACAATTCCACCATATTAGCTTACTAGTGAGGGCAATCAAATTGTCATTAATAGCCATCTCCTTCTTCCAAAGATATGCCAGAATCCCATTAAAGACCTTGTAAATTAACTAGGTTTTAAAACGGAATGGTTGATCAACAAAATTATGGGTATGGTCACCAGTATTGGGAAGTAGAGGGTTATGGTTTGATTTCGGTCTTGGGAGCACCTTAACCAAGGCTTCACTAAACAAGTGAATCTAGTCTTCATTAGCATGCACCTTTTTTCAAGGTATTTAAAAACTCTTTCATAGCCATTTCTCATGGCTCCCTTTTAAGAAAAATGAGGTCCTTTTGCACCCAAATCCATAAGTCTACAATCTTTTATCCATTTACTGAAATCATTACATTTCAAAATTTTCGATGGAGCTCCTCTATGTTTCTCATCAACATAAGCAATATTATCAAAGTCTCTCATAAGACATCAAGGATAGTTTATGTTACTAGCAAAGGAAAGTAAATCTTTCCAAAGGCTTCTCCTTACATCATCTCGAGGATTAGCATATAAGGAACCTGTATTAGGAAATGAATGAACTGGTCACCCTTATAGAGGACACTTAAGTTCAAATTGTATTCTATCTAAAGGACCTATATACCTTCAGCAAACCCAGAGGCCTCAACAAAACATCTATTATCAAACCCGAGACTTTTTTATAACTTTCTTAGCTTTTTCTCCACTAATCCAGGGTTCCATAATCACAAGATGTCTAACTTGTACATTCTTCGAAAATCCATGTAGAGACTATAGAGTATGGGGTTTCCTGCACCCTTATAATTCCATATTAAAATCGTAGGTGTCTTCATGGAAAAACATGAAGAGAAACGACCAAGGTATTGTCCTTGAACCTGGACCCTTCATCAAGCTGCATTCCTTCGACACTATCATACGGAGTATCTTTTATAGTAGATAACTCATCCATGTCCTTTACAAAGGGCTTATCCCCGTCTAGTGGTCCAGGGGGATAAGGTGGTGAAGGAATCGAACTCATGTTCACATCACTCTCTTCCTCACGGTCACTATCATCCACTATGACATAATTTCCAGTCATGGGAACATACAAAACCTGTTCACAGTTCTTGACTTCTTGAGTAAGTTCAACTCCAAAAGTGAATCCTTGCAGCCTATCTTCTAAACTTAAAGCTCCATGGGTAGGCCTTTCGCCAAGAATATGAAGACCAGAATCTTTGGTCTCGGTCCCAGTCCTATTCCTTGTTAACTTATGCTAAGAAACCTTCTTATATCCCTCGTTAAATCCTTCATTGATAGAGTCCTGCAAGTCCACCTCCAATTACTATGATTTCATGCGTTTGCATACCCCTTCATAGACCTTGAACTTTCGCCTTGCAATACTCTCTTCACATGCAAGGAATTTGAATGGCCCAAGTCTCTTGGCACGATATACTCCATCCCAGATTTATTAGGATCCCTCCTTTCATCAAGCATCTTAAATCTTGTTCCTTCCTTATTTTGCTTTCTAGACAAGTCTCCACCTTGCCTCTCAGAAACCTTAGCACCACCTTCTTCCATTTATTTGCTAGGAGGACGATGCCCTCACCTTGACCTTTAGGCAACCAACCATTGACCAAATTTGGCCCTATCAGAATGGTCTTCCATTCCAGGATTCAAAATGGTAGGAACTACAACTTCATGATCAGCAGCATTCTTATTGCATGACGTCATGACATAGTCATATTTACTGCAGTCGAGACAAACCCGGTGCATACCTTCATATTCAATTTTCCTCAATTGGCCTTTAAACCGGTATTTCAAGACAAGAGGTTTACCAAGCTCCACTTCCACACACATAAGGCAAATTGACCTCTATTAGGTTAAGCAGTAATTTTATCATTTGAGATAGCCTTACCTATCTTATTTCTTAATCTCCAAAGAAAAGTCTCGCTGCAGCACTCTAAGGGAAAACTAGGGAATCTCACCCAAGCTCAAACTTTTTCAATAACAGCTCCATAAGGATCATAATTAGATTCCTAACTTTGACCTATGAGGTAATGGTCCATGATCATCCATGGTCCTCCTCCTAAAACCACCATTTTATCTTCTCTCTAAGCGAACCTAACTACATAGCAGTTATTTCACACATCAATGATTTCCATTGGTCTTGTAGGCTTCCACATTTGAGAAAGCTTTAGTATGCCCAAGCAACTTGATGATGACCGAATGCCTCCAAGGTTTTAGGATGGCCTCTTCCTCTTCTCTAGAAAGCTTAATGGTAAGCACTTCATCATCAATATTCTCTACCCTATCTTCATCGTAGTCAGCATCATCTACATCTTCAGCCTCCTTTGTCTATTGTTCTCCTTACTCGCTTCCTATTCTATGTTATCCTTTCCTACTACCATAGAAAGATATGACAGCTTACCTTTAGAATCAGTGGCACGCATGGACCCTCCAATATTAGTATTGTGGCACTCCCCTTCACCATGTTTGACTTTTTTGTTACTCCGACGAAGGAGATTAGCCTCTTCCACCGACAAACCGCTATTTTCTATCATAATGAGAAAGCAACCAGTCTCAATTTCTCCAATAGTGGTTTAACAAAAATTGCAAAACCACAAATAATATTATACTATTATGATATTTTGATCTTTTATAACATAAAAGAATCATTTTTATTACTAAAACTTTTTATATATAAAAATAATATTCCTTCAACTAATAAATGAGAGTCTCTACAATATTCTATAAGGATTAAATTTTAAAATTTTCTTCTAGAAAGCATTAGGAATTCTATTAAAATGAATATTTCTTTAACTATTTTACTAATAATTAAAATGAACTTATAATATTTTTAGGTATATAAATAAATCTTTAGGGTTGGTTTGGTTCAAATAACACTTTTTTTTTATTTTTAATAATAACATATTTAAATAACAAGTACCAATTTTAAATTAATTTGTGTTCCAATATATTTTTTTCATAAACATGAAAATCTTATTATTATTATTATTTTATCAGATGAGATATCTAATTTTCTATATAAGAGGATAAAACTATAAGCAACATGCCATTGTTACTATCATAAATTTATGTCCTAATGTCAAACTCTAGCCATACCTCAACGTCACACACTTCAACCTTTATTACTATTTTTGTCCTGGATCTTTGTAATTTCTTTTTATTTTAATATAAATTATTTTTCTAAATTAAGAAAAGTGTAAAAAAATTAAAATAACAACAAAGCAGAAAGAGAAAATAATTGAAAAGAAAAAATTAAAAAAGGGGCTTAAAAGAAAACTCATGTACTGGAAAGTGAAAAAAAATTATAATTAAAAACTTTTTTATGACTAGAGGCCCCTATCAATAGGACCACTTAACACATCCATCAATTTTGATCCCACCACCCTGTGCACCTATCAAAAATAGTGGTCCACATATAAATTTCTTAATTAAATTATTATTAAAATTACAACATGAGTCCTTGTGATTTCACTATTTTTCCTAATTAAATTATAGTATGAGTCCTTGTGATTTTCCTATTTTTATTCAAATGATTCACTATGTTTTCAATTATAAAATAATTATATGCATTTACTCCTCACCTAAACAACCTAGCAACGTAGAAAATAATTGCTTCTCATGAAAATAAAGGAAAACTGTAGCAAAAGTGAACATGCATACAAGTAAAGGGATCTAAATGAACACAACTTTTCATAAACAAACTTGTTAAAGATTTGACTCAATCAGCTCGATTTGTTTTAAATTAGGCGGGTTCGAGCTTTATTTAAACCTCATTTGGTAAATGAGTCAAACTCAAACTTTACAAAGCTCAACTTGTTTAATTTAATATTAATCTTTTATATAAATTTATAATATATATATTTATGTGAAGAAAAAATAAAACTTAAAGAAGTTCCTTGAACTTGATGGTTATTCCCCTTGTTTGCTTTCCAATTGGCCAATATTTGAATCTCTTTGACCCCTCATACATATCTTTTCTTTAATTAAGTTTTTTACGAACACGAGTCAAGTTCGAACATATCTAAATTTAACAAGTCAAGCCTCTACGTGACCTAAACTTTTTTTTCACCCTTACACACAATTAGAAATGGCTAGCATTGTTATGAAAACTATATGCAAAATATGTTAAGAAAGTTCATTCACTATTTATTTATTTTTCTAAAATTAAGGATCAATTCGCACGATATTAGAATTTGAAAATCAAAATTCTAATTATTTATTTATAAAATTAGACTAAACTCTTACTTTTGTCCCTCAAAAATGCTTAATTTATCAATTTTGTGTCTCATTATTTAATTTCACCAATCAAATCCTTAAAAAAAATTAATTTATTAATTTTGTCCTTCAATATTCAATTTATCAAATAGATCCCTATAAAATTTTTAAATTATTAATTTAGTCTCTAATGTTGTTCTCAATCAAATTTCTGAAAAAATTAAAATTATCAATTTTGCTCCTCTGTATATTTCACTAATTAGGAATTAACATAAATATTTATTTGTCATGTCAAAGACAATAAAAATATTAATTAACTTGTCTACGCATATGAAATTTAGAATGTAATATTGAAAAAACTTCTCATTGATATATTAAATTAATAATAAATTTTTAATCCCTAAATTCAGGGGTGTGCGGAAAATTAGTAGTAACTTGAATCAAAATGGCCAAAACCCAACAACCCGATTAAATCCGAGTTTTAAATTGGGTGGCTTATTTTTAAGATAAAATTAATAAATTTTGTACCTTTCTTTAAGGTCAAATTGATAAATCCAATAAATAAATAAAAAAACTAGTTTAATGCCTAGAAACTAGTAACTTTGACGAGTCTTGAAATATTTAACACTAAATAAATGTTTAAAATAGAAAGATATATATATATATTTATCACTCTAATGAGTATCTTGATGTAGACCTTTTTTTTTTTTTCTCAAAAATAAAATAAAATGTACACAATAATTTTTATTGAATTTGTTTTGTAAAAACAAACAAAGTGTGGGTGTTAGAGAAACACATGAAAATTCTCTTAAAAAATATTTTATATTTATTTAATAAAAAATTTAGGAGCATTTAGATTTGTTTTTAATTTTTAATTTATTATTAAAAGATGTCTTTTCATAAAGTAATTTATCCTCACAAATTGTAAAATTATTTTTAAAGAGTTAAAATAAATAAATAAATGTTTTAGACTTAATTAATATAATTTACATTTAAAATAGATTTTAAAAAAAAAAATTCTGAAAAACATGAAAATTTCATATTAGGTTCTATTAAAACACTGATGAGTTTTCCTATGAACCAACAATAATTTAATTTCTTTTCTTCTTCCCAATATTCTAGAGTAATATATTCACAAATTTCCTGGAAGTTGTTAGATAATTCTGAAAATTGTTATTAGAGAATTTTACAAAGTCAATTTATCCTAGAGGATATTTGTCCTCAACCTATTAGCAATCTCAATTGAGTAGTAATAAAGCTTAAGGAAAGAATTTGTTAATATAGCATATTAACTCCCAATGAGAGCCTGCCACGTGACGATCGTCTAGAAGACTTGAAAGCATGAACGGTTCAAGTAGCATGTGACAATACTTTCTTCTACTATATATATATGCACACCTTAGTCTTTGAAGGAAGAGGACAGAACACACACACTTAAACACTAAGAATTGGATTTATTCCCTCCTTAGTTTTATAGCTTTCATTTTCTGACTTGATTGTCTGAGTGCTTAGGGAGCTCACCTAAGACCCTGCTCCCATCCATTGTTTGTAGATTGAACTCAAAAGTGCGAAGATCCCTAGATCGCCGAAGATGCTGAGCCGAGAGTCTGTACTTAGGAGTCGCTTCGTCAAGTCTACAGATCGGACAAATTTGACATTAACATAATTCATTTTTCTACCATTTTTCATAATAAAGTCTAAGCAGAAATTTTCATGGTGTTAAAAATGGAGAAGGTGGTGAGGGAACGGAGATTATGGCTTCGTTTGGTTGGCCCTTGGTTGCGTGGCAAGGGCTGACTATGTGGCAAGGGCCTTCTATGCGGCCCTCTAGACACGTCCAAGAAGCATCAGATGTGGAGTTTCTAGGCCACAGTGGCCCTTTTTTTTCCTATTTTGTCCTTCCATTTCTCCAAAAATTCCTTCATTGTCCCACATCTTTTTACTTTTTTTATCCTTCAACTTTTTATAAATACCCACCTTTTTCCTCCAACTTGTTACCCTTAGAATTTTGTTTTTCTTTTTTGCCCTTTACCTTTTAAAAAATTTCAACCTTATCCCTCCAACTTGTTACCATTAAAAAAAGAGTTAAATTATACTTTTAGTCCCTATAGTTGAGTGAGTTGAGTGAGAAAGTCACTTTAGTTCCTAACCTTCAAAACCGGATAATGCCATCCCTATAATATTTAGAATAGTGTAATCTAGTACTTCTCGTAAGCTCCTTCTAATTAGAAGCTAACAAAAGCTGACATGAATGAATGGCTAACTGTCTGGTATAGCCATGTGGACTAACAATGAGAATTAGACTTATTAAAGGGTCATGTGCTTCTCATATGCCCTTCCCATCTTCTTTCTCCTCTTCTTTTTGGTGAGCCAACCACAATTCCCGAATCTCAAGCATTGTTAGGGTTTCAAACATCCATCCACCTGACAACGAATTTCCTCCAATTCTCACTAATGCAAGTAGAGCAACTCAGTCATTTACAATTGATAATCATAGAACATGTGGTCTTGGTTCTGATAATGCAATTTCCAGGTTAGTTTACACTTAAAATTGTAGTTGTTATGTGTAAAATTTGTTAGTCCCTCCCTATGGTTATATCAAAAACTCTGAGTTTGAACTTCTACAAGACTAACACAGAAGTGATTTAATTGATTTAATTGTCCATTTTAACAAAAGAATGATAGGTCGGGCAAGGGTTGGAGTTTGGATTGAAGTTGCAATATATAAGTCAGGGGACTGTGGGAAGGGATATTAATGAGTGTGTTGTTGGATAATTTATTATGGGGGAGAAGGTTAAAATTGATTTGGGATAGGAGAGAACATGAATAGATTAGATGTTATGTCATTTTACTAGTTAGATGTTATGCTCTTTTACTAGTTAGATGTTATGTCATTCTGACTCTCGTGAAGATATGAGGAGGAAGAAGATGGGAAGGGCATCTGAGGAGCACATGACTTTTTAATGGGTTTGATTCTTTCTGTTAGTCCACATGGCCATGCTAGATAAGAAAACATCAAACCATGTCATCTTCTGTTAACTTATAATTGACAGAGCTAACGAGAATAACTAGATTGTATGATTCTGAATATTATAGGGATGACAATATTTGGTTTTGAAGGTTAGGGACTAAAGTGACTTTCTCTCTCAATATTAGGGATTAAAAGTATGATTTAGTCAAAAAATTATAAAGAAATTAAGTTTTACAAATCTTAAAAATGACTGTACTAGTTGTTTTTTAAGACAATTATATTTAATAGATCAAAATTGGATGGGTGTATCAACTAAGGGTCAAGTTGGCAGCATGTGTTGTTTTGTTATGAACAAAAGGACTTGAGTAAAATAATAATAATAATAATTAAAATTGAAAATTAAAACTTATTCTTCATGCAAAGTTATTTTAAGATCCCACCATGTCTCCCGTTTATTAAACTTATTCTTTATGGATAAATAGAATTGATTTAAATTTTAATAAGTTTAATCAATTGAGTTGATGTATCTTTCTATAATAAAAGCAAGTAATTTGATATATGTGGATCAAAAAGACATCATGGAGTTTCTGGATGGGGTACATGTGATATGATATCCACTTTAGCCAATGAAAGTTCTGAAGATCCCCCCATGTCTCCCGTTCATTAAACTATGCCATTTGATCATAATTGCTACACACCACTTGTGCCTTAATGTGGTTTAAGATATTTTACTCTTTGTAAGAAAAAATAATAATAATAATTAATTTCAAATGAATTTTATATTTTTATGATTATGATTATAACAAATGAAATGGTGTAAAATTTAAATGAAGTATATTTGAAATCCATATTTTATTCAATTATGAATTCTATACTAAATAGGTTGAATTTTATTTATAGAATTCAGTTGAGATAAATTATTATTTTGTCTACCTCAAATAATATTTTTAACCTTAATATTAGACATACTTTTTACTTAAATATATTGATAAAAAGCCACTACCACTTTATCTCAAATGTTCATCTAAATTCTATAAGTGTAGTTTTTATTTCAAATAAGAGAATTTATTTTAAATGAATTGAATTATTGAATTCATTTAAAATGAAATGATTTTTTTTTCCCCAAACATACCCTGAATTTTGTTTTTGTCAGTTTCATTTTAAAACTATTATAATTTTTGGCTCTCATTTCTTTCTCATTCATTATAAATCATTAAAAAAAATAAATAAATAACTTTAAATCATCAAAAACTCTAATTTCATGATTATAAATTTTCATTATTTTTAAATAGAAAGAGAGAAGAAAAACAACGAGAGAGAGAGAAATGAGAAAGATAAGAGTTAGGTTGGACTTAGAACTTGGGATTTGGATAAGGTTAAAAGGGTAAACCTACAATATCAAAGAAAATATTCTAAACCGAGCTTGTTTGCAAGTTACTTATGAGCTTATCGATCCAAACCCAAAAGCTTAATATTCTAATCAAGCCCAAAATCTTAAAATTTAGACACGGACGAACCGAGTGAATTTGAGCCTGAGCTTTATCGAGCTGATCTCAAATGAGTTGGTCTTAGGATCGGCTCGTGAACTAGCCCTACATTATTGTATTATAACTAATTTCTAGTCCATAATGCAACTATTTTTTTGTAATATTTCATACACGTTATTTGAAATATTACACTTAACTTCCTATAGTTTGAAAAAAAATTTAAAAATTAACATTTACATCTAAACTATCAAAATAATGCCCATATGTAACGGTCATGGTCTAAATTCCGTTGATAAAAAAAAAAAAAGGAACGAAATATGTTGAACTCATTTTATGCAAAAATTAATTTAGCATGGTGAATATCTTGAAGTGCTAGGAAAAAAAACACGATAATTTTATTATATTAACAAATAATCTCCGATCATTCAAAATAGTTATTAAATATAATAATTAAACTCTAAAAACTATTTGTTAATTATAACTCAAATAAAAAAATTATATATCTAATTTGATAATTCGATAGTGTATGAAAACTATTGCAAAATAATTAATAATTTATAAAGATAAAATGCAATTGACAAAAAATAATTCAACGATAATTTTATTATATTACTCCCAATAATCTTTATTCTTGATTTTTATGGTTATTTATTTTATGTTTTAAAATTTTAAATACTCATTTCAAGATAAAACATAGCATTAGCACACAAAAAAAAAAAAAAAAAACCAAGAGCATTAGCAAAATAGAAAGTATTCTTAGCCAGAAAAATCAATGGAAAGAACAAAAATATCATTAATTATATTTTATCTCATGAACTAACACATGTCTTGCAATAGTCCCTATAAACTATTGAATTAGACACATAATACCTTAATGAATTATAATTAACAAATAATCTCCGATCATTCAAAATAGTTATTAAATATAATAATTAAACTCTAAAAACTATTTGTTAATTATAACTCAAATAAAAAAATTATATATCTAATTCGATAATTCATGAAAACTATTACAAAATAATTGATAGTTTATGAAGATAAAATGCAATTGACCAAAAATAATTCAACAAATCTTTACCTCTACAAATATAAAGCATTACATTACACATGTTAATTTAAATGAAAAAAAAACTAACTTTCTAAAACTCTAAAAAGATTTAGTGTAACGTTACTAAACAATCCATAAACTTTGGGCTAACCATACCTTGACCCAGATTATGAATAAAGAAGGACTACAAGAAAATTAGACTGGTTTCTCCTTCTTTACAAGCATATCTTTCTTTTTTGCTGGTTAGAAGGCAAGGGAAAAACATGTTTGTTTTTATGATGGGTTAAACCAAATGTCCGAGTAAACCAACCAAATGAATAAAGAAAGACAACCAAATGAATAAAGAAAAATGCACGCGCACAATAGGGCTATATATGGAATTCTACTACATGTTGCTACTATTCAATATTTCTTTCTCTTCTTTTTACTAAAAATCAATCTTACGTGGTCCATCACTAATGTCCTTTTGTGGTCAATCGTTTTCCTGTTGTCATAAAGACCTGTAATGCTAGACACTGACATCCACTCAAATCTATTCCCTCCTAGTGTCTTGGAAATATAGAGCATGAAGCATAGCGCTCACACCCCAAATAGAAAAAGGAGGAGGATAAATATTCAGAATTGGCAACAAAAATTAAGCCAGAAAAAAGAGGAGAAGACTAGACATTACAATGTCAAAATTTGGTCCACCCTTCTAATGCTGGTTATATACATTCAATTTTAAATAAGATTTCAGCCATTAAGCTTTGTTAAAAACTGGCTCAGATTGTACTCTTCAGTATACTGTGATTCGTCCCATAGCTCTTCCAATCCACCAAGAATTGCTTTTAATCCCTTCCCACTACCAACCATCTTGGTGTCTCCATCAAATTTGTTGTTTGATTGCTTCGAAATTGGGGCTTCCTGAAAATTAAAGGAGGGAAACTATGTTAGCAGCATCCGACTGTAAGGAATCAATTAATAACAAGCTAAAAGGTAATATTTTGAAAGAGAATATACGAAATCTTTTTCTCTTGTGTATATACTGTTGAGCAAGAAACTTAATATTCAAATTTTTTATCCATGGAAAAAAGTAGCCATGTTGAGAAGAAATGATCCATTAACAAAATCTTCAAGTCGAAAATTCCCTGAAAAAACTTCTTTTGCATAATCATTCACATATTATAGTTTGTAAAAACAAGCTAATATTACACATACTTTGAAATATAAAGATGCTAAATTTATCCGTTTATAGTACCTTTTTGCAAGATTCTGCTGATGCAAATAAATCAAGCAACTGATCTGTATTCATTGTCTTTATACTGGCATTCTCAGCATTAATGACAGCATTAGCCACTGAAACCTTGAACTTCTGAAGGCTCATAACTTTCTCTTCCAAAGTGCCACGCATTATTAGACGATGGACATTAACAACCTTTCGTTGACCCAACCTGTGTGCTCTGTCCATAGCCTGAATTTCAACTAAACAACTTCAGACACATTTATCACATCCAAAAAGAAAAAAAGGATTCAGAATCCCATTTGCATAAACAGAATGACAAAAGATACATGCCAACAAAATTATGAAGTCTGTATAGAATAGAGCAGCCAGATGATCACAAAAACAAAGGTAGAATACTAACAGTATTTTCTTTTTAAGTGGAATACAAACCGTATTTACAACTACTAAACTGAAATTTCCTAAACTATCATCATATATGTGATTATAACATGCCTAACAGAACTGGCAGCCAACAGTTTTTATTTATTTTTCTTTGAGAAATAAGTTTCAGTGATCCCAAGCTTAAAATGAAATAGAAAGAGAATGGAAGACCCCAAATATACCAATAAATAAAATAATTATAGTCACCTGATGATCCCGCATTGGATTCCAGTCATGCTCCATGAAAATTAGGGTGTCTGCAGATGTCAGGTTCAAACCAAGTCCACCAACTGCGGATAGACATCAAAGCTTCAGATGTCTACTCTATATTTTCTAAAAGGGAAAGTGTGGCAAGAAAAAAAAAGGGAAAAAAGGGAGGGGTGAGCATATTATACCATGTGTAGTAAGAAGCAAAGCATCAATAGTAGGGTCCGAATTAAAAGCTTTCACAATATCAAAACGTTTATCTGGCTCAACTGATCCATCTAGTCGCAAATATGTTACACTACAAAATAAAGCATAAACTATTAGTACAGATATTCAAACCAGTAAATCAAAACAGATGTTTGTTCTCACAAAGCATTACATATTTCTTGGTGAACGAAAATTAGCATTCAATAAAAAGGTTAACGTAGTAATGAATAAATAAACAAAAACAATGGGTACAGCAATACTAACTTCCTCATATGTGTCTGAAACAAATCTCTCTCAATTATATCCAGAAAGGCCTGCATAGATGTCAGTGTTAGATGAGAGATGAACAGTCATGACTTTAAACAAAGAAATTAGTTCAAGCGACTTAAGGATTACTTTATGCTGGGCAAATATCAGAACACGGTGCTGCCCAACAGCGATATCACTTTCAAGACTAGAAGAATCAACCCCAATTCCACACTCTTCAAGAATCTCCTGAAGAGCAACCAATTTCGGGGAGTGGTGCAGTTTGTGAAGTTCAGAATTTATGTCAGTGCTTGCAGGTAATAATTCTGACAGGATGCACGAGAGTGAATCTGGAATCTTCTCACCGATGACGAGCAACGGATGACTGCAAAGCTTTAGCAAGTACTGTAGTGCCTGAACCATGAGACAGATTTTCAGACGTGAGATCACGTGTCTGTCTGGATTTATTCATTTTTTGGTATGAAACTGAATATAATTAATAAAAATACAAAGTTATTTTGCCTGGAAAACATGTGAAGACGCTTTAGGTGGACTATTTCTTTCTTCAGACTTCTCTTTAGACTCGTTCAGTTTTACTATGGACGAGATTTCTTGTCTTACATGAGAACCAGAAAACTGATCATAAAGTTGCAGCTGCAGATCACTCAGGTCACAGTATCTGTCCTGAATAATTTTTTCAGGCAGGTCAGATAGAACTTCATCCTTTGTTCTGCGAAGGAGAAAAGGCATAACCTAGTGGATAGACAAACAACCAATCAGCTGAGGAAACACATTGACTGATACTGGGCTCAAAAAGGAAGACAAAACTTCACCTGCCTGTGCAATGCCTCCATGGCAAGTGCTCCTGCTTCAGCATCTTTAGCAGAACACTTGGGATCCCTTGCCGCTACAAGTGGTTTTCCATAAGCTGCTTGGAACTGCCAAAGTCACACCATGTCAACACTCGTTTGAGAAAACAGGATAAAAATTAGATGAAGCTAGAATAGCACAACACTGAGAATGATACAAGGCAGAAAAACCAGTGCTTGATAAAAATGAAAACATGTCCAAGAAAATGAGCTTAACAAATCAGTGTACTATTTCAGATTTTTAAAAAAGGGAAAAAAGGGAAAAAAGGGAAAAATTGAAAGTGCTTGATGCTCTCTTTTTTGTTAGCTCTTGTTTTCCTTTTGCATTCTCCCTTTTCTTAATTTGGAGACTCTCCCCTCTCCCTCTTGTACTTTCATTTCCATTAGGCTTGGTTGAAAGGTAAGAAAGATTTATTAACATGATAAATCGATGAGGGTACAATGTAGACAAGGACCACTACTGGTTTTCTTCTTTGTCTATAAAACTAAATTTCCTCAAAGGGCCTAGAGAGTGAAAATAAATCAATTAACATCAGTCTCTCAGATCAAAATATCCAAGAACTCCAAAAATAGAAATCATACATGTCCAAGAGACAAAATTCAAAGTTCAAACCACATGCAGAAACGTTTGAACAGCTGTGTCCTATGTTACTAATCTCAAGCTGTCATGTTTTTCTCCTCCTAAATAACATCAAATACGAAAGGATTAAAAAGCTTTGACCTGAATTCCAGCCATAAAGTAAGGTATTATTATGCCTTTTAAGCTAGCTCTACCAAAACTTATATTCGTTCAAATAGGGTTTTAGTGGTCAATTTTTGAAGACACGAGTACAACTGATAATATATATGTTGCGACTACAATTAAAATATATTACATTAACTATTTAAATTTCACATGAAAAAGGTGAACATTTACTAGTGTGCCAGATTTGAAAATTTAAACATAAATACACGTAACCAGAAGAATCAATGGCAAAAACTCCAACCTGCCTTTCAGTACCAAGAAATCCGGGCATTAGAAAGTCAAAAAGTGACCATAAGTCCATGATGTTATTCTGCAACAAAAGATGAACATCTGTTAGATTAACTAGAAGCAGTTATTATTATTGGTTGACAAGAGCCAGAACTAGTTATAGACCTGGATTGGTGTTCCACTCAATATCAGGCGGTGTTGGGCTTTCAACTGCTTTACAGCAAGCGTGATTTTAGACTTAGAATTCTTGATGATATGTCCTTCATCTAATATACAGTAGTTCCACAGAAGTTGATCTAGATAATCAATATCTTTACGAACCACATCATACGAAGTTATGATGACATTGTGCTCACTAAAATGGTTTCGAAGAGATATTCTCTCTTGAGCAGAACCAGCATATTGAAGGGGAGATACAACAGAAACATCAATAAACTTCTCTATCTCAAAAGCCCAGTGACCAACAAGTGTCGATGGGCAAATAATTAAAGATAAAGGAATGTCCACATCGCCATTCAAAGTCTGATGCTCAACTATATCAGAGGCAACAATTGCTGATGCTTGCAGTGTCTTACCAAGACCCATATCATCACATAATATTCCATGAAGCTTGAAACGTTTTAAGAAAGCTAACCAATTTATGCCTTCCTGTTGATACCTAGAAGAAACAAAACAATAGTATTGATAATAGTAACAACAGTCTAGCCAGAAATTCATACTTGAAGATATACTATTTCAAAAATATATAAGAAAAGAGAAGAGAGAGCAATAGAACAGAAAATAAAACAGACAGGCAGGAAGTGCCAAAAGTAATAATCTATGCCCACAGAAACTTTACTATAAACATCAGGCAATGCACTCAATTTCTGACAAAGTTTAGTATTTAATGGTCAAGAAATACCAAATAATGTCATATTAACAGGACCAAACCTCCATTTTAAGGAACTGCCTGTGATGGGAGCCAATCCCTATAACAAATCTCTCTTCCTATCTCTCATATATATAAAAAGAGAGACTCGGTGTAGGTATATAAATACATTGTACATATTTATGTAATATGAATATATGAGTGTAAGTGCAGAGGTATGTTAATTAGTGACTAAAATTGTTTTGCAAGAAAATTTGACAAATCAATGGCATTCAGTTCTACCTTCTCAAAGTTACTTTCAATTCAGTGCATAGCTTGTAATCATCAATGTGAGAGTTGTCAAGTAGTTGCTCAAGAAATCGTGCGTCTTCTGCATTTCTGGATAAATTTTGATCCAATCCAACAGGTGGAGGAAGTCCTCGTGCTAAAGGAAGTAGAGGTACAAGAGCAGCAAAACTATGTGTCACACTCTGTCTAACAGACTGATCACAATCGCCCATACACCTTAAAAGAGGAACCACCAAAAATGGAGCATACGGCACAAGCTCTGCAGCCAATCCCTGAACAAGTAAATTAATAAGCATGCCAGCACCTTGACGGGCATGAACTGAGGAAGCATCCCCCAACATAGGAATAGCAGTTTCAATAACAGCTCTCATCACTTTTACAGTCATAGACCTGGCCATTGTAGTGATGCACTGAGAGGCAGCTAATCTAACTGCAACATGGCTATGCTTAACACATCCAAAAATGCATGGAAGAAGTGTCAGCAATTTAGGCTTCAAGTCACCATTTAACATAGGTGCAATAGAACGTACCAACTGCAAGAAACAACAGCAAAGATGATACTGGATATTATGCAAACTGTTAGAAAGCCATCAACATTAAATCATTAAACAACCCAAAATAAATTTATTTAAAATCTCAAACTGAAGGAAATGTATGCACATAGAAGTTAGTTGAAGGTATGCTCCCCATCGACCTCTCAAATTTTTATTTTGTAGCTGATGATTTTTCAAAATTTTGACTTAACGGTTTTTTTTAACTCCAATAGTAATTATCATGCCCTTAATATATATTTTTTCCTTATAGAAAAAGAAATCTTACTAAGGTAGAAAAGTACAGATATGAGCAAGTATTACAATATCATTTTGAGATATCATATAAGTCAGTTTGGAAAAGAAACATATCGGAAACATTATGGAAACCAAGTACAGTTCTAGAAACATACAGAATCATTCTCAAGATATTATACAATACCTATTTGTAAGTGATTTGTAATGTATATAAGGATTAATTTTACATGTTTGAAAGTTTAGGATACATCACTCAATATAAAAGTAGAACAATGAAATCACTAAAGAGAATCCATAATTACAAAATAACTCGTGTCTTAATATGATGATACCTAATCTATGAAGCACGGGTACCGGTACTTCGGTACGGTACAGTATGATACTGGTACGGCGATTCGTCATTTTTCAAAAAACCATGATACCGGTACAGCTAGGGTACATTAAATTAAATAATAAAAAATATAAATATGTTATATATATATATATATATATATTTATATAGACAAAAAGTAAAGAAAAAAAGGAATATTTATATAGGCCATAGGGTCACTAATTGAAGATGGCACGATGCCTTATTAAAACTTAAAAAGGAATATTTCTCTTAAGCTTTAATAAGGCATTGCTGCTCCAGGCAATAAACACACTAAAACCACAAGCAAGGAAGCAGAAAAAAACAGCAGAATAAACAGCAACACAAGTCAAATAAACGCAGCAACAGCAACGAGCCCGTGTGTGAAGGCAAGGAAGCAGAAAAAAATGAAAGCTAAAAAAGAAACAGAAGTAGAAAGAGAAGAAACTGAAGGCAAGAGGAAAGCCAATCTTGATCAACAACCTTCAACGGCCTAAAGAACCGATCTTCAACAACGGCCTGAAAATCTCCAATAGCAGCCAAGCAACGAGCAAGCTTCAGGAGGAGTGTGAGTGTGGGCTCAATGCAATTGCAATCCTTCAATCTATCATCTTCAGTCCAGATTAGGGATTCATGCCAAAACGTTGCAATTGCGTTTTTTTTTTTTTTTTTAAAATCACGCATCCGCTCAGATTTTAGCTATCCAGCCGTCCCTAAGCCATACCCTGAATTTCCAGCCGTCCCCAAGTCGCACCAAAAAATAAAATAAAAATCCTGGTAATTCTTGGGAACGTACCAAGACGTCTCCCACACGTCCCATCATCCAGTAAGCCCCAGGGACAGGCTCTTTGAGAATTTTGGAGTACAAGTGCTTCATAGTACCTAATGAATTTCACAAAATACATATATAGTTTTTTTAATAAATATACAAAATCTACTTTTGTTAGTTTAAAATTTATTTTCCATTATTTAGCTCTCCATAATGAATTATAAATATACAAAAATCTATTTTTGTTAGTTTAAAATTTAAATTAAGAAAATCTAAACTATTAACAAATAATAAAATAAAGCAAAAACTTATAAAACTATCCTAATATATTACCAAAGTTTTGAAACCTAAGAATATTAGAAGAAACAAAAAAATATCCTAATTTTTATTTTTATTTTCTAAAGAGATCTTCTTATGCTACTAGGTATTGAAATATAATCAACTTTACAAAACAAGACACCAAAAAAACTAAACACACCTCCGTTACTAATTAGTATAGGAAATCTAAACACACCACCCACCATTACTAGAATCTTAGGCAAACTAAACACGTAATCAATTACTAGAGCATTGTAGAGAAGACCAAAGGCCTCAAACCCTCTTCCGTCTTACCTAGTCCCACACCTCAAACCAGTTCTAGATCCTCTTCCATTTTCTCCATTTCTCATTCCATGTTCAAACTTCCTCTCCCTCCCTCCCTCGCAATCCCTCTTTCTGGTTTGTCACCAACATACTTCCTCGTTCTCACTCAAGCTTTCCCTTTTTGCTCAATTTTCACATGTGTACTTCCCCAATACAGAGTCTAAGAAGCATGGATATGAGTATTGGGTATGATACGTATCAGATAGGAGAATACAATTTTTTTTGAAAATCTAGTATACGTTAAATGAAAGGAGGATATTTATTCTAAATCATAACAACAATCTCAATTGAGAAATAAAAGATAAATAACAAATTCAAATTGAAAAGTCAAACTTCTTGTGTTTAATTTTATGAATTTTTTAGAACCTAAGGTCCTTGTACATTTTAGACTTGAACCAGAGACTTTATTCCAGCATTATAAAACAGTGAAAAAAAAATTGAAATAGGAGAAAAACTTATTTTCCACTTATTATATCCTTCCCCACTCAAGGCCTAATCTTTGGCCAGTGCTCTGAAAATAGAACCAGCCAAATAGTGTGGGTGAAGGGTGAAGTCAAGCAAACCCTGCAGAGCCATATGTTATTCCCATCAAGCTCCTACTCAGAAAATATTTAGAAAAGGGGAAAAAAAAAAAAAAAAAAAAAAAAAGACTCTAGACCAGGAGAGTCTCAACTTAAGGAGAAAGGACGAGAGCGAGAAAGAGAAGCTTTAAGATCGATGAAACAAATTCCCCAACAACCAAACAGTTGTTTCCAAAGGGCTTTCGGTGAAAGGATGAAGAAGCAGTAACAAAAGCCAAACAAATCTTGTTGTATTGAAGCTGTATCCCAGCCATATTCAATAAAAAAAAAATTATTTTTATTTTAATATCTATAGGTTACGTATTATGCCATATTCATATCAGATATGTATCCAATAATGGTATGCCTCAAATATGGCTGTATCCGTGTTTCCCAGTACAGAGACTTTAATGGCAGATTCAAGTTGGTTAATGGAAAAGTAGTCAACACAAGAAAACATTTCTTGTCGAAATACTGGTCGATACACAGTTGTATCAGCCGATACTCATTGAAAGAAGCCCGATCTAAGAAACATAGACTTTGATGCAAATTACTCCCATCCCATGGTGCTTCCCACAGATTCACTTCAAAAAGAAAATCAAAATGAGGAATGATCTATAAACTTAATAAAGGAAGCACAAACCAGCAATTTCTTCACTTTTTTTTAATATTAAGTATTTAATATATACAAATACATAAGGTTTATGGACCAACGAAAACCTAAGTTGCAGGAACCACCCTCTATGGGTGTTGAATTCACACTAGAACCGCAAGCACTGCGATTCAGTCTTTGAATGGGATTGGAATGCAATCCAGTCAAGATTCTAACAAGACCCATGAAAACAAGGATTGTTCAGAGTAATAGACAGAGGAAAGGTGCAATTTTCATTAGAAACAGAGTGATTTCCAGATAAATATTGATGGAACTATGCAAGTTACCAACATAAATCAATGCTAAAACAATAGAAGTCTGATTTTTGCCAGATTTTGATGTCAGTGGCATCAGTGACTCTGCAGATGTGATCTGCTCTTCGTGCCCTAATTTCCTGGTGGAG
This sequence comes from Quillaja saponaria, assembly GCA_029379385.1. Taxonomy (NCBI): domain Eukaryota; kingdom Viridiplantae; phylum Streptophyta; class Magnoliopsida; order Fabales; family Quillajaceae; genus Quillaja; species Quillaja saponaria. The sequence continues at coordinate 10,293,514 of CM055610.1, read as the reverse complement.
AGGAAGGCAACTTTTGTTGCGCGTTTCAGTTAAACTACATTTTTCTTCTTATTTTATTTTATTTGTTTTCTGACTTCGGGCCTTATCTTGGTTGGCCCAGGTCTTACACACTTCTTTGTTAAGTAAATTTTTATGTAATTAAATAAGTTATAGGATCTACTAAGTTTCCATGATTCTTCACTCTCGCTCCCATTTCCGACCCCGCTCCCACTTTGTGCAACTAAGAAACATATGGTTGACTATCCATACAACAATCTCAAATCCATCTCAAACCCAATAAAATTTTAAAAAATGGGTACCAGTACCGTTACCCCAATTAAACTCCAAGAACTGTCATCCCTAAGCTCAGCAACCACTATAAAGAAAGTAGCAGACATTAGAAAAAAACAATCTCCCAACTCAGTTGAGTCTGAACAGCACTTCAAATGAAAGTCGACATCCAAAACTGCTTTCGATTTCAAGAAACTGCAACTATGACATGTTTGAATAGGTAAACAGATTTTAAGACAGCATATTAACTTACCGACACCGAGTGTCTAAAACTAATACCAACTAACCAATCCCTGAAAGCAAACTCTGCCAGTTAATATCGCATCCTAGTTAATACTACCATAGTCACTTGCCTTCTTGCACAAATATCTGCCCCAAATTCATACACAATCTTAAAACGACTCAAAATGATGTCTGAAAAGAAATTTACATATAAGCATGCATATAATTAAACTGCTGAAACCCATTATTTTAACAGAGCATCGGAACTGATGTAATGACACAACATAGAAATGGTAATACCAACCTGGATATTATTTATTAAGGTCTGAGGGTCCCCATCAGACTCAATAAACAGTGTGACTTGCTTTTCATCCATGTATGCCAGAGATTCCGCACAGCAAGGCTTAAGAACCTCAGTAAGGCAATCCCACAATTTTGGAAGTTTACTGAATAATGAAGCACCAAATTTCTTGCAAAGATGCCTCAAAGCTAGCTCTGATCCTCGTCTACTAGTAAAACCCTCAACCCTTGATCGATCTTCCCCACCAGCTAGCATATGAACCTTTGTTTTCTGTCTACTTGTACTGGTTCCTAGTAAGAGGAAACCTTGGTCATCAATACTCTCCATGGAGCTGATGGCTCTAGCTTGAGGTGTCTCAGAGGGATCCATGCAGGTTAAACCACAAATGTTCTTAATTAGCTTATCATTTGGGCCAGGCCTACGTGCAATACAATGACAAATAAGCTCAGCAAGTGCCTCAGCTGACTTTTCTTGCAGTATTTCCTCCTTTGTACGTAACCACCAGATGTTAAAATTAAATAAAACCCATCTTATTTTAAAGAAAAGAAAAACATCAAAAACTAAATTTGTACCTGCTCTCTTTTAAGTGAAGCCATCAAGGGCAAGATGATTGGGTTGAGCCGTGCTGGAAACTCTGACATCCAGACAACTGCAGCAGCAACTGTGGAGGACACAGTAACATGCAGATTACTCTGCAAATTGTCCCATTAATTAAGGATGATAATGTAAAAAATAGTACAAAACTCTTGAATGCTACAACAATCCAAACTTCATACAAGGAAGTGATTCACAAAATTTGGAACAAGCCAACGAATTTTATTTTTTCCTAAAACATACCTGAACACATTTTAAATAGCCTGAAGTTGTCAGAAGTCGTTGTTTTGATGATTCTATATCATCAACAATGTTCCTTCCTAATGATTCATTCCCAGCATTGTCACCCTGTAACACTGGAATTTTTGAAGCAAAACTAAGTGCATCATCTGCACTCAAGCTCTCCAAGTTAACTTTTGGATTAGGCAGCAAATGATTTAACACGGCAGATGCTTCGATTCCATGTAGCAATTGACTGGCCTCACCACGCATCTTTGAGTACGTTCTTGAAAGCTCAGCATAAGGAAGAACTGAATCTTTTGTAGGGAATGCCGGGTCAGAGCATGCCAATAAGTCTAACAACCAATTTTTAAGATAGCTGGGCAAACCAGGCATACTGACAAAGCTTGCTGAAACACCCCTGGCTTTGATTTCCTTGAACCAGGAAATCAGTACCATGGACGCAACCTAAACAAAAATTGACAAATATTAAATGATGAAGGGGAGAAACAAGGTTCACCTTTAGACAAAATCAGACACCAATACCTGCCGCTGGACACCAGATAAAGAGGCAAGGGCGTGCCACAAGGGATCAATTACATATTGCATAGCCGCCTCTGGCAGCTTAGAAGCCAAAATTCCTAATGCTGCTGCTGTAGCTACTCGTGTACGAGTTACAGACATTTCCACATCCACACCGACAATTATGTTAACTGAATTTGTGGAAACATCACCATTTCTTTCTATTTGAACAATTTCCTTCCCAGAATCCAAACCAAAATTTAGACCCGATTCATTTTCAAGTTTCACAGCTCTCATTTTAGCTGCTGCTCTAAAATGGCTTTTCCGTGGAAGAGCTACAGGAGAATACATTTTTGAGGCATCTAATGCTGAGCCATAAGGAGTAGAAGCAAGTTCTATCCAAGAAGACATGTACAACCTCACAGCTGTTACTATGTCCTCCACTGGGCACTAGCATCAATAAGAAATAAAAAACTATATAAGGTGTGTATATCAAGAAACTAAAATAAATAAACAGCAGAAGTTGCATGTTTCAAATGCAATCCATAAACCAGTTTGTAGCACTGGAATGGAAAAATAATATTTGTAGTCAAATAGAAACTCATATAGTAAATAAAGCATCATTAGAACAGAACAATCAATGGATATGGACAGCAACCACATCAACTAGTCGTGTTTGACTTCCCAAGTTCCCTTTTATATTTAACAATCAAAATTTATTCAACCAATACTAATAATTTATAATAAGAAGCTTCTATGAAAACCATTATTTTATAAGTTTCACCATTTTCATTACTCCATTCTCAATTTTCCATTGGAGTAGCTGCTTTAACCAGGTAAACCCATTCCATCCTTCCAACTTACCACCCAACCTCCAAATAAAAAACAAAACAAACTGTAAAATATATAGATGATAGTAGCTTGGATTAATTTCAAGACTACACCAAGGCCTTATATTTATAGTAGTACATAACAAGACTTGCTTATCTAAACAATGTGGGAATCAACACTTAACATAACTTAACACCAAACACACTCAATGATGCGGTAATCAGTCAATAACAGGTAAAATGCCAAGAGAATCACCACCTTGATCTGCTTCTAACTTCACTTTTGTAAATAACAAAAAGTTAAGACACAAGTATACATAACTTAACACCAAACACACTCGACGATGCAGTAATCAGTCAATAACAGGAAAAATGCCAAGAGAATTACCAACTTGATCTGCTTCTAACTTCACTTTTGTATACAACAAAAAGTTAAGACACAAGTATTCATTTATAAATGTTTCTCAACCATGAATTTTCAGATTTTCCAATGTCAGCCTTCTGTCCATCAATTGTTAATAGTGTCAAAGTAAAGCTCAGGTCTCTAAAAGTAGCCTGGTCCCATACTTTTGCTAATTATAAATTCCTCCCTTTAGTTTTATATAAATGCACACAATAGTATATTACATTCCTCTCCCTCAAGGTACCACGAAATAATACCTACACCCAGAAATTGGGTAAAACAATACCCCTCGTATAAAGTTTGCTAACGAGATCTCATAATGCATGGATAGAATATGCTTTATTTCACCTGTAACCCTAGTTAAAACATACTCAACTCAACTAAGCCTTAAATCCCAAACTAGTTGGGGTTGGCTATATGAATCTTTTTCCTCCATTTGCATCGATTCAAGACAACATTTTTAGTAATCCCTATAACAGCCATATCTTTCTTGATGACTGCCTTCTATGTAAGTTTCAGTCTCCCCTTACCACATCTAACACCTGACACCTGCACCAAGTCACCTTTCTTAACTACTACGTCTATTGACCGACATTGGATATATCCAAACCAACGTAGGCAATTCTCCCTCATTTTCTCCTTAATAGGTGCTACTTCCACCTTCTTACAGATCTCATTCCTTATTTTATCCTTTCTTGTATATCCGGTCATCCATCTCAACATTCTCATTTCAGCTACTCCCATCTTATGTAAGTGTTGCTTCTTAACTAAAAAGTAAAAAGGTTCCGAAGTTAGAAATGCAGGAGCTAGACATTGAGATTTTGGACAATCTCAATCAGGTAATCAATGAGATCAGTCAGATTTTCCCTTGACACTAATTGTATATAGTTCCTATTTGCACACCCAAAAAAATAAAAATAAAATAAAAAACTTTTTACTTCTAAGTCTTTAATAGATTGATTACCATGATTGATGAGGAAATTGTGAAGATTGGTTGTTCAAAGGGAGGAGGAGAGCTTTTGCTGCAAAAGTTAAAATTTCAGCAGTGAAATCATTGTCAAATATGAGTAAAATGTGTATTTTTGTTTTTTTTTTTTTTTTTTTTCAAATTTGTGTTAACTATGGTTTAGAAATAGAATAAAGCATATTCCATCCCCTTAGCAAGACAAATTTTAGGGAGGGGAGTGTAGTATTTAGTTTCATTTCAGGTCACTGCAGTAGACATGTGCTACCCCTCCCTTCCCAGATCCCTTTCTCCTTACCTTCCACAATGAACCAGCATGGGATTGAAAGTTGGTTGCTAAATTGTGCTGCATCCCTGGTTAATTTACAAATCAACCTTTTCATTTTCCTTTGAATAGAGCATATCTGCAACACAATTAATGGCTTATTTGTTACCAGATCCACAACCCCGTCAGTTGTTGACTAGTTAAGTACAAACAATGGTTCTCTTCCTTATTCACAAAAGCTTGGATATTATGGTCGGAAAACCATCTTCTGGCACTGCCCCCTCCATTACTTCCATATATTTCAAACAATTCTGCAGTATCTCAGCAGGCTTGACTGCTTTTGCCTCACAAAAACACCCCATGACCTCCTATTGTGTAATCAACTCAAGATTTTGTAATGGACTTCATCTTCTCATGCCACACATGACTACCTCCATTTATAAGTTTCATGCAAAGTTTGTGAAAAAAACAAGGAACTTAGTCTAGATGGGACTTGCCAAAAAAATTTGGCTGCTCATCATTGTAAGCAAGCAAAAGATGAATTGAGGAAGGGACCAGGGGAATGGAGAGACTTTTGGACAAATGGTGCTAGCTCCTAAAAATTAAATCCAAAATAGCATATTCAAAAACTTATTATCCAAAATGTGGTAAACTTAGAAACCGGATTTTGAAAATCCAGTTTCCCTGTCCTTGTCAGCAATCAATGCATTGAGAAACCGGATTTTGTAAATCCAGTTTCTCAGTGGCATTTTCATAAATTTGGTTAACTATGTTGTATGATAATTTATGCAAAAAACAAATATATACATATATATTTAAAGTGTATGATATTTTTTAAATTTATAGTGTATGATATTTTTAAATTTTAAAGTGTATGATTATTTTTAAATTTATAGTGTATGATATTTTTTAAAATTTATAGTGTATGATAATTTTTAAATTTATAGTGCATGATAATTTTTCAATTTATATTGTATGATATTTTTTTAATTTATAGTTTATGATATTTTTTAATTTAAATTGTCTGATATTGTCATAAAAATTTAACTTTAAAACATATCAGATATTTCAAATTTTAAAAATATCATACACTATAAATTAAAAAATTATCATATTCAATTTTAAAAAAATATCATACATTTTAAAACTTAAAAATATCATATACTATAAATTTAAAAAATATCATAAATTTTAAATATATTTTTTTTACATAAATTGTCATAGAACATAGTTAACCGAATTTACGAAAATGCCACTGAGACACTGGATTTACAAAATCCGGTTTCTCATTGCATTGACAAGCTGCACAAGTGAAGAGTGAAGAAACTGCTGATAATGAGAGAGAAACCGGCTTCTAAGTTTACTACATTTAAGATAATAAATTTTTGAATCTATCATTTTGGGTTTAATTTTTGGTAGTTTGACCCATTTGTCCAAAAATCTGGGAATAGGGGGGGAGGATGTGACTGTTTAAGCATATCTTCCATTTTATTTTAATAAAACTAAAACAAGGCCTCTGCTGTAAAAATACCATGTCGCTTGAATGACCAATAATGCCATCCAGAGGCACAATATAGCATACGGCAGGGAAGAGATTGGAAAATTGGTGATTTGTTGGCTGATCTAGGGTACTAGGTTAGGATTGATTTAGAAAGAAAAAAAAAGTAAGGAAAAAAAGATTGTTAATCAGATCTGCCAGAGTTTAAACAGTATCCATGAATAGTAACAAGAACAGTAATTTAGGGTTTTAAAATTAAGAGAATTGTAGAAGAACAGAGATAACCCAGGCATCACACCTAGGAAATTGCATCAAACAATCCAAACCATTCCATGCAGCTGAATTTCTTAACTCATTTAAAGCCCTAATGAACTATTCAATGTTTTAAATAAACCATTCATGAATTGAGACACAAGTTTACTAAAGCCCAAGTTTACCAACTCACTCGAATAAAGAACCTAACTAAGATAAAGCACCACAAAGAAAGCATACAAGAATAAAATACGTACTAGACAGAATCAAATAGGCTACTACTGGCCAAAGAATACAAACCACCAAAATTCCTCTACCAACAATTAGGGAACCTAAAATATAATCCTATTTCCTTATGGTCTTTAACTCCATTTGGATTTTGCATCAGTACAATTGAGACAATAGGGAATATTTCTAAAATGAAAAGAAGATTAAAGATAGCCAATACAACAGCCATTGTAACAAACTGACAACAAAGCTCTCCGGGAACCAAACACATAATTCCCCAAAGCAAATTCAAGTTATACAAACCCCCAAGGCTTCCTCTACCTATTAAACTCTAAAACATTCAGTCAGGTCTTATACAAACAAGATCACAAGTGCATACTTTTCATCAAATGAAATGACAGGGAAAGTACAAATACCTGAACGAGAAGCTTCCAAACTCTTTCAGAACACTGCAAAATTTCCTCATTTGACTCCAATAGCAAATTCTGAAAGACAATTCTAAGGGTATCACCTAATATGAAAGAAGGCCAAAATGAGGTACCGGATGGTTCAGACTTTTTCTTGTTGCACCCTGCTTCAAGCAGCCGCTCCTGTGAATTAAACAAATATCCACACATATAAGGCATAGTATAAAGGAAGGCAAATGATATGTACACAGAGTCATACAAATCCAGTAACAAAAAATATGTAGGCCCAACATAGGGCCCACTTTTATTAATACAGGAGAGTGCATGGAGCAATTTATCAATTCCCTAAAGGAAAGTATCTAATGAAAAAAAAATAGCAAAAAAGCATACCAAAGTGCGAATAGCTGAATAACGGACAGATGTTATACTATGCCTCATAAATGGCCATAACCGTGGTGCTAATGTTGAAAGCATATAAGGATTTTCCTCTCCAGCATCACAAACATGACCCACTTCATTCAGATCAACAACTATTGTGCCTCTCAAAGTAAATGCCCCATACATAGTGGGAATCATCTCTTCCTGAGAATAGATTTCTGCCAACAGATTCATTACACTGCAACCAGATTACCATTTATTAAAATTGAGAACAGCCCAAATGATAAGTTTAAAAAACAACAAATTACAGGAAGGAAAAAATGCTTCATAGAAATCCACTTGATATTTATAAATTCTAATCGCCACATAATAAATTTAATAGATTATAGACAACAAGGAAATCAATGAACCAAGGGCAAAAGAGGATTGAAAATGAGTAAGATAAATAGAACAAACCACCGGTTTCACAAGAAAATTAAAAGGCATAAGAGGTCATTGTCTCTAGATCTTCCATAATGATTTGTTCTAGTCTGAAATTACATGATCATGACAAACAAAAAATGTAGACATGCAGCGGAAGAGGATCGTCAATTTTCTAATGAGATTTTCTGATTTTCTTTGATGATGACACCATTTTCTATCTTGAACATGACATTGATAGTTTCAATATTATTCTTTATTGCTTCAGGTTTATGAGCATATCTCTGGTCTCATAATTAATTCAGGCAACAGTGGAGGGCTCCTGAGATTAATATGGATAAATAGTTCTCTTGCCTTATTTAGGATTTTCTTTTAACCTATTTGGGGATTCGACTAGGTCAGAACCCTTGTTGTATCCTTCTGAGGTCTGATATATCCATAAGGCAACTAAGTGTCTAGATAAGGGAGCTTAATTTTCTCTAGGGACTTCGCATTACTTTTATCAATTCTTTTCTCTTTAGTATTCCTATCTATTACATTTAAGAACCGACTTTCTTTGCTTTATGGAGAGTGAGAGTAAGAGACATTATTGTCAATTTGAACATTTTTCAGATAGTGGGTTAAGTTCGATAACATTGATCTTGCAAGCAAATAGTTATGTCATTTTCATCAAGAGCCTAATTCTCCAACTCTACAATGAGTAGGGTTACTCAAAGCAAGGTAGTATGCCTAAAGCCGGTACAAGCAAACTACATGCTATCCCTTGGAAGTTAGTCTCGAGTTTTCCATGAAGAATTCCTTTGCTTAATTTTAAAATTGGTAATGGTTATTTTATTTGATTTATTTCCTAGACTTTATCGGCTCCCACTCTCAAGATGGCCTGATCTCTTACTTCTATGTTTCGGAAGGATGAAATTTTTTAGGATTTTCACTTCTTTATGAATCGTAATGACTTGGAAGCTTCTAATCTTAACCTTTTATATTCTTGATTCCATCCTTTTTGAAGGCTAATGTACATAGTTGGTCTTTTGACGCTTCTAGAACATTTTCTTGCAAATTCTTTTACGACTTCCTTATTGGTGTTCCATGTTCTCCATTGCTTCAAGTCCATAAATTTATTTGGAAGGCTAAATTACCCTCTGAGGTTGAAGCTTTTTGTTTGGAATGCATTGCTAATAGAGTCAATGCTAATAACTTAGTGCGCGTGTGGAGGCTTTCAAAGGATTAATAGAGTCAATGCTAATAACTTGCAAAGTTATTTGGAAGGTAACAGCTCCATTTAAGGTTAGGGCTTTTTCTATAAGTAAAAATATGAACATTAAAGGGCCTTTGTTTGGTATGCAAATCTCAAAAGAATCCATAACAAGTGCAGAGACCCTCAAAGTTCAAAGGCATTACCCGAGGATATTTATCATTTATGTGATGTGTTTCCAGAATAATTCAATGAACTTATGCTCTTCATTGTACTTTGGTTTGGACTTTTTGGTGGGGACCTTTTTTAACTTAATGTTCCTTGGATCTCTCTATACTCCTCGCAAGGTTTCTTGATTAAGTTTTGGGAGTAAGAATATTAAGTGTCTATGGAGTTGTGCTTTCTTTGCAATGGTTTTACTTCTCTTTTGTGTTCCTCTTTAGGTGTTTTAGGGTGTTTTTTTTAGTTGATATGCAACATGTTTAGCGAGCCCTATTGTCCTAATCTTTTTTTTTTTCCTTTTGCTTTTTAGTTTGAGCAGGCTTATTATCCTCCCGCTAGTCCTTCTTTGTCTTAATAAAATTTTCTTTATCTATCAAAAAGAAAGAAATGGAGATCTTTTGTAAGGTCACTTCAACTAATAAGTATGGGTCCCATGTCCTAGTTACATGTTCACTATGCCTTTACGGCAACAAGCTTGGTACTCCAATATATACCTAAGAGTAAAATAGAATTGATGTACTTATTGCAAACTTGCAATTATAAAAAGGATCCAACATCTAACTTCCTTTTATCTTATCATGGAGCTTCCATATGGTCCAAAAGATATCTTAAAGTGCACATTCAACTTTTCCAAAATATTGATAGGTCATTATAAGATCTCCATCCCTGTAGAAAATCTGGGTTTCTTCTTACCACACTTGGCAACTTGGATTATAACAATGGCAGCAACGAGCTTCAATGTCAGATGTTTATTTCTCTCAAAATTGTTCCAAGCGTAATGAGAACAGAACCAAAGCTGATATAGAAAAAGGGTGCAGGATATACAAAGATAAAGGAGGCAGAGGAGGCAGAGGAGGCAGAGGAGGCAGAGGAGGCAGAATGTAGAGTGTGCCAAATAGATCATACCCCAGGATCTTTTCACCCTATATGAGTTTTGGTCCTTGATCCTTTGGTGTCCATGCCCTTGTTGGTTTCTTGACATGTCTTGCATCTGCTATTCACTAGTAGGCTAGTAGCACTGATGTGGCATGTTGATCTTTTACAGACCTAAGCAAGACAGCCAAGGCAGAATCTATTTCCATAAACATAAGTATTTTTCTTGTAAAAACCACCACTCATTTGGACATTACAATAGCTTAATCCTCATGAGAGCAACCCCGTCATTACACTAAATCATCCACCTTGTTTAAAAAGTATCAATAATGCAATTCTCTGCAACCAATAGCAGAAATCCATCAACAATAGAATTAACCAACAAATATCCCACATAGGTCATCCTTGCTGATCCATTTTCCTGCGGGTTTCTTTTAAAATATTTTCCTCCCATCAGAAAGATTCCATCCTCTACACCAGATTCAAAATGCAGATGAGCCTATTTGAAAGCTCCATAAGAGAACATATGCAAATATTGGAAAGAAAGGAGTTATGCTTTTAACCCAAGCTCTCTGCTTCCCACATCTAAACCGTCCTTCCGGACAGATTTTGGAGCCCAACAGGGGTCTTGGCACCCAAAATATTGGAAATATCTCTTGCCTTTGGTTCACAATTTTTTGTCTGGCCCCAAAAATATGTGGAAATTTTTCTTTTCACTGTTGGTTCAACCACTGTTTTGTAGGAAAAAAATAAATAAATATATTTATACCATGGCCCCTCAAATAATACAATTCAGCACTTTAGCCCCATCAAAATTCACTTCAAGATTGCTCCTTGCTTCCTGAACGATAACCGCCACATCTCTCCCTGTTAAACAGAGTTGCTAATAACAAACAAAGCTCCGAGTTGAAACCCTTTTAACTGTGTGTCATGGGATTCAACTGCCGAAAATTCTCTGCATGGGGAACAGCATTTCTCTTACAACTTCTAAGGTTTTCTGCTAAGGTTATATAACAGTTCCGCGAGAAGACTCCAAATACCTATGCTCTAAAAGATATCTGGGCTTGACAAAGCTACCACATTCTCAACCTATGCACATATGCCATTTATAGACCGTCAAAAACTACCCTTGTGACTATGTATCCACTTGCCAAAACTTTGACGAAAATATGATATGACATTCTGATACCATCTACGTTGATCCTTAGCTTTATTACATCATCTTTATCGTGATAATGTCTCTCCTTGCAAATGTATCATTTGGCTAGAGGCTGCCAAAATTATCATCTACCCGACATATTTTCTGCATAGGAACAATTTTGCCCTTGGGTGCATTGTGAAATACCTTAAATGCCAAAGCTATCCTTCTATGGCTTAGAACCCTCATCCAGTGCATGAAGGATGTCAATGCATTGCAGTGAAGACGACAATTTAGGACAATGACAGGCTGACAGGGACAGTTTAAGAATCAAGCGCCTCAATAAGACAACCAAAAATATCTCCCATCAATATTGCCCTTGTGATATCAGAGGCAGTAGAATCTCCAATGTAAATTATTCAAAACATCAAACCACCCAAGTCAGAACCTCACACCCAGCTAAACATAGTCCAGACAGTTTTCTCCCTTTCTCAGCAATCTGACTCTGAAACTAGTGTCTATAACCCCCATCATACACAAGTAAAATATTTTTTGCATTCACAATGTTAAAACTTCATAGAACACAATGTGTAATGAACAAAGATAGCCACTATTAACTAAGCAGCAAACCACTCTCCTGAATTCTCCTTGTGTTTTTTTAATTTTCGGAACATGTCTGGAGGCAGTTAGTTCTCACAAAACTTTTATTGAAAAATTGGAACCTCTACAGCTTTTATTACAAAGCAGTAAGAGTTAACAAATAAAAAATAGCACCCACAGGTTTGATGCCATACCTGATAAAGGTTTTAAAAGCTCCCCACTCTTTTTATTTATAAGAAAAAGAAAAAGAGCAAACACAAAACACAAAACACAAAACAAAAGGTCCTATGTAGACAGGACGTGCACTATAATTACACCAGCTAACTGCAGAATGCTAAAATCTATCATGTAGAACATCTAAGAACTCAACAGGCATCCTCAATAGAAAGCGAAGTGAAGGAAGACACTATAAGAAAAGGAAATAAAAAGAAAAGAAGAAAAAGAGCAAACCACAAAATAAAGGTTCCATATAGACAGGACGTGTAGAATAGTTACACCAGCTAATGCAGAATGTCAAAATCTAACATATAGAACATCTAAGAACTCAACAGGGATCCTCAATAGAAAGTCAAGTGAAGGATGGATACTTCCATGAAATGCCAACTATAATGGTCAATCTTTGAAAATCTGCCAATTTCAATCTAGCCAAAGACTCCAATTCAAAGAGCCCAGAACAGTTCTCCAAGCTATCATACATTTGAAAGAAACCAAACACCAAAAGACAAAATGATCAGATCTATAAAGGCTTATGTATCCAATCAAGGAAGCATTCAATAGTAATCCAGTTTCCCACCTTTTTTGCGTATAAGGAACAGCAGCAGACAACCACAATACTGTTCCCACATATCAGCAGCCAGAATACAACCTTAAGAAGCTGTCCATAGATAATTAAATAAATAAAAAGCTACTGTTGAAGGAAGTGACACTGAACAGAAGTACACAACTTAATGTAGCAACTACAAACCATGATTCCACCTGACATTCTGATTAATTTCCAGAATATTTTATCATCAGTACCCTGGCTAAGGTCAACCAAATATACTCAACTCAACCCAACCAATCCTTAAATCTCAAACTAGTTAGAGTTGGCTATATGAATCCTTTTTCTCCTTTCGCATCGATTCAATACATCATTTTCAGTAATGCCTAGAGCAGTCATATCTTTCCCAATGATTGCCTCATATAAGTTTCGGTCTCCTTCTACCACGTCTAATACCTAGTACCACCTCCACTAAATCACATTTCCTAACTACGACGTCTATTGGCCGACGTTGGATATGTCCAAACTAACATCACCAATTCTCTCTAATTTTCTCTTCAATAGGTGCTACCTCCACTTTCCTACAAATCTCCTCATTTCGTATTCTATCATTTCTTATATGTCCAGTCATCCATCTCAACATTTGCATTTCGGCTACTCCCATCTTATCTGAGTGTTGTTTCTTAACTGCCCAGCATTCGAAACCATACAACATAATCATCCATATATAAAGTAGATAAAGTCAATCATAAATATTCCCAGTTATGTATTTCAATCACAGACTGCTAATCCATACTCCAAGCAATTTAGGGACAACAACGAACTAGTGAGTCGCAAACAAGTAAAAATCATGGAACAAGACTATGAATCTGCACAAAAGTACGTATTTGACCAATTTTGGGATCATGTTATTAGGACATGATGCAAGACAAGTGTACAGTTTGTTTTAAGATTTAAATTCTAGTCCAAGTTGCCCTTCAAAGTCTCAAGCATACAATGAGGAACAATTAGTTGAACTAATGTAGTATGAGTAAACATTGAACAATTAAGTGCCTGGGCTCTTATACCATACTGACTTTTTTTTTTTATGATAAGTAATGATTTTATTAAAAAGAAGAAAAAAAGGGCAATATCTTTGTACACAAGGTGGGTATAGACACGCCCCATCAAAGGCAACAAAACAAAAACTACAAATTACAATTAAGACTATCTAAGAAATTTACAAGAGACCCGATGGAGTGAAATGATGGGTCAATAGCTTTGAGACAAGCAAAGCTCCAAAAAGCTATTTGATTACCCTGCTTCTAGTGTCAACAAAAAATAAAACTAGAGTAAATGACATAGAAAGACTCAACACCCCAAAACTCAAAACTTAGGCAAGAAAAATAAAACTAACCTAGTATCTTTCTAAAGCTATTAAAAGTAAGACAAATCCTGACCAGAAGATTAAAAAGTAAAATAAATCCTAGTATTCAAAGAACTAAACCACAATCCGTTATTTCACATATGTCTTGTATGATAAACTTACATTTCTTGCTCAAGTTAAATTAAGCATTGTTTCATGGGCAACATGTGCCCAAACTTAATTGGTAAACTAACTAAACAAGATACTTCAGTATTTTCCCAATGCAAGGATGACAACAATATATTGTACCTTTTATGATTGCATGAATATGAACATGAAAATTAACATAGTGTCAAAAGCAAAACTGCAAATTAGTACCTACTAGTAGAAGGACTTAAATCATCCAAATCAAGCAATATATCCCATAGTAGCATAACGATTGAGTGCAATGTTTGACCCTTCAATGCAACAATTGCTGCCGCAGCTGGTATTAGAGCATCTGCAGCAACAGCTCGTACATCATCATCTGGATCCTCTAGCCCAGATTTACATGCAGGGAGAACACTGTCAAGCAAGTGATGGAGCATCTCCTAATAATAAAAGAAACATGAGAAACACTAACAGAAAATGGTGTACAAAAGAATAGAATGAAAAAGAAAAAATAATGCAGTACAAACCAAGGTATTAGGAATATGGAGAGTGAATGGATCACAGTAGAAAACTTGGTAGCTATCTAGATATATAATATGCCAGAATCATAACCGAGTTATGTATTCACCAGTTGGGTGGATAATTATCACAGTGTTGACACAGGCTAAAAGCACCTCTAAGGCAATACCTACCTAAATAGCCCAAGGCGAGAGGTGGCAAAAAGGCACTAGCCCGAGCAAATTGACATGACAATTCTTAAAATACTACTCAGTATACTAAATTGAAGACTAAACTATACATAATTAAACTTGAATAAATAAGCAAGCAAATATATAGGTTTTAAACACAGGAAAACCAATATTTGAATAAAGTATGCAACTAAGCATCATAATTTTTTGATTAAAAGACTTCATAAATTCAATTGAACTTGAAATAGATATTTAACAAAAAATATTAAAAGTATAAATGGTGAATGGTAATTAATTCTTAGAACACTTCCTTAGTATTAATAAGAGTTTGGTATACAATAAAAACATTTAAAATTTTACTTGTCTTTGATTAGTAACTTGCAAAATTATTAAAACATTATACAATATATTTGCAATTTTTTTTTTTCTATTTTTACATCTTAAAAAGAACATATTAACAAAACTTTGTATTTTTGTTTATCACCAGTACTATTCTCTCTTCTTCTTTTTTCATCAAAACATAAAGACAGATGAAGACTAGTTTGTTTGCTTAGACAAGAGTTTTGGACTAAGATTGTTGGGCTGGGCTGGGTCTTCAAAATATATATATATATATATATATATATATAGGCAAAAGTAGAACAACTAAGTAAAATGCAATGTTTCTTATTCCTTCTGAACGAACCACTCGCAAAACCAAAGTAAACCAGATCTGAGATTGCTGTAGTACAACTGAACCAGATCTACAAAGCCACTTTGACCAATGACCAAACATGTTTCGTTAGGCACTCACCCAAACCAACTTTCGCATTGGTCAAGGTGGCTTCCTAGGTAAGAAAAACATTCGCCTATCTTAAGTTCACTCACCTAAGAGTTGCTTAGGCGTAACCCATCACCCTGCCTGATAGCCTAAGCGAACGCCAGGAGCGCCTATGACAATAGTGAATTATCCCCAAGGTGTGTTTGAATTTTAATAATGTGAATAAGGAGAATAAGGAAAAATAGCCTCATCCCTTTGTTCCCCTCCCTCAATTTGGAAGGTAGAAAAAATTAACTATTAGAGGCCAGGAGGGTATTGACCCCCTGGTTCAAGATATATACAATTTTCACCTCCTAAAGGACTAAAGAAACAAAAATAAAAAACAACAGATGATATCAAGCATTGAAACTTAAAGCATCTAAAAAATTCAAGAAAAAAACCATAAGTAGAATGGAGGCTGGAAATAAAGAAATAAAGAAAAGATCTCTTCAACTCCTCTCATGTTCGCTCTATGCCTTGAAAATTATGCTAATTTCATTCAGTGTACAAAGTTCACACAAAACAACCAATAATGACCTTCCATGCTACTTAGCTTCTTCTGCTACCCATCTTCCAAATTCTAAGTCATGAGTAAATCTATGATTGTATTTAGTATAACCCATGAACACCAAAGTGGCAAAACACAAATGCACAAAAACTTCTAGTAGTAGGACAATGAACAAAAAGTGACCAACCGACTCTCTAGCACACTTGCAAAGGCTACACCAAATGACAACCATGACACTGCTCTTTATTAGACTATCAATCATCAATATACAATTCAACCAAGTTGACCAAAAGAAAATGCAACCTTGGAAGTTAACCCCAATGACAACAACATGATCCCAAACTACTTAAGAGCCAATAAATTTCATTTTTCTTTATGTGGTCAATTACCAAGCCATAACATATCTTTATCCACCTCAAAATTCACCTAGTGAAGAGAGTAAAGAAGGCATTCATACTCCTCCTGCCATTTTTATAAATAAATAAATTTTATTAAGGAAGAAAAGAAGTACAAGGAGGTCATAAGGAAAACAATGTTGTCCTATAAAAGGTATCATGGGAGATAACAATCATGAAAAATCTTCGCATTACATTCCAACCACACACTCCAAATCAAGGCCAAGATAGCACAATACCATAGACACTTAATTTCATACCCCTCCCCCTTTTAAATAAGAATATGCACCCAAACTAGATTATTGATATTCATCCCCTCTTTTCCCCTTACTTATCCTTATCCCAAATACACCCCAAAAACTCTAATATAATAAATTAGACTAACAATCTTGAAAAGTTCAAAAATGTCCTTTACCTCCCTCATGTTTTTTAACGTCTCAAATTCAAAATTTAATATAGCTACGAGTGGTGTTGTTAGATTAATATGGATAATCAAATGTTAGGTATTGACTCTGCTCTTGCAGGTTGTCTCATTCTAGATTTTCTTTTGACTTATTTCCTCTTGGGGGGAATCCTCATTGTATTTCACTTTGGGATCCTATGATTCTTAAGGTTTCTAAACATTTAGATAGGTGGAAGGGCACTTACGTTTCTCTTAGGGGTAGAATCACTCTTCTTAATTCTTACATCTCTGTATTCTCATTTATTATCTTTCTTTGCTTAAGATTTCAATTAAGGTGGCTGATAATTTAAAGCATCTTATACAAATTTTTTTTGGTCAAAGGGATTGTCAGAATAAGAGATACCCTTTAATCAATCAGGAGATTTGTTGTAAGCCTTAGTCAGATTGTGGTTTGGGTATTGCTAATTTGGTGTCCAAAAAGATTGCTTTGGTGGTTTAGTGGTTATGGCGTTTTCCTCAGGAGCCTACTTCTTAGACTTGGTTTAGTACTGTTATAACTTTTTTAAATGTATTGTGCTCTTTTAGCTCTCTTAGAGCTGCTTTTAAAAAGTCACAGCAGTAGTATTTGATAAAATAATATAAAAATTGCTCTAAGTAAAAACTAGGCTTAGTTTAATAATTTTGTGAATTTTTTTAAAAATTTAAGATCATATTAGTTTTTAAAATTTTTTAGAGCATAAGCTAGCTTTTAAAAACACCCCCACTTTTAAAAGCCCGGAGCAAAAGTACCCCATTTTTTTTTTTTACCGAACATAAAAGAAAAAAAATTGACTTATATTTTTCATAAGCACTCTCCTAAAAAATATTACCAAACCAAGTCTTAATGACACATGGTGATTAAAAGCAAGTTTCGTCTTCAACAAAATGGTTGGATGCTAAAATTGGGGCAAGTACTTCTCATGCAAGCGATTGGAAGTTCATCTCTCATGTATTTCCACTATTTTCTCCTTAACTTTAAGGTTGGTAATGGCACTCTTATTCGTTTTTGGGAGGATGCTTGGATTGGGAATGGTTCTTTTGTTGTTCTTTATCCGAGACTTTATCCGCTATTAGCACTCCATTTTTCTCCTATTTCCTCATTTTATGTTTTAGCTTTTAGGGGTTGGGGATAGCACCCTGATAGACAATTTTGGTCTCTTGATTCATATGGATCATCTTCTTGTAAATCCTTTTATAATTTTCTTATTTCAATCCAAGAACTTCCTCATCCCCTGCATAAATTTATTTGGAAAGCTAATGTTCCAATCAAGGTTAAAGCTTTTGTTTGGACTACAATTCTTAATAGAGTAAATACTAACAATTTGTTGCAGGTGCGGAAACCATCGAAGTCATTATCCTACGATATTTGTGTGATGTGTCTCAGGAGTAATGAGACCAATGAGCATCTCTTTCTTCACTATCTTTTAGCTTGGGGTTTTTGGTTTAGATTGTTTGATATTTTCAACATTTCTTAGGTTTACCCAAACACGATCCTATTCTTTGAGGGGAGAAAGGATGTCAAACGTTTGTGGAGTAATGCTTTCTTTGCAGTTATTGGGGGTGTGGTTGCAACGAAATATGAGAATTTTTTGTGAATGGCATATCCTATGGCATCTTGTTTGGGATAAGATTACTTTCTCGCTTCCCTTTGGTTGCCTACTTCAAAAGCATTTCAGGGTGTTCCTTTAGCTGACATGCAATGTGATTGGTAAGCTCTCTTGTGTTAAGCTCGCCTCTTTCTTTTACATTTTTCTTTTCTAATTTCATTACAAAGAAGGACTTCTTCTCCTTCCCCTGTATTTCTTTCTCTCAATAAAATTTCATTTCCTATTAAAAAAAAAAAAAAAAAAAAAAAAAGACAGAATATATACCAATCTTACACACATGGACACTCTCTTTGCATGTTCTTAACACGTAGCAAATAAACAATGAACTTCATGAAGACACCATCTCAATCATCTATGCCCTCAACTGGGTTGTTGTTGTAGCCATTGCAAAGCAAAACTACGTCGTGAATCTCAAGAAGGTTTGTGATCTAGAAGTAGCATTGACACAATCAAGGTTTTTGGATTTATCTCCCTGCAACTGAATGGCTTCAAATAGTAATGTTTCGTTTATACATTTTTCCTATTTAGGAAGTTTTTTATTTTACTTGAAATCAAAATTACACTCACATTATAAAACACTATTAATCGACTGATTCCTAATATTTGACCAAACTAAATATGTGTCCATAATGGTCATCACAATATCTTAAAATCCAAAATGCACATTTTATTATAAGTCATTCTCAAAGTTACTAAGTATTGTAATACCAACCACCTTTTCATTACTACTTTGATAATTTCACAATTCTTAAAAATATAGATAAATAAAATGTTATTAAATCAATAGTTTTTGTTTGTGCAAAAACAATGGTGTAATGGTGAACCATTTATTTATTTATTTTCTGATTACAAGAGTCTAGTGGGAGTTGGTTTTTAGGCACTTTGGCATTGTTCAGGTGATGCCTGGTACTATTATGAATCTCTTGTTTAGCTGGCACGAAGGGAGGAGGTAGAAGAAGCTTGCTTGGCTAGGGACCACTCTTTGTTTGATATGAGTGATTTGGCTTTAGAGTAATAGTCGTATCTTCAAAAATGATGAGACATCACTGAAAAACTGAAGAGAACCTTTTTATTTATGTGACTCCAATGAATGTCTATTCACCCTTCATTTCACTCCATTGGGTCTCTTGTAGATTTCTCAGTGAGTTTAAGATGTAATTAATAGTTTTTGTCTTGTTGCCTTTGGATGGGTGAGTCTATACCCATGTTGTGTACAAAATGCTTTCATTTTTAATAAAATCATTACTTGACAAAATATATATATATATATATGTTATTAGTGAATACTTAAAATTGAAGATATTCATTGTTGTCAGGATCTCAATTTAAATCGTAGGCAACATACATCAAACGAGTCGAAGCGTTCTAAAAATTATAGACTATCAAGATTGAAGATCAGTCTTAATGGCATGCTACAAAGATCGGTGGCACGAACCATCGCTCACCTCTATCTTTCTCCCTAAATTTCCCGAACTCCCTCTTAGCCTCTCCCTTACTCAAACTAGCATCTTCCTTACGAGAACTTTTATGGCGCTGCAAAGATTCTTTTGCATTTACCAAGGGTTGCAAGTATCTCAAGCATTTCCTCTCGCTCTGTCCATCATTCTCCCTCTCACTCATATGTTCTCTCTATTCTGAAACACTCACAACTTTCTTTTTCTTTTGTTTTCCGGGTACAAACTTGAAAGTTGAAAGTTGAACCTCTAGCTAATGAAAATTAATGTTTTCCTTAGTTTTTTCCTTTTTCTTTTCAATTTTAATTCACAGCAATAATCCTTTTTTTTTATCCTATCTTTTAATGTGTATCAATCTTTTATAAATATTATTATTTAATTGTTTATATAATTATTACATAACTAGGTTTATCAAATATAATTAATTACCTATCATAGCAAATATATATATATATATATATTTATATATTAATTACCTATAATACATATTTTTGGGAAATTAATCCAAATAAATTAATATATGGATGTGATCTATGTAGTAAGACTTATTGTTATCAGTTATTTAGTCATAATGTGGTAGGCATTTGTAATTTATTTTGGTTTGTTGTATAGCATTATATTATTACAAGTATATTTATATTTTCAAGGGATGTTTTACAAAATTTATAGGATCTTTTATTCGATCTTAAGATTAGATTTTTAGACCTTCCACGATCCTACTTAAGATCTCGATTTTTACTACCTTGAAAATATCCATTTGAAGAAAATTTTATTTCGAACAAAAAGTTCACTAAGCTATAAAAAAGAAATTGTAACAGAAATTGACTAAAATATCATTCAATAATTAAAATAAAAGTTATAAACCTACCCACTGCATTTTGAGACCACTAGTTTTATATATCCTAAAATCTCAAATATGTTTAAAGAAAAATTCGATAGGACGACCATGAAAGCGATAATGTATTAAAGTTCCGAACATTAGGCTATTAAGAAACAACATTTGCAAAATATGAGTGTCGATGAAATATAAATGTTGAGATCAATAACTGAACATATAAAAAGAGATAGAACACTAAATAGAAAAATACATAGGAAGGTACGGTTATACTCATTGAAGAAAAAATTGGAGAGAATAGCCTTGATTTGGACATATTCAAAACGTAAGTCGGTGGATGCCATAATTAGGTAAGAGGACTTGATGCAAGTGAAAAGGTTCGAGAAGATAGAGGAAGACCAATAATAACATCAGAAAAGTTCTTGAAAGAATATGATTGCTCTAGGCATCACCAAAGACAACTTAACAAAACGATGCAAATGTAAAAAAATAATTTATGTAACCAACCCCAATTAGTTTGTAATTAAGGCATATTTGAGTTGAGTATAATATATTTCTTTCAAAGTATTACACATAAAATATAAATTTCACACATATTTAAATTCCCTAATAAAATATACTCTAAGATGTCAATTTTGTTTTCAAATAGAAGTTCTAGTTTTAGTATAAAGATATTCTCTTAAACAAAAGTAAACTAAAAGATATAAAAAATAATAAGCATAACCCTACTTTTATTTATTTAATAGTTAATATTGTTATTTGTAGAAGCACTATCAGTTCTTGTTTCCCAATTTCACTATTATGTTTGATTTAAATAGAATTGGTATCCTTCCAAATATATTTTATAATAGTGATTCTCAACTCAACCAACTGAACCAAGCTTTAAATCCCAAACAAGTTGGGGTTGGCTCTTTTTTTTACTTTTTTTTTTTTTACAATAGTGATTGAATTAAAAAAATTAAAAATTTGATAAAATATGGCACTAAAGGAAGCAAGAAGAGAGAGACAGAGTGTGTGCATGTTTTAACTGGGATGTCATGCACAGAGCAGAATTGCTGTCTTGCTACACAAAAGAGAAAGCTAAGAAAGTGTATGTATAAGTTAAACAGTCAAGGCATTTTATACAATTTCTAAGATATGACAAGTGTTTTTTACACAAACGGACAGCCTAACAACATCACAGCATTTTTTGTACGATTCTGCTTGGAATGGGAGATGGGCATTTTTCAAAGGAAGGATGGAAGCACCACATTTAAACAAACTATGGACATAAGTATACATATTAGTCGTGCCATCTCTTCTCATCTTCGTTTCTTTCTTTGGAGATGTGTTCATTCATTTTATGTATTATAAAATAATAATAGTAACTATTGTCGAACAAACCATGAACAAAATTGTGAATAATCAACCATGTATTTGCTAAAATGCATAAATGGAGAGAAATTATTAAAAGGAAAGGAAAAGAGAATACAATCAAAATATACCTTCCGCACAGCAATCAAATACTTGATACCTAAAAGGCTCCCATGACGAATCTCCCATTCTGGTCTACACTGAACAAAAAGTAAGACAGAACAAAAACATCAAACAAAATTTTGAAAAAGAAAATACACAAGGAAACAAAAATTGAGAGAAAACAGGAGCAATAATTTATGCATGATATTTAAGGAAATGGCTAGAGTGTTTCCTTACACAATGTTTACCTGCATTTTCAGCAATATACTCAATGTTTCATGAACCATATTGGGATGCATGTACTTAAATGCTGCACCTAATCCTTGAGCACAGGTTTCCCGGACAGGGGCAACAACTTGATCAGAGACATAATCTCCAAAACTGCAATAGAAAATAGAAAATAGCAAGATTATTACTATAAAGACTAGCTCACACACGCACAAGACAGAGAGCTTCATTGTTTATGACAACAATTTGACAATATTTAGAATGCAGCAGCGACAAAGGAGAAAGAAGAGTTTATTTTCACAGATACGGAAAAAAAACCAACAAACACCAGTGCATCACAAGGCAAACTGGATAGCTTAACATACCGGTCTAGCGACAATACGCACAAGATGCGTAACACACAATCATGAAGAAATTCACAATTCTTAAGCCATGAGTTTCTAGCCACTTTAACCAAGTTCATTATCTCACAGTTCTCGGGAAGATATCCCAGCACTTTCAGAATTCCAGAGGAAACAGTATCACCATCAGAACAACCCTTTTGCTCTGATCTATTAATAGCTTCTTCATATGAGTAAGGTTCTGGTTCCATATCAACAGAACAACAAGCATTACTACAATCGACAGGAAAACTCCCCTTTTCAACACTTATTCCAATTGCAACTTCGCCATCTTTTGTGCAAGAGACCATGCTATCAATCAAGCTTGATGAAACATCTTCAGTCTTTGGCATTTTCAAGTTTGACTCAAGCTCATCTTCAAAGACACGCACATCTTCAAACATTGGTCTTTTCAAGGTTGACTCAGACTCATCTGCCAAAACTTGTGTATTGGAATTGTATGAAACATCTTCAAGCTTTTGCCGTTTCAAGTTTGACTCAGACTCGTCTGCCGAAATTTGCATATTTAAATCGAAGTCATTCGCTCTCTTTAATGGATTTGATATACCTTTATCATCTGATTCAGCAAATAGTGTCTCACTGGAGCTCGGGTCAGGCATAAATAGTCCAGCAGAAGCACCTTGATGTGTTAAAAGCTCCCTCAAAGCCATCACACTACCATGGCGGACCTCCCAAGCTAGCAATATAATAAGACAAACAATCATTTGAATGTTGTTTAAAAGATGAAAAAATAAGGAAAATCCGCTGGTAGCTTACCAGGACTAAACATGTCAAGCATGAGTTGCTCGACAAAACTATGGAAAGGCCACCTCCCTTCGCCATCATGCTCAAGGCCATCTTCATCATGGCTAACATCCATATATACCTATATAGGCAGTAAGTATGGTGCATGAGAATCGGCTACTGTCCAAGCTACTGCAGTAAAGATAATGTTTTACAATATAATATCGTGAGTCCTGTAGTAGCCTTCTTTTATTTACTCTTTAACATTTGCTTTTGTTTAAAGTTGCAAATGATAAGTATTTATGTTTCTTATTATTAGAAGTTTAAACACTACCGTGTCAACTCTTGGAAGGGATTTTTTTGTAATCAAGAGCTAGGATTAAAATTACAGTAACCCATAACCCTAAATATAAATAATCTACTAAGACTAAAAGTCAGCCACCGTGTGTTTCATCTTTTAGAACTTTTAGTTTTTTCAACCCTAATATTCCTAATTTTCGTTCCAGCTTCAATCTTCCTAGCTTTTCTGCTACTATTTCATATTTTAGAACTTATAGGTTTTTCAACCCTATTTGCAGTCTTACAAAGCCAAAGCACTTACTTTTGCCTTGTGATAAAAGATAAAAAACAGAAGGAGAAAATCAATGCTCTAGATATCTAATCAAAAGAAAGCACAACTAATCATCTGAAAGTCAATCTGTGACTAATGGAAGGAAAAAAAACTAATATAAGATGAAGAAGAACAGAACTTCCTAAATGTCACTGGACATGATCAACATATTCCAGAAAGCCAGTCCAAGGCCATGTCAACTAGAGGAAGTTTGATTCAAATTGTATTTGAAAAATCCAACCAAATTAGCAATTCAAAGGAGGAAAGACCAAATGACATTTTCTTATATTTTTGGACTATTCCTACATCAAAGTTGTTTTCTATTATTGACTAGAAACGCTATTTCACCAAAATTGGTGGGCATGGGGCTGAGATGATCTTCATCCAAAAGAGTTTGATTGAATAATTATATGAAGCAAAATGTACAAGTCCACAAGAGAAACCACAAAAACATTTAGAAAAAAAAAAATTTTTTAAATTGCTATATAACTTAGCAAGTTAGCATGACAAGGAAATAGATATTACCTTACTGTAACTTACTGAATCAGAACACTTTTCCTTTGGTGTCATCACATTTTGAACACAAGATGCCTCCATATCTCCATCCTCACACCAACCTTTTGTTTGGTCTTTGATGTTTACCTTTGCTTTCCGTTTTAGAAGATTCAATTCCCTTGCACTTGGTCTCTTTGATTTGACACTCGGAACCATATTTGCAACTATCTGCTGGATATTATGTACAGAAGGAGATGCAAAAACTCTCTGGTCTACTCCATTCACATGTGAGTCAGATTTATGAACAATAAGGTCTTCATCTCTTATCATATCACTGATATCCATAAATTGCTCACATACATCCAAACCTGCATAAATAAATAAATATGTTCAGTCCAAAAGCACATAAACAAAATCAAGTTTTGAAAACGAAAAATGAATACAGAAACACAAACAAACAATAAACAGTGGAATCATTACAAGAAAACATAGATGAACCATCTCTACTAGTCAAAGTACAAGAAGATTACAAAGGTTGAGATACCCGCAAGTCAAAACCCATCAAAACTAAAAGGACTTGCTAGACTCCTTTTGATGAGATAAAACGGAGACCTCGAATCCCATCTTTACTTGGCCAATCGATGTATATACATGTATTTCTTATGTCAGACATAAACACCAGAACTGAAACTCTGGTTCTTCTATCTTGCATAAGAAACTTTCTATAACTAACAAGAAAATGGCATCATCTATTCCGACCATACCACCTCATTGTTGTAGTTTAACAAGTGATCTCTAGTAATTGGTGCAATAAAAAGTGTCATTTAACCTTTCACTTATAGCATACAAGATATTAGAGCTTGACGATGTGATTGCACTAACCAAGACGGCGTTGAAGGTTTCGTTTCTGGCGAACCAAGCGCTCCTTTGGATTCTTCATATTATCACTTCCAATATCGTACTCCTGAAATAGAAAGACACATAAAATTGTCTACTAATCAAACGCACAAATAATATTAGAAAAAGAAAAAAATTAACTATACTGCACTTAAACTATAATAAAATTAACCAACTTAAGCAATTCTTCCAGGATAAATGAATGTCACATGAACAACAATTGGTTTTCCTCTTTCAGTTGCAGGTTGGATGGGAAAGAAACCCAAACAGGTAACTATCCACCAACGAATAGAAATTTAAAAAAAACTATATATGGACTTTAAGTCTATTATTTACCTTGATAGTAGTTAATTATTTATCCTAGGACTAGGACTCACAATGAAAGGAAACTATTTAAATAAACTTGCACCTGGATAAAAGACAACCAATCTTAGTACAACCTGATAACAAACTTATTATCAAATGGATGAAAAGAAAAAAAAAAAAAAAAGATAGGACTAGGATATTTCCTGAACTTTGTAGATTTTCCAGACTCCAAGGACAAGATTTACAATTCATAAACTAAGGACTGGATATAAGAATTTGATTTGTACTAATAAAACCTGTTCTTACAGCTAATAACTTAAACTTTTAAACCTTGAAAGACTCCAGCAAGCAAACACCAGAAACATGCTCTGCAGATTGAAATTGGAATCATCCACAACTGAAACCCTTCTAATTGCTGCATCAGCTTCCTTTCATTTTATTTTATAACACTTGAACTCTTTTTATAAGTACCCTTTTAAGAACATTAAAAATGTATCATCTCCTTTTAGTTGCATCTCCATGAAGAACATAAAGCACACAGAACAGCCACGGCACAGGAGAGACATTTGGACTTTGAATTTCCAAACTCACCATTTTAAATAAAAACTGTTGCAATTTATTTAAAATAGTTTTGAAGTTAATTCTCTGAATTTTATTTCAAGAAAAACGTGTAAATGTATTACATGCTTACATGCTAATAGCCACTTTTTGTCTTTTCATTTTGCCATAAATCCATTTACTAATACCTGTAATTATCATGCATATGCATTGTGATAATATAAAGTAGCACACCTCAGCCTTACAAAGTTCTTAATATTTTTAAAACTACCATGTCCCCATACCAGCAGGTTTTAACAGGCTTACAAGCCAGTGAGAGTAACAAATCAAACTAATCTCAACCATTATAGTTTCTAATGTTTATTTGTTTGGAAGTATCACGGCATGCTTAAAATATCGGAACAATTGAGGGTAGTTGTTGGATCTGTGATAGGCATAAAACTTTGGCTTAAGAGGACTGTTACAGTTCATTGTTCACATGCAGTTCCAATTGTCTATTTTCTCATTATTTTTGATCTCGTGTTATATTTTGGATAATATTTGGAATTGATGCGTAAAATAAAAATAAAAAAAGCCAACATATATGCTCCAACCCTATCTGTTCAAGTTATACAGATTTGTCTGTTTTCTCATTATTTTTTGCTCATATGTTGTCTTGTGGATTATATATGGAATTGATGAGTAAAAAACAAAAACAAAAAACAAAAAAAAGAAGCCAAGACACCATACTCCAACCCTAACTGTTCAAGTTGCACACAAAACTAAATACCTTCATCCAGGCTTTGCCATCTTCATTAATCTTCTATATCTTATTTAAAATACTACACATAAAAAGTTTTTCTTAGGAAAGATGACATATAGTATTAGAACCTAGTATAAATTTCTAAAAAGAAAGAAAGAGCATAGTTGTTGATTGCCTTGACAGGATAACCATAACAAATGCAAGCATTTTCCATTTTCTGAATAACCATAATCCATAAAGTTGATAGTAAGGTGATATCTATACTTTTCTGTTTGACAAAGTAATAATCTGTAAAATATTTGGTACTTCATAGAAATTGTTTGGTTATAAGGTCAAGTAGTTTCTCAATCATTTTGAAAAGAACCTTATTCAGTAACATGAATAAAGCCACTTAAAAAAAAAAAAAAAATTCCTCTTCACCTGAAACATACTATGTTTAAATATCCAAATGACCCCCAAAGAAAATGTTTTGACCAATGTTGCAAAAAGTGTGCCTGAGGCACACCTAAAGCGAGGCGAGGCACTAATGGGTGAGGCGCACACTTGGCTTGCCTAGGCATGCTCTTCACTTGAAGTGCTAGGTGGCTGAGGCGCAAGCCTAAGTGTAGCAGCTTAATTTTATATTTTTTTTCAGGGCCTTGTTTGGTTGGATCATAATAACATATATATAGTAAATATATAGCAGGTGCACCATTTGCAAAAACCATACAAACCTTAACCTCCTACTCATAAAAACCACAAAACCTTATCCTTTCCATAAAACCATGCACATGAGCATGAGGAGATACTAGAAGAGATGATGGTTACAATTCTAATGATGGTGATTGAGGTGATGCTGGTCAACTATTGATGAGAATGAGACGATGAGCAACTCATGAGTAGGAGGAAGAAATTTTTGAAAGATGCTTGCATCTGAATTTTACGATTACTTTCTTGTTTGAACATGACTTAGAGTTTGAAATGGCTCATGTGTTATTCTATAAGCTTTAAATCTTTAATACAATGTTTTTTGTGATCTATTTATATATATATATACACACATAAATTAAGTTTAACCCCACATTCCCACTATCATTATATATAACTTCTCCTAAAAATATTCTAATTTTTTTTTTACTTAAGTGAACCTAGGAGTGCACCTGAGCCTTGTGCCTAATGCCTAGGCAATAGAAGCCCTTATCGCTTAGATGCGCCTAGTGCTTTTTAAAACATTGGTTCTGACATTTGGTATGAGATATGTTATTTAGAAAGGGAAAAAGCAATATCACCATATTAGCAATTAAGATTCCACAAAATACATACAAAATACAATAGGTACTGGAATAAAGGAAATAAATAAATACATACACTATGAGTAAGAAATGATAGTTCTTTCTTTACCTGTCCTCCAGATGCCAATAAAGTCCCAAACTCAAGCACCTTGTTGATATCAAAACTGTCATAGTTGAAAAAATAAAATAAAATAAAATCAGTATATACCTTTGGTTAATTTCCACGAAAAAAAGTGTACTGAAAAAAGTCAGAAGAAAGAGAAAAAAAAAAACGTATAAACTGAGCAGCATATAACCTTCTAAACGAACTGTCTGCAATTTTAGAATGTATGTAAGGCCACATAATCACATCTTCAGCAATACCGGATATCCCAGCCTCAGAAAGTTTTGATTCAACAGAAGCAAGAAGTTCAGTCAAAGATGTATGTTTGACATTCTCGGCAATAGCCCCAATAGCACGAGCAGCTGCAACTCTTGTGTCCCAATTTTTACTGTGGAGGTACTGAGAAACCTAAATTTCAGATCTGAATTGGGTTAAAACAATAATTTACCAAAATGTTCAGACCATTATGTCAATAAGAGAAGTAAATCAAGCTAATATCAACATTCATGACAAAACCCAAAATCTAAAGTAATTGAAGTACAAAAAAGTGTCACCTAAACAGCTAAGGCAATAAGGATGAGGGATAACAAAAAGAAAATGCATAAGTTCGTTCCTAATTCTTAAGACCATAATGGAAAAATACAAACAAGAAATCAACCACCCAACCATTAATTGGTAACATAAAAAAAATGAAGCCAGTAGATAAGAAAAAAAAAATACATAGAAGAACAATGAAGAATGGAATTTAGCATCAAATAATACCTTCTTTAAAAGAGAGGTCAAGTCTTGAGGATGTGATTTGGCAATATCCCCTATCTGGCGGGCAGCAGTTAATCTTGTCGTTTGGGTTGATCCAGCTTTAATTTTGGTTAAATAAAACTACACCATCTCTCAGACAAACATGAAACAAGAAAAAAAGAAAATAATAGAACCACAATGATAATTAAACTAAGAAGGATACTATCCAAAAGAGTAAGCAAGCGATGAAGCCGAGACGATTGCTGGGCCATAGTAAATCATTCCATACACTTTATTGCTTCCTTTTGGCTCTAATCTGTAAACTATTCAAGCCACCTAATAGAAATATTAGCATAACCTCTGTATCTTCTCCCTGTAAAACCCTACAATTAGTCAATCCAGTTGGAAATATGTAAACTAGCATACTCAGAGACACGTAAATATCGAAACAATTATCTAATAATCTACTAATCTAAATATACTAAGCCCAGGTTTTCGGATTGTAAGGTGTGGTCTCACTGTACATTGTACAGTGACAAATGTCTCACTGTACTCACTATTCATTCCAATGTGTGAAATTGATCATTCTTAATGTACTCATGGAAAAGATGTAAGCTTGATGGTGTTGCCTGCTTTTCTGATTGGTTAGGTAAAGAAAGTAAGAATTTTACTATCTCCCCTTCTACCCCTAACTCCTCCTCCAAATATTGATACGCAGACAGAAACCCAAAATGCCTCAAACTAAACCTAACAACCCCAAATTTTCAGAGCTCCAACTTTTCGCAGAACCCAACGAGGATCAAACTGAACAATAAACAATTATGCAGTTGGCTAAGAAGGGGATGAAAGCCAACTACCCATTTCCATTTACAAGGTTTTATCTTTGTTTTAAGCTGGAGCAAAGAGGGGGACGAACCGGCGAGGGTAAATCTGTTGTGGGTGTTGATGTTGAAACCGATTGTCTAATGTATCATGAGAAAGTAATGGGTGAGAAATTTCCCAGAAAGAGAAGAGATTCAAAATGCACGACCCAATTTATGATGAAAGCAAACATCCCATCATCAGAAAAATCACCAAATATCACAATTCCTAAATCCCAATTCTACCCACATTCAACTCTGAAAATGCCACAAGCTGACCTCAAATTAGTAGATCGACAATCTCCAGCACCAAAGTATCGTTGTACACAAGCCAATCCAAGAAGGAAACTAGATTCAATTGGAGAAGCAGGAGGGACTTCAACTCTTCAGACTTCAAGGACTGCAAATGCAAAACAGAAATTGAAGGGGGGAGATAGTCAGTGGAGGAATAAGTGTTTGAGACAGAGCAAAAGGATAGAAGGTACGAAGCAGCAAGCAGATTTTGGGGAGGCAGAGGCTAGGGTTCGAAATAAGAGGATGTTGATTGTTGTTAGGAAAATTGGGATGATTCAAGTGTATAATATAAAGCTTACAGACAACCAATTACGGGCGGCAACGAACTACAAGTCTACAAACATCTTGTGACCTGGGAGCTATTAAGGACTTGACAAAGAGCGAGTTTGGTTTGTCTATTGGTTTCAAATTATAATAGGTCGTTGTTTATATTTACTTTTTTATCTTGATTCCAAACCATGGTTTGTAACAAAACTACTTTTGAGCGGTTGATATTAAAAATTACTGTTTTGTAACCATAGTTTGATAAAAAAAAAAAAGTACTATGTACGTTATCAAAAATAACATGCATATGGATCAGAAGTGATGTACCGAATGCCCACCCAGCACGGGTAATGACTTGGGCATAGTTTTGATCACGCGTTTCACGTCCCAGATGCCAATCCAAACGAGCTCAATATTTTGCAAAAATTCTTAACCAGCAAATCTGATTTGTTTAATATTATTTAGACTAAATTACGAAAATATTCCTTTATACTATCCTGATATTACACTAACTTTCTCTCTATTTCTAAACAAATCTGATTTGGTTATTGTATTCTTATTAAAAGACAACTATTATTAAATTAAATAAATCATGACATGTTAGTATTCAACTTAAATTAGATAAACAAAAATTAAATTATTATTATTATTATTATTAAACTAAAAATAAAAAAATAATTATTTTAGATTTTACATAAATGATTTCACACTCTTTAAAAACTATAGTATTTTTTAAGACATGCATATTTTTTTTTTCATTTTTTATATTTTTATCATAATAATTAATTTAAATCATATTTTAAGTTTAATACTATCATACAATTTAAATTAGTTTAACAATACTAAATTATTTTCTTTGTTAGTTCCGTACTAAGAATATCATTTTTTTTTCTCCCAATTTCATCATATAATTGTCCAAATCATTACAAACCTTAATTTCATAATTTTTAAAGAGAATTATGAAGAGGAGTGAGAAAGATATATATATTTTTTATTTTTATTTTTTTGCCAACATTGCACACATATGGCAAAAATATTATATTTAAATAACATCAACATCTTTCATCCAATTTGTTAACGGTGTTTGATTAAGAAAAATATTGCAAACATTTTGAAAGTTATAAAACGAAATTGGCAAATTGTGATATTGTAAGGACAATAAATGTCATTTTACTTCAGTAAGAAATAACAGTATGTAGCTCTCTCAACTACTGAAGTAGAATATGTGGCATATGAATTGCTATGCTGAACATGGTTAAAATATCAGCTAATTGACATCAACCTTAAATTCAAAAATATACTTATTTTCTGTGATAATAAAAATGCAATCAATTTAACTAAAAATCCTATTTAGCACTTAATAACTAAACATATTGAAATCATACATCATTTTATTGCCTCTTTTACTCAAATTTGATTCAGATTGAAAATGAACTTAGAAGCTAGGCATTAGGGCAAGAACTCAATATTTCTGAGAATCTGCTATGCAACTTATTCAAGTTAACAGTAAATGCACTCGACTCCACATCGCCCACTTCTGAATAGTCAAGAGGCATGTATAACTATCTACGTTACACTGAGTTTGTAACTGCCTCAAATCATTTTCAAACTGAACATAGTTTCTTCCATTTATTTATCATATCAACCTTATATCTATTGTCTGGAAGTTCAACTGCAGTTTCACAATCTAAAGTGTTCATTATTTGCGCTCTAGTGATGAAGCAGAAATTGAATATGCTTAACTAATCATGAACAAAATGATGGATTGCAATAGGCTTGAAAGAAATAAAAAGATATGGCTTAGCTATGCTATGCACTTTACTATAATCTTCAAGCATTTCAGAGTCCCCTCGAACAATCCTTGTGTATCTACCTCTTTAATGTATAATTTAAATACCACACAATACCTTAGAAATCTAGTACAACTCAAAGACAAGAGTTGGGTCCTCAAAAATCAACCACCTAAGGATTTCTCTCCTGAACCTCTAGTTAACACCTCCACTATTGTTCAATCAGAAACTTGTTTACAATCTCTAGTTGAGCGTATCACATTTGAAAATGAAGAAACAACTATAACTGCCATTTATGCACTTAAGGATGCAATGTAATTGAGCCTTCCACGAAAGCCTCTATTCCACATGTGTCGCTAATTGATACAACTAAAGTTTTTATAACTTCAACTGAACATATGAGATTAACACAACCTCTCTCCAAACAGTTGAACATAGATAAGTTAACTTTGAGTTCATAGCTCATCAATCACACCTTAACAACTCTCAATAAGTTAGGGCTGAAGATATCATTCTTCAGTCTACTGGCTACCACTTATCTATCCACCTCTATTGATCATCAAGAAAATGTTGAGACCATACAGTATTTGGAAGTCACTAAGTTCATACCCGTGGAACTTACTATGGGTGGTTCCCCAAACATTGAATTTGCAAGGTTTAACAAGGTCTTTAATGATATTCAAATCAATACCTTTCAAATAAAAGGCAAAACCGAACAAACAACATGAAGCATTTTTTGTTTTTTCACTGAATTTGAGCTCAAGATAAAGGATTTAGAATAACTATTCAAGACCATTAATCTCAATGCAATCATATTAGTTTCTACTTCCACTACTCCTACACATGTTCTTATTTCTAGAAAAGTCTTAACTACAGCATGTTGAATAGAGCTAAACATAAGGAGATCTTGGATCAGCTAAACATGATTAGGACAACGAATGATGCCATTCTTGTGAAATGGCATTAACTATTAACAAGAGAAGAAATAAAGGCTTTCGCGAAAACTCTTGGATGGTTATTCAAGACCAAAATAAGAAGTAAGTAACCATGAACAACAATATCCAAAAGGATGACCTCAAAATCTTGACTAACAATCTGAACCTTCAAGCTAAAAGAATAGAGTTGATAGAAAAAAAAAATGGGGAGAAATAAATAACAAGATTTTAGCACAACCAACATGAACCTAATTTGGAATTAGATTTCTCCCTGAGAGGGAGAGGTGGATGAGGTGGATGAGAAGGATGAAAGGGAAAGTTGTAGTGCCCAGAGCCTCAACATATCAGGCTAATCTTAATAAGCTTACATATATAGTAGTCAGCCTGCAATCCTAAGTGGAACATATGGATAAGAAAATCAATGTACACCTGGAATAACAACCTCATATATGACATAGTTGGGTTGTTGCTTTTATGGAAAATCAAACCAAGACACTTGTTGACCTACCAGGCTCCAACTCAACCCGTCTAGTGTCTCAATTGAAGTTCTCTATGCTCTCCAAAGAAAAAAGTTATCAATTGGTATATTTCATCAAATCAACATGAGTTAGAAAACATCAAGGACAAGTATTATTCTGTATTCTCTAAGATTAAATTAATTCATAAGAACATCATTAAGATCATTGAATGGGCTAACAATCACACCCGATTTGTGACCATTGAATTCAATCAAATCCATCAATACTTTAAGAAAATTGTTCACAACATAGATGATGGATTGGGTTGGTTAGTACATCTAATTAACAAGAGAGAAGAAAGGAATGAAGTTTACAGATAATGACTAATGCTAGGTTTACTTAGAATCCTACTTCTTCTTGAGACTTTTCCACTTCCCCTCATTTTATATCATGCATTTCCATTCAACATTTTGTTTAATTTGATTAAATTTTCTTAATATTAACATTACATGTGTGAATATAAATTGTTTGGTTGAATTATATTTCCTACAATTAGTCTTATTTGCAGGTTACGAGTTATTTTATTTGATTTTTGCCTAAAATTTTGACTTTTTTTTGTGATAACAAAAAGGTGAGGAAGGGCTTTGAGTAAAAATATACACAAATTTAAGAGGAGTTAGTTCTCTCATTTTAAAACCACAAGGTATTAATCTTTTAACTTAATATTTTATTATTTTATAATCATAAAAAATAGGAGATTATTGAATCAATGCAAATTTGATTACAAATTTAACATTATACTAAATCTTATGATTTGGATAATTATAATATATAAGAAAACAAATTATCATTCAGTTTATATTTTTTCTTATGCATATGCTGAAAATCAATTGTTGAATGCTAGAAGACTAATTCAGCTGAAAAAGATTTAGTAGCTTGTTCATACAGATGAAAGTCATTTGATTGTATGATGAAATCAAAAGCTAGAAAGAAGCTATTAGCTAAAAACGATCCACTGAGAAGCTATCTTCTAAAGTTGATCCATTGAGAAGCTATTTACTGAAGTTGATTCATTAAAGAAATATTGCACTGAAACATCAAGCGCTAAACTTTATAACAAAGAGCTGGAGGATGAAACATATTGTTTCATTAGACGGTCATCTACTGAAACTCTCAGTACTTAGTTAGTTGAAGCTTATCAATATTTGAAAGTCACCAAAGCTCACTATTTTATTTAAATGACAATAATTGTTCTAAAATTAAGTATTACATCAATTGATAAAACTCATTCTTAGCTGATCATATTCAGAAAGATTCTATGTCAACTCTTGCATTTGAAGATAGTCAACTAACACAAAAACCTACAATACAAAAAGTCAAAAAGTGCACAACAATCTAAATTGCACCAAAATGAAAAATACTTTTTGGAGTAACCTCAAAGGCATTTCCCAAGGCTTCCTCTCTAAGCTAAACTCTCATTTATTTTAGTGTCTATGTCGCTGATAAGTGGACGCTAACACTTTACTCAGCAACGAAAGGGATGCAGACGTAATTAAATTGGACATTGATACTCTCAATTTTTGTGTCAAAATCTGTGATAGCACATTGGTGTTGCAATATAGTAAAGTTGTTGCTGATATTAAATTAGTTTTTAAATAATTTATCCAAAAAATAAAATTTGTAATTTTTTTTTGAAAACCTATTAAATATAAAATATAGATTCCAAATGTTCTTTTTAAATGAAAATATTATAAATATTATGCAACAATTAAAATTCATTCATTGAAACAAATAGAAAATTGTTAACTATGTACACAAAGTAGTCACTCGTTGAAAAAATAATAAAAAGTGAGTCTTATAAACCTTCATCGTAGTCCCTCTACTCGTCATGTTGCTCACTCGAGGTTAATTATGATGCATCTGAAGAAAGTGCAATACCCTGAAATAAGTCACATATGTAAGATACAAGGTTTGTAAGGAAAAAAAAATGCATATAACATAAGAATTAGAAATTAGAAATATTAGAATTCAAAGTTT
This sequence comes from Quillaja saponaria, assembly GCA_029379385.1. Taxonomy (NCBI): domain Eukaryota; kingdom Viridiplantae; phylum Streptophyta; class Magnoliopsida; order Fabales; family Quillajaceae; genus Quillaja; species Quillaja saponaria. The sequence continues at coordinate 10,257,567 of CM055610.1, read as the reverse complement.
TAATCTTAGAAAGCATAAAATAAACATACATAAATTCATCATGGTTTATCCTAATGTATAGGTCTTATTCGTTCCCGTAGATTACCAGTATCTCTAGCTCATCAAATGGAGGTCAATTTATCAGTTTACCCCCCTAAGCCCTAATTTTAAAAGTTTCTAGCCTAGAAAGCATAAACATGAATAAATTCATCATGACTATTCCAAATGAGAAACTGTTTGTTTCTATAAGTCTTATTCATTCCCATAAATGTGTAGATATACATATCTCATCAAACATATGTCTGTTTTACCTTTTTGCCTGCCAAACCCTAATTTTCAAAATTTTCTAGCATAGAAAACATAAACATGCATACGTTTAATGTTTTACTATTTTTCTCCTTCTACTTAGTTACACAAAGTAAGAAAGTTAATAAATTAATAATAGTAAATACTTACTTCAGAAGGAGGACGTTGTAGAAGCCTTTGAAACATGATTGACAAGTTATGAAATTCTTTTCTAACTAATTAGGAAACCAAAGAAGCTATTTTTAATGTTAGTTAAGTTAGAGGTGAAGGAGACTGGTGTCAGTAGGAAGGTTTGATGCAGCTAGCCCAATCGCTTGGGCATTATGAAATGTGATCGTTTTAGGTTAGGAAGATAGATGGTTGGGCATAATATGGCAAAGCATTTGCCACATATTGGACATGGTGGACACCATTGTCCACATCAACCCAGCTAGTTTTAATTTGAATGCAATTGAGAGCAAAGACCTAATTACATCAAATTGAAACATGTGGGGATCCAATTATAGCAATTGAAATACAATGAGTCAAACTAAACCTAAATTTAAATTATATGGACCTAAAGTGTAATTAAGCCTAATATTTAATTATAACTGTAAGGTCAAATAAGCAAACTAAAGGAGGCTGAATAGTTTGGTTTACAAAATTCTTGAATTAATGTGTTATTGTTAAAACTATTTGATTTTAAAACAATGGAAAATTAAAACAAAACAACACAAACAAAGAGTTAGGAAATTTTTATAGTAATTCACCAGATAATCTGGACTAATCCAATCCTCAAGAATTTACTTGAGTGTTTGACTATCACTGAATTTTATGAAGAATTAATTGTAGTTTTAGTATTTTTCTCATGCTATCCTTGATTTTTTAAATTAAACTAGCATTGATCAACTAAAAATATAAACATATGGAGATTATTGTTGTTTAATAGACAAAAGACAAGTTGAGAGAAAAAATCTTGTAGTTGGTTAGATGAATATTTGAGATGAAGTAGTGGTGGCTCTTTATTGATTTATTTAAGTGAAAAGTATGTGTAATATTAAGGATAAAAATATCGTTGAAGGTGGACAAAATAATAATTTATGTCAAATAAATTTCTCAAAATGAAATCCAACTTATTTCTTGTGGAATTCATAATTGAATAAAATATGAATTTCAAATGAATTTCATTTAAATTCTATATCATTCCATTTGTTTCGAACATAAAAGTATAAAGTTCATTTGAAATAAATTGAATTCTCTATTGTTTTAGGTGTTTTAAACACACTGTTATATTCAGCTTTAAGATATGAAAGTTTAGGTTCTTTTCTAAGACCAAAAATAGATTGTCTTACCTTAGTATGAAAAACAGATAAAGTATGAAATTTAAGCTTTGGGAATTCTCAAGGTTAGTTGCATAATGCTTGTGTTCTCAAAATCTTGTTTTTCCTTTTTCAAGAACTATCTTGCTTAGGTTGTCTATTCAAGCTTTATAGACTTGCTCTAATATTGTAGTCATTTCTTAATGAAAAATATCTATTGAAATTATATATGACAATGTAACTACATCAAGATATCTTAAATAGATAAATTGAGGAGGCATTAGAGACAATTTTGTGTCCACTGCGTTGTCATTGATATGGTGTTGCAAATAATCATCCACGTCTGTGCTGTCGTAGTTAAGGTCATCTACAACAAATATATTTGCTTCCACTCATCAGTGACAATACCTTGTCGCAAATGAGTATCAGTGACAAGGACTATATTTTCAATGATAACAATTAGATATCGTTGGTACCTTATTTTCTTGTAGTGAACGATCTTGATCATATATAACTTTGCTTGATAATATCTATGTTGTGGGAGAGAAGTAGCAAGTAACTCGCAATGCTTGTTTGATCCATTGATTTTTCTCCGCACGTCCTTTTCTGAAATCAATGTAAGATATTTTATAAGAGATGAGATGATAGACAAATTTTGCTTGATTTGAGGTAATTGAGATAAGTTGGTGATTATTGAAGTTGACTTAGAGGTAGGTGAGATTGATTGGCATTATCTTGGGGCATACGAGGTTGATTGGAAAATGACTCTTTTATATTAGATGTTTACTAACTTTGGCATCGAAGTTTTCACAAATCTAAAGGATCGCCCTCTTTGCAAGTTAGCCATGTGAAGGACATCTTAGCTGGTTAAATTCAGACTTTAACAATTATAATTATCTATATTAGTCTCATTGAAAGATCCATTAGAACAATTGGAATATCATTTACTCTCTCGATGAATTTTTCATTTATACTCTTGCATACATTCATTAAAAGCTTCTTTTTGATAATGAGACCTTTCTCTTTATGCATAAGTCAAGACTTGTAAAGGACAATATGTAGATGTCATATTACTCTTGTTGAACCTTCTTGTCATTCAACTTCTTGCTTTATTTATCTAATTATAATCATATCCTATGTCACAAACTTTCTCTATTGGTATTCTTTCAAAATTCCAATGTAAGAAGGCTTAGAATTAAAACTCATATTATACACCAAATCAAGCACAATAAATAAAAATATATATATAACAAAATTAACACATTCAAAATATAACAACAAAGCTTATAAGAGTGAAAATAATGTCTAATTTGATTTCATGTTCAATAGCATACTTATGAATCAAATTAAAAAAATAACTATGAAGAAAGATACAAAATACTTCATTCAGAACCAATGCTACATAAAAGTCATGAAAACATCAATACAAAAAAAAAAAAAAAAAAAAAAAAAAAGAAGAAGAAGAAGTAGATAAATAAGATTTAATTCTAAAATGATGTTGTTTATGATTGACCCCTTTTGGTTTTGTATGCAAATGTGACTCATTGAATGATCTAACTTTGGGAAACCAGACAAACCTAAGTAAAACCAATTACAAAACAAAACTTAGCCTCATACATCTCCAATTACAATTTTGTTAGAAGGAAAAATATAATGAAAGAGAAACTGAGATAAAGGAGAAAAGAGGAGTCATAGAATTATCTTTAAAATGTAATCAGAGTGACATAAAATGAAAGTTTGAAATAGAGAAAAACCTTAACTAATATTATTCTTCAAATTCTTTTATTATTTGGAAGAAAAAATGCATTATTAATTGCATAATTCAATAACAAACTCACGATCAAATTCAAAAGTAAGACCTTGGTTGGTCATTTTTCCAAAAAATTATAATTGAGAGACTTTTATCCATAAAATTACCTAGTCTAGATAAAAAATTTCAAAAATTTCCACCTTTTAGTCTTTGTTAGAAAAAGATATAGATAAAGTGCAATATTGAACAGCCAAATAACACCACTACTACCACCATCTTCACAGAAGATGCTACTAACATTACTTTTCATTAAGAGGAATTAACAAAATTAACGATGTACTAAAATAACATTTTGCTAAACATATTTATGAGAAAACGAATAAAAAGATAGATGAACCAGATTTATGAGTTTTTATTACTTTTCTTATATTGCCATTATATTTCTATGTGGTTTGATTATATCACGTCTCATCAAATACGTTATTGACCAACTCTAAAATGATTCCTCAAATTCAAAAGGACAATTCTTCATTTACAATCTTTTCCCATTTTTTTCTCAAAAAACAAAGAAGATCCAAAAGAAGTCTAAAACATACCTTAATATCATGAGAATGCTTAAATAAAAATGACAGAGTTAGGAATCTAATATGCTGATTGAAAAAAACAAAAATGACAATATAAAAGAACGAAATGTACAAAATTATGAACATATATTATCTTTGTATAGCTTAGACATTGTTAATAGTAAAAAGAGAAAGAGATCCACGAAGTGAAAAAAGAAAGGTCATACCTCATGGATGGTGAAAATCTTGTTGGCCATAGTGGTCGTCTTTATTAATTTCAGAATTTAGAACAGAAGGTAACTTATAATCCAAATTGAAAAGAACAAAAAAATCATTTGTATCTTCTTGCATTCATTAAAAAGAATCTAAATCGATGCAAAATTTTATCTCACAATCCCTTTTGTCCACATTAAAACTAGAGAAAAACATTCTTGAAGTTCTATCATAAGTTGTAAGTCTATTGTCCCAAATAAAAATATTTTTCACCCTCTTATTTGTCAATAAGAGAGTTAATTTCAATTCAAATTGTTAGCACTAACCATTAGCAAAAAGTTTCTTATTTGTAAGAATTGCTCCAATATATTTTGCATGACATAATATACTAATCCTGGAGAAATGATTGCCTTGTACATATAATAAACACCAAATGCATTATTAATTTTTTTTTCTACCTAAAATCATCCATAAGCATAGGCAACAACATATGTTCCAAGAAGTATTGATTATTATGTTGACAACAAAGAAGAGGAAGATGCGTATAGCCTTGTTAGATCCAACACAATAGTTACAACAGTAAGAAAAGGTCATACTATTGACTTCCTTGCAAGTAAAAGAAAACAATCCTATTTCAATACACAACTAGATCATGTATTTGCCTAAAAGTATTTGTTAGAAGGTAGCTAATTGTAGTATAGAAACAAAAAATATGCATATAAGCTAATCAAAAAATTGTACATTGACCAACATCCCTCAAACTAAAAAAATTCCAGTACAGTATAAGCAAATCCAATATTTTCAATAAGCAAGTATAGCTTTACTTTAAAAATTGAATAACACAGAATCATAAAAACCAGAAAAGGGAAAAAATTGAACTTAAAGCAACACTACAGAAATAACAAAGTGGCTTCGATGGATCGAGGACTGAATAAAGCTCCAAGAACCACCTCAAAAACTTACAACATCAGAAATAATTCCAACTAAGCAAAGTGACTTGCACTAATAAAAATGTTACACATTAAAATTCTGAGTTTTGGTGAGTCTAAATTATTTAGGAAAAATGATAGAAATTTCATTAGTTATTGTGCATGTCATCAAAAATTAGTCTACCACTGACAGCTCATTTTACAAATACAACAAGTCAATAGTCTATGAAAAAGCTTTGTTAACCCTCTAGCTAGTTAACTGTGAAAATGAGTTGTTGGTTCATATATATCAAACTATCTAAGTATTTTAGTTTTCAAGTTGTTAAAAACATAATTCCATTTAATTATTTAGTGATTGCATTTTATGAGTGTTTATAATTTGTGTTGAAAGTTTTAAGTAGCCTATAACACAATAAGAACACAGGCTAAGTGAACTATATAAAGCATTTCTTTTTTATTTAGTGCCCTTAGGTTTTGTTACAGCTATGCCTAGAGGATATGGAACCCCCTTCGAGCACGTCCTCTAGTTTCATCTAATCCGTCCACAACTGTGACTTCATCTCCGTCTACAATTATAGTTTCATCCTTGTATACAGTTGCTACTCCGTCTTCTATTGTTCTATTACTTGCCTCATTCTCTGAGCTGGTTCGAAACCTATCTGATATGGGCTTTTCACAAATCCCATCGAGTTCAGGATTTATATTGACATGTAAGTGAAAATTTCAATTTTAAGAATCTTTCTTATCTATTGATTTTTTATGTATTTCATTGTATTTACACCTTTTTAATTTATATTGTAGTTTCAATTCATTAGGATGTCGAACATGGGACAGATCTTAAAGCCATGTGGAGGGCAACGTCCTTCATGTGTGATGTTTAGTGCCTATACATATGGAAGATTGACAACATGAAGACTGCCTTTCCATTTGATATTGAAGAGGATCACCCACTCATCCATAAAGCTGGAGACAGGTAAATAATTTTTCATATTTTTCTGTTCAAATATATTTATAGATTTTATTTTGCTTACATTTGTATCTTTTTATCTATATTACAGAGTATTCATTAGAGACGATCTCAATGACACAAAAGTGGGCACTACTATTTTTGGTATTATCAAGAAGCACCTTCCAAATATGATCTTCCTCTACCAGAAGTATCTCATGAGGTGAAAATGATTTTATGGTAAGTAGACCTATATTAATTTTAATATGTTGTTAAATTAGTGACAATTTAATTTTGTTTTGTAATTTATGGTGCATCGACGGTTTAGGCTCACTACTAAGAAAAGAGTTGCATCTTAAGTTGTGTTCGATTAAGCGGCTAGGAAGAGAAGAACTGATGTGTTCCAGATATTGTAGACTAATTTGAGTCCGAAGTCCACATTGGACTCGCTGTTGGATCCCACATTATTGGTGGGAGCTATTGTATGATGAGTGGGTGAGCCTTGAATTCCAGAGGTGCTCAAAGACAACGGCAGCAGATAAGTGAGTGGGTGGTGAGTTTATTCACTATGCATCTAGCTTTGTAAACATAGTTGTTCACCATAAGTGACTATTAGTAATTTTTATTTAATAAAAATTAGTTATAAATTTTTATTATAGTCTTTTTAATAAATACTATTTTATATTTTTGTATAAGTGAGAGAGTTGGGTCGAGAATCTATAATTACTAAGGCTTTCGACTGCACTCACAAGAGAAAGTCAAATGACTTTGTTGATACGAAGTCGAAGACCCTCAATGTTAGTTGAGTTTGTGTTTTTTGTTTTACATAACTGTTTTTCGTTGACATAGTTAATTACATGCTTGATTAATTGCATATCTAACTATTTTCATTGGCAGAAGAAGTTTAAAGTTTCAAAGATAGAAAAGGGGACAACCTAGCACCAAGTAGAACAATATTGATACACCAGTTGAGCCCCCATCAGTGACCTAGCTTTGTTCATGAAGCTAGAAGGTGACAAGAAGAAGGGCCTCATCTACATATTCGGGGTTTTATCAACTACCAGTAAGTACTCTGAGAAGTTGGGTCCACTAGTTCTGCCACCGCTGTTCTTAGCACTAAAACGATTCCTGCCTCATCTCCATCATCTTTGGAATTTACTTTACACAGATAGAATTTGTACAAAAGTTAGTTAAGAGAGAGCTTGTGAGAGGTAGGGTACATCCATTGCCTTCGACACCACCACCTTAACTATTTAAGGTATGTATTGTTTTAATTTTATTTTCATAATACAAAAGTTATAGTTATTATAGTCTAAATGTAAAAACTTTATAAAATTGGGTTTGGCAACCAAAATGCTCAAGTACAAATCCTTTTCAGTTTCTGGACGTACTGACACTACCGTGAGGATAAATAAGAGTTGTAAGAAGAAATAGAAATCTATTTGGATCAACAGTTAGGATATTTGGCCAATGTTATAATTTATAGGCAAAAATATTCTAAAACTAGTTTCGAGGGAAAAAAATGGTCAAATACAAATCTTTTTCTGTTTTCAAGAGTACCGACACAGCCATGAAGATGTATAAGACATGTAAAAAGAAACAAAAATCTATTTAGATTAACGGTTAGGATATTAGGTGAAAATTATAGCTTTAAGGAAAAAGCTTAGAAAATTTAGGTTCATAAGACAAAATAGTCAAGTATAAGTTTGTTTTGAATGCGGGAAGTACCGGCACAACATGGAGGACAAAGAAGATCTGTGGGAAGAAATAGAAATCCAAATCTATTTGGATCAATAGTTAAACTATTAGGCCAAAATTATAGTTTCAAGGAAAAAGCTTTTATAATTTGGGTTCGAGGGGGAAAATGTTCAAATATAAGTTTATTTCGGATTCCGAGTACACTAACACGATCGTGGGGATGAATAAGACCTTTAAAAAGAAACAAAAATCTATTTTGATCAACGATTAGGGTATTAGGCCAAATTTATAGTTTCAAGGCAAAAGCTTTGATAATTTGATTTGGGGGCAAAATGGTCAAGTATAAATCTATTGTTCGTTATAGGTATATCAGCACAAACATGGGGACAAAAATCTAAAAGAACAAACAAAAATCCTTTTCTGTCTTAGGTCAAAGTTCTAGTTTCAAGGCAAAAGCATTAAAAATTTAGATTCTGAGAGTACCGGCATAACCGTGAGGATAAATAAGATTTACAAAAAGAAACATAAATCTATTTAAATCAATGTTTAAGATATTAGGCCAATATTATAGTTTCAAAATAAAATCTTTGAAAATTTAGGTTAAGGGAGCAAAACGGAAAAATACAAGTCTATTTTGGATTCCAGTAATACCCACATGACAGTGGGGACAAATAAGAAATGTGAGAATAAACAAAAATCCATTTAGATCAATTGGTAGGATATTAGGCCAAAGTTATAGCCTCAGGACAAAAGCTTTGAAAATTTAAATTCAGAAGGCAAAATTTAGTGAGTACCGACATGACTATAGAGACAAATAGACTTGTAGGAATAGATGGAATCTATTTATATTAACATTTTGGACATTGGGGCTAAATTAGAGTTTCAAAGCAAAAACTTGATAAATTTAGGTTCATAAGGCAAAACGATCAAGTACAAGTTCTTTTAGGATTCCAGGAGTATTGGTACGAATGTGGGGGGACGAATAACACTTGTGGTAAGTAACATAAATCCATTTTGATCAACGGTTAGGATATTATGCCTAACTTAGAGTTTCAAGAAATTTTTTTTTTTTTTTTGTAAATTTGGTTTTGTCCAAGTTAGAGTTTTAACTTACTTTCATTTTAAATTAAGTATACTTATAACTTATTTATTTTAATTTTTTTTAGATTGCATCTCTTGCATCTGGGCCTTCGCACCTTACTCAGCATGATGACGAGAAAACTTGAGATGACGAAAACTTAGGATTAGAAGATGATTATTATCTTTATGTATTCTTTCATTTATTGTAAACATTGTTATTATGATTTTTGTATAATATCTTTTTATTTATATAAACATAAAATATGCTTCTATGCAGATACTTACATTCTAAAATTAAAAATTAATTATAAAATTAAGTTTACCATATGCATCTGCCTTTTGATTAATAACGTCTATCTCATACAAATGCAGATAATAATAATAAAAATATTAGCATATGGTTTGCTACGGCTGCACTTTAGACGCAGTAGTATCTGCATCTACTTGCCAGTGTCTGGCTGGCAAATTCTAATACATGGCCAAAAATCATTAGTGAAATATTGCTTCTGCATTATAGATACAGAAAGAAAGACATTGATATGTTATGTGTCTGCTGAGATACATAAAATACTAGGGTTACTATGTCTGTTTATCTGCGTCATAACACAAACATAGATGATTATTGGTGTCTGCAATCTAACTTTCTATGACAATATTTGGCAGATGCAAATAAAGCTATTTCTTGTAGTGTTAGATGTCCCTTCATATGCTGTATTGAAATTTAGCTTGTTTAGGCTTAAGCCTATGTGTGCTGAACATAGTATTATCCCTTCTATTCTCTGCATAAATCACCTGGGAAGAATATTCCAGTTGCATGATGGTTATCTTATAGGCTCCTGATTCAAGGTAGATAGCTTTGTAATAAAACAGACATCCTTATTTTCATCTTAAAGAGCAATGAATCTAGACTCATGAGTTTCGACCTTGTCAACCCTATCATTACTCTTCTGATTCTTTGCCCTATGAAGCACGTGGGTCAACACCAAATTGTGGGTAACATACATTTTATTATTCCGTCAATAATTATAAAAGGAGCAAAATGTTTTGAACTCCTCTATGAGTCTTTAATAGTTAGCACATCTGAAAGATAATACTCTTTCTGATGAAACTCTTGTCCACAGTTGGTTAAACTATCACAATTTGTGTTCAATAAACATTCTTCATTCTGATGCCTATAATAACCATATTCGAACTTCATACACATTCTCATGAACCTTGCCCACCTTTATCCTTGACAGTAATGGCTTGTTAAGATCCACTTTAATACACACCCGAGTAAAGTTTCTTTTGGATACTTCCAAGGTGGTTTCATCAACTTTGATGGTACTTCCAATTTTATCTCCTACTTCCTATAGAAAGTCCTTATCATAGTATTCAATGGATAGCGTAGAAGTGTGTATCCAAACCGTTAGCCTGCTTGAAAGTTTTTCTGTATTATCAAAGTCATACCAACACTTTTGGACTATAAGGTAATGGTCTTTGACCATCTACAGTCCTTTATCCAACACTCAGTCATAGTCACTACGAATGCTAAAGCATACAAGAAAGAAGCCATTCCCTACGATAATGAGTTGAAGATCACCTTTAATCTTCCAAAGAAGGAGGAGTTTGTTCAGTAGGAACCTGTATTTAATTCTTTTTCCTATAGCATGATATTGAGGGTTCTACATTAAGGTTAACGAACACGTCTATTCTCTTCGGCTGAGATGATGATGATCAGATAGAGTTCATCTACCTCAGCTGCCTCCATCCTCAAGTCATCATCCTTTACATCTGAATCCTGATTATTAAGATCATCTCATTCCTTATAACAACCATTTTTCTTTACACTCTTGTTAATGCAAAATTTGTCTAAGCTGATGCCTACTCCCAAAATCTCTTGCGCACTTAAGTAGGACGTGTAAAGGGGTGGTCCTCTGGACTTATGATCATTCCCATGCTTAAGTTAGTTCAATATAGAAAGATAAGCATATGTAGAAAGAGAGGTTAAGAGTTTACCTTTGAGGCTTAAGCTCCTATATATAGTGGAGAACTGTTGATCTGGCAGTGACAAATGTCTAGAGGTTGCTTTATATTTGTCTTGTGTGTATAGGATGGTTACAACCTGTACTAAAACTAGTCCCACAAAACCAAATCCGAGAACTGAAGTGAATTGACAGTCAACAAGGGCTCTTGCAAATTTGAAGTTAGGATGCTTGGGTTATGAAAAGAGAGAGAGATTAGACTATCAAAGTCACTAAATTCAAATCTATTACAAGACTAGGGTCTAGACAATGAGGGTTGAGGTCGGGACTGAGATAATAAGATAGAATTTCAAAACAAGACTAAGATCACAAAGGTTGGTGTTTATTGCCTTAGGTTTATGATGACAATAAGATTAAGATAACATGGAGTTCTACTTTGGAATATAGTTTTTAGTTTTTGTTGAATGGTTTGTAGGAAGTATGAGATTGAGATCTATTCAATTTGAGTCTCGAGGTTGTAAAAGTCAAGGCCTTTGATATATTTGGAGTGACTAGGTCAAGTTTGCCATGAGCTCAAGCCATGAAAATGGTGAGGTCAAGTTTGAAAACTCTTCGTGACTTGAGAAAGGCTAGAATGAGGTAGGAGTTACTAAGTTATGAGAGCAATGAGTTTAGAGTTAATCTTATCAAGCTATGATTAAAGGAAGGCTAAATAAATTAGGTCTCCAAATTGGGAGGGCAGCAAGTCTAGAATTAATGTTGGTTTTTTTCTTTGATCAAGTGATAACTTCCATTGGTACCAAAATAGATATGTAAAATAATAGAACATTATGTGTATATTACCTACTCCCGTCCTTTTGAGCACAAACTAAGTAAGTTTAACTTTATACATGTTATGATTGCTTATATGTACCTTTAACCTATCTTATCTTTCTCAACATAAAAATGTTATATGCCTCATATAGTATGATTATGATAAATTGAATCATAATATTATGAAGGCGAGCTATGTGCTTAGAGGGCCATTTACCTCACTAATCATCTATAATTTTTCTAGGTACTATGCACAATTTTCTTTAATTGGGATACCTGTTCTGCAATCATATTCCTTAAAAATAAAGCTCTTTAACTTTCATGTTCCACTAAATAATGACATACAATTGAGTTTATATGCAATCTATATGTAAGTAATTTAGAATTTATATACCTTCTTGGGGGTCAACATGAGATATCCGTTAAATCAAACAATTTTGTGTTATGTGAAATTGGTATTGTTTATTCTTTTAACCTAGGGCATTTGGTTTTCAAGTAGTCAAGATTTTTTGAGCTCTCGTACCTTTGATAATTAAGTATTCGATTATGGTCTAACAAGTCAGGCATCGTAGTCAAATTTGACTTCTACTTGGGGTTTCACCTCACATTTAGAGGTTCGACCTTTAGAGTCCGAAGCAAGTGACACATTCTAGCGTCTTTTATTCCTTATAGACTAACTCGGTGCGGTTCGGGTCATAACTATTTTCCACTGACCTTGTTGACCTACACCATGAGCACCAGTAGGGGGACCTAATGTATTTAGTGGGCCATATTTGGCATTCATATTTTTAGAACTAGAAGGTCCCGTTGTACACTCTAGGTTCCTCTATAGAGATTTTTATGTGCCTTCCTACAATTTTGATTGAGTGGCCGATCTTAAGAGAATATTTATCACATTCATATATTATCTAGCGCAACTATAAAATAATACATTAAAAATATTATTATAACCTAATATTTCAGTACTAAAATAATACACATTCAATATATATATATACATAAATAAAATATATAAAAAATTTCCACACCACAACTTTACAAACATTGACTTTGACCTTAGATTTTTTTTTTCTTGTCCTTTCCTTCATTTTTTTTCCTTCCACCGCCTTTGACTTTCTTTTGTTCCCTGCTTCTCGCAAGTCCATTTTTATGGTCTGCCTTTGTTCTTTTTAGTTCAGTCTATGAGAGTATTATTTTCCCCTCCATTTTGTTTTGTCGTGTCACTTCCTTACAGCCTTGTGTGTTGAGTGTCTTGCTTCCAATCTCTGTCCAGCCATGAAACCAAGGGTAAGCAGCACGTTTTATAGCAGGAGATGCCCTTGCTAGAGAAGCAGTTGTTGTAGCTTTATCCTTTTCTAGCTTGGCAACCCTTTCACATTAACTAGTAGCTGAATAGAAAGAGTTGAAGATAGTAGCTCAGTCCAACGTTCCCTACAGCAGCTCGGTTGTTTACTGAGGGCTAATTCCAGTAGCTTTATCCCTAAAGTTCTCTTGTTTGGCTACTCTAAGTTGAAGGATTCTTTAATGCTTGATGAGTTAAATTTCAGAAATTAGTAAGTTAGGAGTGTAAAGGGTATGATTAAAGGATGGATTAGTCATGAGTTATGTGTAATTGGAGGAGGTAATTGGAAGAGGAAATATGGAATTTAATTATATTGATGTAGGAAGTAATTAGTTTAGGTTTTTGGTGTATTACAAATAAATAATATAAATTTGAATTTAACAATTGGAACATGTATAATGTTGAAATTAGGAGATGTGTATTAGTTTATTGGTGTGTGTGTGTGTGTGTGTGTGTGTGTTGTGTATATATACACACACACATAGATTAGAATAAATCATGCTCTTAAAATATTTGATAAAATGCCTAAAAGAACTTAATTGTTATTCTTTTAGTTGTGTAGGAGAATTGTATGAAAAATTTTGAGTGGGGGGTTAAGTAAAAAAGTAGTGTTAAGGGTGTCAATAAGCTTGATAATTATGTTGGTGAAGGATGTGGTATTGACTTCTTATTAAAAAATCCCCTAATCCAAACTTGTTGTAGCTTCTAAATGAGTAATTTAACTTTAAAGCTAATATTGGGATTATAGGTAATGTTGAATTTTAGGGATTAAGGTTAGTTTTATTGATAGAAACATATATATATATACACACACATGAGATGAAACTAATTACCCTTAAAGTGTTTGTTGAAATGCCTAAAAGATGCAATATAATGAATAAAACTTGATAAAATTCAAATCTTTATTAATTGAAATTATTTAAGTTTGAATAAAAAGTGTATGTATATATAATATATACATACATAAAATAAAATTAAAGCTGCCTTCAAAGTATTTGTTAAAATATCTAAAAAGACTTAGTTTCAAAGAAATACATGGAAGTTGATATATATATATATAAGTATTGGTAATTAGAAGATTATAACTATAAAATTATAAACTAAGTAATACATGGACATATGATTTTCAGTTTCGGAACCTATTGTTGACACGACAACACTTGAACGCAAGAGTAAGCAACAAGAAGATTCATAACTTCATGAGTGGAAAACATTACCATTTGAATATTAGTTGTGTTTTGCAATATCATGTACTTGTGTATAATTGTTGAATGAAAGTGTGTGATATCTTGAGTTGTATTATATGATAATGACACTATGCATTTGAAATTTTCTAAGTTAATGTTCATGAATTAAGGTGAAATCTTATTTGTGTTTGATAAGAGCCTATGAAATTATTACTTTTATACATATGAAATAGAATCTAGATGCACTTAAAATATCTTGATTTGATTATTTGATATTTGATTAAAGATATTGGAGTAACTCAGCGCTGGGAACGGATATGTGAGGAGTATATATTCTTGGTGTGCAGGTACGCCCTTTTGGTTGTCTTGACTGATTTGTGCGTATATTGAATTGTTTTGTAATTCATGGTAACTTGAAATTATTTGATTTATGCATTTTATTTATGTATTGTTTGATGCTAGTATCTAAGAGTACGTTTTTCACTCACTGAGTTTGTATGACTCTCCCCTCGTTTGTTATTGTTTTTTTTTTTTTTTTTAGTATCAGGATCTCATCATACTAATCGGAAGGACACTTGACTTACTGATTATGTTACGGCAAGGTATATGTTTAAGGTCACATGCTTAAAGACAATGGATGAAGTTTGCAGTCACATTTGTTTTGTATAATAGTTTAATGGTTACCATTTATGGTATAAATAGAGCAGAGTTCCCTGTGGATATTGTGGTTGTTGTTGACTGATTGAGTGTAACTAAGGTATACATCCTCATATTTTTAGGCATGTTCTATTTTACGGGGAACCTCTGTCAAAGTTTTTAGTTAAATAGTTATACATTTCAGTTAATAGCATTTGCATTTAGTTTGCATTTTTTTTCATAAATTTTCCTTTTAACTTCTAATTTGGTTAGTGGTCATATGCATTTTCTTGATTTGAAGTCTTAGTTATAAAGAATTGGTTGTCCATTTCTTCGGCTAGTCATACCTCTGTGTAGGGTTTGACAAAAATTGGTATTAAAGCTTGGGTTTAAAGGTTTGTGATTGCAAATATGGGATGTTATTACTTTATTTGCATACATTCCCCGGGATGTTTATGGACTTAGTGATACATCCTAATTCATCCTAAAGTTTCAAGAAGTGATTCTTTAACTATTGTCATTTGTCTTATATAATAAGTGTGTATTGAATTCGTTTGTGTTTGTTTTAGACTCGATGAGACGTAGTGGTCATGTTGCGGGTCATGTAAGACAATAGGTTGCTCTCTCTGACTAGGGATCTACCAGTCTTCAGGTGCCAGTTGCCAGAAGTAGAAGTCGTGGAGGACGTGGTAGAGATAGAGGTAGAGCTTCTAAGCCAATTACAGCAACGGCCCCTAGTCCTACTTTAGAATAATTGGTGCAAGGATTAGACAGAGTACAAATAACTGTAGGTGATTTAGTTGGGATCTTGGCTCAACAACATCAAGCTCAACCACAACCTCTTTATAGCTCTCCTGTTCAGCCTCGGTAAGAGGCAAACCCTCCCGTTTTAGCTCAGCATGATCAAGAAATATTTGTAGCATTGCTTGACTCTCGAAAGATGCAGCCATCGAGGTTCGTGGGTGTAGATCCTACTTAGGGTCCTTATACTTTCTTGGAGGAGTCTTAAAGATTATGCATACGTTAGGGATATAATCACATTCGAGCTATATAGTTGTCAGTTATCAGCTTCACGATGTGCCTTATAAGTGGTATAAGATGTTAGAACAGTGGCAGATGGAGCCTACCCTACTTTTATGGCCCTAATTTAATAGAGCTTTCACCAATCGTTTCTTACCTGAGAGTGTGAGAAATAAACATTTTCGAGATTTTGAGAGGTTGGTTCAGACTGAGGGTATGTTAGTAATGGACTATGAGATACATTTTACTAGGCTATCATGTTTTACACAACATATAGTGATTACCGAGCATATGAGAGTGAAAAGATTCGTTAATAGTTTAAAGGATTCCCTGTTCAAGTCAGTGTTCGTGACAAACACGACCACTTATACTCAGGCTGAAAATGCTACCTATCAACTAAGGAACTGATTTTTGGAGAGACAATTAGAGTGGGAAGGTCACAAAAAGGTGAGACAGGAGGTTCATTCCACTTCTAGATCTAGTGGTCCTTGAAATCCCGAAGGTGAATTTGCTTCCGGATATGGCTCATTTAGTGAGGATTTCTAATCGAGCAGAGATCAGACTAGACAAGACCTTAGAAGTCAGTCACAAATGTTATTGTCTAGTGGTCCCCGAGTTTCTAAAGTTCCGATATGTCCTACTTGTGGCAACAAACATCTAAGGGCAATGTCGAAGGAAGTCTGGTACGTGTTTCAAGTGTGGTGCTATGGACCATTATATCCAAGATTGTCCAATGGTGGTTGAATAGTTCTCTTCGGCTTGAACATCTTATTCAGTGTAGGGTGGACCTCCATTGCCGGCCATTCCTACTAGATCCTAAGGAGATCGTGATACTTTTTCCAGAAGTTCGTCATTTATTGGTAGAAGTCAATCTCGTATGTATGCATTGACTTTGTAAGATGCTCAGGCTTTAAATGTAGTGGTATAAGATAGGTTGCTTGCATATTCAATTAGTGTTAAAATACTATTTAATCATGAAGATACGCATTCCTTATATTTTTCTATTTTGCTTCTTATATGAAAAAGGGCATCTGAGCCTTTTAAGGTTTTTTTAGTGTTATAGACTCTATTATTTCTTTAGAGTACTTTCGTAGTAAAAAGGAAAATTGATAAACAAGTCTGTAAACTTCGATCAAATATAGAAGTCACGTAAGAACCCAAATTTACAATGAAGCAATAATATTTGAATTTATTTGACTGATTTAGGAAAACGATTTATCTGTATCATTTTTCTTGAAATTTGTTTAAGAGGGGGAGACTATTATAACCCTATATTTCAGTACTACTTTTTATTTACAAGTGGAATAAATTTATACATAAGGTAAACTAAAGTGATACACATTCAATATATATATACATAAATGAAATAAGAAAAAAATTTCCACACCACAACTTTGCAAAAATTGATTTCGACTTTAGATTTTCTTTTTTTCTTGTCTTTGCTTTCTTTTCCTTCATTTTTGTTCCTCCCACCACCTTTGATTTTCTTTTGTTCCTTGCTTCCTAAAAGTCCATTTTTATGCTCTGCCTTTGTTCTTTTTGGTTCTGCCTAAGAGAGTCTTCTTTTCCCCTCCCATTTGTTTTGCAGTGACGCCTCTTTATAGTTGTGTGTATTTAGTATGTTGCTTCCAATCTCTGTCCAGCCATGAAACCAAGGGTAGGCAGCACGTTTTACAACAGGGGATGTCCCTACTAGAGGAGCAGTTGTTGTAGCTTCATCCTTCTCTAGCTTGGAAACCCTTGCACATGAACTAGTAGTCGAATAGAAAAAGTTGAAGATAACAGCTCAGTTCAATGTTCCCTATAGTAACTCAGTTGGTTACTAAAGGGTAATTCTAGCAGTTTTGTCTCTAAAGTTCTCTTGTTTGGCTACTATAAGTTGAAGGATTCCTTGAAGCTTGATGAGTTAGATTTGAGAAATTAGTGAGTTAAAAGTGTAAAGGGTACAATTAAAGGGTGAATCGGTCATGGGTTATGTGTAATTGGAAGAGGAAATATGAAAATTTAATTATATTGATGTGGGAGGTATTTAGTTTAAGCCTTTGGTTGATTATAAATAAATAGTACAACTTTGAATTTAACAATTGGAACATGTATAATGTTGAAATTAGGAGGTATGTATTGGTTTCTTGGTGTATGTGTATATATATATATATATATATATACATAGATGAGAACAAATCATGCTCTTAAAATGTTTAATAAAATGCCTAAAAGAACCTAATTGTTATCCTTTTGGTTGTGTAGGATGATTAGATGAAAGATTTTGAGTGGGGGGTTGAGTAAAAGAGTAGTGTTAAGATTGTTGATAAGCTTGATAATTATGTTAGTGATGTGGTATTGACTTTTTAAAAAATCCCATAATCCAAACTTATAGTAACTTCTAAATGAGTAATTTAACTTTAAAGCTAATATTGAGATTATAGGTAATGTTGAATTTTAGGGATTAAGGTTAGTTCTATTGATAGGAATATTTATATATACATGAAATGAAATAATTGCCCTTAAGGTGTTTGTTGAAAGGCCTAAAAGAAACTAGTTGCAATGTAATGAATAAAACTTGATAAAATTCAAATCTTTATGAATAGGAATTATTTAAGTTTGAATAAAAAGTCTAAGAACATAGGATAAATAAATGTCAGTTAAGTGGTTAAAGAGAGGGGAATATTGGAACTTGGTTAGATTGATATTGGAATAATATAACTCAAACTCTTGATTGATTTTAAAAGATTAACTTAACATGAATTCAATGCTTGGAATGTAAGTAATGTGAAATTAAGGAGTTAGTGTTGATTTCCTTGGTAAATATATAAATTATATACATACATAAATTTTTTTGAAAGCTACCTTCAAGGTATTTGTTAAAATGTCTAAAATGACTTAGTTTCAAAGAAATATATGGAAGTTGATATATATATATATATATATATATATATATATATAAGTTTTAGTAATTAGAGGGTTATAACTATGAAATTATAAACTAAGTAATACTTGGAAATATGATTTTTAACTCCAGAACCTATTGTTAACCTGACGATACACGTGAACGCAAGAGGGAGCAACAAGCAAGATCTATAACTTTGTGAGTGGAAAACATTATCCTTTGGATATTAGTTGTGTTTTGCAATATTGTGAATTATGTATAATTGTTGAATGAAAGTGTGTGATACCTTGAGTTATATTATGTGATAATGACATTATACCTTGAAATTTTGTTAGTTGGTGTGCATGAATTGAGGTAAAATCTTGTTTGTGTTTGATAAGGACCAATGAAATTATTATTTTTATATATATGAGATAGAATTCGGGTGCACCTAGGATAGCTTAATTTAATTATTTGATATTTGATTAAAGATATTCGAGTAACTCATCCTTGGGAATGGATATGTGAGGAGAATATATTCTTGGTGTACGGGAGCAAAAATGGCTCGAGGAGGATATGTGTCTGGTGTGCGGGTGCTGAGTTACTCCGATTGGCCCTTTTGGTTATCTTAATTGATTTGTGTGTATATTGAATTGTTTTGTAATTCATGGTAAATTGAAATTATTTGATTTATGTATTGTTTGATGCTAGTGCCCGAAGGGACGTTTTTATTCACTGAGTCTGTGTGACCCAATCCACTTTTGTTAATTTTTTTTTTTAGTATCAGGATCTCATTAGACGAATCTAACAGACACTTGTCGATTGTGTTTCGGCAAGGTACATATTTGAGGCCACATACTTGAAGCCAAAGGATGAAGTTTGCAGTCACATTAGGGCTTTGGTGTTGGATTTTATTTTGCATAATAGTTTAATAGTTACTGTTTATGGTATAAATAAAGCATAGCTCCCTATGGATATTGTGGTTGTTGTTGACTGGTTGAGTGTAACAGGGTATACATCTTTTTATTTTTGGGCATGTTCCACTTTGTAGGGAATGTCTGCTGAAGTTTTTAGTTAAATAGCTATACATTTCAATAAATAAGCATTGCATTTAGTTTGTGTTTTTTCCCCTAAATTTTCCTTTTAATTTCAAATTTGGTCAATGATCATATGTATTTTCTTGATTTGAAGTTAGGCTTACAGGGAATTGGTTGTCCATTTCTCTAGTTAGTCATATCTCTGTGTGGGATGTGACAAAGATCATGTGTAACTATCCGATTAAGTTAGATTGGTCAATCAATTTAATTGCTTGATCCTGAGCCTTACCTTTTGGAGCTGGCATGGTGGATCATTAATCCATTTTGCCTCAAATTCACTTAAGTTCATGCATTATACCTAAGAAATAATAAATCATGTAGTTGTGATGTGCACATGTTAAGTGTGATAAGAGTAAACAATTTAGGGTTTTAACATGTATTACAAAGCCACTACATTGTGGTGCTCTAGCGGAGCCCATGGATCGGGCATGTGACCCCAAAATAATAAATCAAATCATTAATTTATTGCATACCTCTATGTCTATAAGTTAGTAAGGACGTTTCTTTCTTGTTGTTCCCTTTTGAGTTAGGATGTATTGAGTGATATCCCAGGTTGTGCTATTAAATTCCTAGAAAAGATCTTTAGGGCTGTGAGCTGTCTTTGGCTTCGAGTTGCTTATTTACATAAGACAATAGCCATTATCCATATTTAATTGTCAAAGTTAGCGACTGGTTCTCCTTTGTTCTTTATGTCATGTTATCATATTGATCGAGCTCCGTGTTTCATGTTAAATCACAAAAAATAAAGAATTGCTCACAAATCATGTATATATTTGTATGTTATAAATCATACTATATTTTTGGGTAAAATTGCTTTAGGATTGCTTATTTATGTATTCCATATTATTCCCGATTATAAGTATAACAATAACTAATGACAATTGTTTATAATTATTAAAGGCACCAATAAATTTGAAATAATCAGTCACAATATGGCTATTAGGTGGTCTAAATTTGAACAATCTTGAAGATCTAGCACAAATATAATACATTGAGCAATTCTAATGAAATATTAAGTCTAGACATAAATACATTTATGTACCTACTTTTACATTAACAAACAAAATAAAATATTTTCTCTGTACAGTCTTGGGCACAAGAGCTTGGGTCATATATTTTTGGATTTTCAATGGTCATGGTTTTGGAGGTTTCATAAAATATCATTTTATAATGAGTCTATAACAATTATTGGTCCTTAATTTATCTAAACTTGAAGAAAGTCAATAGATATTATGGAGTTATTTCAGTTGGTTACCAATAAATTATTATTGACTAATGTCTTTCAAGCCTTAGTCTAAGTTGGTATATTTTTCTTTGTGATTAACATTTAATTGGGCACTTAAGCGAGCATAGAGTAAGATTAGCATTTACTTTTAGGCAATTTGTATGAAAATACAAAAATAATAGGACAATCTGTAGAAATATAAAAGTTTAGGGCAATAGTGTAGTAAGTATAAAAGTTTCGGGCCAATTGCACAAATATAGAAATGGCATGGGCCACTTTTGCAAATATGTAAATTTTTGGGCAAAATGTATAAAAATTAGGTCAATTGTGAAAATATATAGATATTAGGGCCTCTTTGTAAAAATTTGAAGAAGTTTCATATTGTGTAAGTATATAGACTTAAGGTAATATGTAAATATAAGACGATTTAAACAAGACAACAATTTAAAAAACTTGTTGGGTCTGGGTTGATATGCCAAACTCCACGGTCCTGACTTGATTGATTCTGGGCAAGTTAAGCTTCTAGACTAAGTAAAGCTTCCAAGGCCGAGCCGAGCCGATCTATAAGCTAAAAAAACCTAGTGAGCCGAGGTTGTGTGGATGGCTTGGACGAGCCAGGTTTTGATTCGATAGGTCTTGTGGCTTGGTAGGTCGAGCTATGATATGGTTAGGCCCAATGCACAACCTAGCTTACTGCCCAGGGAGCTGAGCCTAACTAACCCAAGTCTAGATTTAAGGTTGAAAAGTTGCAGGCATTTCGTAGCTTGTGGTTGCATGTATGGGCTCATGCAAGGTCTGGTGAAAACTCAGTCTTAAGAAGGCACATAGGTAAAGCATGGGCAGTGCAGCATGAGGTATGGCAATTGAGTCAAGTTCCCAAAAAGAGAAGAAATCAAGGGGAAAGCCCTTTGTTCATGGTCTAAGTGTAGCAAGGTAGATCATTAAGCTTGATAGGTCTTGGTCTTAAGGAGGTGTAATCTAGGTCTAGTATGTAATGTTTCGGGGATGGTACTTTTAGACCGTAAATGAGTAAAAACCTGAAGGTGGGTTAGGGTGGTGGGAGTTGTGTATAGGTAGTATAGGACTTATTTTGATATCTCATTATTGTTGATGTCGGTCTTATGGGCTCGGGAAGGGTTTATGGAGTTTTTTGTTTAGGTTGGTCATTAGTTTGTGAATATCGAAAAACTCAAATTATATGGGTTTTCTGAGACAGCGCCAATGTTAATGCATGATTTGTCCTAGCTAAGTTCTCTTCCCAATATCTCATGTGCTCCTGAGTAGGACTTGTAGAGGGGTAGTCCTCTAAACCTATGATTACTCTGAAACTTAGTTATTACAATGTAGAAAGAGAAATAGAGAGTTTACCTTGAAGGCTCTCTATATATAATAGAGTTGTCAATCATTTAGTGACAAGTGTCCAAGAATAATTTTGCCACGTGTCATGTTTGTATTGAAAAATGAGAAGATGGTGCTCTTGCTTCTGCGAACTCCATACCACCATTGCCTAAATCAAGATCCACCCAACGTCCTCCATGTTATACTATTTCTTGTTCTTAGTACTACGACTTAGTTGATCTTGCCCTTCTATTGAAGGTGCGAGTGAAGGTACCAGCGAGTTTACCATTTTTCGAAGATTTAAAATCTTCACTGCCACTAATTTGTCTAATTACCTTTAATATTCTCAACTTCTAAGTGAATAAATATCTTAACAAAAAAAAATTATGTCAGTGCACTAGTGAGAGTTTTTTTTATTATTTAAATGGGAATAGTGTTTTTAATCTTGTTAGAGGATAATAATATTATTAATTTTGTGTGATGGGTAGTGGCTCTTAAAATTTGAGATACTTATAAGAATTACTTTTTATTAATATACAAAGGTTATTGTGAAATACTTAATATAATTAATATAATGTAATTATTTGTTATTAATATAAATAGGTTATTGTGAATCTTGTAATAATGTCTATCCCAAAAATGCTCCACTTGTATAATAGCAATGCAAACACAAATAATTTTGAGTATTGTCTATTTATATTATCTTTCTCTCTTTTTGTGCATGTGTCTATGAGTTTATCACGTTTTCAACAATACTATCATCACCTTATTGTTCTTCAAATTTAATACAAATTTATGATTTTTCATTTTTATTATTGGTGTCGGAACAAAGTCAATTTGTATATGTTGAAAATATACATGACATAACATTGATTTAGGATGACATATTCTTTTTTAGCTCAAAAACACGGCAAAAAAGATTTTACATTTCATAATGCTAACGTGTCATCATCAATAACAGCAAAAGCATACCTCCTTTGGTGTGAGGTTAACTAGTATTTGATGCATTTTAACTCTTAATAAAATAACGATAGATATATGATATTTATTTTAAATATAATAAATAGTAGATATTAGAGAATTTTTTAGATTGATTTTCAAGATACATAAAAAAAAAAAAAAAAAGAAGTCAACAAATAGGAAAAACACTTTTTTTCTAATGAAGATATATGATATTTAAACATTAATTACTTTTGAAAAACGAAAATAATTATTTTTTAAATAGCTAAATAATATATAATTTTTTCTATTGATATTGATGTCGGAAAAGTTTGGTATATGAAATTTGCAAGAAAAAAAAGAAAGGTAATTTCAATGTCCAAAACATAGAAGATTCTTGTTTTACACGTAACAATTTTAGTAATATGTAAAAATTGTTAAAGGAATCAGTTTTCTGTTAATATGTAATATCCAAAATAACCCGACCCTTACCCTTCACCTCTCAGTGAAACTAACACGTGTCACAAACAGAGCCAATCCCCGGCCATAAATATCCCTCCACTTCTTCTCCCTTAAAAATCTTCTCAAATCCTTTCAAATGTTCTCCTTCGACGATGAGAACTGAACAGTTAGCGCACACAGCATCCATGAACGCCAGAGCTCTTCTTTTCTCTTCCTCCCCCTTACCAAAAACTCCACTCGATATTTCAATCCCAAGAAGAAATCATGGCTCCCATGTAAAACCCACTAGCCCGTTTGCATTTCGGATTCGGGTCTTGTTGCGGTCACAAGGACGGTGCTGCAAATTTCGGGTTTTGGCTAGAAGTTCAGGAGAAAGGAGAAGTGGGAAGGTTTGGGCAGATGTTAAATCAGAACAGTACGATGTGTCGGAGTCAGTACCGGAGTCTGTGAAATTTGGGGATCCCTTGAAGGATGTCGTTATTGGGAAGGAGGATTTGGATAATGTGGTGCCGTGGTGGGAAGAATTCCCCAAGAGATGGTTTATTGTGATTCTTTGTTTTTCGGCGTTTCTTCTCTGCAATATGGATAGAGTAAGCTTCTTTTTTTCCTTCGAGCAACTGCAGGATGAGTACACATTGGGTTCTTTTTGTTTTGTTATTATTCAGCAAATAGGAAGTTTTGCATGGAGTGAAATTTTTAAGCTAAAATACGATGCAATAGGTCTACTGTTTTCAAGCTTCCCAAAAGAACCAAGTTAGTAGTTACTAGTTAGTAATCACTTTACAAATCCAGAACTTTTAGTTTTTGAGATATCATATTTGTTAATCACGAGGAAGTAGCTAAAGTAAGTTTATGCTTATGTATGCAATGCTTACTTTGACGAGCTAACACCAATGCCATTTTATTGTAAATGCTTGGGTAGTCAATGGTTTATCTTATCATTTCTAACCCGAATAATTAAGATCTTAAAATTCAAAACACAGAAAACTCCAAGTTAATATCTGCTGCCCATTTTAAAAAATTAAAAATTTCAAGTTAGCAACTTCAAACAGATTCTTTTTTGCAGGTAAATATGAGCATTGCGATACTTCCTATGTCAGCAGAGTATAACTGGAATCCTACAACAGTTGGTTTGATTCAGTCTTCTTTTTTCTGGGGATACCTCCTCACTCAGGCAAGACAGAGTATAGATGTATTTAATTTTGATCGGTGTTTTGCTTCTTACTTTATCGAGTAACATTTATTATATTAAGCCCATGTCCCTAAATTGTAGATGGTTTTCACAGATTGCTGGTGGAATATGGGCAGACACAGTGGGTGGGAAGCTGGTACTGGGATTTGGCGTTGTTTGGTGGTCCATTGCTACAGTACTCACTCCTGTTGCTGCGAAGCTTGGGTTGCCTTTCCTACTAGTTGTTCGTGCTTTCATGGGGATTGGTGAGGTTGGTTCTTTTAAAAATCCTGGAAGACAAAATCTTCTTTCCGGTTTCAATTTGCAGATAAAACTTCAAAATATAATAGAAAAAACTTTAAATTGAATAAAGGATGAGATCTTCATATGTTGTAGTAATTTGTTTTCCCTCACATCACAATCTCATTAATGATATGATCTACTTGACAACTAAACAATTTATGTTGATAATTTTCACTTCTCAGGCCTCACTTTGCTTTTTGCCGTTTCTCAGGGTGTTGCTATGCCTGCCATGAATAATATTCTTTCAAAATGGGTTCCCGTGGCAGAGAGAAGCAGATCATTAGCTCTCGTGTACAGTGGGATGTACCTTGGATCAGTAACTGGCCTGGCCTTTTCACCATTTTTGATACATCAGTTTGGATGGCCATCGGTATTTTACTCCTTTGGTTCTCTAGGGACAGTATGGGTTGTAATATGGGTTAGAAAGGTAACATTTGCTGCCTTGCATTGTGTTAAGTGTTCTTTAGAAATTTCTTCTGCAAAGGTTATTACATTCTGAAGTTGTATCACTTAGGATCTAGAAATACACACACAATTCATAGTATAAACTTTATGGCCATAAAGTTGATTTATTACATTAACTATTATTACCTGTTTATGGAAACAGCATTAATTTTAATATATTTGTATCCTTGTTGCATTTTGAGTTTTAGACTTGTAATGCTTGACTTCTCTGTTGTTCGAGCTGTTCTGTAGGCACGCAGTTCACCTCTTGAGGATCCCCAACTGCGGCCTCAAGAAAAAAGGTTGATTATGGCCAGCAGTGTCTCCAAGGAACCTGTTAAAACAATACCATGGGGATTAATCCTGTCAAAAGCACCTGTTTGGGCCCTAATTGTGTGTCACTTCTGTCACAATTGGGGAACATTTATTCTTCTCACATGGATGCCTACATACTATAACCAAGTTAGTCTTTTTAATTAATCTGGTTTACTTCCCTGAAATGCACTAAGTGTTAAATTCTAAACTTCTTTACAACTCAAAGACATAATCACTTGTAATTAAGACAGACTTCATTTTGACACTTTAATCACAGGTCCTGAAGTTCAATCTTACGGAATCTGGGCTCTTGTGTGTTTTACCCTGGCTTACAATGGCATTTTCAGCAAACCTTGGTGGTTGGATAGCAGACACACTTGTGAGCAAAGGTCTATCTGTGACAACGGTTCGCAAGGTATCACACATTTTTCATTTATTTTTTTATTTTTTTATTTTTTATTTTTTATTTTTACTATTTTTGAGGAAAAGGTAAAGATAAAAATATACCACCAGGACATGAGCCAGGGATCCATTGACATTTTTCACAGCCTATATGATACATGGTTTGGATATATATAGATATGACAATGTTTATTTATCATGTATATAAATAGTAACAATGATGTAGCTTTATGTTAGTATTTTGTAGGTAATATCTGAAAATAAATTGCTTTCCCAAAGTAAGAATCTTTAAATCCTGTTATCAAGGATTTGACTAGCCAATTGTGGACAAAAAATAAAGACTATCTAGTTGTGGTTGATTTCTTGACAACAATCTGTTTAATTCTTTTATTTTCACCCATTCTCTCCCTCTCTCTTAGATCACCTTCGAATGCTTTGTAGTGATATAAATATCTACTCACAACAGGAAGTCTGTTGCTGTTTTTAATGAACTAAGTAGCGTTTCTCCCAGTCACAAAATGACTACTAGTTTCTGAATAATATATTTTAAGAAGAGCAAAACTTGATCTATTTCTCATTCTGTAGATGTAATACAAACTGCCAGAGTTACCCCTGCCCTCAATCCCTGCAGCTTGGTGCTTTGAGTTGCTCGACTATATGCATTTTGACAGAACATTTTTCATATTTTTTGTAGATAATGCAAACAGTTGGTTTCCTTGGCCCAGCTTTCTTCTTGACTCAGTTAAGCCATATCAACTCTCCTGCAATCGCTGTTTTGTGTATGGCATGCAGTCAGGTCTTTTTCATACTTCACATTAAACATATTTCATCTTTTGATAATCTCTGTATATCTAATTTCGATAAGCCTATTTTTGTTGGGCTCCTTTAGTTGGAGGAGGGATTCTTTCATAAAGATTTTGATCACATTGAAGTATCACTTTACTGATCATACAGAAAATACCTGTTTTATTTCATATGAACATGACATT
This sequence comes from Quillaja saponaria, assembly GCA_029379385.1. Taxonomy (NCBI): domain Eukaryota; kingdom Viridiplantae; phylum Streptophyta; class Magnoliopsida; order Fabales; family Quillajaceae; genus Quillaja; species Quillaja saponaria. The sequence goes on along the minus strand of CM055610.1, from coordinate 10,230,292 downwards.
TGGATAAGAAATTTCACGTGGATAATGGAAAATTGTTTTCCACAACTGAATACAGTCTCAAATTTGTTTTTGTTCTATTTTCAGTTTTTACGATCAAGTCCAAAAATCTAGTTACAGTATATTGGTTTATTCCTACGACTACTAGCCCCTACTAACCTCACGAAATTAAATTCTTTCCTTAAATAGGGAACTGATGCCTTCTCGCAGTCTGGACTATATTCGAACCATCAAGATATTGCCCCGCGATATTCAGTAAGTATTAACTCTTTACTACTAGATTTTTCCAAAAATTATCAGAATATCATCTGTGTAATAATCTAGATAGTAACAAACTCTTTCATTTTGTTGTATCTTCATACATTCTCCACAAGGGCTATTTTCTAGTGACATTCCTAGTTTAGATACTGCCACGTAAATTGGTACTACATTATAATATTACTTGGAAAAAGTGGATAATTGAGTTCTATATATGCTTGTCCAATTTGTCTCCATAGGGGGTATTGCTTGGTCTATCTAATACTGCTGGAGTACTTGCTGGTGTCCTTGGAACTGCAGCAACAGGATACATTTTGCAACACGGTTAGAACTTATCCCTGATATCTTTTAACTTCTGAGAATGGACAGGATAGAAACGTATGATGCACAATCTGAAAAGTAACAAAGCGAACATTTGGTTTTGGCTCCTTCCTGCTAGGCTGCTACATGTTGATATCAATTAGAATGATGTCTTTTGATAAATTTTGTTTGAGATCTTCAATTTCTAGTTTTCTTTCTCCTTTTGAGGGTGGAGAGTGGTACAAATATCCTCTATGAATTTGTTAACCAGTAATACATAATTACTCAAGACTAGATGGGATGGTCCTAGCTTGGGCTCTTTTGGCCTCATTCAGAAGATTGAGCACTTTCAAGATAAGTGTTATTTCCAAGCTTGGCCTGTAATTCCAGTGAATCACTTGTTGCAGTTTCTTTTAGAATTGGCCAAAGTCTCTTCGTCATGCATATAATCAAACCATTTTTCCTATTATTGGGCTTGATATAACCCAGTCCTGGTAGAGTAACGATGTTCTTAACTACAGCAGTTAAACAAAATTAGTCCAAGCCCTAGATGTTAATACTTCAATGCATAATCTCTTGCACTTAAAAGCTGAATTTTTTATGTTTCACATTATCTTCAGGTTCTTGGGACGATGTTTTCAAAGTCTCAGTTGGGCTCTACTTGGTTGGAACTGTAGTATGGAATCTTTTTTCAACTGGTGAGAAAATAGTGGACTAACTTTTTTGGATATTTACCATGAGATAACTCATCTCAGCTTACCATACAAGAGTTGAAGAAAGAAATGGAAAATGAGAGGAAGAGAACATTCAATTGGAAAAGGAAGCAGATAATCTATTGAGATTTTTGTCTATGATGAATTAGTTCATGCAGCACAGAGCACAGATCTAGAAGAATGAGACAACAAGGCCGTGTGAAATTTAGATGAATGCGCTTCACTTAAGTCATCCATATAATGTCTGAATCAAGCAAAGGTTGTTGTCCTTATATGAAGAGAGATTGGATACTGTTGTTGGGAGATAGAGATTAGATGAATACCATAAAAAGAAAAGAATATTGTAAATATTATTCAGTATTAACACATCAATTTTGTGTATGTAATTCATGGAATATTGTTTACCAAGCTTGTGTCTGTTTTTCTTTGATATAACATTAATTATCATGGTTTGTTGAACCCCTGCATTAGGTGTATCGGACCAGGTAACTGGTGGAGTTTGGAGAACAAAAAGGACATCTTGTCGTGTAGCCTACTAAAATATCTTTTACCGTAAGAAATGGTAGCAATACACCATTTCACAGCTTAAATCTATGTTTATTAATTTGTTTCTTACTAATTCTTTATTAGTTTTATTTTTTAAATTCATAATAACAATTGATAATTTTTATTCTCGTGAATAGAGATACAATATATCTTAAGAGAAAGACTAATAATTTACTAAAATTTTAATTTATTTCGTATGTCACCAATTAATTAAAGAAAGTATACTTATATGTTTTATTGATCAATAATAATAAGAATATGAAAACCCCATATCATCTCTGATATGGAAGTTAAGACAACACAATATAACACCCTTCCAATGTAGTTGAGCAACTGAACTTAATTTAACCCATCCAACAAACAAAAGAAGTTTGTGACATACGAAAGTAAAACATGTAAATTGACATATACACCCTTCTAATAACACATGGACAAACATACCCTCATATCAACCAGCTGACTGACCATATTGCCATGTATTTTTTGTGTACTCCTTAAAAGAACCTGAAAACTCTGCACAATAACGAAAATACCCCTCTCTTATGCCAAGCTTGCAACCTCCAGTCCATCAAGGTTACGTGGGCACAAGTACACTCGGAGTCCATTCTTCATGAACAAAGTGAGAGACATCTTCTGCTCAACCCGGTGACCGGGAACAGGCAATAACCGGTAACGTAACAGTACGGCGGAAGCCACAGACTTCATTTGCAAGTAAGCTAAGTCCTTTCCCAAACAAGTCCTCGGTCCAGCATTAAAGGCCACAAACTTATAACTATCTTTAGGCGGTTCGAACCGGTCTCCCTCAACTGATAACCACCTTTCCGGTTTGAACTCCATGCAGTCTTCCCCCCATATACCCTTCATCCTTCCAACCGAGTATATCGAATATGTCACGGTTGAACCAGCCGGTACAAACGTCCCATCCGGTAAAACATCATCTGTGATAGCATACTTGAAATCTTGTGGCACAGACGGATACAAACGCAATGTTTCAGCCAATGAAGCTTTTAAATAAACCAGGCGGTCAGCTTCATCAAAATTCAAAGGCTCTTCAATCCATTTTTTCCAATCATTTCCACGTGTGTCTTTAAGAACCGTTGTTATCTCCTTGATGATCTTGTCCTCCACTTGAGAGTGGTTCATGACAAGCCAAAAGAACCAACTGAGTGCTACAGAAGAAGTGTCACGGCCAGCAAGGACAAAGTTGAGAGCTATGCGTTGTAGGACAGAGATAGGGAAGATGTTTCCATCTACATCTCTTTTTTTCATGAAGCGTGAGAGTAAATCATCAGATGGAGATTCTTTACGTGATTCAATGGCATAGTTCATGTAATTTTCTACAATTTGGAGGCTATTCTTTAACCTCTTCTCAGCTCCAATTCCCAGAAGTTTCTCTATCCTCCATAAGAAGCCCGGATAAAGAAGCCGATACAAAGTGGCCTCAGTGGCCGTGTCAAAAGCAGTGGCAAATGGATTTTCTGGTAAATTTGGAGAAAGAGTCTCCGGATCTTTACCAAAAGTGAGACCGCATATGTTATCAAATGTTAAGCGGAGCAACAAGTCTTGCATGTCTACTGAGATGTTATCTTTAGCAGCTTTATGTAAAATGTACCATAGCCGGTTCTTGATGGTCCGGTTCACCCAACGAGCCATGGCTTGACGTAATGTCCTCGTTGTAAATTCTAATGCTGCAGTTTTGCGTTGTATGAGCCATGTTTCTCCATCACTGTTAAAGATACCTTGACCTAAAAGGTCATGGAAAGCGGTTTGCCATTTGGGTCCTTTAGGGTAGTTGTCGAACCGGGTTCGAAGGATGTGTTCAATGTTTTTGGGGTGGCAAGTGACAGTATAGAAGCCTTGTTTGAGAGCTATGAAAGGAAGAGCAATGATACATGTTTGGTATGTGGATGAACCACCAGTTGCACAGAGGTTGCTGGCAATCCAGTCGTGGAATCTGGTCCGGTTCATGAAAAGAACTGGGAGGCTACCAACGATTGGCCATACTTTTGGACCGGTTAGCTTCCTGGCTAAGAGATGGAACCAAAAGAGATAGGCAGATGTAGCAGCTAAAATGGTAAAGAGAAGAGGGAGGAATTCCATTTGCTATGTGGTAATTATGGCTTTTGCTCTGAACTAAAAAGATAGGATTATTGTTGAATATATATAAGGTGACAAAAGAAGTAAGGTTTAGGAAAAGTTGGTGGGAATTTTTGGGTCATTAAGGGTCGCTGTTAGGTTGATATATAGGTTAAGGTGTGAGATATATTTACAAGAAAAACATTGAATTCCTACAGCTGTACATGTTACTGATTTTAATAATATATAAAACTGAAAAAAATTATAGTGGTCAATAAAAAACACTTCAATATCTAATATTATATGAGGTATGTTTACCACACAAATGTGACTGGCCTTTAGAAAATCTATTAAGAGTAGTTTTCTGTCTTTTTAATTTTTTGTTTTAGGTTGCGATGAAAAGAAACATGAACTCCTTGGCAATATCAACATCAACATCAGTGTACAATTGAAATTTACATCAATTTATTCATAAGAATTGGTCCAAGTGGTAACACACATTTGAGTTCAACAGTTGAAGAGTCTCTATAATATCAAGATTATAAGTCTACACGAAAACACTTGTGGTTGTAGAGATGAGCAGTTATGAAATTTTACTTTTTCCTTATGGCGGCAAGCATAAAGCTTTTACTGTACGTATTCTAGTAATCAAGACCAATTTTCTCATTTTTCAATGCCAACGTTTTTTCCAATTTGTCTTGGTATTCTTGCAGACCCAGTGTAGAGTGTAAAAGAAAGATTAGTTAGGGACAGTTAACCCGTAGTGAGAAAAAAAATTTCTTTTAAAACCAAAATACAAAAATCTGAAATAAACCGAACAAACACGTTTCGAAAAAAACACGAGACCAAAAACTTTGACAACTTGACTCTGTCTCCACAGAGTTGTTTACGGAGGAGGATAGTTTGATAGCAAGCAATATAAAAATGAAACAATAAACGACTAATTTTCTTATTTGAATAGCTTGTCCAATCCTTCCTTACTTTCAAAAGCTTAGCATTGCAATAACATAAGAATTTTTTTTAAATTTTTTTTTGGGTTAACCACAAGAATTAATATTTTAATACAATATTATATGTATATTTAAATTTTTACACCTTCAATAAATAAATAAATAACACATATCACTATATCAATTATTATTTTAATTTTAGTCGAGTGAATTTATGTATTATAATTTATAATTATACTTATACACTAACAATAAATTAAATAATAAATAGTAATTTATTCATATGGGACCACTCTCTATGGGGGGCTCTCCTATCTTAATTTCGCTAGAAAATGAAAATAAAATGACTATCAAAGAAATAGGAAAACAATTATGGGCTTGAACCCATTTTAGTTTATTCGTCTTATTTAGTTTTCATGGATCTAGCAAAGCATGCATGTTTATTTTTTCAGTTGCCAGTTGGTATGAATCAATTTTATGTGTTTCCAGATCAATTTATCTATCTAATTCATTTAAAAATAAATTATTTACACTGAAAATAAGAAATTTAATTTACTGACCACAATTTTTCAAAAGATTTTAAATTTATGAAGTCGAGAAATAGAGTATATATTTTTAATCACCAAACCAACCTCTTAAAACAAAAGCAAAGTCATGTTTATTAATTATCGAAGGAACATATATATTCTAATTATTAATTTTAACATCAATGATAATGTCGTCACTTAAGGCTCATTTAGATAGAGGTGAATGGAGAGAGAGGAAAAAAAGAAGAGAAGAAAGTGTTCATCTTTTTTGTTTGAGTGTTTTATTTATTTATTAGTAAGGGGGAGAGAAAATGTGTTAGTAATATGCTCTACAAGCCAATGTCATTAGATGTCTATGGTATATTACATGTACTAGCAGTCTTATTAAGTTATTAATAAAGTAAATTTATTTCATTATTACATGACAATATCATTTACCATGTATTTTAGTTGCTAATTAATTCGTTAAAATGAACATGATAAATCTCTTACAATAAACCATCAAAAATAAGTATCATGATGTGATCATGCTTATAAGATGTATTTCCTTAAGTTTTTTATTATTAAATATTCTTAATTATAAAATTATTAATAATGAGAATTGATGAGCTTATTAGATAGTAAATGTTATATTTCATGCAAATATTAAGGGGATTGATGTCATAATCACTTGTGTGATTGACACTATAACAAACATGCAGGTGCTTGTTAGAGAACTGGTTCACTGAATTGACTTGAACAAAGAATACTCATATAGACTTTTATATAGCTGTGTGCAAGTGATTTTTTGACCTGAGGTGTAATCATAGATATCTTGTACATACGTTATCATACTTTGATGCTATATATGTATGTTTGACCGTGAGTTATACATGGATAGATATTGGGTGTCCCTATTTATGTATGAAAATATATAAATGCATAATAAGGAATCCATTACTCTCAATAAAGAGAGAGAATGCTCCATGCTATCTAGATTAAGGCGTAGTTCAAAAAATCCCTAGCTAGGGTGGTGTAAACTAGATTAGAGGATCTAGATTTCACTACACAAGTTATGACTTATAGATAGATATATTGGATCAAACAATTTGGACTTTGGTAGTAATCAAACTTTAAGTAGAATCAGGAACATTGTGTGATGTAAAGATTGAGTTGCACGGTAATTGACAACAAAACAGTTCACAACTATATTTATATTATCTTGGCAGTTATTACATGTTCATAACTCAGCCTGAGTTTACTTTGTCGAGCGCGAGTAAAGGAGGAGGGTTACAATAGGTTGACGACTAGTGTAAAACTAGTTAAACCTTATGAGATGAATCATTTCGAACATTCGTTAGGGTGTAATCCTCTTAGCAACGCTCTTCATCAGATACCAAGTGTAGTGAAAAATGAGCTAAGGTTGGGTCGCTACATCCTCAGTGGCGTGTCACACAAGCACCTGGGTGTGTTACAAAATGAACAAGGATTATGGCATCTAGGACGGATGTGGGTAAATAAGCTAGTTCAATAGAAGATTTGCATAGGTACTTGGAATATATGGACTTTTACCAATAAATTGAGAGAGCTAGTAAATACCATGAGCAGAAGGAGGATTAATATTGCTTGCTTGAAACTAAGTGGGTAGGAGAAAAGACTAGAGAGATAGAGAGAATAGGATTCAAGATGTAGTATACAGGTAAAAATAGAAATAGGTATGGAGTTGCACTTATTGTTGATGGAAATTTCAAGGATGAGTTTGTAGAAGTCAATCGGAAATGTGATAGAATAATTTTAGTGAAATTGATGATAGACGAGAAGGCCTTCAATGTCATTAGTGCTTATGCCCTACAAATAAGACTAGAAGAAGTTATGAAGAAGGCATTTTGCGAAGACTTAGATAAGATAGTTAAATGAGTACTATTAAGAGAGAAACTTTTTATTGGAGAAGATTTGAATGGACATCTAGGAAGTACTAAAGGTGGTTTTGAGAGAGTTAAAGGAGCTTATGGTTATGAAGATGGGAATTGGGGTGGAAAGTGTATTTTGGATTTTGTAGTTGCTTACAATTTAATTTTAGCCAACACGTTTTTTAAGAAATGAGAGTCACACTTAGTCACCTTTAGTAGCAAGCCTAATACGAGCCCAATAGATTTTGTTCTAACTAGAAAGGTTGATAGGGTGTTATGTAAGGATTGTGACGTTATACCCAGCAAGGGTTTAGTGTCTCAACACAAACTTTTAGTCATGGATGTTAGTGTTAAGTGTTGGAAGAAAAAGCATAGAACTGATTGGAACAATAGGACTAGGTGGAATTCGAATGGAGGTAAGATTGCTATTTTTGAAGAAAAGATGTTACATGATGACTCATGGATTGTGGGGCAATCCTAATACGATTTGGAATGAGATGGCGAGTCATATTAGGAATACGACTAGAGAAGTGTTAGGAGAAAATAGAGAACGTGGACCACCAACTAAGGAGACAGGTGGAATGAAGAAGTCCAACGAGCTATTAAAACAGAAAAAGAATGTTATAAAAGATTACATAAGTGTAGAAATGAGGATAATTATGAGTGTTTTAGACAAGATAGAAAAGATGCTAAGAAAGCTGTTAAGGAAGCTAGAGGCAAGGCTTATGAAGGACTTTACCAAATGTTAGAGACAAATGATGGAATGAATGATATTTATAGGCTTGCCAAACAAAAGAAAGAAGAACTAGATATTTAAATCATATTAAGTGCATTAAGGATAAGGGGGATAGAGTTTTAGTTAAGGAATATAAGATTAATGAGAGATGGTGAACTTACTGCGATACCTTATTTAATGGAGAGTTTAGTGTTGCCATTGGGAAACTAGATGATGCATTCGATTATATGAAATGTAGATTTGTTCATCAGATTAGAGCATAGAAGGTTAAAGAAACTATTCATAAGATGAAAAATGGTAAGGCAATAGGACCAGATGATATCTTTATTGAAGTTTGGATATGCATAGGAGATATTGGCATAACTTAGCTCACAAATCTTTTTAACAAGATTTTAGTAACTAAGAAAATGTCTGATGAATGGAAGAAGAGTACGTTGATTCCTATTTATAAGAATAAAGGAGATATTCAAACTTGTAAGAATTATTTCAGAATAAAAATTATAAATTATACAATGAAGCTTTGGGAAAGAGTGATTAAACATAGGCTTAAAAATGAAAATTTAGTTTTTGAGAATTAATATAGCTTTATGCCTAGAAGATCTACAATGAAGGTTATTTTCTTACTTAGGAGATTAATGGAGAAATATAGAAAGAAAAAAAAAAGGATCTTCATATGGCCTTTATTGATATAAAAAAAGCATATGATAGGGTGCCGTGACAAGTTTTGTGGTGGGTTGTTGAGAAGAAAAAAATCTTAACTAAATATGTAGAAATTATTAAGGATATGTATGAAAAAGTAATGAGTAGGTTATGGACTATATATGGTATGACTGGAAAGTTTCTTATCACAATAGGTGTTCACCAAGGTTCATCCTTAAGCCCCTACCTATTTGCTTTAATCATGGATGAACTTACTTCAACTATTCAGGATAGGGTTCCATGGTGCATGCTATTTGCCGATGATATAGTGTTGGTAGACAAAACTAAAGAAAGTTTAAATTCTAAACTAGAATTATGGAGGAACACATTAAAATCTAAAGGTATTAGGTTGAGTCAGATAAAAACCGAGTATATGGAGTATGATTTTAGTGGCACTAGAAGGGACTTGACTGAAATAACTTTGGATGGTCAGGCAATCCCTAAAAAGGATGTGTTTAAGTATTTAGGTTCATTTATACAAAAAGTTGACGCAATTGAGCATGAAGTGAACCATAGGATCAAGGTAGGGTGGGTGAAGTGGCATAGTGCTTTGGGAGTTTTATGTGATCCTAAAATTTTGAATAGGTTGAAAGGAAAATTCTATAGATGGCAGTGAGACCTGCTATGTTGTATGGTTTTGAATGTTTAGCAGTTAAGAAACAACACCCACATAAGATGGGACTAGTCAAAATACGAATGTTGAGATGAATGACTAGATATACAATAAAGGATAGAATACAAAATGAAGAGATTCATAGGAAGGTGGAGGTAGCACCCACTGAAGAGAAAATTAGGAAGAATCGCTTATGTTGGTTTGGACATATCCAACATCAGCCCATGGACGCCATAATTAGGAAAGGTGACTTGGTAGAGGTGGAATATGTTAAACATGATAGAGGGAGACCGAAACTTACATGGGGGTAGTCATTGAGAATGATATTACTGTTTTAGACACTACCGAAAATGATATCTTGGATTGATGCGAATAAAGGAAAATGATTCATATAGCCGAACCAAACTAGTTTGGGATTTAAGGCTTAGTTGAGTTGAGTTGAGTTGAGTCGTCATATGTTCATAGGCATCAATCTTGACTTTTAGATAACTTGAGAATTAATTCTAATTACTGGATTAATCAGAAGTTGTTTTGATTCAAATTAGTTAGATAAGGATCTAATTCAAAAGTATATTAAGTTAGTGTGACCTAGCTACTTCTAGCTTAATATGAACCTAAGGAGTCAAACATATAATAATATGAATTAATTAGAGAAATTTTAGGCTTTCATGTAACTATACACAATTGGTATTTAATTTAAGATTGCCTTATTTGACCAAAACTCTAGGAGTTAAATAGGATTTGATTCTAACACCTAGATTTTGGCCAACACTATATTTAATTGAGTATAGACCTCAAAGATACGTACATAACATTTTAGAGAGATATCAAGCAAAGCTAAAGTTCTCTGTAGTGGGAAATTTTAGCATTCTAATTAGTGTTCGTGAGAATAAGAATAAGAATCTCAATACTTGTGCTAGCACACAAGGAGGTTTTTGGGAAGTCATCTCGTAGCTCTAGGTTGATTTCATTTATGTGGATGTGCTTAGAGGTTGTACAATTTGTGCAACTTTGTGAATTATGATAAGTTCGTTGGCCTAATAACTTCAAAAGATAATTCATTAGATTAAGAGGAAAACTCAATTCATAAACAAATAGATCCTAGGGTTTAGTTATATTATAGTGTATATGATAAAAATAAAAAATTAACTTCCGTTGTATCTGGTATAACCAATTCCTAACAAAATAGAGGAGTACATGTATTATTTCAAATCCCTCCAAACCTAGTTTTTCTAATTCTTCAAATTGGGAGGGCTTATAGTGAGATATTATTGTAAATTATAATATTTGCTTGTAGTGACAAATATGATGATATTCTTTTTATTAAATATATACTAATAATCAAATAAAACATTTTAAAGGTATATATAATTGTAAAAATATGTAATAAGTATTATTTCTTTTTCTTTGTCCTCAACTCTCAAACAAAAAAATATATCTTATTTATCCTTTCATTTTTATTTTTTAAATTTCTAAATGGAAGAATGATAATAAACTTTTTTTTTAATCTTTTATTTTTTTCTTCAAACTCTCAAATAGACGTATGTGCAGCTTGGGTCAATAAACAAAAGACAAAATCTGCTCGAGTCTCTGATGGGCTGAAGCCCCCAAGCTAAACTTACCTAAAAAGGTCACCCAAGCCGAAGGCCCATCTTTTAGCAAAACAAACGAAAAAATAAAATAAATAAATAAGCCGAAGGCCAATCTCTTGATTAGTGGCCACTGGTCAGTCAATTGGAAATTGCAATGGTTTTAAGTTGTGCAACATGTCAAAATCACAGCCACTCTTGCTAAGGAGGGCTGGATGAGCCCTCATCTCAGTTACCAAAAAAATTTTGAGAACCAAAATGGAAACTTTTTAACAATCAGGATAAGACATTTGTGGAGAACTCGTGCTAATGAATTATCGAAACAACATTCTAAAACTCATCCAGCGGCCCACATTCACTTGAGAGAATTAGCCACAAAGGATATAGTCTCATCAGCCTATAGTCCCATGGCCTCCACTCTCCTCTAGTCAACTACATCTCTAACCTGAGAAAATTAAAAATTTTGAGCTAGGATGGCTTCCCTGACCATGGCATTTATTCCGGCGGCAGCAACAGGTAGAGTGTATGCGGCAACGGCAGCAAAGGGTGCAGGTGGTAGTAAGGAGGAGAAGGGGATTATGGATTGGATATTGGGAGGTTTACAGAAGGAGGAGCAGCTTCTTGAGACTGACCCTATTCTCAAGAAGGTGGAGGAGAAGAGTGGAACCACCAGTGGCCAGAAGAACTCGGTTGCAGTGCCACAAAAGAAGAAGGGAGGAGGGTTTGGTGGCCTTGGAGGACTGTTTGCCAAGAAATGAAGTGACCCTTTTTAATTTGATGATGAAACATTTTCTTTAGGCCAGTGCAGTATGTATTCATCCAATGCATGAATGTTTTGTCTCTAATTTTCCTTTCAATCATTTGAAATTATGAAATGCTAAATTATGTTTAACTGTTTCTGGGTCTTCTGTATTTAATTAAATATTGTCATTGATTTATTATGGACATTCTGTTCCCCAAAATTCTGTTGCTAAATGTGTTGTGTTTTCTTATTTGTTTGTATTTTGGGTCACATTGTGTAGTACTCCATATATTTTGCTACCTTGTCTTGGGGTGCTTGCCAGGTATTACTCCCAAACTCTTCCCAAAAATCCAAAAACTTAATCTCTCATTCTACCTTAAACCAAAAAAGTGAGAAAGTGAAAGTAGAGTAGCATTACAAATATACAACCTCATTCATAGTCCATTATAGTGGTAGATACTGCAAATTACATAAAAGGTCTAATGAACTGTGCAAATCAAACCTCCAAGTTATTAGTAATATTGTTCCTATAGGAGGCATCATCTATGGTTTTACTTGTGGGATCAACACTGGAAATTGACAAGAATGCAGAAAGGCATTTCTGAGAGAAACATAATTGGCATGAGAAATTTGACAAAAAAGTTTAATGAGATGTCGTGGTTACGGAATTCGATCTAGAGAAAGAAGAGTGGATAAACTCAATGCAGTCCTCTACAGCCGCAGTTCTATGTGAATCAGCAGAGGCCCCTAATGTCTTCGATCTTCCTAAAGAAGCAGAAGAAGAATCTTCATCTAACCGCCGTCTCCTCATAGATACCATGCATACAGCTCTAGCTACTCTATCAGCAAGATGCCTCAGAAATCCAATAGGTGAGAACTCAGACCGGCCAGTAGCTAGTCTGAATCTGCAGCTTCCCACAGACCCCTTGTTACTGGCTGCTGCCCTACTAGAACTTTGATTGTATGAAAAGTTAGTTCTGTCATTGAAATACCGTCTCTGATTCACATGATCACCTCTACTTGCTGACATAGCAGAGATAGGATAGTGCACCGTCTCTGATTGTATTTCTTAAGGAAAGACAGGAAACTAGAGTTTGGGTGTGACCCAGAAAAACAGAGCTGTAGGAATTAGGATAAAGGAGAATATATGTATGTGAATGGTGGCTTTGTATGAATATGAGTCTGTGGAAAGAAAGTACACAGAAAAGCAACAAAAGGAAATGCCAAAAAAGTTTGGTTGAGGCGGTGAGAAAAGAATCATATAGAGCAAAAAAGCATATATGCTAATTCTTGCTCTCTTTTTACTTTCCGATGATGCACACCCGCCCTCTGACTAATTGAGCAAGTATTAGCATTTCAACAACCTTTTTATATGTGCTTGCATGTAGTGCAAGACTAGAAAACTTAAGTGCAAGCAGACAAAATCAGAAATAGGAAAAGGAAGAAGAAAATGAATGATGTCAGTCAAGGGTGCTTCAGTAAATAAACAAATTATTAAAAATGGAAAATGTGCTTCTTGGGAGGATTACCGGAAAAATAAAGAAGGATGCACAGAATCTATTTCATATAGAAGAAATAAGAAAGGTCTCATCTGGAGCACCATAACTTTTTAAGTGCTTCTTGCTTTTCTTTTCGTTTAGATTCTCCATCAGAATTTCTAAAGTTAACTACCGACCACAGAGATAAAAAAAGATTAATTAGGAAATAAGATATAATATATATGAGTAAAAGGTCCAAACTAATGAACCAAATGGGATTTGGACAATCCTTTGCATGAAACTTGTACAAAATTGATTAATATTACGACTTGCTTCTCAGGTAGGTTATCCTTTCATTAGTAAAATATTGGCCAAAGCAGGCATATCAGGATTACTTGTCACTGAAAATTGTACGAGTGGGGTTAATGCTCCACTAAGATGTTGCAATCAATTACTTGTTGTAAAAGCATTGGGATGAGGGAAAGTATATGTAAGAATATGACCCCGGATTCATACCATATGCTCATCTTTAAGAATTCAGCATCACCAAAACTTTTCATATTTCGTCAGAAAGTTGGCAACAACAGCACAACTACATTTCCTATTTCCAAAGTTAATTCCTAATTATGCCCTTGACTATTGGGGGGGGGGAAAGAAATTTTACCATGGTTCATAACAAAATTTCACACTTCATATGCTGTTTTTCTAATTTCAATATCAAAGGAGGCTCGGTGGAAAAATATTGTTCTAAGATTATGATAAAATCACAAGTAAATGAAAAAAAAAAACAAAAAACAAATGGGGAGAACCTTTAAAAAAGTTTACAAGAGCATGCAAAGATACATATCCTAGACTTGTATATCATACAGGAAACTTGAGTGATACAACTACTTTAAAGATGCAAAATCACTTGTTCTATGGAGCTTAAGATAGACTCTATATATATAATTATGAGGTTTCAGCACGAACGATAGGAATACATCAAATTACTTTACATAGTGTTTTAATAAAAATCTCAGCGAATAAACTATATTGTACTGAGGCCAAAGTAAACACTCAAATCACTATAATGATTGCTTCTCCTTGATGATACAATAATCTCTTCATGTCCCTACACTAACTTCCACTTGTACACTAGTTACAGATAGAAGGACACTCACGACCCTAAGGGTAATCTTTATCCAGAAATTCAATTAAGAAAAGCCTTGCAACTAGGTAACAATATTACCCTTGGGATTACTCAGAGTGTATCACTTGTAATATCTCACCTCCAGCTTCAAGAAACAACCATATACTAGCAACTTCTGATACCAGTTAATGTTGCTCTGGGTATTGTAGTTAAAAATCACTATGGTGAACTCTACCAGGCTTGGACAAAGACACTGACTAGTTGGAGTGTAGAAATGGAAAATCAAAAGCTTTGAGTTGGGCAATGGAAATCGCAAAGGAGCAGGGAAGGGAGAATGTTGACTTTGATGAGCAGGGGAGTCTAAATTTACTGAATGAAAATCAGAGTACCATCCCTTGGCATTTAACAAGTTTAATCATGGAAGGAAGAGAAAGCCAGTGCTTTGATCCTGTGTCGATTTGTAGTCAGTGTCATAGAGATGCCAATATGGCTGCCCATGAGCTATGTAGGTGTTCTCTTAAAATGATGTACCATGGCCAAGGCATGGTTGGGAAACTTCCTGATCTTGTAAGGCAAGCAATCTTGTTGGATTTTGTTTCTCAGTATAATTATTTTTTTGTTTAATAAAAAAAAAAGCTTCTGATATCAGTTAAAGACCATCCAAGGCAAAGAACTAAATATATAATCCAAGAGCACAAATTAAGTTCACTGCAATGTACAAGAAAATATTTCATCAAGCTAGTACACCCAAACCACAATTTTTAGTCATGGAACCTTTCAATCAATAACTGTCTTGGCAAAAATGTTTACTGGTGCCTACAAGAAGTCCAAGGATACAAAGAGGATACACAAGCAGGAATAACACAGACCCAAAAAATAATATATATAACTCTATATTACAAGAAACTCTTTTTTAATCTTGTATACTACATGAACATATGCAGTTTGATAGGCATGCAGTAGAAATAACAAGTGCAGCCATCAAATGATATCAAGACTGTTTCTGATTCATGACAAGCAAAACCTCTCCACCAAGGCCAATTATGTAATCCAAGAATGCCCTAACTTCATCTGTATCTTTAAAAGACTGAGGAGCATCAAGATCACTGTCCAAGTTATATCAAACCCCATCCATCTTTCTCAATGCAACCCAATGCCTATTACCCCAAAGCCCAACAAACCTTCTAACATAAATTTTAAGTACAATCCCCATTAAAGTGTCTTCAGGTGCATCAAGATCAATAGAGGAAGATCCATTGCGACGATCATGCCATACTACTTCCTTTCCATTCTCTTCTAAAGCCACAATTAGAACGTTAATATCACAGTTTCCAGTCAATGCATTGTGTTGAGGATTAAAGAGCAGAGCTAACGGAGTCCAATTTTCATTGTTGGGTTCGTCAAGAACGAGTTTTTCACAAATTGCATTCAACCTTGCTCGAGTAAATGAATTTTTTTGCTGTTTCAGATAAAATAATTGATATATATATAAGAAACCCATATAAAAGTTGAAGTTTTCTCAACTGGGTTCCTATCAGTTCGAGTATTGCTCACAAAGCAAATAGAAAAAGCTACCTAGCTGAAAAAAAAAAAGAAAGGATTAAGATGAAGGTACCTGAAAAAGGATGTTGTGAGAATACAAGAGGCAGCACTGTAATCTTTGCCTCTCGCGATAAATTCGGGAATTTTCCAACAACATCGTCCATTTCTGTTTTGGATCCTCCCACAATGACAAAGCAAAAATATTCATGAAACATAGGACGAAAATAATATTTTATGTATTTTTAATTCAAATTACATGGAATTCCAACCCAAAACTAGACGCTTCTGCTTATACAAGTCTCCCATTGTTCCAACCTTAATTACATTCTCTTTTGCTTCAAAAATTCATGTCAAATATCCCATGCAAAGAAGGAATTAAAATTTTCTAACCATACAGCTAAATCTAACATAATCGGATGACAAAGGATTAGTTAGAGGGGAATAAAGAAAGACTGCACACACTTAAATACAGATGTCTGCTTAGAATTTTTCTCTATTTTTCAGGAAATAGAGTACAATTTGATCAAGTATATATTCTTGGGAGGCATTCAATGCACCAGTCAAATTTGGGGCATGCTGGACCAATAAGGTATACTAGTGAAACAAGTTATTGCTCTTCATATGAGATCTCTTTATGATTTTTTGCTTCATATTAAAATAATAATTTATTTATTTTTAATTTAAATTCATTTTTTTCTTTTGAAAAAATAATAATTCTCACAAAAAATAAAATAAAATTATAAAGTAAAAACTACCCACTCACATAAGTTCTGGCTTCATAGGAGGAGTTTTTTCTTGTAAATTTCACAAATCATTTACCACATTTCAATAAATTCTCGAAAGATAAATGTAGATTTTTTTATGAGAATATCTTTCAGTGAAATTAGAGTTTCATAATTAAAGAGTTTCATTTTATGCACTAGTTAAAATAGGTGCATGGTGAATTTATGACATGGATAATTTCAGAAAAAGCTAATGTGTAAAATAAAAAGTAGCCCAAACCAACTATTTATACTTCCAGTTTTAGTACATTTTTGAATATTTGCTAATAAGCCCCAACCAAAAATAAGAGGATTCATAGAATAAAAAAAAATCAAGATCTTTCTTTTTTTTTCCTCTTCTCTTTTCTCAAACTCTCTCATCTATTCTCAATCTCTTTCTTTTCCAGATTTAAAACTCTTCTCTATCTCTCTTGCTACAAGATTCGTAAATCTTCATCTCCTTTCTGTGTTGGTTAAATTATATTTTTTAATTTTTTATTTAATTCATACCATCAAAAACTTTTCAATGACTACAGATCAAATTTAATTACGATGTATCATTGTTAGTGAATTAGTTTTATTTATTTATTTATTCTACATTGAACTAAATGAATTATTTTAGTAACAATCTCTCACATCTTAAACTAGTTGCCAATCAAAACAAACAACATGAATAAAATGTTTTGTGGCTTTTCCACAGAAACTCAACCATATGAGAGTCTAATCCACCTAAAGCATTTTTGAAGGTTTGCAGCCAGCCTATTGTTGCTGTCCCCCATTAACAGTAAAAACCAAGAAAAAGAAAGCAAAGTTACATTTAGAAAGTGACTCTTAACATTTTAGTATCCTTTCCAAATATCAAGGTTTCATTGTCATTACGTATAGAAATACAAAAACATCACCATCATTAACTCCTCACAAGGGATTATTGGAAACATTATCCTACACCTTTCTCATCTTACTGGATCTCACAAGAAAGAAAATCAGAAGATTGCACTTTAAATACAGGCATTGCAATAGATCCGATTACGCAAGCATAATGCATACAACTGAAGCACAATTACAATGGCAAATCACCGGTGACTATACCATCTAAATAATAGGCAATGTACAACAGGCATCAAGATACCAACATGTATAATAAGTTAAAATGGTCAGATGAAACGGCTTGAAAGGGCTCTGCCATGTATATTTCTTCTGCTTGTTCCCCTATCAGTGACTTTGGCTCGGAGATGAGTCATCATATATAACAAGCTGATAGGATGTTAAACATGCTGCCAGAAGTTACCTTTCTGGGATAGGATAAGATTGACACAATTGGTGACGTAAGTTCACTGCTTACGCAGCGCAAGAATGTGTACAAAGCATACCCCTCAGTTTTACTCAATATTGCAAGCAGAATAAGGAATTGTACTTGTTCAAAAACCTGTCTGCAACGAAAGAAGAGATTCTTGCTTATGAGACTCTTGCTTTCCTTGGATAAAGATTGCAAGTTCAGTTGGTGCAACCACCAACTTCAACCACTCTTGGAGCTCTTCACCCTCCACTTTCTCTTTTTCTGCAAAGAAACACTATTAGAACACCACAGCCAATCCCAAGCAGATTTGTTCAGCACAAACATAAAACATATGGAACACTGTCCAAATCTCAAGTCAATCTACATGAGCCAAATATGAGTAAATTATAACAAAGACCCTGAAGTAGAGAAGTTCAATTAGTTATGGAAGTGCAAAAAAAAAAAAAAGACAAATGAAGGATGAAATACTTTATTACATTCATGCAGTCTTGGAGAAACTCTTAAGAGTATGTAGTAATACATAGAAGACATGCAGCAACACAGTTTCAAATCACCTTTACGGGATTTCAGAGTCTCCCACAATGAATATACACATTAATATTCCCTCGTACAATTATTAACTTACAGCTTTGCAACAGTCAAGTCAAAATGAGTGTCTTTTCATTATGAAGAAACATCCCCTTAAGGATAAAAGCTTAGTAAATGCATCAAAAGAGATGCAATCCGAAATACAAGAAGCTTTCACAAAGTACATGATACGTGAAAGCCAGCAAATTAACCATTTGAATTCAGAAAGTCTTTAAATATAGAGTACCAGAAAAAGTAAAAACAAATTTCCCAAATAGAAGATAAAGGTCACTTATGCCTATTAGAGTACCATGTCAATGCCATACATAAAGCATGCATGGAAGGTACACATAAAGACAAAAATGTATTGAGCAACATAAATAATATATTACGAATGTTCCAGAGTACTTAATAAGTCATTTCAAACACATTTTTTCAAAATTTTCTGGTTCTTCATTAGCAACGATGGTAAAGATAGAAGCTCAGCAATTTGGAATACATTTTGTCCAAGAAAAGTTTTACAAATTTATTGATTTTCTCATTCTATGTCCAATATAACAGGTTATCAACGGTGTAGCTGAGACCCATATAGTATTAAATATTTTATAAAACTTTAAAATTTTAAACAGTTATGTTAAGGTTTGAGAATCAGACAAGTTAAATTGTTTAGTAGTTGTGGACTGGTGGTTGTGAGAAAATCCAACACATTTTTTCCAGTGCCTATCTCATTCTTATATTTAAGCGGGACAAGCTTCACATAAGCTTCTAAGGATGAATTTGGGATGTTCTGGCTTTTAGAAAGCTAATGCCACGTGAAAAAGTTGTGAAAAATCCGTGGAAAAATCTTTCAAAAGACAATAGCGCCCAGCTTATTTGATAATATTAACATAAAAAATCAAGGAACATCTAAAATAATAAAAAAAGGCATTATTAAATTGTAGTTAGGAAACCCATAAGATAAATAGAATTAGTTTTCTACTTTAAACCTCCAAAAGTCATGGCCAGATTATAGAAGTGATTAGGAATCAGATAAAACATACAAAATGAAATAAAGTAAAAAAAAGAATACAATATGTCACCTTCCAGATGAGTACCAAGACCCTCCAAAATGGTAGGGTTAGCTCGGACAACGAAAAGTGCCACATCCATAGCAGACTGCAACAACGCTTTCACCTCTCTTTGAACTAGATCAACAAGATGCCCCTGTGGTGTTCAGTCTAAAATCAGTATATGGAACACAGAAGGACAAAGAGTAAAAAGCTAAAAAAAATGCAGGACCTGATCCCGTCCCCATTGAACAGCTCCACCAGACTCGTCCATTCCACCACCAGAAAGAGTGGATATTGATACAGGGCCTATGGTCTGATTAAGACCATACTCAGCTACTGCTTTGTATGCCATGTCAGTTGCTCTTCGTATATCATCAAGTGCACCTGTTGACACTCTACCTGAATAAACAACCTCTTCTGCTGCACGTCCTCCAAGAAGGGTAACCAGACGACCACGTAATTCATCAATGAAGAGCAGATACCTATCTTCATTTGTTGGAGGAGTATAAGTAAAGCCCAATCCCCCTCCCGACCTTGGCAATATGCTCAATTTCTAATACCACATACAGAGATAGTTAATATTAAATCATCCGTGTTAAGTATGACTGATAACATGTTGCTTATAAGGACTAACATCTACCTGTAATAAAATCTCAAGAATCAATTTTAGTAATGAAATGCTGGTACATACAAAATAAAAAATGAAGTGATACATACTTTATCACATGGTTGTTTTCAGTATATAGGAAAAAACAATTCATGGATACTGAAAAGGCATAAGTTGCTTAAATTATATTACTCTACTCTGATATTTCTATTTCTCGTCTTTTTCTGCATTTGCTGAATTTCACACCTCTGTGCCATATAATCCACTGACCAGGCTATTATTCACCAAAAAAAAAAAAAAAAAAAAAAACTAACAGAAGATAATGCCACATGAAAGTTAAAAAGACTAATTTAATCACGAAGAAAAGAAAAGACGTAAATCTCAAAGGAAATGTTAGCAACCAAAAAACTGAGATTATATACAGTACACATATTACTTTGGTTTACCTCAACTCGTGGTTGTCCAGAAATAAGATTTGCAACAGCAGTACCTACTACAGCGTGACCAGCTTCATGCCGTGCGACTACAGCCTTCTCACTTCCCTGCAACTTGGCAGTCTTCTTCTCTATGCCCTGTAAGCAACAAGTAATATGCTTCAGTTCAGTTTCTCTATTAAGTTTACTATAAGTAACTGATATAGTTTTACCTTGAAAGATACAAGGTATTCCAGTTTTATAAGGGACACATAACATATATTCATGAAATGCCTTTTGTAACAGTAATGAAAAAAATTCCAGATCCCTTACTACCTATAGCTAGAAAGGCCTAACTTTCCCTTGTGTTTTCCCAGAACCAGGCTTACGGCCTTTAAAGCTTTCTTCACATACTTGATAAAACTCCACAATGGAGAATCCAGATGGTGCACAGAGCTATATACCATGCCTCATCCATAAAGTAATGAAGAAGATTTTCACTTTCAAATAATGAAAATAGCCATCATAAGGCAAGCCCCAACACTTGAGATGCTTATATGTAGAGCTGAGCAAAATAACCGAAAAGCCGAGTAACTAATATATACGCCACCAATTTCAACCGTAACCGAAACCAACCGATGTAACAACAAAACAAGTTGGTCAGAATTTTGAAAAACATTTTGGGTATATTAATTTTTCAGTTCCCAAAAAAAAAATATCCTGGGATAATCAAAACCGAACGAAAACTAAGACATTCATGTTATCTAGTTCTAAAAAATGAGGTGGCAAAGTGTTAGTAGGCAGTGACATGGCCTCCATGTAGGCTTCCCACACCCAAACTCTTCTCTTGTAACCTTATCTTCTTGCTTCCATTTTGTCCACTCATTCAACAATACAAAACAAGCAGAGCCCATTCCTATATTTCTCCTTTCTATCATATTGAAACCAAATGAAAAACAAAAAGGCAATTTCATTGGCCAATATATGCCATACCTAGGAACAATTCAGAGCTTCGGAATCTCCACCAACAACTGCCGACATCATATTGCTTCTCATCTCGTTCTCCATTTATGATTTTGTTTTCTGATTCCCATCAAAATCGAACTTGAATTCTGATTCAGTGACATTGTGAGCTTTGATCTGACTGATTAAGCCAATGATTATGATTTTCATTGAGAAATTGGAGGATTTTAAAAGCATTCAACTAAATGCGGAGGCCAGAGGGGTTAGGGTTTTTAAATCTCTCTGTTGGAGGTTGGTTTATTATATTGTGAAGTGTTTAAACAATAAACAAGTCCGAACTAATTGAATGCTTGTGTCAGAAATTCCCCGAATTGGTTTTCCATTTCCATAAAGAATATAATTGACAACTTTAAGTTCCAGATTATCCCTTTCCTGCAATAGATCTCGGGGGAAAAGTTTTACTAAATTTATACCGTCCGCTATTTCATATATGATTA